>CM057463.1:28022500-30522500 GCA_030035585.1 Dugong dugon | reverse complement strand
TGGAAACCCTGTGGGGCAGTTCTGCTCTGTCCTGTAGGGTCAGATATGAGTTGGAATTGACTCAACAGCAGTGGGTTGGTTTTGTCCTTAAGTAATCTCAGCAACACGTCTGTTTTTGATGGCCACATATGCAGACATCTTTTTTTTCCCCCTTCACTCTTTATGTCATCCTTAAGTTCTAGATCTGTTTATTTAAATCCCTGTTGGCCGTCTCTTCCTCAAAATTTGGCAGCTACCTCAAACTTAGTATATCCTGAAACAGACTTACCTCAAATTTTGTTCTATCATCTGGGTAAATCTCAGTAGATAGTACCACTAGCCACTTAGTTGCTCAAGCCAGAAATCCAGGTGTCATACTTAACTCTTTCTTTTTACTCATCTTCCCACACTTAAATGGAGTCTACCTCCTAAATATCATGAATCTGTCAACTTCACCATGTCTAAACCAGGCCACTGTTGTCTCTCACCTCCAAAGATGTAATAACCTTTTTAGTAATTTCTGTATTCTCTTTCAAGCCTTTTTCATACTATCTTCATAAATGATCTTTCCAAACAGAATACCTTGTCACTTTTTGGTTTAAGGCACTTCAATAGCTTTCCATTGCCCTTAAGATAAATTTAGAACCCATTAAAATGATTCTGACCCTTCCTGCCTTCTCTTACTTCTCTAAGGTCTGGTGTGTTGAATTGCTGTCCTTTGGGTCAAAAGTTTTTTCTTGTTTCTGACCTTTTTTAATCTGAAAGAACTTCCTGGATCCTAGATTAGATTAGTTTCCTTGCATTAAGTGCCCATGAAATTCTGTTCTTTCCTTTGTAATACCAGTTGTTACGCTTAAATTTATTGTTACCTGTCTTTCCCAGTAACCATAAACTACATGAGACAGGGACTATGTATATGAACAGGTACCTCCACCAGCTAGGTAATACTCTCAATTGTAAGGGCACAATAGTAGTAGATTAAAGAGAAAAAGTTTATTTCTTGAACTTAAAGTCTTAACGATGATTTTATTTAGGGAACCGCTTGTTAAGTGAAATGTGCATGGACTTTATAGTCTTGTACTCAGCTTTATGACGGTGGAAATTGAACCTTAGTTTATTCAGGTGGACTTAACAATTTATGGTGGACTCATCTTGCAGTTGTTCAGAATGTTGTGTTAGTGAATAAAAGGCTGTAGTAGTCCCTAGCAGCGTATGCTCCCTTCCTTTGTTTCCCTTCTTCTTGTGTTTCACACATGCACACACCACAGTAACGATGAGATTGGATTTTTGACCTGTAATTTTTTAGTTCCTTTTAAAAATAAAAAATATTTTAATTAAAACCTGTAATATAATCTCCTTAAATTTTAAAGGCTTTTTTTTTTTTTTTTTTTTTTAAAACTATCCTGCTGTTTATGTATAGAGCCTTTCTTTGGAAAGCACAAAGTGGGTGAGGGTGTCACATTGTGACTGAATGTTGTCCTTGTGAAAATGTAGTGTACAAATAACTTATTTTTGTTGTCATTTTGTGAAGTGTGAATTTTTATGTTTTTTTTATTCATGCAGTAAGTTAATGAAGTGACTTCAAAATATATTATTCTGTTTTTTTTTACTAATCTCTTCTAGATTAAATGTATAAAAATGTATATTGTTCTAAATTGCATTTTTTTGAAATTAGCTTAGCATATCTGGTTAGTAAGTGTTGAATTTCTGTTGCTTGAACTTCTTTGTGTATTTAGAAATACTATGACCACAGGGATTATTTAGAGGTGTTAATGTGATTCTTGTAACATGGACAGACATGCTAAGCAAGATGACATGAATCAGATCCACATGTGGTTTTAGTATAACAGATGATTTCATTTATTCAATTCTGGATTGGGCTTTCTAATCTTTTTAACTAAAAATATTTTTGTAATAGTCTTAGAATATATTTTTTCAGCAGCTATTTATATGAAAAATTCTAATTCTAGTAAAACTTTTACATATGGAGTATTCCGTGTCTCCTTGTGAAAAATAAATACAAATGCGTTTTAAGGTTTTTATTTGGTAAAATACATATGTATCAAAAGATTTGCAGTCTTAACCATTTTTAAGTGTATAATTAAGTGACATTAGTTACATTCACCGTGTTATGCAACCATCACCACTGTCAATTTCTAAATGTTCTTCATCACCCCAAACAGAAACTCAGTACCCACTAAGCAGTAACTACCCTTCTCTCCACCATCCCCAGCCCCTGGAAACCACTAATACAAATGTGTTTTGAAAGAGAAATTCATTTGCGTTTTCACACAAAACCGTTTATACAAGTGTTATATCAAAATTGGTTTTTTTTTTTTTTTAAAGTTTTTTCTAATTATTGAGTTGGTCATAGTAAACTTTTGGTTCAAGTGATAGTCTCAGTTTAGGAGTAGAATATCAAGTGACTAATAACTGGAGTTTTGATAGCTTTAGGGGTTTGCATTTGGATTATAGATATGGAAAAGTGATGATTTAGAAAGGTTATTCTTATATCTAACAGTCATGGAAAGTAACACAGTGGAGGCAAGATTTGGTACATCCTTATTACAGTAATTCCACTTGGAGGTGAGTTCAGAGTATTACCTTTGGTAATAGAGAACAGTAAATCAGATTTTAAAGAAAAAGTAAAACTTGGTAGGAGACATTTAATAATTACTTGAGAGTTTCTCCTGTAAGAGAACAGCTATTTGGAACAAAATAACAAGTTTGGGATTGTACAGTTTTGAAGGAAAGTATATATTTTATTTCAGTATAATAAATCTGAGGTGACAGTAGGGTATCAAAGTGAAACATGGGAATGCAAATGTGGACATAAAGTGAAAAACCAACTTTTTGTAGCACTTACCTCAGCCCATTAGTAAAAGTTTAAATTACAGACTTTTTTCCCTTATAAAGAAAGAAAGTGAGTTTGGCATTCTATTTACTGGATTTGAACTGTTAAACTATTTTTCTTTTCATGCCGTAGTTCACAAAGATGTCCAAAACTAACGGCTTATCAGAAGATTTGATATGGCACTGTAAAACACTGATCCAAGAAAGGGATGTAGTTATAAGGCTCATGAACAAATGTGAAGACATTTCAAATAAATTGACAAAACAAGTTACCATGCTCACTGGAAATGGAGGTGGATGGAACATAGAACAACCTTCCATTCTAAACCAAAGGTAATATTTGTTGTGCAGACTTAATTCATAGTTTTATCTCATTTGTATAACATTTCTGAACTTACTTCTGTAGTGTGGCTGGGGCAGTTAAATGTGGAAGTGATGTGAAAACTAATGTTTGAAGAGAAATCCAAGGCTTGCTATAATGAATGGCACATAAAGTGGTATATAAATTATTTTTCATTGATTTTTTTTTTCTTCCCCCAGCAGGGTGTTTTAATCCATAATATTATAAATCGGAAGAGAGAAACTGTTACAGTCGTATATAACCTGTCTTCCTTTGTTTGATAATAGATGATTTGTATATAATCACAAAAACTGAAAAGGTGGTTTTAACAATTCCTGTATATAAAATTGGAGTTTCAGAAAAGTAAGCTGCTTAATTGTATCAGTTTAAAAATTTCTGTCATAACCTAGTTTCTTTTTAATCACAAGTAAAATGGAATGACTGAAATATTCTGTATATGTGATAAAATGTTTAAGGCACTTTCAAAAGCTCAGATTTTTAAATCTCGTTTAGAGGTGGGAACACATCAGAAGGGGAAAGGCAGACACATTTATTAAATAGATTATATATAAATATACATATTCCCCCAAACTGCTACTTTCAGTAAAATACCTTGCCAGAATTTTTACAAAAAAAAATAATAATACTTTTCACTAAAGCATTTGTCCAATAGCCAGTACACATTAAAATTTTTTTTTTTTTGTAATTATGGACACCCTCATTTGCTTGGTGTTAGAGATTGAGTGGGGGAAATTGTTTTGAACTTCCTTTAAAATTTATTTTTATGCAGTTTGGGGACTCAGAACTTCAGAATATTTTCTTTTTTAAAAAAGGTACAAGATTGTTTACTATGACTGTTTATCGTCGCAATAACATGGAAATAATTCTAGTTCACAAAATCAGGGAATAGTTAATGAATTATGGTGTATCCATACTACACAACATTATGCAACTTTAAAAATGAGTTACATCTGTTCACAGTATTTCTGATAGGTATTTTAATAAGATTAGCATAGGGTCTCATTAAAATTAATTAGCTGATGGTTTTATATACTTCTACTGATATTTTTCTAACTTAATGATCAAAGCATATCTGCCTGATCATTGGTTAATAATTAAAAATCAAGATATGATTATTGGCCTTTATAGTAAGCTACAATCTTTTCTGTACCCTTCTAGGGTGCTATGGGATGGTGTAGGGAAACGTGATGCAGTTCGAACAAAGAAGCTCTTTTCTCTGTTGCATAGAAAGAACTATGGCCATATCAGCAAATTCATCTCCTAAAAGTGTAGTTGGAGCTGCTGCTTCTTGTTCTCCAGCATTGGATATGGAGAGTTCTTCACTCTACAAGACTTACCCAGTTGAGTCTCCTTTATCATAATTTGGATTTTAAAAAATCAAGTGCTTTATTGCATCACTTAAAAAGTTTCTCTCCTAAGCCCACATTCACAAAGTCCTGTTACTTGTAAATAGTACGATCAGGTAATAAACTATCTTTTCCATTGGACTGAGGATTTTTTTTTTTTTTAAATGAAATAGTTAACAGATGAGAACATTAGTTTTGCTTTTTTTAAAGTGCTCATCACATCTAGTCCAAAACTTCAGCTTCCAAAATCTCTATAGATAGTTCCTTTAGAGTTTATTTAAATGCACTTTTAGGGGGTGAAATTTGTTGTTTTTGTTTTGTTTTAGCTAAGATAAGAGCTGACAAGCAATTTTTACTTGGTGTACTGGCCAGGCATATAGCTGCTTATTATAGAGACACTTGAAGTAGTTTCCTTGCCTTGGGAAAGAATTTATTATCATAGAGGAAAATAATAGACTATCCTGATGAATAATCTGTTATACTTGCCTCTTTCTCTTAACAAATTATTTGTAGCAAAGTTTACTCTGTAGCAAAAATTTGTTAACTTTATTTTTCTCTTATAATTTTATGTGAATTGTAAAGGAAGAAATTTGTCTTTTAGAGATAAAGGAAATAGAGACATCCCATAAATCCTTTTTAAAAATAAAGTTTTTACTGACTTGAAATGTAAACTTCATTTAAACTGCAACAATAGGAAATAAAATAAAGTTTTTGCAGAGAAAAATAAAATTTCTCACATGTGCCTTAAAACCGGTAAGTTGATAATTTTTATTTTAAAATGCGAAAATTAAAATTGCCTAAACTTAGAAGATAATAAATGCACGGGGAAGGAAAAATCTCAGTATTTCTCCTATTTTATTTCTACTATAGATATATAGCCATCTCTAAAGCTTTAGCAATTTGTCTAAAACTTACCAGCTTTCAACTATTTTAACTGAAAAAATGTATTATGTGTTCAACATAAGATATATTTAATCACATGCATCTCATCTTTTCTGGGCTAAATCTAGCCTTGTCCTCTGATATCATCAGTCCTGAACTTGACAAGATGGTTCCTTGTCCTGTTCCTAAGTAAGTTCTGTGAAACCTTTTGACAATGATGTGAATGCAGATCAATACTGAAGTTGTGGTTTGATGAACTCAGAGTACTAAGATATAAATATCTTAGTGGTTTGGATACAGACTAATGTAGTATTTTCAGCAGCCATGTTACACTTAAGGGACATGATAAATTTTGGGTCACTTATCATCTATAATCTGTTTTATATGATCTACTTTAAACACGTCTCTCTAGCCCTATATTTCTGACTTTAAACTCAAATTTAGGGCATTATTTGTACTCCTGTTATGTCATTTCTATTTCAGGCCTTTTTCACCTTTCAAAGTAAGTTTGAAACTAGTTTCTCTGTCAGGCGATTTAAACACAATTTAAATTTTTCTCTGTGAAGAAATCATAGTAACTCTGTTTGGAAGCGTTTTGTTTTTTCGTTAACAAAACGATTTCAAAATAACCTACTGCCTCATTTTCTTTCATGATCTCACAAAATCTTAAAGTCATTTTTCCCCCTTAGTGGGAGGTAAGAAAACCTTCATTTTAGAGATCGTTGTAGTACCCTATTGAGAACACTTAACTAACTCAGAAGTTCTGGGCAGTAGTTCTTACCATGTAACCCTGAGCAAATCACTACATTCTTATCTGTAAAACTAGTGGTTGGGGTTCGTATGCGATCATAAAACCTCTTAGGAAGCTGTAGAGTGTCAAAATAAATGAGGGATATGATTATGTAACATCTAAATATTGGATTCTGCTAGAGAAAGAATATAGGTGTCCCTGTTTTAAAAATTTGTCATAATAAGTGAACTGGGTTCAAAGGGGCTTTGTCAAAACTGCGTTTTCATCTATCCGTTTGGACTCTGAAGAAAGCACCCATAATGGGCAAGACTTTTGTGATACTAAGCAAAAAAAAGTTAGTTGTAATTTAGACAAATCTGGCAAAGGAGCAAGTGTATATACACATTAATGATTATATATTTTTAAAACAAACATTTCAATATAATAAAGCTATTTAATGTCCTGATCAAAATACCTTACCAGAGCTTCTTTGTGATTGTGAATGAAGTGATTTTATTTGAATGAAAGTTGGGTGTAGTAGATGCTTTTAACTTTTAAAATTTGTTATAGAGGTTAAATAGACTCTTCTCAACATGTTTTCATGAAGAATTTCAGTAATTTTTGTTGATTAAGAACATTTCTTGAATTTCAGTAATTTTTGTTGATTAAGAACATTTCTTGGCTATTTGTGTATAGGTTGTACATTGGGATGGCATGTTGGTCTTTGGATGCACTTGCAAGTGATGTAGTGTACCCACCTTGTCAAGTTTTATTGTTTTCATGAAATGCGCACCTTACACGTGTGGGATGGCTAAGGCATTGGGAAGTACTGAGAAAAAGTGATGGAGAACTCGGTTTTGACTATAGCATGGGTGGGTAAGCGATAGAGAAAACTTTTTCAATTTGCTAGTTAGTGGTTAAGGGAGGAGCCCTGGCGGCACAGTGGTTAAAGTGCTCAGCTGCTAACCAAAAGGTTGATGGTTTGAACCCACCAGCCGCTTTGTGGGAGAAGGATGTGGCAGTCTGCTTCCGCCTTGGAAACCCTATGGGGCAGTTCTCCCCTGTCCTATAGGGTCGCTTTGAGTCAGAATCAACTCTACGGCAGACAGTGGTTAAGGGCTGAGCTCTGAAACAGACCTGGTTTTAGATACTGGTTGTATCACTGCTGACATGGATCTGGCCTTAGAAAGGAGCCTGGGTGGAGCAAGCACTTTACAGTTGGCTGCTAATCTAAAAGTTGGTAGTTCAAACCCATCTAGCAGCTACATGGAAGAAAGGCCTAGCAGACTGCTTCTGTAAAGATTACAGCCAAGAAAACCCTATGGAGCAGTTCTATTCTGTAACACATGGGATGACCATGAGTCAGGGGCAGGCTCAAGGGCAACTAACAACAACAGCGACAACATGCCTTCAAGCAAGTTATTTAACTTCTCTGAGTCCCAGAGAACTTCTCATCTGTAAATTGGGGATTATAATACATGCTGTCAACTTTATAATGGAGATTACTGTATTTTCTTGCAAATAACACACCCATGTAAATAATGCACCCACACACACACAACATATGGTGCATTTAAGGAAAATAGCACGTGGAGGGGGTGGGGTTTTCATAGCTTGGCATCAGTCTTCCCCTGTTTATGCTTGCTCCCTCCCTTGCTTGTTTAATCTTTTGTATCTCAAAAGAGATTTACTCAAAACACACCCCACACTAATCCTGTCTCATTAACGTAACAAAGACAACTCATTTCCAAATGGGATTATAACCACAGGCGTAGAAGTTAGAATTTATAACACATATGTTTGGAGGACACAGTTCTATGCATAACAGACACACAGCATACATAGTATCTGGCATGTGGTAAATATTGCAATGTTTACATCTACTCTTTATTACTAAAAACCAAACTCTTTGCCATCAAGTCAATTCTGACTCAGTGACCCTATGGGACAGAGTAGAACTGTCCCATAGGGTTTCCAAGAAGTGGCTGGTGGATTGTAACCACCAGCCTTTTGGTTAGCAGCCTCAGCTCTTAACCGCTGCACCACCAGGGCCCCCACTCTAACCACTACTGTAGTGGAGATTAAAATGTTTTTGATAGTCCTACTTAGTATTGCTTTTGGTAATGACATAGAAAATACATTGACCAAGAAGGCAAAAGATGTTTTTAAAAGTCCAGAAAAGAATCACGAAGACCTCACAATGCTGCTGATTTTTTTTTCCCTACCTATACTTTTTTTAAAATAGTTTAATTCATTTTTTTGTTGTTGGTTACTGAGAATATGCACAGCAGAACATACTCCAGTTCAGCAGATTGTACATGTATAATTCAGTGACGTTGATCACATTCTTTGAGTTGTGCAACCATTCTTACCCTCCTTTTCTGAGTTGTTCCTTCCCTATTAACATAAACTTACTGCCCCCTAAATTTCCTATCTAATCTTTTGAGTTGCTGTTGTCAGTTTGATCCCATATAGCTAGATCTTAAAAGAGCACAGTGCTCAAGGCAGACATTGTTTGCTAGTTAAGCTAAACTGTTGTTTGGTTTTAAGAAGACTTCAGGGAATATTTTTGGTATAAGGTTTAAGTTTTAAAGATTATCTCAGGGCAATAGTTTCAGGGGTTTATAACCAGCCTCCATGCCTCCAGAAATGCTGGATTACATGAAAATTTCATATTCTGGTCTGCATTTTGTCCCCTTTTGATCTATAAAACCTTTGATCAAAATGTTCAGTAATGGTAACCAGGCACCATGCAGTTCTTCTGGTCTCATAGCAAGGGAGACTGTTGATTGCTCATGGAGGCAGTTAGCCACACATTCTACTTCCTCCTTTCTATTCCTGGCTCTCTGTCTTCTGTTTTTCCGGATTAATAGAGATCAATTGTTGTGCCTTGGATGGCTGTTTGCAAGCTTTTAAGACCCCAGGCACTACGCAACTAGGAGGTAGAACAGAAACACTAATCACATTATTAGGCCAATTAACTGGAATGTCCCATGAACCGTGACCCTAAACCTCCAAACCCCAAGGGATCAAATCCCACAAGGTGTTTGGCTGTGCATAAGCAGCCTCAGCAGCTTATGTACTTTTTATGTCGTTTTTGTAAATATATCCATCACAACTTTGCCAATTCAGCTTTTTACAGGTGTACAGGTTATTGACACGAATTACATTAATTGGCTATGCAACCGCACCCTTAATCAGTGAGATTTTTCTGTCACCATAGACCGAAACTCAGTATTCCATAAGCACTTACCCTCCGGCCCCTAGTAACCACTAATAAACTTTTGTTTCTGTACATTTGCCTGTTCCTGTCTTTTTTATATCAGTGAGATCATGCTTACTTACATAAGTATTAAATATTTGTCTTTTTGTGTTTGATTTATTTCACTCAGCCTAATGTCTTCAGTCTCTGTCCATAATATTTATCAAGACTTCATTTCTCTTACTGGTTGAATAGTATTCCATTGTATGTATGTACTACATTTTGTTTGTTCATTCATCTTTCGATGGGTTTACCTATACTTTTAATTTTTGCAAATGACATAGTGAATGGATTGCATACCCCACAGTTGAAACATAGATTCTGATTTAAAAGGTGCATCTTTTACCCTTATTCTCCTTAAGATATCTTGATTTCATAATTTGACCCCTTGACCATTTATTCCACCATAGCTATGTCCAGACCTCTTTCCTATGTGGAGACAGTGTGTGTAATAGGAAATTAAGGGGACAGGATAGAGGCTGGAAAATAGGAAGCATGGCTTTGTTCTAGGTTTTTAATGTTAATATGGGATATATGCTAGCCTAGTGAATATGAAACTAGGCTTTGGAGTAAGATAGACATCCTAAGTTAAAATCTTACCCTTATCACTTTGTAGATATGCAGCTTCAGGGAAATGACTGAACCTGAGGTTGATTTTATCTGTTAAAATGATAATAGCAACTTTATAGGATGTTTTAAGGATTATCTATGTGTATCTGTATTTAATAGATAACCCTGTAACTGATAACTGCTGTTAGTTTTTAACCTCTCAAACTTTTCGAAAAACTATTGTTTTTATTCTTATGACCCTTCCATGTTACCTTCGTAGCAAATCATTCCCAGGGAGTATAGTCTGTATGTGTTTCCAAATTAAATAACACGCATATGTAAATGACATGCGTATGTTGCTTTCTACTCACTGATGTTCATTTAAGTCTAACAAATTTGCATTTATATATAGTTGATAATATACACAGCAGAACATATACACCACATAAACGCATACATACATAAACATTCCACAATTATACATACACTGCAATTAGGAGTGGTTGGCAGGCATTCAGAAAGTGTTTATTAAACCAGTCTGACAAAGTGGCAAATTATCCTTGTGTTTATCTCCAGTTACTAGCTTTTTAAAAGTTCCTTAATGTGCTAAAAATCAAATAAATACAATATAATTTTCTAATATAAATTGCAGTAAAACCTGCGAAAGCAGAAACCTGTCAGAGAAGGAAAACAAATAGTTTCCAGTAGAGAGTGATAGAAAAGTGGGAAGACGTCACCCTGTCAAAGGCAGGAAACTTAGAAGATACAAAAAAACAGGGCAGCACCATTGAGTTCCAACTCACAAGTTTCACTGTATCTGCTTGGTAATATATTATCATAGTATTCTGATCATTTATGAAATAAGTTACATTACATTATGATCATATATGGAAATTTAGCTTTTGGAATTCTTATTGCTACAAGAAGTCAACAAATTCAGAATAAACTTTGAGATTAAAAAAAGATTTTATGTTATGGGTTCATTTTCTTAAGTAGGTGTAACCAGCTGGTAACAGTAAGTTAAAAGGTAAGGCTAGACCTAGGTGTTTCATTTTTCATATACATTGTAAACCTAAAGCTCATGTCAGAAAGCTAGTACAGAAAACTAATAGAAGAATAAGTGTGTAATATTTCTTAACTCTCTCTTTACCAGTTTGTCACTCAAGCCCTATCAGAAGGTTGGTTTGAATTGGCTGGCACTGGTACATAAACATGGACTCAACGGCATTTTGGCAGATGAAATGGTACGTAGTACTTTATTTCTAGGATTTGATATTTCATTAGAAGACCCTTCAGATTTAGCATCCTTGCTATCTCTTAAAACATGGAATTTTTCTTGCCATTGTAGTTTACTGCTCTCGCTTAAGTATAACTTATCATTACTATTGCCTATCTTTGTTCTAGCCTCTTTACTCCTCCCAAAAGGGAAAAATAGATTTGTTGTCTTTGTTATTGTCAATTAATAAATATATGTGTTAAAAACTTAGATACCACATGAAAATACAAAGAAAATATAAAAATTACTCATAATACTACTATGTGATAGTAAGTGCTGTTTCGGTGTGTATCCTTCTAGATTTTTTCCTTGGCATATAAAACCAAAAAACCACACCCATTGCCGTTGAGTCAATTCCAACTCACAGTGACCCTATAGGATAAAGTAGAACTGCCCCATAGAGTTTCCAGTGAGTGGTTGGTGGATTCAAACTGCCGACCTTTTGGTTCAAACTGCACCACCAGGGCTTGGCATATGAAGTATATAAAATATTAAATAGAGTTTTACTATATATGCTTTTGTATATCTGGCTTTTAAATTTTCATTTATGGTGGATACTTGTTTTTGTCAGTAAATAAATTTACACATAATCAGCATCATCATTGACATCATTTTGGGAATTTTACTTTCATTAGATGCCTGTAAGTCTCTTATTCGTTCCCAAATCACATTTGCCTAAGCTAAGCTCAGGAATCTCATTACAACCAGTTGTCCACGTGCTGTCATGTAGAAAGTTGATAATCTAACTTATCTCCCTTCCTCCACCTATACTTTAAAAAAATGTTTATTAAAAAGGAATTATGTTCAATGGAGAAAACATTCATTGGACACATGTCTTACGTTGTATACTGCATTCCCAAAATAAAAATTAACAGATTATGATCCTTGTTCCCAAGTTAACTCATAGTAATCTTTTTACTGTTAAGATATATCCCCACACGTACTTTATACTGTCATTAGGAAAAATATGTTATTTATCTGGTAGAAAGTAATATATAAAGGATTTCAAGGTGGTTATAGAAATCAGATAATATCAAACATTACAGCTTTGGAAAACTGGACTTTTGGGAATCAGAAGACCTGAGTTTAGAGTCCTAACTGCCTTTCATGCATGTGTGATCCTTGCAAAGTGGCCTGACCTCTAAGAACCAATAATAATAAAATGTAGAAAATTTCTCTCAGAAGTTTGTTTGGCATCAAATGAGATACGTGAAACTATTTTTGTAACTTGTGAATTACAAGATTTAAGATAAGTTGGTAATATTTAGCTCCCAGAGTAGCTAAACCACCTCACATAGCCTTTAAAAAAAAACTTTATTTATGCATAATTTACTTGCAGTAAAATGCACAACTGTACAGCTCAGTGTAAATCCAAAAAAAAAAAAAAAAAAAAAACCTTTACTGTCGAGTCGATTCCAACTCATAGTGACCCTGTAGGGTTTCCAAGCTGTAAATCTTTACATAAGCCAGACTGCCACATTTTTCTTCCACAGAGTGGCTGGTGTGTTTGAACTGCTGACCTTTCTGTTAGTAGCTGGGTGAGTGTTTAACCACTGTGTCACCAGACCATATATATGTGTGTATACACACACACACACAAAAACCCTGTGGTTAAGTGTTACGGTTGCTAACCAAAGGATCGACAGTTCATATCCACCAGGGGCTCCTTGGAAACTCTGTGGAGCAGTTCTACTCTATCCTTTAGGGTTGCTGTGAGTCAGAATCAACTCAACAGCAACAGGTTTGTTTTTTTTTTTGTTTTTTGTTTCGGTTTATATACACACATATATATAGTGTGTGTGTGTGTGTATATATGTATATGTGTATGTGTGTGTATATATATATATATATATATATATATATAAAACCGCGTGACCACCACCCAGATCAATATATAAAACATGCCCATCATCCCAGAAAGTTTCTTTATGTCATTTTCCAATCATTACCACCAGCACAGTTCTGACTCCCACCACCATAATTGTTTCTGTTCTTAAACTTAATATAAATGAAACTATATATATTATTTGTTTCTAGTTCAGTTGGTACAGCATGATGTTAATGAGATTCATTTGTGGTGGTGTATGTATTAATAGCTTATTTTCTTTTTTTGTTGCAATGTGATATGCATAGTGTCCCTGAGTGGTACAAACTGTTAATGTGCTAGTCTGCTAACTGAAAGATTACAGGTTCAGGTCCACCCAGAGGCTCCTCAGAAGAAAGTCCCGGTGATCTGCTTCCGAAAGGTCACAGCCTTTGAAAACCCTACGGAGCAAAGTTCTACTCTGACACACATGAGGTTGCCATGAGTCACAATTGACTTAACGGCAATTGGCTTTTTTTTTTTTTTTTAAAGATATCCATAGTATAAATACGCCACAGTTTATCTGTTTTCCCGTTGATGGACATGTGGGTTATTTCCAGTGTTTGGCTGTTACACTAAAACTGCAGGCTGTCCCTGAGTTGCAAACATCCAGCTTACTCACACTTGCCCTTTAATGTTATATAAATCTGCCCTCACTTTGAAACTATTGAACCAGTCCCAAGTGGAAACAAATTCTTCATCACAGTCACCTTCACTTGCTACACATGCAGATTTTAAATTATTGAAAAGATGCCTTGCTTTTTCTTGCACTAAAGTAAGGCTAAATAAGAATTCTATGCACCTGTTCCAACTTACCTACAAATTTTTAAAGACACAGTTAGGAACGGATCTCGTTCCTGTACTATGAACATTCTTACCAAAGTCTTTTTTTGTTGACATTTGCTCTCTTATTTCTTGACTGTATTCTTAGGAGTGGAATTGCTGGGTAATAGGGTAGGCATATGTTTAACTCCAACTAGTCATGGGAGCATTTTCCTCAGTCCATCCAGTGTATATTAAATGTTTGCTACATATTAACAATAACCAAAATTATACCCTTTCTATACAATACAAAAAGATGTCCATATTAATGTGTGTCACAGATGAACTAGCAAATAAGATCCATCCTGTTCACTAAAGTAAGTTGTGGCATAAATTTGGAGATTTTGGTGAGTTTTATCTATAAGAACAGATTAGAAAATTCTCTTATAGTTGCCTTATGGGGAATCACAAATGAATAAAATGCAGAAATACTTGTTTTTCCTTTGCGTTTTCCAATATTTCCTTGTTTCGTATATTTAAATTTCATATCTTTTAAACTTTTAATTTTAGGGCCTAGGAAAAACTATTCAAGCTATTGCATTCCTGGCATACCTCTATCAGGAAGGGAACAAAGGTCCTCATTTGATCGTTGTTCCAGCATCAACTATAGGTTTGTAATACTGGAGAAAGCCATATTTGACTTGGTAGTGTTTTATATAGGCTAGGTATAAGAAAAGCTGTGTGTGTGTGTGTGTGTGTAGTTTAAGTATAATGATTTGTGGAGTTGAATATTAATTTTTGTGATACCCTTACACTTCTCCCCCTTTGTGTATGAGTCCGTATGTGTGTTTGATGGTATTTGCAATTTTTTAAAAGAAAATAAGTCTTGATTTAATTTTTTCATCCATTTGATCATTTATTTTGTTCTCATAATACTTTTAAATGATTGTAGAGTGACTATTCTAAGAGAAACGAGGTACTTTTTAATTTATAAACAAACATTTATTGAGTCAGAAAGTATATAATTAATCCCTATTCAAATTGCTGTTTCATTCATTCTCGATTGAATGTGGAGGTTAGAGTAAGAATATCTATACCTGTGAATTTAACAAAAAACCATTTATTTAAAACACAAGTTAATAGTCACCTATAGATATAAAGGTTGGCTCTCTGCCCTTCATTTTGATGCCCCCTCAAAACCTCAGAGTAATTTTATTCATCATGAGTAATAGATTGTGAACAGGGTCTGTGATAAAAATCATCCTCTGTTATTTTATCCTACAAGAGAATAATTCTAAGTAGAGCTTGTTTATTTCACAATGTACACATACTTTACTGTACTGGGTGCAAGTAATGTCTCTTTTGTTTCGTAGATAACTGGTTAAGGGAAGTTAATTTATGGTGCCCCACTTTAAACGTGCTCTGTTACTATGGTAAGAATATGTCATACTGCTTTTAACTTTGGAAATGTTAAATACAATAAAATACAATAAATACAATCAATATGTCTGTATTGTTTCAAATTCTAGGTTCTCAAGAAGAACGTAAACAAATTAGATATAACATTAATAATGGATATGAAGAGTATAATGTAATTGTGACCACGTAAGTACTGATATTTTTTTCTAATATGGAAAAAAATTTTGTGCAGCCCTCAAATTTAAAAAATATGTATTTTATAATAGTAATATTCAGGAAAGTTGATAGTGTGACGTTTGCAGCAGAAGTAATCAAAGGAATTATGTTGAAGTCTCAGGCATTTATTTAGTTTGGCATTACACATCCTAGATGGGAGGTTTTGCTAGTGCGTCAGGTCACTGACAGTGGGTACGAATAGGTTCTGTCTACTTGATTGAAAGCATAGTCTTTTATGATAAAACTCTCAGGTAAGCTTAAAGTAAAATAAGATAGCCCACCAAAATCATTTATAATGTTTCTGCCTTGTAAATAATTATTAGAAATAAATGAAGTTGCATTCTCCCAATGAAAAGTTTGAGTTAGAACAGAAAGAAGGCTGAAAAATACAACTTTGAATAAGTTAACCCTTACTATTTTATATAAACAAGTGGCAGAGAACTTACATAATGCTCTTACATTATCTTTATTAATAGGTTATTTCAAGCTCCATATTAATTGTCAGTATTTGGTTATTGTTTCTCACTACTGGCTCCTTCTGTGTGAGCCCACCCTTAAAATAATTCACCGAAAAGTCATCTTTTCTTAATGAAATAGGCTCCATTTTCATATGTAGTCTTGAACTAGCTATCAACTGTTAACTTCTTGGATATGTTCTACTAGTTTGGTCTAATTGTATTATGTTCTAAACATAAACATTTCTTAGCTTCATGTCCTCTTTTCCTGCTTCTTAAAATATAACAGGAAGCAAACTGTATAACAATGGCAGTTACATATTAAGTTATACCCCAACTGGCCTCTTCCCAAGTATATAGAAATTATCTAGTTATACTGTAACGTTTAAATTTTAATTCCAAACTGCAGTTTCACTACTTGGTTACATGTACATTAGTAATTATTTGTTACAAATATATCAGTAATTATATGAGCACCAACTGTGACTGGTGCTACCCTCTAGGTGCTGGCTATTAGAAATGAGTAAACAAAAATTTTGAAAAGCCATTAAATCTCATGAGGCTCAAAGCTTAAAAGGTATAATCTTAGAGAGATTTTTTTTCTTTTGGTGATAGGTATAACTGTGCAATCAGCAGCTCCGATGACCGTAGTCTGTTTCGACGCCTGAAACTTAATTATGCAATTTTTGATGAGGGCCATATGCTGAAGAATATGGGCTCCATCCGCTACCAGCACCTTATGACAATTAATGTAAGAGTGTTTTTAAAATTTTTTCCAAATTATAAAATTTAGGTTATGTAATTTAATGTATATATTATTCTGTATCAGAAGTCAGCAAACTTTTCTGTAAAGAGCCAAATAATAAATATTTCATGTTTTGTCGACCATGTGGTCTTTGTCACATGTTCTTTGTTTTTGGAGTTTTTTTTAAAACCCTTTTAAAATGTAGAATCCTTTCTTATTTCATTAGCCATAGTTTGCGGATCCTTATTCTATACTATAAACTTTATAAACATCAAAAATAGCTTATCTTCTCTGATTACCTCATAAAGTGATACGAGAACATAAGTTAACTAATTGTAAAATGAACCCAGTAGCTTTACACATTCTGTCTTAAGTACAATAGATAGTAGTAGCAGATATCAATTGTCTAAACTCTTAATAGTCTTTTATCACTGAATGGTAAATTATTAATGATTTTTTTTTTTATTTGCACTGGGGAGGGTAGACAAGAAGGAAGTGGCTCTTTAAAAAAAAAAAAACTAATCTAAATTTTATCTTCATTTATAGGCAAATAATCGTTTGCTGCTCACAGGCACACCTGTACAGAATAATCTGTTAGAACTCATGTCGCTGTTGAATTTTGTTATGCCACACATGTTTAGTAGTAGTACCAGTGAAATACGAAGAATGTTTTCTTCTAAGACAGTAAGCATAAATGCATATTTTCTCCAACATATATTACCTTGTGTTTTACCTGGGCCATTTTTGTGTTTTGTCTTCTTTTTGTTTTCATGGTTTATATGTTCTGTAAAGTAAGTTTAACTAGTTGATATTTTTATACTGGATGAGTAGGGAAGTAGGCCGAAGTATAATGGAAAAAAAAAAAATCGGTGACTTCTGTAATCGATGTCCAAAAGTTTTGGTTTTCAGTATCTTGATTTTCGGAAGAATGATAATTTTAAATTGGCAAGGAATTCAGGTATGTTGTTTGTGGGGGAAGTTTGATAATTGTATCTTCTTTATTAAACTATGACAGGTAAATTAGTATCATTTCTTTATGAACAAGCAGTAGAACTGGGCAAAGCTAGAATATCCAGAAAATATGTACACTGGGAATTATGTTTTGAAATAAAAATCCATAAATAATGAAAGTAACAATTTCTAAAAACTACAACAAAGAAATTATATTTGGAAGAAAAGATTGGTTAATTTTTTTCTATTGCTTAGAAAAAAGTACAGTAGAGCATTCAAGAACTCTCAGATTTCCTACTGCAGTAGTTTAGGTTCTTGACTCTTTCCTGAATCACATTTCTTTTGCAAGAATTTTCTGATACTCTTCCACTGCAAGTTAACTGCCCTTTTAATTTTCACTAATGTATTCCCTCCCACTTGATGTGCAGTTTTTGACATGGCCTACCAAATTTTATGAACTTTTTCTAGCTTTACTTCATAGTATATGGAGGACTCCTTCATATCTTAGAATAAAATTCCACTTTCTAGTTTTCCAAAACTGCTGGTTTCTGACTAGAAGCTGTTCCCCTTTTTAGGACCACGTTATTTGCGTCACCAGCATTAGCTTTCTTTGGGGACCATGTTTCCACAAAGAAATACAAGATTTCTACAACACACACGCACACACACGCACACACGCACGCGCGCACGCGCGCGCTTTCATATGTCTGGGTAATCAATTAATGACTTATCAGTTAGTGACTTCCGAACACCAGCCTAGTTCAGTTCAAATCCGTTACTTCAGCAGATTATACAGTTACATGTCATGAAACTTAAAAATATATATGGAGCTTTAAGAAACAGATTATATTATGACAACAAAAGTACAGGCAGCAAAAGACAAAATCAATACATGAGAGAGACCTCATAAAACTTTAAGTACTTTTATCCGTCAAAGGACTTTATCAGAAAAGTGAAGAGACAACCTACAGATTGGGAGAAAATATTTGGGAACCGTACATCTGGTAAGGGTCTGATATCCTATATGTATATATATAAATTTCTAGAACTTAACAACAAAAAGGTAAAAACCCAATCAAAAAATAGGCAATGGACTTGAACAGGCATTTCACCAAAGAATATATTCAAATGGCCTATAGTCACCTGCAAAGATATGCTCAGTCTTATTAGCTACTAGGGAAATGTAAATGAAAATGACAGTGAGGTATTACCTGACCCCATTAGAATGGCAGTGGTCAAGAAAATGGAAAACCACAGGTGTTGGGGAGGATGTGGAGAAATTGGAACCTTCACCCATTGCTGATGGGAATGTAAAATGATACAGCCACTTTGAAAAGTTAGGTGGTTCCTCAAAAAGTTGAACCCAGTCCTAGGTATATACTGAAAAAAATTGAAAGCAGGAACACAAACAGAAACCTGTACACCAATATTCTTTGCAGTGGTTTTTACAATAGCCAAAAGGTGGAAACAGCCGAAATTGTCCATTAGTAGATGAATGGATAAACAAACTGTGGTATATACATACAATGGAATATTACTCAGCCATGAAGTGAAATGAAGTACTCATACATGTCACAATATGGATGAACTTTGAAAACATTATGTTGAATGGGATAAGTCAGTCACAAAAGGACAAATACCGTAAGATATTACTTATATGAGATAAGCAAATGTATAGAAAACCAAGATTATTAGTGGTTACTAGGAATGGAAGGGAGGGGGAAAGGAGTTTTTGCTTAGGGGTCATTTAGTTTATTATGTTAATGGTGGTGGAATAACTCAGAAAAGAATAGTGATAATGGCTGCACGAGATGAAGAATGTAACCATTGTCACTGAATTTCACATGTAGAAATTGTTGAATTGGCAAGTGTTTTAGTGTGTGTTTTCACCAAAAGAGAAAAGAAATGGATTGCAGCCTAGAATTCAAATGTGAAATTCTGTCTAGAATGAATTGAGTTTCTGTGGAAAATAACTCAGTTTCTAGTGATGGACATTTGAATGTTATATAATGTTATTATAATAGCTTAAATGACTCATTTGTGAAAAGGATGTTTTTATTTTTCTTAGAAATCAGCAGATGAGCAAAGTATATATGAAAAGGAGAGAATAGCACACGCAAAACAAATTATAAAGCCGTTTATCCTCAGAAGAGTAAAAGAAGAGGTAACTCTTTTATCTGCGTGTTTTTGTTTTTGTTTTGTTTTTTAATTCTGTTTTCTTCTTTTTTTTAGAATGATTATCTAAAACTGATTTCCTTTCTCAGGTTCTCAAGCAGCTACCTCCCAAGAAAGACCAAATTGAATTGTGTACAATGTCAGAGAAGCAGGAACAGCTCTATTTGGGTCTTTTCAACAGATTGAAAAAATCCATCAATAACCTGGGTATAATTTGATTTTTACAGTTTTATGTGAAAAATAATCCTGTACGGCATGTGTTTAGCTGTGTGGTAGTGAGATTTGCTCATTTTTAAAACTAGTTGGAATTCGATAAATAATTTTAAAACTTTTTGTGTAAGTTGAAATATACTTTAGGAAACAGTTACTGACTTGATTTTTTTAATGTGTACTCTTTGGATCACAGAAAAAAGCACAGAAATGTGCAATGTCATGATGCAATTGAGAAAAATGGCCAATCACCCTTTATTACATCGCCAATATTACACAGCTGAAAAACTCAAGGAAATGTCTCAGCTTATGTTAAAGGTAAGGATTTCCTATTATGTTAATGTTGAACTGTATTAACAGTATTAAACCATTAGAAGTTAAAATTTTTAGGCTAAAAATAAGACTGCCGAACCTAATGGACTTATTAATCCTTTAACCACATATTTAAGAAAAAACATTTTTAAAACTAAGTTTAAGGCAGCTTGGGTAAATGTAAGAGCCAAGCAAGAACTAACAGTTAGCAAACTGTGGTTGCTGTCCAGTTGATTGCGACTCTTAGCGACCCTATAACAGAGTAGAGCTGCCCGATAGAGTTCTGAAGGAGCCGCTGAAGGATTTCTACTGCTTACCTTTTGGTTAGTAATCGTAGCGCTTAACCACAGTGTCATCAGGGCTCCAGTGCAGCCATACCTGCTCTTTATATGTTATCTGTAACTGATTTTTCCTGCAGTGGCAGACTTGAATAGTTTCAACAGTGATTGTCTTGCCAACAAAGCCTAAAATGTTTACTATCTGGCCCTATAGAGAAGAAGTTTGCCAGCACCTGATCTAGACTTCTGTAACGCACTTCATTTATATTCTAGGTTCTAAGGCATAAATGAAGTGTATTATGCAAGTCTAAATATATATATATATACCTTCTCCATCCTTCTTCCCATTTCACCTTGTCAAATATCTGTTAAATTTTCTCCTGATTTTCCAGTCCAGTTAAATTCTTTCCTTTTATCTATGCCTCTGATTCTCAGTACATAACTTTTCATATATGAATTCCCCCACTTCCAGAAAATGCAAACATTGTCATCCTCACAGTGGTTTGCTCAGAATGGTGACTCTTTTTTTTAATTTTTTTTTAAAATTGTAGTTTAGATGAAGGTTTATTGAGCAAACTAGTTTATTGTTAAACAGTACACATATTATTTTGTGCATTTGGTTGCCAACCCCATAACATGTCAACACTCTCCCCTTTTGGACCTTGGGTTCCCCATTATTAGCTTTCCTGTCCCTTTCTGCCTTCTCGTCCTTGCCCCTGGGCTGGTGTGCCCATTTAATCTCATTTTGTTTTATGGGCCTGTCTAATCTTCGGCTGAAGGGTGAACCTCAGGAGAGACTTCAGTACTGAGCTATAAGGGTGTCTGGGGACCATACTCTCTGGGTTTCTTCAGTCTCTGTCAGACAAGTAAGTCTGGCCTTTTCTTTTTTTTTTTTTTTGGTGAGTTAAGAATTTTGTTCTACATTTATCTCCAGCTCTGTCTGGGACCCTCTATTTTAATCCCTACCAGAGCAGTCAGTGGTGGTAGCTGGGCACCATCTAGTTGTGCTGGACTCAGTCTGGTGGAGGCTTTAGTAGTTGTGGTTCATTAGTCCTTTGGACTAATCTTTTCCTTGTGTCTTTGGTTTTCTTCATTCTCCCTTGCTCCAGATGGGGTGAGACCAGTAGAGTGTCTTAGATGGCCGCTCATAAGCTTTTAAAACCCCAGACACTACTCAATAAAGTAGAATGTAGAACATTTTCTTTATAAACTATGTTATGCCAGTTGAGCTGGATGTTTCCCGAGACCATAGTCCCCACAGCTCAGTAATTTGGCCCCTCAGGGGATTTGGATGTGTCTATGAAGCTTCAGTGACCTTGCTTTGGACACGTTGTGCTAGCTTCCCCAGTATTGTGCACTGTCTTATCCTTCACCAAAGTTACCACTGATCTACTGTCTATTTCATGTTTTTCCTTCCCACTTCTTCCCTCCCTCGTAACCATCAAAGATTGTTTCTTTCTGTGTGTAAACCTTTTCGTGAGTTTTTACAATACTGGTCTCATACAATATTTGTCGTTTTGTGATTGACTTATTTCATTCAGCATAACACCCTCAGACTGGTGACTCTTTGGTCTCTCAAGTTACTGACCAGATGGGTTGTCTTTATGACTCCACCCCTTTTGTATATTTTTTTAAAACAGAAGATCCTTCAAATTTTATGTGCTGATAGCTAATGGGTCATTTTCCCTCATTTATTTTTTTCATTTTGTATCTTCTCACGTATATTATTTGGGTCACAGAAAAAAAGAAGAACACAGAAATGTGTGATGTCATGATGCAGTTGAGAAAAATGGCCAATCATCCTTTATGACATAACCAGTGTTCTTTATTATGTTTTGTTTTTATAGTTTTAGACATTACTTTTTGTTTTTGCCTCATTCTCCCTTAGCACCTTACCCTTATTTCTCCTTACAGATCCTTACAGATCTTTTTGTTCAGATTAACCATTTCTTTAAAAAATTTTTTTATATATTTCAAACTTACTGTGGAAATTTTCAAACATGTAAAAGTAGAGAGAATTGTATCATGAATCCCTCTGCCCATACATACCCTTCACCTAGCCTACACAGTTATCATCTGATATGGTACTATCCTTGTTTAATCCATACCCCCAATCTCCTCCCCAGGATTATTTTAACTAATTTCTAGACATAGTAGTATTTCATCTATAAATATTTCAGTATGTTGTCTCTCAAAAGATAGGGACTTTTTGTTTTCATTATTATAACTAAAAGAAATCAATGTTAATTTCTTTGCCTGAATCTGTTGCACTAAAATGTTCTGTGATTTAGGTATTTTTTTTATTAAATTGATCTCATCATATTATAAATTTTCATTTTGAAGTGATCTTTTTTTTTTTTTTAAGGAACCTACACATTGTGAGGCTAACCCTGACCTGATCTTTGAAGATATGGAAGTTATGACAGACTTCGAACTACATGTGCTTTGTAAACAGTATCGGCACATTAATAACTTCCAGTTAGACATGGATTTGATTTTAGATTCTGGAAAATTCCGAGCTTTAGGATGCATCTTGTCTGAATTGAAACAGAAGGTATTAAAGCAGAATGGTACTCTTTTTGTTTTTTCCCAATTAGTTAAATTTCTTAATGAATTTATTTTAGAAGTAAAGGTAATTTATTCATATATAAGCTAAAATGAGCAATTTATCTTAGATAGTATTGGTTTTTTTAAAGAAGCAATTGATCATTAGACAGTTGTGTAATAATTTGCTGCCAGGTTGTCAGCATGGCATGGGTACAAATTCTAATTGTTTAGACCTATTAAAGCTTTGAGTAGTGGAATAATTTAATTTTTCTATGTTTCTAATTCATGTATATGTTTTCACAGGGTAATAGAGTTGTATTATTTAGCCAATTTACCATGATGCTGGATATTTTAGAGGTTCTCTTAAAACATCATCAACATAGGTATCTCAGATTAGATGGAAAGACTCAGATTTCTGAAAGGTTGGTATGCTTCACTTTAGTTTCAGAAAATTTCTCCCTATCTTACCGACAGGTAATAATAAATGTTAGAATTTTAAATGTATAGGTCAGTGTTATGATTTTATTGCTTTCAGGCTGATGTTTGGTTACTAATTCAAATCATTAATTTAAAATGAGGCAAGTTTTCTGTCTGAATTGCAAACATATTTTGAAGCAGCTGTTAGAATTATATACTTTTTAGGATTTTTCTCTTTATAAACTATTCACAGTCTAAAAGCACTTTATCTTTAAACCAAGATTGTTAAAATCCTGGACATTTTCTATTTTAAAGGTCATTAAGTTTTTAAAAAATTCCCAAAGATTGTGTCTTAAAAAATAAGGAATGCTTTCTCTGGTGTCATTGAAAATATAATTGCATTATATTTTTGGTTTATTTTTTATCATTCAGTGTAGTGGTTTTTTTTTTTTGCATTAGGGTAATGCTAAAAGAGAATATGCTGATATAGTTTGATTTTGAGATTCTAGATTCATCAAGTATATTGTCTACCAGTAGCAGTTGAAAAACCTGTGAAAAGGTTAAAGATTGAAAAGCCATATGTGGAATTTAGATAAGCCAGAAGTCATTAAACAAATGATAGTCCTTTAGGAATCAATCAAATCTGAGTAGTTGAATTAACTAAAATAAGAGCAGTAGAGAAAGGAAATTGGTGTATAGCTGCAGGAATGTATTTACATCTTCAAGTTTCTTTTCCATGTGATGTGCTTGTTTTCAGTTTAATTACATTTAACAATTGCACATTCAAAAAATATTACAATATTAACACTTGTGTTCTGTACTTCACATAGTTGTTATGCTTTAAAAAGCATGTTATGGGACAGATGCTCGTAACAGCAGGAGTAGTTTTGTTCTGATCCTTCCGCACTGACTTATCCATGCAGTTACTGGCCAGAGCTTAGGGCTGTCGTCTTTGTTACTCCAACAGTGTAAATTCTACATCAGTCAAAATTTAAGTTTTCAGAATAATTATTTTTAATACCCTGACCAGCAAAAAAAATCCAGTTGTTGATGTTATTTGAAATTTTCATTTTCAGAAAAATGTTTTGTTATCTTTAATATATACTTCCAAGTGAGATTTAACATAACGTATTAATCTTACAGGATTCATCTAATTGATGAGTTTAATACCGATATGGATATCTTTGTGTTTCTGCTGTCAACAAAAGCTGGTGGACTAGGCATAAATCTGACCTCAGCAAATGTTGTTATACTTCACGATATTGATTGTAATCCTTACAATGACAAACAAGCAGAAGATAGATGCCATAGAGTAGGCCAGACTAAGTAAGTATTTTGGGTTGAAATTTCTTTTTAATCAGAATTAGTTATTTTGTATAGAATGTAGTCTGTTGATAATTTGCCTTTGATTTATTGATTTTTTTTCAGCAAGGCATGGCTGCTCTTGTATTATGCACCAGCAATGTTGAACATGAATTCCACTATGTAACCTATTCATTTTCTAGTAATTCAAATAACTTCCCATCCCTTCCCCCAAATAGTTCTACAGCATACCCCAAAGAGTTAAAGTATTATCAGTGGCCCAGCCCCTTTGGAAAAGATTAGTAATTGAAAAGACTTACTTGTTAGAGTATTTAAGGACCAGAGACAGACTTGGTAATACATATACTATTTCTACTGTATGTCTGTTTAGGAAATAGATAATTTCAGTTGTAAATATTTCAGGTGAAGGTCAATTTTGACATTGCTGGCAGGAAAATAAAGAGGTAAAAATAACTATAATTCAACTCTACTTTCATATGTAAGCAGACAGTTAACTTTTTTTATAAAGTAGTTTAATATATCTCCAAAAGGACATTAATACAGTCATTTATGGACCAAATATTTATCAGTACCTATTGTGGAACTAAAACCTCATGTAATATCTGTATTTTACTACACTCTCTTACTTTTTGTACAGAATTTTGTACAGAATTCTTTGAACCTGATTTAAAAAAGCATTTAAAAAAAAAGACATGGAATTTCTGTCTGAACACAGAGCTCTGTATTAATATCGTTTTACTGGTAATTTTTTTATGTACTTTTTTTAAATTTATTTTTTGTTGTTGAGAATATACACACAGCAGAACATTCTCCAATTCAACAATTCCTTCGTGTACAATTCAGTGACATTGATTACATTCTTCAAGTTGTGCAACCATTCTCGTCCTGTTTTCCAAATTGTTCCTTCCTCATTAGCATAAATTCATTGTCCCCTAAGTTTCCTGTCTAATCTTTCAAATTGCTGTTGTTAGTTTGATCCCATATAAATAGTTCTTAAAAGAGTACACTGCTCAAGGCATACATTCTTTACTAGTTAAGCTAAACTTGTTTGGTTTAAAGAAGACTTCCAGGAATGTTTTTGATTTAAGATTTAACGTTTAAAGATTTTCTCAGGACAGTAATTTCAGGGGTTCACCCAGCCTCCATGCCTCCAGAAATACAGGATTCCATGAGATTTTGAAATTTTGTTCTGCATTTTGTCCCTTTTGATTAGGATTCTTCTGTAGAATCTTTTATAGAAATATTCAGTAATGGTAGCCTGACACCACCCAGGTTTTCTGGTTTCATGGCAAAAGAGGCAGTTGTTCATGGAGGCAATTAGCCACACATTCCATATCCTTCTCCTGTTCCTTACTTTCTTTTTCCCTCTGTTGATCCAGGCAAAAAGTTTTACTGGTAATTTTTAAAGTATAAATATCTTTCTCTCCTCTTGGATCCATAGGAAAGAGTACACAAAAGTTGCATGCTTATAAAATGTCAATCTCATGTAGTTTGAATAAAAGGAGAATCTAAATTTAAAACATATTTGTCATATGATTTTTAAATCATTCTTACTAAACTCTAAGATGATAGATACAGTGTTTACATGTATCCAAAGAACTTTATTTTAAGTAATCTAAACATATTTTTTATTTTTTAGGGAGGTACTAGTTATAAAATTGATAAGCCAAGGGACGATCGAAGAATCCATGCTGAAAATTAACCAACAAAAATTGAAATTAGAACAAGATATGACCACAGTAGATGAAGGTAAGCTGTTTGTAAGCAGAATTTTCAATAAATATTTATGCAGTAATATATGAAAAGGCATCAAATTAGCAGTAGTAGCAAGGGGATAAACAAAGATGACTAAATCCTTAACTAGCTTACAGTTAAGGAATGGCATGGCATGAGATAAGCATACCCATTTCAAAAGTGCTACAGTAACTAAGGTCCATTTTGCCAGAATTGATATGAACACTTTAATTTTGAAAAGTCCTTTCTTAACATCTCTTAGCTTGTCTCAGACACTAGAACATCTGGGGAATAAAATTAAGTTTGGATCCACAACTTTATAATTTGCAGTAACTACATAAAATAATTTTTATGAAACCAAAAGTTTAGAATACAGGGCATAATATTAACTTAGGAGCACGACCATTTATATTAATTTCATTTTGACTAATATTTATTATATTAGAGTGTATAAAATGCATTTTTAAACACTTACCAATTTAAACTTTTCAGATTGAAGTAATTAGGCCCTAAAAAGAACTTTAAGAGTTCCTTCCCTACCCCACCCTTTTGAGAAGAATAATTTGAAAAGTTTTATAAGTTAACAATTTTTATTTATGTATATATTTTTGAAAGTTCACTGAGTTCAAAACAGAAACTATATAAAAGGGAAGACAAGATCTTCCTTCCCACCCTATCATCTAGCTTCCCCATAAAGGTAACCAATGTTATCTTTTTTTTTTAATTGTACTTTAGATGACGGTGTTATCATTTTGTTGAGTGCCTGGCCAGTATTTTATGCATATAGAAGTAAATTAGCATAGTTATTCTTCCCCCATTTATACAAGTTAGCATGCACTGTTCTCCTCCTTGCTTTATTTTAATTTAATGTTAAATTTAATTGGGAACAAGGTATTTTATTATTTTTCTAATACAAGAGGATATTTCTGATATTGATAAAGGTTCATTTCCATTTGGCAGACTTCTGTTGAATATTTACTGTGTCCTAGTACTTTGCTAGGCAGTCTGTAATATATAGAGATCAATCAATTTTGAAGTGTCCTTCAGGAGAGCTAGACAATGTTTGATCGAAATCAGTGCTTTTTCTTCCTGTATGGCATGTATTTCAGGATGCTGTTTGAGCTTGGGGACGAAGACATGAAGGAGAGTTTAACTTAGAAACAAATTGAGTTAGACTTTTAAGGGTGATGATGAGTAAGATGAACTTAAACAATTAACGATTTAAGTACTAGACTTTGTGTAGATGTGGCAATTTGGCGGTTTCAGCAAAAGCAGTAGTGCTAATACATAAGCCAGATTCCACTTGGGCAACATTTTTTCCCTGATTGTTTTGTTTACGGCGGCTTTTAGAATTTAGTGGAGCAATTAAATACCTAGGTAAAATTCCCTTACAGGAATACTGGCAGATATCCCAATATGTGGATTATATTTTTGTCCCAACAATAAGTCTCTAAATAGAACCATAATAGTTCCTTAATCAGGAACTCAGCTGTTTGATTGTCCAACTTCCAGCTGTTTTAATTGTAAGTCTTTTCCCATAGACTAGTTCATTTCCCCAGAGACATAGTCTTCAATCTCTTGTAATGTTGGAATGTTGGGGAGAGTTGGTATATGCCAACTGACCAAATTCTCAGAACCGAGGGCAACGAGTGAGGTGGGGGTGGGAGGCGACAATGCTCTTCTCATTCAAATAGTTAATTCTCCTGTTTTCTATACAGCTTCACTGTCCTCTGCTATTCCCAAGTCCGAAGTTTCTCTGATTCAAGCTATCCAAAGATAATTTTGGATAATTTGTACCTCTTGGGTAAACGACTGGCTACAGTGGCAGGCTTCAGGCATCCTATCCCTTTAAAGTATTTTTAGCTCCACCTGTTCCCCACATTTCAGAAGCGCCATCACCTCCATTTTATGAGCTCTGGGGGATGAGTTCTGGGTATGAAGTAGTTTTCTTGTATTTTCCATCTGTAGGCAGTTAAATTTTCTGCTTTCTCTATTCTGATTGTGAGTTTCCATTCTTCCATCTGCTTTTCATTTCCAAAATTTGTTGACAGCTATATCTCTGCTGTTGTCTTTTCTTGTATTCTTTCTCATTTGTTTGAAGTGCTCCACCCCCACCCCTGCCTTTTTTTTCCATGGCATTTTAATGGTACCTCAGATGGGAGCAGACGTGTTACGTATGTTCAGTCAGTCAATCATTTTTAATCATAATTCGTGTAAAGTGTTATCTGTATAAATATGTTCAGTCTTAATGGTTTACCCAATATTTTCTCCTCAAGTGTCTTGTTAAAATAGCAGCTTATTTCAGCTATGCTTTCAGGCCATTAGCTTTAAAATATTTGTTGTTGTTAGGTGCTACCGAGTTTTCAACTCACAGCGAACCCATGTGACAGAGTAGAACTAGGCTGTAATCTTTAGAGAAGCAGATCACCACATCTTTTCTCCTCCGGAGCCACTGCCTGGATGCAAACTGCCAACCTTTTGGTTAGCAGCCGAGCGTTTAATTGTTGTGCCACCAGGTCTCCTTTAAAATATTTAGTTATAAAGAATTTTTCTTCCACTTAACCAGTGTTCCCTTCTGTAGGAAATTTTCCTCCTTTGTCTCCTTAAAGCTACTTAATATGATTTTTCCAGTAAGTGTATAATTTCAAAGGAAAAATGGTAGACTCACGATATACTGATGTCTTTTATTTGATCTTAAGTATGATAATTTTGTTTCAGTTGTGCATCTGATTTCATTACATAGTTTTGACATTGAACTGATGAGAGTACATGAATGCCCTTATGTCCATCTCTCACAGTGAGATCCTTTTGCTCTGTAAACAGAAAATATATTTGTAATGAATGTGTGTGCTTTACATTAGCACAATCTGAACACCTCCTTTTCTTTGAAGCTATGAAAGGTTAAAGAGCATTATTGTTCTCATTTGTGGTTATCAGATTTTTGCATTTCTAGAGCTTTCCTTAGTGGTTCTCAAAGTGCAGGTCCCTGGATGAGCAGCATCAGCGTTACCTGGGAAATTGCCAGAACTGCAAATTCCTCAGCTCCACCCCAGACCTACTCAGTCAGAAACTCTGGGGATGGGCTTAACAATGTGGTTTAACAAACCTCTCAGGTGATTCTGATACACACTAAAAGTAGAGAACCACTGCTTTTGAATAGGATTTTGTGTATTGTTTCCTTTTCCCTTTAATGTCCCCAAAGTGGTTAATTACATTAATAATATATTTTCTACCTCCTTAAACTTCAAGGGTTACTATAAGGCCCATGGATAGGCTTAGAGGCAGGGAGAGGTGTTAGTGATCTTAATGAGAGTTTCTGTTCTGTATATGTATGTTTTCTATAAAAAGGAGAAGAATAAATAAAAGTACTGTTATAATTTTAAGTAATAATTGGGAGGTATGTGTATGAGAGAGAGATGTGATTAATTTTGCTGCACTTTGGCCACATCTAATTTATAAAATTATTATAGCAAATATTTATTGATTGCCAGCTGTGCCATTGTCAATAACCATCAAATTAATAAATCAATTCATCTGAAATTATTCTGAATGAAATTTTATTGAATCAAGGATTGTTAGATTCTGTATCACCACACTGGATGTTTTCACATCTTAGAAAGCCTGAATAATTCTTCTAAGTGTCTAGATACTGAGGTCCCATTTTATTGAAAGATGGGACAAACACTGAGTAAACAAAAGGTAATTTTCAGTAGGTAATTTAATCCTCAACTGATATGCTCTACTCAAAATTTTGTTCATCTATGTGTGGTGGATTTAGGTCAGTGATTATGTCTTTGGATGAAATAATAAGGGTATAAGAATTATTTCCATTTGGTTGGGATTTGGGAGCTTTGTTGTTTTTGTTTTTACCTACTCAGTTTGTTACATAAGTGTGTTTTCCTTTTATTTAGCAAATGTGAAGAGTAATACTATGTGCTGTATGAATTAAATATGGTTAAGACTGTATCTATCTTTATGTATCTATTTTTATATAAAATTATGAAATATGCTGTGCTGGCAGTATGAATAAGACCACAGAGGCAGTAACCCTAACGTATGAAGAGGTAGGGAAAGATTTTTAAGAGGAAGTGATACTGAAGCAACCTGGGCCTTGAAAGATAAATAGGAATTCACCAAAGGTATAGAACCTTGGAAAGGAACGATATAGTTCACAAAACAAAAAGAAACTTGATAAACTTTTAAAATGCTGCTTTCTGTCCTGCAGGTGATGAAGGGAGTATGCCAGCAGATATAGCCACATTATTAAAAACTTCAATGGGCCTGTAAAATTGTGAGTTCCCAATCAATGATGAAGTATCAACTTGGTGCACTCAAGGACATTTACATTGTGATGACCGTGGGGTTTATGAACATTTATAACTTTTTATAATTTCCATATTGCATTTCTCATAGTATGGACAACTTTTTTGCCACTAACTGAATTCTTCAGATGTTCACACATGAAATCTCAAAAAAAGCCACAAGTATGTAGTCCTTAAGATGTTGAATAATCATTTTACAAAGCAGTTTTCTGAATGGGGATTAGTTGGTGATTGTTTGTAACAAATATGCTAATGCTTTAGAAATGTCAGTATTTTTGTAATTATTTCTACCTCCAAATATATATATATTGTCTTTCACTGGATAATGTGTGTAGATTTTTACATGTGCCTTATTTGACAATGCTTATGTCTTTTTTTTTTGCTTGTTTCATTTGAAGTTTTTTTTTTAATTATGTTAGTTTAAATAATGCGGCTGTATAATTATATAGCTTTAGTTTTATTGCTATTTGAAGCAGATGTTCACCACTGTCAACAAGAACTCAACCTGAATTTAAAGGTGGCAATCCATATACTAACATCCCCCAGGTCCTCTCAAGCACTTCTGTTAAAACAAATCTGTTTTCCTAGGCACTAAGTTGTTTTCCAGTGAATAGTAACTAAAGAAGACCTTATCTTGCTCCATGGATTAATTCCTTCTGTTCATTTTCCAGCTGCACTTATTGTGCTTATTAGTCTGCCTATTCTATTCTTGTGCATGTTTTCATTGATTTCCCTCTCCTGGTTTTTGCTTCTCTTAAAGCTGTTGCCCAGTCACTTCTGCTCCAGTTCTCCCTAAATAATAGTTCATTCCTGCCACATCTCATGCATCAGCAAGATGTTGGTGACATTTTTCTAGCTTGGCAGAACAGATTAACTAAAGCAGTTTCATTTCAAAGCAGACTGAATGTGACTTCCTATTAAGGCAGCATTAGGTATTGCATGGAAATAGGTCATTAACTTTAAACCCTTATCAAAATATAATTTACCAGTTTCCAGAATTTCCAGTACAGGACCTCCTGAAGAGAGAGCCATTGTTCAATTCCAATTCAGTGTGGGTGACAAAGTGAAATTTAGAGGTAAAGTTGTCTATTTGATATTTAACTCCTTATTAAATCTTTTCTTTACATTTTTCCCTGTCAGTCTGTATTGCTGTTATTATACATCAGTTTCTTTGTATAACTTGTGAGTTTTATGTGTTTTGTTTTTATTATGTAAATACCAGTATAAATAAACTTATTTATAAATCAAAGATTTGTTAATTATTGGAGATCATACCTTTCAAGGCATCCTTCCTTGCTAAGATGCTAGGTAATGTAACCGTCTGAATTTAGAAGGCAAAAGAAGTTCTTAAAGTGATTCTTAAGCTATTTAGGTTCTGAAAGCTCATACAACTCAATAGACTTACTCAGTTTTGAAGGTTTATTGAAGATACTGAATATGTTGTAGTGCACTAGGGCTAGAAGGACTCTGCAAATGTTACTACTACCTCCTCCTGTATCACAGCCTCCAAATCACTTCGTCAAATTGTTGGGAATATTACCTTATAAAATTTCATAATGGGTTTCTCATGGCTTTTCTGTTTTAATGTATCTTCATTGGTAGGCTAATTGTTCTGTTATTGTTAAATCCATATTTTTATCTCTAATGAAATGTAGTTGGGTTCTCCCTGTAATACTCTGTCTTGGGCTTAATAAAAAGTTTTTGATCATAAGTTGTTTTTTTTTTTTTTTTTCCCATAACCTTTTTAGTAGTTTCCACCCCTCCCTTTACCTTTAAAAAGTATAATATTGAGCACAAATGAGATCATATTATGTGCTCAGTACTGTCTGTTTCTCACTGAATTGGAATTTATTACTTAGGATGTATTTTCATTAGTCTGTTCATTGAGCTGGTGTCAGTAAAATCACCAGTACAAAGAGGAAATAAAGCATAGTTCGAGTAATATCTTGACCAAGTGAAGTAACATTTTTATGCAAATAACACAGGAATAGAAGACATGCATTCTGTGTTTTTTCATAACTATTTCTGACTGCATAGACTTGCAGCTTTATACCAGCAGATATTTATACTCAAACATTAACTAATCTTATTTCTAGCAGTTGGTGTTACTGTATCATGGAGAGAGAGGGCTGTCAGGAGACTTGGTTTCTGTTTGTGTGATCTTAAGCAAGACATTTAACCAGTCCATAAAATTAAGGAATTGGATGTTGTAACTCTTGCCAAAATGTATGCTTTTTTTTTTCCTGATTATAAATTGATACACAATTAAATACCTGCTCTAGTTCTCATTCTTTTTCTCTTTTATTCCTCTCTCTCTCTGTGTAAGCAAGGAGACATTAAATTTGTATACAAGATAGGATAATGGAACATGTTTTTCCTTCAGTGCAAAAAGATGATTTAAAGGTTATGTTGGTGCTGTAAGAGTCCTGATGGCACAGTGGCCCAGCGCTTGGCTGCTAACCAAAAGGTTGTTGGTTTGAACCCATCAGACACTCCACGGGAGAAAGATCTGGCAGTCTGCTTCCATAGAGATTTACAGTCTTGGAAACCCTATGGGGCAGTTCTACTCTGTCCCATAGAGTCACTATGAGTTGGAATCGACAGCGGTGGGTTTAGTTGTTCTGGTTTGGGTTGATGCTGTGATTGAAATGAAATATTTCCTTATGAAACCTGTTGCATTTTCTACTTTGATTATGATTTATGTAAATGAGTGGGCCTGATTATTTCATTTTGAATTTTCATAATTTTGAATAAGTATTATATTTATCACTTTTAGTAATTTTTGTTTTCATTAAAGCTTGTCAGTATGTAATTATGTAGAGGGAAATGACCATGTATGGTAGGGAGGAAAAGTTTACTACCTTCATTATCTAGTGTATTATTTGTGAAAGTTTTTTTTCTTTAGAAAGGCTTCTGATGTGATAGAGTGCTTTATGATGAGATTCACTTATAACCTGTATTTATTAACCACTTACGGCAAGAAAATTTAATCCAAACAAACAAGGTACTTAGGAAACACACTTTGTTTTTATGTGTAATCCTTAGTGATTAATAAACTGTTTAACATTTTTTCCCATTTTCTATAACACTTTTGGAAGGAAAGAAGCACCTGAGCAAGATCATGTCTGGCTGGGCTTTTTTCCCCTTTTCTTTCTTCCTCCACCACATTCCATCTTGGCTTTTCAACTCTTTTGCTTTCTCTGCACTGCTTTTCAAGTGGAGGGCCATCTACTTCATTAGTCTGTTTCCAAAATGACATGACATACTGAGATTAGACAATCCAGTATTAATAATAACATAAATTAACCCAAAATTTGATGTTCCAATCATATAATTATATGTTTAAAATATTGGGAGGAAGAAGGCCTGAATGTTTAGTTATATGGAAGATTTCTATTTAAATTACATATTTATCCAGCCAGTTCTCACTTTTCGTGGTAATAGGGGACCATAAAAATGACTGCACTCTGAAATTATACAAGGAGATCTTAACAATCATGGGAAAATTATGATTGTTCCATGACCTTTAAAAAAATTTTGTCAAAGCATTATAAACTTTGTTACTGCTTGTTATAAATGTGTAAGTAAATGAAAAACTAGCAAAGCTAATACTTACATCATCAAAAACCCGCTGCCGTCTGATTCCAACTTACAGCAACCCTATAGGACAGAGTAGAACTGCCCCATAGAGTTTCCAAGGCTGAAATCTTTATGTAAGCAGACTGCCACATCTTTCTCGCTTGGAGCAGCTGGTGGATTCGAACTGCTGGCCTTTCAGTTAGCAGCTGAACACTTTAACCACTGTGCCACCAGGGCTCCTTTCAAAACTTACATACTACATTGTAATTTAAAATATTGTAAATATTGATAATTACAGTGTTGGTTTTTGGTTTCACTTTTAAATCTTAGAAGTAGTTTGAACAGTACTTCTTGTATAACTTATTTGTATGCTTTGGTGAATTGTCAGACTCTAAGTTTGGATTAGCTCTCAGCATTTATCCTTTGTTCTCTCACTGTTGTGAAATGTGTCTGTTCCTTAATGTGAAGTTTTCTCAAATGTCACTTCCTCTGGGATATCTTCATTTTTTGTTCACAACCACTTTCCTCATTTATGTTGGTAAGTTCACCTTCACACAATTCCTCTGGCTGTATTTCTAGAAACTCAGTGGTTGCAATGTCAGCATTCCCACAGTCAGCTGTTTCTTTTCTAACTCAGTTTATGTTCAACTTGAGTTTCACATCTGCATGATCACTTTTCATTTCTCTGTTGCATTTTCAACTTTGCTGGCAGTTCCTCTTTCGATTATCCATTTTTTGTAAAATATTACATGGGTTTAATACTGGGAAACAATGAGGCAGCACAGCTGCATGCTTTACTGTCTGTGCAGGAGTAACAGTTGGTCAGTGACCAGTCACTGACAGACTTTGACAAGTGCCATGATTAGTCTTTGGTCATGATGTGCATCTGATAGTCACGTAGTAATTTGTGGACTGAAGAGCTGGCAGCAGAGTTTGAATGTTATGCAATTACAGTTAATATACTATGGTAACTGAAATCTGAACCATGCTATTGGGGAACTGGTGCTAACCAGTGGTAACTGAAGTTCATGCATGTTGGAACCAGTGCAAAGCGAGGCCTGCCTGTTTTGTAAACTATTTTTCCTTATTTGTAAATGAGTAAAGCTATTCCGAAAAAAGACATTGGAAACTAAACGTTCTTTGTTTTCTTTAAAAGCAGATTATGGCAAAAGCGAAAGTCTTGACGTAACTTGTTGGGGGAGTATGTGAACTATGTGGCAGGCTAGTGTAGCTGTCTTATCTGATGGGTGTGATGCTGTAAAGAACAAAGAAGTTTGAAGGCAGTGTACGTCATCTAGAGTTTGGTTTGGGGCCTCCGTTGTATCCAGTCAGTGATGGCAGGAATTGCTTGGACTTTGTTTTTTAAAGTCACTAGCCTGGGATGGATGTCCAGCAAGTCAGGTTTTAAAACCAAAAGCGTGGTACTGCAGATATCCCAGTAGAAATCGGCCCAAGTTACCTAGTTTAAAGGAAACAAAAATTATTTTCATTTTAATATAAAGGGCATAACTATCAGCATTCCAAAGTAAGCTTAATTTCTTAACATAGAAGATAGCTTATTTTTAATTCAAAACAGTATTTTATTATAAAAGTAGAATGTGTGTATTACAGAAGACTGGGAAAATACATATAACACCGTACTCCCATTACCCAGAGAGATTACTACTTGTTAATATCTCAGTGTGTAAGGTATTTTTCTGTGTGTGTAATATTAACTATACTCTTTTGTAACCTCCTTCAGTTTACACCTCTGTGGCAGTACATTTCCACCTTATCTAATACCCAATCCTTATTTTACCATCTATTCCAAAAACTTCCTTTACAGGACAAAGCAGGATCCAGTCCAGGACCATGCATTTCCTCTGGTTATGTCCTTTAACTCTCTTCAGTCCCATTCTAGTCCTCTAGAATGTCTTATCTTCAGGATTTATGTGATTGCTTCATCTTGTTTACCTTGCTCCTTTATACAGGAACAGAATGGAAGTTCCGGCTGAAAGGTTGATAGTTTCAAGTTAAATATTTTAGGGTAAACTACACGGTACCACATCACATCAGGAGACATAATATACGGTTGTCTGACCATTTTTAGTGGGATGCGAGATTGATCACTGGATTAGAGTGATGATAGTGTGGTCCTGTCCTCCTTGTACAGTTGTTGGCTTCGCATGTGTTTTTCTTTTGTGACTAGCAAACTAATTTGTATGATATTTGATTCTGGATAAGTATCAGTTAAAGAGTGAAATTTAAAAGTGGACTGTTAGTGTTCTTTTTGTATGGAGTTTAATAAAGCTTATTGCTATTGTTTTATGAACTTGCTTACTAAACATCTGTCAGCCAAGAGAGGCTATTGGTTACAGGATTCAGAGTTCAGTCGCAAACATTTATTGAGTGTCTGCTGTGTGCCATGCACAGATCTAGATGCTAGGCATTCATTGGGAAGTAAGATGTGATGCAGGCCCCTTCTCATGCAGCTTTTATTTTAGAAGGGGGAAGACAAATCTGTAAGTTGATGGGTGCTATGATGAAAAAGAGGAGTGATGAGGTGGACCATTTCTCCAAGGAGCCCTGGTTTCTTTTAGTATTTAAGAGACCAGAATCTGGGTGCTAGGGATGCTCAGGACTACTATCTGAGATTGGCCATTGTTTCAAGAGATACAGAAAATGCTGTTTTCTTTATTTTGATATAAAATACATCATGAATCTATACTGTTACCTGTAATTTAAATTCAGGAATAGAATTTTTACTTAACCTCACTGACTTTACATCTCTGTTTCCTTTCTCCCACACTGAAAATCTTGGTTCTCAATGACATCAACATAATTTCTTATTGCTTTATCCAACAATATAGATAAAAAATATTTTTTAAAAAGAACAGTACCAACAATACCACCACAAATATGATCACTAAAAATGGTGTACAATTGTTATTTTTTGTCCCCAGAGAATATCTGTCTTGAGATATGTAATCAAATTACTTGAAATAGTTTTTCATTTTGTATTTCTCTATGCACCAGCTTGACCCAGTTAGGTTCATTTATTTCAGTTGGCTTTTGATTTTTAGTGACAGCTTGAAATTTTTATTTTTTGTATATATTTTTTTAATAATTATGTAAAATATTTTATGGATCCACTGTCAAATCTACTAAAGATACAGTCAAGTTTAGCTTTTATCTCTGCTCTCTAACCTATGAATACCTCCCAATGGGTAACATTTTTTTCAGTAAATTTTTGTTTTTGGTTTATCCTTTTATTAAAAAAGTTTGCTTTTATTTTTTAAAATGTAAAACATACTCACAGAATTACCAACAAACCACTCTTTTCCCCCTAAATATGTGTCCAAATCTTGCAGAAGAATAGGTGCATCATGTGTGAGCAGCTTGTTAAACATCTTATCCTAGAAGAGAGAGAAAAAGATCACTTTAAGAATAATGGGAGGTTCTCATGGAATCCAGACTTTCCGGAGCCATTGAAGCTAGATGAACCCCTGAAACTATTGCCCTGAGATAATCCTTAAACCTTAAACCAAAAATATCCCCTGAAGTCATCTTAAAACCAAACAATAGCATAACCAATGAATATCAGCCTTTAGTATTATGCTCGTTTAAGACCTGTGATCATTGAGGCTGTGTGTCAACTTGACTGGGCCATGATTCTCACTGGTTTGGCAGTTGTGATGTAGTTTGGCAGTCATAAGATGATGTGATCACTTCCGTGATGAGATTTGATACAATGCGATCACCTCTATGATGGGATCTGCTTTGAGTAGCCAATCAGTTGAAAGAGAGGTGCCTTGGGGGTGTGGCCTGCATCAAATACATAAGTGGACTTTCTGGCAAGACTCGTGGGCTTTTGTTCGCTCTGGATCCTGCAGCTGGCACCTGTTTGTCTGACCTCCAGTTCTTGGGACTTGAGCTAACAAGCTTACCTGCCGTCTTGCTTGCTGATCTTGGGATTCATCAATCTTCGCAGCCTGTGAGCAAGAGCCCTGCTGTCTAACCTGCCAATCTTGGGTTTGCCAACCCCTGTGGCTTTGTGAATCAGGAGAAGCCTCTATCCTGACCCATGAACTTGGAACATACCAGCTTCTACAACCATGTGAGCCATTTCCTTGATACAAATCTCTGTATATTTAAATGCTTTACTGGTTTTGCTTCTCTAGAGAACTCAGCCTAAGACAAGATCTATCTATATGGGATCAAATTGACAACAGCAACTGAAAAGTAGGAAATTTAGGGGGCAGTGAGTTCATGCTAATGGAGGAGGAACAGTTTGGAAAAGGAGGTGAGAATGGTTGCACAACTTGAAGAATGCAATCAACGTCACTGAATTGTACATGTAGAAATTGTTGAATTGTGTATGTACTGCTGTGTATATTCTCAACAAAAATAAAAGAATAATGGGATTGAATAATATGATTTGAAGAGGAGGAAGATTTTTCCACATAAATTTAGAAAGGAAGAGAAGTATCTGTATGTTTTTCTCAAATTTATAACATGGAGATTCAGGTCTGATTTTCTATAGATCTTAGTCATCCCTTTATTATTCATGGATTTAAATAATAAATACTTTTTTTTTCTAAACCAGTTCTTACAGTTTATTTGTTGCATAATGACTAAACATTTCACCCATAAAATTTCATGTTTGTGTTTTTCATTTGTAACCTGGGGACTTAAATCTGTTCTTCCATATTTTCATATAGGCATATATTTACATGTATTTTTAAAATTATTTTTATGAGACAAAGGTGTTTAGTAACCTGATGTGTAATTTAAAGGGTATATCATACATGCATACATATATCACACATATACATCCATGCCAATAAATGTGCATTCACAATATAATGGATGTTAATAGGGACATACCATAATTTATTTACCAGTCTCCTCTTGTATGTTGTTTTGTTCATTTTTTTTTTAAATTTTTTTTTTTTATTGTACTTTTAGATGAAGGTTTACAGAACAAATAGTTTCTCATTAAACAGTACATTTATTGTTTTATGACATTGGATAACATCCCCATGACGTGTCAACACTCTCCCATCTCGACCTTGGAGGACTTTTTTGGTGAAAATACATATAGCCAAAGTTACATCATTTCAAAAGTTTCTACGTGTACAATTCAGTGACATCGATTACATTCTTCCAGTTGTGCTGCTATTCTCACTACCCTTTTCCAAATTATTCCATCACCCTTATCTTCAACTCACTGCCCCCTAGGCTTCCCATCAAACCTTTTGAGTTGCTGTTGTTAGTTTGATCTCACATAGACAATTTTTTTTCTTTTGTACCTTAGATGAAGATTTGCAGAACAAATAGTTTCTCATTAAACAGTACACATATTGCCCTATGACAATGGTTAACAACCCCATGACAGGCCAACACTGCCCCTTCTCAACATTGGGTTCCCTATAGCCAGCTTTCCTGTCCCCTCTGGCTTTCCTGTCCTTGGACTGCTGTGCCTCATTAGGCCCGTTTTGTTTTATGAAGCTGTCCAACCCCTGGCTGAACGGTGAACTTCAGGAGTAACATTTTTTTCAGTAAATTTTTGTTTTTGGTTTATCCTTATTAAAAAACATTTGCTTTTATTTTTTAAAATGTAAAACATACTGAGCTAAACAGGTGTCTGGGGGCCATAGTCTCAGGGTTTTTCCAGTCATGCCAGTAAATCTGGTCTTTTTTTATTATTTTTTAATTGCACTTCAGGTGAAGGCTTACAGAACAAATGGTTTCTCATGAAACAGTAGTACACATACTATTTTATGACATTGGTTAACAACCCCACAACATGTCAACCCTCTTAACTTCTCAACCCTTTTTTTGGTGAAAATACACATAGCCAAAAATACACCATTTCAAAAATTCCTACATGCACAGTTCAGTGACATTGACTACACTCTTCCAATTGTGCTGCTATTCTCACTTAAGATGAAGGCTTACAGAATAAAATAGTTTCTCATTTAACAGTTACTGCCCTATGATAACAGTTAACAATCTCACAACACATCAACAAATCCTTACTCAACCTTGGGTTCCCTGTCACCAGCTTCCTTGTCCCCTTCGGCCTTCTGGCCCTTGTTACTGGACTCCTGTACCTCATTAGTCCCATTTGGTTTTATGGGGATATCCACTCCCAGGCTGAATGGTGAATCTTGGAGATAACTTCACCACTGAGCTGAACGGGTGTCTGGGGGCCATACTCGAGGTTTTTCCAGTCAGGCCAGTAAATCTGGTCTTTTTTTTTTGTGAGTTAGAATTTTGTTCTACATCCTTCTCCAGCACTGTCGAGGACCCTCTATTGTGATTCCAGTCAGAGCAGTTGGTGGTGGTAGCCGGGCACCATCTAGCTATACTGGACCTGGTCTGGCAGAGGCCTTGGTAGCTGCAGTCTGTTAGTCCTTTGGACAGATCTTTTCCTTGTATCTTGTTCTCTTCATTCCCCCTTGCTCCCGAAGGGTGAGACCAGTGGAGTATCTTAGATGGCTGCTCGCAGGCTTTTAAGACCCCAGACATTACTCACCAAGGTAGAATGTAGAACATTGTCTTTATAAACTCTGTTATGCCAATTGAGCTAGATGTTCCCTGAGACTATGGTCCCCACAGCCCTCCACCCGGCAATTCAGTCCCTCAGGGAGTTTGGAAGTGTCTATGGAGCTTCCATGACCTTTCCTTGTACAAGTTGTGCTGGCTTCCCCAGTATTGTGTACTGTCTTACCCTTCACCAAAGTTACCACTTATCTGTTGTCTGTTTACTTCCCCCCCACTCCTCCCACCCCTCGTAACCAACAAAGATTGTTTCTTTTTGTGTGTAAACTTTTACATGAGTTTTTACAGTAGAGCTCTCATACAATATTTTCCCTTTTGTGATTTACTTATTTCACTCAGCATAATGTCCTCCAGTTTCATCTATGTTACAAGATGCTTCACAGATTCATCATTGTTCTTTATCATTGCATAATACTCCTTTGTGTGTATGTACCATAGTTTGTTTACCCATTCATCTGTTGATGGGCATCTAGGTTTCCGTCTTTTTGCTATTGTGTACAGTGCTGCAGTGAATATGGGTGTGTGTATGTCTGTTGGTGTGATGGCTCTTACTTCTCTAGGATACATTCCTAGGAGTGGGATTGCATTTTGTAGTGCTTTTTTTTTTTTTTTTTTTTTTTTTTTTTTTTTTTTTTTTTTGTGGTGCTGACGTTTTCTTTGTTCCTCTTACTCTCCTGGGCTGAGTTCTTTTGTTTGTGGATTTTTTTTTTTTCCATTTCTTTTGTTTTTGTAGGTTTTGTTTTTACTGAGACTTTATGTTTTTCTCCTTTATTTTGATGAGTAGGTTTGTTAACTTTCTTTGTGGTTACCTTGAAATTTACCCTATCTTCCTAGATTTGAACCATTCTGTTATTACTTGGTATCGCCTTGCCTTCCTCTCCATTAGAAGGTTCTATACCTACACCGTTTATTTCCTCTTTTATTGTTCTGATGTTGTCATTTACAGATTAACCTCTCTGGTTCCCTTTTGTAATTCTTTTGGTTTTGCATAGTCCTTAAGAGTTCATTTCCTAGGTTGGTATCTGTCTAGTACAATCCTGTGTCCTATATTCAGTCTGTGGTCTGATGTTTGTTCTCAGATCGAAGGACTTCCTTTAATAAGTCTTGTAAGTTTTGTTTGATTTTTAAATAGTCCCTTAATTTCTGTTTATCTGGAAATGACCTAATTTCACCATCATATTTGAATGAGAATTTTGCAGGATATATTATTCTTGGTTGGCAATTTTTTTCTTTCAAGGTTTTATGTATGTCATCCCATTGCCTTCTTGTCTGCATGGTTTCTGCCAAATAATCTGAGCTTAGTCTTATTGTTTCTCCTCTGTATGTGACTTTGTTTTTCTCGAGCTGCTCTCAGGATTCTTTGTCTTTGGTTTTAGGGAGTGTGATTATGATATGCCTTGGTGATTTTCTTTTGGGGTCTATCCTGTATGGGGTTTGTTGAGCTTCTTGAATGGTCAGCTTTTCATCTTTCCTAATACTGGGGAAGTTTTCTGTCAGCAATTCTTCAATGATCCTTTGTGGGGTTTTTTTTTTCTTTTTTCTCTCCCCCTGTTCTGGAACTCTGATCATGTGTAGATTTTTGCTTTTGGTTGTCTCCCACATAATTCTCAGGGTTTCTTCATTTTTCTTCATTATTTTTTCTGATTTTTCCTCAAACTGAGTTGCATCCAGGTGTTCATCTTCAGTTTCGCTGATCCTATCTTCCATCGTTTCAAACCTACTCCTCAGCCCTTCTATGACACTGTCCGTTTCTGAAATTTTGTTGTTTATCTTTCGGATTTCCAGTTGTTTTTTGTATGATTTCAAGCTGTGAATTTATTTTAGCATTTTGTTCCTGTATTATTTTCTTGAATTCTTCCATTTTTTTCTCTGTATTTTCTATGAATTTGTCTGCCTTTTCCATGAATTTGTATGTTTTTGTCCTCATTTTTGTCTGCTTTTTGCTTAAGCTCTTGGATAATTCTGAATATTAAGAGATTTGAATTCTCTGTCAGTTAGGTCTAGTGCCTTTTCTTCTACTGGAAGGTCATCTGGTGTTTTATTTTGGACGCCTACTGGAACCATCCTGTCTTGTTTTTGTAAATGTTTTGATATTGTCTGTTGTAGTCAGGGCATTCAGTGGTTATTTTCCTCGTTTATTGATTGTAGATTTGTTTGTTTCATCCTGCTTTTTTGTTTTATTTGGTTATGTCTGAGCAGGCAGGCTATGCGTTCTATATTGTTTGCTTGTCCTTGGGCATGATACTTTTCACCTCCTTCTGTAATGGGCAGGGTTAGTCAGTCAGGTATGGAAAAGCAGAGCAGGTTCAGCTGAAGGGGAGTTGCTGGGATGGGTTGTTTGTGGCACGTACCAGGGCTGGCAGTGTGGACCAGGAATCAATGCAGGGCAGGTTCCAGTAAGCCGTGTCTGTGCTGCTTGGGAGTGTGATGTTCAGCACTTGATGCAGGTAGGCAGGAAGGAGGGGATAGATTGTGATGTGTAGCGCTAAGATGGGTATGGGAAAGATGAGAGTGAGAAGAGAGGAACAGGAGCCAAAAACATATGCACAAACAAAAAAATGTGCTAAGGGAGCTTGCTATTCGAGTGGAGAGATGAGAGACTGAGAAATTAGGAAAATAAAACATTAAAAAAAAAAAACGGTAAAAGAAAAAATGAATAAATCAAGAAACTGGAAATGAAGAAAGACAAAAAGGGAATAAGAGAGAGAAGAAAACAAAGAAAAAGAAACCAAAAACAAAAACAGAAAAAAATCCAAAAAAACAAGAAAAAAGAAATGCCCCCAGGGAAGCCCCTGTGCATCTGCGCAGAGTAAGGGAGTAGCTAGAAGGGGCTCTCAAGCTGAGAGAAGAAAAAGGAAAAACAGAAAAATCAAAGCAAACAAACAGAAAAGCCCTGGGGGTGCCACCGGTGTGGTGGCACGGGCCAGGAAACAGTCCCACAGTCAAGCGATGTCTCGCAGCCTTTCAGGAAGAAGCAAAGATGGTGCACAGAGCCAGGTATTTGAGAGAAAGGAAGGGGAGGTGGTGAGAGGTAAGGAAGAAATTTAAAGAAGCGGAAAAAAGCAACACCAGTAGCCAACAAAAGGCACTCAGGGAGTTGGCCAGTGCGGGCGGGTGGAATCCAAGCAACACTGGTGTGAAGCTGGTGTTTCTTGGCCAAGACACTGTGGCTGCAGGAAGCAGAGGAGGCTAAGTGGGGGTGAAGAAAGGTAGGGGGTGGGAAAGCCTATATTGCTGGTTACCAATTGTTCTGTCTCCTGCTGAAGCTCCATGAAGCTGCTTTCTCATACCCCCTGTTCACTGATCTCCGATAGGAGTCCAAGATGGCAGATCTTTGCTGCAATAGCTGATAGGGGACCTCTGCATCTATCTCTCCTCACTCTTCTCGGTCAGTTTCTTATTCCATTCGGTGCTTGGCTGAGTTCTTCATCTCTTCGTTTGAAGCTTAGGGTTTCAGGATTGACATGTGACTCTTTGACTTAGTTTTTCTGATCTTTGCTGCAGAAGGACAGCGTGGTGGTTCTGACTATAGCACCATGTTGCCCGGGAGTCCAAATTTCATGATTTTTGTCTTTTTTTTTTTTGGTTATTGAAAACTAGTTCCATTGTACTGAAGTCACTCCTGAGGTTCAACCTTCAGCCAAAGATTAAACAGGCCCATAAAACAAAACCAGACTAAATGAGCACACGAGCCCAGGGGCAGGGAAAAGAAGGCGGGAGGGGGCAGGAAAGCTGGTAATGGGGAACCCAATGTCGAGAAGGGGAGAATGTTTACATATTGTGGGAGTGGCAACCAATGTCACAAAACAATATGTGTATTGTTTAAGGAGAAACTAATTTGTAAACCTTCGTCTAAAGTACAATTTAAAAGAAAATTCCAGTATGTTTTTAGATTTCTAAAGTTTTATCCTGTTATCATTGAGTGTTGTGGAGCTGATTTCAACTCATAGTGACCCCATATGACAGAGTAGAACTGCGTTTTCTTGGCTGTATCTTTACAGGAGCAGATCAACAAACAAGTCTCTCCCACAGAGCTGCTGGGTGGGTTCAAACCACCAACCTTTAGCAGCTGAGCACTTAACCATTTGTGCTACCAGGGCTCCTTTTCTTAGCCTAGGTTCCCTAACATTAAATAATATAACTGAAGGAAAAAAATTTTTTTATTTTGTAAGGCTAGATTCCTCCAGTTTCGCGGTCCTTCAATTCACTATTGCACTGAATGGATATAATTCTTAATGAATCACTGTGCTCTTGGGCCATTACGGATCTTCTCTCTGTAGCCTGCCATTGTGCTTTAGTGTGAGATTTGTCTGTTTTGAATATCATCAAAATCCTTCATCCAGATGTATGTTTTGATTTTTTATGGAAGCTAATACTGCTAACGAAGTTTTAATATCTTTAGCAGAAAACAAAAATTAATAGCTCTTTTTTTTTTAAATTGTCCTAGTGGTTTTTGTACTTGAAGCTCTGAAGATCTCTTAATAAGAAGTATTTGTTTATTTATTAAAATTTTGGTGAGTTTTGTATCTCATACAGTTTAAGCCAAACTCAGAAATAGTATAAAATATGTGTATGTCATTTACTAATGTTCATAAATGATGTTTAATAAAATCCATCTTTTATCAAGGTAAGTCATATAGTGGATAATTATCTCACCAATTTCCTGATATACTTCCTGCTATGATTATAACTTAGCTAGATAATGTATATTAATATAATGCCTTATAGTTGTACAGTTTGTAAAAGCATCATTACATATTTACATGTATTTGCCAGATTTTACAAACTGAATCTTGGAAGGCTTGTTGTTATTTTGACTTTATGTTCTTTCCACTGTTTTATATCACCTTTGTACATAAGATGCTCTATGGTTAATATGTTCAAAGTTTAAATAAAAAGTTTTTGTGAGTTCTTGTAGCCGTCACACAGAATTTGTGAGTTGAGGGGCGTTGGGCCCAGAGCCGTGTGGCACCTCTCATGACTAAGGTCAGCTCAGCATCAGTCAGAAAGGTAATGACCAGCTTCGGTCTTGTAGAGGATACCTAGAGGCAGGAGTGAATAGAGCAGAGCAGGATGTAACTGCTGGAAAGCTTTCCAAAAACTCCTGTGTGATCTCCTGAGTAACTGTTATTTTTCCAGTGCAAATTTCCACAACTTCAGGCAACACCAATGCTGTGTATATGCAGTGCCAGATAAAAATGTTTATACCTGTGCTATTGACTTCTCCTTTAGCACAGGTTCTCTTCACAAGGTACAAGGTAGGTGAATCATCTCAGTTTAATGAAATGAGAATTAGTAAACATGATAATTATTATTTAAGATTGATTTTCAACACCCATCTGTCAGTTGGTTATACTGTGGTGGCTTGTGTATTGCTGGAAGCTATGCCACCAGTATTTCAAATACCAGCAGGTCACCCATGGTGGATAGATTCCAAGGAACCTTCCAAACTAAGACAGACTAGGAAGAAAGACCTGGTGATTTACTTCTGAAGAATAGCCAGTGAAAACCGTATGGAGCACAACAGAAAGTTTTGCCATAGAGTGCTGAAAGATGAGCCTCCTAGGTTGGAAGGCAGTACATGATGGCTGCAACAATGGACTCAAACACGCCAAAGCTCATGAAGATGGCGCAGGACTAAGCAACATTTAAGTCTGTTGTACATGGGTCGCCATACGTCAGCGCCGACTCAGTGGCCACTAAAGACAACGAAGATTAATTTTAAAGAAAACTCACTAAAATACAAAGGGAATGAATTTTGATTATATGTATTTTTTTCCATATGTGTACTTTAAAAAATTCATTTCCTAATAAATCCTAGACAGCTATTCTTATACTTGGTGGATGCAGAAATTTCCTGCCTTCCGTTTCAGAGAGTTATGAGGCAGAATATTTTTTCACCCTGAGAAGTCATTACTATAGCATTCTAATGAATGATACATAGGGGATATGGAGAGATTTGCATAGTTCTCCAAAGCATTATTTTAAAATCTACACTACCAAAATCATTTAGTATTGGAATTGAGCTATTAGAAGTCCCTCAAGCCTGCTCACTCTCCATCCCCATTCCATTGTTCAGATGAGGAAACTGAAACACAAATACATTGAATAACCAAAGTAACGCTAGTGCTAAGTTCAAGGAATGTTAGGGCAATCAATGTTCAGAAGCATATTTTTCCTTCAATTTTTTTTAAATTGAAAATGGAATTTTTCAGCAAGAGATACTGAAACATCTATAATTAATAATGTATTTGATAGACTTAAAGCAATATGATAATTGTATTTTTACTATCCATCCAACTGCGTTAATATTCTACTTTTGAATTAGAAAGTTTTACTTGGCCACAAGGTGGCAGCAATGCAACCCACTACAGAGAGAATAGTAGCTGAAGGACAAAAGAGCTATATGCATTTTTCATTGTATACTCACCAGGTGGTGCTTGTTAATCAGATAGTCTGTGGCTATCACCAGTATTTCTGCAACATGTTCACCCTTCATGTGATTAATTCATAAACTTGGATTGCTATGTACTGTGCAACTGTTCTTTGAGGTAGGTGACACGTAAAAGCATTGCTATTCTCATACAAAGATAGCATGTTATTCATCATAAAAGTTCAGATAATATTTTCCTCTGGGAAGTTGTTTTGTTACGGAGCTTCAGCCACAGAAGAGAAGAAAATAGTGAAGAGGCAAACTTGATAACTTGGTAGACTTCCAGTCAGTGAGGTCTTTGGCACGGTCTTTGATAAAGTGCTTTAGAAACTTTTCATAGATTGAAAATTGTGTGTCTGTCTCTACATTTATAAGGATAAATTTTCTTCTTACACTATTGAACACTGTCTACCCAGCCACAAGTACATCTGCTACCATTTAGTCGTCCTAGTGTACTTCAAGTAGATACTAATATATCCCCATTTTAAGATAAAGAATTTGAACTATAGGTTAAGTGACAGCTAATAAAAAGGGAATCAGGATTCAGTCTGAATCCAGAGCTCAAATACATTCACGTCAAAAAGTCTTGTTATACTTCTGACACCAAAGCTAAGCTTTCATTTAAGGCGTTGTCCTGGTCGTGTGCATATATGGATGTGTATCTCCATCCCTCACAAGCACAAGCTTCCCATTTACACTAAGGAGCCATGGAATATAGGTACTTTTATGACCACATATCTCTATTCAAATCAGAAGGTCTTATGTAAATAGTATTTAGAATACATACACTCAGAGTAAATAGGTAAGGCTGCTGTTTGGTCTGTGCTGTGGCTTTTGGGAATTGGCCTATAGCTATAACACATACATAAATATCCATGCATACAGCTGTTTTGAGCAGCTGCTGGCACTGCACACATTGTTAAAAGCTTGAGGTCTGAGTAAGAGAGACTGGAATTTGAATCTCTGGTCCATCACTAACCAGCTAAACAACCTTAGGCAAGTTACTTATAGTACATGCACTTTGATTTGCTCATCTGAAAAATGACGTTAACAACGGTTTCTTCGTAAAGGGGTACTGTGGGCATTAGTCACTCATTTAAGAGATAGTATGATAGGTGATGAGGCTGTGGGTTCTGGAGCCAGGCTGTCTGGGTTCAGATCATAGTTATCTGTCACTTACTTGTAAGGCTTGAACAACTCCATAACCTCTCTATTTCTTCATCTTGAAAATGAGCATGACAGTGAAAAGCACTTACCTCATGGCAGGGTTGTGAGGACTGACAGAGATAATATATGCAAAGCGTCAAACACAGCAGCTGGCATGGCATGGCGAGTGTCTGGTAAATTTAGCTTTTCCTGTCATCATTCGGAGCCCTGGTGGTGTAGTCAGTAGTTAATAGCTCATCCACTAACCAAAAGGTCGGCTCCTTGGAAACTCTGTGGGGCAGTTCTACTCTGTCCTATAGGGTCACTATGAGTCAGAATTGACTCAATAGCAACAAGTTTTGCTTTTTTCGTAAAAGGCAGGAGCCTTGGGTGGTACAGTGGTTAAGTGTTCAGCTGCTAGCCAAAAGGTCGGTGGTTGGAACCCACCAGCTCCTCCGCAGGAGAAAGATGTGGCAGTCTGCTTTGGTAAAGATTTACAGTCTTCGAAACCCTATGGGGCAGTTCTACCCTGTCCTATAGGGTTGCTATTAGTTGGAATGGACTTAGTGGCAACAGGTTTGGTTTTGGACGTAAAAGGCACTGTAAGAGGTGTGGGGGATGCACCAGTGAATAATACAGACAAGATTCCTGCCCCAATGGTACAGTCTACGGAGGAGACAGACAAATAAGTAAATACATTTTAAAACAAAATACAGATTGTGGTAAGTGCCCTAAAGTGCTATAATAAAGAATAAATGCCTAGGGTGCTATAATAGAGAATAATAAGAATAACAGAGAAGGTCTATTTAGAATTCTGGATAAAGATGGTGGATGTGACACACATATAGTTTTATTTTCATCGCAAAACTACAGTAAATGAATTTTTTAAGAAGATGGAACCACAAGGAGGTGGAAAATGGGAGGAAACAATAGCAAACAAAATCTGAGCAGTCACAAAGAGCAGGCTGAGAACCAAAACCACAATGTAAAATCCTCAGATAGCTCAGGAAATGGCAGGATATGGACTTCTGGCATGGAGTTTAAGGAGGTGGGGGTGGAGTGAGGTAAAAAGGAGGACTGGTAGAAAGCTGTTAAAAGAAGTAGGTATAACTTGAGATTTCCTCCCTCATATCATGCAGCTAGATAACTCCCACATTCTTAGCTGAAGGACATTGCCAGTCAGTTCCCACCCATGGTGACCCCATGTGTGCAGAGTAAAACTGCTCCACAGGGTTTTCAAGGCTGTGACCTTTTGGAAACTGATTGCCAGGCCTGTCTTCCGAGGTGCCTCTGGGTGCGTTCTAACTGCCAACCTTAGGGTTAGTAATTGAGCATTTAACCATTTGTTAAGGAGTGACTGGTGCATTTGAACTACTGACATTTTGGTTAGCAGCCAAGCTCTTAACCACTTGTTAAGTGCTTAACCATTTGTTAAGTGCTCGACTACTAACCCTAGAGACTCGTCACAGAAGCCTAGAGAGGGTATAAAACAGATGGTCTCTGGGCTGGGGGTTGTCCCACATACTGTATTAAAAATAGGGTGATAAATAAATGAACACATGTACACTGAATGCTGAATTCTCAGGTTCTAGCCCTCTCTTCCCTATTTATCTCCCAGATACTGATAGCCAGACCTTTGTCTCAGGGTGGGGGATTGGGGCTTTTCTCTAGGGATTCTGTCCAGTACAAGAGGGAATACCTGAAGCTAGTGATATTGGGAAGAACCACCAAAATGGCCAAGTGATACTCAAGATCAACGAACCCCATCTAGCCACATGCTTAGAGCTTTAAGTAAACTTTAATTTCCATACTCTTTATCATAGATTATAAAGACTTACCTGACTCCTGAGGAAAGACAGTTCAAAACAAAGAAAAAAAAAAGTGACTATAGACAAACACTAAGCAAGGAGATGATATTGTGTATCTCATGTATGAAAGAATAAGAATAAAAAAACTACACTCATTTACAAAGAGCTCTTTTAAATTAAAAACACTATCAAGAATTTGGAACCCTCATGGTGTAGTGGTTAAGAGCTTGGCTGCTAACCAAAAGGTTGGTAGTTCAAATCCACCAGTCACTCCTTAGAAACCCTATTGGGCAGTTCTACCTGTCCTACAGGGTCACTGTGAGCCAGAATCGACTCGATGGCAACGGTTTTTATCAGGAATTTAGAACTCAAGAGAAGGGTTGATGGGTAAACTTGAGGAATTCTTCCTTAATGTAATACAAAAAGGCAAAGAGATGGGAAATAGAGAAAAGATTCAATATCTGAATAAGAGGCATTCCAGTATAAGGGAACAAGAAAAAGGGAGGAAATCATCAGTGAAATAATTCAAGGGAATTTCTTAGAACTAAAGGACGTGAGTTCCAGATTAAAAGGTCTCAACAAGGAGAAAGCACAATAAATGAAAACAAGATCACACCAAGACTCACCACTGCAAAACTAAAACATTAAGGCCAAATTTGTACAAGATTTAAAGAAGAAAGAAAAATAGGTCACATATAAAAAAATCAGGAATTAGATTGGATTCAGACTTCTCAACAGCTAGAAGACAAAAAAAGTCTTCCAAATACTAAAAAGAAAAAAATTACTTTCAACTTCACCCAAGAAGACTATGAAACAAGTATGAGGGTGAAAAAGGGGGAAAAAAAATTTGCAGACAAATAATTCCCCAAACTTTTATTCCCTATGTTCAGTAAGCTATTGGAAGAGTGTTCCACAAAACAAGGTCAGAAAGCAGGAGAGTGAACACAGGAAGGAATCAAAAGAAACTGAGATCCCAGGATGCACAAGGTGTCTAGAGCAAACAAACAAAATTGAAGCCATTTGACTCACAAGACAGACATATCCATACCATCTGTCATCATCATTCTTCCTGTCATCAAACCTTCATTTTAACGTCTGGAGTACTGGAAGAATATGCTCCAATAAATAAGGGAGTAAACAAAGAAAGACGACATTCAGGAAATAGGATTCCAACTCAAGAGAAAGACAAAGGAGATTTCTGGGATGAGAGTGAAAGGGAAATCTGGCGATGACAGATGTGCAGAAGACCTAGAGAGTTCTACAAAGGAGAATGGAAGACTCCAGGCCAGTTATCTCCAAGAAAATATTGGAAATAATAGATCATCTGATGCCACTGACCTTGAGGAAAATTATGTTGACAGGCTATTAGTTGGTGTGGGAAGAATCAGCAATAAAATTGAAAAGAATTAAGAAAAAAAAATCAAGGCAATTGCTAACTTTGAGGGAAAGAAGTAAGAAAGGAAATATAACCAAAGTATACTACAATGCACAGTTCTGTATAAGGTATTTGTATCGGCATACTAATGTAATCACTGAATATTGATTTCAACAAAAAGTGTAATATCACTGTGTTGGGAGCTTACAGGAAAGGAAGCAGAGGGGATGACTGTATGAAAGATAAATTCTTATTACTATAAGAAGTCTATAGAAAGTATAGAAATAAAAAGACAGCCATATTAACATATCCCATAGAAATTAAAAAAAAAAAAAACCTACCACCATTGAGTCAATTCCGACTTACAGCGACCCTACAGAGCAGAGTAGAACTCCCCTTTAGGGTTTCTAAGGAGTGGATGGTGGATTCGAACTGCTGACCTTTTGGTTAGCAGCCAAGATGTGTAAATCCCTAAGAAACAGCTTGTTGTTGTTATCAGGTGCCGTTGAGTCAGTTCCCACTCATAGTGCCCCTATATACAACAGAATGAAACACTGTCTGGTTCTGTAGGATTCTCACAATCATTGCTGTTTGAGCCTACTGTTGCAGCCACTGTGTCAATCCATCTCGACGAGGGCCTTCCTCTTTTTCACTGACTCTCTACCAAGCATGTTGTCCTTCTCCAGGAACTGGTCCCTCCTGATAACAAGTCCAAAGTACATGAGAGAAAGTCGTGCCATCCTTGCTTCTAAGGAGCATTCTGGTCGTACTTCTTCTAAGACAGATTTGTTTGTTCTTCTGGCAGTCCATGGTACATCCACTATCCTTCACCAACACCAGAATTCAAACGCATCATTTTTTCTTCTGTTTTCCTTATTCATTGTCCAGCTTTTGCATACATATGAGGTGATTGAAAATACCATGGCTTGGATCAGGTGCATCTCGTCCTTAAAGAGACATCTTTGGTTTTGAACACACTTTAAAGATGTCTTTTGCAGCAGATTTGCCCAATGCAATATGTTGTTTGATTTCTTGGCTGCTGCTTCCATGGACGTTGATTATAGATCCAAGTAAAATGAAATCCTTGACAACTTCAATATTTTCTCCGCTTATCATAATGTTGCTTATTGGTTCAGTTGTGAAGATTTTTGTTTTCTTTATGTTGAGGTGTAATCCATACTAAAGGCTGTGGTCTTTGATCTTCATCAATAAATGCTTTGAATTCTCTTCACTTTCAGCAAGCAAGGTTGTGTCATCTGCATATCGTAAATTGTTAATGAGTCTTCCATCAATTCTGGTGTTGTGTTCTTCATATAGTCCAGCTTCTTGGATTATTTGCTCAGCATACAGACTGAATAAGTATGATGAAAGGATACAACCCCGACAAATACCTTTCCTGATTTTAAACCACGCAGTATCCCCTTGTTCTGTTTGAACCACTGCCTCTTTGTCTACGTACAATTTCTTCATGAGCACAATTAAATGTTCTGGAATTCCCATTCTTTGCAGTGTTATTCATAAATTTGTTATGATCCACAAGATTGAATGCCTTTGCACAGTGAGTAAAACACAGGTAAACATCTTTCTGGTATTCAGTCAAGAGCCATCTGATATCAGCAGTGATATCCTGGTTCCACGTCCTCTTCTGAATCAGCTTGAATTTCTGGCAGTTCCCTGTTGATGTACTGCTGCAACAGTTTTTTAATTATCTTCAGCAAAATTTTACTTGTGTGTGATATTAATGACATTGTGCAATAATTTCTGCATAGTGTTAGATCACTTTTCTTTGGAATGAGCACAAATATGGATTTCTTCCAGTTGATTGGCCAAGTAGCTGTCTTTCAGATTTCTTGGCGTAGATGAGTGAGTGCTTCCAGCATTGCATCTGTTTGTTGAAACATCTCAGTTGATATTCCATCAGTTCCTGGAGGCTTCCTTTGTTTTTTGCCAATGCCTTCAGTGCGGCTTGGACTTCTTCTTTCAGTACCATTGGTTCTTGATCATATGCTACCTCCTGAAATGGTTGAACACTGGCCAATTCTTTTTGGTACAGTGACTAATGTGTATTCTTCCCATCTTTTTTTGATGCTTCCTGTGTTGTTCAATTTTTTGCCCTTGGAATCCTTCGGTATTGCAACTCAGGCTTGAATTTTTTCTTCAGTTCTTTCAGCTTGAGAAATGCCAAGTGTGATTTTCCCTTTTGGGTTTCTAACTACAAGTCTTTGCACATTTTATTGTAATACTTTGTCTTCTTGAGCTTCCCTTTGAAATCTTCTGTTTGGCTCTTTTACTTCATTATTTCTTCCATTAACTGTAGCTACTCTACAAAGAAACTGCTAAAGGAGTTAAAAATGGGTTACATCTGGGAAAGGGGTAAAGTGAAGGGGTGGGACAGGGAATCCTGTACTTTGTTGTAAACTTTTAAATATAATTTGATGTTTTAAAATTATATATATGCAACTTTGATAACAAGGAACTTTTTAAAACACCTAACACAAAGCATGGCAAGTGGTATATGATTAATCATAGTTACAGCAAACTGATCACATTACTTTCACATCTTGTTTTTCCTCTGCCCATGGAAAATGTGACATGAAGTCATCCAATGTGTCCACGATAGCATCAGCTTGACATTGTTCCAATTCTGTTTTTCCAGCCAAATCTATGGAATAGAGAGAGGCTATTTTATACCTATGAATATGCTCAATTTAATTTACTGTATTTAAAAAATTATTTATTCTTACTAGGCAATATATTCATATGGTTCAAAAATCCAAAACAATATAAAACAGTATCCAATGAAGGCTAGTGTCCACTTCTGCTCCCATCTACCACATTTTACTCCTTTACCTACCTTATTGGTAACCACTTTTATTAGTTTCTTATGTATTTTCCATTGTTTCTTTATGAAAATACAAGCAAATAAGAATATGTATCATTCCTTGACATGCCCTCTCCCTTATATCCTAGAGGTCTTTTTTCACAGGTCCCTAAAGGGTGTCCATGCTCTTTTTTCAGCTACATGAGATTCCTTTATGTAGATATGCCATAACTTAATTTAACTATCCTCAACTGATTGGTTTTGTTTTCAATCTTTTGCTAATACAAGCAATATTGCAATAAATAACTTGCATATACATAGTAATTTATTTTGTAAAATAATTATGTTTATATTTGCAGATAATTTTGATAATGTTTTTCAGGAGCATTTGTTTTCTGCCTGGAAATTATAAGTTCAAAATAACGAGGGTTTTTTCTTTCCTTTCCTTCTATTTGTTGAGCATTTTTGCTAAAAAAAAAAATCATTGATCTTCATAAATATTTTCTCACTGATGTCAATTTAAAATTCTTCAGTGCAGAAGCAGTCTAAAGTGAATTGCTTTTATACAACAAATCAAGGAGCAGCATACCGGCAATGGATGAATTGTATGTAAATTTTACCTCAAAAAACTTAAAAGTGAAAGAAAATTCTTTGATAATTATGAATTCCTTTATAAACTATCTGTATTTTTTGTGATGTTCAAAGTTGATTCTTCTTTCTGACATTGAAAAGTTCCCCAGAACTCTATCATAGGTTCTCTTCACTCATTTTCATCTCTACTTTGACTTCACACTCAGGATTTCAGCTACCAATTTCATGCAGATGACTCCTCATTCAACATTTTTAGTCCTAAACTCCAGAGCCATATTCTCAGCTTCTCTTTGATATTTTTCTGAGTGTCTTCTTGGCCTCTGAACTTCAACAAATCCCAAAATGGAGCCATCACATCCTACCTAAAACCACCTCTTCTTCATTCACTCAACAAAAAATTACAGGGCTCTGACTGTGAGTCAGCCCCAAGTGGGGCTACAGCGGTGAACAAAACAGACAAATCGCCTGCCTGCATGGCAGTTAGGATCGAGTGAAAACAGACATTGAAGAGGTTTGAAGAAAGGTTTAAAGGCTGAGAAAGTTTAAAAAAAAAAAAAATTACACAGTGCTATGAGAACAACAAACCACGTCCAAGCTGTCACCTGCCTTGCCACTGCTCTCCTGGTCAAATTAACTGTTCTCCCCCAACATCTATTTAGTCTCTACGATGATTCTACCATCACATACTGTCTCATATTTTTCTCACTCCCTCTTCTTGTCGGTTGCCATCCAGACTATTTTAATGACTTTCCTGCCTCTTGTCATGCCAATCAAATATAAAATATGGCGAGAATAACCTTCCCAAAGTCACATCTGTAGTGATGTTGCAGAAAGGCATAAAAATCTAGATGAAAACCTAAAATTGCCTAAGGAACGAAGTCCATGCTCTGGATCTTCTAACCAGATCCCAGTCCACTTTTCTAGATGCTTCTCTTTCTACTTCTCCACACTGCAAATTTGCAGTTCTTTTTCTTACATTAATTTTCTCTGCCTGGAATGTCCTAACCAGTGATTTTGAATGTGAGGTCCTTCGACCAGCTACATCAGCATCATCTGGGAAATAAGGAATGCAAATTCTTGAGCCCCACCTGAGACCTGTTGAATCCTAATTTCTGAAGTTAGGGTCCAGCAATTTGTGTTTTAAAGCCCCCCAGGTGATTCCGACGCACCTAAAGTTTAAAATCCACTGCCCAAGTCGAAGTCTTGAAATCATGGGCATCTTTTACAGCTCAACTCAAATGTCATTATACTTTGAAACCTAACTTCCATTGTCAGAAATAATCTCCAACCCTTCTGAACTTCTGAACTTCAAAAGAACTTCATTTGTTGAGGCATATTAGCTTAACAGAGAATTTAATATTCTTTATACATGTAACTGTGTTTCAGAAAGGTGGCGGGGGGTCTAATAATTAGAACCCATCTTATTTTTGTGATCTCACCATGTGTCTAAGGCTTGGACCTTAGTGGTGGTGGGAGTGATAGGCTTGTGGGAGGTGAGGTGCAGGAACGGTGATCTGCAAATACATTAGAAAGAGGGGGCTTTCAAAGAAGCCAAAAGTGACCTTTTACTCAAAAAAAATGTGAGGGAAGAGATAACAGTGAAGCATAGGATGGAGAAAGGGCATCAGGCAAAGAACAGAACTAGGTTTCTTTTATTTTTCCAATGCCATGGGGTACATCTACGAACAAAACAATCTAAAAGTCAACTACCCACGTTAGGATGCCTCAGGTGATGCTCAGCGGAGTAAAAAAAAAAAGACTCCCTTTTTATTTTTTCAGCAGTATTAGGATGAACGACATCATGGAGTACATGATTTTAATGGTCTGAGGAATTTCAACTTCCATATGCCATATGTATTTCCTGTTAACTAATCTTCTCTGATAACTTATGATACTGATACTCTTTAATGTTTAGGGGTGAGACATACCCGTCAAATTTTCAGCTAAATTTCAATAAGGGCTTGGGAGTGGGGCAAGGAGGTATGGGGCAAGAGAGGGTGGTTGGACAATATAATATAAAATTAATTATCTAGGGAACTCATGGAAAATAGAACTGATAAAGATGGTACATTTACAACTTTCTAACATTTAATTCCATTTTTCTTTGCACCAAATCAAACCAGTTGCTGTGAAGTCAGTTTCAATTCATGACAACCCTATGTGTGTCAGAGTAGAACTGTGCTCCATAGGTTTTCAGTGGCTGATTTTTCAGTAGATCACTAGGCCTTTCTTCTGAGACACCTCTGGGTAGACTCAAGCTGCCAATATTTCAGTTAGTAGCTGAGCTCTTAATTGTTTGCACCACCCAGGAACTCCCTTCTTTTCATTGTAGTGTTCATTAATAGTTATTTAATATTGAATATATAACATATTTTTTTCAGTTATCAAAAAATCGTAAACACAATAAACATTTTACCTGTGTTTTTGGTCAAGTATCTTGCTATTGCTAGACTCTGGTGAAGGGTAAGTCCGTCGACTTCTAAAATGGGAATTTTTCCAAATGGAAGAGCTTAAAATAAAACAAATAGTCAACTTCTATAGAAAAACCAAGAGTTATAATACCTCTGTTTTTACTGATATTTGTGAAAACAAAGCATGATTTTTAAAGCCATGGAATTTTTTTTTTTTTTTTTTTACAATTTATTTGTTACTGTTTTGAGAATATACACAACAGAATTTACACCAATTCAACAATTTCTACATGTAAAATTCAGTGACACTGATTACATTCTTCAAATTGTGCAACCATTTTCACCCTCCTTTTCTGAATTTTTCCTCCCCCATTAACATAAACTCACTGCCCACTAAGTTTCCTATCTCATCTTTATAGTTGCTGTTATCAATTTAATCCTATATAGATAGTTCTTAAAAGAGCACAGTGCTCAAGGCAGACATTCTTTACTAGTTAAGTTAAACTACTGTTTGGTTTTAAGAAGACTTCTGGAAATATTTTTGCTTTAAACTTTAAAGGTTATATCAGGGCAATAGTTTCAGGGGTTCATCCAGTCTGCATTGCTCCAGAAACGCTGGATTCCATGAGAATGTGAAATTCTGTTCTACATTTTCACCTTCTGATCAGGATTCTACTATAGTCTCTTTGATTAAAACATTCAATAAAGTTAGCCAGGCACCATCCAGTTCTTCTGGTCTCATGGCAAAGGAGGCATTTGATCATGAAGGCAATTAGGCTATGGAATACTTGAATATTTATTCTGAAAGGGACATTAGACATCATCTAGTAGAATCTTTCCATTTTATAAGTTTTAAAAAAGAGTTGCTCACAGATTTGCTATAGAGTTAGTGACAGAACTGGGTCTAAACTCAGGTTTCCAGTGATATACAATATATTATCTACATGTTATACTATATATTATCTCATATGCTTACTTCTTAACTTAAAAAAACAAACAAAAAACCTTGTCTTAGTTATCTAGTGCTGCTATAACAGAAATACCACAAATGGATGGCTTTAACAAAGAGAAATTTATTCTCTCACAGTCTAGGAGGCTAGAAGTCCAAATTCAGCATGCTATCTCTAGGGGAAGGCTTTCTCTCTCTGTCGGTTCTGGGGGAAGGTGCTTGTCGTCAATCTTCCCCTGGTCTAGGAACTTCTCAGGGTAGGAATCCCAGGTCCAAAGGACACACTCAGCTCCTGGCACTGCTTTCTTGGTGGTACAAGGTCCCCGTTCTCCTAGTCCATCTGAGTAATGACGTTACCCTCTTGGCCCCAGTAGGCCGTTTTCTTCTGCCCCTTGAGCATGACAGCCCCGCCCCTTCAGCTTTGGGCAGCAGATCCAGCCCCATCCTGCTAGCACTCATAAACGGCAGCCCCACACTCAAGAACCGAACTGGTATAGATCAGACTCTTTGAAAGTCTAGAGGCCATGGCTCCAACCTTTGAGACCCCAGAGGTCATGGTCCTACCCTTTGAGACTGAGGCAGCTCTGCTTCGTGTGTTCCTTGTCTCTTCAGCTTCTGCGTCTTGGTTCCTTAAAGAACTCCGCGTGTGTTGGCATTTGTCTTATCCTATCTCTCCTGCTTGCTTGTTTAATGTCTTTTATATCTCAAAACAGATTGATTCAAAATACACCCTACACTAATCCTGCCTCATTGACATAACAAAGACAACCCATTGCCAAATGGGATTATAACCAGAGGCATAGAGGTTAGGATTTACAACACATGTTTTGGGGGGACATAATTCAATCCATAACAGCAACAAATATACATATATACAACTATAGTACAGACTCATTTAAAAAAAAAAAAACCACTAGTGTCGAGTCAATTCCTACTCATAGTGACCCTACGGACTCATAGTCAGTATCATATTAATATTTTATCTGTAAATCTTACGTTGTTTTCTTGTCAAAAAGTAACATACATTTATTATAGAGAACTTCAAGGGTAGGTAGGTTAGACTGAAATTTACAGTGAGGATCAGAGAAACAATCAACCAAGTTCCTAAAGTTGATATCTAAGTGTAGGTGTGAATACATAAATTCACTGGGGGCACAGTTCTGAATTCCGCCAAACGCCTTTGTCTTTACTCAGAGTGTTTTTATTGGACTGACTACACAGCACTGGCTTTTTTCCTATGATATCTTAAAGATACTAAGTTTCTTCAAATATTTGGATGTGTAAGAAGGTATAATCTGGTCTTCCTGGATTAAAATGATAACTGTAATACCAGTGTATGAAAGCCACAAAGTGACAGATTTCAATTATACATAAGGAAGATTCTTTCAAAAGTTTGCCTCCCTTCTGTTTTCTCTTCCTAGAATTTCATTCAGAAGCTGAACTTCCTAAATTGACTGGCCTGCAATTTTCCTTATACTTCTTCTATTATTTTCTTTTTTTGGTCCCATTGTTCTACTTTCTGGGTGATTTCTTCATTTTTCATCACATTATTGATTTGTTTTACTTCTATCATATTTTTAATTTTCAAGAACTCTTTTTTTCTCTGAACATTTCTTTTTATAGCATCCTGTTCTTTTTCATGTATGAAATCTCCTTTCTCTTTGAGGATTTTATAATATTTTTGAACTTTTATTTTTCTTACATCATCTTGTTTTCTTCTGAGTTGCTGCTTCTTTGTTTAATTCCGTTTCGTACTGGAGGCTTCTCTCAAATATCTATTGATTTTTGGGTTGCCATTCCTATTTTTAACAGCAAAAAGCTAACTGGAAGCTCAGTGTACACAGGAGGGTTGCCAACTGATTGGCCTGGGCCATTTCATTGAGAGACCTCTATCTGCTCAGCTTCTGTTAGACATTTTTCTTGGGCTGGTCATCTTCCTTAGAGAAAATTTCTCCAATTTCTGCCCGAGATATATTATTAGCATGGTTGCAGCATTCTGATTGTAGAGAAGGGGAATGGGGCAATGGGTCTTACCATTTAGTTCTAGGATCCAACTGAATCCCATCTTCACTATAGCAATGTGTCCTCAGACACACTTGGTGTCCCAGAAACCCCTGGTCCATCCTCTCTTGAGAGTAACCTCCATGCTTCTTCAAAGGAGGGAAAGGGATTTGGTGATCATACTGCTGCTTCACATTCTTTCATTCAGTTCTCTATCAGCTCAGCTTTTAGAGTTATCTGTTGCTACTAATTCCTGAGTATCTCTGGCAATCTCTGGAGTGATTCAACTTGTCTCCTCCTCCAGGCTTATGTTTGAGCCTCAGTAGCCTACTAAGTCACTTTACCATTGTTGACTTGCTTTCTAGCTTCCAGATGTTTGTGGTATCATATTCTAGCTTAATTTCTTTGTCCTTGTGGGGCTTTGTCTTTTTTTTTTTTTTTTGGTAAGTATTTAATGTTACTAAGGTTTTAAGAGAAAGGAAATGTATACACTTGTGCACAGTCTACCAGGTTTGACCAGGAAGAAATTTTTAATAGACATATCCAATGATGGAATGTGTTGATTAGAGATCTAGTTAGTTCTTGGCTTTAGCAGAAAGGGTGTCATGGAGGGTTTCAAATACTAAAGATCATTCCTAAGTTGAGTAAGAGATTGACCAGATAACATTTGTAGTAGAAACTACCTCCCAATATCTATTCTCCCCTTCTTTCTTAAAGTAATAAAACCCTGGATTTTTAGCTGAGCAAATGACCATCCATTTAGTCTACGTTTCCCAGCCACCCTTGCAATAAGGTGGGACCATGTGCCTAACTTCTTGCCAACAGAATATGAGAGAACATGATGTGTGCAACTTCCTGGTCATGCTGTTTGATACTTCCCGTGAGCTGGAATGTGGAAAGAGAATGAATGGTCTTACCCTGTGAGAATAAGTCAACCCCCTAGATGTGGCAGATCAACAAGGAAGAAGGAGCCTAATCTTTGACAACTTCGTGGAGAAGAACCACCACGCCAACTTGGGCTTTTGTGCAAAAGAAGTAAACTTCTATTCTCTTTAAGCCACTTTTGTGTTGGATCTCTGTCTAATAAAGCATTTGAAACTGTATCTTAACCATCACAAACTTCAAGATCCCTGTCAACTCTAAGAACCTATAAAAATATTAAGAGAATGAAACAATTCCATTTTCAGTAACAAAATGAAAAGTCAAGGTGGAATAGGGTATAAGGAACTCAGAGAATTTATATTTAAAAACAAATAGGCAGAATTTGTAACATACACTTTTTATGAATTGAATTGTGTCCCCAGAAATATCTCTTGAATTCCTGGCCCTTGTACCTGTGGATGTGATCCTGTTTGGAAATAGGGGTTTCTCTTTATGCATACCAGTGTAGAATGAATCCTAAACCTAATCACTTCAAATTATGAAAAAATCAGAATAGACACAGAAACACACACACACAGGGGAAGACAAACACCAAGGAATGCCAAGAATCACAAGCAAATACAGCAAACTAAGAGAGAGGCTTACAGAAGGAATTGACATGGCTGAGACCCTGATTTGAACTTTTAACCCTGAAAACTATGAGAAAATAAATTTCTGTTCTTTAAAGCCACCCACTTGTGGTATTTCTGTCGTGGCAGCACTAGGTAACTAAGACAATACTATCTCTGTGTGTGTTGCTGTCCATTGTAACTTAATGAAATGATTAATGGATTCAGTTAATTTTCACCTATTTTAAGTCCACAGTCTTAAAATCTCAAGTACAAATTCTGGTATCAGAAGAAAAGTTTGGATATTAGTAGTAAAGTTTCATCAGAACAAGAATAAGATAGTGTATCCTACCAGGGGCAGGTTCTCTGATAAGAGAAAGAGTGGTTGTAGAGCAATAACTTTTTTAAGAAATCGTGCCTCTAAAAAGCATGTGGCAATATTTATTGTTAATGTACCAGTTATCATAATATTATTGTCATTGCCATTATTTATTTATTTATTTTTTAAACTAAAGGGTGAGCATTGTCTACTGGAAAGAATTTGGACTATGGAATTAAAGTGACCTTGGTTTAAAACTGAGCTCTACCTTGCTAGAGTTTTGAAACTGGAGAAATTACGTAAACTGTGTGAGCTTCAGTTATCTCAACTGTAAAATAAGAACAATAATACTTCTCATGTAGAGGTGCTACAGAAACTAAATGAAATTGAGTCTCTAGAGGATCTATCATGGTGCCACTTAATTTTCAAGTGCTCAATAAGTGTTTCTTTTGCCTTTATGTGAATTTGTAATAATCCAGTCATGAAAATGTGAGTTTTAGATATATAAGGTAATCAATATTTGGTTACTATTTCTAGGACACATAGCAAGTATCTAGAGAATGATTTCCTACTTACTGAGTGCCATATACTGTTGTTTGATCCCAGGTTTGTTCCTATAGCCAGCCCTCTCTCATACAGTCATATGTCTCATGAAAACTGATCCATTCTTAACTCCAGAGGTGGACTGGATTTTTTAAGGTTATTCCCATCCCCTTTTCAGCGACTGGCTCAAAAATGGGTATTTGAGCCAGGGAGATATGAAGCATTTGCTGAGGTCGTCTAGAAAAGTTTTTCTTTACTTTTCTGGGAATACTAATAGCAGTAACCCTCTATTTCTCTCTTTATTTTTCTCACTAATCCTCTCAATTTTGCACGTCGAAAATGTGAGAATGAAATTCCAGCAAACATCTGGCTACCAGCCTGATGACACAGCCAACACACAGAGGAAGAAAATGGATAAAGCCAGCCTTTGAAATCTGCTTTACTTATGTATGTTTAGTTACACATTACAATTAATTTCCTTATTATTTACACTATTTTGAGTTTGGTTTTCTGTTAGAGTAGCATAACTGAAACACTGTCAAAACATACTAGATACTTGTAGCATGCCCATCAAATTCCAGTTGTCAAGAATATTGTCTTCAGTATTCCTCCAGTTCAGCTCTTCTCCCAAAGCTTCATACTGTGTTTTTTTTTTTTTTAATTCCCTCTCTGCGAGGTTTGTGCTTTCACCTCTAATAGTAAAACTGATGGGTCATATAGCATTTATTTATTTTGCTTAAGCTGCTTCTTCTCAATCTAAATCTACGCAAGGTTCCAAAAAAAAAAAACTTTTATTTTTCTGTTTCCCTGAGGAAAGACAAAATGTTCTGAAAGTATATTTTCATGAACTATTATTTGTGTTACTTACTTGATTTGATTTCAGGCCAGTCAGCTGGTTCTATTCTGTAGTCTTCATACTTTATGTCCAAATATGCAAATATATAGCGAATAATTTCTGCTCTCCCTCTCATATTAAAATAAGTGAGTTTGTAGTTCGGCATAGTGTGATTCTGGAATGAGAAAAGAGGGATTAGCTTAACAACCCTCTAGATATGTATCAACATTTTTCTTTTTGGACTTTTTTGAAAACTTTATGACTTCTTTTGAGATAACTGGGGATATTAGAAGATATTTCAAAACCAAAATTATAAATCACTATCCTAATAACACACAGAAATAAGATCATCTCTCTTTCTCTCTCTCTCAGTACTAACTGGAACATTCCAGTGAAATAATCAAATTCAAATTGTATTTATGAAAAAGACAATGGCCTCTTATCATGTGTGATGTTTGTTGTGTTGTGTGATTGTTTTGGTGATACAGCTAGCTCAGAGTTTGTGAGGACAGCTGAGTAGAAGCCAGGTACATGCAAGAGGAATGAGAGCGAGCCATGCCAACTGGTCACCCGCACCATTCCACTAGCCATGGCTTTTCCCTCTAGGAATCAAAGACTTACGGAAACATTCCTGTCTTTTCTCTCTTATACTATCCATGCTGATGAGTTTTGGTAAGTTTGATTATAATATGTCTTGGTGACTTTCTTTTGGGATCTACCTTATGTGGGGATCGATGAGCATCTTGGATAGATATCTTATCTTTCATGATATCAGGGAAGTTTTCTGTCAACAAATCTTCAACAATTTTCTCTGTATTTTCTGTTATCCCCCCCTGTTCTGGTATTCCAGTCACTTGTAGGTTATTTCTCTTGATAGAGTCCCACATGACTCTTAGAGTTTCTTCATTTTTTTAAATTCTTTTACCTGACTTATCCTCAAATAAGTTGGCTTCAAGGGCTTTATCTTCAGTGTCACTAATTCTAACTTCTACTGCCTCAATTCTGCTGCTGTGACTTTCTAGTGAGTTGTCTAACTCTGAAATTTTGTTGTTAATCTTCTGGATTTCTGATTGCTGTCTCTCTATGGGTTCTTGCAGCCTATTAAATTTGGCATTATGTTCTTGAATAACTTTTTTAAGTTCCGCCACTACTGTGTCTGTATGCTGCCTGGCTGTTTCTGCGTTCTGTTGAATTTCCTTTTTTATTTCTAGAAGAGTTCTGTATATTAATCTTCTGTATTCTGTCTCTGGTAATTCCAAGAAGTTCTCTTCCTCCAGAGAATTTATTGATTCTTTATTTTGGGAGCTTGCTGAAGCCATCATGGACTGCCTCTTTATGTGACTTGATATTGACTGTTGTCTTCAAGCCATTAATAATTTATTATAATTTTATTTTGTGTTTGCTTAGTGAGACCTAGCTTATTTTGTTTTGTTTTGATATGCCCAAATAGGCTGCTCGTGTGCACTAGTTTGATTTTTGACACCTTTTGATCTCTAATGTCCTGTCACCAGGTAGTTGGTTCTGTAACTAAGTATGTGCACGCTGGAGTTCGTTAAAATTTCCTATATGGGATCAGCTCGGGTGTGCAGGCAGTCGATCACCAAGTGTGTAATGCAGGCTCTTACCCCCAGTCCTAGAGAGGCATGGGTGATTGGTGCAGGCACTGGACTCTGGCTGTGGTAGGGGATGACGCGCTGAGCCAGGTAGGGGGCCGATGGCTGCCCCTGAGAGTCTGAAAGAAAAGCATGTCTCTATTCTCTAGGGTGAATAGGTAGGTAAGTTTTGCAGCCTGGCTAAGAGCGCCCCACTATGTCGGCTGCAAAGACTCGAGGGCACCACTTTTTCTTGAACTCCTGTGGCAGATGACTAGGCACTTTAGCAGCTATCACCAGTCCTCAAGACCCTGCTGCAGATCGATAAAAGTGCCTAGTTGAGGGGCAGGGCTGTTTCGAAAATCACATATCTGCCCGTTCACAGCTGAAGCAGTTGAAGTTAAACTTGAGATGTTTGCCCTGTTGTATGGTGGTAGTGAGGGCTAACGCTGTTGAGATGGGTCCCCACAAGTCTATACAGGGGTATATGGCATTCAATGTCTGCGGACCCCTGATTTCTATGGCCAGCAAAGGAGTTGTGCTGACCCTGTCTTCCTGGCCTAGAGGAGCCAGCAGCTTATTTGTTCCCTCTCCAAGGCCAGGAGAATGGGTCAGGGTGCCTTTTGGGATCTATTTCAGGCCCAGTGGACTCCAGGTGCAGAGCGGGGAGGGAGGCGGTAAAAGGAAGAGAGGTTTTTCCCAAATCCTGTGCAGAGAGCAAAGATAGGAGGTAAAAGGGAGAGAGGTTTTTCCCAAATGGGCTTTTTTTTGTTTGTTTAACTCTCCACAAAAGGGTGCATGCATGTACTTATCCTAGCCTCTTGGGAGCTGCACTTCACTGGTTTGGAGTGTCCAAGGAGAATCTCTGCTGCCAGGTCTCTCTTGATGTGGAAACTGCTTCTGGAGCACGCGCACAGCACAGCTGTTTGCCTGCTTCACCGCGGCCAGGTGTGGCACTGTCTCTGCTGTGTCGCTGCCACGGCTCTAGCGCTCCTCACCTCCTCCAAACGATCTTTCTCTTCGGTATGACTCAGATGGATTTCTTAACCTTGCCTTGTTCAGGGCTGCCAAATGTTTGCATAGAATCAAATCACTTGTTTTTCCAGGTCTTTGTTGTAAGAGGGATATAGGAAGCGTCTAACTAGTCCGCCATGTTGACCACCTCCATGCTGATGAGTTTTATTGGGTTGTTTGCACCGTACAAACACATCCCTGCTTGGTGACTTCTGTTGGGATGGGTCAGTGGTGAGCATATTCCTCCAAAATCTCTCTAAAGGAAGAAAACAAACTTCCTTACCATTTCAGAAAGTTTGCTAATCCCAGCTATATTGGTTAGACGTATGTCATTATAATTTTGTGAGTTTTCTAAGATTGGATCATTTCATTTTTATTGTTTATAACCAGTTAATGATTTTTAAGCTCTTATAGTGGAATGTGTTATAATTTTATAATGATCAGGCAACTAAGAAAAAAGCATTTTTGTTTGAAATTTAGTTCTGCCACTTAACTGTATTTTTGGACTAGATGACATAACCTCCCTGAATTTCAAAGCCCCCCTTTTTTTCATAAATGGAGGAATTAATATGGATTTGGAAATTTAATGAAGTAATACATGTAAAGCACTTAACACAATGCCAAACACTTACTAATTATTAGTTATTAATAATAATAATAATTCTGTTCAATAGTCAAGAATAAACACTGTGAATACAGTGCACTAATAATAATAATCAAATAAATAAAAACAATATAATAATTACTTATATAATAATTTAAATAGTTTTAATTTAATAGTTTAAAGTGAGTTTAAATAGTTTATTCTCTTATAGGAAAGTTTTTCAAAGGATATTAATAGAATATTACATAAAAGGAAAAGTTGGGATTAGCCTCAAAACAAAGTTCTATCTGAAATCATGTCACATAAAAGGTCAAACATAAATCATAAAACTCTAGACTGCAAATTTCAGACCTCAAATTCATGCATTCATGGAGTCTACAGCTGGAGAGGATGGCCAGGAAATAACTGGTTGTTTATCTAGATCCACTCAAGGTCCAGGAAATGATGCTTATCTTGGTTATCTAGCGCTGCCGTAATAAAATATACTACAAGTGGGTGGCTTTAAAGAACAGAAATTTATTTTCTTACAGTGAAGGAGGTTAAAAGTCTGAATTCAGGATGTCAGCTCTAGGGGAAGTTCCTTTTGTCTATTTCAGCTTCTAGTAGCTATAGGCAATCCTTGACATTCCTCGGCTAGTAGCTGCCTCTGCCATGTGTGTGTCTGTCTTCACACAGTCCCTTCTGTCATGGATTGAATTATGTCCCCCCAAAAATGTGTGTATCAGTTTGGCTAGGCCATGATTCCCGGTATCGTGTGATTTTCCCATGTGTGGTAAATCCTGCTTCTATGATGTTAATGAGGGAGGATGGTCGGCAGTTGTGTTAGTGAGGCAGGACTCAATTTACAAGACTGGATTGTGTCCTGAGGCAATCTCTTCAGATATAAGAGAGAAGTGAGCAGAGAGACAGAGGGACTTCATACCATCAAGAAAGCAGTGCTGGGAGCAGAGCGCGTCCTTTGGACCTGGGTCCCTGTGCAAAGAAACTCCTAGTCCAGGGGAACACTGAAGAGAAGAAGGCCAACAGAGAGAAAAAGCCTTCCCCTGGATGTGACACCCTGAATTTGGACTTTAGCCTACTTTGACTGTGAGGAAATAAACTTCTCTTCATTAAAACCATCGATCTGTGGTATTTTTGTTATAGCAGCACTAGATGACTAAGACAGAATTTGGTACTGAGAGAGTGGGGTGCTGCTCTAACAGATACCTAAAATGTGGAAGCAGTTTTGAAACAGTGAATGGATAGAGCAGTGGCAGCAACAAAGGACCAGCAGCAGCAGCAGAGAACCTGCAACAGTAGAGAAGCGGCAGTGGCAGCGAACCTGCAGTGGCAGAGAACAAACAGCAGCAGAACCAGGAGACCAGTGTGAGATGGTGCTGGAGCCAACCCAAGGAGCAAGAGAGCCGAGTGCCTGTGAGCACGAGGCTTTCTGGTGGAGTGGGGTGCCTCTGGGCACTTACTGGTGGAGCTACCGAGCTTTGGAACACTTGGCCCAGCAGGGCAGATGCGGGTGTGAGGCCCGAGGGAAGCAGAACCTGAAGAGACAAGGAACACAAGAAGCTGAGCCACCTGAGTCTCAAAAGGTACGGCCATGACCTCAGGGGTTTCAAAGGGTGGAGCCATGGCCTCTGGTGTTTCTAAGGGTGGAGTTGTCACTCCAATGGACTAGGAGAATGGTACGCCTAAAGCCAAGGGAGCAGAGTTGCTGTCCCAGGGGGCCTGGAAGGCAGAGCTGAAGCTCAGGGCCCATGGGCCTCCACTCAGAATCCAGAGACTGTGGCCAATACCTAGAGTCTGGAGGGCAGGGCTGTTGTGTAAATTGTCTAGGAGAACAGATTATTTTCAAAGCCTTGAGGGCTAATGTAATGTGTTCTGCTGACTTGCTTGGTGCCTGTTATCCCTTCTTTCCCTCCAGTTTCTCCCATTTGTAATGGAAACATCTAGCTTGTGCCTGTTCTGCCGTTGTATCTTTGGAAGCAGATAACTTGTATTCTAGATTTCACAGATGAAGGGGAATTTTTGGATTTTGGACTTGGAGTTAAGACTTTTGCTATGATATAATGGGGTGAATATGTTTTCCATGTTGAAAGGATGTGATTTTTGGGGGGCCATGATTCCTGGTATTGTGTGATTTTCCCATGTGTGATAAATCCTGCCTCTATGACGTTAATGAGGAAGGATGGGCGGCAGTTGTGTTAGTGAGGCAGGACTCAATTTACAAGACTGGATTGTATCCTGAGGCAATCTCTTGAGATATAAAAGAGAGAAGTGAGCAGAGAGATAGGGGGACCTCATACAATCAAGAAAGCAGTGCTGAGAGCAGAGCGTGTCCTTTGGACCAGGGTCCCTGCACAGAGAAGCTCCTAGTCCAGGGGAACACTGAAGAGAAGAAGGCCAACAGAGAGAAAAAGTCTTCCCCTGGAGCTCACACCCTGAATTTGGAATTATAGCCTACTTTGACTGTGAGGAAATAAACTTCTCTTCATTAAAACCATCCATTTGTGGTATTTCTGTTATAGCAGCGCTAGATGACTAGGACACCTTCCCTCTGTGTGTTTCTGTTTTTTTTTTTTTTATAAGACACCACTCAGAAATGATTAGGGCCCACCCTACTCTGGTATGACCTCATTAACATAACAAAAGAAAAGCCGTATTTTCCGATCAAGGTCATAAATACAAGTACAGGGATTAGAACTTCCACATTTCTTTTTGGGGGACACAATTCACTCCATAACACTGGTGACTAATTCCTAGCAAATCCATTTCTTTGACCCCTGAATTTCCACGCCTAGATGTTGTGGAGGGGAGGTGGTGCTCTTGTTAGAAATGAAGAGCTAATTATAATCATTTCTTGCCCCTCCCCAATCCATTAGCCAGTCCAGTCCCCACTCTAAATGAAATATGGGACATACCACACATATCAATATGAGAGGAAATGTTCTCTGCAGGGAGAAGAATTGACAAGAGTAAACTAATAAAAAGACCAAGATTTATGGCCCCAAATTCCTTTGGGGGAGAAATATGCATACAGGAAGTTCAAATTTGGGGGAACAAATTAAGGGCCCATTAGAACCATGGGACTGTTTTCCAAGTTACTTAGAAATGTTGAGCTTAGAAAGATATGAAAGTACAAAAGTTGTACATTTTTTAATGTGGAGTAATAAAATTCTTCCTGAAAAAGAAAGCATTTTATGTTATCATAATTAAGGGATTCTTCTTATCTAAAAAGGAAAAGCATAATTGTTATACTACCTTGACCTATTTCTTTTAAATCTCAGAAAGAAAACAAAAAAAAGCCACCTGTCATTCCTAATTACAGTTTCCATTTGAAAAATATTTTATAGATTTTATTAATTTTTGATGTCAGAGGTTAATGTTTCCACAGCACAAAATACATATTTTTCCCTATAAACATTATGTATGTGTATAGATTCATTTTTGTCCATTATGATCAGCATTAAAAATTAACCATATAACGTGTTCATATCCATTTGGTCAAATATCACATAAATATTAATATATACCTCCTGATTCTGAATGAAACCAAAGGGTTTTCTGTTGTAGCTATTTGTAAAATTATGCAATTTTACATTACATTTCACTTAAGTAAAGAAGACATTTAAAAAGTTTTAGCAGAAGCTGGTAGTTATCTGTATTTCTCTGCAAATATATCTTTAAATCTGAGATTTGGAACATGTCCACAAACATCTGACAAATGCTATCTTTCCTTTTAGAACATCCTTTCAACAGTCATAACTCATTAATGAAGCTATATTTTAACATCACATTCCTGTAGTTACTTGCATAATTGTATTTTCTACTAACGTAAGTCTGATTTGTTCAGACTTACGTTGCAGAAAACAGCTTTCTTGATTTCTGTAGCCACAAAATTCCAAACTTGAAGACTTTTATTTTTCAGGTTATATGTGCACATTTTTATAACAATGAAAAATAAAGTTGGAAACATTAACTGATTTTAAAAATCCTTCTATATTTTATAAAGCTTTTGTGTAAAAACAAAAGAAGGAATTCCATCTAGAAGAAAAAAAAATTTCCTCTTATTGCGCTCAGCAATGTATTTCTGTAACAATATCCCATTTTGCTAAAGGCTTTATCTCATAAGAATGATGGACTAAAAGGATGATGGTAAAATGTATTCCCACCCACCCCAAGGGGTGCAGTGAAGAATAAGTTCATGGGCTCATGAATGGTAGAAGGGACTGTGTGGTTTGGGAGTCACCCTGCCACTGGCTATTTGGATGGCCTTGGGCAAGTCACCTGTTTTGAGCTTTAGTTTTCTCACCTATAAAATGGTAATGAAAATAATGTGTGTTTAAAGTACCAGCACAGTGCCTGAACATATTACTGTTCAAAAACGGGAAAGAAAATAGATGAAAGAAATGAAGGGAAGGAGGAAAAGAGGGAGGGAAGAAGGAAGAAAGGAAAAACATGGTTCCCACTTAGCGGAATGTACAGACCAAGTATGATGGTTTAGGTTATGTGTCAGTTTGGTTGGGCCATGATCCTCAGTGGTTTGGCAGTTATGATGCAGTTAGGCTTTTTAATGGTATAATCACCTCCATAATGAGATCTGATATAATGTGATCACCTCCACGATGAGATCTGTTGTGCACAGCCAATCAGTTAAAAGGGAGTTTGCTTGGGGGTGTGGCTTGCATCCAATACAGGTGCATTTTCTGTCAAGGTTTGCTGGCTTTTGCTCACTCTGGATCCTGCAGCTGGCTCCTGTTCATCTGACCTCCAGTTCTTGGGACTTGAGCTAGCAGCTTACCTGCCATTCCTCTTGCCATCTGCTCAGTCTCCAGTGTTACAGCTCTCCTCACTTCCTTCTGAGTCCTCACCAGAATTGTCTTTGGTGTCATAATTCCACCAACAATGTTTTCAAGGCAATCTAGGCTTTTACTACTAGGCACCTTAAAACTCTTCCAGCCTCTATCCATTCACAGTTTCAAATCACCTCCACATTTAAGGTGTCTGTTAGAGCAGATTCCACTCCTGGTACCAAACTTGGCCTTAGTTATCTAGTGCTGCTATAACAGAAATACCACAAGTGGATGACTTTACAAAGAGAAATTTATTCTCTCGCAGTTTAGGAAGCTAGAAGTCCAAATTCAGGGTGCTAGCTCCTGGGGAAGGCTTTCTCTCTCTGTTGATCTGGGGGAAAGCCCTTGTCATCATTCTTCCCCTGGTCTAGGAGCTTCCTGGGCTGAAGAATTTGAACACTGGGCTCTCCAAGGAGGGATAAGCATGTTCCCTGGGGACATGGAAGTTCTGTGCTGAAGAACACCCCCTCCCCCGAATCCTTCTTCCATGGTGGAGACATCAGCAGGGGTATAAGAGATTGGAAGATTTATTTGAAGGGACAGGCACCGGTAACAGCAGAATCCCTGGACCTGGTAAAAGACAGAGCTGGGAGAAAATAGTGGCAGAGACCAGAAGAAGCAGAAGCCAGAGTTTGCTGAGTGGAGAAGTGGGGCAGCAGAGCAGCCTGAGAGAAGTGGGCTGAGAACTGTAACAGGCATGGGGCTGCAACAGAACCAGAGGCAGCTGAGGCCACAAACAGGCCCCCTGTCCCATCTAGCAGCAGAAACCCCAGCTGAGAGTAAGAGGCCTGGAGGAGGCACGGGGTCCTACCCAAGGTGCAGGGAGGCCTGTCCTAGGCTTGGGATGGGGGGGCTGTCTGAGGCACAGGGGGACCTCCTACCACCAAGAAAGAAGAGTGTGGAGCGAGTGCATCCTTTGGACCCAGGTCCCTGCACTGAGAAGCTCCTAGACCAGGGGAAGGTTGATGACAAGGACCTTCTTCCAGATCTGACAGAGACAGAAAGACTTCCCATGGAGCTGGCACCCTGAATTCAGACTTGTAGCCTCCTAAACTGTGAAAGAATAAACTTCTATTTGTTAAAGCCATCCACGTGCGGTATTTCTGTTAGAGCAGCACTAGATAACTAAGACACCAGGTTTGTATGATTTGATTGGACTTAGATCCTAAAAATCGTATTTTTTATAAACCCACCCTGCTGAAAGACATATTAAAAATGAAAAATAAAACATAGACTGAGAAAACTGAAAAATATATAGTTGGATTTAAAAGTAAGATTAACATCACCTGGACCAAAACGAACAGAAACAAAATGCAGTGAGCAGGACCCCAGTTTCGGGGTAGACAATGATCAGTCAGGAGTTTAGCTCCTTCAAAAGAAAGGAGAGTGAAAGTACTCCATACAAGATGGGAGACTAAAAGGATTCACAGCTTAAAACCAGAGCCTCCCAGGTTTTTCTATAAAATAAAGTAAGGTCTAATATACAAACCTCTAGCAAGACTTCTATGAAAAGGCTTGTAATTAAGATAATGTAATACTGGTGCCAGCTTAGACCTAAGGTGGTATAGAGTCTCACACTAGAACCACACACACATAGAAACAAGTGACTTCACAGTGGGGATATAAGGAAACTGGACTAAAATGGTTCCGAAACAAAAGAGGAAAATACACATTATTAGACTCCAACTTTACATCACAAACAGAAATAATATCCAGATGGAGTATAGACCTAAATATGATTTGACTGGCCTAGAAAAACTCCAGTGTCATGCTGGACTCTTATTTTCTGTTAGCTTCATTTCTGAATCCTTATACTGCCATTATATGTTAAGAATCTTAAGTGTAGTATGCATGAAAGCTGCCTATATTTCCAGAAATGATAGAGACAGGAAGTTAACAAATAGAGCGTGCTTAAAGATCTCCTTTACTCCTAAAACTAACCGCTGGCTTCCTTCCACTTCGAAGAAAGTCCCGTAAAGTTCCTTATTCAGCAGAGAGTTGAGAACCCTATCTAGAATTGTGTTCAAACAGTAAAAAAATGTGGTTTCTCAAAGAACATATGAATGGATGAATAATAAATATCCTGGATAGAAACCTTAATATATAAACTTCTTGGATAGAAACTTTAATACATAAACTCATATGAAGGTAGTCATTAAAAGCAGAAGATTTAGCTCTTAATATATGATAAATGCTTTACATGGGAAATAGTAGTGTTTTTGAAGTCTGTCTTGGTACTTTCTGTTTCCTAGGTTTGTAGCTCTTTTTACACTATCTAGCACTGATATATTTAGCTGATTTAAAAAAAAAAATGCAGAATTAAATCCCAGAGGCAATTTTAACCTGGTTGTTGATAAATTACAAACTACTGTGATAAAATCTATTTAATTTTAACTAAGCCAAGATTCTATTCTGTAGATTGCTGTACGAGCACAGTAAAGAATAATCTCAAATATTCTAGTCTCTGTGCCAGAAAGGTGACAAAAATCCAAACTTAACTCTCTAGCAAAGGAGGCTAATAACCAATTGATTTGTTACATATTTAATAAAGATTTAACAGGTAACTGTTAAAAGGGATAGAATTTCAGAAATAATTTTAATGGATATAAAACTTTAAAAATAAGGAGATAAGTATTAACCATTTTACAACTCAATTTAAAACCTAAATACTGTTTATCCTGGTTTATTTTATTCATGAGAGCATTGGCCAACTTGAACTCTTACACTTAAATAAAAGACATCAAGAACTTCAAACATACTTAGGAATGCCAGACACAGTTTCATATATATGTATATATATATATATATGTACACATATATACCACATATATCAAGTAATAGTGCAACAACTTGTGAATTTAAAGTATATAAAGACAAAGATTATTTGTGAATTTACCAACAGTTCTTTGCTACATTGTAACTTGACCATTAATAAACCAATAAAAAATGTCTTGGCACAGAGCATAATGCCTGCACTCCCACTGTATAGACTGTGATGCTTTGAAACAGGAAATTTGGATTCAGGCAGCAATCACGTGAAATGCTATTGTTTACGTTGGAACCTCTTGCACATGTTGACATTAAATAACAGCACTTCACTACACGCTAACAGCGAATGGTAGAGAATGCTGGTTTCCCTCATTTCAGTGTCCCCGGGCACCTCTAGTTCAGTTCTGGAAAAGTTACCAGGTTAAATTGTAGGATAATATATTTGTAGAAGAAATATGAGAACCTGTTGTTAACTGAGGGATTTTGTTAACTGAGAGATTTCAGTTAAACACTGCATATTAAAATTTGAATTGGCAAGCTGGATCTATATTTTCCTGTTTAAAGACCAACTAAATATTATTTTAAATGGTTCCTCTCATTAAAGCCAAAACAAGAGGCATTATTAAAAACATCCTTTGGGAACTGTGAGTTCAGATTCCCTATCCAGGGTGAATTTCTTAAACTATCTCTGAAACCATATGATGTTAGATGGATTTGTGGGCAAAAGATGGAGATGCGTCAGCAAAATGTGTCTTAAAATTATAGAAAATATTACCAATAAAATTCCTGAGCTTTAAATTAAAATAAAAAAAGAAAGTAAAGAACTATGAAATGAAATTCCCTACTGTGTCACACATTGAAAAATCACTTGGGAAAATTCTAGAAGAATTCACAAATCCTAGACAGGATTTTTCCTCCAGCGTTGACTATGGTTTCTATGTTAAAATCCACTTGAAGGAATCTTTTAAAATCTCCTATACCTATATTCCCCTTAGAAATTACCATTTGATTTCTACACAGTCACAGACATAAGAGGCTCCAGTTGAGACAAGGTTAGAGGGCAATACTGAAAATAGGTCACAAAACATTGTCTCAGTCACACATAGGACATGACAGTAATAAAAATGAAACCCCAAAGTAAAAAGTGAAGAATCTCATTTCTTATCTATGTGGAGTTCAATAATATCACTTACTTGTGCTGTATTTCTGCAGTCTCTGGTGTCTTCTACACTAGAATATCTCTGCACTTGGGTTTATATGACTGTGATAGCCAGTCATAAGCCAATGAGAGAAGAGATGACTTAACTTCCACTCAAGTCTCTTCCTCTATTCGCTGTGATGTAATATATGTGCTGAACAGGTTAAGCCTGCCAAGACTTTTGGTTATTCTTGGCATTTTATAGGATCTTTGCGTATAAAAAACCTAATACATTTGCATACCTGTTGCCATTGAGTCGATTTCAACTCATAGTGACCCTCTAGGACAGAGTAGAACTGCCCCATAGAGTTTCCAAGGAGCGGATGGTGGATTCGAACTGCTGACTTTTTTGGTTAGCAGCTGAGCTGTTAACCACTGTGCCACTAGGGCTCCAATATATTTGTATACAGTTGGTAAAATCAAAGTTATAGGTTCTTATGTGCCCCTATTGCTACATGTTCATTTATTTTTTAAATCTTGCACCATAGGCTCCTGAAGAATGAAAAACCTGTGTGCCATTGAATCTTTCTCACAGATACACACATGGCTTGCTTCCTAGCTCATTAGGGCTTCTCAGAGAAATCTTGCCTGACCACCTCCTCACTGGAAACCCTTCACCAGTCTCATCTTTTACCTGCTGTACATTCCTTCATCGAAGTATCAAGTGGATTCCGACTCATAGCAACCCTACAGGACAGAGTAGAACTGCTCCATAGGGCTTCAAAAGCTGTAATCTTTACAAATCCCCAGTAATTATCAACGGATCTTGATTGCATGTTTGATCAATTTCAGACTGCAGAAGTTCGTAAAAATCTTCAGTTTCATCTTTGGCATTAGTGGTTGGTGGGTAAATTTGAGTAATAGTTGTATTAACTGGTCTTCCTTCTTAGATGTATGGATATTATCCTATCACTGTCTGTGTTGTACTTCAGGGTAGATCTTGAAATGTTCTTTATGATGATGTATGTGACTCCATTCCTCTTCAATTTTTCATTCCTGGCATAATAGATCATATGATTGGCTGATTCAAAACAGCCAATACCAGTCCATTTCAGTTCACTAATGCCTAGGATATCAATATTTATGCATTCCATTTCATTTTTGACGACTTCCAATTATCCTTGATTCATACCTCCTACATTCACATTCCAATTGCTAATGAATGTTTGCAGCTGTTTTTTCTCATTTTAAGTAGTGCCACATCAGCAAACGAAGGTCCCAAAAGGTTTACCCCAACCATTTCATTAAGGTTGACTACTTTGAGGAAGCACCTCTTCCCCAATCATATTTTGGGTGCCTTTCAATCCGAGGGGCTCATCTTCTGGCACCGTATGAGACAATGTTCTGCTGTTATCCGTAAGATTTTACTAGTCAGTTTTTTCTGAGATAGATCACCAGGTCCTACTTCCCAGACTATGCAAAGGCGTTCAACTGAGTGGATCATAACAAGTCATGGTAACATTGCAAAGGATAGAAATTCCAGAACACTTAATTGTGCTCATGTGGAGCCTGTACATAGACCAAGAGGCAGTCCCTCAAACAGAAAAGGGGATGCTGCATGGTTTAAAATCAGGGAAGGTGTGCATCAGGGTTGTATCCTTTCACCGTACTTATTCAATCTATATGCTGAGCAAATAATCCGAGAAGCCGAACTATATGAAGATCACAGCATCAGAATTGGAGGAAGACTCATTAACAACCTATGTTATGCAGATGACACAACCTTGCTTGCTGAAAGTGAAGAGGACTTGAAGCACTTACTGATGAAGATCAAAGGCTATAGCCTTCAGTATGGATTACGCCTCAACATAAAGCAAAAATTCTCACAACTGGACCAATAAGCAACATCATGATGAATGGAGAAAAGACTGAAGTTGTCAAGGATTTCATTTTACTTGGATCCACAATCAATGAGCATGGAAGCAGCAGTCAAGAAATCAAATGACATATTGCATTGGGCAAATCTGCTGCAAAAGATCTCTTTAAAGTGTTAAAAAGCAAAGATGTCACTTTGAGGACTAAGGTGCGCCTGACACAAGCCATGATATTTTCAATCTCTTCATATGCATGCAAAGGCCATACAATGAATAAGAAAAACCGAAGAAGAATTGATGCCTTTGAATTAAATTATAGTGTTGGTGAAGGATATTGAATATACCATGGACTGCCAGAAGAACGAACAAATCTGTCTTGGAAGAAATACAGCCAGAATGCTCCTTAGAAACAAGGATAGTGAGGCTTTGTCATGCTTACTTTGGACATGTTATCAGCAGGGACCAGTCCTGGGAGAAAGACATCATGCCTGATAAAGTAGAGGGTCATTGAAAAAGAAGAAGATCCTCAATGAGATGGATTGACCCAGTGGCTGCAACAATGGGCTCAAAGATCGTGAGGATGGTGCCCAACTGGACAGTGTTTCATTCTGTTGTGCGTGGGGTTGCTATGAGTCTGAACCGACTTGACAGCACCTAACAACAAACCACCTGTACAGAAGCAGACTGCCACATCTTTCTCCAGCAGAGCAGCGAATGAGTTCAAACTGCCAGCCTTTCAATTAGCAGCTAAGTGCTTAACCACTGTGCAACCAGGGCTCCTTTATGAGAATAGAGTGTATTTTATTTGTTTGTTTTCAATCTCTCCCTCTAGAACGGAAGCTCTAAGGAATGGCACTTCATTGTTTTGTTGACTGTCCTCCGTTCAGAGAAGAGTGCTGGGCATGTAGTAGGCACTAATATTTGATGAGTGAATGATCATAATTTATATTTCCCCACAATTAACATTTTTGCAAGGACTCTTTCTCACTGCTGCTAGTTTATTTCATTTACGCTCATTTCTCAGAAAAACCATATTGTTTAAAGCTAATCTGGCATGGAAGATTCAAATGCATCTTATTGATAATCCCTATACAAATTAATAGCAAATGCCTTTCAGTATTAAGAAATTTATTATTTCATTCCTAGTACAAGAGTTAATTCCAGTTATAATTTATGATAGCTCAGTGAAAAGATGCAGTACACTATGGAGCCTGTGGATTATTTCTGAAGTATTGTAATGGCAGTCTGGCTTTCAGCTTCCAGAAAATTATACCCATACATTACATTACATCCATAGTAAGCAATAGAAACCTATCAATTATGTAATAATACTTATTTCTAATGTGCTTTTGACGTTGAAAACTGTGTTTACATCCATTTATTGTAAACACAAGAAGCAAAAGTAAATATAAATGTTAGTTTGTAAAAAAATTAATTAAGAAGGCATACCCACCAAACGAATATATGCAAGACAAAATCAAATGCAAATGAAACAGGAGCTGTACATATATTTATTACCTTTTAGTGAGTTGTTTTTCCAGTGAGTCTTAGCTTATATTAAAAAAAAAAAAATTTTATTCCTCATGGTAACCCCAATCATCTTTAATCTCCACTTTATAGATAAGGAAACAGAGACACAGGGACATTAGATAAATTGACCTGGAATTTTGGACAGGACAAACTTAGGCTAAAGCCTAGGCCTTCTGATGACACGTCCAATATTCTTTCCCTACGTAATGTTGTCTGTGTATGTATGATAAGAGACTGCCTCAGTAAAAAAAACAAAAAAAGGTATACAAGAAATAACACTGTCCTCATTTTCTGTAATAATTTTCTTCTTTATAACTCATTCTCTTTGGTTGGAGGAAAACAAAGCAACAAATAGCCAATTGGGGGAGGAGTGGCCATTTGATCCACTCATAGATCAACACAGGTTGTCATGGAGACTGCCCTTTGTACTTGTGTGTTTGGCCTTCATGCCAGGCATCTCTCATCCTTATTCTGCCACTTTCTTGCCCACCCAAATGGGGCAGTTTAATCATTTTTGATGCTGCCTAAAGTCCCAACTACCTAGTACCCTAGTGTAATTTCCTTTCTATGGTCCTGCCACCTTTCTGGAAGCACAGCTAGAAGCACAGCTAGGGTCCCAGGGCCCCTCTGCTCTCAGGAACCACAGACTTCTCTTCCTCTCCCTTCTGTCTTCTACGCAGATGAGAATGTTGCACGATCTCCTGGTCCACTACCATCTGTGTGACTTTGGGTAAGTTACTTAACCTCTCTGTGCCTCAGTTTCTTCATCTTTAAATGGGTACTTATTCAACAATAAATATTGACTAAATATTGACTAAGTACCACGTGCCCCTTTGTGAACACCATGTGCATCCAGATTGGACCGTATTTGACTATATTTTTATTTCCTCCAGCAGCTCCCTAATAAGAAAACTTTTAATTTTATGGTATTTAATTAGTAAATTCTCAACAGCTGTGTGGAATCTAATGTTCAAATCCAAACCTAATTTCGTTCTTGTTTTCTTTTCTTTGCAACCTGTGTAGGAATATGGTTGTAGAAAATCATGATTTAGGGTTCCCGCCTGGAGTCCTGACTGCTCAGCGTGGAGTCACAACTGCATCACACAAGCTGCTTAGCATTAGGCAGACACTCATCCCCTCTTGGCATCAGTTTCCTCATCTGTAAAATGGCGATGATAAGAACAATTCTCATTTCTCAGGGTTGAAAGGATAAAGTGAGTCAATGAATTTAAATCATTCCATTCATTGTTTGGCAAGTCATTACTGCCTGGTAAGCATTAGTGTTACTACACAGTTTTTATAAAGGAAATATGAATAGATATATTTGAAAACAGCCCATATATTGGTTCCTTTTTGTCTATTTATTTTGGTAAAGGGGAAGTGTTCAAACAACGTTTCTACTTTCCTAGCTGCCCTGTTGAAAGGAAAGGAGGAAGTCTCCAGGAGAAGTACACCAAGTTTCCTTTGCTTGCTTTCTGGAGTGTTTTAGTCTATTTTGGTATGTTTTGTTTAATAAAATAGTTTCATTTTCATATCAATTATTTTAAAAAAAAACTACAAACATGTAAAACCAAAGTATTTAAACCCAGGGTAGAGAAAGCAGGAAATGAAAAATATGTTTCCCTTTCGCTTCTAACCTACTTGAATGATTTAGATGTACTTGCAAATCATTCAATGTCTTTGTTTTTCCAGATTTAAATAATGATAGCCCCATTTTTCTTACCTGCCTCTTCAGGTACCATGCATGGTAATTATCTCCAAGATTATCAGTAAATGTTTTTCTACCTAGCCTTTTGGCTACAAGAGAATTCCCAAATATAAGCAACCAATAGTTACATAAATAGCTAATACTTATTAAGTACTTCCTGGGGGCCAGGCATTGAACAAAGTCTTTGCCCTCTGCTATCTCATTTAATGCCCACAGAACAAAATCAGAAATGGTGTAGGTACCCGTGAATGTGGTTACATAACTGACTACAGCATGGCATGAAAACATTTACAGAACTGAAAGTCCTCCAATGTTTGAATCTTACTCATGAAATTAATGTTTTAATCCTCTGTCCAGAATGGGAAAAATAAGTATTACAGGACAATAAGTTAGCTTATTTTTCAAGATTATTCCAGACTCAAAGTCTTGTCACATTTATATCATTACAACATGATACAGAAGAAGGACTACGCACGGAGCCTCGTCTCTGTCTTTACCCTGCCCTGTGACCCTAAAGAGTCACTCTCCTCTCTGAACCCCATTTTTTGAAAAATAAAGGAGCTGGTCTAGCAACCTCTAAAGTCACTCCCTGTGCTATGATCCAATGACATGATTTCCCCCTTGAAGACATTTCTCCCTCTTATATGACACTTAAATGAAAACTAAGACTAAAGGGACACCAAGTTTGTGGACAGGGGTTACAGGCAAAAAAGTCATTTTTGTCGCTAACTCTAGCAACGAGGACAAGATGCGCAGATCAAAGGGAGGCCACCCTCTGTGATAATCCCAAGTCACAGGATGAATTTACTATTTACAGGTACTAAAGTAATGCAGAAGAAAGTGCAATTTAGAGATTTTTTTTTTTTTTTTTTTTGGTGAGATTGAAAAGCCTGCCTAGAAGTGATCAAGAGACAGGCAATCAAAATTTACCTGTTAAAATGATTTGTATATTTGAAATTTTTACATATTAAAAGATATATTAACCTGAAGAGGTGTGTTTTTCTTATGAAACCTAGAAAAAGGAGGTGTTAGAGAGTAAGAATGTGCCAGCAAATTTATAGGACTCTGTTGTTGCTGTGTGCCATCAAGTCTATTCGAACCCATAGTGTCCCATGGGGTTTCTTAGGTTGTCATCTTTACAGGAGCAAATCACCAGGTCTTTTCTTCTGCACAGCAGCTGGTGGATTTGAACCACCGATCTTTCCATTAACAGCTGAGCACTTAATCTTGTGCCACCAGGACTCCTTTCCAGAACTCTACCGGGGACTAATAATAGCAAACATTGATATTTGTGCTTATCATGTAACCGGCACCACACTAAATGTTTTAATTTGCCAAGGTCTCAGAGCTAGCAAGCAGCAGATTCAATATTTGAACCCAACTAGTCTGCCTTCAAATTCCCTGGGTGGTACAAATGGTTAACTCCCTTGGCTGCTAGCCAAGTTCAAATACTCCCAGAGGTGCCTCAGAAGAAAGGCCTGGCAATCTACTTCCAAAAAAATAGACTTTGAAAACCCTATGGAGCAGAGTTTTACTCTGACACATGGGGTCACTATGAGGCAGAATCAACATGACAGCCACTGATTGGCCATCTGCTTTCAGAGTCTTTTGCTATTCATCACTGCATTAGATTGCCTCGTAAATGCACATCACTAGAATGAAGAAAAACAAACAGGCTACTGTTTTTCATTGACACTATTTCTTAGAATTATCCAACTTTCTTTAGCCTGACCGTACATAGCAAGTAAATTTCTGATCTAATTTCTTTCTCCTACGCAAGTTTTTCACCATTTCATTCTTGAAATTGATTTTGCACGCCTTCATATCAAATGTGTAGAATGTCTGGCAGAATTCTTTCAGGCTGGCCTGTGATGGCAAAGAGAGAAGCTGCTTAAAACAAAGGTAATTGTGAAATCTTGATTTTGCTGACACAGAGAGCATCTGATACTATGTGTATATAAGTGAACAGCGTTCATGGAAGGACTATTCTAAGAAACAACTGCAAAAGTTAGCTCAAGCTTCAGTCCTTAGACCACAGATTTATAAAGAATATAAAATACATACAGCTTGTGTCAGCAAAGGAGAAGCAGTTTTCATTTATAGCAAAGTAACAAAAAAAATCCAGAAAACAATGAACGAAGCTATGCTAAAAAATATTTTTCTGGCCTCCAAGATACAATTTTGTTACAGGAGTACTTCTGTTCTTCATAAGTCCATGCCATACAGAAAGAAAATACCAGCTATTTCCAAAATGCTGGGACCCGGCCCAGTGAAAGCTGGAAATGGTATGTCTTTGATCAGCATGTACATTTTGTTGTTATAAACAGTTTAAATAGCTCATGGAAAGCTGCAGGCCTCAATTAAGATGGAATCACCAAAGTTTTCGACCGTTTGGCTATTCCTTTCTCTCCTCAAAATCCGTTTGTTTTCCTCTCAAAGTTCTACATTCGTTCAAAGAGAGCGACCTGCCTCAATCAAATACTGCTCTTTAATCAACAAATAAAAAGTATACCCAATATATGAAGGTGCAACGGTTGATTAAGCACTTGGCCGCCAACTTAAAGCTTGGCAGTTTGAACCCACCCAGTGACTGTGTGGGAGACAGTCCTGGGCGTCTGCTTCTGTAAAGATTACCTAGAAAACCCTATGGGGCAGTTCTACTCTGTCACATGCGGTCGCTGTGAGTCGAAAATTGACTCAACGGCACCCACCAACAACAGCCCATATGTGAGTTACGAACACAAGATTATCACTCAACATTCTGCAACAAATACTTGTTGAGCACTATGCCAGCACTGTCAGCTGTCTGCCATGAATATTTATTCTTATGACCTGTGTTTTTTGTGCCTGATAAGAATACTAAAAAGAGGAAACTTTGTAAGACAGTCTTCAAGTTTCCATCACTACCTCAAGTAAAACGTGCTTGGATAGACAGGTATAAGCGGTCCCTTTCCCATGCAGCTTTATCCCTCTGTTGATTATGCTGTTCCTTAAAACACTCCAGTTCTGCATAATCTGATGCAATGCTTGGAAAGAGGATTTGCTAAACAGCTGACAAAAATTTTGTGCTTTATTTGGCAGATGTATTTCTTACTCTATACTAATAAAATTATGTTTTGGCTTTTTAGTGGCTCTCATGAAATACTGAGTGAACCAATAAAGTTTCCAAAAATGCCAGATTAGGGAGCAGGTACTAGATTAATGGGGACTCACAAATAACAGATGTTTTATCAGGTCCAGTTGGAAGAGATACACTTTCTTTTCTGCAAATAAAAATTCATATGAAACTGTATATTATATTGACTTAAACATCATGTTACATGCTACTACATTTTTGTAAATGTTTGTCCAGAATCAAATTTAACTTACTTTTTTGTATGTACTGGTTATCTTGCATCAATTTAAAATTTATGCTTGTTTCCTGTTTTAAAACAGCAGGTTAGAGATAAGTACACTCCTGACTACAAAAAAGTATTCAGTTACACAGCTCAAGCAAAACAATACTCTCGTGCATATTAGTTACCAAAAGGAAATTGCTGTTCATGGTTCATTTTTCCTGTCGTGGCAAATGCAAAGTATAACATTCTTTTAAAAAATCAAAGTCAAAGGCATCTTTTATCTTAAAGTCAAAGGCATTTTCTAACATCCTTCGAATTTCAAAAAATGAAGTTTGAATTTAAGCCAATTGTGTGTTTAGTTTTATTTATTAAAACCTATTTATAAACTCAAGGAATAAGGCTCTGCATAGCAAATTTCCTGGAAAAAGAATGTGCTTTTCTTTTTACAAATGGTCAAGCATTTTTCGGCATTATCTTAAGAGCTATATGATGGAAGTGCTCAGATGAAATGTGTGTATTGCTCTCCAGAAACTGAAAATGATAATTCATATTTTACTTGAAGTTTTTAAAATTGCTTTCTCTTTTTTATTATTCATATCTATCTGGTTAATCTTTTTGTTTAAATTTCTAAACTTGCTCTTTCCAAAGCACCTAGTGAAGCATGACATATTGACAACACATGTTAATCTCATTTCCCTCCTAAAGTCTCAGCAAAAAGATAGTAAAAGTATGCAAAAGGTATAGTCCACAAGGAAAAAGACAATAGGGAAGAGTCAAGAAGATAGGAAAAAAATTTTTTTTTTTTTTTTATATTTTATTGTACTTCAGGTGAAGGCTTACAGAACAAATAGTTTCTCATGAAACAGTAGTACACATGTTGTTTTATGACATTGGTTAACAACCCCACAACGTATTAACCCTCTAAATTCTCAACCTTTTTTTTTTTTTTTGATGAAAATACAGATAGCCAAAGATACATTGTTTCAAAAATTTCTACATACACAGTTCAGTGACATTGACTACGCTCTTTCAACTGTGCTGTTATTCTCACTTAAGATGAAGGCTTACAGAACAAAATAGTTTCTCATTTAACAGTTACTACACATGTTGCCCTATGACAATGGTTAACAATCTCACAACACATCAAGAATATCCTTACTCCACCTTGTGTTCCCTATCACCAGGGGACTTTCTTGTCCCCTTCTGTCTTCTGGCCCTTGTCACTGGACTACTGTACCTCATTAGTCTCATTTTTTTTTTCTTTTAACACCATTTCAAAACTTTTTACTTACACATTTAAGTGATATTGACTATGCTCTTCCAATTGTGCTGCCATTCTCGCCCAAGATGAAGGCTTACAGGACAAAACAGCCTCCCATTTAATAGTTACTACAAATGTTGCCCTATAACAGTGGTCAACAAACTCACAACACATCGACAGTGTCCTTACTCAACTTGTGTTCCTTATCATCAGTTTCCTACTCCCCCTCTGCCTTCTGGCCTTTGTCACCGGACTCCTGTACCTCATTAGTCCCATTTAGTTTTACTGGGCTGTCCACTCCCAGGCTTAGCATCGAACCTCGAAGGTAACTTCACCTCTGAGCTGAAAGGGTGTCTGGGGGCCACACTCTTGAGGTTTCTCCAGTATCCTTTAGGCCAGTAAATCTGGTCTTTTTCTTTTTTTTGGGAGTTAGAATTATGCTCTACATCCTTCTCCAGCTCTGTCCAGAACCCTCTGTTGTGATCCTGGTCAGAGCAGTCAGTGATGGTAGCTGGGCACCATCTAGCTGTACTGGACTCAGTCCGGTGGAGGCCTTGGTAGCTGTGGACAATTAGTCCTTTGGACTAATCTTTTCGTTGTATCCTGTTCTCTTCATTCTCCCTTGCTCCCGAAGGGATGAGACCAGTGGAGTATCTTAGAAAGCCGCGGCAGACAGAAAGCAAGTAGAAGAGTGGCACTTGGTTGAACCAAGCAGTCAAAGTTATGACCTAAGTTTCCCTGAAGGTGGAAGGAAGATGTGTACTGACGAGAAGCCATTCATGAACCTTGAAGAACACATGAGCAAGCTGGGCCCCCAAAACCACAAAAACGGACTTGAGATTCAGACCGAAAACAAGGAGAATAGTAAAAAGTCAACACACAAAGCTCTGGACTTCTGGTACTCTCTCTTTCTCAACCCTCCACTGCCTACCAGCCAACCCCTCCATCTTTAAAAAAAAAAAAAAAGGATAGAAGGGAGGGAGGGAAAGAGAGATGAAGGGAAAGAAGGAAGGGAGAAAGGAAAGAAGGAAGAAAAAGGAAGGAAGGAAGGAATGGGGAGAAGGCAGGAGGGAGGGAAGGAAGGGACTTTTGAGGAAATAGTGACAACGCAGGCCATGGGATACAAAATGGCTACTCAGTGACTCTCTGTCAGACCGAATTCACATCAGGCTCCACGAAACTCACTATTGAATTTATTAAACTCTGGGCTGGACAAGACAGATGGAAGACAAGGAATCACAGAAAATTAGAAAGGACTAAGGTTCCTGCCAGTTCCAGGATTTTATTGATGTCTCCTCTTCTGTTTCAGTCATTTTTTTCTGGAAATAACTTTGCCAAAAAAAAATTCTTCTCAGTCAGTAAGAATTACAATTATCTTCATAATGAATGAAAATTAAATGTGAATCATATTTATTAATATTCTAAATATTGAATAAATTTCTTATATAAATACAGTTTTTAAAAATAACACCCATTAAAATTTAATAAAGTAAAGAAATTACAGTAAATTCAAGTATTTGGCATGCATATTTCATAATAATGATAGTTTTCAGGGCTGTTTAAAGCTCACAGCAACTCTGTAATGCAGAGATTATTAGATCCATTTTGTTATTGTTGTGAGTTGCCACAGAGTCAGCTCCAACTCATGGTGACCACATGTACTACAAAACCAAACGTTGCCTGGTTCTGCACCATCTTCACCGTCATTGGTATGCTGGAGTCCATGGTTGTGGCCACTGTGTATTTTGAGTGCCTTCCAGTCTAGGGGGCTCAAATTCCACTGCCACATGGAACAATATTCTGTTGTGATCCATGGGGTTTTTATTGACTAATCTTAAGAAGTAAATTTTCAGGACTTTCTTCCTAACCTGTCTTAGTCTGGAAGTTCCACTGAAACTGGTGCATCATGAGTGACCTTGCTGGTATTTGAAATACCTGTGGCATAGTTTCCAACATCATAGCAACACAAAAACCACCACAGTATGACAAACGGACGGTAGTGGAGGCCCATTTCACAAATAAGACAAATTAATGCTTAAAGTGATTAAGTAACTTAATCTCAAGGTCATAATTATACTAAATAGTACTACTGGTAATCAAACTCAGTTCTGTCTATTACAAGCCTATGCTCCTACAACTACCCCAAATTGCTTCACGAAAGTTTACGAACACTGCACTGAGAAAAGATTATCCGGGATAAAAAAGAAGTGTCACGGAACGTTTCTTATAAGTTTGAACCTTTAATTATTTCATGTTTAATTAGACTGATGAAATTTAAAGACAGGGGCAAACAACTTTCAAATATTTTTTCCTAAAACTGTAAGTACACAAAGTCAAATTTAGAAATAAAAATAAAATGGATCATAAAATAAAATGGACCTGGTGGTGTACTTCTGAAAAAAGCTAGCCAGTGTAAACCTTATGAATAGCAGTGGAACATTGTCTGATATAGTGCCAGAAGATGAGCCCCTCAGGTTGGAAGGCACTCCAAAGACGACTGGGGAAGAGTCATCTCCTCAAAGTAGAGTCGACCTTAAGGACGTGGAAGGAGTCAAGCTTTCGGGACCTTCATTTGCTGATGTGGCACAACTCAAAACGAGGAGAAACAGCTTCAAACATCCATTAATAATTGGAACATGGAATGTAGGAAGTATAAATCTAGGAAAGTTGAAAATCATCAAAAATGAAATGGAATGGGTAAACATCGGTATCCTAGGCATTTGTGAGCTGAAACGGACTGGTATTGGCCATTTTGAATCAAACAATCATATGGTCTTCTATGCCAGAAATGCTAAATTGAAGAGGCCTAGTGTTCCCCGAAAAGAACATTTCAAGATCTATTCTGAAGTACAATGCTGCCAGTGAGCAAATAATCTGAGAAGCTGGACTATACGAAGAACGCAGCATCAGGACTGGAGGAAGACTCATTAACAATCTGCATATACAGATGACAAAACTTTCCTTGCTGAAAGTGAAGAGGACTTGAAGCACTTAATGATGAAGATCAAAGACCACAGCCTTCACTATGGATTACACCTCAACATAAAGAAGACAAAAATCCTCACAACTGGACCAATAAGCAACATCATGATAAACAGAGAAAAGATGGAAGTTGTCAAGGATTTCGTTTTACTTGGATCCACAATCAACACTCATGGAAGCAGCAGTCAAGATATCAAACGACACATTGCATTGGGCAAATCTGCAGCAAAAGATCTCTTTAAAGTGTTAAAAAGCAAAGATGTCGCTTTAAGGACTAAGATGTACCTGACCCAAGACGTGATGTTTTCAATCGCTTCAAATGCATGTGAAAGCTGGACAGAGAATAAGGAAGACCGAAGAAGAATTGATGTCTTTGAATTATGGCCTTGGCAAAGAATATTGAATATACCATGAACTGCCAGAAGAACAAACAAATCTATCTTGGAAGAAGTACAGCCAGAATTCTCATTAGAAACAAGGATGGTGAGACTTCGTTTCACACACTTTGGACATATTATCAGGAGGGACCAGTCCCTGGAGAAGAACATCATGCTTGGCAGAGCAGAGGGTTAGTGAAAAAGAGGAAGATCCTCAATGAGACATTTGACACAGTGGCTGCAACAATGGGCTCAAGCATAACAACAACTGTGAGGATGGGGCAGTGTTTCATTCTGTTGCACATAGGGTCGCTATGAGTCGGCACCAACTCGATAGCACCTAACAACAAGCTACAATATGGGTCTTTCTTACTGTTTCTTATCTTTTTTCAGTTAGTCATTTCCTCTGAGATTTTTCTCTGTGCCTAATGCGTTTGGAGTCCTGGTGGTGCAGTGGTTAAGAGCTCTGACTGCTGAGCAAAAGGTCAGCAGTTTGAATCCACCAGCTGCTCCTTGGAAATCCTATGGGGCAGTTCCACTCTCTTATAGGGTTGCTATGAGTTGGAATCTACAGGATGGCAACAGGATTTTGTTTGTTTGTTTGTTTTTCATGTGTTCTGGACTCATTGTCCCCCTGATAGACGTTCAGCCTGGTTAATAGTGGGGCCCAAACTATTTAATACTATCTCTACTTACTTAAATATTTTCCTCTTTCCTTAACAAGCTTTATCTGGTAGCCCAAAAAGCAATTTTCATATTCACATACTGATTCTAAGTTCCTGTTTTTTCTATATGTAAGAGTTGAGTACAGCCATCCCTAAGGTGAGTTGAGGGGAGGGGTGGAAAGTTGGATAGGAGGGCTTGGAGGGTAGATTTGCAGGAAGATCTGGAAGAAAAATCCTTACAGCATGTCTTGTCTATCTGCCATGCCCAGCATTTTTAGGCAGGTTAATTAAATAAGAGGAAGAGTGTATTAAGAGCAATATTAAAGAAAAAAAAATTCTGAACAGCAAAGTGTTTTGTGAGGGTAGTGTGCCAAGTTGGAGGGGCAGTGCCATACAGTATAACCCTTGTGATGCCTCAGAAGGGGGATGAAGGCCTTGACCATGTTTGAGTTTACACAGCCTGTTTGGGAGCAACTCCACCGGTGCCAGCCACCCCACTGAGTCCCTGACCAATTAGACACCCTCAAAATTGAGTCTATGTTGACCACACCACTTCACTCTTTTCTAGAAACTGCTTGAAAATGCTCTATATCAATTATGCTGCATATCTTTTCCTTCCTTTCCAATTTCATAATGTCTGTGAAACACATTCCTGACAGTGTGCTGGGTCCTATCACAGTCTGTGTGTAAAATGCTGTAAAATTCAAATATCTGTAAAGGCCTACAATAAAACACAGAAGGCATGGTAAAATGATAACCTTTCTCTATCTGTTTTTTCTTGCTTTCTTTATCTTTCTTTTTTGATCTAATATACTCTTTCCTGTAGGATTATTTTTTAATGTTTCACAGTAAAAGCACATTTCTAGTGCTAAAAATAAATTCATTATATTGGTGGTAATTTTTTTACTTTATTGGTAAGGTTTAGTTGACTATGCCACTGTGCAGAAAATGTAATTATATGCCACAAACGAAAGGACTGGTTTAGTCTGCTGTGTATATAATGGTGATATTCAGGCAAAAAAACAAAAGAAAACTAGAAACTTTCTTCTATCTGCTTGGCCATTTTTTTCCTTTTCCTCCATAGTAAGTATCTTTGTACATAAATTTTTGCACAATAATTTTTTAGAATAAATTCCTAGAAGAGGAATTATTGAGTAATAGATTCTGTGCATTTTAAGTGATAATACCCATTGATAGATAGACATCCAGAAATGTTGCACAAATTTATTCTCTAGCCAGTGTGAGTTACTGTTAATTATTTTAATCCCTTCCAATCTCATGAGTAAAAAAAGACTCTCACAGCATTTTTTTTTTTATTATGGATAAGATTGAACATCCTATATTTCTTTTCATTTATATTTATTCTCTTGTGAATTTCCTGCTAATGCTCTTGGAGAATTTTTCTATTGGGGTTTTCTTTTTTTTTTATTGATTTATAAGAGCTCTTTACATATGTTATAAATATGCTATAGAATTGTCCTCCCTCACCCTTGTTGTGGATCACAGTAAGCAAAGTATACTTTTCCACCACTTTGACTTAAGGCTTGGACTTGTGACTTGTGCCCAGTGTAATACTAGCAGATGTCATGTAACCAGAGGTTTTAAATGTGCTTGCACAGTTTGAATTTCCCTCTTGACCTCTTGTAATCTGCCCATTTAATATTGATCAGAGACAGTTCTAGGGAGGATCACCAGTAGATGAGCCGGAAGAGTGAGCAGAGGTCAGATCAAAAGGAAAATAAATAAGACTGTAGAAACTACATGCACACCCTTCTCTTAATGGACTCCGTCAGTTGCTAACGCCATGCTCTTCCTATTGTTGTTGTTGTTTTTATTTATCTAGAATTGGCCATAGTTTTACACTTAAACACAATCAATCATGGAAACAAGCACTTCTCTTCTTTAGTGCATTAATGGTCATGAAGAGCAACTGAGAAATCCCTATAGAATCTCTTCTAGAGTTTAGCTTTAATTAGATTTGATAAATTTTTATGGAGAAAAAATTATGTGATTCTTAAGCCAAAACTTGAAGATAAAAGTTGAAGTAAAAACAAAAGACAGAGGGAGAAGCTGAAGTAAAGACACAGAAGGAATTTTGAAAGAGTATTTCAATATATAGAGGCCAGGAGCCTGACAGGGAGTGTGAGGGTAGGGAGAAGTGTGAGTTGGGGGGTGGGGGAGCACAGTTCTGATAGAGCCTAACCAAACGTATTGAAATGCCTCAGACACTGAGGAAACATTGAAGGAATTTTTAAATAGAGAAGTGACAGGAGTACATTTTTTTGGTAAACAATCACTCCGACCAGTATTACTGAAGAAAGAAGAGAACTAATGCAGAGAAGCCATGTTTGAAATTTTACTAATATATCAGAGAAGCATAAACAGAATTATCAAGCCTTTTCCATGCTACACTGACCATACACAAATATTATATATATTATATCTGAGCCTACATAAACAGACTAAGTAAAGAGTTTATTTATGTATTTATTTTTAAGTTTTTAACTAGGCAGTTACTTCAGGGAGGACCCTGTTCAACAGATACCTCAAATTACAAAGGTTAAGAAAAAAAGAATCAAGAGGCAGTCAAGGGGATAATTTGTGGTTCAGAATAGGAAAAGTTATGCAGCAGTGTTGTATATTTTCAACTTACTTATTCAATCTATATGCTAAACAATAATCTGAGGCATCAGGATTGGAGGCAGATTCATTAACAATGTGCAGTGATATTCAAATGATTCAACCTTGCTTGCCGAAAATGGAGATGATTTGAAGCACTTACTGATGAAGATCAAAGACTACAGCCTTTAGTATGGACTACACCTCACTACTGAACAATAAACATCATGATAAATGAGGAAGAAATTGAAATTGTTAATGATTTCATTCTACTTGGACTAACAAGTCCATGAAAGTGGAAGCAGCAATCAAGAAATCAAATGGTGTCTTTCATTTGACAAATCTGCTGCAAAAGACCTCTTTAAATTGTTACAAAGGAAAGATGTCACCGTCACCTTGAGGACTAAGGTGCGCCTGACCCAAGCCATGGTATGTTCAATCACCCCATATGCATGCCAAAGCTGGACAATGAATAAGGAAGACCGAAGAAGAATTGATGCCTTTGAATTATGGTGTTAGTGAAGAATATTGAATATACCATGGACTGCCAGAAGAACGGACAGGTCTGTCTTAGAAGAAGTACAACCAGAATGCTCCTTAGAAGCGAGGATGGTGAGACTTTGTCTCACGTACTTCGGACATGTTATCAGGAGGAACCATTCCCTGGAGGAGGACATCATGCTTGGTGAAGTAGAGAATCAGCGAAAAAGAAGAAGACCCTCAATGGGATAGATTGACACAGTGGCTGCAATAATAGGCTCAAACATAGCAAGAATTGTGAGGATGGTGCAGGACCAGGCAGTGCTTCATTCTGTTGTACATGGGGTTACTATGAGTTGGAACTGACTGGACAGCATCTAACAACAACAAAAAGTTAATGTAAGGAGCCCTGGTGGTGCAGTGGTTAAGCCCTTGGCTGCTAACGGAAAAGTCAGTAGTTCAAACCAGGCACTCCTTGGGAGAAAGATGTGGCCACCTATATCTGTAAAGATTATTGCCTTGGAAACCCTATGGGAGCAGTTCTACTCTGTTCTGTGGGATCACTACGAGTCAGAATAGATTCAATGGCAATGGTTTAATGTTAATGTGATTTCATTTGTACCCTCATGCTGGTGGATATAAGGGCTCTGTGTGTGCGTATGTAAGGGGAATGACTCTTTCATTCCAGAAATATTTATTGAGTGTCTTCTAAATATCCCCTATACTACTGGCACTATTCGAGAAATCAGTGATATGTAGAGATGAACAAGATAGGCAAGGCCAATCCCCTCAAAGGCTACAATCTAAGGAGTCCCTATAAAGTAGGATGACTTGAAACTTCATTTTCTTGAAGTTCTTTGAACTCTGTGGGTGTTAACGCTCCATGTTATCAAAGGATTATCAATCTCTGTTGAGCCAGCCCCTATATTAGGTTAAGAGCCAAGGTAATCTTGCCCACTCAGTAGCCAACTCAATACGACTATCATGCCTGTCCCAAGCTGATTCAAAAGCACCTCTTCCAGCCTTGAAGTCATATGTTAGCTCTATTTTATACATAATATTTGGAGGCCAGCCGTGGTCTTGAAATAAGTTATCTAGCTTGATTAAAGAGATGGAGACTGAATTCTTGGCATGAAATCATTGGTATTTTTTCTCATTGTATTTAGATACACTTTTTAAAAAATAAAACCAATATTATAGTAGACTAAAAAATTATTTGATAAAATGGATAGTGATTATTCATGTGTATAAGTGCTGTCACTATTTCTGAATTCTGTTTTACATTGAATGGAAATATAAGCCATGGTAACCTGCTCATCAGGACTGCTTTATGTCCTATTCCCAGTAGGGTTATTTTGTAGTGATCCCAAGTGCAAAATTAAGAAAAAACATAAATAACAAAGCAGCCATTCGAACAAATTGAACTCATATGGTGAACTCAGATACACATTTAAGGAACTGCAAAGTAATCAAAACTTTTTTCAAAATGACATATAAGGAACTCATTTGAAACCAATCAAACCTGTACACATTCTGAAACTATTCATCCCAAATAAAGCCAGAATTTGAAAATGTTCTCCAAATTGAGCTTGAACATTCATGTTATTTGGTTTGAGTCTTAAGTGACTACCACACCAGTGGTTCTTAAGTGCCTGCCAAAATCTCTCTGAGACTATTTGGCTTGGTTATGTAGGATAGCACTTACTGGATACAGAAAATATAATTCATGTTCTTACTGATTTATTAAAATAAACAAACTGTACAAATTGACCTCAGTTTTGAATTAAAAGTCATATCTTTAGCTCCAAGAAAACGCCTTTTGCCTTTCTAGTAGACGTGTTCAATATTTGTGTCTGTATTTGCCAAATAATCTTTCCCCAGGAGATGCCACATGACTGCTTTTAACTGAAACATTTTGGACTGCTTTATACGATGTTCAAGCTTTAAAATATGTTCTTATGGAAAACCAGTTGATGGTTCAAGGTCCATCTTCAGGCCAAGGTATATGCATACTGTTGCTATTAAGTGCAGTTGAGTCAGTTCTGACCCATAGCAACCCTATGTACAACAGAATGAAACATTGCCCAGTCCTGGGCCATCCCAACAATTTTTGCTATGTTTGACGCCATTGTTGCAGCCACTGTGTCAGTCCATCTCACTGAGGGTCTTCCTCTCTTTTGCTGACCCTCTGCTTTACCAAGCACAATGTCCTTCTCCAGAGATGAAGTCTTGCCATCCTTGCTTCTAAGGAGCATTCTGGCTATATTTTTTCCAAGATAGATTTGTTTGTTCTTTTGGCAGTCCATGGTACAGTCACTATTCTTCACCAACACCATGATTCAAAGGCATCAATTCTTCTTCAGTCTTCCTTATTCATTATCCAGCTTTTGCACGCACAGGAGACTATTGAAAATACCATGGCTTGGGCCAGGCACATTTTAGTCCTGAAGGTCACATCTTTTCTTTTTAATACTTTAAAAAGGTCTTTCATAGTAGATTTGCCCAATACAATACACCGTTTGATGTATTTACTTATTTTTATTGTGCTTTAGATGAAGCTTTACAGAGCAAATTAGTTTCTCATTAAACAATACGCGTATTGTTTTGTGACGTTAGTTGCCAACCCCATGACCTGTCAACACTTTCCCCTTCTCGATCTTGGGCTTTCCATTACCAGCTTTTCTGTCCCCTCCTGCCTTCTCATTCCTGCCCCTGGGCTGGTGTGCCCATTTAGTCTCGTTTTGTTTTATGGGCCTGTCTAAATCTTTGGCTGAAGGACAAACCTCAGGAGTGACTTCAGTACTGAGTTAAAAGGGTGTCCAGGGGCTGTACTCTTGGAGTTCCTCCAGTCTTCTATGACCTTTTTTTTTTTTTGAGTTAGAATTTTGTTCTACATTTTTCTCCAGCTCCGTCTGGGACCCTCTATTGTGATCCCTGTAGGAGCATTCAGTGGTGGCAGCCGGGCACCATCTAGTTGTGCTGGAATCAGTCCAGTGGAGGCTGTAGTAGCTGTGGTCCATTAGTCCTTCAAACTAATCTTACCCTTGTGTCTGGTTTTCTTCATTCTCCCTTGTTCCAGATGAGGTGAGACCAATGGAGTATCTTAGATGCCCACTCACAAGCTTTTAAGACCACAGAAGTGACTCACCAGAGTAGAATGTAGAACAATTTCTTTATAAACTATGTTATGTCAGTTGAGCTAGATGTCCCCCGAGACCATGGTCCCCAGATCCCTCAGCCCAGTGATTCAGTTCCTCATGGAGTTTGGATGTGTCTATGAAGCTTCTATGACCTTGCTTCGGTCAAGTTGTGCTGACTCCCCCAGTATTGTGTACTCTGTTACTCTTCACCAAAGTTACCACTTCTCTATTGTCTAGTTAGTGTTTTTCTATCCCTACCACTCCCCTCCCCACCCCCGATAACTGTCAAAGATTGTTTTGTTCTGTGTGTAAACCTTTTCATGGGTTTTTACAATAGTGCTTTCATACAGCATTTGTCCTTTTGTGATTGACTTATTTCACTCAGTGTAATGTCCTCCAGTTCATCCATGTTGTGAGGTGTTTCACAGTTTCATCATTACGTAGTATTCCATTGTGTGTATGTACCATAGTTTGTTTGTCCATTCATCTGTTGATGGGCATCTAGGTTGTTTCCATCTTTTTGCTATTGTGAATAATGCTGTAGTGAACTTGGGTGTGCATATGTCTATTTGTGTGACAGCTCTTATTTCTTTAGGATATATTCCTAGGAGTGGGATTGCTGGATCATATGGTATTTCTATTTCTAGATTTTTAAGGAAGCGCCAAATCGTTTCCCAAAATGTTTGTACCATTTTGCATTCCCAAGCAGTGCATAAGAGTTCCAATCTCCCCACAGCCTCTCCAACTTTTGCTATTTTCTGTTTTTTTTTTTTTATTCCTGCCAGTGATGTTGGGGTGAGATGGTATCTCATCGTAATTTTACTTTGCATTTTTCTAATGGCTAGTGATCGCGAGCATTTCCTCATGCGTCTGTTGGCTGTTTGAATGTCTTCTTTGGTGCAGTGTATGTTCATATCCTTTGTCCTTTTTTAATTGGATTATTTGTCTTTTTGTTGTAGAGGTGTTGAATTTTCCTGTAGATTTTAGAGATTAGACCTTTGTAGGCTTATCATAGCCAAAAATATTTTCCCAGTCTGTAGGTTCTCTTTTTAATCTTTCGGTGAAGTCTTTTGATGAGCATAAGTGTTTAATTTTTAGAAGATCCCAGCTATCTACCTTATCTTCTGGTGTTGGTGGGTTGTTAGTTATGTTTGTATCCTTTTAATGTTGTGTATTAGGGCCTCTAGTGTTGATCTTTTATTTTTTCTTCTATGACCTTGATAGTTTTTGGTTTTATACTTAGGACTTTGATCCATTTTGAATTAGTTTTTGTGTATGGTGTGAGGTATGGGTCCTGTTTCATTTTTTTTGCAGATGAACATCCAGTTTTGCCAGCACCATTTGTTAAAAAGACAGTTTTTTCCCCAGTCGATGGTTTTTGGGCCTTTGGGGAAGATCAGGTGGCCATAGGTGGATTTACATCTGGGTTCTCTATTCTGTTCTATTGGTCAATGTGTCTGTCATTGTACCAGTACCAGGATGTTTTGAATACTGTAGCTGTATAGTAGGTTCTGAGGTCAGGTAGTGCATGTCCTATTACTTCATTCTTCTTCTTTAATAGTGCTTTACTTAACAAGGGCATCTTTCCTTTCCATATAAAGTTAACAATTAGCTTTTCCATCTTATTAAAGAATGCTGTTGGTATTTGGATGGGGATTGCATTGTATTTGTAGATTGCTTTGGGTAGAATAAACATTTTCACAATGTTGAGTCTACCTATCCATGAGCACGGTATGTTTTGGCATCTATGTAGATCCCTTTGGGTTTCTTGCAGTAGTGTTTTTTAGTTTTTGTTGTATAGGTCTTTTACATCCCTGGTTAGATTTATTTCTTGGTATTTGATTTTTTTTTTTTAAAGTAAGAAGAAAGTTTTATTTGGAATATATTCAAAAGGACAAAAGTGGGAAGCAGACAACCATGCTGCTAGAGGCATGTCTGCCCGAGTCCAAAGAATATTACAGAATAAGCAAGAATGGGAAAACAGACAGGAATACTGCCACAGACATGTCTGCCCGAGTCCAAAGAATATTACAGAATAGGCTAGAATGGGAAAACAGACAAGCATGCTGCCACAGCCATGTCTGTCCAAGTCCAAGGAAGGTTACAGGATCATCAGTATATATCAACATCACAAAATGGGTAGAATCATTGAAAGCATCACTTTTTCACTGATTGGCTAGAAATTGTAATCTTACATTTTCAATCATCTTTCTTAACAATCATTGATACGGGTTTCAGTTACAAAAGTCAGGAGGGTCTTCATTGGTCCAACAAATTCCTCTTCAATAAATGTTAATAGAAATAGTATTTGATGTCTTTAGGGGCTATTATAAATGATGTTGCTTTCTTGATCTCCTTTTCATCATTCTCTTTATCACTGTATGGGAATCCAACTGATTTTTGTATGTTTATCTGATATCCTGCTACTCTGCTGAATCTTTCTATTAGTTTCAGTAGTGTTCTTGTGGAGTCTTTTGGATTTTCTATGTATAGTATCATATTATCCGCAAATATGGACAGTTTTATTTCTTTCTTACCAATTTGGATGTACTTTATTTCTTTTTCTTGTCTTATTGCTGTAGCTAGGTCTTCCAGCACAATGTTAAATAGGAGTGGTGATAAAGGGCATCCTTGCTAGTTCTTGTTCTTAGGGGGAAGGTTTTCAGCCTTTCTCCATTAAGAATGATGTTGGCTGTTGGTTTTGTATAGATGCCCTTTATTATGTTGAGGAATTTCCCTTCTATGCTTATTTTATCGGGAGTTTTTATCACGATTGGGTGTTGACTTTATCAAATGCCTTTTGTGTGTTGATTGAGATGATCATATGATTCTTCTATTTATGTGCCACATTATGTTCATTGATTTTCTAATGTTGAACCATCCTTGCATACTTGGCATGAATCTCACTTTGTCATGGTGTACTTTTTTTTTTTTTCCGATATGATGCTGAATTCTGTTGGCTAGAATTTTGTTGAGAATTTTTGCATCTATATTCATGAGAGATATTGGTCTGTAATTTTCCTTTTTTGTGGTGCCTTTGCCTGGTTTTGGTACCAGGGTTATGCTGGCTTCATAGAACGAATTCAGAAGTATCCCTTCCTTTTCTATGTTTTGAAATCGTTTGAGTAGTACTGGTGCAAGCTCTTCTCTGAATGTTTGTTAGAATTCTCCACTGAAGCCATCTGGGCCAGGGCTTTTTTTTTTTTTTTAATTTTATTTTTATTGTACTTCAGGTGAAGGTTTACAGAACAAATAGTTTCTCATTAAACAGTCAATACACATATTGTTTTATGACATTGGTTAACAACCCCAGGACATGTCAACCCTCTCCCTTGTCGACCTTTTTTTTTTTGGTGAAAGTATACATAGCCAAAGATACACCATTTCAAAATTTCTACATGCACAGTTCAGTGACATCAATTACTTTCTTCCAGTTGTGCTCCTATTCTCACTTTAGATGAAGGTTTACAGAACAAAATAGTTTCTCGTTAAACAGTTAGTACACATGTTGTCCTATGACAATGGTTAACACCCCCACTACATGTCAACACTGTCCCTACTCAACCTTGGGTTCCCTATCACCAGCTTTCCTGTCCCCTTCTGCCCTCTAGTCCTTGTCCCTGGACTGCTGTGCCTCATTAGTTCCATTTTGTTTTATGGGGCTGTCCAACCACTGGCTGAATGGTAAACCTCAGAAGTGACTTCACTACTGATCTAAAAGGGTGTTTGGGGGCCGTACTCTCAGGGTTTCTCCAGTCTCTGTAAGGCCAGTAAATCTTGTCTTTTTTTTGTGTGTGTTAGAATCTTGTTCTACATCTTTCTCCAGCTCTGTCCAGAACCCTCTGTTGTGATCCTGTTCAGAGCAGTGAGTGCTGGTAGCCGGGCACCATCTAGCTGAATTGGACTCAGTCTGGAGGAGGTCTTGGTAACTGTGGTCCATTAGTCCTTTGGACTAATCTTTTCCTTGTATCCTGTTCTCTTCATTCTCCCTTGCTACTCACCAAGACGCTACTCACCACAGACGCTACTCACCAAGGTAGAATATAGAACATTGTCTTTGTAAACTGTGTTATGCCAATTGAGCTAGATGTTCCCTGAGACCATGGTCCCCACAGCCCTCCACCCAGCAATTCAGTCCCTCAGGGAGTTTAGAAGTATCTATGGAGCTTCCATGACCTTTCCTTGTACAAGTTGTGCTGGCTTCCCCAGTAATATGTACTGTCTTACCCTTCACCAAAGTTACCACTTATCTGTTTAGTTCCCCCCATCCCTCCCATCCCTCATAACCAACAAAGATTGTTTCTTTTTGTGTGTAGACTTTTACATGAGTTATACAGTAAAGGTCTCCTACAATATTTGTCCTTTTGTGATTGACTTATTTCCCTCAGCAAATATCCTCCAGTTTCATCCACGTTTTGAGATGCTTCACAGATTGATCATTGTTCTTTATCTTTGTATAATACTCCATTGTGTGTGTGTACCGTAGTTTCTTTATCCATTCATCTGTTGATGGGCATCTAGGTTGTTTCCATCTTTTTGCTATTGTGAACAGTGCTTCAGTGAATATGAGTGTGCATATGTCTATTAGTGTGATGGCTCTTATTCCTCTAGGATGTATTCCTAGGAGTGGGATTGCATTTTGTAGTGCTTTTTTTTTGTGGTGCTGATGTTTTCTTTGTTCCTCTTACTCTCCTGTGCTGAGTTCCTTTTGTTTGTGGATTTTTTTTTTTTTCATTTCTTTTGTTTTAGTAAGTTTTGTTTTTACTGAGACTTTATGTTTTTCTTCTGTATTTTGATGAGTAGATTTGTTTACCTTTCTTTGTGGTTACCTTGAAATTTACCCTTATCTTCCTAGATTTGTACTAGTCTATTATTACTTGGTATCGCTTGATTTCCTCTCCATTAGAAGGTTCTATACCTACACCGTTTATTCCCTCTTTTATTGTTCTGATGCTGGTGTCATTTACAGATTAACCTCTCTGGTTCCCTTTTGTAATTCTTCTGGTTTTGCATAGTCATTTCCTAGGTTGCTATCAGGCTAGTACAATCCTGTGTCCTATATTCAGTCTGCGGTCTGATATTGTTTGTTCTCATATCGAAGGACTTCCTTTAATGAGTTTTGTAAGTTCAGTTTGGTTTTTACATAGTCTCTTAATTTCTGTTCATCTGGAAATGACCTAATTTCACCATCATATTTGAATGAGAGTTTTGCAGGATATATTATTCTTGGCTGGCAATTTTTTTCTTTCAAGGTTTTATATATGTCATCCCATTGCCTTCTTGCCTGCATGGTTTCTGCCGAATAATCTGAGCTTAGCCTTATTGTTTCTCCTCTGTATGTCACTTTTTGTTTTTTTCGAGCTGCTCTCAGGATTCTTTGTTTGCCTTTGGTTTTAGCGAGTGTGATTATGATATGCCTTGGTGATTTTCTTTTGGGGTCTATCCTATACAGAGTTCGTTGAGCTTCTTGGATGGTCAGCTTTTCATCTTTCATGATATTGGGGAAGTTTTCTGTCAGCAATTCTTCAATGACCCTCTCTGTGTTTTCTGTTTTCTCCCCATGTTCTGGAACTCTGATCATTCACAGATTTTTGCTTTTGATTGTATCTCACGTAACTCTCAAGGTTTCTTCATTTTTCTTCATTCTTTTTTCTGATTTTTCCTCAAACAGAGTTGTTTCCAAGTGTTTATCTTCAATTTCACTGATCTTATCTTCCATCATTTCATACCTGCTCCTCAGCCCTTCTATGACACTGTCCATTTCTGAAATCTTGTTGTTTATCTTTTGGATTTCTAATTCTTGTTTTTGTATGATTTCTAGTTGTGAATTTATTTTAGCATTTTGTTCCTGTATTATTTTATTGAATTTTTGCATTTTTTTCTCTGTATGTTCCATGAATTTGTCTATTTTTTCCTCATTTTTGTCTGCTTTTTGCTTCAACTCTTGGATAATTATGAATATTAGATATTTGAATTCCCCATCAGTTTGGTCTAGTGTCTTTTCTTCTACTGGAAGTTCATCTGGTGTTTTATTTTGGATGCCTACTGGAACCATCCTGTCTTGTTTTTGTAAATGTTTTGATATTGTCTGCTGTCTTCGTGGCATTCAGTGGTTATTTTCCTCGTTTATTGATTGTAGATTTGTTTGTTTCATCCTGCTTTTTTGTTTTATTTGGTTATGTCTGAGCAGGCAGGCTGTGCATTCTTTGTTGTTTGCTCATCTGTGGGCATGATACTTTTTACCTCCTTCTCCAATGGGCAGGGTCAGTCACTCAGGTATGGTAGAACAGGGCAAGTCTAGCTGAAGGGGAGTTGCTGAGATAGGTTTTTTGTGGCACGTACCAGGGTTGACAGTGCAGACCGGGAATCAGTGCAGGACAGGTTCCAGTAGGCTGTACCAATATTGCTTGGGAGTGTGATGTTCAGCACACAGTGCAGGTAGGCAGGAAGGAGGGGGTAGATTGTGATGTGTGGAGCTAAGATGGGTATGGGAAAGATGAGAGAGAGGAGAGAGGAACAGGAGCCAAAGATATACACACAAACAAAAAAGAGTGCTAAGGGAGCTTGCTATTGGAGTGGAGAGATGAGAGACTGAAAAATAGGGAAAAACAAAAATTTTAAAAAAAAGAAAGAAAAAGGGTAAAAGAAAAAAATGAATAAATTGATAAACTGGAAATGAAGAAAGACAAAAAGAGAATAAGAGAGAGAAGAAAAGTAAACAAAGAAATGAAAAACAAGAAAAAAGAAATGCCCCCAGAGAAGTTCCTGTGCATCTGCGTGGAGTAAAGGACTATCTTCCAAGCCACGTGGTACTGTCCAGCTAGAAGGAGCTCCCAAGCTGAGAAAAGAAAAAGAAAACAAACAAACAAATCAAAACAGAACAAATCATAGCAAATAAACAAACAAACAAAAAAGCTCCAGGGGTCCCACCCACTTGGCGGCACGGGCCAGGAGGCAGTTTCACAGTCAAGTAGTGTTTCGTGGCCTTTCAGGAAGAAGCAAAAATGGAACACAGATCCAGGTATTTGAGAGAAAGGAGCAGGAGGTGGTGAGAGGTAAGGAAGAAATCTAAAGAAGTGGAAAAAAGCAACACCAACAGCCAACAAATGGCACTCAGGGAGCTGGCTAGTGTGGGCAGGTAGAAAGAATCCAAGCAGCACTGTGGGGAAGCTGTGCTTCCCAGCCAATAGACTGTGGCTGTAGGAAGCAGAGGAGGCTAAATGGGGGTGAAGAAGGGTGGGGGGTGGGAAAGCCTATATCGTGGGTTACTGATTGTTCTGTCTCCTGCTGGAAGCTCCGTGAAGCTGCTTTCTTGTACCTCCTATTAGCTGATCTTTGATAGGAGTCCAAGATGGCGAATCTGTGCTGCAGTAGCTGATAGGGGACCTCTGCGTGTATCTCTGCTCACTCTCTGTTCTCAGTCAGTTTCTTATTCCATTCGGTGCTTGGCTGAGTTCTTTATCTCTTCATTTGATGGTTAAGGTTTCAGGATTGACGTGAGACTCTGTTTGACTTAGTTTTTCTGATCTTTGCTGCAGAGGGACGGTGCGGTGCTTCTGACTACAGCGCCATGTTGCCTGGAAGTCACACACAAATTTTTGCTTTTGATTGTATCCCACATCATTCACAGGGTTTCTTCATTTTTCTTCATTCTTTTCTCTGATTTATACTCAAAGTGGTATCCAAGGATTTGTCTTCAATTTTGCCGATACTGTCTTCCACCATTTCAAATTGCTCCTAAAGCCTTCTGTTGCACTGTCCATTTCTGAAATCTTGTTGTTTATCTTTTGGATTTCTAAATGCTGGTTTTGTATGATTTCTAGTTGTTTTTTATTTTGCCTTTTTTTTTTTTGTATTATTTTCCTGAATTCTTCCATTGTTTTGTCTGTATTTTCCATGATTCTGTCTATTGTTTCCTTATTTTTGTCTGCATTTTCCTTCTTCTTTTGGAGAGCCCTGAATAGTAGATTTTTGAATTCCCTATCAGGTAGTTCCAGTGCTTTTTCTTTTACAGGAAGGTCATCTGGTGTTATATTTTGGTTGCTTTCTGGAGTCATCCTGTCCTGTTTTTTTTAATATGTTTTGATATTGTCTGCTTCTTTGGGACCTATACGAATTATTTTCTTCATTTGTTAATTGTAGATTTGTTTGTTTTGTCTTGTTTTTTTGTTTTATTTGGTTATGTGTAGGTAGGTGGGCTGGGCATGCTTTGTTACTTTCTTGTCTGTGGGCATGATACTTCTCACCACCTTATCCTGGTGAGCAGGGCTGATTGTTCAGCTATGGAGCAGCAGGGCAGGTCCAGCGGGGGAGGGAGAGGCAGGGATGGGTTGTTTGTAACCCATAGTAGGGCCAACAGGGCTGGGCTGGAGGGCAGTGCAAAGCGGGGTCTGATGGTCTGGACCAGTGCTGCTTGGGGCACGGCACTTGACACATGGTGCAGATAGGCAGGAGGGAAGGGAGACGATGTGATGCATGGAGCTAAGAGAGTGAGAGAAAGAAGAGATAGTAGAGAGAGAAACAGAAGTAAAAACAAAAATGTAAATAAAATGGTGGCACGGTAGGATTCAATAGGTGAGGGTGGGGAAGACCCTGTGAGGCTGTGTGCCTGTGGCTTTCTAGCCAAGCTGTGTGGTTTGGCCTGTTGAGAAGGGCATGGGCAGCGCACAGGGCTAGGTGAGCAGGAGAAAGGAAAGAAAAGAAGGGAAAGAGGGAGAAGAAACAACAACAACAACAAAAATCAAAAACAACAACAACAAAAAGAAATACGGTGCTGGGGGAGCCAGCCACTGAGGGCAAGGCGGAATTGGGGTGGTGGTGAGCTGACGTCTCTCTTGCAGGGTGGCTTGGCACAGCCCATCAGGAAGGGGTGGATGCAACTCAGGGCCTAGATGGGAGGGATAAGGAAAAGGGAGAAGGGGAAATATAAAGAAAAATAAAAATATGGCACTGAGGCAGCCTGCCTGTGGGGCAGTGCAGCGCTGGGGAGGCCATGTACCAGAGGTGCTCAAGCCAAGCAGTACAGAACAGACCATCAAGAAAGGGGGCATGGTGGAGAATGGGGCTAGGTGGATGGGAGAAAAGAAAGGAAGAAAGGGGAAGAGCTAGAAGAAACAAAAAAAGAGAGAGAGAAAATATAAAAGAGAAAAACAAAGAAAAAAAAGGCGCTGAGGGAGCATACTGGTGGGGGTGGTGCAGACCCGGGGAGGCTGTGTGCTGGTGGCTCTCTAGCCGAGTGGTGTGATGCAACCTGTCAAGAAGGGGCTGGAGAAAGAAAAGGAAGGAACGGAGAGAGAGAGAGAAGAAAAAATAAAAGCCAAAAGAAATAAAATAGCAACAACAAAAAAAGGCACTGAAGAAGCTGGCTGGTGGGGTGGGGTGGACCATGCGGCAGTGAGCTAGTATGTCTACAGCCAAGAGACTGTGGCCCATTGGAAAGCGGTGGAGGCCACGTAGAGGGAAGAGGGTTGGGGGTGGGCAAGCATGTATCCCTGGTTACCAGGTGGTCTGTCTCTTGTTGGGAGATCCATGAAATTGCCTGTCCGCCGTTCTTGGGGCTGAGGTCCAAGATGGTGAATCCATGCTGCGTTATCTAGTATGGGACCTCCACTCCATAGCTCTCCCTGTTCTCTGTCAGTTTCTTATTCCATTCAGTGCTTGACTGAGTTATTTATCACTTCATTTGACACTTAGGGTTCCAGGATTGATGTTTGTATCAGTTTTACTTAGTTTTTTGGGTCTTTGCTCTAGAGGGACAGCATGGTGCCTCTGTCTGTAGCACCATGTTGGCTCCACCTCCCTCTATCATTTGATTTCTTGACTGTTGCTTCCATGGGCCTTGATTGTGGATCCACATAAAATGAAATCCTTGACAACTACAATCTTTTATCAACTTCAGCCGTTTATCATGACGTTGCTTATTGGTCCAGTTGTGAGGATTTTTGTTTTATTTTTGTTGAGGTGTTATCCATATGAAGGCGGTAGTCTTCATCAGTAAGTAATTCAAGTCCTCTTCACTTTCAGCAATCAAGGTTGTGTCATCTGCATATTGCAAGTTGTTAATGCATCTTCCTCCAATCCTGGTGCTGGATTTATAACACATATGTGTTAGAATTTACAACACAAATTTTGGGGGGACACAATTCGATCCATAACATCCATTAAAAAAAATCATTGATCACCTACTTCTGTGTGTCAGGCACTGTGCTAGGCACTAAAGATAAAAACATGAATAAAATATGGTTCCTGCCCACATGTTAGAAGGGAATAAAGATTAAAGCATTTAAGAGTTCCAGAACTCTTAGTGAGTGAAATTGAAAAAACAAACATGCACTTGTATTACAACACTTAGCCAATCATTGAGGTGCAATAATCACTTAATTTTGGTATCAAAATAAGGGCCTTATTAGATTATTGGAAGTTTCTGTTTACTTTTATAATTGATTTGCTGGGTAGTCCGGTGTTTCACTTCATAGCTTCTGTATTTCATAGAACAAATGATTAAACTTTATGCTCTGGGTATGCATGTTTGGACTTATTTAATTGATTGAGAATCATTGAATTTCTCTGTGAAGGGGACTAAAATATTCTATTGATATCCCAGTTGGTTTTGCTTACGTTCATTTAGCCTTCCAAAATACTTAATGATTAACCAAGAATGTGACCATCCTCATTGTTACCATGTTTAACAGGCTTAGTCAAGCAGAGATCTCTTTTACTTGTCCTTTTTGTTTGTTTGTTTGTTTGTTTGTTTAATCAATTCTAGACTCTTTTCCTGCTACTGTCTTTTTTGCCTCTTATCTCTCAACCCTAAGTCTTCTGTCAATGATAGCTTTCATTCCAGAGAAAAGACAGAGATACTTAGCAACATACTCAGTCTCTTAACCTTCTCAGTGATAAAAGTAATGCACCCTTACATTTTTTGTGGGCTGCCCTGAAGAATAGAACATAATAAGATGGCAGAAGGTACAAGACTGTGACGCTGAACATGTATTTATCTGCCTCACTATAATGCTGTGAGGACAAATTTGGTAAATTTGTCCTTAAGCTCTTGATCTTAATCTCCTCAAAAGAAAGGAATAGGAATAGCAAATTTTGTGAATGAACAAGAAAGACATCACGTAGGAAAAAAAAAAGAGAGAGATCATTAAATTTACCTCTAGGGATTTTATTCTTTTAGACTGGACCACAGAATGCTAGCTCCAACAATTGTATTTTTAAAACCAAATTAAAGTGATTAATTAGAATATACTGTTCCAGTCCTGCTGATAATCTTTTTTTTTATTTTAACGTATGTTTGAACAATTGTTTGGGATCATGATTTATGAAGCACAGTTAAGGAAGCCACCTCCTTGGCATGCCGTAACTGATGATAATTATCATTTAACTGCCTATCAGATTTTTCAGATTTGATAAAAACTGCATCAAGCTGTACTTGAGAACACAGAAGAGGAAGCTGTCTTGAACATTACGTTAGATCATTAGAAACTGGTCTTCCTGCCTCTACTCTTCCTCCTTCAAATTAATACCGAATTTTACAATTGGATTAATCTTTCTAAATAGCAATATAATCACGTTGCTCTTTGCTCAAAATCTTCAGCCGTCCTTTTTCATCTACAAAAAGGTAATTCAGTTTTTACAGCATTGATCTCCAAACTTTTAAAAATTTAACTGTGCCTAAACTGTAAAGAAAAAAACTTAAGCATGCAAACAGCAAGCATGTATTTTCTCCATATAAAATTTCGTAGGTGTATTACTGTAGCTATTTAGTATCTTATGGTGTAATTACCCCTTACCTCATTGCTAAAGATAGTGGTTTACATTCATGTCTCATATGGTCTTCTTGATTGTTTGACTAATTTTATTAGACTACCTCCTATCATATCCGATTAGATTATCATTTCTTTCTTACTTCCTTACGTAGCTGTAAACGAAGGGCAGGAAGCTTCTAAAGAAGACTCAGCTTTGTCATTTCCATGTTGTTTGTCTGTGCTTGCATTTTAATATTTTCAGTTCATGGCTTTGTTGTAGCAATCTTTTTTTTTTTGGATTGTGATTTATAATTGTTTAAAATATTTATAATTATTTATATCATATAATTTACAATTCTTTAGCATATATAATCCATAACTTAATATAGACAGGCATATGACATGAAGCATGCAAAGAACTTTAAGGTCTGGTCCCTGATAAGATATCCAATCTTATCTTTGTTTCTGGAAATATGGCAGTTTAATACTCAGAGAGGAGCCCCGGTGGTGCAATGATTAAATAGCTCTGCTGTTAACTGAAAGGTCCGTGGTTTGAACTCACCAGTGGCTCAGTGGGAGAAAACACCTGGCAATCTGTTCCCATAAAGATTACAGCCTAGGAAACCTTATGGGGCAGTTCTCTTTTGTCCCACAGGGTTGCTATGAGTTGGAATCAACTTGTTGTCATATTACAACATTGCTCAGAGAAATTCTTCCTAAAAGGACACATCTAACATTGTATAAAATATTTTTAAGATTACTGATTAATGCTGGTAAAGGAACTAAAGAAATCTTCAAAAAGAAGGTATAAAGTGAGCACTGGGGTTTAATGGACCACTCACGTGGTAAAGAGACTAGCCTGGAACCATGAACAGTATGGAAGTTTAGACCAGAGACTCTGGCATAAAATCTGGATACTTAAGCCTTTCATGACTTGTGGAACATATGATATCCCACCCATTTTTTATGCCTCTGGAGTTCTTTGGGAGTATACTTTTCTCGCTGAAAGTATTTGATTCCCTCCAGTGGGGACTTCTTTAACAGTGAAAGATGAAAGAAATTGTTCTTTAGAGCAAAATAGCTGAGGTATTAGGCAAAACCAGAGGAGTCCCATGTACTCAAATGGAAGGCACCTCGCAATAAAGCCTGTTAAGCAAGACTAGTGGGCCAGACAGGCTCCCATAAATCATGTATTTTCACATAGTATTCCTCAAAATCTATATTACCAACCAAAAATTGAAACACTCAATGACTCAGCATACATTCCACTACTGAAAACACCTGTTTATCAACAAAACATTCAGAGCAGAAAATAATTGGGTCTTGAAAGGGTTAAAGGACAATATCTTTATTAGATGAAATAGAAAAAAATGAACCCCCTCATAGAGAAATATGTGCCAGAGATTGGGGTGGTGGTGGAAGAAAAGTTCTCCTAATTTCTAATCACAAGCCTGCACTAATATGAGTTCTTTGCCTAAAATCACATTATCTATGTACCCTTCTCCCCTCAAAAAGGACAAAAATTTTAATTTAAAGTAATTCTCAGTTGGAGTCTTCTCTGAAAGAACGCACATTAAACTCAAGTGTCAAAGAATTCTCAAAGATAAAGTTCCAAGGAAAATAAACGCACAAGAAAAAAATGCTAAATATACACAAAACAAGACGCCATGAGAGAGAGTCAACAGAAACAACAAACTTCTATATTTGCATCTTAAAGCCTACAGACATTGGAACTGATGGCAAAGAAAATATCAAATAAGTCTGCTTAGTATGTTTTAAAATATATGATAATGCATCAGAAGTATGTTGAAAGAACAAATGATCATTAAAATTGATTAAGCAATAATGGCACTGACTGGAAAAAAAAAACAAACAGAAAACAACAAATGCTGGTGAAGTAGGGAGGAGATTGGAACTCTTATCCTCCTATATACTGCTAGTGTGAATGAAAACGGACCACTATGGAAAATGATATGGTGCTTACCTAAAAAGCTAGAAACAGAAATACCATATGATCCAGCAATCCCACTCCCAGGTATGTATATCCTAGAGAAATAAGAGCTGTGGTAAGAATAGATAGATGCACACCCATGTTCATTGCAGCATTATTCACAATAGCAAAAAGATGGAAACAACCTAAGTGTCCATCAACAGATGAATGGATAAACAAACTGTGGTACATACACACAATGGAGTACTATGCAACAATGAAGAATAATGAGGAATCTCTGAAACATCTCACAACATGGATGAATCTGGAGGACATTATGCTGAGTGAAATAAGTCAGTCACCGAAGGACAAATATTGTATGAGACCACTATTATAAAAAAAAAAAAATAGAAAAGGTTAACACACAGAAAAAAAAAACATTTTTTTGATGGTTACCAGGGATGGGAGGGGGAGGGAGGGAAAATCACTAACTAGAAGGTAGACACGTGTTAACTTTGCTGAAGGGAAAGGCAGTACACAATATGGGGGAAGTCAGCACAACATGAACAAGGCAAGGGAAACACTGAGAGATATGCAAGAGTAAAAGGCAACTGTGGTAAATACTATGACATACACAATCCTGCAACAACAGTAATAACAAACAATAATCTATGAGTAGATACATAGGTAGATATGTATGCTGAATAGATGTGGATGGATGTATGGGAGTACACCCACATGCATATACATGTTTGGCTGTGGATATTTCTGCATACATATTTGTATGTGTCGCATCTATGTTCATATATAGAATAAAGCATACAGGGGGCACAGTCATGGAAACATCCTAGACATAACCAAGCACCTCGAGAGGCTGAGTTTCTGGTTGAAAGCTAAGGATCACAATCTTGGGGGACATCTAGGTCAACTGGCATAACATAGTTCATAAAGGCAATGTTCTACATCCTACACTGGTGACTAGTGTCTGGGGTCTTAAAAGCTTGTAAGTGGTCATCTGAGATGCAACTATTGGTCTCTTTCTGTCCAGAGCAAAGGAGAGTGAAGGAAACCAGAGTCTAAAGGGAACAATTAGTCTAAAGGACTAATGGACCACAGGAACCATAGCCTCTATTAGCCTGAGACCAGAAGAGCTAGATGGTGCCGTTACCACTAACAATCGTTCCGACCAGGATCACTACAGAATGGGGGGAGATGTAGAAAAAAGTTCAAATTAATAAAAAAAAGACCAGATTTACCACTCTAAGGGAGACTAGAGGAACCCCTGAGACTATGGCCTTTAGACATCCTTCTAACTTGGAACTGAAACCGTTCCCAGAGATCACCTTTCAGCCAAATTATAAATAGGCCTATAAAATAAACAATAACACCTGTGAGGAAAGTGCTACTTAGAACAATCATCTATATGAGACCAAAAGATCAACATCTGCCCAAGAGCAAAGATGAGAGGGCAGGAAGGGGCAGGAAAACTGGACAAACGGAAATGGGGAACTCAGGGTGGTAGTGGGGAGAGTACTGACACCTTGTGAGGATTGCAACTGCGGTGTGATGGATCTTTTTCGTGTGGCCTTTCTAGCCATTGTCTTGTAACATTCACCCAAGTGATTACGCAGGGCTGTGCAGATAGGGTAATTGTAGCCCACCAAAGAGTTTGGTCTGTGTCATGGATTGAATTGTGTCCCCCAAAAATATGTGTATCCTTTTGGCTAGGCCACGATTCCCAGTACTGTGTGATTGTCCACCATTTTGTCATCTGGTATGATTTTCCTGTATGTTGTAAATCCTATTACTATGATGTTACTGAGATGGGATTATCGGCAATTATGTTGATGAGATCTACAAGATTTAGATTGTGTCTTGAGGCAATCTCTTTGAGATATGAAAGAGAGAAGCCAGCAGAGAGACAGGGAACCTCATACCACCAAGAAAGCAGCGCTGGGAGCAGAGCGCGTCCTTTGGATCTGAGGTTCCTGCACAGAGAAGCTCCTAGACCAGGGGAAGATTGATGACAAGGACCTTCTTCCAGAGCCCACAGAGAGAAAAGGGCTTCCCCTGGAGCTGATGCCCTGAATTTGGACTGGTAGCCTATTAGACTGTGAGAGAACAAAATTCTCTTTGTTGAAGCCATCCACTTGTGGTATTTCTGCTATAGCAGCACAAGTTAACTAAGACAGTCAGTTTTGTCATCCCACAGGGATTGTAATGAGCCACCCCAGAGGCAGGAAAGAGAAGAGCCTACTACCACCAAGGAAGGAGAGACCCGGCAGCAGAGATCTGGCAGGAGAGACCCAGCAGGAAAGACCTGGCAGCAGAGACCCAGCAACAGGAGACAGCACAGTGGGCTTCACAGCCCATGGAGCAAGAAAGCTGAGTGCCTTTGGGCAGAGGCCTAGGGCCAGAGGGAGGGATGCGTGCAAGCATGGCTGGCAAGAGGCTGTCCTGATGGAAGAAGTGCATCTTTGCGTGTTCCTGAGCCTGAAGTGTAACCTGTCACTTCCCTAATAAACCCCATAATTGTGAATATTGTCTGTGAGTTCTGTGTGTCCCCTACTGAAAAACACTGAAAACCATCCAACTTCTTCTTACACTATTTCCACTATTTTTTTCCATTTCACTCCATTACATCACATTCTCTAGTCACTCTGAATTCACTTTTTCATCCAACAAATAGTTACAGAAAGTCTACTAGGTTCCAGGAATTAATCTTCACATTGTTTTGTGATATATCTTTGCCAATTTCCTAACGATATATGTGAAAGAAACTGGCAAGATTTTCACCAATCCAATTTCCTCTTTCTATTCACACAGGGAGATTACATTTTCCAGCCTAAAGTCAGCAGGTTCCGGTCAGTGGAATGGTATAAATGACACACACCCCTTTGAGGCCTGGCCATAATCCATCTGTGCTATCCTCTTCTTGCTTGCTCATAAGCCTGTAGAATGCAGAGTATCTAGGGCTGGACTTCAAGGATACCAGAGTTCTGAATGAGCACATCTCAAACACTAATCAGACTTTGATGTGAGCAAAAAAAAAAAAAAAATCATTATTGTGTGAAGCCACTGAGAATTTTGTCAAATATAGCATCATTCTTTCCTTTTCAACTTTGTAAACCTAGAGCCCAGCACAGTGCCTGATATATAGTAGAACTATATAAGTATTCATTAAAACAATGAATGAATGAATGACAAATCTATGAATGAAACTTTTATATGAAGTGTTCACTCTAACCCATCTAAACCAAAAAAACCAAACCCGTTGCCGACAAGTCAATTCTGACTCATAGTTGAATGACTATAGCAACCCTGTGGGACAGAGAAGAACTGCCCCATAGGGTTTCCAAGGAGCAGCTGGTGGATTTGAACTTCTATTCATAAACTGATCTCTTACCCACTGTGCCACCAGAGCTCCCATCTACAACTCTTTGTTTCAGCGATTGTGCCCTTCCTTTTCTAAGGAAGGCTCCGTTCTCTGCCTCCAGTTTATCTTCTTTTACACAGACTCTGAAAGGCAATACAAGGTCACATTAGTGATAATGTTGGCTTTTTAGGTACTGTTCATAATGGTTTGAAACGAGATCATCTATATTTCAGAGGAAAATAAAAATTGTTCCTCCAGCCTTTTCTTTCCCAGAAAAAGAAGCCATCCTAAGCATTCCACTGTTAGAATTAGAGCAACAGTTAAGCAATAGGATAAGATGGAGAGTCTGGATGAGGCAGGAAACATTAGAATAGCACTGGAGACCTAAAGACAAGACCAGCCCCATAGTAACTCAGTATTGAAGTAGTACCCGGAGAATGGCATGACTCAGAATTGACTTGACAGCAATGTGTTTGGGTTTTTTGGTTTTGGGGAGGAGGGCTATGAGGAATCTGGGCTAACATAAGTGGGAGGGGCAGGGAGAGGAAGAAGAGAGCTCTCAAAATCAGCAACTGGAAGGAAATGAGAATTCCTTTGCTCAGCACCCTGTGGCAGTCTTTCCTGTGTAAGGGCTATTTGTAAATTAATTCTGTGATCCACCAGAATGTGGAAATTATCGAACAATATCATTAATATCACATACAAGTAAAATTTTGCTGAAGATCATTCAAATACGGTTGCAGCAGTACATCAACAGGGAACTGCCAGAAATTCAAGCTAGATTCAGAAGAGGATGTGGAACGAGAGATATCATTGCTGTTGTCAGATGGATCTTGGCTGGAAGCATAGAACACTAGAAAGGTGCTTACCTGTGTTTTATTGACTGCGCAAAGGCATTCAACTATGTGGATTATAACAAATTATAGATAACATTGCAAAGAATGTGAATTCCAGAACACTTCATGGAACTCATGCGAAACTATACGTAGACCAACAGGCAGTCATTTGAACAAAACAAGCATACACAGTATTGTTTAAAATCAGGAAACGCGTGTGTCAGGGTTGTATCCTTTCACCATACCTATTTAATCTCTATGCTGAGCAGATAATCTGAGAAGCTGGACTATATGAAGAAGAACAGGGCATCGGGATTGGAGGAAGACTCATTAACAACCTGCATTATGCAGATGATATAACCTTGATTGCTGAAAGCAAAGAGGACTTGAAGCACTTACTGATGAAGATCAAAGATTACAGCCTTCAGTATGGATTATGCTCAACCTAAAGAAAACAAAAATCCTCACAACTGGACCAATAAGCAACATCATGATAAACGGAGAAAATATTGAAATTGTCAAGGATTTCATTTTACTTGGATCCACAATCAATGCCCACGGAAGCCGCAGTCAAGAAATCAAACGAGGTATTGCACTGGGCAAATCTGCTGCAAAAGACCTCTTTAAAATGTTAAAAAGCAAAGATGTCACTTTGAGGATAAGGTGTGCCTGACCCAAGCCATGGTATTTTAAATTGCATCATATGCATGGGAAAGCTGGAGAAGGACATCATTCTTGGTAAAGCAGAGGGTCAGCAAAAAAGAGGAAGACCTTAAACACGATGGATCGACACAGTGGCTGCAACAATGGGCTCAAACATAGCAACAACGGTGAGGATGGCCCAGGACTGGGCAGTGTTCTGTTCTATTGCACATAGGGTCGCTGTGAGACAGAACCAACTCAACAGCACTTAACAACAACAGCTTTGTGGACTGCCTATGCATGTCTTAATGCTAAATTAATATACACTGCTAGATGTTCTTTAGGTCCCTGGGTGGCGCAAACAGGTTGTGCTCAACTACTAACCTAAAGGTTGGGATTTAAACCCACCCAGTGACACCACCAAAGAAAGTCCTGGTGGAAGAAAGGCCTAGAGATCTGCTTCTTTAAAGGTTACAACTAAGAAAACTCTGTGGAGCAGTTTTGACCATGAGTCAGAATCAACTCCACGGCAATAGGATTTTTTAAAATTAGATATTCTTTATTTAATTTAATTACTTTAATTTTTACAATTAGAATTATTTTTACAGTTTTAAGAATATGAAAGTAAATCAAGCACTTCAATTTTTATAAAATAGCCTACATTTGAAAACCACACATGTATTTGTTTCATTTACTGTTATTTTTCTTGCATTTCTTCAAGATTCCTTTGGAAATGAGCACTGTTGTAAATTCACTGATATATCAAGAGAGATAGTTAGAAGCCTAGTTTCAACATATGGCAAAACAAATACGTAAAAGTATTTGGAAATGAATTTTCTAATCACAAACATTCTTACCAATGCTTTGAAAAGCACAAAAGCAACTTTTATAGCTCTCTGGTGGTGATTTGATTCAAAAGGAGAACATACTGGTAATCATTTTTTCCCTCAATATTTTATTTATAACTTTTGCTCTTTCCTATAAAGACAAGCATTTTTATGAGACTATCGTTTAAACTGAAGAAATGCCTATTTTTATATATCATGCTATTAAACCAATTTATATTCTGATTTTTTTAAGTGCCCTCTGTATCAGAGTAATCTTTGTTATTTTCTTTGGAACTATTATATTGAGAAAACACTTTTTAATACACAAACCTTTAAACATTTCATAAAACTATGTTTTTATAAATTTTACACTGTTTCATTCTGAAGTGAAAATCTCAGACTCTAAAGCTTGTTCCGTAAAGCTCTGGATTTATTTACAAGGAGTTTTTGTGCCCATTACCACATTTCAGGATATGTAGAAATGATTTCTTGTAAACTTCCCAGAAATCCAAGTTTTAAAATCATAAATATGCATAACATACTTCAGGATTGACCAGTGGGGAATAGAGCTTCCTTGAAGTAAGATAATGTAAGAAAGTGGGAAGAAATTGGATTAGACCATTGATTTCCAATCTCTAGCCACCTGATCATAGGGGATTTTGAAGCTACTCTAATTAGTCTGTACCATATACCGTACCTATTGCAGTCGAGTCGATTCTGACTCATAGCGACCCTACAGGACAGAGTAGAACTGCCCTATAGGGTTTCCAAGGAGTGGCTGGTGGATTTGAACTGCCGACCTTTATGGTTAGCAGCCTTAGCTCTTAACCACTGCGCCACCAGGGCTCCAGGTAGTCTAAATGCACATTAAACACTGTCACTATTCAGAATAAATAAAATTTCTTGCAAATATATGTATTATTAATTCTCAAATTTATGCAGATGCTCTTAAAAATAGTAAAATATGAAAGTGTTGCTGAACTCATGGTAGTGCTTTTCACTATCTGTCCTGCATTCATTACCTTCAAGTGGAATGTGCATTAGACCCATTACCAGAGCACAACTAGAGTAGAAGTTGGTGTGGTTGAGAGCAGAGGTGTCCTGGGAGGTTCAGAAATCTCTAAGCAAATAGTCTCTACCAGATGTTCTCCATTTATCAGTGAGAGTTGTCATCTGTTCCTTGTACTGACCTACATATCTTGGTAATAGCTGTAGAAATATATTCTCAGTCTGGTTATAGGTTGCTGGTTTTGTTGGCTGGAGGATCTGCTACCCATGGATCGGCTAACATGATAGTTATTATCTGCATGATCCAAATTCTAAATAGCCTTGCTTCGATCTTTGTCTTAAACACCACCATGTCGGGGTATCCAGGTGCTTCAGTTTGTACTAACGCCCTTGTTCGTGTTAGCTTGAACTGTGTTTGAAGACTGTTGAAACTCTTTGGTACCAGGTTTTCCTGCTAGACTAATTCTGTATTGTCAACTGCTACCATTGGGGCAGGTTTCCTTGGGTGTGTCCATCTCCTCTGGTGGATAGGTTTATTGCCATCCCTAGATCTACGGTCCCAGACCATAAAATGCCATACAGTGTCATAAAAGTACAGGAATGAACATCAAATGCAAATGTTGTCTAAAGGATAATACTGTCCTTCATTTGGACAATGAATGTCCCTGATTTTCTAGTTATCTCTAAACTGCTTTTTATTTCATTTGCCCTCTGTATTAATTGAACTAAATATTCATCTTGAACATGTTGAGATGTGATAGGTATTTTTCCAGATAGCATATTAATAAATCAAAATGTTTTAAATTTTTAACCATCTTTATCAGTAGTCTCCAAAATAGGGCACACAAAAACTTTTTATAGGGGATGTGAGCATGGAAAGTTTTGAGGGAATTTCCTTATTCTCAACTTTCAGATGTACTCTTTCTTAAAGCTGATCTGCCTGAGAATATGACTGTGGTCAAGGAGGCATGCCAATTTTCCTTTCCTACCTCCTTTTTCACTTCATAAAAGTGAGAGAAACAGCTCAGCCATCCCAAATCTTATGTGTACGTTGTGACAGGGTGTAAAATTCTTTGGGAGTGCTAAATATAAGGAAAATTTAAAATATGGCTGTCAGTGAAGCCTCATTTAAGCACAAAAAAAATAAACAACCCATTGTCGTTGAATCGATTCCAACTCACAGCAACCCTATATGACAGAGTAGAATTGTCTCATAGGGTTTCCAAGGCTGTAAATCTTTACAGAAGCAGACTGCCACATCTTTACCATGCAGAGTGGCTGGTGGGTTTGAACCACCGACCTTTCATTTAGCAGCCAAGTGTTTTAACAACCTAAATAAAAGACCGATTTTATTTAAACAAGGAACCATAAACCTGTGGTAGGAGTTGATGTACTTCTCTGATTTAAACATATTTCTGCACATGATGTTAGAAATGGAGTGTTTGGGCCCATGTTGGGATGCTATGAATTTAGATATATTGTAGAGTAGCGGTAGGAAGAGTGATGACTATTTTTGTTTAATGAGTGTTCCTTTTCCCACCCATAATTATAGGCCAAGGAGTCCTGATGGTACAACAGTTAAGAGCTCATCTGCTAACTGAAAGGTTGGCAGTTCAAAGCCACCTAGCAGCTCCACGGGAGAAAGACCTGGAGATCTCTTTTGTAAATATTACAACCTAGAAAACCCTATGAGGCAGTTCTACTCTGTCACATGGGGTTGCTATGAGTTGAAAATCAACTCAACAGCACCTAAGAACAACAATTACGGGCAACCAAAAAATGTATTACATCTGAAGGAGAGTGCAATGAGAGCAAAAAAGGAGAGCATCAGAAATGCATATTAGAGGTAACAGCCCCTTATTTCATCAAGTCAGTAAATTCAGTTTTTTGAACTCCTGTTCTTCAGTGATCTCATGCTTCACCCTATCTCAGCCATTAACATCCAGGGTCATACTCTAGTCCTTGCCTTTTTCAGTAACTGCAACACCTCCACAGTCTCCAACCACCACAGGCACACACCTACCAATATATGTAGCCATATACTCTACCTTCCCACCTGTTAACATAGACAACCATCTACGCTACAATCTAAAGCTAATTCCTCCACTAGGGCACTAGAAAACTACCATCCCGTTTGTGTCTGTGTGTGTTGGTTTGTATCAAAACGCCTCAAAAAAGTTGTCTGTACTTGATTTCCCTAAATCCCCTTCTCCCATTCTCTCTTTAATCCACCAGGAGTTATACAATCAGGCTTTCACCCGTTACTCCATCAAAAGTTCAATGTCAAGTTCATTAATTTCAGTTACTAAATCCAATGATCAATTCTAAGTATTCATCTTACTTGCTCTATCAACAGGATTTAATAGTTGATCAATCTTTCCACCTTCATATAAATTTTTCACTTGCTACACTCTTGGTTTTCTTCCTATCTAATTGATTGCTCTTTCTCAGTCTTCTTTGTTTTTCTTCCTCTTCACTCCAAATTCAAAATGTTGGCCTGCCATGTGGTTCAATCCTTGGTCTTCTACTCTTCTCAATACCCATTCCCTTTGTGATCTCATCCAAATTTATTGTTTTTAACTGACATATTCTATATGTCAGTGACTTTCAAATTTGTATTTCTAGCCATGTCCACTCTCTTGAACTACAGACTTCTATGCATAATAGTCTCCCACTTAACATGTCTAGAACTGAACATCTGATCATCTCGGTTAATGGCAGCTCCAATCTCCCATTTACTTCCATTGAAAGCCCTGGGTCATCTTTTACTCCTCTCCTTCTCTCATGTTGCACATCCAGTGTGTCTAGAAATCCGTGATTCACCTTTTAAAAAAATCTATAATCATACCACTTGTCACCACCCTCTTCCAAGATACAATCATCCCACTAGAATTATGCTATAGCCTCCTTAGAGACTGCCCTTCTTCTACCCTTGCTTTCAACAAAGCAACCAGAAAGGTCATTTCAAAATATCATTTGGATCATGTTACTCCTCTACTTAAAACCCTTCAATGCTCACCCCTATTTCACTGAGAGATAAAACCAAGTCCTTAGAATGACCTCCAGACTCCCTCATGATCTGGATTTCCATTACTTCCCTGACCTCTTCTAACACACCACTACCACCACCTCCACACTCCAGTGGCACCCTTGAACATGCTGTGCAAGCTTCTATGTTAGGGTCTTTGTATTGACTGTTCCCTTTGCTTCACTTACTAACTTCTCCCCTCTTTTATACCGTTGCTCAAATCTTACTAATACTCCAAACCTCCCAATCCTCTTCCCCACCTTTTGCATTAACTTTTCCTCCTGTTTTTTTCTTTTTCTTCCATAGCACGTATCACCTTCTAACATACAATTTAATTTATTTATTATGTACATTGTCTACTGTCTCCTCACTAGAATGTCAGGTCCTTGAAGGCAGCGATCTATGCTGATTTTGTGTACTGGTGTATCCCAAGAACATAGAATAACACCTGTCCATAGAAGGTGCTAAAAAATATTTGTTGACTAAATGAATGAAAACTATTTAGAGGATATTCAAGCAAAATTTGAAAACCACTGATATAAATGATTTCCGATTTCATAAACTACAGGTTCAAATGAGATGTGTCTAAATGAAAACCTTATAGCCCCAAATTATGGTTTCAATTTTTTAATTCAATCATGTTAAATTGTGAAACAGATTTGAGTCATTTTTTGAAATGTAATTGTGAATGAAAACTAAAAGACAGACTATTTTTAGACTTAGAGTAACGAGGAATTACTACCACACTCATGACCAATTTAAAATAGGACATTCTCTGTAAGTCTGCTTTTGGAAGAGAATGGACAACTATACTGGGAAGTTTTAAACTATGTGGTTATATTTTTTTAAAAAGCCAAAATCAAGAATTGATTTATTGTCTTTATTTTTTATAAATGCCAATATTTATTTTAATATTTCTTTGTTAACTCTAATTTTTTTAAATCTGTAGTGCAGTGCCTGTCATCTTATAAAAGAAAAGGCCTCTTAGAAATTGTAAAGAGTTTAACTTATGATCCTTCCAAATACCCCTCAAAAATTGTAGACTTTAAAATTTAACTTCTAGTTCCTCCAAATCACTAAAGTTAATCATTAGAAAATCAATTGGCAAACATCTTAGGAACAACAGAATAATAAGCAGCATGGCTTTGTGAAAAAATATCCTATGAGACCAAGTTAACTTTTCTGCAGACCAGAATGACAGAACTGACTAGAATAGGTAAAATTTATCTTGACTTGAATAGAATCACTGCGAGAAACGAAAATCACGACCCCAGAAAAATACAATCTGGCATGAGTGTCAGCTCTTACTTTCAGCCACTTTCTAGTCAGATTATAAGTGAGCTTTCTGCATAGGTCACTCTTTGTGGTTATAGAGGAATTTTGTTGGAGACAGCTAGCAGCCATGGTTTGGTGCCATACAAAAGAAGTGAGATACTCCCACAAAACCATGCTGCAGAACTGGCCAGCATACACTAAGGCCAAATGGCACCCGCTCACAGAGAGTCATTTCTGATCTGCCTACAGAAGGTGAAGAAAATGATGCTTTAGGAACAAACTCAGTGCAGCAGCAAGACCAACACCTCAAATGGGGTATTTTATGTGTGTTTCCCCAAAGATTGCCTAGCTAATGCTACTTGTTGAGTGGAAATACTTTCCTGGAGAAAAACTGTTCTCAAAGGTAATGTCGACCTAGAAGCCAAACATTTTATAGGGTTTATGTTGAATCTAGTTGTTATTTCATATTTTATTTGATGATCACATTAATGTGATGGAGAGCATGCACATTGAACTCATGGGTATTTTAATATTAAAAGAATATTTGTCACTGTGTAATGGGTTTTTGGCATAGTCAGAAAAAAATGGAATTCAATTTAGTAATAAGATTCATGCTCATAAAGAGTCCTAAATAGAGAAGAAGAAAAAAAGTACACATAATTATATTCAAGAATGTGTGGATTAGCAAAAAAAAAAAAAAAAAAAAGGTAATCACAGAGAACACAGATAATGATGTATTATAAATGCATAATATTGTTTAAAGGTGAATATGATACCAGGATCTTATGGAGAGAGATGTAGCAGATACAAGAAATTACTGTCAACCCTGGTGCAAATATTAAAATGTCTTGTACACAATTTATAAGAGACATGAAAAACTTAGAATTTAAATGCTTGAATTGAAATGATTAAGGGTTGAGAATAGGTAATACAAGGACAGGTTAAACTAATTGGGATCATTATCCAGTAGAAGAGAAGACTGTGGGATGACCTCAGCCTTCTACTTAATAAAGGAATATTATGCAGATGGTGACCAGCTGTTCTCCATTTCCACTGAGGACCGAACCAAAGGAAATGGGTCTAAACTTTGGCTTATGGGATTTATGTTAAATATGAAAAATAGTTTCCTGACAGCAAGGGCTGTAAAATACTGAACAAATTTCTAAAAGGCATTTATAGAATCCCCTTCCCTGGATAGCTCTTAAGAACACAAAATACTTTACCATCTACTGGGAATGAGTACACTGTAGGGTTATATAGTAACCAAGAGGGAAAATAGGTGATAACCGAAATCCTGTCTTTCTGAGTCAGTACAATCTGACGTGATATTTCCACCAAAGTAAGAGTCCATGGTTTTTGGTACTTTGATTTTTCTTTTTGAGAAGTGATGACTTAGTGGTTGAGTATTTAACTCACACCCATACATTTTCTTGTAAAGATAAAAATATTCTCTACTTCATTTTAAAATACACATGGCTGTCATATTTACTGGTCTCTAAAAGTAATTCAGCCTTGTAGGACTTTCAGATGTAATTAAATATTACTGTTTTTGTCAGTCAAGAAGAGATGTTACAGGGGCAGATGGGTTTTACCTCAGTATTTTTCTCTCTCTGTAGCTCCAGCACTGTTTCTAGGAGACCTGGATTAGTCTATTTTCACATCTTGAAAATATTTCAACTGCCAATAAAACAGAGGCTTGAGACTGACTCACAGTGATAAGAACCATGGTGTTTCATCTTCAGTTTGTATGAATTGAAGGCTTTATTTTCCTTTGAACAAAGTAAAGATAAAACCTATCTTACATCCCAGCATATAAGAATTTAGCTCTGTCCATCTTCTCTCATTTGAGTAAATCAGGACAAGGTAAGTTTTGTCTTTTTTTAATTCATGCAAGTGTATGCAGAAAAAAATAAACATTTAGGGTTCAATTCTAATTTTCTAGGAAAGCAATGTACATTGGCTATAGTTACTAGTGTTTTTACAAATTATTTTTATATAAATTATGACATTAAAGGAGGACTTGTTTTGCTTATGCAAAAATGTCATGTTTAATATTGTCTATTATAACTTTTAATACCTACTTCCTTCTTAATATCCTTGAGAAATTAGTAATTTGCTATTTTATAAAGCATATCCCAAATAAGTAATTTGCCCAGACCCACATGGCTAGTAATTGGAGAAGTCAGAACTAGAACTCAGAAACTCTGTAAGTGTAGCTGGAACTCTTTCTCTCAGGGAATACATTCTCTACCAATCAAACTTCACAAAAATTATTCTTGCCTTTTCCTTCTCCCCTGCTCTTTCCTTCCCTTGAAATCAGAAAACCATAACATCACTTCCGTGATAATCCTGCCAAAGATACTAGAATTTAATTGCAAGGAAACATTAAAAAAGAAGACATTCCACAAAATAATAGGCCATAATATTCACCACCTGTCAGTTTCTTGTACTGTGGTGGTTTTCATGTTGCTGTGATGCTGGAAGCTATGCCACCAGTATTTCAAATACCAGCAGGGTCATCTATGGTGGATAGGTATCAGCAGAGCTTCCAGACTCAGACAGACTAGGAAGAAAGGCCTGGTTATCTACTTCCAAAAATTAGCCAATGAAAACCCTGTGGATCATGACAGAATATCGTCTGATATAGTGCTGGAAGATGAGTCCCCTAGATGGGAAGGCACTACACAATAGCTGCAGCAAAGGACTCAAACATAGCAATGGTCACCAAGGATTGGCAAAGCTTTGTTCTGTTATGCTTAAGGTACCAAGTCACAGCAACTAACAATAACAACATAAATGTTGAGGCCATGAAAGTCAAGGAAAGACCAGGGACTGTTGCAGATTAAAAGAGACTAAAGAGACATAGCAGTCACTAGATGGTACAAATAGTTAACACACTGAGCTGCTAACTAAAAAGCTGGGGGTTCAAGTCCACCCAGAAGTGCCTTAGAAGGAAGAACTGGCAATCTACCTCCCAAAAATCAGCCATTGACTTAACCCTATGGAGCACAGCTCTACTTTGACATAATGACCAAATGAAACATGCGATTCTGGGCTGCATTTTTTTGCTGTAAGACATTATTAAGACAATAATGTTGTCTTTATTGAACTTGCAACTTCACTGCAAGTTTGAGGTTTTTTTTTTTAGGTGCTAATCTTTTTCTTTATGATTAGTCATTCTGACACTTATTTAAGAAATTTTTCCCACTCTGATATCATGAAGATAGTCTCATATTTTCTAAGAGCATATTGAGATTTGTACATGGTGTGAGGTAGAGGGCAGTTTTATTGTTTTTCAATTTGGATATACAATTGATAGAGCTTCTATATGCTGTGCAGTGCCGTATATGTCTTATGTCAAGTGTCTAGCTATAAAAGGGTTTATTTCCAAACTCAGTAATATGTTCCATTTGTCTTTTTTCTAGCCCTGTGCCAATACCTCATCATCTTAATTAACATGGATTTATAATAAATGTTGATACCTGGCTTAAAAAAAATGATGCTAAGGAGCAGCTACTGGAATTATTACGAGGTAGTGTCTTGTAATGAATAGAACAAAGGTATTGCTGTAGCTGTGTGAATACTAGAGAATCCGTCTAAATGCTGGATAACCTATAGCCTACAACAAACATATTATTAATTTCTTTATTTTGAAATAATATAAAATTTACTGCAAAGTGACAAATACAGTACAAACTTTCTTATATACTTCATCCCAATCACCCAGATGTTAACATTTTATACTTTTGCTTTTCATTCCACTTTTTCACATATGAATACCCAATTGATACAGACACATACACACACACACACTCACACAACATATTTATATCTATTTATCTCTTTCCCATTCAACACCTTTGGGTTTATTCTAGTTTCCTCCTTTCCCATTTGTATCTCTCTTCTCCAATAGTGAGAAACCTGACTCGCATTATCTTAAATGTATTTACTTATTTTCTTAATCTTCATGTTTGTAATCAATTTCCCAACCACACAGGCTTTTGGACTTGTTAACTCTTTCAATTGTTTTTCTATTCTCTATTTCATTTTATTCTGCTCTAATTCTTATTATTTCCTTCCTTCTGGTGCCTGTGGGCTTCTTCTGCTGCTCTCTTTCTACTTGTTCCAGTTGTAGGGTTAATGTTTTGATTATGGCCCTTTCTTCCTTTTGGATGTGTGCATTTGTTGCTATAAACTGACCTCTGAGCACTGCTTTTGCTGTGTCCCAAAGGTTCTGGTAGGATGCGTTTTCATTCTCATCTGAGTCTATGAATTTCTTTATTCTAGCCTTAATTTCTTCAGTAACCTGGTAGTTTTTGAGCAAGGCGTTGTTCAGTTTCCATGTGTTTGATTTTTTTTCCTTGCTTTTTGTGTTGTTTATTTCCACTTTTATGGCTTTATGGTCAGAAAAGATGCTTTGTAATATTTTGGTGTTTTGGATTTTGTTAAGGCTTGCTTTATGGCCTAATATGTGGTCTATTCTGGAGAACGTTCCATGTGCGGAACACCAACCAATTCCTTCTGGTACAGTGACTGTGTGTATTCCTTCCATCTTCTTTTGATGTTTCCTACGTCATTCAATTTTTTGTCCATAGAATCCTTCAATATTGCAACTCAGGGCTTAAAATTTTTCTTCAGTTCTTTCAGCTTGAGAAATGTCGAGTATATTCTTCCTTTTTGGTTTTTTAACTCCAGGTCTTTGCACATTTTCATTATAATACTTTATCTTCTCCAGCTGCCCTTTGAAATCCTCTGTTCAGCTCTCTTACTTCATCATTTCTTCCATTTGCTTTAGCTACTTTATGTTGAAGAGCAAGTTTGAGAGTCTCTTCTGACAACCATTTTGGTCTTTTCTTTCTTTCCTGTCTTTTTAATGACCTCTTGCTTTCTTCATGTATGATGTCCTTGATGTCATTCCAAAGCTCGTCTGGTCTTTGGTCATTAGTGTTCAATGCATCAGATCTGCACCTGAAATGGTCTCTAAATTCAGGTGGGATATGCTCAAGGTCGTAGTTTGACTGTCGTGGACTTGTACTAATTTTCTTCTACTTCAGCTTGAACTTGAATATGAGCAATTGATGTCTTTTTCACAGTTGGCTGCTGGCCTTGTTCTGACTAATGATATTGAGCTTTTCCATCGTCTCCTTCCACAGATGTAGTCAATTTTATTCCTGTGTATTCCGTCTGGCGAGGTCCACATATGTAGTCACTGTTTATGTTGTTGAAAAAAGGTATTTGCAATGAATAAGTCTTTGGTCTTGGAAAATTCTATCATGAGATCTCTGGCATCATTTCTATTACCAAGGCCATATTTTCCCATTAGCGATCCTTCATCTCTGTTTCCAACTTTTGCTTTCCAATCATCAGTAATTGTCAATACATCTTAATTGCATGTTTGATCAGACTGCAATTTCAGACTGCAAAAGTCGGTAAAAATATTTAATTTCTTCATCTTTAGCCTTAGTGGTTGGTGTGTAAATTTGAATAATAGTTGTATTAACTGGTCTTTCTTGTAGGCATATGGATATTATCCTATTACTGACAACATTGTAATTCAGGATAGGTCTCGAAATGTTCTTTTTGATGATGAATGCGATACCATTTCTCTTCAATTTGTCCTTCCTGGCATAGTAGACCATGTGATTGTCAAATTCATAATGGCCAATGCCAGTCCATTTCAGCTCACTAATGCCTAGGATATTGTTCTCTATGCATTTCACTTCATTTTTGACAGCTTCCAATTTTCTTTGATTCATACTTCATACATTTCCTGTTCTAATTACTAATGGATGTTTGCAGCTGTTTCTTCGCATTTAAAATCTCAGTATTGCTAGCCAATAAATATAAAGTAACTTATTTCTTAAAAAATGTTTTGAAAACCTACCATATGCCAACCACTGTTCTAGACCCTGGGGATGTAGAATTAACATCACTGTCCCAGCTTTTAAAGAGCCTCCGTATCAGAGGGGAAAACAAGTGCAATATGGTGTGATTACATAACAGAGAGAAACACAGGGATGTATGAAAGGATATAGGAGATCTATATGCCTATGCCCATAAAGGGGCTTTGGTCCAGCTATCACTTAATATTCAAGCATAATTCTGTAGATGTCAATGTCATTGGAAAGAAATACCATGAATGTTATCATATCAAATTCAGCACCTTGAGCTAGGGAGTTTGCAGAGTGTGAGGCTGGAGAATTAGGCAGAGGTATGGTCATGAGGAGCTTGTTGCCTACTAAAGAGCCTAGACTTCATCCTTCAGGTCATGGGGGTACCCTTACTGAATTTAAACAGAGGAATAGCACAGTCACCTTTGCTTTTAGGTAGATCATATGATTTTACCAGGAGTGGTGAGTTCAACAGTGACATGATTAGACCCAGAGAAACTAAATAGAAAGCTATTACAAATAGATGGAACAAGAGTAATGGGAACGGAATCAACACACTAGTACAACAGGGTAGAAGGGAAGCTAGAGAGTCAAGAAGTATTTGGGATATAAAAATCGGCAGATGATTAATTGATTTTACTGAGTAAGAGAGAGGAAAGAAATTACAACGACTTGTAGGTTTGTGATTTGTATTAGTTTTCTACTAAAAAAAAAACCCCAAACCCATTGCCATTGAGTTGATTCTGACTCATAGTGACCCTATAGGACAGAGTAGAACTGCTCTATAGGGTTTCCAAGGAGCAGCTGGTGAGTTTGAACTGCCGACCTTTTGGTTAGCAGTCAATCTCTTAACCACTGCACCACCAGGGCTCCAGTTTCCTATTACTGAGTAATAAATTACTTCAAATGTAGTGGCTTAAAACAATACAAATTTATTATTTTGTAGTTTTGTAGGCCAGAAGTGCAACACAGTTCTTGCTAGGATAAAATTACTGTCTGGACAGGGCTGTGTTACTTTCTGGAGGCTGTAAAGGATAATCTGTTTCTTCAAGGCTGCAGTTTTGCACCTCTCTATGCCTTTTTTCTGTAGTCTCATCTCCTTCTGACCAGGAGACCCATGTGATTAGATTAGATTGGGCCCACCTGGATAATCCAAGATACTCTCCCCATCTCAGGGTCCTTAAACTTGATCACATCTGCAACATCCCCTATACTGTGTAAGGTAACATATTCACAGGTTTTGGGGATTAGTATGTGGAACTCTTTGGGAGATGACCATTCCGCCTACCACAAGGTTTGAGTGAATGGATGGTATTATCTTTAACTGAGATCAAGAATACAAAAGTGGACGGATAAGCAAGGACTGAGATGTGGGAATGATGATCACAGTTTTTAGACACTTGAGCTTGAGGTGTCCTAGGGGAAGTGTTCAGAAAGCCTTTGGTTATGTATGTCGAAACTCAGGTAAAAGGTCGGCACGAGGCAGTCTTTGATAGATAATTGGTATTTTTTAAATGTATTAATTGCTAAACTACAGTCTCTTTCCTTCTAATAGTCTCTGATAGTCTTTGTAGTTTAACCACATCACTTCTTTTACTTTTTTTCCTATCAGAGAATGATTAACTTATTTTAAGTGTATATATATATACATATATATACGTCAGTTATCAGTATTTTAATGAAACGCACTTGCATATTTCCTTAGGACTTGAGAGTAAAAAATGATCGGCCAGGAATATACATAATATCTGGTTTAAGAAACATTCAATTAAGTCATAAATTTTGCCTTTGGCAAGAAAACTGCTTTAAGGACAGGCAGACATCACTGAGCCTTAAACACATACGTGCACACACACGCACACGCAGTCTGCTCCCCCATAAAATCTATGTAAAACAACAGCTCCTTTTAATGTACCTGTCATTTCATTCGTTTCCTATCTTTTGGGCTATATTAAGAAAAAAGAAAACACTTTTCATTACAGATCCGAAGGTCATTTGAAATGCACCTTGAAAAAAATCATTGATTTATTTTACTGTTTTACTTATTTGTTCCTTCATAGGTAGTCTCCTTTTTCAAACACTAAACAGCTTTCAGGTGGTAATTATTAAGGCATAAACAGAATAAGTAGTAGCAACCAAGACCTGGGTCCAAATCTTAGATTATATTCCTATAATTTCTATTTTTAAATTTACCTTTTCCCTTTTTGACACAGAGCCACCTGCTGGCAGTAGGATGTTAGTTAACCTTGAAAATATTTTAGAATGCTTTTGGATTCAAGTGTGCAGGAAAAGAAAAACTGATGGGGCTGTACTCAAAATACTTTAAAGACTTTCCCCTTAGTAAGACTATTACCTATACTGAAAATGTTAATGTCGAAACGTGCCATGTAGTAGAGGAAGGATATTTTTTTATGCTGAGAAAGATTAGGTCATACCGAAACGTTGTTGAGAAAACCTCATGAAGAGGGGAGAGGTAGGCAGAAGGTATAGTGGGAGACGGAGAATGAATTCTGTGAGATTCTTGAAAGGCAGACGTAGAGGATCTTGAGCACAGGTGGAAAACTGCTAAAGACAAGAGAAGGGAACTCTTCTTGGATGAATAATCCAAGAATGAGAAGAGATAGGTGGGAGCTGGGGAGACAGGGAGCAGGTGATTGTTTTTGAGCTTAATTGAACTGAAAGAGGAGATGAGATAAGAATCTAAGGGGGTTAAGGGTCTAGAGAAATTGTGAAATAGTTAAGCTAGTAAGACAGCAAGTTGACTAGGGAAATATAGTGGGATTTCAGAGCCAAGCTAACAGCCCCTGTTGAAGTTGGTGATTATAAATTTCTAGTGGTACTGATCTGCCCTGTCTTGTGATTTTTCTCCAACACTATGCTGTTGCCCAGATAAAGACGTGGAAAAAGTAGAGAGTTGGGATCACACTGAATGCATTTTTTTTTTGCCAGACAAGCAAGATAAAAAGGCCAAGGGACAAGACAGTTTATGGCGTTGGTGAAACTCCTATTAAAATTACAGATCTTGAAATATAAACCAAATACGAAGGAAAGTAAAAATAGGAAATAGAAACTAGTTAGTTCATACTAACTAACTAGAAATTAGTTCATACTAAACATATAAAACCAAAAAAAATCCAAATCTGTTGCCATGGAGTCGATTCTGACTCATAGCCTCCCTACAGGGCAGGGTAGACCTGCCCCATAGGGTTTCCAAGGAGCAGCTAGTGGATTCCAACTGCTGGCCTTTTGATTAGGAGCCTGAACTCTTAATCACTTTGCCACCAGGGCTCCACTATACATATAGCAAGGTATAAATTTAAGTTTCCTCATTTATAAAATGGACATAATTATTATCCCACAGATTTGTAATGATGAAATGGAATTTAATTATATATATGTCTATATCTATAGTATATATCTATAGTGTATATATACATGCAATAGCATTACAAATAATTGACACTGCTTGCAAAAATAAATATACAAAACAAAATATAAAATAATTTTTTAAAAAATCAGACCAAATACGGTAGGATAGTAAGATGGATGCAAGGGTGAGGCTAATGTGCCAGAAACCATACCATATGTTCTTACAGAAATTCCTTGATTTCCTAGAAGGAAATATGATGAATTCAAGATTCTGGTCTGTAAAATTAAAGTATTTTGGTTGTTTTAGGACAAGTACTGTTTCTCCTAGCATTGGAGATTAAAGTATCTCTCATGGGGCTTCATAAAAAGGATTCTTACATAATTAACATCTTCAACAAGATCCCAACAGTAAATGCCGTAACAGGAAACCTTTTATGTATGTGTCACTATTATATGAGAATTTATATATATAAATATAGTGCTGCCACCAGGTAAGAGCAAAATCTTGTTTAACAGAGTCAAACTTTTAGATTGGCTTTTTCCAATTGTAATCAACTAAGTTTTGGCTTTTGTATCAAAATACCTCTTTAGCTTTGAGAAAAAAAAAAAGAAAATGAAGGAAAGAAAGAAAAAAGGGAATGAGGGAGAGACTCACAATACAATAAATTACACATTTTCTTACATTGAAATTGCATTTTTAAAATTCATTTTTATTTAAAAGTAGGAAGTATCCTTTCCAAATTGATCTATAGTTTCAACATAATTTCCATTAAACTCAAGTAGACTTTTTTGCAGAAATTTACAAGCTGATTCCAAAATGTATATGAAAAAGTAAATTACCTAGAATAGCTAAAATAATTTTGAAAAGGAAGAATAAAGTTGGAAAACTTGTACTGCCTTCCTTAAAGATTCACTATAAAGTTATAGTTATCAAGAAAGCATGGTGTTAACACAATGATAGATATATAGATCAATGGAACAGAAATAGAATCTGGAAATAGGTGCACACTTACATGAGCAATTGATTTTCAGCAAAAGTGTCAAAGTATTTCAATGAGGAAAGAATAGTCTTTTCAACAAGTGATAACAACTGGATATCAGCATGGAAAAAATAAACCTCACCCTTTACCTAACACCATATACAAAAATTAATTTACAATGGATCAAAAACTAAAACCACAAAACTTTTAGATAAAACAGGAGAAAACTTTTGTGAGCTTGGGTTAGACAAAGATTTCTTAGACAGGACATTAAAAACACACACATACACAAAAGAGAAGATTGTACTTCATAAAATTTAAATAATTTCATCATTGAAAGACTGGTAAGACAATACAAAGTCAAACTACAGACTGAGAGAAAATATTTGCAAAATATATTAACAGAAGACTTGTATCCAGAGTATATAAAAAAAACTTTTACAACTCAATAAGACTAACAATGCTTTTTTTTAAAATGGGCTCAAAAACGTGAACAATTTCTCCAAAGAAGATTGTTGTTGTCAGGTACTGTTAAGTCAGCTGTGACTCATAGCAACCCCATGTATTAAAGAACAAAACATTGCCCGGTCCTGAGCCATCCTCACAGTCTTTGCTGTGTTTGAGCCCATTACCAAAGACTTCAAGCGTTGATAAGGAAGTCAACCAACTAGAAGTCTCATACATTTCTGGTGAGAATGTAAAATGGTATAGTAAATCTGGAAAACAGTTTGCAAGTTTTTCAAAAAGTCGAACATACAGTTCTTAAACAAGTCAGCAATTTCATTTACCCAAGAGAAATGAAAACATGTCTACACAAAGACTTCTACATAAATGTTCATAGCAGTATTAGTCATAATAGCCAAAAAACAAAGAGCAGGGGAACAACCTAAATGCCCATCAACTGGTAAATGAATGAATAAATTGTGGTATATCTATACAATGGAATACTATTCAGCAATAAAAAGGAGCAAACAGGTAGTTCCCAACTTACCACGCATTCAAGTTAGGATGAACTGCACTTACCACCGTCCTTTTTTATTTTGTACATCTTATCGTTAGTAATATACTCTGCATACAGTGTTGCAGCGTGTAATTTGCAGATGTTCACTCATAGATGTTCAATTTTATGATTAACTGTTCAAAACACTGCCATATAGATTTAGTTTTCTAAACTAAATCAAGGGCTTCAGTTGCTTGAAAACATGGACCCAAACGCTAATTGCTTTGCTAAAAGTCAGTAGGCAGATTCAGAAAGCAGTGAGATGTCACTGTGAAATATATGAAGAAAAAAAGAAAAGGACCACACAGACAACTCTCACTAATGTTCTGACTAGAAATGCCATCCTCATTCCCAGGGATAATCCAGATGATCCAGAACCTTCCACAAGCAGAGTTATTACCGCAGGTGACAAAACGCCAAAGTCGTACAACTCTTCCTCATTATTAGAGTAAATTTTTATGATTTGTGTATTTTTTAGGTATGTATGTATAAAAATATATCTGTAAGTGTATATATAATGTTTCCAACCTCGAAAGACAAAGATCAGATTTTTAAAAATATTGATAATGAAAGGCAATACTTATGAAAACTAAAAAAAAAAAAAAAAAAAAATGAGGTACATATTTGACTTATGTCAGAACCAACTTACGACAGAGTAGTCAGAATGGAACCCCATCCTAAGTCGGGGACTACCTGTGCTGATACACACAACAACATGGATGAATCTGAAAAACATTATGCTAAGAGAAGGAACCCAGACCAAAAAAGTGCACACTGTATGATCCCAGTTATAAGAATTCTAGAAAAGGCAAAACTTCAGTGACAGAAAGTAGATCAGTGGTTGCCTTGGTCTGAGGATAGGGGCACGAAACTTATATGAGCCCTGGTGGCACAGTGATTCAGTGCTTGGCTACTAATGAAAGGGCAGTGGTTCAAACCCACCAGCCACTCTGCAGGAGTAGCTACATGACTACATATTTGCCAAAACTCATCAATCTACAGTGGCAGAGTGGTTAAGCACTCAGCTGCTAACCAAAAAGGTCAGTAGTTGGAATCTATCAGCTGCTCCTTGAAAACCCTATGGGACAGTTTTACTCTATCCTATAGGGTCACTATCAGTCAGAATTGGCTGGAAGACAATGGTTTTTTATTTTTTTAGTAAAGCAAAAAGAAAGTTTTATTTGGCATATATTCAAAAGGCAGAAGTCAGAAGTGGGCAACCATGCTGCTAGAGCCTTGTCTGCCCAAGTCCAAAGAACATTACACAATAGGCAAGAATGGGAAAACGGACAAGCATGCTGCCACAGCCATGTCTGCCTGAGTCCAAAGAGCAGTTACAGAGCCATCAGTGTATATTAACATTACAAATGGGAAAAACCATTGAAAGCTTAGCCTTTTCAGATTGGCTAGAAACTTGTGATCCTATATTTTGAATTGTCTTTCTTAACAATCATTGGTACAGGTTCCAGTAATGACAGTCATGAGGGTCTTCACTGGTCCAACAAATTTCTATTCACTAAATGCTAACAGAAAAAGATAAGAGTGGAAAGTCTTTTGTGTTCTGTTTGATTGCCCTTTTGTGAGAACTTCCTTAAGATAATTTCTGAGATTGTCCCATCTATTATCTATCTCAGGGCCCAGATGATGTGTCTTTGTGAGTCTGTGAGGGCCCAGCCCAGCTGGGTCATATTTCTCCGTGCTCACGGTCAGGGGATAATTATTCCAAATATTATTTTCTAAATCAACCCCTCTTTGTGATCGAAGATTGGAGATAACACATCGATGATCAGTACCTGGACTTAGTCGAGCTCCTAGATGGCGGCCATTGCAGGCTCTTTAAACTCATGGTGCTGGTTTTTCACCGGATACCATCTGGTTCTTCACCAGGATCTTAAGTAAGAGCGATGTTCTCACCAATCACATTGCTGGAGCGAGCAGACTCAATGTACATCAACATTTTGGCCTGAGGCCTCCTTTTCCTTTTAGGTGTGTGAGACAACAGAGGATAAATATTATGATGCCTAATACTATCAGGATGTAAACTAAGAATATTACTGTTCATTGCAATAGTGATCTAGCCCATGTAATTATTCCTGATGGTAACCAACCAAACAAATCCGGTGTTTTTAAGTGTTACAGTGTATAACCAAGTAGCTTTCTGTCTAATTCTATGTATATCTTGTTCTACTTCTCCTGTGTTATTTATCCAAATGCAACAATAGGTATTTGCTACAGCACAGACTACACTAATAAAAAAAAATCTAAGGCTATTTTGTTATTTTATGTCACCTTGGCTCATGAGATCAGAGCTCACTTTTGTGCTTCCCTCTCATCTGTTACTTGTCCCATAGTGACTGACAAATTTTCTTAAATAGTTCTCCAATTCAGATATATCGTAAGTAGGAATTAAAGCTACCCATGATACCCCGAGTGTTGGACCAATGAGTTTTCTTCTGACTTTCATTTTACAGTTTTAACATTAACTTTTCAGTATTCACTAGCATAATTACTATGAATATCTAAAGATAATCCTAAAGTTTACAAACTGCATTGTCCACACATTCATCAGGAATTTAAACAAGAGATTGCCCACAGAAATTCACTATCAGTTGGAAAGGGATCATCCAAACCAGTACAGTTGGATCCACCACACAAATATATATATATATCCATGAAGAGTACACAAAGTTTGTCCAGAGAAAACAGAAAACATAGAAAAATCTACAGGTGACAAACAAGTCTTCACTAGAGAACCAATGATTTAGCAAGACAATACAGGATGGACCTCTCCTGTAGGATGTCCTCAGCCAGTCTCTTTAAAACATACTAGGTGTTCTTCCCAAGGTCAAGCTGCCTTTCCCTGGCCCACCCACCAACAGTTATGGGTCACTTCTTCAGAAGCAGAAATGGAACCCAAGACAAAACAGAGCCTGAACCATGAGGTCGATCCCCACCCCCACCCCCACCCCGAGAACCTAGCCTCCTAGATACATAATTTTCTGTAACCTGAGAGGGTGACAGTTTGACTACAAACACCAGACAGGTATTTCACACGACATTGTCCCAAAGACTGACCAAAGTAATTACTAATTTACCCCAAGCATAACTCTGTCTGATTTGAAGTTAGTTTCCCAAAACTGACTGAATTCTTCAAAAAAAAAAAGCACTGTACCCAGAGTAAAACGGTCCCACCAGTCTATCTGGACCATTGCTTGACTTAAAGTGGCTTCAGGAACCAGTCTCTCTTCCTCAAAGCTCGAGGTTCAAAAGTATACCCAAAGGCAATAACCTGTGCAGGTTACCCCAACCTCCACGAAAACCAGAAATCTGGATTCCAGGAGAACCACATACAACTCTCTCATCATTCCCCCACCCCGGACCATGATCTCACCACAGAATCCTTTATAAAAAATGCTCAGCAAATGGTAATTGGGCATCATCTGGTCCCTCAGATCCCAGGCACCATACAGCAAACCAGGAAACAAAACAGAAACACCAACAATTATATTAGGCCAATTGTCTGAAACAACCAACGAAACCATGACCCCAAGGTCCCTGAACCAAGGAAACAAATCCCACGAGGCACCCGCTCATACACAAGCAACACCAGTGACCCTCTCATAAGCCTCAACAGCAACCACATTCTGCAAAACCCCAGACCGGGTACCAGTATAAACACGGCAACATCCATGTACCAAGGCACAAAACTGCCTCCTACGAGAACCAATAGGAAATCTAATGCTGTTCTATTTTGTAAAATCATAGCTCAAATCCCAGACACTTCTCCAGTCAGACATCCACAACTTTGCTAATTCTACCAACAGGAACTTCCAACCCAAGAGCCACAACAACCAAACCCATTAGCTACATAACCCAGGAGAAAGGGAAGTGGCTTCCTCCATCCAGAAAGCAGGACCTCAAAACATCAGCAACATTAAAAAAAAACATAGTTTCCTTTCCTTTACTCAGTCCTATGTAGTCAACCTCTCCTCCACGTGATTCTGGACCAGCCACAGCCTGAGAACTCATCAACCTCTGCACAGGAGTTCCGGAAATTCCATTTAGACCAGTCACAGTCCCTTGAGCAAGTCCCATATAGTCCCATCCTTCTGCTGAGATATCCTGGCCAAACACCTCCAGCAAACCAGCAAAGCAAAAACTCATCTGCAGATGACAAAACCCAACATGGCCACGATCAATCCACAAACATATTAATAGTAAAAGACCTGATAGAAACCAACCACAAGCCCAACACAAAGGCCAAAGAAAACCAATTAAAAAAAAACTCTAGATAAAAAAATATTTCCAAATACAACCATCAACCGCATTCAAAGAGCTTCAGACACAACACAAAACAATTTAAAACAAAATACCATATAGTCAGGATATACCAAGAACATACCAAGATTATCAAATCCCCAAATACCCAAATAGCAGTACAAGAAACTCCATAGGTAAATGATGTGAACTCCCCAATCAAACCACTGGCCCAGATGATGCCAGATTCAAAAAGATAAAGTTGCAACCACGTTAGCAATAAAGAAGAAATAATATTACAGGTCACTGTGAAACAATACTAAAATTATTTAACCAAAGATCTTAAAGTAAAAACCTTAGCTTTCTTTTCTAAAAGTCATGCGGCTTAGTTTTCAGACTCAGGAATCTTATTCTAATGAGAGACCAAATCTTTGTCTTCCAGGCAGATTCCACAAAGAATAATTTAACCATTTAACTCAGAAATTAAAGGAAATCTTGTTATTTTAACTGTGAGAAACCCAATTCTATGTTTTATATGCTACTTAACATTAAAACTCCTAAACATCTCGTAAATTAAGCCATTAAACTTTAGATAAAACTTGACCATATCAAATAAATTTATTTTTCAATAAACCTCTTAAACGTTGCCTTTGTTGCATATCTGTTATAGCGCATCCCTTTAAATGGCAAAAATGAACACACTCATTAGCAGACTTAAATATATGTATTTGTCTATCCTTTCTCTTGTGGCATAAAAAGCCAAAGTATATAAGCTTAAATTATGACAAATATCTATTAACTCAATGAATCATCAATAAGTTACCTAAAATACCTTTGGAATTATTTTAAGCCTGTATACCATAAAACGTAACTGTTGTTGTAAGAAAAGTCTATTTAACATTCTAAGATTTCATTCAACTTTTACTATTTCTCATATTTTTCCCAATCTTATTTTAGCCCTTAAAGATTTTATCAACTGGCTTTGGAAATCACAGTCTCTGCTCAGTTGACCAATTGATTGATATGGACATAACCTTAAGTGTTTGGCTAGTGCTGGAAACATTTTTCCAGGCCACTTCAGGTGTGTCTCATTGTGATTTCTATTTTTTTTTTTTTTTTTTGACTTCTTAAAGTTCCCCTATAATAGAGAGAACTGGTTTACAGTACTAAGATTAGGATCTACCCAATTTCTGATAAGTATAGCAAAGCAGCAATTTTTCTTATCTTTTGTCTTAAAAATGTCTCTACCTAGCTGGAAAGGGTTCTTTCAAAAGCTTCCCAGGTGCTACACCACATTGGAGACTGGGAGCTGGGGGATGAAAAGGCCTGATCCTGCCCCACCCTCACTCTCTTGATTCTTGGAAGATATTGACATATGTTTAAATTGATCGAGGCTTTTTGAAAGGCTGTCTACCCAGTAGATAGCAAAGCTCTGTAACAGTTTTGTAAATGAATCCATCAGTGCTTGGCTATCAAGACTGGGGCATTTCCCAATTTGTTTGCATATGTTTAAATTGACCTAGGTATTTTGAAGGACAAAAGATAGCTAATTTCTTACTCTTCTGGAAAGGCTACTTTTACTTTAAAACAAAAATTATTATTTTTCCTTAAATAAGATACATTTTATATAATATCTAGCTTAAGTTACTCAGAAAGGTTTCACTTTTAAGACTGACATAGTATAAAACATAAAGATCTTAGTGTACTTTTTAAATAGGCCAATTTATATCAAAGTTTCTCTAAATAGCTATTAAAAATCTAAATCATAAGACAGACACAGGACGCAGGTTTTTTTCTGGACGAAGAAAGAACTGAGGTTCTGTGACTAGCCTTACAAAAAAAACAATTCTTAGCCATAGCCACCAATCTAATACAAGACAAACTTAGACACAATGCTCTAGACCAGAAGCGAGCTCTTAGAACAAAAGGAGATAGAAAGACCGCATAAACTTCACCAGATAATACCACACAAAACAAGGATATGGGGATCCTTGTTTCTAAAAGTGTATATAGCAATTTTTGGTAAGACCGACTCAATTCAACAGGAAAAACAGGTACAGAACTACCACTTCTCCCTTAAGTATCATAACACACAGGTCAGGAACTGCCACCTCCCCCTGAGAATTTGGCAAAACAGAGCACTATTTTCCAGGATTTCTCTGAGCTACAAAAAGGCCCGAATTTTGTGGTTTATAGTGACTCAAAGCTCTTTGAAAATAGAATTGCCTCTTCAAACACCCGAATCCAGGCCTAAACTGCAGTTCACTTAAAGAGTTACTAAATGTCACGCTTAACCAAACGATCGAGCAAAAATCTAAGAAAGATTCTCCTTAATCAATCAACAGGTTTTACAAATGAATATGCCAAACAAAACTTAAGAAAACATGAGAAAGAGAACAACAAAAGAATAAGCAAAGTTTCGTTTCTGAGAGCACTCACCCCTTCAATGTCGAAGGGACATGGAGTGGGAACACGTGGGTCCAGAAGATAGACGCTTTCGTTGACAGCTTCTGCTCCACAGTCCAGGTTTCTTTCAGGTTGACGGGATTCGTAGCTTCAGATCCTTGACCACTACGTCATTAACTGTAGTAGGGGAGAAACATCATAAAGTTTAGTAAAGCAAAAAGTTTTATTTGGCATATATTGAAAAGGCAGAAGTCAGAAGTGGACAACCATGCTGCTAGAGCCATGCCTGCCTGAGTCCAAGGAAATATCACAGAACAGACAAAAGTTGGAAAATGGACAACCATGCTGCTAGAGCCATGTCTGCCCAAATCCAAGGAAATATCACAGGACAGACAAAAGTGGGAAAACGGACAAACATGCTGCCACAGCCATGTCTGTCTGAGTCCAAAGACCAATGTTTTTTTTTTTAATGTATCAATAAGCCCATAAAAAATTGGGAGGATATTGTAGTAAGGTATTTTTTTGTTTATAAGAAAATACTATCAAACATAATCACCCTTAATTTGAGGCTTTCATTTTATTTTGACTTCTATTTTATAAAAGGCATCTGAGTGTCTATTTGCAAACTTTAATTGATCCATGTATTTTCTTCTGTTTATGGGTTCATTTAAGTTTGACATAAAATTGATTGCTTCAGACATCAAAACATTCCACTCTAACCCGTGAATTTACAAACTTAGTGATTCCTGGAGCACATTTGTTTTACCATCGATACCAGTACTAGACCTTAAGTCCCTCTTTCTCCTTAGTCCCCACATGATCAAAATCCTTCATGTTTCCAAAAAGAAAACTGAAATGGAAATGAATTGAATCACACAATAATACAAGGTAAAACTCCACTATGTTGATCGCTAAAATTCTAAGGTTTAGCTCAAATGCTACATCTGCCATGAAGCTTTCTCTGATCTCTCCAGCCAAAAATGATCTCTCTGGACTTCTATAGTTCCTTTTATATATATATATCACTCTTAGGTTATTTTCATGTCATTATATGTGATATGTCTTGTTCTCCCCATTGATAGGAAAGAATGAGATTAACACTTAGTGAGTGCTTACAAGGTCAGAGAGTGTGCCGGGTACATTGCAAACATTATCTCATTTAGTCCGCACTGGTACACGCCTGACAGGACCCATGTGAGTATTGCCTAATTCTGATTTTCTGTCACTATGCTCTTCCACACGTTTGGCAACTCTGTTACTTCACCCTAAATTGTTTGTCGTTGTTGACTGTTTACCTGAGCAGAAATTATAGTACCCCCCTGAAGAGTGGGCTTGCTTATCACACTGGATCTTTTCTTCCAGTACTTTTTTCTAAATCAGGTTTCTTTAATGCTAAGCCTGGGCACCGGCCCATCTGTTCTTTCTGGTGTGGATAACAGATCAGCTTCTGAGGTAAGAGAGCAGAGAGATTGTGTGATACATTTTTGTGTGTGTGTGTGTGCTTGCGTGTGGGTGTGTGGTGTGTACACATGTGTCCACATCTTACAATAGTGTCTAGCACATTGGAAGGAGGCACGTATTGTAGTAAGTAAATGGACTTTATTTTTTAAAAGAAACGGCAGAGCCCTGGTGACAAAGTGGTTAAGAGTTCAGGCTGCTAACCAAAAGTTCGAATCCATCAGCCACTCCTTAGAAACCCTATGGGGCAGTCCTACTCTGTCCTGTAGGGTGGCTATGAGTCAGAAACAACTCAATGGCAGGCAACAACGACAGCAAAGGCTTTTTGGAGTCTGTGAGGAGGCAGTCCTCTGGACAAGCCAGTCAGCCATGGTTTTCTCTGTTCTGCTCCCTGCTGGCATTTTAGTCCCCAGAACAATCCCCACCACACACACACACACACACACACACACACACACACACACTGAGGCCTGACGTTTGTTAGCAGAGTTAAAAAGATTCAATTCAGGGATAAGCCCCACCCCTCAAGTGAGGGTGGCATGATGCAGTAGGATGTTTATTATCAGGGTTAAAAAGACAGAATTATTGTAGTCATGTTGGCTGAGGGTATAACATAGGTGCGAGAGGAAGTTTCCTTTCTCTCCTCAGCTATGGTGCTAGTTGGGGACACAGAGCTTTACGCTTACAGTCCACATAAGTCGACCTACTTGGCCAGGGACAGATGCGCAGAAGGTAGGCTGCCATTGTGTCCCGCAGCCACGATGCCAGTTGGAAGGCAGGTATGGAAGAATCTATATCCACCAGGACAGTTTCCAGAAGCCAGGGGGGAGATCGGTGTGTCATATAACTGTCCCATTTAAGTCGCTCACCCATGGCACGAAGGGAGGTGTGCATGGAGAAGTCACCGTCTCTGCCCAGAGAACTATTGAGTCAGGGGGACTGCTCATTTTTTATGTACTGTCCACTTCTTAATATAAGTAATAAAAGCTACTTTATATGTGCTGACATGTGTTCAGACTCTGATAGGAAGGATGTGATGTTTATATATCCATATTAGATATTTGTTCCCTTTTTCTAATGGCCTGCTGGCTATATTGAAATTGGGGACAAGACCACATTGCAGATTTGCCATGTTGCATCTCAGATTTGTCACTTAGAGTCCCTAGGTGATACAAACAGTTAACGTGCTCAGCTGCTAACCAAAAGATTGGAGGTTCAAATTTACCAGAGGTGCCACAGAAGAAAGACCTGGTGATCTACTTCTAAAAAATCAGCCATTAAAACCCTATGGAGCACAGTTCTACTCTGACACACATGGGGTTTTCATGAGTCAGATTCGACTCAACAGCAACTGGGTTATTTTTTTATTTTTATTTTTTAAGACTTTTTATTCCTGGTTTAAGAAAATCCCTGCATAAATATCCAATTGCATGTAAAATTACTATATATAATAATCTGTTTTTTTATCTGAATTATGCTCATTTATGGATAACTAAAAAATTTTACAGAAATATGTAAAACTATCACCACAATTGAATTTATAAAAATGCTCCTTCCATTGTTATTAGAATAAAAATTATTTTTCTGAAATTTAGAAGATCTTGATTCTAATGAAAGCTTATCTGTAATTAATTATGTGAGATTGAGCAGGTCACTTAATATTTCTGAGTCTCCTCATCTGTAAAATAGACTAATAATATATTGCCTGCTTCTATCAATAGAATTCTTGGTAAAATCAAAGCACAAAAAATAATTTGAAAACTCTAACATGGAACATAAATATAAGGCATTATTAGGAAGAAGAGCAGTGCTAATAAATCCTTTTCAAAAACATTGTTCTTTAGGACATTTCTATTACTTCACTAGTAGAAAAAGATGAAATATGAATTCATTATAATAAAAAAACTTAAAACTAAATGAAAAAAGAATTTAATAAAAGAAAATATAAAAATACCTAAAATACTAGAAACTGTTCAATTGTATCTATCTATCTATATGTCTACATATCTATCTATATACTTAGGACCTTTATTTACTCAACAAATAATTCTGCATCAGCTGTTATTTGAAAATCCAATCATTTATAGTTTGCCTGTCATACCCAGTAACAGAAGCATATGCAGTATAGTTAAAGAAAGCATATTATAACCATGTGGCTGCATTGAGTCCAAAGTTTAATCTTTATGAAACATAAGTGCCTTCATTTGATGCATTACTTTAGTTACTCAATCCTGTAGTTCGTGGTCAGTAGCAAAATAAATATAAATCAATGTTTATCAGATGCCAGCATTTACAGCTCTTTGGGTCATACTGTGATGCTTCTGGTTAGCCTAACTTAGAATTTCTTCACTGCTACTAGTTCCAAATTTTATTTCATCACAAGCCATTAAAACCTTCCATTCCTAAATTTAGGTTTTGAAAAATTCCTTTAAGAAGCCTAAATAGCCATATATTATCTCTATGTTAACTAATACTTAGTCTGAAAATGTACTAAGCAGTAATTGTACTTTGAGTAATAATGGATAAAGAAATATATTCTCTTCCAAAATATAATTTGGGTTCAAGTTTTGAACAAACATTTTTGGCATTAAAACAGTAAGGATTTTGGCCTTACAGTAATATTTCATGTCATTTAAAACATATAATTTTCCTTTTTGATTTAGACTAGAGTTGGAGAGAAGAAACTATACAAACAGAAAACTATTGAAATTTAGTTTTCTCATATTACTAGCAAAACATGAGGCATAGAATTCTGACTCGGGGTATATTATAGTCTGTTTTCACAATCTTGATATGGGTTTTATTGGCTGCATATTTCAATGATCTGCCATATATGTATATCTGATATCAAATATATAAAATATATCAAAGTAGTAGTGTTTCAAATTATCTGCAATCACATAATAGCTTTAAAAATAGCTGACTGATTTTGACTAAATTTAGTATACTTCTAAAGAATATAAAAACAGACATAAACTCTAATTTGTGTTTCTCTGCCATTTGAAATAAAAGCACTCATAAAATTATTCAAGCAGCAAAGCTCTCTATGGTTATAAAGATGGAGTCGACATCTGCCGAAACCTTACCGGGCATACCTAATATTATATGTTATATTTTGGATCAAAGGCATAGAAACAAAATTCCTGCATTTTCCAGGCATTAACTTTTCCCTTTAATGAAGATCTTCTTGTTCCTAAACCAAGATTCCATTGGAGATGTGTAGGTTCAGCAGTCTCGGGTCTGTGTCCTTGCCAGTTATACTGCAGCTTTGGAGATCTGTTCCAGTCATCTGGCTTGATATAGGGGAAGAGACAGGATTATCCTTTTGAATACATCAGGGCTTTTGTAGAGTATACTGTATGTCTAATCTGTCATTCTCTTGGAACCAAGGAACATGCAGGTGGTTTTTGGGGAAATATGCCCTCAAGGAGATTTATTTTTTCAAGAAACTGAATTCTATTTCTCTTACGGGAGTTTTCTCACCAAATTAAAACCATGGTTCCCCTTTTTTTTTTTTTAAAGTATTGTATTTCCAACAGGTAGTATTAATTAAAAGCTTTTCATCTAAATTGAAGTAATAGCATATTTTTCTAAATTCATGACTGTATATAACCACTATCAAAGTTAACAGTTCAGTATCTCTTTCAAATTTTAAGCTTCTCCCTTTAGTTTCCTCTAGTAAAAAGCCTATTTCAAGAGAAGTGGCAGTAAACATTTTGGGAGGATATAGCAAAATAGCGGGAAGATGTTAAGGCTCTCATTGATGAGTTCATGGTAGAAAAGATGAGTGTGAATAAGTGACTACATAGGCTGCACATTTGCTCAGTTAAATTACGCTGAAGTGATACAATTTTTATTTCCTTCTTCCCTGTTTAAAGGAGGGATCACTCATTATTCCTCAAATATTTAAATTTCAAAATGTGGAGGATTTGCCTTACTATAATATTATTTAGTAATGTTAAGAATTTTATGAATTAAAAAAAAAACCTTATAACTTAAAATCCCGTGAAAGGTATTTGTTAAACCAAGGCTTCTTGAAAATATATACTAAATTTTAAAAAATACTAAAAATTGTCGTTGACATAATACTTCAATATTTGTTTTGCAAGAGTCAAAAAGAAAAATTTGATTGAGTCAATTAAAATTAACAGGGTTTACTGAGTAAAAAATCATTCACAAACAGGGAACACAACAAAATGAAAATGGTGAGGGGGCTCAAGTTTACACAGTTACAATGCTCTTTCAAAGCTTAGGTAAGTATCTTCCCCTTTGCTTTCATTGGTTAATCATATTTCATTTTCCTTTTGTTTTGGGAAAGTTGGTCACTGAATGCTAAGCTGGCTTATCTTGATTGGATGAGGGTTGCTAGCTCATGCTGTTAAGTACTGCTAACTCATGCTAATTCATTCTGACAAGGAAAACTTGGTTAAGGTTTGATTCTATTTCTTCTAAATGAGCTTATATCTAGTTTTTGTTTGGTTCTTGGCCCAAATCATTTAACTCTTACCTCTATAAAATTTTTAGAGCAAGAAATGATTAATTTTAAGAACATTTATTCTTTCTGATTATAAAATTAGTATATATTTATAGCTGAAAACTTAGCATAAAAAAAAACTACCATAATCCACCACCCAGAGATAATCACATTAATATTTTGGTATTTCTTTCCAGTCCTTTTTAATATGTGTGTGTTTGTGTAGATATACAAAATATTAAGAGCATTTTGTAAATATATGTCTCAGTTTCCTAGTGCTACCATAACAAAAAAAAAAATCACTAGTGTATGACTTTAATTAAAGAATAGGAATTTATTGTCTCACAGTTTTGGAAACTAGGAGTCGGAATTCAGGGCATTGGTAGGGCTAGGCTCTGTCTTCCTGTGGGCTCTAGGAGGAGATCCTTGCCTCTTTCTACTTCTATAGCCCTAGGCATCTCTTGACATTTCTTGTCTACTCAGAGGTGTATTTTCACATGGTATCTGTCTTCTACTGGGTGTCCCTTTGTGTCTGTTTTCCCTTTTTATGAGAGGTTACTCAGAAAGGATCAGGTTTAGAAACCATCTAACCTGTTATGACCTCATTAACATAAAAAAAGAAAAATTCTATTTCCTAACAGGGTCACATTCACAGATACAGGGGTTAGGATTTCAGCACATCTTTTTGGGGGGCCCAATTCAATCCATAACAATATAATTTTATTTACTGCTTTCTTCATTTATATAGTGAAAATTTTTCTGTGACACTAGTGTCTCAAACATGGTGAATAAATGCTTAATAGCATCTTAGGCTAGTTTTCATTATTTATTTATAACAGCATTTTCAAACTAGTTTTTCACCCTGAACCTTTTACTGAAATGAAATCTTAAATGGAAGCAAAAGGAAAAGAACAGAAGACAGAAGTGGAGGGGAGGGGATGGAAAGAGAGGAGACAGGAGGAGTCGGGAATGCAGGAGAGGAGAGGAGAGGAAAAACTATAAAAGAAAAGCTGTTATGTTTGGGAGAGATGAGTACCCTTTCACCCTGATCCTTCCCTCCATGGCAGTTTGAAAACCACTGGTGGTGAAGTGGTTAAGAGCTCAGCTGCTAACCAAAAGGTCAGCAGTTCCCATCCACCATCCGCTCCTTGGAAACCCTATGGGGCAGTTCTACTCTGTCCTGTAGGGTCACTATGAGTTGGAATTGACTCAAGGGCAATGGATTGGGTTTGGTTTGGTTTTTAAGCGACTACAATGGCCTCATATGCACGTGAAAGCTGGACAATAAATAAGGAAGACCAAAGAAGAGTTGATGCCTTCGAATCATGGTGTTGGGAAGAATATTGTATATACCATAGACTGCCAGAAGAACAAGCAAATCCGTCTTGGAAGAAGTGCAGCCAGAATGCTCCTTTGAAATGAGGATGGTGAGACTTCCTATCATGTACTTTGGACATGTTATCAGGAGGGACCAGTCCCTGGAGAAAGACATTATGCTTGGTAAAATACAGGGTTAGTGAAAAAGAGGAAAATCCTCAATGAGATGGACTGACACAGTGGCTGCAACAATGGGCTCAAACACAGCAAGGATTGTGAAGATGGCGCAGGACCAGGCAGTGTTGGGTTCTGTTGTACATAGGGTCACTACGAGTCGGAACCCACTCGAGAGCACCTAACAACAACAGCAAAGCAAGTACAAATTAACCTTCTGAATTAGCATAATGGTGTTAAGACTCCTGCATAAATCACCGAAAGTTAAGACATCAGCGCAAGCAACAGAACCTCTATCAACATCAGAAATTGATGAGGAGCTAGCCAACTACCTAGGAAATAGAACTCAACTGGTGGTTTTAACAAGCATAGCTTATATTCACATATCATTTAGCTTTACTAAAGTTGAATAAAGGAGTCCTGGTGGCGCAGTGGTTAAGAGCTCAGCTGTTAACCAAAAGGTGGGAAGTTTGAACTCACCAGCCACTCTGCATGAGAAAAATGTGGCAGTCTGCTTCCATAAAAATTACAGCTTTGGAAACCCTAAGGGGCAGTTCCACTGTCCTATAGGGTTGCTATGAGTCGGAATCAATTCAAGGGCAACAGATTTTTGTTTCAATGTTGAAAGAGTGAAGCAAACGGTGTGCGCTCATCTATTAACCTAAAAATTGGCAGTTTGAACCCACCCAGTGGCACCATGGAAGAAAGGCCTGGCAAATTGCTTCCATAAAGATTATAGCCAAGGAAACACTATGGAGCAGTTCTCCATAGTAACACATGAGGTTGCCATGAGTTGGGATTGATATCAACTTTTTATTTTTTATTGGCTACTTTTTTATTTTTTAATTATACTTCAGGTGAAGGCTTACAGAACAAATAGTTTCTCATGAAACAGTAGTACACGTATTGTTTTATGACATTGGTTAACAACCCCACCACATATTAACCCTCTAACTTCTCAAACTTTTTTTTTTGGTGAAAATACACATAGCCAAAGATACACCATTTCAAAAATTTCTACATGCACAGTTCAGTGACATTGACTATGCTCTTCCAGTTGTGCTGCTATTCTCACTTAAGATGAAGGCTTACAGAACAAAACAGTTTCTCATTTAACAGTTACTACACATGTTGCACTATGACAATGGTTAACAATCTCACAACACATCAACAATATCCTTACTCAACCTTGGGTTCCCTATCACCAGCTTCCTTCTCCCCTTCTGCCTTCTGGCCCTCATCACTGGACTACTGTACCTCATTAGTCCCATTTGGTTTTACAGGGCTGTCCACTCCCAGGCTGAACGGTGAACCTCAGAGATAACTTCACCACTGAGCTAAAAGGGTGTCTGGGGGCCATACTCTTGGGGTTTCTCCAGTCTCCTTTAGGCCAGTAAATCTGGTCTTTTTTTTTTTTGTGAGTTAGAATTATGCTCTACATCCTTCTCCAGCTCTGTCCAGAACCCTCTGTTGTGATCCCGGTCAGAGCAGTCAGTGGTGGTAGCCAGGCACCATCTAGCTGTACTGGACTCAGTCTGGTGGAGGCCTTGGTAGCTGTGGACAATTAGTCCTTCGGACTAATCTTTTCCTTATATCTTGTTCTCTTCATTCTCCCTTGCTCCCGAAGGGATGAGACCAGTGGAGTATCTTAGATGGCCGCTCACAGGCTTTTAAGACCCCAGACACTACTCACCAAGGTAGAATGTAGAACATTGTCTTTATAAACTGTGTTATGCCAGTTGAGCTAGATGTTCCCTGAGACCATGGTCCCCACAGCCCTCCGCCCAGCACTTCAGTCCCTCAGGGAGTTTGGATGTGTCTATGGGGCTTCCATCACCTTTCCTTGTACAAGTTGTGCTAGTTTCCCCTGTATTGTCAACTTTTTATTTTTTAAATCTGGAATATGTTATTTTAGTGCTAGCATTGTTGTTTGACAAGTTCAACTATCCACGATACCAAAAAGATGCGTAGAATTAAAGGCAAGTAATCTTGAGAATAGCATCATAGCATCTTATTTATTTGTAGTTTGCAAGGCCTCTTAGATAATAATAATTTTTTAAAAGTCTTTGGTCTCAGTCATACATATATTCAAGGATTATGTAATTAAGAGAATGTAATTGGGCAGGGAAGAAAAATTTCTGACAGTAACAACAACAAAAACATCAGGTAAATGAGTACTGGATTCTAAAAGTGGATATTCATTAATATTTTTATCCAAGTGTTCATATACTTTTAAACAAAGTTAAGAGAGTATATTTGTGAAGGAGGTAAAATACAATAAAACTCTATTAGAGGTAACTATTGCAGCAAAATATTAAGCATAAATTTGTAAGAAAAACTCTAAGAACTTTACAATAAATGTTAATCCCATCAATGCAATGTTGTTGTTATTGTGTGCCTTTGAGTTGATTCCAACTTATAGTGACCCTATATGACAGAGTAGAGCTGCCCCGTAGAGTTGCCTGGGCTGTAATCTTTAGAGTACAGATTGCCAGGTCTTTTCTCCCATAGAGCACCTGGTGGGTTGGAACCACTGATCTTTTGCTTAAGAGCCGAGTGCCCAACTCTTGCACCACCATGGCTACTTCATCAGTGCAATAGTGTATACAAAATGAAGGCTTACCCTCAAGGCAAGAACAATGCCTTAATCTTTTGTCTTTATCAGAAATATATTTATATAATTCTCTGTGCTGTACTATAATCAGAAATGCTGATTTTTTGGGTTTTTTTTTTGCCAAAACTGTTGTTAGGTGCCTTCAAGTTGGTTCCAACTCATAGTGACCCTGTGTACACTAGAACAAAACATTGTCCAGTTCTGCACCATCCTCACAGTTATTGTTGTGCTTGAGCCCCTCGTTGCAGCTACTTTGTCAGTCCATCTGTTTGGGGGGTCTTCCTTTCTTTCGCTTACCCTCTGCTCTACCAAACGTGATGTCCTTCTCTAGGAACTGGTCCCTTCTGACAATGTGTCGAAGTATGTGAGACGAGGTCTCGCCATCCTCACTTCTAAGGAGTGTTCTGGCTATACTTCTTCCAAGACAGATTTGTTTGTTCTTCTGGAAGTCCATGGTATATTCAATATTCTTCGCCATAATTCAAAGGCATCAATTCTTTTAAGGTCTTCCTTATTCATTGTCCAGCTTTAGAATGCATATGAGGTGATTGAAAATACCATGGCTTGAGTGAGGTGCACCTTAGTCCTCAAAGTCACACCTTGGCTTTTTAACATTTTAAAGAGGTCTTTTGCAGCAGATTTGCCCAATGCAGTATGTCATTTGATTTCCTGACGCTGCTTCAACAGGTGTTGATTGTGGATCCAAGTAAAATGAAATCCTTGACATCTTCAATATTTTCACCATTTATCATGATGTAGCTTATTGGTCCAGTTGTGAGGATTTTTGTTTTCTTTATGTTGAGATGTAATCCATACTGAAGGCTGTACTCTTTGATCTTCATCACTAAGTACTTCAGGTCCTCTTTGCTTTCAGCAAGCAAGATTGCATATCCGATATCACAGGTTGTTGATGAATCTTCCTACAATCCTGATGCCACGTTCTCCTTGATATGGTCCAGCTTCTCAGATTATTTGTGCAGCATAGAGATTGAATAAGTATGTTGAAAGGATACAGCCCTGACAAGCCTCTTTCCTGATTTTAAATTACATAGTATATCCCTTTGTTCTGTTCGAATGACTGCCTTTTGGTCTATGTACAGTTTCCAAAAACTACTTATATTTTATTTTTCTAGTATTATGAATATGTTCAAACAGAAATTTAAATGTATTTTATAGTGAACATCCATATATCCACCACCTAAATTTTATGGTAAATATTTGCTATATTTGCTTTATCGGACATCTGTCCATTTATACACCCATCGATCCATCTGATTTCTGTGATGCATTTCAATGTAAGTTGTGAACATCAGACAAATAATTTTCAGTTTTTATGAAAAACGATCACCAGCCCCAAAATTACCAAAATATTTGGTATTTAGTTCATTTCATTATATATAATGTGCTACTGAGGCCAAGGATATTATTAAGTGACTAATTAATATGTTAATCACTTTACATGAATTATCATATTTAATTTTTATAACAACACTGTGATGGTTAAGATTGTGTGTCAACTTGGCTGGGCCATGATTCTCAGTGTTTTAATGTAATCACTCCCATGATTGAATATACTGTGAGCAGCCAATCAGAAGAAAGGGAGTCTTCTTGGAGGTGTGGCCTGCATCTGTATATAAGAAGACTTTCTGGCTTTTTGCTCTCTCTGGATCCTGCGACTGCTTCCTGTCATCTCATCTCCTGTTCTTGGGACTTGAGCTGTCAGCTTATCTGCTGAACCTGGGATTTGCCGATCTGCACAGCCTGTGAGCAGGAGCCCTGCTCTCCAACCTGCCGATCTTGGGCTTGCCAGCTTCTGCAGCTGTGTGACTTGGGAGAGGACTCTACCCTGATCCACAGACTTGGGATGTTCCAGCCTCTACAATCACGTGAGCTGTTTCCTTGATATAATCTCTCTCTATATATATATTTATACACTTCACTGGTTTTGCTTCTCTAGAGAACCCAGCCTAAGACAAACACTTAAAGGTAGATACTGTCATTATCTCCAATTTTCAGGTAAGGAAACTACAGCTTGGTAACTTTTTTAACCAACATCACATAGCTACTCAATTATAGTAAAATATAAAACCCACCTTGTTTGATTCCAAAATTTGAGTTCTAAAGAATTAGCCTCAGAATTCAATTGCTCCACATGAGAGTCATTTTCTCTATTCTAGGACCAGATTGAATCTTTAGCTAGAAGTTTGTCATATATATACCACCAGTCTCAATTTGAGACCTGAAGAGAGAGGGAAAATCAGTTGCTTAAATTAAAATGACTACTGTTATTGTTTTTTTTTTTTTAAACTCACAATACACATATTAGTCAATGACATCATTGCGATACTCATTAATAGAATAAATGTTTTTTGAGCTTATAATATGTGCTTCTGAGAGGTGGTCAAGAGAAAGTGGAAGCCTGGGAAAGCAACATCTTCAAAGCATGGACCATTAATGAGCATGAAGATGCGCTTTGGTGTCCATGTTACCTAATCCTATGTGATGTCAACATTGGTAATACTGGCTTCTATTGACATCCTAGTCCTCCAGGTGGCACAAATGGTTTGCAATCGACTACTGATCTGATGGTTGGCAGTTTGAATGTACTCATCAGTACCTCAGAAGAAAGGCCTGGTGATCTGCTTCCACTAAGATTACAACCAAGAAAACCCTACGGAGCAGTTCTATTCTGTAGCACATGGGATCATTATGAGTCAGAATCAACTCGATGGCACAGGTTTGGTTTGGCTTTTTCACTGACTTCCTTGGCACCATGGACCCTAGGTTTTCCTCATATCTTTTTGGACATTCCATCTAGTCTGTGTAGTAGGTTCATCTTGCTCTACTCATTCCTTTAATGGTGGTCTCCTTCATAGATATGTTTTAGGCCTCTTTTCATGATACACATATTCTTAGATGATTTCACATATACTCAGGGTTTTAATTACAGACTATACATTGATGATTCAAATCTTTATTTGGAGCCTAGATTTCTCTCCTGCACTTCATAACCACACAACTAACTATTAATATCCCCACTATCCACCAGTTGGAGCCCTGATGGTACAGTGGTTAAGAGCTATCGCTGCTAACCAAACGGTCGGCAGTTCAAATCCACCCACTGCTGCTTGGAAACCCTATAGGGCAGTTCTACCTTGTCCTATAGGGTCACTATGAGTAGGAATTGACCTGACAGCAACAGCTATTAACCAGTTGCCCTGGCAATAATTGTGAGTATCATCTTTTACTCCTCTGTCTCTCTCACTTACTATTTCCAAATAATTACCAAGTCTTTACAGTCCTCTTCCTAAATCTCTCTCAAATCTGTTTACTTTTTTCTACATCTTGATTTAAATCTCCATCTCTTTCTGTGATCACTGCAATAACTTCTTAACAGTATTCCAAACCATATTTCTTTGCTCTAATCCATTTCAAAATTTCAGACAGAGTGATTTTTATATTGTCTGTCCCCTCCTTAAAAATCTGTAATGACTGCTCACTGCTCTCTGGGTGAACCTAACAAGGATGGGAACTTCCTTCATTAATTGGCATCTCTGATTGTTTCTCTTCACATACCACCCCAGCTTCTAGGATCACAGCAAACCAGTTGCTATTGAGTCAGTTCTTACTCATGGAAACCCCATGTGTTTCAGAGTAGAAATTGTTCCATAGGGTTTTCTTGGCTATAATCTTTACAGAGGAGCCCTGGTGGCACAGTGGTTATGAGTTCTGCTGCTAATCAAAAGGTCAGCAGTTCAAATCCACCAGCTGCTCCTTGGAAATCCTATGGGGCAGTTCTACTCTGTCCCGTAGGGTGAGTAGGAGTCAGAATCAACTCGACGGCAATGGGTTTGGTTTGAAGCAGATTGCCAGGCCTTTTTTCTGCAGTATTACTGGGTGGGTTTGAACTGCCAATCTTTAGCAGCTAAGCTCAAACCCTTTGCACCACCCAGGGATCACACCATGCTGTCTCTAATCCTTGGGGTCTTGTTCATTGTGATCTCTCTATTGAAGACTTTTCTACCTTTCCCTTGTCCCCTTTCCTCCTTCACTTCTGGTCTTCACCTCCTAACTCCTACTTGTCATTCAGTGCTTACCTCAGTTTACCTCTTCTGGAAAGTCTTCTGGTCTCAAAGACTGAATGGTATGGCCCTCCAATATGCTTCCATAGTGCCTTGTACTTAGTCCTCTCCTATAATTTAATATACTCCATTAGAGGGCCATATTATAATTGTCTACGGACTTGTTTGTATCCCCCATAAGATATAAAATGCATGGGAGTGAGGTATATGTCTTTTTTATTGTTACGTCTCTAGTAAATGCCTGGCACATGGCATATAATAAATATTTTTTAATGTTTTTTAGGTGAAAGTTTACACAGCAAATTAGGTTTCCATTTAACAATTTTTATACAAATTGTTTCAGGCCATTGGTTACAATTTTTACAATGTCAGCGTTCTCATTTTTTCCATTCTGTTTGTTCTGTTTCTATTGATCTAGCTTCCCTTACCCTCCTTACCTTCTCATCTTTGCTTCTGGGTAAATGTTGACCGTTTGGTCTCATGTAGTTAATTGTTTAAGGGAGCACATTACTCATGGGTAATATTATTTATTTTATAAGCCTATCTATTATTTGGGTGAAAGGTGACCTGAAGAAATAGCTTCAAATCCAAGTTCAAAGCTTATCTTAGGGCAATAGTTTCGGGCATTCCTCTAGTCTCTATCGGTCCAGTAGGTCTAGCTTTTTTTAGGAATTTGAGTTTTGTTCTACATTTTCTCCTATTCCACTCGGGACCTTCTACTGACAATAAATATCTTTTAAATGACTGAATGAATGGCACAGTCCAGAAACCAACTTAACCTATTTAAAATTTACAATCAATTGAGATGAATAGAAACCATATTCTTTCATTTAAAGGGAGGTATTGTAATCCTGGTAAGATATAAACAAATTTGGGCAGGATAATGAATTGCCTCTTTCTCATTAAGTAAATATAAATTATTAAAACTTGACAATTAATGATTGAAACTGCATGGGGGGGGGGGAAGCTCTCTAAATAACCGATACAAGGATGTTCTAAGCTTCATTTACTTAGAAGTTTGCTTTTTAGAAGTTTTTATTTAGTAGGTAAGAGACAACAATTTGCCTTTGTCGGTTCGTAGGTATACAGTTGATTGATAGACATTGATTAGCAAAGGAGAGGAGAAAGTTAATAAAGAGTCAATGCCTCTTTCTTATGAACATTTACACTCAAGCCTAAAGCTTAAGACTTTCACGTAAACCCTAACATAAGCCAATCTGTTGCTTCTGGTCATCACCTCTGTTCCATAAATAGGAAGAAACAAGGACACACTTCATCACTTCCACGCAGTAGCAGGATGGATAGCTAAGACATGGAGCTAAACCAGGGACAGTTAAGTGTGTGTGGCCTGGGATCAATCAGAAAGGGCAGAGTGTTTTTAAAATAACAAGCATTGCAATCCTATTTCATTTATACAAGAGGGGGTGGGAGGAGTCACAAAACACACAAGTAAGTCAGATTTTTGAACATTTCTAAAGAAATATTTTTTCTCCATTTATCCCAGTTCAAGTTACAGGGTAAATATTTTAAAAATCTAAATGGGAAACTTTCATTTATTTTTTTCTTGAGAGTTTACTCTTTGAATACTTAATCATAGGTTATTCTTCACTAGAGCTACATGCTTCGGACATGTATATGCTAAGAGAATTTTCATACAAGTGTGTTCTGATCATGATTTTGTTAACTGATGTCAAAATAAGGATTCCAGCACTTTTAGAACCACGTGCCTTTGCATTCAGCACTCTCGGTAGATTGAGAATGAACAGGAAAGTTTTTATCTTATCTGTGGCCAAATTTTTCCATCTACAATTGAAAGTATAGCATACCTTTTTTCTACACAGGATATTTTTAAACAAAGTTCTATTTTCAACCTGAATTTTCCCACTCTGACCTTTATTTAACTAATAATTTTATTACGGGGCTATGTATTTCTCTCTTATTCCCAAATAACGCCAGTTGCAGAGAAGTTTCACATTTCTTTGAATTCAATGCTTTATGCTTTTATTTCACCATGTCTATGAAAATAGCCACTGTTTTTAACAGAGTTCAATCTCTATTATATGCACAAAGTTAGTTCATCTTTTTTAGTTGTACTTATTACCAAAACTGGTATTTTGAAAGAGATTTGAAGTCAGTGCCTAAAGTGCCTATAGTAAGTATTCACCCTCATATAGCATTTGAAACTAAGGATGGGGGTTTTATTTTAAACTGTTTTGCTTGTTTTATTAACAAATAATAATAAATAAATATTAAAATAGTCCCTTTAACAGCTTGTAATTAAAGATTAAAGCTTCTACTGCAAAAATTTTCCTGAAACAATAAATATCTCAAATTAGTGTGTAGCATTTCAGAGTTGTTCTGGAAAATGGTGGTTCTTCATATCTGCACATCATATACAATTGTAGACAATGTAGACAAGTCAGTGACTTTCAGTTAAATATTAATTGTGGTCACTATGCTAAATTCTTGAGGATCCCATAGCTCGGTTTGCAGAGAAAAACTCTCTGAACATTTAGGAGATAACTGAATGGTTGAAGTTTAAATTATGGTTCTTCTATCCACCCCCCTCAAAAATCAGAGACCAATCTCTCTCTCTCCTCTTTTGCTCTTCATTAATTTCAAAGAAAACCATTCTCCACGGCAATGAGACATCCTCCTAGAGTAGACTATTAGGTCAGTGTTACACTGTTATTTGAAATAATGATGGAAACCATTTTTTCTTAGAATCTACTTGTAAATTTGGCATATTTTAGAAGATCTGGTAAGCTTGAAGTTTCCCAAGTTGTATTTCTGACCACTGAATCAGTAACATTCATTGAACTCTTCCCTGCTACTCCCTTTCTTTCCCCACCATGGACTAAAGAATACATTCTTTAAGATAATAAATGGTAACAGTGGAGTTGATGCTGTAACTGGGGGCTCATTCTTACTGTCCAACAGAACTTCCATGTTGAACAACATTGATCTAGATCTTCTATAAATGAAAATATTTAAATTACTTGGTGAGTAGTGCCTTTTACGTTTTCTTTTTTATTTTGAACAAAATTTCCAGATACAGAAAAGTTACACGAACAGTAAAATGAGCCTCATTTTACTTTCATCTAAGATTCACCAGTTCTTAGCATTTTGCTATACCTGTTTTAATGCTCTTTCTCTCTCTCTCTCTCTCCAGATATACATATATATGTGTGTGTGTGTGTATACATATATATACATATATATGTCTTATTAGTAGATTTAGTACCAGTATTTTTTTTTATAAATTTTTTTTATTGTACTTTAGGTGAAGGTTTACAAAACAAACAGTTTCTCATTAAACAGTCAGTACACGTATTGTTTTATGACATTGAGTTAACAACCCCATGACATGTCAACACTCCCTTCTCGACCTTGGAGGACCTTTTTTTTTTTTTGGTGAAAATATACGTAGCCAAAGATACACCATTTCAAAAATTTCTACATGTGCAGTTCGGTGACATTGATTACGTTCTTCCAGTCGTGCTACTATTCTCACTTTAGATGAAGGTTTATAGAACAAAATAGTTTCTCATTAAACAGTTAGTACACATATTGCCCAATGACAACACCTAACAACCCCACTACCTGTCAACACTGTCCTTACTCAACCTTAGATTCCCTATCATCAGCTTTCCTGTCCCCTTCTGCCTTCTAGTCCTTGTCCCTGGACTGCTGTGCCTCATTAGTCCCTATTTGTTTTATGGGGCTGTCCAATCCCCAGCTGAACAGTAAACCTTGGGAGTGACTTCACCACTTAGCTAAAAGGGTGTCCGGGGGCCATACTCTTGGGGTTTCTATCAGGCTAGTAAATCTGGTCTTTTTTTGTGTGTTAGAATTTTGTTCTACATCCTTCTCCAGCTCTGTCCAGAACCCTCTGTTGTGATCCCGGTCAGAGCAGTCAGTGGTGGTAGTCAGGCACCATCTAGCTGTACTGGACTCAGTCTGGTGGAGGCCTTGGTAGCTTTGGACTAATCTTTTCCTTGTATCCTATTCTCTTCATTTTCTCTTGCTCCCGAAGGGATGAGACCAGTGGAGTATCTTAGATGGCTGCTCACAGGCTTTTAAGACCCCAGATGCTAGTCACCAAGGTGGAATGTAGAACATTGTCTTTATAAACTGTGTTATGCCAGTTGAGCTAGATGTTCCCTGAGACCATGGTCCCCACAGCCCTCCACCCAGCAATTCAGTCCCTCAGGGAGTTTGGATGTGTCTCTGGAGCTTCCATGACCTTTCCTTGTACAAGTTGTGCTGGCTTCCCCAGTATTGTGTACTGTCTTACCCTTCACCAAAGTTACCACTTATCTATTGTCTATTTAGTTCCCTCCCAACCCCCATCCCTCGTAACCAACAAAGATTGTTACTTTTTGTGTGTAAACTTTTTCATGAGTTTTTACAATAGAAGTCTCATACAATATTTGTCCTTTTTTGATTGACTTATTTCACTCAGCTTAATGTCCTCCAGTTTCATCCATGTTATGAGATGCTTCACAGATTAGTGTTAGTATTTTTGCCGGATCATTCTTTTTTTTTTTTTTTTTTATTTTAATTGTACCTCAGGTGAAGGCTTACAGAACAAATAGTTTCTCATGAAACAGTAGTACACATGTTGTTTTATGACATTGGTTAACAACCCCACAACATATCAACCCTCTAACTTCTCAACCTTTTTTTTTTTGGTGAACATACACATAGCCAAAGATACACCATTTCAAAGATTTCTACATGCACAGTTCAGTGACATTGACTATGCTCTTCCAATTGTGCTGCTATTCTCACTTAAGATGAAGGCTTACAGAACAAAACAGTTTCTCATTTAACAGTTACTACAAATGTTGCCCTATGACAATGGTTAACAATCTCACAATACATCAACAATATCCTTACTCAACCTTGGGTTCCCTATCGCCAGCTTCCTTGTCCCCTTCTGCCTTCTGGCCCTTGTCACTGGACTCCTGTACCTCGTTAGTCTCATTTGGTTTTATGGGGCTGTCCACTCCCAGGCTGAACAGTGAATCTCGGAGGTAACTTCACCACTGAGCTAAAAGGACGTCTGGGGGCCATACTCTCAAGGTTTCTCCAGTCTCCTTTAGGCCAGTAAATCTGGTCTTTTTTTTTTGTGAGTTAGAATTATGCTCTACATCCTTCTCCAGCTCTGTCCAGAACCCTCAGTTGTGATCCTGGTCAGAGCAGTCAGTGGTGGTAGCAGGGCACCATCTAGCTGTACTGGACTCAGTTGCCAGATCATTCTTATATAATCATGATATCATTTTTAAATTCAGGAAATTTTACACTGACCATTTGTATTACCCAGTACACAGTCCACATACAGATCTTGCTAATTGTTGCAGTATCATCCTTTATAGCAATTTTAAAAAATCCGGTCTAGGATGATGGATATCATAGATTTTATATTTTTTTCAAGGAAAAAATCTTTATCTAAAATTAGAAAATGCAGATGATATCATTGTATGTAAGGATCATTAATCTCATCCTTATGGTAGCAACAAAGCAATATTAAAATTATTAGAGAAATTTTTAAATCAAATCGTCTAGAATTCTCTAAAAAATACTCTGAAGATTTTAGAAAAGAAGTCACGGTTCTTGCTACCAAAGAACTCACAGTACAAATGCTGTAACAGATCTACGGTAATACCCAAGTAACAATTGGCTAATAAATCAAGATAATTGTATTAGTTAACTTTTCTGCAAAACAAGCCACCCTTAATCTTAGAGGCTTAAAACAACAATATTTTTTTTTTAGTTCTCAGTTCTGTGAGTCTGCAATGTCTGGGCTCAGCTGAGCTGTTCTTCTGCTGGTTTTACCTGGACTCACTCATGCAGCTGCAATCCACTGGTTGGGTAGGCTGGGCACTAGTTGTTCAAGGATGGCCACACTCACATGTCTAGCAGTTGGTTCTGGTTGGTGGTTGGTACCAGCCCTGAACTCTGGGGACAGGAGTGAGTACTCTATATGTCTTCAGTAGGTTAACCTGAGCTTATTCATATGGGCTGTCTCAGGGTTCCCAAGAGTAGCAAGAGAAGGCAAGCACCAGTGCCCAATACTTTCAAGTCTCTTCTTGTGTCACATTTGCTTATTGTCTTTTTATCCAAATTAAGTCAAATGACCAAGTCCAGAGTCATTACAGGAGAGTCTATCCAAGGCTGTGGATGCAAAAACGCATAAACAAATTGGGGCCATTACTGCAAAAATCTGTACCCACATTATAAAACTTGACTAGAATGAGATAAATGAGCAATATCACGGAATCAGTCTTACTATTTTTGTAACTACACCTTGTTAAAAATTAAGTTCGAAAAGATACATATAGTCAAAATGTTATAGAAATTCTGAGATAAAATTATTACAGCTAGTATAGTTCAGTAAAAGTCTCAAGGGAAGACTTGCATGTAATAACACTCAGAGGATGGACAGGAATGGATGTGTAGAGAGGAATTTATGGACAGATGGTTAAGAGTAGGGTAAGTGAGAGGTCTAACTTGCGAAAAGACGTGGAACTGACAAATAGCATGACATATGTGTGGAATACTGAAGACATAAGCATGAAGAGAACAGATGGCCCATCAGGATAAATAGAAAATAAGATTAAATAGGTAAACTTGCATAAACTGTGAATGAGGGCATTCAAAGGTCAGGTATAGTTTAGAACTGTTGTAGCTCTATGATGTTAGTAATATGTTAGGAAGAATCATTTAGTAACAATTAAAGATGGATGAGGGCAGGAGTGAGCAGTAAAACCAGATACACATTTATTGCAATAATCCAAATTAAAGTAATTACATTGGAAATAGAGTGGGGCAAATCTAGGAGACATGTTAAATGAGAAGAAAGAAAGGAACAAATTTGAGACATACTTTATATAGAAAAGATAGAATTTTTAAACTATAAATTTAGATTCAATATGTTTCCTTCTCCATTCTCTTTCCTTTTACGTGATAGCCTTATGTATATTTGAAAGTATTTCAGGATCAAGTGCCCCGGTTTATTTAGGTGTTCTTAATATGGCTTGATTGTTTCATCTCCTGCTTCTGAAAACTCTGTAGTTTGTCAATATCATTAAAGTCTGATGCCCAAAATGGATTGCAATATCTCACACGTGCCTGATCAGGGCAAAATACCACAGTGATCTAAATATCATGCTTATATTAATGCAGTCTCGGTCTCCATTAGATTTTTTCCCCGTCATGTCACATGATGAATTCATATTTATCCTACAAAATCAACTAAATTCATCATTAATTTTGCATGAGGATATTCAAAGTCAGTCTATCTTCCACATCAATTTACAGGCAGTGCCCAGGTTACGAACAAGATCCGTTCCTAAGTCTGACTTGAAGTTGAATTCGTAGGTAAAGCAGAACAGGTACATGCGGTTCTTATTTAGAGTCAGTTAGACAAATGTTTGTCTTAGTGTATAGTATATATTTTATCTCCCTGTGTGTATAAAACACTTGAAAACACTTCCAAACTGCACACTCTTTTCATGAGCATCACAAAGTAGTGCATGAATTCGTTATTACAAACCGTTGTACGTATTTAACTCAAATTTTAATATAATAGGCTTTATGGCAGTCCTTCTTAAGTATGAGTTGTCTGAAAGCCGGATGTTCGTAACCCAGGGACTGCCTGTACTTTGAAAAATTTTTCAAGTCACACTCTAAAATTATTTTTAAATTTTTAAAAAACTTTTTATGTCTGTTGTAATTTAAAAGAGAGTAATTCTAGACATGGGTTGTTGTTGTTGTTAGGTACCGTCAAGTCAATTCTAACTCATAGCAACGCTATGTACAACGGAATGAAGCGCTGCCCTGTCCTGTGCCACCTTCACAATCGTTGGCTATGTTTGAGCCCATTGTAGCCACTGTGTCAGTCTATCTCATTGAGCATCTTCCTGTTTTTCGTTGACCCTCTGCTTTACCAAGCATGATGTCATTCTCCAGGCATTGGTCCTTCTGATAACATGTCCAAAGTACATGAGACGAAGCCTCACCATTCTTGCTTCTAAGGAGCATTCTGGCTGTACTTCTTCCAAGACAGACCTGTTTGTTTTTCTGGCAGTCCATACTATATTCAATATTCTTTACCAACACCATAATTCAAAGGCATCAATTCTTCTTCGTTCTTCCTAATTCATTGTCCAGCTTTCGCATGCAAATGAAGCAATTGAAAACACCATGGTTTGGGTCAGGCGCACCTTAGTCCTTAAAGTGACATCTTTGTTTTTCAACACTTTAAAGAGATCTTTTGCAGCAGATTTGCCCAATGCAATATGTCGTTTGATTTCTTGACTGCTGCTTCCATGCTCATTGATTGTGGATCCGTGTAAAATGAAACTCTTGAGAACTTCAGTATTCTCTTTATGGCTAAAAATTGTTAAATCTTTAGGGATATTTTAATTCCATAAACCTGACCATTTTAGTATTATTTGACTGCCTTTACACAGTCATGTAATGTATGGGTCCACAGTCAAATGCAATATTTGGGAAAAACTGTGTATTTTTACTTGTACGATAAGAATTTACTGAACATAGTTATACAAACAACTCTAACACTTAACAAACACCCTTATCCCTAGAGAGCAAGGAATTTGAAGCCATGAGATACAAACGCACTGGAAAGCCAAACATTTTCTGGACACTCATGCACATGACAATGTGCCACTACTAAATATGGCATTACAGTGACAATAAGGCACATAATGTCCTTTTAGTGACCTAGAAAAGGAATGAAAACTATCAGTGACAGCTCACCAGCCTTTCATCTTCTTACAAGCAAGGCAACAAGTTAAACAGGACAGTTTAATAACAGGTGTAAATAAGGGACAAAGCTAAGACAGGGATATAACCCCCCTTTTTCATCTTCCCCTATCACACGCTCCTATGCCAGTTTTATTTAACATTGTTAACTTCTCTAACATTATAGTTTTCTTCTTAAAAAAAAATTGCTAAACACTGAAAATCATCTCATTTCAATCAAACATACAAGATCACAGAGTTGTTTTTCTAGTAAATGAGATATAATTACTCTTTGACTTTATGGTAAAAACATTCACCATTAATTTTATGTTTGTATATATCACCTATATTAAAAACTTCCCCAGGGGTAAGAACTGTCTTGTACTTTTTTACGACCAGTTACCTGTGTTGTTATTGTTGTTGTGGGCCATCAACTCAATTCTGACTCATAGCGACCCTACGGGAGAGAGTAGAACTGCCCCAAAGGGTTTCCCAGGAGTGACTGGTGGATTTGAACCACCAACCTTTTGGTTAGCAGCCTGAGCTCTTAACCACTACAGCAGGGCTCCATAGGTGGTACCTATAGATGGCTTTATAATAGATATTCAACAAATATTTTTGTTAAGTGTAAAAATCTTTGTTAGCAATAAACAAAACCCATTGTTGCATAAAAACACAATAGAGAGTGTGTGCCTTCCACAAGAGAGATGACAGCCTTTTCTCCATATGTGGAAGGCATAGATAGCAAACTTTTTTTTTAAATGGTACCCTATACAGATAGTCCCTGACTTATGATGTATTCAAGTTACAACAAACTGCACTTCGGACAGTTTTTGGTTTTTTTTGTACATCTTATCATTAGTAATATGCACTACATACAGTGTTGCAGCAAGTAATTTGCCGATGTTGTCATTCTCATGCCAACCCCCAAAGACAAATAAAGATCAGATTTATAAAGATAGTGATAATAAAAGGCAATAATAATGAAAACTAACAAAAAAAAAAATAAGGTATTTGACTTACATCAGAACCAATTTACAACGGAGTCATCAGAAGGGTACCCTGGAGGCAGGGCCAAGATGGCAGAGTAGTCAGATGCTTCGGGTGGTCCCTCTTACAACAAAGATCTGAAAAAACAAGTGAATAGATTATATACAACAATCTAGGAGCCCTATATGCTGCCTTCAAGAGACACACCTTAGACTTAAAGCCACAAACAAACTAAAACTCAAAGGATAGAAAAAATATATCAAGCAAACACCAATCAAAAAAGAGCATGAGTGGCAATATTAATCTCTGACAAAATAGACTTTAAAGTAAAATCCACCACAAAGGATAAGGAAGGACACTATATAATGATTAAAGGGTCCATACACCAGGAGGATATAACCACAATAAATATTTATGCACCCAATGACAGGGCTCCAAAATACATAAAACAAACTCTAACAGCATTGAAAAGAGAGATAGACAGCTCCACAATAATAGTAGGAGACTTTAACACACCACTTTCAGTGAAGGACGCAACATCCAGAAAGAAACTCAATAAAGACACGGAAGATCTAAATGCTACAATCAACCAACTTGATCTCAGAGACATATACTGAACACTCCACCCAACAGCAGCCAAGCATACTTTCTTTTCCAATGCACATGGAACATTCTCCAGAATAGACCACATATTAGGCCATAAAGCAAGCCTTAACAGAATCAAAACATGGAAATATTACAAAGCATCTTTTCTGACCATAAAGCCATAAAAGTAGAAATCAATAACAGAAAAAGAAAGGAAAAAAAATCAAACACATGGAAACTGAACAACACCTTGCTCAAAAACTACTGGGTTATATAAGAAATTAAGGATAGAATAAGGAAATTCGCAGAATCGAATGAGAAATAAAACACATCTTACTGTAACCTTTGGGACACAGCAAAAGCTGTGCTGAGAGGCCAATTTATAGCAATAAATGCACACATCCAAAAAGAAGAAAAGGGCCAAAATCAAAACATTAACCTTACAATTTGAACGAGTAGAAAGAGAGCCAGCAAAAGAAGCCCTTGGGCACCAAAAGAAAGCAAATAAGAAAAATTAGAGAAGAATTAAATGAAATACAAAATAGAAAAACAACTTTAAAAGTTAACAAGACCAAAAGCTGGTTCTTTGAAAAGGTCAACAAAATCTATAAACCACTGGTTAAACTAAAAAGAAAAACAGGAGAGGAATCAAATAATCCGAACAAGAAATGAGATGGGTGATATCACAACAGACCCAACTGAAATTAAAAGAATCATAATAGAATACTATGAAAAACTGTACGCTAACAAATTTGAAAATCTAGAGGAAATGGACAATTTCTAGAAACTCACTACCTACCTAAACTAACACAAACAGAGGTAGAATAACTAAATAAACCTATAACAAAAGAAGAGATTGAAAAAGCAATTAAAAAACTCCCAACAAAAAAAAGCCCTGGCCCAGACAGCTCCGAACCCACCTGGAACAAAGGAGAATGAAGAAAACCAAAGACACAAGGATAATATTAGTCCAAGAGACAGAAAGGGCCACAGAAGCCAGAGACTCCATCAGCCTGAGACCAGAAGAACTAGATGGTGCCCGGCTGACACCAAAGAGCACCCTGACAGAGAAGACAACAGAAAGTCCCTGACAGAGTAGGAGAAAAGTGGGGTACAGAACTCAAATTCCAGTAAAAAGACCAGAACTTAATGGTCTGACTGAGACTGGAGGGACCCCAGAAGACTTGGGCCCTGGACTTTCTGTTAGCCCAGAAATGAAACCATACCCAAGGCCAACTCTTCAGACAAAAATTAGCCTGGACTATGGGACATAAAATGATACTTGTGAAGAGAGTGTTTCTTAGCTCAGGTAGATACATGAGACTAAATGGGCAGCTCCTGTCCGGAGGCGAGATGAGAAGGCAAAAAGGAACAGGAGCTGCTGAACAGACATGGAAAATCTGGGGTGGAAAGGAGGAGTATGCTGTCACATTACAGGGAGAGCAACTAGGGTCACATAACAAGGTGTGTATAAATTTTTGTATGAGAAACTAACTTGAACTGTAAACTTTCACTTAAAGCACAATAAATAAATACATAAAAGAAGGGAACCGGATTGTCAAACAAAAGAGGAAACTGTTGCGGGAAATCTCTAAGGCACTGGAGGTGAGAGATAGTGAGGGTACCACTAGAGGGCGGTAGCACCCTCATTTGCCATAATTAAAGTTTTACTTAAATGTTTACTTTCTATACCTACAGCTGTTTAATATTTCTGCCAGCCAATACTTGATACAAATATCTGTTACGTAGCTTAACTAACTTTAAAATCCCATTGATTTACAGATATAATACCTTTGAGTGTAAGCATGAATAGAACATTTAGAATTTGTTGTTTATTGTTCTTTTTGTCAAATAACACAGAAGAAAGTAAGGATTGGTATTTGAGGGAGAAATTATTTATCACATTAAGCATATGCCTACAAGTAAAATTTAGTCTGTGACCTGTCGAATGCTGAGTAAGATTGCTTCTTCTCAAGGTACACTTTGCCCTTTACCCCAGCACACAAGAAGCTGCAATAGGAGAGCCCCTTTGCCAAAAACAGCTCTTACCAGCCTGTCACTCTCCTTGGAACCCATCAAGACAGTGGTTCAAAACTTTTTTAAAAGTGAGGGCTCTTTACAAGCAAAATTTTACAGACTCCCATGTGGTAATTCTTAAACTCTTAAGCTCAATTGAGTAAAATATTTATAACATCAAAAAGACACTGCAACTTTAGTGATGCTTTTTAACGAATTAATATTGTATTAACCACAATAGCATACATTTAAAAGATAACAATGCAAATACACAAAATATTTATCCTGTCAACAGTTAAGGCTCATTGCCTAAGCAGGTTTATGAACCCCTTAAAGTGAACCCATAGTCTTCTTACCTAAAGCCCAAGAACCGGGGCTTGCAAGAAGAAAATCACTGAAATGTATGTATTAGCCTACCAAATCTCCAATTTTAAGATGCAAGAATCATACTTTCTTATTTCGATTTTTTTAAACCTCACCAACCCTTAGTTGACATGGGAAATCTGTATCTTTCTGCATATAACTAAGAAATGCCACCATTCCTGACATTCATCAATTAACACACCTGATATAAGTTTGTATGTAGCTGCCTACACCATGTCCTTCCCGTGAACGTTTACTGTGGTGAAAGTTTTTAAAATATCAACAGACGTCTGAGCTCTCAAAGACGTCAGTCCCAAATACAGTTTGTCTGTATGACCTGAGCAACTTTCTTTGCTGTCCAACTGAGAATGTATCGTGCGTTCTTAGCTCAAATGTCCTGCATGATTTGACATCGTAGATGAACTATCTCCTGGCACTATTAAAAGAGTATCTGGCATCAAGCAGCTACAGAGATAGCCAATATTCCTTAGCTCACGTTAGCTGAGAGTGAAACTTCACCCCTCAATTTTTGGAAAAATTAAATGGCTTCTTTTACAAAAGTAACTTACATACACTCTGCTCCAGGTTCTAGGTGGGATTTATTAACCAAAGGACAAAATTTTAATTAAATCAAATATATGATTGCATCTATGCTGGTTTAATTATTATCAGAGTAAGGTAAACCAAATATAATAAGCGTTGTATACAGTACTAGACCTTAGAAAACAAGCTTACTCAAAAACATTCAATTCCCACATCAGTTAAGAAGCCATCATATAGACTATGTGAAAATTACACTATTCAATGTTTCAAGTTTATTTTACTGTAAAATAGAAGTGATTATTCTTACTTTTGTCAAATATTTGAGGGGGTCTGTATGTCAAAGAAAAGGAGCCCTGGTGGTGCAGTGGTTAACTGCTCAGCTGCTAACTGGAAGATGGTTCAAACCACCAGCTGCTCTGAGAGAGAAAGATGTAGCAGTCTGCTTCTGTAAAGATTACAGCCTTGGAAACCCAATGTGGCAGTTCTACGCTGTCCTATAGGGTCTCTATGAGTCGGAATTGACTCAACAGCAATGGGTTTATGTCAGAGTTTCTGGGTGGTGCAAACAGTTAATGCACTCAACTGCTAACTGAAAGGTTGGAGATTTGGGTTCACCCAGAGGCTCCTAGGAAGAAAGGCCTGGTGATCTTCGTCTGAAAAATCAGCCATTGAAAACCCTATCAAGCACATTTCTCTGACACATATGGGATTGCCATGAGGTGGAGCCACCATGAGTCGCATTCACCATGAGTTGAGGTTGACTCAACGGCAACTGGTTTTTGGTTATTTGTCAAAGGCTGGGAAATACTGATCTGGGCTAACCTTCATTTTCTGAGGTCTGGGGAAATGAAGTAATTTGTACAAAATTACACAATCAGCTAGGCGCAGAGCTAGAGCTAAAATACAAGTCTCCTCAATCTTTGTCTCATACAATTTCCACTACCCTAGAACTACAGATGAAAGTACATAGAGTCATTGACAGAAAGTTCTTATGCTAATTCAGAGAACTGTATTTTCAGGCAAATCTATCAGCTAAGTGATGAGAGCACCACTACACTTAATATCTGGAAACTCATAAGGGTGCTCAGGAAACTTATAAATAGAATAGTTACTAATGGTTTGATGTCAGTCTTAAGACATAAATTATGTTTAGCAGGTGTCAAACCAAGGCCTGGTTCTGTTTGATATTTTCATCAGTAACCTAGATAAGACACTGCCAACCTACAGAGCCAAAATTTCTCAAAAGAATTTTATATTTTAGGAAGCCCTCTAGTGTCATCCACCCACAAATTACCATTCCTTCTTCTTTCCTCCCATAATCAAGTTACCATTTCATTCCCGCAGTTCAGTTGAGCTCACCTAAGAATGGGATTATTTAATTAATTACCACTATGACTCGATGGCAACGGGTTTTGTGAAGCTGTGAGTGATGATAACGTAACAGCTCTTCCAAATGCCTTATCCGCTCACTGCCGTGGAGTTGATTCCAACTCATAGCGACCCTATAGGATAGAGTAGAACTCCCTATAGGGTTTCCAAGGCTGTAAATCTTTACAGAAGCCCAGATGCCTTAGAGACTTTTAATTTTTTTTTAAATAAGTTTATTAATCCAAAAGAATACCATTTAGTGGGTGGAGATGTGCATCTCTGTGCTGCTTAATTGATTCTACAACATTTCTAACTGCAAAGCACAACCATACTCTAAATTCATTCACATCTTTGAAAAACACTCTTAAAGATTTCAAAATCAGAGCACTCTTTCTACTGATTCTGAATTACACCTCAGACTCCTTCTTAATATGATTCTCCAGGCAGCCGTTAGCAGTTGATCAATGAGAATTGGTACATGCAGTGAAACTTAACGTGCCGTCTCTGATCTATATTGTTAGGTGCTGTCGAGTTGATTTTTAACTAATAGCAACCCCATGTGACAGAGTAGAACTGCCCCATAGGGTTTTCCAGGCTGTGATCTTTATGGAACCAGAATGCCAGGTCTTTCTCCCTTGGAGCCACTGGGTGGGTTTGAACCGCCAACTGTCTGGTTAGAAGCCAAGTGCTTAACCGTCCTGCTTGAAGATAGAGGATGATATTTTATAACTTCTCAAACACACACACATACCCTCCCATGACTCATTTTATAAAAAAAAGATAAGGTTATTATTATTATTTTCAATGCCTTTCACTCCTTGTCACTTACAAACATTGCTGAAGCTTAAAGAAAAAGAACATGTCACCAGCTTTGGTTTGTATCAAAGAGACAGAAGATCCTTTTATCAGGATCGCTTATATTTAAAAAATATTTCTGGAAGTAACAAAAACGCCTGCAGTGGCATGGAATTTTGTAAAGTGTGGTTTTGGCCATCTGTATGTATCCTGGTGATGCAATTATTAACTGTTCAGCTGCTAACCAAAAGGTGGGTGGTGCGCACCCACCATAGGCTCCATGGGAGAAGTTGTGACAATCTGCTTCCATAAAGATTACAGCTTGGAACCCCTATGGGGCAGTTCTACTCTGTCCTACAGGGTCTCTGTGAGTCGGGATTGATGCGTCGGCAATGGATTTTTTTAATGTATCCTTAATAAGTACGCTACTTTCTAACAAATTTTTTAATAAAAATGACACCGGTTGGAAAAAAAAAAATCATGAAGTCTTCCAAACGAGGCTACTTAGAAACAACCACAACTATCTGGCAGGTCAAGAGAGTAGACTGTCTTGTACAGACTTTGCTGTTAAAAATACTCCAGTGATGTATTTTTATAGGCAGGCAAGGGAAAATGTCCATAAATAGCACTAAGAAGTTTAGCCAAGAACTTTAGTTACCGGTAAGATATTAATTGACAGTCAGTAGAAATATTTCAAATTTAGTTAATACTTGAAAGACAAACATAAGAAAAAACAATTATAGCAATATTTAAGTTTGTATAATTATTTTCTGTTTGCTTTATTTTAAAAATTTTTATGATTGTGTCTTTTCTCATTTTCATGTCCTATGGTCTTCTTCATCCCAAATTTTATTTTCATTCATTATGTTTTATTTCTTTTTTGTTCCTCAGTGTGCATTTTTTAACCTGATACCAGAAATTTCTCTATCTACATTTCAAATCTTCCTGCCCCTGCCTAACAGTCCATTTATTTTTAAAGGAAACATTTTAAATAGGTGTATGAGATTGGGAGGGAGAACTTTACCTTTCTGACATTGGAAATCCGTATCTATAAGATGTCCTTTATTTGATATAAGCTTCTTTGGGTGTCAACAGTCGGCACTCAACCATGAACTATGACTTGGCAGCTATGATCTCTAATCCTAACTCAGGTTTGGGAAGTTTCACAGTTTTTTCCCTTGAGAGCAGCCAATGCTGAGCTGGCCTAATACCACCAAGCACGGATGTTTTAAGAGCACTCTACTCAGGTCCATATAAGGAATGTGGTACTCGCTCAAGGCAGCTAGAGAATGCTTCCCAGTTCTTCATTCAGTAGCAACTTGATAGTGAGGAGGAAGGTTTACAGCCTTCTCCCACATTTGTTTGAGAAAGAGAGAGCTAGGAAGTAACTAAGACACTCGTTGACAAAATTTCAGAATGATGGTCTGATTCATGGTGACTTCTAGTTTATTAAGGAAGATAAATATTTATTTACTTGAAAAGCCAATTAATGGGACAGTTGCTTAACTGAAAGTAAATTAAAAAGTTCAAAGCTTCTTATCAAAGTCTAACATGCTTTAACTCCCTCTTCTAATGAACTTAAGAAGCTCACTTTAACTCTAAATTTATAGCTAAGTTTGGGAACGCAGTAGGCAACATGAAGAAGATCAGGGCCAGAGTTTAGAGGCAGGATCAGGACCTAGCCTGAATCATCTTTCTCATCTTTTTGATTTTTGGAAGCTATCTCATTTTGTATTTTCTTTAGGCCCAGACAACTTTCTCCCATGTCTTAAAATGTACATTCCTGTCCTTACTAAATATCATGTTTAATTTATTAAACTTGTAAATTCTCTCTCATATTCCAGTTTTTTTATGCCTCTGCTCTCACAGTTTTTTCTAAATTACTGCAAAAGAGATAATCTTAGCTAGCAAGTTTAGAGAAATCACTGAATTTTAATGTAAAGACATCTTTCTCAAAATTCTCCCAACAAATCACCCATGTTATTTCTTCTGATACCGTGTCATGGAAAGCAACAGAGGTTAAAAGTCAACAAAAACCCTCTTTTCCTGTTTTCCTCCCAGTTATTGCTGTTTCAAATTCTTACTGGGAATTTAAATGTAAACAAGAAAGAATTTGCCAATGATTTTCATACCATGTTCCTTGAACCCTCTGAGACTCATAAACATCTCTAGGGTCATGTAGAAGTATGTAAGATGATCACAGATGGATGCGATCCGTTTTTCCTGTATTCTCTATTTCTTTTGTAACCTAGATTAACAAATTTGAGGTTCAGGGACATGGAAAAGTGGCCTTAAGATTTAGAAACACTGATCAAATGAAATATACACAGTCAGTTTAAGAAAACCATCTCACGACTCATTGCAAATTGTTTGGGGGTGTGTTTGATAACTTAGAGTGGGTAATTTTTAGTCTTCAAAATAGTGTAAGGGAAAGACACTGGTTTGCTTTTGGCAAGGCATTTTCATCTTATAAAGATGGCAAGAGGAAAATAGTGAGGCTCTTTGGCATTGCTTATGTCCTTTATGTTTGTCTTTGGCAAGTGTATCAAAGGTTAATAAAGCCCTGTAGGGTTTTAATTTCCAAAGCGGTGTCGCACATAAACTTAAATGCACTGCCAGTTGATTAGAAAACAGTACTATTGGGTGTGAACACTGCTTGTTTCACACACAAAATGTGTCCAGCAAACAATACTGGGAACAGAGCCAAGAAATGTGATTTCTCTCACTTCATACTTCCATAATAAGTCTGCAGCTCTTAAAGCTTTCCCCTGTTCCATTCCCTGACTAATCCACCCACTCAACATCTTTCCTGTTGACATTGTAAAAGAATGGTGTTAAAAAAATTTAAAAAAAAAGAACTTTACCCCTTAAGAAAAATACCCAGCATCGATTCTTGAATATGGGGACAAGTAATAAATGTCATTTTGAAAATATTTTAAAATAGATATTCCCTTATGAATTTCACAGATCACAAAAAGAAATAACTCAAACAAAGAGACTCAACTCTCCATTACAAAAGTGTTACTGTTAGAGATCATTGGAACTCAGTGCAAGATTTAATCTTTTAAGGAGTTTACTTTATTTAACACTTAGATTATTCAGTCCTCTGATCAACAGAATCAGTATCAACACTTCAAACGGACTTCGGCAGACTTTCCTTAGCTTGTGAAATTGATCCTTCCCACTAGCCTAGATTATTGGATTTAGTAGGAGACATGATTAGGTGTGATTTAAAGTTTATTCCTGAGAACTGAATTAAAAAATAAATATTCAGGCACACAGTAGGTGAGGATCCATGGTCATTTCCCTTATATAAACAAACTGCCCTTAACTAAGAAATCCAGAAACATCTTGAGTGACAATACCCGCAAAAGGTCAATGAGTTAGAGTTTGTTTTACTTTCTTTCCTTTGTGGGAATTACAGAACCATAGTTTTTGTTTTTTTTTTAAGACTTCATGTAGCTCTTCATAAATCAGGAATTGTTTGGATGTCTTTAGAGGTATTGCACTGATATAATCAAATTGTTTCTACTTTCCCGGTACTGAGGGAGAGAGTCTCATCCCATGGTTTCAGATAATGCTTAGAAAGATAACCAATTAAGTCTACTGGTCTTGTTTTCTATCTCCAAAATAATACCAATTCTGCAAGATATCACCATCATTGAGTCCAACTGGCTCAATGCAAGCACAACATTTGTTGTTTCAGTTATTGTAGTTGTTAGTTGCCATAGACTCGGCTCTGAGTCATGGTAACCTCATGTCCAACAGAATGAAACATTGCCCAGTCCTGCTCTATCTTCATGATCATTGGTATATTTGAGTTCATTGCTTTACAAATACTGTGTAGTGCCTTCCAACCATGGAGGCTCATCTTCTTGTAGTACACTGGACAATATTTTGTTGTAATCCATAAGGTTTTCATGGGCTAATTTTTGAAAGTAACCAAGCTTTTCTTCCTAGTCTGCTTTAGTCTGGAAGCTCTGCTGAAACCTGTCCACCATGGGTGACCCTGTTGGTGTTTAAAATACTAGTGGTACAGCTTCCAGCATCATAGCAACATGCAAGCCACCACGGTAAGAGAAACTAAAGATAGGTGGGGGTGTTTAAGTTTTAGTCTCCACCAAATCACCCATTCTCTATTATGCCACTGTTACAAAACTTCAGTCACTGTTGACTCCCCCTACTTGTATTTTGCCTGCTATCTTTGTGGTTACTAGAGACTGCTGGTTCTCTTTGTGGACATGTCTCTGACACCATCTTTAATTCACAGCAGTTCCTTTTACAAGCTATTTTAATTCTCTATGCAACTATTATGTTTTGCCCTTCGGCTTCTCTCCCCTTTAATCATCCTAAATTCTATTTGTTTTACAGTAATATGTAAGAAAACATTTGTAACTTAAGCCACAGTTAAAAATAAATGTAAGGGATCATTATTGTACTATCTTATTAAGTCATTAACATCAACTAACTTTTGTTTTTACTCTCTGATACCCACCATACTTGGGGCTAGGCCTTGGAAAGGTGAGGTGTGGGCACTCGGCTTCCAGCCTAGTCTGCTGGGCCTGAGGGAGGAGTCACATGCAGAATTTATTTCTGGGGCCACACCAGAGATGAGTCACTCAATAATACAAATCATGAGTGGATCAGGGAGTTCAGCCAAGAACCCGCTTAAAGCAGTTGGGATAAACACAAATAGAGCAAGGGATCAAAGCTTGAGCTGATGTCAGCCAAATCAAAGGGAGTGGGTGATCCATAAAGCCGGGAAAAAATGGAATGAAGCGTAAGTGAACAGCATGGCCAGCCTACCCATATTAATACCCCTATACTTTGTAGCTACTCTAAACGTTTTTCACAACTACCCGCTCACCCTGGACACTACGTTCAAGGTTTTTGTAATTCTGCATGTAAGATTCAGTAACAATATTTTGATGTTTATTCCCCACCTCTTTTTTCTCCCTCTCCTTCCTCTTTATTATGTTGATCTACCAGTTTATATGGCCTTTTCGTTTTTTTAAGCTTTTTGTTTGCTTTACCCTTTTCCCTGATTCTACAATATCCAATTTCGCAAATACATAGCTCTTCTTAGATGGAGAGGAGGAGGGAGGGCTGGGAATCCTCGTCCCCAAATAGCACAGTGGGGAATCTTGTCCCCACTGTACTGTAATAGTGTTCAGAACTGTTTTCTAGTAGTTTTTTAAGTGTGGTGTCTTAGTCGTCTATGTTGCTATAACAGAAATACCACAAATGGATGGCTTTAACAAAAAGAAATTTATTTACTCATAGTCTAGTAGACTAGAAGTCCAAACTCAGGGAGTCAGCTCCAGGGGAAGGCTTTCTCTCTCTGTCGGCTCTAGAGGACGGTCCTTGTCCTCAGTCTTCCCTTGGTCTGGGAGCATCTCAGCACAGGAACCTCAGGTTCAAAGGACATGCTCTGCTCCCAGTGCTGCTTTCTTGGTGGTATGAGGTTCCCTACTCTCTGCTTGCTTCCCTTTCCTTTTATCTCTTGTAAGATAAAATGTGGTGCAGGCCACACCCCAGGGAAACTCCCTTTATGTTGGATCAGGGATATCACCTGGGTAGGGGTGTTATAATCCCACCCTAATCCTCTTTAACATAAAATTACAATCACAAAATGGAGGACAACCACACAATACTGGGAATCATGGCCCAGCCAAACTGATACACACATTTTTGTGGGACATAATTCAATCCATGCCATCCGGTATATTAATTTATTTCCTTAATTGAGCTGAAAATACTTTGAGAAAAAAGAACATACCTTACTCTTCTTACTCTTTTTGTATTCACTGGATGGCATACACCTAATGGACACTCAATAAATGTTTGTTAATCAGTACACATATCAAATACATTTGTTATGAATGCATCAAAATGTTTTATCTACCAATCACTTAGCAGGAAAAACTGCAAATGAAAAATTATGAGCTTATGTATGAGACTTTAAAAAAATCAAGTGTAAAAGACAGAAAAATACATGAAACAATGATTTTTTAAAAGAATTCTATTTCAAAGAATTTTGTGCAGTATAGTGCATTATTGAAGAATTCTTACTACATGTTAGTTATTCTTCTAGGTACTTTATATGTAACATCTCATTTACTCTTCACAACAACAATAATAGTTTGAGATAGAAACTATTTTTATCCATAATTTACTAATTAAGAATTAGAAGCATATAGTGATACCTTATCCAAAGTCACCCTGGCAATAAGTTATGGAGTCAGGATTCAAACACAGGCAGTTTGATATCATGGCCCTTGTTGTAACTTCTCCACTGTGCTATCCCTTCTATGCAGAGGACATCAGAGTGGAGAATATGCGGTCAATGACTCCAGTCATCATACTTCATCTATGACTGGCCATGAGGAATAAAATTCTTATGTAATTGAGATCCTTGCAGTTTCTTCTGAAGAAAATGAAGAGACTATCTCACTATTATTCCTATAAAGTAGGAAGACATTATTTAAATTACCTTATGCTATAACTCTGTCACCTCTCTGTCAGTTTGTCATACTTTGGTGGCTTGTGTGTTACCACGATGCTGAAAGCTATGCCACTGGCATTTCGAATACCAACAGGGTCACCCAGAGTGGACAAGTTTCAGCAGCGCCTCCAAACTAAGACAGACTAGGAAGAAAGGCTTGGTGATCCACTTTTAGCCAACAAAAACCCTATGGATCGCAACAGAGTATTGTCTGATATAGTGCTGGAAGATGAGCCCCCTAGGTTGAAAGGCACTCAAAATATTCTATGGCCACAACAATGGACTCAAATGTACCAAAAATCATGAAGATGGTGCAGGACCAGGCAACATTTCGATGAGTCAGAGCCAATTCAATGACAACTAATAACAATGCTATAATGTAGTGTTCTGAGATTAAAGGTCTTAGATAATCACATGAAAAATGACTTTGAAATTTAATTTTCAAGTGGTTAATCTAAATATGAGTTCCACAACTGATATTCATGTCTCAATTTAGACAAATAATAAAAGCTACGTAAACCCATTGTTACTGCTGTTCTGTCGTGACCTACGTTTAAATCTACTAAAAAGTGGAAATAATTCAGGGTTTTAAGTACCAAATTCACAGAAGTCCACTTTAGACAACAAAATAGTTCTGTTTTTTTCTCCCATTCACTATGCTTTTAAATATTTCTAAAATATTTACTATATTTGTTTGTACCCTGACTTTGTTCTTGGTCTCAAATGGAAATCTTGCATTTTTTTCTTCTTAATCAAGTCCCAAGTATTCCAACATGCTCTGTAGTTTGTATTTGTAGGTTTGTGTCTTAGTGATGCAGTGTTCCTATAACAGATCATCTCTCTTCTGTCAGTTTGTCTTACTGTGGTGTTGCATATTGCTGTGATGCTGGAAGCTATGCCATGGGTATTACAAATACCAGCAAGGTCACCCAAGGTGGACAGGCATCAGCAGAGCTTCCAGACTAAGACAGAATAAGAAAGAGGGCCTGGAGATCTACTTCTGAAAAAAAAAAAATTGGCCAGTGAAAACCTTATGAATAGCAGCCAACATTGTCTGATACAGTGCTGAAAGATGAACCCCTCAGGTTGGAAGGTAGTCAAAATATGAGAGGGGAAAGCTGTCTACTCAAATTAGAGTCAACCTAAATGACATGGATGGAGTAAATTTTCAGGACCTTCATTTGCTGATGTGGCATGACTCAAAATGAGATGAAACAGCAGCAAACATCCATTAATAATTGGAATGTGGATGTACAAAGTATTAATCTAGGAAAACTGGAAGTTGTAAAAAATGAAATGGAATGCATAAGGATCGTTATTGACCTGAAATGGACCGGTTTTGGCAATTTTGAGTTAGACAATCATATGGTCTACTATGCCAGGAATGACAAATTGAAGAAGAATGGCATCACATTCATCATCAAAAAGACATTTCAAAATCTCTTCTGAAGTACAATGCTAACAGTGACAGGATAATATCCATATGCTTACAAAGAAGACCAGTTAATACGACTATTATTTGAATTTTTGTGCCAAACACTAATGCCAAATATGAAGAAACTGAAGATTTTTACCAACTTCTGCAGTCTGAAACTACAGAACATGAAATCATGATGCGTTGATAATTATTGGTGATTGCAACGCTAAAGTTGGAAACAAAGAAGAAGGATCTGTAGTTGGAAAATATAGCCTTGGTAATAGAAAAGACATGGGAGATTGCTTGATAAAGTTTTGCAAGACCAAACACTTATTTGTTGCAAATACCTTTCCTCAAGAACATAAACTATGACTATATACGTGGACCTTACTGGATGGAACACACAGGAATCAAATTGACTACATCTGTGGAAAGAGAAGATGGATAAACTCAATATCATCAGTCAAAACAAGGCCAGGATCCAACTGCAGAACAGACCATCAATTGCTCATATGCAACTTCAAATTGAAGGTGAAGAAAATTAAAACAAGTCCAGGAGAGCCAAAATACAACCTTGAGTATATCCCACCTGTCTTAGTCATCTAGGGCTGCTATAACAGAAATACCATAAGTGGACGGCTTTAACAAAGAGAAATTTATTCTGTCACAGTCTAGGAGGCTAGAAATCAGAATTCAGGGTGCCAGCTCCAGGGAAAGGCTTTCTCTCTCTGTCAGCTCTGGGGGAAGGTCCTGTCATCAATCTTCCCTGGTGGAGGAGCTTCTAAGTGCAGGGATCCCAGGTCCAAAGGACGTGCTATTCTCCTGGCTCTTGTTTCTTGGTGGTGTGAGGTCCCCATGTCTCTCTACTCACTTCTATCTTTTATATTTCAAAAGAGATTGGTTTAAGACACAACCTAATCTTGTAGATTGAGTCCGGCCTCATTAACATAACTGCCTCTAATCCTGCCTCATTAACATCATAGAGGTAGGATTTACAGCACTTAGGAAAATCACATTAGATGAGAAAATGGTGGACAATCACGCAATACTGAGAATCATGGCCTAGCCAAGTTGGCTCATATTTTGGGGGACACAGTTCAATCCGTGACATCACCTAAATTTAGAAACTATCTCAAGAATTGATTAGACATGTTGAACACTAATGACCAAAGACCAGATGAGTTGTGGGATGACATCAAGGACGTCATACATGAGGAAAGCAAAAGGTCATTAAATAGACAGGAAAGAAAGAAAAGACCAAAATGGATGGCAGAAACTTGCTCTTGAACGTCAATTAGCTAAAGCAAATGGAAGAAATGATGAAGTAAAAGAGCTGAACAGAAGATTTCAAAAGACAGCTCAAGAAGACAACGTAAAGTATTATTATGAAGTGGGCAAAAACCTGGAGTAAGAAAACCAAAAGGGAAGCTGAAAGAACTGAAGAAAAATTCAGGTCTCGAGTTGCAATGTTGAAGGATTCTACGGACCAAAAAATTGAATGACACAGGAAACATCAAAAGAAGATGGAAGGAATACACAGAGTCACTGTACCAAAAAGAATTGGTCGACAGTCAACCATTTCAGGAGGGAGCATATAATCAAGAGCCAATGGTATTGAAGGAAAAAGTCCAAGCTGCACTAAAGGCATTCGGAAAAAACAACGCTCTAGGAATTGACAGAATACCAATTGAGATGTTTCAACAAACAGATGTAGCACTAGAGGTGCTCACTCATCTATGCCAAGATATTTGGAAGACAGCTACCTGGCCAATCAACTTGAAAAGATCCATATTTGTGTCCATTCCAAAGTAAGGTGATGCATCTGAATGTGGATATTATTGAATAACATCTTCAGTATCACACAGGAGTAAAATTTTGCTAAAGATTATTCAAAAATGGTTGCAGCAATACATCAACACGGAACTGCCAGAAATTCAAGGCAGATTCAGAAGAGGATGTGGAACAAAGGATATTGCTGATGTCAGATGGATCTTGGCTGAAAGCAGAGAACACCAGAAAGATGTTTACCTGTGTTTTATTGACGATGCAAAAGCATTTGACTGTGTGGATCATAACAAATTATGAATAACAATGCGAGGAATGAGAATTCCAGAACACTTAATCGTGCTCATGAGGAACCTGCGCATAGACCAAGAGGCAGTCGTTAGAACAGAACGAGGGGAAATTGCGTGGTTTAAAGTCAGGAAAGGTGCGTGTATAAGAGTATATCCTTTCACCATATTTATTCAATCTATATGCTGAGCAAATAATCTGAGAAGCTAGACCATATGAAGAAGAACTTGGCATCAGGATTGGAGGAAGACTCATTAATAACCTGCAATATGCAGATGACACAACCTTGCTTGCTGAAAGTGAAGAGTTCTTGAAGCACTTACTGATGAAGATCCAAGACTACAGCCTTCAGTATGGAGTACACCCCAACATAAAGGAAACAAAAATTCTCACAACTTGACCAATAAGCAACATCATGATAAATGGAAAAAAGATTGAATTCGTCAAGGATTTCATTTTACTTGAATCCCCAATCAACTCACATGGAAGCAGCAGTCAAGAAATCAAATGATGTATTGCATTGGGAAAATCTACTGCAGAAGACCATTTTAAAGTGTTAAAGAGCAAAGATGACACTTTGAGGACAAGGTACACCTGGCCCAAGCCATGTATAAGGGTTAAAGTTGTGTATCAACTTAGCTGGGCCGTGATTCTCAGTGGTTTGGCAGTCATATAATGATGTAATCACCTCTGTGATTAGATCTGATATAATGTAATCACCTCCATGATGAGATCTGCTATGACTAGCCAATCAGTTAAAAGGGAGTTTCCTTGGAGGTGTGGTCTGCATGCAACATATGTGGACTTTCTGGCAAAGCTTGTTGGCTTTTGCTCCGCTCTGGATCCTGCATTTGGCTCGTCATCATCTGATCTCTGGTTCTTGGGACTTGGGCCAGCAGCCTGCCATCTTATCTCTTGATCTTAGATTCATCAGCCTTCACAGCTCATGAGCCAGCAGCCTGCCATCTGACCTGTGGATCTTGGGTTCATCAGCCCCTGCAGCTACGTGAGTCAGGAGAAGCCTCCAGCCTGATGCCTGACCCATGAACTTGGAACTCGCAATCCTCCACAACCACCTGAGCCATTTCCTTGACATAAATCTCTCCCCCTCTCTCTCTTTATATATATGTGTACATATATATAAAATATATATATATATCCAAAACATGTGAGACAAAGTATATATGTATATATATATGTATACACACACACACACACACACACATGGACATATGCAAATGTTTCCTTAGGCTGGGTTCTCTACAGAAGCAAAACCAGTGAAACGTATACACACACACACACACACACATATATGTATGTATGTACATATATGTGTGTGTGTGTATATATATATATATATATACACACACAAACATATAAATATATATATGGAGCCCTGGTGGCACAGTGGTTAAGAGCTCAGCTGTTAACCAAAAGGTTGGCAGTTCAAAACCACCAGCTGCTCCTTGGAAATCCTATGGGTCAGGTATCAGGCTGGAGGCTTCTCCTGACTCACGTATCTGCAGGAGCTGACGAACCCCACATTGGCAGGTCAGATGGCAGGCTGCTTGATGACAGGCTGGGGAGGCTGATGAATCCAAGATCAGTAGGTAAGACAGCAGGCTACTGCCTCACAGGTTGTGGAGGCCGATGAATCCGAAGATTGGCAGGCAATACAGGAGGTCGCTAGCTCAAGTCCCAAGAACCAGAGGTCAGATTATGACAAGCCAGATGCAGGATCCAGAGCAAGCAAAAGCCAATGAACTTTGCCAGAACGTCCATATATATTGGATACAGGCCACAGCCCTGAGGAAACTCCCCTTACTACTGATTGGATGATCACATCATGGAAATGATTACATTATATCACAAAATGGAGGATAACTACATCATTACGTAAGTGCCAAACCACTAAGAATCATGGCCCACCCAAGTAGACATACAACCTTAACCATCACAGTCCACCACTTGTCAACTTGGCAACTGTACATATCTCCTTAAACCATACACAGTCTCTAAATAAAGACAATTTCAAAGTCATGCTTGGCACCTAACATGGTACAACTAACATGTGTACAACCGAAAATGCATTAGGCCTATTTACATCATATATTTTTCTAAGGGAAGAAAACAAAAATATTTGATGCACACTTACATGGAAGAAACACTCATGACAATTATAGTCCTCATTTCTGCAACTGGTCATGTGGTCGTAGCTGGCATTTAGAACTACCTTTTTCCATCACCCATTCTGTTTTTGCTTTTTCCTCAGCAAGCACCTCACCTGGTTGTGGTTCTTTCCTTGGTAGGGTGACTTAAACCTTCATTCCTGAAGTGCCTGGGCCATTACTAGTCATATTGGAACTGGGTTGCTGTAGTTTTCCATTGACTTTAATCACCGGGCATGGTAGTACTAAGAAATGTCCAAGGGATCTCCTGTATTCCAGACATACTCTTCTTTACCTCAATTATGTAATATCAGTCTGATTTCCTCTTGGTAATCAGGATCAATCACACCAGTCAAAACAGTATCTCATTTCTTTCCCTGTTGATCCAGAGGCATGAGTAGCCCAAAGTGGCAAGGTGACATTTTTAACTTCCACTTCAGTTGAATAATTATTGTGTCTCCTGGTGGGAGAATTCCTCCCTTTTGAACTAAGACCTTGTTTTAGGCTGGGTTTTCTAGAGAAGCAAAACCAGTGAAGTGTGTATATATACATATATATATATATATATATACTTTGTCTCACATATCTTGGACGTACTTTGGATATGTTTTCAGGAAGGACTAGTTCCTGGGGAAGGACATCATGCTTGGTAAAGTAGAGGATCAGCGAAAAAGAGGAAGACCCTCAAGAACATAGATTGACACAGTGGCTTCAACAATGGGCTCAAACATAGCAATGATTGTGAGGATGGCACAGGATTGTGCAGTGTTTCCTTCTGTTGTACATAGGGTTGCTATGAGTTAGAACAGACTAGACAGCACCTAAGAACAACAGCTGTAACAGAAATACCACAAGCAGATGGTTTTAATAAACATGAATTTATTTTCTCACAGTGTAAGAGGCTAGAATTCCAAATTCAGGGCACCAGCTTTAGGGGAAGGATTTCTCTGTCAGCTCTGAGGGATGGTCCTTGTCTTTTCTGAGCTTTTGCTCCTTGGCAATCTTCATGTGGCTTGACATCTCTCTCCCCCATCTCTGCTTCTCTTGCTTGCTTACTTAACCTCTTTTATATCTCAAAAGAGAGAGATTTAAGACACACCCTACACTAACCCTGTCTCGTAACTTAGCAAAGACAACCCATTCCCAATGGGACTATAGCCACAGGCATAAAAGATAGGATTTACAGCACATATATTGGGGGGTACATAATTTAATCTAGAACATTCCATGTTTTGGCCCTCAAGCATTTATGTCCTTGCCTCATGCAACACATTAACCCCATCACAGTTTGTTTGCCATATGAATTTTGTAGTCAATTTTTCAAGTGATAAATCTTACCCTTGGGAGTTGTGCATTCATGCAGTTAATTGATCAAATATATAATCTCATGTTGAAACAGCATCTCTAATTTCAACAACCTGTTTAGGTTATTCCAAGATAATCAGTTCCTTACCTGTTGATAGGCAAGTTTTGACATGGAACTTGTTCTATCGTAATTAGCATTCTGAAGTCAAAATTAGATAAAAAAGACTATTTCCTTTACTTCTTGACCTCTTAGAAGAAAACATTATTTGGAACATGAAGACTAAAGAAATCCCAACCAAAAAATTTAAAATATAACTATTCAAGGATATAAACCAACATGATTGTGTTTTCTAAAGTTTTTATTCCTCTAATACAATATTTATAAACTGGAAGTGTCATTGGCTCTAATTATTCCCATCATTGCATTTTTTTTTTTTGCTTTAGCATTTTTTTAATTGCGCTTTAAGTGAAAGTTTACAGTTCAAGTCAATTTCTCATACAAAAATTTATACACACATTGCTATGTGACCTTAGCTGCTCTCCCTATAATGTGACAGCACACTCCTCCTTTCCACCCCGGATTTCCCATGTCCATTCAACCAGCTCCTGTCCATTTTTGTCTTCTCGTCTCACCTCCGGACAGGAGCTACCCATTTAGTCTCATGAATCTAATTGAGCTAAGAAGCACTCTCTTCACGAGTGTTATTTTATGTCCCATAGTCCAGTCTAATCTTTGTCTGAAGAGCTGGCTTCAGGAATGGTTCAAGTTCTGGGCTAACGGAGAGTCTGGGGGCCATGTCTTCTGGGGTCCCTTCAGTCTCAGTCAAACTATTAAGTCTGGTCTTTTTACTAGAATTTGAGTTCTGCACCCCACTTTTCTCCTGCTCCACCAGGGACTCTGCATCTTGTTCCCTGTCAGGGCAGTCATTGGAGGTAGCTGAGCACCATCTAGTTCTTCTGGTCTCAGACTAATGGAGGTTTATGTGGTCCTTTCTGTCTCTTGGGCTGATATTTTCCTTGTGTCTTTGGTGTTCTTCCTTCTCTCTTGCTCCAGGTGGGTTCTGACCAACTGATGCATCTTATCAGCTGCTCATAGGTGGATGAATTTATGTCTGGATTCTCAATTCTGTTCCATTGGTCTATGTATCTGTTGTTTTACCAGTACCAGGCTGTTTTGAGTACTGTGGCGGTATAATAGGTTCTAAAATCCGGTAGTGTGAGGCCTCCCACTTTGTTCTTCTTCTTGAGTAGTGCTTTACTTATTCAGGGCCTCTTCGCTTTCCATATGAAGTTGGTGATTTGTTTCTCCATCTCATTAAAAAATGCTGGTGGAATTTGGATCGGGATTGCATTGTATCTGTAGATCACTTTGGGTAGAATTGACATTTTCACAACGTTGCATCTACCTATCCATGAGCAAGGTATGTTTTTCCACTTATGCAGGTGTCTTTTGGTTTCTTGCAGTAGTGTCTTGTAGCTTTCATTGTATAGGTCTTTTACATCTCTGGATAGATTTATTCCTAAGTATTTTATCTTCTTGGGGGCTGTTGTAAATGGTATTGATTTGGTGATTTCCTCTTCAAAATTCTCTTTGTTGGTGTAGAGGAATCCAACTGATTTTTGTATGTTTATCTTGTATCCTGAAACTTTGCTGAAACTTTTATTAGTTCCAGTAGTTTTCCTGTGGATTATTTGGGGTTTTCTATGTATAAGATCATATCATCTGCAAATGGAGATACTTTTACTTCTTTCTTACCAATTTGGATGCCCTTTATTTCTTTTCCTAGCCTAATTACTCTGGCTAGGACCTCCAGCACAAAATTGAATAAGAGTGGTGATAAAGGGCATCCTTGTCTGGTTCCTGTTCTCAAGGGGAATGCTTTCAAAGTCTCTCCATTTAGGATGATGATGGCTATTGGCTTTGAATAAATGCTCTTAATTATATTGAGGAATTTCCCTTCTATTCCTATTTTATTGAGAGTTTTTATCATGAATGGGTGTTGGATTTTGTCAAATGCCTTTTCTGCATCAATTGATAAGATCATGTGGTTCTTGTCTTTTGTTCTGATTATGTGATGGATTACATTGTTTTTCTAATGTTGATCCATCCCTGCATACCTGGTATAAATCCCGCTTGATCATGGTGACTTGTTTTTTTGATATGTTGCTGAATTCTATTGGCTAGAATTTTGTTGAGGATTTTTGCATCAATGTTCAGGAAGGATACTGGTCTATAATATTCTTTTTTTGTGGTATCTTTACCTGGTTTTGGTATCAGGGTTATGCTGGCTTCACAGAATGAGTTTGGGAGTATTCCATCCTTTTCTATGGCTGAAATACCTTTAGTAGTAGTGGTGTTAACTCTTCTCTGAAAGTTTGGTAGCATTCTCCAGTGAAGCCATCCGGATGAGGGATTTTTTTGTGGGGAGTTTTTAAATTACCTTTTCAATCCCTTCTTTTGTTATGGGTTTATTTAGTTGTTCTACCTCAGTTTGTGTTAGTTTAGGTAGGCAGTGAGTTTCTAGAAATTTGTCCATTTCCTCTAGGTTTTCAAATTTGTTAGAGTACAATTTTTCATAGTACTCTGTTATGATTCTTTTAATTTCTGTTGGGTCTGTTGGGATATCACCCATCTCATTCCTTATACAGGTTATCTGCTTCCTCTCGTGGTTTTTTTTTTTTTTTTTTTTTTTTTTTTTGTCAGTTTGGCCAATAGTTTATCAATTTTGTAGATCTTTTCAAAGAATCAGCTTTTGGTATTGTTAACTCTTTTAATTGTTTTTCTATTTTCTATCTCATTTAATTCTGCTCTGATTCTATTTAAAAAAAATTTTTTTATTGTACTTTAGATGAAGATTTACAGAGCAAATAGTTTCTCATTAAACAGTTAGTACACATATTGTTTTATGATATTGGTTAACAACCCCACGACATGTCAACACTCTCCCTTCTCGACCTTGGAGGACCTTTTCTTTGGTGAAAATATGCATAGCCAAGGTTACACCATTTCAAAAGTTTCTACATGTACAGTTCAGTGACATCGCTTACATTCTTCTCGTTGTGCTATTCTCACTATCCTTTTCCAAATTATTCCATCAGCATTATCTTCAACTCACTGCCCCCAAGGCTTCCCATCAAACCTTTTGAGTTGCTGTTGTCAATTTGATCTCACATAGATAATTCTTTTTTCTTTTTTATGCCTTAGATGAAGGTTTGCAGAAAAAATACTTTCTCATGACGTGTCAACATTGTCCCTTCTCAACCTTGGTTTCCCTATCTCCAGCTTTCCTGTCCCCTCCTGCCTTCTAGTCTTTGTCCCGGGACTGCTGTGCCTCATTAGTCCCATTTTGTTTTATGAGGTTCTCCAGTCCCAGGCTGAATGGTGAACTTTGGGAGTGACTTCACCATTAAGCTACAAGGGTATCCAGGGCCATCCTCTCGGGGTTTCTCCAGTCTGTCAGGACAGTACATCTGGTTGGGTTTTTTTTGTGTGTGAATTAGAATTTTGTTCTACATCCTTTTCCAGCTCTGTCCAGAACCCTCTAATGTGATCCCAGTCAGAGCAGTCAGTGGTGGTAGCCGGGCACCATCTAGCTGTACTGGACTCAGTCTGGTGGAGGCCTTGGTAGCTGCGGATCATTAGTCCTTCAGACTAATCTTTTCCTAGTATCCTGTTCTCTTCATTCTCCCTTGCTCCCGAAGGGATGAGACCAGTGGAGTATCTTAGATGGCTGCTCACAGGCTTTTAAGACCCCAGACGCTACTCACCAAGGTAGAATGTAGAACATTGTCTTATAAACTGTGTTATGCCAGTTGAGCTAGAAGTTCCCCGAGACCATGGTCCCCACAGCCCTCTGCCCAGCAATTCTGTCCCTCAGGGGGTTTGGAAGTGTCTTTGGGGCTTCCATGGCCTTTCCTTATACAAGTTGTGCTGGCTTCCCCAGTATTGTGTACTGTCTTACCTTTCACCAAAGTTACCACTTATCTATTGTCTATTTAGTTCCCCCCATCCCTCCCATCCTTCATAACCAACAAAGATTGTTACTTTTTGTGTGTAAACTTTTACATGAGTTTTTACAGTAGAGGTCTCATACAATATTTTCCTTTTGTGATTGACTTATTTCACTCAGCATAATGTCCTCCAGTTTCATCCATGTTATGAGATGCTTCACAGGTTCATCATTGTTCTTTATCGTTGTGTAGTACTCCATTGTGTGTGTGTACCACCATTTGTTTACCCTTTCATCTGTTGATGGGCATCTAGGTTGTTTCCATCTTTTTGCTATTGTGAACAGTGCTGCAATGAATATGGGTGTGCATATGTCTATTTGTGTGTTGGCTCTTATTTCTCTAGGATGTATTCCTAGGAGTGGGATTGCATTTTGTAGTGCTTTTTTTTTTTTTTTTTTTTTTTTGCAGTGCTGACGTTTTCTTTGTTCCTCTTACTCTCCCGTGCCGAGTTCCTGTTGTTTATGGATTTTTTTTTTTTCATTTCTTTTGGTTATGTGGCTTTTGTTTTTACTGAGACTTTATGTTTTTCTTCTTTATTTTGATGAGTTGGTTTGTTAACTTTCTTTGTGGTTACCTTGAAATTTACCTTATCTTCCTAGATTTGAACCAGTCTATTATTACTTGGTATCACCTTGCCTTCCTCTTCATTAGAAGGTTCTATACCTACACCGTTTATTCCCTCTTTTATTGTTCTGATGTTGCCATTTATAGATTAACCTCTCTGGTTACCTGTTATAATTCTTTTGGTTTTTCATAGTCCTTAAGAGTTCATTTCCTAGGTTGGTATCTGGCTAGAACAATCCTGTCTCCTATAGTCAGCCATGATCTGATGTTATTTGTTCTCAGATTGAAGGACTCCCTTTAGTAAGTCTTGTAAGCTTGGTTTGGTGTTTGCATAGTCCCTTAATTTCTGTTTATCTGGAAATGACCTAAATTCACCATCATATTTGAACAAGAGTTTTGCAGTATATATCATTCTTGGCTGGCAATTTTTCTTTCAAGGTTTTATATATGCCATCCCATTGCCTTCTTGCCTGCATGGTTTCTGCTGAATAATCTGAACTTAGTCTTATTGTTTCACCTCTGTATGTGACTTTTTGTTTTTCTTGAGCTGCTCTCAGAATTCTTTGTTTGTCTTTGGTTTTAGCCAGTGTGATTATGATATGCCTTGGTGATTTTCCTTTGGGGTCTGTTCTATATGGGGTTCGTTGAGCTTGTTGAATGGTCAGCTTTCCATATTTCATGATATTGGGGAAGTTTTCTGTCAGCAATTCTTCAATGATCCTCTCTGTGTTTTCTGTTGTCTCCCCTGTTCTGGAATTCTGATCACTCGAAAATTTTTGCTTTTGATTGTATCCCACATAATTCTCAGGCTTTCTTCATTTTTCTTTGTTCTTTTTTCTGAGTTTTTCCTCAAACAGAGGTGTATCCAAGTGTTTGTCTTTAATTTCACTGATCCTATCTTCCATCATTTCAAACTGCTCCTCAGCCCTTCTATGATACCGTCCATTTCTGAAATCTTGTTGTTTATCTTTTGGATTTCTAATGGTTGTTTTTGTATGATTTCTAGTTGTGAATTTATTTTGGCATTTTGTTCCTGTATTATTTTCTTGACCTATTCCATTTTTTTGTCTGTATTTTCTATGAATTTGTCTGGCTTTTCCATGAATTTGTCTATTTTTTCCTCATTTTTGCTTGCTTTTTGCTTAAACTCTTGGATAATTCTGAATATTAGAGATATGAATTCCCTATCAGTTAGGTCTAGTGCCTTTTATTCTACTGGAAGGTCATCTGGTTTTATATTTTGGACACTTACTGGAACCATCCTGTCCTGCTTTTGTAAATGTTTTGATATTGTCTGCTGTCTTTGGGGCATTCAGTGGTTATTTTCCTCGTTTATTGATTGTAGATTGGTTTGTTTCATTCTGCTTTTTTGTTTTATTTGATTATGTCTGAGCAGGCGGGCTGTTGGTTCTTCATTGTTTGCTCATCCCTGGGCACGATACTTTTCACCTCCTTCTCTAATGGGCAGGGTCAGTCACTCAGCTATGGTACAGCAGAGCAGGTCCAGCTGAAGGGGAGTTTCTGGGATGGGTTGTTTGTGGCACTTACCAGGGCTGACAGTGCGGACTGGGAATCAGTGCAGGGCAGGTTCCAGTAAGCCGTGCCTGTGCTGCTTGGGAGTGTGATGTTCAGCGCATGATGCAGGTAGGCAGGAAGGAGGAGGTAGATTGTGATGTGTGGAGCTAAGATGGGTATGGGAAAGATGAGATTGAGGAGAGAGGAACAGGAGCCAAAAACATACACACAAACAAAAAAGAGTGCTAAGGAGCTTGCTATTATAGTGGAGAGATGAGAGACTGAGAAATGGGGAAAAACCAAAATGAAAAGAAAAAGAAAAAAGTGAATAAATCAAAAAACTGGAAATGAAGAAAGACAAAAATGGAATAAGAGAGAGAAGAAAACAAAACAAAGAAACAAACAAAAACAAAAAACCCAAAAACAAGAAAAAAGAAATGCCCCCAGGGATGTCCCTGTGTATCTGTGCACCAGAGTAAGGGAGTAGCTTCCAAGCTGCATGGTACTGCCCAGCTAGAAGGGGCTCCCACGCAGAGAAAAGAAAAAGAAAACAAACAAACAAATCAAAACAGAACAAATCAGAGCAAACAAAGAAAAAAACAAAAAAGCCCCGGGGGTCCCACCAGCGTGGCGGCACAGGTTGGGAAGCAGTTTCACACTTGAGCAGTGTTTTGCAGCCTTTCAGGATGAAGCAAAGATGGCGCCCAGAGCCAGGTATTTGAGAGAAAGGAGGGGGAGGTGGTGACAGGTAAGGAAAAAATCTAAAGAAGCGGAAAAATGCAATACCAGCAGCCAACAAAAGGCACTCAGGGAGCCGGCCAATGCGGGCAGATGGAATCCAAGCAACACTGGGGTGAAGCTGTTGCTTCCCTGCCAAGAGACTGTGGCTGCAGGAAGCAGAGGAGGCTAAGTGGGGGTGAAGAAGGGTGGGGGGTGGGAAAACATATATCACTGGTTTCCGGTTGTTCTGTCTCCTGCTGGAAGCTCCGTGAAGCTGCTTTCTCAAACCCCCTGTTTGCTGATCTCCGATAGGTGTCCAAGATGGTGGATCCTTGCTGCAGTAGCTGATAGGGGACCTCTGCATGTATCTCTCCTTGCTCTCTGTTCTCAGTCAGTTTCTTATTCCATTTGGTGCTTGGCAGAGTTCTTTATCTCTTCATTTGATGCTTAGGATTTCAGGATTGGCATGTGACTCTGTTTGACTTAGGTTTTCAGATCTGTGCTGCGGAGGAATGGAGTGGTGCTTCTGACTACAGTGCCATGTTGCTCTGAAGTCTCTGCTCTGATTCTTATTATTTCCTTTCTTCTGGTGCCTGAGGGCTTCTTTGCTGTTCTCTTTCTGCTTGTTCCAGTTGTAAGGTTAGTGTTTTGATTATGGCCCTTTCTTCTTTTCGGATGTGTGCGTTTATTGCTATAAACTGAACTCTGAGCACTGCTTTTGCTGTGTCCCAATGGTTCTGGTAGTATGTGTTTTCATTCTCTGAATTTCTTTATTCCACCCTTGATTTCTTCTATAACCCAGTAGTTTTTGAGTAAGGTGTTGTTCAGTTTCCATGGTTTTTTTTTTTTTTTTCCCTTTCTTTTTCTGTTACTGATTTCTACTTTTATGGCTTTATGGTCAGAAAAGATGCTTTGTAATATTTTAATCCTTTGGATTTTGTTAAGGCTTGCTTTATGGCCTAATACGTGGTCTATTCTGGAGAATGTCCCATGTGCGTTGGAAAAGAAAGTATACTTGGCTGCTGTTGGGTCGAGTGTTCAGTATATGTCTATGAGATCAAGTTGGTTGATTGTTGCATTTAGCTCTTCTGTGTCTTTGTTGAGCTTCTTTCTAGATGTTCTGTCCTTCACCAAAAGTGATGTGTGAAAGTCTCCTACTACTATTGTGGAGCTGTCTATCTCTCTTTTCGGTGCTGTTAGAGTTTGTTTTATGTATTTTAGAGCCCTGTCATTGGGTGCGTAAATATTTATATAGTTATGTCCTCCTGGTGTATTACCCTTTAATCATTATATAGTGTCCTTCCTTATACTTTGTGGTGGATTTTACTTTAAAGCCTATTTTGTCAGAGATTAATACTACCACTCCTGCTCTTTTTTGGTTGTTGTTTGCTTGATATATTTTTTCCATCCTTTTAGTTTTAGTTTATTTGTGTTTTTAAGACTAAGGTGTGTCTCTTTCAGGTAGCATAGAGATGGATCATGTTTTTTAATCCAATCTGCCACTCTCTGTCTCTTTATTGGTGCATTTAGTCCATTTACATTCAGCATAATTATTGATAGGTATGAGTTTAGTGCTGTCATTTTGATCTCTTTTTTGGTGTGTTATTCACAGTTTCTTTGTTCCACTTACTTTTCTGTGCTGAGTCATTTTTCTTTATGTATTTTCTTTTCATCTTTTTCATTGTTGTTGATTTTGTGTTTGCTGAGTCTTTATATTTTCTAGTTTTTTATTTTGTCTTGTAGGATTCTTAGTTTCCTTTGTGATTACCATAATATTTACCTCCATTTTTCTAAGTGTATACCAGTCTTTTATTTCTTTATGTTGGTTTGACTTTCTCTCTACACGAAAAATCTACGTCTACATTTTTTTTTTAATGATACTAGTTATTTTTTTTTTTTTAATTGTACTTCAGGTGAAAGCTTACAGAACAAATAGTTTCTCATGAAACAGTAGTACACATATTGTTTTATGACATTGGTTAACAACCCCATGACATGTCAACCCTCTCCTTTCTTGACCTTCTTCTTTTTTTATTTTTTTTTTGGTGAAAATATACATAGCCAAAGATACACCATTTCAAAAATTTCTACATGCACAATTCAGTGACATCAACTATGCTCTTCCAATTGTGCCGCTATTCTCACTTTAGATGAAGGTTTATAGAACAAAATAGTTTCTCATTAAACAGTTAGTACACATGTTGCCCTATGACAATGGTTAACAACCTCACTACACATCAACACTGTCCTTACTCAACCTTGGGTTCCCTATCACCAGCTTTCCTGTCTGGAAATGCCCTAATTTTGCCATCACATTTGAGAGACAGTTTTGCTGGCTATATAATTCTTGGCTGGCGATTTTTTCCTTCAAGGCTTTATATATGTCATCCCATTGCCTTCTTGCCTGCATGAAGTTTCTGATGAGTAGTCCAAGCTTAGACTTACTGACTCTCCTTTGTAGATGACTTTGTTTATCACTAGCCACTCTGAAAATTCTCTTTATCTTTGGTTTTGGCAAGTTTAATTATAATATGTCTTGGTATCTTTCTTTTGGGATCTACCTTGTGTGGGGTTCAATGAGTATGTTGGATAGATATCTTGTCATCTTTCATAACATCAGGGAAGTTTTTTGCCGACAAATCTTCAACAATTCTCTCTGTATTTTCTGTTATCCCCCCTGTTCTGGTACTCCAATCATTCATAGGTTATTCCTCTTGATAGAACCCCACATAATTCTTAGGGTTTCTTCATTTTTTAAAATTCTTTTATCTGATTTTTCCTCAGGTAAGTTGATGTCAAGAGTTTTATCTTCAATCTCACTAATTCTGACTTCCATTGCCTCAGTTCTGCTCCTATGACTTTCTACTGAGTTGTCTAATTCTGAAATTTTATTGTTAATCTTCTGGATTCCTGTTTGCTGTCTCTCTATGGATTGTTGCAGACTGTTAAATTTGTCATTGTGCTCTTCTATAATCTTCTGACATCTCTATTGCTTTGTCTGTGATTTCCTTGGCTTGTTCTGTGTTTTGCCTGATCTCCTTCTTGAAGAGTTCTGTATACTAAACTTTTGTATTCTACCTCCAGTAATTCCAAGAAGTTCTCTTCCTCCAGAAAATTTCTTGATTCTTTGTTTTGGGAGCTTCCTGCAGCCATCATGGTCTGCCTCTTTATGTGATTTGAGATTGATTGTTGTCCCTGAGCCATCAATAAGTTATTATATTTATTTATTTTGTTTGCATACTGTGTCCTAGCTTCTTGTTTTGTTTTGTTTTGATATGCCCAAATAGGTTGCTCACATGCCTTGAAGCTCTAATATCCTGTCACAAGGTGATTAGTTCTGTTACTAGGTATTGAGCCCAGGAGTCCTTTTACTTTTCTTGTATGGATTCAGCTCAGGTGTCCAGATAGTCAGTCACCAAGTGTGTGGTGCGAGCTCTCACCTAGAGTCCTATATAGGCAGGGGTGATTGGAGTAGGCACAGGTATCTGGCTGCAGTAAGGAGTCACACCCTGAGCAAGGTAGGGGGCTGACAGCTGCCCCTTATTGTCTGGGAGGAAAGTGTGTCCCTGTTCCCTAGAGTGCGTAGGTTTTGCACCTGGACTATGGGAACCCAATGCTATTGACTCTAAGGACTGGGAGGCACCACTTATTCTTAGACCCCTGTCTCAGTTGGCTAGGTGGCACAGATGGAGCCACAAGTCCTCAGGTCCCTGATGTGGGTAGGTGAGGACTCTGCTTAATGGGCAGAGCATTATCAAATGTCATGAAACTGCCACTCCACCATACAGCTGATATAGTGAAGTTAGGCTTCAGGTATATACCTTGTTGTAATGTGCTGATGAGGGCATATGCTATTGAAATGGGCCCACACAGTTCTATGCCACGGTAAAAAGCATTCAAAGTCCATGGACCCCTTATATCTGTGCCTAGGCAAAGGAGCTGTGCCTGCCCTGAGTTCCTGGCTTAGGGGATCTGGCAGATAATTTTTTCCTGTTCGTTAATTTGTTCCCTCTTCAAGGCCAGGAGAATGGCTCAGGGCACCTGAAGGGTCCTACTTCTGGCCCAAGGGACACAGCAGTTGCTGAAGCCAGCCTAGGACCTGGTGGCGAGTGGGAAGGGAGCAGGAAAACAGGAGAGAATTTCTTCCCAAACGGGGTGTTTTTTGATCCAGGCGGTTGGTTATACGCATGTACTTATCTTTTGCTGATTGAGCTCTGCTTTTCATTGGCTCTGGAAGCCTGAGCAGACTCTCCACCACTCAGTGTCTCCTGATGTGGAAAATGTGTCTGGAATGCCACTGGATGCCTCACCCTACATGCAGCTGATCTGGCCCGCAGGGCACCAGCTCCATCCAGGTCAGATCTGGGAACTCCTCACTGCTTCTGAACTGTCTTTCCCTCCCCTGCCACTCAGTTAGATTCCTCAGTGCTGCCTTTGGTGTTCAGGGCTCCTAGATTGTCATATATAATCGATCACTTATTTTCTCGGGTCTTTGTTTAAGAGGGACCACCCGAAGCTCTGACTAGTCTGCCATCTTGGCCCTGCCCCCACCATTGCCTCTTTAAAATTAAATCCAATTAAAGCCTTTTCTAAATTGTGAAATATTTAGATTCCCCCCACCTTCAATAACAGAAGGAGTTCAAACCAAAGGAATTGTTTGACCGTAGAAAGCAGAGGTGAAAATAAATAGAATTCATCAATAGAATTATTTTAACTAACTTAATGTCTGAGAAAATAGAAAGAAGATATATATATATGTGCAAAACACCCTGTTTCCAAGCCATATATATCAATACGCTTATGCCACAAAATGGTAATAATTTGTACAAGTGGTTGGACCCACCTTGGATTTGTGAGGCTTTTTTTAACTTATTTTATTTTGTTGTTGTTGTTGATGTTGAGAATATACACAGCAGAGCATACACCAGTTCAAAAGTTTCTACAAGTACAGTGACATTAATTACATTCTTCCAGTTGTACAACCATGCTTACCCTCCTTTTCTGAATTATTGCTTCCCTATTAATATAAACTCACTGCCCTCTAAGCTTCCTACCTAATCTTTAGAGTTGCTAATATCAATTTGATCCCATACAGATAGTTCTTAAAAGAGCACAATGCTCAAAGCAGACAGTCTTTACTAATTAAGCTATGTGAATAGGAATTGACTACATGGCAATGGGTTTGATTCTGGTTTTTTATTGTCTGATTTAAAGACTTCAGGTGACATTTTTCGTTTAAGATTTAAGGTTTAAAGTTTAAAGATTATCTCAGGGCAATAGTTTTGGGGGTTCATCCAGCCTCCATGGCTCCAAAAATTCCATGGGAATTTGAAATTCTGTTCTGCATTTTTCCCATGTTGATCAGGATTGTTCTATAGAATCTTTGATCAAAAGGTTCAGTAATGGTAGTCAGGCACCATCGAGTTCTTCTGAGCTCATGGCAAAGGAGGCAGTTCTTCATGGAGACAATTAGCCATACATTCCATTTCTTCCTCCTGTTTCTGACTCTCCTTCCTCTGTTGCTCCAGGCAAATAGAGACCAATTGTTGTACTTTGGGTGGCCCCTTGCAAGCTTTTCAGACCCCAGGCATTATACAACAAACTAGGAGGTAGAACAGAATCAATAAGTTTTACAACTGTACAAAGTTGAATTGGCAAATGTTGCATAATAGATATATTTACAACAACAAAAAGAGCAGCTGCTGAGGCTGCTTGTGGAAAACCAAACACCTCATGGGATTTGGTTTCTTGACTTGGAGGTTTAGGGTCATGGTGTCATGGGATTTATGAGTGTCTTAAATTTTACACTTACCTCTCTGAACTACTTTATGAAATTAAAAAGACATATAATTGATTAACCGATAGTTGGATATAGTTAAAATTTGGTCTAATCAGAACTATAATTTTTAAATTAAAATGTCTACTGTTTAACTACTGATTTATTTGAATGAATTATTTGTGGCGATATCTAAACAAATTAGGATAGACTCTTATTCAGTCTTGCTAATTATTGTGTACCACAAAGGAATCTAAATTATATAATTTTCTATTGTTACTAGTTGATTACTTTAGTATTTCAGTCTCTTCATATGGGAGTTACAGGAAATTTGTGTTCAATATTAAGAATAAAATCTTCAGTGTGCTTTTATCTTCTTTCAGCCACAGTCAAGATGTGATTCCTTTATAATTCATTCATATTCTTTCTTTCTCTTTTTTTTTCTTCCCTCCATCTCTCCCCTCCAAAAAAAACACACACACACAATGAATGTTCATTTCTCTTCAGAGCATTTATTTTCCAGATCAGCATTTTCTCTCTAGTACGATTTACTTACTTTATTATCTATGTAACTAAGTTGTTTTTCATTTGCAAGCCCTAAGTAATAGTTAGATAAAAACTTTATAGTTACATTTTAAAAAAATTTATGTGCATGTATGTGTGTGCTAAGGGTACAACTGTCGTTTTCTTCTAAGTTGTTTTATGTGGTGTCCAGTGTAAATAAGAAAGTGATTTAAGTTTATTACTCTATAATTAGATCTTTTCTAATGTCACGGAGGAATAGATCCAGTATTGAAAATGAAATTAGATTTTACTGTGTGATTAATAGGAACAGAATGATATGCCTGACTATTAAAAAATATTTTTTAAATATAAAAATGGAAGTGTAGACTTACCGTCATGTAGAAGTCAACTGGAACAATCATCTGGAAAAAAAAATTAGGATGGTTTAACTGTAATCTGGAGTTTTCACACATTCCATAAGATTTTATTCTTAAGAACTAGTCATTTCAGCAGACTATAAGATCCATTAGTAGCATTATAGCATAAAGGCAAAGATACAGAAAACCCTTCCTCTTTCTGTTATCTATTCTTTGACAAAATTAGTGGGCCTTTGGAGACCTAACTAATCCTCTGCATTGAAGCACAAGTCAGACTGCAAACCACAAGACTATAAATACTTCTGAACTTTCTTCTTTATTTGAAAATCGATAAAACCTAGGAAGTTGTATGGAAAGGAGGATTGCATTTCCTTACTTTATTAATTGATTCCTCTAAAAATAACCCTATTATAATCTGTGTAGAAAATATTCTGGTATAACTTCAGGGAGAGATGATGAATAAAAAGTATAAAAGTATGATCCTTCTTCAGTGATAGCTAGTCTGAGGTAGAACACTTTTAAAACTATTGAATGGATTACATCAACAAAATATACAGGAGGTAGAATAATAGGTGGTACTACTCATTCTTTCTGTGTCAGGTACTGAGCAAAGCATTCTCTGTATAGTATCTTATATAAGCCTTGTAAAAATCTCTGAGGTGGGTATTATTAGACAGGTAAGAAAATTTTAATGTGGTCCCACAGTTAGTACTTGATTAACCAGGACTCAAACCAAGGTCTGACTGATTACCAAGCCTATGCCTATATCTTTACCCTGCACTGTTTTATCACATTAAATGTTCTCAAATCACTCTCATAAAGAAATGTCAATAACAGGAAGAATTGAAATTGCTTTGTTTTTGAAATATATCTCATCTGTATGATGGCTAGAAAAGATCTAGAAGAGGGGTTGTGGGAGGGAAGAACAGTGCAGTAAGTTAGCACTAGCTAAGGTACAAACAAATCACCCCAAATCAGTGGCTTTAACATAATGGTTTTGTTTTTCTCTTTTCCCTGATAACATAAAGTCCAAAACAGGAATTCCTCATAGGTGGGCAGCTTTACTCCAAATTATAATTCATTTCCATCCTTCTCATGACTGTGTCATCTGTGACATGTAGTTTTCAAGGGCACTCCAAAAGATGGAAAAGTGTAGTGGATTGTGAAGTGGAGGTTTCTACTGAGCAGGCCTGGTAGTGGTACACATCTCTTCTGTTCATTTTCTGCTTGCAAAAATCAGTCACATTGTTACACCTAACTGCAAAGGAGGCTGAAGAATACAGTATAGCTATGTGACTGGAAGAACAGAGAAGAAGTTTGGTGCTATGGCGTGGAGTTCCAGATGTGAGTGTTACAGGGCTATAAACAGCAATTTGCTAGTGGTAAAGAAAAATTGTTGACCATTTTCAAAGTTAAGCAACCATTATCCTGAATTATTATTTTCTTTCTTTATTATTTTTAATAATAAAACTTTTTAAGTTTTAATTTTTGTTATTTTTAGGTATAAGAGGGAGCCACAAACAACTATCTCAAAATAACAAAATGAACAAGGGTCATGTATGTGTGCACATGTTTGTGTATTTGATTTTGTCAGAGTTGCATAAATTGTAAGGGCGTAAGAGTTCAGCTGCTAACCCAAAAAGGTCAGCAGTTCGAATTCACCAGCTGCTCCTTGGAAACCCAATGGGGCAATTCTACTCTGCTCTATAGGGTTGCCATGAGTTGGAATTGACACGACAGCAACGGATTTGGTTTTTTTGTTTGGTATTTTGTGTTTTGATTATTGCAGTTTTTCCTTTTCCAAATGGCTAGTAAATATATTAATTGCAAATATATCAAATTATCATTTTATATCAATAAAAGCATTACTAGGCTTCTAGCCATGTGTGGAAGCATTTTCCAAGCCACAGCACAGGAAGGTGAAACCCAAACAGAGCCCAGAGGTCTCAATGAGTTGAGGAGACAGAGATCAGAGTTCTAGGAAGTCAGCCGCACAGAGGAAGAGAGAGTTCCAAATATCTCAGAAGGTTCTCCTCAAGTTTTGGCTGGGTATTGATCACCACTTGTGTGATAAGAAACTACTTACTAACGGCTGGGTGAATAAACCATTAGAAAGCAGCAGACCAAACAATTCTTGGAGTTCACATTGGGCTGGGAATAGTTTGTGTTTCCACAGGCGAGAGTGAAAACACCTTTTAAGACATGGTCATTAGGTAGAGTCCTCTGAAAGTTATCACCTTAGTAGCAAATATAATTTAGACCTACAAAGACTGCTCTGGATACAGCCTAAGGAAGCTTAAAAGCAAAGTTGAAAGAATCAACCTCACTCCAAGTAAATGAACTGTGTCTCAGAATAAATTCCTATATCATTTAAAGGAATACAATAAAACATAGCACCCAACAATGTAAAATTCACGATGTCCAGCATTCAATCAAAAATTATCAGACATGCAAAGCAGCAGGAAAACATGAACCACAACCAGGAGAAAATTCAATAAATAGAAAGAGATCTAGAAATGATAGAAAGATGGAATTAAGAGATGAGAACATTAGAAGAGTGATTATAAACATATGCTCAAGAGGGTATAAAGGAGAACATGAACATAATAAGGAGAGAAATGGAAGATACAAAAACATCCAGATGAAACTTCTAGAGAATAAAAATATAATACTTGAAATAAAAAAAAAACGTGGAATGTAATTAACAGCAGACTCAACACTGCAGAAAAACCAGTGAACTTGATGACATAGCAATAGAAACTATCCAAAATGAAGCACAGAAAAAAAAAGAACAGAGCATCAGGGATATGAAGGACAATACAAGTGATCTCACATACACGCAGGCGAAGTCCCAGAATGGGAGGGGAAGAACAGAAAAACTATTTGTAGAAGCAATGGTTGAAAATTCTTCAAATTTAATAAAATATTTTGATGAATAAAAGAGCATTAACAAACCCCAAACAAAATAAACATAGCACATCATAAATACATTGCCAAAAACTATTGATGAAGAAAAAAGTCTTAAAGGCAGCCTGAGAGACAAAAAGACAGGGGGACAAAGATTAAAATGACAGCAGACTTCTTGTCAGAAATTAGTCAAGCTAGAAGACACAGAACAAAATACCTAAAGTACTGAGAGAAAAACAACACCAAAACCAAATAAAAATGTCAATCTAGGATTGATACCCAGTGAAAAAACTCTTTCAAAATGAAGGTAAAATAAAAGTATCTTCAGGCAAATACGAGCCAAGAAAATTCATTGCCAGCAGACCTACACAACACAATGTTGAAGAAATTTCATCAGACAGTAGGAAATTGATCCAGATAGAAATTTGGATACAAATACAGAAGAAAGACCCTATGATATGGTTAAAAGATGGGAAATTTCAAAAGACGTCTTCCTCAAATTTTAAGTCTTTAAAAGATAATTGACTAAATAAAAAATCATAATGATGCATTATAAAGTCTATAATACATATAGAAGTAAGGCATATACAAAAATAGCACAAAGGAAGAGGAAAATGGAAGAACGCTGTTTTAAGTTTATTACACTACATTTAATCAGGGTAATGTTATTGTAATAAACACTATGATAAGTTAAAAAAGACATATCGTAGATCCTTTGAGCAACCACAACAAATTAAAACGAAGAGCTAAAGCTAGTAAGTCCATGGTGGAGACAAAATGTAATACTAAAATAATTAACCCAAAAGGATGCAGGGAAAGAGAGGGAAAAAAAAGACTAAGAAACAAACGTGATAAATAGAAAACAAATAGCAAGATGGTAGATTTAAAGCCAACTATGTTAATAATTATTTTAAATGTTATTGGCTTCATATTCTAATTGAAAGTAGTGATTAGCCAAACTGGATAAAGAAGCAGGACCCAATCATATGCTACCTACAAGAAATCCACTTTAAATATAAAGATACAGATAAGTTAAAAGTAAGGATGGAAAAGGATATATCATGCAAACACTAATGAAAGGAAAGTTGGAGGGGCTACTTCAGCTAAAACAGACTTGAGAAAGAACAATTTACTTGATATAAAGAGAGACATTTCATTATGACAAAAGGGTCAATTCACCAATAGACATAAAAATCAGGAACGTTTACATAGCTAATAATAGAGCTTAAAAATACATGGGGCAAAAAGTGATAGAACTGAAAGGAGATATAGACAATTCCATAATTTTAGTTGGCTATTTCAACAGTGTTCATTCAGCAATTGATAGTGGACAGAAATTAGTAAGACTATAGAAGACCTGAACAACACTATCAACCAACTTGACCTATTTGATTTTTATAAAACATTCCACCCAACTACATCAGAATACATATTCTTTTCAAGTCTACACACAACATTAACCAAGATAGACTATATTCTGGGTCATAAAACAAGTCTCAATTAATTTAAAAGGGTTGAAATCAAACAAAATATGTTCTCAGACTATAAAAGAAGTAAACTAGAAATCAGTAATAGAAGGATATCTGAAATAATCCCCAAATATTTAGAAATTAAACAACTAATGGGTCAAAAAAATTAACTATAAGAAAAAATAGAAAATATTTGGAAATGAATGGGAATAAAAACATAACATCAAAATGTATGGAGTACAGCAGCAGTAACATTTACATAAAAAGTTATAGCATTACATACATACAGTATTAGAAAAAAGGAAAGATCTGAAATTACTGATCTAAGGTTCCACCTTAAGAAACTAGAAAAATAAGAATCCAAAGTAAGTAGAAGAAAGAATAAAGAGCAAAGGTCAATGAAATAAAGAACAACAACAAAAAAAGAAAATTAAAACAAAATATTTGTATTTTGAAAAGTTCAGCAAAATTAATAAGCCTCTGGCCAGACTAATCAAAGAAAAAAGAAAGACACAAACTATCAAGAAGAATGAAATAGAAGACATTGGATATCACTAAAATCTTGTAGACTCAAAGGAGGATAAAGAAATACTGGAGTCCCTGGGAGGTGGAAGCAGTTAATATGCTCAGTTGTTAAACTGGAAGGTTGGAGGTTCACATTCATCCAGAGATGCCTCAGAAGAAAGGCCTGGCAATCTACTTCTGAAAAATCAGCCTTTGCAAACCCTATGGCTCACAGTTCAGTGTTACTCTGACACACGTGGGGTTGGCATGAGTTGGAATCAACTTGACAGCAAGTAGTTTGCTTTGGTTTAAGAAAATATTAAGAAAAAGTTTACATCATAAATTTGACCACCTAAGATGAAATGGATAAATTCCTTGAAAGATACAAACTACCAAAGCTCACTCAAGAAAAAATAGATAACACAAACAGTATACAAACAATACTACTTTCTAAATGAACTCAATTTGTAGTTAAAAATTGTCCCACAATGAAAACTATAACCCCAATGGCTTTACTAATAAGAAGACATTTAATCAATTCAAAAATTGGCAAGAGATTTGAAAAGACACTCGTCAGAGAAGATATACCAATACTAAATAGGCACATGAAAAAATGTTTAACATTTTAGTCTTTGTTGTTGTTGTTGTTGGGTGCCATCAAGTGGATTCCAAAACACAGCGACCCTATAGGACAGAGTTGAGTTGCCCCACGGGGTTTCATAGGCTGTAATCTTTTTACAAGAATGGATTGCCAGGTCTTTTCTTCCACAGAGCCACTACTGGATTTGAACTGCCGACTTTTTGGTTAGCAGCCAAGCACTTAACTATTGTACCACCAGGACTCCTTTTCTTGTTATCTACTCAAATGAAATAAAAACATGTCAACACAAAAATTTGTAAAAAAAACGTTTGTAATGGCTATAAACATCTCAGATATCCATCAACTGGTGAATGGATGAACAAATTGTTGTATATTCATACAGTGAAATACTATACCAAAAACCAAACCCATTGCTGTTACGTTGACTCTGACTCACAGTGATCCTATAGCACAGAGCAGAACTGCCCCCGTAGGGTTTCCAAGGTTGTAAATCTTTATAGAAGCAGCCTGCCACATTTTTCTCCGGATGAAATACTATACACCATTAAAAAAGAACAGACTACTTATACATGCAAACCAAAAAAAACATTGCTGTCAATTCTGACTCATAGCAACCCTACAGGACAGAGTAGAACTGCCCCACAGGGTTTCCAAGGAGCAGCTGGTGGATTTGAGCTGTCAGCCTTTTGGTTAGCAGCAGAGCTCTTAACCACTGCGCCACCAGGGCTCCCTTTTACTTGTGAGGACATGGATAAATCTTAAAAGTATTATGTTAAGGGAAAGAAGTCAGCCACTGAAGACTACATACTATATAATTCCATTTGTATGAAGTTGTAGAAAAAGCAGACTATAGCAACAGAAAGCAGATCCATGGTTGCTAGGGGCTGGGGAGCAGAGAGAGGCTTGACTGCAAAGGGGCAATAAGGGAACTTGTGAGGTGATGGAATTGTTCTCCATCTTGATTCTGACGGGGGTTACATGACTATACATTTTTCAGGGCTTACTGAATTGTGCATTTAAAATTACCACTCAGTAAAGCTGATTTTAAAATGAATTAATGATTTCATGATCACTTCTTTAAAAATAGCAAGTTGACATTATACAAGAACTAATGACCGCCCTTGAAATAAGACCCTGGTGTGGGGAGAAGGGTAAGTTTATTGGAAGAATGTGAGGGAAAAAGGTCAGTAGAATAGCCCCATGTTCCAGGAATCCCAGGGCTGAGCATATTAACAGAGACCCTAATCCCTTCTCTACCGGGGGTCTGTTAAAAGTCCCTGAGAGCTTAAGATACTCTCTTATCTAAACAGAAAGATTGACTTCATTACAGTTAGTATACCAGCTGATTTCATTTCAAAGGCATCAGGCAATATGGCAAGTTTGAATACTCCTGTATTTGCTACCTAGCTCCAAAGAGCAAACAAACAGGCCTCATTTTGCTAATCGAGGCCAACTGGTTTTGGTTTTAGGCAGTCACTGGATTAGGGACAGATGACAAATGCTTTTGAGATAGATGTGTACAAACCATTTTAGAGCCTAAGGCAGGGCATATTATACTACAAACGGAGGAGCATAAGGTGTAGCTGGTAGAGAAAGCAAACTTGAAACTAAGGAACAAACTGAAATCAATGCCAAAAGTAAAATTAGAAGGAGGAGCCGAAGATGCCCCTGTCTGCTTCCAAGGCTTATTAAAGGGTTTAGAGATTGGATAGTTTTAAAACCCCTCTAGGCAGGCAAATACAATTGGCTTTTCATTCTATCTGCTTACTATATAATCTCTCATTTAACTACTTAATTTTTATTACCTTATTATTGGTATATTAAAGTATTTTAAATAAAAGTAATACATTACCAAGATTACAAAAAATTATTTAAAAACTTGAACAATCACAGAAATGTATAAAAAAGAAAACTGAAAGCATCTCTTCCCAATGCCCATGACTATTCCCTACCAGAAACATGACTAATGTTAAAGTATTCCTGACTTTTGTATAAATGTGGCTGTAGCGGCCTAGAGATTTTTAGGTTTCTTATTTCTAATTCTTATATATATATCTATAGGATCGAACGTCACTCTGATTTCACCTTAAAAACTTTTGCTCCCCTATTTGTCTTACCATCCTCCACATCTCAGTAAATGACATTCATTCATACACTCCAGACAAAAATGTTGGGACTGTTCTTGATTACTCTCTTTTTAAAAAAAAAAAAATTTCACTCCGTATTCGAGCCATCAATAAATCTTTTCAGATCCACTTCCCAAATATTTGCAGTTTTCTACAACTTCTTACTGTACTTACTACTACTCCCCTAGCTCCAAGCCACCATCCCTGTCCTAACTGTTCTCCCTGGTTTCACTTTTCTCTCTTAAAGTCTGTGTATCAGATTCTGTCCTACTCCTGTTTAAAATCTTCCAAGGACTTTCTCTCACACTGGAATGAAATTCAAAGACTTTTCATAGCCTACCAGTCCTTACATTGTCTGGCCCTTGGCCACTTCTCTGACATCAGATCAAACTTTTCTCTCCTAGTTCATTTCATTCCTTAAGTAAAACTTGGATCCTTGTTATTCTGAAAACAAGTTTACTGAATTTCCTCATTTCTTTCTCAAGGTTTTTGTTTGTTTTTTGCTTTTTATTCTGTCCAAAAAGCTCTTCCTCAGATATTTGTGTGGCTCACTCTTTTATATCACTCAGGAGTTTGCTTAAATGTCACCTCCTGAGAAAGAATTTGTCCTAAAATATCACCTTATCCCACCACACATTACTCACAATCCCCTCACTCTACTTTACTGGCCTTTATAGCATTTATCACCACTTGAAAGCAACATATGTACCTGTTTTGTTGCCTGTCAGATACACTAGAATGTTAACTCCATGAAGGCCTGAGCTTAGTTGTTTATCACTATAGTCACATCTCTAGAACAGTGCCGGTCGTTTAGCAAGTGCTCAATAAATATTTTTTAAACGAATGATTGAGACTTCAGCATCTTCAGCTATCTAAATCTTCGAATGAAGTGCTTCCTGCCATTTATTGTCCTATGTTCCTATTAGCACTTCCTGGGATCACCAAGCACAGATCAGTTGGAGATATCCATTATTTGTCTCTATCAGAGGAGCAAAGAAAGAGCTAACTGAAAAATAACTGAACCAAGTCCAGTACTGGTTTTTAAAATATTGTCAGTAATCTAGCACACCAGATTGGGTGATTAGTTACTCGTTAGAACTTTTGCCTCAAAGTATATAACAAAAAACTAGGAAAATAGTGTTCATGTTTGTCTATTTCATAGACTATTTGATCTATTCTTTTCAGACACACTATCTCATTCCTAAGGAAATCTTGATAAGTGTGTCTTAATGGAAGGTTGGGTCCATCAGCCTTAACTATATGTTCATTTGCTCCAGACAATCTACTGACGTTCACAAATCTTCGGGCTGCAGAGTTCTATATTAAGCTAGATTACCCTGATTCAACTGGTTGTGGACCACTGCCAAAGCTATGGACATCTTCAAAAGCCTTCTTAAAATTGCAGGGTGGAACTGTGCTCTCTAAGAGTTTATTTCTGTTCTTCATCATATAGATGATGACCTTTTCTTAACTTTAGACATTACTAATAAACGGTTTCAATATATTTAAATCTGTAAAGATATACTATTTAACTAGGAAAGGAAAACCTCAACCTCTTTTTTACATTCTCCAATTTAAAATAATCAAAATATGAGATTCAAAAGCACCACCAAGATATCCTAGCCCTCTCTCAGGATATGTAACAATTTAACCTATTACTCCTCTGGTCTCATAATTCATTTGACAAGATGATACCTAGCAATCAAATAAGTCAGCTAATTAAGGAAAAATTATTACTCTTCTCATGGTTTTGCATGAAATATAGCTGGTCTTAAAAGAAATTTAGGATTTCAGTCTAAAATATCTCTAAGATTTTGGATTAATGAACAGGTTTGTTGATTTGGATATTACTTGCAGGTTTCACACACTCAGGGGGCCTTCACTTAACAAGTAAAACAATATCAATCTCAAATGTGCCAGTAATTTAATCTAGTAATCAGATCTTGGCATATAATACATAACAGTTTTAAATTTCTGGTTACTAGGGGACTAGGAAAACAAAAATGGATATGCCAAAAACTGGTTGTAATTTTTTGTCCAGAGTTTAAAATACAATGAAATCTGTCTAAAATGACAGTGTCAATAGTGCTGATGGGAAGCAAGGGTGAGGCAGTTGAGACTCCAGTGTTGAATACTCAAAACTGACTTAGAAGCCAATAACAAGAATACTAGACTGTTTTCTGGATATAGTTGTTATATTTGGGACTTACCAATTGATCCATGTAAAAATTCATTTAATAATACCCAAAAGCCAAACCAACTGCCATTAAGTCAATTCTGACTCATGGTGACCCCATGTGTGCAGAGTAGAGCTGTGTTCCCTAAGGTTTTCAAGGCTGTGACCTTTTGGAAGCAGATCACTAGGCCTTTCTTCTGAGGCATCTCTGATGAGTTGATCCACCAACTTTTCGATTAGTAGTTGAGCATTTAACTGTTTGCACCACCCAGGGACTCCTCATTTAATAATTAAAAAAACGAAACTCATTGCCATCAAGTCGATTCCGACCCATAATGACCTTATATCACAGAGGAGAACTTCCCCATAAAGTTTCCAAGGGGCGTCTGGTGGATTCAAACTGCTGACCTTTTTGGTTAGCAGCTGTGGCTCTTAAATACTAAGCCACCAGGGTTTTCCATTTAATACTGGGTCTTACTAAAAATAAATTCTATTTTATCTATTCAATCCTCTCATTTGGTGTGAAGTCAGCTTGGATGTCTGCTTTAATCCTTCTTCTGGTGGCTGATATAGATTGCTCCTTAAACTGAAAACTGTTCTGGGATCTTGTTGAAACTATGTAACAAATAAGGGCTCCCCCACTCCAGCCTAGCCACATAGCTGTTGTTGTTAGCTGCTTTGGAGTAGGCTCCTGACTCATAGCGACTCTCCGACTTGTGGCCACCCCATTCACAAAGAGGTAGAACCATTGTGAACCATACTGTTTTTATTGGCTTACTTCTGGAAGTAGATCACCAGAGATTTGTTCCTAAGGCACAGCAGGCGCTCAGTAAATCCCATTTTCTTTCATTTTATATGCCGTGCTTTCTTATTTCTAAACTGATGCTTGCATTCAAGTTTGGATGCTGTATCATATTGTCTTACAGTTGCTAGAAAGTGCCATGGAATAAACAGAACATATACAAATGTTTTTATCCTGAAGTATCTTTGTTACCACATATATAGCTTTCACTAAGAACCTGTTTATAAGTTTCAAAGAAAATAAAAGGAAAAATCACTCAGTGTGCAGTGAAGTGGTAGAGTTACAATCAAAATAAACTCGGTGATGCTATTTTGAAGAACAGAAATAATTCATAATAACAAAAAAAAATTGGCCAAATAAATAGCTATTTTCAACTATAGCATGTTACTTCTCTTTCAACAAGATTTATTGTTCATCTTATCTCAAGGGCCATAGTTAACAGAGATTAAGTAGTGGGTACCACTTGAAATTCTTGGGCAAGGCCCAAAAGGAGGAATCAGTGTGAAAGAAAAAGAAAAGTTTTGATTAATTGATGCATAATCTTTTTTCTTTATGTAAGGATCTTCTGGCAAAAATGAAAATGTCTTCTCCCTCTATGTAAGTAAATGTAACTGTACTATAAATTATTTCTATAGACCAATAACTATTGAACTTTCTTTTTTAAAACAAGATTCAATCTAAATGTAATGATTTATTCATTAAATCAACATATATTTATTGATCACTTGCTGTGTGCCAGATACCTTCCTAAATCCTGGGGATACAGCAAGAACAAAACAAGTGCTTGTCCTTACGGACTTCTTGTGAGGGAAGGTATATCTTGAGCCCCACACAAAAGGACTTAGTTACTCAACTACCTACAGAATTTCCATAAAAATCCCCTCGTGCTTTCTAGCAGATATTTGGAAGAACAGCGCTGAGATTCTTATATAGTAAGCAGCAATATCATAGTAATTTAAATATTCAATGATACGATACCCTGCTTAATAGTCTTATCCTCTTCAAACAGATTCCAGAAAACAAGGGGGCTCAAATGACTGTGATAGTCAAGGACTAAGAATATGAGATAGGCCTTTCTGCAAAATGGATTATTAGTAAGAGAGTAATTTTAAAGATACACTGTTTGAGTCTCTTAGGCTAATAAAATATTTATGGAAGACACTGGGTTTGATTAGAAGCCGATTTCAAAATAAACACAAATAGTAAATGCTTTGACTCACGAACTATTTCTCATAAATGATTTAGGAATCATTTTCCTGAGGGGCTATGTTAACACTCCAAGGTGAGAGTAGCAATTACAGATTTTGGTAGATTCTGACACATTACTGTTTAAAAATATACAACCTTTTTTTGTTTCCTAACTGCCTTCTCAGCTTTCCCTAACAACCTATTCTTTATTATTACTTCATTCCCTGTTTTTCTTTGTACTTTTAGGAAAAACAAACAACAAATAAACCCTTTATGTTTTTGAACCCACAGAAATTCAAACATGGTTTTAATTGCTAGGTAGGTGGTATACTGAAAACTTTGACTTTAACACATAGATGTATAAACCAAAGTGTGACAGCTGGGATCTGTTATATAGGAATCAAAGTGGAAGAATCTGACACTAACTGATTATTAGGAAAAGTGGTGGTTCCCTTCTACCACCTCTCCCCAGTGTTAAATATAACATTAATGAAAAGACAGGAGCAGAGATTACTCTTTAAAAGAAATAGCATAATACTTTTTTTCCTCCTAAATCCTTACACAAGTCCAACTTCAATCCTAGCCCAGTAACCTTGGACAATTTATTTAATCCCTTTAAATTTTAGTTACCCCATGTGTAAGTGTGAATAAAAAACATAGCTACCTCATAGGGTCGTTATAAACATATGCATGTAAAAAACCTAGGCCAGTGCATGGTATGCCGTAAGTACACAATAAAGGCTGCTATTGTATCTGTTATTCTTTTTATGCCAGATATGCAAAAGCTGTGATAGCTTCTGAGGATACATTAGTGAACAAAACAAATTCTGCCCTCATGGTGCTTATGGTCTGAAAGGCAAGAGCGATATTAAACAATGATTATTCAAAATATTGTAAATGAATATAATAAAGACGGCTATGAAGGAAAAGTGCAGGATGCTATAGAAGTATAAATACAGTGTGTGCGTGTGTGTGTGTGTGTGTGTGTGTGTGTGTGTGTGTGTGTGTGTGTGTGGTGGGGGGGAGGGTAATTTACTCTGAAAAGTCAGAGAAGTTTTCTCCAGGGACGTAACACTTAAGCTGAGATGGGAAGTCAAAAAGACAGATTAGCAGGGGTGATGCTAATGAAATACGGTGAAGTAATTCCAAATGTATAAATAAAAACCACAAAGATCTCACTTCAGCTGAAGATATTTTTATTAAAACAAACAAACTTCCCAAGGGTCTGTACAGTTTGAAACTGCTATTAAAGGCTATTATCTGAATGTAGGAGCCCTGGTTGCTCAGTGGTTAAGAGCTGGGCTGCAAACCAAGAGGTTGGCAGTTTGACTTCACCAGATGCTCCTTGGAAATCCTATGGGGCAGTTCTACTCTATCTTATAGGGTCACTATGAGTCAGAATGGACTCGATGGCAACAGATTTGGTTTCTTTTTGGTTGGATCTGGATGTAAGACTCAAGGTGAAAATTAAGAAAATCTTATGTAGTAAAATACATTAGAATGGATTAATTTGTTACAAGTTAAGGTGATGTACTTAAAAAGCTAGAATTTAAGAAAAGGCCATCTTACTAAATTTCAGGCTTCTAAGATATAATTTGCAATATGGATAAGGTTTTATTGCTTTCGGGAAGTGTTTGTTTGTATTTTTAGGCATCATCCTGGCATGGAAAGAACATTGAATCTGACGTTGGGTAGTCTAGGTTCTATTTCTGACTGTTATTTACTCACTGGGGAGCCATAAGCAGGAATTTAAACTACTGCTTCCTGTTTTGTTTAGGGAGATATTACTTACAAAAGTCCTGACTTACAGAAGCTTAGTGGAGGAGCAATGTTAGCTCAGGAGATGGTATGGATTAGGTTTAAAAGGTTTGCTGAAACCACATTCTTCTTTCACCAAAACATCTGTTTGCTCTTCTTTTTTGACTTTACGATGGTAAAAGATCAGAAGTCTCATTACCTTAAGATTGAAAAAAGGGAGAGTGAGAGAAAAGAAAAGATGAGCAGTTCTTGGTGAAGGTAATGGAACAAATAACTAATAGGAGCCAAGGTTAACTTGAGAGTAAAGAAGACATGATGTGATATGAATATTTACCACCTCAAGTTACATGGGAGTCTTTTAACTTCTTAGTGTGCTTGGGATCCAGTTGCCAGAAATAACCATACTACTACAAGAATCAACCAAACTGTTCCTCATTCTCTCACAATTTCTCCTTTTCCATCTTGCACTTCTCCCTAATCAATTATACTGCCTTCCCCTATCCCTTTCCCCTTTCTTTATCATTTTCTTTGTTTTCCTTGTCTCTTCTCTTGCTAATGTATTTCCCTACTCCCTCTGCTTTCCTCTGTTTATTGCTGTATCCCACAAGAACACCATATGTAATTAATTAAAACCCTTAAGAATATTTAAACATGCGCCAGTAAAGGGACAGAGAGTGGTAGAATGGATAAAAAAGCACAACTCATCAATATGTGTCTATAAGAGACACAGCTTAGAAAGATGTAAGTAAACTAAAGCCCAAAAGATGAAAAAAATGTATCAAATGAGCAATAATCAGAAAAAGAGCAGGTGTGACAATATTAATCTCTTACAAAATAGTCTTTAAGGCAAAATCCATCATAAAAGACAAGGAAGGACATTATATAATGACTAAAGAGTCAATCCACCAAGAAGACATTACCATAATAAATATATAGACACTCAATGACAGGGCTCCAAAAGTACACAAAACAACTTTAACAGCAGTGAAAAGAGAAATAGACAATTCCACAATACTAGTAGGAGACTTTAACACACCACTTTCTGTGAAGAACAGAACAACTAGAAAGAAACGCAACAAAGATATAGAAAATCTAAATACCACAATAAACTTATTCGACCTCATAGACATATACAGAGCACTCTGCCCAGAGGTAGCAAAGTAAACATTCTTTTCCAATGCACATGGAACATTCTCCAGAATAGACCACATTTTAGGCCACAAAGCAAGCCTCAATAAATTCAAAAACATTAAAATAACACAAAGCATTTTCTCAGATCACAATGCTATAAAAGTAGATATCAATAACAGTAAGAACAAAGAAAAAATATCAATATGAAATACATGGAGACTGAATAACACCTTGCTTAAAAACCACTGGGTGATTGAAGAAATAAAAGATGAAATTAAAAAATTCTTAAAATCAAAGGAGAATGAAAACATAACATGCCAAAACCTTTTGGACACAGCAAAAGCAGTACTCAGAGGGCAACTTACAGCTATAAAAGCACACATCAAAAAAGAAAAGAGGGCAAAAATCAAAGCATTAACCCTACACCTTGAAGCAGTCAAAGTAGGAAAGGCAGTATTGCATTCCCCTCTCCTTTTTTTAAAAAGTAAACCTTACAACTTGAACAGATAGAAAGAGAGCCACAAAAGAAGAACACAGTCACCAGAAGAAAGGAAATAATGAAGATTAGAGCAGAAATAAATGAAATAGAAATCAGAAAAACAATAGAAAGAATCAACAAAACCAGAAGTTGGTTCTTTGAAAGGATCAATAAAATCTACAGACCACTGGCTAAACTGATGAAAGAAAAACAGAAGAAGATGCAAAAAACTCAGATAAAAAATGAGATGGGTGATGTTACAGCAGAACCAACTGAAATAAAAAGAATCATAACAGAATACTTCAAAAAATATTATAAAACTATGAAACATTATACTCTAACAAATTTTAAAACCTAGAGGAAATGGACAAATTTCTAGAAACATACTACTGACCTAAGCTAACACAAACTGAAGTAAAAAGTCTGAACAGACCCATAACAAAAGAAGAAATTGAAGAGGTAATAAAAAAAACAAAACAAAAAAACTCCCAATTAAAGAAAACCCTGGGCTGGGTGGATTTGATGGAGAATTCCACCAAACATTCAGAGAAGAGGTCACACCAACACCACTCAAACTATTTCAGAGCATAGAGCAGGAAGACATTCTCCCAAACTCATTTTGTGAAGCCAGCATAACCCTGATACCAAAGCCAGGCAAAGACACGACCGAAAAAGAAAATTACAGAACAGTATCCCTCATGAATATAGACTGAAAAATTTTCAACAAATTTATAGCCAATAGAATTCAACAACATATAAAAAAATAATACATTATGACCAAGTGAGATTTATACCAGGTATGCAAAGATGGTTCAACATTAGAAAATCCATTAACATAATCCACCACATAAATAAAACAAGAAAACCACATGATCATCTCAACTGACACAGAAAAGGCAATTGATAGAGTCCAATACCCATTCCTGATAAAAATTCTCAGCAACATAGGAATAGAGGGGAAATTACTAACAAAGAGCATTTACACAAAACCAACAACCAACATCATCCTCAATGGACAGAGACTGAAAATATTCCCCTTGAAAATGGGAACTAGACACGGGTGCCTTTTATCACTACTCCTATTCAACTTTGTATTGGCAGTCCTAGCTAGAGCAACTGGGCAAGAAAAGGAAATAAAGGGCATTCAGATTGGCTAGGAAGAAGTAAAACTATCCCTATTCCCAGGTGATATGATCTTTTGCATAGAAAATCCCAAAGAATCCATAAGAAAGCTACTAGAACTAACAGCAAAGGAGGAGGATACAAGATGAACATCTAAAAATCAGTTGGATTCCTCTACACCAACAAAGAGAACTTTGTTTATATCTATCTGTAGAAAAATGAAATAGGACTCATACCTTACACTATACACAAAAACTAACTCAAAATGGATCAAAGACCTAAATATAAAACCTACAACTATAAAGATCATGGAAGAAAAAATAGGGACAACCCTAGGGCCCTAATATATTGCGTAAATAGTATATCAACCATGACTAAAAATGGACAAACAGCAGAAGGTAAACTTGATGAATGGGATCTCCTAAAAAGTAAACACTTACACTCACCAAAAGACTTCTCCAAAAGGGTAAAAAGAGAAGCTACAGACTGGGAAAAAATTTTCACCTCCAACATATCTAACAAGGGGTTAATCTCTAAAATTTACAGAAAACTTCAACTCCTCAACAACAAAAAGACAAACAATCCGAGTGAACACTGGGCAAAGGACATGAGCAGACACTTCTCCAAAGAAGACATTCAGCTAACAAACACATGAAGAAATGCTCACGATTGCTAGTCCATAGAGAGAAGCAAATTAAAACTACGAGATACCATCTCACACGGGCATCAATGGCACTAATAAAAAAAAACAGAAAATAACAAATGCTGACAAGGTTGTGGTTAGACTGGAATTCTTGTACACTACTGGTGGGAACGTAAAATGTTACAACCACTGTGGAAAACGATATGGCTCCCCCTTAAAAAGCTATAAATGGAAATATCATACAATCCAGCAATCCCAGTCTCAGGTATATACTCTAGAGAAATAAGAGCCGTGACATGAATAGATGTATGCACACCCATGTTTAATGCAGCATTATTCACAATAGTAAAAAGATGGAAACAACCTAAATGCCCTTGATCAATGAATGAATGGATAAACAAATCGTGGTATATACACACAATGGAACACTGCAATAATTAAAGAATAAGGATGAATCCGTGAAACATCTCACAACATGGATGAATTTGGAGGACATTATGCTGAGTGAAATAAGCCAGTCACCAAAGGACAAATATTGTATGACACTACTATTATAAAAAAAACAAGAAAAGATTTACACACAGAAAAAAACATTCTTTGATGGTTACCAGGGAAGGGAGCGGGTGGGAGGGTAAATTACTAAATAGAAGACGTGGTAATATTGGTTAAGGGAAAGGCAACACAGTATATCGGGACCAAGGCAAAGGAAGACACTGAGAGGAACACAAGAACAAAGGGCAACTGTGGCAATTACCATAACATAGACAATCCTGCAACAACAGTATTAACAATCAATAATTTACAGAAGGATACACAGGTATGCTACAGAGGCTTGAGAGGATGTAAGGAAGTGTACCCACCTGCAGATGTAGGTTAGGTTATGGATATCTCTACATACGTATTTGTAGATCTTGCATGTATGCTAACATAGACATACAAGGGGCACAATCATGAAAATAGTTATGCACAACCAAACACCTCCCTGGACTAAGACACTAGGCTTGAAGGCTAAGGACCATAGACTCAGGGGACATCTACATCAATTGGCATAACATTGTGCATAAAAACAATGTTCTCCATCCTACTTTGGTGAGTAGTGTCTGGGCTCTTAAAAGCTTGTGAGTGGCCATCTAAGGTACAACTAGTGGTCTCTTCCCACTTGGAGTAAAGTAGAGTGAAGAAAACCAAAGACTCAAGGGTGCAATTAGTCCAAAGGACTAATAGACCACATGCACCACAGCCTACACAACCCCGAGACCAGAAGAACTAGATGGTGCCCAGCTACCACTACTGACTGCTCTAACCAGATCACAGTGGAGGGTCCCAGACAGAGCAGGAGAAAAATGTAGAACAAAAACTATAACTCATAAAAAAAGACCAGACTTACTGGCCTGATAGAGACTGGAGAAACCCGAGACTATGGCCCTATGACACCCCTCTGACTTGTAATTGCAGCAGTTCCCAGAAACCACCTTCCAGCCAAGCAATAGACAGGCCTATAAAATAAACAATAACACCCAAACAGAGCTTGCTCCATAGAACAATTATACAAGATCAAAAGGGCAACATTTGCCCAAAAGCATAGTGAGAAGGCAGAATGGGGTAGGAAAACCAGATGAAAGGAAATGGGGAACTCAGGGCAGGAATGTGGAGAGTGTTGACTGTGGGATTGCAACCAATGTCATGGAACACTTTGTGTACAATTGATTGAATGGGAAACTAATTTGCTCTATAAACATTCACCTAAAACACAATAAAATATTTAAAAAATAAACAACTAAAGTAAACATATATTTTAATAAAGGCCTTTAAAATTACAATCAGTTGTTATTATTATTTAATAAATAGCCAACTTGCCAACAAATAACATCCAAAAGACATTCCTATTGTCACCCAGCACTATTTGCAAGGCTTCCATTTGCAAGAAAATGGTACACAACCACTTACATATTGATACTTACAATTTTTTTAAGGGAAGAAGACTGAAGTTTGATAAGATTTTATTTATGTTCAATCGGTAGGCCACCATGGGCTAAGTATATTATGCTCTGATACTGTCTAGAATTTTTATTGTCATTTTGAAAGTGCGTACTTCAAAGAAATTACTTGCCAATCCATAATGGTTGTAATTATATAGATAAGAAAATCAGCAGAGGTATATAAACTTGAGTCTTTGGGTGGTGAAACCGTCAACACACTCTACTACTAACTGAAAGTTTGGAGGTTCAAGTCTACCCAGAGGCACCTGAGAAGAAAGGCCTAGCAACCTACTTTTGAAAAATAATCAACCACTGAAAACCCTATGGAGCACAATTCTGCTCTGACACAAACAGAGTCACCATAAATCAGAGTTGACTCAACAGTAACTGGTTAAATTAATCTGAAGGAAAAAAAAAGATTGTTTTACATTTTGTGGAATTAACCAAAGGGTTTTTGACTTCAAAACCAAGGAGTGAATTATTTTTTTGAAATTATTTATACTCAGCACATATATTTGTATATAAAATAACCAAATGTAATTATTTTGGAGATACTATTAACAACTAAAAGCTACAGCAAAGAAATCTCTTACCATGATGTCACTAAATGGTCTTCTAGACAATTGTCTTGAAATATATCAGAGAGGAGGAAACAACTCTTTTCTTACTTCCAGAATAAGAGTGTTTTGGCACTCCATAGAGTAGAATGAAATGTTCTCCAATTTTAATCTTTTGGCTGGTATTGATATTTAAGAGTTCGTGTCAGTAGACAGGATGGTTGAATTCTTATGGATTGACTAGGGTTGGGTCAGAAAGGAAGCCACTTAGAACAAATGAAGGAAGTCATGAAATCGTTGGCATTGTTGACTAAAGCTCCTCGTTTAGTCTTTTATTATTTAGTACCAGAGAGAGCTAATGAAAGAAATTCTAATTGTATAATGTGAGAATTCTTGAAAGTTGTTTCAAGTATCAGCCCTTTGACAAAAATGAATACAGCAATAACAAATTGGTAGAATGTACATGCACAGAGGAGAAAAAGTTGGTTTTTAATCATATTTATATAGAAACAAATATTAACAGAGTTGAGAAGCTTGCAAAAAGGCAGAAAAAATATTTTTTATGGTACTCAAATTGAAAATCTAAGTGAGAGCTTTGATTCTTTGGGAACCCATCACACAGAGATTGGGTTATATGCTAGTCTTTCTAATAGTGTCAGAAATAAACTGGAGTCCATTCCCTGAAATCTGGAAAAACAGGAAAACTCTGTATTTGTGTTTTGCCAGTATTCAAGTCTAAATGACCTGAGGGATGGTAGATAACACACAGAGAGTCAATAGTTTCTAAGTAGGCTGCTTCCTAAACTTCCTCAAGACGGAAGACTAATTTAAAATGCTACTCATGCAGGTAAACTACAGTCTTAGAAATTGAGTATCTTCATAACCAAGTGATATAATAATAGAAAAAAAGAGGAAATTAGTAGGAACTTTGACAAAGAATTTGAAATTGAGCCCTTGTCAGTGCTCTCCAGCTTTGGCCTGGCAAGAATGTGTTATGATTCTCCTAACTCACAGAAGTAATCACCCTGCAAAAGAAGGGTTTATCTGGTTACCCCAATAGAATGAGGCTTCTCCTTAACTTCATTCATCTCTTTATACTCTGATTCTGTACTTGCTGAGCAAACGTCTAATATAAATTTTGTCTTCTAATTACGCTTTCCTGGGAATCAAATGACCTGAACATTCCAGATTGCTTTACAAATCTACTTTTAGTATAAATTAATAAATGGAGCTCCTGAGTTATTTGTCAGAGTCTAATGAGATTGATTAGCATAAATCAGTCCCTCAGAGTCTATTTTGTAGTTGAACTAATGAAAGTGAACTTCTGAACATGCTCAGTTTTAACTGATGGGGACCTCACAAAGATTTATATGCCCTGAAAGTTTCAATTTGAAAAAAAATCTGCCAAATGTTCTCTTTTTACCAACTCTTTAACTGCAACATGGATAAACTAAAACTAACATTCCTTCATTTAACTTAAAAAATAGTTTTTGAAATCCTGTCATGTATAAACCTTATCTTTAATTAAAACTATATATAAAACTTTATTTAAAACTATATTAATCATGATAATTGATGAACCTGGGTAATGGATACATGGAGAGTTCCTTATATTATTCTGTTTTGTGTATGCTTGAAAATTTCATAATAAAAAGTAAAACAAAAACAAAAAAACAGACAAAAAAATACCAAGAGGCTTAAAATCCATCTTCAAAGAACTTTCTAAAGTTGAGATAATGTGATTTGTCCTCCACCCGGATTTTCAGTGTATGTGTCTCCACAACAAGCAAAACTTCAGCTCAAGTTACTTGGGCAGTGCTATCAGGTGTCCACCAGCTCCGCCTCTCAGACTTTCTTTGCCAGGATGCACAATATTTGGATCTATGGGTAACAGTTGATACTTTGGACCAAGTTGTAATGAACTAACTCATTTCTAGGAGGAATTGATATTTGCTGTGCCACTGCTGGTCATGTAGAAATATCTATGAACTAGACAGGATTTTTTTATTTCCCTAGGGATATTTCTGTCCTCTTTGTAAAAGAGCTAAAACTTCTTGTACTCCAAGGTCTCTGTTTGGGACTCTCTTGTTCAAAATTTACATACCTTCCTGTCTTTTGGCCAGAAACACTTCAGTGTTACATTCTCTAATTTCTCAAATAATGACTCACTGATAAAATTGTCATTTACTGTCATAAATATTACAGGATCACTAGAATTTTGTTAGGGAATCTGACCAGATAAAGAAAACTAGTGATGTCCTTAGTTTTTTCTAAAGATTAAATCCTGCATAGAGAAATTTATCAGTCTAATACATTTCATTATAGGAAATATTTAACTGATGTTGATTTGCAAAATGTGTCTTGTTTACTTCAATCTGGTATTCATTTTGTCTATTTTTTTTCATGGTATATTTTGTTACATTACTTTAAATGGCATGTTCAGTGTGTTTGCTTAAACGATTATGAAAATTATCTTTTAACATTGAATATAACCTTGCTTAAGACTTCCTTATTAAGACTGATTAAGGCGTGTCTGTATCAAGTACCTGGGTTAAATTAATAATTAAAATTCCCTGTTTTAAAACATATAAAGTTTGTTTCACCTAGACCAAATTTGTGAACACTTTATTTTTCAGATTTAATCTGGATATTTGACTTTGTAGTGATGGAGCAACCCAGTTTTTCCTTCCTAGAAGAAATTGATAGAGAGAAAATATTCTGCACAGATTTTATTTTTCATTATTTTTCAGATACTGAGAAAATAACTTATTATTATCTAAGGACTCTTTCTGTAGATAAGTCTATAAATCTTAATAGAAATAATGGTTTTGGCTTAAAATATCTGAAGAAAATATTCCTTAAGATTAGGTTTAGAGATTTATCTTTTAATACTTAGATGACTTTTATTATGTTAAATCTTTTTACTTTGTTGTAGCATACTCGCCTAATCCTCCTTGTCAGTTGTACAAAAACAAAAATACTGTAGTCAAGAGAAGTTTAGCATCCTCAGTTAGGACCAAGTCGGGCTGAATGAGACTTGGATGAAGAGAAAATTCCAGAGCTACAAACTTCCATAATATACTCTGTAAATACAGCCACATATTTTAGTTAAGTACTGTACTCTATAGTTAGATTGCCTGGGCTCAAACCTGTCTCTGTCTATACTAGCTAGCTGTACAACTGTGTGCAGTTTACAGTACTCACATTACAGGCATCTGAAAATAGTGGTACCTAGTTGATAGGCAAGGAGCCCTGGTGGTGCAATGGTTAAGTGCTGGGCTGCTAACTGTAAGGTCGGAGGTTTGAACCCACCAGCTGCTCCGAGGGAGAAAGATGTGACAGTCTGTCTCTATAAAGATTACAGCCTTGGAAACCCTATGGGACAGTTCTACTTTGTCCTACAGGGTTGCAATGTGTTGGAATCGACTCAATGGCAGTAGGATTTTTGTTTAGAGTTAGCTGATAGGGTTATTGCAAAGATTAAATAAGACAACACATTTAAAGCATTCAGAAGAATATCTAGCTATGGTTAAGACTTTAATAAAGAATGGTTGTCATTCAAAATTCCAATTTGTTCCAAAGGTACATGTTATGTATATATGCCAATATATATAACAATTTATGTATATAAAATTTATGTATGTATTTATGTGCATTAATATTCATTATTAATGTTTCTTGTAATTTTCAGTTTTTTTAAATTATAAAAGTGAGATATATTCTCATAAAAATTTTTGTAAAATACAAAAAGCAAATAGAAATGGAATGAAATTATACCAGGTTTCACCACCCAGAGGTAACTATTGATAACATTTATTTCCAGAGTTTTTTCATGAATTAAAAAATATGAACTTTAATTTTTAAAGTAATGATATTTTTTAAAAAATGGATAGATTTGTTTATTTATACATAGCAAAACTGCAACTATTTTGTTAATGATTTTAAACTCAGAGAAGAAGCAGACTTCAAATTTTGGCTAGAGTTTAAAAAATATTTTGTCATGCAGAATAATCAGATAATAAAAATATTTAAAGATTCCTATTTCATATCTCATAGATTTAAGATATCTTGTTTACTTTCTTCATCAGTTAACCTTTTATATCTGACAGAAACTGGCTTTGAGGCATTTCCCAGAATAATTTTACAAAATTTAATGTCAATAAATATGTGCATATTACACAGACTTGCAGAATCTGATGTGATGTGTAAATTAGATATCGTCGGTGAAATTAAATCTAGTTTTGGTAACTGTTATTCATCCATATTCTTTCACATTATTCTGTATCTTAAAAACAATTCTATGCATTAATCAGATTTTCAATTAATTGATTCATCATTCTTAGTATTACATCCCTAATATTTTGGCTAGGAATGACGTGCCTCAATGCATTCGGCTGTGACTACACATGTGGGTATGTTCCAACCAAAATATTAGTTTCCTTGCTTTTCCCATAGTATGTAAATTGATTTAAAAACACTTATTGGAGATACTGTCTTTTGGGTGGGGAGATTTTACTGTAAATAAAGCATATTAAGATTAGATTTCCCCAAGGACCTTTTCAATCCACAAAATACCACTTGTTTAAATGACCTTATTTGTATGCTTGACCTGTTAATTATTATGTCCTTATAGCCACGCCATTGATTGGAGATTTATATAGAAAGGCATGAGGAATTCTAAACCCAGACAATGTGAGAGAGTACTTAATGGCTCAGTAGAAAGTAGATCAGGGATTTAGGCCAAAAAAAAAGAAAACCTAAAGAAATTGAGAATTAAAAACCTATTAATTTAGGTTCCTCAAAAAGTTAAACATAGAATTTCCATATGAACCAGCAATTCCACTCCTAGGTGTATACCCAAAAGATTTGAAAACAGCTACTCAAACAAATACTTGTACACATATGTTCATAGCAACACTATTCACAATAACCAAAAGGTAGAAACAACCCAAATGTCCATCAATGGATAAATAAATAAGCAAAACAAATTGTGATATGTATATATATGTATCTCCAAACCAAACCAAACCCATTGCCATCGAGTTGATTCTGACCCATAGTGACCCTACAGGACAGAGTAGAAGTGCCCCATAGGATTTCCAAGGAGTGGCTGGTGAATTCAAACTGCCAAACTTTTGGTTAGTAGATGTAGCTGTACATAGCTCTTAACCACTGCAATATATATATGTACAATATATATATTGTAGCGTGTCTCGGTACTTCATTTTTTTTATGGCTAAATAATATTTGGAACTAGGTAGTGGTGGTGGTTGCACAGCATTGTGAATGTACTTGTGGTGCAATGAGTTCCTTTATGTGACCTTTGGCCTTGGTTCTTTGGAAACACCGCTTGGGAGATTCTTTCCCTAAGCACTGAAGAGTGGTTACCTTTGCCCTACCTCTTTGGAGGACCTCCCAGGGTGTTTTCTACTCCAGAGGGTTTGTTACTTTTGCCCAAGGGAGGAGCTACTCTGCTGGCAGAAAATGTTACTTTCATAGAAGACCTGAGTTGATTGACATCTTCTGAGTAGTTGGGGATTGAGTGAACTCTGGTCTGATGAGGAAGGCCCTGCCTTGTAACTGATGAGGACTGGGATATACCCAGAAATTTTCAGAGGGCTGCTGGTTGATAGGAGCTGGGAAGGGAGTGTCCTTTGGGATATGGAGACACCTCCCAGGCCTGGTGAAAAAAAGGTGTAGTTGAAGAAGCTGCCAGCTAAGAGCTGGGTGGGTTAGCTGAAAAAGCTGCAACTGAGAGAGCTGGTGGCTAAGACCTGGGCTGGAGCAGACCAATCCTGAAGCTGCTGCACTGGCTATGAGCTGGGCCAGGTAGGGATGAAGAGGCCTGATGGTGGAGAGCCTGACGGTGGAGAGGCTGACAAAAGAGAGGCCTGACTGCAGAGAGGGATGACAGCAGAGAGGCTTGATGGCAAAGAGGCCTGACAGACAAGTGGTGGAATTTTGGACCAATATATTTATATAATCATGATAATTTAGTGAACTCATGTAGTTTACAAATGTGCTGCTTTTTTCTCATTATAGACATATACACTAAAAATCTCAAATACAGAAAATTATAAAGTAAAAAATTAAAGTCCTCATAATCCCACATCCCAAAGGTTGCTATTGTTAATGCTTTGCTATATATACACAGACAAGATCTAGATTTAAGAAAGTATTTTCTATATGATTTAAAATAACAATGTCTCTTTTATCTGTTGGAAAGATATGTGGAAAGAAACATTTATTTGAAAATTTTAAGCGATGGTGGATCACACCCCACACCTTTATTCTAAAAACCCTAAGATGCCTAATTTTGAAAAGTCTTCAATTTAAAAAATCCAAAAAACAAAACTCTCAATATTTTTAATTTGCTTTTTAGAATCACTTATATTAATATCACTTAGATATTATTATCATTATTCCAGTAGGAGATTATGCCCGACTTGAGTTTTGAAGAATGAAAAGCAGTTAGTCAGGAGGAGAAGTGAGTGAAGTGTGATGCTCAATCAGAGAATAAAATGAGGACAAAGTACAGAGCCATGGATAGGTGTGGTGAATTTGGATAAATACCCCTACAATAGTTTCATTACAGCAGGATCATTACTTAAGAATCAGAGCCTAGAGATAATCTTAGCAAGTAGGCCAGGACCATTTCAGATCCATCCTGGCTTTCTCCAGGGCACCACTTAAGCAAAATGTACTTTCCAATTTTAGTTGGACTGGTAATAATAAGTAAGTGTTTTCTTCATTTGAAAGCAAGCTTGTTTAGCAGGGATACTAACTTGTTCAATCCTCCCTAGCCTTTCTCCTGGTTTCAGCACATAGTAGACTCTCAAATATTTTTTGGGATGAATTGATAACATTTGTTCAAAATCCTAGTTCTGGGAAAGCACTTTTGTTTGGGTGCAATTCTCTCATAGTACTTAATACCTTCTAATTTATGTTTTTTGTTTTGTTTTGTTTTGTTTTGTTTTTTAATTTTGAACATATCTATTCTCACTTATTTGATTATAAACCCTGCATAGGAAGAATCTGCATCTGCTTCATCTTTGCATACTTCATGGTTATATTTCACATTCTTTCACAGTTTAATAGATTTTGTTTTTAATGTATGTGTGTGTGTGTGATGAATGAATTAGCACTGTTGTTAGGTGTCATGAGGTTGACTCCGACTCATGGCGACCTTATTCACAACAGAATGAAACGTGGCCCAATTCTGCACCATCCTCACAATTGCCAGCATGTTCGAGTCCATTGTTGTGGCTATTGTGCCACTCTGTCTAACCAAGGGAAAGAATGCCTTCCTCGGCCCTTACTTCACTAAACATGTTGTTTTCCTCCAGTGATTGATGCCTCCAGATGATGTTTCCAAAGCAAGAGAGTCAGACAAAACTCTTGTGATCCATAAGTTTTTATTGGCTAATTTTTGGAAGTAGATCTCCAGGCTTTTATTCCTAGTCTGTTTTAGTTTGGAAGCTCTGCTGAAACCTGTCCACCATGGATGAGCCTACTGGTATTTGAAATACTGGTGGCATAGTTTCCAGCATCACAGCAATGTGCAAGCCACCACAATACAACAAGCTGGCAGACAGGTGGTGGGTATTATCATTAGCATGGAAATATTAGAAAGGAAATGGGCATTGAAATAAGGCAGACCTGTGTTCAACTCTTCGTCTGCCATTTGCTTGGTGACTTGTCCAAGTTACTTACTTTTCTTGTTCTCAGTGTCTACAACTATCAAAAACCAAAAAACCCGATTCCGACTCATAGTGACCCTGTAGTACAGAGTAGAACTGCCCATAGGGTTTCCAACCTTTTGGTTAACAGCTGAGCTCTTAACCATGGTGCCACTAGGGCTCCACAGCTATCAAAAGGAAGTAAGATTACCTTCCCCATTTAGAGAAGTCGTATATCAGTGACTCTGATTTAGATAGTTTTGGGGAGCAGCCCAATGATTTTTATATGCAGCAGAAGTTGAGAACCAGTGCTAAAAAATTTGTGTGTGTATGTTTTAAGAACTAATACTATAATGTAAAATGGCTTGTAGAGTGTGTACTCAATAAATGCTGATCCTCTTTTTTTTAGAATTCTTCCAGGATTTTTGATTTGAGATATAGTCTACTCCAACACTTCATTTACTGCTCGTTTATCAGATATTTACTATTCAGAGTTTGTTCCTTGTAATAGTCAATTGAACTAGATTTTGCCTGTATATGATAGGGTAGTGGGCAAGAGAATGAGTGGTTTTAAAGACTAAGAGCTATACGATTTCTGAAATGAGGCCCTTAAAATGAAAGTATTTTTAAGCAGTATAAAGTACAATAAAGTCTTGTAAGCATGAGAAGAAATCCTAGAAAATGTGTCCATTGTAGTAAATTTGTGGTTGAAATGTAAAATTTTTGTTGTTGTTCATCTTGAACACTTAAAACATAATTGTTCCTTAGCATACTGATGAAGTTTTCAGTTTTTGAGATCACGTTAGCAGCATTAACTCTCCAGGTCAACACTAATGCATTAAATTATATCCTAGGTTGCCAAAAGGTAATGTTAATGTCTCCTCTCCATTCTAGACTTTAAAAATTAAATACGCATACCTATGAGTGGCTAATTTACCTTTCAGGATTAGGACTTAAAAGATAAATTGACTTAGAGTAATGTAGGAATTTTTTTTAAAGACTGGTACTTGATAGTTGGGTGCAACTGCAAAAACTTGTCACAGTCATGCCATCTTGTCATTCAAAGTCTCTGTTATTTTTGTAGTACTGCAAGAGGATTCTGAGTCATACATTGGATAATAAAATGTTAGAGCAAACATTTATACACTGAGGTAAATACTGTATTTAGATAGAATATTCTTAAATACTCTTCCTGCTAAATCAGTTAATCTTTCGGTCTACTTTTTTTTTTTTCCTACTCTAACTTTTTTGTGTGCTGGTTATGATAAAGTGAAACTTTTAATATGGTTTTGTTTGGGGTCAGTGTCTTATCGGTTAGCTGTAGAGTTAACAAGGCCAAGGACACTGTTTTGATTTCCCGGTGGATCAGCTATCTTCCGGCTAGTCTGTAATCACAGACTGCCCTTCAAACCATGGCCAACCATTTCATAAACATTAGTCATGATGGAGATGGAGAAGAGAAGTCAGTATGGCTCAGTGGCAACTCATTATATAAAACAAGTTAAAGCGCGTGTCCTATGGGAAGTGGTTCAATAGTTTCATCCTCCCTCCTATACAAATAGTCCTACACTTGTTTTATTTCAATAATTTACTGCAGATTGTACCTCTATGGCCCTCAACAGTGTTATTTGCTACAGTTTTCCATCGTCTTTCTCTGGTCTTTAAGCTGGTTGGGTTAGTGAATTTACCAGGAGGCAGTGTTGAAAAGAATGTGGTTTTTGGAGTCAGACCCTCTGCTCTTCATTACTTATTAGTTGTGTGCCCTTAGTTAGATTTCTTAATCTTCAAGTTTCTGTTTCTGCCTCTAAAAAATATGTTTTATATGGTTGTAAGAATTAAATAAGATGATGTAAATAAATTAGCAAATAGACAGTACATGAATAATGAATGCTAAAATTCTCTACTAGTCTTTTATTATACATCTAATCAAATTGGCTAGGAAAGTTTCATATGGCTACCATTTATTTAACACCTACTTAGTGCCAAACACACTGTGTGATGCTTTATATATATTATCCCTCCTTCTCATGATAACCTCACAAGTAGGTATTATTATTTCCTTTAAGATGAAGAAACTGAGATAAGTTATTGCTATCTGGGATTCTTAGTTCTCATCTAACCCCAGTACACAGTAAATTGAGGATACAGGGCTATTTCTAGGGAAGTGATTTTTAAGCATTACAGTTTAATAATGATCTAGGGAGGATGTTTGTTAAAAAGGCAGATTCCTGGGCTTCCCCTCCAAGGATTCTGAGTCTGACTGGGACCCATGAAAATGCAATTTTAATAAGGTCTGCCTGTGTCATTTTGATGCTGTTGGTCTGTTCAAAGACACTTAGATAAATATCACTCCATATGGTATGTACTTTAATTTTGTTCATTTTACCTTACCTCAGGAGTCCATGGGTGGTGCAAACTACTAAAGCACTTGTTTGCTAACCAAAGGTTGGAGGTTGGAGTCTACCCAGAGGTGCCTTGGAAGAAAGACCTGGCAATCTACTTCCAAAAAATCAGCCACTGAAAACCCTATGCAGCACAGTACTACACCGACAAACATATAACGTCACCATGAGTCAGAATCGACTTGGTGGCCAATGCTGTTTTAACCCTATACTCCAGGCTTTAAACTGTGGTAGTAGTACGAGGATCCAGAGGCAGGTTGAAACTCTGCCTAAAATTGAATTTGTGTAAGTTAGCAACATCCCTTTCACTCCCAACACTTCCTCATCACCTCAAGATGCTTATCCTCCAGTGGTATCTCTACATACTAATTGCAATTCTTGATGTCTTTAATCAAACCTTCATTGATTCATGCTCAATTTAACTATATTTCAGCAGCAAACAGATGAGGAAGTGCAGAGATGGGACTGTTTTAGGGTATCTTTAACTATGGCCCTATGGAACCGTCACAAAATAATCTCTCTCAGCCTCAATTTTCCTACCTGCAAATGGGGATGACATTATTTTTACAAAGTTATTGTGATGATTACCACACCATCTGGCACATGGTATGTATTTGTAAATGGTAGTGATTTTATTTATTTTTGATGACAGCCCAATTGTGATAACATACATTTAAGCATTCTGTAAACCAGCTCTCATGCTAGGAAACTCCTTTCCCCTCCCAACACAATCCTTTGGTGTATGTGATGAAAGCTATGGACCAGTGCTGTCCAATGGAAATTTAATGTGAGCCACATGTATAATCTAAAATTTTCTAGTATCCACATTAAAAAAGTAAAAAAAAAGTGAAGTTAATTTTAATAATATATTTTATTTAACCCAATATATAAAATATTATAATTTAACTATGTAATCAATATAAATTTATTAATGAGGTATTTTACATCTTTTATACTGTCTTTGAAATCCAGTATGCATTTTACACTTCAAGGTATCTCAAATTCGGCACTAAATTTTCAACTGTTAAAGTGAAATGTAGTTCTATTCAAACAATAAGGTATGTCTATTGGAAATATCTTTTACTCAGCTTCACTTTTCAAATGTAAATTAAAATGATATAAAAGGTTCACTTACGCAGTTCCTCAGTAATACTAACCACCATTTCAAATGCTCAACACTCCATGTGGTTAGTGGCTACCGTTTTGGACAGAGCAGTTTTTGACCTTCTCGTCTAGAATTTCGCTTACACTTCTAGGGTATTCATGGTCCCCATGAAGTTCATCCTTGGTTTATATTCCCCTTCGATAAGAATTGTTCTTTAGACATTTATAAATCAGTTCACAACTTTAAAAAGTCACCAAGTGACTTTCCGTGTATTCACTGAACATTATTTAAATGTTCTTATAAATAAATGCCTTGGGTTAAATCAAGCAACATTACAGAAACTAGAACGTGGGTGCTTATCTGGATTTTAAAAAATAAGCCAAGGATACAGTGGTTGAACTGCTTTTGGTCCCTGCTCTTTATCTCTGTTTTCTGGTGTGATGACAGGATTTAACTTTTAGATATATTGGGGTTACTGATTTTCACCTTTCTTGCCAAGCATACCTCAGACTCTGCACTTCTCAGAGCACATAAAGCTCTCTCAACAAACAAACAAACAAAACCGGGCTGTATCCCCGGAACTTACATAGACTGGGATTTATCCAAAGCCCCTTCTATTTTTAACTAGAGCAACTGCTTGCCAATTAAAGGTTTCTGGAGAGAGAAACGCACGTAGCACACAAGAGAAACGCGGAGAGTTAGACCTTTGCCAGGTATTGTTCGAAATTCCCTAAGACTACTCCTACAGAAACTCGGTAAAGCGATTGTTTTGGGGGCTGACTTCAGCCCACACCAGGAAGCCGGCGCGCCGGTCTCTAGTACAGCCTACTCCGCCCCCGCCCGGCTTTGCCGGGCCCGGGGGCGTGGCCGGGCGCTGAGGGGGCGAGCCCCAGCCCGGGGGCGGGGGCGGGGGCGGGGAGAGGCAGGAGGCGGAAGTTCTCGCAGGCCGTGGGGGCGGCGCACGCACCGCGAGACACTTGTCAGCACTCGTCTGAGTCGGAGGCATCGCTAAGCCGGACCGGAGGTGAGTGGCTGCCGCTGGGGATGCGCTCTCCGATCCACAGGGAGAAGGGACAGAAGCGGTCGATGAGCGCGGGGCGCAAGGAGAGAAGCCCCCTGGGAAGAAGGAGGGGGCGCGCCTCGCACGGGCGCAGCTTCTCAGGTGTTTTCTAGGCGGGTAGCAGCAAAGGTAGGAGTCCGGCTGAGGTAGGGAGAGAAGCGCTCCGGGAGAGGAGCGCGGGAAGTCCCAGAGCCCAGGCCGGTGTGGGCGAGCGCGGCAGAGTCCGGGGCGCGGGAGCGGGGCTCCGGTCCGTACTCGGAGGAGCGGAGGGCGGGCGCAGAAGAGCTCCCGGATACCCCCTCGCCATCGGGCCGGCTGCCGGCCGTCGCCAGGTACAGATCTTGGCGCTCCTGTACCCCCGTCTTGCGCTAACCTCTTAAGGGCTTGAGGAGGAAGTGGAACCCAACGGAAAAGCGTGCTGTTTTTTATTTGCTTTCAGGATACTGAGAGGCATTTATTTTTCTCTTCACCCCAAGGTATTTACAGCTGTGTAACCTGTTTCGGGAAAGCGTTCGTGCGCCTAGAAATAAAGATCATTAAAACAAAAATTATTGTCATGAGCTCCAAATTTATTAATACTTGCGTATATGTTGGGGTTTTTATGCCTTTGGTAAGTTTGACAATAAGTGGAAAAAGGAAGGGCGTGTGGACAGGGCACGGCTTGGAAAGAAAATTCGTAGCTGCGCTGGGCAGGGCAGGTCTAGGGTGTGATCGCCAGATCCTATCCCAAGTCCGCCTTCCTGACCGTAAGGACGTCTGAACCCGCCTGCCACGGAAACAGCCCGCTCCAGAGCCTTATTTGGCAAACAGGGCTAGGCGTGAACCTTCTGCTGGAAAACTGTTTCGTCGGCTGCTTTCATCCAGTGCCTGTGGCTTTGGTTCCTCAGCTCTGCCTCCCATTATCTGTCTTAATCTGGGGAAAAAGACTTTCAAGCTACTTTTCTTCAGTTTCAGGCTCCTCTTGTCTAACTCATTATGAGTTCTCTTCTCCCCAGGTCTCACCTACCAAAGAAAGTGGGATAGAAGTGTGGGAAATACTACGCTTTCTTCCCTAGTATTAGAGACATTGTTTAGATTTTCCCTGAGAGAAAACACAGAAATTCCAGTGTTTTCCGTGCTTTTGAAAGCAGAGTAACCTGCTCACTATTTCCTGCCTGTTGGGTATTTTCAGAAGGGTTTGGGCACTAATAACCAGATGATTTTCAAGGAGACCTGGAAAAGGCCAATAATAATATTGCCATTGCTTAGGGATCTGAATGTTTTAAGGCAAATGAATTCTGAATGAAGCTAGCAGAAAGAAAAAACTAAAGAAAGGGAAACACTGATTCTGTAGTGTGGTGGTGACCTGCCAATGCTAGAAATTTCAACAATAAATAGAAGAAATTAGGAAGGGAGCCCCAAATAAAGGGAAGTTGCATGTACAAGGGTTGATATAGACATGAAATACATATTTTTGTAGGAACAATGGAGCCAGAGGAAGTTGAACCCAACTTTTACATTCTTACCCTGTTCCAAGTTAAATATTAAAAAAGAAGGATGTCAGGCTGCCTATGAAATATCAGTTGGCTTTACATGTTTCTGATTTGTATTGTGTGCTGATATCAAAAGTTTTTCTCTCCTAGTTCTGTGAAAATCTCTATTACAGAGGGAAGACAAACTAATTGTGTGGCCCTTTATTACCTTCCTACTCTTTGTTTTTCTTGTATCTGTAGGTATTTGACTTCTGGCTTGGCCTTTGGGTCTTTTTAGTGCCCTGTGCCTATTACTTCAGTAGTGAAGTAATGTATTACTGCATAATAGTTCAGTGTACTACTGTGTCAGTGGAAAAGCGAATTTAATTCCTAGATAAATGCTGTACAGATTTTTACTGATTGAATTTTTCTTTAATAATCAGGCTTATTTGAAAGTTTTGCCTCATTTTCCCTTTATGAGAAGATGGAATCTGTTTGCTTTTAATATACTCAGTGGTTCGAACATCTGCTTCTGTCACTATGAATTTGGTGTGATGGGATAGAAATTTTAAATCCGTTAAACAAATGGAAAAACATTTTAAGAGAGGTAATGTAAGGTGATGGATGATTTGGTTGAACAGCTCAGATTTTCTAAGAACATTTTTAAACTGTCTTTTTTAAAAAAATGTGTTTTTAAAATTATACATATTGTTATATTTTTAATATTTTTCAAAGAAGGAACTATTACATTGCTTAGTATTATATTTTAAAAAAATCTCCATTCATCCCAAGCTCTCCTACCCACATAAAACCACATAACAACCAATGCCAATCTCCAAGTCTTATTTTTTTGTGGTTTGATTTTTTTATTTTATAAAAGTACTACCATGAGAGTCATTGTAAGCACACTTAGAGTAAAACATGGAAAAAAACCAAAATGAAACTCTGAAACATTGATTCTTTTCTAAAACTCCAATTCAGTTTCATGCATTAAGATTAACCCTGTATTCTTACCATGTTTCTTATTCACCATGTGGTAAATGCTTACTTTACTTTGATGAGGCATGTGTATAAAATTCTAACTAAAATATTACTGTGCTAGAGTATTGCCTATCTTTGCCTATCCAAAGGGAAAGTGTATATTACTTTAAGTGCGGAAAATTTCATATCCCAGTAAGAGCAAATACAAATTGTGGTTAATGACTGAGAGAATGGTTTTGTGTGTTAAAAAACATTTCATTTTTAAAAATTTAGTATTTGGAATGGAAATATATTGATTTGCAGTCCCCTATGTTAGAGTAACTTAGAATTTAAGTACGTGAAATTGAAGTACTCTTGCCAGTTGAATGCCTGAATGCATGAGGTGGAGAGAAGGGCAACATCATTTTGATTTAAACCTGGAATAAAATCTTGTTCTTTCCTATACACGTACACATAAAGGAGTGTTGTAAAGTACTTTTGAGTTTAAGTTTGTGTGCAGGGAGCCACAAAATTGGATACAGAAATATATTCCGATGTGGAATTTTTATGTAGAAATTATATATTAGCTCATAGATCCCTTTTCTTATACTGGAATTAATGAGAACTTAATATAGACTTGTATCTTTTATATTCTGTCTCCCCAGAAAACAACACAGAACATAATTTAGTTGGTTTTATAATAACCAAACCCACTGCCCAAGTCGATTCTGACTCATAGCGACCCTGTAAGACAGAGTAGAACTGCCCCATAGGGTTTCCAAGGAGCAGCTGGTGGATTTGAACTGCTGACCTTTTGGTTAGCAGCCAGGCTCTTAATCCACTGTGCCACAGGGCTCCAATCTTTATGGAAGCAAACTGCCACATCCTTTTTCCGTGGAGCGGCTGGTGGGTTCAAACAACCAACCTTTTGATTGGCAGCCGAGCACTTTAAACCACTGCACCACCAGGGTTCTGGCTTTATATTAAATACATTTAAATATGTAATAGCGTTTCAAATAAACACTTTCGTTAACCATCTAATTTTCTTTCAGTTTCTTTCATCTTCTGGGACTGGACTTAAAGCCATAAGAACCATGAGCAACTACAGTGTGTCCTTGGTTGGCCCAGCTCCTTGGGGTTTCCGGCTGCAAGGTGGCAAGGATTTCAACATGCCTCTGACTATCTCAAGTGTAAGCATACTTTACAGGTTTTATTGCAGATGTTCATTCAGTTGTCCTGGAAACCTCAGGGCTGAGTTGTCAAATTCACTGTCAAATTGTTTGTGGGGTTTGATGTCAGCAAACTTAGTTATCTGTAGTAAAGAATGCGGGGAGGGATATTAGCAATTCCAGTTTAGCTTATTTTCAGTTCCCCCGTCTTATCAGTAATAAAATGGAAAAACATTTATTTAGGGGACAGGTTGCAAGGCTTTGAACTGTCACTAATTTGGGGAATTCTCCGGACCTTAGTTTCTTTATATTAGAAGCTTGCACTATAGGATTTTTACAGTCCCTTTCAGCTCCAAAAATTGTTTATCAAAAACTGTTGATCGATCTTTAATAAAACAGCTGTTTCTACTGTTGTTTCCTGAGTTCACTTTCTGATGGAGGTGATAGTGAACCAAAAAATGGTAAAAAAAAATTTGAAGAGGAAATTAAAAAGCTTGGATCTCCAACTAGATAGCATGAACAATTGGGATTTGGCTGTTTACCTCATTATGGATTTCATTTGAATGTGTTCTGCGTATATATTTTAAGGATATGTTTCCATGATGATGATACTGATGAGGGGGTTAATTATAGCTTCCATTTATTGAGGCTTGGCTGTGTGTCAGGTGCTGTTCCACTCTCATCTGTAGTAGGTAATTATTGCCATTAATTGTATAACTTTACAGAGATCTTCTAACTGTATAGTCAAATAAATATGGATATCTACTTTCCTTCTGCTTACATGGTAGCATATTATACATATTGTTCTACACCTTGGTTTTACCTTGGAGAATTTACCTTGGAGAATTTTCCATGTTAATATACATAAAGAGCCTTTTTTAAAAAAAAAAAAAAACAATTGTATAGTATTCTGTTGTATGGATGTAGCATTTATTTAACCAGTCCCCTATTGAAGGGCATTTATATTGTTTTTAATGTTGCTGTTAAAAAAAAAAAAAAAAAAAACACCCCTCATGTTGCTGAAAAGTTTTGGAAACCCTGGTGGTGTAGTGGTTAAGTGGTATGGCTGCTAACCAAAAGGTTGGCAGTTCAAATCCACCAGGCGCTCCTTGGAAACTATGGGGCAGTTCTACCGTGTCCTGTAGGGTCGCTGTGAGTCAGGATTGACTTGACGGCAACAGGTTTTTTTTTTTTTTTTTTTTTTTTTTAAATTACGAACAGTGCTGCAGTGAATACCGTGTGTGTGTGTGTGTGTGTGTGTGTGTGTGTGTGTGTGTGTGTGTGTGTGTGTGTGTGTATGAAAATATGTATGTATGTGTCATAGGTTGTACCCATTTTGTCCATTTTGTGCAAGGCATGATGATACCTATTCACCCCAAAGCCTCATCAGCAAACTTTTCCATTTTTACCAAGTGCTTTAAATGCATCATGTCATTTAATTCTCACAGCTAATAGTGGTATTATATAGAACTGTGTTGAGAGCTCCCATGGCTGGTATGGAAGAGCTGGCTTTCAAGCAGTTATGCTATGTTACCTGCCTAATAATTCACTTTATCTTAAATTTTGGTAGATTGTTTCTCTCATCAGATATTTAGAGGGTCATTGTTTTGTTTAATGATGTGATATATGTGTATATTGCTTCTTACAGTGTATGTGTTCAATTTGATTTTGAAAGATTAAAGATAAGTTTGTAACACCTGTATATCCTTATTAAAAATGCAAATCCCATTTTAGTACTGAAATTTTCCTTGTTTCTTGGCTGTGGGTTTTTAAATGGTTATCTTTAATTTATCACCAATTTCTGTCTTGATTCCAGTTAATCAGATTTTGCAAGGAGATCTGTCTATGTAATCCAGCCTGCAAGTTTTAAGACTTTCCATGTTTGGCTGAAATTTTAAGTGTATGGCATCCATGTGAAAATGTTTATTGTGATTCGTTCCTATTTGAGGGAGGCAGTTTTTCTCTTCTACTGAAGATCTACTAGGAAAAGGGACGATACAGTGTTTGAATATTGTGTTTTTTATGTTTGGTTAATACTATTTTATATGGTTTTAAATAAACTACCTTATTGTAATTGACTACAGAAAAGTTATTGTTTAGTGTAAGTACTTTCATTTTTGCTTGAAAACTTTCAGAAACAAATTGTTAACTAAATGAAACACACTTAACTGTCACTTTGTTGTTTGGTAATAGAAATGCAAGTGCAGTAGGTAAACTTTGTAGTATCTTGCTTTTAGAAGAGTTTTATATGTTTCAGTTCTCTGGCAGACAGTTTGAGGAGCTAGCACTGTTGTGATGCTGATACAACAGAACACTGTGTACATACATATGTGCCCTCCCCTGCCACAGAAGAAATGCTTTCCTTATGTAGACACAGTGCTAATTAAAGGGTTTTGAACATACTGATTAAAAGAGACTACGGTAACAAAGCTGCTGAGTTATTTCTGTTCTCTTACAAAAGTCTCAGCTATCTACTGTGACCTTTTTGGGCCTTGTGCAGTGGGGCACGCAATTCATACTGGACTAGAGAGGATGGGAAGGGGAGGGGAGGGGAGGAGAGAAGGGAATGTTGGCTCAACCGTGCTGCTAGGCTGTTGGCCTTTCATTGTAGTTATTTTTAACCCCTTGTGTAGCTCAGTTTAAACATGCTTGGTAACGTTGCCTAATAAAGAATTGTGCCTAGTAACTAATTTATATTGTTGTAGTAAAGATTATTCATGTTACAAGTTTTTAACTTATGTACTCTCATCTTAGTTAGTTCTGTGGTTATACTTATGCTGGCTTAATTATGTAGAATTATTGGATGTTTTTCAGTGGTCGTTAGATTTTTCAGTTAATAGTATCAAGAAACAAAACCTGGAAGCATGGCTTATTACAGGTAGTTTAATAATTCTCTTATTTTAGTAATGCCTATGAAGTACTTAGCAAAGTTTGGCACATAGTATTCCCTCAAATGTTATCTTTTACAATAATAATATAAAATTAATAAGAAAAAAAGTTATTTAGAGACCTGAAACATTAAATACCCCGTAGTTGTAAGGGGCATAGCAGTTATATTTTTTTACTTACAGTCTGTTGAAATTGAAAAAGAAAAGAAAATCAGAAGTTTTTGCTTTGCTAGGAACCTATAGCTTTATATTAGGGTTCAAAAGTATGAAAAATTTTCCTGTGGGCAGGTATTATTGTATTGAACCCCAAAGAGTTGTTTACATTGCTTTACATTAGAACTCTGTGGTATCAGATGTATTTTGAAATAAATAAACCATTTGGCCCAGACTTCAAAATTCTGTTTTCTTGACATTTTGTTGCGCAAATGTATGAATATGTGGTCTATGACTTGTATCTTAAAGCATACAAGCTATAAAATGTTAACATTTCACTCAAATTTGGGTATCATCTGTATTGTATGAATTTTGGCGATTTTTTGCAGACTTAAAAGATCTTCAGATAGCTATGACTTTGTGATCACATATCATTGTCTTCAATTTCCTATCCTTAAAAGGGAGTTGCTGGCTGCAGGAATTTGCAGGCTGTATTTTTTACAACCCTGTATTTATGGAATTGCTCTGAGGCCATGAAATGTGGGGAATGGGTTTCATTGTAGGAGTTTGGTTGTTTTGGTTTTTGCCAGCATATTTTATAAGAAGAAATTGGAGACTTGTGTAATTCAAGGCCATATTTTGTCAAATTGATATTCTTCATGATGGAATTATAAGAAGGATTGTATATTTATGAACAACATCTTTAAGGACAACATCCTAAGATTGAAATATTCTGCTGTGTGTTATTTTCTGATCTATGATATAAGAGATTTTTTCTTAACTTTCAATATTTGGATTTCCTGAAGATGACCTCCTAATTCTCTGTAAACACATTTTAGAAGTCTTTAGCAGATACCAATGAGGTTACACGTTTAATACCCAAATAATAATGACTTTGATACTCAAGAGTTAAGAAAGGACAAACTGTTAACAAGCTCAGACAAAATTTTAGTTGGATTTGAAAAGCAGAAGAGATTTACCATTTCCTGGACTGTGGAGCCCTGTTTGGGAGCATAACACACAACAGAGAAAAAGCTGTGAAACACTTTGTTGCACATTCATTCATTCAGCAGTTATAGGAATACTTCCTAGAAGCCAGTGAAGATGATGATGTAAAGTATTGGGGAGTACAAAGGTTGGGAAGAAAAGAAATAAGGACAGTACTAGACAATATCATAAGACCTGTCATGAGGCGATATTTGATGAGATACCAAAGATACAGGTAAGTGTTCCTTAGTTTCATTGGGCATAAACTGGTGTTCGTGGGGGTTGGCTTCCTATAGGTGGAATTAATTAAACTGATTCTTGAAGGATGAAGTTTGAACACCTCAAAGTTAACATTTTTCTGTGTTGGTTTTCACTGCAAAGCGAAGACTAAGACTCTTTCTGCCATTGCTTGACTCTGAGTAAAGTTGTGAGTACAGTTGAGTGATTCTTCAGGCAGGCCAGCTGCAGAGTTTCTCTCCTGGAGGAGGACAGAAAGACTTTCAGTCCCCTCAAACTGAAATGGGAGAACCATCCTACCTTGAATAAATGGGCCCATTGTTAATGTTAAGCTGTTGAGTATTTTCTTTTGCATTCCCTCCCAAGTACTGTCATTTTGCTAAGCTAGCAAGTTAATAATTTAGTTTGTGTGACTACATAATGTATGTTTCACATGTATGTTCACTCTCTGCTTTTAAAATATTCATTAACCTTTTGTGTGGGGCTCAGAGGCCTGTCCTGCGTGGTGGTTTGCTGTCATTTGTGGTCACAAGGGTCAAGAATCTCAAGACAATTCTAAAGATAGTTCTCTGGTCTATTATTTGTAAAGAAATGAAAATCTTACCAGTAATAATAATAGTTTTTGAAAAAAGGGGCTGGCTTATTTAGAGTTCATTAAATGTTGGATATTTTGTAAAGTTATTTGTTAAGAGAAGTTTTACTGGTGTGCAGGACTTTTGTATCTGATGGAAGAAATAATACTGTAGGGTTTGGGTGCAGTAAGAATAGCACTTTAGATCTAAGTAAAGATTTCATACATGAAATACATATGAGTTAGATATAATAGCTACTTAAGCTGAGAATATTGAGGTCCATGGGTTTATTTTCAGTTAATTTTGACAACTTCCAGGACAAAGAGCTTGTCTTTGTGATGGTTGTTGGTCAGGCCGCATGTGAATATACAGTTAACCAGTTGTCTTTGTAATATCGTATTTGCAGTAGTTCTTACCCAGTTTCTGGTATACCACAGGACCAGTCATGTGCTTTTCTCCCAGTTATAACAGCACAAAGGAGAAATATGATTTGATTTGGTTAATCTAGAAGCAAACATTGCTCTACATGAAAAAAGGGGTTGTTACTTTGGTGTCTTATAAGGGATGATTATTTTTCAGCTTTGGTAGGTGAGACTCTAGGCCTTTATTTCAATTTTTAAAATACAAAAGTGTTGAGTATGTAATAGAAAACGTGACAATGAGATAGAGGCATGTGAAATACTAATATATGTATGCATTTGCAAATAAATGATGTAATCATGGGAATGAAAAGGAAAAAAAAAATCAGTTTGAGCAACTAGTGAGCACTGGCCAAGTTGACCACTAATTCTTTAGGTATTCTAGGTGTAGAGCCACTGTATAGCCCTATGGGGAACATAGGTTTGGCTTTTTTAGTTAACAGAGACGGAAAATCACTTTTCTAGCACTGATACTTGGTTTTTATTAAGAGTAATAAAGTATTTATGAATGGACAAGGGAGACAATAATTGATGAGTGTTTAAGGTTAGGTTTGGAAGAATGTTTTTATACTGCTTGTTAAAACTGACTTTCTCAAATCTTAGGTTTGCTTCCCCACTTCCCACATCTTGTCTCACCTTCTTTATTGTTTTTTTTTTTTTTTTTCCTTTCTCATTGCATTCATGGAGTCACTGACCCTTCTGTAAATACTCAGATTTCTTTAACGGTTGATGTTGTCACCCATTTTGTGTGACAATTACTGGAACAAAGTTCATTAACCTCATTGGCATTTAGTATTCCCAGCAGGACTAAGCAGTTGCAGCAAATGTCCCTGTTAGGCCTAAATGGAGGAGAGTAAAATGAGCTAGGAATGTTAACAGGAGGAAATGAAAAAGAAAAAGTTAGATGGAAGGAGAAAAGAAGGATAATTTTCAAAAGTCCATAATAGGAAGAGTTATTTATTGAGTCATATTTGGTACTTAAGAAGTCTTTTTACTTAAACTCTTCACTCCTCTCTCCTTTTAAAGTTTCTTTATTATTATTCTTTTTTTTTTAGGAAAGATTCATATGGGTGGAAATTCAAAAGATATAATAGGGTACACAGGGAAGAGTCTCCTATTGTCCTGCCATTTGTTACCTCTTCCAGGAAGCAACCAGTGTTAGCAGTTTCTTGTGTGTACTTCCAGAGATAATATATATGTTTGTCTCTCTCTCTCTCTCTCTATATATATATAAATGTATATATAAAAATAGGTACATAGCACCCTTCTCCCTTTTCCACAAAAATAGTACCCTAATCGACTTACTTTTTTTGGCATTTTGCTTTTTTCACTTAACCTAACGTCAGTTCTTTTTTTACAGCTATTTTGTATTCCACAGCTTGGATTTATCATAGTTGATAGATATTGATAGATAATAAGATTGTTTCTAATCTTAAAAAAAACACCCCGTTGCCGTCGAGGCAGTTCTGAATCATAGCAACTAGTGTTTTGCTCTTATTGACAGGGCTGCAGTGTCATGTTTTCCATGTATGTATGTTTGTAGGGTAAATTCCTAGGGATGAATTTGCTGAGTCAAAAGGATTGGATGTATTTGTAATTTTACTGATATTGTGAAATATCTCTATAGAATACTTCTACGCACATTATGAGAATGCCTGTTTATCTGTACCTGTGCTGGCACATGTTTCAACAGACTTTGATCTTTTCCAATCCGATGGGCTAGTTTTCAGCTTTCTCCTTTTTATGGAGCATAATCACATGTAGTCTACCTAAGATTCTCTGCATTCTAAGTGGTGGTTTTCCATTTTGCATGAGAATACTAAATGAAAATGTACTGACCTTCTTTAACTGATGTCATTAATTTCTTGGGGACACTTTTTCAAATTTCTTCATACAAAGCTTTGATTAATAGTTATCTGTATCATTTGTTTCCTATTTCTATAACACATTCTCTCTTGTTAACCTATTTTATTTCCAATTACATGGTGAAAGGTTTTTTTATTTAAAAAAACATTTTTTTTTTGGTGCAACAGTTTTCTGCGTAGTGCCTTGTCATAGAGTTTTGAAAAATTAAGCAGATCACATTTAGTGGATCAAGGTTATTACCTTTGCAGTTTCTCCAGTAGCCTGATACATTGTGTAGTTTCCAATCGCACTCTAATCTAGTTCCCTTTATGTGATGTGACAAGGAGGCTGACCATTATGAGGGGTTTGATATGGTCCTGGGACATTGTGAGATTCACGCTTACGAGCCTCACCTCACTGTCATTATTGACTTTTTTAGCCAATGGAGTTTAACTGATGTTACAGATTTATAGAGTGTTCCATAGCAGAGCGAGTCAGTTGTCGTGAGGACATTCTAATGTTACGGTGTAATGTATTTCTTCATTATACCCAGGTTTAAGCAGCGGAGTATATTTGTTGGTCACTGTGGTGGCAAAAAAGAGTGAGGATGCTAGGGATGTTTGTATTTTATGTAGTTAAAAATGAAGGAAGGAGGACTTTCCCTTTAGTGTATCACTAAGTTTTTAAAGATGGTAAGACTTGGGAACTAGATAAGAATTTGCAACATTAATACGATTATTTGAATTCTGTGAATTGTTAGGCATTTTTTCCCCAAGGTTGAAAAATTGATTTAACCATGGCTACCTTACTTCATGATAATTGTTCTGGGTAGATTTTGATTTACCAAAAGAGGAAGTGCTTGCTAGTTTAATGACATTAATGATTGTTATTTACAGTTGAATCAGTCAGGGCTTCAGGTGTGTGATTCCTTTCCTTTTAGGATCCAGCTACTAGCCCAATATTTTTCAAATGATTTCTGAGGTAGATATCTACTCTAACATACTAACTTTTAGAGATGTGGAAATTAAGACATTTAGTAAGGTTGCATAATGCTAGCCAAAGGAAATTGTGGATATGTTCTAAAAGTAATTTTCTTCTTGAGAAAATATTCTGGAGTACAGATCTTCTTTAGGAAGAAAAATCTAGGACCCCAAGAGATGTTCTGGAGAATGAAGTTTATGTATAAATACAAGCAGTTTTGCATATGTAATTTTCATGATTTTGTCCATTCCTTTGAAGTATCTCTGTTATTCTAACTTACAAATATCCTACAAATGGTTCTTTTGATCTTTTTATACTAGATATTTTTGTTTCATTTGTGTGTTAGTTAGTTGACATCTAGTTCTCAGAGTGATACTTTGATATTGTAGCAAACAAGGGTGTTTCCAAACATCACCATGGCTTATCCCTTCTAAGGCTAGTTCCTTATCCTGTGGCTGGCACCTTGTCCAGCCAAATATTCTGAAATCCTACTGTTAATATGTTTCTGCCCTGTTAAAGAAATGTAAGGGTTTTCCTTTATCTGTTGCGTTATTGCTTAACTCCTATGCCTGGCATTCAAGGCTGCGTATAAATGGGCCCACATTATACAACTGAGTTTATGGTCCACTAATGCCCATTTTGAAGCCGAAGTCCTTGGTCTCTCTTTTTTTTTTCTGCACACTGCTTTTATTTCTTCTAATCATCCCTAAATCCTTACCCATCCTTCAAGACACAGTCCATATAGCAGGTGCTTCTTCAAGTGTTTGACCACTCTAGGTCAGCTGATTTTCCTTTCTACTGAAAGCCTGTATTAAATAATAATAATAATAAAAGCATGCTAACATTTATTGAACCTTGTTGTTGGCTAGGCCCTGTTCTAGATGCCTTGCCCATGTTCAGTTGTTTAATCCTCACAACTCCTCTGTGCGGAAGTACAATTCTAAATCTCTGATTTACACATGAAGAGCCTGGGGATAGAGAAATTAAGTAACATGCCCAAAGTTACACAGCTGGTAATTGGTTAGGGTCAGAATTTGAAATCAGTTAAGCTGAGTAGTAATAATTCTTTTAATCATTTTACTGTGTTTCCTGAGAATAGGTGACAACCTTCACTAGAGACAGCCAAGTGTACGTGTGTTTGTTTCTTAAAGAGAGAATAGATGCTACTGGAAGACTTTTAAATATGGGAGTAACTGAGATTATTCGTAAAGAAAATCACTGGTTTTCAAACTGATCATCAGAATCATCAGTGAGCTTTTAAAAATGTAGATTCCAGGGCCTTCCCCCACACTCTGAATCATGAATGTATAGGGAATCTGTAAAACCTATTATTTTTAACATGCTTTTTCTAGGTATTGTACCAGTTGTGTTCCATATTGTACATTGCCTTTTTAAAAACATTTTTATTATGCAGCTTTTATTACTTAGATCATTTCAACAAAAAGATTAGGGCTAAGTTACTTAGAATCTAAACTGTTGTTGACTAAATAATGTGACATATTTGCTTTTCCCCAGCTACCACTCTTTTTCCACTTTTCAGAGTTCAGTCACCACTAATCAAGTCCTTTTTGGAAATAAATGATAGTTTTAGTAGTATGTGACAATAGACTTAGTTCTGTTTGTGATGCTGTAAGTGCCTTTGTGACAAAAGATTTGGAGAACTTTGAAGTTGGTATCTGACTGAATATTAAATTTACCAAAGGCTTCTGGAGGAATTCTTGGTTATACTACATTTTGTTTTAAACCTCCTGACTAAGCTAAAATGGTAACCTTCGAGTTAAAAAGAACTAGTTACAGTACAGTCTTTTCAAGGCCATGGACCAGAGGCCAGTTCACCTTTTTGGTCTCCATATTAGATTTCACAGTAATATAGTTTAAATAAGCGTATGTAGGGGAATTTTCCAGTTTTCCATTTGCCATCAAATCCTTTCCAACTCATGGCAATTCTGTGTGTTGCAGAATAGAACTCTGTTCCATAAGGTTTTCAAGGGTGTGACTTCAGAAGGAGATCGTCAGGTTTTTCTTTTGAGGCCTCTCTGGGTGGGTGCAAGCTACCAACCTTTTGGTTAGTAGTCGAGCGCTTAACCGTTTGCACCACCCAGGGACTCCTAAATAGGTCGTATACGTTGTTAAATCATGAATCTCTAGCCAGAAAGAAAACCTGTACTGTGGGTCTTATTTATTCAAAATCATATTGGAATTCCCAATACATGTTCAGTAAATACTGATGGATTGTTATAATGATAACAGGATAAATGGGAAAACTGGATTGTAGTTGCTGTCAGGTTTCTTTTTCTGTTCTTTTTTTGTTGATGTCCATGATTGATAATGAGAATTAATTGATGAAACATTCGGTTTTCTTTATTTTCAGTCCTAATCAGGGTTTAAGTTTCTAGGAAATGTCCCAGAGGTTATACTGTGTCATAGCCCCTTGCCTCCACATACAGAATCCTCCTGTGTGTCAGCCAGTATTCTCTCTCTATTTGACCCAGTGGTTCTTCTGTCCTTTGGTGTCATGTACAACAAAGGATAACCCTCTCTCACAGTATAGCCTTTCAAAGAGGCATATGAGTCGTATTTCCCTTTGAGTCATGTGGATATTCTGTAGGAGGCTGCTACTTCAAATATTCCTCTCATGACAGTTTGCCTTTCTTTACCCCCCTGAGCATTTGCCATTGAAAGTAATTCAGTTTTTAAATTTATGTATGGCTCCCAGAATTGAGCCTAGCACCCAGATGTGTAAGACCAATCTATTAAGTATAGCTATTACAGAAGTAAATGAATTTTGCCAGGTTTAGAAGCTTCCCTGGGCAATGGGCTTGATGGAACTTTCACTTTTTTCTCTACACTTCTATACTGTTTGAAATTTTTATAGTATGTGTCTCTTTTGTTTAAAAAGAGAAAACCTGGCTTATGCTCAGTATGCCTGCAAACTCAGGCTTGTTTGGGCATATATGGAGGTTAGGAGAGCCTAAGAGGGGCACCTCTTTGTGTATGTTTATGTGTGCTGTTTGCATAATAGATTAGGGAGCCTCATGGGAAGGAATTCTGGAGAGAGATAATTGAGGTGTATTCAAGCTTAGTCCTTAAAAAATTTATCATTATTATTATTTTTAGGAGAGGTGGGCAGATTCTTGGTACAGTAGAGTATGTCCTCTTGGTGTCTACTTATGGCCGTGCCCTTCTGAAGGACTCGTCAGAGCCGTGAGAGAAGCTGTTAGTCATCACGTATTTATTGATCTGTTACTATGTACTAGATCTCGGGTATAGAGGTGTTTCTCCCTTTTCTGATGTAAGTGGTCATGGAATATGATACAGAATGTAAGAAGGAGCTTGGACATAGGAGAGGTCATATATGTAATCAGCTCTAGAAGAGGAAAAGACCACAGTGACGTGTGTTGACCGTACGGCCTCTGTCAGGCTAGCAAGACCTTCTAGACGGGGATCTGTAAAATCCATGGAGGTGACACAGAAGTAGCAGCGGCTAAAATAATTTGCTATACCTATATCCATGGATGGAGTCATTTATCCAGTATCTTAATTGAGCACCTACTATGTACTCAGTTCTAGGCACTGAAAATACAGAGGTAAGCAAAACAAAGTCCTTAGTGTTATAAACCTTATAATCTTGTAAGGGAAATTAATAACTCACAAGTAAATAAATAAGCAGTGTAATTTAATTAGGTGATGTAATAGAGAGTAGCTGGGGGAAGAGGATGGGTGTCTCAGGGTAAAGTTTTTACTTTAGATTGAATGGTCAAGGAAGGACCTTCTGACTGAGTTGGAAACACTGATTTAAGATTAAGAAGCCAGTCATGGGAAGATCTAGAGGAACAGCATTCCAGGCATAGAGAACTGCAAGTACAAAGGCCTTGAAACAGGAAAGAGCTTGGTGTGTTCAAGGAATAGAAAGGAGGCCAGTGCTCAGGAGTAAAGAGAACAAGGAGGAAAACTGAGTGAGATGAGGGAGGGTAGGTATGTCTAGTGCCACAGTGAGAGATAAAGAGGTTAGTGGTAGTGAGAAGGAAAACATTAGGGTGATGGTGGGACAATCCCTGGGAATTTGAGAGGGATTCTGGTTCCTGTGGGTTAGAGCTAAGCTAGAGAAAATGAGTTTCATTACTATTGTGATGGCCATATCTACAGGCTGTTTGTTGTGTTTTGTAAACTGGTTTTGATAGACATTCCAGGGGAAGAATTCCAAAAATTTTTTGAGCAAAGGAGTAAGTATATAGCCTTCCAAGGTGACTACTTGTAAATAAAACACTTACGTATATGTGTTTGTTTTGAAAAGTTATTTAAAGTTATATATAACACATAATTATTGTTTTACATTGTTACTTGCACACTGATTACATTTTTTTAAAAAATTTTATGTTCCTTTGAATTTTTTATTTTCACTGTAAGAAAGCAGCATGTTTTCCAGATGGCTTCTGTTTTCATTTCCTTGTGATGTTATGACCTTTTCAACTTTAGTAAAGAAACGTTGTGTACACATTCAGGAGTTGTTTACAAATTATGCTCCTAACACATTTGTTAGAGTTGACCTCAAAGATAAAGTGAGTGTTAGGATGTTTATTCTATGTCAGATCAGTTGAGCTGAAAAAAGATTTTAAATGTGTCCATTTTTAAGAAGTATGTTTTAGCCTATTGGTTGGTTATATATACTCAGTGCCAAGAGTTATGTTTTGTGACCTTTTTATTATTTCAAGTAGAGGGAGTTTACAAGATTTAATATATATATTTTTTTATTTCTGAGCTGATCAGAGAGGTCACTTGATTAGGGTTAGCATCTAATAAGAAAAGGCTGACAGTTGACACTTGAGTAAATTCAGATTTTTGTGCCTAAAACATTGTTAATGGATAGAGATATCATTAATATCTTATAGCTGTAGGTCAGCAATAGTAAATCACAATGTCTTAGTAAATGATGTACTTCATACTTTGTATTTAAGGTCAGCTTTTTATAAATTCAGGGAAAGGATGAGTTCTCTTATGCATTTTGCAGTATGTTTGCAAAATAATGCTTTGCAGCCTACTTGGGAATTATCTGTATTACATCAAATTTTTTTTACGATAAAATAATACAGTAGCCCTGGTGGCACAGTGATTAGGAGCTTGGCTGCTAATCAAAAGGTCGGCAGTTCAAATCCACCAGCCGCTCGTTGGAAACCGTATGGAGCAGTTCTACTCTGTCCTGTAGGGTCGCTATGAGTCAGAACCAACTTGAGGGCACCTGGCAACAACAGTGTATGAAAACATTATTTTAGATATAATTTTCTTACTGATTTTAAATTGAGATTGAAGTAATCTAACAGTAATTAATTCCTGGCCTTAAAAGAAGAAAATAAAATCAGGCAGCTGTGATTATATAATGATGAATGGTTAAACATCTATGTATATTTTATATTGTTTTTTTTTTTGACTGATCCTTCAGGGCTTATGTTTACTCCCAGTGTACCATTTTAGGAATATATTTTTAGTGAACGTATGCTCTACGTGCTGTTTGATGTACTTGTTTCAAGTGCAAGCCCTGGAGCGGAATACCTGTGTGTAAATCCTGGCTCTGCAATTTACCAGCTGTATATTTTTGGGCAAATTACCTAACTCTGTAGCCCAGGTTCTTCAGTTGACAAATGGGGGTAAAAATAGTATTTACATAATAGGATTGTTGAGAGAATTAAGGAAATTAACACGTGTAAAGTTCTTAGAACAGTGCACAACATATAGCAAGTATTAGGTTAGTAACAATGATAAAGACTATAGTAATGAATATTTACTAATATCTGGTTGAGACAGTTTTGAAGCTAGTATTGAAATATTTCTGGATCTTAGATAACACCATCTTCTAAATTCAATTCTGGTTCTCTTTTTTGTATTTTTTTTTTATGTAGTGTTCTTTTAGAAGCACCCTTCTCAGTACAAACATACACATACACATACACCCTGCAGTTTGAACGGAATTAGTTCATGAAGTGTCTTCTTTATAGTAGGTGCATAATAAATATTTGTTGAATAAGTGGGCCATTTCCTTCTTCCATCTGTCATGGAAGAGATTTGAAAGGAGGGTTGGCCCTAGTAGTACTTCCAGTTTAAATATTCTTTCCACAGTGACTGTCATTCACTGTGGTTTTGTTTTGTTTTTCATCCTTTAAAGTGGCATGATAAACTCTGTTTATCATGAGAGGCAGTTGCTCTAGGGACAATTTTTCTTCTCCAGTGAAGGATAAATTTGATTGCAAGAGAGAATATATAAGCAGAATGTAGACTAGACAGGCAGGCTAAACAGTGTGTCCACCATTTGCCATGTCTCTTTCCAGGAGATTTTTGCACCCTCTACAGCTTTTGTGTGAGGTCTCCATGCTTCTTACCATGCTATCCTCCTTTACTGGCCACAGCCAACTGAACCTGGGTTAGGTGCCTGACCAAATGCAGCCATTTATAGACAAAATTAATGTGGTCACATGATTTACAAGCCCTCTGAATTTTACAAAATGTAAAATTTAATGACTCTGAGTTTCTGAATAATTTTTAAATAAGTATAAATTATTTCTGCTCATTCTTTGACTCATTTACTCATTCCCCAGTATTTACTGAATATTCGTTATATACCAGACACTGTACTAGGCACTGGGGATACAGCAGTGAATAAAACAAAGTCTCTGCTGCCTCAGACCTGTATTTTAGGGGGCGAAGAAGAGACAATAAGCAAATAAAAATAGTTGATGAAATGATATGGGGCAAAGCAAAAGGAGTATAGGGAAAGGGAGTGGCAGTTGAATAGGGAATACTAATTTATATAAGGTGAGCAAATAAGACCTCACAGGTAAGTGACATTTGAGCAGAGATACGGATAAAGTGGGGTGGGGGGTGCATTCTGGGCAAAGGGTAAAGACCCTGAGATGAATATTTACTTGGCATGCTCACGAAACAAAGACTTGAGTGGTTGGAGTAGACAGAATGAGGGAGAGAGTGGTAGGAGATGATTTTAGAGAGCTAAGCTTAGTTATTTCCGAGGACTAATCATTAAAACCTCACAGTACGGTTAGTTGATAGCACAGTAGCATTTTGCCCTTAGATTAAAATAATATATTTTCAACATAGAGTTTCTTGGTTAGTTTTTGGTACACAGTAAATATGTTCTTGAAATTTGAAAAGGACTGATTGCAATGTTATTTCATTGAGGACTGAGTAATTTTTAATAGTATTTGAGATTTAAAAGGTTGTAAATATTGGTATCTGTATTCTTGGTACTGTTTATATGTAGGAAAGGTAATTGGTTATGGATGAGAGGAGGGATCAGATTAAATATATAGTTCAGTGATAACTTTTATGGAATGGTGGCTACTTAGTTAATTTCATTGCCTTCTTTCTTACAATAACATTCACTTTAAAAAGTAAGTCGAACTGAAATTATTTTTATTGTTACTCTAAGATTTTGGCTTTATCTTTTTTAGCTTGAAAAATAAAGGCTTAGAAATTTTGCTACCTGTTGGGTGCTTGGTAAAGTAATCTGCAGGCTATTAGAAGCATACGTAAAATGCTTCAGTCTGTTTAGAGAATTGTTAGATATTTGAAAAGGCTTTTTTTTTTTTTTTGCCATTTCAACATTTTTTACATGTGACATTAATTATTTTTATCATGTTATGTAGCCATTACCACTGTCCATTTCCAAACTTTTGTCTTGCCCTTAACAGAAGCTCAGTGCCCCCTAAGCAATGACTTACTCTTTCACCCTCCCTCCCGCCCTGGTAAACATCAGTAAACTTTGGCCTCTCTACATTCGCCTATTCTAGATATTTCATGTAAGTGAGATCATATGGTATTTGTCTTTTTTGTGACTGACTTATTTCACTTGGCATAGTGTTTTCAGGGTTCATCCATGTTGTAGCATGGATTAGAACTTCATTTCTCTTCATGGCTGCATAATAGTCCGTTGTATGTACGTACCGCATTTTGTATCGATTTATCTGTTGATGGGTGTTTAGGTTGTTTCTACCTTTTGGCTATTGTGAATAGTGCTGCAGTGAACATTGCTGTGTAAGTATCTATTAGCATTCCTGCTTTCAATTCTTTTGGGTACAGGCCAACCAGCCAACCCACTGCTGTCGAGTCAATTCTGACTTATAGCAACCCCATAGGTTTCCAAGGCTGTAAATCTCTACGGAAGCAGACTGCCACATCTTTCTCCCGTGGAGCTGCTGGTGGTTTTGACCTTCTGGTTAGCAGTCAGATGCTTTAACCACTGTACCACCAGGGCTCCTTTGGATATAGGCAGCCCCTGGGTTGTGTATCACCAACTTATGGACAACTCATACTTGCTCTTAAGTGATATGTAAATTTGCCCTCACTTTGAAACACTTGAACCAACCCCACTCCAAACAAATCTTCATCACAGTCACCTTCACTTGCTGCACATGCAGCTTTTAAATCACTGAAAAGGCTTTGAGTCTTTTCTTGCACTAAAGTAAGGCTAAGTAAGAACTGTGTGCACTTGTTCCAATTTACCTACAGACTTCTTTTTTTTAGATGAAGGTTTACAGAGCAAATTAGTTTCCCATTCAACAGTTAACACACATACTGTTTTGTGACATTGGTTGCCAACCCCATGGCGTGTCAACACTCTCTCCTTCTCGACCTTGGTTTCCCCATTACCAGCTTTCCTGTCCCCTTCTGCCTTCTTGACCTTGCACCTGGGCTGGTGTGCCCATTTAGACCTACAAATTCATAAAGACACTGTCAGGCACAGATCTCGTTCGTAACCTTGGGACTGTCTATATATACTTAAGATTGGGATTACTGGATCATATGGTATTTATTTCTATGTTTAGCTTTTTGAGGAACAGCCAAACTGTCTTCCACGTTGTCTGTACCATTTTACAATCCCATCAGCAATGGATGGGGGTTCCGATTTCTCCACGTTTACCAATATCTGTTGTTTTCTATTTTTTAAATCATAGCCATCTTAGTGAAGTGATAGCTCATTGTGGTTTTGATTTGCATTTCCCTAGTAACTGTTGGAGCCCTGGTGGTGCAGTGGTTAAGAGCTCAGCCGCTAACCAAAAGGTCAGCGGTTTGAATCCACCAGCTGCTCCTTGGAAACCCTATGCGGCAGTTCTACTCTGTCGTATAGGGTTGCGATGAGTCAGAACTGAATCAGTGACCTCTGACACCAACAACTACTGTTGATGTTTAGCATCCTTTCATGTGCTTGTTGTCAATTTGTATTTCTTCTTTGGTGAAATGCCTATTCAAGTGCTTTTCTCATTTTTTGATTGGGTTGTTTGTCTTTTTGTTGTTAAGTTGTAGAAGTTGTTTATATATTCTGGATATTCAACCCTTATCAAATATATACCAAAACCAAAAACCAAACCCGTTGCCATTGAGTTGATCCAACTCACAGTAACCCTATAAGACAGAGTAGAAATACCCATAGGGTTTCCAAGGAGTGCCTGGTGGATTTGAACTGCCGACTTTTTGGTTAGCAGCCATAGCTCATAACCACTGCACCACCAGAGCTCCCTATCAAATATATATGGTTCCCCCAATTTTTTCTGATCTGTAGGCTGTCTCTTCAATTTGTTGATAAAGTCCTTTGATGCACAAAAGTTTTTAATTTTCATGAAGTCCCATTTTTCTACTTTGTCCTTTGTTGCCCGTACTTTTGATGTCATATGAAAATCCATTGTTAAAAACTAGGTCCTGAAACAGTTCCTCTATGTTTTCTTTAAGAGTTTTATGATATTAGTTCTTAACATTTAGGTTCTTGATCCATTTTGAGTTGGTTTCATATATGATGTGAGGTATGGGTCCAACTTTGTTCTTTTCATGAGGAAATCGGGTGTCCTAGCATGATTTATTAAGGAACTATTCTTTCCCCATTGGATGGACTTAGTACCCTTGTTGAAAATCAGTTGACAAAAGATGCGTGGGTTTATTTCTGGATTCTTAATTCTGTTGCATCGATCTGATGTCTGTCTTTATGCCAGTACCAGACTGTTTTGATTAGTGTAGCTTCCCTCCTTTTTTCTTTTTCAAGATTGCTTTGGCTATTTGGGGCCTCTTGTAGTTCCATATTGGAAACCCTGGTGGTGTAGTAGTGAAGAGTTCGATTGCTAACCAAAAGGTAGGCAGTTAGAATCCACCAGGCACTCCTTGGAAACCTATGGGGCAGTTCTACTCTGTCCGGGTCACCATGAGTCGGAGTCAACTTGACGCAGTGGGTTTGGTTTTTGTAGTTCCATATAAATTTAAGGATTGGCATTTCTATTTCTGCAAAGAAGGCTCTTGGAATTTTGATTAGGATTGTCTTTGAAAGTGCTTTTTAAGTTTACTTTTAGAAAATGTTTCCTGGGAAGATTTGGACTTGTTACAATGGATGATCATTAAAACATTTTATTTACACTTGGCCTAAATGTCTTTTTGAAGTCATCTAACTTATCTGGTGAGCTATTAACCGTAGTCCAATTGTCTTGGTTTCTGTTACAGTCACTAGATTGTGCTTCTATTGAAATTTCAAATGAAAGTCCCTGGAGAAGGACATCAAGCTTGGTAAAGTAGAGGGTCAGCAAAAAAGAGGAGGACCCTCAATGAGATGAATTGACACAGTGACTGCAACAGTGGTCTTAAGCATAACAACGATTGTGACGATGGCGCAGGACCGGGCAGTGTTTCGTTCTACTGTACGTGGGGTTGCTATGAGTCAGAGCCGACTTGATGGCACCTAACAAAAACAGCAACAAAGTTTTCCTGGGGAGGGGCAGTTTTTCCCAAAGTGTGTTTATTTTATTGTCATCATTAAACCTTCATTCCTTTTAAGACTTAAGTTTTATTATCTCTAGACAATTATCTAAGTTATCTCAATTAAGTTTCATAATCAGTGAAATTCCTCCCTTTTTCTTTTGCCTGAAGAAGAGGCATGAAACCTTATAAACAGAAATTGTCTCATCAAAGAAGATTGCTGTTTAACGGAGGGATTTAGTCTAATGGAGAGCTACTTTTCAAATTCATTTTAATGGTAATGCTTCATACATAGTACACATGATATGCTTCACTAGAGTTGACAGCAAATAATTAAAAAACTTATTTTTCGTTGATTTGGTGAAGCAAGTATTTGCTTCGACAAAGTTTGGAGGTTGATTTAGCAGCCTGTTTATGTAAGGTCTTGTGTTTGTTTGGTTTTTGATAATTCAGGTCTTGGCAAACGCAATAGGCTTGAGTTTAATGGTCAAATTTGGCCTTTCCCAGAAATGATGATTATTATTTGCATTAAGGTTCATCCTTTTAAAACTTAAAGTGATTTTTTAAAAAGGAAAATATTTAAAATAAAAACCAGTAGGAGAAAAAACAGTAGCATATTGAACTGCTGGATTCTGTATTTTAAATTCATCACATAAATAACACATTCATGACAATACAAATTGATGAGCTTTAAAATCCTCGTTATTTCTTTTAGATATTACACACATTACAAATACACAAATATACATTAAATTTTTTTTCTTGAAGCTGCAAAAGAAATTGTAGTAGTGCTTAGACAAGAATGAGTAGGCAGCAAATTATTACTGAATTTTACTTGAAACTGAGGGAATTAAAATTTAATGTCAAAAGATTGGTGTAGTTACGGTAACATAATTTTTTAAATTGAACAGGTTTATAGGAAATAGCCTCTATATTTAAAGAGAACATAACATTTTATCACGATTGGCAAACCAAACCTCCCAGTTTGATAGCTCTAAGGCAGTTTAGTTCTGTGTTCTCAGAAACACACACACACACATGCACGCACACACACACACACACATATACCATATATAATGTTTATTGCACCCAGGTAAATAACTGTTAGCTAAGTCTTAATCTTGACGTTGTATCACATCTAAACTAAATGTCCTAAGTTAAAATATGCCAACATATCTCATGAGTAAGAAGTATAGATATACTTGACAATTTAGTAACTGTTTACTTAACATTCTGAAGGCTGATTTTCGCCACCTTGGATGGTGAACAAATATACGTATCATACACATGGGGAAGCCAGTGTTGTGTTTCATTCCAGAACATGTGGAATCATCCCCTTTGTTTCCTTTATAGTTTTGTAACACATTATTTCTGCTTGGATGCCATTTAAAATTCCAGTATTCGGATGTTTTAGCTTGGGTGAATAAGAGTGTCACTTAGTTTTATAGGTAACACAAATCTCTTCTCCCACTTAAAAGTACAGTCTGAAAAATTGTACATTTTAATTAAGGTTCAGCCTCTCTTTCTCCCTCTTTCTTTTGTAAATAGTAATTTATAGTAATCTTGTTTTCAAAAGGAAATGCTACTTCTTATAAGCAAAAGTAATTAAATTTACTTTTCATTATAAGAAATTCATATATATTCCAATTGAAACTGCATAGAAAACAACAACAAAAGTTAAATACACACACCTGAAATATATAGAAAACTGCTGTGGACATTTTGGTAAGTATCCTTCAAAACACTTTATTGACATTCTTCATGTTAACAATACATTTTTTGGATTTGCTCTCATCAACTGTACATAAAGACCTTTATAGTTCCTTTTTTTTTGGTTGTCTGTTGTTTCACAATGTTAATCCCATACTTAAGTTTTTCGAGTTTATGTGTTACAGTTTAAAGGAGATAGTAACAAATATAGGGATACAGAGGCAAGATACGATAATGCTTAAGAGCATGGGCTTTGAAGTCAGCCATTGTGGGTTCAAATCACAATACTGATAGTTTATTTTGACTTTGAGCAATTTATAAAACTTCTCTGGGTCAGTTTTCTCAATTGTAAAATGGAGTTATTAACAGTATACTTGCTTTATAAGGTTGCTGTGGAAATAGATGAATTAAGTTGATAGTTTTGAAGCGCTTGGAACATAGCCTGGCAAAGAGTGTATGCAGTATAAATATAAACTATTTTTGTTGTTATGAATGTTGTGTTCGTTAATATTTCAAGATGGGGGTATATTTCAAGTGTTGCTCCCTTTCCTGCTTCTGCTCCCCATTTCTTCAAAGATCGTGCATTATATTGCTTCCAGTCTGTTAGATAGAGGTGTAGGGTGAGGGGAGGGTGGTGTAGAAAGAAGGTTTTGTGTTTCAGAGACCTGGGTAGAATTACTGTTGGCAGTTATCCATGCTTTTCTGGCCATATTGCCTTTGGCATATCTTGGGTGGCCTTTGACTATAACTGCTTTAAGTAGAGCCAGCCCCACTATATCCTGGAATCTGGGGAATTAAATGTTCTCAACCCAGGGCCAGTAAAAGGCAATTTAATTTAGTATGAGTTGGTGAATTTTGGTATGTAAGTCCAGCCTGGAGATGCACTCTGTAACCTTACTGATCATTTTCTTGATTTGTGTGTTTTACCATTCTTAAAGCATTAAAAGTGGCCTGTGTTACTTGAGAGAGAACTTTCTTATTTGGAATTGGTCTGCTTGATTTCTCCATGTTTATAGGTTTAAAAAAAAGTTGAAATTTGGAGGAAAAAAGTGAGAGTGTGATTTTCAGTTTTTCATTTTACAATGGTTTTAAAAAATGATCTGGAATAGAAGAAATGTAATGATACGTTAAAATTTTAAGAAATTTGGCCTGTGGGCATATATATTTGCTAAGTTTTATTTTAATATAGCCTTTTATGAATTCCTTAAAATCAGTGAGAAGTTATTAATCAAGCAAACCTGTATTCCGCTTGGTTATGAATTTCCTTAAAATCAGTAAGAAGTTACTAATTAAGCAATCCTATATTCTATATGGATTCATTTCTTTTATTAGTATATATTTTAAATAATATTTAATTTTGTGGCTATTAATTTTCATGCCTGTTTCACTTTTGATAGCAAATCAGGCACTTAAGGAGTTAAAGTTATGATCAGTAGAATATGGTTTAGTATAGTATTTCACATATACCAGATCATGGTGGGACCCAGTAAGGCTTGAAGTCATAGGCAATGAGCAGGAGTAACTCTGATTTTCAAGCTTCCATATAAAACTTCCGTCTGTCTTTCACCAACTTTTGAGTTTTTCCTGCTCCTGAAGAAATACCACTAGGAAAAGGAGGAAGAAGGGAGAAGTTAAGAGTTTGAGGGCAGGCCAGAGCTAAAGCTCATAAATAGTGGGTTACAGTATCAGCAGTTGTCTTTATATTTAATTAATTTGTTGTTGTTGAGCACTACTTCTTTTACTCACTAGGACTTTTTAGATAAATCTGGGCCACTGAGGATATACATAAATATCATTAGTGTTAAGTGATTGCTGAACATGGAGAATTTATACCTCTCAGTTTTCTGTGTTTTAGTGTTTTTTCTTCGAAAAGTAAAACCCTGTAAGCATCATTTTGGATTATCTACCTCATATGTTGAAATTACCATTTAAGTCTTGAACAGGGAACTAAATGAGTCAGGGTCCAGTCAGAAAAAACAGGAACACTCTAGGTGTTTTATACAGAGAAAATTTTAATACAAGGAAGTAGTAAAACAGGCTTTGATAGAGCTGAGAATTCAGACAGAGTATGGTGGGGCAACCTAGAGATAAGCAATAGCAGGAAACCATTGGCATCTTTAGGGCTAAGAGTGACAAGAGGAGGATGTGATGTTACTAGAGCCTGGAAGCTGGAGCGATCTGGCAGGAGGTCAAACTGCAGAGGGGGCTGCCTGCCCAGAGCTGGGAGCACAGATACAGCTGCTGAGTGTCAGAGGTGGAGCAATGGAGGAGATGCAGAAAGGGGAAGAATTATCAAGGCTTCTTCCCTCCTGTCCTCCAGGCCTCTGCCATTGCCTCTCATTGGTGGGAGCTATCCAGAAGCCAGAGAGCAAGGGGACCTGGAGAATGTAGTTCCCTGTCAGAGAGGGTACAGAAAGGTAGAGAATGGATCTGAGAGCAAATAGACAAATGACTAACACAGAAACTAAAAAGAATGTTGGTTTTTTTTTTTGGAACTGATAGCAGTAGAGCTTTCATATTCTAAGACATTCCTCTTCTCCTGTGCCTCAGAATCCCTTGTATAAGCTGAAAATAATTAAGATGTAAATGATTTCATATGACAGTATTTTCAGTATTTGTAAACATTTTAAAAACCTTTCAAAGTTAAAAAAATTCCAATTCACTAACTATCCTGTACCTATTTTATAAATTTTATATTTCGAGTTCACCCAGCGGTGCCTTAGAAAAAAGGCCTGGTGATCTACTGCTGAAAAATCAGCCATTGTAAACCCTGTGAGCACAGTTCTACTCTGATGCATGTGAGGTTGCCGATGGCAATTGGTTTACTTTGCCAAACGTGTGTAACCTGTATTTTTAAGATGCCCTGGTGGCGCAGTGGTTAAGCACTTTACTGCTAACTGAAAGGTCGGTGGTTCGAACCCACCAGCTGCTCTGCAGGAGAAAGATATGACAGTCTGCTTCCCTTTTGGTTTTCTAACTCCAGCGCTTTGCACATTTTGTTATAATAATTTAGATTCATGTAATTCTGAGGCCCAAAGAAGTTTAGTTGTTTTTCTAGTTACACCCAGTAACTACTTACCCAGTAAGTGGCATATCAGGACTAGAACTCAGGCAGCCAACTGTTCCAGAAAGAGAATGGGTTTGGAGTCAGAGAACTTAGCTTTGAATCTTTGTTCTACTATCTTATAATGTAGAATAATTTTTTGGACACCCCCTCCTCCCACTACGTTTGCATGCTTTTTGCTCTACCATATTCTGTCTACTTCTTTGATAGCTGCCGTCAAGTTGGCTCCAGCTCACGGCAATCTTACATATAACAGAACAGAATGTTGCTTGATCCTGTGTCATTTTCATGATCGTTGGTATGTTTTAGTTCCTTGTTGTGGTTATTGTGTCAGGCCATGTCATTGAGGATTTTCTTCGTTTCTCTTACCCTCTACTAAACATGATGTCCTTTCCTAGTGATTGGTCTTTCCTGATGACGTGTCCAAAGTGAGTGAGTAGAAGTCTGGCCATCCTCACTTCCAAAGAAGCTTTCTGGTTGTATTTAAGACTGATTTGTTTGTTCTTCAGGCTGTTCACAGTATATTCAACATTCTTCACCAATATCACAATTCATCTTCTGTGTTGCTTTTTCATTATCCAGTATTCGTGTGCGTATGAGGTGATTGAAAAGGCTTTGGCTTGGGTCAGGTGCATCTTAGTCATCAAAATGACATCTTTGCTTTTTAAAACTTTAAAGAGGTGTTTTGCAGCAGATTTGCCCAGTGCAATACTTTGTTTGATTTCTTGACTGTTGCTTCTAGGGACATTGATTGGTGATCCATAATTATCAACATAATTATCCAAATTATCCATAATTTCACTATCTTAACAGTTTTTTTTTCATTTTCTTTTAGACTTTTAGTTTTATGCATATGTTTATTTTTTATGATAATTTGTATATATACAGTTTTGCTTTTTTTATTATTATGAGCCTTTTCTTATGCTGCTGCAAAGTTTATAACTACCACTTTTTTAAAAAAAAAATATTTTATTGTACTTCAGGTGAAGGCTTACAGAACAAATAGTTTCTCATGAAACAGTAGTACACGTTGTTTTATGACATTGGTTAACAGTCCCACAACATATTAACCCTCTAACTTCTCAACCTTTTTTTTTTTTTGTGAAAATACACATAGCCAAAGATAACACCGTTTCAAAAATTTCTACATACACAGTTCAGTGACATGGACTATGCTCTTCCAATTGTGCTGTTATTCCTACTTAAGATGAAGGCTTACAGAACAAAATAGTTTCTCATTTAACAGTTACTACACATGTTGCCCTATGACAATGGTTAGCAATCTCACAACACATCAACAATATCCTTACTCAGCTTTGTGTTCCCTATCACCAGCTTCCTTCTCCCCTTCTGCCTTCTGGCCCTCATCACTGGACTACTGTACCTCATTAGTCCCATTTGGTTTTACAGGGCTGTCCACTCCCAGGCTGAACGGTGAACCTCGGAGAGAACTTCACCACTGAGCTAGAAGGGTGTCTGGGGGCCATACTCTTGGGGTTTCTCCAGTCTCCTTTAGGCCAGTAAATCTGGTCTTTTTTTTTTTTTTTTTGGGAGTTAAAATTATGCTCTACATCCTTTTCCAGCTCTGTCCAGAACCCTCTGTTGTGATCCTGGTCAGAGCAGTCAGTGGTGGTAGCCGGGCACCATCTAGCTATACTGGACTCAGTTCGGTGGAGGCCTTGGTAACTGTGGACAGTTAGTCCTTCGGACTAATCTTTTCGTTGTATCCTGTTCTCTTCATTCTCCCTTGCTCCCAAAGGGATGAGACCAGTGGAGTATCTTAGATGGCCGCTCACAGGCTTTTAAGACCCCAGATACTACTCACCAAGGTTATAACTACCACTTTTTATGGCACTGATAATGTTCTGTTTAACGTGTATACCATAATAGGTTACATATAATTCCACTTAGGTAAATATGTATTTCCTTATTCCCCTTTTGTTGGACATTTAATTTGCTTTTTTCCCCACTATTCTATATTTAAAAGAGAAAGAGTCATGCAAACTTTTTTTTTGCCTAATCAACAATGTGGAAAAAAAGGTAGAATCTCAAAATAGGAATTCTAATTAAAAGGGCCTAAATACCTTAATAACTTATTACATATTGCCAAATTACCTTTTAAGGGGTTTACCTTGTCCTCAGCAGTATATGAGAGTACCAGGTTCATTGTAGGTTTGCCAATACTAGATATTTTTACTAGTGCAGGAAGCAGAAACCATTCTGTATTTCATTCAGAAAGGGGTTTAATGCAGTCACGGTGCTTTTTCTTACCAGTTTTCATGAACCATTTATATTTAATAGTATGAAACCATCATCATATTAGTTGCATATATTTCTGCCAGTCTCTTTTATTATGTTATATATTTTTTGACGCAGAAGATTATCGTTTTCATTTAGTCAAATCTTTTCCTTTGTGTGTGTTTGTATATATATGTGTATATATACATATACATATATGTATATATATAGATTTCTTCGAAGATTAGAAAGTCACTTCCCTCAAAAGATTTAATAAATATTCTATACTGTCATCTGCTTCTTCTGGATTTTCAGCACTTTTAAACTGTACTTCATCTGGTATTAATTTTGGTGTAGGGTTGATGCATTATTTTAATATTTATTAAGGAAGCTTATTCTGTTTTTAAAAGACTATGCTTTGAAAGTCTTCATCCTTTCTCTTTAAATTGCCTTATTTATGCCGGATTTCTTTAAAATTGGTAGATACTGATCTGTAGTAATATTCCAAACTTTTTTGAACTGTCATCCTTAATTTATTAACTGTAAAGTGTACTTGTATTTTAAATAAATTTTGAAGTTTTATTGAAAGGCATTTTTCCTCCTTTTTTTAATATTAAAAAATCTTAGACATTATGTTGTGATTGAGGTTAATTTTAAAACTTTTTGATATTAACTAACAGATAGCTATGAGTTCAGTATTGATGCCTGAATCTCTATTTACTGCTTTTAATGTACAGGTCCACAAAGGACAATCATGATTTTCATGATTGTTACGATTTTTAAAATTTATATTAGTCTTTGGAGAGTAAAGTAACTGAATTGAGTAATGAGTGTCTAGTAATGAGTTTTATATTTACCTTTAAAATCAGTTACTGTATCATATTAATCTGGTAATTGTGCTGAGGAACGTTATCTAAATGTAGTAGATAGGAAGGTAGGCTTCAGAGTGTCAAGAGAAGGAAAAGGGTAGAGTACTTAATTATTAATCCCTTACCTTTTTTCTAGATGAATTTATTGACTTGTGATGAGTATGCTAGAACTCTGAGAAAAAATAGAGGTCATCTTTTTTTATTATTTGCTTTTGAAATATAGTATGTTATTAATGAAGTATTTAGATAGTGACAGTAAAATAGTCATCTTACTAGCATTTTTTAAAAATTTGGTTGCATGGTAGAGTGAATGAGGAGGAGAGGAGGTGTGTTTAAAAATACATTATTTATAAAACATTCTGAAAAACCAGCTCTGGTATTTAGTTTCAAAGTAAGAAATTTTTGTGATCTATTTTCAGTTCCTTTTTATTCACAGCTTTTATTTTGGTATAACTGGTATTAATTAAAAATGTATTAAACTTAAATTTTTTAATGTAGAAACTTTCAAACATATAAAAGTAGAGAGAATAATATAATGATTTTAATGTACTCATCACTGAAATTCAATAGTACATGGCCAATTTTATTCTATATTGCTTTCACTGATTCCTCCCCTAACTTCCAGGTTCTTTTCAAGCAAATTCTAGCTATCATGTAATTTCATCCAAATATTTCAGTATGTATCTCTAAAAGTAAGAACGCTTTAAAAAAAAAATCACAATACCAGTATTACACCTGAAAAATAACAGTAATTTCCCAATATCAGATATCCAGTTGGTGTTCTCATTTTCTTGATTGTTATTCATAAGTATATGTGTGTGTATAATTATTATTTTTTAAACAGTTTATTTGAGTCAGGGTTCAAATAGGGTCCATACTTGGGATTGGTTGATGAATTATCTATGTTAATCATTAAATTCCTCTTTCATAGTTTTTTATGTTTTACAATTTTATGTTAAAGAAATTGAGTCACTTGTTTTATTATAAAACATGTACACCTACTCCTAACTTATTGACCATCTCATCATCTGACACTTCACATTTACAACAATAGTAAAAAAATCTATCCGACTATTTTGTGCTTTAATGATGTACGTCAGGCAATAATGAACGCCAAGGTGCGAGGTGAGAATAAAGCTGGCTGTGATGGTTAAGGTTATGTGTCGCATTGGCTGGGCCATGATTCTCAGTGATTTGACAGTTATGTAATGATGTAATTTGACCACTATGTAATGATGTAGTCGTCCTCCATTTTGTGATCTGATATGGTCATTCTCCATTTTTGCATAACATCAATTTTCACTTAACGACCTGATCTTTGGAACCTAACCATGCTGATAAGTGTGGAGTGGGTGTATGTTGAGGGATAACTTTATTATAGGAAACAGAGATAGTTTAACATCAGTTTCTCAGATTTGTTGTTTGCTTACTACATGCATGATTGTTACCCCACTTTCAAGCCCCAGATTCATACTGTATTATAATTCTAGTCATTCACATGTATAGAATCATGGATTTAATATCTTTGTTATATTTTTAAATACATGTTAAGAAAAATATAACTATTGAAATAAAGTTCGTCATGTGTGTACCATCTAAAATAATCTTAAATGCCACATATTAGGAAACATTTCTTTAATATTAATGCCTCTTCCATGCCTTTTTCCTTCCACTTACTTCCTGTGTTGAAATCTAATCAGTGACCCCAAGAGGGACCAATTTGAAACCTTAGATACATTGCCTGCATGTTTCCAGAAAGAAGGTACATTCTGTACAAAGTATGGTTTTACTAGCACACGGTTAGTGAGATGTGTTACCTATCTAAGATCATGGTCTAGTCAGCTCAGCAATTTTATCTTTCAGGTTCAAATCCATTACGTGTGACATGTGGTTTTACAGAGGAAGGAAAAAAAGAAAAACAGAGTCCTGCTTCTGGATTGTCATTGAAATCTTCAGTTTATTATTGATAAATGGAGTTAAGTGGTGACTTAAAACATTTTTTTTCTATTGATTAAGATTTATTTAATTTTTAGGGAAAGTTAAATCTGAAGATGATAAAATTAAGAAGAAAGTAGAGCTAATTATTTGTAAGTTTCTTAAAAATTTGAGGGGAAAGCATTTCAATAAAATAATTTGTGTGAAAATAGGAACCTTGGTAAAATAACACTGGTTAATTTATGTATGGATCAATATATTTAACTGTTTTATACGTAATGATTCTTCTTGCTTGTGTATGTCAAAGTAAATATGCTGTAAATAACTTACAGAGCTCTTTGATGTACATTCTTGGTTATATCTCATGTTATTCTACAAGGATGATTATCTTCACTTTACAGACTAGGAAGCTGAGGAAAGCCCAGAGAAATCCTGTGACTTGTCCATAGGCACAGCTAGTCAGAGGTATACTGAGACCCATGTTGTCTTATCCTGTAGTGAAAGGGCAGTAGATTGGAAGTCAGATGTTCTGGACTCAGTGCTACCTACTAGTTAAGCTGTATAAGCTTCGATAATTTATTTTACATCACTAAGTTTCAGTCATCCCCTTTGTAAATTGGGGTAAATTTGCTACAGAAGTTTCTTGAGAACAAAATTAGATAATGTGAAAGTGAAAGCAGTATAAAAAGAAAAATTTCAAGTTTTTTCTATGAGTTCATATTAATGTTGTATCCATTTTAGTAACATAATCTTCAATAAAATCCAAGAAATTCAATAAACATTTAGAAATCTACACTAAATACTTAGAAGTAAGGATTAAAATTGCTTTTTAAAAAAAGTTTTCATATAAGACTAAGCAATAAAATAATAACTGGAAGGCATTCCTATATGTTTTCTATTACAGTTTGGTTTCTGTGGCATTCTCTTTTTTGTAATTGAGAAATTAACATACATTTCATTATTCATTTGGTGAACTTTGATAGCCTCTTGGGATACAAAAGTAAGATACATTTTGTTTCCATGAAGAAATCAGTCCAATGGAAAATACAAACTTAAAAAAATAAATGAATTTCAGCAGATCGTTGAAACACTATAATAGATGATGAGTGCCATGAGAGTTTTGGGAGAGAGCAGTTATAATTGCATGCTATTATGTATAGGATAAGACTTAATCTAGACGTGATGAGGTAATGCTCACTGAGGCCACTGGACATGTCCGGATAAGCTGGGTTGGTTTTGTTAAAGCGTCACGTGATTAGTCAGGTGACTAAATAAAAGGGAATTTAGCTGAATGCAAGGGCACTCTCCCCCATCATGTATGTCACTGCTATTGTGGGGGTGAAGGACGTGCAGTATCGGAAAGGGCAAAGAGAAACTAATGTTTTGAGAACAGAGTCACATGGTGAAAACTTGCCAAACTGGGGATCTGTTACTTGGTAGAGACTAATTGCAATAATCTTTACAAGGATGGAGGAAAGTACAAATCTCTACTTTTGTTCTTTTGACGCAAGCCCAGTTCCATTTCTCTCCTGTTCATCTAACACTGCTAACCTCCCAGCTTATTTTTCTCAGGCTTAAGTCATTTAGTTATGTTAGCACTTTAGAATTCTGCCTGTAATATCTCTCCCTTTGGTTATATATTATTACTGTGCTAGAACTATGTCATCAAGCAATATTGTAGAATATTCCATAAATAAAAACATTTGTCTCACACTAAATGACCAATGTAATATATATATGTAGTTGGGAAATTATGTGGTTGTAGTGAGAGAGCCACATGAAGTTCTTTGCATAAGCCTATGCTTAGAGTATCACCTCCAGTGGCTTTTCTAGCTCTTAAAAAATGAATCGTATGACATCTGCATGGTGAAAGGCCAGTAGATGATGAATTTGGGCTAAGGATAAATAGGAGGTCTCAAAGGTCTTCCTCAAGGTCAAAGAGGGTGAACTGAGGATCATCTCTTAGATTAATCCTGTACGTCTAAATTATGCCACCAGGATGTTAGTTATATACCTTATGCTCCAACACTTAATACAGATTATAGATTATTGCCTGTGACTATCTTACGTTGCTATGAGTCGGAGTTGACTCAACGGCAACGGGTAATACAGGTATGTAAGTTAGTAGTAGCATTTTCCCTCTTAAGATAGTCTTAACTTTTTTTTGTTGTTGTTGGTGGTGGTATTTGGAAACATTAGCACATCATAAAGGATACTATTAGGTCAAGATCCTTTAGCTTTTGATAAGTTAGGTAATGTTTTAGGTGTAGGCTCTAAGTAAAAACAGTGTAGTTATAGGGTTGAGGCCCTAGGAGATAAAAGAAAGATGCTTTGTGAGTAGGACTATATTGATATTTGAGATGATGAGTAAGCTCTGTAGACCAAAATGTTGAGATGGTTTTTCTCATAAGAAAGTTTTGGGTGACAAACACTGCAGTTTGCCTATCCAGTACCATTCATCCTCTTTTTCTTTGCTAACTACCCACTGCCATCAAGTCGATTCTGACCCATAGCGACCTCATAAGGTTTCCAAGCCTTTAAATCTTTACAAAAGCAGACTGCCACATCCTTTTCCTGCAGAGCCACTGATGGTTTTGAACCACTGAGCTTTTGGTTAGCAATTGATTGCTTTACCCACTGCAGCACCAGGTCTCCTTTTCCTTACTAGAAGTGCCTTATTTTCTTTGGGTGGCATTGTGCCTAGCTAGGAGGTTTGCCTTTCTAGACTCATTGCAATGCAGTCAAAGTGGATTCTGGGAACATTTTTATTCCCAGAATCAGGTGTTGCCGCTGTATTCCCTTTCAATTTCTTTCTTGTTGCCATCTGGAAAGTGGACAAGGTGCTTGGAATTTCTTGCTACCATGTATGATAATTAAAAAGGAAATGAAATCTATATAAGGGGGTGGCTGAGGTGAAAGAATGAAGGAGACTGGCTTAGTGATATCATTGTAGAGCTGCCGTGGACTGCCTGCCTTTGGACTTCTCTTCAGGGATCGCTTTATTGACTATAACGCAGGAGTCATTCCAGTGGGGGTGATGGAAGCAAAAGAGAAAGTATTCAGGCTTTCCTTTGGGTGCTTGTGGTTGGGCCGTATGTGTTTCCTAAGAAACTTAAGACGGTGTAGGGCAGTCTCTGGAACAGTGTTTCTTGGTCCACCTCTGTCAGAATTATCTGGAGCTCTTAATAAAAATAGATTCCTTTTCTTCACACAAGACTTGCTGAATTTACATCTCTAGAGGTTGGAACTGAGAATTTGTACTTTTAAAAAGTAGTGCAAGTGATTCAAGGATACCCATGTTTGAGAAATACTCATCTTCCTAGATTCCCCCAGTCTCCCATTCAAGCCTTCCTAAATTCCGCAATCTCCTATTCAAGCTCATTAAATTGTGTCTGTGTATTATGGTGCTGAATTAACATGTCCCTTTTGATGAGTGCATCCTTCACTACAGGGATTTGTTGTTGACACTTGTACATTCTAACTTGCTGAATTGTGCTTCTGTATGTGAAATCAACTCCTAGATTGATTTTACATGAGTATTTAATGTTTGAGGAAAGTACCTTGTCTTGGGGTGATTGATATTATTCTTGAATAGAAACATATTTCACCCTACAAATAGCCAGGGAGCTGTTTCTCCTTTAATGGTGCTTATCTGTGCTTCAGATTCATATTCAGGTTTTCTAGAAATTCCTATTAACTTCATTTTATTGGAGAAATTCTTTTTCCTTTCCTTTTGTAGGTATTAATTTTGTAGTCACTCTTTCCCAAAGCCCTTTAAAAATGGAATTTTTTTAAAATAAAAAGATTCTGTGGCTTTCTTAAAATAGCTTGCTTCTTTCTGCCTTGGAATAGTTCTGAAAAATGTAGTGTTACTTTTAAATCATGTCTGTCATCAAATGGATAGTTTAAGTAGTAGCCTTGAAACAAACATCTCATTTTTTTTTTGTTAGAAAAATTTTACTTCTAAGTAAAACACAGAATACAAAAACAAACACGCCTTTCTATGAACCTGAATCTGTACATTTAAAATAGAAGTTAAAGCATTCCTACTTCTTGAGGTAGTTCTTCAGCACTGCCAAGTGCAGTTCAGCTAGTAGGTGTTTTTGAAAGCTCCTGGTTGAATGTGTTTTGCATTCCCCCTTTTCACCATCACACCCCCGTTTATTGGGCTGTTTTAGGTGTCATAAAATGCTTTGCTCTTTACTAAAGCAAATGCCATAAGGAATTGCCTTAAGGGTAATTATTTCTCTATGAGTAAGGTAGAGTATGAGTACTAAGGAAGTGAAGTGAACTGAGAGTGCAGCTCCTCTCCTTTTATGGAAAGTGATTTTGCAGGAAGAATTACTTTGTGCACCACCCATTAAGAGGCATTTCAGAAGATGCCCCTTTTCGGAATAGTCTTAAAGGTGTGTGTTTTCTTTTGTTGATGAAATAATACAGGCAGCTCCAGAGGATTTGACAGTCCTTCAGTCTCAGGTAGTATGTGGACTCTTTTTAGTCATGGAGGAGTAAAATGGATGACTGAGACAGTTAGCTATCCAAGCAACTGAATCAGGCCTGTGTCAGTCTGGGACACTGTCCCTAGTTCTGGAACTTCACAGGCTGATTGGGAATGTCTGATCATCTTAGGTGTTACAACTTGCAGCTCCTGTGTATGAATATGCACATATTGTAGATATACACTTACATTTGAATGCTAAATACCGTATAAATGATGAAGTCATTCTAGAGTTTTATCAGATAGTTAGAATTTGTTACTTTATGGTTTTTATCATAATACAATCCTTACTAATTAGGTGCAGAACGTTCAGAATATTGACTAATATCTTGTAACATCTCTTTTAAAACATGTACGTATCTTTGTGTAAAGATTAAAGTTTAATAATAATGATTAAATATTCAAACAATATAGAAATATACAAAGCGTAAAGTAAAATTTCCTCATCCTCTTCCCAGCCTCTCTCCTTTTCATGTAGAATCTTTCCAGTTTTTTACTCTTCATTTCTATTCTGTAATGTGTATAGCCCTCCCCACACAAACACACATTGTTTTGCAACTTTCTTTTTTTTTCTTAGCAATGTATTTCACGTATATGTTTCCCAGTCAGTACACACAGGAGTTTATCATACTGATGTACATAATTTGTGTATCAATTTTTATTGATAGATATTAAGCTTGTAATGACTCTTTATATCCAGAAGGTGTTTTTTTTCTCCTAAGTAAATGTTTGCTTATTTTCTTTGCCTAACACATATTTTTATATGGCTATGAAAAACAGGAAAAAAAAAAAATAAAGTGACAGTAATTTTACTAATGAGTGTTAGGATAAATTATATGGAGATTTCAATTAAAATGAATAATTAGACAAATTGAAGATGACTTAAATGCTTTTGTCAACAATGACTAAAATATTAACTATTTTCATGAATATATTTTGTGTACTTAATTCTGTGTAAAATAATTTTCAAAGTTTAGATGGCAGATGTCAAGGGTTCAAAGGTTTAAAATGCAGATATACTTTCCGTTATTTTTTTTCTCAAAAATAAAATTAAAAATAAGTTTAAAGATTTATAAATAGCTAGAATTACATTCCCATACACTATATACCATTTATTCATAGCACAGAAAACTCCTGACTGTATCCTTCCATATAACAGTGAATAAAGAATTGATAAAATTACCCAAAGGAGTAGATGGTTGAAATTAATTTATTTTGCACATTACATGTATTTTTTCGAACTTATCTTCAGTTTGATATTTATAATTATGTTTTATTTAGGATGATATTAAAATATTTCAGTGTTATTGATAATTGTTCAAAGAGATGCCCCACAATTATGCTAAATGGCAGGGAAGCCAGTTTAAGATTAAACAAAAATTGCTGTGACTGGTCTGTTAATCATATAATCCAAATGTGAAAAATTGAGAGATGATTCAAGAAGTTACATGATACTTTTAGATTACCATTTTTATAAATAGCAATGTTGCTGTGTTAAGTAATTCTGAAAATTAAGTTGGGTTCTGTCCAAAAGGCAGAAGTGGATTCTTATCTTTCAACTCCATGACAGATTCTCTTTATACTATTAAGTGAATTTTATACTATAATATTAAATGACTGTTACCCATTAGCAAAATGTTTTTTATATCATTTTATTCTCCATCTCTTTTATTATATCTATTCCAACTGGGAATTTTTTTCATGCTAATGTGAGCCTTGTTTATGTTTACTGACAGAGATCCTTGATATATTGGTTTAGGGCTCTGGTCATTTTTATTGTGGAAAGAATGTATTGATCATCATTGCCTTGTTTAGAACAAAAGCCATAAACTGCCTCTAGCTGCTGACAGGATTAATTTAACTAACATCTTAACGTTTGCACTTGAGACAATAAACAACTGTTTTCCAAGCTCTTGAGCTGTTCAAGTGTTTGATTAAATCATTTCCTTGCAGAACTTATTAACTATGACATTGATTATCCTTATCTGATATTTTAGAGTTAACATTTTCATATTACAGAATCTTTTACTGTTGGCAGTTCATATTTAAATCCTGGGACAATTTCCTTTTTCTTTTGGACTGAGAACAAATTGAATATTGAATAATTTCTTTGGAATGCATCTTCAGTGTCTGGGTAGCTTGCTTGAATACATCACTTACATATTGTATTGCTATTCCTTCGTGCATTTGGAAGTTCTTCAGTTATAACTAAGGTTCATAACCTTTACATTTAAGACATGTTGACTGTGCTTTATTACCATTAGTAAGATGAATGTCCATTTTATCATCTCTATCTCATTGAAGTTAGAGGTTTCTTGTGCTAGAATCTGATATAAGAAGGAATATTCTTTTATAATTAGATGGAGATCTTTAGCCTGATTTTAAAATAATCTCTTTTTAAAATAATTTATAAAATTGTCAGTATTGGTATATTTTTTTCTGCTTTAAGATCCAGAGGAGCTATTTAGTTTTAAGAATTTTTTTTTTTCCCGTTCGACATTGACTAAGGGATAATAGAGAAGACTTAATTAAATTTATGAAGCAGGATCTCCTATATGTGTTTGCTGTCTTGAAAGACATTCCACATCGTTAAAATGTGTTAGAATTAATTGACTTTATAGACATACGCTTTCATTTTTCCTGGTTAAGTACCTGGGAGTGGATTGACTGGATTATATGGTAGGTGTATGTTTAATTTAAGAAATTACCAAGCAGTTTTCCAAAGTGGTTTTACCATGCTGCATTCCCGTTAGCAATGTATGAGAGTTCCACTTCCTTCACCTACTCGCCGACACTTGGTATGGTCAGTATTTTTACGTTTAGCCATTCTAATAGGTGTATATGGTTTATCTTTTGTGTGTGTGTGTGTGTCTGTGTTTAAGTGAGGTGAATTTATGATTTTCAATATGCAATGTGTACTGTTCAAGTTCTTTTTAAAAAAAATAACAGTTTTATAAATATACAATTCGCATACCATATAATTCATCCATTTAAAATTTATAATTCAGTGGCTTTTGGTATATTCACAGAGTTGCACAACCATTTTTAGAACATAATCAATTTTAGAATATTTTTATCACTCCCCACCCCCAAACTCGATACCCGTTAGTAGTCACTACCCATTTCCTCCCCACCCTTAGAAAACCACTTATTTACTTCTAGGGTCCTTGGGTGGTGCAGATGGTTAAGGTGCTTGGCTGCTAGCTGAAAAGGTTAGAGTTCTGAGTCTAACCAAAACAACTTGGAAGACAAGCTTGGCGATCTACTTCTGAAAAGTTGGCTGTTGAAAACCCTGTGGAGCACGGTTCTGTGCTGACACACATGGGTCTCCAGGAGTTGGAATCAACTTGATGGCAACTTTTAAAAAAATCTACTTTCATTTTCTGTAGATGTGCTTATTCTGGATATTTAATATAAATGGAATCATAAAATATGTGATCTTTTGTGAGTGGCTTTCACTTAGCATAATGTTTTCAAAGTTCATTCTTGTTGTAGCATGTATCAGTACTTCATTTCTTTTTATTGCCGAATAATATTCTGTTATAGAGATATACTACATGTTGTTTATCCATTTAGCCATTTGGATTATTTTCATTTTTTTGCATTGTGAAAATTGCTGCTGTAAACATTGATGCACACGTTCTTGTTTGGACATATGCTTTCCTTTATCTTGGATATATACCTAAGAATGGAATGGGTATGTCATATGGTAACTCTGTGTTTAATTATTTGAGGAACTATGAGACTGTTTCCAAAGTGGCCGTACCATTTTATTTTACATTGTCATCAGCATTATATGAGGGTTTCACTTTCTCCACATCCTCACCAACGTTTGTTATTATCTTTCTTTTCGGTTGTAGTCATTGTAGTGGGTATGAGGTGGTATCTCATTATGGCTTTAATTTGCATTTCCCTGATGAATAGCAGTGTTGAGTGCCTTTTAATGTACATATTGACCATTTTTATATCATTTTTGAGAAATTGTCTATTCAGATCATCTGCCCATTTTTTAATTGGGATATTGTATTACTGAGTTGTAGGAGTTCTTTACATATTCTGGATACAAGTCCCTTAATCAGATATTGTTATTTGTTGCTGAGTTGATTCTGACTGATGGCGACCCCATGTGTATAGAGTAGAACTGCTCCCTACGGTTTTCAAGGCCGTGACCTCAGAAGCAGATTGCCAGACCTTACTTCCAGGGTGCCTCATGGGTTTGAACCACAAAGCTTTTGGTTAGTAGTCCATTGCATAACTGTTTTTGCCACTTAGGGGCTTCTATCAGATATATGGTTTGCAAATATTTTCTCCTGTTCTGTGGATTGTCTTTTCATTTTCTTGATGGTATCCTTAGAAGTACAAAAGTTTTTAATTTTGATGAAGTCCAGTTTATTTTTTCTTGCTTTGTTTTTGGTTTCGTATCTGAGATTTTGTCTTATTTAAGGTCATGAGAATTTACTTCTGTGTTTTCTTCTAAGAGCTTTATAGTTTGTTTTTACACTTAAGTTTGTTTTTACACTTAAGTCTTTGATGCAGTTTAAGTTAATTTTTGTGTGTGGTGTGAAAAGGTCCAGCTTCATTCTTTTGAATGTAGATACCAAGTTGTCTCATCTTTGTGCCTTCAATTTACATTTCTGTAATGACTAGTGATGTTGAACACCTTTTCATTTGCTTATATATATTTTCTTTAGTAACGAGTCTGTTCCTACTTTTTTTCTTAACAATCAATATTTCATGGATTAAAATTTAAGTAGATCATATACTTATTGATATAGGAAGAGATCTGATTACCTGATACCTTTTAATCAGTGAATAATATTTAATTTAATGAATGTACTATAATTTTTAATGCATTACACCATAAAGATGGTTATTTGTTATTATAAAAGCTGCTTCAGTAAACATCCTGTACTCTTACCTGATAATTTCCTTAGGGCAGGTACCTTGAGATATAATTACTGGATCCAAAAGTTTTGTGTTTTTACATTTTTTGATAATTGTTGCCAAATTGTCCTCAAGAAAGATTATGCTCCAACAGTGGGAATATTTGAGAGGGTTAGAAAAACTTTTAGATAAAGCACCTTGCAAAAGCATACATATATTTTAAAATATCTTAATCTGCCTTCTCATTTTACATACACTTGATCTTGACTAGATCACACTATTTTTTGACTTTCATGTCTCCAGGTTGCTGTAACTTTTCTCTTCCCTAATACATTTTTATTACGTATTGTTAAGGCTTTCATAACCATGTTTCTGTGCTTTTCTGCACTCTATACATGGAAACTCCTACCCATCTTTTAATGCTCAAGCCAAGTGTGGTTCTCTCAGTAAAATCTTTCTCAATTCCAACCCCCAGGTATAAGTTTATCCTGGGCACACACTATATTTTACTTATTCATCCTTGAATTCCAGAAGCTACCACTGTATCTGCAAATAATACTGGTTCTTCTTAATAAAAACTAGATAAATTATGATTGGATCGAGATCAGATCAGGTCGCCTCTCTGTATTCTGCTAGACGGCAGTTAACAACAGCAACTCTACATTGTATCTTACAGTATATCTTTCATATTAACACTATATTTAACTTGAAAAGCTTATTTTTTCTTTTTATTTATTTCTTTTCTTTAATTGTACTTTAGATGAAGGTTTACGGAACAAACTAGCTTCTCATTAAATAATTAGTACACATATTGTTTTGTGACATTGATTACCAACCCTATGTCATATCAACACTCTCCCCTTCTTGACTTTGGGTTCCCTATTAGCTTTCCTATCCCTTCCTGCCTGCTAGTCCTTGCCCTTAGGCTGGTGTGCCCCTTTAGTCTTCTTTTGTTTTATGGTCCTGTCTGATCTTTGGCTGAAGGGTGAACCTCAGGAGTGACTTTATTACTGAGCTAAAGGGTGTCTGGGGGCCATACTTTAGAGGTTTTTGAAAAGCTTATTGATGTGATTATGTTCCTAACTACTAGCATTATACTAAAGGCTCTACCTGTGATTGAGAATTTAGGTGAAATCACATATATTGAAATAATTTTTGTTTCACGGTTCTGTAATTTCAAATAACTGTATTGGCATGGTCTTATTTTACTATTTAGAATTGAGAGTAAAGTATTTTGTATACTTTGGCTTAAATTTTATTTTAAGATTTCTCATTAGGTTGCAGTAATCTTTAAGGATGGTTCTATTAAGGTTGTGCTGTAAGTTGACCTTAATAACATTTGTTCAGGTAGTATGGCAGAAATTAAAATGGAGCTTAGATATTTTTAAAATATGGCATAGCATTATTTTTTATCCTCCATTTCTAGGCTTGCAGATTTGTTCATCAAATAATGAAAACACACCATTTCTGTGTAATCAAATGTCTAGGAAATTTTTAAAAATTAGAATCATTTGAATGTTAAATTGAGATTATTTGCTTTGTGGGTAAAAACAAAAATGTTACTCTATTTTGCCCAGTAATACTCAATTTTTTGCAAATAATGTCCCCGTGTAAATAACATACCCCACAAACATACCCCACACATATAATGCACATAGTATGCCTAGGAAAATAATGTGTGAGGAGGTTGCGTGGTTGGCAAAAAAAAATAACAGACGTATTATTTGCGTAAAATATGATAGTATTCTTGTCTTACTAAATTGATAAACGTATGAGAGGTTGCCCTTAGGAAGATCAGTACAAGCTGTTATCCAAGCTAAGCCTGGGGAAATGCTTTATTCTTCTTACAGCTTGAACATCTCTAATGTAACAGGTTGAATTATTTTAGGGCTGCTTGTGGCCAGCCGACTGATGCCCAGAAAGTGTCTAGGCTGTTGGCTTGCCAGATGCACATTCGACGTAATGAAGGAGAAACCAATACCCATTCCCTGCCAATTTCAGGTCCCATTTGACTTAATCCTAAAAACTAGGTCGTAAGTATATAACCAGAATACATATTGAATTAGTTCCAGAAAAATCAGATTTGTCGGAAATTATTTCTCTCATTATAGTGTAGTTCATGTGTAAATCTCCATTGAAGGTAGTAAATTAAAAGGCCTGAATATTTGAATCTTCCTGATTTCAGAGGATTTATGCCAAGCAGATGTGACTCTCAAGCTCAGTGAGTGAATTGTGATTTGAGATGCTTAAAAGTATTCTTGGGTGTGGGTTTGATTTTTTGAAGGCTGCTTTTTGTGTGAGTCTTTGTCATATGGCATTATTTATCTCAAAGGAAGGCATTGTCAGTGGATTTAATTGAATTAACACTTTTCTGTGATGTTGCTTCACATTACCAGGGCATGTTTTAACACAGATGTATTTACTGTCAATAGGATCTTTCTGCTGAGTATTTTAAAGTTGAGAAGATAATTGATTTTTTTGTAATCGTATTAGTAATGACTACCTTTCATTTAAAGAGGTAAAAATAATAATTCAGACCCCTAATATAATTATCCTAATAGAAGTAAAAAGAGTAAAAAACTCGTTGCTGTTGAGTTAATTCTGACTCATAGCAACCCTATAGGACAGAGTGGGACTGCCCCTCAGGGTGTCCAAGGAACAGCTGGTGGATTTGATCTGCTGACCTTTTTGGTCATCAGCCGAGCTCTTAACCACTGTGCCACCAGGAAGGACTTATTCCTAGTGAACTGTATAAAACATAATATGATAATGGTAGAAATATGATTGTCACTTTTATGATATAAAATTCATTTTGAAAAGATAAATTGACTGCTCGTTTGTTAAGATATATTTTGAGGCTACCTTGACATTACTATGAGAGAGATGAAGGGAGAAAACATTTTAAGTGAATTTTTCTGGAGTTCAGGCATAAATAAACCCTGTTCATAGTGTGGCTTGTCTTATCTACATATCAGAAAGATTTATATAGAGATCATGAAACAGTTTCGTTTAATAAAATAGGAATCTGTTACATTAATGATATGTGTGTCACTCTAACATAGGATGTGTATCTAGTGGGCCATCCTTCAGTCCAAATTACGTAGAGCACTTTTCTCTTCAAAGATGCTAGCCTGATTGTGTAACTTCATGCTGGACACCATGTGGCTGTTAGAGGAGGACTTGGCACCGGAGAGAAGGAACTCAGGAGCCTGTTTGTGAAGGAATTTCTAACTTGCTTGATCACCTGGGAGGAAAAACCACATTGTTATCATATCAGTTATTGGAAAATACTTCCTGGAGAATTAAGAGTTGTTTTGCCACTGCTGAGCTAAACCCTGCAAGTTCAACTAGTATTCTAAATGAGACTTTGACCTGACTTTGAGGTCAGGGTTAAGCATCAAGAAGCCAAATTGTGTGTGCTTTAAAAAAGCAGAATTGTGCCCGCAGAGATACACTAGTGTTACATCAAATTAAATGGTAAAATTTAAAATATGTAGTCCTGAGGAGTAATTTAACAGAGATGCTTTAGTGTTTTCATGTATTTCATTGATGTTTTATGTATTTTGCTGTTAAAATGATGCCTTCTCAACTCTGGACCTTCATATATATATTGATCTTTTTGAAATTCTGCCTTATTAACACCTGCACTTCCTGAGTACCTTAACCTGGTTAACCCGTAGACTGGGTGAGGTACCCATATTACTTACTCTCCTAATACCTTGCAATAAAAAATGTAGCACATTTATCAGAATTGTATTTAAATATTATAATTTTACTAATTAATTAGTCTTTCCACTTTCTATAGTAACTTCAGGAAGGTAGAGCCTGCATTTTTTTCTTGTTCACTGCTGTATTGCCCATTTCCTGTTGACTTGTTGGTATTTAATAGATATTTATAAAATGAATGAATGAATGTATGTATCCATTTTGTAAGATGAGGAAAGGGAAACTGATGTGGGAGGGAAGGTCTCTGAATATATAGTTTTGAGTTTTTTCCTCTTATATTTGTTTTGGCGGAGGTTCTTAGATCTTCAGTGTGTGACTCTTCACAAAGTAAGTTTTTGATCAAAGCTACTTTTGCATCATTATGTGACTTCATAATTATAACTCTAATATTGTGTTCTCATTTAGCAGACAATTCAAACAGTGTATATAAAACCTGTTAATGGTATAATACATGGAGAAGAAACTTTGCCCAGAGGTTTTTATTGCAAATGATTTCATGGAATTAGGGTTGGATATTGTGGTGTACTTTAGTAGGTTAAGGAAGAGCCAGTTCATATGAATGAGAGATAGAACACCTTAAAAATAATTTGAGATAAGATTAGTTAGACCAGTTGGTCAATAGTTGTTGATAGATATTCCTGGAAAAAATGAAGGCTTCTCTGAAAAATATATTTCTTATGGTTAAGAGGCATGTAAGTTATTATTATTTTTTATTTCAAAACATCTTAAATATTTATCTTTTTCCTATTGTCATGACCACAGGTTTTTATTCAATTACAGGAGATAGAAGAAACATAAAATGGAGGGAAAAAAGTAATTATTCATATCTCCCCTTCCTTTTTTCTGAGAGTAAATTTAGACTTTCATTCATTTAATTATTTTTATATTTGTTTCTTTTTTTATTTATTGGCATGGTTAAGTACTCATCTGCTAACCAAAGGTCAGCGATTTGAATCCACCAGCTGCTCTGCAGGAGAAAAGACCTGGCGATCTGCTCCCATAAAGATTGTAGCCTAGGAAACCCTATGGGACAGTTCTACTCTGTCCTATAGGGTCACTATGAGTCAGAATCAACTCAACAGCACTTAACAATAACAATACACTTCCAAGGTTCAAATAAAAAACAGGTGTAAATGTGACCCCTGTCCTCTGCCTAGCTCCAAACAAGTAGCCTCTTAACCTGTGTCTCCTATGTGCCCAAATAGGTAACCGTGGTTAGTAATTTTTTGAGTATCCTTTTAGAAATTTTTTATGCATATAGAGGCAGTTGTAAATTTATTTTTATTTCTCTGCTTTCTTAAACAAATGGCAGCCTATTGTGCACTGTTCTACCCCTGGGGTTTTTTTTTTTTTTTTTTCTTAATAATTTGTGCCTATGTGTAGATCTTGCTATATGATCATGTAAAAAAGTCCTCTTTAATGTTTTTAGAATTGCAAATAAATTCATAGTATAAATGTCTCATGACTTATCAACTATTACAGATAACACTGTATATGGTCAGTTCGGCCATCATGCTTGTTTTGAAAATGTGAATTTGTTCCAACAAGATTGATATATTAGGGAACAATTTGAGTATAACATGAATTTTGCATTTGCTTATGTGTGCTTTTGTCTGGGAGAAACACTAGGAGAACACAGAAAGCTGCAACCAGGTGAACTGAGCTGTGTAGGAATACACAAAACATACACACCTCAAACATTTATTTACTCAGTCTTTGAGTGTGCTCTGAGCCACCTCCATCCACAGCTAGTGTTGAAACTTTCCACTGATTTCAGATAACTATCCTTCCATCGCTTCACAGTTACTCTTGCTTTACATTTACTCTTAAGCTACAACCCACTTCCACAGGCAAACTTAGGGCCTTTTTCAAGGTAAAATTCATATATGTGTGTATGTGTGTATATATATATCTTAACCATTTAACGTGTAAAACTGTTACTGTTTTTATTGGTTCCTATCTTTTTTTTTTAATGTGTCACTGGTGAAGCTTTTAAGTATTGTACTACTAGCCTCATTTTACCCATAAACCCTGTGATTTTTATTGCACAATTTTGCATAAAGCAGTGACTTTTAGGAACGTGTACGCTGCATTATAGCAGAGCTGATTGTACATCACTTTACTCATGTGTGAAGATATTTGTAGGATAAATTCCCAGAGGTAGAATTGCTGCATCAAAGAGTATGTATGTATTTGTAATTAAAATAACTGCCCTCCAGTCATACATGAGAGTGCCTATTTCCCTATACCCTTACAACAATGCTGTGTTATCAGATTTAATTTAGCTCTCTGACAAAAATAGGGCCTTAGTGTTTAGAAACTTTTCATGTTAAGAACCATACATTTTCTTTTGTGAGGCAAACTGTTTTAATATAAAAACCTCGTACATAGTAGAGAACTTAGATGTGATATTGCTTTGATAGTGGTGACTATCCACACCTGTATAACTCAAAAGTATATAGTTTTTTTCCTGTCAGCAAAATTAGGACCTTTCAGAGCATCTGGAGCCTTGTAAACATTAGAAAAAGCTGTGAACTTTTTTGTTATTTTTAAATAATGTTTTTTTGAGTTTTTTGGTGAAAGTTTACACAGTGAGGTTCCCATTTGACAATTTCTGCACAAATTGTTCAGTGACATTAGTTACATTTATCATAATGTGTCAGCATTCTCTTTAATTGTGTTCTGTTTGTTCCATTTCCAGTACTGTAGTTTACCTACCCTCTTCTCATCTTTGCTTTTGAGAAATTGTTGACCTTTTGGTCTCATACAGATTGTTTTTAAGTACAGGTAATATCTTACAGGTAATATCCTTTATTTTGTGTGCCACTCTGCTGTTTCACCAAAAGGTGATCTCAGAGGATAGGCTAGGTTCTAGATTTAAAGAATGTCTTAGGTTGATAGTCTCATGGAGTCCTCTGTTCTCTACTGTTTCAGTTTGCCTGGCTTTTTTTTTTTTTTTTTTTAAAGAATTTGAATTCTGCTCTACATTTTTCTCCCATTCTATCCAGGACCATTATTGTGACCCTGGTTAGAATGGTTAATGCTGGTAGCCAGGCACCATCTCGTTCTTCTGGTCTCAAGGTGGATGAGGTCATGGCTCATGGACTTGTTTCTTCTCTAAGCGTTATGGTTACCTTACCGTTTTTCTCCTGGCAAGTAGAGACCAGTAGTTGTGTCTTAGATGGCCACTTACAAACTTTTAAGATCCCAGATGCTGCTTACTTCATTAGGATGCAGATCATGATTTTTGTGAACTGTGTTATGCCAATTGACTGAGTTGTCCCATGAGACTATGGTCCTAAAGAAAAAGCTGTGAACTTTATAAATATCTGTACATTCTTTCATTAATTTTCATCCAAAGAGTCATTTGTAAACACAGTTCACATTGTAATAGATCCTCCAGATTAGGGATCAATATCCATAATATCCAGTCTCAGGAAATTTTATATAAGTTATATACACATTTTCTTTTTATGTTGGGGAATTGTAGCTGAGTACAGAGGGGAAGGAGAATACAAAAGAAGTATAACTAGGAGCAAAAAAGATGTCTTGGGTGTTCAGATCTTTATCTGCAATAAAATAAACTATAGCAACTGAAATTATATATATTTTTTAAAATTACTTGTACTGATTTTTAAAAATAAAGAATATAAAGAAGAAATTAAAAAAAAAAAAAAACTTGTCCATAATCATATTGTTTAATCTCTCCTGGTAATTCCTGTTGATACTTAGGAAAAAATACACAAGAGAGAGAAAAAAAGCCCTGTGTACATTTTGAAATGTTCTGCAGACAATTTCTTTATGATCTTATTAATGACTTAAATAATAGAAAGTTCTTAAGCTCTTTCAAATTTCATAACATTTAGTACATGAAAAATTGTCTTTGATGCTGTTGGTGGACTTGTCAGTCTGTGGCAAAATAAGTTCAGAAATTGAGAGTAAGGATTTAGGAATATTTATAGCAGTTTGACAGTAATTTTATATCTGTCAAATCTAATAATAAATTGTAGATTTGTATTTTTAAACTTCATTTTTCTTGTAATTCATTTTTGTTATGTTTTTCTACAGTAGTGATCCTAAACAGATTGGAAATTTAAAAAAACTGGTTCTTCACAGTTTTTTAGTTTAAGAAGTCTGTATTATTTCACTAATTAGTCATATATTAAGTTTTTCTTATTCCCCTCTCACTCTAACCTCCTCAGGGAGAGGCTTTCATCATTATTCATCAGAAGCATATGGAGGAAGATCCTAGGACTGAAATAAAAACTTCGGGAGGAAATAGAGTAATACTCCACCTTGGAAGGCAGAAACTGGGTAGGCAGACTCTCTCCTCCCCAGATGAGCCTGTTAATGAGATTATGGAGTAAGATATATTCAGTAGGAGAACCTTAGAGATTTTAAAATGAAGAAAGGAGACTTTGGGGCCCCATCCATTTCTGCCACTTTTTCTTCTTTCTTCCTTTCCCTTTCCGCATTTTCCCCCTTCTACCTCTTCCCTTCTCTTCTGCTGCTCTCTCTGTGTCTCTTCCTTTTTGGTCTGGATGGTTAGAATTTTTGATTGAGGATTTTTTTTTTTTAAAACTTGGGTGATGTTTGTAACTACCTTGTGGTTCCTCCTAGAAGTTAGATGAGGCTTAGAGATAGAGTTAATAAGGGTAGCAGTTTAGAGTTAAGCTTAAGGGAGAGAGATTTCTCTCCCGATTATCACCTAGTTTATCTAAAAAAGAGACAGATGCATGAAATTTAGGGAGTAAACTGTTCAGGAAAAAAACATGTGCATTTAACTGGAGTGTGAAATGCGTTCCCTCAGGAGGGGAGTAACAGATGATGTGCCCTGGTGGGAGGGCAGCCCAGTTTGTGATTATCAGATGGTCTTTGGAATCAGACTGCCTGGGTTCCGGCCACAGCCTCTGTGACCTTCTAGCTCTGTAACCTTCTAGTCTGGTCTATTTTAGATTAGTAACTTAAGCTTTCTCTGCCTTAATTTCTTCAGTTATAAATTGGAGATGAAAGTACCTACCCCAGAGAATTTTTGTTCTAAGGTTAAATGAATACATGTGAAATATCTGACTCTCAAGTGACGTTTCTTCTCTTCCCTCCTGTCCTTTGTCATTACCAGCATTAAGCCTGTACTAGGTAGCATGTTGCGATAGGTATCTTTGTGGTCATTGCCACTGGTGTAAGTAATGGCCAGATATTTTGCAGAGATGGACACGTGGTGAGGTTTCTTCCTTTCTGGTTGTTTGCCATTTTGAAAGTTTTGATTTTTGTATGTATGTGTGTGTGTGTTTTAAATCAGTAAACAGAATTGACAGTGATTATCTTTCTGTTTTCAAGATTGGAGATTAAAAGATTTTGAGTATTAATTATTTTCCATGTCCCCATGAAATTGATAGTCACTAAACAGGCATAGAAAAATAAATTACTGGAGTGGCAAGATACCTTAGATTGTATAGGCTAAACCAGACCCATACCACCATCACCACTGTTTTTCTTAAACAACAGAGCAAGCCCAGGACTCCTGGGGGGTACAGATGGTTAAGTGGTGGTGTACTAGCTGAAAGGTTTGAGGTTCAGACCCACCTAGAGGTGCCTCAGAAGATAGATCTGGCGATCTGCTTCTGAAAGGTCACAGCCTTGAAAACCCTATGGAGAAGTTCTAATCTGCACACCATGGAGTCATCATGAATGGGAATCCACTTGAGGGCAACTAACAACAATAGAGGAAGCCCCAGGGCAGAAGAGTTCAATGACTGGTGAACTCAGTCTTGAAAACAACTTTCTTAATGGTTAACTCAGTCTTTAAGTTATTATTTCAAGAGGATCTCGTAACCTGTATGTAGCAAATAGGACTTTTAATTGAGTAAATTGGGTATTTTTCAGTGACTACTCCTAAAATAATATTGTTTTATAACAGCCTTTCAGTAGGAGAACCTCAGAGATTTTAAAATGTAGGAGGAAGATGTTTTTGATGGTGCAGCTTCCCATTGGAACAAGAATAGCAGTAATATTATGCAGGTCACATATGAATTTATTTTAGACATCTGCCAAGTTTCTACTCCTATGTGTAGATTTATCATTTGACCGCAAGGATTTTTTTAAATCACCAATTAAATCAGTCAGTCTCTGATGATAGTCCTGAAAAGGCCTGAACATCTAGATTACCTGTAATAACTTTGATAATGTGGACTGCTTTTTATCTATCAAACAAGTAGGAAAGGTTATTTGAACATCTAACTCTAGACCACTCAGAATTTTGTCTTTTTAATACTCACTCCATTCTGCTTGCTTTTGTTAGCTCCTAAACAGCAGGCTAATACCAAGTTACTTAACGTGAGCATTTATATTTATTATATGCAGAATGATAGCGAAATTGAATATATTTCTCACAACATTGTTTTATTCATGTTTGCAGTGATTAATATTACATTTTTCTGGGACAATTTAAATACCTTGTGTAGAAATAATTGAAGTACCCTGCATAATCAGAATCCTGCCTGGCCTAGGAGATGACCTACTCTCGTTTCTTTCATTTACCAGTGTCATCACAGTCTAAGAGAAAGTTATTTCAGTATTTTCTCTTGAAACTGTGTTTATTATTTATTTTACTTATATAAAAGCCAGGTATCTAAACTCGAGCTAGAGTGAAACTCGCATTTCTCTAGCATTATATACAGAAAAGCAAAAATGTTTGCAGTCTGATTGAAATGACTGTGATATGTAATGAGAATTAGAACTTCACGGTGATACTGCTCTTATGGAGAGAGTCCATTTACAATGTGTTACTAAAATTGCTCAGTGGTATTATTGTGTCTGGTTATTCACTCACCAATAATTTATTGAGCACTATGTTTCTCATAGATTCATAGATCTCCTATACAGTCCTACAGTCCTCATGGCAGGTGGTTGTCTGGCTTCTGTGTAAACATACTCAGGAATAGGAATTTCACCACTTTGCTAGGAAGTCCATTTTATTTCTGGAATGTTCTGAATGTTTCAAAGCTCTTAACTGGGCTGAGAGTTAAAATTTTTCTTTCTGAAACTTGTACCCAGGAATCCTAATTCCTGCCTAGAGGATTATCAGATTCTTTGGTTCTAACTCAGATTTTCTAAATCGGAATCTCTTTTAATGAGCATCAGTAATCTGTACTTTTAAAAAGCGCCTGAGAGGATTTGGTGATGAGCCAAGTGAGAGAATCACTGCTTTGTAAAATACAGTAATTCTAGTCCATCTTACATACTCCATTTTTAAACATCATCCATTTTTTAAGTAATGACTGGTATGATATAATTTCTACATCTCTTCCTATTCTGATTGTAGTTATTTCTTTGGTACTGAAATAAACATAATATTCCCATTATGGTCTAAACATATACACTATAGTTGGACCAATGTTTTCCTTAATGTGGATAGTACTTTTTTTTTTTTTTAATGCAGTCTAAGAATGTATTAATACTTTCTTTTTTTTTAAATTGGCTGTCACACTGTTGATTCATAAGAGTAACATAGCCTTCTAAAACCTCCGTGATCTTATTTTTTGGACTCTTGTCAAGCCTTCTAAATTATATCAAATTTGAATTTCTATTTGATTTTTTGTTTTTGAATCTAAGTACTGGTTTATAAATTTATCTCTGTGTATTTTATTGTATCTTCAAATCAGTCAAGAATTTTTAAGATTCTCTTCCACAGCCCAGCATATTCTCTTTACTACTCTGCCTTTTGATATGTACAAATACATATGCGTATCTCTTTAGTCTGTAAAAAAAGTTACTGGAAATAAATATTGAATCAGATAGCCTCAAGAAATGGAGCTTATGCTACTGATTTCTTATGATTGTTATCATAGGTTTCTTAGTTTCTTAGGGCTTACCTCTCAGGGTACTTTTTAAAAGTACAGATTATTGAGGCTCATTAAGAGGTTCCGATTTAGAAAGTCTGCGTTAGGACCAAAGAATTTAATAATCCTCTAGGCAGGAATTAGGGTTCATGGGGGCAAGTTTCAGAAAAATATCACAAAGTAGGTGGCTTTTAAAGAATAGCAGTTTATTGCCCCACAGTTTCAGAGGCCAGGAGTCCAAATTCAGGGCATTGGGAGAACTATGCTCTATCACTGAAGAAGAAGATCATTCCTGTTTCTTTCAGCTTTTGGCAGCCCTGGGAGTTTTTTGGCGTTATTTTGCATTCTTTGGCTTTTGTAGATTGGCCCTCACATGACGTCTTCCCCTTGTATGTGTGTGACTCTGTCTGTTTTCCTTTTTTAGAAGACACCACTCTGAAGGGATTAGGTTTAGGACCCACCTATGAGCAGGAACCGAGTGGACATCACCTCTAACAACAACTACTCCAGTATGACCTCACTAACATAACAAAAGAAAATCTCCATTTCCAAACAGATTCACATTTGACAAGTAAAACCGTTAGAACTTCACCATATCTTTTCTGAGGGACATATTTCAACCCATAATAATTGCGGAGTAGTTAATAAGAGTCAACAAGAGAGTTTATACTTTTGCTCAGATAACCTAAATATAGTTATAGATTTTGGGGAAAAGAAAATAATATACTAAAAAACTGTTTAAATTAGGAGGGGTCATGTGTGTCAGTGTTTTCACTTTTTTTTTTTTTTTTTTAAACATCAAAGAGTTTTGGTTTGCAGATTACCTTGATAGGGCAAAATGCCTAATAGACCTTCCTCTCATTTCTTCTAAACAAAAGAGAACATAACAAAATAAAAACATTTATTTAAAAAATGCTTTACTCTTGAAACTTACTGTAATTCTTCAGAGAATGCTCAGTAAAAGTTTACATTTCCACTCCAGGGTTTTTGTGCCAGAAAGGTTTTTAGTCCATGAAGTGTGCCTGTGATTAAAGAATCTGTTGCAAGGAATAGGTTTCCCACCTGAGTGTTTCTGAGCTATTAGACATTATATGTTAGCACTTTCAAAACCAAACCAAACCCACTTCCCTCAAGTCGATTCTGACTCATAGCGACCCTGTATAACAGGGTAGGACTGTCCCCGTAAGATTTCTAAGGCTGTAAATCTTTACAGAAGCAGACTGTCACATCTTTCTCCTGTGGAGTGGTTGATGAGTTTGAAATGCCGACCGACCGTTTGGTTAGCAGCTGGGCCCTTTAACCATTGTACCTCCAGGGCTCCTTGTCAGGACATGAGTCTCTAATTTATGTCTGTAGTGTTGAACAGTGTAGCTGGATAACTCATGGAATAGTTAGGGGCTTTTGTTCCTGGAATGAGAGTTTTCTAACTCAGATAGTATTCTGATACTGCATATTATTTTCCACCTTGCTTGGAAGGTCAGGAAATGGCTTGTAAAAATTGATAGCAGAGAATATTAACTATGGAATTGCTGGATGGACTTTTTTGGAAATGTGTTCTTAATCTTTAACTTTCTGGACATATTTTTGCATATATTAAAGAAATGTTAAGACAGAGAGTTAGCCTATGAGAGAGGCAAGTGACCTAACTTTGTAAAGTAGCATTTTTTCATTTGTTATCCAATTTTTGTCATCTTAAGACATCTTACATGAAAAGATGCAAAGAGAGAATGTAGAAAAGTCCTAGAATAGTGCCTAGCATGTAGTGAGTTCTCAGTAAATGGTCTGTTCATTATGTATACTTTCAGCAGTTAAAAAGAAGTAAAATTGTATGTAACCTTCACTCAGCCATTCATACATGTATATACACATACAGGTGATGTACCCACTAACCATTTGCTGAAAGAATGGAACTACACATCAGCTGTTCTAACCTAACTCAAAGACTTTTAATGCTCCAGTAAAGCACTGGGTCTCAGCATCTAATAATTATCAATAGTTGATAATACTGATAATTTTTATTTGCCCAGAAGACTCTGCTCAGGCCCTATGTAAGTTATTAGATTTACCTACAACTTCTGGTAGTATATTCTTTTTTTCTCTAACATTCGTTTCATCCTTATATTTGAGTGACTCTGAGCTGTTACTCTGAAAGGCAGATGTGACTCGATTTATCAGAGCACTAATAAGTGGGAACAGGGAGAGGATGAAACAGCAAACCGTGTGCTTCAGGCATACTGCACCAGGTAAACTAGAATCTTAGTCCCCTCCATTCCTTCACTCCCACCCTGGTGCAGACTTTATAGTACTGGGAGCTAGCGACATTGCCTAATAGACTTTCCTCAAATGCTGTCAGCACCCTGCCCCTGCCAAGTTCAGTATTACCCAGAGCTCAGAAACACATGGTGCACCACTGCACCAGAAGAATAAGAATCATTCAGTGTCTTTCCAACTTATTTCACTTAGTTAAAAAAAAAAAAGTGGCACTGACGTAAGAACCATTTCTATTTCTAGCTGCTGCTTGAAGATTGTGCATTTGATTTATGTATAGAGAGCGAAACATGTAGAGTAAATCAGTGCTTTGTGACTATAGAGATTGTAGTTCTAGAAGTAATCTACTAACATTTGGTGTTACATGATAAAACTTAAGTGTGCTGGCTATTTTATTGGGCTGCAAAAATAAACCTGGGACTGCAAAAGAAGGTGCAGGAGACCTATAGAGGATTTTGATGATAGTTCTGACCTAAACAAAGAGAGCTGGAAGGAAAAAGATCCCTAGGTCAGAAACTTAGCTACTTATGTGCCGATGGGCCTCGATTCTGAAAGATTACAGATGTACGAAGGAAACTGAGGCCACACTTCCTAGGGAGGGAGTGGGCTGCAGATTTTCCTATCTTTTTTAAGGGATAGGAGGCAAGTGCACAGTAGAAAAAGTACTGGAAGGAACCGGGGGTGGGTAAGCGTGGATTTCTTGGTAACAGTATGGCATCCAGGAGTGATCACTATATAAGTAATCTGCTCCAAGGAGTGAAATTTTTATAGAAGACTAAACTAGTAGATGTAGAAGCAATTTATTTGCTTAGATTCTTCAGAAGTTGTCCATTGTCACATACTGTGCCCTTTGTTGTATCACTTGGTAACCTTGCCAGCCTCGGCTCCCAAGTTCCCTTTCTGCCTGTACTGTAGACACCCTTAACTACTTGCTGTTCCCTGGAAATACTAGTACTTACGTATTATCATGTCTATCAATTTTTTTTTTTTTTTTTTTGCCTTTGGATAGAGTACTTATATCTCTCCCTTTTTGTTTCCACAAATTCCAATCTGTATTTCCGTACTAAGGACAATTGTCATTCTCTTTGAGAAATCGTCTTCAAGCTGCCTAGGCAAATTAGTTGTTTTAGACTTTGTGTTATTGGTAACTTTCATACATGTCATCATTACTCTGTAGGATCCCAGAGTATCTTTTGTCTTTGATTATCCCTCTACTTGAATGTTCTAGATATCTTTATGGCCCTATCCCTTACTTTATTCTAGTCTCTGTTCAAATATCTCCTCTCTTGACCAACCTACCTTAAAGTAACATCTCCTGGAACTTTCTGTCCCTTTCCTCTGCTCTGTTTTTCTTCTGTAATACTTACCAGTTCTTGACATTTTATTATATATCTATTTGTTGATTGTCCCTTTCCCTCACTAAATTTAAGTTGCATGAGGGCAAGGACTTAAATTTTGTTCATTACTGTATCACCAGTCCCCAGAATAGTAACTGGCACATTTAGACACTCAGCAAGTATTTATTAAATGATGGAATGAATGAATATTTGGTTCCCTCGCTAGTCTAATAATTCATTTTATAACCACGAGCATCTGGTCCATATATATCACTCAGTAAATGTTTGGTGAATGAGTAAATGCATAAGTATAGCATTAAATGTCAGAGGGGTTAGCTGTTACCAGTTGGAAGAAGATTCTTTTCCTTTAGATTAATTCATTCTAAAACCAAAAAAAAAAGAAAAGAAAAGAAAAGATCATTTGAGACTGAAAAGGTAGATTCTCTTCTACTTAGCTCTAAAACTCAGCCTTCCGGGTTTCTAATGTTGATGTGATTTTACATGTTTGACAAGCACCTATGTTTTTGCCATATGATAGTCTAAGAGACAAGAAAAAAAATCTGTAAAATGTGTTTAAATATATATACAGTGTGTTTTTAAATTCTTTGTTTAATAACACCCTAGACTTTTTTTTCTCTTATGTTTTCACATGTTTGGAATTGTTCCCCAATGTCTGCATTTTTAGCGATTTTCTTAAAAGATTTTCTTCTTGAGCTTTGTTTTCCATTCTGTTTATGTCTTCCTGTGTATTGGATTAGAGCCCCTGGGTGGTACAAACTGTTAATGCTCTTAGCTGCTAACCAAAAGGTTGGTTGGAGGTTCAAGTCCACCAAGAGGCACCTTGGAAGAAAGGCTTAGTGATCTACCCCCGGGAAATCAGTCCTTGAAAACCCTATGGATGCATTTCTTCTCTGGCACACATTGGATTGCCATGAGTCAAGAGTCGAATTAATGGCAGCTGGGTGTGTGTGTGCATTAGACTATTACACCCAAACCCAGATCTTTCAGCAACTTCCAGTTTGACTTCTGGGTATCCAGACATACACTGATTCTTGTTCATCTGGCAATCTTAGTTCTGTTGCTGTTTTTAATTAATTTTGAAAAGATATTGTATTTCCCATCTTAGACCCAGAGCTAGTTCTAGTAATTTCTTGCTAACCCTGGTAATGGTCCCAAACATTTTAATGCCTTATAACAGGGAAATAAGAATAATACACATGAAGTAATTGGAGAGTAATACAGAATTTATTTCAGTGCCTAAATGAATGTTTTTTTTTTTTTTTGTTAGCTGCCTTTGATTGCGTGCAGATTGGACCATTGTGATCCACAGGGCTTTCATTGCTGATGTCAGAAGTAGATTGTGAGGCCTTTTTTCCCAGTCCATCTTAGTCTAGAACTTTTGCTTTAACCTGTTCAGCATCACAGCAGCACGGAAGCCTCCACTGACATATGGGTGGTGGCAGCGTATGGGGTAAATTGGCCGGGAATCAAACTCCAGTCTCCCACACAAAAGGTGGGTTCTACCACTGAACCACAACTCTAAGGGATACTGATTGTAAAAACTGATTAGACTAATGAGAGATTGTAAAATTTGTGTAAATATTTATTATATTTTAGAGTTGCAAGGGACCCCTAGAAATATTTGATCCAGTCATCAGAGCCAGTGAGGCAGAGATGCAAATGATTGGCCCAAGAGCACATGGCTTGTTAGTGGTGGGGCTAGAAGGGCTCTCAGGTTTGTTTTGTGTAATACCAAAGGGTGCAAGGGTGTAAGATAACAGGCACCTTCATACACAGCTCAATTTTAAATGGCCACAAATTCTGGTCATAGATCAAAAATTTAAATGTGTATACCCTTTTAGAAGCAGTTTCTAAAGAAAAGTCAGACTAGTTTGCAAAATAAATGTACAGTATTATTTATCACTTTATATGTAGTATAAGAACAAAAAGAAAAAAGGAAATGATTTAAATTAATAAACAATAGCCTATTCATTAATACCTTTAGTTTCCAGTGTATTAATTCATCAGTTGTTTATTGTGTATTTATTACATGCATATTACAGTCCATGTACCGTGGACCTAATGAGAAATTTATGTTACAGTATTGTCTAGAAGGAACATCCTCAGTGTTACTCAGAGTGTGGTTTACAGACCAGCAAACTATTGATTGCCAGTTTGAGATGAAATAAGTACAGAAATGAAAAGTATTTAGAAACTTTTGTAGTAGTTTGGCTGTGTAATTTTATGTCATTGAATCTGATAAGAAAAAATTTGGAGTTACGTTTTATGTGTTTAAAATTCTTTTTTCAGTAATTTATCTTTATTGTAGCTTACAAAAGAATTGGTACATGACAGCTTAGGGGAGGAAAAATTAATCCTTCACCACAGATAGTTTGAGGAGCATTGCTTTATGCAGAGTTGCATACACACGTGAAAGTTAAATAGTATAAAACAGTAGATGAGGGACAGAGCCATGCCTGCTCTTTTGTATCTTTTCTCAGAATTAAATGTAGTAACTTGTTAGAATAAAAACCAAAACCAAACCAGTTACCGTCCAGTCGATTCCAACTCCTGGCGACCCCATGTATTGCAGAGTGAAACTGTGATCCATTGGGTTTTCATGGCTGTGACCTCTTGTAAACAGATAGCCAGGCCTTTCTTCTGATGTGTCTCTAGGTGGGTTCGAAATGCCCTTATTATGTGTTATTTACACCTTGAAGATTATAAAAGTTTTTAAAAAGTAGTTCCTGTTTTTTAAGCTGCACTTACCTGACATTAACATTTGAAATCATAATTTTATAAACCTTTGAGTAAATATTCATTGTACTTAAAGAGTTCTTAAATTGTCTTGTGCTAATGGAGTTGCTGTATGGAAACATGTTTAGCTTGCAGGTTTTGAAGGGCCTGTGAATTTTTTTCCCCTAGTCATAGAAGTATGCTAGTGCTAGTGGTTTAGGAACCACACTTTGAGAAACTCTGTTTTGAGGTTTCATTAAATCATTAGTTCTTTTTTTGGTCATAGATGCCTTTGAGAATTTGGAAAAAGCTACAGACCCACTCAGTGGAAAATGCATGTATGCATCCACACAATTTGCATACAATTTGAGAGGATTTATCTTATCATTGAACAGAACCTAGTGCGGAGAGAGGGTTGATGTGTACATTTATTAGCGTGAATCTTTTCTTGGCTAAGGTGAAGTTGACTAATTCCCTTTCAGCCTTTATTTTAGTTACCTGTAACATTGTTTACCATTTCCCTTATTATTCCAGAGTGGACTACATAGAAACACTAATTTCTCTGTAATTAGTAGATTTGTTTGATACTGAGATATATGTGGGTGGCTGTTTTAGCAAGCCACCATTCTTTTCACATTTTTGGTAGGATCACGTGAATGCATTAGCTACAAAGGGCATTAAATCTCTGGGCTTAAATGCATATAGATTACCTGTAAAATGTATGTGTTACTTGGCATCCTAATAGTGAATTACAGTTTAAGAAGGTATGTTTCTATTTGATTAGGACTTAATAAAATGAGTAAGATGGTTTTCCGGTAGATAAGGGCTCATCATAGGAGATGTATTTAGACAACTAGACCAGTTACAGCAGAAGCCCCGTGTTTGTCCTAGGTAGCTTAGTGACTGCATAAGGAAAAGAAGATAATCACTGTCTTACTTCAGTTTGATTTTGTAAGGCATAATGCCGCACACTTCAAGGAAGTCTCCTCATTTGCTACCATATAAGGTATATTTTCTAACTTTTGGGTAAAATCAATGACAGTTCAATTCATATGCCAAAAAATAAGGCCATAGTTAAAGTAACCAGTGCTCGTATGATTCAGGATTTTACAAATTTACTCACAAAGAAAAGCCAGTGATTGCTCATTTTCTCTCTGTATCATTCTGACATGGTAAAAAGCCAAATCATTTCATTTCACAGAAAGGATCTTTTAAAAAATCCAAAGTAGCCTCCAGTTTTAAAGAGGCACACTCACATTGGACATCCAAGCTAGAGATTGCCGTTTTAAATGTAGTTGAGTAGCATTTGCAGACTAGTTGAAACACCAGCAGTATATAACAATAAATTGCCTAATACAGAACAGTGTTAAAGTCTAAAGTATAATATTTTAGCATAGATTAATTAATGAGCCACTAGAATGATAGTAAACAAGTTGGAATTTGAAATAGGCCTTACAGGGTATGTTTGGAAAAAAATCAACACTTTTCAAATTTTCTTCTCACTTTAGTAGTCCCTCAGGTGGCTGAAAACTCCGCCAGAATTTTGTTTATCCGTAATATTTAGGGGTGATTGATAAGTACCTATTTTTGGCAGGAAAACAAGTTCTTTGTAAGCTCTCTATTGTAGGTGTCATGCTCATACATTCTTGGCAGAGAGTGCAAGTAGTCACATTTATGGTACCCTGGGAAGTGTATGGGAGGTAAGTATCCAGAAACTTTAAAAAATAGGCTTATGTGTCTGGGTCCAAAGTTTTTGTTCTATTAGAATCAGTAGGTACTAACAAATACATTTAAAACAAAATTAAATTTTCTCATTAATCAGGAGTTTTTTAAGAACACCTTTTTTATTGCTCTCCTCTGATTCAAAGAAAATTCTGTTAGATTGATATAACTTTATTAGTGTATGTCTCCAAATTTTGGTAACAGCACTGTTAGAAAAACAACAGCTTTTATGTTCCCATGGGTTAGTTCCCATGGTTTTAGGACATGGGAAATTTCTGTTAGTGTTTCTTTCTGTAGCTGCCATATTTATATGCTCCTTTTTTACATTTACTAAGTCTGATGGCATTCCTGTCATACCCATGCTGTTAGGGTCATGGGTTTCCATGCATTCCATATTTGTTGAAAATATGCAGAAGGTTGAAAACTTGCACTTTGGTAGTGGCTCATATAGGTACATGCGTGTCTCCTGCTTGTTACCGTAATACATTATAAGATCATTACCAAAGTAAGTTTCTTTTGAACCAGCATAAATAGGTCTATTTAGTATATATCTGACTATTAAAATGGTATTATCTGTATTATAAGGCTTATTTCTATAATGTACTTGGGTATATGTATTTTCAATACATTATTTCTATTGTTGACACCTATTTTCTGAGGTTTGTAACTGCTGATCTATTTTCAGGGGATGGTACATATGAGGGTTTTATGTGTATAATGAACATTTCCTACGATTTCATTAACGAATTCTGAGACAGTATTGGAGCCACTGTTAGGCTAAGCATTTTGCCCCGTTATAGAAAAATGTAGAGTAATACAGCAGCTGTATTAAATGCTCATTTTAAAGAGAAATCTTAGACAGCTAGATATATTTAAAATGATATATGACAAAATGAGTTCTGACTTTTAAAAGTGAAAGCTCTGAAATGATTTCTTTCTTTTCTTTGCCATGCATTCAGTGATTGGTTTGTTTCTGTGATGTAGGCATTCTCAAGAGGTGATAGCTACTGAGAAAAGTTAGTGTAACAACAGGTATATCTCTAACACCTTATGAATCCCAAATAGCATACTTCTTTGTGGATAAGATAAAACGTCTATTTAGTGCATTTTTCTGATCCTTGTCTAAGTATCATATCTTGAGATGTAATATTTTATTTCTAATGCAGTTTTATAAAGACACTGTGCTGCTATTTAAAAAAAAATTCGAAGAAGAAAAACTGGTAAAACCACACATTTATATGGAGGCTAAATAAACATTTTTTTGGAGTTTAGTTATAAATTTTATTTGATAATAATTAAGTTAATGACATGTTTAATGACACATATAAGTAGTACTGTGACATAACTGGCTCTGAATCATAATTACTAATTATCATCATTTATGTTATTTTACTAGTCCACAATAAAAGTATAAAATCTTCTCCTATAATTAATGTTGATTATTTTGATGTTCATTCAATTTAAATATCATTTTGTGCATGTGCACATGGATGTACAACATACCCAGAGACACAGTGCCTTCCTGGATCTAGCTTACCAACACATGAGATTCCCCATGACCCTGTCTTATGTGGTCTTGGTTCCCTGTGGTGCCCTCTGTATCTGTACACTTCTTCTTTTGCCCCATGCTGTGTTCTCTTTTTTTCTTTCATTCTCATCCTTCCCTGACCCCCAATCCAGACCTCTTCACCAGCATCACCTTATTGATTTTTATCCTTCGGCCTCTATCTTAGTTTCCTAGGGTTATAATAACAAAATACCACAAAGTAGGTGACCTTAAAGAATAGAAATTTATTGTCTTAACAGTTCTGGAGGCTAGGAGTCCCAATTCAGGGTATCAGCAGGCCATGTTCTCTTGTCCACTCTGCGGAAAGGTCCTTTCTTATCTCCCGCTTCTGGTAGCCTTGGGCATTTCTTGACACTCTTTGGCTTTTAGATGTATCTTCACATAAAGTCTCTTCCTATGGGAGTCTGTCTCCATGTCTGTTCTCCCACTCTACTTCTGTAGGACCTCATTGACTTAATTGATCATATCTTTAAGAAAGCACCTGTTTCCAAACAGGGCACATTCACAGGTACAGGAGTGTTAGGACTTCAGCATATCTTTTTTTGGGGACACAATTCAATCCATACAAGCCTCTCTTTGTATAGTGGTAGTACCTAATTCTCCTGGGAAGTGGTGACATGAAGTCACCATCCTGTGGGAGTGGAGTTTGGACACCTCAGACTCAGATAGTGGTAAGCAGGGAAGGAAGGCAGTGTGAGCTTGTGTTCTGAAACTATGGCATATCAAGCTCTGTTGCTGAGTGAGGGAGAAATTTAGACTTAGAGAAACAGAGGAAAGAGAACGAATAAAGGAGGGATATTAGCTTTCCTTTAGTTAGTGAAAGGAAAAGCCAGATGGAGATCTGACTGGTCAATTTGAAAAGCTCTCTTCTCTGCTTTGTAGGTCCTGAGGTAGGCTTCCAGTCTCTCTGAATTGGTGGTGTAGTATAATAATGAACAACGGTAATAATAGTGAACATTTACTATGTATTATGTGCTGTGTGCTGTACTTGTGTTGTATTTAATCTGCTCAATAACTCTTTGAGGCAGATGGAATTATAATCCCAATTTTCAAGGAGAGATAGCTGAGGCTTAAAGAGGCCAAGGTAACACAACTAGTAAATGGCAGAGCATGAATATTAGCTCATGTTTGCCCAGCTTGAAAGCCTGGGCTCAGCACTGTGTTCTTACTTGCTGTATGGACCTAAGCAGATCTTTAACTACTTTGAAGCTCTGTTTTCCCATCTGTAAAACAGACTAAAACTACCTTATAGTGGTGAAGAGTGATAAAGGGCCTTCACAGTGCCTGACTTTTCTGTTGGTGCTCAGTAAATCATACTGATTACTTTTTCTGGGCCATTAATTTCCCAGGATAATAAAAAACTACCTGAGGGGAGCTACCTTCCTAAAATGACTGAAGCAAATACTCTTTGGGTATTTCCTAGTCAAAGTATAATGGGAGGAGTCAGAAGACTCTGATGCCTTTTTCCGGAAGTCCTCCCTCCCCCAAAGTCCTTTTCAAGAGAAATCTTCTTGTAATCCATAATTACAGATAAAAGCTTTAGAGTGCAGCTATCCCTAGGAGTGAATTTTAGTCCTAGTATGGGTAGTTGATATTAGATCCTTTCCTGTCTAAGTTACTGGGGAGGCCCAGTAAAGATTCCAGTTGCTTAAAGAGCATTCTGTATTTCTGCAGTGGTAAACAGAAACTGAGCTCAGAGGTAGTTCCAACGTATGTAGTCATCTATCCTTGCAACTTAAGTGAGACCACAAAGTAATGTATTTTAAGAAGCATACAGCTACAGTTAAGTCTACGGAAAATTGGACATTACTGAAAAATGCCTTTAAAGATCCAAGGGGAAGCATTTGCTTGTGATTAGTTTGATTTATACTGAGCTTGACCCAGGAGCCTCCCAAGACTGCTTCCTTCCTACACGTTGTACATTTATAAAATACACACATACTTACGGCAGCCATAAAATATGCACAAGACATACTGATGACAGAAAGTTATTACTGCTTCAAACAAATGCAAGCTATTTAGACTTGCAAAAGCATAGTTAAAAATGAGCTATGCAAATAATGGGTAACCTTACAGTTTTTTCTTGGCTGTTCACAATTCATAATAATGCTACATCCTACCCCAATTAAGGGAAAAGGAACATTTATCTTTCTAATGGGTGGATGACTTGAGGGAAGTGGTTCTGGGGATAAATGAAACTCATAGGAGTGTTCAGTGAGATGTTACCTTTTTACCAGTCTTAAATGTGTTTCTATTCATTCCACACCACATACTGTAATAGTTTAGGCTCTCCTGTAAGTGTGAAGCCTGGGTATAGAATAATGAAGATGGCTGGAGAATTAGGAAATCTTGTCAATGTAGACAACCTAAGACGACAACACTAAGCTCAAAAAACTTTACACGGAAAGGAGTTTCTATGACAAAATATATGAAAGATTGTACAGATAGTGATGGGTGTTAGTTTCCCTTCTCCTTGTTGATTGAGAAAGGATTGAGGTTGCATACACTTAAGTGCTTTCTAATGCTTGCTAGATAAATAAGGCTACCAAGGGGAGTTGTGCCATCTCTCTGGAGGTCCTAGAAAACTACTACATATTACTAACTCTCCAAAATTGATTTACTTTGTTCTACCTGAAATAGGGCTGGATTTTTGACTTTGAGTCAGTTTAACCTAATGATTAATTAAAGATTTTATACTCTTCTCTATTTGTTGGTGAATTAAGAAAGAATATTTCTACTAGAATTTGGCATATTAAACTGATATACTAATTTCTTGATTTCTTATTTAGCATGGTCGGATCAAATATTTTTCTAATATATATAATATCCAAGGCTCTTGGAAAAGAGCAAATTCTAAAACATGGGCCTTGGCCTTATGGAACTTGTTTTAAAGTTGGAAACAGGTTGATGATAAATAGATGGCTTGTATTTCAGGCTAGAGTTTTATTCTACATTATAGAAAGCAGAAGACATTTGGAGTTTTCTTGCTTCATTTTACAAATAGGTAATTGACATGATTGAAACTCTCCAGTGTGAAATGGTAGTAGGGCCACCATTTTGGAAATGTGTAGATGGAGGAAAGGGAGGGGAATATGGTGAGTTTGAAGGTAGGGAAGTTCTTAAGGGAATTCTTAAAGTAGACCACGTGGAAGATGGATATGGACTAGTATTAGCATGGTGGTGACAGTGGGAGAGGAATGAAAGGATCAGCAAAATTTAGTGATTTTCCTGGATATGTTACTGAAGGAAGAAGCAGAATTCATAGGAGGCTGTAGGCTTTCTGTGCTCCGTGATCTGAAAATAAGGGTAATGGTTACAGTAAAAACACTCCGTGAAAGATAGCTTATTCTGAGAAATTAGCCTCGGACATCTTAAGATCATAGAATCTCAAAATCTAGTAGACAGCTGGAGCAAAGGAGTAAGAAAAGTTTATCTAGTTATAACATTGGATTATTTTCTTTCTACATTGTTAATTACCATTATATTACTACTAGACTGCAAATATTTAGATTGCTTCCGTTGGGTACATACAAAGAAAATGCCCTTAGGTTTTATTGTTTCAATTTTAAGGCTGTTTGAGTGAGGAATGGTGAGGTAATTTAGTCCCATTCTACTTCTGGTTGTTATTATTTTGCTTGTTTTTTGGCTAAATTAAAATCTAGGATAAATTATATTTATACTTTCTCTCATTAAGATTCTAAATTTCAATCCATTTGTTTACTTTAGCAGGGAATAGATGTCCTGTTGTTCTACCAGCAAAATCTTTCAGATTTTACTCTTATCTTAGGGTTAGAGCTGTACTTTCATGCAGATAGCACACAGATAGATAAACTTGTAAAACTGGAAGGCACCTTTGGAGGCTTTTGAGATCATCTAGTGTAGTCTTCATATATCTCAGTTTAGTAATCTGAGGCAAGGGAAATAATCATAACTAACATTTATTGAGCTATAATCTCATGTAATAATTATTAATGACCCTATAAAGTAAGTGAAGTGACTTTCCCTAAGTCCCGTAGAAAGCGGTGGCATTGCTGGCTTTAGAACCTGTTTTCTATGTAAATGTACTTCACACTTTAAACACATTTAGTTAAATGCAGTAGAGAAGAACAATTAGTATTTTCTATTATTAGATTAAATATATTCTTTAGTATTTAAATTAAGAAGATACATTAAAAGACAGAACCTATTGTTTGATACAGTGAAACCATATCATCTAATATTGTTGTTTTTAAAGACTTTTTCCTTGCTCTTGAACACATGCGTATACATTGCTTTCATATTTTAATAAATATGTGTGCCTATACAGTATTTTAAAATATACGTAATAGAATTCTATCTTACTTTCTTCTTGGATTTACTTCTGTGATCTTGAAATCCAAGCCATTTAATTTTAGAACTACTTTGTTAACTATATATATTATAATAATAAAAAAATAAAAAGTGTGGGTGTATGCATATATAATATAGCTATGTTGATAAGTTTGGTATGATTTAAATTTTTATCTGTTTTGTTACTCTGGAAATTTATTTCTTTACTATCAATATTTTTCTTATCTTTAAGTATCTAGGCAGCTGAGTGAAGTTGTTTTGTTTCTGTTAGAAGAAAGACAAAAATAAAATCACTATACAGTGCTATGTATGTGATAGAGAATATTTAATTTGAGGGGTTTGGAATGTTCTTTACTTTTTTTTTTTAATTGTTGTAGTTTAGATGAAGTTTACATTTCAAGTTAGTCTCCCATACAAAAATTTATACATACATTATTATGTGACCCTAATTGCTCTCCCCATACTGTGACAGCACACTCTTCCTTTCTACCCCTGATTCCCCATGTCTATTCAACCAGCTCCGAACCCTCTTTGCCTTCCCATCTCACCTCCGGACAGAATCTATGCGTTTAATCTCTTGTATCTACTTGAGCAAGAGGCACATTCCTCACGAGTATCCCTTTATGTCCCACAGTCCAGTCCAATCCCTGTCTGAAGAGTTGGCCTTGAAAATTGTTTTCGTTCTGGGCTGATAGAGAATCCGGGGGCCATGCTTTCCAGGGTTCCTCCAGTCTCAGTCAGACTATTACGTCTGGTCTTCTTACTAGAATTTGAGTTATGCACCTCACCTTTCTCCTGCTCCATCAGGGACTCTGTTGTGTTCCCTGTCAGGATGGTCATTGGTGGTAGCCAGGCACCATCTAGTTCTTCTGATCTCAGGCTGATGAAGTCTCTGGTTTATGTGGCCCTTTCTGTCTCTTGGGCTAATACTTTCCTTGTGTCTTTGGTGTTCTTCATTCTCCTTTATTCCGGGTGGTCGGGACCAATTGATGCATCTTAGATGGCTGCTTGCAAGCTTTGAAGACCCCAGACGCCACTCACTGAAGTAGGATGCAGAACATTTTCTTAATAAGCTTTGTTATGCCAGTTGACCTAGATGTCCCCTGAAAGCATGGTCCCCAGACCCCTACCCCTGCTACTCTGTCCCTCAAAGTGTTTGATTGTATTCAGGAAATTTCTTGGCTTTGGTTTAGTTCAGTTGTGCTGACTTCCCCTGTAGTGTGTGCTGTCCTTCCCTTCACCTAAGATAATACTTGTCTACTATCTAGTTAGTAAATAACCCTCACCCTCCCTCCCCACCCTCGTAACCATCAAAGAATGTTTTCTTCTGTGTTTAAACCTTTTCTTGAGTTCTTATAATAGTGGTCTTGTACAATATTTGTCCTTCTGTGACTGACTAAATTCACTCAGCATGATGCCCTCCAGATTCCTCCATGTTACAAGATGTTTCACAGATTCATCGTTGTTCTTTATCATTGTGTGGTATTCCATTGTGTGGATATACCATAATTTGTTTACCAATTCATCCATTGATGGGCACCTGGATTGTTTCTGTCTTTTTGCTATTGTGAACAGTGCTGCAGTGAACATGGGTGTGCATATATCTATTTGTGTGATGGCTCTTATTTGTCTAGGATACATTCCGAGGAGTGGGATAGCTGGATCGTATGGTACTTCTATTTCTAGCTTCTTATGGAAGTGCCAAATCAATTTCCAAAGTGGATGTACCATTTTACATTTCCAGCAACACGGTGTAAGTGTTCCGGTCTCTCCGAAACCTCTCCAGCATTTAGTATTTTATGTTTTTTGGATTAATACTAGGCTTGTTGGGGTGAGATGGTATCTTATTGTAGTTTTGATCTACATTTCCCTGATGGGTAATGATAGTGAGCATTTCTTCATGTGTCCGTTAGCCGCCTGAATATCTTCTTTGACAAAATGCCTGTTCATATCCTTTGCCCATTTTTTAAAAGGGTTATCTGTCTTTTTGTTGTTGAGGTTTTGCAGTATCTTGTAGATTTTAGAGATTAGATGCTGATTGGATTTGTCGTAGCCAAAAATTTTGGAATGTTCTTTACATTTTTTACCTGTTATATTTTCCATGTCATTGCTATAGATGTTTTTCTTACTAATTTCAAGAACTGTATCAATCACTTGCTAGTTATATGTTAAAATATTTGTAAATTATACAGGATTTAAAGTTTTATTTGTATAGATAAAGTTTTAGTTGTTCCTGATTTTCCCGTTGTTAAACAGCAAATATGTGGCATCCATTTATTCAGAATGTATTTTATGAAGATTTTTGAAGTGTCAGGCGCACTGCTATCATTAGGGATACAGTGGGGAGGAAATACAGATATGGTCCCTGCCTTGATGGATCTAGCAGTCAGTAGTATTTACTCAATTTTAGATCCAAAATACTTGTTCTTATGTACTGGGATGGGTCTGTTTTGATCATTATTTTTAAGGAAAGAATTTGACCATTGATGATAATCAAAACCTAACTGAACATGTAATGTTCCCTGTAGTTATTATTTTGCACTCAGTTCTTGCTCAGTGAGCTGACAGATTTTTTGTTTGTTTTTTAAATCAAAAAGTAATTTTAGTAAATGTTCTCTAAAATCTTTGATTTTAAGAATACTGTTATTTTCTTTCTTTTTTGGGCTGGTCTCACCTATCTGCCAACAACCCAGTATCTACTTATATGTACTGAATGCTGAGCTTGTCATTGACATTAGAATGGTTTCTTCTAATTTTTACTTTTTTCATGTTTCTAGGTAGATACAAAAATTTCATTATCTTTCATTTTACTGTAATTTTACATTGTTTACTTTTTTTTGGAGCAATGAAATATATACACATGAAGTTTAAAGAAGATCGAACTAAATAAACTCATGGAAATTTTTATTGGGGAAGGAAGAAAGGTTAGGAATTAGGAAGAAAGATTAGGAATTAAGAACCATGAAAAGTCTGGCAGTCTCAGACACAACTAGCTTCCTTCCCCTTCCTCTAAATTCTCGGCACAGGAAGCACACCCAGTATAAAAGATATTTGGGCCTGTGATCTAAAAGAATTTAGTCTCTCAAATCCTGGATATAAACTGGGGTCAGTGGGAAGGATCATTCAGTACATCTTCTTTCTGTATTACCCTTTGTGTTCAAACAAAAATACAGCTTTTTAAAGAATTTTTAAAAATTATTTATAGAAGAGTATAAAATACCCCATTCAGGTTAAATTCTTTTTCTTCTGCTAAAATGTGACGTTTTCTTGGCTACTTCTCCTTCATTCATAATAATTATACACTACTGTTGCACAATTTAAAAAATGGAGTGATTATAAAGGAACATTTCTCTGAAAATTAGTTTTTTAAGCAGCCAATAAGGGTTTAAAGAAAATAAACATGAAAATCATTTGAATTATAACTTTACATGTTAAGCGAGATTATTTTTCTGGATCCATGTAATGCTTTCTCTAATAGTACATTAATAAACTTTTCTTTCATTATTAGCAGAAGTATAATTTATCCTTAGTGCTTATTATTAATTATTTTTTAAAGAGCGACACTTCTAATAAAATATATTTATTACAGCTCAAAGATGGCGGCAAGGCATCCCAGGCAAATGTAAGAATAGGTGACGTGGTTCTCAGCATCGAAGGAATAAGTGCACATGGAATGACTCATCTTGAAGCCCAGAACAAGATTAAGGGGTGTACAGGCTCTTTGAATATGACTCTGCAAAGGTAAATTGCTTTTTGTTTGGCTCTGAGAGAGATAGAGAACATCACCGAGTAATGTGTTTTTGTGTGTCTGATTCATGGCGTTAACTAAGAAGCAGTTTGTTAGCGTTGTTTCAGGTAAAAATATAATGGCTGTTAAATTGGGTAATCAAGCAGCATGAGAATTGCTGAAAGCTATGAATTGTTTCCCCATAAAAAGGCATGTATGCATGTACTCACAAAATTATGTATATGGTTTCAGGGAATTTAAGAATTCCTGAAGCTTTTCTATGAGACTCAGGCTAAGAATTCTTATTATAGGATAAAACCTTTGGCCTTAATATTCTGGGCAGTATATTGGTATGGTTTAGCTTTCCTTAGTTTGTATCTTTTTTCCTTTATTCCCTGGATAGAGAAGTAATTTTTTTTAATATGCTCACTTGAAGACTGAATTTTCTGAACTATTGTTTTTTATTTTTTAAAGTTACTCTGGCTTCAGTAATAAAATAAGCAATCATTTCATTGATTGTAATATGTCAGTCATTTTGAGCATCCCAGCATATGACCTGTATTGAAATCACCTGTAGTGCTTATAAAGCCTACGTATTCCTGTGCTGAGTCAGTATTTCTGGAAATAAGGACCAAGAATTATATTTTAACAAGTTCCCTGTGATTTTTATGAATTCTACAGTTAGAACCACTGTAGTGTCTTGGGCTGAGGGGAAGGGGAGGAGAAAGAGGGATTGGAGGGAGAGTGATTGAGTGATAACTCTGAATCTTTAGGTTTATGAGGAAGGTAGCTAGATCATTTACCAGGTGATCATGAAAACTTTTTAATGAGTCTTGTTTTTGATGAGTAAAAAGTATTCAGTATATTCAGCTGAATTTGGAAAACATCATTTTTTCCCTCTAAAATATCTTGTAGTGTTCCATGAATTATGTATTGTGAATCTTTAAGAGAGGAATAAAATATGTGGTCCCTCTCAAACCAAAGTATTTAGCTATGTAACTTTTTTTTCTTGGAGCCCCTCATGGGACTAGTATTCTATGGAAAACACTTTGAAAAATGCTTCCCTATTCTTTGCTGTTGCTGTTTTAGGAATTTATAGTCAAAGAGTTTATACAGGGTAAATTATTTGTATTGGTCTGGATAAGTATCAATTTGGTCTTAAAACCAAATAGGAAAATGTTTTTTATACACTTAAACTGAATTCAGGTGTCAGAATCTTAAATGTTTTGGCCTTATGGAAATTATTGAAGAGCTGTAAAATTTTTAGACATTGAATGACATAAAGAAAATAGTTTCTTGTGTACTCTATGTACTGTTTTTTCCCAAAACAAGAATCATTTTACTTGCTTATTCTTTGAGAACAGAACAATTACATAGGAAGGCTAAAGTATAGTCTTTCTTTGGGAGAGAAAGAATTTGACTCCCATTATTCTTTTTGACATTTAAAGGTAGGCATGTATGTAATAAGAAAATTAAAACACGGAGAAGTGTACGCTAAAAATTAGTTGTATCCCACTCTCTCTCTCTGCAGATTTCAGTGTTTCTCCCTTCTAGTAACTAGTATTAATAGTCTATAAAACTTCTTTACAGAAAAAAAGAATGCATTTAAATTTATCATTCTGTGCCATGCTATTGTATCAGCTCTTTTGAGTCTACTTTGATGTAGCATGACTTTTTAATGAGTTCTCTCTTTAGGGGCTTTTTTTTCAATAGGAGCAGTTCCTTCAGTGGAACTGTTGAATGAAAAGTTGTATGTGTTTTATGTTTTGATAGCTGTTAGTTACACATTTTAATGCATAGAAATGTAATCAGTGAGGAAAATAGTCTATTGCTAAAAAATTCTCTTCCTGATAATATCTTTCTGTTCTGTATATTGTGACATAGAACATAAAAGTTGTTACTAACTAAATGAAAATAGTCATTTTTATATGTAGGCATTTTTACTAAGTATGGATTTCGAGAGGGAATCAAGAGGTCGAGAAGCTTAACTTGTCTGAAATATCAAAAAACAGACAAAAAGCAAAATCCAGATGATGCCAAACTTTTTCTCACATTATAAATGGAAAGTTTATGTAGGGTATAAGCTCTTTTCCTAGACAGTGGATCATTCATTTCATACCAGCATACTCTTCTTCACATTGGGCCCTCCTTTTATGATCCAGGACCCAGTATCTTATTTTCTTTTTTTCTAAAGTTTTTTTTTTTTTTTTTTTTTTTTAATTGTACTTCAGGTGAAGGCTTACAGAACAAATAGTTTCTCATGAAACAGTAGTACACATATTGTTTTATGACATTGGTTAACAACCCCACAACATGTCAACCCTCTAACTTCTCAACCCTTTCCTTTGGTGAAAATGCACATAACCAAAGATACACCATCTCAAAAATTTCTACATGCACAGTTCAGTGACATCGACTACACTCTTCCAGTGGTGCTGCCACTCTCACTCAAGATGAAGGCTTACAGAACAAAATAGTTTCTCATTTAACAGTTACTACACATTTCCCTATGACAATGGCCAACAATCTCACAACACATTAACAGTATCCTTACTCAACCTTGGGTTCCCTATCACCAGCTTCCTTGTCCCCTTCGGCCTTCTGGCCCTTGTCACTGGACTCCTGTACCTCATTAGTCCCATTTGGTTTTACGGGGCTGTCCACTCCCTGGCTGAACAGTGAACCTTGGAGATAACTTCACCACTGAGCTAAAAGGGTGTCTGGGAGCCATACTCTTGGGCTTTCTCCAGTCTCCTTTAGGCCAGTAAATCTGGTCTTTTTTTTTGAGTTAGAATTATGTTCTACATCCTTCTCCAGCTCTGTCCAGAACCCTCTGTTGTGATCCTGGTCAGAGCAGTCAGTGGTGGTAGCCGGGCACCATCTAGCTGTACTGGACTCAGTCCAGTAGAGGCCTTGGTAGCTGTGGTCCATTAGTCCTTTGAGCTGATCTTTTCCTTGTATCCTGTTCTCTTCATTCTCCCTTGCTCCCGAAGGGATGAGACCAGTGGAGTATCTTAGATGGCCGCTCACAGGCTTTTAAGACCCCAGACACTACTCACCAAGGTAGAATGTAGAACATTGTCTTTATAAACTGTGTTATGCCGATTGAGCTCGATGTTCCCCAAGACCATGGTCCCCACAGCCCTCCGCCCAGCAATTCAGTCCCTCAGGGAGTCTGGATGTGTCTATGGGGCTTCCATGACCTTTCCTTGTACAAGTTGTGCTAGTTTCCCCTGTATTGTGTACTGTCTCACCCTTCACCCAGTATGTTATTTTCTCCTGAACACTTCTGAGCTGATAAGAAAAGATGAAAACCAGATATTACCGTTTTGATGCGTTTCCAATTTAACTAATTTGCTGCTGACTCTTAGTAAGATTATTTTAAGCTACTTAAATGCAAAATCTAACACACTGACTTGTTATAAACATTTGGGGATACTACTTAATCTCGTTTTCATATTTCTGAACATGCGTATTCAGGGACTGAAAATATACAGAAGAATTTTAGAGTCCTGTTAATTGTAATTCTTTTCAAGTTTTTAAACACTTGTGTTAGCTTGACATCAGCCTATTTTGATAGTGTGTGCATTTAAGAAAATTTATGATATAACATTGACAATGCTGTTGAAAAAAATGCTTTCACCTTTAAGGCAAAAATATGACTTTGAAGACGTACCTCCCATTTTTCCCTATGTACCAAGACCATTCTGTCAAGTTCTCTGTCTTTTCCATATCAAAGCAAAAGTTTTTTCTTTTACTGCGTAATTTTAACCCTCTTCCACTTATTTCTGAATTCCAACAACAGCATCCCCCTCATCCCACCTCTTATCGGCAGGACTGTTCTCTATTGTCTTTCTAAACTAATTGACCTACAACATTACTTTCTCCATGTGGTTTTCTTTGTGCACATGTAGTTTTCATCATGAATATGTAGTATTCTCTTTTAGTGATTTGCCGTAGTCTGGCTTCCCTAGAAGCAGAGCCTTAGATAGGGATTTATGTGCAAGTGATTTATTAAGGGAGTCCTCTCAAAGGTTACCTGCATGAGAGTGAGAGAAGCAGGATTGGGAAGAAGAAACTGAGATGAGCAAGGATGTGGTTTCAGGTGAGGTCTAGCCTCAGCTTGATCCTGGAGGGAACTTGGGAACAACATTGCACCACAGAGTCTGTCCTGCCTGAGGCAAGACAGCTAGGCTTTTGTATACCCTCCCTCACATCTGTTAGTCATGACTACTAGCTGTTCTGGAAGTGGGGGGGTGGGTGGTGGGTTGGTCGGGGGTGAGGCTGGGTAGGAAGTGGCTTCTATTGCCCAAGGACAGTTTTTCACAGAAGGTTGCTCATTTGACTTGTGAGCTATTAGCAGAAGTGCAGGGAGCTGGGTGATTGGTTTACTACCCAGTAGAAGGGTTCCAGGGGATCCAGGCTGAGCATCAACAGTATGTGCTATGAGATTCCATCTAGATCACAGTCCTCTGAGCAGAGATTCTCTGTAACCTAGACCCACTCAAATTGTCCTCCTTAAATCAATACTACTCATCAGTGAATATGCTCTATCCTATTTAGGATAGGTTTCTCATCATCCCTCACATATCCTGACTTCTTTTTTCCTTTATGCTTTCTCTACCTGTCATGGATTGGCTTCATCTGGAATGTTTGTCCACCGCTTCACTGCCAATCTGTGCGTCTGTATCCATAAAATTCATTATCAAACCCCATCTCTTGCCCTTAGTATTTTTCTACTGTTGAACTACTTTCATTTTTTTCTCTCTGAACTCGTACAGAGTTTATAATTTATACCATTATAAATTATGCACCATTACATACCATTATGCACAATTTATACCATTCAGTTCAGCACTTAATTATACACTAGGTATAATCAGGAAAAACAAGGCTGATTGCATGAGTCACATACAAGTAAACCTAATTAGATAATAGTGATATTTAATACTGCCCATGTTTTTAACTAATCACTACAGATATATTAATCCTGTTTCTCCAACTAGATTCCTTACAAAGTTAAAATCATGTATTTTACCTTATTTGAATTTTTAAACAAATATTATTTTATTGTGTTTTCAGTGAAGGTTTCAACAATAGTTTAGGTTCCCATTTGACCATTCTACAGAAGTTGTTTAGTGACACTGGTTACATTCTTTACAAGGCGTGAACCATTCTCATTATTTCCATTTTGATTGTTGCATTTCAATTAATCTATTTTCCCTGCCCCCTTACATTCTCATCTTTGTTTTAAAGTAATTGTTGACTGTTTGATCTCATATAGGTGATTATTTTTTTTTTTTTTTAAATATAGGTGATTTTTTTGAAGACGCACAGTACATAGGGGTAAAATTCATTATTTTTCTAACCAACGTGTTATTTAGCTACAAGGTGACGTCAGGGGTTAGTTTCAGTTCATGGTTTGAAGAATAGTCTCAGGGCAGTAGTCTCGGGGAGTCCTCCAGTCTTAGCCCGTCCAGTAGGTCTGTTTTTTTTTTTTTAGGAATTTGAAGTTCTGTTCCACATTTTTTCCCATTCTATCAGGGTCCATCTATTGTAGCCCTGATTAGAATGGCCGGTAGTGGTAACAGGGTACCATCTAGTTCTTCTGGTGTTGGAGTAGATGAGACCATTGTTCATGTAGACTGTTTTGTCCTATAGACTGATTTCTTCTTTGAGTCTCTGGTTTCCTTCTTTCTCTTTGCTCCAGACGAGTAGAGACCAATAGTTGTTATCTTTAGTAGGCTTCTCAACAGGCTTTTAAGACCCCAGACACAACTCACTAAACTATGGTGCTGAACATAATTTTATAAATACACTATTTGCATTTTGGCAGTATCGTGTATATTATTGTTTTTGGTGTTTAGTAAATAATTATTTGATAGACAACAGCATTATTTCCCAAACTTGGAATCATTTATTTATTCCACAAATACTTATTGAGCTTTTACCATGTCCCAGACGTTCTTATAGATGCAGTGAACAAAACAGACAAAACGAACAGAACAGCCCTCTTGTGCTGACATTTTAGTAGGGGGAGACAGGACAGACAATAAATGAGTAAGTAAAATGTATAGTGTGTCCTATGGTGATAAGAGTTATGGGGAGAAATAAAGGGAGATAGGGAGTGCATGGTAAGGAATTGCAGTTTAAAGTAGAATGATCAGGAGGCCTCATTGAGAAGGTTATTGGATATCTGTAAACCAGTAGATGTGGGGGACTGAGTGTTCCAGGCAGAGGGAAGAACCAGTGCAGCGGCCCTTTGTCAGGGAGGCCAGTGTGTCTAAAGCAGAGCAAGTGAAGTAGTGAGAAGTCAGAGAGGTAGCAGGACGGGAGTAGAGGTGGTTCAGGACTTGTAGGGCTTTGTGGGTAATTTAAGTTTTCCTGAACCTATAAAAAAAATTTGAGGAAGTGGAAAGTTATAACAGATTTAGAGCATGTTTTGGGACTGAAATGATTTTATTATTGAAAAGTGGGGTCAGAAGAAGGAGCAGACCAAAACTCTTCCCAGTCTTGGGAACCTTAATATTGGTGGCACAGCCTTTTCCTTCTAGCACTGTAGAAATACGGGGTGATTACCAGCTTTGCAGTTTTGCTCACCACTACAAAGAGTCCCCAGAAGGAGAATGTAAGAGAGAAAGCACATTTTTGTTTTTGAAATGAAAATTCCTAGCAATTTTGTTTTGTGATTTTTTTTGTATTAAATATTATTATGTATTCATAATTAAAATATATATATATGTTTAGTTTGATCTCTTTTAACCCATCAACAGTATCCTAAAGAGAATTTAGATAAGAAACATTTAGAAATAGTTGCTTGATTATGTTTTTTTTTCCAACTGTTATTTATAACAAGTCTAATTTGGGGATATATGATAAAGCAAACATGTTGTCTTTCTGTGCTATCCTAAAAAGTAAGACTTGACTTGCTACGTTCTGGGTATGTGATGAATGTAGAGTTGTGGAAGATATTTTGATTTGTCTTTTATCCCTGGAAAGGGCTAGAAAATTTATTTTGCTGTAGCTGTAAGTGATTGTAACAGTACTGCAAATGGACAATGAAATATTCCATTTAAAATTATTTTTCCTTTCAGGGAAATTAGACGGATAGCAGTATACTTACCTTAAATATCAAATACATTTTGCCAGTTATTTTTATTCAGTGGGTCACTGTTTAAATTACATCATTTGAGCTACTAAAAAAAGAAAAACCTTGGTATCTAATAACTCTGATAACACGAGTCCCTTGGTGGTGCAGATGGTTTAGTGCTTGACTACTAACTGAAAGGTTGGTGGTTTTTAATCCACCCAGAGTCCCCTCGGAAGTCAGGTCTGGCAGTCTGCTTCTGAAAGGTCACTACTTTTTGGAGCAGTTCTACTCTACACACATGGGGTCCCCATGTGTTGGAATTGACTCAGTGGCAACCAGCAACAACAGCAACTCTGTTAACTGCAGTAGAGTTGAATTATATGGATAAGATTTTTGTAACTGTTTCATTTTATTTCAGTAATTCTCTAAATAGAAAATAGATAACCTTTTAATAACTTACTGTATGATTTGGAACAAGTCACTAAACTGAGCCTTAATTTTCTTGACTATAAAATGGGGTCATGGGTGATTTCTAAGTTCCCTTTTTGCAATAAAAATTCTGGTTCTTATTCTGGTTTTTCAACTGTAAATGGATAAATTCCCTAGAGCTTACTGTTAGATCACACTAGCTTAGTTTGCTTATTCTGGCTGAGAGAGTCAGGAAATTGGACTTTCTTCATTGGAGTTATCTTGAACTCTCAGGTTAGCAAAGTGATTTGTACTATGCAGCTAACTTTAAGGTGAAAGGTAGATCAGATGGACATTCCAGCAGCATTTAATCATCAAAAAATACTTGATATATTTATCCTTATTTTATATTGTTAAATTAATCCTCTAGGAATCATAGAGAATATGTATAGCTTTTCTAATTTTCCTTGTTTTTTATATTATTGGTAGTGGCATATCTGTGTTTCGTTTTTTGTTCCTCAGGCTTCTTTTAGTGTATAACCTGTTATGATGAGAAGTGAAAGACCTAGAAGGGTTGATTTTTGAAAAGTATTGGTGTAATCTCTTTCCTTCCCCTTCTTCCTCAACCTTATAAAAAAAAAGTTGTGAGGCGTCCAGCAAATAGTACTAATGAATGACAGATTAGGATAATTTAATAGGCACATTGAGTTACAGGGGGGGAAAAAAGTAGCTGTTGTATCAGACTGAAGGTATTAGCTATCTTTGGTTTCTTTTTAATGGATTCTTTAACATCTTATTACTGTTAGATTTATGGGTTCAACTCTGACTTTTTTTTAGTAATAACATAGAGAGGTGATTTTAGAAATATATATATTTTTAATTCTATTCGAAGTTTTCAATTCTCTATCTGGAATATTTCAGTTCATGTGAATTAAAAGAGATTATCTTTTCTTTTAATAATTAGCGATGCATATGATCCTATTTGAGGTTACCTTTTTCCCTTGATTTTCACATGCTTTTCTAGTATTCTACAATTTAGCCTTTACTGTTTTTTTTTTTGTTTGTTTGTTTGTTTCCGTCTTTGTGTTTTTAATTCTTAGGTCAGATGATGACTGTCTTTCAGAAGAACTGAGTTATATAGGTCACTCCCCACTCCCCACACTAAAATTAGAGGTGATACTCCCGGATAGAGTGGGAGAAAAATGTAGAACAAAATTCAGACTCACATAACACACAAAAAAATCAGACTTGCTAGTCTGACAGACTGGAAAAACCCCAAGAGTACGGCCCCCAGACAGACACCCTTTTAACTCAGTAATGGAGTCATTCCCGAGGTTCACCCTTCAGCCAAAGATTAGACAGGTCTATAGGGCAAACAGTAACACACATGAGGAATGTACTTCATAATTCAGTCATGTATGTGAGACTAAATGGGCACGCCAGCCCAAAAGCAAAGATGAGAAGGCAGGAAGGGACAGGAAAACTGGACAAATGGAAACAGAGAACCTAGGGAGGAGAAGGGGAGAGTGTTGACACATCGTGGGGTTAGCAAACAATGTCACAGAACAATCTGTGCATTAATTGTTTAATGAGAAACTAATTGGCTCTGTAAACTTTTACCTAAAGCACAATAAAAGAAATAATTAGAGGTGATGTTTAGGAAAGGGGTTAGGACATGCATGTATTGAACATTTGTTTTGAGCAAGCCTTTTCACATATATTCGGTCATTCAGTCCTTATATCAATCCATTGAGGAAGGAATTAGCATCCCCGTTTTTCAGATGAGTAAATAAAGGTTGAAGTTTATTTGATTTGCCTAACAAACCCAGGTTAGTTTAAAGCCTATGCCCTCTCCATGTCTCTTTGCTGCAGCAAAGGACTTACTGACTGTAGTCTCCTAATACTTATTTGATAAGACAGGGTAGTGAAACAATAGTAGTAACTCTTTGACTCTTCTACTTATAAGTAATAGCCAGCATCTCTGCCCAAAATGTACTTTAAAAATTTATTTATTTATTTTGTTGTTATTGTTGAGAATATACACAGCAAAGCATACACCAATTGAACAGTTTCTACATGTACCATTTAGTGACATTGATTATATTCTTCGAGTTGTGCGACTAACCTCACCCTCGTTTTCTGAGTTATTCCTCCCCCGTTAATACAAATTCAGTGCCCCTTAAGGTTCTTAACGTTTCAAATTGTTGTTGTCAGTTTGATCCCACATAGGCAGTTCTTGAAAGAGCATAATGCTCAAGGCAGACCTTTTTTTTTTTTTTTTTTTAACCAGTTAAGATAAACTATTGTTTGGTTTTAAGAATACTTCAGGGGATATTTTTGGTTTTTAAGGTTTAAATATTATCTCAGAGCAGTAGTTTCAGTGGTTCGTCCAATCTTCTTGACTCCAGGAAGCCTGGAGTCCATGAGAATTTGAAATTCTGTACTGCATTTTCCCACTTTTGATCAGGATTCTTCTATAAAATCTTTGATCAAAATATTCAGTAATGATAGCTGGACACCATCCATTGTTCTGGTCTTATGGCAAAGGAGGCAGTTCTTCATGGAGGCAATTAGCCACACATTTCATATGCTTCTATTCCTGACTGCCCTTCCTCAGTTGCTCCAGGTGAATAGACACCAATCCAGTTGTTGTGCCTTGGATGGCTGCTTGCTTACTGCTAGGTGACTACTGCTTTGGTTCAAAAGATTATCTTAACCAATAATTTGTGACCAATCTGGCATCAAAAATAGTGGCAGCAAAGAGAAACCAGTACACACCTAGTTTTATTTATTCTGCTAATTTCTCTTGTTCTCCTTGGAAGAACAATACAGATGTAATTTTCTTTTACCATAGGTTAAGTCAGAAAGACAGAACGTTAAGTCTAAGTCAAAAAGACCCAAAAAAAAAAAAAAAAAAAAAAAGTGTAAGATTTTTCTCCTCACTCTTTTATCCAAATTTATATATATTCCCTTTAAAGTAATTTCCTGAGGAACCTATTAAAATGAAGTAAAGTTACTAATTTTTGGACTATGTTTTTATGATACACTTAGAAAAAATTTTCTCTTAAAACATTTCATCAACACTACCATTAATTACTGAGGTTTAGTTGGAGAATCTGACAGTGTTCATCAAAAAAACAAAAAAAAATTGAACTCTTCTTTCAGATTTACCTTATCACTAAAAGCCATAAGGGGGTAGATACAAAGAGTGATTTATAATCCCTGCCTTTAAGAAATTGATAATCTGTTTCTTGGGATAAGAAGAGGAAGAAAGCTCTATGGGGTTCAAAGGAGAGAAAGATCCCATTCACATGGAAAGACTTCATGGAGGCACTGAAACCTGGGCTAAGCTTTGCGAGATGAGGAGGATGTCAGCAGATGAGGGTGTATTCAGGGAGAATATCTTCTGAGAATACCTTCTGAGTAGTGTGGAGATGAAAAATCCTCAGGAATTTGTTGGGATGAGCTTGTTGACCAGTTGGAAATAGAGATAAGAATGAAAGGAAAGTTAGGTTAGAATAGTGTTTTGCTGGGTGTCTTAGTCATATGGTGCCACTCTAACAGAAATACCGCAAGCAGATGGTTTTAACAAAGAGAAATTTATTCTCTCACAGTCCAGTAGGCTACAAAACCAAATTCAGGGCATCAGCTCCAGGGGAACACTTTCTCCGTTGGCTCTGGAGGAAGGTCTGTGTCATCAATCTTCCTTTGGTCTGGGAGCTTCTCTGCGCAGGAACCTCAGGTCCAAAGGACACGCTCTGCTCCCGGCACTGCTTTCTTAGTGGTATGAGATTCCCGTTTGTCTCTGCTCGCTTCTCTCTTTTATATCTCAAAAGAGATTGCATTAAGACACTGATCTTGTCAACCTCATCAGTGTAACCTCATCACAGTGGTAGAATTTACAGCACATGAGGAGATCACATATCTCATCATAGTGTTAGAGTTTACAACATATAAGGACATCAGATAACACAATCATACAATACTAGGAATCATGACCTAGCCAAGTTGCTACACACATTTTTTGGGGGACACAATTCAATCCATGACACTGGGTCTAAGGCACTGAAGTATTATGAAAGATTTTGATCAGAATAGTGACATTTTCAGGATAATATTTAGTGAGACTACTTGGAAGATAGATGGAGAGAGGCCAGATGCAGGAAGACTGATCAAGCAAGTACTGCAGTAGTAACCTGGCTAAGTGAGGGCTTAAAATGAAAACAGAGGATAATGAGAGAAAGTAGAATGTGTGAACTGTAATTCTAAAAGCCATAGCAATGGTCTGGATATGAAGAAAGAGTAAAGAGTCAAACATATCTCAGGTTTTTAGCCTGTATGGATCCAGGCTAAGTGTTCTGCCCTTTTTAACTGCCGTTTGCTCTTCCACTTACTGTAGTCTGGTTTCCACTATCATCAGGCTACTGAAACACTTGGCTGTCTTACAGATTCCTCAAGGTCAACATGGTCAAAACTGAGCTCTAGACTTTGTCTTACAAATTTGTATCTCCTGCTGCACTTAGCCTGGTGAATGGCCCCACCATCCACTCCATTACCCAGATTGGAAGAGTCATTCCTTGCCTGAACCTTCCACATTCATCTATAACCACCTTCTGGACATTATCCTTTATGTATGTCTCGAAACAGACTGTGCAAATAGAGTAGAATAAATGAGCATGACATCACAGTCTGGTAGTGGGGAGAGGCACAACTCCTAGTCATAATGCCTGTATCTTAGACATGAATTCTAAGAATAATCTATTCAGCATATTAGTAACTGGATGTTTACTAAGCTGATCACCAGGGAGAGAAGGGAATTCCTCATACTTTCCCCCAAGGAGCTCACAGCTGGGGCACTGATTTCTAACCTTGTATAGGGACTTTTTATGTCAAGCATTTCATGAGTAACTCCCTACCACATTAAGATAATAATTGCATTTTTAGTGACTGTAGATTTTATAACTATTAATAGCAGTTTTAAATGAAGATGTAGATTTCTACGTTTATGTATAAGAATCTGCATTTATTTAAAAATAAAAATATATGCATGATTTAAGCAGACTTTAAACAGTGCCTCATACACAGATGAATTCATGGATCACTTGTGAAAACTTTAAACTGTGTACCAACTATCTCCAGCTGACTCAAGTGTGGTTCACAGATTGCAGACCACTGGCCAAAAATATTTCAAGCCATCAGAAAGTATACAGGCAGAGGAAAGCAGAGACGCCCACAGGGAGGGAGAGACTGAGATGGACAGCATGGGGCTAGGGAAGGAAGCAGAGACAGAAAGACGTAGCAGGAAGGTTAGAGAATGAGGTAGGGAACAGATGTCTGGGAGAGAATGTGAGACAGTGCTAGTAAAGAGAGAGACAAGTGTAAAGAGAGAGACAAGCAGGAACAGTGGAGAGAAAGGGTAGAAAGAGGGCCAGTCTGTGAGAGACAGTGTCTAGGAGAGAAACAGATGTGTAGAGAGATGTGTGCACACACATACCAAGAGAGACATGGACAGAGACACACGCAGAGAGACATACACAGAGAAGGATGAGGACATACTGAGAGGTGCAGGAGAGAGACACAGAAAAAGACAAAAGATACAAGATAGTTGAATGGATGGACAGATAGGCAGGCAGACAGGCATGGGAGAGAGAGAGAGAGAGATGAAGCCCAAGAGGGAAACCTACACATAACAGAGAGGAAAAGTTTAGGTCTTCATACACACAGAGGAAGAGAAGCATTACACCAAACTGTACTTCATAAGAGAGCGGTTTAGTTTTTTTTGAGTTGTTGAGGAAGAAAAAGTGATGTAAGTGACTAGATAAAGGCAAACTGTGAAGAACTGGGTTCTTTTTTTTTAAATCCATTTCTGTGTACTCCTCATATAGCACATAATAAACTGAATGATTGAAGGAGTAAAGTTTGAAGTGTGCTCGCTTCACATGTAACATGAGACATTGTCCTGGCCACATCTGTTTATTAGCAAATTAAAGGACATGATTACACTACAAGATTGGCTTCCACCACATTAACATCATCATTAACAGTTTAAAAAAGAAAAAAAGCTTGATTTCAGAGTTTTAAGAGAAGTACACAATATTTTCTTTTTGTATGAAAAGAAATAGCTGAATAAGATGTAGCATGTACACCCATTAAATGGTAACAAAATCACACCCAAATGTTTGAGGGCAGAAACAATGTTATATTTACTGCATACTCCAGAGCCTACCACCAGGGCTTGAGAGGGACACTAAATAAATATTTGTTCCCTTGAGTTGTAGAGAATACTGCTTTCAAAAATATAGTAATTTTTGCTACTTTTGCCTGATAAATTTAGAAATGATTCACAAGAACTTATTAGTGAGATAAAGGGTGATAAAATGGTCATTCTTGTGTATTTGGCTGCAGTCTCCGTGGAGTTCCTAGTAAATGTTTTTGTCCGTAGCGTTAAGAGCTTTGGAAAGGATTGAAATTCTCAACTGTTTCCAGTAGCTGTTGTTGCTATTATGGTCTCAGAGACTGAAATAGTTTAGGTTTATATGAATTGAAAAGTAAATGGGAGTGATTGACTACGAAAAACAAATGTGGTGGAGTATTGCAGTTCACTTTTTGTTTAATGTATTTTAAAGCCTGCATTGTAACAGTAAATTGGTTTTATGGATAGGTTTCCAAACACTGCTAGTCCTAATAATTTCTTTTACCAGCCATGATCCCTGTTAGCAGTCTTTCTTTGAAATTAAAATGCATGTAAAAAAGTTTTTCAGTCAATCATTATTATTTTTTGGTGTGAATTTCAATTTCCTGGGTAGCACAGTAAGGGTACAGTTTCATAGTATAATAAAAATTGGTAGATACTGAATTCAGTTACCTCTCCTACAATTGAGTCTGTCTTCATCTTGACTGTTTTGGCTGAAGTTTATACCACTGTTTTCCTGTGCAATTCATCCTGTTAAAAGGAATGTGAGGGACTTTCCAGATTCTTTTATTTTACTGGAATTACGTTATATGGACTATGATGTGAAATAATGGACTGTTGATTAGTCCAGAATGTTTTTGTTATTTTGAGAATATTTTTGGTTACCAAATTACATTCTTAAAACTAAGAAGAATATTTTTATATTTGAAAGATAAGCTAGTTGACTGAACTGCCTCTTTGAAAGTAACCTTTTAATCTCTTTGATGCACTAAAATATAGAAAAGCATCTCTTCTTCAGATTTCAACAGTTATGTAATGTTCATGTAGATTTTATTTCCTAATTAGAAGCCTGTTCACTCTAGTGTGGCAGACAGTTGTCACTAAGGGATCGGAAGTGAATTGTTACTTTAGTAGAACTTTGCTATGATGTTTCTGATTTTTGCATGCAATTTCTATTGCTGTGCACATATTTACAGTTGAAATTATTCTAGTATTTTGCAGAAAATGGTTCTTTTTTTATTTATTCCTTTAAAGCATATATCACTTGTAACAATATCCTTGTTTCTGACAACTTTAAATAATAGTTTTTCTTCTGAGACATTTGAAGGAGAAAAAGTTGTTAGGGAAGCTATTTCAATGTTGTTTCTTAGTACATAGTAGGGATTTAGTAAGTAGAGCATATTAAAGAAAAGGAAACTAGCATTTTAAATGTTTAACAAGTCACTGAACTTTATATACATTAGTTATTTAATCTTCACAACAGCTTCATGTGGCAGGTATTATCATCCCATTTTATAGACAGATTAAGTAATTATGTCTGAGTTACACTACTTGTAAGTAAGTAAGCCAGAATTCAACCTCAGGTCTGTTTTCTACAATATTACACTGCCTTCTTAAAGGAATTAAGAGATGTTTCTGTTGCATAGTCATCTTAAATGCCTCTCTTCTAAAAGTTCATTTTGCCTTTCCAAATACACCACAATAAGAATTTTAGCCATTAAATTTGTTCCATAGGAGGCAGAGAAAGGTACAATTATGGAAACATTTATTTGATATTCCAGTAATCTTAAATTCCAAGGAAAATACTAGCAAGGAGTCAGTGCACTTTGAAAAAGTTTGCTTTTTTAGAAGCTTACAAAATTCTCCAGCAGCAGTATTACCTCATTCATTCCTTTAGCTGCTCCAATGTATGCATTTTTTGGATAAATTAAAGCAGCTTTTAAATAATACCTTCATCTGTGAAACAGTTTTTCAGTTGATTTGAAATACTTGGCAAAGATCAAGTATAGAGAATGGGCTTCCTAGATTCATAGCATTTTAGAGTTTGAAGCAACTCCAGCTATGAAGCAGAGGAGCCCTTTGTCTACCTACCCCATATGTCTCCATATCTACTTTGAAGTTTCTTTTTGATCTGTGTTAAAAAAAAAAAAAAAAAAAAAAAGCTTACTGTGACAGTTCTCTGTTGAAAGCCACTAGAATTGGAGTTGTTCTGTGGAGGAGTAAAGGAAGAACAGACAGGTGTTAACCTTCCTGCCTTGTGTGCCTGTTCACCCTGCTCTAATGCATCTTCATTTATTTTTGATGTCTAATCACACTGTTGTTTTAGATAACTCGTCATATCTTACGCTCAGAGTGGAGGATTCTGGATTTAGTAGTAAATTGGTCTACAGCAAATGTCATAACCATTAAAAAAAAAACCAACATGTTTTCCATTTTCTCCTACTTTCTTTAAGTTGCTCATTTTCCTGCATTTCTTTCTTTGTTGTTAGTTGCCATCGAATCGAATCCGACTGATGGTGACCTCATGTGTGCGGAGTAGAACTACTCCATAGGGTTTTCAAGGCTGTGACCTTTCAGAAGCAGATCGCTAGGCTTGCTTTTTGAGGTGCCCGTTGGTGGGCTTGAACTATCACCCGTTTGGCTAGTAGTTGAGCATTTAATTGTTTGTGCCACCCAGGAACACCTTTTCTTTCTTTAGGATCTCAGAATCCCTCCACTTGACTCTGTGGTGTCAAAATGTCTTCCCCAAATTAATGTATGTCTGAAGCTTGAATAAACCATATGCAATTGAATTATAGAAATAGCAAAAAAAATTGTAACTTTTAGTGGACATAGAGACCTTCACAATACTGAAGTACAGCCCCCACCACACAGGTGGGGTGAATGATGACAACAGAAAGGAGCATGGTAGCATTGTTGAGTCACCTGAAGTTTGAAGTTCTGAAAAGGGAGCAGTTTTTAGATTAGGGGCAGTGAGAAAGTTTGCTGGGGTCCTAGAGAAGAGGGATCATAGTTCAGAGTGATTCCATGATTCAAATTCAGGGCAAGGATATGTCAGGGTCTGAGTAGGTTAGATATTACCTGAGCTTGAATAAAGGGTACTCAGTTTTCCTAGGAATCAAATAAGATGAGCTGGGCAGGAGGGTGGAATCAAGCAAAAATTAGGAAAAGAAGCTTGAAGGTATTGTAAAAGCCTTAACAATATATGAATTAGTGACAAAATGAACTGAGTTTTCTATGACTTACATGTGTGTGTCCATATGTAGTATATATAATTCACACCCCCAGAGTCCTCTGCAGTGTAGTAAATTGTGTGTGTGCGCCTTAGACTGTTGACTGAACTTGCTGGCTAGAGAGCACTTAGTGGAGAGTGAAGCAGCATAAGGGAAGATTGGGGCCACAGAGGCAATGCAATATGAATGAGAAAAAGACCCTCTTTTCCTCCCTCCCATTCTTACTCTCTTCTGCAAACATTTGTTTAACTACAGTGGTATGCTAGTCGCTATGCTAGGAATAGGGAATAGCTAGATAAATAAATGCATCTCTTAGCTGAGGAAGTCCCCAATGGGGAGAAACAGACTCGTAAACTGACAGTTTTTATAATTCAGGTGAATGATTGTCAGAATGTGGGTACGCATAAGTAGCAGCTGGATCATAGAAGCAGGAGTCTAAAGGAGTCAAGGAAGATTTCCCAGGAGATAATACTTGAGTTGAAGCTTGAATTTAGAATGGGGCTTGCTAGGTCAGTAATAGGAAGAAAAGAGGGCATTCTAGGTAGAGATAAAACCAAAATCAAACCCATTGCTGTCCGGTCAATTTCTGACTCATAGTGACCCTATAGGATAGAATAAAACTGCCCTGTAGGGTTTCCAGGGGGCGTCTTGTGGGTTCGAACTGCCACCTTCTGGTTAGCAGCAGAGCTCTTAAGCACTGCGCCAGCAGGGCTCCGCTCTAGGTGGAGAGGACGTCTTAAAGCCACATTCAATTTTGAGAACTTGTCCTTAGTTCATTGTGGCTGAAATGTAGGCTTTGAGGGGATGGGAACAGTGGGATATGACTTAGAGGGTTAAGAGGTTCAGATTATAAAAGTTCTGGGCTGCCATAAGTAAAATTTTGAATTTTGTTCCATAGTTAATGGGAAATTATTGACGAGTTTTTTGCAGTGCAGTAATTACATATTTAATAATAATAATAGTTAATATTTATTGAGCAGATACTATGTGTCAGACACTCTTTTTAACTATTTTACATGTAACCCATTTAATCCTTTCAAGAAGGCTGTGAAGTATAGATGCTGTGACTGTTTTTCTATTAAAGATGAGGAAGTGGAAAGAAACAACGCCTAAATACTTTGCCTAGGGTCACACAGCCAGGATTGAAAGCCCTGGTGTTTTGGCTGTGCAATGTGTGTTGGGTGGAGAAAGAAGGAGACCAGTTAGGAGACTATTTTACAAGTGTAGGCGAGAGATGATGAAGGCCCGGGCTAGGAGAAAGTTGGGGTGGAGGAATGAGAGTTCTTCTAAGGGGGAAGGCTGAAAGTTCCAAGACTGATTAACTTTCTGTTGAGCTGCTATTCTGATCTTTGTCTTACTGTGTTCTTTCTGTTATCTCCCTTTTAAAACTCTGTTCTGTTTCTTTTGTTTAGTTTTTCTTTCTTCTCCCCTCTCGTTAGTAACACTTATTCATCCACTTAACAAATATTTGTCAAATTCTTAGTTGGTGTGAGTCTACGTTAATTGCTGTGCAGTTACCAGAAGAAAAAAAAAAAGCTTGCCCTTCAAAAGTGTTTAGTATAGTCTGACAGGTAACATAAGTATAAAACCTGTAACACAAATCAGAGTGAGAGAGGCCATCAGAATGATACAAACTGCTGGGATAGCCATGTGTAACTTGATTGTACACTTCATCTCCCTCTTATATTTCTCAAGCTATTTGACATAAATTTATCTGGGCTGGTGAGGTCTATTGCACTCCGATTTTCCTCAGGATGAGAGCTGGGCCCATCTTAGTGCCATTACACATTCTGTCTTCAGGGGTGTAGAATACTTAGTATCAACCTCCCCCCCCCCCCCCCCACAACACACACACACGCACACACACACACACACACACACACACACACACACACACACACACACTCACATATGCTGTTAATCTCCCAATATCTTGGCGTTAGGAGAAAAAAAAATGTCTTTCATGTAAAACATCGTTCACATCTGCTGTTTGACTTGTGTGTTCCCTATAGACAAAGGCTGTGCCAATCTTGTTTACAGTAGTATAGCCTGACATTTCCTGCAGACTTGGCACATGATGTGTGCTGAAATGGTTGGTTGAACTGAATCCTGTGTCTGAAGGTGAAAGTTTCCTAATACTGCTTACACAAAGAAACTAGGAAATCAAAGCACATAAAAGTACAGAAATGAGTGAGGTACTGAGTACGAGTTTGTGATGCTAAATAAAACTATGCTGAAGTGTGTTCACAGATTGGCAAGAGCAATTTTGTGGGGCAGCCCCACATGTCATATCCCTCTCTGGGGAGCCATAACCTAGTGTCCCCCTCCCCTACAAGTTAGAGTCTGTGCCTGACTGGTCTTACTTGATCTTCATGGGGCCACATTTAGCAGCGGGTGGGAAAAACTGTACCTTGACAGGGTCACAGTCCCCGAGTTCCCACATCTTCACCTTCTGTTCTCAGGTGTGACAGATGCCCTGGACAGAGAAGAGGCCTGTTATTCTCTCTTACTTCCTATTCCTTTTATTTATCTACAGTTTTGATAAATGAATAGAGTCAGGGGGATGGGAATTTAAAAAAGAGACTCCTCTTTGCTCCAACACAAATGCGAAGCCCTGCATTTAGGCCTTTAAAAGGGGGCTTACATTTATAGAAGGGTTACATTTATTTCTCATTTGCCTACCAACCAATCTTTGGTAGGCCGCAACAATCCTGCAGAGAAAGAGGTCTCAGTGATACATCTTCTGGGTGGGAGGAGGTTTGGGGACCCCTCTGATCAGTAGACTTCATGGACATGTTAAGTGGCAGATACGTCTTTGGGTTAGAAGAAGAAATCATTGTGTTTCAATAGCTGTCATCCTGGAGCTACATTTCACTTGTTGGGCAATGAGTCTTTTCCTTTTTTCTTTGTTAAATCATCCATCCTATTTTTGTAATTTCAGATATTTCTGATCTCTTTTATTTCATCGATTAGGAGTGAATGGTACATTTACCAAGGCTCCTTGTAAATTTAGTGTTAGTCTAAGTTAGTGAAATAAATGAAAAAGTCATTAAGAGAAAATTATTTGACTTCCCTAGAAAGACAAGTGAGGAAGGAATCGTGACATTTTCCATTCTGAGAAAATACAAAAGCAGACTGCAATTAAAATGACTGCACCTCATATGTTTATTCATCAATGGTAATCTCTAATATTATACCTGCAGATCAGGGTGCTTTGCATACACTGTCTCATCATATCCCCTCAACACTCTTTTTGGGTATTCTGTTAGTTTTCTGTGGCCACCATAACAAATTACCCAAAACTGGGTGGTTTAAAACAACAGAAAAATTTAATCTCTCACAATTCTGGAGGCCAGAAGTCTGAAATCAGGGTGTTGGCAGGGCCTCATCCCTCCGGGAGGCTCTAGGGGAGAATCCTTCCGTGCCCTTCCAGCTTCTGGGGCATTCCTTGTGGTTGCATCCCTCCAATCTCCATCTCCACAATCACTTTGCCTCCTTCTCTTTGTATGTCTGTGTCTTCTCTTCGGCTCTTATAACGACACTTGTCATAGATTTAGGGCCCACCCAAGTAATCCAGGATGATCTTATCTCAGGATCCTAACTTATTTACATCAGCAAAGACCCTTTTTTCAAATAAAGTAATAGTCACAGATCTGAGTATTAGGACATGGACATATCTTTTTGGGGTCACTACAGGTACATACTTTTATTATCCCCATGTTGCAGGGAGACATTGAGAGACGAGGAGGTACATCTGGCCCTGGACAGACATCATGACTAGGTGCTATGCCTCTCCACCACTGCACTGTGATGCCATACTTATTCTTCTCTGTTAGCAGACAGTTTGTTTTGAGGCATTAGCTGTATGGTTGTTGTTGTTGTTAGGTACTGTTGAGTTGGTTCTGACTCACAGGAACCCTGTGTACAACAGAAAGAAACACTGCCCGGTCCTGCACCATCCTCAAAATAGTTGCTACGTTTGAGCCCATTGCTGCAGCCGCTGTGCCAGTCTATCTGATTGAGGGTCTTCCTCTTTTTTGCTGACCCTCTACCAAGCACAATGTCCTTCTCCAGGGACTGGTCCCTCCTGATAACATGTCCAAAGTACGTGAGATGACATCTCACCATCCTTGCTTCTAAGGAGCATTCTGGCTTTACTTCTTCCAAGACAGATTTTTTCGTTCTCCTGGCAGTCCACGGTATATTCAGTATTTTTCACCAACACCATAATTCAAAGGCACCAGTTCTTCTTCAGTCTTCCTTATTCATTGTCCAGCTTTCACATGCACATAAAGCAATTGAAAATACCATAGCTTTGGTCAGGCACACCTTAGTCCTCAAAGTGACATCTTTGCTTTTTAAGCGCTTTAAAAGGTCTTTTGCAGCAAATTTGCCCAGTGCAACATGTCATTTAATTTCTTGACTGCTACTTCCTTCAGTGTTGATCGTGGATCCAAGTAGAATGAAATCCTTGACAACTTCAGTTTTTTCTCTGTTTATCATGATGTTATTTATTGGTCCAGTTGTGAGGATTTTTGTTTTCTTTATGTGAGGTGTAATCTATACTAAAGGCTGTAGTCTTTGATCTTCCTCAGTAAGTGCTTCAAGTCGTCTTTGCTTTCGGTAAACAAGATTGTGTCATCTGCATATCACAAATTGTTAATGAGTCTTCTTCCAATCCTGATGCTGCATTTTTCTTCATATAGTCCAGCTTCTCAGATTGTTTGCTCAGCATACAAATTGAATAAGTATGACGAAAAGATAGAACCCTGGCACACACTTTGCCTGATTTTGAACCATGCAGTACTCCCTTGTTCTGTTCAAATGGCTGCCTCTTGGTCTGTGTACAGGTTCTGCATGAGCGCAGTTAAGTGTTTGGAATTCCCACTCTTCAAAATAATATCCAGAATTTGTTATGATCTACACAGTCAAACCTAGACATTTATTTAACTAGAAATGAAGTCACACCTGGTTAGTGTTTTCCACTGGTTGCATAGCCTCCGTTTTGGAAAGTGTATGCATAAGACTCATTGAGGAATTCTCTTGATGGCAAAGACTGAAGTTAACTCCAGCAGAAGAAAAGGCAGCTCACTACTTTTGACTGCAGCATAGACTTGTTTTTCTGGTTTAGTGAGGCTGATCAGAAACATCGCAGTTCTAATCCTGGCTTCATCCCTTACTAGTTCTAGGGCTGTGAGCAAGTTACTTCAATTTACTTATAAATTAGAAATCCCTATTTTGCAGTTATTAGATTAGTTGAATAAGCTAAACCTGAGTGTGTAATAAGTAGTTTGCCTAGATTAAGCATATAAAGGTCTTTAAAAATACAGTTCCAATGTCTGTGAATTTCTTCAGGCTTATTTAGGCCTCGCTGACTTAATAATAAAAGTATACTTTTAAAACCGTTCTCTGCATCACAAACGATGGGGCTTACGCCTTTAAATTTTTTAAAATTTTAATATGTGAACATCTTTCATTAACCATGTACATATATGGTATTTTTTTTGAGCCCAAGTAATGTTTGCCTTGCCTGTTTGTGGTATCGCCCTCAACACACATTGGTTTTGTTGTTTATAAAGGATCATTCCTCCTACCCAGTGCCTGACAAGCATACCAAAAAGGGAGAAATTACAAGAAAGAATGTTGCTCAGATCACATCATTGGGTTATTTTACTTTTGACATTTTATGAGGAATAGCTCCTTCGTAAGAAGATATTCTTGTTAAGAGCACTGTGTTCCAATTCTGAATAATATTTCCTGGACAGGAAGAACAGCCGTCTTTCATTTCTGTTGCCCTTTTTAGTAGATGTATGTGGAGAATGCTGGGTGCTGAGTAAAACAAACTGTACCAGTCTAGTTATTCTTACTTATTTTTGTTTATCACAGTTGCACAAGCCTATTTAATAAAGTCTTGGTGATCAGATGTATTTTTCATCTATCTTCTGATGAAAGGATTAAATTTTTTTCAATATTGTGTTTTTTATCTTACTAAATTACTGACAGCTGAGCAATTTTAAAAATATAGCTTTTAGAAAACAGCATTTAAAAATATGTCATTTCTTGATCTCTTGGCATTTTTTAACAACTCTTAGACTGTATCTTAATGTTGTGTATTTGTCTTTAATGGAACTATTAATATAATGCAAAAGCCAGTGAAGTTGTAAGCCCGGTTGAGTGGTGTTTGTAAATATTTTGTTTTCTACTTTTGTGCAGATAATCTAGATGATTGATGCAAGTTTTTTTTTTTTTTTTATTAGCATTTATGATGCTTGCTATGGGAATAGTATATTCCTATATATACTCTGGAACCCTGGTGGTGCTGTGGTAAAGTATTCGGCTGCTGACCAAAAGGTCAGCAGTTCGAATTGATACGGGGCAGTTCTACTCTTATAGGGTTGCTATAAGTCAGAATCAGCTCAATGGTAACAAGTTTGGTTTTTGTTTTTTTGTATATACTCTTGAATGCAGTGTTGGATTTTTAAAAATATTCTGATCCAAATGATACTGCATTACCAATACTGCCCTTGGCCTTAATTTGCTCCTGGAGTAGGAAATGGTTTGTTCTCCTACCACAAGCATTTAAACATTCTTCCTTCTGCCGTTCCCACACACATTCATACACCCACATTGACATTTGTGTTTAAAACAGAATAGTTTCGAATTGGAAGTAACAATATAGAAAAAGAAAATAACCCTTACCTAGAGAAGTATATGTAAGTAGTGTTTTTTTTTTTTTTTTCCCTTCCTTGTGTTTACATGTTTTATTGCTGTCAAACAAAAGCTATTTGGAAATCTTAAAATTTACTCTGAAGAGATACCAGGCAGGTTGTGACTCTTGTTCTTACTCTTTAAGAAAATATATTAATGTGATTTAATTGTTTGTCTGATTGTAAATATAAATTTGCTGTCATCAGTAGGAGACATTTTGACACATGTAGGTGTTCTTGATTCTTGTGACATCCTACCTATAATTTGAAGTAATTTTAAAATGTAAAGCGAAATTTAATCTAGTGTAAGTACAGAAACATTAGAGATACTCAATTTTTATACTTCAGTGTTTTAGTACTTATATTACTTAGTATATTAACTTAATATATTCAACCTTAGCACTATTTTTTGACAATAGTCCATTCCTTTTCCCCAACTAAATATTTAATGGATTTAAGTTCTTGAGATTGTGTCTGGGTTATGTTCTACATCTCCAGTGAGTATTATAATGCATAGATTTGCATTTGACTGTTACTGATCTTAGGTGACTGTACTTCTACAAATATAGCATAGAATTTCTATACCAAAGTCATTAAGGGCTGTGATTAGAATATAGATTAGAATATAGATGAGAGTTTGACACCCCTTCCCACTCCTAGTAAGGACAGTGCTATTAAGAAAGCTTTCAGTTGTTCACTCTTTTTATTGCCGAAAAAAAGGCTGACTTCTATCTTTATCTGTCATTATTTCTCTCACCATTACCACAGTCAATATGTCTGACTGCTTCAGGTCACTGATAGTACCAGCTTTTTGACATCTCTGATCTTTATTAGTCTCTAGTGTTACCCTACCCAAAATCTGTGAGTCGGAATCTATTCGACAGCAACAGGTTTTGGGGTTTGTTTTTAGTCTTACCTGATGTTTTTGCTGCCTCCTGTTGCATCCTTTGTTCTTTTACTTTTTCTTTTTTTTTTTATTTGCTCTGTACGAGAGTACTTTTTTCTCCCAGATGAATGAATAATAATGGAAATTTAAGTAACTTGCACCAAGTTAGTCATCAATGGCTGATTCAGGATTTGAACTGATTACTTAATAAAGAAGAGCCCACACTTAACTCACTACTGAATTGCCACCCAACAGGGCTTGCCTTTTTGCCTTTGACTTTTGAAATCCATTTTTCATGACATTTTTGTAAGGAGATCTTTGCACTAGAAGGGAGATCCTTACATATAGCATAAATTTATTTACTAGCAGGAAGTTAGAATGATAGTTTCACTCTGCCTTACCTTTTAGAGGGCTGTACCAGGAAATGGGAGGGATATTGCCTTTGGTTTTGCAGATTCAGTACAAACAGCTCAAATACATCCAGTTTTTAGTTTAGGAGATAAGGAATTGGGCTGTTTTCATGACATTCTTCTAAGGAAAGATAAAAGAGGAAATAAAGGGGTGAACCAAGAGACATCAGATATAAAGTGCCTGTTTACTCTCTGTGAATCACTCACATTATTCCGCTTTTAAAACATGTTAGGAATTCATCTAGTCTTCGTCAGGGCACACCCACTTCCCTCTAAGCCTAGTATAGTATAGTTCATGGATACATCAGTCTTTCTCAGCTCACCACTTTTGCTATGCAGTCACTTTGCCAAGGGTTATTTGATGTTCTCCGGCTGGCTAAACTCTTCTTTTTCTTTCTCAGTTTCTTCCTTATATAAATAAGGAGTCCTGGTGGCACAGTGGTTAAGTGCTTGACTGCTAAGTGCAAGGGTTGGCAGTTTGAACCTATCAGCTGCTCCAAAGGAGAAAGATGCGGCAGTCTGCTTCCGTAAAGATTACATCCTTGGAAACTCCATGTGGCAGTTCTGTTCTGTCCTACAGAGGTCTCTATGAGTCAGAATCAACTCACTGGCAACGGGTTTGGTTTGGTTTAGAAATAAGTACCAGACTAACAAACAGTTAACCTAATCTTAAACTTGCTATTGCCTTGGCAATATTTCTTTGATCTGAAAAAGTCAGCCAAGGTACTAAGTACCTACGTAATGATGTCCACTTTGTCCTTTAATTCATGTTTTGCTTTAAGTGGATACTCTTTGTAGTTTCCTACATCCTTGTTTTCTCCAGAGATTATTTGCAGAAAACATCAGTTTTGTGCATATTTGCTCAAGGTCCTAATGTTTAGGACGCTGTATTGCAGAGTTAGTTGACCTTTATTTGCATGTCAACACTCAGTTTGAGGCAACATAACACTTGCAAGGTTCATATTCTTATATACAGTGAAGAGAGTCTATATTGAGTATATGGTTAGTTGCTAAATGACCTCTATTCTCTTTTTTCTGTATCTTAATGTATATAACCTCATTCTTCTGTTGTATTGCCTGTTTTTATGCATTCCCTGAAAAGATTCTTGATGGACATGAGCTCTGACAATAGGAGCTTCCATTTTAACATAATTACATTCCTTTAGTTTTGTATTTTTCTTTTTGTAGAATGGAACATGTAAAAAATAGTCTGTAATTTGAAGACTGCACTAGAAACCAGGATTCACTCTCTTTGCTTCTATTATGAACTTCTTCAGAAAAGATGTAGATATCTTCTATGCCTCATTGATTAAAGCCATAAGAATGGCTGAAGTTATCTAAAGAGTTCTAAATAGTCTAAAAATTTCAAGCCATTATCCTTGACAGTACTGCCTCTGGCAAACATGTTTTCAATATTAAAAACAAAAAAGATAATTTTGAGTTGGGAACATTCAGTTAAAACATGAGAAGATTTCTTGGCTATAATAAATTACTGCTCTGTGGAGCCCCTAGATAAATGAGTTAGTCTCTTTAGCTGAAGGAGACAACATGGTACAATGGAAAGAACATGGACTCCACTGTCAGACAGACCTGAGATTAAATCCTGGTAACATGTCTGTATTAGAACACTCATGGCTTAACGTTTCTGAAGTTTCAGTGTCTTTTTTTTTTAAATAACTTTTTGTTGGTTGCTGTTGAGTTGATTCCACTTTTGATGACCCCGTGTGTGCAGAGTAGAACTGCTGCATAGGATTTTCAAGGCTATTACCGTTTGGAAGCAGATCGCCAGGCCTGTCCTCTGAGGAGCCTCTGGGTAAATTAGAACTGCCAACCTTTCGGCTAGTAGTTGAGTGCTTAACCGTTTGTGCCACCCAAGGACTCCTTTTTATAAGTAATGTTTATTTTAAGGTGCCAAACATGCATTTGTAGGTGGCAGCATAGTATTAAAAAAAAAAAAACTTGATTTGGGGGTTAGCCCTAGATTTAGGTCTCTGTTGTGCCATTCACTAGCACAGGAAAATTTTTTTTAACCACTTTTTGTTAATTTTATGTATAATTTTTTAAAAAAGTAATATGATCATATTGTTCAAAATCCAAAATGTACCAAAGCTTTTGCAGTGAAAATTTTTTCTCTTCTATCAGTCACCGAGTTCCCCTCCCTAGAGCAACCAATAAACCAAACCCAGTGCCATCAAGTCGTTTCCAACTCATAGCAACGCTATAGGACGGAGTAGAACTGTTCTGTAGGGTTTCCAAGGCTGTAAATCTTTACAGAAGCCAACTGCCACACCCACATTTTTCTCCCTTGGAGCAACTGGTGATTTTGAACTGCTGACCTTTTGGTTAGCAGCCAAGTGCATTAACCACGGCACCACCAAGGCTCCTCAAGCAGCCAGTAAAGATAGTTATATTTTGATGGATCTGTATAATGAAATACTATGTAGTTGTAGTTCTTCAGAATTATGCATATAAAAGCAGTACATACATATATTTTCCTCTTTTCCTGCAAACGATAGAAGATTATGCATACTATCTGTATCTTGCTTTTTAAACTCAACTTTTTAAACTTTAATTTATCTTGGGGGTCTCTCTGTATCAGTAGTAAAATCTTGCTCATTGTTTTCCTAGTAGGTGCATAATGGCTCATCATATGGATGCATCAGAATATGTTGAAACTGTCTCCTGTTGATGAGCATTATAGTTTGCTCTCAACAATACTGTCATGATTTACTTTAAATATGCTTCATTTCACACACTTGTGACTATGTGGTGTAAATTTCTACAAATGAAATTGATAGGTCAGAGAGTATGTTCATTATTCATCTATAGAATGAAATAGACCGTGTAGAAGGCAGAGTATTGTTTGGAAAAAGTGTTATTTGTGCTCAATTAACATTGCTTCTTTTATCCTTTCTATAGAAGCATGTTGGAAACCCTGACTTTCATAGTGGCTTAGAGCTATGTCTGCTAATGAAAAGTTCAAATCCATCGGGTGCTCCTTGGAAGCTCTAAAGGGCAGTTCTACTGTGTCCAGTAGGGTTGCTATGAGTCTGAATCGACTTGACGGCAGTGTTTTTTTTTTTTTTTTAAATGATCGATGCATGTGTGGCTATTGTGCGGCTTGATTCACCTGAATGCAGCTTGAGTCCTGCTTTTTTGACAAGTCACTCAATGTCAGCTTTGTTGTTGCTTCTAACTTGCCTCTGCCCGTAAAGATAGAATGATCACTTTGGACATTGTTACAAGCCTAGTCTTTTCCAAAGGTAGTTTGTGTTTCCTAGATGGAAGCAGATATTTCTGAAATATTTTTCTCCTTGCTCAAAATCTAATTCTTCACAATTGCATTATGTCCATTAATGTGCCATCATGTCATACCGTGATTAAAAACACTATTTTGATTTTTTTCATTGTTAAATCACTAGCTGAGTGGAAAGCAGGTACCTTCTTGTCCCCCTTTCTTGTGTCTCACCTGCATTGTGGCTGCTGAAATGATTATCAGCTTAACTTCCTCCTGCCTCCTGTCTCTATCTGCCTCTCCCTGACAACCACACAGGAATGCACACACATGAACACATATACACACACTCCCTACACAAATGCCCTATGGCCAAAGTGCTGTTGTACTAAATTTAGATTGTATTTTGACTTACTTTTAAATTCTGTGGTTCTCTTCCCTTCTCTGAAGTCAGTACGAGCTTTTTGCTGCCCTGCCCTGACTTTTTGTCACCACCAGTAGAGCTTAATACCCGCCAGCATTGTTTTTCTTCTTTTTAAAATCTTTTTAATCTTTGTTACTTTATTAGCATTATATAGAGGCTCTAAACTCATCATAGCATCCACCCTTTTGACGTACTGAACAGTCACTTTTCTCAGCTATGTTTATTTTCTTTGGTTGTCCAGAGGTAGCTTCTGTATTATTTAAGAAGGTTTTCCCCCCAGCTACTTATTAAATATTAAACATGTACTAAGTATTCCTAGGACAGATGTTTTACAACTGCTAGGAAAACTGAGACTGGTAAATTGTAGAATGATTAGAGGACTTGGAGTATAGAGTCCTTATACGTATCATGATTCTAAAATTCTTTCATTCTGTACAGATGGTAAGTAAAATGATAATGATACCAATATATCATATTTGTATAATGATTTGCAGAATATAAAGCTTCTTTTTATATACATCCTTGCTGGAGTGGTACAGTATCCAGCATACACAAAAACACACATATATTAATTATATAGAGATTACATTGTTACATAATGTACTGTATAACTATGTAATAATTCAATAGATTTATCATCTGAATAAAATTTCTTATTTTGTTTATTTTATAAGGTTTGATCCAAGTCATCTTTTTAGTCTTAAATATCATTCTTATCCTAATCCGTAATTGCATATGAATTATTTTTCTGTATTAAATAGGTTTTAAGTTAGGCCATTTCAGAAAGATTTATACATTATCTATTTAGTAGAAACCTTTCAGTTATTTCCTGATAGTAAGGATTGAATGAATCACAGAAGATAAAGAATTTAAAAGACTTGTTAGTGAATGTTTAACGTGCTGTTGTTCTTGTAGAATTATTTTAAACCCTATCTGTTGTCACACATTGAAAGATGCAAGGAAACAATGTGACTTTGGCTAGGACTTATCATCACTTCTCAGAATAACTCGGGTGTATTATCTCTAGTCGTATTTTAGCTTAGTTGGCACACTTCAAAATATCAAGCAGAGAAACCACGGATTGACTTAAGCTTTAAAGGCTTGTAGTTTCACAAATATCTAATTTTGGAACTCTAAAAGTTTTGAACTCTAAAGCTTGAAATTCTACAGTGTCCGACAGCAGTTTTTCATACTTGAGGAGCAAAAGGGAGTAGTTTGGATATTTATAATCAATTATGTTTCCATTATTTTTCTTGTTAAATATTACCCATCATAGCATTTTGGCATTTTATGTGGATAAAATTACTAGAAAGAAATCCATAAAAATAGTGTGTAACCTTTCTTGGAAAATGTATTCTACCTGGACAATGAGGTCAAAGTCATTGTGGGAATAAAATTAATTAGGTACAGAAAGAACCAAGAACTAAGAGAAGAGAACAAGAAATGCTAGAAACCAAAACCAAACAAAAGAATAAAAGCTTGCACTTAACATGCCAATTTTAAAATTCAGAGAGCAAAGGTCTAAGAAGAGTTTGGAAAATTTTGAAGAATAAAATGTTGGGATAATCTTAACATATATCAAAACATAAGGCTAAGGAAAGTGTGGAATCTGTGATATGAGGCTGCACAATCTGTATAATGCTCCTGCTAGAAAAGATCAGACCCATCTTAGAGTTTTCGTGGTAGTCAGTCTCTAGCTCAGTTAAATCCACGGTTTTTTCAGTGAAGGTATTCATTAATTAGCATTTATTTAGTAAGCTTATTGTGTACCTGTTTTATAACAAACATTTTGCTAAGTGCTAAGGATAGAAAAATTAGTAATCTGAAAATTACTGTGTTTGCAAGGAGCCCCATAAATTATTTGTGCTACAGCTGGACTCTAATAAATTTATCAGTTTGCAGTAGATCAAAGGACATCCCTTAGATTCTCTAAAATCAAGGCCCTGAAACTTTATTGCATTTATAAAGCTCGAAACAGATTTCTTGGTTCTCCACTCTAGAGATTTTGATTTTGGAATCAAGACTTTCTCACTTCACAGCCGGTATGCGTAATTAACCACTAACCCATACTGTTTATTTCATCTCCCCAAATGAATGTTAATATCCTTGAAAGGATTCATTTCTTACTCAACTGTGTGGTATTTCCTCCAGTAACCATCGCAGAGCCTTAACACGCAGGAGATGCTAACATGTGCATGAACATGAGGAATTAAATCCAGGCAGCATAATGGTTACTTAATTAGCCACTATGTCCAGTATATGCCGTATAAAGGAAAAAGTAAAAACCACTGAGATTAGTTCAGAAAGAGAAGACTTCCTGTGCATCTGAGCATACTTTGTTTTCTAAGAGGAAACGGATGAGTGGAAGAAGCTTGCTTTCTTGTTGCTTAGGAAGTATGTAGTCATTCTCTACTGAAGGACTGATTGACTTTTTTCTTACATATGAACTTATTTATTATTATATGTTAAATAGGTAAAGATAAAGGGGCCCTGGAGGCTCAATGGTTAAGTGCTCAGCCGCTAACTGTAAGGTCGATGGTTTGTACCCACCCAGCAGCTCAGGGGGAGAAAAGACTTGGCGATTTGCTCTTAAAAAGATTACAGCCTGGGAAACCCTATGACGGAGTTCTGCTCTGTCATGCGGGATCCCTGTGAGTCAGAATCAACTCGGCAGCATGCAACAACAACCACGGGCAAAGATGTTCTGTAGTAAAATTGGCTTAGAATAAGGTTAATTCACAGTAGCTACTTAATGTCAACAAGAGTGTGATTTTCTACCTAAGACAGGATTTGTACTTGTGTTCTTATTACTGCAGGTAGAATACCAACACTTCAGTGACTATTTTGTGTGTATCATTGCAGCTAACTATTTTCAGAATCTGAAGAGCTTAATCCCCTTTATAAGTCATATATTCCATTTACTGACAACTGTTTCTTGACATTGTAATATATATCTAGTATAATTTAAAAATACCCGCAAATTATCAGGTTAAGGGGCTGAGAGATTTGTTTAAAGAAGTGCGGGCAAGATTTTTGTGATTGGAAAAATAGGAAAAATGAAAGTATTGTTTAAAAGCTGTTTGTAAAGTTTGTATTATGAAATGGTTTATATCTAAGATATAGTCTATTTTTAAAATAAAAATGACAACAGACTAAATTCTAATTTTATATTGTCTAAATGAGAGTAACTGGAAGAGATAGTGTTAAAATTGACTTCTGATTATGCATCATATTACCTCAGTACAGCTTTGGTTGCCTAGTTGAAAATAGATATAAAACGCTCTTAAATATAGCAAAGTTTACTCTAGGTAAGTTTCAATCTTAATATGTACTAATATGTCACAATATGAAACTTTCCATAGGAAAAAATATGAGTGAAATCATAGAGAAGGAAATGATTTTTTTCCTCTTAGAGTTTACTTCATAAAATAGTGGTATTTGAAATTGTCTGGAAAATGTTGGTTTAATTTTAAATAGTGGCAGGAGAAAAAAGACCTATCAGGGAAAGGGAAAACCTCATGACATGGTCATAGAGTCTGGAAAGAGCAGGGCATGATTGCAGGCCTTCAGTAGTATAGTTCGATTAGTGCGTCTAATGCAGGAGGGGAGTTGATAGAAATGTAGTGAAGGTGTGTGTGTTGGGGGATGCGCACGTTATTGTGGAGGGTTTGTTTTGGTTTTAGTCAATATAATTTTCTTAACATTCTTATTTGATATTTGACATGATTAGCCATAAATTATATACCATTCTAATTCTAATGTTACTACCTTCTGTAATGTTTTAAATCACCAAATATGCTTCTTAAAATTAATTTTATTTTTATCAGAACAGTTTTGCAAATAGTATAAGAAGTTAAATAGTGTTAATGAAGATGTATGTATATATATGTATGTATATATGGAGCTCTGGTTGCACAATGGTTAAAGTAATTGACTGCTAACTGAAAGGTTGGTGGTTCGAAACTACCAGCAGCTCTACGGGAGAAAGATGTGGCAGTCTACTTCCGTAGAGATTTACACCCTTGGAAACCCTATGGGGTTGCTATGAGTGAGAATCGACTCAGTGACAGTGGGATGTACACACACACACACACACACACACACACACACACACACATTTCTCCTGATATTTACCTTACTATTTCTAAATACTAATCATCTGCTAACACTTGTGAGTCACTAGTTTTAGTTATTATCCATTGATTTCCTGTTTTGGTAGGTTAGGATTTTACCTTACAGCTGCTCTACTTCTGTTGCCATCTCAGTATCATCACTTTGAGAAGATTATTTAACAGTAATTTTGTTAAATCCATATAAAATCTTTTCTTTCTTATGGCAATATAAAGATTATTCAGTGCTGAGCCAAATTATGGGAGAACTTAGGGTATCAAAATTCAGTACTGAATCCAGTGTTACACAGAGAGTGTCCCACTCACCCTATATGAATTTGCTTCATGTGTTCTCCTGGTGACCATGCAGCCCATCTGCCCTCATCACATTCTAGAGCTCTCCATCTTCTGAATCGTTAGCACCACCTATTCTTAAGAGAAAGCAGTAGAGAAAAGGAGAATATTACAAAGATTGTATTACAAGCCCTGCAGTTTTTTTAAGTATTGTGTTTAGTGTCTGCATGTTCAAAATTCAGTTCCTATATGTATAAAGAAATTCAGCTTCCCACAGAGAGATGTGACATTTTAAAGTGAATGGATTTAGTAAGCTTGTGGGAAAATGTGAAAACATTTTCTAAAAATACATTTTTTAAAAACTTTTTTCACATTCTTAATATATTTATTTATATTATTCCACAGTAATCTCCACAGATGATGTATTTGCCAATCTGTCATAAAAATCTTTGGTAGGAATGAGACATTCATCTTCTTTTATTATAGGACTTCTCATCTTTCTGTTTATACAATTTTCACCATTTTATTTAAAATAGTTAATTGTTTTTTCTTGTGTTATCTCTTTTTTTTGAATACATACTATAATGTACGTACCCTCTTCCATCAAGAGATTATAAAATGATTTGAGTCTAAGTAGCTTTTCAAGCTAATGTTGTTTTCATTGTTTCCTGTTATCTCTTATTTCAAGCACTTTTGTCTTAAATAAAATATTTAGCAGACCACTTTCTGTTTGTAAAACAATTGCACATATATTCAAGAATTTTGGGGAGAAAATATATATATAAAAAGAAACTCCCATGCATGCAGAAAAAAAAAAAAAGATGTATTTTAGTACATACCATTCTAGTCTTCTTTTAAAATGTATATTCATTTGTGTGTGTATATACATACATATGTGTGCATATGTAAATACACGGATTATACACATTCTTTCAGCATGTATTTCAGCCATACAGAGACGAACGAGATAGTCAGGGTACCTACTATTACAAAACTGTCATGCTAGTTCATAAAGGAGGTGGATATTCCACATATATAATCACATAATTATTTATTATTTTGACAAGTACATACGGTATAAGAGCATAAACAGTTTTAAGAAACACATTATCAAATTTGTGAGGTTTTGTCATTAAAAACATTATTCTCATAGTATATAATAATATGCCTTTTGTGATATTCAGTATATATATAGGGAGAAATTTAGTCTCCAACGTATGTGAGTTTGCAAATGTTATTTCTCTTTAGGAGATGTTACAGAATTGTGGTTTAATAGAAATTAATACTGGTGTGGAAAATACTTCCGTTTTTAACTTTAGCTTTATTAACGTTTCTGTTTGAATTTTTTACTTTAGACACTTAGTGAAGTGCCAGAGTAGTGAGATAGAACGTTTAAATACCCATTTCTCACTTATCCAAATGGTTAGGTCCCAAAGATCAGGTCATTATGCAAAAATGGAGGAATTGTTTTTTCTGGTTTCAGACCATCCATTTGTCCAGTCTTTTTTTATTTAGAAAATATGATCATAGAAATAATAACAGCTAACATTTACTGATGTGATCATCACTGTGACAAGTCCAGTTACGGATTTTTCCTCTGCAGGGAAGGAAGGCTGGAGGAGACAATGCTGCATAAAGCTGGGTTATGGGCCCATGGCTTAACCACTTCACCTTCCTCCTTTGCTGGGTCAGAGTTTCCCTCTCCTCCCTCCACCCCTGTAAGCCCTCCATTCACTGTTCTGGAGTCTGCTCTGCCCTCGGGGCTTCCTATGATGGTGCTGGGAACCTGGCTGCGCACCCGGCCCCACTGAGGCAGAGGCTTCATACCCATTTCAGCTTACTTTGAGATGTTATTAAACTCTCACACATTTCTTCCAAACACCCTCTCGGATGCCTCTTTCTTCTCTCCCTTCCCACCCACAGCAATTTTGAGCTGCCAGGCCTCAGGCTGCATAGGAGCTGGAAACCCAGAATAGGCACCTGCTGGCTCTGTGGTGCCTGCATGTCCTCTCGCATGGTAGCTGCACACTGTCCCTGCCAGCAGGAGGGAGCGGAGGGTGCAGACCGGCACGACCCAGCTTCCGGAGGCTTCCCTGAAACCCTCCTCAAGGGAAGGGATGCTCTACAGCTGTTGCCCCTATGTCTGCCACCTCATTAATGCACACAATACTTGGATAGTAGATTTTTTACTATTGTCCTAAATGCGAAATGTCAGATAACGAAATATTTGATAAGTGGAGGAGTACCAAAACCAAAAACCCATTGCCGTCAAGTCAATTCAGACTCATAGTAACCTTATAGGACAGACTAGAACTGCCCCATAGGGTTTCCAAGGAGTAGCTGGTGGATTCGAACTGCCAGCCTTGTTGTTTGCAGCCCAGCTCTTAACCACTGTGCCACCAGGACTCCCAAGTCAGGAGTAACTGTAGTAAATTTGCCTATGAAAGTATCATACAATGATTATAATGTTCAGTAGTTTCATTTTAGAAATTCATGCAAGTACTGTATAATTTCTAGGCAATTAATCATCTACAGTGTCCTATGTATTGTGCTAGATAATTTACATATATTACATCATTTAATTCTCAGAATAACCCAGTGAGGTAGGTGATATTATATCTGTTTTACAGATGAGGAAATCAATTCAGAGAAGTTAATGAACTTGGACTGAGTTACTGTTGTGGAAATGGTATTGAGACTTCAGTCTTGCTTGGCCCCAGATAAAATTCATGCTTTTATTTTCTTGGTCTTATGCTGTCTCCTTGCAGTGTGGTGAAGTAGATAGGGTAGGAATTATTATACCCATTTCTCAAATGAGAAAAGTGAGGCATAGAAAAATTTGGCATTTCAGCAGTAGCAGAAGGGTCAGAAGAATTGACCCATTCGAATTGTGATGTTGGCAAAGAATATTGACTATACCGTGGACTGCCAGAAGAATGAACACATCTATCTTGGAGGAAGTACAGCCCAAATACTCCTTAAAAGCCGGTATGGCGAGACTTCATCTCGTTTACTTAGGGCATGTCATCAGGAGGGACCAATAACTGAAGAAAGACATCATGCTTGGTAAAGCAGGTTAGTGAAAAAAGAGGAAGACCCTCAACAAGATGGATTGACACAGTGGCTCAAACAGTGCAATGATGTTTGCAACAGTGGACTCAAACGTAGCAATGATTTTGAGGATTTTGAGGACCAGGAAGGGTTTCCTTCTGTTATAGATAAGGTTACTACGAGTCAGAGCCAACTCAAATGGCACCTAACAACAACAACAGAAAGGTCAGCAAAATAGTAGTCAAATTATTTATTCTTTTTAGACTTCAATTTTCCTGTCTATGTATGAGAGCATTCACCTATTTAAAACTGTCCAGCAGTGTTCCTAGGGTGGTTGTACCAGGAGGGCAGAGGAGTGCAGTCTGAGTTTTCTGCCTATATTTATATTTTACTTAGAGAAGCTATGCTTTTATTTTTTTTTGTGTACTGGACCTTAAAATATATTTATATATAATCAAGGATAAAACAGTAACCTAGTTTGGGAATAAAATTTGGGCTTTCATGTTTGATTTACTGCTTTGCTTTTTATTTTAGGTGAGACATAAATTAGTTCTGTGTTACATCTTTCTGTAAAATGGACTGTCGTATTTTTTTTTTTTTTTTTTTGGTAATAAAAGAATTTAATGAGGAGTAAGTTATGTAAGTGAATGTTGCTCTTGAGTGTGTTTTAATAAAACCATATGTTGGGTCACTTCTGCAGGTAGTTAAGATGAAAATATCTCGTTGAGAGCATTTCAGTTATAAAATCAAAATCCATTGCCATTGAGTCAATTCTGACTCATAGCAACCCTATAGGACAGAGTAGAACTGTCCCATAGGGTTTCCAAGGCTGTAATCTTTACAAAAGCAGACTGCCAGATCTTTCTCCTGTGGAATGGCAGGTGGATTTGAACCACCAACTTTTGATTAGCAGCTGAGCATTTTAACCACTGTGCTACCAGGGCTCCATTTCAGCTATGTTGTCATTGTTGTTAGGTGCCATCGAGTTGGTTCCAACTCATAGTGACCCTGTGTACAACAGAACGAAACGCTGCCAGGACCTGTGCCATCTTCACATACGTTGCTATGTTTGAGCCCATTGTTGAAGCCACTGTGTCAGTCCATCTTGTTGAGGGTCCTCCTCTTTTTCGCTGACACTGTACTTTACCAAGCATGCAATCCTTCTCCAGGGACTGGTCCCTGCTGATAACCTGTCCAAAGTAAGACAAAGTCTCACCATCCTTACTTCTAAGGAGCATTCTGGCTGTACTTCTGCCGAGACAGATTTGTTCATTCTTCTGGAAGTCCATGGTATATTCAGTATTCTTCACCAACACCACAATTCTAAGGTGTCAATTCTTCTTGGTCTTCCTTATTCATTGTCCAGCTTTTGCATGCATATGAGGTGATTGAAAATACCATGGCTTGGGTCAGGCGAGCCTTAGTTGTCAAAGTGACATCTTTGCTTTTCAACACTTTAAAGAGATCTTTTGTAACAGAATTTTCCAATGCAGTGCATCATTTGATTTCTTGACCACTGCTTCTATGGGTGTTGATTGTGGATCCAAATACAATGAAATTCTTGACAACTTCAGTCTTTTCTCCATTTATCATGATATTGCTTATTGGTGCAGTTGTGAGGATTTTTGACTTTTTTATGTTAGGTGTAATCCATACTGAAGTCTGTGGTCTTTGATCTTCATCAGTAAGTGCTTTCAGCAAGCAAGATGGTGTCATCTGCATATCACAGGATGTTAATGAATCTTCCTCCAATCCTGATGCCATGTTCTGCATATAGTCCAGCTTCTCAGATTATTTCCTCAGCATAGACATTGAATAATATAGTGAAAGGATACAGCCCTGAAACACACCTTTCCTGACTTTAAACCACACAGTATCCCCTGTTCTGTTTGAACGAGTGCCTCATTGTCTGTGTAGAGGTTCTGCATGAGCACAGTTAAATATTCTTGAATGCCCATTCTTTGCACTGCTACTCATAATTTGTTATGATCCATACAACCTTTGCATAGTCAGTAAAACACAGGAAACATCTTTCTGGTATTATTTGCTTTCATCCAAGATCCATCTGACATCAGCAGTGATAGCCCTTGTTCCATGTCCTCTTCTGAATCCTGCTTGAATTTCTGGCAATTCCCTGTTGATGTACTGCTGCAACTGTTTTTGAATGATCTTCAGCAAAATTTTACTTGCATGTGATATTAATGATATTGTTCTGTAATTTCTGTATTCTGTTGGATCACCTTTCTTTGGAATGGTCACAAATATGGATCTCTTCCAGTTGGTTGGCCAGGTAGCTATCTTCCAAATTTGCCATAGACGAACAGGCACCTCTAGCATTGCATCCATTTGTTGAAACATCTCAATTGATGTTGTGTCAATTCTTGGACACTTGTTTTTTGCCAATGCCTTCAGTGTAGCTTGGACTTCTTCCTTCGATACCATCAGTTCTTGGTCATATGCTGCTTTCTGAAATGGTTGAACGTTGACCGATTCTTTTGGGTACCGTGACTCTGTGTATTCCTTCCATCCTTTTTTAATGCTTCCCGTGTCATTCAGTATTTTCCCCATAGAATCTTTCACTATTACAACTGGAGGCTTCAATTTTTTCTTCAGTTCTTTCTGCTTGAGAAATGTGGAATGTGTTCTTCCCTTTTGGTTTTCTAACTCCAGGTCTTTGCTTATTTCATTATAAAAGTTTGCTCTGTCTTCTAGAGCCGCCCTTTGAAATTTTCTGTTCAGCTCTTTTACTTCATCATTTCTTCCTTTCGCTTTAGCTACTCTGCATTCAAGAGCAAGTTTCAGAGTCTCTTCTGGCATCCATTTTGGTCTTTTGTTTCTTTCTTGTCTTTTTAATGACCTTTTGCTTTCTTCATGTATGATGTCCTTAATGTCATCCCACAGCTTCTCTGCTTTTCTGTCATCAGTATTCAAATGCGTCAAATCTGTTCTTGAGATGGTCTCTAAATTCAGGTGGGATATACTCAAGGTTGTACTTTGGCTTCTGTGAACTTGCTCTAATGTTCTTCAGCTTTAACTTGAACTTGCATCGGAGCAATTGATGGTCTCTTCTGCAGTCGGTCACTGTCCTTTTTCTGACTGATGATATTGAGCTTCTCCATCATCTCTTTCCACAGATGTAGTTGATTTGATTCCTGTGTATTCCACCTGGCGAGGTCCATGTGTGTAGTAGCCATTTACGTTGTTGAAAAAAGTTACTTGCAATAAAGAAGTCTTTGGTCTTGCAAAATTCTGTCATGCGATCTCCAGCACATTTGTCACCAAGGCCATATTTTCTAACTACAGATCCTTCTTTATTTTCAACTCATGCATTCCAGTCACCATTAATTGTCAATGCATCTTGATTGCATGTTTGATGAATTTTAGACCACAGAAGTTGGTAAAAATCTTCAGTTTCTTCATCTTTGGCCTTAGTGATTAATGTGTAAATTTGAATTTGAATAAATTTGAAATGTGTAGTTAATACTAGTCTTCCTTGTAGGCATATGGATATTATCCTATCACTGACAGCCTTGTACTTTAGGATAGATCTTGAAATGTTCATTTTGATGATGAATGTGATGCCATTTCTCTTCAATTAGTCATTCCCGGCATATCCGATTCAAAATAGCCAACACCAGTCTGTTTCCGCTCACTAATGCCTAGGATTTCAGTGTTTATGCATTCCATTTCATTTTTGACAACTTCCAGTTTTCCTAGATTCATTCTTCATACATTTCATGTTGCATTTTTTTAATGGATGTTTGCAGTTATTTCTTCTCACTTTGAGTCGTGCCACATCATCAAATGCAGGTCCTGAAAACTTAGTTCATCCAAGTCATTAAGGTCATCTCTACTTTGAGGAGGCAACTCTTCCCCAGTCATATTTTGAGTGCCTTCCAACCCTAGGGGCTCATCTCCGGGCACTATATGCTGCTAGTCATAAGGTTTTCACTGGCCAGTTTTTTCAGAAGTATACTCCCTGATCCCTCTTCCTTGTCTTAGTTTGGAAGCTCCACTGAAACCTGCCCACCATGGGTGACCCTGTTGGTATTTGAAATACTTGTGTCATAGCTTCCAGTATCACTGCAACACGCAAGTCACCACAGTGTGACAAACTGTCAGATGAGTGGGGATTTCAGCTATAGCACTGATGTAATTGAGTCTGTGTGTAGATTTTCATGCTCTCAATATTTTTGGTAAGCTGAAGAAAATAAATTTATATTATAGAATGAGGGATTTTCATTAGACTAGTAGGAAATTGTAATAGTTTGACATAGACCAAGTTATTGTTTGTCCATTGTAAATCCAGAAAATTTTTAAAAGGATATGTTATGATCCTGATGTAATATTGTGTAAAAGTCTAGATGACCTGTCAAGATCTGTGTGATTCTTTGGTTTTTCAAAACTTTATTGAGGATTTTGTCAAATTCCAGAAACTGACCTAAATTTCTTAGTGTCTAGCTTCATTGAACATAGGCTAAGTGACTTTTTCTAGGTTACAACAAATATTTTTGGTGACTCTGAAATAGAAAGTTGTCATTATCTGAGCTTGACCTTCTGTCTAGTGCTGTTTTTTACAAGGCTTCTCTCACCTCTACAAATGTGCCTTCTAACTAACTGGTTTCTTGTAGTCATACTTATCAGTATTCTAGCACATTTAACTACTAGTTTCTTCTGTCAGAACTCAGGAAAAGCACGTACTTCAACAAGAAGGGCAGTGAGAGTCATGCTGCATCTTGTTTGCGTAGGAATACCAAAGCATAAGCGTATGCCAGTGTTTGCTCTGGGGTAGGTTTACCTGGAAAACAGGAGATCAGTGAGATGCTAAATTGCAGTTTTACATGACTGCTGAAAACAAGGCCATATGTGAAAGCAGTGTAACTCTTAGATGTTGTACATGTCAAAACAGGAACAAAGATTATAGTGGAAGTTTAATTTTCCTTAAATATGGATCCCAACGTTAATTGAGGTATGCAGCTCACCCACAGCCTTGGGTGTGGTCCATGAACACAGCTGCTACTCTGATCTGTAATTATTATATCTTATTGCCATGTATGACTGGGCCTTTGGGTTCTAACCATTGATGCAAATGAAAGACAAAGAAGCAAGTTGGATATAAAAAACACACACATTTTTTGTCTTTGACTATTTGTGTCATCTAACTTTTTTTGTTGATAGAACTCTAGTAGTTGAAAATACTTTGAGAGAAAGTTTTAATTGGCTGTCAAAGACATTCTAGGGGTTGTGTTATACTGCTTATCGAAGTGACCAGGCTAAGACTTAGGGGTTTGTTGTTGTTTTTTTTATTGTGGTGAAAACATATACCATTTCAATAATGTCTACATGTATAATTCAGTGACATTGATTACATTCTTCAAGTTGTACAACCATTCTTGCTATCCTTTTCCAAATCATTCTACCAAACTTAGGTGATTTTTTATTTACCTATTGTTTGTTTTTCTATCTGACTTAACGTTAGTGTCAAGTGTACTTTCTAGTCAGTTTTGAGTCCTTTCCATCCCATCATAAGTAATAAATTGATAAGATAAATAAAAGAATTTTCTAATATAGACAAGTTTTCAAAATGAAAAAGAATACTGTATGATACAGACTGTGATAGAGCTATTCGTGTTCCCTTGATCTTGAATAGACCTTATAGGTCAGTTGGTCCAGCCTTTCACATGTAAGAATCCCTGAAACAGTGATACAGCTCCTGTGTGGACATTACCACTGGACAACCCATTCCATTTAGATAACTTAAGAGAAAGTTCTTTTAAAATCTCACTGTCTGTATTCAACAAGAACATTTTGGAAAAGGAGCCAAAAGAGTTAAAAGTCAAAACAATTCTGCAAGAAAAAAGAATCATTGCTATCTTGAAAGGAATCAGGAACTTTGATGCCACAGTTACATAAACACCTTTTCATTTATTATAGTATTTTAAAGATAGGCATAGAACAATATTGTGTTTTTTCTGTGCACTGGTTCTTAACCATTATGAGGTCTCAGGTTCTTCAGAGAATCTAATAAAAGCTATGGACTCTCTCCCCAACAAAATGCAGATGGTAAAAAATAATGGCAAACAATTTTTTTTGATATAATTTCAGGTTTTATATTCTTTTTTTGAAACATCTATGGAACCACAGATCCAAAGGAAGTAAATATGACAAGAATCTCCTACTCCATTCTCTGGAGATCTTTTAGGGATGCTTAGAGCCAGTATAAGGAAAACATCAAATTAGATGGAGTGTTTTTCTCCAAATAAATAATCTCATACATTTCAAATTATTTGTCTTATATGTTGGAGTCCCTGAGTAATGCAAACAGTTAACGCTCTTGGCTGCTAACCAAAAGGTTGGAGGTTGGAGTCCACCCAGAGGTACCTTGGAAGAAAGTCTTGGTGATGTACTTCCAACAAATCAGCCATTGGAAACCCTATGGAGCACAGGTCTGCTCTGGCACACATAGGATCGCCATGAGTCAGAGTTGATTCAACAGCACCTAGTTTATGTGAAACTTTATTTTGTATGTGTGTGTGTTTTATTGATCTGTACTTGTACTAGGTAGACCATGATATAAAAGATATTTCTGACTGTACATTGTGATAAGAAGTTTAAATACAGTGGTCTAGGTCAGTGCTACTCAATTTGTGGCTCCTGGATTAGTGCCAGTCTGTTTTCTACCGGTCTGCATTGAGGTTACGTATAGAAATTGAAAACAAGCATTTAGAAACTTTTGTAGCAGTTAGACATTACCACAGTTTTCAACCTTTGGATCAGTGGAATTGTCCCATTGAACAGGTGTAGGCCAGTCTGGTTGTTGTTGAACTTGGGTGATGATGCACACATGAGTTATATATAGGTGAGAAGTACTGCTCTAGGTCATTTCCTAATATATTAGACTCAAACAGTGATGGAGGGAAGGCACAATAAATCTCTCAGGATAATATGCTTACTTTTTGGTAAATTAGGCTTCATGAGTTGCTAATTACTGTGCTTTCAGATTTTCTAGCTGTAATGACAAACCGATTACCTTTGAGTCGATTCTGACTCATAGTGACCCTACAGAATAGAGTAGAACTGCCTCATAGGGTTCCTCAGGCTGTAATCTTTACAGAAACAGATTGCCGTATCTTTCTTCCATGTGCTTAATCACTGCGACACCAGGGCTCCTTGTAGTGACAAAGTATTAGATTAGAGAATATAATTTATAATGCTTTATATGGTCCCTTTGTTTAAAAAAAAATGGTAATACTTAATTAATATTGGAAAGCTTTGGAACTCTAATTTAGCTTAAATTTTATGACAAAATCTGTTACTCATTAGAAATACAGGAAATATGTCTTCTTTTATAATCAGAATTAATCTTTAATAAATAAAAGATACAGTTGTCTAACTTTCAGTCCTTTCTGCACGATGGCATAAATGTGAAATTAATGCAAATGATGTAAGAACTTTCCAGTGTAAGTACATGTTTGAAAATTTAAGTGACTTTAAATTTTCCCTTTTAGGTTTAGATGATATTATCACTTTGAATACTTTAAAATAATATCATGAAATTCAGTGATGGGGATAATGGGCAAGACTCCACTTCTGAACTGATGAATATGAAATTGAGAGCTCATATCAAAGTTATTAATCAAGGATAGGCCTGGCCTATCTGTGGCTAAAATAGCCACATTTGGTCATTAATTTTAAATTCCTTGATTCCAGGTAGCTACCTCCAGATTTAAAAAAAAAAATCTAAACTCACCCAGAATTATTTTAAATGTTAAATAAATGGGAAAAAACTGAGTTGAGATTTCATGTGCTCTCCACAAAAGACAGCAGACCAACTTTGTTTCCCTAATAAGGCTGTGTAGAATGTTGGAATGCTTGTCTGCTTGCATTTTATTGAAATACCTAAAAATACTTACTTTACAAAAAACCATTTGCAATTTAATGTGTTTAGCCTAGACAAGATTAGAAAAAGAGATGTGCCTGGAAAAAGTTAGTGACAAAATTGCATTTCCAGTGTTAGTATAGGACAGGGCACATATAAGTGTGAACCTCAAAGAGCATATCCCACAGTGTGAATGTGTAGGAGACAAATTAGTTTTTGCTATTTTCCGTTTGTATTTCATTCATCTTTATATATTTAAGATTTGTGGCAGGTTTTAGTCATTCTCTCTTTTCCTTCTTCTAATTAGTAAGTAGGCTTTTACAGTTCATACCTATATACAGGTTAATTTATTGCTCAATACTGACATTTGGATTTTTTCTTTCAAAGAAAGTCCTGCATTTAGGAATACTTTTCCCGTCTTAGTCAGTGAAAGACAAAGTCCTTTAAACACCTAAAACACCTTCATGTTCTGACCCCTAGCTGTCTCTCCTGCTTCGTTTCTCACTGCACAGCCTAGTTTTCACTCCCATTCTAGCCCCCTGGCACATTTCTGCCTCAGGGACTTTGCACTTGCTATTTTGGTCTGCCTGGGTTTTTTTTTTTTTTTTTTTTCTTTCCTAAACTTGGTTTTCTGTTCAGATTTCACTTTGTTACAGAGGACTTCTCTGATTCCTTTATATAAAATAGCAAGCCCTTCCCCCATCTGGCTTTATTATACTATATAGCACTTATTATCATGTGACATATTTTGCTTGTTTGTTTTTAGTCTGCCTCTCCCAAGTAGAACACAAGCACCTTCAAAGTAGGGACTTTATTTTATTCATTATTGTAACCCTAGTGTAGCCCCTGGGTGGTGGAAATGGTTAAATGCTTGGCTACTAACCAAAAGGTTGACAGTTTGAATCTACCCGGAGACATTTCTGGAGAAAGGCATGGTGATCAACTTCAGAAAGATCACAACCATTGAAAAGCTGATAGAGTATATTTCTACTCTGTAGCACATGGGGTCACCATGAGTCAGAATTGATTTGTGGCAAGTGATTTGGGTTGTTGTTTTTTTTTTTTTTTTGGTAACTCTAGCTCCTACCACAGAGCCTGCTGTGGTAGGGGCTCAATAAATATGTGTATAATTAATTAATAAATTAAGGAAATAAATTAAGAAGAAGAGCATCAGTGTTGCCCTTGAACTTGAAGTGACCTTGGGTATAACACATACCAGTCAGGAATGAGAAGATGCTTGGTTAAATTAACTTATGGTAGCACAGAGGGCCATACTAATCATAACAGAGTCCCTGGGTGGTACAAATGGTTAAACACTTGGCTATTAACCGAAAGATTGACAGTTCAAACGCACCTAGAGGTGCCTAAGAAGGAGGCCTGACAACCTGCTTCCAAAAGAACATAGCCATAACAACTCTATAGAGTGCAGTTTTATTCTGCAGCAAATGGGGTTGCCATGAGTTGCAGTTAACTCAAAGGAAACTTTTTTTTTTTTTCCAAACTAATCATAACAAATCTGGTAGTCATCAGGAGCTAGATTCTGACCATAGTTTAAGGATTTCTGTTGTTTGTAAGTACAGGCTGACTAAAACGTAATGAGTACTATAAAAAATGTATTATTCAGTGACTAGGTTATATGTGAATCTGTAGTCAAAACCAATTTGTAATGGAGCTATCACTGTTATTTCTATAATCTTACATGTTCAGTATGTATCCCCTGTGTCACAGGGCACACACACATCAGTCCTGCAGTCTAATTTATTCTGGATAAATTCTGCATCCTTGGTACTATATCACCATTGACGGTTATAATTCGGGCCATAATGCCAATTCCTTTATTTTCTTGACTGCAAGAAAGAGACTGTATAAACGTGAAGTTCTTGACACATACCCACAAGAAGAAGTTGCATGCATGGTCGCTTATCTCAGATTCTGGTTGCTATGTTGGATGTTGTGTTGCTAGCAGCCATCAAGCCTGTCCCCAACTCATGGCAACCTCATGATCAATGGAATGAAAAGCTGCCCATTTCTGTGCCATCTCCGTGAATGCTTGTAGATCAGACCATAGGTTTTCTATTGGCTGATTTTCTGAAGTAGATCACCAGGCCTTTCTCTTCCTAGTCTGTCTTAGTCTGAAAGCTCCACTGAAACCTGTTCAGCATCATAGCAACACTAAAGCCTCCACTGACAGGTGGGTATTTGGCTTAGCATGATGTTCATTGGCCTGGAATTGAACCCTGGACTCCTACATGGAAGGTGAGAATTCTACTGCTGAACCACTGTTGCCTCCTTGTGCTGTTTTGAGTAGAACACCCAGTTTAGCACCACAGAAGATGTTCATAAAACAATCTGCAGACCATGCGATAGAAGTGTGGCAGAGCCCTATCCTACTGGAAAATGAAGTTTCCTGTTCATATGGGAGGGGGAAAAAAGTCCATTCTCTGGAAAAATAAAAAAGAATGGACTTAGGACTCATGTTTCTTTATTTTTTGCATCTGCTTATTAAGCTTTAACTGGGAATTTTTTTGAAGAACTTAAACTCTTACTTGTGTATCTATTGGCCAAACTATAAATGTGTGATAGACAGATATCTACATATATTATCCTTATATATCTCTATCTATATGTCTATTTATGTAACTACATGTATACATATATAAGAGCCCTCATGGCACAGTGGTTAAGAGCTGGGCTGCTAACCAAAAGGTCAGCAGTTCGAATCCATGAGCCACACTCCTTGGAAACCCTATGGGGCAGTTCTTCTCTGTACTATAGGGTCACTATGAGTTGGAATCGACTCAACAGCAATGGATTTTTTTCTGTAGAAGCAGAAAATGAGAGAGGTTTTGAGTAGCCTTTATCATGTATAGCAAATGAACAGAAGTGCTGAGTAGCAGAGTTAAAAATAGTATCCTTAATCTTACAATTAACTAAATCTGTTGTTTCACCAAACCTCAGAATCAGTGCCATGTGGTGAGAATCGTATTTGAATAGGTCACTTGGAAGTTCAGCTAGATCATTCAGTTTGCATTCAATGTGAAAGTTTGAGGTTTTTGTAAAGTTTTGTTTTTTTTTTTAAAATTCAGGAGAAGGTTTACAGAACAAATAGTTTCTCATGAAACAGTAGTACACATATTGTTTTATGACATTGGTTAACAACCCCGGAACATGTCAACCCTCTCCCTTCTCAACCTTTTTTTTTTTTGTGAAAATATACATAGCCTAAGATACACCATTTCAAAAATTTCTACATGCACAGTTCAGTGACATCGACTACACTCTTCCAATTGTGCTGCTATTCTCACTTTAGATGAAGGTTTCCAGAACAAAATAGTTTCTCATTAAACAGTTGGTATACATGTTGCCCTATGACAATGGTTAACAACCTCACTACACATCAACACTGTCCCTACTCAACCTTGGGTTCCCTATCACCAGCTTTCCTGTTCCCTTCTGCCTTCTAGCCCTTGTCTCTGGACTGCCGTGCCTCATTAGTCCCATTTTGTTTTATGGGGCTGTCCAGTTCCCAGCTGAACGGTGAACCATGGAAGTGACTTCACCACTGAGCTTAAAGGGTGTCTGGGGGCCATACTCTCGGGGTTTCTACAGTCTCCTTTAGGCCAGTAAATCTGGTCTTCCTTATGTGTTTTAGAATTTTGTTCTTCATCCTTCTCCAGCTCTGTCCAGAACCCTTTGTTGTGATCCCGGTCAGAGCAGTCAGTGGTGGTAGCCGGGCACCATCTAGATGTACTGGACTCAGTCTGGTGGATGCCTTGGTAGCTGTGGTCCATTAGTCCTTTGGACTAATCTTTTCCTTGTGTCCTGTTCTCTTCATTCTCCCTTGCTCCCGAAGGGATGAGACCAGTGGAGTATCTTAGATGGCTGCTCACAGGCTTTTAAGACCTCACACGCTCCTCACCAAGGTAGAATGTAGAACAGTCTTTATAAACTGTGTTATGCCAGTTGAGCTAGATGTTCCCTGAGACCATGGTCCCACAGCCCTCCACCCAGCAATTCAGTCCCTCAGGAAGTTTGAATGTGTCTATGGAGCTTCCATGACCTTTCCTTATACAAGTTGTGCTGGTTTCCCCTGTGTTGTATACTGTCTCACCCTTCACCAAAGACACCACTTACGTATTGCCTGTTTAGTATTTCCCTCCCACCCGTCTCATTCCTGGTAACCAACAAAGATTGTTACTTTTTTGTGTGTAAACTTTTTCATGGGTTTTTACAATAAAGGTCTCATACAGTATTTGTCCTTTCGTGATTGACTTATTTCACTCAGCATAATGTCCTCCAGTTTCATCCATGTTATGAGATGCTTCACAGATTCATCATTGTTCTTTCTCATTGCATAGTACTTCACTGTGTGTATGTACCATAGTTTGTTTATCCATTCATCTGTTGATGGGCATCTAGGTTGTTTCCATCGTTTTGCTGTTGTGAACAATGCTGCCATGAACATAGGAGTGTATATGTCTATTTGAGTGACGACTCTTATTTCTCTAGGATGTATTCCTAGGAGTGGGATTGCTGGATCGTATGGTGTTTCTATTTCTAGCTTTCTAGGAAGCGCCATATCATTTTCCAAAATGGTTGTATCATTTTGCATTCCCACCAGCAGTGCGTAAGAGTTCCGATCTCCCCACAGCCCCTCCAACATTTGTTATTTCCAGTGTTTTTGATTCGTGCCAGTAATGGCGGGGTGAGATGGTATCTCATTGTGGTTTTAATTTGCATTTCTCTAATGGCTGGTGATCGTGAGCATTTCCTTATGTGTCTATTGGCCGCTTGAATGTCTTCTTTGGTGAAGTGTCTGTTCATTTCCTTTGCCCATTTTTTAATAGGATTATTTGTCTTTTTGTTGTAGAGGTGTTGGATTTTCTTGTAGATTACGGAGATTAGACCTTTGTCTGATTTGTACGCTCCAAAAATTTTTTCCCAGTCTGTAGGTTCTCTTTTTACTCTTTTGGTGAAGTTTTTGAAGAGCATAGGTGTTTGATTTTTAGAAGATCCCAGTTATCTAGCTTATCTTCCGGGGTTTGTGTGTTGATGGTTATGGTTTGTATCCCATTAATGCTGTGTATTAGGGCCTGTAGCGTTGGTCCTAGTTTTTCTTCTGTGAACTTTATAGTTTTTGGCTTTATATTTAGGTCTTTGGTCCATTTTGAATTAGTTTTTGTATATGGCATGAGGTATGTGTCCTGTTTCATTTTTTTGCAGATGGATATCCAGTTTTGCCAGCACCATTTGTTAAAAAGACTGTCTTTTCCTCATTTGTTGGAATTTGGGCCCTTGTTGAAGATCAAGTGACCGTAGGTGGATGGATTTACATCTGGGTTCTCAATTCTGTTCCATTGGTCAGTGTATCTGCGTTGTATTAGTACCAGGCTGTTTTGACTACTGTAGCTGTATAGTAGGTTCTGAGGTCAGGTAGTGTGAGTCCTCCAACTTTGTTCTTCAGTAGTGCTTTACTTATTTGGGGCTTCTTCCCTTTCCATATAAAGTTAATGATTAATTTTTCCATCTCTTTAAAGAATGTTGTTGGTATTTGGATTGGGATTGTGTGGTATTTGTAAATTGCTTTAGGTAGAATTGTCATTTTCACAATGTTGAGTCTGCCTGTCCATGAGCATGGTATGTTTTTCCATTTATGTAGATCCCTTTGGGTTTCTTGCAGTAGTGTTTTGTAGTTTTCTTTGTATAGGTGTTTTACGTCCCTGGTTAGATTTATTCCTAAGTATTTTTATTTTCTTAGGGGCTATTATAAATGGTATTGTTTTCATTTGTAAATAGTTTTATTTGAACACTGCCCTGCTCATTTGTTTAGATATAGCCTGTGTCTTCTTTTCAGGCTATGACAGAGTAGTTGCAACAGACAGTATAATGCCCTAAAATATTTTCTGTCTCTTTATATTTAAGGTTGCTATTTTGTAACAATGGGGTATATATAAAAATCCTGTATCAAAATGGTGCTTTTCACTGAAACTGAATTTTACTCATAGTAAGAGTGAATTATCCCAAACTTCAAGATTCCTTTTATTTAACCATTAAAAAAAGAAAAGAAACCATTGCCATTGAGTTGATTCTGACTCACAGTGACCCTATAGGACAAGTAGATCTGCTCTCATAGGCTTTACAAGGCTATAAATCTTTATGGAAGCAGATTGCCACATCTTTCTCCCGTGGAGTGGCTGGTTAGGAGCTGAACACTTAACCACTGCTCTACCAGGCTCCTCTATTTTACCATTAACACATCTAAAATATTAAGCACTCTTTAACATTCTTTTTGATAGAAATTACTTTATAAACACTAGTTATAAAAAAGCATTTTTTTTTTTCCTTAAATGATCGCTAGGTTATTTTGAGTGTGGACAACGGGTACAATGAGCAGATGAAACTTTTTTTTTGGTAAAATGAAATTGTGGAAAAAATTTAGGGTGAAAAAATATATGTTCTTCCTCTAAAATCAACTGGAATAATATGAAATTTTGTACACAATTTGAAAATAATTTTTTTTAAGAAGATGTTTGGCAATAGATTATAGGACATAGGAAAGCACTCTTCTTATAGTAATATGTCATGTACTGATATTTTCTATAAATGGACCTAAGGATAACAAATTAAGTTTTGCATCTTTGTTGGGATATTCTAGAAAAAGATTTAAACTTTGAAAAACCCACTGCCATTGAGTCAATTCGTACTCACAGCGACCCTATAGGACAGAGTAGAACTGCCCCATAGGATATCCAAGGGAGTGGTTGGTTGATTTCAAACTGCTGACCAGTTGGTTAGCAGCCACTGCATCACCAGAGCTTCTAGGTTTTGACAAGGCCTAACCAATTTACCTGAAATATCACCAAATCTGTTTGGGATGTACCCACATTTAATTTTTGTTCTGAACTTTTTTTTCTTAGACATTGAATGAAATGATATTTGAATTGATCCTAATTCTTCTGTGATACTATTATGTATAATTTTGGTTTTTGGTTACCTTTAGAGATGACCTGTTTCTGTATGTACCCCTATTGACCAGTTGTTCCTGCTACAAAGCCTACTGGTGAAAGGTTAGAAGAGAGGATAATACTGAGATTGTTATGAAGATTAAATGAAAAATATAGTATATGGGTACTTAATAGAGTACTGGGCACATAGAATAAATTTAAGGTAGCTGTTATTTTTAGTCTATTTAAATGTGTCTAACTTGCTATTTTACTTTACTAAATGCTTTCTTTCTTAGAGATTTTTAGGTATTTAGGCATTAACTACTTGACCTGTAAAATAAGAATAAATTGGAGTATTACTACTTGCACTCCTGTCATATTATCCTTTTATTTTTTTCATAGCATTTATCACTGTATGAAATTATCTCAGTTTTTGACTTGTCTATTATCTGCCTTCTTCATTAGGAGAATGTAAATTCTAAACAGGTCCTTTGACTTGTTTACTATTGTATCTCCAAACCCTGGATCAATGCCTAAGGCTCAATAAATATTTGATGGATGGACAGATGAAAGGATGGTCAAGTAAGGATGTCAAGTGATAAATAAAATTGTCACCAAAAATTTTGAATTAATCAATATTCAGGTTACATTTCTGAAGATCTTAATAGATAACATTGTATTGGTGAACTTCAGCTATAGAAAATAAAGCAACATACCATGAGAGAAAGAAATATTTATTAAGGAGGATTCCTGGTGGTGCAGTGGTTAAGCACTCGACTGCTAACTGAAAAGTCAGCAGTTCAAACCGACCAGCCACTCCGTGGGACAAAGATGTGGCAATCTGTTTTTGTAAAGATTTAGAACCTTGGAAATGCTATGGGACAGTTCTATTCTGTCCTGTAGAGTTGCTGTGGGTTGGAATTTGACTTGATGGCAGTGGGTTTGGGTTTTTTGGTATCAGTTGGCTCCTGCTAGGTGAGAGAAATACATTATAGGGGGAAAGATGTGGACGTTGACATTAAACTTATTAGTGGTCCAAGTTGTTTAAGCATTTCTAAGCTTTATTTCAGGAACTTAAGCAATAAATTATATGTAAGTTGCTTAATTCAATGTTGAGCTCATAGTAGGAGGCTAATAAATGGTAACTATATAATGCTGACACTGATGCATTCATTATTTGTATAATGGGAAGTATTTTATCCTTTTAAGTCTAGCCTAATGCTTCCCCTCTCTCCTTTTTTTTCCTTGAAAATAGAGTGACCATGTTAGGTAGGGAGGCTCAGTAGAAGTCCTTTTCTTTCCTCTTGATAATCAGCTCTCTAGACTGATTTATAACTGGTTGATGAAAATTTCTTCTCAAACTCTACTCACCTGCTATGGCCTCCTGAAAAGGATCGTTACAACAAAAGCACTCAGCTTCACCTGTAAAACAGTTGCTATTAAGTTGACTCTGACTCATGGCATCACCATGTGTGTCAGAGTAGAACTGTGCTGCAGAGGGTTTTCAGTGGCTGATTTTCTGGGAGTAGATCTCCAGGTCTTTCTTCTGAGGTGTCTCTGAGTGGACTTGAACCCCTAGCCTTTCATTTAGCAGCTGCGTGTGTTAACCATTTCCAATGTGAAGGGACTCTCAACCTTACCTAAACAACAAAAAACAAACAAACCCATTGCCATTGAGTTGATTGTGTATCATAGCCACCCTATAGGGCTTCCAAACCTGTAGTCTGTGGAAGCAGACTGCTGCCACATTTTTCTCCCACGGAGCAGCCGGTGTGTTTGAACTGCCAACTTTTCAGTTAGCAGCCTAGTGCTTAGCCACTGGTCCACCAGAACTCCCCAACGTTACTTAGGAAAGTAATTATCGTGTAGCAGCTGCCTATTCTGGATTTATCAGATCGACACCCTACGTAAGGCCAAGCACAAGCACAAAGAGCCCTAAGTACTCAGGTGGGCTAGAGCCACTCCCCTGCTCCTCTCTTTCCTTCTTTCTTCCACTCTTCAAAACATCTGTCCAGCTTTCAGTTACATCTTTCTCTCTGTAGGAAGAAAAATGTACTTTATTATTTCTTATAGTAAGATAGCGAAGATGGAACCAGGGAGAGAGAAGGATAGAGTATGTATATGTGTGCACATGTATATGGTGAGTAGAATCTTTTATAAGCTAGAGGATGTTGTACTATGCTGAGATTATATTTTGTACTTTTGTTTATAGGAGATATAACAACCTTTACATATTCTCAAATCATTTGGAAAAAACCACCGATATATTGCTATAAGTGATTTAAATGTTTGAGTTTTTAGGAAAGTAGACTAACTGAAAGGAAATAAAGTATGGGGAAACTGTTGAAAGAAACATCTCTCTCTGCACACTTGAGTGCTCACTTTTTCCTCCTGGAGTTGCTTTGTTATTACAAATTGACAACTTTGCAATTAAAGTGATTAATGATGTACCCTAGTGTTTATGGGGTCCTGAGGTCGGTGGGCCCAAAGATAGCCATGCTGTGGGAAACTTAGCTAGAGCTTATCTCATAGAGGATGAACCAAAAACGCTTTTCCTTTCTCTCCGATTGTTTATGAGTTAAGTATGTTAGATATGGTTGAAGGAGTCACCAAGACATAATGAGTAATGTGAGTAATCATTTTCAGTCTAGTTGTGTCGCCTAAATCCTCGTTCTTAAACACTAATGTGAACATTCACTGAGTGCTTTATAAACAAAAGCATGTTATTTTATAGAGCAATATTTTAAAAAGTGCACTGATTAGTTAAAAGTATAACTTAAATAACACCATTCATTTAGGTGCTCTTAAGATGGAGTTTTGCTTGATTCCTTTGAATCTAATCCTTGATAGATCTATTCTTTGTTTATGGTATTGTGTTCCTATACATTATTCTAACCAGGGCATCACAACTCCAGTTTTTAAATACAGTCCATTATAACTTAGAATTTCTTTCAACTGTTAAGCTAGAAGTTCTGAAACTAGTTGGAATGCATCTAGATACCACTCTTACAGAAATCAATCAGCTTTACAGCCACACTGCCAGCTTTGTTCTTTGAATTCTGTGGGCTGAGGATAGCACTGGGTTAAGGTGCTGGTAGCTCACCATCATGACTTACTTATGAACAGTGGCTTCACACTAAGGAGCAGGAGAACAATAAGCGAATTGTTGAGCCCATGGCACTAAGCCATTGCCAGGATCGCTGCTGGTTTGATACTCACACACTGTACAAAAGTGACTTGTGATGATCACTGTAGTTGAAAGGGAAATATATTATCCCATTGTGTATCTGCCAGGATTTGAAGAGAATAATGTAGGAATACTTCCTCATATTTGTACCTCAGTTTTTAGAAAGTATTTATTTAAACATCTTCTAAAAATTATTCATTTTCTAGTAGTCTGTTACATTTCTAAGATTAAAGAACAGATGTTCAATATAATATTTTCATGAAGAAAAATAACTATAAAATTTTTAATTTTAGGAAATGATGTTCCTTTTTCATGTGCTGGTATTTTCTCCCTGGGGATTGTAGGAGATACATATTACAGTTTGATAAAGGAAATAGGATTTTACTCCTTCAACATTGATTAAATTTTACTCATAGTCTGGATGTTTTGTTAAATATAAAGTTCAGGAAAGACTAATTTAATAAGACAAATATTCTGTATAAAAAATGATTTCAAGAAATTTAAGAAATACAATATTTTTCTCTCTTAATTGGAGCCACTTGCAGGAGACTTAAGTAAACATTTTCAGACTTTACAGAGATTTGCTCTTCCTTTGAATGTTTGTTTCCTTAATAAAGAAATCTCCTTCAAACGAGTGTGGGCACCAATCCACAGGATTTTCTTCCTTCGGAAATTAAAGGCTCTGAGAAGTCCTGTGGTTTAGCTCCTTATGTAACTTTAGCTCTGTTTTTCAGATGTTTTTGACAACAGAATCTTTTTTGTTTCTTAAAAAGTAGTTTTCCATAAAATATTCTTTGAGAAATATTCTTCCTTACTGTAAAGAGTTGCACAATTATATAAAATATGGAAAACACATGTACAAAAGAGAAAGAACAAATATCATTCAGGGAGAATCTCCATTAATATATAGATGTGTTTCTATCTACTCTTTTCCATGCGTTGATTATGTTGTGTATGCTATTTTAGATCTTCCTTTTCCACTAGACATCATAAAGCATTTTATCTTGCTATTCAGAATTCCTCCTAAGCATGATCTTAATTGTTATATAATGTATCATGTAGTTATAGTTAACCATTTTCTCATTCTTGTATACTTAATAGATTGTTTTTGATTTTTCACTATTATAAATTACACTGTAGTGAACAAATAATCTTTATATATAAAGTCTTTCTACATGACGTCTTTCCCGTATTTCAGGTTGTTTTCTTATTATAGATTACCAGAAGTTGATTTATGTCAAGAGCATGAGCATTCTTGAAGGCTTTTTTTATAAATCAATGCTAGATCATTTTCCAGAAGAGCTATGTTAATGTATAGTCTTATTCTCACAGCATTGTGTATTAACATTTTTTAAAAAAATCTCTGTACATTTGAAAGAAAAAGTGGTATATCTTTTTATTCTTATTCTTTGATAATTGGTAAAATCATTTGATTTTTTTCCTAACTAAAGTGCCCTTGCTATTCATTTATTTTGTAGCCTTCATTTATCATATATTCCAAATTTCCTGAGCCACAATAGTTATAGATCATAAGAGTATGTCTTATTGATTGATGTAGCATACTGATCTTTTATAATGTAACTAGCACATGTTGTAGATTTTAAAATCTTTTTTTGAAATACTTTTAATGTGAACAAGTTATTTGACTTATGTTTCAAAAGCATAAAGCATACTGAAATAAAAACAATTTTAACATAATGATAAAAAATTACATGATTTAAATTGTGAGCTTCTGTAAACATTCAAATGATAGAGGTCAGACCAACCTGCTGATTGGCATATAATAAAGTAGCTCTAAGGAACCTTCTATTTCTATTTCAATGCTTCTGTGACTCATTTGGTATTTATTTAAATATTTAAACCAACAAAACTAATTTATATTGCATCTAGTATCAACTGCGTTTTTTGACGTTCAGTTATGTTCATATTTTTAACGTCTAGTGGAATCTACCCTTGAATTTTAAGGGCATGTTGGCCCTCTTTCTCTGACTTTCATTGCACTTGTGAGACTTTATCAGAAGGCAAGCAGGGCAAGCTGACTCAAGATTTAACAAAAAACATTTTTTAATTTAAAATTTCAAGCAGTATTTTTGTAGATGTTTCAACCTATAAAGTAGGTTAGAACTCCTGATTATTCTATGCTTCTCAACAATGTAAGGGATTGGATTCCAAAATTAATGAAAACTAGCCAATCTGGGGATTTTTTTTCCCTAACCTCCTACACTCTTTAAGAACTAACATCTAGAAAAAACTAAGGAGTTTGTTTTCATAGACATAGGATATATGCATTTTGATTTAAGTTTGGAAACCTAGTACTATTAAATAGCATGCTTTTTTTAATGAATTATTTTTATGTTGCTGGAAGTGCTGCATGCACCTTGAAGTGTCCAGATGAAAAAGACACCATATTCTCTATTATGGCAAACTTTCAGTAATGTCTTGGGTGGTTTTAATAAGTACATCTTTTGTGATTACGTCCTATTGTGAAATTTCAATGAAAGGAAGATTCCACTGTTCTGTACTTGAACATGTTTCCTTTACTTGCTATAATAACACTAAGCTAAAAGAGAAATTGTCTACTTAAGAGTAAACATGGAAAATTATGCAACAGCACAGAATGTAATTCTGTATTGCAGTAATTGAATGTGAGCACCCATTGTGGACTCTTGTTAGGTTAGCCAGTTGTTCAGTCAGTGCCTGCCCTAACTAACCAAATCAGTTGTTATTGGAAGATTCAGATGCTGCTAAAATTGTTGATTGGAGTTCATTACTAGGTTATGCTCATAGAGACCCATTATCTTATGCTAGTATCTTCTGTTTGTGATGTTCGTCTCTGTGAGCAAAACAATCCCATAATTTGTAGCTTAAAAGTGTTATCACTTAGTATTTACCCACTAGGCTTACATTTCTTGAATTCTGTACTTGACATCTTATCCTCAGGCTTGTGTGATATGAGAGGAGTCAAACTGCTTCTGACATCATTAAACATAACAGGTACATTAACACTGGGTAAATAGCTTTTAAATCATTAGAGGCTTTCCCAATTATTTAGTTACTGTCCTTGAACACAGGCTATACATTGTAATATTGAAGAAGTGCAGACTTTAGCTCCAGCTTAGGCAGTCTAACTTTGAAGTTCCTCATCTGAAAAATGGGGATAATCATAGCTTCCACTTTGGTTATTGTAAGGATTATATGAGATAATGGCTCCAAACCAGTTATTATTACTAGTCCATGCTAACCAAAGGAACAGTAATAACATAGTACAAGACAGCATATATTACAAATATAAATAATAAAAAATTAAGTATAGAAATCTTCAAGCTGTATGCATGAATTTTAGTCTTGTTCCTGTCTTCTCATGTTCATTACTGATGACCTGTTACATGCCAGGCACTGTGCTGAGATACAAACGAAGTAGGACACAGTCATTGCCTTCACTGAAATTACAGCCTAGTGGAAGAATTTATGGTTTAGTTTTACCATAACAAAGGCATTAATTTGCATAAGCACTTAAGAATATAAATATGAAATAAATACTCATTCAGTGATCCAGTTCAACCAGAATTTATTCAGTATGTTCACAAACATTTGTTCATGGATGTTTCTAAATGGATATTAGGGTAAAAAGCAGATGTTATTGAGGGTAGAGATTATTAGATTAGATGGTTGAGGAACCATTCAAGAACCAGAAAATCATGTTTATTATACCTTGCCCTTTTAGTTGGGGAATAGCCTTAATTTAAGGATTTAATGGGTGCAGCAGCAAGCAGGATTGATGTTTGTTTTTCTTCAGTTGAGTTCGTAGAGAGCCAGAGGTTGCTAATGAATGTCTAGTATATAATGATATTAAGTTTTGTAGCATTTGACTTGTAGAAGACTAGTAAATAGATTATGAATAGTCAAAATATATGAACTGTGAAACTATAAATTCTGATTTAGTATGTTAAGGTACATAATAGTAAAAATTTTATTTTAAGAAATTTACAAGTTTGTAAAAATTCATGTTTTTTTTTCCCCCCAGAGCATCTGCTACACCTAAGCCTGAGCCGGTTCCTGTTGAGAAGGTGTGTTTCTAATCTAGCATCTAGAGTACCATTTAATATTCCCTCCTGAGTAATTTCTAATCCTGTCTCAGGTTATATGGATGTTTCATTTAGTCTCAGTACAATTTTCCTCTTTTTTTTTTTTTTTTTAACTTAAAGTATGAGGGAGAAGAGCTAGAAATTAACACATACAGAATTACTTTCTGTAATTGGACCTGTATTATTAAAACATTATTTACAAAGCCATATCTTATCAATAACCTATGTCCAAATTTCTTATATTCACATTCACATATTAATTTGCCTGTCTTTATTCATATGTATTCTCAAGGGAATAGATAAGTGGCTACTGAAAATGTATATACCAACAACATTTTATTAATAAGTATTTAATTGCATTTTCAGAGTATTCTTGGATTAGGTTATTGGCAGTTAGCCTTTTACTTACATATGTTCCCAAATGTTCCTAAACTGTTATTCATATACATCTGGTATTTGCTTTTGGAGATTTTCCTCTCAATTTTGCTTACTGCCTTTCTGTTACTTATTACATGCATTTGCTTAAACATTAAGCTACTGTTTTTCTCCATTAGCTTTGATATTCCTATAAGGTTAATTTAGATTACTTTTTTTTCTTGAAAGGAAATATAGCATTATTGTGTGCATTTTAAAAATATAATTGTTTATCCTTTGGGGTGGTAGTGTGAGTAGAGATTTATTTTTGAATGTCATGAACGATTAACTTGATTTTTTTTTAACTTTAGACTTGCTTTGGAATTGGGATTTGCAAACACAAATTCTGTTAATTTTAGAAGGAATTGATCTTTCATACTAGTTATTTTTTCTTTGGCTGATAGCAGTGAGGAAATGTCTCAGTTCAGTTTTTCCTCATTTAACTACTAAATATTAAATATTTATTTTGGAAACGAAGGGGAAAGAACTTTATTCCATCTCTGAATCATTATCTTAGAACTTTCCAAAGGGAGAAAAACAGAGGTGGATTACAGAAGAGGGAAAGAATTGATTTTCTTTTGTTCGCTTTTTGTTAATTTTTTTTTTAGTAATTTCTTTATTCAAGATAATTAGTGTGCATGTTAAATGTATACATTTCTGAGTTAGATAAAAATTACTTTATGCCCCCTCATTTTTATTAATTGAAGAGTAAGAGATGTTCTGCTGCTTATGCATGAATCAAATAATTGCAGTCTAGAGAATAATCAAACATATTTGAGAGATGGAATTAGAATTGAGGCTCTTTTTTACTTTATTTTAAAATAAAAAAGTTGGTTGGCAATGTTTTGTTTATTTTGAAATAGTTTACAATTTTTCCTTTAGACTATGTCTAAATTGAACAATTATATGGCCTTTATTTTTGATAGTTTTCCTGCTCTATTTCCTAAATATTTGAAAACTCCCTTCATGTTTATAAAAAAATATACTTAGTGTGTGCATCTGTGTTACGCATGTTGAGGCCAGTTAGCATGCATGTTTTGCTATATAAACTCTTATGTTTTTATCTGGAAACATGAATTTGGGGCTGCTAACATGATTGTGTTTGTCGTTTTAAAAGTCAGCTACGTGTTCTTTTCAGTGAATGTATTTTGCATGTATTTGGTGTGTTTTTGTGTATGTTTATTTTTATTTTACATAGGGAGAACCTAAAGAAGTAGTTAAACCTGTGCCCATTACATCTCCTGCTGTGTCCAAAGTCACTTCCACAACCAACATGGCCTACAATAAGACACCACGACCCTTTGGTTTTGTGTCTTCTCCAAAAGTCACATCCATCCCATCACCATCGTCTGCCTTCACCACAGCCCATGTGACCACTTCATCACATGCTTCCCCTCCACCTGTGGCTACTGTCACTCCTCCCCCATTCGCTGCATCTGGACTGCATGCTAATGCCAATCTTAGTGCTGACCAGCGTTCACCTGCACTGAGCGCTGTTAAAACTGCAGTTAATGTCCCACGGCAGCCCACAGTCACCAGCGTGTGTTCCGAGACTGCTCAGGAGGTAGCAGAGGGACAGAGAAGAGGATTCCAGGGTGACAGTAAACAGCAAAATGGGTAGGTGGCTAAGGGTGCTTTTTGCTCTTATCAAAGACTCTTCTTTCAGGCAATTTCCACGAAACAATCTACAGCCTCAAAACAACTGCCGTTTTTTAAAGGAAGGGAGATGAAGTTTTATTTGCTTCATTAACATGTGGCGTATATAAATACAGCACTTTCTGCAAGCCCGTTACAGGTTAATCAAAACCTAATTATGCATTTTGACATGGTATGAGCCATATAACATACTCTGGAACTCTTTTCTAAGTCCTGGCACGACATTTAGCAGCTGGCACTTATAATGCAAGGCAAATCCTGAATCATTTTCTTCCTGAATTTTTCCATCCTTTTATTGGTCACCAGAAGTTTAAACAGAACAGTCACAGTTGTCTTCAGCTTATGTAGCTCACCCTGAGGAGAGAGGAAATGAGTTTATAAGCAGCTTTTTTTCCCTAGGAAGTAGTTTTAAGAAAACAGAAAACGAGTCTAATTTTGACTCATGTATGATGCATTAGCTTAGAGCAGATATCTGGCAACATTCTTTCAGATAAGCTTAAACTAGGATTTATTCTTTAAAACAGACAGTAATATATATATTTTCACAACAATTAAAAAAAAATCACAGTAAAGACAAAAACCAAAAAAAGTACCAAAAGCAAATGAGAAAATATTTTCATTGCAAAGATTCTTCTAAAATGAATGAATTTAAACCAATGGACTCCAAATATATAATGTTAGCAAAGTTTGAAAAAAATATATCCTTCACATGTTTTTTCCTAAAAATAATTTTTTAAAAACTCTTTTAAAAAATTGGTTGAGGGTATTAACTTATTTGAACTACACATAGTTATAAAATTGCACGTTTATTTTCACTAGTCTCAATTTATAGATGGTCATTTTATTCTTTTTGGAATTTAGTGACCATGTTTAAAGCCAGAGTTGTTTTTAGGAAATCATTTTGATCAGATTTATTGTGACAGAAATGTACTTTAAAAGAACAAAAACGAAGGGAAATAATCTGCACGTGTGATGGTTTTTATCAATGCCAGTTCCCAGGAAAATAAAATAATTGTGTGGATAGGTCCTTTCTATGAGATAATCCCTTCTGAATGTTAATTCATGTAATGAAGGGACTGTGCTTTCTGTAGCATTGTTGCCATGGCAACTTTTGGACTTTGAAAGCGATGGTGGCATGATTCCAAGCTGCTGCAAGGGAAAGAGAGCAGGAAGTCTGGAAGAACGGCTACTGGGCCTTGACATACGGTTTTGTGGTTGTGGGAGGCTCTTTAAAGTTTTGATGTATATACTGAGGAGAACTAGAGTCCATCAAAGAATGTTATTTCTTCTTTTATGTGAGGACGAGAAACAGTATGTAGTTTTGAGGTATTTTTATAAATTTGTGTTTGGGGTCCCCCCCCACCCCCCCTTGAATTTTTAGACATAGTTTTTAGAGTAATCAAAGTAGATATCCTGGAAAGAAAGACTGCCACCTGTCAAATGCTTGCCTTATGGAAAACTAAAAGAAGTCTACTATGTTTATTAAATTGCAGGTTCAGTAGAAATAAGTTCATTGAAAGAAGTGTCTTAACTAAATTTTTTTCTGCTTTCTAACCCTGTTGACATTTTTTTTGTTTTTTTTTAAAATATTTTATTGTACTTCAGGTGAAGGCTTACAGAACAAATAGTTTCTCATGAAACGGTAGTACACATGTTGTTTTATGACATTGGTTAACAACCCCACAACATATTAACCCTCTAAATTCTCAACCTTTTTTTTTTTTGGTGAAGATACACATAGCCAAAGATACACACCGTTTCAAAAATTTCAACATGCACAGTTCAGTGACATTGACTACACTCTTCCAATTGTGCTGTTATTCTCACTTAAGATGTAGACTTACAGAACAAAATAGTTTCTCATTTAACAGTTACTACAAATGTTGCCCTGTAACAATGGTTAACAATCTCACAACACATCAACAATATCTTTACTCAACCTTGGGTTCCCTATCACCAGCTTCCTTGTCCCCTTCTGCCTTCTGGCCCTTGTCACTGGACTCCTGTACCTCGTTAGTCTCATTTGGTGTTATGGGGCTGTCCACTCCCAAGCTGAACAGTGAACGTCAGAGGTAGCTTCACCACTGAGCTAAAAGGGTGTCTGGGGGCCATACTCTCGAGGTTTCTCCAGTCTCCTTTAGGCCAGTAAATCTGGTCTTTTTTTTTTGTGAGTTAGAATTATGCTCTACATCCTTCTCCAGCTCTGTCCAGAACCCTCTGTTTTGATCCTAGTCAGAGCAGTCAGTGGTGGTAGCCGGGCACCATCTAGCTGTACTGGACTCAGTCCGGTGGAGACCTTGGTAGCTGTGGACAATTAGTCCTTCGGACTGATCTTTTCCTTGTATCCTGTTCTCTTCATTCTCCCTTGCTCCCGAAGGGATGAGACCAGTGGAGTATCTTAGATGGCCGCTCACAGGCTTTTAAGACCCCAGACACTACTCATCAAGGTAGAATGTAGAGCATTGTCTTTATAAGCTGTGTCATGCCAACTGAGCTAGATGTTCCCCGAGACCATGGTCCCCACAACCCTCCACCAAGCAATTTAGTCCCTCAGGGAGTTTGGATGTGTCTATGGGGCTTCCATGACCTTTCCTTGTACAGGTTGTGCTAGTTTCCCCTGTATTGTGTACTGTCTCACCCTTCACCCAAGATACCACTTATCTATTGCCTATTTAGTATTTCCCCCCCCCACCCCTCCCATTCCTGGTAACCAACAAAGATTGTTACATTTTGTGTGTGAACTTTTTCATGGGTTTTTACAATAAAGGTCTCATACAGTATTTGTCCTTTCGTGACTGACTTATTTCACTCAGCATAATGTCCTCCAGTTTCATCCATGTTATGAGATGCTTCACAGATTCATCATTGTTCTTTCTTGTTGCACAGTACTTCACTGTGTGTATGTACCATAGTTTGTTTATCCATTCATCTGTTGATGGGCATCTACGTTGTTTCCATCGTTTTGCTATTGTGAACAATGCTGCCATGAACATAGGTGTGCATATGTCTATTTGAGTGACGACTCTTATTTCTCTAGGATGTATTCCTAGGAGTGGGATTGCTGGATCGAATGGTATGTCTGTTTCTAGCTTTCTGAGGAAACGCCATATCATTTTCCAAAATGGTTGTATCATTTTGCATTTCCACCAGCAGTGCATAACAGTTCCGATCTCCCCGCAGCCCCTCCAACATTTGTTACTTCCAGTGTTTTTGATTCGTACCAGTAATGGCGGGGTGAGATGGTATCTCATTGTGGTTTTAATTTGCATTTCTCTAATGGCTAGTGATTGCAAGCATTTCCTCATGTGTCTGTTGGCCATTTGAATGTCTTCTTTGGTGAAATGTCTGTTCATTTCCTTTGCCCATTTTTTAATAGGATTATTTGTCTTTTTGTTGTAGAGGTGTTGGATTTTCTTGTAGATTACGGAGATTAGACCTTTGTCTGACTTGTACTGTCCAAAAATTTTTTCCCAGTCTGTAGGTTTTCTTTTTACTCTTTTGGTGAAGTCTTTTGAAGAGCATAGGTGTTTGATTTTTAGAAGATCCCAGTTATCTAGCTTATCTGTTGGGCTTTGTGCATTGATGGTTATGGTTTGTATCCTGTTAATGCCATGTATTAAGGCCTGTAGTGTTGGTCCTATTTTTTCTTCTATGAACTTTATAGTTTTAGGCTTTATATTCAGGTCTTTGATCCATTTTGAAATAGTTTTTGTATACGGTGTGAGGTATGGGTCCTGTTTCATTTTTTTGCAGATGGATATCCAGTTTTGCCAGCACCATTTGCTAAAAAGACTGTCTTTTCCATTTGATAGACTTTGGGCCCTTGTCAAAGATCAGGTGACCGTAGGTGGATGGATTTACATCTGGGTTCTCAATTCTGTTCCATTGGTCGATGTATCTGTCGTTGTACCAGTACCAGGCTGTTTTGACTACTGTAGCTGTATAGTAGGTTCTGAAGTCAGATAGTATGAGTCCTCCATCTTTATTCTTCTTCTTCAGTAGTACTTTACTTATTCGGGGCTTCTTCCCTTTCCATATAAAGTTAATGATTAGTTTTTCCATCTCTTTGAAGAATGTTGTTGGTATTTGTAAATTGCTTTGGGTAGAATTGACATTTTCAAAATGTTGAGTCTGCCTATCCATGAGCATGGTATGTTTTTTCATTTATATAGATCCCTTTGTGTTTCATGCAGTAGTGGTTTGTAGTTTTCTTTGTATAGGTCTTTTACATCGCTGGTCAGATTTATTCCTAAATATTTTATCTTTTTAGGGGCTATTGAAAATGGTATGGTTTTCCTGATTTCCTTTTCATCGTTCTCCTTACTGGTGTATAGGAATCCAACTGATTTTTGAATGTTTATCTTGTATCCTGCTACTCTGCTGAATCTTTCTATTAGTTCCAGTAGATTTCTCATGGAGTCTTTAGGGTTTTTTATGTATAGTATCATATCATCTGCAAACATAACCCTGTTGACATTCTATAAGGAAACGTTCTTAATGGGAAATTGTAGAGACAAAGGCAAATTGAAGTTATAGAAAAGTTCTGCATTTAAAACATCTGAAAATACCAAGCTTAGTTTTTGTGTTTTATAAGCACAGCTTTGATGGTGAAACTTGAAATGATTTAAAGCATGTTATTTTCAAACTTAAATAGCAGGCAGTGGATAGTTGTAGAACCTTTATTCTTGCCTCTTTATCAATCGACAAGTGAATATTGAGTACATGCCTGGTGTGCAGAAGTGTGCAAGATTCAGGAGAAAAAGGATTATTACATTTTTTATATTATTAAGAAGCAAGTAACTGCTTTCCACTTGCAAACTGGGAATACTTAAAAATAGATTTCAAGTGTTGTCCAGGACAAAGAGACGTGACTGCTCTGAAAACAAGTGTGGTGTCTGTGAAATGCTCAAACAAATTTACAGCGCCCTTTCTTTTACTACATTTAGATTAATTAAAAATAAATGACACACTTTAGTGGTCAGTGATATGTCATTTTGAAAAGTAGGTGTTTTGTAATATTGGCAAATGCATATTTTGTATCAGGTGTCAAACTTTTTCTGAAATCAGAGCCAAGTAGGTGTCAGTTTTTACTAATTGTATGATTATTATATTTCTCAAGTTTTTGTAATGTTGGGAAGATCTTCAGTAAAACTCTTTTAAACTTGAGAGTTGTTACTTTTTATTAACTGCTTTTTGTTTTTAAAATATTAAATGTCAGTGAAACAAAAATTTAAGATATCAGAAGGATATGAAGTTAAATACATAAGTTGTTTTTTCCTTCAAAACACTGCAGGACTGTTGGTTTTCAAGTCATTTAAAGTGGGTAGTTAATTTGCCAGATTGATAGACATCCTATTTAGATTTGTATAGGGTTAATAAACAAAAGAGACAAACAAGTGCCTATTATGAAATAATAATTATTAAGAAATAGCTATTTACTTTAATACTATGAAATGTATTCTTATGTTGATATTTTTAGAATATCTATTAATAATACTATGCAAGCATTCCTGTTTCTTCTTACAAATGGTGATTAAGGCACTTGAAGAATTTTTTGAATCTTCCACCTACATATACAAATTATTGTCTTGGCTTGCTTCCTTTACTACTATCCTTAGAGCAGAATGGGACTTTTTAGTCCAAACTGGAAGGAAATCTATTTTCCATCAAGTAGTTTAAGTGATTTACCTTTTCCCTTTCCATGTGCCCTTGCATTATAAAGTGCCACTGCTTTCAAGAGGTAAGTCTTTTATTCTATATTAATTTCGATTTCTTTATAGACTGAAATTTCTTCTGACAGTTCTTATGTGGTATTTCAAAGAACCTGGCCTTGGAAGAGTTAAAAATTGATGCTATGTTAGTAATAATTTTAAAAATGCTTTTCTCTTTGCAGAAAACACAAGTGACAAAGTTAGTATCCACATTACGGGAGAGGAAATATGGTGATTTATGTATGAGTAAACAGCATGAATGCCAATTTTTGCAAAATTAAATTATATTTTGCAAAAGAGCTATAATTTAGAATAACCACATTCAGAGTTTCAATAAGTTTGGTTTGTTTTGCTATGTTGTGGTGAATTGCTTTATAGTAATAAAGTGCTTAACTTATTTCATAAAATATATGTGGAGTGTTCTGTGTAATTGTTTAAAAGATGCAATGCTTGGGGGAATGTGATTTGTATTAAGACTGCTAGAAGACAAAGATAGGAGAGAAAACATAAACATTTGTACCACTAGTGAATAGCATATGTTAAACTGAGTTGATTTCCAAATTAATATCACAAACCAGTGTTTTCTTGTTAAAGCTTCTAAGAACCGAATTTTCAAGAGAGTTTTAGTTCAAACAATGTCAATCATGGGTTTAGAACCGTATATGTGCTGTTGTGTGTCAGTGAATAGTAGAAAGTCTGTATACTTTTGAAATTAGTTAAGAGAGATAATTACCAACTTATTAAAGGTTACAGTTAGTTGGCTTAAGACATTGGAAATCACTGTGGTATGACCTAAAAACTTCACTTTTGTGTTACCTAGGTATTGATATTAAACTGGCTGGTTATTACTAGATTTAAAAATAGAAAAAAAATCACATTGGATAAGAATTTTTATTTGATACTGTTATGATTACTCTGAGCATGTGGTTAAGTTTCTTTATCATCACACTGTAGAGTAGAATTGGCACTAGACGATGTCTATCTTGGACATATCCAAGAAAATTATTGAATTATTAAAGCAACATACCAATGTGACTGTGGTCTTACTGAATAATTTCATGTCATATTTAACACAGGAATATTGCACACCAGTGTACTAGTATAGCATCCCCCAAATCTGATTTATTGTTTTCTCTATTTAAAATTTAAATTCTTATAAACAAAAACTTTGACCAGTTACCAAATTTTAATGTAACAAACAATTTAAGATTAAAGGAAAAAAAGTGAGACTTGGAGAAATAAATTTAAACATTTAGGTTAAAGATACATTTTTTTAGTTCCATATTCAGATTCATTAACTCAATAGATATTACTGTGTATCATGCTAGGTGTTTCTAAATACATTATGTAATTTAATTCTCATTTAGACTCTAAATGCAGACAGGTTAAGGGTTTTTCTCAAGTCATGCAGCTTATAAGTGATAGAGCCAGTATTCAAGCCTCGGTCTTTTAAAGCTAAATTTTGGTGTACCTTCCTCAGTATCAGCTGCCTGTGACTTGAATTTATTTCTGTTACTTTGAATTGGTATTTGTTTTTAATGATTTTAGATGAGGATAAATTGAATGAATTGATGTGCTTAGACTACAGATAGTTTTTTTCGTGTGTGTGCAGTTGAGAGGTTTATCTGTTTATAACAGAAACCTGTATTTGTATAATTTCAAATGCCTTCAAATATATTAAACATATGTTCTTATTAGAAGCCTGAGAGACAGGGAAAGTATAATCAGTTTTACTACTGGGGTCCTGGTGGCACAATGATTAAGAAATACGGCAAGCTACGGCTGCTAACCAAAAGGTCAGCAGTTCAAATCCACCAGTTGCTCCTTGGAAACCCTATGGAGCAGTTCTACTCTGTCTTATAGGGTCGCTATGAGTTGGAATCAACTCGATTGCGATGGGTTTGGTTTTTTTTTTTTTTTTTTTTGGTTTTCACTATTGAGGAGAATGAGGCTTCTGTAGATTGTGGCACAGGATAGCCAGGATGAGAAGCCAGGTCATCCGGCTTTGATGTTGGCTCTTTTGATACTATTGTGTATGATGGACTATTCCATTTGGGCATGTTTTCTAAAATATGTGAAAATATTTGTTTGACATATTCAAAGTGGCATCTTTAGGTTGAAACCATTCAATACCTACTTCCTTGCCCCTCACTACACCATATAACATTTCCCTCCTATCTTCATGTGACATACATTTTCCCTAAACTTTGAAATGTTTACATATGCATCTAAAATTCTACTCTGTTCAGGCGTGGTTAAATTTTGCAAAACTGTTTCCTACTATTCTAATAGAAAGACATAGGAGAGAATGATTTGTGTCGTGGCTTGAGAAGAGTAAATGGTGGTAAACTACTGAGATCAACTTACTCCTGCTTCTCACCCTCATTCAGTGAAACTTAGCCCTCTTGAGTTTAGGAGACTCACTTTGACCTGTGGAAATAAAGCAACAGTGCACAGTCTTGGTATTAAAACCAGCTGTCAGTTTTTCTTACTACTTTTGTAATGAATTATTAGTTACTTGAACTAAACCATTGGTTCTACAATGTATTCTTGACATACAGAGTGAGTTTATACTTTAGTCTTCTCTATCCATAATAGAATCCGAATATGTTTGTTTTTAATGATTCTATACTTAGTAGGCTATGTGAATGAATTGTGTTTTGAGGTTCTCCTTTTTTGGGTATTATTAACCTAGTTCCTTTTCTGTGTCATATCAGACATGCCTTTCTGGGCAGTAATATATCACTGGTAATTCTGAACTGTGGAGTTCCCACAAATCAGTTTTAAAGTTACTGGAATTTGCTGGATGAGAGTGATGATAATGAGGGATGAGGAGAGACTTAAAACTAAGTGATGGTCCATTATTTATGAAAAGCACCCACTTAAGCTATCTCTATATTTTTCATCATAGTCATTACATTTTAAAAAACAAAAGAAATTTTAAAAAATAGCCTTCACTTTTTTTATATGGTTCAGGATAATTTATGTGAGGAGATTGAATTTTCTGTTACTGTATTATAGGAGATTGAAAGGTTTTTTCCTTTCTTCTCTCTTAATTTTAAAAGTGATTCTAAGTGGTCTGTTTCTGCTACCGACATATAATTATTTTATTCTCTGCCTTTTGTTAGACTATGATAAGAATTTTGATTCAGTATATTTATAAAAAACCTAAAAATAAAAAATAAAGTAGATCATAATTTCTTGGTATTCATTCAGTAACCTGAGAATTGAACTAGCATTAATAAATATTTTCCAGTGTTTTTGGAAGCGAACAAAAAAAAAAAAGTAATGTCCTGTCTAATAACAGCTTTGTAACAGAATTTTGAATAACATTTGTCCATTTTTGTTCATCTGTGTTTACATGATTATTCTAAAGCATGATGTTTGTGTAATATCTTTACCTAAATTATTTTGAATTTTGCCATTTCATTTTTTCTTCTTTTTTGTTGGGGGGGTGTCTCATCTTTGTTTTTCATCATCCTGGGAACATCGATGTCTTCTCTACTCTCTCACGTCCTTCTTTTTGTGTATTATTCCTTCTTTAGTAACCCTGACAAAGTGTAAGTACTTAACCAATGGTTCCTTTTGTAATTTTCATCATTGTCTCTCTGTAACTTTCCATCTTGCTTTTAGCTTTAACACCACCAGCAAATTTTGTTAGTATCTTTTATTTAAAAATTCTCAAATGTATTAAGAAGCATAAGAAACATGTTTTTCATACTAGAGAACTTCACATGAATCAGTGGGTGTGTTTAGAACACCCACATGTCTGTGATGGAAAAACAGCAAAACCTTCAGGGAGATAAGTATTATGGACAGTGTATACTGGAGTTAGAGATGCAGTTTGGGCCTCCCTTGCTGAGTATTTAAATAATTGGAATGAACATAATTTAGAACATCTATATTTTGAAATAAATTCTTTACTCTTATAGTTAAGTTTATATTCTATGCCAAATACATTTTTTAAAAAATAAAATCATTGAAATTATTCTCTTTTAATCATAGAATTATCAGAATGTAGAGTTTTAGAGACAGAAAGCACTAAGTAAATGTTTAAAACACCACATCATTAGAACAATCCATTAAGCTGTGGTAAATGTCTTAAGAGTCTAAAGTGTACTATACTTTTGTAAGTGTGTAGTGGCTAAAAATATGTTTAAGTAGTGTCATTTTATTAGTTTTTGTGTCTTAGCTTGACACCATTGTTTTGTATTTCTATGATCCAAGCCTTTTATGTAGGATAAGATAGTCTTATATGTGAAATTGGTACCATTTAAGAGTAAACTACATTCACTGACTGATAGAAATGTAAAATGATAATAATTTTAGTAGTAGGCCAAACATAAACTTTTTCACATAATTACATAAGGTAAAGAGTTAACGGCTTTGGAATTTGTATGTCTCAAAGACGGTGTGTTTATGAAGTAACCTATTCCTATTATTTCCTAATTTTTAAACATTTTATCTATTTTAAGGATGATTAGATTTTGTTCACTATTAATGAACAGTCTTTTAGGTACTTCGCTTCTAGAATCTTAAATATTACCATAAATTATAGTATGTCTACACTAATTTTGCATGTAAATATCACTGATTCTGTTCTTTATATATGCAGATTACCCATAGTCTTAGCACATGTATTGCAAAGAATATAATGAACATTACTGTGTGCTAGATACTGTGCAAAACATACATTATCTATCTCATTTATTCCTCAGAACAGTCCTTTTAAGTAGATACAGTTCACATTTCACAGATGGGAAAATTGAGACTTGGAGGAGCAAAGTGACTTGTATAAAACACACTGTGTGGAGGATGTATTGCTTGAACCTCTGTCTGTCTGATTCTAAAGCCAGTGTTATTGACCATAATTCACTGATGTTCTTCACTAGGAGATGGGAGGGTCGGGAGGATAGGGCTTGGGGGTCTCTTGCAGTGTACTGAGGCAGTTTTGATAGTGTAACTATTAAAATAACTATTAAAACGACAGTAGTCCTGTGGGGGCAGTTCTACTCTGTCATAGAGTTGTCAAGAGTTGTAATCAACTCGACGGCAGTGGGTTTTTGGAACCCATAGCACCCTAGGGAACTAAAGTGATGTCCTGGCACTCACGATACAATTAATAATGTTTTTTGTCCTTTGTTATGGGAAACAAATGAGAATAGCGAATTGTGTACTCACAAGGAACTGTGCCTAATGACACACTGCAAATAGTTAAAAAACAAACCAAAAAAACGACAGCAGTCTGGTGGCATGCTGAGAACAAGCAGTGAGTTCCGCCTAGCAGGAGTTGCCACTCACATCTCATCACACTTGACGCTCTTTCTCTACTCTGATCTTGTACCAATGGTTAGCTTAGTTCAGACTCATGTTCCTTTTTCTCTCTGAAATTAAACTCATAGCCTCAAAACAGTTTACATTTGTTCTAGTTTGGGGAGGGAGGAGAAGTAGGGAGTATTTATTATGTTCAGTAGATCGTGACTTAAAGTGCTAAAATAATGTATTTGTAAATTCCTTAATATTTATACTGTTAATAGAAAAATGAATTTTTTTTGCAAACTCTTGAGTCTTGTATTATGTAGTTAAAAAGTCTGTTTCACATGTATTATTTGATTCCTCAGAACAGCCCTGCTTTGTATGTGATATCATTGGCTTGTAAATGAAAAAATTGAGGCACAGTGAGGTTAATTGACTTTGTTCAAAATCACATATCTAGAAAGTCGTAGAGCCAAGATTTAAATCCAGGTCTTTTGGTTAATATTTCAGTAGTTTCTAGTATATCACAGCTTTTCTCCAACTACACAGATCCTGCACAACAGCTTTATTTAGTAAGAGGGGTATCTACACACATAACTGAGAAATTTTGCAGAAATTAACAGCACTTACTCTTTTCAGAATTATGTTTAAAATTGTTAGTTTAGTGTATATTAAACTATTTTTGGTTTCTGGGCCTGGTAAAGATATGATCATTTACTTTTGTGAAAGCCAGTCCACTCTAGCACCATATTAATATTTAACGGTGGTTACAAATGTAGTTCAGATCTGTGTTTTAGATGGTATAAGATGAATACAAATAAATTGAAATGGTTTGATTCTGATTTTAATTTTATACTGTGGACTTTTCAATTTCTAGTGATTTTTCTATTTTCTTATTATCCTCTTCCTTTCCTTTTCTTCATGTTGGAAATCTTTCTTCTGCTGCCTTCTTCTGTCAATTAAAAGGAAAATTCCACCTAAACGGTAATCTTTTCTGTTGAATACGTTGTTATATTATTAATTCATATTAGCATTGGTTTGTTAGTTGCTTTTGAGTCAGTTCCAACTCATGGTGACTCCATGTGTGCAGAATAGAATTGCTTTGTAGAATTTTCAAAGCTGTGACCTTTTGGAAGCAGATCACCAGACTGATCTTTCGAGGCATCTCTGGGTGGCTTTGTACCGGCAATCTTTCACTTAGTCTGGCGCTTAATCATTTGCACCACCCAGGCAGTAAAAAACATTTTTTTCAATTAAAAAAAAAAAACCTAGTCCACTGTATTTTAGAATAATGCTTTTTAAATAAAATAGAGACTTAATATACATGCAAAAGCAAAAAGACTTACATAAAAAGAACATTGAGGATTACATGTATGAATTATAAATACACCCTGTCTTCACTTATTGACATGGTTAAGTTCCAAAGACGAGGTTGTTATGTGAAATTGGCATTATGTGAAGATGAAGGATGACCACATCAGACCACAAAATGGAGGATGACTACATCGTTACATAACTGCCAAACCACTGAGAATCATGGCCCAACCAAGTTGACACATAACCTTTACCATCACAGCCACTGTTACTCTCGCCTTGCACCTCGGCGTTTGTTACTGTCAGACATGTCATTAACGTGCAAAATAGTTGGATAGTAGATTTTGTACTATTGTCATAAATATGAAATGTCAGATAACATGATAGTTGATAAGTAAGGAGAAGGTGTAATTTGGCACAAGATATTTTATCCTCTCAAAAGTTTTAACATTTTTAATCTTTTTTTCCCCCTTTTTAAACCTAGCCCACCAAGAAAACACATTGTGGAACGCAATACAGAGTTTTATCACATACCTACTCACAGTGATGCCAGCAAGAAGAGACTGATTGAGGATACTGAAGACTGGCGTCCGAGGACTGGAACTACTCAGTCTCGCTCTTTCCGAATTCTGGCCCAGATCACTGGGACTGAACATTGTAAGTAAAATCCTGGACATCCTAGTGGATGAATGTTCTTTGCCATGGAGAGTAGTATTTAGAGTGATTGACAGTTACCAGAAAACAACCCAGAGACAGTTTGCTTTTAAATTATGCCATGAATGCTATGAGTATAGTAAATAAGGCATTCACCCACTTAGAATTACATTGAAAAGTATAATAGTAGTGACAGTGTGGTATGGAATTTTTCTCAGTGGTTCTGTGAAGCTGTGAATATTTGGTACTGATTAGTGACGAGCCTGGTGGCACAGTGGTTAAGCACTTGGCTGCTAACCAATAGATTGGCAGTTCGAACCCACCAGCCACTCCATGGGAGAAAGATGTGGCAGTCTGCTTCAGTAAAGATTTACAGCCTTGGAAACCCTATGGGGTGGTTCTACTCTGTCCTGTAGGGTCACTATGAGTCGGAATTCAACTCGATGACAGTGGATTTGGTTTGGGTTATTTTAGTACCGGTGATTGTTTAAGTGGTTTGAGTTTACAGAAAAGCAAAGTAATATTGAATATCTTATTTTTCAGTGAAAGAATCTGAAAATGATAATACAAAGAAGGCAAAGTAAGTTCTCCATCTTTTTGTAAATTGAATGCTTTCCTTTCATGAGTGGTCGTCTTTTGGTTTTTCAAGTTTTCAAGTATAATGGTACGGCATTTTGTGTTTGCAATTAGAAGCTAAGCATTTAACTTTGATGCCTTTTGTGTGACTTGAATGTACAACTTACGATTTTTAAATTAGTAAGTACTGTCTGATTTTATGTCTAAGGCTTATTCTTAAGTACTGAAATAAGATGCAGCCAGAGGACTGTATTTTGGAGTGCTTTGCTAACAGTTCAGATCTCTGTGAATGAATGAGTTCATGCATCATCTTGCAGTCACTTTATTTTGGGCATAAAAATCGGTATTTCCAAGAATGTTCTATTGATTAATCTCTGTTATTTCTAAAGTGCTCTACTTTTTAAAAAATCTTTGCTATTATTAATAAAGCAGCTATGTGAAATTAAGCTTTTAAAAGGCATGCTTTCTGCATGATGAATTAAGTGTAGAAACTTTTTCTCTCTTTCTTATGACTCTTCTATCACTCTTTTTTCGTTTTTATTTCCACAGGGAAAAGATACCCCTTCACGTCTTTAGTCCTAAATACACAAAATTACGTGACTGGCACCATGAAGTTTCAGCACGTGCTCTTAACGTACAATGATTTATGAACCTTGCCCCAAAAGCAGCCAGCACATACCTTTTCATTCACTTTTTCTTTTCTTTCAACTTAATAGCAAAATCTGTATTAAATTTGCTTTATGAAAAAAAAATAGAACCTTTTCTATACTTTTCTAACAATTTCCTACTGTTGTAACAACGAGGAAGATGAACATGTCTTGTGCTAGTCAGTAGCTCGCAAATGTAAAACCAAAGAAAGCAAATTAAGGGACTAGATCTATTCAGTAGATTTGCACCTGTTTCCATTGTTGTTAAAGTAGTAACCTTAAAAAAGGAATTCTTCTTGTAAGTTGGATGTGTTTACTTGTAGGTTGTTTTGAGCAAAGGCGGATGAGCAAATAATATCCTTGTCAAATTTGAAAAATGCTTCATGTTATATCACTTTCCAAGATTACTTTTCAGTTCATTATTACAGTAATCTTGTGGGTTGTAAATTATTCTAAATAAGTGAATATGAGGAGGCAAGACTAAACAGAGAAGACTTTATTAGAGTTTATTGTAGATTTGGTATCTTTTAAAGCAGATACTATTCAGGATGACTATACGGAGAGGAGGAGGCCCAGAGTTGGATGCTACAAAAGAAAAGAATTCTTCCCCCTATGCGCAATGGGGAAATGCAGTGTTCTTCTAGTTTGTTTATGTTCAAAATCCTATTTTCTACCAAGGATATATTTCTAAGCTGATGAATGTTTGTGGGTATAGACAGTTTCTAGGCATTAACTAGTAAGATACAGAAAAAATAACTTTGCGTTGTTTTTACATCAGAGGAAGTGAACATAAAATAAATTGCAATATGAATGATTCTTCATGAGATATCAGAGAAATACTTCACTTAGTGATAAAAGCTACTTGTGTGTTGTCACTGTTCCTAAGAAGCTGTTTTGGGCAATATATAGATGTTAGATAGCTAACCAGAAATGCTTCTTTCTTGTAATATAATGTATTATATATTAGACCTAAACTCAATAACAAATAAATGCATTTTGAAGTTTGAAAAAGTATTGTAATAAAGTTGCCTTTAACTTAGCTCTGTACTTGTTCTGTCTTATTGAGGCTGGTAACAGTGCCATCTTCTTGTTACAAGATCACTGGGTAACATAAATAATTCTCTTGACATTTCATTTAGAAAACATTTTTAATTTTGTGAGTTTGTTAAAATATGAGTGTAGAATATGGCAGTGGCCCATGTTAGTTTTTTTTCCCCCTGAATTTCTATATTATTTAACATAACTTTTTGTGTGAGTAACATGTAAGATCAGTTAGACCATGGCATAACATAGAATTATTTGTGTGAAAACTGTTACGGATCTTCTCTGTGTCTGTGTCCATTTTTACTTTTCCAGATTTTCTTCACTTTAATGTCACAGTAGGCTATGACAGCTGTTTGATAATTTGGAGAAATGAACAGCAGTTTCATTTAGTGATTGGTTACTATTTAAAGTTTTGCCTGACAGATGGATTTAAAAAATAATTGTAAAACTTATCTATGCTCATTTCTACTATACTTCATAATATATTAGGATTCCTTTCTTTTATTGCATCAGTTCTTTTTCAGATCCTAAAAGGTCTTGCCTGCTTTTGCTTTTATGATCCTGAGATATATCTCAGTTATTACTGTATCTCTGGCCCTTGTAAGAAAATCTGCTTTCTTAGGCCAGGCTGTCCTATGATCTCAAAAAAATGATGGCTGAGAAGAAGATACAGTCAGAGTCTCATAAAAAATAAATGGTATAGGTAGAGTAAACATGGTGTTTTTCTCCAACAAATTTCTAGAGTTGAGAGAGAAAACCACTTGAAAGAGAGTTTTAGGTAAATAAAAATGGATTCCCTAATACAGACAAGAGAACATGTATAGAACTTTATAGCTTGCATTAAGTACAACTGAAAGTAAAATTTTAATACTTTGCCAATTAAGAATAAAGTATTCGATGTGTCATTGAAAACACAGACTTAGGTATGTGAAATGCTCCATATTTGAGCATAAGGGTAAATGTTCAGCAGGATCACAAAGGACATTCCATTTGACCCTGTCAGAACTGGAATTCCTGAACTCAGTGACTCTCTTAGGGACATCATATATTCCCAGCTTAAAAGCTAGCCTAAAATTATAAAAGCTTCCTGTAAAAATATTATTATAAGTCTAATGACCTAATTTATAGCTTGTTTTTGTTTGTCTCTTCTACAGAGTTTTTTTTTTTTTTTAACCATAGGCTTGTTTTTAGTGTGAAATTGGGAAGTTACTCTTAAGAATTTTCAGCATTTTTTTCTTGTAATGTTTTTATTAGTCAGAAGATGGAATGTTTCTCATACAGTCAAATGTATTTTCATTACCTTGAAACATATATTATCTGTGGAAACAGGAATACACCCATCTTGTATTATTATGCCTTTAGGAAGACTCAGATACAAAAATATCTTAGAGAGCTTATTTAATAAAATTGTGATATAAAGATACAAAGTCCTGTAAAACCAAACCTGATGTCATCAAATCGATTCTGACTCATAGCAACCATAAAGGACAGAGTAGAAACCACAGGGTTTCCAAAGAGCGGCTGGTGGATTTGAACTGCCGCCCCTGTGGTTAGCAGCCGAGCTCTTAACTACTGGAGCACCAGGCCTCCTGTGCGGGGGTGGGGGGGTGGGGGAGGCAGAGAAAAGATACAGAGTAGCAGTCCAGTAACTGTCCCAGATATTCTATAATGAATTGATTTTTTTACCCAGACAGATAATTTTGTAGTTATTGTGTTTCTGCTGTGTATTCAAAATCATATGAATCATATGTATTCATTCATTGCCTGCATTCATTCTTTCAAATGAATAATTACGGCATACTTACTTAAATACCAGGTACTGATCTATGTGCTAGGGTTACAGTAGTGAGTAACAGATAACATGAATACATAAACAAAATGATCTGAGATAATTGTAACTGTTACCAGGATAATAAAGTAAGTTAATATAAAAGGAATCTGGCTTAGACAGGGAAGAATTATTTTAGATTGTATGGACCTCTGAGGAGGTGATCTTAATGCCAATGTCTGAGAGGAAAAGGACTCAGCCATGTAATGATCTGGGGCAGTCAGTGTTCAAGGTAGAGGAAAAAATGTGGAGACCCTGAGGTAGAAAATAGTGTGGCAGGTGCACAGAACAGAAAGGACAGTGTGGCTGAAAGGTGGTATATGACGGGAAGCATTATATAAAAACATAATAACCCATCCAGCAGTGTTACAGAAGAAAGGCCTTGTGATCTGTTTCTGTAAAGATTACACACAAGAAAACCCTCTGAAGAAGAGTTAACACCAGTACTACTAAAGGTATTTCAGAGCACAGAAAAGGATGGAATACTACCAAACTCATTCTATGAAGCCAGCATAACCCTGATACCAAAGCCAGGCAGAGACACCAGAAAAAAAAGAAAATTACAGACTAGTATCCCTCATGAACATAGATGCTAAAATCCTCAAAAAAATTCTAGCCAATAGAATTCAACAGCATATCAAAAAAATAATTCATCATGACCAAGTAGGATTCATACCAGATATGCAGGGATGGTTCAACATTAGAAAATCAATCAACATAATCCATCACATAAATAAAACAAAAGATAAGAACCACATGATCTTATCAGTTGATACAGAAAAGGCATTTGATAAAGTCCAGCACCCATTTATGATAAAAGCTCTCAGCAAAATAGGAATAGAAGGGAAATTCCTCAACAAAATAAAGGGCATTATACAAAGCCAACAGCCAACATCATTCTAAATGGAGAGAGACTGAAAGCATTCCCCTTGAGAATGGGAACCAGACAAGGATGCCCTTCATCACTACTCTTATTCAACATTGTGCTGGAGGTCCTAGCCAGAGCAGTAAGGCAAGAAAAAGAAATAAAGGGCATCCAGATTGGTAAGGAAGAAGTAAAAGTATCCCTATTCACAGATGATATGATCTTATATGCAGAAAATCCCAAAGAATCCACAAGAAAACTACTAGAACTAATAGAAGATTTCAGCAAAGTATCAGGATGCAAGATAAACATACAAAAATCAGTTGGATTCCTCTACACCAACAAAGAGAACTTTGAAAAGGAAATCACCAATTCAGTACCATTTATAATAGCCTCCAAGAACATAAAGTACTTGGGAATAAATCTGACCAGAGACTTAAAAGACCTATACAAAGAAAACTACAACACATTACTGCAGGAAACCAAAAGACACCTACGTAAGTGGAAAAACATACCATGCTTATGGATAGGAAGACTCAACATTGTGAAAATGTCAGTTCTACCCAAAGTGATCTACAGGTACAGTGCAATCCCGATCCAAATTCCACAGCATTTTTTAATGAGATGGAGAAACAAACCACCAACTTTATATGAAAAGGGAAGAGGCCCCAGATAAGTAAAGCATTACTGAAGAAGAACAAAGTGGGAGGCCTCATACTACCTGATTTTAGAACCTATTATACTGTCACGGTAGTCAGAACAGCCTGGTACTGGTACAACAACAGACACGTAGACCAGTGGAACAGAATTGAGAACCCAGATGTAAATCCATCCACCTATGAGCAACTGATGTTTGACAAAGGCCCCTAAGTCCATTAAATGGGGGAAAAGACAGTCTCTTTAACAAATGATGCTGGTATAACTGATTATCCATCTGTAAAAAAAAAATCAAACAGGACCCATCTCACACACCATACACAAAAACTAACTCAAAATGGATTAAAGACCTAAATGTAAAATCGAAAACAATAAAGATCATGGAAGAAAAATAGGGACAACACTGGGAGCCCTAATACATGGTATAAGTAGTATACAAACCATATCTAAGAGAACACAAACACCCGAAGAGAAACTAGATAACTGGGAGCTCCTAAAAATCATTCATTCACTTATGCTTATCAGAAGACTTCACCAAAAGACTGAAAAGAGAACCTATAGACTTGGGAAAAAATTTTTGGCTATAACATATCCGATAAGGGTCTAATCTCTAAAATCTATAAGATACTGCCACACCTCAACAACAAAAAGACAAATAATCCAGTTAAAAAATGGGCAAAGCATATGAACAGACACTTCACCAAAGAAGATTTTCAGGCGGCTAACAAACACGTGAGGAAATGCTCACCATCATTAGCCATTAGAGAAATGCAGATCAGAAGTACAGTGTGTTACCATCTCTCCCCAGTAAGGCTGGCACTAATCCAAAAAACAAAATGATAAATGTTGGAGAGGTTGTGGAGGATTGCAACTCTTACGCACTGCTGGTGGGAATGTAAAATGGTACAGCTGCTTTGGAAAATGATACGGCGTTTCCTTAAAAAGCTAGAAATAGAAATAGCATATAATCCAGAGTTCTCACTCATTGGAATATACCCAAGAGAAATAAGAGCCATCACACAAATAGACATATGCACACCCATGTTCATTGTAGCACTACTCACAATAGCGAAAAGATGGAAACCACGTAAATACCCATCAACAGATGAATGAATAAACAAATTATGGTACATACGCACAATGGATAGCGATAAAATGATGAATCTGCAAAACATCTCACAATATGGATGAATCTGGAGGGCGTTATGCTGAGTGAAATAAGTCAGTCACAAAAGGACAAATAGATTTTTAAAAGAACTCAAGAAAAGGTTTAAACACAGAAAAAGCATTCTTTGATGGTTACGAGGGGAGGGAGGAGGAGTGAAATCACTAGATAATACACGAGAATCAGCTTCAGTGAAGGGAAAGACAACACACAGTACAGGGGAAGTCAGCACAGCTGGACCAAAGCAAAAGCTAAGAAGTTTCCTGGACACATCCAAACACTTTGAGGAACAGAGTAGCTGGGGCTGGGGCCTGGGGATCATAGTTTCAAGGATCATCTAGGTCAGTTGGCATAACAAAGTTTATAAAAATGTTCTACATCCCACTTTGATTAAGTAGCATCTGGGGTCTTAAAAACTTGCAAGTGGCCATCTAAGATACATCAATTGGTCCTGTCCCTCTTGGAGCAAAGGAGAATGAAGAAAACCAAAGACACAAGGAAAATACTAGCCCAGAGGACTAAAGGACCAAATGAACCAGAGACTCCATCAGCCTGAGACCAGAAGAACTAGATGGTGCTCACCTACCACCAATAACTGCCCTGACAGGGAACACAAAAGAGAGTCCCGGACAGAGCAGGGGAAAAATGTAGAACAGAACTCGAATTCACACCAAAGACCAGACTTAATGGTCTGACAGAGACTGGAGGAACCCCTGAAACTCTGGCCCCTGAAAGTACTGTTAACCCAGAACTGAAACCATTCCCAAAGCCCACTCTTCAGACAAAGATTAGACAGAACTGTGAAACAAAAAATAATACATGTGAGGAATGTGCTCCTTAGTTTAGTCAGATATACGAGACCGAATGGGCAGCTCCTGTCCAAAAGCAGGATGAGAAGGCAGGAAGGGACAGGAACTGGTTGAATGGACACATGGAACCCGGGATGGAAAGGAGGAGTGTGCTGTCACATTGTGGGGATTGTAATTAATATCGCAGAACAATATGTGTATGAATGTTTGAATGAAAAATTAACTTGAGCTATAAACTTTCACCTAAAGCACAATAAAGGAAAGAAAGAAAAGAAAACCCTCGAGCAGTTCTGTCTAATACATGGCATTAGAATTGACTTGATGGCAACAGGTTTGTTTTTTTTTTTAGGTAGCATAGGGAACAGAATGCCCTGTGAATCATACATGCAGCCATGCAAAAATAAAACCTTGATGTATCAAAAATGTGAGCTATAATATTCTTTTTGAAATTTAGTGATGAGTTTGATAACTTAATCCTCCTTTAAAACCCTGGCCAGAATTGTTTGGATTCATTTCTTTTGCTTATCCTATTCAAGAAAATTCCTTAAACCGAGTAAATATTTTCTCGATCATTTTTTCCAAAATAAACTTTTTTTTTTTTTTTTTTTGGTTAAAGATAGTAAAAAAAAAAAAACAAAAAACAGAGGGGCAAATCCTTAGGTTCAGATTTATAACTGACTGACTACTGTCTGCCCCTGAGTTTCCACTTGATTAAAGTATGAAGTTAGAATCTGTGTTGACACTGTAATGCCAAGCAAGATACTGCTTAAATGAAGGGCTTGATACCACAGTTACTGGGAGCCTGGAGGACAGACAGCCTTCAGCTGTCAGTCCTTTCTGTAATCACCTCAGTTGCAGAACCCAGCATTTCCCAGCCACAGCCACATTCAGTGAACTGATTGATGGGGGATGTGGGGAGGATAAAAAGCCTAGCCATTTCAGCCCAATTAGGAACAACTCAGAAGGGTCATTCTTGCTCCAAAGCTGCTGTGGGGTCGGCGAAAGCTATCATAGGGCCTGTATGGCCACTCGACTTCTCTTTCTGCCCACTCCTGCTTGCCGTCCTCTTCCTTTAAGGTGTTGGCACTTCGTAATAAGAATCCTCCACGCTGAACTCTGTCTTCTGTAGAAGTTGATCTATGACGGAATCATAATCTTTTAGATCCCAATTTGGACCTCAGGCTCACAGGTTCCCTTCAGCATGGTCCTGGTCTTCTCGTTGTTCTTACACACCCCTTCTCCTCAAATTTTCAGCCCAGATCACAAACACAATGTTTAGAGTAGGGATGGATTGCCCTGTTTTTCACACATGTGAAATTGTGCACTGCAGATTAGTAAGGAAACACAATTACTGGTTAATCTGCCCCTGGTTTAGAGAAGTCTTTAAAGTGAAAGATCAGTTAAGGTCAGCCTGGAAAGTGTATGGAAGTCAAAACGGAGATAGATGGATTTACTTTCCTTTGTCTCAAGGAAAAGATGTGTTATTGCCATCAGAGGCAGCCTTGGAGTGTTTTGTTTGCTTTGTTTTGTTGTTATTTATGGTTTGTTTTTGAACACTATCCAGAAAGACCACTCTTTCCTGATCTCAGAGCCCTACTGCCAAAAGTTATGAGTAGTTAAAGGCGTTTAGAAATGAATCTAGTAACAGTTTCCGTTGAGTCAATTCCAGCTCTTGGTAATCTCCTGTGTATCAAAGGGGAGCTGTGCTTCATAGGGTTTTCAGTGGCTGGCTTTTCTGAAGTAGAGAACCAGGCCTTGCTTCTGAAGCACCACTAGGTGAACTTCAACCTCCAACTTTGGGTGAGCAGCTAAGCGCATTTACCGTTTGCACTGCACAGGGACTCCAGAAACGAAATATTGTCGTGGTTACATAATGAAGCAATGAAATGAGAAGCTTCAAAATGGAAAATTAGAATTAACTTTTGAGTAAATGGCTACTAACAAAATATTACAATTTTGCATGCTATAATTTTCTGTATGCAGCATTTTAGAATCAAATGTATTAGCCGTTTAATCAGTCATTTAATAAATTTTATTTCTGCATATATAACCTTTCCTTCCCATCCTTAAAAATCTACCTCTAGTTCTCTTCTGGGAGATGTTGATGCGGAGGAGCCTGTGGAAATGTGTGGGGGCATATGCAGATGCAGATATTATAGGGTCAGGGGATGTTGCTGGGAGGTTTAGGATGCTCAGTGTCTTCTAATGCACTGAATAATCCCATAAATGAAGAATCATCCTGCCCATGCCAGTGGTGTGCCGCTGAGAATGACTGGTCCGAATGCAAATACTCCCTCTTCCAAGGTTTTCTTATCCCTTTCCATAACTCGAACCTCAAATTCTCTTCCAGAGTGTACTCGCCTCACCCCAACACACACTAGAAATAATTTTCTCATTTCTACAGTAACATAATTTATCATTTTTACTTCTCTTTTGACACCCTCTTTTCTGATTTGTATTATGGATATTTATCTACATGTCCTAAATCTTTAACTGGAATATGAGCACTTCGAAGGTAGAAGTCTTTATACTAATATAAATTGAAAGTGAAAAGCATTCTAATAGGCATGATATTTCTTTCATCTGGATGCAACTGTAGCTGTATATGTAAATATTTATCTATACATTAAATAAAATGCCTAAATTTGGAGGTGGAGAGTTGTAAGATTCATCTCTGGTGAACTACTTCTTAAATTAGAAATCTATCCATTACCTTTCTGCAGTAACCCTCATTTTGACATTTAGCATTTAAGAAAAAGTTATTCTTAAGTAGAATCACTGACTTGGTCCCAGTTGAAAACATTATTGTTACCTCTCTTGTGGTGCCTCCTTTTCTACTTTGTATTGTAGGTATTTGTATATATGTCCTATATTGCCAATTAGAGTATAAGACTATATGCTCTTTGAATACAAAACTTTGTGTTGCCCACTGTATTTTGTTACTAATTTGGTTATCCCCCACTCACTAGTGTTTATTAATTGAATATGATTGCATATTTCTCCAGTTCTTTAATTTTTACATTGTAAATTGTTTACATCATGTTTTCACTTGAATATAAATTCAGTATAAGGTAAATTTTTGATAAAAATGACGATGTTAATTCCTGTATTGTACGTACACAGGGACTATAAATTGCTTGAAAGGAGACTTGTTATTGTGTTTTGGATAACCTGGTGTCTATTAGTTAAATAGCTGTGGAAGGTGTTTTTTCATTAAATGAAGGTTTGTTTCTTAATGTATCTTCCTTTGTGTTTTTTGGTCTGTTTCAACATTAATAGCACAGTGATTCCTGTGAGGAGAGAATGCCTAATTTTTGAAACAGGTATATGAGATACTTAGTTGGTGTTCTGATTGGAAAAAGCAATAGAAATAATTTTATCATTACAAAAGGAAATGTTAAAAGTTGAAAATCTAATCTAAAACACTGATTAAAAAATAGCAACAACCATATTATTAATAACATATTAATAACAGAAAGCTAATAATAATATATGCAGCCTGCCAGAATAGAGAATTATGGGAGGCCGTAGAAAATTTCATCTAAAGATAATTCTTTTAAAAACATATAGACATCTGAAATACATCAAATTGTCAAATGCAGTATAAGTCACTTTAAGTTAAAGGATTCGTTTGATCTCACCATTTTCTCAGTTTCTACTATACAGTAAAACATTTATCGAATAATGCAGTTTTATATTTTTATGCTTGTGTAAGTGTATATAAGTAAGCATAAAGTAGCATTTTAATTTAGCAAAAAGATATCTAAAATTATCATCATTAAATATACTTTTATCAATCTCTCTGTTATCTCCCTTTCTCAGTGAGTGATGGATTCTGATTTTTCACATACTGTGATTAAGAATCATGATATAGATTCCCAATTTTCAAGGAATTAAATATATTGTAAAATGCTCTTCAAGGGAGGAGTGATTGTTTCCCCTTTGAGTAGGAAAACAAATGTGAGTCACCAGTTACACTACAAGAAACTGAAACATTTATGGGAAAAAATATTGTCTTATAGGACGTCCTATAGCACTAAATAATGTCCACATGATTTCTAGCTGAAAGCCACCAAAATTGGATTTTGGCACTGAAGAATAGATCTACAGTAGCTTCTTGAGCAGATGCCTATCACCTTTGTACGTTCATTAGAGATTGAGAAAATAGAAACTACGTAAATATTTCCAGATACATTCTTTTTATGGCAAAATTTTTTAAATTTTAGGTTGTTCACAGGTATGATCCACATAAAATTGATTAATAATGAAAGATAGTTTGCTTACCTGCCACATGTCATTATTGGTACGTTTCACAAACATACTGGACTTCGGTTATATATTCGTGCTAAAACATATGACAGTTGAGAATATTAACTTAAAGCCAGTATTTTTTCATAAGCTATGCAGAGAAATCAAGAATCATTCCTTAGTCTGATATTCTCCCATATTTTCATGAGGTAGAAATTAACTTACAGCCTTGCCAGAAAACACAGCACACCAGGGCTTCCACAGCATGGTCTAATATAAAAAAATAAAATAACAGCCAGATAACCATCATATACATTTCCACTAAATCTGTTTACCAACCTAAAAAAAAGACCACAGGTTAAACAAAAATGGGTATATATTCAAGTAATAATTTTTTTCTGTTGCAAAATATGGAATATTTGTAATCAATCTCCTTTTATTTTCTACTGGTGGATTCTGTTTTATGCGGATGCTGCCCTGGCGACTAAATATGAAGGTCGCCATCTATCGACCATGAGTAATTACTACACTTCACTTCCTCGTAAGATACAAAACAAGCCAAACCCATTGCCATCAAGTCAATTCCAACTCATAGCCATGCTACAGGACAGAGTAGAACTGCCCTATAGGATTCTCAGGGCTGTACAGTCATGCGTCGCTTAATGTCCACGATACATTCTGTGACGTAGGACATCGTGATTTGGACACTGTCTGAACACCATATTATATACTGCTGCTTCCTGTGAGTTGAAGCACACACTTATACAGTAAACATTTTATTTTTAAGTAGGGAAAGTTCACATTAAAATAATGATAGAAAGTACAATATAGTATGTACATAAGCCAGTAACATAGGCATTTATTATGACTATCAAGACATATGTATTATAGGTTGTATATGTATTGTACCATTATATGCCTGGCAGCACAGTTGCTTTGTATGCAAAAGACATAAGATACACTTATCACATGCGGGAAGCTGCTGCATCTGCTACGTCAGATTATGTCCGCTATGTCCCATTCTCCGATCAGGATTTCTGAACTCTCTTATAACCTTATGTGACCACAGACATATATGTGGTTGAATGTTGCCTAAACAGATGTTATGTGGCACGACTGTAATCTTTGCGGAAGCAGGCTGTCATGTCATTCTCCCATGGAACAGCTCGTGGGTTCGAACCGCCAGCCTTTGAGTTAGCAGCCCGGTACTTAACCACCGTGCCACCAGGGCTCCACTTGTAAAAATAGTACTTTAAAATTATTGAAACAAGGAACATAGTTTCTATCTACCGTATTTGACTTGCAAATTATTTAATTCTTTGTTTAATTCTGGAAATTCTCATGTATGTTTCCTAAATTAAACTGGAAAGATTACCATTTAAAAGTATTTTTATTCATCAAAATATACATTACTGTTTTGATTGAAGTATGTAAAAATTGACTTCCATAGTGCAGATGATTCACCAAATTCCTTAGAAGCAGAATTTTATCTGACCAGCAACCATTGTTATGATACTGTTTTGAGAAATGCTTTCCACCTCACCTTTCGAGAGGTAAATTGCACCATAAAATTATTTTACTGGACTAAACCCAAAAAAATGCATTGTAGTGTTAATTTTCCTTAGATACAAATTCCTTTGGTTTTATTATTTGGGTAGGAGGCTTGAATTAGGCAATTTTCTCCCGTTGTATATTCTCATGTTTGTTTGGAGGTGCGCTATAGATATTATCCTAGTTTTGTAGAGTAAACAATTATTTTTTCCTGGAACATCCTTCTGTTTTAGAAATGGAGAAGAGATTTAGAAACCCCCAGGAAATTCTAGATTATTTATTTTCTCTACCCAACACTGAAGACACCTGAGATGAGGAGCATGATAAGGATGCCTCGGGAGAGTTTCCAGACTTGTGGAATCTGTAGCACATTCTAAAGGTAGGAACAACACTGACATGGTAGTAGAAAATGAGGAAGCAGTGGATGTTGCAGAGGAAAGGGATGAAGCAGGTGACGAAGACCATGATGAAGGGAAATGATGTGAAGATGTCTCCTACTTTGAAAATCTATCTGCCTTGCTTCATCAGCGTTCCAAAGTTTACCCTGAATGGACCCACACAGAGAAGCAAATTATTTTTTGTCTCTATTTACAGAAGAGTTTGGAAACTATTAGGGACCAAATGAATCTTTATGCGACCTAGGAGTGCTCCACATGATCTAGAGGGCAGGATATTAGAAGGGTATCCGAAAACTGGTAGCCTACAGCTGTAGAAGAAGTAAAGGTGTACACTGCTGTACACATAGTAATGGGCGTAAACGTCTTGCTGGAGCATAAGCATTATTAGTCCAGTGACCCCAGCCTGGGTGTTGTTTCAGTTCCAGACCTTATGACTGAAACAAGATTCAAGAAATTGACCAAAAACTTACACTGCAATGACGATTCAAAAGCCGTGCCCAGAGGATAACTGGCTCTAGGACCGGCTTCACAAGTTGCACCCGATTGTCAATGCTTTCAGTAGCCACCTGAAGGAGGTGTATGTGCCATCAAGCGTGATGGCAGTTGATGAAAGCATAGTGCCATTCAGGGGCTTTTCATCAATAAAACAATGCATGCCCATAAAGCTCATCAAGTATCGGTACAAACTTCGGTGCTTGGCTGACTCAGAAACTAGCTTTGTGAGTCAGTTTGATATCTACTATGGAAAAAAAAAGGCATAGACAATGACTCATCTCTCTCCTTCAGTGAGAGTGTTGTGCTTGGACTATGTCATCCGTGATACCATTCTCATTGGCTCATTTCCTTCGATAATTATTTTACATCCTATCACTTGATAAAAAGCATGAACACAAGGGAACTGTATGATGTCGGCACAGTGCAAGCAACTAGAAAGGGGCTACCAGACATGCTGAGGAGGAAAGATGATTTACAGTGTGGAAAATTTAGATTTCGTACTAAAGGATGTATTTCAGCAGTAAAGTGGCAAGACAATAAACCTGTGACAACTTTGTCAGTGCTCCACAATCCAAATGATATCACTGTTGTCAAAAGAAAGAACAAAGACGGTTTCTTCTCAGAAATCCCTTGCCCAAGAGCAGTTGCAGCATGCAGTGCCATTATGGGAGAAGTGGACCACTTTGACCAGAGGCGTGAGAGGTATGTAATTGGAAGTCGCTCTCTCAGATGGTGACATCGACCGCTGTATTTTCTTATTGACCTTGCCATTGTAAACAGTTTTACAATGTGGAACTATAACCATGGAGGAAGATGTGACCAACTGTCCTTCAGACTTGCTCCAAGTAGGCAACCTTCTGTGTGCCGAAAAGGAAGAGAAGAGGAAGGCCCTCATTTCTGGCCATGTTCAAGCCAGGAGTAAGGGGGTGCCAGATGAGGTACGGCTCCAAAAGAATGGAAGGCATTTTCCCGTCAGTGGATCTAGAAGGTAATGCAGAGACTTCAGCACTAAGACAGAGGAGACTAGAACAAAATTTATATGCAGGCCTTACCAGATGCCTTTATGTATTATACCACGTTTTGAAAAGCTTCACGAAGTAGAATAAAAAAGCTAAGATAAAACTATTTCATCATTGCCTCATATCACCAATATTTCCTACCTCAGGTGTCTACTGGGGCATATGTGTCCCACATAATATGTATCAAAATCCATATCTTATAACAAAAATTTAGAAAGATTTCTTGAATAAGCATGCCTTCCATTAGTGAAAACGCATAATATCAACAAAAAATTAAAAGGAAAAAATAATTTGGTCTTGAAAGGGTTAACAAGTTTAAATTGTCATTCCAATTAAATGGGAAACCCAATATAGGATTTTAATCATGGGAGTGACATCTGATATGTGTTTTTGAAAGATCACTGTAAATGCTATAGAAAATTAATGGTAAGGGAGCAATAATGGAAGTAGGAGACCAGTTACGAGTATTCTCATGTTTAGGCAAGAAGTGATAGCGGCTTAGACCACAGAGGTAATAATGGAGATGAAGATAATTAGATAAGTTTATATTTTAGAAGAAGAGTTGACAGGAGTGTGGAGATCTTGGGAGACAGGGAGATGGACAGTGGTAAGAGCCAGTGAATTTGGTGAGGGTTTATTGGTAAGACCAATTAAATTAGTATAGTCAAGAAGCTAATAATAGAATCAAGATGTAGAGGAGAGAGCAAGTTAGAAAAAAAAGCAGGGTGCTTAAAACCCAGATTTCAGACATACTGTACTTGTTGAAAAAGTAAGAGTTATGAACTTTGGAGTGCATGGCTAGGATATTCCCAGCGAAGAAGTGTAAGAATTTATCAGTCTGGTTATTCAGTCACTCATGATGATGTTACCAAGCAAGGTTGTTGGAATGGGGTAAAGAGGAAGGTAGTGAGTGAGAGGTTAAACAGTGGATGAGGTAGGGTCAAGACAATGAGATGGGTAGATAATTAGTGGTATTGTCTGATGACATGTACCTCAGAGAAGTTGGAATTTTGGAGGATCAAGGATGGCTGATGGTGGGTAAACAATAATGAAGAGGACACTTGCTCTGTTTTCAAATATGTAAACATTTGGGATATAAGGGAAAAGTCATCATCTGTGTCAGGGGACTGCAAGAAAGGTGTAGAATGATAGAGGGTGTGTGAGGGCTGTCAGGGATGGGAAATTGGTCAGATTAGGAGATGCACAAAGCAGTAAAGAAATAAGAGTCTAGGAGATAGCAAATAACCCAAGAGGTTTGCACTGCTAGCTGTAGCAGGTAAACACGGATGAAGAACATGATGGGATTAATCCTCATGGGCTCATAGAGAAAAGTGAACACCAGGATGTAAGCTTCACAAGGGCAGGAAATTAAAGCGGACAGTAGAATATGTCAGGATGCCTGGCACATAGTGGGAATTCAGATCATTTTTAATTGTTAATGAATTAATGTAGTGAGTGATTAAGTGGAAGAGCTCAGGACATGTGATCCCAAATATTTAGCTGGAGAGCATGTGGCTGCTCAGTTACTGATCTTTCATGCTGGCAGGACACTCACTAGAGGATCAGGTGAAGTGGTGGCTTTCTCAAGACACCTGGCCTCACCAAGGACTCATGGTGAGTGGCTCTTTGGCTGTAGGCATTCAGACAGATTCATTTATGTTTTTTAAAAAGTAGCAGATTGACTTAACACTATTTATTGAATAACACATTGTTTAATCCTGTATCTAAAAAAATATCTTTATCATGTATAAATTCTTATTTTAATATGAGAATTACATTGAAACTATAAAATGGTAGATTTTTGCCCCATATAAAAAGCTGTTTCTAACAAGTAGAAATCTCTGAGAACAGTTATGACCCAGTGAAGAAAATGATGATCCAAAAGTGAGAAGAGAGTAAGTGCCTTGCAGTATTGACATGTCCAGTAGTAAAGGATGTGGTAGAGGGATTCAGGCTTTTTATTCAGGGATTTTTCCAAGTGATTTTAAGTTGTCTTTATACCCTAAAATCTTTATATTATATATATTTTTATAGACATAGTGTAGTATATGCTAATTTTTTTGCCTGTCTTTTCTTTAGACCCTAACAGAATATTTTCTCAAAAGAGATCAAGGGATAGTATAGATAACTAAAAAGTTCACATAATATTAAGACTGGACACTTAATAATGGCAAAAATCCATAAAGGAAAGGCAACAGCAGGGAGATGTGTATGACGTAAGACAGAGTTTGAAAGATGTGAAGAAAATGGAATATAAGAACAAAGGGCAAACTCTACCACCAACACAAAGTCCCATTTCCTTTAGAGACTCTCTTTTTGTTTCCCTTATCTTTTCCTTGCTTCAGGAAAGTGGGAAGCTACTAGGCAAATAATTTCTTTAAGTCAGTCCTTTTTTCTTGGCTCTCACAGAAAGTAAACCTCATTTTGTGTAGTGTTTTCATGCTTGATAATTTACTTCAAAGCCTTGTTTTAGCCTTTAACAGTCATGTCTGCTCTCCACATACAAAGCAAGGATGCCCCTACTTGCCGATTTTTGAAATGCTCTTCAAGATACCATCTGCAGTAAACCCTGCGAAAGTCGGAATCTCTGTAGGGTGGAAACCTGTCAGAGAAGGAAAACTCGAATATTTTCCACTCAATAGAGAGCGATAGAAAAATGGTGATTGCATCCTGTCAAAGACGGAAAACTTGCCAGACCCGGAAAAAAAAGGCAATCCCTTTGAGTTTTGGCTCTCACAGGATTCACTGTAGAATAAACACAGAATTGCTGCTGTTGTTAGGGACCATCGAGTTGGTTCCGACTCATAGCAACCCTGTGTAAAATAGAACGAAACACTGCCTGGTCCTGTGCCATCCTCACAATCCTTGTTATAGTTGAGCCCATTGCTGCAGCTGCTGTGTCAGTCTATCTCGTTGAGGGTCTTCCTCTTTTTCACTGATGCTGTACTTTACCAAGCATGATGTCCTCCAGGGATAGATCCCTCCTAATAACGTGTCCAAAATATGTGAGATTTAGTCTCACCATCCTTTCTTCTAAGGAGCATTCTGGCTGTCCAAGACATATTTGTTTAATCTTTTGGCAGTTCATGGTATATTCGATATTCTTCATCAACACCATAATTCAAAGGCGTCAATTCTTCTCGGTCTTACTGACTAATTGCCCAGTTTCTGCATGCGTATGAGGCTGTTTAAAACACCATGGCTTGGGTCAGGTGCACCTTGGTCTTCAAGGTGACATCTTTGCTTTTTAACACTTTAAGAGGTCTTTACAGCAGATTTGCCCAGTGCAATGCATCGTTTGGTTTCTTGACTGCTGCTTCTATGGGTGTTGATTGTGGCTCCAAGTATAGAATTATCAGGCTCAGATAATGGTTTTAGGCCACTACAGAGACAAAGACTATTGAAATCAATTAATAAATTTAGCTTGTGATTAAGAGTGCCAGAATTTTCTAGCTATGGTTTAGATGATTTAATTTGCCAGAAGGGGGATAATCGTTACAAGTGAACACGCTTACCATATTTATTTTCAGGAAGCCAGTGGAAAATACTCACTTTTCTAGGTGACTGGCAGTTTTTTTGGCTAAAATAAATAGCTTTGCTATGCCAGTGAACCCCAGAAGTGCAAAATCCAACTATGACCCTGATATATTCCAATTTCTGCTTAACAATAATATTATTAAGTGAAAGTTTGCTTTGTGGAAGAATGAAAATACCAGAAGCAACCCATTGTGGTTTCCCTACTTTACATGCATGTAAAATAAATATTCGCAGGTTTATATTTTTTTTCTCTCATTGAAATCTTATCTTGCGGAAATGTAGTAAATTGCTCTCTTTAATCATTTTATGAGACTTATATGGAGAATATGAAGGCATTTAAATTTCTAATTGAAGATGAAGGTTTTATGCTAAAAAGAAAGTTTCTGCATTCATTTTAGATATTTTACAGTTTACCATTTGTGAAGAATCTATCTTGATATGGTTTGCATATAATTCCTCCAAAATTTGGGTGAACCAAATGAACATTTTGAAATTTTATTAGTGATAGAGAGCTTTAATAGTCTGCAACCTGAATTCTGTTCTCTCCACACCACTGAAGTTACTCTTACCATGGTTGCCAGTACAGGTGGCTCCATCATGTAGTAAATTTATGAGTTTAGCAAATTACTAGGGATAATTTTGGTACCTGTATTATAAGATTATTAAAAGAATTAAATGAAATGATGCCTTATACATATTAAATGATTAAATAGCTTTATTATTAATAATAACTTTATATATAAATTAGATGAACTAAAATGAAATTAATAATATTGTTATCAGTAGTGACCAAGATCCTGAATTGTGTAAAAACTTAATTGTTCAAGAAATTGAACAATTAGTCTAATGTGACTGGAATTTAGTGAATATAGTGAAAATTGGTGTGGAAAGATATTGGAAATGTAGATCATAGCAGGTCATTCAGGGATTTATAGAGCATGTTCAGGATTTTGGATTCTATCATAATAGCAATAAGAATCTATTGCTAGACTTTGATCAAAAGAATGATATGATCAAATTATTTTTTCCTCAAGGCACCCTGACTAGACTAGATCATGCTAGATAATACAAATGATCAGTGGTGCAGGATATGGCAAGGAACAAAGAGAGCAGTTAGACAGTTCTTTAGCCATTGGTATAAGGTAGTGCTTACAAGATGAGAGAGGGTGGTGGCAATGAAATGGGGACAGATAGGTGGATTCAAGATATACTTCAGAGGTAGAATCATTGGGACATGGTGATGGATGAGGTGAGCTGGTAAGGGAAAGGGAGGTATCAGAGTTATCAAGGTTTCTGGTAATGGTAATTACACAAATTGGAAGAACAGTTTTGGGGAAAGGTGTTATGAGTTCAGAGAGTCTTAGAGCTCATTTTGAGAAAGGTTAATTCACTTAGGCTATGAGACAGCCATAAAAATAATAAAAGCAATTCAAAATATGGGTTGCTGCTCATAGAAGAGAGCTGAGGTGGAGGTGTAAATCTGGAACATTAGTATATAGATGGTGTTTAAAGCTATGGGAGAGGATAACGACACTGTAGTGACAATAGAGTACAGAGAAATAAGGCCCAGGAGAGAAGGCCTAAGGGAAATTAATAGTGAAGTAGTATTAAAAACAGGTAAGTATACAAGGTCAAGGCACAGAAGACTGGAGGAGAGAGGGAGTCGTCATTTATATCAAATGCTGAAATTCAGTAAAATGAGAAATGCAAATTGTCAATTGAACTTAGCCCCAAGCAGATCATTAGTGATGTTGGCAAGAATATGGTTTTATGGAGTGTTGGGGGATGAGTCCAAGTTGGAATGATTAAAGGGTGAAGGCAGGTGAAGAAGTGGAGACTGCATGAGTATGCTTTTATTTCACAGAACTTGACTGTTGAGGGGAATAGGAACATGGAAGATCAAGGTATGTTTTAAGAGAAGGTACATAGCATTTGTGAATAGAGGTTCAAAGCATTCAATGGAGAGGAAGAGATGGAAAGAGAATTCCTCGCACTGGTCCTGAAAGACGATAAGGGTGTTAAGTTAATAAGATGGACAACCTTATGCCTAATTTGCCTAGCAGATTGTTAACTTGAGTCCACACTGAAAAGCATAGAAAGACACAATAAAGAGTTGGCAGCAAATAGTTCTTTGTTCATCTTTACTGAGAAAAGCAAGCCAAATGGCTACAAGCCCAACTCTCCAGACATATCTGGGAATGGAGAAAGGATTCCTGTCTTTCTCTGGTGAGAAATGAAAACTCATTTAAATAACAGACAAAGCAGAAAGTCTGGCTGTTGCAAAGGTAATATGAATCATAGCCTCTTCCAACCCTAAAAAGGAACAAATATTAGGAAATGTCAGATGAGAATAAATATCGATGTCTGTTCCATATTAAATGAGGTAGTTTAAGATTTTGTCTTACAGCTAGTGTTTTTAGAGGTTGGCTATACAGAGGCATAGGTAATCTGTGTGCATAGCACATGGAAAACCTGTCAGCTGCATTTGTTTGGAAGTTTGGAAACCTAGCTTAAAAAACAGTATTTCATGGGTTATATGAGCTTTATTCTCAAGTGGAACTCAAATTTTTCCAGTGACATAGTTCATGGAGGTGTTTGGAGGGCTCAACTCCCCCCCCCCTTTTTTTCCTTAAACATCTTCATTGTTAATACATAGATATTTAATAATTCCTTATAACTGTATTTTATTTTTTCTAGAATATTGATAATTCTGTATTTATGAAGGATATTTTTGGTTTAGATATTTTTGGAGTTCTACTCACTTCTTTGAGGCTGACCATGCATCCCTCCTTACTTAGGCAGTAATATCTGTTTAGCCTAAATTGCAACATGCCCCCTAGAAGGTACAAATATGTTCTAAGAAATATACATATATTGTGAGTTCTATATTTGTAAACAGTAAATATCATCCATGCATTTATTCAACAAATATTTATTTGTTATTTACTTTGTGGTAAGCACTTTGTTAGACTTCATTTATACCAGTAAAAATAATCTAGTGAGAGTCTGGATTAAAACAAATAACCACACAAATAATCATGTAATTCGAATAATAAATAAAATGAAGAAAAAGTACAGAGTTCCATGAAAGGAAATGACAGGGTACCCTAAGATGATTTGCAGGATGGGAGAAGCCTCTCTGAGGAGGTGAATTTTAAACTGAGGCCAGATAATGCTTAGGCGTTATCTTAGTGAAGGTGTTGTAAAGAGAAGGGTATAGGAAGCAAGAAGTACTAGACTATGAATAGGCTTTGAAGTGGGAAGAAGCTTGGCCTGTTTGGAAAAGAGATGAAAGGCCAGCTGGACTGGAACAAGCCAGAGGAAGAGCTCCGTGAGATAAGGCTGGGAATAGGTAGCTATCATAGATTGAATTATGTTCCCCCGAAAATATGTTTATCAATTTGGCTGGGTCATTATTCCCAGTATTGTATGATTGTCTACCATTTTGTCATCTGATGTGATTTCCCTATGTGTTATAAATCTTATCATTAAGATATAATGAGATGGATTAGTGACAGTTACATTGATGAGATCTGCAAGATCAGGTAGTATCTTAAGCCATTCTCTTTTGAGATATAAAAGAGAAGTGAGCAGAGAGACATGGGGACCTCATACTACCAAGAAAGCAGCGCCAGGAGCAGAGTACATCCTTTGGACCTGAGGTTCCTGCGCTGAGAAGCTCCCAGACCAAGGGAAGACTGATGCATCACAAGGACCTTCCTCCAGAGCCAACAGAGAGAGAAAGCCTTCCCCTGGAGCCAGCGCCCTGAATTCAGACTTCTAGTGTACTGGACTGTGAGAGAATAAACTTCTCTTTGTTAAAGCCATCCACTTGTGGTATTTCTGTTATAGCAGTACTAGATGATTGAGACAGAATTTGGTACCAGGACTGGGGTGCTGCTCTAACAGATACCTAAAACGTGCAAGCAGTTTTGAAACTGTGAATGGATAGACGACTCAGAAGGAAATGAAGAGAGCTGTTACATTGGAGACAACACAGACGGCAAGCGGCAGCAGCAGAGGACCGGCAGTAACAGAGGTCCAGCAGTGGCAGAGAAATGGCAGCAGCAGAACCAGGAGACCAGCACGAGACAGTGTTGGAGCCAAACCACGGAGCAAGAGAGGTGAGTGCCTCTGTACCAGAGGCTTCCTGGAGGAGTGAGGTGCTTCTGAGCACTTATCGGTGGAGCTAGGTTTGCGGACTCATGGAGCAAAAGAGCTGAGTGCCTTCTGGCTGAAGAGTGAGGTGCTTCCAGGCACTTATCGGTAGAGCTACAGAACTTTGGAACACTTGCCACAGCAGGGCAGATGCGGGCGGTGAGGCCCGAGGGGCCGAGAGGCCAAGAAACCAGGAAGCAGAAGCTGAGGACACAAGGGACACTGGAAGCCGAGCTGCCTCAGTCTCAAAAGGTATGGCCACAGCCTCTGGGGTTTCAAAGGGTGGAGTTGCCACTCAGATGGACTAGGAGAATGGTGCACCTAAAGCCGAGGGAGCAAAGTTGCCATCCTAGTGGGCCTTGAAGGCGAAGCTGAAGCCCAGTGCTGAGGGGCCTCCACTCAGAATCCGGAGAGTGTGGCCAGTACCTAGAGTCTGGGGGGCAGGGCCATTGTGTAAATTCTCTCAGAAAACAGCCGATTACTTGCAGAGGCTTGAGGGCTAATGTAATATGTTCTGCTGACTTGCTTGGTGCCTGTTATGCCTTCTTTCCTCCAATTTCTCCTGTTTATAATGGGAATAGCTACCTTGTGGCTGTTGCACCATTGTACTTTGGAAGCAGATAACTTGTATTCTAGATTTCACAAATGAAGAGGAGTTTTTGAATTTTGGACTTGGAGTTGATTTAAGACTTTTGCTATGATATGATAGGGTGACTATGTTTTATATGTGGCAAAGACAAATTTTGGAGGGCCAAAGGGTAGAATGTCATGGATTGAATTATGTCCGCCTAAAAATATGTTTATCAGTTTGGCTGGGTCATGATTCCCGGTATTGTATGATTGTCTACCATTTTGTCATCTGATGCGATTTCCCTATGTGTTGTAAATCCTGTCATTATGATATAATGAGATGGATTAGTGGCAGTTATATTGATGAGATCTATAAGATTAGGTAGTGTCTTAAGCCAGTCTCCTTTGAGATACAAAAGAGAGAAGCAATCAGAGAAACATAGGGACCTCATACTACCAAGAAAGCAGCGCCAGGAGCAGAGTACATCCTTTGGACCTGAGGTTCCTGCGCTGAGAAGCTCCCAGACCAAGGGAAGACCGATGCATCACAAGGACCTTCCTCCAGAGCCGACGGAGAGAGAAAGCCTTCCCCTGCAGCTGGTACCCTGAATTCAGACTTCTAGCGTACTGGACTGTGAGAGAATAAACTTCTCTTTGTAAAAGCCATCCACTTGTGGTATTTCTGTTATACTACTACTAGATGATTAAGACAGTAGTGAAAGATCAGTGATGCTTAGAGCAGTGCAGGGAAGTCTAAACAACAGAAATGACCAGATTTGTATTTTTTAAAGTTCACTCTAGCTGTGTGGAGAAATTATTATCTATGACAGAGGTCAGCAAACTTTTTCTGTAAAGATCCAGATAGTAAGTATGTTAGGAACATATATATGGTCCGTTGCAACTACTCACCTCTGCCTTGTAGCATGAAAGCAGTCATGGACAGTACGTAAACGAATGAGACTGGCTGTGTTCCAATAAAACTTTACTTATGGACATTGAAATTTGAATTTCACATAAATTGCATGTGTCATGAAACATTAATTCTTTTCATTGTGTTTTAACCATTTAAAAACGTAGAGATCATTCACAACTCACAGGCCGTACAAAGACAGGTGGTGGGCTGGATTTGGCCTGCAGGCCACAGTTTGCTGACCCCTGTTCTAGGACTTACATTTCTTATTCCTTTAACTTTTCCTGATCTACCTCTTAAATGATATTTTAGCTCTACCATAATGTTTTTCTTAAGTTTTCTACATCTTTTTTCTTCTACATTCTGGCAAAGGTATGAACAATGCTGAGTAAAAAATGAGAAGAAAACCTCTCCTCGTCTATTTCTTTATGTTAGTGTTATATTCTCCATTTGAAAATCAGTGTAACATGACAGTCCATTCTGTTTTGTTAATCTACAGGCCTCCCCTCTCCCCCCCACAATAATGAGTAATTTTGTATTTTTGCCATTTATTTTTTCTTTCAAAGTGTTATACTTGGTGCTTGCTTCTTTCAAACCTCACACTGAGATTTTCAACATTTTGTTTTCAGTTGTGGTAAATATTATATATAACAAAACATTTGCTGTTTCAACATTTGTTTATGTATAATTCAGTGATATTATTATATTCATCATGTTGTGCAACTATCACTTCTGTTTCCAAATTTTTCCATCACCGTTAACAGATTAGTACTACCTTAGCAATGACTCTCTTTTCCCTGATCCCTTCTGCCCCTGGTAACCACTAATAAACTTTGACCTCTGTACATTTGCTCATCTTTTTTTTTTTTTAACCCAGTAATAGTTGTTCTAAAATCTAATTCTGGCATTCTAAAGAAAAACTGATATAGACATACGAAAAAACAAAGTTAAAAAATACTCAAAGCAGCACAATTGAATGCAAACATCTGTTATGGGATTGGATAAAATACGTTGTTTCAAGATAAACAATATCCATATATAATTTCAGATCTCTCAAACACTTGAAAGGAAATTTCTGGTTGCTTTTTTTTTAGTTGTACTTTAGGTGAAAGTCTACAGCTCAAGCCAATTTCTTATACAAAAATTCATACACACATTGTTGTGTGACCCTAGTTGCCATCTCTATAATGTGACTGCACATTTCTGGTTGTTGTTTTTTTTTTATTTTTTGTAGTACACTCTTCAGGCAGTGGAGCCCTGGTGGTGCAGTGGTTAAGAGCTATGGTTGCTAACCAGAAGGTTGGCAGTTCAAATCCACTAGCTGCTCCTTGGAAATCCTATTGAGTAGTTCTACTGTGTCCTGTAGAGTCGTTATGAGTTGGAATTGACTCAACGGCAGTGGGTTTGGGTTTCGGTTATACAGGCAGCTGCCCCACAGGATACTGGAAAGCTTTATGTAGTGGAAATTGTATAGACAGACCCAGATTCAGATCCCATCAGACCGTTGTTAGGTGTATGATATTGGGCCACTTAATTCACTTTTTTGAGCTTAAGTTTCCTTGAAGCCTCAGATACAAAATCCAATCAGTGAATAGGAACTCCTATTCTTTCTTCCTTAAGCATAATGTTTTATTGCACGGAAGTAGTCATGTTAAAGGATTTGGGGAAAAACAGACTGTATTTTGTGGTGGTAGGGCTTGTTGGTTTTGGCTTTATTTAACCTTTTGTAGATATGAAGTAAAAAGGGGGAAAAACAGCAACAACAACAACAAAAAAAACTAGCAGTGCTCCTCAAGTTGAATCAGTGTATATTTAAAAGATGGTGTAGATGATAAATATCTGTACTTACATTAATGTTTCCTTCACCTTGTTTACTTTGCTTCTGAAAACTTAGGTTTGACAGTTCTCTGGAATATCTACCTGAGAGCGGACCTCACCCACCTGCTACTCCTCAGGTTTTAAATATTGGTAGCCAAGTAGCCACACTTTCAAAAATAGCAACTACTTATTCTAGGTAGAGTTTTTCCTTTTTTGGTATGTCTAAATTTTAATGCCGGTGTGAACTTAAATACTAAAACTATCTGAGTTTTAAAAAAAAAAATGATCATAGATAACAGGACTGACATCATTAATATATAGAAAAGAAAGCTTGCCACTCAGCCTTGGAACACTGCTTTACACTGCTTTTATATTTATTTGTGTTTGTTTTCTTAAGTTTCTGGTGTGTAAATCTGTGTCTTTTGTTTATTCACTTTGTGATTTGGAAAGTCAACTTTCTGAGTTTGTCTGAATTAGGGCATTGACCTCTAAAGTAGAGAGAGCGAGCTCATAATATGTTACCAGATGCCTAGACGTAGTCTAAGGGCACTCAGGTAAATCATTCTTACAAGATTTGCTTGACTTTGTCAATACTAAGTCCATTTATATTATTATTTGTGATACAACATGATGGAAAAAAATTTAGTATGGTTTCCTTTTCTTTTTACTGGAGAAGGATAATTTAGCTGATTTTTTAAAATAAACTAAGTTTCTATTTGTTATTAGTCCTTACTTCCCCCAAATCGTAGCCATTGCCTCAGAGATGCAAAATAATTCAGAAACTGAAAGTTGAATCACTCAGCAACAATCTTCCACTTCACAATACACTCATATTAGCCTGCTTTGCCATTGGTAGCATCTTTCTTTTCTCTTTCCACTTGTTAAAATATAGTCATACAGTTCAATTTAATGGATGATCTTGTAGAAAATTGTATGTAAAATTAAACCGTTCTGTGTAATTTTTTTAAAATGTCCTCCCACTATTTCTTTAATTTGCCTTCTCATGGGCTGTCAAGTTATATCCTGTGAAACTGAGAATAATGGCTTGTCAAATTCTTCCGAGAGGGAGAAGAGGCTCAGATTAACTCTTACAGTTTCAGACATCTGAGCTCTTATTACTTGGGCCCAGTTTGGCACATGATTACTTTGTGTTGGAAGTGGCCAATGTCACAGACTTCTGAAAGTATAAGGAGGGTGTTCATTAATAGCTTGCACCCATAAATGAAGAGAGAATCTACAGATTTCACATTGTGCATTTTAGACTTTTTATTTCGCTTAATAAGAAAGAAATTCTCAATTTCAAATTTGATAACCATTACAGTCTGTTTTGGTCATCTAGTGCTGCTACAACAGAATTACCACAAGTGGATGGTTTTAATGAAGAGAAGTTTATTTCCTCATAGTCAAAGTAGGCTAAAAGTCCAAATTCAAGGTGTCAGCTCCAGGGAAAGGCTTTCTCTCTCGGCTTTCTCATAAGTGCTCCCCCAGACGAGGAGCTTCTCGGTGCAGGGACCCCGGTCCAAAGGATGCGCTCTGCTCCCAGCACTGCTTTCTTGATGGTATGAGGTCCCCCGTCTCACTGCTCACTTGTCTTTTATATCTCAAGACATTGCCTCAGGACACAATCCAGTCTTGTAGATCAGGTCCTGCCTTACTAACAGAACTGCCGCCCATCCTCCCTCATTAACATCATAGAGGCAGGTTTACAACATACAGGAAAATCACACACTACCAGGAATCAAGGCCTAGCCAAAGTGGTACATGCATTTTTGGGGGGACAGAATTCAAACCATGACACAGTCCTATTGTGATGGAGTGTTAGTTCTTGTTCAGGTGTTTTATTTAATTATTTTTAAAAGACCAAGGAAAAATAATTGTTATTTTAAGTAGCAAGTGTTATGAAGATAAAATTTCACCCCACCATTTTTTAATCAGTCACAAAGCTAACTGAAAATGGAAATATGGAACAAAGATAGGGAAGATGATGTTTTAATCATATTATCTGTAACTGCTGCTTATTTTTACAAAGATGCTTCCCCTCCCCACATAGAATTACTCTCAGTATTTTAAGCAGTTATTTTTTGTTCATGTTGATATATATTGCTGCTTCTGAATAGGCAGCCATTTGTATCTGCTTCTTCTGAAAACAGAAGTCTCATTAAAACATCAGGGTATCAGTGTATATCTTCTCTAAGAGTAAAATTCTATATAGAGACATTTTGGAAAAATTGACATAATTTTCCTTCTTTCTCTGCTTGTAGAAATTCAAACTGCATGTTTAGAAATATTTTCTACTTGGTTGTTAGCAAATCAGTATCTTAATGTATATAGTTATATGATACTGATTGAAATAGGATTTGAGACAGTGAATTTAAATACATTCAAAAGTATTTGCATCTCAAAAATCTGTTTTCTGACTGAAGTCACTCCTGAAGCCCACCTTTCAGCCAAAGATTAGACAGGCCTCTAAAAAAAAACAGTAATACACGTGAGGAATGTGCTTCTTAGTTCAGTCAAGTATATGAGACCAAATGGGCAACACCTGCCCAAAAGCAAAGACAAGAAGGCAGGACAGGACAGGAAAACTGGACGAATGGACACAGGGAACCCGGGGTGGAAAGAGAGAGAGTGCTGACATGCTGCAGAGAAGGCAACCAATGTCACAAAACAATTTGTGTATAAATTTTTTAATGAGAAACTAATTTGCACTGTAAACTTTCACCTGAAGCACAATAAAACAAAAAAAACTTCTCTAGAGGATTATACATAAATTTTAATTTCTGATAATTAAATAATATAAGTAAATAATGACCTGAACTCCTATTACACTTCTGACATTCCACACCTTTGTAATGTTTAGTATAGGATGGTTACTATCTTTATTATGCTACCTTTTTTCACTTTCCTTTTTGTTCCTCTCCTCTGTTTCTCTTTCCCTACATATTAATTTAAGCAGCTCCACAAGAAATGTGGTGACAAGTTCTTTGGAAGGTCTTCGAAACTTTTCTACCTTCTCTTCTCCTGCTAGATACAGTGCTACAGTTCTGAGCAGTGCAGCCGCTACTGTGTCTGCTGCTATTGCTGCCAAAACCAGGTAGAACTACATGTGCAGTGTCTGTCTGAATGTGATCCCAGCACTCTTCACTGTCTTACAATCACCTCAAAGAAAACAGACCCATCTGAAAAAATTCACCACTGTATTTTGAGCTCTTAATTGTATTTGTGGTTGTCCATAGTTGCCATTGAGTCAGTTCTGACTCATGGCAGCCCCATGTGGGCAGAGTGGAACTGCTGCATGGGTTTTCAAGACTGACCCTTTGGAAGCAGATCAGCAGGCCTGTCTTCCGAGGCACATCTGGGTGGATTCAAACTGCCAACATTTCGGCTAGTAGTTGGGTGCTTAACTGCACCAACCCGGGGACTCTTCTTAATTGTATAATGGATATTTTTATCTAGGTTGTGGATAAGTCCCATTAATTTCTATTTTTTACTTATTTTTCCTTAAATCATTCTTTTATCTCTTTTCATTACTGCCATTTATCTACGATACTTTTTATAGATGCATCAATTACTGCATGTTGTGTGCCTACTGACTTTTCGGCTTTTTCAATTTTCCGTTTTTATACCTGGAATAGGATCACCTATAACTAAATAGATATTTTAAATTTCTGTTGGATTTATTTTTCCCACAACCTGATTATATTTGAAGGTGATCTAAAGCCTAGCTATTCTCTGGAAAACACCTTCCCTCCAATAAAATGAATTAATTTTTTTTTTTACATAATTTCTAGTGGCCTTTTTAGCTTTGTTTTCTAAACAACTGCCTTAACCAGATTTGGTGAAAATCAAATCCATTCTGTATTAATTAGTAAAATAATGTAATAGACTCTTAACCCTTCTTTTCATCCTCTTTCTACTGGTTTGCTCTCTCTCTCTTTCTCCACTTAAACTCACAAAAAGATACTTCAGATTATAGGCCATAAAAAATACCTTTTGCTATTGGTGTTGTGATTTTTGGACTTAAAACCCTTTCTAAATGCTTGCCAGGCTCTTCAATCCTGAAAACTATCATTCTCTCCTGGATGCGCTCTGCATCAGCCCTGTTCCCAAGCCTTTAGCTCTTTCGTATCTCCAGTCCTCGAGGAAATCAACTGGCTCTATCCATGTTATGAAAACAAGGTACTTTGGAAAAGGATATGGCAAGTGGTGACTTGCTGTTAAAGGTGTTGCTTTCTCTAACTCTTAACCACCATATTAACTGGCCACTGAGAAAATCCTAGAGCTGATTTGTACCCAATTTTGAATTAACTGTAATACTTCAATGCAGTGCTAAGCACAAGCACATTATTTTGTATGATTATTAATTCATCTCTTAACCCTCTGTGATATTTCATTAACACACTTAATGTTTAGTATGAAATTATGAGTAGCTGTACAAATATTTAAAGTACAGTAGAACCCTGTCTTCTATTGTATGGATGTAGCTCTGCTAGAATAATCAAATGTTTAGAAAGACCAAGTGAAAAATCGAAAAAGAATAGTAAGATGCAAGTTGTCCCCGACTTACAACATGTTTGAGTTACTATGAACTGCACTTAACAACCATACTTTTTTTTTAACATCTTGTTGTTAGTAATATGTGCTACATATAATGTTGCAGCATGTAATTTGCTTATGTTATCATTCTCATGCCAACCGCCAAAGACAAAGATTTATAAAGATACTGATAATAAAAAGCAATAATAATGAAAACTAAAAACAAAATGAGGTATTTAACTTACATCAGAACTGACTTCTGACAGAGTCATTGGAACAGAACCCTGTCATAAGGCAGGGACTACCTGTAATTGGTTTTGATAGGGTACTATCTTAGAGTTCTTAAATATGAGGTTTTGCTTGAGCAACTAGCTTAATTTTCACTATATCTGGAAAATGTTGAAGCATAAAAGTTAACTTGTCTCCTAAATCTAACCGTTATGCCAAAATTATTAGGCAAAATATACAAATAAAAATATGCTTACTATAGGTATAATCATGAACCGTTATTGTGACCTCTTGACCACTGTGAGAATAATGTAAATCAAATCATGTGCTAAACTGTGACTGTAATTATTAAAAACCTGGTATAACATAGGCTGTCTGTTGATCAGGTGTTTGCATATCCGGTGTTTGTATTCTACCCACTGTTATTTAGGTTAACAGTATACTTAATTTTAATTTTTGTAACTTAAGGGAAGTGTTTAAACAAGAGGAGAGGGATCATGTCACAGTACATTTTGCTCTAGAAAAAAGTACCTGAAATTATTTTATATTTGCAGAATTATGAGTGTTAAATGAGCAGAAATATATCCTTGTTAGGAGCTGTATAGAGGAGACAGGTGACCGACTGCACTTGAAGTAAAAGGCCCCTTTGAGGACCTAATGGAATGCTATAGATCCTCTCCACAAAAGAGCTTGTATGCATATACACCCAAAATTGTGCATGCAGTTATGAACTGACTAAAGCTATCCTTGGATCCCCTTCTAGAGCAGGTGTTAGTAGTCATTACCATTGTTTTTTATTAACAGCTGGCTCAGATAAAATAGGGCACAGACAATATATGTTTTGATAGTTGGGAAAGGGAAATGATTCTTGACAAGATAAACTAGTTGCCATTCTGGAAAGCTGAACATAAGAGTTTCTTAAGGAGACCTTTACTAACTCATGAAGAGGGGTGCTAAAAAAGAGCAGATAGGATAGTGTCAGAGATATTTTCTCTTTGAGTTTTATTTTTGTATGACAGTAATCTTTAAAATCATAAGTATAGTATAATACCAAACTTGTTTGTTTCCATTTTTGATATAATTAGCATTTTGAATTTTGATGGAAAAACTCTGTGTTAAAGAATTTTGCTTAAGAAAATACAAACTCTGGAAGACAGAGACTTATGGCCCCTCTGTATGTCCAGGTCCTTCTGTAGAGTCCTGACGGAAGAGTTCTCTTAAAATAAGAAGTTGCTCATAATTATGGTCATTCCAGAAGTCTTCCTTTCCTACCTCTTCAGAGTCTGTTTTAGTGTATCATTATTTTTGTAAGAATGTAGCTGAAATCTGTTTAGCTTAACATTGATAATTAAACCTGTTACCTACAGTTGGCTTTTTAAAAAGAAATCGAGACATTGTAATTAGAATAAATTATTCTCAAGAATATTCTCCGAGCAGAAGTTTTTGTTTGAAAACCAGACTTAGAGTTTCCAAATGTTCCCAGTCAGCTGAACTGTATTTGTTGTAGTAGCTAAACAAATGTGGGAAAGGAATGTAAACTCAAGATAAATCGGGTTACTGACACTTTTTTTCTCATTAGCTCTGTTTTGAAAATACACCTTTACTAAGTATATTTGTCTCCATTTTCAGTTTTTGAACATAAAATAAAAACTTTGGTGTTCTTTAGATGGAAGTCATATTAATTTCACGTTCTATTTCAGTGCTTGTTTATTTGGCAAACTAGTGAATATGACCGTATTTGATTGTCAGCTTGTATGATGTTAGCCCAGGGTATTTATAGATTTATACTGGTCTCCTCATTAGACTCTTTTAGAAAGCTTTTTAATATTTTTTAGTTTAGGTACACCTTAAATAATTTTAATTCAAGAAAAATGTATGTGGATCATGGTTTCATAAATACCAATCTAAGTAACCATGCAATACTATATTAATAAATTAATCGTTAATTTTGTAATATTTTGCTGCTAGTGATTTAGTGATTATTGATAACATTTTATTCCCAAATATAAAATAATATGGCCAGTGACTTTATTATTCCTTTGATCTTTAGTACGTAATCCCTAATATTTGGGTTTTCTTTAATAGTACCTAATAGATAAATATTATAAAAAAAGACATGTTAAAATTTTGGACACCTGGGCATTATTTATTCAGATACACAGTTGTCTGTATAAAATCTAATATTCTTCCATTACTTAATATAATTTCATTACTACATTAACTGTTTTAAGTAATAGAGATCTATTTCCCCAGAGAAAATTGAGCTGGTGATTAATCTTGGATTTAAACATATATGATAAGAATTTCTTGCTTATAACATAGATTTCTATAACTTTTTTTATAACCTAATCCAAGCCCTTTGTATCTAAAGTATACTGTCTAAAACTTAAACATCTTAGACCTTTTGGGAGAGAGTGTGTACAAACCTATATACAAATGATATAATAAAAAAATTTTTTCTTCATTTTTGTTATATCTATTCCATTGGAATTTTAAGAAATAATGTTTTTTACACTTGAGTTGTAGAAGCAAGATTGTCTGGTCTTAAGATCCTGGACCTTAGACTATCCACAAGCTATATTTAGAAGGAAAATTATTAGTCCTAGTGAGGGGTATTATTTAGTAAATATAATTAAGCTTATTACCTCTAACCTAGATACTACAGGATGTAGAAATAGTCAGTGCCATTTCTTGAGCATATATACTCTGTGGTAGGCATTGCACTAAATACATGTATTTAATCCTTATAATACTCTTGGAATAAAGGTAGTATTTTTATGTTATTTTACAGATGAGGAAACTTAATGAGGTTAAGTAACTTACCCAAGGTCACAGCTAAAGGCCCCAGCCAGCCTCAGGTAGTTTCTAATATAGTGGAAGAGATAAATCACATAAAGAAGTTACTATTAATTAAGAGGTAACTTGCTATTACAAATCAGTGTGTAATTATATACCGTGCAGTTAACATGTGCCGTGAATTAAGTTTCTGCTTCTAGAATATTAAATAATACATGTTAATTGCTTAGCATAGTGCACCATGGATATTATTGTTACTACTATTAATTATAGATAGAATTCGAATAGATGCAGAGGAAGGATCGGGAGAGGGAACCTTCTCTGTAGAGTCTAGAATACATGGAGAGTTGTGGACAGAGGCAGATCATGAGTTATTGCACTGGGTGACACCAGCCCTAGTGATACCACTGGTTGGTATAGCAATAGTGTTAGGAGATGCGATTGAACTAGTAGATTGGAGCCATACCTTAGAAAGCTTTGAATGTCAAGCTGTAGGTAATTTAGCCCTTAACTCTGAATGGTTAAATCCTCTCTACAGTATTTTGACCTCTGCTTAAGTACCTTCTGGTGACAGGGCTCTCACATAAGACGTAGTTAGGAAACAGATTATTTTCTTTCTTCTTCTTAGGTAGAACTTTCATTGAACCACATCTCTGTAGATTTGACTTGGTGACTTTAGGCAAGTGGAACTTAACCTTAAAGAGTAAATCTACATTTGAGAATTGCTCTTATCCTCCTCCTGAGTTTTTTTCATACCCTGAGCCAATATTACAATTTCTGTCAACGGCGCTCCATTAGGCTTGGCATTGAATCCCCCTATGATCCTGGTCATTTTCTTCTAAGTAAATTTGTCTTGCAACTATCCTGGAATTAAATTTTTATTATTTCAGGTTAAAACCAAAACAACCCCATTGCCGTTGAGTCAATTCCGACTCATAAATGATGACGATTTGGATTTATTGTTAACTGCAGTATTGTATTTTTGTCTCATCTATAATACCTAGTATTTCTTGGTCATAAATTTTCTTCTCAGAACTGTGACTGTATGGATTATTAGTTATTTTTCTCAAATCCGTGAGTAATTTAATCCTAGAATTAAGATAACCTGTACTTAGGAATTACTTCAAAGGATCACATATATAATGAGTAAAAATATTGAAAATAAGTCTTACTTTTATTATTTGAATGCACTGATTGTATTTTTCATATGTTAAATTCATATTCTATGCTTAGAGTATGCTAAGCACGTTATACACAGTTATCTTTTTTTATTGTGGAAAAAATACACATTACAAAACATTTGCCAGTTCAACAATTAATTATTAATAATTCGGTGACATTGTTTATATTCTTCATGTTGTGCAACCATTATCACTATCCTTTTCTGGATTATTTCACCACCATTAACAGAAACTCAGTGCCTCCTAAACAATAACTCCCACCTTTCTTCCTCCCTCTCACCCCTGGTAACCACTAAAAAGCTTTGGTTTTTGTATATTTACCTATTTCATGTATGTGAGATCATACAGTATTTGCCTTTTTATGGCTGACATTTCACTGAGCGAAATGTTTTCAAGGTTCATCCATGTTGTGGCATGTATTAAGACTTTGTTTCTCTTTATGGCTGAGTGATTTTCCATTGGGTGTATATATACCACATTTTGTTTATCCATTCATCTGGTGGTAGATATTTAGGTTGTTTCTACCTTTTGGTATTGTGAGTAGCGCTGAAATGAACAGGTTTTTTGTTTGTGTTCCTGCTCTCTGTTCTTTGGGGTATATACCTAGGACTGGGATTGTTAGGTCATATAGTACTTCTGTGTTCAACTTTTTTGAGGAAATTCCAGACTGTTTTCCACGAAGGCTGTACCATTTTGCATTCCTGTCAGCAGTGGATGGAGGTTCCAGTTTTGCTACATCCTCGCCAACAGTTGTTATTTTGGTCATGGCCATTCTACTCATAGTGACCCTACAGGACAGGGTAGAACTACCCCATATGGTTTCCAAGGAGCGGTTGGTGGATTTGAACTGCTTACTTTTTGGTTAGCAGCTGCGCTCTTAACCACTGTACCACCAAGGCTCCTTGGCCATTCTAATGGGGATGAAATGGTGTCTCATTATGGTTTTGATTTGTATCCTCCTAGCCCTGGTGGCTGAGTAGTTAAGAGCTTGGCTACTAACCAAAAGTTGGCAGTACAAGTCCACCAGCCGCTCCTTGGAAACTGTATGGGGCAGTTCTACTCTGTCCTGTAGGGTCTCTGTGAGTTGGAATCGAGTCAGTGGCAATGGGTTTGGTTCTTTTAATGGCAGATGACACTGAACATCTTTTGATGTGCTTGTTGTTCATTTGTATATCCTCTTTGGAGAAATGTGTGTTCAAGTCTTTTGCCCATTTTTCGAAAGGGTTGTTTGTCTTTTTTGTTGGTAAGTTTTAGGAGTTCTTTGTATATTCTGGATATTAAACCCTTATATATGTTCCCCAAAATTTTCTCCCAGTCTGTAGGAGTGTCTTCACTTTGTTGATAAAGTCCTTGGATGAGCAAAAGTTTTTAATTTTTGTGAGGTCCCACTTACCTGTTTTTTTGCTGCCAGTGATTTTGGTGTCGTATAATGACCTTATTCAAGCCTCGTGAAAATCTTATGAGCAAAGTGTTATCCCCCTTTAAAGTTTATGCAACTGAGGCTTAGAGAATTATAATAGTTTGTCCATTGCAAAACTTTAAACAGGTGCTTGTAATCAGTCTTCCATTTTTTATTTATGATAAAAATTATTAAAGTGCTTGAACTTTTCATTGCATGGTATATTTTAATACTAAGCATGTTTTAGTTCTTCATTAAATTTATCAGAAGTAATAAAAGAAGGTGATGGCTATATTACACTTGGATTTGAGAGGACCAATATTTTGAGAAAGTTAAAGTACCCTTATTATGATTTTTTTAAACTTGAATGTCATAGGTGCCGCTGGAACAAACCCAGGTTTGATGATTTACAAGGAGGACTCACAGGACTCAGCATGTAGTTATACTCGTGACTAGGATTTATTACAGTGAAAGAATACAAAGCGAAATCAGCAACAGGAAAATGTGTATGGGGCGAAGTCTGGAAGAAACAAGATACACATTTCCAAGAATCTTTGTCCAGTGTAGTTACACAGGATGTGTTTAATTCCTCCAGCAATGAGTTGTGGCAAAACGTGTGAAGTGTTGCCTATCAGGGAAGCTCATTAGAGACTACAGTACTCAATGTTTTTATTAGAGGCTGATCATGTGGGCACCCTGTGCCTAGTATGTACCAAAATTATAGATTCTGGGAAGGAAAGGACGTGTTCAGAATAAACCACAGTATGTGCACAAACAGTTTAGGTATAGTGAGCCACTCCTATCATTTAGAAAAAGTTTTATAGGTTTTATATCGCTGTTGTTGTTCGTTGCCTTAGAGTGGGCTTCGACTCATGACAACATTATGTATAACAGGATGAAATGTTGCCCTATTCTGAGCCATCTTGATTGTGAGTATGGTTGAGTCTGTTGTTGCAACTATTGTATAGTGCCTTCCAACATAGGGGGCTCATCTTCCAGCACTATATCAGATATTCTGTTGTCATTTATAAGGTTTTATTGACAAGCCACCACAGTATGACAAACTGACAGACAGGTGGTGGTATATCACTGTAGGGAAACGTTTATTAGCCAAGTTCCCAAATGCTAATCAAGGGCCAACCTTGCAAGCAGATCTCCCCAATGATAGGCAGTGTCAGGCCTATTATGTTAGGTGTTACAAGAAATTCAAGAGGCTTTGGAGAAATTAGGCATTCTTGTTCACTTGGTAATATAGTGGACATGATTGAATTTAAAATTTCTTTTTGATGAAATAATCTCTGCATAACCCACTGCTGTCTAGTGGATTCCAACTCATAGCAATCCCATACGGTTTCCAAGGCTGCTGTATGGAAACAGACTGCCACATCTTTCTCCTGTGGAGCTGTTGGCGATTTTGAACCGCTGAACCACACTGACTGCCTCTGTAGAAAGAGACAATGGAAAAACTCAGTATCATCAGTCAGAACAAGGCCAGGTGCCAACTGTGGAACAGACCATCAATTACTCATAGGCAAGTTCAAGTTGAAGGTCAAGAAAATTAGAACAAGTCCATGAGAGCCAAAGCATGACCTTGAGTATCTCCCACCTGAATTTAGAGGCCATCTCAAGAATAGACTTGACTCATTGAACACTAATGACTGAAGACCAGACGAGTTGTGGAATGACATCAAGGATATCATATATGAAGAAAGCAAGAGGTCATTAAAAAGAATGAAAACACCAAAATGGATGTCAGAAGAGACTCTGGAAATTGCTCTTGAATGTAGAGTACTTAAAGCAAAAGGAAGAAATGATGAAGTAAAAGAGCTGAACAGAAGATTACAAAGGGCAACTCAAGAACACAAAGTAAAGTATTATAATGACATGTGCAAGACCTGTTGTACCTAAGGTCACTGTGAGTCGGAACCGATCGACAGCACCTCACAACAACAAGTATTATTATTTATTGTTATTATACTTAAAGGAAATACCCTGTATTGTAATATTGTATAATTCCAAAATGCATATTTTATAATTTAAGCTACCTCAAATTATTATTTTTCTAGAAATGATAATATATGTAATTAAAAATAACATATATTGGTAACATAGGACATGCGATCTTATAAACCAAACTGTAACCAGAACAGATGAAGCCTCTTGTTAAGTAAGTAACACTGTTTGGAAGAACACAGTGGTAGTCCTGTCTCTTAGGGCAGAGATGTCTCCTGTTTTGCTACTTTGTGGGCAGTGCATATCACAGTGTCTGGTAGAGAATAGGTGCTTAAATATTTATGGAATGAGTGAGTTAATATGTGAATGAGAAAGAGTAACTGATGAGGATGTCAGGGAAACTTAGTGCATAAAATAGTAGAAGAATGTGGGAATGGGAAGCATCTGTGCCATTTCATAGATGTTATCGGGGTTCTCCAGTAATTGTTTTAACTAGAATACTGTTCTGACATGTTGAGATACAGAGTAATAAGGGGAAAAAATTAGCTTATGTGAAAGGGATTGACTGTATAAGCTTTTCAATAGCTTAGTTTCTCATGGTAGCTTTTAGAGTATTTCCAAAGTATGGAATGAATGCCGTCTGACTCTTCTTTTTTTTTTTTTTTCTATTTTATTGCACTTCAGGTGAAGGCCTATAGAACAAATAGTTTCTCATGAAACAGTAGTACACATGTTGTTTTATGACATTGGTTAACAACCCCACAACATGTTAACCCTCTAAATTATCAACCTTATTTATTTATTTTTTTTTGGTGAAAATACACATAGCCAAAGATACACCGTTTCAAAAATTTCTACATACACAGTTCAGTGACATTGACTACGCTCTTCCAACTGTGCTGTTATTCTCACTTAAGATGAAGGCTTACAGAACAAAATAGTTTCTTATTTAACAGTTACTACAAATGTTGCCCTGTAACAATGGTTAACAATCTCACAACACATCAACAATATCCTTACTCAACCTTGGGTTCCCTATCACCAGCTTCCTTGTTCCCTTTTGCCTTCTGGCCCTTGTCACTGGACTCCTGTACCTCGTTAGTCTCATTTGGTTTTACAGGGCTGTCCACTCCCAGGCTGAACAGTGAACCTCGGAGGTAACTTCACCACTGAGCTGAAAGGGTGTCTGGGGGCCATACTCTCGAGTGTTCTCCAGTCTCCTTTAGGCCAGTAAATGGGGGCCATACTCTCGAGGTTTCTCCAGTCTCCTTTAGGCCAGTAAATCTGGTCTTTTTTTTGTGAGTTAGAATTATGCTCTACATCCTTCTCCAGCTCTGTCCAGAACCCTCTGTTTTGATCCTGGTCAGAGCAGTCGGTGGTGGTAGCCGGGCACCATCTAGCTGTACTGGACTCAGTCCGGTGGAGGCCTTGGTGGCTGTGGACAATTAGTCCTTTGGACTGATCTTTTCCTTTTATCCTGTTCTCTTCATTCTCCCTTGCTCCCGAAGGGATGAGACCAGTGGAGTATCTTAGATGGCCGCTCACAGGCTTTTAAGACCCCAGACACTACTCACCAAGGTAGAATGTAGAGCATTGTCTTTATAAGCTGTGTCATGCCAGTTGAGCTAGATGTTCCCCGAGACCATGGTCCCCACAACCCTCCGCCCAGCAATTCAGTCCCTCAGGGAGTTTGGATGTGTCTATGGGGCTTCCACGACCTTTCCTTGTACAGGTTGTGCTAGTTTCCCCTGTATTGTGTACTGTCTCACCCTTCACCCAAGATACCACTTAGCTATTGCCTGTTTAGTATTCCCCCCACACACACACCACTCCCATCCCTGGTAACCAACAAAGATTGTTACATTTCGTGTATGAACTTTTTCATGGGTTTTTACAGTAGAGGTCTCATACAATATTGGTCCTTTTGTGATTGACTTATTTCATTCAGCATAATGTCCTCCAGTTTCATCCATGTTATGAGATGCTTCACAGATTAATTGTTGTTCTTTCTCATTGCATAGTACTCCACTGTGTGTATGTACCATAGTTTATCGATTCATCTGTTGATGGGTATCTAGGTTGTTTCCATCGTTTTACTATTGTGAACAGTGCTGCCATGAGCATAGGTGTGCATATGCCTATTCGAGTGACGACTCTTATTTCTCTAGGATATATTCCCAGGAGTGGGATTGCTGGATCGAATGGTATGTCTATGGCTAGCTTTCTGAGGAAGCGCCATATCATTTTCCAAAATGGTTGTATCATTTTGCATTCCCACCAGCAGTGCATAAGAGTTCCCATCTCCCCGCAGCCCCTCCAACATTTGTTATTTCCAGTGTTTTTGATTCGTGCCAGTAATGCCGGGGTGAGATGGTATCTCACTGTGGTTTTAATTTGCATTTCTCTAATGGCTAGTGATCGCAAGCATTTCCTCATATGTCTGTTGGCCATTTGAATGTCTTCTTTGATGAAGTGTCTGTTCATTTCCTTTGCCCATTTTCTAATAGGATTATTTGTCTTTTTGTTGTAGAGGTGTTGGATTTTCTTGTAGATTATGGAGATTAGGCCTTTGTCTGACTTGTACTGTTCAAAAATGTTTTCCCAGTCTGTAGGTTCTCTTTTGACTCTTTTGGTGAAGCCTTTTGAAGAGCATAGGTGTTTGATTTTTAGAAGATCCCAGTTATCTAGCTTATCTGTTGGGTTTTGTGTATTGATCGTTATGGTTTGTATCCTGTTAATGCCATGTATTAAGGCCTGTAGTGTTAGTCCTATTTTTTCTTCTATGAACTTTATAGTTTTAAGCTTTATATTCAGGTCTTTGATCCATTTTGAAGTAGTTTTTTATATGACGTGAGGTATGGGTCCTGTTCCATTTTTTTGCAGATGGATATCCAGTTTTGCCAGCACCATTTGTTAAAAAGACTGTCTTTTCCCCATTTGATGGACTTTGGGCCCTTGTCAAAGATCAGGTGACCATAGGTGGATGGATTTACATCTGGGTTCTCAATTCTGTTCCACTGGTCAATGTATCTGTCGTTGTACCAGTACCAGGCTGTTTTGACTACTGTAGCTGTATAGTAGGTTCTGAAGTCAGGTAGTGTGAGTCCTCCAACTTTATTCTTCTCCTTCAGTAGTGCTTTACTTATTCAGGGCTTCTTCCCTTTCCATATAAATTTAATGATTAGTTTTTCCATCTCTTTGAAGAATTTTGTTGGTATTTGGATCGGGATTGCATTGTATTTGTAAATTGCTTTGGGTAGAATTGACATTTTCAAAATGTTGAGTCTGCCTATCCATGAGCATGGTATGTTTTTTCATTTATGTAGATCCCTTTGGGTTTCATGCAGTAGTGGTTTGTAGTTTTCTTTGTATAGGTCTTTTACATCGCTGGTCAGATTTATTCCTAAGTATTTTATCTTTTTAGGGGCTATTGAAAATGGTATGGTTTTCCTGATTTCCTTTTCATCGTTCTCCTTACTGGTGTATAGGAATCCAATTGATTTTTGAGTGTTTATCTTGTATCCTGCTACTCTGCTGAATCTTTCTATTAGTTCCAGTAGATTTCTCATGGAGTCTGTAGGGTTTTCTATGTATAGTATCATATCATCTGCAAGCAGAGACAGTTTAACTTCTTCATTACCAATTTGGATGCCCTTTATTTCTTTTTCTTGCCTTATTGCTCTAGCTAGAACTTCCAGCACAATGTTAAATAGGAGTGGTGATAAAGGGCATCCTTGTTTTGTTTCTGTTTTCAAGGGGAATGTTTTCAGCCTCTCTCCATTAAGAATGATGTTGGCAGTTGGTTTTGTATAGAAGCCCGTTGACTCTTCTTTTTTAAAAAAAATCAATTAACTAACTTGTTTTGTTTTCCTTAAAGATTTAATAGATTGAGAGAGAGAAAAAAAAAATAAAGGAATCATTGCCAATTTAGAATGCTTCCACATCACCAAAAATTGTTTTCTTATGTCCTTTACAGCAACATTCAGGAGTCTTCTCAGCAATTGCCTTCCTTTGTAACCTCAACAAGGAGCATGCCCGAGAGCCTGGAAAGTTCAGCCTCTGCCAGACCAGGGGTGGCCAGCCTCGCAACTGCTGCTTCCTTCAAGTCTCTGGCTTCCACCAACGTTATCACGTCACCAGGTTGGCAACAACCAAATCAAGCAGGTATTCCAAATATGTCTCTTGTTTTTTGCTTTTTTTAAGTGCAGTTATGAAAATATGTTCTGGGATATATGATAGAAGTTACTGATGAAATCGATTCTCAACTGCCTGAGATTTAGAAAGGACTGTAAAGAACAGCTATAGCTGTTTTTCTCTTACAGTTATCTTGTAAGCATTCTCTCTGTATTTGATGCCATTCCATGTGCTATTCCTAATTATGGAATTGGGCATTTCCTTGTTCCCCAGCCTATTCAGAAAGCACGTGTAAATAGTAAATTTGAGGTCTTCTTTCTTAAGGAACTATATTGTTGGAAGGTGTTTTAGTCTGGGTTCTCTTGGGGAGCAAAACTAGTTAATTGTATGTATAGCTATATAGAGAGAGATTTACTTCAAGGTGATGGCTCCTGCAATTGTGAAGAAATGACTCATGCCAATTGTGGGGGCTGGCAAGTCCCAAATCAGGGGGCCAGGTGGCAGGCTGAAGACCTCTGTTGGCTCACTAGCTGATGAACCCTAAATCTTTAGGTCAGGCGGCAGGCGAAGTTCTGAAGGCTTATGTCCCAGGAACTGGAGTTCAGGCAATGAGAAGAGTACAGGGTCAAGAGATAAAGAACTTTGCCAAAACATTCACTTATATAGTGGAAGCAGGCTACACACCACCCCACCCCGCCCCAAGGAAACTCCACTTTTAACTGATTGGCTGCTCACATCGGATCACAAATGGAAGGTGATTATATAAACCAAAACCAAACCTGTTGCCACTGAGTCGATTCCAGTTCATAGCAACCCTATAAGACAGAGTAGAACTGTCCCATAGGGTTTCCAAGGAGCCGCTGGTAGATTCGAAGTGCTGACCTTTTGGTTAGCAGTCATGGCTTTTAACCACTGCGCCACTAGGGCTTCAAGAAATCACTAGCCTAGCCAAATTAACACGTAACATTAACCATCACGGAAGTTTATCCTTATAAATACATTACTTTAGTTTTTGATGATATGTACAAAATAACAACAAAAGTATCTATTGCCATCAAGCATTTCAAGAAAAGATCTTGTAATTCTTACTGTCTGAAGATTTATGAGACAGTAGGGAAAGAAAGATGGACTTACGGCGACCCCATGTGTTACAGAGTAGAATTTCTCTGTGAGGTTTTCTTGGCAGTAAACTTTATGTAAGCAGATCACCAGGCCTTTCTTCCACAGTACCTCTGGGTAGGTTCAACCAGTCAACCTTTAGATTAGTGGTCGAGGTCACCGTGAGTCTGACTCAGTGGCACTGGATTCCGTTTGATTAAGGGAAGAAGGATACAGTACTAGAAAGAGAATATTTGGATGGTTGAATGGAAAGACTTGGGCTCAATCTGAAAACCTATGTTCTCGTTGAATTCTACATATAAATAGCTTTAAATAAAGTCACTTAACTTCTTTGACCCTTCAGTTTTCTCATCTGCAGATTGAAGGGAGACTAAATGATCTCATGTTTCTCCCCACATGAACCAAGCGTATGGTTATTTAACTAAAGTACTTCTCTCAGTAGGAAGATGAGACAATAGTTAAATGTTGCTAATTCCCAAATTCAGCCTTCACCTCTTCTCACTCTTGATACACTTCCTGGATGAACTCCTATCCACATTCCTTTTACCATCTAAACAAAAAAAAAAAAAAAAAAAACACCAAACCTGTTGCTCTTGAGTCGATTCCAACTCTTAGGGTCGCTATGAGTTTTCCCACCTAGCCATTGATTGATAATTGACAGGCCTCTGTATACTGAACTCCATATCCCCAAACGCATTGACCTGCTTGCTGTCTCCAGGTGGCACCTCAAATTCAGTATGCCCAACTCAGGATATCATTACTTTTCTCTGAGTGGCCTATCCACTCAGTTACCAAAGCTGCAGTATAAACTTGAGGATCCCCCCCAGCACACACACATATTCTATCAATAACCAATGCATGATGACTTCACTTCTTAGTATATCAGATTTCTACTCTCCTCCCTCTTGTCAGACCCTTCACCTTGGTTCGAGCCCTTATCATTGCAGACATCTTCTAATTCCTTTGTCGTCTTCTCACCCCTTCAGTCTGTCCATCATAAAGCAGCAAGCAACCTTTCCAGAACTCTGATGAGATCATGTTACTTACTCCCTTGTGCAGATACTTTACTGCATCTCTCCATCTTCAATATATCATTTAAGATCATTTTTACTTTGGCTCTTACTTCTCAACCTAATCTCCTGCTGCTTCCCAATTCATAACCTGTGTTACAGTTGTACTAAACCATCTACAATTACTGAGACATGCTGTGTTACCATGCAGTTGAAAGTTATGGTCCCTCTTTGTAGAATGCACTTCTTCATCTAATTTCCCTATCTAATTTCTAGTTGTTCCCCATCAGCTTTGGGATGAGTATTAATTTAATGCACAATGGACTACTTTTCAAAATGTGATAGCTTTTAAGAATGGAGCATTTATTATTCTTTAAGAATATTTTTGACATTTGTAGAGTGTAGTCCCCCACTGGATTTTTAGATCATTTAATTAGGAATCTATCTTTTTTTTTTTAATTCTCCACAGGGTTTATTTAGACACTAAATAAATTCTCTTTTAGGAAAAAAAATACATCATTTATACAGTTATAATTTACTTCATAGTGCATTTTGGATAGTTTTGAATTTGAGTTACGTGTTGCTAATTTTGCAAAGAAGCTAGAAATATTTGTGTTGTGAGGGAAAGAGGATAGGTCATTGCATATGAGCTAGAGTATTTTAAAGGAAAGACTTTTATTACTTTTGAAAACAGTGTTCAGACAAATATCATTAGGCTTTGAAATTTCTAGATTATTAATTGACTTTCCAATACCTATTACTCTCTTGAAAAAAAATGCTAACAAAGCTCAGCCCCGTCCATTTGAATTATTTTCATTTACTTAAAAGCCTATATTTGACAATGGGTATTTGCTGTAATTATTTTGTATGTGCATTAGAATACAAAAAGTAACTTTCAGAAAAAATTCCTTTGATATGGTAATTGGAAGGGAACAGGAGAATGTATCTTAAAATAATTCTTCAAGGAAAAGACTAAATTTATTAGATAGAAGCTAAAAGGAGGGCATAAAGTGTATGTACTAATTATGGAAGTTCAGAAACTTATGGTCAAAATACTACTCTGCCTCTTAAAGTGAAAAGAAAAAATTCAGATATACGTGGAACTCCTAGAGAATACAGTACAGCAAAAGTACCTCAAGAGGGCAATAGAATCCTTCTTTCTCTGAGTGTTATTTGTTGCCATAATCAAAGCAGGCAAATAGCAATAACCATGATGCAGCTGGTTAGTATTTAAAATATTATATTTTTTCCAGAGAATATAAGTGAATTTAATATGAGAAATACTGTAACAGTATAAAACATTAACATTAAAAAACAAAATCTGTCTTCCCATTGTGAAGTCACAGTTGCATTACAGCATGGTGCTCAGCTCAAATCAGAAAATATTTGCTGAACATGGAACATTCTCCATAATAGACCACGTATAGGCCATAAAGCAAACCTTAACAGAATCCAAAGCATCAAAATATTACAAACCATCTTTCCTGACCATAAAGCCATAAAAGTAGAAATCAATAACAAAAAAAGCAAGGGGAAAAAAATAAAACACATGGCACAGCATCTTGCTCAAAAACTACTGGGTTATAGAAGAAATTAAGGATGGACTAAAGAAATTAACAGAATCAAATGAGAATGAAAACACATCCTACCAGAACCTTTGGGACACAGCAAAAGCAGTCCTCAGCAGTCAGTTTATGCAATAAATACACACATCCAAAAAAAACAAAGGGCCAAAATCAAAACATTCACTGTGCAATTCGAATAAGTAGAAAGAAAGCAGCAAAAGAAGCCCTCAGGCACTAGAAGAAAGGAAATAATAAGAATTAGAGCAGAATTAAATGAAATAGAAAAACAATTGAAAGAGTTAACAAGACGAAAAAGCTAGTTCTTTTAAAAGATCAACAAAATCGATAAACCATTGGCCATACTGATGAAAGAAAAACAGGAGAGGAAGCAAATAACCAATGTAAGAAATGGGATGGATAATATCACAACAGACCCAACTTAAATTAGAAGAATCATAACAGAATACTATGAATAATTGTACTCCTTAACAAATTTGAAAACCTGGAGGAGATGGACAAATTTCTAGAAACCTTAATACCTACCTAAACTAACACAGACAGAGGTAGAACAACTAAATAAACCTATAACAAAAGAAGACATTGAAAAGGTAATTTAAAAACTCTGAACAAAAAAAAGCCCTGGCCTGGATAGTTTCACTGGAAAATCTTACCAAACTTCCAAAGAAGAGTTAACACCACTGCTACTAAAGGTATTTCAGAGCATAGAAAAGGATGGGGGATACTCCCGAACTCATTCTATGAAGCCAGCATAACCCTGATACCAAAACCAGGTAAAGACACCATGAAAAAAGAAAATTAGAGAACAATATCTCTCATGAACATTGACACAAAAATCCTCAACAAAATTCTAGCCAGTAGAATTCAACAACATATCAAAAGAGTAATTCACCATGATCAAGTGGGATTTATACTAGGTATGCAGAGATATTTCAACATTAGAAAAACAGTGTAATCCGTCATATAAATAAAACAAAAGACAAGAAATAAGAACGACATGATGTTATCAATTGATGCAGAAAAGGCATTTGACAAAGTCCAACACCCATTCCTGATAAAAACTCTCAGCAAAATAGAAATAGAAGGGAAATTCCTCAGCATAATTAAGGACATTTATACAAAGCCAACAGCCAACATCATCCTAAATGGAGAGAGTTTGAAAGCATTCCCTTGACAGCAGGAACCAGACAAAGATGCCCTTTATCACCACTCTTATACAGCATTGTGCTGGAGGTCCTAGCCAGAGCAGTTAGGCTAGAAAAAGAAATAAAGGTCATCAAAATTGGTAAGGAAGAAGTAAAAGTATCTTTGTCTGCAGATGATATGATCTTATACACAGAAAACCCCAAAGAATCCACAAGAAGACAACTGAAACTAACAGAAGATTGCATCAGAGTATCAGGATACAAGATAAACATACAAAAATCAGTTGGATTCCTCTACACCAACAGAGAACTTTTTTACAGTAGCCCCCAAGGTTATAAAATACTTAGGAATAAATCTAACCAGAGACATAAAGGACCTATACAATGAAAACTACAAGACACTACTGCAGGAAAACAAAACAGACCTGCATAACTGGAAAAACATACCTTGTTCATGGATAGGAAGACTCTCAATATTGTGAAAATGTCTGTTCTGCCCAAAGTAATCTACAGATAAAATACAATCCCAATCTAAATTCCACTGGCATTTTTTAATGAGATGGAGAGACAAATTACCAACTTCATATGGAAAGGGAAGAGGCCCTGGATAAGTAAAGCATTACTCAAGAGGAAGAATAAAGTGGGAGGCCTCACACTACCTGATTTTAGAACCTATTATACTGCCATGGTAGTCAGAACAGCCTGGTACTGGTACAACAACAGATGCATAGACCAATGGAATACAATTGAGAATCCAGACGTAAATTCATCCACCTGTGAGCAGCTGATATTTGACAAAGGCCCAAAGTCCGTTAATTGGAGAAAAGACAGTCTCTTTAATAAATGGTGCTGGCATAACTGAATATCCATCTGCAAAAAAATGAAACCAGACCCATACTTCACACCATCTACAAAAAACTAACTCAAAATGGATCAAAGACCTAAATATAAAATCTAAAATGATAAAGATCATGGAAGAAAAGATAGAGACAAAGCTAGGAACCCTAATACATGGCATAAATAGAATACAAACCATAAGTAACAATGCACAAACACCAGAAGAGAAACTAGAAAACTGGGAGCTCTTAAAAATCAAACACTTACGCTCATCAAAAGACTTGACCAAAAGAGTCAAAAGACAGCCTACAGACTGGGAAAAAATTTTTGGCTACAACAAATCTGATCAGCCTCTAATCTCTAAAATCTACAAGATACTGCAAAACCTCAGCAACAAAAACACAAATAACCCAATTAAAAAATGGGCAAAGGGTATGAACAGGCACTTCACCAAAGAAGGCATTCAGGCAGCTAACAGACACATGAGGAAATGCTCATGATCGTTAGCCATTAGAGAAATGCAAATCAAATATACGACATACCATCTCACTCCAACGAGGCTAGCATTAATCCAAAAAACACAAAATAATAAATGTTGGACAGGTTGTGGAGAGACTGGAACAGTTATACACTGTTGATGGGAATGTAAAATGGTACAGCCACTTTGGAAATCAATTTGGTGCTTCCTTAAAAAGCTAGAAATAGAGGCACCATATGATCCAGCAACCCCGCTCCTTGGTATATATCCTCTAGAAATAAGAGCCATCACACAGATATATGCACACTCATGTTCATTGCAGCACTGTTCATGTTAGCAAAAAATGGAAACAACCTAGATGCCCATCAACAGATGAATGGATAAATATATTATGGTATAGTCACACAATGGAATACTGTGCAACGATAAAGAACAGCAATGAATCTGTCAACATCTTATAACATGGAGGAATCCGGAAGGCATTATGCTGAGTGAATTTAGTCAGTTGCAAAAGGACAAATATTGTATAAGACCACTGTTACAAGAACTCAGGAAAAGGTTTAAACACAGAATAAAACCTTCTTTGATGGTTACCAGGATGGGGAGGGAGGGAGAGGGGTATTCACTAACTAGATAGTAGACAAGAGTTTTCTTACGTGAAGGGAAGGACAACACACACTACAGGGGAAGTTAGCACAACTGGACTAAACCAAAGCTAAAAAGTTTCCTGAATACAGCCAAACACTTCGAGGGATAGAGTGGAGGGTTGGGAAGGGGGGGTTGTCTGGGGACTATGTTTTCAGGGGACATCTAGGTCAATTGGGAGGAGAGGCGGGGCCAAGATGGCAGAGTAGTCACATGCTTCTGGTGGACCCTCTTAAAACAAAGACCTGAAAAAACAAGTGAATCGATTGTGTACAACAATTTAGGAGCTCTGAACATCAAAGGCAAAGTTGAGGAACCGGACTGAGTGGCAGGGGGAGGGAGAGACTGTTCAGAAGCAGCAAGGAGTTGCCATACCTGACCCAGCGAGAGTGTGGGCCTCATCAACTCTGGGGTGAACAGTGAGGCAGGCAAGCAGCCATGCCTGGGAGGTGTATTCCACACTGGGAGAGACCCAGAGGCAGAGAATCTACTCAGCCACCCAGAACCAGTGAGAAGCAGCCTTCGAATGGCGAAAGATAAGTAATTGTGTCCGGCCTACTGTGTGGATCAAAACACCCCCTTTAGGGAAAAACCTCTCTCCCAGTTACCTCCCTGCTTCCTGTTTTGCACTGGATCCCAGACTGGCTTCAGCAATTGCCGAGTCCCCTGGACCAGAAGTAGGATCCGTCACGCACCCTGAGCCATACTCCCGACCTTGGAGAGTGAACAAATTAACAAACGGAATAAAAAAAAAAATGCCGGCTCCCCTAAGCCAGGAACTCAGGGTAGGCACAGCTTCTTTGCCTAGGTACAGGCATAACAGATCCACAGACTTTGAGTGCCTTTCCCTTTGCATAGACTTGTGTGGGCCCATTTCAACAGCGTCGGCCCTCATTACCGCCATACAACAGGGTATATACCTGAAGTTTAACTTCGGCTGTTTCACCTGTCAGGTGGCAGGCTCATGACATTTGACACTGTTCTGCCCATTAAGAAGGGTCTTCACCTACCTACATCAGGGGCCTGAGGACTGGAGGCTCCACCTATGCCATCTAGCCACCTGTGATAGGGGCTCAGGAATAAGAGATGCCCACAAGTCCTTAGAGCCAACAGTATTGGGTGCTTATAGTCCAGCTGCAAAACCCACCCACCTACATGCTTTAGGGAACAGGGACACATCTTCCTGGACACTCGGGTGGCTGTCAGCCCCCTGCCTTGCTCAGAGTGTATCCCCCTGCTGCAGCCAGATGGCTGTGCCTACACCAATCACCCATGCCTGCTAGGACTGTAAGTGAGAGCCTACACCACACACTTGGTGGCTATCTACCTGGGCACCTGAGCTGAATCCATACAGGAGGAGCGGGCAGACTCCTGAACTCACATACCTAGTAACAGATCTAACCACCTGGTGACAGGACATTAGCGCTTCAAAGGTGCCACTAATCAAACTAGCTCACAGGAGCACCCTATTTTGGTATATCAAAACAAAACAAGAAGCTAGGACACAGTAAGCAAACATAAAATAAATAGATATAATAACTTATTGATGGCTTGGAGACAACAGTCAATATCAAATCACATAAAGAGACAGTCCATGATGGCTTCAGCAAGCTCTCAGAATAAAGAATCTAGAAATTTTCCAGAGGAGGAAAATTTACTGGAATCACTGGAGGCAGAATACAAAAGATAAATGTACAGAACTCTTCAAGAGATTAGGAAGGAAATTAAGCAAAAAGCAGAAAACACAATAGAGGAAATTAAAAAGATTTAGAAAAGAGCATAAAGACAAATTTAACAGGCTGCAAGAATCCATAGACAGCAATCAGAAATCCAGAGGATTAACAATAAAATTTCAGAATTAGACAACTCAATAGAAAGTCATAGGAGCAGAATTGAGGCACTGGAAGTCAGAATTAGTGAGATTGAAGATAAAGCACTTGACACCAACTTATTTGAGGAAAAATCAGATGCAAGGATTTAAAAAATGAAGAAACCCTAAGAATTATTTGGTAATCTATCAAGAGGAATAACCTATGAGTGATTGGAATACCAGAATGGGGGGGATAACAGAAAATACAGAGAGAATTGTTGAAGGTTTGTTGGCAGAAAGCTTCCCAGATATCGTGAAAGATGACAAGATATCTATCCAAGATGCTCATCGAACCCCACATAAGGTAGATCCCAAAAGAAAGTCACCAAGACATATTATAATCAAACTTGCTGAAATCAAAGGTAAAGAGAGAATTTTAAGAGCAGCTAGGGATAAACGAAAAGTCATCTGCAAAGGAGTCAATAAGAATAAACTCGGACTACTCAGCAGAAACCGCGCAGGCAAGAAGGCAATGGGATGACATACATAAAGCCTTGAAGGAAAAAATTTGCCAGCCAAGAGTTATATATCCAGCAAAACTGTCTCTTAAATATGATGGCGGAATTAGGGCATTTCCAGATAAAGAGAAGTTTAGGGAATTTGCAAAAAACAAACCAAAATTACAAGAAATACCAAAGGGAGCCCTCCGGTTAGAATATCCATAACATCAGATAACAACCCAATGCTAGAACACAGGACAGACCAACCAGATATCAATCCAGATAGGGAAGTCACAAAAATAAACCAAAGCCAAAACACTGAAAATAGGGAAACAGATGTAAATATGTAAAAGATGACAACATTAAAACAAAAAAGAGGGACTTAAAAAATGTAGACATAGATTTTTCATATGGAGAGGAAGTCGAGGTGATACAAAGAAATAAAATACTGGTATAAACTTAGAAAAATAGGGGTAAATATTAAGGTAACCACAAAGGAAACTAACAATCATACAAGTCGAAGTAAAAAACTAGAAAAATATAAAGACTCAGCAAATACAAAACCAACAACAATGAAAAAGATGAAAAGAAGAACGAAGAAAATCAACTCAGCACAGAAAATTAAGTGGAACAAAGACTGTCAACAACACAGAAAAAAAGACATCAAAATGACAGCACTTAACTCATACCTATCAATAATTATGCTGAATGTAAATGGACTAAATGCACCAATAAAGAGACAGAGTGGCAGATTGGATAGGCCAGTTGGTGAGTCGCATCTGGGGTCTTAAAAGCTAGCAAGCGTGACCATCTAAGACGCATCAATTGGTCCCAACCCACCTGGAGTAAAGGAGAGTGAAGAACACCAAAGACACAAGGAAAGTATTAGCCCAAGAGACGGAAAGAGCCACATAAACCAGACTCCATCAGCCTGAGACCAGAAGAACTAGATGGTACCCAGCTAACACCAGTGACCACCCTGACAGGGAACACAACAGAGAGTCCCTGATGGAGTGGGAGAAAAGTGGGTTGTAGAACTCAAATTCTAGTGAAAAGACCAGACTTAATGGTTTGACTGAGACCAGGGGTACCCTGGAAGGCATGGCCCCTGGACTCTCTTTTAGCCCAAAACTAAAACTATTCCCAAGGCCAACTCTTCAGACAAAGATTAGACTGGCCTATGGGACATAAAGTGGTACTCATGAAGAGTGTGCTTCTTCTTCGCTCAAGTAGATACATGAGACTAAATGGGCAGCTCCTGTCCAGTGGTGAAATGAGAAGGCAGAGAAAGTCAGGAGCTGGTTGAATGGACACAGGAAATCTGGGGTGAAAGGAGGAGTATGCTGTCACAGTATAGCGAGAGCTACTAGGGTCACATAACAATGTATGTATAAATTTTTGTATGAGAGACTAACCTGAATTATGAAACTTTCACTTAAAGCACAATAGAAAAAAAAGAAATTATTTTCTCTGTTCCTGCTGTTTTTCTTGCTGTAGGTGCTAAAACTGACATTTAATAAGTTATTATGTTATGTAAAAGTTACTTATTTACACTTCTGTAAAAATCCTCTGTATAAATACACAATGATCAGCCACTCAAATTCTTTTTTTCTGCCCTGCCCAGCAATATACCATATTTAAAAAAAACTCAGAATCTACTCTAATTTAAAAGTAGTCTGTAGTAAATAGTTTCAAGAGCTTCCTAATACAAATGAAAAAGTTCTTTGATTTAGAAGGTGATAGCTATTTCATTATGGGTTCTTTTGTTCTTCACAATTCACCTATGAAAACTATAATGCCAACCAAAGGGATGCAGAAATTGGAAAGGTGAGTTGCAGGACTAGTGTGGACTCATATAAAGCATTAATGCAGGTGGCATTGCTTCCCTCACATGGAGAGCTTTAGACTTCTCTCTCAAGAATTCATAACTGTGCTCTAGTATCAGCAAATAAAGGGGAAAAAAGTAGATTTTGCCCCCTCTCCATCACCAAATATTGACTATTACCAGTAATGTCATTTTTAAACAGTCGGGTAGGGATGTGGGAATGGATCAGAATTACTAAATTGCAGTTGGTGACCCATGTAGTTGATTCTGAAATCAGTTTGATAGATCATAGCCAGCTTTTTTTTTTTTTTTTAAATGAAATAGAACAGAATAGAAAATAGCAGAGTATGTTTCACATAGCACAGTTCTAGTCTGACACATGGGGTCACCATGAGTCAGTTAACTTGACAGCAACTGATTGGGTTGTTGATTGGTTAATATTTTGTGAAAATATTGTGTTAGTTTATATATATATGTATATAAGTAAAATGTGTATATACACACATATTTTGGTCAAAAAGTTAAGTGTATTTCTTACTATGTATTACAGTGGAAAAAAAACAACAAGATCAAGAAAGAAAAAAAAAGATTGCATCGAGAGGGCTGGTTGAAATTTTAAGACTCACCAGTGTTTTCTGAGCCTCTCATGGGTTTCTGTTACCTCCACTGAAGTTCTGACTTTAAATCTTAGATCATTTTGCTTGTGGTATTATATAGCCTGTGTTACCTAGAAGTCTTTCAAGAGCACCATAATGCTGTATCAGTTGATAAATAGGAACTAGATGAGTATGTTAACAGCATTAGACTTTAGATTGGATCATCTTTCTCAGGCATATAGTTGAACATACACTACCACCACACACACAGGCTTCCCAGTGACTGACAAAGAGCTGAGCATTTAGAATGCAAAGTGTTCAAAAGTTCAGAGTCCGGATGAAAGTATTAAGATACAAAAGAAGTAAGAACCCAAGCTTGAGTTTATGTAAGCTAGAAATACTACTTCCTACTTGCCTTGTGTCTTTGGTAATACTTCACTGATTTAGATGCAATAATCCCTTTAGAAACATTGACCTGAATCTAGAAAAATGTATAATAGGTGATTTTTTTGGTTATTTTTTAGAATCAGAGATTTGTACTTTTTAAACTTATATTTGAATTCACTATATTTGTATGTATATCAGATTTTTTATGTTCAAAGCCTTCATATTGAATGTAATTAATGAGTAGTTAGATAGGTATTTTCAAAACCTTTGTAAATTTAATGATAAAAGTTTAAATTTATGTTCCTATGTGCTACACGGCTTTAGGTAGTTGTCTTAATTCACTATATAATATTTTTCCTAAGTTTTGTTTAGGTTATGAGTACCAGATTAGGTAAATATATTTTATTAGATGCAAATATATGTATAAAATATTACTATCTTACCTAACATAGTCAAGTGCTTATCATATATCCAGTCTCGAAATCATAAAGAGCCATTATGTATTGGCAGCATGTCAGTTTTATAATTCTAGTTTAATTACATATAAAATATGAATTATTTATTCATTAGAATATAAGGAGTGCCCCTCTAGATCAGGCCATTATTCTTCAAATCCAGTTTTCTGACTCGTTGTGGCCCTGAGGAATAAGAATAACTTCTTCACGGGGTATGAATTCCAGAAGATTAGAGATATTCCCAAATGGAGTATTTTTGAGCCTCTAATTTCTTCATCTATTAAAATAAGGATCTAAATAATGTCCCTTGTAGCATTGTTGTAAATGAAATATATCAAAGTGCTTGGTACATAGAGAATATTCAAGAAAGGCTGTGTTTCTACCCTTTTATACCTTTTAGTGATAGCATTAAAAACTTACACTGTTACCATCCAGCAAAACCGTTCTCCTCATGTGACTTCCCAGCCTGAAAATGTTTTGCATTACCTGCTGCCTACAGGTAAATTGTCTGACTTAACAACCTTATGCTCACCTTCTTCTCCAGCCTGATTTTGTAATATTTTCCCTCATATTCCCTATACTCCAGTCACATTAAAGTTCATGAGTTCATATCATTCCTTGGGCACATACCTCTGTGTTTTGTTCAAGCTGCTGCTTTTGTGTGAAATTCTTTTTCATCCCTTCTACCCCTGGCAAACTTCTGTTCACCCTTTAGGATCAAAGGTCACCTCCTTTGTTACGCTTTCTTGAGCCCTCTAAATAGTTACCTATTTTTTCTGTATGCGCTGACAAAATTTTGATGATGGCTTTATTATAGCATTCATCATATTAATTTTAATTGCTTACATACATGTCTTTTACTACTGTTTTTAGATCTCCTTAAGGACAGGGACCAAGTCTTACTAGGCTTTTTTTAACAGCACCTAAATAATACTTGGCACAGTTGATAGGCCCTTGGTAAATGTCAGCAGGTGGACAGGTCAGTTTGTCTTATTTTGGACATCATCTTTATATGACTTGAGGGATACATGCTTCACTTGCCAAGATATTGTTCTTTCGTCCTACAAGACTTGAAATTCCCACAACAGTCATTGAATAAAGGTGGAAGTACTGTCTGCCAAAGTCTACTATTAAAAAAAATTCACATATTGCTTAAGAAAAGGGAACTTCCCTCTCCTTGAAGCATTAAACTGCCATAAGAGTTAAAGGTTGTGAATACAAGCAGTACTATTACTAGTACTATATTATTTATTTCCAATAATTTTTAAAAATTAACAATAATAATAACAGATCTGAAGCCTTATGGTAAGAATTTTTTCTTTAATGGAATTTATGACGTATAAGGAACAAAGCAGTGGAATGCAGAGGGAATATTATGAATATGAGACCACTCGTTCTGCTGCTATCAACAAAGTAACTTGGATACCAAGAAAAAAACAAAAAAACACCAAACTCAGTGCTGTAGAGTCAATTCCGACTCATAGCGACCCTATAGGACAGAGAGAACTGCCCCGTAGAGTTTCCAAGGAGCAGCTGGTGGATTTGAACTGCTGACCTTTTGGTTGTCAGCCACGCTGTTAAGCACTTTGTCACCAGGGCTCTCAGCTTGGATAGAAAACACCAATAAAGAACATAGAAATCAGCAAAAAAAAAAAAAAAAAAAAAGATGCAAAGAAGAGTTAAAATTACAAGGCCCAGGTCAGAAGGCATGATGTTCTGGATCAATGGAAAGAAGGGAAAAGAGGCCCGGGTAAAGTTCCAGTGATACAACTTTGAGGTAGAATATTTATTTGTTGATAGTGGAGTCATATTTTATGGAGGAATAAAATTTTAATGTTTATGCCTAAAGCAAAATCATATGTAGTCAATGACCCTTGAACATGTTTAGGAAGAGACCAAGTTGGAGAAGGAACAACATATGCAAAAACTCTGAGAGAACTTGGCTTCCTGGAGGAAAAGCAAGTAGTCAGTACATTAAGGACAGTCTAGTGACCTGAAAGAAAGTTGGATGGGATAACGGGGGCCTAGTCAGAAAGAAAGTATGGACTTGATGCTGGAAGTATGCTATTAAAAGATTTTTAAGCTGCGGAAGTAGCACAGTCAGATTTGCATTGTTAAAAGATCATTACAGCTTCAGTGTTTTAGAAGATTATTGTGACTGCAATATAAAGATTAACATTGGAGTCCTGGAGACCGTTTAAGAAGTTGTTGAGGTAATCTAGTCTAGGATGATGATTGCGAGTATTACCCTGGGTAGTGGCGTTGGGAATGGAGAGTGCCTTGGGCAAGAGAAGCTGCAATGTATTTACACTTTAACCTGACTGGGATGCAGTTTTAATCATTGCTTTTCCAGGGTGCTTGACTCCTTGTGTAGACTACTAATATAGCCTCCGTTAAAACATGCTAAAGGAGTGTATTTGACTTGGACAGTTTATACTTGGTTCTGAATAAGCCAGATTTATGGCACAGAAAATTGAATATATCTTTAGATTTTTTTACATAATATGTCAGGTTACAAAATGTAAATCTGGATGGATTACACCTTGTAATGTACTTGAGAAATAAGTTAGATCTTAATTTTTTAACATACCTACTCTATTTATGCAGCTTTCTCACAAGTGAGTATATTTATTTCCCTTAAATAAACATTTTCTAAATCTTGACTGTTTTTTCAGTTTTTAGAGTTGCAAATATGAGATTAGCGGCTTTGGCATTATCCTAATAGCATTGGTTAACTTTGCATGAAGCATGTACTACATGTTGTCGTGGAAATAAACATTAGGACATGGACAAAGCATTTCTTCCAAGGCAAAAGGAGAAAAATTCTATAGAGCCCAGTTAGTCAAAAATTAAATAGTCATGTTAATTTGCAAGTAATTCAGAAAGATTTTAAGTCCTTAAGGCTTTTTAATTTTTTTTCATTATTTACATGTTTTTCTTCTTTCCCGCTTCCCAAATATGTTGACTTTGAGAGCATCTGTAATAATACTTAATAATATACTTGTATTATGTATTATGTTTAGTAAATAACTTATAATTTCTTATTTAAAAAATTACCGCACTATAGTCAATATCAGCTAATACTCTAGTCACCATTTTCCATAGAAAACAGTTTCACTTTATTTCACAAAGCCATTTAAAAATAAAAAGCTTTTGTGTTGTGTTTTCTTTCATAGTAGTTGGTGTTGTCTAGCTGTTCTGAAAATTTTCCTTTTGTTTTTATTATCAGTTCTTATAGCATGTTAGAATAACACTACCTTGATGCTTTCTTTAATTGTATGTACACACAACTCCTGGTTGAGCTTACTCGTATGTTCCCTGCTGTTGGCAAAAAAAACAGTGGTGGTGTTTTTTGTTTTTGTTTTTACTTCTATTGTTAAATGTGTCCATGGAGGCAGGAATTCTACTTGGGAAAGTAAAAACTTTATATTACAGTGACATACTCAATACATTAGTATTTCATTCTTTAATATTGAACGTTCTTAATTTCTGAGATGCCATATTGAACAAATATCAGTCTCCTACATTGAACTTAAGGCATCACTCCCTTTACATGAAGCACGTAATATGTGTATAAGCTATTAGCGAATTGCTTTTTTCTTTATAAAACAGTTTTGACGTAGGTAGTAAAGGCAAGGACTATTGACAATGAGATTTATGAAAATTGCAGATTTTTTTTAGGATGTAAGTTGTGAGTTTTGAATAAGCATGACTCAGGTAAGCTGTAAATAGTAAAGTTGTAATCATTTGAGGGTCACTGAGAGATACAGTAAATTTCTTTTGGTCGGTAATGGGGAACCCAAGGTCAAGAAAGGGAGAGTGTTGAATGTCATAGGGTTGACAGCCAGTGTCACAAAACAATATGTGTATTAATTGTTTAATGAGAAACTAATTTGCTCTGTATACCTTCATCTGAAGTACAATTTAAAAAATTGAAAAAAATATGAGGCTGGACTAGAAAAAAATTTTCTTTTGGTCAAATGAAAAAGGGAAAAAGACAAACTTAATTTTCAAAATAAGTGTTAATTGACTGTAGCTTCTGTTGCACCTTGTCTTGAGGATTACTCACCATCCCCATTTGAGGACTTGAAACTCAGGAGTTAACTTGCAGCTGCCTAGAAGGGAACGAATTAACTTGTTTAATAATAAAATGGTAGGTATCATTGATTAGTAGTAATAATTATAGTGTTATACTACTTCCCATTAAAAAATTATCTTTTCATTCAGAGCATATAATAATGTCATTAAAATTTAAAATTGTAATGCGCATCATTTTACCAATGAGGTGAGAGTCTGAGAAAAGTCAAAAAAATTGTTGAGTCCGATAGTGATTGGAACCCAGTTACTTTGACTCTAAAGAGTGCATTTTCCTGTATCAGAAGATGACATCAATGAATATATTTAAAGAGGAGTAGATCTCTTAGGAGGAGCCCTGGTGGCCCTCACCTGCTAACCAAAAGGTTGGTGGTTTGAACTAACCCAGCAGTTCCATGGTAGAAAGACCTGGTGATCTGCTTCCGTAAAGATTGTAATCTAGAAAACTCTATGGGGCAGTTCTTCTCTGTCACATGGGGTGACTATGAGTCAAAAATCAACTCGACGGCACCTGAGAACAAATCTCCTAGGAGTGGTGTAGAAAGCATTCTTGCTTTGGTTAGGGAGGATAAACTAGATGACTAGCAACTGCAGAGGTCTCCTTCAAGTAACGTTTTCTTTGTGTCTGAGCTCCAGTTTTGAAATTTAAATTGATTGGCTAACATTCTAGTTAGCATGACCTTTTATCATACCCTGCCTCTTGTATGTGCTACATTTTAGCAATAAAGGAAAGCTTACTTAGTTCATTATGGACAGAGGTTTGGAGAGATCTGATAGTTTTTGCTTGTTTGTTTTTTTCCAAGGAGGACTCAGATATATTCGAGAAATCTGATTAGATCAAAGACTGAGTGATGTGCATCTCAGTTATAAGTGGATATAAATTCTATATTTTGTTTGAAGTCTAAAGGAGATAGGGGTGAGAAAGGAAATTACTGCTTCTACAACCATCCCAAATTTCATTGTAGACTTTATGCCAGAGCAATAAATCGAGATAACTAGATTTGCTTAGCTAAGATGGGTACATGTATTGGTTCCATTTTTTAAATTTTCTATGAATAAGTAAACTGCTACCAGTTGCATATATTTCATCTTTTCTAATAATGTTTTATTGCCATCTGCTCCCTTGCATTTGACTAAATAGTCCACTTACCTTAAAGGTCTGACTAGAGCTGTCCATTGTCGAAACTGAGGTGTAAAGTATATCAAAACATTCTGTCTCCTTATGTACCAAGTAGATTTTTGTTTAGGATGATGACTTCCAGATAGGAAAAAATAAAAGTAGCAAACATTAACTGCCTTCTTTTTTTTCTTTCTAATGTTCTTTTATTGGAATTTATTTTCATCTTGGAAGCTTTCCAGGCCTGATGCAAGTACACATGTGTGAAAGCTCTTCTTTGTCCCCATTTTTCTTTCATACTGAGATTAAAATATTAAATATTTTATAAGGGAAGATAACTAGATTTTTTTCATATATGCTTTTTATAAAGAATTATTATTTATTAATTGATGCTTATGGTTTAAACCAAGGCCTTGGTGGTTCAGTGGTAGAATTCTCACTTTCCATGCGATAGACCTGGATTTGATTCCCAGCCAATGCAACTCATGCACAATTACCACCTGTCTATGAGTGGAGGCTTGCATGTTGCTATGATGCTGAACAGGTTTCAGTGGAGCTTCCACACTAAGATGGACAAGGAAGAAAGGCCTGGTGATCTAGTTCAGAAGTTAGCCAGTGAAAACCCTGTGGATCACAATGATGTGATCTATAACTGATCATGGGGATGGCGCAGGACCAGTCAGCATTTCATTCCATTGTGCATGGGGTTGCCATTAGTCAGGGGCGAACTCTGTGGCAGCTAATAACAACATGGTTTAAACCAGAAGTAGGCAAACTATGGCCTGTGAGTCACATCTGACCCACCACCTGTTTTTATAAATGCAGTTTTTTGAAGCACAGCTATGCTCTCTTGTTTACACATTATCTATGGCTACTTTTGCACTGCAATGGGAGAGTTGAATAACTGCAACAGATACCTTTTTGCCCACAAAGCCTAAAATATTCTCTGGCCCTCTCAAGAAAAAGTTTGCCAACCCTGGGTTTGAACTATGGGAATAAGAAAAGTTATGTGTGATGATTCTGAACAGTAGATGCAAGCTTCGTTGAGGGTCATGGGCACCTTTGGCAGCACTTATCCAGGACACTCTGATTGCATGTTTATTCATCCACATTACCCTCTAGAAAATAAATGGGGGGGGGGGGTTGTCTTATTGTTGGATGTGTCTTCCATACCGAAGATTTTCTAGAAACAAAACATTGTATGCAGTCTATAGTTGTTGAATGTGCAAATGCTTTATTTTTTTAACAAAGATTGTATATCAGAGCATAATAATATTAGTTGACATTTATGAGGCATTTCTTAACACATTCTAAGAACTGTAAGTAAGCACTGTACATATACTGCCTCATTTAGCCCTCTCAACAGTATAGGTTGTTCTTACTGTTGCTCTTTTACAGATGAGGAAACTAAGACCCAGAATGATGTAATTTCTGATGTCACACAGAAAGCAGAACAAGGAGCCCAAATGTGTGTCTTAACATTAAGTCATTGTAATAATTAGACTGCTTCCTCCAGGACAAAATAGCTGAGCAATGTTCTCTGCTTTTAAAAGATAGGAAATTCAAACATAACCTTGGATAATGAAAATGAAGTTTCATTTATTCCAAAGATTTAATGACTTTAATTGAGAGAGAGATATTAGATGATTGAAGTATTCCAGTAATTTGTGTTCATCATTAGAGATATTATTGATAATGTTTGACATGGGCAAATCCCCTTAAATTTTCTTTCCCTTTCTGTCTAATTTTTTGCCTACATTATAAGAATTCTATTTATATGGGCAACTGAAGTCTAAGGTACTTTACTCCTTTATTCTGAGACTAGGTTGCTTTTTTACTTATATAAGTAGACGAAATTTGTGGGAAAGTAGTGAAAGCAAACCCGTGTGGGTGTCATGTTACTGTGGAAGTAAGATATGTCAGATCTCTAAATACAGTAAAACCTGCAAAAGCTGGAAGCTATGTAAGGCAGAAACCTGTCAGAGAAGGACAAAATTCTTAACTTACAGAATCTGTACTAGCTTACACAATGATCTTCTTTAGGACATGAATTGAGCCTCAGTTTTGTTTTGTGTTTTTAAAAGTATTTTCTGTGGGTTTTTCTCATTTTCTTTCCCATTTCCTTCTTTATTCACTTTTAATTGATTTTTTTTTGCACCAACACGTTGGCCTCCCACAATTAAAGCATGAACTATTTGTCCTATTATGAAATTAGAACCTGGAACAGTGTTGTTGAGATTATTTAGAAAATCTTAAGTATACCATAATAAGTACAATCATTTGTTGATTTTTAATTGATGGCAAAGGCAGATATTTTAAGATATCATATCTATCTGCAAGGTACAGAGTGGATTTCTTTTACTTGCAACTCAGACCAAATGGAAGTTTTCCTTGTTAGGTTAGTTATTACGAAGGAAAAAGACAAGTCCATGTGTACCAAATTTTGATGTGGAATGATGTAACAAATTAAAAGGAAGAGAACTGAACCCAATCCAAGTCCCACACTCACTTCAATTAAGATACTCTAGATCCAATTTAATCTTGGTTCTCAAAGTTGAAAGGCTGGTTGCTAATGGAAGAAACTGACCTCCTGAAGTTGTGGAAATATTTCATACTTAGCCTTGGGTGCACCTGTTGCAATTTTTTATGGCATACATACCATAACTCCCCACTAAGAGAAATGATAATAGTTTAATCTGCCCACTTTTGCTTTTAATCACTAAATTAAAAAATCCTTGATTCCATTTAAAAAACTTGCACAAACTTCTCCAGAATGTACTTTCCTCTGATCTTAGATCTTGGCTTAACTTTAAACCTTTTCCATATCTGCTGGATATGATTTCATGCCTGAATTATGAGGAGTAGACTGTTGTTTGTGCTTTCGGCATAAGGATCTTGACAGACAAAATACACAGATTCTGTTCTTCTCTTGGCCACCATCTGTTTGAGATAGTTGGGGAAGACAGAAGAAAGCACTTGCTGTGCACAATAATATTCAAGCGTGTTGCCATCACTGCTACCCGATTTAGTATGTGTAGAATTTCTACCATACTTTTGAGAACATATTCTCTGAGATGTTGAATTAAAATACTTTATCTCCCCAAGAGGCCCAGATTGTCACTTTGATGTAGGCCAGTTATTTATACGATCACTACATTAGCCTCGGTGTTTTTCATAGGAACACCCCTTGCAGTCGAGCCAGTTGTCTTTCACACCATAAAGTCTCACATTGTGATATCTGTCTTGTCGAAACTATAAACATTTGTCTTTTTTCTGCTTTAGGGGAATGTTAGTCTTTGTTGGTATTTTCAATATCAGCCTTACTTCTGACTTAAATATTTTAGAATTATTTTAGGAATCAAAATAATGTTTTATGATCATGCCTACATTAGCTCCCTTACTTTCTCTGTTGCTCTATTTTAATGCAAATCAGTAGTTGATGTATTTACAACAATATGGAGTTTGTACAACAAAATAAATTTAACATTGTAACTACTTCAAGCCTGTTTGTCCTTAGTAATAGACCTACAATTGTGTTTCCCTTTCTGAAGCGATTTATATAAATTCTCTTAAAGAGAATGTTTCTCAAAACGTGAAGAATCCAGCCTTATATTCATATGTTTTAGTTCAGGAATTTTGCAGCCACTAATTATAATGGCTGAAAAGTATGGGCAGCCATATTTAGGGAAAGAAAGAAATTTCTCTCTGTCAGAAATTAAACTAATCCTTTATAGAATATGTGAAGGGCTTAAAAGTAATAAGCTAAGCTGTTAGGGGCACTGGGACAAATAAAAAATAATCTTTTCATATATTATTCATAAATTTGCCCCAGCAGGCTTAATAAGGAAATTAAAATAGCAGAAGCTGATCATCTTAATTATCATTATCCTTTCCTTCTAAACTGATCCAAAAGTTAGCTCTAAGATTTAGGTCACATTTGACAAGATCTGCCTTCATATAATCATGGATCAGGGCATTGACAGGTGAAGAGCTTGGCACACAGTAGGCACTTAATGAATGGTGGAAGAATGAACACATACGGGCATAGGCTTTAGAGTCAGACAGACATGGTTTGGGATCCCAAACTCTCCACTCTCCTCCCTTGGCTTTCATGATACCACACTTTCCTGGTTTTTCTTCTACCTTTCTCTGTCCCTGACGTGTTTGTTATTTTCTTTCTATCTTAGGAGCTTTTCTGCTTTCATACTACAGTTTTGCTGAACAATCTCATTCACTTCCACTGCATCAAATGTCATCAATATACTAATGACTCTTCAATTAGTTCTTCTAGCACAGATCTTTCTCCTGAGTTCATCTATTCAATAGACTAGCTCCACTTAGAAGAACTACAGGTAGCTTCAGGTAAAAAAGAACAGGCTGTGAGTTCTGTGACAGAAAGGACCATGCATATTTTGTCCTTTACTCTGTATCCATGCGTAGTGCCTACCACATTGTAGACTCGCAGTAAATACTTAATGAATTAATATCTATAAGTGAACTCATTATCTTTCTATCATTCTAGCACATATCTCACTATTGAGTGAAATAATAACTTTTTACTGGTGAATAACCTTCTGTAAACTCTGTGGGACGGAAACCACATCTGTCTTGTTCACAGCTGTACAGCCCAGCACATTATTTGGTACAAAGTAGTTGTTCAGAAATTATTTACTTTATTTCATTGGTTTACACGTTCTCTGGGCAAGTTACCTATCCTTTCTGAGCTTTGTATTGTTCATCCGTTAAGTAGTGAGATTAATACCTCATAATGTTATTGTAAAGTTATTTACTGTTTAACTTATTATATGTATATATGTGTAATATATATAAAATATAATTTTTATTGTATTTTCTTTAGCTTTTTATTTCACAGTTTAGTTATTCACTCCTTAACTTTTTTATTACAAAAAAAAGTTGACACACAGACACACTAAATGCCTGGTATCTTCTACATGTATGTTATGCATGAGGGTGAAGAGATGGAGGAGATTGTTGATTAGAAGAGATTTAAGAAATATACAACCAAATTCAATGTATGAACCTTACTTGATCCTGATTAATATTGTGTTAGGTGGAGTCCTGGTGGCGCAGTTGTTAAGAGCTTGGCTGCTAACCAAAAGGTTGGTGGTTAGAATCCGCTAGCCACTTCTTGGAAACCCTATGGGGCAGTTCTACTCTGTCCTATAGGGTCGCTATGAGTTGGAATCGACTTGATGGTAGCAGGTTTTTTTATTTTTTATTTTTTGGTTAAAGCTCATGTAGGATTTCTGACCTGAAGAACTGTAAGATAATAAATCTGTGTTGTGTTAAGCCACTAAGTTTTTAGTAATTTCTTATAGCAGAAAACTAGAAAATGAATACAGGGGGTAATCAGAAAAAAAAAAATTGAAAATTTACTGGTTATTTGATGATATTAAGGAATATTTTTTGTTTTATTTTGTTTTAGATGTGATAATGGTATTATAGTTAGGATTTTTAAGAGTACTCTTTTAGAGCTCATACTTAAATGTTATGGATTAAATGATATATAGAGAATTTGCTTCATAGTAGTTCAGAGATGACGGAATGGTTGAGTTATAGATGAAGCATGATAATTAGGCATTGATAATTGTCAAAACTTGATTCTTTCCCTTGATTAAAATTTACTGATTTTTAAAATAATGAATGGTTCCTTAGCATCCTCTAAAGATGATCAATGCATTTTTTTAATTCCAAAATTATTATGAATTCATAAGTTTAAACATATTTGAAATATTTCAATCTAGAGTAGTTATTATCCTTTTTAATGCTCAGCCTTTCCCATCTGCTGCTTCATATCCGTTTAATACAAACCTAGTAGTCTGGTACAAAGCTTCCTTGCTTTCTAGTTTGACAAGATATTCCACACTCTCTTTGTTTATTTCTTCCTCTAACCCTACAATTAGCAATTTCTGTAAGGAGTTCTGATTGCTTTTAGTAGGAAGACAGCAAGTTTGATGCTAGAGTCATTCATTTTCTAAATAAATATTTGTTGAGCAATATGCCAGGGACTGTTGTATGTACAAGGGATATAGCAATGAACAAAATAGATGGTGTCCCTGCCCTCAATAAGTGGAGGAGACAGATAATGAACAGTAACTAGAAGAAAAAATATGTTACATGGTGATAAGTGCTGTAGAGAAAGAAAAGCAGTTAAGGAGTATAGGGAGTACAGGTTTGTGTGGGAGGGGATTGCTGTTTATGTAGGGTGATCAGGGAAAGCCACATTGATAAAATAACTTTTAAGCAGAGACTAAAGGAAGTTAGGGAGCAAGCCATGTGGACAGCTGGGAAAAAGCTTTACAGATAGAAGGAATAAAAAGTACAACGGTCTTGAATCAGAAGCATGCTGGCCATTTTAGATGAATATTAGGGAGACCAGTGTGCCTAGTATATAGTGAGCAAGGGGAAGAGTGGCAGTAGATGAGATCAGAGAGGCAGCAGGAAGTAGATTCTGTAGGACTTTTGGGTTTAGTTATGAGTCAGAAAGGAGCTCTTGGAGCATTTTGAGCAGAGGAGTGACATGATCTTACATGGTTTTTACTGGCTTCTGTGTTGGTGGCAAAAATAGAAGTGACAACATACATAGACAGTCAGTGCAATCAATAATCCAGGCAAGAAATGATGGTGGCTTGGACCAGGGTGTAATATGGAGGTAGTGAGAAGTCATCAGGTTCTCTTCTCTTCTATTGCCATGAGCAATTCATCTTGGTACCATACTTACTCAGCAGTACAAAAGCACTGCATTTAACAGAAGTAAAACACCTTGAAAGACAGTAACAACACCTCCTGTTACTTAAGTTCACTCTTTAGACTATCATCCCCTGGCCCCAGTTTACTTATGTTTACTTTCCAAGTAAAGTTTGACATAGTATAGTAATTTTTCACCTAGTACCTGTCAGTAATAATATTTTACTGGTAGTTGAGTAATTTCACTTATGAACCAGAAGAGTCGACTGACTCATTCCATGCCTTTTCAAATCTAGTCTGGCCAGGTGCTTAATGTGTGCATTATAATCCTCGCTTTTTTTTTTTTTTAAGTGTATTGGTTTAGAATTAACAGACATTTGTGAAGAGGAATAGAAAGCAAAAATATCAAATAACCCACCCTTTTTCCTAAGACAGTTAGGAAGCATCTGTTTTCAGAAAACTCACACATCATACTATCAGGAATTATATCAGTCTTAATCTGTGTTTTCTTAGTGAAAATGCTTTGTTAAGTGTATAAACAAGTCTCTTTTAGTAAGCTCAGCTATTTTTAAAGCACACAATAATTAGAAAATTTCTAATTCCTTAAATATTGTATAATACACATGACATATATAATGTTATAATGTAATATTATATAAACCCTTACTAATACACTTATGTGGCTGACTAGTGCCGAAGTTATTTAGATTGCTTAAAACCAGTGTTAACTAGTTCGATAAATAATGCAAATTTGAATCATCTGCTTGAAAAAAATTGCAATTAAAATCCTTGTAGATTAAAGAATTTTTACTTTATTTTTCCAAATGATATATCACAAAGATTTTCCCAATAAGGAGGTAGGTGTTCTATTAAATTAATGAATATTATGTAGTTCAGTTATTTAAAATTTTTAATCTCCAGTTTGTATAGTCTGTAGTCCAAAAGAGATATCCTTTTTTACGTCTTTGTAGTGACAATTTAAATTCCATATTTAGTAATTCACAGGTTTGTTTGATATTTAAAAAACATTGCCCCTTAAAATTCTCAGATATTTCACTATGACAGTATTTTAAAAACTATCAACTCAATGTATTATGTATCAATTTTACTTGCTTAATTTGACAGGTTTATATGTTATATACTGGAAAAGTATTACAGTACGCTGCCAAGTTTTCCCATTAATTATGTTTACTTATTTAATGATAATCTTATTTAATTAGAAAATATTAATTCTGTAAATATTTTATAACAGTTTATAATATTATATATTACATATGCAATATTATAATGTATTATATAAACCCCTAGTAATACAGTTATGTGGCCCATTAGTGTAAAAGTTGTTTGAATAAACTTGGTAATTCTACAGATTTAACATTGAGAACCCTGCTGTACTTCAGGGCTTACGCTTTAAATTAACAGTTAAAGAGGCTGTCACCAATACTGTGTCTTTGGAGAATAGCTGGTGGCTTTGAATTTCTTGGTGAGTTTTGTGGTGCTGAAATGTATTTGATACAAAAGAAAAAAAATTAAAATAATTTTCAAACATGGTCCCAGTGGGGTAGAGATTGGCCACAAAAGAAGCTAAGTTTAATGAAAGTTGCTTAAGATTAAGGTTTAAAGGAGAACTTGAGTCAAGAACTAACTTTCTCCTGATGTTCTCATTGTGATGCTTACTGACTTGCTAATTATTCAGTTAGAATAAATCGCTTACTTTTTTGTGTCATTTAGGTGCTTAGATTATGAAATGGAGCTAATGTAATACTCCTACTTAAGATCTTACTAAAACTTAAAAATACTCTATTACAAATAAATAGATTGTAAGTAGATTGTCATTTTTAAGCCTCTATCTCTTAAAGATATATATTGTTTTCTACATAAAAGTGAGTGATTTTTATGATAGGTTCAATAAATTTTAGTGTTTTGGTCACTGTGCTACCTGAGGATAACTGTTTTTCTCTGTATGGTAGTACAGTTCTCTAAAAAAACTGTAAAGTAAGCAGGGCTCATTTTGTGGTACTTCTGTCCTGAGACCTCACCTTCTTACAACTCCATCTCCTCAGCAAGCCAAGTGAGCAGAGGCCAGTGGGTTGGCGTTTGACTGCTGAAAGATTGCCCATTCCTGTGTTAGAGTTGTGAGAAATTCAATCTGAAGAAATGAAATGTCACTTTATTCATACGGGAAATAGCTGTGTCTTGGAAATGTTCAGGACTTAGTAATTAACAGGGCTTCTGTAGCTTTGTGTGCTGGCCAGTATGCTAGCAACACAGCAACAGAATGGAGGTGTGAGAATTTCTGTCATATCCAAAATGGTTAAAATGGGGCAATAACAGACAGCAAGGCTTTTCTTCCCAAGAAAGGAACAGCGGTAGAGCTTAGAGCCTTTTTATATGTGTTTGAGACACAGTCACATGTTTTGTGTTTAAGAATGACTTCTCATGTGAAGTAAGTTAGTTCTGTATATACTTCTTATGACATGAGCCGGATGGTCTGTGTCCCATTTTACAGTGACAGAGAATTACTACACTCTTACAGCTAAAAATGTCCCAGTGAGTCAGTACTTAAGGGCTTATGCTCGAAAATATGATAAAATAAAGGCATATGGTGGATGAAAGGGTTTGACTCCTTTGAGTTCTGATTTTCAGATCTTTCCAGTGGTAACCCTTCCATTATTTGAAATCCTGAACCAAAACTACATATTACAATATCTGTCTCTACAGTCCTCTTTGAGGTCATTGGTAGTTCAGTAGTAGAATTCTCCACCTTTCATGTGAGAGAGACGTAGCCTCGATTCCCAGCCATTGCACCTCATGCACTGCCACCACCCGTTTGTCAGTAGCAAGTTTGTGTTGTTATGATGCTGAACAGGTTTCAGCGGAGCTTCCAAACTAAGACATACCAGGAAGAATGGCCTGGCTGTCTAATTCTGAATGATAGTCAGTGAAAACTCTATGCAGGGGTGGCACATGACCAGGCAGCATTTTGTTCTGTTGTGCATGAGGTCACTGAGTCGAGGGCCAACTCAATGGGAGCTAACAATAGCACAGTCTTTTCTAAAAAGGCAAACTGAAGTGACTTGGAATCTTCCCTTTTTTTTTTTTTAATTGATCAAATATTAGTTTTTCTCCTATTTGTAGGTTAGTTTTTTGGTAGTAGATACAAAGAAGTACATAGTTGGTCCCCATTTTTTTAGAGTTTATAATTGACTAAAGGAGAAAAATATATTACAGGACACTGATAAATTGCAAATAAACTATACAGGCAGGGGAGTTATAGATGTTAAAAGGAGCAAGAGAACACTTCCGGTTGGGCTGGTCAGGGAAAACTTTAGAGAAGAAAACGAAACTTCTCTGAGCCTTGAGAAACGGGAACACTGAATAGCATTGGAGACAACCATTTCATTGGTTGAAGGTCATAGAAGTAGGAACTGATATGGCATGTTCAAAGGACGGTGAGTAGACTGTAGCATAGTGTTTAAATGTACAGACTTTAGAGTCTGACTGCCTGGGTTCAGGCCTTGCGGAGGTTTTTTTACCTGTCTTTGCCTCAGATTCCTCATAAAATAAAAAAGACGTACTAATTGTAACTAAACACTGGGTTATTTAAGAATTTGAGGATAGTGCCCTCATATGGTAACTAATCACTTCATATAAGGTAAGTGTTAAATAAGTACAATCTGGCATGATGATGATGAAGTGGTGTAAGGGATCATGAAAGACTAGGTTGTAAAGAAGATTGGAGTGAGTTCACTGAGAGACTGGACTGTCAGAAGTGCATGTAGCTTGCATTAAGGATTATAGAAGCTTTATAAGTAGGAAAATACGATCAGAGTAAGTGTTTTTGGAAAAATAGCATAGCAGAGTAGGTTAAAGAAGAGACTGGAAGCAGAGAGACTGGTTAAGAGGCTATTATAATAGACGAGGCTTGAGGAATTTAAGACCAGACCTCAATTGGTAGAGGATGGGTTTGTATTAGGAAGAAGAGAAAGCCCTGAGAAACATTTGCTGTGAAACAATTGTTAGGGCCTGGGGACTGGCCATCAGGACATGGGAGGCAGAGTACCATGCCTGGGTAAGTGAGAGAATTCAAACACAAAGGAGCTCTTAGGAAGGGCTGGTAATGTGTGCAAGAGAGGAATTCTATTTTAGATGTCTTAAGTTTAAACGCAAGAGCAGGATTTAGCATTGAAAATGTCCTTGGAAATGCATATCTGGTGCTCCAAGAGAAATCATGTCTAAATGTAGAAATTGAGGACTCACACTGCTAAGAGCTGTTCTGTGTGAGTAAAGGAGGTGACAAGGACAAGAGTGTACATAGTAAATAATACATATTTTTCAGTCCCATTTCTAAGAAAGCACAAGTCTCAGAAAATGGAAACATGTTCCTAGTCCAGTTGATGCACTTGAAACATGGACAGTAATAGAGCTCCCTGGCCTGTAAAGTGCCACTTCACAGATGGAGTGCCAGTCAGAGCACTTCAGGAGCTGTTTATAAATGCTAGGGGTTTCTAGATTGTACACCATTGCAAACAGACTTTATTCTAGTGCAGGAGAATTATCTTTTCAGTTATCCTAATTAATCTAATCCAATTCTAACCATACCTTTAATATGGAAACTATCAACACATTTATTCATATATGTATATATATATATATGTACTCTATTTGTGTTATTTGTATGCTTTTCTTAAAAGTTTTTCCTTTTTAAACTGTTTTTAATGTATGCCCTTTCTCTACCATTAGATTTTAACTTCCTGTGTGTAAGAAGCAGGCCTTCTCTTGATCTGAATCACTCACACAGTTTTCATATTCATTCATTTATTGATTGATTCCAGTTTATTCATTCATCATTTATTCATTCCAGACACTATATTCATTGCCAGGGTGATGAGTAAGTCATAGTTTTTGTCCTCAGGGAGATGATAGTCTAGTTGGGGAAGAAAATACGCAGAAATATGTAGTAGAAGCAATAATAAAGACATTCACAGAAAATTATGGGAACGTAGAAGAGAAACACTTAATCCGGCTTACGAGGAGGTGGCCATGAAGAGAGGGAGTTCAGGGAGGATTTTTGGAGGAGGCGACTTCTGGGCTGAATCTTAAATAATAAGTGGTGGTTATCAGGTAAATAGAAGGGGTAGAAAATGGCATTACTAATAGTGAAGGCAGCCTATGCATAGACCCATTCACAAGAAAAAATGAAGCAGTTTGGTGTGGTGTGGCATAAAGTGAAAGCAGAGAGTGCTGAAAGACAAGGTTGTGGGGGCAGGCAGAGACAATTGGAGGGACTTGTGTGCTGTGCTTAGAAGCATGGACTACATTTAGTGGCCAGAGAAAAGGGAGGCCCTTGAAATGCTTTAAACAGAGTTGTGATTCAGTCAGAGTTGTGATTGGCTGTGGGGAAGATGCTTTTAAGGGGGACAGGACATTTGGGCGGCTAGTACAGGTGGGAGACAGTGAGAACCTGAACAAGGCCATATTAGTAGGAGTGAAAAAATTCAAGAACCATTTGTGATGTGAAATCAGTAGGACCTGTTAGTAACCAAAGAGGGTGATGAGGGAGAGGAAGGATCATAGATGATACTCAGGTACTTACCTACCCACCCATTGCTGTCAACTCATAGCGACCCCATAGGATAGAGTAGAACGCCCCATAGGGTTTCCAAGGAGTGGCTAGTAGATTGAACTGCCACCATTTTGGTTAGCAGCCTAATGCTTAACCACTGCGCCATCAGGGCTCCAGTACTCAGGTAGCTACCTTATATGAGTGGGTGATCTGTTGCACAGCCTACTGAGCGAATACAGGAAGAGGAAGAATACAGTAAGTTCACTTCTGGTTTTTTTTTTTTTTTTCAACACATTGAGATTTTTAATGTGCCTATGATATATTTGGAGTTATAACTCACATTAATGCTTAGCAGAGCTGTCTAGATGACTAGAAATACTTTAATATTCACCTTAACCAGTCTCCTCTCGGAAGCAGAGTTAACTTTCTATTTTCTTACAACACGTATGTATACATCTGTTATAATTCTTTTCACTGTGTTATAATCCTTGATGTTCTTTTCTAGTCATCTCTGTAGCCACAGCCCAGTATTTGGTACATATGGCTGCCACAAATATGAGCAAATGAATTAATAATTATTAGGAAAAAATTATTATTTGATTATTAGAAAAAATTATATTTGGCTTATTCTGCTGATTCCTCTGTGTTTTAACTCCTAGCACCATCCACTGGAAGAATCTCAAACAGTGCAACTTCCCCAGGAGCAGTGGCACCAGCCAACTCAGCTGTGGGGCAACCCCAGCCAAGTGACCAGGATACTTTTGTGCAGAGAGCTGAGCACATTCCAGCAGGGAAACGAACTCCAATGTGTGCCCACTGTAACCAGGTCATCAGGTGGGTTATTTTTTGAAGTTTTCTTGAAAGTAATACCAATGTTGACTTTTTTATATTCTGAAAGATTTGAAATTTTATTAGTGAAAATATTCTTGCAGTATTTCTATGTGATATTATTGAAGTGTGTAAATGTGAATATGGAGTGCTGGTGGCAGAGTAGTTAAGAGCTCGGCTGCTAACCAAAAGGTTGGCAGTTCGAATCCACCAGCTGTTCCTTGGAAACTCTATGGGGCAGTTCTACTCTGTCCTATAGGGTAGCTATGAGTTGGAATCAACTCAAGGGCAATGGGTTGGGTTTGGTTTAAATATAAATATGTACTGATAGAATTTATTTAAAATTTGAAAGGACCTTGAAGATCATTTATCCCAACTTTGTTATTTTACAAATTGTAGAAGTGTGAGGACTTGACTTAGATGAAAAACAACTAGTGACATAAAATAAGGAACTTCAAGCCCTGTTATGGATTGAAGTGTGTCTCCCAAAAATGTCTAGCAACTTGGCTAGGTCATGATTCCCAGTACTGTGTGGTTGTCCACCATTTTGTGATCTGATGTGATTTTCCTATGTGTTGTAAATCCTACTTCTTTGATGTTAATGAAGCAGGATTAGAGGCAGTCATGTTAATGAGACAGGATTCAGTCTACAGGATTAGGTTGTATCTTGAATCAGTCTCTTTTGAGATATAAAAGAGAGACGTGAGCAGAGAAAAGAGGGTCTTCATTACCACCAAGCAAGAACCAGGAGGGGAGCGTGTCCTTTGGACCTGGGGTCCCTACACTGAGAAGCTCCTAGACCAGGGAAAGATTGATGACAAGGACCTTTTCGCACAGCCAATAGAGTGAGAAAACCTTCTCCTGAAGCTGGTAGCCTGAATTCAGACTTCTAGCGTTCTAGACTGTGAGAGAATACATTTCTGTTTGTTAAAGCCATCCACTTGAGGTAATTCTGTTATAGCAGCACTAGATAACTAAGACAGCCCTAGAGAAAAGAAGATTGGATTTTCAAATACCTGAGTGGTGCAGATGGTTAACACGCTTGACTGCTAACCGAAAGATTTAAAAGTTCAAATCCACCCAGAGACACCTTGAAAGAAAAGCCATTGAAACCCTATGGAGTACAGTTCTACTGTGACACACATGGGGTTACTATCAGTTGGAATTGACTCAATAGCAACTGGTAAGCTCTGAAAAGGTATATAACTACCTTCAGATCCTTGAATAAATGTTTTAAGTGTTAGATTAAGTCATAACCTGCTTCATTAAAATATTTTTGTTGGTCTATTTTATTGTCTCTTAAATTCCAAGAAGGTAAAAGGCCCAAAGATCTGAAGTTAGTATACTTCAGTGGCATTTATTAAATCTCTGAGTGTTTCTTAATAAAAAACCCATTGCCATTGAGTCGACTCCAACTTACAGTGACCCTATAGGCCAAAGTAGAACTGCCTCATAGGATTTATGAGGCTATGGGGCAGACTTTACAGAAGCAGACTGCCACATCTTTTTCCCATGGAGTGGCTGGTGGGTTCGAATCGCTGACCTTTCAGTTAGCAGCCCAAGCGCTTAACTGCTACACCACCAGGGCTCCTATTTCTTAGTAAGTGGCTTTTTAAAATATTATGAGGTATAGGTATAAATGTTGATTGCAAGGATCCCACCGAAAAGACCTGTTGCCTGTTTGTGACGAGTTGCCGTCTGGCAGTAACATATCATTTGAAATGATTATTCAAGCTCTCTTCTGTTTTTTATTTATCCTGTTTTGAAATAATTGAAACAGTGGCTACTTTAAGGTTGACTAAAGCTAAGAATTGCATTTTCCCCTCCTCTGGAAGCAGCAGTCAGGAAATCAAATGGACCTATTGCATTAGGCAAATCTGCTGCAAAGGCCTCTTTAAAGTGTTAAAATCAAAGATGTCACTTTGATGACTAAGGTGTGCCTGACCCAAGCCATAGTAGTTTCAGTAGCCTCATATGCATGCGAAAGCTGAACAGTGAATAAGGAAGACCAAAGAAGAATTAATGCATTTGAATTATGGTGTTGGCAAAGAATATTGAATATACCATGGACTGCCAGAAAAACGAACAAACCTGTCTTGGAAGAAGTATAGCCAGAATGCTCCTTAGAAGCAAGGACAAACATTGTCTCATGTACTTCGGACATGTTGTTATCTGGAGGGACCAGTCCCTGAAGTACATTATGCTTGGTAAAGTAGAGGGTCAGTGAAGAAGAGGAAGACCTTCAGTGAGATGGATTGACACAGTGGGCTGTGTCAATAATGGGCTCAAACATAGCAAGGATTGTGAGGCAGGACTGGGCTGTGTTTCATTCTGTTGTATATAGGGTGGCTATGAGTTGGAACTGACTCGACTGCGCCTAAAAACGTAACAATTATGTAAGTATTGCTTAGGGTAGTGTTTCTAAGTAATACTTACATGGAGATCAGGAAGCCTCAATTCTTTATTTAAGAGCCAAATACACATATTCCTCTCCTACCCCTACTATTAATTAAATAATATGTCAAGAACACAGCACATAGTAAGTAAGTAAAAATAGAATACCTTTTTTATTTTAAAGGTAGTCCATGCTTATTGTAACAGTTTAAAAATATATAAAAAGAGCAAAAAAACGAAGTTTATGTGTAATCCTACCTTCCAAGATAACTGCTATTAGTATTCTTAGTTCATACTTTTACGAACACACACAACTAAGGACAGATCTAGTTTTACACAAATGGAATCATAATATTCACAGTGTTTTGTAACCTGTCAGTTTTCACTTAATAATACTGTGAGGCTATCTTTCTACTAGTAAATATGGATCCAATTTATGTTTTTCATGACTACATAGTATAACATTATAGGAATGTACTATAAGTTATTTAATAAGTATTCTAATCATGAAAATTGAGATTGTTTCCAATTTTTAAATATGACAAACAATGATTTGTAGGTCATTCCTTAGGACAGATTACTAGAAATGGAATTGTTATGTCATTGTGCCCAGGATATACTTGTTCTCAATTTTAATTCTTATCATCTTTTGCCATTTCAAATGATTGCAACTATTTCTACTCTCAATAGATCATGCATAACTGTAGGTCCACTCATTACTTAGGCCCTAATGCCAATTTTGTAGAGTCATTTTCCTAAAAGTACTACTAAAGGGTTATGGCCTCATAGAAATATTGAGACTATTATAAAATTTAGTGTGATGCTGCTTTATCTCAATTAATAAAACAATGTTTTTTAATTTTTGCCTGTATTGTTATATTTTTAGATTAAATATGAATGCAATAAAAATAAGATCTGATTAGCAACATTATTTCTATAATTTATGGTGCTTTGGTTACCTAGGCTTGTGTTCAGGGATACTATCTATATTCTGGTTAAAAATATCCTTTATGAGGAGAGAAGTCACTGATGATATTTGGGTGGTGTTTTAAGCAAGTGATTATTGGATGAAGTAACAAAGTCTCAAACCACATCAGTTGCTGAGCCTATGTTGTCTGATTATCAGAGTCTGTGATCTCTACACATCACCACTAAAAAACTTACTTAGGATGGAGAAAATGTAAAGATCAAAATAGGAATTACATTCCTGATTATCAAATTTTGTGATCTCTACTCATCACTACTAGCGTTCTAAAACACTTACTTAGGATGGAGAAAATGTAAAGATCAAAATAGAAATTACGTTCCTCACCCCTGTCTGCCTTGATTTCAAACGTAATGCTAGGCCACAATAAAATTTTAATGCATAATTGTCCTGCCATATGAAATAAATACACGTTATGTTAATAACATGAATGGCCGTCACTTACTGCTCCTTCATTTGTTAAGTTTTTATATTGCTCTGGATTATCCTAGCACTTGTTATCAATTAAGCATTAAAGCTTCATTTGCTAGGGAGGTTAATAGGAACAGGGATTAGTTCTTGTCAAGATCATATAACAGTAATTAACATAGCACATTCGCCTGGTGCTCAAATGCTACATAAAGCAGCTTGAATAATACATGGTGGTCAGTTTAGAGATCTAGTCAAAGCATAATTCTGGTTCTTGGCCTCAGTGTTGGCATTATATACCAAAGCAAGGAAGCGTTAGATTAAGCGACATTCTCTTGGACACCTGTTTTAAAAACAGCATGCTGCAGTTGCAGGCTCGATTCTTTCAATACAGAGTGTTATAGCTTAGCAAATTCTCAAAAGTTTAAGATTTATTTTGTAACCTGTTGTTTGTTTTCCACATATTTACTTTCTAAATATTTTAAATAAATAAAAAACTTTAAGAAAAAATAAAGGTAAGCTAAGGCAAATTTTGTGTTTTAATTGCTTTTGGGAGAACCTCAGCAACCCGAAGTACTGAATGTTAGTACTGAACTGATTGTCTTTATAAAACACCTTTAGCTTAAAATTCCATAGAAAATTGTATTTGGATCCAGTGTTTAAAATTTTCCGGTTTATTTGAATCTTGAAAAGTGAAAAGTTTGTGGATGTTTTGCCTAATTTATATTACCTAGACATTATTTTGACTAGTTAGTTGCCTTTTACACATGGGTAAGGAGTTACATTTTAGGGAATTCTACTGAAGCTTTGATTAAATTTTCTATGGAACATTTCCAACCCAATTATTACAGCAGTACCATTTCTTCAACTCTTACACTCATGAATAGATTGACTGTTGGAGGGCTGATGTAATATGGAAAGCATAGGAAATCAGACTAATGTAGTCCAAACAATCTTTTCATTTCTCTGGTAGAATTGGGCTTTATGAAAACTCTATAGCTTATTTCTTGACTGTTGTATCTAACAGCATTAAACCTATTGACCGTTTGTGTTATATTTAATTACCTGAACCATTTCAAGTTTAGCTTCTTAGCATCTTTGTGACAGAAGTAAGGAATTTATGGTATTTGAATTTCTTCTTAGTTAGGAATGCTTACAATATCCTCGTGACTGTTGTTCTCTTTTGCCTACAGTATAACATCAAGCAGTGACATTCAAACCATTGTTCATTTCAGTGAGAGAGAAAATTGTACCATATTATTGTTTTGTTTTTTGCCCAGTTATTTTCAGACTTTTCTCCTAATGGGGGCCCTTTTAGGTTGCCCCAAGGAGATGCAAACAGGTTTTTTGGCTATCTCATTATCCACCTCAATCTCTAAGCACTTCCTCATTAGTAGATTTTACTTATTTTCCATTCTGGTTAAGGTTTTACTTGAAGATAAAAGGTTTTTTTTGGCTTAATGTGTTAGACCCTGAATTTAAGGAACAGTCAAAGACACAGACAAAGGTTTATGAAAAAAGAATGTGTTAAAGCTATAATATGAATTTATTTGAAAAATATAGTAAAAAATTGGAAAGAACAAATGTTCAGCATCTATATAATGTAATATTATGGTGCTGCTAAAATGATGCTTTCAGATGATGATAATGTTTAATGTGTCCTTAGCATATGCCAAAGGTTGTGCTAAGAATTTTACCTGTATTCTCATGGAATCCTCATGGTAAGCCTATGAGACAGTTACTATTATTACTTCCATTTCACACAGTTGAGGAAATTGAGGCAGAGAGAAGTTAAAAATTTGCCTGAAATCATATAGATAGTAAATGATAAAACCTGAGTTGGAGCCCAGGTCCGTGTAACTTTAAATTTTATTCTTGTTTTTACCACTACATAAGAAAATGTTTATAATACTATAGTAAGATGAAGAAAAGAAATATGAAACTCTAAAGTATGATTTCAATGTTGTGTAAAAATACATACCAAGATATATATTTAAGCATGATAATATTAAAGGCAGCAATTCTTTTTTTTTTTTTTTTTTGGTGCCTCTTTTTTTTTTTTTTTTTTTTTATATATTTTATTGTACTTCAGGTGAAAGCTTACAGAGCAAATAGTTTCTCATGAAATAGTAGTACACATGTTGTTCTATGACATTGGTTAACAACCCCACAACGTATTAAGCCTCTAAATTCTCAACCTTTTTTTTTGATGAAAATTACAGATGGCCAAAGATAAACCATTTCAAAAATTTCTACATTCACAGTTCAGTGACATTGACTACGCTCTTCCAACTGTGCTGTTATTCTCACTTAAGATGAAGGCTTACAGAACAAAATAGTTTTTCATTTAACAGTTACTACACATGTTGCCCTATGACAATGGTTAACAATCTCACAGCACATCAAGAATATCCTTACTCCACCTTGTGTTCCCTATCACCAGGGGGCTTCCTTGTCCCCTTCTGTCTTCTGGACCTTGTCAGTGGACTATTGTATAAAGGCAGCAACTCTTTATTGAATATATTTGGTATCATGCCAAGGACTTCATGACTTGATTTCATGGGATCCTCACAGTAACACCATGAAGTTGATATTGTTATACTCATTTTACTGAGGTTTAGATTATTTTGCCCAAAATCACAAAGCTGGTTACGTGATAGAGCCAAGACTGGAGTTTAGGTCTGTTTGATTTTAAAACACATTCATTTATTCATTAAATATTTATTGAGGATCCTACTAGGTCACAGACCCTGTTTCATACCCTGAGAGTACAATAGTAAATAGTATAACCACTGTGCTATAGAAAACAAACTAAAAGAAACTGTACCCAAAAAATACGTTATATAATCTCTGGATAATTGGGTTTGATGTGATACTTATTTTTTTCTATATGCCATTCTGAACTTTGATTTATTACACCCAAAATGCATGTGTGTATGCATATACATAACTATATTATGAGTATATGTACATACAGTAGTATATGTTATTGTAGTAAATTAGGAAAAATTTGTTTAAGAAAACTTGTGCTAATTTAAGAGTGTGGCAATGTATTTATCTTCATAATATTTGAGTATATAAATAAGAAAGAATGAAGTAGATAGTGGATCGTTTGAACAGTTTAAAGTTCTTACCTCTTCCTAGAAAATGACCTAGAGTTAATTTTTTCCAGTTTCTCGTCTAATAAAGGAATTTATTCATTCTGTACACAAACACTCACTGAGTATTTTGTGTGCCACCTCCCTTGGGCATCAGTGGTACAGAAAACAAAGATAAAGTCCCTTCCCTTAAGAACAGCATTCTACTAGAAATTGCAGACAAGCAAATCAGCAACCATGTTAATGTGGTAAGTCTAATACAGATGCATCCAGGGGTTCTTGAGGCAAGGAGGAGTGGTAAGATTATTTAACTTCAACAAGTCAATTTCTTTTGTTTGAAAGGAACGGCAGGCAACAAGGTCTGGTAGTCTACTTATCAAATCAATATTTTTGTACAAAAAATATCCACTGAGAACTTATGTGCAAATCTCCATACTAGCACTATGGCTATATAAAGATTAAAGTGCAGATCTTTTTCTGACATACTTTATCATCTGATAGAGAACTAAGGCCCTGGCATAGATAACAGTACGTAATAATATAAATGTCATAAGACAGGTACACTGTACAGTTATAGTAATATAAAAGAGAAAGACATTTATAGTAAGGAGTCCTGAATCATGAGTACTTAGGAAAAATCATGGAGTATCTATAGGGTTTTAAATTGTCACAGTTGTAAAGTTTAAAAATTAATAGACCTCGGTTGGGGGGATGTTTTAAATGGGAGGCCATTTTAGTGATTTCGGTGTCTACGTAGCTGATCATTCCAATGTCCTGAGCTCTCAATTCCCTGACAGCCTCTACTTAAGTTATCCCTCTACCCAACTTCAGTCACAAGTTTTCACAGTCATATCCTTTATTATTGTTGTAGGGTGCTGTCAGGTCTATTTCAATTCATAGTGACTCTAGAGGACAGGGTGGACCTGCCCCATAGGGTTTCCTAGGCTGAAATCTTTACAGGAGCAGATTGCCAGGTCTTTTCTTCCATGGAGCAGCTGGTGGGTTCCAACTTCCAGCCTTTTGGTTAGCAGCCGAGTACTTAACCATTGCTTTAGTCATAACCTAGACCTTGTAGGTTATGTACAGTCCTTCTATAATATCAATTCCAAGTATGCCACTCTACTTCAAGAACCACCAACTATATTTCCAATTTCTCTAACACCCCAACTGCAATAATCCTGTAACATCCCCTCCCCGGAAATCTCTAATTTATTGGTCCAGATACTTTTTCACTATTCATCAGGTCCTAATATGCTTCCATTCCTTGTTATTGGGTCTGAATTTCATAATCATTTTAATCAATCCCTTGCATACATCTGCAGTTCTTTTGTCCATCTCTGACATCATCTGAGTCACTTGAACAAGCCACTAGCCTTGATAAAATCAACTACAGCTGGATAGGTGAATGTGGCTGTAGGGAAACCCACAACCGTACCAACCAGTCTCACTTTAAATTCATAACTATTAGTCTCAGGTGTGTTCTTAGTAGTGCTAGAAGTCTGCTATGTTTCTTTAGTATTTTTACTTCTCCGCTCTCCCAGAAAGCCATTTCATTTCTTTCTCTTTAAACTCCAGTACCTCCTTTCCCATCCTCAGTATTAGCTTAATGACCTTGATTCCTCTTTCACTTAAATGTAAATGGATTAAACACTCCAATTAAAAGGCAGAGGTTTTTAGAATGGATTAAAAAAAAGATGTAACAGTATGCGTTTACAAGAGACACGCTTTAGACTCCAAGACACAAATAGGTTGAAAGTAAGAGCATGAAAAAGATATACCATGCAAACGATAATCAAAAGAGAGCTGAGTGACTGTACTAAGCTACAGTTCTCATCTGGAGATGAGGATTCTCTTCCCAGCTCATTCAGGTTATTGTCAAAATACAATTCCTTGCAAATCTAAGGGCACAGTGGTTAAGTGCTCAGCTGCTAACCAAAGGGTTGGTGGTTCATACCCACCAACTGCTCTGGGGGAGAAAGATGTAGCAGTCTGCTTCCATAAAGATTTACAGCCTTGGAAACCCTGTGGGGACAGTTCTACTCTGTCCTACAGGGTCCATATAAGTCGGAATTGACTCGAAGGCAGTGGGTTTGGTTTTTTTGGTTTTCGCTAGAGTAATCCTAATAAAACATAAATCACATCAAAGCTCAAATGATCCACTGTTGGTGGAAATTAGAATCCTTACAATGGCCTAATGTGCCTACACAGTTAGCTGTACCCCATCCCCTCTCCTCATTATGTCTGACCTTATTACTGATTTCCCTCATGTTTCCTCAACTCCAGACACGTGCCTTCTTGCTGTTATTTGAACACTCTAGACCTTTCATCAGGCCCTTTGCACTTGCTGGTAGAATAAAATTCTTAATCTGTACTGACTTGGCCTTGGAGGGTTCCACCTTTACAGTTGATCGACCGTGACCTTAGGAAAGTTGTCTGACCTCTCTGATATTTCTTCATCTATGTGATGAAGTTAATTTCTATCATTGTGAGACCTAAATAACAAAGGGAAACAAGCAGTGAGCATTTTATTTTGAAACTAAATCTCTGTTAGAGTGTGCCTGTAGAAATTTGCCATTTCTTTCACTTTTCTGACTAAATTTTTCTCTGAGCTTTTTCTTGGCATTCTTCCCTACCCTTCCTTTCATTTTGTTTCTTCTTTTTGGCATAAGTCTCACAGAAGATAAACGGTAAAAAGTTTCAAGCCGTACCTCTTCTCTCTCAGCCAGTCAAACTCTCTCTCCTCCCTTTATTTGTCAAGTTTTTAGTAAGGGCTCATAGGGCACAGAGTACTATAAGAGGTAGCTGAATGCATAATTCCACTTTGCAGTTATCCAAGCCTGTTGTTCCAGTTCAGACAAATGGAAACTCAGTCCTACCTGGAACAAGAATAACTTCTTCAGTGTTAAGCCTCTGTTAATGAATTTGTTAAATTAGTCTTTGCTGACACTGAGAAGAGAATACTTTGTTATATGTAAGAGATTTTATTGTTTAATCTGTACATAACTTCAAGCATATTGGTAGAGAACGATGCTTTTTCAGTCTAGCTGAGGAGTATCCAGTGACGCTAGTATTTGCACTGATCATGCTTGTTTAAGGAAGGAGATCTGGCAGAGAACAAGGGTCATTTTAAACTTTATTTTTTCAAGGTGCTGAAGGAATTTGTTTACTGTCTTAGAGTAGTTTCAGTATTCAGATTTGGTAAAGGAGCTAATGAAATGTTTTAAAATGATCGTTTCAATGGAATATAGTTTTAATTTATTTATAGTGGGCCTTATTTTAGAAACTTATAAAAAGAGTTTAAAAATACAGTACATGAAATATAAAATAATATTCTGAATTATAAAATAGGAAAAAAGAAGAATGAAAATCATAGATGAGACCATTAAAAAAGAAGCTAACATTGAGATTGGGCAATACCCAGCAATGACCTATGCACTTGCCTATGGTTAGACTATGAATTCGACTCTAAGCCTTCTAGCCTTTCAACCAAATGGAAAGTTTTGCAATTCATTATGCAATATGGTATAAATAAACCTATTGCTTAGGAAAAACAAAACTATTCTTGTTACAAAAACCTGATAGGAATTTCTCCAAGGAGTTCATAAGAAAATATCCCTGTGTAATGTAACAAACAGCAATTTTCAGGAAGAGAAAGAGTGAATTTCATAGAGCTATTTCCTGTTAAGGAGCCCTGGTTGTGCAGTGGTTAAGGGCTCTACTGCTAAACAAAAGGTCAGTGGTTCGAACTAACTAGCTGCTCCACAGGAGAAAGATGTGGCAGTCTGTCTGCTTCCTTAAAGATTTCAGCCTTGGAAACCTTATGGGGCAGTTCTACTCTATCTTGTAGGGTCTCTGTCAGTCTGAATCAACTCGACAGCAACAAGTTCAGATTTTTTTTTGTTTGATAACTCCTTTTAAAATAATTGATGCACTTGAATTATGGTACTGATAAAGAATACTGAATATGCCATGGACTGCTGGAAGAAGGAACATATCTGTCCTAGAAGCACAGCCAGAGTACTCCTTAGAAGTGAGAATGGCAGGACTTCATCTCACTTAAAACTTTGGACAGGTTGTCAGGAGAGACCAGTCCCTGGAGAATGATATCTTGCTTGGTAAATTAGAAGGTGAGCGAAGAAAAAGGAAGACCCTCAACGAGATAGATTGATGCAGTGTCTGCAACACTGGACTCAAACATAGCAACGACTGTGAGGATGGTGCAGGACTGGGCAACATTTCATTGTTGTACATGGGATCGCTATGAGTCAGAAACGACTTGACGGCGCCTAACAACAACAATTTCCTATAACAGCTGTCAGTGCAGGCTGATGGTGTCACCTGAGCACTGTTTGTAGAAGGAATAATTCTGTGGAGCGAGACAGGCCCAATATGCTGTGATTCACAGAACCCAGATCTCTGCTGATCTGACTTGATCTCAACACATATTTTACAGAATCTGGAAAGTGGATTGTATGTTCCTCAGTCAGTTGTTCTTAAATGTCTTTCTTTTTCTCAGATGAGCTTTGTTAAATATTCAGAAGCACTGATTGACATGTTCCAGGAGTAAAACTGTTCTCTTTATTTGAGGTACATACTTGTACTTTAACACAGTGCAAAGCTTGAGGTTGAATTGACTGCTTTTGAAAACTGAGAAGCCAAATAAGGACACCAGCCTCAGAGTCTATCCCGCTTTATAGATGAGCCATACATGTGCCTAATAAAAAAATTTCACCCTAGTAAATAGTTTTTAATCCAATATGCAGAGCAATGGTTAACATATAACCCACAGTTCTACTATATCTTATGTTATGGTCGCAGTAAATTTAGTAGATGGTTTTCAAGCATATGTAACGAGATATTTTCACTGAGTGCTCAGAGCACTCAGTCTAGCTTTGAGCAGTGTGACTTCCTGGTTTGTCTTTGAAGATAAACTACTTGCCAAATATATAATGAGACAATGAAATGAAGGAACTTGTTGAGTAGGACTATTATTTATAAACTAGTTAAGAGTTTAGGAACAACCTACTAAAAGTAATATATTTGGTTGCAGAGTATACAATTTGTAACCTTTTTCTTTTCCTGGCAGGAATTAGTTAACGAAGACATTTCCTTGTTAGTGATAACAAAACTTATAGTCCCCTAATGTTTTAAAATAATAGTAAACTACTTGTCATAAATGGTGAGAGAGATGCTTGTACTAGCTTATACAAAATGCATCATATTAGTAAGAAATTAGTTAACAAGAAGTTGTGTAGACTGAATAGCCAAAACAGTTTTGAAGAAGAACAAAATAAGACTCGCACTTCCTAGTTTCAAAACATACTGTGTAGCTACAGTAATCAAAACAATCTGGTACTAGTGTACCAGTAGACACATGAACCAATGAAATAGAATTGAGAGTCCAGAAATAAAACCATACATCTATGGTCAACTGATTTTCGACAGGGGTACTAAGTCCGTTCAGTGAGGAAGGAAGAGTCTCTTTAATAAACGGTGCTTGGAAAATTGGATTTCCATATGCAGAAGAATGAGACAGGATCCATGCCACATACCATACACAAAAACCAATTCAAAATAGGTCAAGGACCTTAATGTGAAAACTAAAACCATAATATTCTTAGAAGAAAACATAGGGATATAGTTGTGGGCCCTAGTTTTTAACAATGAATTGTCAGATATTGTAGCAAATGGGACCTCATAAAAATTAAATACTTTTGTTCATCAGGTGTCTTTATCAAAAAAAAATGAAGAGATAACCTACAGATTAGGAGTCTATCTTTGGGAAACATATAGCGAACAAGGGTCTAATATCCAAAATACTTATAAAACTTCTACAACTTTACAAAAAGACAAACCAATTGGGAAAAATGGACAAGAAACTTGAGCAGACATTTCATCAAAGAGGATATTCAAATTGCCAGTAAGCCTGAAAAAAATGCTCAACGTCATTAACCGTTAGAGAGATGCAAATCAAAACCACAATGAAATAATCACTTCACTCCCACTAGGATGGCTAAGATTTAAAAAAGAAAAGTAACAAATGTTGGCAAGGATGTGGAAAAATTCATTATTGGTGGGAATGCAGAGTGGTACAGGCGCTATGGAAAACAGTTTGATGATTCATCAAAAAGTTAAACATAGACTGAGAAACAGAGTAGCAGGGATAGGGGTCCAGGGACCTTGCTTTCAGGGGACTTCTAGGTCAGTTGGCATAACAAAGCTTATTAAGAAAATGGTCTGCATCCTACTTTGGTGAGTGGCATCTGGGGTCTTAAAAGCTTTCAAGTGCCATCTGAGATGCATCAGTTGGTTCCAACCACCTGGAGTAAAGGAGATTGAAGAACACCAAAGACACAAGGAAAGTATTAGCGCAAGAGACAGAAACGGCCACATAAACCGGAGACTGCATCAGCCTGAGAGCAGAAGAACTAGATGGTGTCTGGCTGCCACCAGCGACCACCCTGACAGGGAACACACCAGAGAGTCCCTGATGGAGCAGCAGAAAGACGGGGTGCGGAATTCAATTTCTAATGAGACCAGGCTTAATGGTCTGACTGAGACTGGAGATACCCCGGAAAGCATGACCCCTGGATTCTCTGTCAGCCCAGAACTAAAACAATTCCTGAGGCCAACTCTTCAGACAGGGATTGGACTGGACTGTGGGACATAAAGTGATACTCGTGAAGAGTGTGCCTCTTAGTCAAGTAGATACAAGAGACCAAAGGGGCAGCTTCTGTCCAGAGGTGAGATGGGCAGGCAGAGAGGGTTGGGAGCTGGTTGAATGGACATGGGGAGTCGGGTGGAAAGGAGGTGTGTGCTTTCGCAGAATGGGGTGAGCAATTAGGATCAAATAACAATATATGTATAACATTTTGTATGGGAGACTAACTTGAAATGTAAAGTAAGTTTCATTTAAACTACAACAATTAAAAAAAAAAAAAGTTAAACATAGAACTAACATATAACCCAAAACTCCACTCCTAGGTATATGCTCAAGAGGCCTGAAAGCAGCAACAGAAGTAGACACATGTACACTAATGTACATTGCAGCACTATTCACAGTAGCCGAAAGGTAGAAACAACCCCAGTGTCCGTCAAGGGGTGAATGGATAAACAAAATGTGGTATATACATACAATGGAATACTGCTTAGCTAGAAAGAGAAATGAAGTCCTGATCCTCCATGGTACAACATGGATGAACCTCAAAAACTGTATGATCAGTGAAATAAATCAGTCACAAAAGGACTAAGATTTATGCTCTCACTTATATGAAGTAATAAGAATAGACAAATGTATAGAGACCAAAGTTTATTAGTAGTTACCAGGGGCAGGAGGGAGGGGAAAAGGAGGAGTTTTTGTTTAGTGAGTGTTTGTTTATGGTAATGGGAAATTTGGCAATGATTATGGGTGGTGATTGCACAGCATGATCAATGTAATCACTATCACTAAATTGTACACCTGAAAAATGTTGGAATTGGCAAACATTGTGTTATATATATATTTACAACAATAAAAAAAGAATATTTAGTTTAAAGGGAAATATTAAAGAAATTCTTCATTGTTTAAAAAAAAAACTGAAACGAAGTGACAGTGATGGTAGAGGAGAGGGATGATTTGAAAAATTAAAAGATACAGAACTGACATAAGTTGGTGACCAATTGAATAAGGTGGGGTTGGGGAAGGGACCAAGGGAACCTGAGGAGTTCAGGTTTTAGGATTAGGCAACTGGATGAAAGGTAACAGCATTCCTAATAAGGTAAGGAATAGAGCACAAGGAGTAGGGAGAAGAAATGAGTTCGGTTTGGAATATATTCAGTTTAAGTGTTTATAGGATAATCACTAATACAAAAGTTCTTCCTTAGTTTGAGCTTATTGGGGAGAGACTAATTTATGTTAATAGAAATCTGAATTGTAGATTTTATGTGAAAACAAAATTTTACCGGGGCTAGAAAATACCCTTTATACTCCTCGGAAACATTTTTAGTCTTTCTACTTTCCTGACTCTTGCAGATTAGGTGCTGGTTCTGAGTAAATGTCAGTGTGTTTGCTAAGAATTTATCAATGCAAGATAGTTATTGAGTAGAAAGGTTTATCTTATTTTCAAAGGTTAAAAAATACTGACTTTGTGATGCTCATTGTTGTGACTTTCCCTGTTAATAATCAAGGAGCCCTGGTGTTGCAGTGGTTAAGAGCTATGGCTGCTAACCAAAAGGTCGTCAGTTCGAATCCACCAGCCGCTCCTTGGAAACCCTATGGGGCAATTCTCCTCTGTCATATAGGGTCGCTATGATTCAGAATCAACTCGACGGCTTGGTTTTTAATCTGCCTAAAAGCCAGTGTCTTGTGCTTACTAATAGTTACCATGTGGTCTTTTAGTGATGGTAATCGATAATAATGAGATCAAAGACAGAATAACCATCGACTAGAACAATATACTAGGAATCAGGAAATTCCCCTTCTGGCCTTGGCTCAGTCAATGATTTTATGATTTTGGTCATATCTTTTGAACACACTGTATCTCCATCTGTTAAACAGAGCTAATAATAACTGCCCTGGTGTATCTCACAGGAATGTTGCGTGGACAAATTAGATAAGTATAAAAGTGCCTTGGAGGTAAAGCTACTCTGTGAATAAAAATTAGTGTGATATAGCTACTGAAAGTGGGTTGCAGAGACTAGAATGGTTTATCTCTGCAGACCTCATGACTAGATAAGTCTTCATAATGGATTCCTGTCAAGCAAACCAAATGTGTCTTATTAATTCATGACTGTATAGTATTTATTGAGAAAAATCTCTCTACAGACATCTGTTGCCTTGATACCAAAGTGCATTTAAGATTGGTCATATTTGAATTAAGTAAAACCTCCTTCCAAGTAACTTTAAACAATCCATAATATCTAGTTTATAGTTTCTATAGTCATTTTGAGAAGGGTGAGGATTTGATGTTTATAGAGTTGAGAAATAAGTATATGAAATAATGTTTAGGGAAGAGAAATTGACTAGAATATTTTCTCAGATAATAATTATTACTGTTTATAAGACTGACATAGCCAAGTAGATTTTTTTCTTGTTTATTTTATAGAAATGTCAAACTCTGATCCTTGACTAAGCCATACACGTTTTTCTGGTTGCTTCAGTTTTTGTCACAGTCACTTTCCATCACAGCTAACATCCTCATTCTCAATCCTGATATCACACGGACAGATTCACTCATTGCAGCTCAATAAAACATTTGGTGGTAACTAAATCCCCTGGAAAGAAAAAAGGTGGAAAAAATAACCTTTCTTGAAGGAGTCCTTTAAATGCCCTTACTCTGTTCCCATTTTCTCTTCACATAAATGCAGAGTCCGTATGCAAACTTAGAGCACCCAGGTGTTCAGTCCTTGAGAAAGAGAATTAAGCAAGTATTTAACTGATTAGAAGCTACATAAAAGGGGTCCTATCCAGGCTTGGAGCCCTGATGGCGTAGTGGTTAAGAGCTTGGCTGCTAACCAAAAGTTCCGCAGTTTGAATCCACCAACTGCTCCTTTACAACCCTGTGGGGCAGTTCTCCTCTGTCCTGTAGGGTAGCTGTGAGTCAGAATTGACTCGACAGCATCAGGTTTGTTTTGTTTTTCGTATCCAGGCTAACTTTAACAAACTTTTTATTCCTGAGCCAAATTTATCTCCTTTCTTCTGGCAGGGGACCATTTCTAGTGGCCCTGGGGAAATCTTGGCACCCAGAAGAATTTAACTGTGCTCACTGCAAAAATACTATGGCCTACACTGGATTTGTAGAAGAAAAGGGAGCTCTGTATTGTGAGCTATGTTACGAGAAATTCTTTGCTCCTGAATGTGGTCGGTGCCAAAGGAAGATCCTTGGAGTAAGTATTGGAAGGCTTTTCATTTTGAGTGAGTTTTAAAATAAAACAACTTTTTGTTATGACATTCTTTTCATCATGTTTTTCTTTTCTTCTTGCCCTTTCCCCTCACTGCTTTTGTCACTATTTTGTTATTTTGAAGCAAAACTAAATAGACTCCTGTAGAAGCATATCAGACTCATGGGGTTAGGTTGTCTTTGGTTTTGTCTTACTGAGTGCTGGCTTGTCTGGAGAAAAAGTCTGGCCATTGTGGGGAAAAAATAATTTACTGTGGGTGTGTTACTTCAGCAGGACCCTGTTTGCTCAGTAATGCAGAGGTCACACAGGACCACACACATCAGAGTTCTCAGAACTGACACCTTTACTGTTTTAAATTAAATTCCATAGCTTTTCAAGAGCAGCATTTCCCCACTTGTCAAGGTTCAAGTGTAGGACACAGATCTCATGAATATATAAAACGTGAGACTTATAAATGATGTATTTTTCTTGAATATATATGATGTTTAAAAATATAACCTCAGTTTTATGAGAGTACACATGTGGTGGAAAAATAATTTCAAAACCTTTTTTTTTTTGCAGAAAGAGTAATTTAGGAATCAGATACATAATAAATAATTACAAATGAATAAATTTCCTGCTCTGAAATATCCAGTTTGCAGTTATAAAGTAAGACTCAGTCTACCCCTATGGGAGACCAGGAGCTGGAATTTGATTTTAGAAGCAGCCAAGTTGCCTGGCCTCATTTAGAAGTTGGAAATGGATTTCTGAATTCTAATACTGTCAGTATGAAAATATAATAATGAAATTTTCATTCGTATCAATTGAAACAATGTTAATATGATTTGTTGAGTATTCTTAATTATAGAGTACATGTTTAAATAAGTCTAAAACATTGAAGATCTTTAAATTATAAATATAGCAATTGAAATGTTTTATCTTATTAGTTGGTATTGTACGTAGAATGATTCAGCCTGGACCTCCCCAAATGGTGAAAATTAGTTAATTAGTACAGTGTAAATGAATACCGTTTTAGTGTATAAATGTGTTCTGTGGATTAATAATAAATAATTTAAAAATGATAAAAGCAAGTAAGAGTCAATCTTAGAACCAAATAAGCTTCTAGGAAATAGAAATCTTATTGCTTCAGAGATGGACCAGAACTTCACTAAAACGATAGACTCTCTGGGTTGCGTTTTAGTGGTTTGATGACCTGTTAAAGAAGAAATAGTAATATGGCTCAAGGATGGAAAGGGAAGTATATGCTGGAAGCCTTGGAAAATGGATTTGGTTCAGTGTACTTTGTTGTAAATATCCACGGTGATCTTTTTGCATCTAAATGACTGCCAATTCTTGTCATTGTCCTTCAGTAATAAACTATGGCATTTTCTAATGCCATTAATTCATTTTATATAATTTTGTTTTATCTTGGCTATTATAAATGTTTTTACTCTAGAAAAATTAGAAAATACAAAAAACATAAAGAATAAAATTTAAAATATTTGTATATTTACCAGCCTCAGATAATCACTGTTAAACTTTATAAATGAATTTTCCAGTTTGCTTTTTTTTTTTTAGTGCAAAGAGTTTATTTGGGAATTACAGGTAAGGGGGTAGGGAAATGACAAAAGAAAAGGAAGGCAGTCAAGAAAGGGTATACTATGATGCCAGCTACCGCAGTAGGCTGTTGGGGTTTACTACCATGAGGAAACTGGAAAATGGGAGTATGATTCTAAAGCCTCAGAATTATATCTCCAAGGGGCTAGGGAGCTAGGGAATTTACATACCATTTCCTGTCAGTCCTATTGTTTGAGGGCTTCTGGGGATATATTAGTTCCCCAGTATTTCTGCTCAGCCCCCTGCAATTCTGGAAAGAACCCTCAGAGTCAGAGATACAGACCCTGGCGGTTGGAAGTTTTCCAGGGCACAATGAGGCAGTAAGGCCTGAGGAGCATTAGTGAGGTGCCCTGAAGAATCAGGCTCATTTTGGTAACCGTTGTACTCCCAGGACTTAACATGGGGCCTGGCGCATAGTAGGAACTCGGTAAATGTGTGTTGAATAAATGAACTTTGACAATTCTGTGCAGGATTAGGACTTGTACCTTTCCGCGGGCTCACCATACTCCTGAGAACAATCACTGAGAGCCTTCAGTTTGCCAGGCCCTTTGCCAGGCCACGTGGGAGTGGGAAGGGGCTCTGCATAGATGGGGGCGTCACCAGGGAGGGCACCCAGAGCCTGTCTCCCACAAAAAAACAGACTGTGCATACCACAGAAAAAAACAGGTCCAGGTGACACAGTGACAGTCCAGTTTGCTGTTTGTCTTAGTTACCTAGTGCTGCTGTAACAAAAAACAGAAGTGGATGACTTTAAAGAACATAAATTGATTTTCTCACAGTTTTAGGAGGCTAGAAATCTGAATTCAGGGTATGGCTCTAGAGGGAGGTTCTTCTCTGTCTTTTTCAGCTTCTAGTAGCTGCCAGCAATCCTTGAAGTTCCTGGGCTTCTACATGGTGCTGCCTTGTGTGTCTTGCTTCATATGGCATCTTCCCCCGTGTGTGTCTCTGTGTCTGTTCTGCTCCTTTTATAACTCAGAAGTGATTAGATTTAGTACCCACCCTACTGTGGTATGACCTGATTAACCTAACAAAAGAAAACCCTATTTCCAAATGGGATCACATCCACAGGTACCATACATATTTTGGGAGGACAGAATCCACAACAATAAGTAATTCATTTACAAAATTGTAACCATATTTTGTGTCTAGTATCCTGTTTTTTTGTAATAAATATTATGAAAGAATATATTCCCATTTATTGACTGTTCTTCAAAAATACTGTTTTTAATGGCTCTAACTCTTTCTCTCAATCCAGAGAAGTAATTCCTTGCAAAACCAACTCCCCAAAACTTACTAATTACAATCTGCCCCAGGTCTGTTATTTTTGATGTGTTTAGCCATAGGGACAGTATTGACTGGAATCTGTGTTTTATGGTTCAAATTTGAGACACTTGTTTGAGTGCACACTTAGTCCTCAGGTCACAGCTGATTTCCGAAACCCTAAACATGAGCAAAACTGATTGTATTACACTGATTACATTATTGTTTCCATAATGCACCAAAGTATAGGTTTGTTTTAGTTTTAAAATGCTTCCCCCCCTCCCTTGACATTTCCAAGATGATACTATGAAGTTTTTATAAATTAGTATTTCCTGACACCCTTTGAAAGAAAGCAGATTATATTGCAGCAAGCATTTATGAAATGCTGGGTTTATTCACCACGTGTATAATGTTTAAATAACATAGTAATCATTCCTTAAATTATTGATGTGTGTTTGTGAAAAATATACATAGTGAACTGATTTAGGTGATTTGTGAGTCTGTCCTTTAGAGGAAAAACTCAAGGCAAAGAAAAAAAGCATGTGTTTCTACTTTGGGTGAGTTTTATAGGTCTGTGTTAGTACAGCTATTAAAATGAGCATGTGTGTATTTATTATCTTTTTTGACATCCAATTATCTTTCCGTACCAGGAAGTCATCAATGCTTTGAAACAAACTTGGCATGTTTCCTGTTTTGTGTGTGTAGCTTGTGGAAAACCCATTCGTAATAATGTTTTTCACTTGGAGGATGGTGAACCCTACTGCGAGACAGGTAAGATCATGAAACCATTAGTCTGAAGTCTTGAAAAAAGGTAAAATGTTAACCCTTATGTTGCTATTAAGTTGAAAGAAAATACTAGGCAGAGTGGTTTTTCCTAACTGTGTTTGGGACATTTACTGTTACTCTAAATATGTGGCAAAAAACTATGTGAACTTTTTATGTGACTCAGTGAAAATACATACTCCCAACTTCATTATAAGATTTGAACCTGTAAACATGACTTTGTAGGAAAAATTTTTTGCTTGAATCCCCAATAATTCATGGATATAAATTCTACCAAATTGTGTACCTTAAAGCTACCTCTTACACTTGAGTAGTGAATTTTGAGTAGTTATAAACATGAAAAGTAGTCAACTCTTGAATATGATATTGATTCGCTGTTTAAGGCAACTGCTTTGAAAATAAATTTCAAATCTTTTATTACCGTCACTGAATGGGAGGGTAGACTTGGCTTAGATTGCTTGCTTAGTAAAGTTGTTTTTAATAAAGTAGGCTCTAAGGACCTATTTACTACATTTCCTTCTCAAAGGCTATAAGCACACTTTCATAACATTTATTAATATTGCTCTTACTTACATATTACTACTACGCATACATGTTGCAAAAAATAAAACATTTTTCCCTTATCATGCCTCCACTCACTACCACTACATCTCCACGATTGAGTTTTATTGCTGTTTTGCCTTGAAGTTCAAGGTATGGTGTTTGAAGAAGGGAATATTGCAGGGTAGTCAAATTAAAGGAGCAGTCAGTTTCTAATCAGCATCACTGTACTCTTCTTTGCCCACTTAATATTCTATTTTCACCTCACTTTTGGCTCCGTAGGACTAACCTGGATCTATTCCAGACTGTCCACCAGGAAGTCTCAGAAATTCCAGTGAAGTACCCCATGGGCCATTTTGGAACAGGTTGGCTGCAGGCTGCCTACCCTGATTCAACTAGACTATTTCATATTTTGGAATTCCACTTAATTTTTCTGAAGAATTGTTTTTTTTTTGTTTTGTTTTGTTTTAGAAGCTTTGCAAGACATTTTGACTGTCAGATAATCCCTGTCTACCCAAAACACATGTAAAACTATCCAGGTTTAATATCATATTTAACATATTCCTTAAAACCTTGTTTTAAGAATTCAAAGAGTTGCTTACAGAAAGGGAATAATGTTATCAAAGGTTTATTTAAATGTTGCTTTGATCCACTTGGCCTGTTCTTAGTTTTGTTTTTCTTTAACCTACCAAACCTGTTCTTAACCCAGTCTTTCCCCTTCTCAATAAATGACCTCACTGTTCACGAATCAAAAACCTAGGCATCTATTTGGATTCTGCTCTTCCTTTAGTTCTCCCCATATCCAAACCCATTAGTAAATCCTGGCAGTTCCATATATTGAATTTATTCGTTTCTCCCCATCTTAATTGCCACTGCTAAATCTAACTCAGTCTTACCCTTTGCCTGGACATTGTAATAGACAACTAAATGGTATCTCTCTTTCCCCCTAATCTCAAATAGTAGCTACACTGCAGTTACAGTAATGTTTAACATGTGAATCAGGTTGTGTTTAAAACCCTTCGATGGCTTCCACTTGTATCTAAGTAAAAACTACACCATACTCCTTACCACTGCTTTGCCAACCTCATCGCCTGCCACTTTACCTTGTGTACTTGGTTCTAGCCAATCGCCTCTTTGCTGTTTCAGAGCATGCTAAGATCTTTTCTTTCTCAGGGCTTTTATACTTCTTGTTTCTTTTAACTGGGATGTTCTTCCTCAGATTCTCTTTGGTGGTTATTTCTTACTCTTCAAGTCTCATCACAACTGTTACCCTCCTATATAATGTGGTACACTTACACTCTCCCTTATGCACACCATTAGTCTATGTATCAGTTCACTGTTTTCTTTGCTTCGTGGCACTTATCACAGTCTGAAATTATTTATTGTCGTTTATTTTTAAAAATATTAATAAATGATGATATCCTGTTTCTGCTGAGCATATAAGCCACAAGATGGAGCACCCACATCTGTCTTCATCACTGTACCCCAGTGCCTAGAACAGTGCCTGAAATGCAGTAGGACTCTATGGATGTGTATCGAGCAAATGGTACTAAGGAACTCAGAATACTGAAGATTGCTAAGAAAGGTGAATCAAGTTGCAAATGATGGCCTACTTTCTCCTCCAACATTTTTATTAAAAATATCAAAGGCCAAAGAGTGAACCATGAGTAAACACCGTAGTGAGAGTATCTGCATAAAAGAAAATGCTGATATTCTAATTTAGTAATAGCAGAGAAACATCTTGTCAGAACTGCTTTCTTCAGAAGGAAATCCTGTTAGTGTTTTATAACTGCAGTCTGTGTAAAGTTCTGGCTAAGATTTCTACAATGAAGTCATAAAATTGAAAAAAAAAAATACAGCAAAAGAAATTGTGGCTACTGTTGTGATACAGTCCAACTGAAAACTCAGTCATGATACTTATTCATGAAAGTTTCCTGTATCGTTTCTCTTTTTTTCTCACCAAGTCAGATACATTACAAAATTAGCCAATGTCAGACATTTATTCTTGATTTATGGTAGTTAGTCTTACTGTTGCTAATTACTGGAAATCCTCTTGTGTTTTTTTGGAATAGTCATGTCTAGCGATAACTTATCAGAGAACAGTGTTATTTTTTCTTTATATGTATTTGGGCATTTAAGTAACTGGACAGAAGTGAGAATATTACATGGGAAAATATAATAAAGAATGTTAAGTCATGTAAATTATTTTACGAAGAGAAACTTGAAACATGCTAAACATATCTAAAGCTGTGGTATGCCATTTGCTTACAATTTTTAATTACTATCATCTTTATTTTCATCAGTTTTAAACACTAATATTATTGCTTACACATAGAAATAAACTTGACTTTGCAGTTTACCAAGATTTTTCACATTATCTTCTTTAATCTGGATTTTGTTGCTGGTTTTTAGAACTGTCATTCTAAAGTATATTTTTATATGAAACTAAACACATATGAAAAGGCAAAGCTATATATGGGCACATATACAATAAAGGAATTTCCCTGTGCTGAGTGTGGGCCAAGTAAACATTTCCACCACTTTTGTATTTTCAGTTGAGTTTAACAGGTATTTATTTCGTGCAGTCTAGTACTTGCAGCTGCTGTTTTAAGTTTTTGGAATACAGAGAGGAAGAAAGTCACTGTACCTGCTCTCAGGAATCTTGCAGTCTAGTAAAGGAGTTAGATATGTAAACTTCTATAACATCTCCTTAAATGATTAGGTCCTCTCTCCTTTATTTAACAATGCAAAGGAGCTTGAACCTATGCCTGGCTTTAGTCCTTGAAGTCTTGAAATTTTAAGCAGCTTTGCTAATATTTCAAAAACCTATTGCTTTTGTTTACATCTGCTAATTGTTTATGGTCCTCAAATGTATATATATTTCCTCAAGTTGTCTTTAAAATAGAAGCTTCTTTGGTATCCCAGCATAGTAAACCAATATAAGATCTTAAAGTACTCAGAAATACACCAAGTTAGGAGTTGAAAACAAAAGCCTGCCTTATGTTTAAATCATGCATGTTTCAGGTGTTTGTTAAGTGAATTTGAGCGAGTGAATGAGTAGATAAATGAATCTCTCTGTTGTATTTAAGTTATATTTCTCCTTTGTCCCCCCAATACAGATTATTATGCTCTCTTTGGTACCATATGCCGTGGATGTGAATTTCCCATAGAAGCTGGAGACATGTTTCTGGAAGCTCTGGGTTATACCTGGCATGACACTTGCTTTGTATGCTCAGTAAGTAAACTCTGTTTTCTAAGTAAAGGAGCACAACACAGCCAGATCTAGCCTAAGTAATTCATGGGAATAACAGCTTATATCATTCAGTTCTTAAAACCTTAAGAAAAATACATTTTTAAAGTGACTTGAAAAGTTGTTTATTAAAAATTTGGGCACCTTTTAAGATTATTTGATATATAATAAGATGCTTACCCATTTAGAGAAAATACTATTAATGTTCTTTTGTCTATAAAGAGAAGATATATATTTCTTAAAACAGTAAGATCCCTTTACTTTTTTAAGCTCTGTTTTATTATGTAAGGAGTGTTAGCAGTTTTAGGAAACATTAGGTACCTCTTAAAGTAGAAATAAACAATTATAAATATCTATTGTTGAATTAACACTGGGAGTAAACTGTATGTTGATCCATTTTCTTCCTTAATGATGGACTAGGTAAATATTTTACTGCGTGTTTATTATAAGATTGAAGAGAAAAGAATATTTATGGTCATTAACAATAGACCATGAATGTTCTTTTCTTTTTGAGCTTATCATAAATGTAAAATATTTACCTGTTTCATTTGATACTTTATTAATATTTTTTACTTTGTTTTTAATACTAAGGATAGATTTAGAAATTAACATTAATCTAAGGGGTTTTTTTAATTATTATTTTAATTTAGAAAATATACAGTAAAGGTGCTTTCTTCAGATGCATGATTTTTTAATTAGATTTAATATAGCTAACAATTCCCGTTGTATAGTAGGAAAAAAAAGTAATGTTAATTGAAGTCAAATGATTTCTCCAGACATTACTCTTGAACCCTGTCTTATTTGCCTCATCCATACTTTAGACTTCATAAAATCTATAAACAACTACTTTGAGGTGATTTTCCTTCTCCTGTTCTCTGTTAGATCTGCTTACGAGCATTATAATTAACAGAGGCAGTAGGAAAGACAAGAAGAAAGCGTAAATGTGGATAGTTAACTTACTGTTTAAAAATCCAGCAGCCAGGTGTTGACCAGAGTTTTCACTGTAAGAGAGAAACAAATTGAAAAGAAGTACCAGGTATCCTAGTCCTGTGTATTTGGAGGCAGGCTAAAGCTGGGCTTGAGAAAGTTTGGCAAAGCAATTGAGTTGAGTTTTTGTTTTAAGTACTTTGGTTCTCCACAACAGGAAGCAGATTTAAAGTATTGATTAGAATTTAGGGAGAAAAAGTAAATTTAATGTAAAGTAAAATTTACTTTTTTCATTAGGGTTAGGTGCTTTCCTTCCAATAATGAAAAAATAACAATTAGTGATTTAAACAAATTAGAATATATTCCAGGAAACAGTCATTCTTAATTGCTTTTGAAAGATTACCTGAAATGTCATAGAAGTCATGAAATACGAGGGTGTCTAACATAAGCCAGCTAAAGTGCTTTGCCATATTACCCATTGGGAGAACAATCACCTTCCCCTTATTAGGCATACTTGATAAAATGATGATATTCTCTTAAATAATGCTTCTGTTTCAGGTGTGTTGTGAAAGTTTGGAAGGTCAGACCTTTTTCTCCAAAAAGGACAAGCCACTTTGCAAGAAACATGCTCATTCTGTGAATTTTTAAAAGTCGACAGTTCAGGAGAAGAGAAGAAATTTGATGAGAAAGAGAATTAAAATTATCAATTAATTTTTAGATGTGCTAATTATATGGAGTTTTGAAAAATAATAGTGGCCCTGAAGGGATAGGTTCCAGCTTTAAAAACCAAGTCTATGAGGAAATATTTGGCTTCATAAAGTAAAAAGACAGTTTGGCATTTATTATTACATTTTTTCCCTGTATTTTTCTGCCCATAAAATAGCTTTTATAAAAACCAATTTCCTGGTTGACTATTAAATTCCTCTTAGAATAAATTAGTGAAGAATTAAATTTTAGAATAAAAATTTCAGCCTCTGTGCTGAAATAATTATGCTTTCTTGTTTTAGGTAAATCTGTAAAAGGCAATGAAGATGCCTTATACTTTTTCAATAAGAGAATCATTGTATTAAAAACTAAGTAAATACATGTTTATCTTTAAAACACTAAATAGGAGTTTAAACCGAAATTTATCAATAGTAGGTGTTAATTTTTTAAAAACTATGTCTACTTTTTCTTTCCTTACAGTTGATCATTCTAGTAGGAGAGGCTAATGAGACTTTTTTCCAATGAATTTTTTTAATCAAAATATCATACTTAGAAGAGATGTTATATTTTTCTTCCATCCCCCAGAAGCTACCATATAGCTTATAAATCTCATAGTTTTGTCTTTCATTAGACTTTGAGTGTTTCTATTCATTGTGTATGTTTCATCACCTAATTATTCAAACTCCGTTTTTTCCTCTTATGCTGAGATAAAGTGCCAATTAAATAACTTTGTGCTCTGAAATTTAGTTTTCTCTCTCTTTAAAGAGAATAAGTAGAAAAGAATGTGGTTGGGAATTTATGGTAAATCAGAGGATTGTACTAAAAAATAAAAATTTCCCCCTTTTCAGACAATGAATCAATTAGATCAGTTTCAAAGGTCTATTACTGACCAGTGAAGGTTTGAGAGCTCTCTTTGCAGAATAATTTTCTTTTCCTTTAATTCTAATTAGAAGAATAACCAGAAGATTGACTTGGACGTGTGATAAAATCTAGTTTTTTTTTTTTAGTTCTCAGTAATAAGTGAACTACTTCAATGTAGTCATGAAGTTTGGAAAGCTTTTATTCACAGAGGTTTGGTAGTGTAGAATGGAAATGTGATTAATCACTCAGATTGGCCCATTATTTGTTTTCCTAATTTGGGGACAGAATTATGTAGGTACCACATGGGGTTAGAGAAATAACTGTGGTAAAATAGTGGATCCTGTTGATGTTTGCCCAGTGAGGGAAAAAAATTATGCATTTGATAGTTTTTCTCTTTGTTTCTAAAGTGAATGAAAAGCCATGATCCCACTAAATTATAATATAAATCTGTTTGGGGTAGTGAGCTTTTAAAGTTGAGACAGAGCCCAAAGTCCTTCCTACCCCGTCACTCACTAACGACTTCACTTCTATTGTGTGCATGTTTGTTATTGAGGGAGGTTTTAGGTGGCCATATTTGTTTAACCTCCCCTAAGAACTTTCAAGGCATCTGTCCTGAAAGCTGTTAATTTGTGCTCTAGCGGATTTATATCATATTCAGATAATAATTAACTGGGGATAAAAGAATAGGAAGAGGGACACAAAGTGGCAAACTGAGTGCTCCACCAATAACAACCCAAAACTGCCTCCTCACCCTGCATCTTGTGGGGAAGCAGGAAGTTTCTTTTGAAATAGCATACTGGAACTGATTGTGCATTATTTCTTGTTGCTGCTGAAATCACCTATAGAAGACATGCTGGCTGATGTACATTGTCACGTATCTTAATGTCAGACTTTTACTTTATACAACACAGAATAAGTTGGTGGTTTTTTGGTGTGGTAGAGATTTTTTAGTTTAGTTTTGCCTTAATAGATTTTCTGCCAAGATAGTATTTAATAAATCAATGGCATGGGGCTATTTTTTTTCAAAGAATTTGACCTAGATTTCTTACATTAAGGATTTCATTTTCATTAGACCTTTGTTTCTGCATATTATTCATGGAGCATAATTTTGCATTTCTCTAAATTTTATCCCTAAAAGGTTAATGATGCTTCCTAATCATTTTGTCTTTGTGCTTTGCCTCCCTCTTCTCTGGCAAAGCTTTATATTTGTTCTTAAAGCAGTTAATCCTGTGAAATAAATATTGAACATATCCCAGAAGAATCTTTGTATTTTCCAGTGGGGAATGCCATATTTTATACACCAGCGTTAATCTTTTAATAACTGGCAGAGCACTTTATTCTTCTGGTGAGCTCCCTGAATATTTATTTTTCTGATTATAAATATTCCATGTCAGTAGTGTTTTTTATTATTACTTCTTCACTGTAGAGTATGCACTGTTAGTCTGTCTAGATGTATATTTTGGAATGCTGTACTTGATACAACACACATTAAAATCATAGTACATCACTCTAAAATTTCCCCTACTTGGATTTCCCAATTTCAGAATTTTAGTGATAGGTTCAGATTTATAAAAATTGCCTAGACTTACATGGATCGAATGTTGCCCACTGAAGTAGCAACCTAAAATTCCCCACTGCTTATGTTTATGGTAGCAAATGTGTTGTATGAATCAGATTACGTTTAAAATCTAAGACTAAAACCTAATCATTTGGGATAGTAACAGTATTAAAACAAATAGAGTTTAAATTTTTAAAATATTAATGCAGTGTTATGTTAAAATTACCTATAGTAAAAATGTATTCATGGTACCATTTCAAAGGGTACTGTATTAGAACCACCTTTATAGGAAGGAATTCTTCCTTTTCCCTGTTCAAGTGTAAATTTGGCATTGTATTAACATTTCTGAGACATTTGCAGTTTAGTCATCCCTACTGAAGGGAGAGGCTTTCAGACATAAGGAAAAATATACTGAATAATTTTACACAGATCTAATCTGGCCTCAGTGTGTCCCGCTCCCACTTACCCCCAAATGTTTAAAGGTATTAGATTTAGAATCTCAATGTATCGTTTGCCTTATCTGTTAAACTCTAATTTCTTTACATTTTTGAATTTGTATATATCTGTGCTGTTTTGCTTTTGGATACATTTTCTAATTAAAAAACCACAAGAGAAATATAATCAGTAAAGTAATACTTAATGTGCACCTAATAAATAAATGACCACAGTGATGTAGACAAGCTCTTCTGGTTTTTCTTTGTGGGTGGGAAATGTTTCCATTAAAAATCACCATGAGAAGGCCGTGTTCCATATTCACAGGATAGGATGAGATGTTTGATTTTCAGAAGAAACCCTCTTTTATGATATTTGCCTATCAAAATGTCCAAGAAACAAAGCATTTGAAAATACTGTCACATTTATTCTACTTTTATTCATTTTTATGCTCTATATGTAGAATATACACAATAAATATTTATGAATAAGTAGGTAAAATTTTTTTAAAAATTGCTCAAATTATTGAAATTTTCTATCGTATTAAGTATTATATCATATTCAAACAGCATAACTCATAATCTACATTTTGCCTTGGTTACCTTTGTAACCAAGGTAAGTTACTTCATGCTTAACTCATCCCAATCTCATTAGCTAACTATTCCATAACTAGGTAGGCTCACCTCTTCCTGATTTGTTTATTGGTTTTAGTAAGATTTTTTTTCCCATCTGTGTAAATTGAAGAGGAGTGTTTCTGTTGCAGGCTGTATATTAGGAATAAAAGACAAATTCAAGTCTATTTGCTCACAGTATATTAAACTCCAGAAGCCAAACTTTTAAGGGCATCAAGTCTGCATCTGACATTTTAATAGCTGCTGTTTGGTTTCTATCAATCACGTCATTGCACATTAAAATGCACCGACAAAATAAGAGATCTGTCATTCCTTCATTAAGGAACAGTAATCCAGTACAAGATTTATAGGCTTAAGACTCAACAGTGTGTGTTCAAAATAAATCCCCATTCAGGGCTCAAACCAGAACAAGCCTCCCTGTCGCTTAGTGTTTTCTGGTCAGAATGTCTCCAATATAAGATTATCAAAGGTTTTCTTACAGAGCTACATACAAAATCCTTTTTGCCAGGAAAAGCTTAACTTAGGTTGGCAGTTTCCCTTTTTGGGTACTCTCAAACAAGATCTTGGTTATATCAGAAACACATAGGTACTGATGTATTATTAGCAGGCCTGGTGTTAATTAGGGAGAATTACCAGAAATAGTTTGCTTTGTGGAAATTTATTACAGAATCACACTTGACTGATGGCAGAATAGGAGTTGCTGAGAGAGAGCAGCTCCCACTCATAACCACTAATTAATAGGGTGTCAACATTCCACAGAGAAGGTTCCATCCCAAGTGTGGGAGCCTCATAGGAAAAATGGTTCCTTAGCAGTATTTAAAATTTAAAAGAGGAAAGGGGCTAGGACACATGGCTACCTAACAGCAATCTCAGACTGATAAAAAGTTTTATGTTGTACATATGAATGTGAAGTGAGTATTTAACTCAGTAAGCACCAACCCCAAAAGTTGGTGGAAGAATCCCTTTTCCTTCCAAAAGTAAATATTGACCCGTATGTTTATCACACTAAGGAGATATGCATATTAATTTAATGTAAGAATCTGATTCAACTGTTCATTTTATGAAGAAAATTTAGAATAAACCCTTTGTATTGTATTATTGAATTTTACTCTTTATTCAATGACTTAGAAGCTGCCGGAGTAGGTGGCAAGATTAAGAGAGGTGTGGCTTCTACACCTTGAACACAGAGTTGGGGAAAATAAAGTGAGTTTATTTCATTTAACTGGGGGAGCCCTGTTAAATGAAAATTTGCCAAGGAGGCAGTTTTCTTCCCTGTTGTTGTAACTGTGTAATCACACACAATAAAGCTTGGAGCTGTTAGCTTAAGTGTAGAAGAATAAAACATTTCCATGTCAGAAAACCACTGACCTCAGAAAAATAAAGCAATTTAGAATTCACAGAGAGTGTGATTTTTCAATTTCTCTGCAGGCAGATATAGTTCCCAAGGAAAACTACTTCCGTGCCAGGCATTGCGTGACATTGTCTCATATGCATCCATATTTCAAAGGACAAAGTTCCTGTTTCAAAATTAGATTCCAAATTATTTTTTCATCTTTATGTTCTAAACTGTCACCTTTGCTCCCTAGTTTAAATATACCCAGGTTTGTTTTTCTTCTTTATCCCTTTGTTTTGCTTGTAAGGCATACACAGCTCGTGCTATTCTAACTTATTCAAAGCCACCATTGTTGTTTTTTTTTTGTCTAAAATATTTTAATAGACAGTACTATCTTAAGGTGTGTCTTGATTTTTTTTTCCCCTAGTGTATCACTAACATGCCAGACTGTTCCCTTGGTAAATAGGAAGGTAAATTGAACTTATCATACCAGTATTAGTTTTTGGGAGCATAAATGGATTTGTTTTGATGACCCCATATTAATGTCATCTGACCCCAGAAGCTTTCTTCCTCCCTGTTTGCTTAAGAACCCTGACAATCTCAGGCCTCCTTAGTTCAAAGAAATGGAGAGCAGAAGAATCCATGGAGCTTCTCGAGTATTAACTTAGAAATGTAAGTTAAATTAATTCTGGCTTTATGGACTTGAAACCATTTTGCTCTGCTAAGTCATATACTACTGCTTAGTAACTTTTCTGGTACCAGTATAAATTGTTTGAATGAAAATAAACTTAATTAGCCAGTTGAGAGACACTGACGTGAACCCAGTACTTCTGTCCTGAGAAAAGATAGAAATAAATCAGGTGACAATTTAGAACATAAAGATAAAAAAATAATTTGGAATCTGATCAGTTTGTTTATGACTGAATATCCAAGAAATTTTACATGATCTTTAACAGTATAACAGATAATAAATTGTCATTTGTTCTGTGCCGTCGAGTCTATTTCAACTCACCGCGACCCTATAGGATAGAGTAGACTGCCCCATAGGGTTTCCTAGGCTGTAATCTTTATGGGAGCAGATCGTCAGGTCTTTTCTCCCTCAGAGTGGCTGATAGGCGAACTGCCAGGTTTTCAGTTAACCATTGCACCACCATGGCTTAGATAATAAATCAGAGCTTAGAAAAAAATGTGTTTGATTATTCCTGTGATACCAGTTTGGTCCAATCAGGAGACAAAACCACACAGTAATTTAAGCAGAAGTTTAATATAAAGAATTATTAAACTATGATAAGAGAGTAAATATGAAAATGTAAAAACTCTAGAGGGTAACCTAGGGCTGAGAGAAAGTACCTAAGGAAGGACACACTTGGAAGGGGGGATCCCCTCCTCAAGGCTGAGGTTCAGACCTGGTTGGCAAGAGTGTGCTTGCATTCTGCTAAATGGCAGAGAAATTTGCTGGGTTGCTGAGGCCAGAGCTGGTCCTCAGTTGCTGGGCAAGGAGGAAACAACCCTCTGGGATGGAGTTAAGCCAAGGCTGATGAGCATTTGCACAAAAGTTGAGGTATTGCTGCCTGCACAAGGCCTTGAACACACAGTATCCAGGTCAAAAGAGCTGTAGCCAGGTGGTCACCAGGCCAGGTCAGTGACATGAAGTCACTGAGGGATCGCTCATTCTGGACACACAGCTGGGCCAGAGCACCACTGTATGTCCTTCCATGCGTGCACCATTGGCGGACCGTGCAGGAGGAGCACGAAAAAGCAAAACACAGCAACTGGAGCCAGGAAGAGAAGCCAACTTACCCTGCAACATCCCCTCGGCACCTCTTGACATCGTGCTCATTGAAAAGGAAAAATAACTTATTAAGAGTCCAATTCATTATCACTGAGCAAGTACTGAAGGGTGAATTTGAAGCTGGAAGTCAATAAATTGATAATTGTTACATCTTGGTACAAAATAAAACTTTAGATTCTCAGCTAAATTGAAATATCTCTTATCCAGAACATCAATGCATATTCTTGGTGAATTGGAAAGTCAACAAATTCTTTTTTCTCTATTGTCACGATCCTCTGATAATTAATACACTTTCAATATGCAAAGTAAACAATGTTGCATTGATTGTGCTTTTCAGGGTCTACCATCTAAATACTCAGGATAACTGAATAGTTCTGAATATTTAATAAGAGATTTAGCTGGATATATATATTAAGATATAACCAAAGGGTTTTTTTAATAAGTTCATTTTATTATATTTTTATGCTTTTCCTACAAGCAAAATGACAAAAACTTTTTAATTGACAGTTTGTGTTAATTAGGATTTCAGTTTATAAAAGTTCTTCTGTATAAACTTACATCATTCATTTCATCAAGGAGGTTAACACTTCTCTCTTCATAATAAACTGAACCATGAGATCAAGCCAGAGGATCTATAATAATAGGTTGTGTTTGTTGTATGTCTTTGTGGTGTATTTACATATCTGTTACTGTAATACACTAGTGCACACTAAGGTTCTAATAATTGGAGAAACTATGAGTCAAGTATTTTTAATCCACATTTTGGAGATAACAACAAAAACTCAGAGAAATTATTTTCTAGAAATATGCAGTTATTAACTGGCAAATCTGAGACTTTGGTATTTTAGTAGACTACAGAGGATATTTATTACATTATCTACATAGCCTTAGAGTCCCTGCTTTTAACAAGAACAATTTCCATATATTTTGTTAATAAAGAACAGTTTTAGAAATTACTTAGTTTTGATAGACTATGTAAACTTTAAAAGCTCTATCCATCTGACTTGTACAGTTGCCTGCCACACAGATGTCAAGATTTGGGAGGTTTGCAATTGGACCATCTGTTCTTCAAGGGTATTTGTGATGTGATTGACCTCTCTGGAATGCACCATTTGCTGTTCTTTGTGTTTTCACTACGTTTCACTGTCCACACGTGAGGGATATAAAACAAAAAACTGTAGGAATAATGAGAGTAAGTTGGTTTGAAGTGTATATACCATCAAATGTGATACCAAACAAATGAGAAGACTGTACGAAATGCAAATAAAATTACTTCCACATACATTGGTCAATAATACCTATTTATAAGATGTTTGAAAACAGAATGGTTGGTGGCTGGTTATTTGTTACCTTGGTAGTGTGCTGGGTTCAGTTCCAGGCTGTGAGTCTGAGCAGGGGAGGAGGAAAAGGAGAGACCTCAGCGAGAGTGGAGAGAAACTGCATATTATGTTCAATTATACTGACAAGTCTGCATAAGATTCTTGTTTTTACTCAATTGAAATAAAATCTCTTTGCTATTTGGTAATTGCAGGCACCACTACTAAGTCCACTGAAGCATAGCTGGAAAATCCAGCTGCCCTCACATCTGCTTTGCCTGACCTTTCAATCATCAGCAAATACTTCTGCCACTAGGAATGGAAGTATGGGTAGGATATGGCTATGTGACTTTCTAAGCTATCACTATGGAAAACATATTGAAGCAAAATTCACGCATGCCGCGTACTGTGCCCAGAAATTACAGACTTGTCTGGGTGGTGTTAAAGATTTGACCTATCTAGAGTGCTCACACCTGCTTCTTACATTCAAGTTGTTAATCCTTTGTTCAGAAAATGAGACATATTAACAAATATGTGAATGGACTGTTATAGCTTAAATCTTAAGTGCTTAGGTTCTTAAACTGGTTTGGACTAAAATAATGTTGATGAAATAGTGTTTTTTAGACTTCTAACGATTGCTTTTATTATATTTCAAAAACTTGTGTGGCTTGACTTTAAACTTTGAGATCCATGACTTGGTTACAGTGCTTGCTTGAGTTCCAGGTTGTAACAGAAGTGTTCTGAAAATATTTGGTTACCCAAAATAAAAAGAGGGAAAGATCACTAAAATCTTTTGGAAAGATTGTAATAGAGTTCACTCTCACACTAATAAATTTATTCTCACGCTACTAGGAAGGGGAGCCAGTGGAATATGTTCAAGAACTACAGTTTATCTCAAGACCAACATAAGCTGTTGTCAAAGTAGAGCATTAACCGTTAATAACAGAATATAGCTATTATATATAAATTTATGAGTAAGGTGCTTAACCCTTTGCAGACCCAATTATTTAAATTTTTTGTTGATACTATGTGTTTTCACCAATGGAAGGCATGCTGATTAAAGGACCAATACAGAATTTTTGTTATAAGTTACAGATTTTGATACCCATTATCTAGGACGACATAGTGTCCCAGTGGACACAGGATGTATAGTAAGTCCTACTGGTATGAGTCAATGATAAAATCAGTTTTTATTTTATTCTTTTTTTATTTCTTGAAAATTTGCAAAATATGAGATAAAACATAAAGGCTCCTGGCAATAACTGCACATATATTTTATTCTAGTCTCCTTCTTCTTAGCCTTTTTATTTTGTTTCATGAAACTTTTCAAAACATGGTATAATGCATTCTTTTTTACTGCAAAAGCAGTACTTAAACAGTCCAAATAAATAAAACCAAGGGATTTTTTGTCTCAGGAAAATTACCACTACAATGCATTCTTCATTACTGCAAAAGCAGTACTGACAGTCCAAATAAATAAAACCAAAAGAATTTGAATCTCAGGAAAATTACCAGTACTATGTATTCTTCATTATAACAAAAGCAGTACTAAAGCTAAGAAGTGGAAACAGCTGCCCTGGAATACAGCAGAACTGGTCACAGTGGTGCATTCTACTGTTAGACACTGGCAAGCAATGACTGGGCCCGAAAATTGAATGCAGGGTGAGAATAACCTATAGGAGTTCAAGCCTCTTGAAAATACCACTACAGTGCATTATTCCTTATTGCAAAGGCATTATTTACTATTCAAAAACTGGAAAATCAGGGAGCCAGTAACACCTGGAAACAATGAATGGCGTCAGGGAGAAAATGGCCACTATGACTGAATGAAGACTGGGGAGAGATTTTTTTTCCCGGTAAGTACATTCTCAGAAGAACATAGCAACTGGGAAACATAGTAAGGAGCCTTATCTCACAGAAATAAAGACAAATCTGTCAAAAGTTTAGAAAATTCACAGATCAAGGAGGCATCACCTAAGACAATGCTCAGTCTACACAAAAATGAGGCTCCAGCTCAGGGTTCTTGAATTTCACTCATTTCAAAAGGCTCCCACCCAGAGGCTAACCACATTAAAATCAAGCTACCTCCTTCCCAAAGACTCCAGAGGCATAAAAAAGTGGTTGGATACCTTAGGTCCTGTGAGTTAGCAATTAAAGGGAGAAGACATTGTTCAGGAGGAACACAGACACACACACACAAAAAAAAAAAACCATTGCAGTCAAGTGTATTCTGACTCATGGTGACTGTCTTAGTTATCCAGTGCTGCTATAAAAGAAATACCACAAGTAGATGGCTTCAACAGAGAGAAATTTATTTTCTCACAGTCCAGTAGGCCAGAAGTCCAAATACAGGGTGTCAGCTCCAGGGGAAGGCTTTCTCTCTCTCTCAGCTCTGGGGGAAGGTCCCTGTCATCAAGCTTCTCCTCGACTTAGAGCTTCTCCGCGCAGGAAACCTGGGTCCAAAGGACATGCTCTGCTCCCGGCACTGCTTTCTTGGTGGTATGAGGTCCCCTTGTCTCTCTGCTCGCTTCTTTTATATCTCAAAAGAGATTGGCTTAAGACACTATCTAATCTTGTAGACCTCATCAATATAACAGCTACTAATTCATTTTATTACATCATAGTGATAGAATATACACTACATAGGGAAATCACATCAGATGACAAAAGATAGATAATTATACAATATTGGGAATCATGACATAGCCAAGTTGACAGATATTTTATGGGGAGACAATTCAATCCATGACAGTGACCATATAGGACAGAGCAGAACTGCCCCATAGGGTTTCCAAGGCTATAATCTTTACAGAAGCAGACTGCCACATCTTTTTTTCCTGCAGAGCAGCTGGTGAGTCTGAACCACCTACCTTTTGGTTAGCAGTCGAGCACTTTAACCACTGCATCACCAGGGCTGCTTCAAGAGGAACACAGGCCCTGGCATTTGATAGACCTATCTGAATGTGATTCTTGACCACACTCATATTGAACCAATACATGGGGGTTCTACAGACTGGCTCATAATTTGGATCACCTCCAAATCAATATTAATGATTTTTTTTAAAATTGTTATTAAACGTTTATTTTGAGGAGAGGCTAAACACTTTGTTGGGAGGAAAGGGGAAGTTGGAGAATCACTGGAAGCATGAATTTGCCTCTTAAGATGCTCTGATCCATTTAACTGCCCCAAACTTGCCCACCCCACTCAGTAAAGCAACCCTCAACCAGGAGTACCAGGTGTTACTCTAGAATTTTTGACCCTAATAACACCATCGCATGTTTTCTCCTTTTCAAAATGGGCAATTGAGAGCTTGACATAACTAATGCCATGATTATCCTATAAGTTTTTTTCTGCCTGCCTTCTCCCTTCTGCATACCTTTGTTAATGAATTTATTTTGCTCTGTCCGGCCACCTGTGATTTACAACCCCCCACGTGGAGAGTAGCACCCAGATGTCCGGTCTGTAACTCTTATGCCTGATGAGATGTCCAGCATGTATCTCTTTAGCCTGATAAGAAGTCTCTTGTGGTTATCTTGTAATGTGTAACTCATCCGGCCATCTGTGGGCGACGTACCAAAAGACACTTCGCACTCTTGTAAAAATCATATATAAGCGCTAATGTAAAAATTACCTTTTGGGACTCCATAAAGACAGCCTGCATTGCTGTTGGACTCCCTGTTGGTGTCACCTCCCAATAAACTTTCTTTCTCTTTCTGACTTGGAGTATGTTTCATTGGCTTGATTGCTCCAGGGCCCAAACCCTAATCAGGCAACAAATTTTGGCACCCTAACTGGGGACTCCCCATTAGTGTCACCTCCTAATAAACTTTCTCTTTCTGACTGGAGTATGTTTCATTGGCTTGACTGCTCCAGGGCACGGCACCCAACGTGGGGCTCAAATTACTCTGGCCCTTGTTCCTTCTGCCTAAGGACTAATCCCCCAGGAAGGACCTGGGAAGAGAGAAGGTGCACCCCTCCTCGAGTTGTGGAAGTCTCTCAACCTGTGGTGGCCCAGAGCCCTGACAACAGGAGAGGGCTCCACGGCAGCGAGCTCTGGATGGAGGGAGAAAGTTCAGCTGTGTTACCATAGGTGTTTTGGCTTCAAGTGGTAAATCCTGTGTAAAAGCCGCAGGTGGTGTCAGTTCTCATAGACTCCCTCCAAGAACAGGTGACTAGGTCCCGTGAGATTGGATGAGAGACCGATGAGGTTCCCTGTTGCAAATGGGTACCCAGGGAAGTAAGGTTCCGCCTGAGTCTTTCTAACTGGACTCATTTTGGGGGTGGGAGGATCCACTAACTAACAGACATCTTAAATGTTTATGTAAGCAGGTGTGGCCTCAATACCAGCTCCCTGATGGGGTCAAGTGGCCTGTAAATGGTTCTAGAGATTTTGGTACTATTCTACAGCTTGATCTGTTTTGTACTTAAACTAATAAGTGGGATGAAAAGCTGTATATAGAATGTTTTATTACATAATGGCATGAAAAAAAAGGAAAAGCCTCTGTTTTAGCCCCTCCTGTGCAAGCAAATGATGATGACAGGTTAAGATATGAAGAACCAGAGGAAGTTCTTCTCATTCCCCCACCTCAAAACAGCCCTTCGGCACCCATTCGTGACCCCTCCCCAGTGATATCAGAAGATGAGGGCAGGAAGGTGTTAAGGGGGAGTGGAGGAGGTGGGACAGATATGGTCTCCCCACCACACATTAGGTGTGGAGTACAATTTGACCCAGTTCCCCTGGGAGGCCTTTACTCACTCCAGGAGGTGCCAGTCGCTGCTACAGATGGGCCACCACAGACGATATGGGTCCATAATCCATTTCTGGATTCCAATTTGTACAATTGGAAGTGAAACCTTCTGGGGTATCGGTCAGACCCACATACCATGACTGAACATTTTTCTCACATTTCTGTGACCCACCATACTACATGGGCAGATTGTCAGACTTTATTAGATGCACTCCTCACTGCAGAAGAAAGACAGATGGTCTTAGCAAAAGCAAAAGAACAGACAGAAGAAAAATACAGTGAGGAAGGGGCTGTAGCTGGAGTACCAGCAGATGAAGCGGTACTGGCTAAGGAGCCAAGCAGACCTAAATACTGCAGAAGGTAGACGGAATCGCATAGCTTACCAAGGGTTCCTCCTGTACAGGCTAAAGCATGGGGCACCTAAACGGATAAACTTTAGTAAAATCAAGGAGATCATTCAGGGATTGGAAGAAAACCCATTAGCCTTTCTGGAACAGCTCATGACAGGATTCTGTAAGTATACAAACATCGATCCTGAACTGTCCCAGAACGGTCCTCTGATCAGTATGACTTTTATTGGGCAGAGTGCTACTGATATTTGAAGAAAACTGCAGAAAGTAGAAGGAAGATTAGGGACCCTGTCTTTAACTCAATTGGTTGAAATTGCATTTAATGTCTCTACCAACAAAGATCAGGTAAAAGAGGCTGAGAAAAAGAAAGAAAAAGACCAGGACATGAAGAAACAGATCAATCTACTGGCTGCTGCTCTAGGATCATCTGCAGGAAGATGACGAGACCAAGGTAATGACAGACCCTGATTAAAGAAAAACCAGCGTGCGTTTTGCAGAGAGGAGGGACACTGGAAGAATGAATGTCCCAAAAGAAAGACTGGAAAAAGGCCAGGCAAGATGAAAGGGGGAAGAAGATTTTTCAAGGAATTATGAAAGAGCAGGAGGAGGACTCCGAATGACACAGACCACAGGAGACAACTTTTGATTTACCTCCTACCAAGTCTACTGGTAGGAGGACAGCCAGTAGACTTTTTGGTCGATACCAGAACAGCCTTCTCAGTATTCACCCAGAAGCCTAAAGGGACTGCCTCAGCCAGCAGTACTCAGATTGTTGGGGTGACTGGAAAAAAGATGACTGTATCCTTTTTACAGCCAATGGACTGTGAAATAGGAGAAACTAAGCTATCCCATCAGTTTCTATACATGCCTGAATGCCGAGTCTCCTTTTTGAGGTGAGATTTCCTAAATAAAGTGCATGCTGAAATCCCTTTTGATGAAAAAAGGTTTGTCTATGACAGTACCGCCAGCAAATGCCTGGAAAGTGCAAGCAGCTCTCTTAGCCCTCACCCAACTGGTGCTATCCTTGGTGCCCGTCTCACCGACAGTTCAAAGAGGGGTTGATGCCGTGGCCCTGTGAGTTTGGGCCAGTGGCTGGCCAGGACGAGCTCAGACTGTCCTCCCTGTGATCGTGGAGCTGTTACCCAACGTCCTGCCTCCTCAGATTAAACAATATCCGCTGACAGTTGAGGCTCATCTAGGACTGCAGGGAATGATCACTCTATACCTAGAGTGGGGACTGTTACAAGAGTGCCGATCCCCATTCAACACTCCTGCCAGCGAAGAAGGCATCAACTGGTGAGTACCATTTTGTTCAAGATTTGTGCGCTGTTAACAAAGTTGTGAAGACCCTACACCTGGTAGTCCCGAACCCGTATACGGTACTATCAGCCCTCCCACCTTCCTGTACTCATTTTACTGTTTTAGATTTAAAATATGCTTTCTTTTCTATTCCACTGGCAGCTGAGAGCCAGCGGATCTTTTTTTTGAATGGGAAGGGGACAAAGGAAAGAAACACCTCTGCTGGACTGTGCTACCCCAAGGGTTTAAGAACTCCCCCACTATTTTTGGAACAGCACTGCCTCAAGATCTAGAGCGGTTACCTCCCCTCAACTGAGGGGTGATCCTGCAATATGTGGACAACCTCCTGATAGGAAGCGAGTCTGAAGAAGACTCTTACAACTACTGTGACTGTCTTAAATTTTTTGGCCGAAGCTGGATACGAAGAGTCCCTAGGAAAGTTACAAGCTAACCTCACAGAGGTAAAATACCTAGGTTTCTTCATCTCCCAAGGGCAAAGGCTCTTACTACCTGAAAGGATAGAAACCATCTGCTGCCTAGCCCTGCCTAAGACACGTAAACAACTCAGAGGATTCTTAGGAATGGCGGGTTTCTGTTGCATCTGGATCCCTAATTTTGGGGTCTCGGCACAACCTCTCTATCAGGCTACTCAGGGGGCAGAGAGAGATCCCTTCAAATGGACTCCTGAGTGTCAATGAGCCCTTAGTGATTTAAAGTCCCAGTTGATGAAAGACTCAGCCCTAGGGCTGCCAGATTATCGAAAACCCTTTGAATTATATATAGATGAGAGAAGAGGAGTAGCTGTTGGTGCATTAACCCAGTTGTCGGGACCATGGAGACGCCCTGTTGCCTATTTCTCTAAAAATCTGGACACTGTCTCAAAAGGCTGGCTGGCCTGCCTCCGAGTGTTTGCTACAGCTAACATTATCTTAAAAGAGGCTGACAAATTTACTTTGGGATATGATATTATCACGTTTGTCCCTCACATGGTGACTGTAGTATTGGAACAAATAGGACATTTGTGGCTCACCTCCAGTCGGCTAGTACTATATCAAACCCAGCTTTTGCGGGAATCAAACTTGACTTTACAGGTCAGTTCATGGCTAAATCCAGCCTCCTTGTTGCCACTTGACCCCCAAGAGGAAAATATTCATGATTGTATTGAAATCCTTGATGCTATTTACTCAAGTTGGCCCAGTTTGCAAGCTGAACCCCTGCTTGACCCAGATGACACCTGGTTCACTGATGGTAGCAGTTTCATGCAAAAGGGAGTCCATTGTGCAAGGTATTTTCTCTTTATCAGCTGTTACGGAAAGCAAACCCTTACCAGCGGGCTCCTTGGCCCAGAAAACCAAACTCATTTTCATTATAAGAGCCTTGGAATTGGCAGAAGATAAGAGAATTACAGTATACACGGATTCCAATTATGTTTTTAAAGTGCTGCATGAGCATGGAGCCTTGTGGAAAGAAAGGGGTCTCTCGAACTCAGGAGGGGAAATTAAGTATGGAACTGAACTGTTGCAACTTTTGGACGCCATCCTAAAACCTCAGCAGGTGGCAGTGGTGCACTGCCGGGATCACCAAAAAGGGACCTCTACAATAATACGAGAAAATAACTCCACTTGATCGGGAAGCCAGTCGGGTAGCTTCAAGTGCCCGCCCAATTTGCGCTCTCCTTCCAACCATCTCCACGCCAGACGAACCTCCCCAATATACTCAAGAAGAGCTACAGAAAGCTCAAGCCTGGGGTGCCACCAAAGAGAGTCAGAGCTGGAAATACACCCCTGATGGTAAGATTTTTGTCCCGGCCAATCAGGTTTTTACTTTGATTTTCCATTTGCATCAGGCTTCACATTGTGGGAAAGGAAAATCATGTTTGATTGGGTAACAAAATATGTCTTGAGAGAAAAGCTCATTACAGCCATTCACCCTGTGGTTGACACTTGCTCTCTTCATGCTATCAATAATCCAAAGACTTATGGGCCTGGGATTTCTGGCCCTCAAGGAATAGGACCCTTTCCAGGTGAAATACGGCAAACTGACTTTTGTGAAGTGTTCAAAACTAAACATCAGATGAAATATTTGTTGGTGTGGGTAGATTCTTTTTCAGGATGGGTAGAAGCCTTTTCCTGCCAGACCAAGATAGCTAGAGAGGTAACCAAGGCCCCTCTGAAGGAAATCATCCCCCACTTCGGGCTTTCAAGAGGCCTCAATAGTGACAATGGCACCTGTCTTGTATCCGCAGTGGTACAACAGGTTTTGGCTTCTTTAGGAATAAAGTGGAAACGCCACACAGCTTGGAGACCCCAATCTAGTGGAAAATTGAAAGAATGAATCAGACCATAATACCCCATTTTAGTAAACTGTGCCAGGAGACCGGGCTGCCCTGGACAGATGTTCTGCCACTGGTCCCCCTCCTAGTCTGTACTGCACCCCAGGGAAAACTTAAAATCAGTCCTTTTGAAATACTTTATAGGAGACCATATTGTCTGAACCAACAACCCACAATCCTACAGCCAGCCCCCTAATGTAATGGCGTCTAAATATTTGCTTTCGCTAACCAAAATTCTTTCCCAGTTGCATCAGGCAGTGTGGATCCAGCAGAAGTTCCCTCTTGAGATAGCTGCATACTTTTTCCAGCCCAGCGACTAGGTGCTCCTTTAAAAGTGGAAGGATCTCCCATTTTAGCCTAAGTGGCCTGGACACTTCACCATACTGCTCAGCACTCACACAGCCGTGAAGCTTGCAGGAGTCAAACCGTGGATACGTCATTCCCACGTCAAGCCCTGCCCGGCCTACAGTGACAAGGAGTGGAAAGCCCAACCCATCAACGGGCTGAAGTTAAGAATTTCTAGGGTTAAAAAGTAAAAATGTTTTTAATGCTAGCTTGGATCAGATTACTATTAGGTACCAGAGAGACTTCTGCCCAGGGAATCCTTGTCCCTGAGATAAACATTCCCCCCGACCCCTTGTTAAAAGATGAAATTTTTTGGATCCATATTGCTAGATAAGTGTTAAACGTTACTGATTTTGTCTGGACGGGGGGTTGTATGCCAACTCTGCCCTCAAGTCCTATCTCATTGGGGTTTGTACTCCCCTAGAGGTGTTGAGAAATTTCACCATTTTTAAACACACAATATTCTTATTACAATATTTACAATATTCTGACTTTTATAGCTGGGGGCCTGTTACAAGATTCAAAGACAGAGAGACGTGTACTATTCAGGTTTCCTTAGTAACTAATGCTTCTAATTGTGTGATGGTCTCAAAATGTCAAACAAGCTATGTTGATTTAGGAAGCAATAACCATATGAGTTGTGGTTTCATTAGCAGAGTGACATATACAACTAACCATGTTAAGCTCCTCTCAGGTTTGTTCCTACTCTGCGGAACTATTGCTTATTCTTATAGCCCCGCTAATGCTACAAATTGGCCCTGTTCTGGGAGACATTTGACTATGAACTTGCCTCAAAACAGATTCCTCAGAAATAGGGTCTCTAGAGAACTTGTCCTAGATGCAACCTGTAATGATGATCTACACTTGGAAAGTGTAGCTGAATATATCTCCCTTGCTACAATCTTGTCGGTGTCCCAGGTTGAGTTGTTGGGGCTTATTGAGAAACAGAACATCTAGCTTGCCTTACTACAAAATCGCTGAATGCCACGTCACAGGCCGTAGCTGCTGTTAGCTAGGAGCTAGGACAGGTCAGGGAAGCTGTTTTAGAAAATAGGGCCACTATAGACTACTTGCTTCTATGACACAACTACAGGGTCAAGAGTTCAAAGGAATGCGTTGTTTTAACCTTACTGAGAACTCCGAACTCATTAAACAGACAATGAAGTATGTAAAAGATGAGCTATAAAAAATAAAGTTTCATGAAGGATTTGATTTTTCTTGGCTGATCTCTTGGCTGCCAGATCTTACCTGGCCTAAAACGTTATTCGTTAGTGGAAATGGATTGGTTGCTATAGGCCTGTTAATCTGTTGCTGTCTGCAGTTTATGCCTATATGTGGGAGGCATTTTCTCTCCTGAGTCAGACTGTCCAACGGATGGCTCAAAACCATCACAGGCAAAAGGCCCAATCCTTTCGCTTGAAACTTTCTGATCTAAGGGACTAGGTTGAAACTTGAGGTAGGTGTATATGGCCACCCAAGCTTCAAAAGGGGGGAATACGTGACCCTAATACTCCACAGCATGTTTTCTCCTTTTCAAAATGTGCAGTTGAGAACTTGACATAACTAATGCCACGATGAACCTGTAAGGTTTTTCTGCCTGCCTTCTCCTTTCCGCATACCTTTGTTAATGGATTTGTTTTGCTCTGTCTGGCTACCTGTGACTTACGACACGCTACGTGGATATTAGCACCCAGATGTCCGGTCTATAAATCTTTAGCCTGATAAGTAGATGTCCAACATGTACCTCTTTAGCCTGATAAGGAGTCTCTTGTAGTTATCTTCTAATGTGTAACCCATCCGGCCATCTGTGGGCAACATACTAAAAGACACTTCTAACTCTTGTAAAAATCATATATAAGCTCTAATGTAAAAAATTACCTTTTGGGACTCCATAAAGACAGCCTGCATTGCTGTTGGACTTGCCATTGGTGTCACCTCCTAATAAACTTCTCTCTCTCTCTGACTTGGAGTATGTTTCATTGGCCCGACTGCTCCAGGGCACAGACCCTATTGAGGCAACAAATCTTCCATAGGGTCTCAATATCTGACTCTAAAATGCTTATTGAAGTATCCCCTCCACTCCATGAAGTTCTTGCTCCAAGAATTATCCTAATAAATTAAACTTTTCTCCATCTCATAACATTTCCAGTGATGTTTCAGAGCTGCTCATGGTTTGGCACCCAGGGTGACTGCCTGCCAGACCCACTTCTTTAACTGGTGTTCCCTCACTTTTGACCTTAGAAAAGCTGCATCACTTGATTGAGCCTATGTTTCTTCACTAGTGTGCCCCTTTGCCATCTTGGGGGATAACAATTCTTGAGTGTCTTGGAGAAGTGTAGGGAGACTTAAATAAGACTCATTGAAACCCATTGCTGTTGAGTCAATTCCAACTCCTAGTGACCCTATAGGACAGAGTAGAACTGCCCCATAGGGTTTCCAAGGCTGTAATCTTTATGGAAGCAGCCTGCCACATCTTTCTCCTGCAGAACAGCTACCAAGTTTGAACCACTAATCTTTCGGTTAGCAGCCAAGTACTTAACCAATGCATCACCAGGGCTCCTTTTGAATGAGACAGTGTGTGTGAAAGTACCAGATCTCCAAGCATCTTACCCACTCTCTTTTCTAGGAGATACTAACAAGTATCTCTCAAACACTCGGAACCAGATAAATTTGAGTATTACTCATGTGCATTGGAAAGATGGACAATGAATAAGGAAGACCAAAGAAGAATTGATGCCTTTGAATTTTGGTCTTAGCAAAGAATATTGAATATACCATGGACTGCCAGAAGAACGAACAAATCTGTCTTCGAAGAAGTAGAGCCAATAGAAGCAATAACGGCAAGACTTTGTCTTCTGTACTTTGGACATGTTTTCAGGAGGAAGCAGTCCCTGGAGAAGGACTTCATGCTTGGTAAAGAGGAAAACGAGGAAGACACTCAACAAGATGGACTGACACAGTGACTGCAACAATGGGCTCAAACATAGGTAATGATTGTGATGATGGCACAGGACTGAGCTGTGTTTCGTTCTGTTGTACGTAGGGTCACTATGAGTCAGAACCAACTCCACTGCACCTAACAATAACAACAACATCAGCTATCTCAAAGATTCACAATGTACATTTAAGCTAAATAGTCTTGCCATGAAAAATAAAAATGGTTAACAGTTTTAACTATGTATTTCGCAAATACATTTGATCATGAACAACTTTATTTAAATAACACCTGTAAATACTTTATTCTACATAATACAATTTGGGAAACCCTGGCTTATCCTTTCTTTTCTTAAGGTGACTGTCCTGAGTTGTGTCTGCCTTCTTCACGTTTTTTAGGTCCATGGTTATCTAGCTTTACTGTGTATCAGAATCCCTTGGAGAACTTGTTGAAACATAGGTTTTTGGGGCCCACAGAGTTCCTGATTTTGTAGGTCTGGAACAGACTGAAAATCTGTAGTTCAAACAAGTTCCCAGGTGAAGCTGATGCTGCTGATCTGGGACCACTCTTAGAGAACCACTGTTCTGGATCTAGACCAACGTTTCTCACTTTAATATGGTGACAAAATACCTGGGGATCTGGTTAAAAGACATTCCTGGGCCTCACCTCCTTAGGTTCTGATTCAGCCGGACTGGGGTGGGGCCAATAAATTTGCATGTCTAACAAGCTCTGGAGCCCTGGTGGTGCAGTGGTTAAGAGCTATGCCTGCTAACCAAAACATTGGCAGTTCAAATCCACCAGCCACTCCTTGGAAACCCTATGGGGCAGTTCTACTCTGTCGTATAAATTGACTTTGCTTGACGGCACTGGGTTTGGTTTTTGGGTTTTTTTAACAAGCTCCCAGGTGCTGCTGACGCTGTTGGTCCACAGACCACTCTTTGAGGAGGGATTCCCTTGCTCAGCTGTCATGAAACAAAATGGTGAGGTGCCCTCAGAACCTACAGATAGAGGCTGTTATTTCTCCCCTTCTATTGTGTCTAGAGGAGCTCTGGTGGTGCAGTGGTTAAGTGCTTGGCTGCTAACCAAAAGGTTGGCAGTTTGAATCCACCAGCTGCTCCTTGGAAACCCTATGGGGCAGTTCTACTCTGTCCTACAAGGTTGCTATGAGTTAGAATCGTCTTGACAGCAACGGTTTGGTTTTGGTATTGTGTCTATAATCAGAGATTCATGCTTAGAGTTCTGAAAACTGATACATAGGAAAAAAATATTACATATTCTGGGGACTTCGCAAGTTTCTTTCATCGTTTTTTCTTTGCACGATTATACAGCACAGATTTAAAGTAGAACAGATGTAGCAGATCCTGGTATGGGCTGTTGCCTGAGCTGGGTCACCAAATGCCAGCAGTGGGTGTGCAGCTCTACAAATGAATTTGAAACTAAATTAATCTCAAGTGGGAGATTTTTTTCATCATTCCAGATTAACCAGTTGCCATTGAGTCAACTCTGATTCATGACAACCCCATATGTGTCGGAGTAGAACTGTGCTCCACAGGGTTTTCAGTGGCTGATTTTTCAGAAAAAGATTGCCAGGCCTTTTCACCAAGGTACCTCTGGGTAGACTCGAACCTCCAAACTTTTGGTTAGCAGGTATTAACTGTTTGCACCACCCAGGGACTCCCATTCCAGATTAAGAATGTTAATCTCCCTTAACATTTAAGTATAAACTTCATTCTGTGGGACAGTAAATTATAGAAGAGTGAGAGCTGAGCAAGTAATAATAGACCTGAGTCTTTGGCTTGGTTAGTCACTAACTAGTCCTCTGACCCTGGAAAAGGCACTTAACAAGTCTTGACCAGACCTTCCTTCTCTATAAAAATTAACTAGATCTGTGGTTTTCACTCTTTATTTATTTTAGTAGAGTAACTTTCTTTTGAAAACACGTTCAGAACTCAACAAATGAAATAGGCAAGTGGTAAGCGTCAGGCTTTAAATTCTTAAATTATTAGCAGAACATACTTCCAGTTTGCAAAACCACTGAAGGAACTCTGGATTCCTCAGGTTTTCAGGAACATGGTTAGTAAAGCACTTAAGTGGAAGACCTCCTAAATTTCTTCCCATTTAACATTTAACCCACCTGCGGGGATTGTGGATCTGCGCTTCCATTTGAATTCCCGCAGTGACTTTGACTTCGCCAAAGAATAGCTGTTGTTGTTGTTTCAAATCATAACTCATTATTTCAATGCTTTCTCCCTTAAAACTAGCAGCAGTTTTTTTTTTTGTTTGTTTGTTTGTTTTGTTTTCTTTTTGTGCTATTGAAAACTACTTCAGTCTGGAGGGGGAGGTAGGTGGAAGGATTGTCTGCAGCCACGAGGCGAGGTCTGGGAGTTGCTTTGTTTTCTTAGCTGCACTGTGCAAATGAAGTGAAGGTTTAACACTTAGGTGCTGTTTGAAGATACAATACAACTGATTGCGGAGTAAGGAATCCAGAAACGCCAGTCTGGAGGGGGAGGTAGGTGGAAGGATTTTCTGCAGCCACGAGGCGAGGTCTGGGAGTTGCTTTGTTTTCTTAGCTGCACTGTGCAAATGAAGTGAAGGTTTAACACTTAGGTGCTGTTTGAAGATACAATACAACTGATTGCGGAGTAAGGAATCCAGAAACGCCATTGCTTACAGTGCCCAAGGCCCCTGCTACACAGCTGTTCTGAGAGCTGCAAAGCTAAAACTTGTTGCCATAGCTTAGACCTAAACAAACCCATGCCTGTTCTGGTATGTAGGTTATGTTCTCTGAGGCCAGCCGTGCTCACTCGGTTCACATCCATCTGTGGGACACACAGGTTTCAATCATTCCTCCACCATCTCCCATTCTAAATCTGCAGTTTGTTATATGATATAGTGCCTTGTGATTTAGCAGCAGACGCTAAATGTTGGAATCAGCCTGTTCCTCTTGCTTTTCCCCAACGACGCTGCAACCTCTGTCCTCAGGGACCTTGCTGTGGGACCACCTTGCAGGCGTTAATACTTTTCCCACTAACCCGGCTTGGACACAGGCCAACATGAATGCTGTACTCAACAGAATAATGGAGATTCCAGGACATGTTTGGTTAGTTTTGAGGCAATGGAGCACAGCAGTCCCACTCTTCCATTAGTGGTAGTTCTTCTCTTTCAGCTTCCCAGTTGCCGCCCTCCCCTCCACCATGCCCTAGGAGATGACTTTCAGTTTATTCCAGTACAATGATATTTGGCCCTGTTTTTGAGTTCCCTCAATCTCAGAAGACTCAGAAGCAATTTTAAGGACCAGAAGGTCTCCTAGGAAACGGTAAATGACATTACTTCTAATTCCACACAACATATTAGGGGGCTAAAAAATACATTCCTGTATCAATATGAAGTATAAACAGTAAGTGAAGATTATTTAAAAAAAAAAAAAACTGTCAGGAAAAAAGGGCAGGTAATTTTAATTAGAACACTCCGTACACACACACACACACACAATTTCTATGAGTCAGTAACAAGAAACCAAACCAAACTCGCTGCGGTCAAGTCGATTCCAACTTACAATCTACCCTATAGGTCAGAGTAGAACTGCCCCGTAGGGTTTCTAAGGGGCAGCTGGTGGATTTGAACTGCTGACCTTGTGGTTAGCAGCTGAGCTCTTTAACCACTGTGCCACAAGGGCCCCAGTAACAAGAGTAGTATTAAATTATTTTCCTGGCAGCTAAAATATAAGGACTATGTGGTATGCATAGCCAGTTTAAAAAGATGAGAGTTTACTCTGGAGAAACCTCCTGGTCCTGGATTCTTAAGGAATGTATCGTTTTGATCTTTATGTGAGAGAGAGCTTGGGTAAGAAAATGGCCCTAGTTTTCGAACTCTGAATGGGTAGGAAAGACCATCATTTACATAAATTTATGTCTTATAGGAGCTCTTTCTCAGTGCAAACTATTTACACTTATCTCAGAACACATTCCTGCAGGCAGTTGAAATATTATGGCCCAAATATGTTGATGCCTCATTCATTCTTTCACATATTCATTCATTAAATCATATGTATATTGAGCACCTAGAATTCACCAGACAACATTTTAGTCACTAGAGATTTAACAGTGAACAAAGCACAAGTCTCCACCCACTTAAAGCTTATATTCCAGTCAGAAGAGACACAATAAACAAATTAGCAACTGAATATATGTCATGTCAGATGACAAATGACGCACAGTAAAGAAGGCTGAGGGGACAGAAAGTGTGAGTGTGGGTGAATCAGACACGGAGGAAGTGCGGAAGGGAGCCCCGTGGATATTTGGGGGAAGATTGTGCCAGGCAAAGGAAAAAGCTTGGCAAGCTTGGCAAGTTCTAAGAACAGCAAAGAGCCAGTGTGGTTGAAGCCAATGAAAAAGGGTGGAGGAAGGGGAAACCAAGAGATTGGAGTAGTCTCCTGTAGATCATATAGGGCCTGGCTTTTACTCTATGATAGTTAACAAGTCCTTTAGGCTGATGTGTGTTATTCATTCTCTCTCTCCCTTAATTCCTCTCTCCCTGTCTCCCAACTTCAGGGGAAGGTCTTTGGCAACTGGTGGACCACATTCCAATGTCTGAATGAATGAAGGCCTGAGTGTGGCTGTAACATTACTAACCACCTTTGACTTTTACTGTGATTTGCTCACAGGGCAGGGCTTCCTGAACACTATTTTTGGCTTGTGAGGAAAATTATGTAGTTCTCATCTTGATGAAATTTCACAAGTCTGGACTCCCTCTAATTTCCGTAGTACAAAATTTAGTAGTCTCCAATTTTCCTTTTCTTGCTTCTTGCTGTTTCTAGGCCTGGAGGGAGTTCATTGTCACAGGCTTGGCGGCACTGTGAGAGGAACCTTTGACAAGTCCTTGCTCAAATCAGTTCTGAGGCGCTTAGGCATTTAAGTGCCCCATGGAATAATTCTTTCTTTCTTTCTTAAATAATATTTTATTATGTTTTTGGTGAAAGTTCACACAGCAAGTTAGGTTCCCATTTGACAATTTCCGCACAAATATTTTAGTGACATTAGTTACATTTATCACAACGTGTCAATATTCTCTTTGTGTTCTGGTTGTTCCATTTCCAGTACTCTAGTTTCCCTGACCTGCTTATCTTCTCATCTTTGCTTTAGAGTAAATGTTGACCTTTTGGTCTCATACAGATGGTTTTTTTAAGTAGAGCACCGTTCTTACGGGTAATATTCTTTATTTTGGGTGCCACTCTGCTGTATTGCTAAAAGACGATTTCAGGGTATAGTTTTTGTTCAAAGTTTAGAGAGTGTCTCAGGATAATAATCTCAGGGAGACCTCTGACCTCAACTAGTCCAGTTATTCTGAACTTTTTTAAGAATTTAAGTTTTGTTCTACATTTTTCTCCCATTTTATCGGGGATCATTTATTGTGACCTCGGTCAGAACAGTCAGCAGTGGTAGCCAAGCACCGTCTAGTTTTTCCGGTCTCAGGGTAGATGAGGTCGTGGCTCATGTAGGCTATCAGCATTGTAGATTTGTTTCTTTTTCTTTTTTAAAAATAATATTATATTGTGTTTTAGGCAAAAGCTTACACAACAAATTAGGTTCCCCTTTAACAATTTTTATACAAATTATTTTGTGTCATTGGTTAGAATTTTTACAATGTGCCAGCATCCTCATTATTTCCATCTGTTTGTTCTATTTCCATTGATCTAGCTTCCCTTCCCCTCCTTGCCTTCTCATCTTTGCTTTTGGGTAAATGTTCACTGTTTGGTCTCAAACAATAGTTAATTCTTTAAGGAAGCACATTACTCATAGGTGATACTGTTTATTTTATAAGCCAATCTATTATTTGCTGAAAGGTGACCTGCAGAAATAACTTCCATTCCAAGTTCAAAGGATATCTTAGGGAGATAGTCTCAGGGGTTCCTCTAGTCTCTATCGGTACAGTCTATCTGGACTTTTTGAGGAATTTGAGTTTTTTTCTACATTTTCTGTCATTCTATCTGGGGTCTTCTATTGTGTCCCTGGTCAGAACAATCATTAGTGGTAGATGGACACCATCTAGTTCTTCTGGTCTCAGGTGAAAAGAGGTTGTGTTTTGTGGGGGCTATTAGCTGAAAGTGAAGAGGACTTGAAGCACTTACTGATGAAGATAAAAGACTACAGCCTTCAGCATGGATTACACCTCAACATTAAAACAAAAATCCTCACAACTGGACCAATAAGCAACATCATGATAAAGAGAGAAAGGGTTGAAGCTGTCAAGGATTTCATTTTACTTGGATCCACAATCAATGCCCATGGAATCAGCAGTCAAGAAATCAAATGACATATTACATTGGGCAAATCTGCTGCAAAAGACCTCTTTAAAGTGTTAAAAAAACAAAGACGTCACTTTGAGGACTAAGATGCTCCTGACTCAAGCCATGGTATTTTCAATCACCTCATATGTGTTTGAAAGCTGGACAATGAATGAGAAAGACCAAAGAATTGATGCCTTTGAATTACGGTGCTGGCAAAGAATATTGAATATACCACGGACTGCCAGAAGAACGAACAAGTCTGTCTTAGAAGAAGTACAGCCAGAGTGCTCCTTGGAAGCAAGGATGGTGAGACTTAGTCTCACATAGGTTGGACATGTTAGCAGGAGGGACCAGTCCCTGGAGAAGGACATCATGCTTGGTAAGGTAGAGGGTCATCGAAGAAAGAAGAAGACCCTCAGTGAGATGGATTGACGCAGTGGCTGCAACAATGGGCTCAAACATAGCAACAGTTTTGTGGATGGCAGAAGACCAGGCAGAGTTTTGTTCTGTTTTACATAGGGTCTTTATGAGTTGGAACTGACTCCATGGCACCTAGCAACAACAACAACATATTCATTAGGGATATTAGCCAGTAATTTTCTTTTTTAGTTGTGTCTTTGCCTGGCTTTGGTATCAGGGTTATGCTGGTTTCATAGAATGAATTAGGGAGTATACCTTCCTTTTCTGTGTTCTGGAATAGTTTGAGTAGAATTGGTGTCAACACTTCTCTGAATGTTTGGTAGAATTCTCCAGTGAAGCCGTCTGGGCCAGGGCTTTTTTTTTTTTTTTTGTGGGGAGTTTTATTTATGACATCTTCAATATCTTCTTTTGTTATGGGCCAGTTCAAATTTTCTACCTCTATTTGTGTTAGTTTAGGTAGGTAGTGTGTTTATACAAATTTGTCCTTTTCTTCTAGGTTTTTAAATTTGTTGGAGTATAATTTTTCATAATATTCTGTTGTGATCCTTTTTATCTCAGTTAGTTCTGTTGTAATGTTACCCATCTCATTTATTACTTTGGTTATCGGCGTCTTCTCATTTTTTTCCTTTGTCAATTTGGCCATTTGCCTTTGTCAAATTTGTCAATTTGTTAATTTTACTGATCCTCTCAAAAAACCAACTTTTATTCTTGTTGATTCTATTTTTTTTCTGTTTTCTATTTCATTTATTTCTTCTCTGATCTTTATTATTTCCTTTCTTCTGATGACAGTGGACTTCTTTTGCTGCTCCTTTTGTATTTGTCCAAGTTGTAGGGTTAAGCTATTGATTTTGGCCCTTTTTTCTTTTTTGATGTGTGCATTTTTTCTATAAATTCTCCTCTGAGGACTGCTTTTGCTGTGTCCCAAAAGTTTTGGTATGTTATGTTTTCATTTTCATTTGATTCTAAGAATTTTTTACTTTCATTTTAAATTTATTTTATTTCCCAAAAGTTTTTAAGTAAGGTGCTATTCAGTTTCCATCTGTTTAATTGTTTTCTTCTTTCTGTTATTGATTTCAAGTTTTGTAGTGTTGTGATCAGAGAAGGTGCTTTGTAGTATTTTGATGTTTTTGAATTTATTGAGGCTTGCTTTGTTGCCTAAAATAGTCTATTCTGGCAAATGATTCATGTGCATTGGAGAAGAATGTGTACTGTGCTGATGTTGGGTGGTATGCTCTATGTGTGTCTATGATGTCAAGTTGGTTGATTGTGTTATTTAGATCTTCTGTATCTTTGTTGAGTTTCTTTCTATTTCTTCTGTTCATCATTGAAAGTGGTGTGTTAAAGTCTCCTACTGTTATTTAGAACTGTTTATTTCTCTTTTTCAATTCTATTAGAATTTGTTTTATGTATTTTGGAACTCTGTTATTAGGTGCATAAATATTTATTATGGTTATGTATTTTTGGTGGATTGGCCCTTTAATTGTTATATAATGTCCTTCTTTATCTCTTATAATGGATTTTGACTTAAAGTCTACTTTAATAGAGATTATTATTGCCACCCCTACTCTCTTTTGGTTACTGTTTGATTGATATATTATTTTCCATCCTTTGATTTTTAACCTATTTATGTTTTTGTGTCTAAGGTGTGTCTCTTGTAGCCAACGTATTGATGGCTTTTTTTAATCCATTCTGCCACTCTCTTTCTCTTGACCGGTGCATTTAAACCATTTACATTCAGTGTGATTATCTATAGGTATGAATTTACTGCTGCCATTTTGTTATTTTTTTGTGGTATTAATGGTTTGTTTCTCAATTTTTCGTGCTGAGTTCTTTTTGGTTATGGATTTTCTTTTTGTATCCTTTGTTGTTGATTTTGTGTTTACTGACTCTTTTTGATTTTCCTCTTCTTTATTTTGGTGAGTAAATTTATTAATTTTCTTTGTGGTTACTCTGAAATTTACCTTCATCTTTATAAGTTTAAAATTGTCTGTTATGTCTTGATATCACCTTGACTTCCTCTCCGTATGGAAGTTCTATAACTGCACCATTTATTCCCCTTTTTGTTTTGAAGTTGTCAACATTTACAGACTGATATCTCTTGTTCCCTGTTTTCAGTTTTATTTTACTTTTGAGAATTCTTTATCTGGGTTGATATCTGGGTGATACTGTTGTATGCTTAATCTTACGTTGTTGTCTGATGTCATTGGTTCTCTGTCTGAGTGACTTAATATTTCTTGTACATTTGGTCTGGTTTTTAAAAATTCCCTTATTTTCTATTTATCTGGGAATGTCCTCGTTTCACCATTGTATTTGAAAGATAATCTTACTGGACGTATGATTTTTGGTTGATAATTTTTCTTTCAGGGTTTTGTATTTGTCATCCCATTGCCTTCTTACCTGCATGGTTTCTGCTGAGAAATCAGTGCTTAGTTTTATTGATGCCCCTTTTTAGGTGATATTATGTTTTTCATGAGCTGCTGTCGGAATTGTTTCTTTGTCTTTGGTTTTGGAAAGTTTGATTATGATATGTCTTGGTGAATTTTTTGGGGGGTCTATCCTACATAGAATTCTAGAACAGGAGGAGGGGGATAAAAGGTAGAGAGACTTTTTGTAGATTTATTGGCAGAAAATTTCCCTAATATCATAAAAGATGAGGTTTACATCCAAGAAGCTCAACAAACCCCATGTAGGATAAAAACCAAACCAAATGCATTGCCATCAAGTCAAATTATGACTCACATGGTCACTAAATCTACAAAAGTTCTCTCTGTACTTCCCCCACCCCCCCATTCTGGAATTCCTATTACATGTAAATTATTCCTCTTAATGGTGTCCCTGGTAACTCTTAGGCTTTCTTCATTCTTTTTTCTGATTGTCCCTCAAACAAATTAGTATCAAGGGATTTGTCCTCTATTTTGTGATTGTTTCTTCCATTGATTCAATTCTGCTTCTCTGTCCTTCCATTGTGTTATCTATTTATGATATTTGATTGCTAATCTTCTGCATTTCTAGTTGTTGTTTTTGTATGGTTTCTAATTGTCTATTTATTTTGTCATTTTATTCATATATTGTTTTTCAGACCTCTTCTAAGGTTTAGTCTGTGTTTTCCTTGATCCTTTTGAGGATCCTTCATATAAGTCTTTTGAATTCCTTATCAAGTAGTTCTATTACCATTTCTTCCTCAGGAAGGTTTTCTGCTCCTTTATTTTGGTCGCTTGTTTGAGCCATTTTTCCTGATTCTTTATATGATTTGTTATTGTCTGCTGTCTCTGAGGCATTAAGGTGTTTATTTATTTATGTATTTCTTTATTGATTATATGTATATTTGTTTTGTGCTGTTTTTTTAAAATTTGTTTTGATGTATCCGGAACTTTGTTTCTTCTCTTTCTCTTTAGATGTCTTTCTTCCTTTGTATTGTTTTCTGGTTCCGGTCTATGTGTGACTTTGGTGGTGCCTGATGGCTGGGTGTCAATTCCTCTCACTAGCGGGTATGATGGGTCTCACCCATGTGTGAGTCCTCTATGGTTAGGCTTGTATGTCTTCCCTTACTAGATTGAGTAGAGGTGGGAGAGCTAGTTCTTCCCTGATAATGGGTGACAAGTGTTGAGTGGGTAGGGTCCTTCCACAGCCCTTGTGGGGCCGTGGGGTCCTTCCAGGTTGGTGCTAGCAGTTAGCATATTCTCTGTAGTTTAGAGCAGGACGGCTTCATATCCACTGTGAGGGAGTGCTACCCAAATGGATGGGGTAGGCCCTGTCCATTCATGTTTGCATGAATTGTCATCTTAGTAGGTGTTGAGGTATCAAGGGCTTTCAGTTCAAGTGCAGATGGCCTGCAGGAACTGTTCTGCTGTGGGATGTATGACATTGCAGTTGGGTGTATGTCAGATGAGGGCTCGTCATTTGGCAGAGGTGCAGATGTGACTGGTGTTGCTGATGAAGTAATGTGTCTGTCCAGCTGGTCACTGGGGCATGGGTGCAGGGAACATTCTCACTGGTCACTGGTCTGCAAGCTGTGTGTGCACACTGCTGATTTCCCAATGGTCGGGGCGAGGATGTACAGGCCATTGGTCACCGAGTGGGTGCCATGGGAACTCATACCATCAGTCACCAGATGGGTAGCGCAGTGGGTGCTGGGGAAGGGGTCTCATACCTCTGGTTGCCAGTCTGGTGGCTGGGGTGTATGGTGCCAATTGCTGGGCAGGTGGGCAGCATGGGAGTGGGTAGAGTGGGCATAAGCCTCCGGTGGCAGGACCAGTGGCAGGGGAGAGTGTGCTTCGAATCTCTGGGTGGGGATTTGGGGGGCACACCACTGGTTACCAGGAGGGTGGGGGAGAGGAAGGAAAACTTGTTCCCCCAGTCTCTGTCGTGGGCACCAGGGCACTCCCCACCGAGTATAGCCAGTGATCAGGACTCGGCTTTGACCAAATTCGAGGAGGGGGTGCTGTTAAGAGTTCAGTCAGGTGGGGATCTCTAGCAACCACTCTAAGGATCCTCCACTCCTACAGCACCATCCAGTCCTATGATCAGGGACCACTGCTGGGGAGTAGTTCTGTCTCTATTTTCTCCCTGCTCTATGGTTGCCTGCAACCCTAGGGCTTTCACCTGCCTTCCTGTAATTTCCCTCCTTAGATCCAGTTTCTGTTCTACTCACCTTGTGTCACTCTAGGTTTGTCTACAAAGTATCTCTGTTCTCCTACCGGGCATTCTGTGAAGTTGCCTTCCTGTGTTCTTCACCCAGGAACGCTGCTCACTTTGTCTCAAGATGGCCACACTGCATCGGGCTGGCTGGCAGGGTGCCTACAGTTTAAAAGTCTCCCTGTTTGCTGTTCTCATTCAGTTTCTCCTTCCCTTTGATGTTCAATCCTATTCTTCTTCCTTCCGTCTGCTGTTCTGGGTTCCCAGATTGTCATCTGTGTCTGTTTTCACTTGGTTTCTTGGTTCTTTGCTGTAGGGGTGTGTATGGTGTGTGTGACTATCTTGGGCCATCTTCTAGACTTCTAGACTTGTTTTTTTTCTGAGTCACATGAGTATTCTTGAGGGTTAGGATGGGTGGGAAATAGGTGGAAGGACCAGATTTTAAGGAAGATAACTAAAGGGCACAGAGGTTAAATAGATGTACCTGCACCTACAAGGAACTTTTGCCTTCTTCCCACATGACCACCAAAAGAGGTGTTGTGGAACTTGACTTGAAATTAAAAATCTGTGAGTCTTGTCTTTTGTTTGTTTTTATGATGGGTTACCTTAAAGTGATTCTAACCACTATTTTAGAGATCTGCAAAACTTTGGGGGAAATCATTTTGTAATTCGCATCCCAAACATTTTGTCTGGGAGAAATAACTATCAGGAGCAGTTTAAGGGTAAAAAGGAGTCCCCAAAACAGATAATGAATCTGTTCATAAAAACAGAGTGTAAAGATCTTAAAAGACTTTGTCTTGGTGTTGGGGACTTGCTTGATGGTGATGGTGAATGTGGACTGATGGTCTAGCTATGGCCGTCAGACCTCATTTGGCACCACTGATAAAATGGCTTCCCTTGCTGCCCTCTCCTATTCTGCGTTCCACTCATCTTCTTGAATTACTGTCTAGTTAGACAACATTCACCTTGTTCTTCAAACTACTTTCTGGCTGTGTAACAAAATTTGCAAAGTTTTACAGATGATTCCTTCGAAGCAAACATAAGGATGTTTTATACTCATGACAGTATTTGTTCCTTCTTGGCTCCGGGTACATCATGTGCATTTACCAATTTGTGTGGCTAGATTTTATGAGCTTCAAAAGGTTATGAATAGTTGGCAGTTGATCATTTATCACAAGTAAGAAAGGCTCATCAGGATTGGGTCCCCCATTACCACCCTCCTTGACCAATCATTCATCAGAATAATTCCCCAAACACTTCTCTCTAATTCTGCTTCCAGATCACCACCTCTCCGTGACATCATGGGAACTTAGTGCAAATAAATCTCCAGAGAAACCTATGCTGGACAGATATTGAAATGGATTGCCGCAGGAGAGTATTACTTATCTCCTCAGAGAGCAGGGTTTATCACTAAAGCAAGGCTTTGACGAAAAACACTCCTGGGGTTTCTGGGTAGTTCACTGTATCCAAAGCATTTCACCATCAAGTCTGGATAAAGCCCAGGGCAAAATCAGAGTATAATCTTATTAGCAGCTCAGGACTCGGGCCATGCTTTGGGGTACAAGAGGAAGCAGCTATGACACTGTTGTTGTTAGCTGCAACTGAGTTGGCCCCCGACTTATGATAGCAAAACGCTGCCGCATCCCGCACCCATATCCACATGATCGGTTGCAGTTCAGCTCATGTGCTCTATAGGGTTTTCATTGGCTGATTTTTGGAAGTAGATCACCGGGCCTTTCTTCCTAGCTATGATATTATATGTTAGTTATTCTTACTGTTATTGGTACTATTGTTGTTGCTGTTGTTCTTTAACCAGCGAGACAGAAGACGTTCCTGGTTGTAGCTATTTAAATTGGTTCATGTTAGTGTTATTGACAAAGCAACTGTCAAAAAGATACTCCTTTCCAAGTCTCTGAATTATCCTACATGGAGATTTTATAGTACTTCAGGGGAATTATGTAATTTTATGTGTGGGGTGATGCTTAGGACTGATCAAAATTTGAAGCCTCTTCAATTTCTGAGAGTATTCTCTTTTCAAATAACTTAACTCTTTTTAACTTAGGTTAGAATTTTACAGCAAGAGTTGATTTTTTTCATCGTATTCACTGAAATCTAGAATGAAACAAGAACTGATAGACAGAAAAATTTTTGGTGGTTTTGTTTTGTTTTGGGAAAGTATATGTCATTGATTCTTCATAAAAGTAGACAAAACCAACCAGTAAACATTTTTGGCACACCCATGGTGAGGGGTGATACATCACAAGGGTCTCTTGGCACAAGTGGTTCACAGTTTTGGTGGGAAAATAAATCTCAGTAGTACATCATAAACGTAAGCTAGAGTATAAAAAAAGAATGGTTAATACAAAATAAAATGTGATAAATATTAAAAAAAAAAAGTAATGGCAAAAATAAATGCTTACAGAGGTCAAGAAAAAGTCACTTCAAACTGAGCTGGTCTGAAAGGGGCGCATAAGGAGTGGCACATAAACCAGACCTTAAAGTCTTAGCAGAATTCAGGTAAGTAGCAAGGAGACAACAGGGCAGGCAGAAAAACAAATATGTGTCCAGAAATACTTCCTTCCTGGAAAGAGTAGGGGAAAAAACTGTCTAACAACACTATCCAAAACCAAACTCATTGCCATTAAGTCGATTCCAACTCATAGTGACCCTGTAAGACAGAGTAGAACTGTCCCATATGGTTTCCAAGGAGCACCTGGTAGATTCAAACTGCCAACCTTTTGGTTAGCAGCTGTAGTTCTTAACCACTACTCCACCAGGGTTTCCAACAGCACTATAGGTAGGAATTACTAACTTCCTTTTAAATCTGGGGAAACTGAGGCTCAAATAGTTAACTATCTTTCATAAGGTAGCAAATGACAGAATGGAACTCCTATCAAGATCTGTCTCATCAAAGCCCATGTTCTATATGTCCTCATCTATAAATCAGGAGCCTTGGACTAAGTTGCTGATTCCAAGAACACAATGGAAAGAAGAGAGTGTGTATTTGTCTCCCCAAAATAAGTTCGGACTACATGACAGAGTTTTGAGTCCTTTATGTCATTAATAGTAATAAGCAGCCTGTATTCCTGCCACTGTGATCAGCAGGTTGTTTTATGTGGCCATCAGGTTTAAAACATTTTGAACATCGTTTCCAACAATTAAAATTATAAAGATTACAACATGCCAAAAAAAAAAAAAAAAACAGATTTCTGTCCAGTCTCATAAAATGGATAGATTTGTAGCATTTGGGCTTCCTATTTGGCCCCAAAGGGCTGGCCCTGAGTGGAGTGGTTGTTGCCCTTTGAAAGGGCAGGTGCTACCGTCCCCAGAGGTGCGTCCCTCACTTCAGTCACCCACCTGGCCTGGCAAACACTGGAATGTGAGGCCCCTGACTTAATGATGAAGGGACAGGAGACTGACGTGGTGAAAGAAGAGTGTTAAGAAGCAAGAAAAAGGAAGTGATACTTGAAAACTGATCTTTAAATTTGGTGCATATGGCACTTTATGCAATGGATATCAATCCTTAACATTCACTAACCTCCATTCAAATCTTCCCATTAAACAAATTTAGGGAGCAAAGTATCATTTGTAGGCAACAGGAGTCAATAACTTGTGTAATGTTGGTACTGGGGGACATTCTAGCAACTGAGTCTAACCCTTGTTTGACAGCTGAAGACAGAAAGACCCATCTAGGAAAAGCCATTTTACTCAAGGTTGCATGACAAGAGAGTTGTTCTCTGTTGCATACGTGTGAGAAAGTGATCATTTGTGGCAGTACAAAATGATGCAAAGTACTAGAAATGTTTGTAATAAAGACCCTAATGGAACTATGTGCTATATAATGAATTTGCTTATTTTTTCTTTTCCTGCTGCTTGAACAGAAAATAATATCTTATAACCCTCATCTGTGGGAATGCCACCTAGCCACCTGGTGAGATAGCGCTCTGTTTGCACCAAGACCGTGTCTGAGAACACGTGTAGAAGGTCTTGCCCTCCCTCCCATTCTTTGACGGAAGATAAATCAGGCTAGTCTATATGATGGGTGCAGTTGTGGTTAAGTGATAGACTTCTCACCTTCTGTGTGGGAGACCCAGGTTTGATACCCAGCCAGTGCACTTCGTGCACAGCTACCACTGTCAGTGTTGCTAGGATGCTGAACAGGTATCAGCAGAGCTTCCAGAATAACACAAATAGAAAGAAAGGCCTGGTGATCTACTTCCCAAAATAAGCCAATGAACCCTATGGATCCCAATGATCCAATCCCATTGTGCATGGAGTCACCCACTCAATGGCAGCTAACAGCAATAGTCTATAACGATAGCAAACCAGTGACTTGGAAAAGAGAAACTGCAGGTAAGTTTTGTTTCCCAGGCTTTTAGATTCAGCATTAACATTTCCAAAAAAACAAAATCAGAGATTGCCAACTTTTAATTGTTCCAAGGATTGATAACTATTGTCTACTATGGAAACCATTTTAAAAAGAAAGAACATTTTAATATCAAAAAAGCTGAAAGGATATAATCTCAGCATAACTGACAATACTTCCTGAGTGAAGATTGTTGGCAATCTAAACCTGACATACGTATATGAATTTGTTTTTACATACGTATATCAATTTGTCTGATTTTGCTCTGGATGCGTGAACATTTTAACATAATCTGGCATTTGGAAACATTTGTTCTAAACAGCACCCAAGTACAAACTGAAATATTTTTATTGACATTGTGACTGAATTTTGATTACTGTTTTGTTTTCATGTCAAATGATCTGCTGTTATTTTTATCTGAAAAAGCCATTCTCACTACATATTTCTATGCTTGTAGAGACTGATGTATAGATATTTGTAGTCTAATCTCTGTGCCGTTCCTGAATATGTTCCCAAAACCTTGCAGGAAAGATGCCACCTGCCCTGTGTTCTCATATTTGCAGTCTGTCTGTGATTGTAGTGTGACTCCTTTCAACATAAGCTATGCAGTGGAGGTGACTTTTGCTTGCTGGTGGTCATGGGGAAGGCAGTTACGAAGTCTGATATTATTCTTGGACTTATTTTAAGCAAAATATCATAGTTCATCAAAACCTGTCTGCAAAATGCCAACAAGTTAATGGTCATTTATGTACAGAGGAAAAAATTATGGCAGCCAGACCACCTTCATGTGGGAGATTTGGTCATAAATTTTAAATATCCATTGTGAGAATTATATTACTTGTAAGGAAATCAGCATCCTGCAGTTTTACAAGGGGGCCTTAGAAGTGCGTGATGCACAAAGCCACAGTGTGAGCAGAAAGACTTAACAAGAAATGTAAGCAGAAAGGGCAAAGAAGGCATCTCTGAAATGGCTGGCACCTCCTACAAGGCTTTTGGGAATGGGTGTAATTCCTAAGGCATACTTTTTGAAAAGACAAAATGGTGGTTGGGATCCTGAATGTTGGTTGTTGTTTTTGATAAATATATATGCAACAAAACATTTGCCATTTCAATAATCTTCACATGTACAGTTTAGTGACAAGAATTATTATTTATCATGCTGTTCAACCATCATCCTTATCTGTTTCCAAATTTTTCCATCGCCCTTAACAGAAATTCAGTGTTCCCTAAGCTTTGAGTCCTCCTTTCCCCTCCCTCCCTTCCACCCCTGATAACCATTAATAAACTGTGATCTCTATACAGTTGCCTATTCTAGAGATTTCATATAAATGGGCTCCTACAATATTTGTCCTTATTTCACTTAGCATAATGTCTTCAAATCCTGAATATTTTAAACACTTAGAATTGCAACCTGTTTCAAGCACTTTCTATAGGCTAAGCATCTTACGTGGATCCTCTAACGTAAGCTCAGGAGAGTACAATGAGACGTAGATTCTGATGAGAGAGCTGAGGTTTAGAGAAAGCTGGTAACTTGTCCAAGTCTCACCCTGGCAGAGCTTGGTGAGTCTCTATTTGGCCCTCACACCAAACCAAAAAAGCACTACCTAAGGGTAGACAAGTTACAGAAAATGCCCCACCAGGCAGAAGAGTTATAAAGGGTTCCTGCCATTTATGCCCACATAGCCCCTCCGGGGGATCCAGCCCCAGGACATCTTGAAGTACAGATAGCATCTTTGTGAGAAGAAGATGTGTGATCCTTCCTAGGGCAGACACAGTGCACCAGGGCATAATGCTTGGTGAGCAGTGAGCTAAGTTTTAGCACCAATTCTTACCTACCCCCTTGCCATAGGATGCCACAATGGAAAGTAGAGGGCCTGGGAGTCAAACCCAGATAGTATGGCCCTGGAAGTGCATGCTTAGCTAATCTACTCTGCACCCTTCCTGGTCTTAATGTTTTTCACAGCCCAGACCAGCCCAATGAGCAGTGTCTTAGTTACCTAGTGCTGCCGTAATTAAAAAACACCACAAAGTAGATGGCTTTAAAGAACAGAAATTTATTTTCTTACTGCTCTGGAGCCTAAAACTCCAAATCAGAATCTCAACCATGTCAATTCGTTTTGTGGCCTCTCTTCTAGTTTCTTGTGACTGCTGGCAATCCTTGACATCCAATTGCTACTTATAGATGTGCCTGCTATGTCATCACAGGGTGTCTACCCCATGTGTCTGTCTCTCTGTGTCTGTACTCCTCTTTATAAGACATCACTCAGAAGGCATTAGGTTTAGGACCCATCCTATGCGTTAGCGTATGTCTGTCTCATTAACATAGCAAAGAAAAATCTGTTTCCAAACATGATCACGTTCACAGGTACAGAGGTCAGGACTTCAACAAATATTTTGAGGGGGACAAAATTCAATCCGTAATGATAGATACCTCTACCATTTGTACAGAGGACCACAGCATTGTTTCTTCCTTTCTTTTCCTTCCACAACTATTCCATTTATCTATTCCATATATACATTTACATCTCCAGTCAACAAGACAAAATGGACCCTGCCTTCACAGAGTTCATGCTCTAGAGAGAGCACAATTTGTTTAATAAATCATTAAATAAGCAGTTCTTTCACACATTGGTAGGTACTAGTAGAGGGAACACAAAAGGAGTTCCAAGAACACAGAGAAGGGACCTGTCATGGACTGAATTGTGTCCCCCCAAAATATCTGTCAACTTGGCTGGGTCATGATTCCAAGTGTTGTATGATTGTGTACCATTTTGTAATCTGATGTGGTTTCCTTATGTGTTATAAACTCTATCACTATGATGTAATAAGATGGATTAGTGGCAGTTATACTGATGAGGTCTACAAGATTAGATAGTGTCTTAAGCCACTCTCTTCTGAGAGATAAAAGACAGAAGCGAGCAGAGAGACATGGGAACCTCATACCATCAAGGAGTCACTGCCAGGAGCAGAGCGTGTCTTTTGGACCTGAAGTTCCTGTGCTGAGATGCTCTCAGACCAGGATTGAAGACATGGACCTTCTTCCAGAGCCAACAGAGAAACCATTCCCCTGGAGCTGATGCCCTGAATTTGGACTTCTGGCCTACTGGACTGTGAGAGAATAAACTTCTTTTTGTTAAAGCCATCCACTTGTGGTATTTGTTAGAGCACCACTAGATGACTAAGACAGGACCCCTAACCCAGACATGGCGTCAGAGAAGACTTCCCAGAGGCAGCCATGGCTAAGCCGATAACTGCTGAGGGAGGAATAAGAGATAATAAAGAGAAGGATGTGAACAGAAGTGTGTGATGGGCCACATCAAGGAGTTTGGATTATCCTACAGGTTAAGGGAAACAAACCACTAAATAGTTTGAAGCAGAAGCATGTGACTCTCAAGTTTGTCTTTCAGAAACGCTGTGTCTTGTGTTCATGTAGCCATGTCTCACTATGACTTTAGAACTTTGCCTTTACTTTACAGCCACATTGTGTAACAAGATCTTTAAAAAATTTTTTTTTAAAATTTCTAAACCATTTTCAAAAATATTTTGTAATCTTTCCCATAGGTTAAGTGACTTACTCTGGGTCTCCAGACTATATTTGACCCACCATGTCCTTACCCATCACAGCAGGTAGACCACTTCCTATTAAATACTTACTTATGCAATGGTTTCTCTATTTGCTGTCTCCCTTAGCTGAATATAAGCTCCCTGATAACAGGAACCTTGTCTGTCTTATTTACTCTTAGACTGTCATCGGCACATAGTAAATATTCAATAAATATTTGTTGGGTAAATGAATGAATGTCCCATGGTAAGGAGCCGTGCTATTCCATGATGTCTGGCTACTCGCCAGCAGATAGTCATTGGGGAGATGGAGCAGGAGACAGAACTTGTGAGCCTCCTGCCATGGGAATGAGAATTTAGAACAGACAGTTAAAATTGTGCTTAATGTGGCTTTGCCTGAGATTGGCATTACATTGTTGTTATAGTTCCTTTTAGGCAGTCTATGCCCAATCATGGCCTTTTTACAAACACGTACCAGTCACCAGTAACTAATGCTTTAGCTGCTTTGGCAGAGCTGCTTTAGGAGGACACCAGAACTGAAATGAGTTTCAGCAACCCATTACGTATCAATGTCCTTTTTAACTCATGTTTTGGGTTTATAAAGCAGATTACGCATTGATTCCTGTTAATTCAATTCAACACACATTTGCTAAGTATTTGTATTTCCAGACATTGAATCAGGTTCTGAATTACTCAAGAGCAGATGGTAATTTTCTTTGGCTACTATATTAGTTTCCTTTTTCTGTTATAAAAAATTACCACAAACTTAGTGACTTAAAATAGCACAAATTTATTATTTTATAGTTCTGGAGGTAAGAGGTCTGAAATGGATCTTAAAAAAATCCTTTGCCATTGAGTCAACTCCAACTCATAGTGATCCTATAGGACAGAGTGGAACTGCCCCATAGGGTTTCCAAGGCTGTAATCTTTATGGAAGCAGACTGTCACATCTTTCTCCCACAGAGCAGCTGGTGGGTTCGAAACACTAACTATCTGGTTAGCAGCGAAGCGCTTAACCACTGCACCACCAGGGCTCCTAAAATGGGGCTTACAGGACTAAAATCAAGTTTTTTCATGGCTATGTTCCTTCTGGAGGCTGTAGGGGAGAATCTGTTTCTTGCCTTTTCCAGCTTTAAGAGGCTGCCCTCCTTCCTTGACTTACAGCCCCCTTACAGCGATTGCATTACTTGAACTTTTCTCCTATCCTCACATCTCCCTCTCTGACTCTGCTGCCTCCCTCTTTCACTTATAAGGACTCTTGTGATTACACTGGGCCCATCAGAGTAATCCAAGATAATTTTCCTATGTTAAAATCTTTAACTTAATCACACCTTCAGTGTACCATTTTCCATGTAAAGTAAAATATTCACAGCTTCCAAGGATTAGGAGGTGGACATCTTTGGGTGCCATTATCCTGCCTATTACAACTACTATATGATGCTTATACCCAATCAGTTTGGAAAAAAATGATGTGGGCTTTGGAGTTAAATTAGACCCAACTTCATTTCTTTCTTAATCACTTATTAGACCTATAAACTTAGGAAAGTTACTGAATTCTTCTAAGCCTCAGTTTTCTTGTCTGTCAAATGGAAGAGATATTACCTTACCTCATAAGGTTATGAAGTTTGAAGAAAATTATACATGAATTAAGCTTAGCTCACTATCTGCACATAGTACACACTTTAACATGTTAGACATTGTCATTGTTAGTTTTTGTTATTTTTTTTTTCCTTTGTGTAGGCAACCCTTCTCTTTTAGTTGGGAAGATTTTCAGAGGTTTACCATGGTATATCACTGTGCTCTGAACTACTTTATTTTATTTTGTTATTGACTTGGAACTTCATAGTTTTTATAAAAGGAAGTTACGGAATACTCAATAAAGCTCAGAAATAGCCATCGAGAGCAATACAAGTTTTCAAAAACAGCTCTTAATTCCAACAAGAACTTCATTCAATTCCGTGACTGACTGTGCCCTCAGAAAACACTGTAAAAGTACCTTGTTCCCATTTCAATGGATTTAAGAATCCAATCCGTCTTGGGAGCTTGTGCTGGTGGTCTTTATTGGAAACTACTTTCCATTCTTCTTTGACTTTTGGCAAAAATTGCTTTAGGACTCTTACTTAGAAATTATCCTGACATATTTAGGGCAAACATTGTAAATTAGACTGTGCACACAATACTTTCCTCTATAAAGCTGAATTCTCATAGAATAAAACCAATTTCCTCCTTTTTCTTTCCCAACTGACTTTTGTACAATCTATTTCCTATAAACTCAGAATAAGATGCCAATTTACCATAAAAATTTTTAAAAGATCTTCAGCAGCAAGCTGAACCTGCCTTAAGGCAAGGTTCTACTACATCCTTTCATTTCCTTTCTCCTGCTTATCAGAGAGCAGTTCCACTTGTGGCAGTAAGAGCCCTGTTCTCTGCTGATGACTGCCTCTGGGTCTCCCAACACAAATACTGAGGTCCAAGTCCATATTTTGAAAAAAATGAATAGGAAAACAATTTGAGAATGATAAATGCAGTCTCCCTTTCCCCCACCCTTCAAGCACACTCATGTTTACACATACAGACACAGGTGCACACCCATACACATACAGCTACACATACACACACATACATATACATATTCTAGAATATATGAAAAAGAATCACTTGAAATCCAGAGCAGAAGTGAATACCCACGATAAAAGGAATAATGCCTTTGTTGAGGCAACTTCTAGTAGCTTTGAGCTTTGGACAAGGCCCATGCTTGGCTTACACACTTTTGCCATAAGAGTTATAAATCAAAAGTACAATTACTAAGTAAAGAGGTTCCTTTTGAACCAACATGGCAGAAATTCTATATCCAATGATTGTTGACTGTCCATTCATTCATTAGCCTTATACACATTGAGTTTAATAGCTACTGTTAAGTGACCAGAGTTTTCATCCATAAGAAGGAAATGTTAAACCCTGTGATCAGACAGTAAGTGAAGCTTTATGCTTTTACAGGATAGATAGTGCCTGACATATTGAGTTAGATTTTTTAAAACTAAGTTGTTTTTAATACCCTAAAGGATTTAATTATTTTAAGGCTTCTTGCAGCAAATCTTTTTGTATAACCAATAATTTATGAATCAGTAATTAGAGTAGTATCAACACAGGGATAGACAAATAGATCAATGGAAACAAACAGAAGGACCAGATTCGAATCCATGCACACATGAAAATGTGATCTGTAACAGAGGTGACTTTGCAGATCAGCTAGAGAAAGTAATCTTTTCAGTAAATGGTGCTAGTATTATTGGTTTCCCATATGGAGGAAAATTGGATTTCTACTTCGTATTATACACATATTTATTTCAAGTATATAAAAGACTGAAATGTGAAAAGTAAACCTTCAAAAATGCCAGAATAAAATGCAGAAAAACATTTTTATTACTTTGAGGTAGCAAAAGAGTTTTAAACCATCACGCACATGTACACATACATATAAAGGAAAATATTAATAAATTCTTCATTGAAATGTAAAACTTAGGTTTATCAAAGACCATTTTTAAAAAGCAAAAAGATAAGCCACAGTCTGGAGGAATATATTTGCAAAACATAGTTCAACTATCAACTAGAAAAAATATTATTTTATACATAATAGGTTTATAATAAAACCAAAAACACCGAACTCGCTGCTGTTGAGTCGATTCTGATGCATAGCGACCCTATAGGGCAGAGTAGAATTGTCCCATAGGGTTTCCAAGGCTGTAAATCTTTATGAAAGCAGACTGCCACATCTTTCCCCCGAGGAGGGACTGGTGGGTTCGAACTGCCAACTTTTCGATTAGCAGCCGAGTGCTTTAACCACTGTGCAACCAGGGATTCCCTAGATTTATAATAGAAAAGAAAAATGCATATGACTTTATAAAATTTTAGGAAACAGATTTCTTTAAAAGAGAGTAAAAATTGTTAAAATATTCTAGAAATTGATTGTGTATGAATTAAGTGAAAATTAAACTCTCGATATTTTCCATTATACAAAAAACACAAATAATTCTAAATTGTGATTGAGACACATTTTATAATACTGAGATTTGATTCACATTTACTATGTAAAAAAAAATGGCAAACTAATTTTCACAGTTGCTACTTTTACTTGTTTTATCCACGCATATTCAACCATTTCTACTTACACAGGACCTCTTCATATGTTCCTTCCCATTGATTCCGGAATACATGGTTGAACAAAGTTGATTCAGGTCACAAAACCACAATTTTATCATTAACAAATATAGCAACTATTTTAAAATCACTACCTATGTGCTTGGCATTGTACTAAGCACTTCGGATGGGTTATCTCATTTGTTTATACGAATTTATTGTTGTTGTTAGTTGCCGTTGAGCCAGCTCTGACTCATGGCGAACCCATTGTACAACAGGACAAAACGTTGCCTGGATGTACAACAGAACAAAACAAACGTTTTGATAAGCAGTATTTTTAATATCCCCGTTTTACAGATGAGGAAATTAAAACACAGAGATTATGTAATTTGCTTGCAAACAAACATCTAAAATGGTATTTTGTCCAAGAAATATAAAAATAAAAACTCCTGTCTTTGCTTTTCTCTGTGACATCTTTAAGTGACGGGACTAAAGAGACAGCTATATATCGTCTTCTTCTCAAATGCATTTGTTTTATCCATTTGACTTATTTTCTCTGCAGATCTACTGATGAGTCTTAAAGACTCATTTGAATATTCATGATTAAGTAAAACAAAATTGGAAAAATAATGTTTTCTAATTTCCAAGAAGCTGGGCTGTATGAAGAAAAACGCGGCATCAGGATTGGAGGAAGACTCATTAACAACCTGCGATATGCAGATGGCACAACCCTGTTTGCTGAAAGTGAAGAGGACTTGAGGCACTTACTGACGAAGATCAAAGACTACAGCCTTTCAGCATGGATTACACCTCAGCATAAAGAAAACAAAAATCCTCACAACTGGACCAATAAGCAACAACATGATAAACAGAGAAAAGACTGAAGTTGTCAAGGATTTCATTTTACTTGGATCCATAATCAACGCCCATGGAAGCAGCAGTCAAGAAATCAAACAACATATTGCACTGGGCAAATCTGCTGCAAAAGACCTTTAAAGTGTTAAAAGCTAAAGATGTCACTTTGAGGACTAAGGTGCACCTGACCCAAGTCATGATATTTTCAATCGCCTCATACGCGTGTGAAAAGCTAGACAATGAATAAGGAAGAACGAGGAATTGTTGCTTTTGAATTAATGGTGTTGGTGAAGATTATTGAATATACCATGGACTGCCAGAAGAAAGAATGAATATGTGTTAGAAGAAGTACAGCCAGAATGCTCCTAAGAATAGATGGCAAGACTTCATCTCACATACTTTGAACATGTTATCAGGAGGGACTGGTCCCTAGAGAAGGACATCATGCTTAGTTAGGTAGAAGATGATCGAAAAAGAGGAAGACACTCAACAAGATGGATTGACACAGTGGCTACAACAATGGGCTCAAACATAGCAACGATTGTGAAAATGGCGCAGGACAGGGCAACAGTTCATTCTGTTATACATAAGGTCGCTGTGAGTTGAAACCAACTCGATGACACCTAAAAACAACAGTTTCAAGCGGGCCTGGTGATCTGCTTCTGAAAGGTCATAGCCTTGAAAACCCTATGGAGCAGTTCTACTCTGCACACATGGGGTCACCATGAGTCAGAATCGACTTGACTACAACAATAATTTCAGATAACTAATTGTTGAACTCTTACAGGAAGTTCATGTTTCAGATTACCTCTCTGAGTTGACCACAGAAATTAGGGCAAAAGATAATGGCTTATTGTACTCCTCCATGACTTGTTCAGATGGCCAAATTGAGCTCTTTGAACAACACATTTCAAGAAGGGAAAGAGGCTTATTTTGAGGTGCAATAGATAAAGAAGGATGAAAGAAGTGTCATGTATCTGCCATCTCCCAGTCCATTCCCTTGACTGAGGTTCAGCTGATGCACCCCATGTGGTTGCACCTTGCTAAAATGTTGAAATTACTCCACACTGGTTGGAAAATAATCACTGCCATGGGGCTTGTCCCACCAACCCAGTGCCCTTGCTACCTGGCATTCATGGTTCTTCCATCCCAAGTCCCTTGAACCTCCTTACTATCCAGCAACTTAAGGGTTAAAGGTTGGTACATCAAGGGACAACTGGATCCTTGCTTCAGAGCTACGCCAGCACCCATTCTGATTGGTAGGTACCCATGAGGCACTAGTTGTTAAATATGTTGGTTGTCACCCTGCCCCTCCCATTCTTGACCCCAAGTCCCCTATCTTTAGTGGTTGGTTTAAAGGAGAAAACCATCAGTTTGAATTAGGACTTAATGATCACTTGAGCAAACAAGATGTGCACAGTTCAGCCTATTGCTTCTGAAGAAGCCTATTGCTTCTGCAAAACCACCAAGAATTTATTTATCAGTAGAGTTCCTGTTCTCCACTAGTCCATTTCCATTGATTAAAGCAGTTCAGAAGTGGGACTCATTTTTTGTTGTCTTATTTATCCTGGTGACCCACTCCCAAGCAGGATCTTCATTATTGTTATTAGTTCTAATGATTCATCTTGCACAAAAACACAAACTTTGTTGATGTATATCTCTGTGCTGTACTGTCTTAGTTATCAAGTGCTGCTGTTGCAGAAATACCACATATGAGTCACTTTAACAAGCAGAAATTTATTTTCTCACAGTTTAGAAGGCTAGAAGTCCGAATTCAGGGCACCGGCTCTAGGGGAAGTCTTTCTCTGTATCTCAGCTCTGGAGGAAAATCCTTGTCTCTTCAGTTTTTGCTCCTTGGTTCCTTGGTGATCTTCATGTGGCCTGCATCTCTGCTTTTTTGCTGCAGGCATAATCTACTTTTATATCTCAAAAACGATTGATTTAAGGCACAGCTTATGCTAACACTGCCTCATTAACATAACAAAGAAAGCCCATTCCCAAATGAGATTGTAACCACAGGTATAAACAAAAAAAAAAAAAAAAAAAACCAAACCTGTTGCCCTTGAGTTGATTCCGACTCATAGCAACCCTATAGGACAGAGTAGAACTGGCCCACAGGGTTTCCAAGGAGCGCCTGGTGGATTCGAACTGCTGACCTTCTGGTTAACAGCCAAGCTCTTAACCACTGTACCACCAGGCCTCCTAAACCACAGATACAAAGGTTAGGATTTACAACACATATTTTTGGGGACACAATTCACTCCATAACATGTACCAAGACCAAGTAGGTAGTTCTCTCACTCTTCCTTCCTGTAAGCGGAGATGATCATGGACCATGCTCTTCGAGAAATTCTTAGTCTCCTGTCCTCATCTCCCACGGTAAGATGATCGTTAAAAAAAAAAAAAAAAAGTATGAGGCATATTCATAATATAATGGAAATGAACCAGCTCTAACAGAAGAAGGGGCAGTATTCTAGGATAAGAAGAGTCATCTATTGTAGGGGAAACTAATGAGTGAGGGCTCCAATGGACTCGAAGACTCTCCAGTCTCATATGAATGAAAATGTTCACTTACCTACAAAAAAATTGCTTCTGTTAGAGGAAAATGATTTTTTTAAGTTATGTCAAATATTTTGAAGTTTTAAGTGTGAAGAACATAATTTTGAGAATATCAATAAGCAGATTTTAGTTATATTATTTATCGTGTTATATTATATACAGTGACTGTTAACCCTTACAAAGGGCCAGAACTAAATCTACTTAGTAGCACCCAAGCTTTGGTCTGATTTGGTGACAACCTACTAATACTTGACTCCAAGAAGAGTTGATATTCTTTGCTGTGAGCAAGAAACTTTACTCCATATGGTGCTGGTAGCCATTGACTGGATTCATCCCTCTCTCCTGCACTGGCTCCCAGATACATGTGACCTAAAGATAGCGGAGGCTTTCAAGACTCTGAGTTTTCAGTCCTGGACAGTCCTGGGGCCATTAGTAGGCATTCTGCTTGAACTCCAGGGATTAAACTCCTCTCTTTCTCTGGTTGGATCTAGGAGTGGTCTGTGGGAGCTGGCTATTTACACAGCAGTGTATTTCTCATCACTTCACTTCCTGCACTCACAGTACTGTATTTGGTCAATACCCAAGCCGATACAACCCAGATCTTAGGATACCTAGCAGCATGTTAAATTAATACATTCCGGGCAGTAAACTCTTTAAACGGTAACCTTTTAAAACTGCCCTATACATAGCGCCATAGAATGTAAGTGCAAGAAGGAGCCCTAAAGGAAAACAAAGACAGAAAGGCAGAAAGAGAAAGGAAGGAAGGAAGGAGGGAGAGAGGGAAGGAAGGAAGAGAAAGAAGGAAAGAAAAACAGCTGCTATGAAGTCGATCCTGACTCATGGCAACCCCATGTGTTTCAGAGTAGAACTGCTCAATGGGGTTTTCATGTCTGTAACCTTTTGAAAGCAGTTAGCCAGGCTTTCCTTGGAGGGCTTTCTATGTGGATTCTAACCATCAACCTCTTGGTTATTAGCCCAGTTCTTAATCATTCATGCCAACCAAGGACTTCTAGAAGAAGCCCTAGACATCAATTGTTCTCCCATATTATCTTAGTAATGAATTAACTGTTATCCAGGGATAAGCCCAGCTGCACCCAAGAGTACACAGCTAATGAGTGAAAGAACCAGGGTTGTAGTTCAAGTTTTGTTTGGTTTTTATTTATACTAGAAATTCAATAATATTTATGTTTTTGCTTTTTTCCTTAAAATTATAAGTTTACTATGACAAAATACACAACACAGCCCTCTGTAGAGGAAAAGTCTTTGTAGTCTCTCCCTCCCCACTTAAGAGACCATTGTTAACAGTTTGATGTTGGTCCTTCAATGCCTCTGAGTAAGACTAAAGGGATTTTTATTTTATTCATCTTCACAGTAACCTCATGTGCTTGAAAAACTCTAATACCGAAATTATATTTGTATTTTTATTATGGAACTGTAAGAATTCTTTTTTTTTTTTTAATATTTTATTGTACTTCAGGTGAAGGCTTACAGAACAAATAGTTTCTCATGAAACAGTAGTACACATGTTGTTTTATGACATTGGTTAACAACCCCACAACATATTAACCCTCTAACTTCTCAACCTTTTTTTTTTTTTTTGGTGAAAATACACATAGCTAAAGATACACCATTTCAAAAATTTCTACATGCACACTTCAGGGACATTGACTACGCTCTTCCAATTGTGCTGTTATCCTCACTTAAGATGAAGGCTTACAGAACAAAATAGTTTCTCATTTAACAGTTACTACAAATGTTGCCCTATGACAATGGTTAACAATCTCACAACACATCAACAATATCCTTACTCAACCTTGTGTTTCCTATCACCAGCTTCCTTGTCCCCTTCTGCCTTCTGGCCCTTGTCACTGGACTCCTGTACCTCATTAGTCTCATTTGGTTTTACGGGGCTGTCCACTCCCAGGCTGAACAGTGAACCTCAGAGGTAACTTCACCACTGAGCTAAAAGGGTGTCTGGGGGCCATACTCTTGGGGTTTCTCCAGTCTTCTTTCGGCCAGTAAATCTGGTCTTTTTTTTGTGAGTTAGAATTATGCTCTACATCCTTCTCCAGCTCTGTCCAGAACCCTCTGTTGTGATCCTGGTCAGAGCAGTCAGTGGTGGTAGCCGGGCACCATCGAGCTGTACTGGACTCAGTCCGGTGGAGGCCTTGGTGGCTGTGGACAATTAGTCCTTTGGACTAATCTTTTCCTTGTATCCTGTTCTCTTCATTCTCCATTGCTCCCAAAGGGATGAGACCAGTGGAGTATCTTAGATGGCCGCTCACAGGCTTTTAAGACCCCAGACACTACTCACCAAGGTAGGATGTAGAGCATTGTCTTTATAAGCTGTGTCATGCCAATTGAGCTAGATGTTCCCTGAGACCATGGTTCCCAGAGCCCTCCGCCCAGCAACTCAGTCCCTCAGGAAGTTTGGATGTGTCTATGGGGCTTCCATGACCTTTCCTTGTACAGGTTGTGCTAGTTTCCCCTGTATTGTGTACTGTCTCACCCTTCACCCAAGATACCACTTATCTATTGTCTATTTACTATTCCCTACCTCCCACCCCTCCCATCCCTGGTAACCAACAAAGATTGTCACATTTTGTGTGTGAACTTTGTCATGGGTTTTTACAATAGAGGTCTCATACAATATTGGTCCTTTTGTGATTGACTTATTTCACTCAGCATAATGTCCTCCAGTTTCATCCATGTTATGAGATGCTTCACAGATTCATTGTTGTTCTTTCTCATTGCATAATACTCCATTGTGTGTATGTACCATAGTTTGTTTATCGATTCATCTGTTGATGGGCATCTAGGTTGTTTCCATCGTTTTGCTATTGTGAACAATGCTGCCATGAACACAGGTGTGCATATGTCTATTTGAGTGACGACTCTTATTTCTCTAGGATATATTCCTAGGAGTGGGATTGCTGGATCGAATGGTATGTCTATTTCTAGCTTTCTGAGGAAGAGCCATATCATTTTCCAAAATGGTTGTATCCTTTTGCATTCCCACCAGCACTGCATAAGAGTTCCCATCTCCCCGCAGCCCGTCCAACATTTGTTATTTCCAATGTTTTTGATTCATGCCAGTAATGCCGAGGTGAGATGGTATCTCATTGTGGTTTTAATTTGTATTTCTCTAATGGCTAGTGATCGCGAGCATTTCCTCATATGTCTGTTGGCCATTTGAATGTCTTCTTTGGTTAAGTGTCTGTTCATTTCCTTTGCCCATTTTTTAATAGGATTATTTGTCTTTTTGTTGTAGAGGTGTTGGATTTTCTTGTAGATTATGGAGATTAGATGTTTGTCTGATGTATACTGTCCAAAAACTTTTTCCCCAGTCTGTAGGTTCTCTTTTTACTCTTTTGGTGAAGTCTTTTGAAGAGCGTAGGTGTTTGATTTTTAGAAGATCCCAGTTATCTAGCTTATCTGTTGGGGTTTGTGTGTTGATGGTTATGGTTTGTATCCTGTTAATGCCATTTATTAAGGCCTGAAGTGTTGGTCCTATTTTTTCTTTTATGAACTTTATAGTTTTAGGCTTTATATTCAGGTCTTTGATCCATTTTGAATTAGTTTTTGTATACGGTGTGAGGTATAGGTCCTGTTTCATTTTTCTGCAAATTGATATCCAGTTTTGCCAGTACCATTTGTTAAAAAGACTGTCTTTTCCCCATTTGATGGACTTTGGCCCGTTGTCGAAGATGAGGTGACCATAGGTGGATGGATTTACATCTGGGTTCTCAATTCTGTTCCAGGAAGTGTAAGAATTCTTAATATACTCTAGATACAACTCTCTTATCAGATATTATTATTTGCCAGATATTTTCTCCAGTTCTTTGGGTTGTCTTTTCATTTTCTTCATGAAGTCCTTTGAAACTTAAAAGTTTTTAATTTTGATGAAGTCCAACGTATCTATTTTTTTCTTTTGTCAATTGTACTGATATGTGCCTTTTCAACTTTACTAAACCAAAAAAACCAACCCCATTGCTGTAGAGAACTGCCCCATAGGGTTTCTAAGGAGCAGCTGGTAGATTTGAACTACCAACCTCTTGGTGAGCAGCCAAATGCCTAACCACTACACCACCAAGGGAACTTTACTAGATCATGCCAAATTATTCTCTTAAGTGGCATACCAATTTACATGCCAACCCAAAATCCATTAAGAGTTCCTGTAAGTGTCACATCTTTGTCAACATTCGATATTGCTGAAATATTTGATGTTTCTAATCTTACGTGAGTAAAATGATATCTTGTGGTTTTTAATTTTCATTTACTTGATTGATAATGAGGTTGAGCATTTTTCACATATTTATTTTATATTCATATTGCCTCTTTAGTGAAGAGTCTGTTCATATCTTTGTCCGTTTTTCCAGTTGATTTTTTTCTTTCTCTTTGGTTTAATAAGTTTGTTATTTATTCAGGATATTTATTCTCATTTTCTGTCATTTTGTTTTATACATTTTGAGGTTATGCTATTGAGTGTATACAAATTTAAAATTGTATTTTCTGGTGAATTAAATATTTTGTCATTATTAAATTACTATCTTTTTCTTTTTTTTTTTTTTTTTTTGCTTTAGTGTGTGAAACAGTTACACCAGGCTGGGAATACTACTAATCTGGAGCCACCTTGATGTCCCTAGACCACCCAAGTGAAACAAACTTGGACAGACTGCAAATCCAGGCAAGAGTTAGTTTACTTCTGGTTCAACTTCATCCTGATGGTGTGGCCTATTGGCATATCAGCTAGTACTGTGTGGAGGATTGAGGGAGAGCTGTATGGACTTAGGTCTCTGGTTTCTATTCCCTTTGCCCAGCATGGCCATCAAGCAAACATTTGTAGATATAAAACATTGAAAGGAGGAGGCATCAACCAGATGACTAAAACTATACAGATGTTGAAGTACTTGTCAGTCTTCTATATTATTTAAATAAAGTGTTAATTTTTATTTGGAAGTAGTTACAAGAATAGCACAGGAAAGCAATGTTAAATGTTATCTTTTCCAATTACAGCTACAAAATAATCTTTTAATAAAGATAATATTATCTCACAACAAGCATGTGGTGAGCTCAGAATTCAAAAGTCTGACTCCAGAGCCCACTTTTAAGTTGGATGGATACAAAGAAAAATTAATCAAAGGGTAGGACTTGCCCCTCTTGATGGTAGAACCTGGGTATATTTCTATATACCATGTGCCCCTTTGAGAACACCTGTTGTTAGAAACTGCAATTCCCTATCACTCCTAACAATAAAGGCCTCTCTAGCTGAGCTCTTTTCTTTGAAATCCAACAAGTCCGACTAAAACAATTTACAAATACTGTCAGAGAACGCTTTCATATTGTCGGTAAATATTTGTACAAAACGATGACGTTGTGTTCACTTTAACGTTACCCAAATGTATCACATAAATCAATATTCTTTCTTGATTTACAAAGCACATTTATGTTCTGTACAACATAACACATTTGAAAATGATTTTATTTTCTTTTCCAAGCTGTAGTCCTTCATCAAGAAACCACAGTAGATTCGTGTCTCATTAAGAACACGATATGTGTTCACTTTCCAAGTTTGTTTAAAGCAAATAAACTGTGTATCATATACTTAAAGCAAATAAACTGAGTATCATATATTTAAGTTTGCATATGCTTAGGTTTCTGCTAAGGAATTTGAAGATTTTCCAAGTTCTTCATTTTATCCTGAATTAAAACTTTCTATCTTCTACCCTCATCTTCTTAAAATAATTATTTTGTTTATGATGCACAATAGTGCACGTAGGTATAATGTCTAGTATATTAAATTCATTTTCTCATCCATGACTAAGTAATTTTTATAATTTTTCAGTAATTTTCATCCTTAGAATTCTCTTTCTCTCTTTTTTTTTAATTGTGAAACATGGGTATTATTGGCTTTTGATCTAATGCGTACAAGAGAATATTTAATGAGTTGGTCGCAGTTTTATTGCCTCTTAAATATTTAATGATTTTCTGCATAATTTCTCAATGTGTTTTTATTTGTTTATTTTTTTACATTTTTGGTATAAAATTAAAAACTTGTGGTATTGAATTTTACGATATTGGCACAATTTCTTTTCTACAGTTATGAGTGTCAGTACTTCCACTATACTCTTATTCCCAGGGGGTAAAACATGAGCTTGAGAGTGCAGCATGGCCTTGATGTATGAAGTTTATATTTAATATAGACTTTTTCTATATTAAACCAATCAAACTGTAGAATTTTTTTTTACTTTAATTGACATTTATTTCAAATACCCTGGCAAAAGCTGGAACGGTATTTTATTATAATTTCTGAAGGTTCAACATCAGTTTGATCAACTTTGTTTTCCTTGCTGAATCTGTTCTGATGGAAATAGCACCAGGAGGGAAGTCAGGAAATTCAGGTTCTAGTCATAACACTGCTATTGGGAGGCTCTGTGATTTTGGGTCTTGGTTTGGACCAGGTTAGGGTTTTCCAATTAAAAAAAGACTAATATTCTATGTTTAAATAAAATCTTACAATATGAAAATCAGACCACACACTCTGAAAAACAGTATAAAGAATTATTTTTTAGTTACTTTGCAATTTTTATTAAGTTGCCATTTACTAGATGAGGCAAGTAAATCCTTATAAGAGACTGGAGAGGTGTATTTCAACTGTTTGAAATGAATGTTTTGCTCTTTGTAGCTATTAAATTTACAAGTGCAAGAATTATAAGCTGAAGAAGTCACTTTGTCACCACCTTTTACAGGTTGGTTTATAAAAAGTTTTTATCAATATGTGTACCAATGTCATCTCTATTGTTATTGGTAGGAACAATTTAGTAAAAATCAAAGAAATTTAAAATACACAGTTTTCAAAAGCCCATACTTGAAATGGGAAAAATACTGAAAGCTACTTTGTAAGAGAGCTTTTAATGTGATATTTAAAGTTCGTATTAAAGTGAACCAACATAAATATTTTTGTTTTCTTCTTAAATTTTATGCACCAGAAAATTCATACCATTTCCATTTTTGCCCTTTGGGAAATGCTCTGAAGGAACTTGACTGTATATCAAAGTTGATTTCAGATGAGCCATTTCATACATAATTCAGAACCCACTGCTAAGAGACAGAATGACATTCTGATGTGTTAGGGACTAATTGAGTGTGAACTTCTTTGTTTTTTTATTATTTTTTAAAAATTTTTAATTTTTTTTTTTGTACTTCAGGTGAAGGCTTACAGAACAAATAGTTTCTCATGAAACAGAAGTACACATGTTGTTTTATAACATTGGTTAACAACTGCACAACATATCAACCCTCTAACTTCTCAACCTCTTTTTTTGTTTGGTGAAAATACACATAGCCAAAGATACACCATTTCAAAAATTTCTACATGCACACTTCAGGGACATTGACTACACTCTTCCAATTGTGCTGTTATTCTCACTTAAGATGAAGGCTTACAGAACAAAATAGTTTCTCATTTAACAGTTACTACAAATGTTGCCCTATGACAATGGTTAACAATCTCACAACACATCAACAATATCCTTACTCAACCTTGTGTTCCCTATCACCAGCTTCCTTGTCTCCTTCTGCCTTCTGGCCCTTGTCACTGGACTCCTGTACCTCATTAGTCTCATTTGGTTTTACGGGGCTGTCCACTCCCAGGCTGAACAGTGAACCTCGGAGGTAACTTCACCACTGAGCTAAAAGGGTGTCTGGGGGCCATACTCTAGAGGTTTCTCCAGTCTCCTTTAGGCCAGTAAATCTGGTCTTTTTTTTTGTGAGTTAGAATTATGCTCTACATCCTTCTCCAGCTCTGTCCAGAACGCTCTGTTGTGATCCTGGTCAGAGCAGTCAGTGGTGGTAGCCGGGCACCATCTAGCTGTACTGGACTCAGTCCGGTGGAGACCTTGGTAGCTGTGGACAATTAGTCCTTCAGACTAATCTTTTCCTTGTGTCCTGAACTTCTTTTTTTTTTGTTCACACTGTCTAATGTCTTGTGACCAGCACCCATACATGTCTTAGTTTCTTAGTGCTGCTATAACAGAAATACCACAAGTACGTGGCTTTAACAAACTGAAATTTATTTTCTCACAGTTCAGGAGGCTGGAAGTCCAAAAGCTGGGCACCGGCCCTAGGGGAAGGCTCTCTCTCTGTCAGTTCTGGAAGAAGGTCCTTATCTCAGTTTCTGTAGCCCTGGCATTTCTTGATTCCTTGCCAATCTCCTCAGGGCATCTATTTTTCTCCTATTTTTGCTTGCTTGTCTCTGTGCCTAATCTACTCTTACAGTATCTCATAAGTGATTAGGTTTAAGACATATCCTACACTGATATGACCTCATTAACATAACAAAGAAACTCCCATTCCCAAATGGGATTACATCCACAGGTATAACAAAAAAACTCATTGCCTTCAAGTCTATTTCAACTCATAGCAACTCCGTAAGACAGAGTAGAACTGCCCCATAGGGTTTCCAAGGAGCAGCTGGTGGATTCTAACTGCTGACCTTTTGGTTAGCAGCTGAGCTCCTAACCACTGCACCACCAGGGCTCCTCCACAGGTATAGGGGTTAGAATTCCAAGACACATTTTGAGGGGGTCACAATTCAATCCATAACAGTGACCTAGATCCACCCTCTGTCCACAACCAAGCTGTACCCTCACGGCCTTCCAGCCTGTGACCAGGGGCCACCTTCCAGGAACAGCTACCCCCAACCCTATGCAGCACTGCCCAGGAAATCCTCCTGGGCTCTCACTCATAAACCTTTTCCTTCCCTCTCCCATTCTCAATTTATAACAAAGTTATAAGTCAGTAAGTCAGTGCCTGTTCCTTTGCACTAGACTTCAGCCTGCCTTTGCTCCCTGCATTGTTTTGGGTGAGACTCCATAGGCCCAAAGCCTTGGCCCAGCCTCCTCTCAGCCAGGCCTCCTGGCCACCTCATTGCCCTTGCCATGACCCCAACAGCAACAGCCCCCCTTGCCCTGGCACCACCGTACCCAGGAAGGGAATCCCCACAGAAATCCAGTACCACTCATAATTAATTTAAGTTGACTGAATTCAAAATAAAAATTTGAGCATATATTTTAAAGTAAGTATATAGTGATTTAGGCTGAAATTCTTTGTTTAGTCCGAAGAAGGACAGAAGATACTCCCTGTCTTAGTTTCCCAGTGCTGCTATGATAGAAATACCACAAGTGGATGGTTTTAACCAACAGAAGTTTATTCTCTCACAGTCTAGGAGGCTAGAAGTCCAAATTCAGGGCATCATCTCCACGGGAAGGCTTTCTCTGTCAGCTCTGGAGGAAGGTTCTTGTCATCAATGTTCCTCTGGACTAGGAGCTTCTCCACACAGGAACTCCAGGTCCAAAGGACATGCTCTGCTCCTGGCACTGATTTCTTGGTGGTATGAGGTCCCCCCGTCTCTCTGCTCACTTCTCTCTTTCATAGCCCAAAAGAAATTGGCTCAAGACACAATCCAATCTTGTAGATAGAGTCCTGACTCATTAACATAACTGCCTCTAACCCTACCTCATTAACATCATACAGATAGGATTAACAACATATAGGAAAATCACATCAGATGACAAAATGGTGGACAATCACACAATACTGGGAATCATGGTCTAGCCAAATTGATGCATATATTTTTAGGGCACACGATTCAATCCATGACACTCCCCAAAATTAATTTCTTCTTTTTTCTTCTGCTGGTCTCAAAATCAGCTAAAATCCTATGAAAGGCTGCTTTTCCATAGCCATTTGATACAAGTTCTTTTTTTGGAGGAACTTGATGAATGCTTGGGAAGAAGTTTGGGGCCCTATTTTATGTGTACACTGAATTAATTAGTGTTTAATTTAATATTTTTATTATTGATGCCCTAATGAATAATTCATACGCAATGGTAGGATTGAAAGAATCTTTGATTCACGTAGGTAAGCATAAAGATCTTACGATACTATTGCCTAATTTATACTTTGATTATTTAAAGAAACAAGGTTTATAGGGCATTTACTCTCTATCGGAGGCCATAAGGGAAAAGTTGACAATCTAATGAGCAGGTCAAAATAATAAAAGCTCATACAAATATGTATTTTTCCATCCTTACATGGTTATCAAATATGCTTGAATTTGTCTTCTTGCAATGACGATAAAATCCCTTTTAAATATACTGTTTTCACTAAATTGGGAAAGCTTTTTATAGTATAATTCCACATAAAAGCTTCAGTTCTTACACTGTAAAATACAGTATTATACCTTAAATCCTAAACACTCTTGCTTGTGAGCCGAAAATTAAGAATCAGGACCCAGTCAAGCCCTTCCAATTGCTTTTGGAACAGGTGCTGAGGCAAAGCTGAGCAAACAGAAAGCTGAGCGCCAAGAATTCCCATGGCCTTCAAGAATGGAACAGACCAAACCAAAGGGTGGTCCAGCACTCACTGCCAAATGACATCGCTTGCTCTAGTCACTGTATATTTTGAGAGTAAATGCACTGGAATAACGAAACATTTTTTCCTCCTTTATTGTACATTTTGAAAAATAAGAACTATGACAGTTGTGAGAATTTTCTATTTTGGAAAGGGAAATTATGGTGGGGCTCTGGAACTGTGATTTTTCATTAGAAGAGCAAAAGGGCACGGGTCTCTGCTTTTTTATTATCTGAGCCTCCCTGGCCTCAGCAGTCTAAGGGTACTCACAGGGCCTCAGGAGCATTGCTGGGAAACCCAGGGAGGAAGTGTCTCACTGCTCCTACACAAGTCAGCTCCTCACGTTTGCCATCACACTGGGAACTACGAGTCAACTTCTGATGCCACAACTCTCTCTGAGTGCCCCCATCCCTGCAGTGCTGCAGTGGCTCAGAGTTTGGGAGTCCTTTGGGTCAGCCATCTCTGGGTCTCAATTTCCTTATCTTCAAACAGGATAAGATTACAAAGGGCCTACCACTTCTCAGGGTCAAATAAAAGAATGTATACAAAGGTGATTTTAAAAGCAGAAATTGAGGCATGAATGTAGTTGGTTTTTTGAAGGTAGGTATTTTGATATGCCCTGTAAACTGCCAGCTGACATAATTAGATGCAATTAGACGTTTGAGAGACACTTAGGGAGAAAGATAATGGTATCATGAACACTAAAAATCCATTACCGTAGAGTTGAATCGACAAATAGCAACAGTATAGGACAGGGTAGAACTGCCCCTTAGGGTTTCCAAGGAGTGGCTGGTAGATTTGAACTGCTGACCTTTTGGTTAGCAGCTGTAGCTCTTAATCACTGTGCCACCAAGGCTCTATTATGAATGCTCGAAAGGTATTACTTAAGAAAGAATTGCAAGAGAGGTAAGACTAAAATTAAATAAACGCGTACATTCATTCATACATAAATACTAAGAGGAAATTGAGGGGAAAGTTGGACCAGAAGTCAGAAATGAGATCCAAACTCTAACACTGTCTGTATGTTTGAGGTTTGGTTTCATGTTTAGTTACAAACAACAAAAGCAAACTATGGATGGGTATACTGGGATGAGGAAGGAAGTCAACAGTGTGGGCCTGGACTTACGAGTACAAAACCAAGAAGTAAGAATTTACAAGTTGTATGGTGAGGACAGCAAGGACATTGTAAACTCCTAAAACAGGAAACGTTTTTATCTGTTTATTTCACCTGGTATGGGCAGGCACTTAATTGGGTTTAATAGTGATTTTAAAATACATTTAAGTAAAGTCTTACAGTTTACAAAGTAAGAAAAAATATACCTTTTATGATTTCAAGAAAAAGAGAAAAAAGAAAGATTCTTTATTGGAAAGCTATTGACTAGCTCACAGAGATCTAAGTAAAAACTGAACAATCAGATCTGGGTTGCAGAATGACTGGAAAGTCTCTTCAGGGTACCAATAATGGCAATAGAAGTGCAGGACACTGGCCCCATCCAAACTTTTATTTCCTCCTTCCTGGAATAAATGAAAGTGGAGAAATGGCCACAGATTCTATCTCTTTTAATTCTATAATTTCTTTTCTTTTAACTTTTTATTTTGAAATAGTATTAAGCTTACAGGAAAGTTGCAAAAATAGTATAGAGTTCCTGTATACCCTTCACCCAGCTTCCTCTAATGCTAACATCTTATATGACCGTAATACAATGATCAAAACCAGGAAATTAACGTTGAAACAGTATATTAACTAAACTACAGACTTTATTTAGATCACCTTTTTTTTCCACTAATGTCTTTTTCTAGTCCGGGATTCAATCAGGATCCCACATTGCATTTATTTGTCATGTATCCTTAGTCTCCTCCGGTCTAAGACAGTTCTTCAGTCCCTCTTTGTCTTTCATAATCTTGACACGTTTGAAAAATACTTGTCAATTATATTGTAGAATATTCCCCAATTTGGCTTTCTCTGATATTTTCTAGGATTATATTGAGATTATAAATTTTTGGCAAGAACACTACAGAAGTGCTCTTGTGGCCTTCTAGGCACATCACATCAGAGTTTACACGATGTCAGTATGTCTTATTACTAGTGATTTGATGTTACTTACTTACTTAATGTGGTGTCTGCCCGGTTTCTGCCCTATAAGGTTACTGTATTCTCCTTTGTTATTAAAAAAAAATCTTGTGAGAAGATACTTTGAAATCATGCAAATATACTGTTTCTCATTAATTCTGACAGCCACCCATCTTGATGACTCTTGCCTGCAACAGTGTTTCCAACAACACAAACGATGTTTCCTAAGGGTGATCTTCTATTTTCCTGATGCTTTCTCCATTTAATAAGAATTCTATGATCTCTTAATCAATACTTGACCAGGGGAGTGATAACTACCCATGTTCAGAGAAAACAGTATTTTACTAAAAGCAATGAAAGTTTGGTTACTAAAAACCAGGTTGAATTACTGAAGCCATCTGCAGCTAATTGTTCCCAATTAGTGCCTAATTTACTGGCACTGATGCCTCCAACTCTTTAGCCTTATTATATTCCATGAAAAAAATTATATAGAAGCTGGGAAAATTAGAAAACTAAGTTTGCAATAATTAAAAGACGTATATAGCTATAATACCTTGGTATAGTGTGATAAAAAAATTTTTAAAAACAGAAATTAGTCAAACTGTTATGACTGATGGAATCCTGATTGAATCAGATGATGCTTCTTTGACTCAGTTAATTGTTCAGACTTGGTTGACATGGTGTGATAGGAAATATATTTTAAAATATATCAAAATAGACATAAAAGGGATATGGTCACTTTAAGAAAACAGAGTTGCAAAAGTAGGAATTGTTTTTCAGTAAGGAGTGGTTCTCAGTAAGTGTAGGGTGAGCTCTACAAAATGATTTGCCACCTTTTTGATAAAAGCAGAACATGCATAGAGGCTCTGAGCTATAGCCTGTAAGTCAGGAACAGCCCTGGGGGAGAAAAATTAAGAACCTAGAGTAACCAGAAAGTGTTAAGGAGGCAATAAAACCTTTGCCTTTACATGGCAGCCAGGAACTGGCTGAAGAAGAAGGTGCCAGGGGCCCTGAAAAGGTCCAATAATTTAAACCTGTGACATTATTTCAGATCACAAAGTTTAGTTGGTGTGGCTGATAAGTATATTGCGTAAAATGAAGAAAATATTCCTAATTTATAGGGTCATGGGGAAAATTAAATAAAATAAATATGTAAAGTATTTAGTGATGGCTGACATTCAGTAAGCAGTGAATCAATGGTATTCATTTTCACAACAAACATTTATTGAGTTTTCATGTAGTTTTGCACCTAATCATTTTGGGCCTTAGTTTGTATAATCACAAAAACAACTGTATTAATGCCTTCTACAGTGCCTTTTAACTAATGCTATGACTACACTGCCATAGATGGGGAATTTAAAACAGAAAACTTCACACTGGACTTTTATAAAGGCTAATCCAACTGCCTTCATTCATTTATTTGTTAAGCACTGGTTATGTAGCAGGCATTACGTTAAAGGCTGCAATTTTTTTTTTAAATTGTGCTTTAAGTGAAAGTTTACTATTCAAGTTAGTCTCTCATACAAAAATTTATACACACTTTGTTGTTATGTGACCCTAGTTGCTCTCCCTATACTGTGAGAGCACACTCCTCCTTTGCAGCTCGGAATTCCAGTGTCCATTCAGCCAGCTCCTGACCCTCTCTGCCTTCTCATCTCACCTCTGGACAGGAGCTGCCCATTTAGTCTCATGTATCTACTTGAGCTAAGAAGCACACTCTTCATGAGTATCATTTTATGTCCCATAGTCCAGTCTAATCTTTGTCCGAAGAGTTGACCTGGGGAATGGTTTTAGTTTTGGGCTAACAGAGAGTCTGGGGGCTATGTCTTCTGGGGTCCCTCCAGTCTCAGTCACACCATTAAGTCTGGTCTTTTTACTAGAATTTGAGTTCTGCACCCCACTTTTCTCCTGCTCCATCAGGAACTCTCTGTTGTGTTCCCTGGCAGGGTGGTCATTGGTGGTAGCCGGGCACCATCTAGTTCTTCTGGTCTCAGGCTGATGAAGTCTCTGGTTTATGTGGCCCTTTCTGTCTCTTGGGCTAATACTTTCCTTGTGTCTTTGGTGTTCTTCGTTCTCCTTTGCTCCAGGTGGGTTGGGACAAATTGATGCACCTTAGATGGTCACTCACTAGCTTTTAAGAACCCAGACACCACTCACCAAAGTGGGATGCAGAACATATTCTTAATAAACTTTGTTATGCCAATTGACATAGATGTTCCCTGAAACCATGGTCCCCAGACCACCACCCCTGCTACTCTGTCCCTCAAGGTGTTTGGTTGTATTCAGGAAACTTTATAGCTTTTGGTTTAGTCTAGTTGTGCTAACTACCCCTGTAGTGTGTGCTGTCCTTCCCTTCACTTAAGATAATTCCTGTCTACTATCTAGTTAGTTAACATCCCTCTCCCTCCCTCCCCACCCTCATAACCATCAAAGAATTTTTTCTTCTGTGTTTAAATCTTTTCTTGAGTGCTTTTAATAGTGGTCACATACAATATTTGTCCTTTTGCTACTGACTAATTTTACTCAGCCTAATGCCTTCCAGATTCCTCCACGTTATAAGATGTTCCACAGATTCATCGTTGTTCCTTATCATTGCATAGTATTCCATTGTGTGAATATACCATAATTTGTTTATCCATTCATCCACTGATGGGCACCTAGGTTTTTTCCATCTTTTTGCTATTGTGAACAGTGCTGCAATGAACAGGAGTGTGCGGATACCTATTCGTGTAATCGCTCTTATTTCTCTAGGATATATTCCAAAGAGCGGGATTGCTGGATCGTATGGTACTTCTATTTCTAGCTTTTTAAGGAAGCACCAAATTGATTTCCAAAGTGATTGTACCATTTTACATTCCCACCAACAGTGTATAAGTGTTCCAGTCTCTCCACAACCTCTCCAACATTTATGATTTTGTGTTTTTTGGATTAATGCTAGCCTTGTTGGGATGAGATGGTATCTTATTGTAGTTTTGATTTGCATTTCTCTAATGGCTAATGTTCATGAGCATTTCCTCATGTATCTGGTAGCTGCCTAAATGTGTTCTTTGGTGAAGTGCCTGTTCATATCCTTTGCCTATTTTTCAACGGGGTTATTTGTCTTTTTGTTGTCGAGGTTTTGCAGTATCTTGTAGATTTTAGAGATTAGACGCTGATCAGATTTGTCATAGCCAAACATTTTTTCCCAGTCTGTAGGTTGTCTTTTGACTCTTTTGGTGAAGTCTTTTGATGAGCATAAGTGTTTGATTTTTTAGGAGCTTTTAGTTATCTAGTTTATCTTCTGGTGTCTGTGCATTGTTAGTAATGTTTTGTATTCTGTTTATGCCATTTAGTAGGGCTCCTAGCATTGTCCTTATTTTTTCTTTCATGATCTTTATCGTTTTAGATTTTATATTTAGGTCTTCGACCATTTTCAGTTAGTTTTTGTGCATGGTGTGAGGTATGGGTCTTGTTTCATTTTTCTGTAGATGGGTATCCGGTTATGCCAGCACCATTTGTTAAAGAGGCTGTCTTTCCCCAATTAACGGACTTTGGGCCTTTTTCAAATATCAGCTGCTCATAGATGGATGGATTTACATCTGGATTCCCAATTCTGTTCTATTGGTCTATGTATCTGTTGTTGTGCCAGTACCAGGCTGCTTTGACTACTGTGGCAGTATAATAGGTTCTAAAATCAGGTAGTGTGAGGCCTCCCACTTCGTTCTTCTTCTTCAGTAATGCTTTACTTATCTGGGGCCTCTTCCCTTTTCATATGAAGTTGGTGATTTGTTTCTCCATCTCATTAAAAAATGCCATTGGAATTTGGATCGGGATTGCATTGTATCTGTAGATTGCTGTCATGGATTGAGTTGTGTCCCCCAAAAACACTTGCCCCAGCAGGGCAGATGCGGGCATGAAGCCTGAGGGCCGAGACGCCACGGGAAGCAGAAGCTGAGAGACAAGGAACACAAGAAGCCAAGCTGTCTCTGTCTCAAAAGGTGTGGCCGAGACGTCTGGGATTTCAAAGGGTGGAGCCATGGCCCCTGGTGTTTCTAAGGGTGGAGTTGTCACTCTAATGAACTAGGAGAATGGTGAGCCTAAAGCCGAGGGAGCAGAGTTGCCGTCCCAGTGGGCCCAGAAGGCGGAGCTGAACCCCAGGGCCAATGGGCCTCCACTCAGAATCTGGAGACTGTGGCCAATACCTGAAGTCTGGAGGGCAGGGCTATTGTGTAAATGGTCTCGGAAAACAGAGGATTATTTTCAAGACTTGAAGGCTAATGTAATGTGTTCTGCTAACTTGCTTGGTGCCTGTTATTCCTTCTTTCCCTGCAATTTCTCCCATTTGTAATGGAAATGTCCAGCTTGTGCCTGTTTTGCCATGGTACCTTTGGAAGCAGATAACTTGTACTCTAGATTTCACAGATGAAGGAGAATTTTTGGATTTTGGACTTGAAGTGAAGACTTTTGCTGTGATATGATGAGATGAGTATATTTTGCATGTTGCAAGGACATGAATTTTTGGGGGCCAAAGGGTGGAGTGTCATGGTTTGAGTTGTGTCCCCCCAAGAATTTGTCAGCTTGGCTGGGTCATGATTCCCAGTGTTGTATGACTGTGTAATCTGATGTGATTTCCTTATGTGTTGTAAACTCTATCACTATGATGAGGTTATACTGATGATGTCTGTAAGATTAGCTAGTGTCTTAATCCAATCTCTATTGAGATATAAAAGAGAGAAGCGAGCAGAGACACATGAGAACCTCATACCACCAAGAAAGCAGTGCAGGGAGCAAAGCGCTTCCTTTGGACCTGAGGTTCCTGTGCTGAGATGCTCCCAGACCAAGGGAAAACTGATGCATCACAAGGACTTTCCTCCGGAGCCAACAGAGAGAGAAAGCCTTCTCCTGGAGCTGATGCCTACTGGATTGTGAGAGAATAAACTTCCCTTTGCTAAAACCATCCACTTGTAGTATTTCTGTTAGAGCAGCACTAGATAACTGAGACAATCACTTTGGGTAGAATTGACATTTTCACAATGTTGAGTCTTCCTATCCATAAGGAAGGTATATTTTTCGACTTATGCAGGTATCTTTTGGTTTCTTCAGAAGTGTCTTGTAGTTTTCATTGTATAGGTGTTTTATGTCTCTGGTTACAGTTATTCCTAAGTATTTTATCTTCTTGGGGGCTACTGTAAATTGTATTGATTTGGTGATTTCCTCTTCAAAGTTCTCTTTGTCAGTGTAGAGGAATCCAACTGATCGTTGTATGTTTATCTTATATCCTGATACTTTGCTGAAACCTTCTATTAGTTCCAGTAGTTTTCTTGTGGATTCTTTGAGGTTTTCTGTGTATAAGATCATATCATCTGCAAATAGTGATACTTTTACTTCTTCCTTACCAATCTGAAAGCCCTTTATTTATTTTTTCTAGCTTAATTGCTCTGGCTAGGACCTCCAGCACAATGTTGAATAAGAGTGGTGATAAAGGGCATCCTTGTCTGGTTCCCATTCTCAAGGGGAATGCTTTCAGACTCTCTCCATTTAGGATGATGTTGACCGTTGGCTTTGTATAAATGCCCTTAATTATGTTGAGAATTTCCCTTCTATTCCTATTTTGCTGAGAGTTTTTTTTATCATGAATGGGTGTTGGACTTTGTCAAATGAAAGGCCATAAATTTTAATAATAAATAAATAACTCTTATTCACTGATTTTATTCAGTTTCACGTTCTAATCTGAGAGATGACCGTACAAACAAACTATTAATATAGAATATGGTGTTAGAGTAGTGGAAAGAAGGGTTAGTTCTCCCTGGATGGTTTAGGGCTAGCCTCAGAGAAGTGAAGATTCTAATCCTGGTCCATGGAGAATGAGAAGAAAATGTCTAAGCCATGAAGAGTACATACCAGGTAGAAGGGTTTGAACAAAAGCATGGAAGTATGAAAGTGTATGATAGTTTAGGGGTGAGTATTATACTACGGTATGTGGAAAGGAAAGTGGCTGAACATGACTCAGGTTAAGTTGAAACAAGACTAGAGTCTGACCTTTATAAACAGGGAGTCATTGAATATTTTTAAGTAGAAGAGTCACATGATAGATCAGTGTTTTACAAAGTATTTGTCAGCAAGATAGAAAATGGAATGAATGGGAATGAATGAAAGACGAAAAAAGCAATTTAAAGCCTATTTTAAGAGTTGAGGGAGAAGCAATGATTTCTACGAAAGCAGGAGCCATAGGAATAGAGAGGAGGGAAGGGATTTTATAAACATTTTGGAAATATGGTAGCCTCTATGAGTTTCACTTCTGTAATTTGGCTGGCAAAGTATTCATACTAACCTTACTGAAAGAACTATGGATGCCGTGTGTATGTATATGTGTCATGTTTTAAAGCAACAAAATATAGAAATGCTGAAAATCAATATGAAAATATCAGGAAAAAAATAAATGAAGGCAGTAACATGAAAGATAAGCAGAGCTGTGATACTGAACCTAGCTTAATTTATCAAGGCCACGTGGGGTGTGAAGGGCAGAAGACAAAGCCCATCTAACACAAAGCAGGGCAGTCTAATAAGTAAATTCCTAATACAGCTGGACTCTCAAAGGGTTACACCCTGAGTGTAAGGGTCTAAGGGTGAACTGACAGTAAATCCTCTCTGCTCCCTCCACTTCCCCAACCTCGGGGAAGTGCACGAATTGCAAGAAATGTTCTCTCCCGCAAGAGCAGGGTATGGAAAATAGATAAATTAATTAAAAAGCCATCCCTGAATAGTTTCAACCACAAGCCTGTCCTAAAGGAGATTTTATAAGCCAAATTCACATCTTCTGGGAGCCCCGCTCTCCCCCCTGCCAAAAAAGCTCAAGCCTTCAATTTAACCTAAAGTGTTCCAAGACCAGCAATACTCCTGTATACACAGCAGAAGTAAACACAAATCCCCAATGGGGGAAGCCACCTACATCCTAGGCCTCACACAGAATCTTTCGAGGAGAATGATCAGTCAAATACAATGAAGCACATAAAGAAATAAGGTACCATGGGCAAGAACCAGCAGACACAATAGACAACATAAACAGGCCTATATAGATTTCAGATGTTAATATAATCAGACACAGACTTTAATGTAAATATAATATAAATTCAACTGTACTTTTAAAATGAATAATGTTTAAAGAAAAAAAGACAAAAAACTTCATGAAATAGAAAACTGTTTTGTAATACATCTTAGCCAATTTAGAAAGGAACCAAACAAAACTAGAAAAAAAAAAGATAACTGAAATTAAAAGCTCAATAGGTAGCTTTAACTGTAATCACAGAGAAGACAGAATTAGTGAAGTTATATTGGAGTTAGAGAAGCCCTTATTAAGGACCAGAATTTGGAAAGATCTAGAAGAGTATTTCAGGCAGATAGAAAGAAGACCAGGGGATTGAAGCATATCGAATGAGAGAGAAAATGGTAGAAGTTGAGGTCAAAGATAGAAGTAGGGGCTAGAACACATAGGACTTCATGCCATGTGAAGTTTGGGTATTATTATAAAAAGTGATGGGAGACCACTGGAAAATTGATTTGTAAAACAAAGTGTCATTTGCATTTTAAGAATAGCACTCTGACTATGCTACATAGAATGGATTGACTATGGTATGTAGAATGGATTGTAGGGGGAATGATAGTGGGAATGGAAAGACTATTACTATTATATGATAGTCCCATTGACAGCTGGTGGGTGTACTGATTAAGGTAGAAAAAGTGATGAATATTTAAATATGTGATTTATGGTAGAGGTGTTGGGAGAAAATTCTCTGTAGATTGCTACCACCTGCATGTCTTGCAAGCAGAGTCATTGTGGCCTTTATTCTGGACTATCTTTTTAAGAATACTTGCATAGTGTACAGCTTTGGAAGATAGAAATTGTGTCTCCCTTTGGAACAAAGGATAGGCACACTTACTGGTCATTATAAAGGGTTTGTATTCTCTAAGCTCAAGATTCCTTTGTGTAAAGCAATCCACTATGTGTGCCCTCTTTGTATTGTCCTTTGGGAATTGGGGCTTGGGAAACTCATTTAAGAAAATAAGATAGTCTGGCTATAAACCTGTTGCCCTTCAGTCAATTCTGACTCACAGCAACCCTATAGGGCAGAGTAAAACTTCCCCAAAGGGTTTCCAAGGAGTGGTTGGTGAATTCAAACTGCTGACCTTTTGGTTAGCAGCTGTAGCTCTTAACCACTGCACCACCATTGAGTAATAAAGTCCTTTGTTGCTAACTCAGAAGTCTCATATCTTCTGTCACCATCCATGAAACAGTAACGGGTTAACTTGTTAGCTTGCAAGTAGGGTAGAATCTCAGATCCTTCATAGTTCTTGTCAAGAGCTTTAGACTTACTGATGAAGTGGACAGTGAATATCAGAGATTCAATAAGAAATGAGACATTATAAGAGGTGAATTCCCAGTAACAGAAAACTCAAGATAGGGGATCCTTGGAAGCTCAAACAATTTGTGTAAGAGAACTTCTAGTAAGAGAAATCAGACCCTCGTCAGGAGTACAAGGGCAGAACTTTTATCCTGGAGAAGATGACTGATATGAGTTAGAACAAGAGTAATACAAGTGGGCTGGAATATTAGATAGGGTATCAGAAATTACTTAGAAAAGAGGGATCAAGAGAGAACCCCAGCTACGTGAACTAGGGCATACAGAGGAAAGGAACTCAGACAAGAAAACTCAGACAGAAATAAATGTAGGCATATGAGAGGATGAACAACGTGGAAAATATTAAATAAAGAGATTTGCGTCTTCTATGGTTTTATTTGACAAAGTGTGAAGAAAGTGGAGAGTCCGAGGAATACAATTGGTGCACTGTAGGGAGAATGTGAGGATAGAGCTCTGACCCAGGGGTTTGTACCCTGCTTCAGGTAAATAGCCCTGGTGGTGCAGTGGTTAAAGCGCTTGGCTGCTAACGAAAAGGTGGGTGCCAGACGCTCTGCAGAAGAAACATGTGTCAGTCTGCGTCTGTAGAGATTACAGCCTTGGAAACCCTATCAGGCAGTACTATTCTGTCCTATAGGGTCACTATGAGTTGGAATCGACTTGAGGGCTATGAGTCTGGGGGTTTTGTTTGCTTGTTTCAGATAAATAAGGAAAGTAACTCAATATTTAGCTTCACCAGCAGGGGAGGTAGATTGGGGCTGAAGTTGCTTAAGTATTTACCCTCTGCTTCAAATCTGGATTGATCTAAAAACTAAGGGTGTGAAATGAACAGGTCATGGCTAAAAAAGCCAGAGGTAGTGAAAGTGAAAGCAAGTAAAAAAAAATTCCTGCTTTTATGATTCCATTCTCTTCTTAAAAAGCCTCTAATATTTCTTAATACTGCATTCCATAAATCTTCCAAGTTTATTTCTCATTTCTACTTTTTCTGTGTTATAAACACGCAATATATACAACACTATGCCGCGAGACCCTTTTGGCCATCTCTATAACATTTTTCCCTTATAAAACATCCATTTCTTAAATAAGTTATCAGATGTTATCTGTTAGGACTGCTTGCAGCAGAAAGCAGTAGTGTACCCAATTAACTCTGCCTTAAGCAATACAGGCATTTGATTATTTCACACAAGAAAAGTGAAGGTAGGTGGTTCCAGGTTTCATGAAGCAATGCAACAGTATCATCAAGGACTCTGGTTCTTTCTGCCTTTCAAGTCTACCATGTTTTACTGTCCTTAAGCTTGTTCATAATCTCATGGTAACAGTCTGGCTGCCACTGCTCCTCACTCAACAGATTCAAAAGCCAGAAGAAAGGGTGATAGTGAAAGACCTTTGTCTCACGAGGCTGTCTTTTCATCTGGGGTAAAATTTTCTTTTCCAGAAGCAATAGACTACCTCTGAAAAGGACGTCATGTTTGATAAAAGTAGAGGGCCTACAAAAATGAGGGAAACCCTCGATGAGATGGATTGACACAGTTGCTGCCACAGTGTATTCAAACATACCAAGGCTCACGAAGATGGCGCAGCGCTGTGCAACATCTCGTTCTGTTATATATAACGTTCCCATGAGTTGGGGCTGACTCAACAGCAACTAAAAATAACAACACATCTCTTTGGCTAGAATTAAGTTCATATACATTAGCCAAAGGTAGGTCACATGCTTACTTCAGGTCAATCACTAGCAAAAGGAAAAGGGCTTACCATAGTTAACATACGCCAGTGTGTCTCAAACTTCGCTGCACATTGAAATCACCTTAAAAATTACCGGTGTCTGAGTCTCATCTACAGAGATTCCAACAAAATTGTTCTGGATGCAGCCCAGGCATCAGATTTGTTTGTTTTTAAGTTTCCCAGGTAATTCCAATGTGCAGCCAAGCTTGAAAACTACATCTAAAAGACCAATCACGATCCCCTAGAGCTGCAAGAAGGGCCTAGCTTTACAATCTCAAGGCCCGTCAATTGCCAACTTATCGAAGCTGAGGTAGAAAAATGGCTGCTGGTAGCCTCAGATTCATACCCTTTCAATTTTGCCAACCCAGTAGAGAAAACCTTCTCTTTCTCAGTATTTCCAGTAAAAGTTCAGATTTGAGTCTCATGCACCTGTTTTTGGGTATGTGCCATCCTTGAAACGATCATTACGGCCAAAGTGATAGAAAAGAATGATGGGCCAATCTTGGGTCATGTTCCAGGAAAGGAAATTAGTGCCCAGAGGAGCCAAGTTGACTGTGAGTGTGATGGGGTAGGGATTATCCCCAAAAGGAAAATATAGGTGCTGTTACTAGAATACAGAAGGAGGCGGGGAGGCTCACCACCACTCAATATATATGTATTTATTGAACAAATTAGTGGAAGAATGATATTTATTCCTTATCTTTTCCACTACAAAGCAAGCAAAGGGAATAATTAGCACACTTCACTCTCATTTAATCTAAGTTCCATTCTCCAGAGGGACTCTCTACTGACTCTCAAGACATGGATCTGTGAAATAAAATTTAGTTTTTCTTCATGTGTATAGGATGATTATTTCTATTCTCAGGCAGTGAGCTAACTTCCATTACATTTAAAATAAGGACAGTTGTACGAAGAAGGCACATACATTTAGTAGGAAATAAAATAAATTATATTTTATCTGAGTTTCAACTCTTTAACCATGATAGTGTAAACTGTGCATCTACAATTGTCACATACTCTATATCAGGGAATATCATACCACATTATTAACAGTTTTTAGTAAGCAAAAGTACTTTCACCTGAAATAGTTATTATCTTCACAACCAAATCAAAGAATTACTTTATTGCTGACTTTTTTAAAAAAATTCAGTAAGTTCTCATTGCCTGTCTTTGCAGTCTGTTTGAACTCTAATATAACACTGAGATTACAACCTCAGCAGGAGTTGAGCTGCAGGAATACCGGAGGACAGCGTGTTGAACAGTCAAGAAGAAATAAATGTTAGGAAGCCAGAAGCATGTCACTAATTCTATATCCTGACTCTGTGACTCTCCACTTATGGATTAACCATTAGCTTCAAGATAATTGCTTTGCCTCCTGAGGTTTGTTTTAGAAGAGATTTCCAGAATACATACAGATAATCGTTTTCATAGCAGCAGCTTACCTAATAGGGCAGTGGGGTTGTTCTTACAAGCCTCCAGGAAGGAAGATGGGATGAAAAAATTTGGTCTTTTGAACATTACTTGTGACGCTCAATCCAAGACAGGATGTGAAAGGAGAAATGCTGATGAGTCTTGAAACTTGTTTCTTTCTTTCTTTAGTTTATTTATGTGTTGTTTTTAATATAACAGATGAAGCATATTCTTGCTAGTTCGCATTGGTCTATTGACTCCGAGCAAACAGCAAGGGAATCCAGGGTTTCATTGTCTTGTTTCTAGTATTCTGGGTATCCTTAAAGGGAAGACAACCCTAGGGTCAAAGTTTCAGTGCTTCTTAGAGGTATTTGTGGAAGCCCTGGAGGGGTGGAGAAGCAGGCAATCATCTTGAAGATGGGGGAAGGGGCGGGGGGAGAGGGTAATAACAATATATGAGACATACAACACAGGAACTGAATTATAAGGTCTTCAATCCCTGATGTTCTAAAATATCAAATTAAGTCCATGTTATTCAGTTAATTCCAACCAAGGAAACTTTACACATAATCCTCTAATCTTGTACGTGCATGAGAGGACTGCATTTCTATTTCCCTTTTTTCTTTTTATTGATTGAAAATTTATGAAAGACAAAAGTACACAAAGGAGAGTATATTGTTTCACATTCCTACCACTCAGAATTAAACAATCGTAACGTATTTCCTTCTTCCTTCCTCTCTCTCACCCTCCCTTCTTTCCTCCCTTCCTTTCTTCTATTTTCCTTCCTTCAACTTAATTATTCTTTTGTTTTTTAAATGATACAGACTCATTATAAAGAATTCAAATAATGCAGAAAGCTACAAAAGTAGAAAAAAAACTCACAACCAGAAATAACCATCCTTAACATTAGAAGGATATCTGATATCAGTTGAAGGATTTTTCTATGCATGTATAGAGAGATAACTACATAAGTTGAAATGCTCTTATAAAACTGGAATCATACTATAGATGCAGCTTTTGATATAAAAGTATTTAATTTTACTTCAATGTTAAGAGAAAGAAAGCTGAAATAAAAGAGAATGAGTTGTTGAACTTCTAATATACATATTTAGGTGTACACATACATACATACTTCTTAAGATATATTATTTCCTAAAAAAATTCTTCAAATGCTAAAAAAATAATTTATGAACAACTTTATAAGTTGATATTCTCATGACTTTAAAAATGTTTTATTGTGATTTTGGAGAAAATTACGTAGCAAATTAGGCTCTCATTTAACAATTTCTATACATATTTTTCAGTGCGTTGGTTACACTTTTCACAATGTGTTGGTATTCTCATTATTTCCATTCTGGTTGTTCTGGTTGTTTCCATTAATCTAGCTTCCTTGTGCCCCCTTACCATCTCATCTTTGGTCTAGGGTAAATGTTGACCATTAGATCTCATTTAGATTATTGTTTAGAAGAGCACAGTACTCGTGGATGATGTTTATTTTATGAGTCATTGCATCTTTTGGCTGATAGGTGATGCCTGGGAGTGGTTTGAGTTCCAAGTTTAAAGGGTAACCCAGGGTGATAGTCTCAGGGGTTCCTCTAGTCTCTACCAGTCCAGTAAGTCTGTGTTTTTTGGGGAATTTGAGTTTTGTTCTACATTTTTTTTCCCAATTCTATCTGGGACTATCTATTTTGTCCCTGGTTGGAATGGTTGGTAGTGGTAGCTGGACAACACCTGGTTCCTTTGGTTTCAAGGTAGGTAAAGCTGTGGTTCGTGTAGACTATTAGTCCTATAGACTAGTTTCTTCTTTGAATCTTTTGTTTCCTTCTTTCTCTTTTGTTCCAGATATGTGGAGACCAATAGCTGTATCTTAGACAGCTGCTTGCAAGCTTTTAAGACCCTAGACACTACTCACCAAACTAGGATGTAGAACTTTGTCTTTATGAACTATGTTATGTCAATTGACTGAATTGCCCCTGAGACAATGGTCCTAAATCCTCAAACCAAGTAACCCAATCCCACAAGAAGTTTCCGTTATGTCTAAGAAGTATCCATAACTGTGCTTTATTTTATATATGAATATATACACAGCACACACAAACCTGTATATACATTTGACTACAGAAACACCTATACACATGCACTGTATGTGCATATGCACCTACCTATACAAATATTCCCAAAATCATTGCTGTTGAATCGATTCTGACTCATAGCAACCCTCTAGGACAGAGTAGAACTGCCCCATAGGGTTTTCCGAGGAGCAGCTTGTGGATTCGAACCGCTGACCTTTTGGTTAGCAGCTGCGCTCTTAACCACTGCACCACCAGGGCTCCATACACATATAAACATACATATCTGCCTATGTAACCACACACATATTTTTTGTTTGTTACAACCGTTATGGACCCCTGGTGGCCTAGTGGTTAAGAGTTCAACTGCTAACTGAAAGGTCAGCAATTCACATCCACCAGCCACTCGTTGGAAACCCTACGGGGCGGTTCTACTCTGTCCTAGAGGGTCGCCATGAGTTGGAACCAACTTGACAGCGCCTAACAACAACAACATTACTGTTGTTGCAAACTAGTATACGTTGTGACTTTTACCAAAATTGTCTCTTATTCTTGTGTACTTCTTAGTGTGATCATTCACCTTGGTCAAGTTGTGCTGACTTCACCTTTATTGAGTACTGCCTTACCCATCACCAAAACTAGCAAGTGTTTACTATCTAGAAAGCGATTCTCTCCCTCTCCCTCTCATCCCTCTTAATTGTCAAAGAGTGTAGCTTTCTATATGTATACCTATTCTTGTCTTTTTATACTAGTGACATCATATAGTATTTGTCCTTTTGTGACTGACTTATTTCACTCAGCGTAATATCCTTCAGATTCATCCATGTTCTAGTGTATTAGGAGAACTCATCATTATTCTGTATAGCTGCATAATATTCCTTTGTGTGTATGTACCATAGTTTGTTTATTCATTTGTCTATTGTGAATAATGTTGCAATGAATGTAGGTGTGCATATATCTGTTTGTGTCAGTGGTTCTAATTTTCTAGGGTATATACTAGGAGTGGGATTGCTGGATCGTAGGGTATTTCTATTTCCAGCTTTTTGAAGAAGTGCCATACCGTTTTCCATAGTTGTTGTTGTTAGATGCTGTCGAGTCAGTTCTGACTCATAGCAACCCTGTGTACAACAAAACAAAACACTTCTTGTTCATGTGCCATCCTCACAATCATTGCTATGTTTGAGCCCATTGTTGTAGCCACTGTGTTAACCCATCTCATCGAGGGTCTTCCTCTTTTTTGATGACCCTCTACTTTAGCAAGCATGGTATCTTTTTCCAGGGACTGGTCCCTCCTGATAACATGTCCAAAGTACATGAAACAAAGACTTGCCATCCTCACTTCCAAGGAGCACTCTGGCTGTACTTCTTCCAAGACAGACTTGTTCGTTCTTCTGGCACTTCATGATATATTCAATATTCTTGGCCAACACCATAGTTCAAAGGCATCAATTCTTCTTTGGTCTTCCTTATTCATAGTCCAGCTTTAGCACGCAAATGAGATTTAGCTTTTCCATTGTCTCTTTCCACAGATGTACTCTATTTGATTCCTGTGTTTTCCATTGGGTGATGTCCACCTGTACAGTGGCTGTTTATGTTGTTGAAAAAAAGTATTTGCAATGAATAAGTCGTTGGTCTTATAAAACTCTATCATGTTATCTCCAGTGTCGTTTCTATCACCAAGGCCATATTTTCCAACTGCTGATCCTTCTTCTTTGTTTCCAACTTTTACATTCCAATCACCAGTAATTATAAATGCATATTGATAGCATGTTTGATCAATTTCAGACTGCAGAAGTTGGTAAAAATCTTCAATTTTGTCATCTTTGGCCTTAGTGGTTGGTGTGTAAATTTGAAAAATAGTCATATTAACAGTTCTTCCTTGTAGACGTATGGATATTATCCTATCACTGACAGCGTTGTACTTCGGGATAAATCCTGAAATGTTCTTTTTGACAATGAATGCGACCTCATTCCTTTTCAATTTGTCATTCCTGGCATAGTAGACCATATGATTATCCGATTCGAAATGGACAATACCAGTCTACTTTACTCACTAATGTCAAGAGTATCGATCTTTATGTGTTCCATTTTATTTTTGAAGACTACCAATTTTCCTAGATTCATACTTTGCACATTCCATGTTCCAGTTATTAATGGATGTTTGCAGCTGTTTCTTCTCATTTTGAGTCATGCCACATCAGCAAATGAAGGTCTCGAAAGCTTTACTCCACCTACGTAATTAAGGTCAACTCTATTTTGAGGAGGCAGCTCTTCCCCAGTTGTACTTTGAGTGCCTTCCAATCTGAGGTGCTCATCTTCCAGCACTATATCAGACAATGTTCCACTACTATTCATAAAGTTTTTACTGGCCAGTTTTTTTAGAAGTAGATTTCCAGGTCTTTCTTCCTGATCTGTCTTAGTCTGAAAGCTCCACTGAAACCTGTCCACCTTGGGTGACCCTGCTGGTGTTTGAAATACTGGTGGCACAGCTTCTAGCATCACAGCAACACGAAAGCCATCACAGTATGACAAACTGACAGATTCTTGGTAGGCCCATGGATGGATTTATTTCTGGGTTCTCAATTCTATTCCATTGGTCTACGTGTCTGCCATTGAACCAGTATCAGGCTATTTTGATTACTGTGACTGTATTGTATGTTTTGAAATCAGGGAGTGTGAGGCCTCCTACTTTGTTCTTGTTCTTGCTTTGGCTATTCAGGATCTCTTTCCTTTTCATATAAAGTTGGGGATATGTTTTTCCATTTTGGTAAAGAATATTGTTGAAATTTGGATTGGGATTGCATTATATCTATAGATTGCTTTGGGTGATAGTGACATTTTCACAACGTTAAGTCTTCCAATCTAGGTACTTGGAATGTTTTTCCATTTATGAAGGTCACTTTTAGTTTCCAGCAATAGTGTTTTATAGTTTTCATTGTATAGGTCTTCTACATCCCCGGTTAGATTTATTCCTAGGTATTTTATGCTTTAGGGGGGCTATTGAAAATGGTATTGTTTTCTAGATTTTCTTTCGGAGTTCTCCTTGTTGTAAAGGAACCCAACTGATTTTTGATCTTGTACCCTGTCACTTTGCTGAACCTTCTCTATTAGATCCAGTAGATTTCTTGTGGAATCTCTGGGATTTTCTATATAAAGAATCATGTCCTCTGTGACTAGAGATAATTTTACTTCTTCCATTCCAATTTGGATACACTTTATTTCCCTTTCTTGTCTTACTGCTTTGACTAGGACTTCCAGTACAATATTGAATAAAAGTTGTCATAGTGGGCATCCTTGTCTTGTACCCTTTCTCAAGGGGAACACTCTCAGTCTTTTTCCATTGAAAATAATGTTGGCTGTTGGCTTTACATATATATCTCCTTTATTATGTTGTGAAGTTTTTCTTCTGTATGTATTTTGCTGAGAGTTTTTTTTATCAGGAATGTGTGGTGGATTTTATCAAATGCTTTTTATGCATCAATTTCTTTTGTTTTATTTGTGTGGTGAATTACATTAATTGATTTTCTAATGTTGAACCATCTGTTCATTCCAGGTATGAATCCCACCTGATCATGATGTATGATTTTTTTTGATACACTGTTAAATTCTGTTGGCTAGAATTTTGTTTACTGTGCTTTAGATGAAGGTTTACAGAGCAAATTAGTTTCTCATTAAACTATTAATACACATATTGTTTTGTGACATTGGTTGCCAATCCCTTGATGTGTCAATACTCTCCTCTTCTCGACCTTGGGTTCCTATTACCAGCTTTCCCCTCTCTTCCTGCCTTCTAGTCCTTGCCCCCGGGCTGGTGTGCTCAGTTAGTCTCGTTTTGTTTTATAGGCCTGTCTAATCTGAAGGGTGAACCTCAGGAGTGACTTCATTACTGAGCTAAAAGGGTGTCCGGGGGCCATATACTCAGGGTTTCTCCAGTCTCTGTCATGACAGTAAGTCTGGTTTTGTGTGTGTGTGTGTGTGTGTGTGTATGTGTGTGTGTGTGTGTGTTTGAATTTTGTTCTACATTTTTCTCCAGCTCTGTCCTGGACCCTGTATTGTGATCCCTGTCAGAGCAGTCAGTGGTGGTAGCTGGCCACCATCTAGTTGTGTTGGACTCAATCTGGTGGAGACTGTGGTAGTTGTGGTCCATTAGTCATTTGGACTAATCTTTCCCTTATGTCTTTGGTTTTGTTCATTCTCCTTTGCTCCAGATGGGGTGGGACCAGTGGAGTATCTTTTAGTGGTGTATTACCTGGTTTTGGTATCAGGGTGATGCTAGCTTCATAGAATGAACTAGTGAGTATTACTTCTTTTTCTAGGTTTTGGAAGAGTTTGAGTATAATTGGTGTCAACTGTTCTCTGAATATTTGGTAAAATTCCCCAGTGAAGCCATCTGGGCCAGGGCTTTTTTGTTGTTGTTGTTGGGAGTTTTTTTGATGTCATCTTCTATCTCTTCTTTTGTTATGGGCATGTTTAGATTTTCTACCTCTATTGTGTCAGTTCAGGTAGAGAGTGTGTTTCTAGAAATTTGTCCATTTCTTCTAGGTTTTCAAGCTTGTTAACATACAGTTTTTCATAATATTATTTTATGATCCTCTTTATCTCAGTTGGATTTGTTGCAATGTCTTCACCTGCATTTCTTATTTTGGTTATTTGCAGCCTCTCATGTTTTTCTTTTGTCAGTTTGGCCAGTGGTTTGTCTGTTTTAATGATCCTTTCAAAGAACCAACTTCTAGTCTTATTGATTCTTTCTACTGTTTTTCTGTTCTCTATTTCATTTATGTCTTCTCTAATCTTTATTGTTTCCTTTCTTCTCTCAGTTTTGGTCTTCTTTTGCTCTTCCTTTTCTATTTGTTTGAGCTGTCGAGTTAAGTTATTGATTTTGGAGCTTCCTTTTCTTTAATGTATGCATTTGTTGCTGTACATTTCCCTCTAAGCACTGCTTCTGCTGTGTCCCAAAGGTTTTGCTATCTCGTGTTTTCATTCTCATTTAATTTTAATCTCACTTTTGATTTCTTCTATCACCCAACAGTTTCTTAGTAATATGTTATTTAGTTCCATGTATTTAATTTGTTTTCCTTGTTGTTCATGTTATTGATCGTATTATTATCATGGGCTTGATTTATGGACTAAAATATGTCTGTTATGGAGAATATTCCATGTGCCTCGGAGAAGAATGTGTATTTTTTTGCTGTCAAGTGGTGTGTTCTATATATGCCTGTGAGGTCTAGTTGGTTGATAGTGTTTTTTAGGCCTTCTGTATCTTTGTTGATTTTCTTTCTAGTTGTTCTGTCCATTGTCGGAAGTGGTGTGTTAAAATCTCCTACTATTATTGTAGATCTTCTATCCGAAGGACTCCCTTCAATTCTGTTAGAGTTTGTTTTATAAATTTTAGAGCTCTGGCATTGGTTGCATAAATATTTATAATTGTTGTGTCTTCTTGTTGAATTGACCCTTTAATCATTATGTAGTGTCTTCTTTGTCTCTTTAATGGATTTTGACTTAAAGTCTATTTTGTCAGATATTAATATTGCCACTCCTGCTCTCTTCTGCTTACTGTTTGCTTGGTGTATTTTTTTCCACTTTTTAATTTTTAACCTGTTTATATCTTTGTGTCTACGTCATGTCTCTTGTAGACAACATATTGATGGATCATGTTTTTTTATCCATTCTGCCACTCTCTGCCCCTTGACTGGTGCATTTAATCCATTTACATTTAGTGTGATTATCAATAAGTATGTATTTATTGCTGTCATTTTGTTGCACTTTTTTGTGATGTTTATGGTTTTTATGTTCTTTACTTTCTATGATGACTTCTTTTTGTATGTGGATTTCTTTTCCTTTCATTTGTTATTGTTGTTTTTGTGTTTGCTGAGACTTTTTTATTTTCTTTTTCTTAGTTTTGATGTGTAAATTTATTACTTTTCTTTGTGGTTACTCTGAAATTTATATTTATCATCCTAAATTTAAAACAGTCTGTTTTATCTCGATATTGTCTTAACTTCCTCTCCATATGGAAATTCTATAACTACACCATTCATTCCTTCTTTCGTTTTTGAGCTGTCTTTGTTTGCTTCTTTGTATCTCTGATTCATTCCCTTTAATCAATTTTGTAGCTTTCTTTTACTTTCTTAAAGTCTTTTTCTGGCTTGGTATTTAGGTGATGCTGTTGTGTGTCTTTATCTCAGGTTCTAGTCTGATGTTGTTGGTTGGTTTTCTATACAAAGGACTCCCTTTAGTATTTCTTGTAAGGCTGGTCTGGTGGTTACAAATTCTTTTAATTTCTGCTTATCTGGGAATGTGCTAATTTTGCCCTCATTTTTGAAAGACAGTTTTGCTAGATATATGGTTCTTGGTTGGCAGTTGTTTTTTTTCAGGGTTTTGTGTATGTTATCCCTTTGCCCCTGCTTACATGGTTTCTGATGCTGTATCAGCACTTAGTCTCATTAAGGCCGCTTTGTGGGTGTTATTTCTCTTTGCACACACACTGTGCTTCTATGTCATTAGGCATGTATGGTTTCTCTGAGAAGCCCAAAATGGTCACACTGCTCTGCTCAGCAGGCAGGGCGTGGTTAATATGCGAATCTCTGTTTTCTCACTGTCCTTGTTCTTCCCTTTCTTCCAATCAGTGCTCAGTCTGTTTCTTCAACTCTCTGTTTGATGTTCAGGGATCCGAGGTCATTTTTTGTGTCTGTTTTACTTAGTTTCTCAAGTCTTTGCTGTCAGCAGGTCATTACACATGTATCTAAAGCACCATGTTAACTGGAACTCCTTGTCATGGCTTTTAAAAACAATCCCTTTTAGACAGTAGAAATTGATGCTTTGTTACAGAAGATGGGGACATGAGCCCCCTCACAATATCTCTTTTCCTCTTTCCTTCATGGATTTTTGATATTTATATTATTGTTTTTATATTGCCCAGATTTATAATGTTAACATTCTCTTCTGTAGAACACACTCCCATTCTTACTGATTTTATATTTCAATTTACTTAGTGCTACCATCAGTTCTACAGTCACAGCTTCTCTATTCTCTATTCTGTATTTTTATTTCATTCTTAAAGGCTAGATTTCATAGTTAAGTAATTTTTCTCAAGAAAGGTTCTTAGGGCTGTATTATTTTCTTTATCATTGGGAATTCTGCCTGTTGTATCTATATTTAAAAGTTTTGACTGGCTATAATAATTGTGGGTCATACTTTTCTTTGCCATAGAACTTGGAAAATATTATTTCAAACAAGCAATATTGCTTCAAATATTTCTTATAGCATTCAATTTTGCTGTAAATTAGATTTAGAGTGGAAACTGATTTTCTCTCTGTGTAGATTTGCATTTTTTTTAACATGTAGTTCAAAACTCAATAACTTAACTGAGGTGTATGTTTGATTTCAGATTTTTGTATCAAATTTTCCTGAAATAGAGTCTGTATTTTGCAAATATAATTTTTTACTTCGTTATAGAAACATTTTCTTGTATTATATTATCTACGAATATATATTCTATTCCTTTTGTTGGTTCTTTACTTGAGAGATAACAATTATCTTTATTTTGTATTGATTTCATTTGTTTAATTTCAACTGCCATATCCTTTTGCATTTCATTTTGCTGTGTAATCACATCTTTAAGCTTTTTATTATTATAGTTTTGATATTCTTATTAAGGTGAACAATGCAAAGCCCTTGGGGGAGTCTCCTTCTGTGTTTTGTATTTTATTCTTTTCTGGCTTGATTTTGTCTTTTAGATGGTTCATTCTTATCCTTTTGTTTCATTTTTATTGGTTTCTTGCCATTTTATATTTGCACTTTGCAGAGTTGTGGTGTTTCTTTTTGTAATGTTCATGCGTGGGTGACTGTCTTTACTCTATTTGCTCTGATAATTTGTGAGGGATTTCATAACTCCCTTTCACAATCTGAGTTTTATGTTTCTTTTTTTTACTTCCCACTACAACTTGAGATTCTAGGTGTTCTTACCTTTTTTTCTTACCCTAAGAGAATAGTGGGGGAGGGGAATAGTTCATTGGAGTTTGTGTACAAGCTGTGTTAGATGACCTGGGGTCCTGTGCTCTTTTCAGAGATTTTACTACATATACTGAACAAGAGTTCATTCCAATTAATTAGAGCTGAATACCATTTACACTTAGGAGTACTCTTGGTCTTTGGATTGTTTTCTGTTTCACCCATTTCTCCCTTTCAGCCCTTCTACTGCCTGCCAATCAGAAGAGGAATAGGATAATAAAACCAATTCAATTTCCTTTCCTCCATATTTTCAAGTTTTTTTGGGAATTCTCAGATTTTTTTAACTCACCAGCATGTTTCTGGAAAGTTGATGACTCGATTATGAGCCAAGCTATGTATTTCATCATCACTTCATTCCAGAATCATCTGTCTTATTGCAATACATCATGCCTCTTTCACTTTAATGAATTTTTCTTTTGTTGATATTTACATTATTTGAAACTATGAGAGGCAGCTATACTAGAATGGTGAAAGGTGTCAACTCTGGAGTTACACTGTCTGGCTCAAGTCTCTGCCACTTGCTTGCTGTCTTAGGCTGGGTTCACTAGAGAAGCAAAACCAGTAGGGGTGGGAGGGGGAATATGTATATATATACGTATGTATATATATATATAGAGAGAGAAAGATATTTATATCAAGGAAATGGCTCACGTGTTGTAGAGGCTGGAAAGTACCAAGTCCATGGGTCAGGCTGGAGGCTTCTCCAGACTCACATAGCTGTAGAGCTGATGAACCCAAGATTGGCAGGTCAGATGGCAGGACTTTGACTCACAGGCTGCAGAGGCTGACAAATACCAAGATCGGCAGGTGAGCTGCTGGCTCAAATCCAAAGAACCAGAGGTCAGATACAGGATCTGGCACAAAAAAAAAGCCAGTGAGCTTTGCCAGAAAGTCCGCATATATTGGATGAAGGCCACACCTCCAAGGAAACTTCCTTTTAACTGAATGGGCTACTCATAGCAGATCTCATTATGGAGGTGATCATATTATATCAGATCTCGTTATGGAAGTGATTATGTCATTACATAGCTGCCAAACTACATCATAACTGCCAAACCACTGAGAATCAACGGCCCAGCCAAGTTGACACACAACCTTAACCGCTATACTCTCTAGAAGACTTAGAGTAAGATATTTAACTTCTGTGATGTGAGTTTCCCAGTCTGCCAAGTACATTCCTTAAAGGTTGTTATTAAGAATAAATCAGTTAATACATGTACAGGCATACCTTGTTTTACTGTGCTTTGCTTTATTGTATTTTTTACAAGTTGAATGTTTGTGACAACCCTGTGTCGAGCAAGTCTACTGGTGCCATTTTTCCAACAGCATGTGCTCACTTCATGTCTCTGTGTCACATTTTGGTAATTCTTGTAATATTTCAAACTTTTCATTATTATTATATCTGTTATGGTGATCTGTGATCAGTGATGTTTGATGTTACTATTATAATTGTTTTAGCGTGCCACGAACTGCGTCCATATAACAGGGCAAACTTAAACAATAAATAAATGTTGTGTGTGTTCTGCTCCACCGACCAGCCATTCCCTCGTCTCTCTCCCTCTCCTTGGGCCTTCCTATTCCCTGAGACATGACAATAATGAAATTAGGCCAATTAATAACCCTACAATGGCCTCTAAGTGTTCAAATGAAAGGAAGTGTTGCATGTCTCTCACTTTAAATCAAAAGATAAAAATTGTTAAGCTTAGTGAGGAAGGCATGTTGAAAGCTGAAATAGGCCAAAAGCTAGGTCTGTTGTGCCAAACTGTTAGCTAAGTTATGAATGCAAAGGAAACGTTCTTGAGGGAATTTAAAAGTGCTACTCCAGTGAAGACATGAATGATAAAAAAGTGAAACAGCCTTATTGATGATATGGAGATAGTTTTACTGGTATGGATAGAAGATCAAACCAACCACAACATTCCTTTAAGCCAAAGCCTAATCCAGAGTAGGGCCCTAACTCTCTTCAATTCTATGAAGGCTGAGAGAGGTGAGGAAGCTGCAGAAGAAAAGTTTGAAGCTAGCACAGGTTGGCTCATGAAGTTTAAGGAAAGAAGCTGTCTCCATAACATAGAAGTTCAAGGTGAAACAGCAAGTGCTAATGTAGAAGCTGCAGCAAGTTATCCAGAAGATCTAGCTAAGATAATTGACGAAGGTCGCTATACCAAACAACAGATTTTCAGTGTAGGCGAAACAGCCTTATATTGGAGGACGATGCCATCTAAGACTTCTCATAAGTATTAGTCAGTAAAAAACTCTTCTAAATCTGCCACCTTAAACCAGAAGTCTCTGGCCCTATGTTTTAAGTCAATGTTTCCTAATCTTTTTGAGTTTATGACACATATGTAGCCTGACTAAATAGTACAACGAGCTAACTCAGAGATAGTATCCATTGGTCTAAGCTTTCTATTTGCAAACTCCCCCAAATCATGTAAATATGCCATCATTGTCCTTCTTGTCTTGCTTATCTCATTCTTTTCTCAAAAAACTCTGATGAACGTTAACAATGAAGAAATTCATGACTTTTGGGTATTTTATTAAACATTTAACAACAGCTGGCATAATGTAGGCATTGATTAATATTTACTGAATTAGGATATCTAAGATTTGATTTACACTTTTTGGGTTATTCATGGCCCTCTGAAGATCATTTGGAATCCCTTGGGTGGCACAGACAGTTAACGTGCTTGGTTGCTAACCAAAAGGTCGGAGGTTCTAGTTCAACAGAGGTGCCTTGGAAGAAGGGCCTGGCTATCTACTTTTGAAAAATCAGCCACTGAAAATCCTACAGCGCACAGTTCTACTCTGATATACATGAGGTTGCATGAGTCAGAATCCCAGCACAACTGGTTAAGGATCATTTAAGAGTATACACTATTCTTGTATGTATTTATTGTGCATCTTGAAAGAATCAATTAAACTAGTTATCTAGATATCGTTTTTAATTGTTGCATAAATTTACATGGTATCATTATATATATGTATATTTGGAGTTGTATTTCAAAATATCTCACCTATGCCAAGGATTCTCAAATACTTGGCCCTAACAAGTGTGCCACAAATGGGTTACATATGGTCAGTGTTACTGGTCCTTCCCAGGTGTCTAGGCTGAGTTTGGAAAGCTGGAAACCCCTGCCCTTTGCCCTCTGCTTAGCCCTACAACAGTAATGATTTTCTGTGTGTGCCGTGATGTGGAGTAAGTTGGAAAGAATCAATCGATTCTGTCAAGAGGTAAATTATACTGAAAACTTGTTGCTGTTAGGTGCTGTCGAGTCGTTTCTGACCCATAGCGACCCCATGTACAACAGAACAAAAACTGCCCAGTCCTGTACCATCTTCACAATGGTTGTTGTGCTTGAGCCCATTGTTGCAGCCACTGAAGGTTTTCCTCTTTTTTGCTGACCCTCTACTTTACCAAGCATAATGTTCTTCTCCAGCAACTGATCCCTCCTGATAACGTGTCCAAAGTATGTGAGAGTAGTCTCCCCATCTTTGCTTCTAAGGAGCATTCTGAAAAGTCGGAGCTCTCAAATGGATTCATGAACCCCCAGCTTTTTTTCCCTGATGGTGTATATCTCAGACAAATGATAGGCTTGAAAAGGTCCACCAAAAGTCAAAAAAACAAAAACAAAAAAAACTTGTTACTGTCAGTCAATTCCGACTCATTGTGACCCTATAGGACAGAGTAGAACTGCCCCATAGGGTTTCCAAGGAGCGGCTGATGCATTCGAACTGCCCACATTTTGCCTAGCAGCCGTAGCTTGCCACAGCTCTTAACCACTGTGCCACCAGGGCTCCGAAAAGGTCCACAACATCCCTGAAATGGTGGGCAAAGTTTGTGAGTATAAGTGTTTTTTTGAGGCAAGGGTCTGCAACTATTACAAAATCACAAAAATGTTTTTCAAAGTGCAATTTGAGGCCCAGAATCATATGAAAAAAGTGTTGTTAAAAATACAGATTCTCAGAAGCCACCTTAATGAGTATTAAATCCTTTTAAATGACTAAAGTAAAATCCTTTACTTAGGTCCAAAACATTTTTTTAAATTGCAAAATGCTGAAAAAATGTCAATCATTTTTATTATTAAGTTGAGGTTCTCGATAGTGCTTGTTTAGTGGCAAAATGGAAGAAAAAAAGCATTGATAGTTTATATTTGACAGTAAGTCAGACAGTAAGTATTTATTGATAATATAAAAAGGCCATCGAAAATGTCAAGAAAATTTTATGTTTCACTAAGCAGAAGTTTTATACATAAATGAAAAGAGAGGAAAATTTCCTTCTACACTTCACAAATTATATCACACTTAACAGTGCGTTCACTCTTAGAGACTTTGAATAGAAGTTATAGGAAGACTAACTTCAACTCATAGAAAGAAGAACTTTCAGTCAAAGCTGCTTAAAGATGTAATGGGTCATTTTGGGAAACAGTAAGTTTACAGTTCACTAGACGGGCTCAAACAGAAGGGACAAGATCACTTATAGGAATACTGTAAAGGGAATCCAAGCCTCATTGGGATTACACTATTTTAATTACTTAGGTTCCCCTTCCATACCAATTTTGAAAACTAATTGTTTATATGTTGAAAAAGTATCACATGCTTATTGTAGAATATTTGCAAAATATACACCATCAGGGGAAAAAAAAGAAAAAATACTTTAATCCTATGTCACCCATAGATAATCCTTTTGAACATTGTATTTTCAAGCCTTCCAGTCTTTTTAATAGACATATAAATATGTAGAAATATTTTTTACAAAATGGAATTATATTGTGCTTAGTTGTTTATAAATTGCTTTTTCTATGCTAATAAATATTATTTTAGAATATTATTCTTAGTGTCTACTTCTTATTTCATCCAATAGTCATGTGTCAGTACTCTATTTAGCCACTTTCAGATAGAGAATGTTTAAGTTCTTACCTTTTTTAAAATTACAGACAACATTGCAATAGACATCCATGTAGTCAAAGCTTTGTACATACCTGTATTAATTATCTATTGCTGCATTAATAAATTACCCCAAACTTAATGGCTTAAAATAACAATAAATACTTATTATCCTCATATTTTCTGTGGGTCAGGAGTTAGAGAGGCGCTTAGCTGGGTAGTTCTGGCTCAGGGTCTCTGGTAAGGTTGTAATCTAGACGTCAGGCAGGGTTGTAGTCATTTGAAGACTTGACAGAGGCTGAAGGCTTGATTCTCATGGCTAGCAAGTTAGTGCTGGGTTTTGGCAGAAGGCCTCAGTTCCTCCCCTTGTGGGCCTCCCTACAGACTGCTTGAGTGTTCTTACAACATGGCAGCTGGCTTTCCTCAAGAGTGAGTGATCTGAGAGAGAGAAAGCCAAACAGAAGCTGCTCTTTTTATAATTTAGCTCTGGAATTCATATTACATCACTTCCGCCACATTCTATTTGTTAAAAGGAGTCACTCAATCCAGCCCACATTCAAAAAGCGGGGAATTAGGCTCCATCTTTTGAAGGGAGAAGTGTTAAAAAAATTTTGTGTACACGTTTTAAAACCATAACAACAGTAATCTTAAAATAAATTTCTAAAGATGGGACTTGAAAGATCAAAGGATATGGGACATGTGAAAGCTTTTTATAAGGAGCCCTGGTGGCACAACGCTTAAGCGCTCAGCTGTTAACTGAAAGATTGGTGGCATGAACCCACCCAGAGGCTCCTCAGGAGAAAGACCTGGCTATCTGTTCCCGTAAAGATTACAGCCTAGAAAACCTCATGGAGCAGTTCTACTCTGTTATACGGGGCTGCAACGAATCAGAACACCAGCAACACAAGCATAACCAGCAACAACAACAGCACTTTTTATACATAGTTCTGAACTGCCCTTCAGAAAGTTTGTACTAATTTATACTCTGATAGTGGTATAGGAAACCCTGGTGGTGTAGTGGTTAAGAGCTATGGCTGCTAACCAAGAGGTTGGCAGTCCAAATCCACCAGGTGTTTCTTGGAAACTGTGGGGCAGTTTCAATCTGTCCTATAGGGTTGCTATGAGTCAGAATCGACTCAAAGGCAATGGGTTTGGTTTGGTTTTGGTTTTACAGTGGTATATGCACGTTCCTATTTCCCAGAGATCTAGACAACACAAAGCATTCTTTTTACAGCAGGGCCTCTGATAGTTCAAACGGTACTTTGTGAGCATTTACAAAAGGTGCTTCTTCCTTTGGGCAGACGCAGCCCCCCTGGGGTACATGGCTTGGCAAGAGGAGTACCAACCGGATTTCAGTTTCCCTGCCTCCTAGGCCAGTAGCCGTTGTGCAGGTCACCACCTCCACAACCATATGCAGCAGCCCTATTTAAAGGGTCTTTTTTTTTTGCCCCTGAACAAAACTAAAGTGCAAATTTGTCTTTTCTTCTCTTTAAAGCAAAATTTTATTTTTCTACTCATTCTAATAATTAAAGAATGGCCCCTGCCTAAATTTGTAATTTAAACCTATTATTATGTATACCTGAAAATAATTAAACTTTAGTTTCTTAACAGTATATTCTGTAAACATTTTATTAAACTGGGCTGGGTTGCTCACCCTGCCTGCCCTGTCTAAGCCAACCTCCTGAACAGGGATACGATTGTGTCCTGGTATTACGACAAAACTGACAGTAGAAGTGACTTTCAGTCTGTTTTCATACAGATATGATTGTAAAATGCTAGCCAGGCAAGTCAAGTACGTACATATAAGTATCAGTTGCCCTTGACCAAACTCAGTGTCTTAGTTATCTAGCGCTACTCTAACAGGAATACCACAAGTGGATGGCTTTAACAAAGAGAAATTTATTTTCTCACAGTCTAGTAGGCTAGAAGTCCAAAGTCAGGGCATCAGCTCCAGGGGAAGACTTTCCCTCTCTGTCGGCTCTGGAGGAAGGTCCTCGTCATCATCAGTCTTCCCCTGGACGAGGAGCTTCTCTGAACAGGAGCCTCGGGTCCAAAGGACACACTCTTCTCCCAATGCTCCCTTCCTGGTGGTATGAGGTCCCCAATTCTCTACTCGCTTCCCTTTGCTTTTATCTCTTGTAAGGTAGAAGGTGGTGCAGGCCACACCCTAGGGAAACTCCCTTTACATTGGATCAGGGATGTGACCTGGGTAAAGGTGGTGTTACAGTCCCACCCTAATCCTCTTTAACATAAAATTACAGTCACAAAATGGAGGCCAACCACACAATTCTGGGAATCACGGCCCAGCCAAATTGATACACACGTTTTTGGGGGGACAAAATTCAAATCATGACACATAGCTTTTTTTTTTAATTTTTATTTTCTGTAAAGGGAGATGGGATAAACCACAAAACTGACCGTGAATCCTATACCTGCTACAACTTTCCATTTGGACTCTGGCACTTATCTTTCATAAAATACACAAGCATATTTATGCTAGTTTATGTAAGAACACAACAACTTATTCACATGTTTTCTATTAGGAATAAAACTTTTTGAATATGCTTAAACTATGATTTTTATGCTGTCTGAACCAGGCTGTAATTACCGTCCATTGTAACAAAACCCTCTCTGTTCTTGTGCAACATCAAACATCAATTTTTTCGGTCGGTTTTTACTGTTGAGTATTTTCATTTATCACTCATTGTGTATCCTTTTAAGATTAAAAAATTTCTTAATGATCTGACAGAGAAAGATTTTAAAATTAAAGTTCTGGGAACCTTGACTAATGTAAATGTGAGTGGTGTATAGTTTGACTATTTTAAGTGACTATTTTAAGTTATCCATTCAATTTAATCATAAACAGTAAAATTGTTTATGTGAGTATGTGGGTAGCACAGCTGAAGCCAGAAATATATTTGCTGCTTTCTACCTCTGATCTTGGGGTATGATATTATCATATTTCGTTCTTCATTGAATCTAATAAGAATAGTTTCATACATGGTGGTAGGTATTAAGAAGCAGCAAGTGCTCAGATTTACTTCCACAAGGTTTATGGGAAATGTAATTGAAACATTACTTAAAATGTAATTGCTTTTCTGTCAGAAAATTTAAAACTGAATAATCACTTTTCCATGCGTCAAATAACCATCTAGTTAAAAAAAGAAGTGGCAGAGTCACTAACAGTTAACAAAAATATATTCTTCTTATTACACAAGTAAAGATGAGTTCCATAATTTGGAAAAAGATAGTGGTAATGATTGCACAACGTGATGAATGTAATCAATACCAGTGAATTATACATGTAAAAATTGTTGAATTGGCAGATATTCTTTTATGTACAACAATAAACACACACAAAATGTGTTCCGTCCCGCCCAAAAAAATCATTCCTAAAAAACATGAAAGGTTAACTCTAAAAACAAATAAGAGCTAAATAATTTTTATGAAGGTGAACTAATTCTATTATGGCTAAAGCCTATTAACAGCTTAGAATCAATTCTTAAGTAGTCCCACTTGTTCATTAGATCAATAAAACCATATAAATTTTAATGGAAATCTCAATTCTCAATTTTTTTTTTAATTGTATTGTAAGAAATAGTCTGTCTCTAAAATGTTACTGTCCTTTCTAGTTGTCAACCTGGACTTTACATCAATAGAAAGAACAGGGTGAGAAAAAGCATTAAGTGGGCCAAGAGTGTTGCATAAATCAATTTCTGTTAAAGTGCTTTCTCATTTATCACCTTTGAAAGATCATTTAACAAAGGCTCTCTGACGTACCTTTTGTCAGAGTACCAGGTAAACTGCTGCTTAAGTCTTAGCTTAGTCTAGAAACTCAGTCTTAGGGAGAGAGGAGCAATCTTCAAACTTTAATCTATATGAGGAAATGAATTTATTTTGTTCAACAGCGAGCTTCTTTTTCTAAAATAAAAATATGTCACTTGAAGATTAGCAGTTTCATGTCTAGGGTGGGATCCACAGTGTGAAGCATGATCCAAGGTACTAAGATACTTAAAGCTTAAAAAAAAAGATGGGTAGATCACCGGAAATATCATTTCCAATGCAATCGTATAAAAGGTTTTATGTGGACTGTGAACCTGGAATATTTGGATCTTGTCGGGGAAAGTTGATCGCTGGCAAAGTTAACTGCTTTTTTTCTTTTTGTTTTTGTGTTGTATTGGTTCACAGGACTGAAATTGTACTTCAAAGTGAAGTGGAGATTTCAGATTTCTGGAGGGTACTTTACTTCTGCGAGGCATTTTTACCTGTTTAGTTCTATACATGTAAGTGACCGAAGTCCAAGGGTAAAACCAGAACGTTTAAGGAGATGCCACCTTTATCAAATAATCTTAATGCTTTGGGTAAATTTGTTGTAAGGGCAAAATATATCTGAATTTTTACCTCTATTTGACATCACACTTTTTGGCAGTGACACCTTGTGAATAGACCATATTAGAGGTAGGCAATAAATTGGAACACAAAAAGAAAGATCATGCCTCCTCCACTAAAACTGGCCACACCACCAATGCCTACAGGAACTTTTTCTTTTTTAATACCAGTTGAAATTTGGAAGGAAACAGAGAAAATCTTTTCTGTTTTATCACTTATGCTGGATGTAGAGTCGGGAAAAAAGAGCACCCATGGGGATTTTAATATTTCCGTTTAAATGAGAATATGAATACAGCAAGGAAACTCTGAGTGTGTAGGTGTGTGTGTGTCCATGTGTATGACATATATTTTCCCCCTCCAGAAGTAGCTATTGTTCAGAATCGGGGACGCATAGGATGGGATGCCACATAGAGGGAAATCTATTATCATAGACAAAACTTCCAGAATAAAATATATTGACTTTTCAATTCTTATTTATGTCTTGAAAATACTCTTTTTTAAAAAAGTATATATGTATGTACATAAATACACACACACACATATATATAGTACTCTGGCACATTCATCCAAAAATCCAAACCCATTGCCATCAAGTTGATTCCAACTCCTAGCGACCCTATAAGACAGAGTAGAACTGCCCCATAGGGTTTCCAAGGAGCGGCTGGTGGATTTGAACTGCCAACCTTTTGGTTAACAGCCAAACTCTTAACCACTACACCACCAGGGCTTCCTCTGGTACATTAGGCACTGAATAAATGTTTTTGAATACATTATAACCCAGATGCCTCCAGGCCCAGCAGCCTGCTATAATAACAGCAATAACTCTAATTTCACTGTCTCCTTACTCTACCTGTAGGAACTTCAGACCCCCTTAAAATCTCATGCAATTATTTCTGGGAGTTTGAAAGGAATGTCTTACACTAAAAAGCAGGACTGTCGAGATCTCTATTCTAGGCCCCTTGTCTTGATTTCTGCTGATTAGAAACTGCTTGAGGGGCTGATAACCAGTAGCACTGCCTCCAGGCCCAACAGGACTTTGCTAAGAATGCCATCTCCTGATCTTCTGAGGAGGGCTGCCAGTGTGGCAGCGCAGGACCATGGTTATGCCCTGAACAACCTCTGGGGACACCATTTCCATACACTCCAATGTGAATGGAACTCCCAGGAGTTGTACAAGAAGGTATCTCTGTTTCCACAGCCTCACATCCTCTGGGTATCAAAAACAGTGCTGTGTTCCCAGGAGTCCACCATGTATGGAGATGGGCATGTTGGTACAGAAATGGGACGACTGCTGTGTTCTTCTGCACTATGACACACTGGGACACCCAAGCAGTGAAGTAGTACTGCCTGTATCTTGTCCTTCCTGAAAACAGCAACCTCAACTTCTGGATACAGCCCCTCCATACATAAGGCCCAGTCACAAGTATAGTGGGACCAAGATTTGAAAAAGGTAGTTTGCTGTCCTTCTTATCCTGCCCCTAACCCCAAGTGCCCATGAAAAACTTGAATTCAACTCTTAGAGACCTAACGTGCCATTTATTAGGCATGCCTAACCCGTTGCCGTAGAGTCGATTCTAACTCATAGAGACCCTATAGGACAGGGTAGAACTGCCCCATAGAGTTTCCAAGGGGTTTCTGGTGGATTCAAACTGCCAACCTTTTGGTTAGCAGCCATAGCTCTTAACCACTATGCTATCAGCCTATATGGTTGATTTCTGGTTTGAGATCAAGCTTGGATCCTTGCCAGAATATGAATAAATGAGTGAGTGAATGAATTTTTGATATCCATACATAATCTTATTTAGCTATTTATTTTAAAAACTTGGTTTGTAGCAAGAATAAAGGCCTATGTGTGATATTAGTTGCTGTAGTGGAGTTTGAACCTAATCGCTCAACAGATCACTCCTCAATGTCTGTTGGAAAGGTAAGTTACTTATTCCCGTGTTTTCCATTTATTTGGACCCCCCTCTTTGTACGATCATTGAAAAGAAAAGCTTTGTGTTTGGGATAGAATCCTCACAAAAGTTCCTAATAAACGGGCCATTGAATGGACAATAGGAGACAGCCCCATGTGTGCTCTAGAGGAATTCTAATAATTTTCAGACCAGTTGAGTTCTGGCTTAGTTTGCTCCAACCGATGGAATACCTGATGATCTCAGAGCATCTTTAACATAAGGAATTTGCTTTTAATTTTAAAACACAGGTTTCATTACCCTTAAGCCACAGGGAGAATTGTGGTTTTCAATTTAAGGGTGAAATAATCCTTCAAAGCACCCTGTTTTTTCTAGAGAGTCTCCAGCCAGAGGCTACTCTACATTCACACACACCTACTCACCCCAAGGTCTTGCATCCAGCGAGTCTGTGGATGCATGGTTCTGAAGAATACAAAGGTATTTAGCTTGGCCATGTACCTAGTTTTTTATGCAAAGGTATTTCAATCAGACTCTGTTGTAGTTAGCTGCTGTCATGGCGCACCCACCTACGAGTGAAGGAATGCTGCCAGGTCCTGTGCCATTCCTGGATCAGTTGTGATCCATAGGGTTTTCATTGGCTGATTTTCGGAAGTAGATCACTGGGCATTTCCTCCTAGTCTGTCTTAGTCTGGTTGTTGTTGTTAGCTGCAGGTCAAGTTGCCCCCAACTCATGGTGACCTCATGTACAATGGTATTGTGATCTGTTGGGTTTTCATTTCCTGATTTTTGGAAGTAGATCGCCGGGCCTTTCTTCCTAGTCCGTTTTAGTCTGGAAGCTCCTCTGAAAACTGTTAAGCATCATAGAAGTACACCAGTCTCTATTGACAGGTAGTGGCTGTGCTTGAGGTACATTGGCCAGAAATTGAACTCAGGTCTCCTGCATGGAAGGCGAGAATTCTACCACTGAACCACAACAGAACCAGTCTCTCTAACCAAGAACCAAATCAGTTTCCTTGAGGGATTTCAATTCATGGCAACCTCGTATGTGTCAGAGTAGAACTGTTGTCCATAGTGTTTTTAATGGCCAATATTTTGGAAGTAGATCACCAGGCCTTTCTTCCGAGGCACCTCTGGGTGGACTCAAACTGCCAACATTTCAGTTAGCAATCAAGTGCATTAACTGTTTGCACCACCCAGGAACTCCTGTTGACATCCTAGCGAGAACCATGTCAATGCGGGCCCAACTTATCTTTCCAATTTCTTTTTCTAATATCTAGTGTCTACCTATACCCTATGCCCCAGTCAACACTAGACTTAATGTCATTGCCTGAATACGTCATACTTCACATTTCTGTGACACTGTGCCTGCTGTTCCTTCTGTCTAGAACGTTCTTCCTCCTTTTCTCTCGTCCTGCCATAACTACCAGACTTTAGGGTTACTCACAGATTATCAGTTTTTCATTTTTTGGGCACTTGGTAAGATTGCTTTTTCCCCATCCCATTTTAAATTAGATGTGATTATGTGACTTGCTTTGTCCAATGAAATATAAGCAGGGGTCCTATGTATAAGGCAGAAATTTCCTGAAAGAAATTTTGAGAGCAAAAGTTCCTGTGTTCCCTCCCTTCCCTGCTGTGATCATGTAGGTACATGTTAAGATGAAGCCTTTGTCACCGGGGTCTCTGAGTGACAACGATGAGCAGCAGTACCCTGTTAATCAGCATTGCCTGTGTAACATGAGTGAGATATAAACTTGAGGGTGTATGCTAAACCAACAGAAATCTGGGTGTTGTTTGTTACCATGGCACAACCTCGCCTACCTTGACTGGTATAATAACTCAACCCAATTCAAACGTTAGTTTATCAAAGAAGCTTGCCCTACACCTCTCCCACAAAGGCACATTAATCTCAACCCTCCCAGTGGCTTCATAATGCTTTGTATATAACTTCATTTTTACAATTACTACAGTGCATGGTGATTTTTGTTTACATGACTGTTTCCCCTATCACATTTTGAACACCCTAAGGGAGAGACCGTGTCTTAGCCAGCATTATTGTCTTCCCCTGCCTTCCATCCTGCCCCATTTTCAGGCACATCACTTGGCACATGGTTGACATTTAATGACTATTTTTAGAGGAATGGGAAAAAGACAACAGGAAACCCACTTTCCTCTTCTGGTTAGAAGAGGTTTTTTTAATAGTAGCTTTGCTCAAACAGGAGTCTCTGGGTAGTACAAATGGTTGATGTGTATGATGGCTAAGGTTGTGTGTCAACTTGGCTGGGCCATGATTGTCAGTGATTCGGCAGTTATGATGTAGTTTGGCAGCTGTGTAATGATGTAATCACCTACATAATGAGATCTGATATAATGTAATTGCCTCCATCATGAGATCTGATTCATATGATCACCTCCATGATGAAATCTGCTATGAGCAGCCAATCTGTTGAAAGGGAGTTTCCTTTGTGGTATGGCCTGCATCCAATATACGTGGACTTTCTGGCAAAGCTGGCTGGCTTTTGCTCACTCTGGATCCTTGTCTGACCTCCAGTTCTTGGGACTTGAGCTAGCAGCCACCAGCAGATCTTGGTATTCATCAGCCTCTGCAGCGTGTGAGCTAACAGCCTGCTGTCTTATCTGCTGATCTTGGGCTCCGTCAGCCTCTCCAGTCTGTGAGCCAGAGAGGCCTGCTGTCTGACCTACTGATCTTGGGTTCCTTTGACCCTGCAGCTAAGTGAGTTAGGAGAAACCTCCAGCCTGACCCACAGACTTGGGAATTTCCAGCCTCTACAACTGCATGAGCCATTTCCTTGATATAAATCTGTCTATCTATCTATCTATGCTTTGCCAGTTTTGCTTCTCTAGAGAACTTAGCTTAAGACAATGTGCTTGGCAGCTGACAGAAAGGTTGGAGGTTTGAGTCCACCCAGAGGCTCTTGGAAGTAAGGCCTGGTGATCTTCCAAAAAATCAGCCATTGAAAACCCTATGGGGCACAGTTCTACTCTGACATACATGGGGTCGCCATGAGTCAGAGTCGGCTCTACAGTAACTAGTTTTTTTTGTTGTTGTTGTTCAAACAGAGAAAAGAAGTTCCTCAAGTTATCAAGCCAAGCTTTTTATTGTTGTCTTTGATTGAAAAGTAGAGATGTATTGAAGTCATTTAAATATCTATTTTTTCCTGAAATAATTCCCAAGAGTGACATGAGCAGGGGCTCTTATCAGGAGAGACATTACCCCAAGAAAGGCAGTTTTGGTTATCCAAACGAGTGGCAGGGCTATTGGCATTCAGTGTCCCACAAGGAAAGGACAGTTCTACACAGTAAAGAATTTTACTGCATTGTACATGACTTTTGAATGTCTTACTGGACACTGATTTAGATAAACACTTGTTTATAATTATCTGATCCCATTTTATACATAGAGAGTTTTTTTTCTTCAGAGTTTCAATATACATTGATTTTTCCAGTAATGGAACTACTGATAAATAATTGTACTTTTTTATTTTTGGAACTTTACCAAGAGTTGCTCACCATTTTGGAAAATTGATGACAACATCATTCATGGTATTTGAATTCCACACATGTATCAAACTACATTATAATTGTCACAACTGGTAATTAGAGGTATAAGCTCAAGAACCTGATTATTTAATTAGGTCTTTTAGTGTAGTTGAATCAAAGTATTTACATATTGAATTATGTATTTTTTAAAAAATAAATTACTCTCTTTTTTCTCAGGTAAATTATAGTTAGAACGTTATATTAAGTATTTTTAAACATATGTGCTGTGAAGATATACTACCAATTAATTTAATTTCAGGATACTAAATGGGATAAGGAGTCCCTGGGTGGTGAAAATAGGTAAACACTCAACTACTAACTGAAAGATTCTTGGTATGAACCCATGCAAAGGTGCCTTGGAAGAAAGGCCTGGTGATCTGCTTCTGGAAAGTCTTAATCTTGAAAACCCTATGGAGTTTAGTTATACTCTGCAACACATGGGGTCACCATGAGTCAAAATCAATTCAACGGCAACTAGCATTGTATTGTACTAAATGGGGTACCACATGATGAGATTTAAGGATTTCAAAGGCAGTAAGTGGTAGAGTTGGGGATTTGAACCCACATAGCCATCTCCACAGCCTTGGCCTCTATTACTCCATACTGCCTTTCTTTCTTTAAATGAAATATTTTACTAAAAGACATCACGTATGTAGGGTGCCTTCCATGAAGTAGGCACTCAATAAATGTTAGTTTGCTTCCAGTTTCCTCTAGGATGGATTTCTGGAATTGTCTAGGCTAGAATGGTCTTCTGGCCCCGTTCTTGTAGGCCTCCCATCCTCCCTCCCTCCACCAAACCAAAACCAAACTGGTTGCCGTCAAGTAGATTCTGACTCATGGCACCCTATGTGTGTGGATTAGAATGTACTTCATAGGATTTTCAAGGCTGTGACCTTTCGGAAGCAGATTGCCAGGCCTTTCCTCCAAGATGCCTTCTGGTTAGTAGCCAAGCATTTAACCATTTGTACCATCCAAGGACGCCTCTTCCCTGCACAGAGCTGCCTAAATGCTTTGACACATATAACGTTACCACGAACACTTGAAACCAGAGTCTGTATGTTCTATTCATACATTGTAGTCATATATTGCATGTGTTATTGTGAAATCTATGCTCAAAAGGTACTTATTAAATGAAAGAGTAAATGACAATTGATATTTTAAAAAGATAATCTTCAGAAATGTTTAATCACAGGATTATGGTAGTGGTTGCACTACTATACACATTTGTCAAAACATTGCATTACATACTTAAATGCACAGATTTTATTGTACGTAAATTACACTTTAATAAAGCTGATTAGAAAATAGTTTAACTCTTAGAGAAGTGAAAAGAAAACTCCCTGTAACATATTTAATCACTGTGGGATGCTGAGGAGAGTTTTCTATTGCTAGAAAGGGAATCCAGTAGTATAATTAGGCCATCTATTGCATAAAGATTGTGTTTCTGGTTCAATCAAGATAATACAACAACTTGGGCTCAGTGTTTCCATGATTGATTTACTATTTCCTCTCTGCTGCATCTGTTATTCTGAAAACACTTTGAGTAAATTTTAATTTTAAACATGACTTACTAAATTTTCTAGGAAATAGAACCTCAATAGCACTGTCATATTGGCCATATCCATAATGCAATGGGCAGGAAACAGCATATTGTTTTACAGTTCCAAATAGTCACATATAGTGAACTGAATCAGCCATGTTAACATGGGCAGAAATGCTACATTAATGATGTGAAGTCTGTAGTAAGGAGACTCTTTCAGATGCTGTTATCTGTTATTGTCGGTCGGGACAAGGGAGGAGTTGAGGAGAGTGTTTTCAATAAGTAAATATTTTTTATAATATATTTTATTTTCGTCGTTGCTGAAAATATACACAGCAGAACATGTACCAACTCAACAATTTCTACATGTACAATTCAGTGACATTGATTACATTCTTTGAGTTGTGCAACCATTCTCATCTTCCTTTTCTGAATTGTTCCTCCCCCATAAACATTAACTCACTGCCCTTTAAGGTTCCTATCTAATCTTTAGAGCTGCTGTTGTCAATTTGATCCCATATAGATAGGTCTTAAAAGAGCACTCAAAACGGGCATTCTTTACTAGTTAAGCTAAAGTATTATTTGGTTTAAAGACTTCAGGGGATATTTTTAGTTTAAGCTTTAAAGATTATCACAGGTTCAGTAAGTAAATGTGTATGATTTTTTTTTAAGTTGTCAAACCCTAAAAATTAACTTTACTGTCTGTTATGGCTGTGAATAATCTCACTTAAGATTATGTCATTCAGCTTGGAAATACAAAATCATATCTAGTTAAAAGAATCAGTCATGAAAATAAATCTTGAAAGTATTTATGATACATGAGCAATTGTTTTTCTAGAATATTAATTCCTTCTGATGTTTGAGCTCATACTAACATGATGAGAATATAGTGTTCTAGATTGCGTCTTTTGTCTATAGTAATAGAATTACACATATAACTTTGTTAAAATTATATAGGACAAAATGATATATCATATACTGAATTCCTTTTTAGTGTCTCCATGAAATGTGGAAGACAACTACCTGGCCAACCGACTGGAAGAGATCCATATATATGCCTATTCCAAAGAAAGGCGATCCAACCAATGTGGAAATTATTGAACAATATCATTAATATCACATGCAAAGTAAAATTTTGCTAAAGATCATTCAAAAGCAGTTGCAGTAGTACATTGACAGGGAGCTGCCATAAATTCAAGCTGGATTCAGAAGAAGATGTGGAACAAGGGATATCATTGCTGATGTCGGCTGGATCCTGGCTGAAAGCAGAGAACACCGGAAAGATGTTTACCTGTGTTTTATTGACTATGCAAGGGCATTTGACTGTGTGGATCATAACAAATTATGGATGACATTGCAAATAATGGGAATTCCAGAACACTTAATTATGCTCATGAGGAACCTGTACATAGACCAAGAGGCAGTCGTTCAAACAGAACAAGGGGATACCGTGTAGTTTAAAGTCAGGAAAGGTGTGAGTCAGGGTTGTATCCTTTCACTATACTTGTTAAATCTGTATGCTTAGCAAATAATCCGAGAAACTGTAATATATGAAGAAGAACGTGGCATCAGGATTAGAGGAAGACTCATTAACAACCTGCGTTATACAGATGACATAACCTTGCTTGTTGAAAGCAAAGAGGGCCTGAGGCACTTACTGATGAAGATCAAAGACTACAACCTTCAGTATGATTTACACCTCAACATAAAGAAAATAAAAATCCTCACAACTGGACCAATAAGCAACATCATGATAAACAGAAAAAAGATTGAAGTTGTCAAAGATTTCATTTTACTTGGATCCACAAACAACACCCATAGAAGCAGCAGTCAGGAAATCAAACAACACATTGCATTGGGCAAATCTGCTGCAAAAGACCTCTTTAAAGTGTTAAAAAGCAAAGATGTCACCTTGAAGACTAAGGTGCGCCTGACCTAAGCCAAAGTGTTTTCAATGGCCTCATATGCATGCAAAAGCTGGGCAATGAATAAGGAAGACTGAAAAAGAATTGATGCCTTTGAATTATGGTGTTGGTGAAGGATATTGAATATACCATGGACTGCCAAGAGAATGAACAAATCTATCTTGGAAGAAGTATAGCCAGAATGCTCCTTAGAAGCGAGGATGGCAAAACTTCGTCTCACATACCTTGGACATGTTATCAGGAAGGTCCAGTCAGTCCCTGGAGAAGGACATCATGCTTGCTAAAGTAGAGGGTCAGCAAAAAAGAGGAAAACCCTCAACGACATGGACTGACACAGTGGCTGCAACAGTGGGCTCAGCATAACAATGATTATGTGAGGATTGCACAGGACTGGGCAGTGTTTTGTTGTGTTGTACATAGGGTTGCTATGAGTAGAATAGACTGGACGGCACCTAGCAACAACAACAGATGAAACTGTAAGTTTCTGTTTGTTTTTAAGCACTGGAACTGTATTTATGTTTGTTTTCCTTGCCTTGTCAGTGCTAGCATTCAATTAATGCCTACTCCCTGGTTGAATGTGAACAAAATAGGCTGTTGGTGTTATTTGAAAAACAGCCATTAGGGACACCATTGAGGCAGCTCTTCCCAGTGGATATAGGAAGCTATTGCAAAGTGGAAGAGACTTAGTCTAACAAGGACTGGTAATAGAAAATGAAACTGAAGGCAGGAGGTTTATGGTGGTTTGTTAAAGGTCATCTAACAGAACCAGATCTAGAATTTACGACTCCTGTATTCTAGTTCATTTCTCTTTCATCTCCCTGACACTGACCCCCTGGATTTTTTAAATCATCAGATAAACATTCACTTGTTCAATTAGTAAACAAGCACTTATTTCACTCTTACTGTACATTAAGTAGTATCCTGAGAATTTGGGATAAAATAATGATGTAGACCCTGCTCTGGTGAAGCTTAGACTTGAATAGAACAATGTAAATACAACAATGACTAAATTTCATCTTATTTTAATAATAATTATTATAGCAAACGTTTTTTAATTGCTCACTTATTACTTCAAACTGCAGGCATATGCTAATACTCATATTACCTCATTCAGTCCTCACCAAAACTCTGTAAATAGTTCCTATTATTCCCATTTTAAAAGTGAGAGAGAGATGCTTTCTGAGGTTAGATAAATTGCCAGGGCCACTCAGCTCTTTCAGTCTCTTGCCCGTAGGGCACAGGACTCAGGGCCAACACTAGGAACCTTAGAGGGAAATGAAGTTTGGGGGCTCTCACCATCCAGAATGCTAACTAACATTCATTTAACCCCCTGCCCCCAACTATACTGTATCCTCAGTCCATAGACCTCTGGTTTCTGCCCTTTTCACAGGATAAAAAAAGTCCTTTTCTGTTATTATGTTACTTATTTTGCAAAGGTGAGGAAGGAACAGCCACCTACATAAGTGGTATAAAACCCATTGTCTTCTAGCTGATTCCAACTCATGATGATCCCATGTGTTACAGAGTACAGCTGAGCCCCATAGGGTTTTCTTGGCAGTAATCTTTATGGGAGCAGATCTCCAGGCCCGTTATCCACAATGCTGCTAGGTGGGTTCTAGCCTCCAATCTTTCTGTTCATAGCTGAGAGCATTCCAGGGATGGGAATGAAAACTGGGAGTCAGACCACTTCTTAAGCAGACTTTCAACCAATCGTCCTTACCCCGCTGCCAGAGGTACCTCGTGCCCCATTTTCCTGGGTTTTCTGTAGAGTCTCTGGTATATATTAGTTAGGTTGCTTCTCATCGCTCCTTACTGCTATTTTAGGATTTAATTCCCTCCGGTCTTCTACCTTCTTTAACGTTCTTTTGTCTGCTTTTCAACTTCCATAGATTGTTCCTGCTCTATCTTCTTTCATTCTCTCTGGTTTTTGTGGGCTTTTAACTTTTTACAAAAATGTTTTACTGAATGAGGTTTTATTAAGGAGAGAAAGTAGATACACATGATTAATCTACAGATTTTACCTCTTCTCTGATTACTTTTATTTTATATTAAAACGTGTACAGTAAATTCTGATAATCTTAAGACTGATAAATTTTACATATGTTAACACCCACGTAACTACCACCCAAACTAACATACACAACACGTCCAGCACCCTAGAAGGTTCCCTATGCTTCTTTGCACTGGGCTTCTTTAGCTCATCATTATGTCTGTGAGATGCATCCTTGTTATTTAGTTGATTCTTTTTTCTAGTGGTGTAGTATTCCATTATATGAATATATCACCATGTATTTATACTTTCTACTGTTGATGAACGTTTAGCTGTTTCCAGTTTTTTTGTTTTGTTTTCTTGGTTATTATGAATAAATATTACGAATATTATAAAATATTTGTAAGAGGAAGTACTTCCAGAACGTCAGAGTAAGGACTTCAAAAAATCTGCTGCTTCATACAAGCAATGAGAACCATGGCAGAAATTGTCAAAAATCATCTTCTTTAGAACTCTGGAAGTCAACCAAAGGCTTGTAACAATTCGATGAGTGTTTATTTAAGAAAAGTAGCTGAGGCTCAGTAAGAACATCGTATCTCATGACTTAATGTTCTCAAAGAACAGTGGTTTTCAAAATATGGCTCAGGGATCCTGGGGTTGTCTGAGACCTTATCAGGGAATCCATGAAGTCAAAACTATTTTCCCAATAATTCTACAATCTTATTTGCCTTTTCCCACTATTATTCTCGAGAGAGAGTATAGTGGAGCTTTCCAGAGGCTGTATGACGTGTAGTAACACAATAGATGGGATGTAAGAGCAGATATGAGAGTCCAGCTGTCTTCTATTAAACCAGACATTTAAAAGACTTGTAAAAAAATAGAACAATACTACTTTTATCTCTAACTTTTTTGTTTTGGAAAAATAGTTATTTTCATGTAACTATATTATTTATGATAACATGTAGCATCTTAGTTTGGGTTCCCTAGAGGATCAAAACCAGTGAGACATGTAAATATAGGTATATATATGTATAGAGAGAGAGAGAAATTTACTTCAAGGTAATGGCTTATGCAATTGTGGGGGCTGGCTAGTCCCAAATCCATAGGTCAGGTGACAGGCTGGTTGACTCTGCTGGCTCATGGGATTGTGAGGAGCTGGCAAATCTGAAATTTGCATGTCAAGCAAAGGGCTGGAGGCTTCTGTCCCAAGATCTGTATGTCAGGCGATGAGAAGAGGGTAGGATTACAAGTGAGAGTAAACTCTGCCAGAATATCCATTTATATTCTAGAGGCAGATCACACTACCAAGGAAACTCTCCTTTCAAATGATTGGTTGATCACATTAGATCACATCATGGAACGTGATTACATTACATTACAAACAGCTATCATTCCAGTGTCTGCCAAACCACTGAGTATCATAGCATAGCCAAGGTGACACATAAAATTAACCATCACACTCAGTTAAAATTTTTAACACAGTAAGTATACATAAACAAAATCTCTTTGGGGTTCTCAAAAAATTTTAAGAGTGTGAAGGGTTTCTGAGACCAAAATTTTGAGAACTGCTGAAGTAGACCAAAAAAAATCCAATATCTCAGCCTCTCAGTTCCTTGACCTTGTTGAAAATATATTTTAGCTTGTAAGTACAATGGAAGAACAAAGGGGCAAAGATTTCATGTCTGATCTCCAGACTCAACTGTCCATATATGCAACTTCCTTCTTAATATCTCCGATTAGATGTCTCACGGGCACCTCAAGCTCATCATGTCTAGAAGTAAACTTCATCATATTCTCACCAAACAAGTTCTGCCTCCATTATTACAGTTTCAGAAAACGGTATCATGATCTACCCAGTTTCCTAAACTAGAACCCTGAAAGTAATCCCTGAGGCTTCTATCTCCTCCATTCCCATATGTAATAATTTACCAAGTTCTGCCATTTCTAGTTGCTTAAAGGCTCTCAAATCTGTCCACTAATTTCCAATCCGAGTGTCTCTGCCTTAGTTCAAGCCACCAAAATCTGAAATTCTGATTACTGTGACAGGTTATCAAGCATCTCTTTGTCTCTAGTCTTGCTTCCTTCAGATATGTATTCCACATTTCATTCAGACTGATTATTCTAAAACATAAATATGATCATTTCGCTTCCTCACCAAAAATCTTTTATTGACTCCCTACTCACCTCAAGGTAAAGTATAAACTTAAAATCTATCATTTAGTAATATCATTTCCTCAAGACAACCCTATACAGTAGATACTTTCCTAATCATTATCATTTCCTTTTAAAAGAAAGAAACCAAGGCATAGAGTGGTTAAGTAACATACTGAATGTGTCAATCAGAGAAGCAAAACCGCTGTGTGTTATAGAAAAGGGATTTATTATAGTATGAATATATGTAGTATATATGAGATGGTGGAGAAGGAAGGTCTGAAATGGGGAGCTAAGGATCAGAGGCATCACCAACCAGTTCATATAAAAAGCCAAGAACGTCCAGCTGCTGAAGTTGGACTGTGAGGGTGCTGGTGGAGAAGTCTATGGAAAGCTGTTGCTTCTGTAGGTCTGCAGCCAAAAAGAAACTGAGTGGATCATGATACCATTTTCTGGTGATAAGCCTTGTGCTGCTCTTGCTCAGAGTTGCCAGAGGTGAAGAGAAGAAGAGTTGGAAGTGACGCAGAGGAGAGTGAAGCCAAGCTGGAACCCTCCAGGCATCTCTACTTCATCCAACCATGATGACCTTCAGCGGGTAATGGCAACTGCTTCACATCCAACTCATAAATCTTGTACAACTTCCTTATGTGACCAATGTTAACAGAACTATCCAGGGAAAGAGAATGTGAAATATAGTTCTCAGATTAACCAAGTTGATAATAGAATAATCCGACACGCTTAAAATCATCAAGACATAACTTGTAAGTGTCCGAACCAGGATTTAAACCCAGGCAGACTGGCTTAGATAATATTACACTTCACCTGATTATGCCCTTCATGGCCTGGTTCCTGATTACTTTGCTCACCTCTGCTTTCATGCTTCCTGTTGTCCATCCTCTACTTTAGCCACACAGAACCACCTCCAGTGCCCTGACTATGGAGGATCTCTCTGACTGGTTGAGCATGTGGTATTCTCACACCAAAACATTCGGCCTTTCCTCACCCTTTGTCTGGCCAAGTGTTTGTTATTTGCCTTTTGGGTCTCAGCTAAGCTGTCGCTGCCTTCAGAAGGACTTCTCTGTCCCCTAGACATTGGTTAGGTGTCCCATGTGTGATAAGACCTAATGCTTGCTGCTATCTTAGGACTTATCACTACACTATACCAGGGCAGAGGTCTGTCTTGCTGATTGCTGTATACCTGACACCAACACAAAGGCTAATGAACCATGAGTAAATAACCACACTGTTTAGTGATTTATTATTTATTTATCTAACGTCCTCTCTGGACTATAAACTCAGTTGAGACAGGGATTTTTGTTTTGCCCAGCAAATCCTCAGCATTCAGCATAATGTCTAGTACTGAATACATGCTGAATTAATGAAGCCAAAAAATAACCGGGAAATGCTTAAAATTCAGATAATAAATCAAATATAGATAAATCAGGCAGACAGAGACCTTGGTGAGAATTAACCTGGAATTGAATCCTCTTCAGCTTTGTTTCTTAGACTCATTAATCACTCTTCTCTGCTCCTCTTTGTACTCACAGTTACTATGCTAAGTTTATACCATGAAATCCTGGGTTCTCTCTCCTTCTGGTTTTAGTGACACCACAGTAAAACTGTGACTTCTTTTAAGGATTTAGAGGAAAGCAACTAATAAAGATGTGAATAAATTATCGTTGATAGAGAAGGAGAAAAACACTCTGACTTCCTTAGCAAATTCTTGCTGATTATCCTGTTGAACTTGATTACTGGAAGAACTGCATTTAATGGTTCTGCTAGCTCATGAATTCTGATAAAGTCCAGGGAATGAAGTAATTATGGTGCTCATTCAGAAGGAGGCTGAAATCCAGATGTAATACATAGAAAGGTAGAGTTACTAACGTGTTTTCTGTGGAAACATACTGGCTTCAATAGGAATACCAAAGTGAAAGAATATGCTGTACATTAAAGTAAATTCTAAATCTTATAAATCCCTTTACGAAAAAAAAATGGAGGAGGAAATTACATGAACTAGGATATGATCTAGAAAAAGATACGTGATATATATACACTAGTGGCTATATTGGTATGCCACAGATGAGGGATATGAAATTTTTTTATAGGTATAATCAATGGTATAAGCTACCTAAACCAAGCATTAGGAGAAGATAAGCCTCTGAGAGATAATAGAGAAAGTTTTAAATAAATACCTAACATGTCATATAGTTTTACTCATTTTAACATTAAAAAATGTAAGTTAATATGTGACTAGAAATGTTGATTAGTAAGTTTATGAATCAAGGTGCTGTTTATATTCTCTTATGAGGGATAATTATTTGTTAGCATAAGATTTTAGTCCTTGATTATGAGTGTCAACAAATGCAAGCACTGAGTCTCAGTGAAATAAGAGATGTTTCTACTACACACACAATCGTAGAAATTCAAATGCAGAACGTGTTGTTTAAACAAATGATTACGGTTAAAGTACAAGTGTAAACAGGGTCATAATTCATGACACATCTAGTTCTTTTTCCCACTGCAGTCATTAGTCAGTTTTTCACCTTCACAGTAACACCCACATGACTGCAACAAAATAGGCCGTGACTAAATAATTCGATTAGACCTTGTTTTACAAGAAAACAAAAATAAAAACGAACAAGACATTCAGAAAACATCCTGTGAATTTCTATTTAATAAATTCCCTACACTTACAAAACTACATTGCTAGGTTATGGGTAATTCAACTATGTGAATCTTCTTTCTTTCCAAAATCTATTGTATTTTATTGACATATTCTTGGTCTGCATTATATAAATTAGGCAGACCCTGGGCCTAAACAATCCCCTGATGGTTAGTTATAAAGAAATGGAAATCTTGGGATCAAGTCTTTCCAGCTGCAATTGTACCAAGATTTGTATTACTTCTATGGAATATGGTTGAGTACAGGTGAGCCTGTGATGGTGGTATAGAAAGGGATGCCCTGGGTGGTACAAACAGTTAATGCACTTGATACCAATCAAAGCGTTGGTGGAGGAAAGACCTGGTGATCTACTTCCAGAAAGTGAAAATCAACCATTAAAAATCCTATGGAGCACAGTTGGAGTTGGATTCAACTGTGATGGCAACTGGGAACTGGTGTTTTTAAATGACATAGTAAAATTCAGGGATCTTCAAATCAGTAATCTATTCTCTCATGAGTATGCTGAAATAATGATGCCAAACCTTATTTATCAATTGGGCGGGGTTATGGATTGAACTGTATCCCCACCCCCAAAAGATTTGATGAAGTCCTAACCCCAAGTATCTATGAACATGACCGTGCTTAGAAATAGGGTCTTTGAAGACTTTACCAGTTAACATGAGGTCATACTAAAGTAGGGTGTGTCCTAACTCAGTCTGAGTGGCATCCTTATAAAAAAGGAGAAGAGACACAGACACAGAGAGTGTGAAGACAGAGGCAGAAATTGGAGTTATGCAGGACCTATGCCTTCAGAAAGAACATGGCCCTACTGACACACTGATTTTGGACTTCTAGACTTCAGAACTGTGAGATAATAAATTTCCATTGTTTTAAGCCACTTAGTTTGTGAATCTTTGTTAAGGCAGCCCTAGGGAACTAATACAGGAAGCAAAGTTATAAAATAGAATGGCAGATAATTCTGAGGTTATGTCTTTTTGTTATAATAGGCTGTAAAGCCTGTAGGTAACTGAATTACCAACTTTGCCCCCTCCTTATCAGAACTACACATGCACACTGCTCACCATACCACCAAAGGGGAAGTCATCCTGGACAGTGACGATCATAAAAACAACAGCAGTCACAACAATACTGAGGTTAATACCTTGGGTACCTCTATACTAATTTTATGTACATTATAAACATTATATATATTTCTGCCTTCGTGAACCCTGTATATACTAAACACAAAATTGCTAAATTGCTAAATGTAAAAAATTATGAATATCTATAAGTTTCAGATGATGAGAAGTTACAGATACGATAATAATTCATGTGAGACAGTCTGGTGAATAATTTGAAAGTCATTAAAAGCCCTCAGAATCATTACTTTTTGACCTATTGCTTTCTCCTCAAAAAATACAGTGACGTAGACAGCATAAGATGGCAGTAGGCTTTCTCCAAGTGGATTTCTAACTGTCCAGAGAATCTTCTTCATGCTTGTTCAGTATCCCCTGATTTGTTAGCACCATTCCAAACACTGTCTCTGGTTTCTGTATCATGTGCACAGTAAAGTATTGTCAGCGAGGCACCTGACTTTTTGTCAGTTTGAGGTCACCCTCTCTCTCTCTTTTTCTCTCTCTCTCTCTCAGGGCTAGTACTTGGGGTGTGGAGGGTGATTTGCCCCTATTTCAGGATTAAAGTATCTTGACATGGTTAAACTTCATTTATTCCTTAATTTCCACTGCCAGTCTGTCTGTTTGTCGTACTGTGGTGGCTTGCTATTGCAGTGATGCTGAAAGCTATGTCACTGGTACAGGTTTCTCCCACTATCCAAAATAGAGTGTTCCTCTGAAACCTTTTGTAAGTCAAAATGGTGTAAAACAAAGAAGTAATTACCATTGATTTATATGAGAAAAATTTTTGAGCATTCTCAGACCCAAAAAAATAATCTACCGAATCATACCAAATAACGCATAACACCTAAAATAATACTAACATATAGTAAAAGCAGGAACGATGTGATAAATACACAGCCTATATAAAGTCAAGCTTTCAGGACTTTCATTGGCTGATGTGGCATGACTCAAAATGAGAACAGCTACAAACGTCCGTTAATAATAGTAACGCAGAATGTACGAAGTATGAATCTAGAAAAATTGCAAATCATCAAAAATAAAAATGGACCAAATGAAGATCAATATCATAGGCATTGGTGAGCTGAAATGGACTGGTATTGGCCATTTTGAATTGAACAATCATATGGTCTACTATGTTGGAAATGACAAACTGAAGAGGAATGGCATTGCGTTCATCGTCAAAAGGAATATTTCAAGATTTATCCTGAAGTACAACGCTGTCAGTGATAGGATAATATCTGTATGCCTGCAAGGACGGCCAGTTAATATGACTATTATTCAAATTTACGAACCAACTGCTAGGTCAAAGATGAATTGAAGATTTTTACCAACTTCTGCAGTCTGAAATTGATCAAACACGCGTTCAAGATGCTTTGGCAATTACTGGTAACTGGAATGTGAAATTTGGAAACAAAGAAGGATTGGTAATTGGAAAATATGGCCTTGGTGATAGAAACAATGCAAAAGATCGCATGGCAGAATTTTGCAAGACCAACGACCTCTTCATTGCAAATACTTTTTTTCAACAATATACATGGCAACTATACACGTGGACCTTACCAGATGGAATACACAGGAATCAAATCTACTACATCTGTGAAAAGAGACAATGGAAAAGCTCAATATCATCAGTTGGAACAAGGCCAGGGGCCGACTGCAGAACAGATCATCAATTGCTCCCATGCAAGTTCAAGTTGAAGCTGAAGAAAATTAGAACAAGTCCACGCGAGTCAGAATATGACCTTGAATACATCCCACCTGAATTTAGAGACTGTCTCAAGAATAGATTTGACGCATTGAACACTAATTACCGAAGACCAGATGAGTTGTGGAATGACATCAAGGACATCATACATGAAGAGGGCAAGAGGTCATTAAAAAGACAGGAAAGAAAGAAAAGACCAAAATGGATGTCAGAAGAGACTCTGAAACTTGTTCTTGAATGTCAAGTAGCTAAAGTGAAAGGAAGAAATGATGAAATAAAGGAGCTGAACAGAAACTTTCGAAGGATGGCTCAAGATGACAAAGTAAAATATTATAACGATCTGGAGTTAGAAAACCAAAAGGAAGAACATGATCGGCATTTCTCAGGCTGAAAGAACTGAAGAAAAATTCAATCTTCGAGTTGCAATATTGAGGGATTCTACAGGGAAAATATTAAATGATGTAGGAAGCATCAGAAGCAGATGGAAGGAACACAGAGTCACTTTATCAAAAAGAATTGGACAACGTTCAACCGTTTCAGGAGGTAGCATATGATCAAGAACCGATGGTACCGAAGGAAACAAGGCTCCAGGAACTGACAGAATACTAATTGAGATGTTTCTATAAACAGATGCAGCACTGTAAATGCTCACTTGTCTATGCCAAGAAATTTGAAAGACAGCTACTTGGCCAACCAAGGAAGACATCCATATTTGTATTCATTCCAAAGAAAGGTGATCTAATAGAATGTGGAAATGATTGAACAATATCATTAATATCACACACAAATAAAAATTTGCTGAAGATCATTCATACATCAATAGAGAACTGCCAGAAAGTCAAGCTGGATTCAGAAGAGGATGTGGAACAAAGGAAATCATTGCTGATGTCAGCTGGATCTTGGCTGAAAGCAGAGAATACCAGAAAAATATTTACCTGCGTTTTATTGACTATGCAAATGCATTTGACTTTGTGGACCATAAGAAATTATGGATAATATTGCGAAGAATGGGAATTCCAAAACACTTAATTGTGCTCATGAGGAACCTGTACATAGACCAAGAGGCAGTCCTTCGCAAAGAACGAGGGAATACTGCATGGTTTAAAGTCAGGAAAGGTGTGCATCAGGGTTGTATCCTTTCACCATACTTATTCAGTCTGTATGCTGTGCAAATAATCTCAGAAAATGGACTATATGAAGAAGAACGCGGCATCAGGTTTGGAGGAAGACTCATTAACAACTTGCGTTATGCAGGTTACACAACCTTGCTTGCTGAAAGTGAAGAGGACTTGAAGCACTTCCTGTTGAAGCTAAAGACCACAGCCTTCGGTATGGATTGCACCCAAACATGAAGAAAACAAAAATCCTCACAACTTCAAAATGGGACTAATGAGGCACAACAGTCCAGGGATAAGGACTGGAAGGCGAGAGGGGACAGGAAAGCTGGTGATAGGGAACCCAAGGCTGAGTAGGGACAGTGTTGATGTGTTGTGGGGTTGTTAACCATTGTCATAGGGCAATATGTGTACTAACTGTTTAACAAGAAACTATTTGTTCTGCAAACCTTCATCTAAGGTACAAAAAAAAAAAAAGAATTATCCATGTGATATCAAATTGACAACGGCAACTCAAAAGGTTTGATGGGAAGCCTAGAGGGCAGTGAGTTGAAGATAATGTTGATGGAATAATTTGGAGAATGATAGTGAGAATAGCAGCATAACTGGAAGAATGTAATCGATGTCACTGAATTGTACATGTAGAAACTTTTGAAATGGTGTAAGTTTGGCTTTCACCAAAAAAAGGTCCTCCAAGGTGGAGAAGGGAGAGTGTTGACATGTCATGGGGTTGTTAACCAATGTCATAAAACAATATGTATACTGACTGTTTAATGAGAAACTATTTGTTCTGTAAACCTTCATCTAAAGTACAATAAAAAAAAAAAATTAAAAAAAAAAATCCTCAGAACTGGACCAGTAAGCAACATCATGGTAAGTGGAGAAAAGACTGAAGTTGTCAAGGATTTCATTTACTTGGATCCAAATCAATGCCCATGGAAGCAGCAATCAAGAAATCAAATGACATATTGCATTGGGCAAATCTGCTGCAAATGACCTCTTTACAGTGTTAAAAAGCAAAGATGTCACTTTAAGGAGAGACCAGTCCCTGGAGAAAGACATCATGCTTGGTGGAGTAGAGAGTCAGTGAAAAAGAGGGAGACCCTCAATGAGATAGATTGACATAGGCGCTGAAACAATGGGCTCAAACATAGCAACGATTGTGAGGATGGTTCAGGACCGGGCAGTGTTTTGTTCTGTTGTAGATAGGGTCAGTATGAGTTGGAACCGATGCAACAGCACCTAACAACAACAACTTATAAAGTAGAAATAATGTATATACAGTGTAGTTTCACAGACACAGTTCAATGCTATGGTGACTCGGTGCTAAGATGCTGAGTGTAGTTCCCAGGGAAGAAGAAGCTTGGCCCGCCACTCTGGTTTCTCCAGGTATGGGCTGCCTCCTTAATGGCTTGCTGATAAACAAACACTTAATGCTATTTTCGCTTTTTGCCTTTTTTTGTAAAAGTGAAAAGCCTCTTTGCATTTCTTTCATTTAGTGAAAAGAGCTGCTAATGTTAAGTCTCTTTCATAAAAGCAAAGTGGCATAAAGCAAACTTTCAAAAAGCAGGGGATACCTGTATTTCAAAGACCAGCAGGGTCACCTATGGTGGACAGGTTTCAGCGGAGCTTCTGAACTAAGACTAGGAAGAAGGGCCTGGGGATCTACTTCTGAAATTTAGCCAACGAAAACCCTATGGATTATAACTGAATATTGTCCGATACAATGCTGGAAGATGAACCCTCTCAGCTGGAAGCCACTCAAAATGCACAGTGGCAACAATGAACTTGATCATCCCAATGATGGTGAAGATGGCACAGAACTGTGCAACATTTCATTCTGTTGTGCATGGGATCACCATGAATCAGAGCTGACTCAACAGTGCCTAACAACAACAATTCCTTAATTTATTCATTCCTCTAGTACATATGTCGTTGTTAGGCACTGTTGAGTCAATTCAGACTCATAGCAAACCCAAGTGACAGAGTAGAACTCCCTCACTGGGTTTTCTTGGCTGTGATCTTTACAGAAGCAGTTCACCAGATCTTTTTCCCATGGCGCCACTAAGGTGGGGTCAAACCACCAGCTGTTCGGTTAGTAGCCAAGCACTTAACTGTTTGTGCCACCAGGACTCCTCCCAATACATATAGGTCAGAAAAGCATTTTATGGTGCCAAATTGGGATTAAAGTTGTGTGATTTATCTATGTATTCATTGAACCCATTGCCATGGAGTCAATTCCAACTCACAGTGACCCTACAGGACAGGGTAGAACTGCCCCATAGTGTTTCCTAGGAGAGGTTGGTGGATTCGAACTGCCAATCTTTTGGTTAGCAGCCAAACTCTTAACCACTGCACCACCAGGGCTCCATGTATTCATTGAACATGTACTTAATGTCTATTAATGTGCTAGAGAGTGTGCTAAATCCTGGGGTCACAAAGATGCAAATATATAACCTCACCTTAAGAAGTTTAGCCACAAGAAGACAAGGAATATGAGCTAAAAACTTAAAATTCAATATAATTTCAACAGAAGGAATGGGAAATGACAAGTTAAAGTAGTTACTTACTTTCTTTTAATGTTTGAATTATAATCAGACATAAAAATTGTATCTTTAACATCCAATTACATTGGATGTGTGGTATCTGCAGGATAGATCAGCTTTGTCACTAACATTTTGAGGTCTGTGATATCACGTCCGTAGGTAAAAACAGAGAAATAATTTTAAGATAGAGAAACAGATGATAAAATATCTTCAATTACTCTTTATCTCTTCTGTTTCACAATAGAAGAGGGTTCTAAGGTAAGCCCATGGTTCTAGAAAGATCTATCACTAACGGTTAAAAACAGCAAAATGATAGATTCAGTCAGAAGTACTTCAGTTCACCCACGCATTGTTTCACACTTTTAACTACAGAGGAAACTGTGCCACTCTTCCAAAGATCTAGGAGGGTATTCTGGTTAAGAATGTGAGCTCTGCACTCTAAAAAAACATGGTTTTAATATCCACTCCATCACACACTAGCTCAGCTACCTTGGGCAAGTTACTTAATTTCTCAAAACCTCAGTTATTTCATCTGTAAAATGATGGTATTAATAGTATCCATGATTAAATGAGATAACAAAGTAAATGATACAGTACCTGACGTAAGTAAGCAATGAAGAACTGATAGCTATTATGTCTACCATGTATTGCTGTTGTTGTTATTTCAGTTCACCCCAATTTTCATTTTATTTGTTCCACAATAGGAGTGCATGACAGGAGAATCAACCTGCCCTTATTCTGCTCTAAGGGCACTTGGTGGGTAAAATAGTAATGCTGTGAAATTGATTACACATTATCACATTACTTTATTCATTCATTCTTCACATGTTTATCAAACACTTAGTATGTGCCATGTGCCAGATTACTAATTTTCTGTTTATGTTCTCAAGGTGCTTTCATTTGTATCAGAAAACATCTTGGCATACCCTGTGTTCAGATATGAATGCTCTGAAAAACTGATAGCATTCTTCAGCAACATGATGATTTGTTAACTGTTTTCTACCATTTAGAGCTAGTCTTTGAATTCCTTTGCTAGGGATGAAGATGTTTTTTACCCAAAAGACAATAACTCCCATGCCTGACCGAACTTCCATCATCTGGGCCCTCCCCACCCTACAACTGATGCAAATTACTACTTAGATGGGTCTTGTGCTGTTTGGACCAGGTTATTGCTTTCCCTGATCTTGCAGTAAATACACTTATGTGGTTTCTTCTTCCTTCTCCTTCTTCTTTCATAAATCACAAACAAAATTCAATGTATCTTGCTGCCTACACAATTCATCTGGAGAATGTTCATTGTTATTTCAGAAGACCTTTTTTTAGGCGGGGAGCAATACATTTGGTGTTATGGATTGAATTATGCCCCCAAAAAATTTGTATCAGTTTGGCTAGGCCGTGATTCCCAGTATTGTGTGATTGCCCACCATTTTGTTACCTGATGCGATTTTCCTATGTGCTGTAAATTCTATCTTTATGATATTAGTAAGGCAGGATTAGAGGCAGTTATATTAATGAGGCAGAACTCAATCTAAAAGATTGGGTTGTGTCTTAAGTCAATCTCTTTTGAGATATGAAAGAAAGAAGCGAACAGAGAGACAGGGGGACCTCATACTACCAAGAAAGAAGCCCTGGGAGTATAGCCCATCCTTTGGACCCAGGGTCCCTGTGCTGAGAAGTTCCTTGACCAGGGGAAGATTGATGACAAGGACCTTCCCCCAGAGCTGACAGAGAGATAGAGCCTTTCTCTGGAGCTGGCACCCTGAATTCGTACTTCTAGCCTCCTGGACTGTGAGGGAATAAATTTCTCTTTGTTAAAGTCATCCACTTGTGGTATTTCTGTTACAGCAGCACTAGATAACTAAGACAGTTGGGAATCTACAGATGATTCTAAAATCAGGTCTCATGATTCTAACAATACTGTGAAGTTTCATAGTTCTATCTTCCTTCAACAGCAAAGATATATTGTGCACATATTATGTGTTAGGCATGGTGCTATGTGTTAAGAATATAAAAAGGTATAAAATCTGTGAAAATGCTATCACTGGAGAAATGAAGAAATATTTTAAGGAAGAAAAGACATTTGACTAGGCTGTAGAAGGAGAATTCCAGACGATGAAGAGGTTAGTGGTCAGGGGACCAGGCAATATACCAGTCAGGAGAAAAGGCCAAAGATGTGAGTACATTTGGCAAGCAGTCTGTGAGGCTGGACAGTTGGCAAAAGAGGTAGATAGAAAGGGATGTTGCTGCCAGATTGTATGGGCCCTGAAGGTCTTACTGGGATACTTGGATTTATTTTTTAGGCAAAGGAGAATCTTTAAATTTTTTAAGCAGATGAATTACAATCAGATCTTCTACATTGTCATTCTGACTTGCCATGTAAATATCTAATTCAACTTAATGAATAGTGCTACTTAACAAATCTGATCTGTGTGTTAAAAAAAAAAAACATCAGGGCAACACTTATAGTAACTGTTAAATGAGAAGCTATTTTGTTCTGTCAGCCTTCATCTTAAGTGAGAATAACAGCACAATTCAAAGAGCATAGTCAATGTCACTGAACTGTGCATGTAGAAGTTTTTGAAATGGCGTATCTTTGGCTATGTGTATTTTCACCAAAAAAAAAAAAAAAAAAAAGGTTGAGAAGTTAGAGGGTTGACATGTTGTCGGGTTGTTAACCAATGTCATAAAACAATATGTGTACTACTGTTTCATGAGAAACTATTTGTTCTGTAAGCCTTCACCTGAAGTACAATAAAAAAAAAAAAATCCTCTGTCAGAAAGAAAAGATATATTTTAGAACTTCATTTCTTCAGATTTTCTCTTTGATCTCTTGCTCCCTCATTCTTGTTATCTTCTTTTTTGCTTTTGTTGTCTGGAAGAACTTGCCTGTTTTTTTCTTTTGATTCTTTCCTCCTTCAGCTGTGTTTCTGTCATTTTCCTTTCCATTAATCAGCTGCAAAAGATCTCTTTAAAGTTTGATAAAGCAAAGATGTCACTTTGATGACTAATGTGCACTTGACCCAAGCCCTGATCTTTTTAGTTGCCTCATATACATGCAAAAGCTGGACAATGAAAAAGGAAGAAAGAAGAAGATTTGATGTATTTGAATTGCAAAGAATATTAAATATACTGTGGTCTGCTAAAAACAAAGCAAACAAACAAACAAAAAAACTGAACAAATTAATCTCAGAAGAAATACCATCAGAATGCTCTTTAGAAGTGAGGATGGCAAAATTTGAACTCTCTTACTTTGGACGCATCATCAGGAAAGACCAATCATTAGAAAAGGACATCATGGTTGATAAAGTAGAGGGTCATTGAAAATGAGGGAAACCCTCAATTAGACGGACTGACACCACAGCCACACCAATGGGCTCAACTGTACCAGTGAGCATGAAGATGGCACGGGACTGGGCAACATTCATCCTGTTATACATAAGGTCGTCATGAGTTGGAGCTGACTCTATGGCAATTAACAACAACAACAAAATAGTAGCATGAAGTTTTTGACATTAATTGTCTACTATCAAGGAGAGTGTGGCTTTATCCTGCAGTATGCTCTAGAGGTCATTAGTTATTTTTTAGAATGTAAATCTGTATAGATTACAAATTCTTTTATACGAATATGTTCACAGTATAACACCTGAATTCATATGATCTCTTAATTAAAAATAACAACAAAGGATTCCTAAAATGTCTTCGTACAGTTAATGTGGTTATATTCAATATTTTTCCTGATATTAACACTATGTTAAATCTTTATGAATTTATATAAGGGAGAATCTCTCCATTTGTAAAATAGAAGTTAAATTGCTTTACTCCACTAGCTTAAAACATTTCTATTAATTTAAGAAAGTATGGTGGAAAGGGAGACCTGGTGGTACAGTGGTTAACAACTCAGCTGCTAACCAAAAGGCCAGCAGTTTGAATCCACCAGCCACTTCTTGCAACTCTATGGGGCAGTTCTACTCTGTCCTATAGGGTCACTATGAGTTGGAATCGACTCAACGGCAGCAGGTTAGATTTTTTTTTTGGTTTGGTATGGTGGAAAGAATAGGTTTTTAGCTAACTAAGAGTCAACACCCCATTCTCTTCAGGTACTTTAATTGGATATTTTCTCTTCACATCTGTTTTTCTTCCTTAACTTTTTTGTTCCTTTTTCTGGTGGAGAAGGAAATAGTTGCTGTACATTTCTTCCCGAGGCACACACTGTAAATATATTGTGAGTCAGGGAAAACACTGAAAAGTTCCAAGGTTGGCAAATCATTTTAGAAGGAAAAAGTCATCAGGAACTCCAAAGAAACAGATGTAAGAATTACTTTTTATAAGTTTTGTTGCAGAATTTTTTCCTAATTTTCCAGTTTTAGGAATTATGTAGGTGTATGGATTAAGACGGTTCAGGAAAAAAAAGAGGGTCAGGTTTTAGAAATAAAAAAAATTTTTTTCTGTACAATTTAAAAAAGGATAATATTGAAATGATACTGCATTAAAATCTGATTACAAAGGGATTAATTCATATCAATCCTGGATAATCTGGCAGCATATAAATAGGTGGATATTTTATCTGCTTTTATTAAGAAAAATTGGAACAATGTTGGCAGCATTTCTACTTCATATTTTTTTTATGCCTTGTTTCTGTTTAATTGAGGGGTTCTATTTTTCTTTAACTTACACATTGGGCAAAATCAATGTTATAGAACAAGAATCTATGTGTTATTGCTTTCTATATAAAATCACAGGTGCTTTATATAAAATTAAATAAAAAGAACAGCAGAAAATACAGTAAAAAGTTTAAAATACAAGTCTAAGAGTAATTTGAAGTGTATTTTGATAGTGAGATTATCACTGATACATAATGCACCAGGGTGAATTATCAGCAATATGTTGTAGTTAGGCACTGCTGAGAGACCCAACTCATAGTGACCCTGTGTACAGTAGAACGAAACGCTGCCCCATCCTTTGCCATCCTCTCAATTGTTGCTATGCTTGAGCCTGTCATTGCAGCCACTGTGTCAATCCAACTCATTGAGGGTCTTCCTCTCTTTCGCTGACCCTCTTCTTCACCAAGCATGATGTCCTTCTCCAGGGACTGGTCTCTCCTGATAACATGTCCAAAGTACCTGAGACAAAGTCTCACCATCCTTGCTTCTAAGGACCATTCTGGCTGTACTTCTTCCAAGACAGATTTGTGTTCTTCTGGCAGTCCATGGTATCTTCAATATTCTTTGCCAACACCGTAATTCAAAGGCATCAGTTCTTCTTTTGTCTTCCTTATTCATTTCCAGCTTTTGTATGCATATGAGGCAATTAAAAATACCATGGCTTGGGTCAGGTGCACTGTTGTCCTCGAAGTGACATCTTTACAGCAATATAGTCACTCACGTTACTATTTATCAATGCTAATTAATACAGTAATATGATTATAAAGTTGTTTCTGTAGATATAAATTATATTTCTATTGATGCTTATATTAATATATAAAAATTTCCATATTACATATGTTAAACACAGAGTCATAGAGTAGAAAGATATTTTTAATATTTTTTAGTTTCCTCTTCTATGCATTGTAGAAACTCCGTCCATAACATTCCATCCCTACCTCTGGCTGAATGCTTCTGTGATAAGAATCTCAATATTTTATGATGCCGTCCACTACACAACATGAAAAACATGATTTTGAGCTAAAATCACCCATTTTTAGAGCTATCAAAAGTAGTTTTGTAAATACAAATGCCAAGGGAGAGTAGTTAAAGACAAGGAAGGGATCTTCAGGAAATTCACAACTTGGCAGAGGGCCTAGGCAAGGGGATTAAACACTGACACAGAGGTTAGTCAGCTTTAAAAGCCAGAGACCCCATTGCTTCTCAGTCTTTGGTTTCACTGGCTTCTTACCCTGGCTTCTAGTTTTCCAAGAAGCTCAGGAAACTGTTTAACAGAATATAAAAGACCCAAGTACCCTACTTTTCCATGCTTTCTTAGGATCAGGCTCACATATTACCTTAGATTCAAGATTTTTAGGTGATTTTTTTTTTAGTGTCCATTAGATACTTAAAAATGTTCTCATTACTATAAAAGTCCTATAGTCAGACTGTCCAAGTTCGAATCTACCTCTTCCACTTACTATTGCCTTGTGCATGTTATTTAACTTAACTGTGCCTCGGTCTCCTCATCTTTAAAATGGGAATAAAATAGGAGCCCTGGTGGCACAGCCATGGCGCTTATCTCTCTATTTGTTCGTACATTAATTGAAGTGTAGTCTGTGTCTCTCCTACCCAGTACCCAGAGATGACCACAATCACTTGGTCAGTGCCTTGTTCTTGGCAGAAGCTCAGAAAGATGTTTTCAGAATAGAGTTAAACCAAGGAAAGCTGATCCTCGATACAGCTTCTGAAAAGATACAGACAACCCAAACACTCCCTGCTCAGAAACCTTCAATACAATGTCTAGTTTATTTCACTGCAGTTTGTGAGGACTGAAATTGTAATACAAAAATATTTATTTGGTAAATAAAAGTTATCTGTAATTGCTACAGTAGAGGGGACCAATTCAGTTGGATTTCTTTCTTCTTTGTTGTTGTTAGGTGCCATGGTGTTGATTTTCAATTCATGGTGACCCCATACGACAGAGCAGAAGTGTGCCCATAGGGTTTTCTTGGCTGTAATCTTTATGAGAGCAGATTGCCAGATCTTTCTACCGAAGAGTGGCTAGGTGGGTTCAAACCACCAACCTTTTGGTTAGCAGCCCAACTGTGTAACTGTTGTGCGGCCACCCAGGCTCCTTCTTTCTTCTGTAAACCTAGTTAATACCAGAGGATGGAGATGATGGGAAATTTAACTGATGACCAGGAGGAAGGTAATTTTGGAGCAGAGATGACTTGGAGTGCGGGTAAAACGAGCAGATTTTACGTTGTGATTCTATGCAATTACATGAGTACTGAGCACTTGGATTACAACAAGGATTAAGGGATGCCAATGACAAATGCCACCTGTTCGGAAAATTTCCTGGTGTTACGTTAAACAGAAATATTTTCTTTTTCCTGTCTGGCATCTGGAACCAGAATGCAGGTTAGTCCTGATAATATCTTGGCTCTAATACATTGTGGGGTAAAAAGACTTTCATCGGAGACCCTAACATTGCTTTTATGGGGAAAACTTGCCCACATTTCACACACTCATCAATAAACATCTGGAGCACCACCTGCTCCTAAGTGGGAGCTGCATCAGTAAATTCATACACGATTGAATTTATTTTCTTCCTGATAAGTGTAAAGGATTATATTTCCTGCCTACTAAAAACACTTAATAGGAATAAATCAAGAAAAAGGAGCAGCTGGGAAAAAAAAACAAAAACTGTAGGCTAAGAATTGAATAGGCAATGGAAATAGATGTAAAGAAAATAGACGAAAGCTACTCAGAATGAAATTGTGTTAAGACAGTGTTTAAATCACATGCTGGATGGTGACTAGAGAGAGTTTATCGATATTTTTGGAAGATGAAGAGATTTTACAAAAGAAGGAAATAAGTAATGCTGGAATGGGGGCAGCTGAAAGGCATTGGGAGAAAAAAGAATGTTTGGAAGTCATTCGATGGTTCTCTGAGAAATAGAGTTGGCAAAACGACTGATTTTAAAATGAAGCTAACCATTCTCCCCTGAAAAACTGTGGACTAGCTTAATATATACTTACGCCCTTAGAAAATGTTTCAACACTTAAAGATTTAGGAAGGTGACCACAAAAGAAAGACGTTAAGCGGTGCGGAGGTTAAGAGCTGACTGCTAACCAAAAGGTCAGCAGTTTGAATCCACTAGCTGCTCCTTGGAACCCTATGGGGCAGTTCTACTCTGTCCTATAAGGTTCTATGAGTTGGGATCAGACAACAGGTTTTTTCAATAGTAAAGTTTCATCAAATAAAATCGGAAGGGATTTTGTGTGTGTGCGTTGTTAGTTTTTGTTTTCAGCAGTTTAAAAATATCTGTAAAGAAAAAACATTTCATTTCCCTAGGGCGCCTTCTATACGTTTCAGGGGTTCCTAAGACTTCCATCCAAAGCTGTAGGCATAATTTGAGGGGTGTGTGTGCATTTTTTACGAGGTGTGTCAATGTTTTATCAACTTCTCAGAAGTGTCGATGACCCTGAAAAGTTTAAATCCCACTGCACTACATCATCTTTGGGAGTCCTTTCCAGCTTTCAATAACAGTGGTTCTACGAATCTTTATTCCTCCAATTTATGAGTTTTTTTTTTTAAACCTGTTCTTAAACATGCCCAAGAAAACACATATGTTTGAAACCGAAGTGATGCTCTATGAAGCCAACTAAGCCTTGGCAGTTCACCCTCTATCCAGGGCTAAGAGAATGATGCAGGCAGCTGTCTGTCCCAAATGCGCTAACCTCTGCTTACACACACAGCAGCGGCGCTGGGGCTGCCCCAAGAGCGTTGAGAAGTGTAATCCCTCCGCTAAGTACTTGGCTCTCAAATCTCCAATCACTAGTGGGAGCTGGAGAGGGCAAGTGAAAAGAAAAAAAAAAAAAATCCAGAGGCAACCGAGAAGCGAGAGGAAAAAAAAAAAAAAAGTCCCGCGGCGGCGGCGGCGGCGGCCAGAAGTTGACGGCGCGGCCGGGCGTGGGGCGCAGAGTCGGCGTGGGCAGTGCGGAAAACGCCGCACCGAGGACGCCAGTGCCCAGAGCGCAGCGGCTGGTAAGTTGAATGCGGGCGGGCGGGCGCCGTGGGGCCCGGTCCTCGGGCGCGCGGGTGGCGGCCGAGGCGGCGCGAGTCGAGCGGGAAGAGGGGAGGCGCGGGACTGGCGGAGGCGAGCGCCGGGCTCGGCGGCTGCCGGTCGGGGCAGGACGGAGCGCGCGAGCAGAGGAGGAGGCAGCGGGGGCGTGGGGCAGTGTGGTGGAGGTTCAGGCGGTGGCCGCTCCGGCTTTGTGCGCGGGCGGCTCTGCCGGGACCCCGAGGCCTCGGTGCCGGCGCTGGAGAGGAGTCCGGGGCAGCGCAGCGGCGGGAGGGACACGTGCTCCGGGAGCTGGAGAAGGAGGGACGCACCAAGGCGGGGAGTAAGGGACCTGCATTCCAGGAGATGGGGCGGGAGGACGAGCCCAGGGCAGCCCCAGAATCCGGGAAATGGGAGGGAGCCCCGCAGGCCGGAGGGGCACAGAACCCGCCCAGGCAGGACCCGCAGGCACCCAGCTTGTTGCGGAGCCACCTGTCTCGGACGCTTCCCGAGACGGAGGCTTCCCGAGGGATAAAGGGCAGGGCGCAGCGGGTCGATCCCGGCTTCTCGAGCTTGGCTCGGTCTCTCAGCCTCTGTATTCCTCTTTCCCTCGGTCTCTTGTTCGGTCTGTGGCCCTTTCACGTTCTCAGTCTCTCTCTCTCACTCCCTCCTTACCTTCCTTTCTTTCTGTCTGCCTTGTTCCCACTCCCCACCGCCTCTGTCCCTCTGACTTTCCCTCAGTCTCTGTTTGTCTCCCTCTCTCTATCCCCGGCTTCTCAGTCTTTCTCTGTGTCCCTCCCTCTGTGTCTCTTTCTGTCTGTTACCCTCACTCTCTCTCTCCCACGCACTTTAGGTCTCTGTCATTTAGAGGCAGACTTTCTGCTCCTTGTCTCAGTCTGTCCTTTTCTCTGTCTCACACTCTCCGCGCCCATGCCTGTCCCTATTTCTGTCGGGGCTCCTTATTTCTGTGTCTGTTGTAGTGTTAGAACTGCAGAAATTAAAGATTGTCAGACGTTTGTCTGATGCAGTTTCTTATTCCTTTTGAGCCGCACCACTACAGCTGAATGCTGGGTCCTTTTTATTTGTTCCCCATAGAATGGGAACGTTGGTTTCCTTGAGTTAATAGGAACTGCTCTTTTCTTAGTCACCGTCACCAAGGTGAGGTCAGTGACTTTGAGCAGCCACAAAGGTGCCAGTGAAAGAAAACAGAAGAGAGCCCAGTAATTGCCTAAAACATATAAAGAGAATGTACCAAACCTATCTGCAGTGAAGCAGAACTACCTGAGAAAAGGTTCCTGAATTCTGGGAAGAAACACAAAAGTCTTCACAAATAATGAGAGGGTTCAGCTAAAAAGTATTTGAAAATAATTTGAAGAAGCATTTATGGAAATCTCTTGGTCTATTAAATTGAACCCAACGAATGTCTGTTTTTTACATGTATTTTTAGGATCCCAGTGACAGCTCTCCTAATTATTGTTTTGGGAAAGTTATGGGAAATGTCCTGTGTCAACTGGGACATTTGTATTTAAGAAAATATTCAGTCTTTGTCCTTTTATACCTCTTTACACACTGGTGATCAAGAAGAATTATTTTTAACAGCAAATAAAATAGGAAAGGATTTGTCAGTAATTTTAAAACATGAGACATTCCAGGGATCAATAATTTCTTTGGAAAATTTTGACTGTAAGGATGTTTTGAAGGATATTACATCTTAGTGAAATATGCAAGTTATTACACACTTAGATCATTGTGTGATGCAAAAAAAAGGTTGTGTGCTGTAAGCAACTAATAGTAGTGATGGCTTTTTATGGGAAACATAGCTGGGAAATTAATTGCTCTGATTTTCACTGTTTTCTTTAGTCATGTGTAATGTACCTTTGATTTTAGCAAAACATGGCCTGGGGCTACAAAACTTGATACAGTGTGTTATTTGTCCAATTTGAATTACCATTTAGAAAACCACCTTTTCCTTTTGGTCACATGGTATAAGTTGATATGATCTCATTACTTATGTGCTGGTGGCTGTTGATGAATTTTAATGGCAATGATTTGTGATTTTAAATCAAAATGTTGGTTTTTGGTGAGTTAAAAATCTTGATTTATGTCATGTTAGTGAATCATCGCTATTTATAGGGGCTTTGCCACCTTGTCTGCCAGGTGCTGCACAGCATTTAGTCTAGCAGGGTTGTCTGAAACTCCGTTAGATTCTAGTTCGAGTGACGTGCTACCACTACTCATGGCATGTTCATATATGTGTCTCAAAATGTTCTGGTTCTTAAATAATATTTATTGAAAGGAAATTGACTTAATTTTTCCTCATAAATTCTGACAGCTGGGTGAGACAGCCTGATAAAGTATTTTTGTTATAGTAAATGCTGATTTTATTGTTATTATTTGTTTAAAGGTATAAGATATTTTAAAATGCATAGTTTTGGTACAGATAGTACCTCCACTAAGTTTATATTTATCATCATCCAAATCTAAGGTCACTTGTTAGCTACTCCCATCTAGCAAAGCCTTGCCTAATTTTCATTAAGTCCCTCATCTCTTTGGATTCTATTCATCTCTCTCAGCACTCACCTCTCAGCTGTATAATTACCTGCTTGTCTCTTCCCACTGAACTTTTATCTCATTGAGTTATTCTTTTTCCTCCTCTGCATTTCAGGGGCCCAGCACAGTACTGGACATATGGCAAAAACTTGGAAAATCCTTTAAGGACAATTAGTTGCTGTCCAGGTTGTCTCTAACTTGTGATGTTAATTCTTTGAAACACACTAGCTTTAGCCTGGTGTTACAGCGATCATAGACTTAGGGATGAAAAGATCTTAGAGAGCATCTTTACACATTAATATTAAAGATGAAGAGGATGAGGCCCAAAGAGTTTAAAAAATTTGCTCAGTAATAGACAGGGAAGCCTTCATATTGGATATGAAGCTGAGACCGTGTTCACTTTTCAGTATGCCACAGTTCTTTTCACTGGATACATGACTGCCTTCTTTGAGTAGAAGTGGGTAAATCTATCTATAATTAGCAGCTAACAATTGTAATTTAAAATCTAGAATTTCTCCTCACACTGATCAGTAAAAGCCATGTGTGCAATAACCGATAGTCATTTGTTATACATATGCTTGGAGGTAATGTTTATCTTTCAGAAAATTGACTACTAAGTGCTTTTATGTGCTAGGCATTGTTCTGGGTGCTAACTGTGTGATCTTGGGCAAGAAGAGTAATTTCTAATTGCAAAGAATTTTAAGCTCTCTGGACTTCAATTTTCTCCTCTATAACTTTGTGTGTGTGTTGGGGGGGGGGGGGGATGGGGAGAGGAGAAAGGAAGTTTGGAGCACATTAGTGAGCCTTTTTGAAGTTTTTCTTCAGAGACCACCAGTTTAACTCCCAGAACAACTGCAAATTCATCTGTTTTACATATCAGACTTTTCTTAAGCTTTTGTTTGAAAAAAGAGTAACACAGCTTTTAAAAAGTTTGAAGACCACTTGACTTGATGTTCTCCAATCGCCCTTCCAGTTCTTGAATTTCGTAATCAAGATAATATCCAGCTTTTAAATCTGGGTAACTGGAAGGTGGTTGGTAAAAGTACTAAGGCTAGAAGGAGTAACCGGTTTTTTCCGAGAGATTATTCATTTCAGTTTTGCATATGCTGATGTGATGTGATGGCAGAAATTGAAATAGCAATGTTGAAAAAATGCTGAGGGCAAAATTCAGGGCTAGAAATGTAGATTTAAAAGTCATTCACATTGAATTAATAATTAAATTTGAGGGAAAATAAAAATTTTTAGGGATAAAATCTAGAGAATTAATCTAGGAGTGAACAAGAAGGACAGATGAATATTTCTTAAGCTCATCTATAGTATTAAGATAAAAAAGGGTAATGTATTATTTACATTAGGCAATAATCTGTTTTCATGATTTTTGGAGCACCTAACTTACACTCTAGTATTCTCATTACATTCATTTTTACTTAAATGTTTGAGTGCCTACTCTGCCTGGCACCGTGCACTGTGGAGGCACTACAGTGATAAGAGACATAAGGTCCTTGCTGTCGCTGAGGGTGAAAATACGATACACATACAAGCAAGTGCATAAACAACATTATTTCCGCTAGTGAAGACTGCCATTAGGAAAATAAAACAGGGTGATATACCAGCAAGTGACTGGGCTACTTTCTTTGGGGTGGTCAAAGAAGGCCTCTTTAAAGATGTCCTTGAGTAACAAGAAAGAGCCAGCCAAGTGAAGATCTGGGACAGCATCCTGGCAGAGGAAACATCAACTGATAAGTCCTTAAGGCAGCAGCAAGCTGACCCCCGCTGGCCAGTGTGGCTGGTCTAGGGGAATTAGTGGGGAGTGGTAGGAGATGCTGGAGCCCTTGTGGCAAAGTCATTAAGAGCTTGGCTGCTAACGACAGGGTAGGAGATGAGGTCAGAGAAATAGGCAAGAGCCCTGGTTTGAAGCTTGCATTTTACTCAAGGTACATTTTATTTAACATCCTAGTGAAGTTTAAACAGAGAAGTGAACAAATATCATTTAGCATGTTGGTCTCTAGCATGAGTAAGTGTCTGAAGTCAGACCATGTGAAAGCCTATTACAGTAATCCAGGTGATAGTTGGGTGGGTTGGCCAAAGTTGGAAGCAGGGGAGATGGATAAGGCATTGTTCTTATCGCTGAATAGCAGAATCACTGAATTGAATCTTCATTTTTATTTTTGTCTTTTGCTTTGATCTACATTGTGACAAACCACCAATAATTGCCTTTAGTTTTAAATTTCAGACTTCGGCACCTTCTCACAGTTCCCAGATACCACCTCTTTACCTTTTTTCTAATATCTCATGGGTTACAAGCTTCTTGGCTCTGTGGCTCTGTGATATGTCCCAGCAAGTGTTGTGGCAAGGTTCTTTAGGGCTGGGGGTGCTCTCTAGACTACTTGGGGCAGGATGGAGGGTACTTGGCTCTTCCTGAAAAGTGGAATGTAGAGCACATTTGAACTAGCATCACTTCACTTCATTTTACATAAATTTTGTGTTCTGGTTACAAAGGAAAGGAAGCAAGTCACAATTCCTCTAATCAGTTTTGAGTGTCTGTGATTTTTCTTTAAGGCTCAGTTTTGAAAGCTTTTAACATTTCTTCAAAGACTTCACTGTACGATTGTCATTGTTAGATCAAAATTTCACCCATGGTAATATCCCAGCCCCTTGCAAAGTGCTGGTGCATAGTAGGCATTCAATAAATATTTATAGAGTGCTGTTGGAGGCAGTCTATTAGATTAACTATAGTTTTGATTCAGCAGGTTTTATTTTTCCTGTCTTTCAACAAGTATATGGTTCCATGTGACTTCAGCTTTAGATGATTTTAAGTGGCAAGTTTGAAAATGATTTTCTGAAGAGTGTATTTACTTATTGGCAAAAGAAAAAAGATAACAATCCAACCTATCTCTTTATTACATTTCTTCCCTGGCTGTCCTGAGATAAACATTTTAGTCATTTTTATAGCAGTTAGATAGATATGGACTTTAAACAAGTAAAGACACATCTGTCACTAGTTAATTTGTTGATTTATGAATCTAAAATGATTCCAAGGAAGTCTGTAATGATGATGCCTTTGTCTAAATTAATCTCTTGATAGAAATCAGTGAGTTTTATCTAACTAATACATTTTACAACCATCTATAAAAGGCACTAAATTCTCATCTGTTCGTCTTCTGAAAATTACTGTTCTGCTGTTGTCCAATACGTATTTAGTCATAATAATCCACATAATGGGAGGATTATCCTAAAAGCCTTCTTTTTATTACATTTATTACAGAATGTATTGCTGTACTCAAATGGGGTTGCAAACAATTTGGCATCTCCTTGTTTTTATGTATCTAGCAATTCTCTTCCACTGTATCTTTAGGTCCTTTTCAATTAGTGGAGCCCCTTCTGTGTGAGAAGCCCTCCTTTTCTTTTTTTATTGTGCTTTAAGTGAAAGTTTACAGTTCAAGTTAGTTTCTCATAAAAAAATTTATACACACATTGTTATGTAACTCTAGTTGCTCTCCCTATAATGTGACAGCACACTCCTCCTTTCTACCCTGGATTTCCTGTGTCCATTCAACCAGCTCCTGACCCTCTCTGCCTTCTTATCTCGCCTTCAGACAGGAGCTGCCCATTAAGTCTCATGTATCTACTTGAGCTAAGAAGCACACTCTTCACGAGTATCATTTTATATCTTATAGTCCAGTTTAATCTTTGTCTGAAGAATTGGTTTCGGGAATGGTTTCAGTTCTGGGCTGACAGTCTGGGGGCCATGTCTTCTGGTGTCCCTCCAGTCTCAGTCAGACTATTAAGTCTGGTCTTTTTTCTAGAATTTGAATTCTGCACCCCACTTTTCTCCTGCTCTGTCAGGGACTCTGTTTTGTTCCCTGTGAGGGTGGTCATTGGTAGTAGTCGAACACCATCTAGTTCTTCTGCTCTCAGGCTGACGAAGTCTCTGGTTTATGCGGCCCTTTCTGTCTCTTGTGCTAATATTTTCCTTGCGTCTTTGGTGTTCTTCATTCTCCTTTCCTCCAGGTAGTTTGGGACCAGTTGATGCATCTTAGATGGCCGCTCCCTAGCTTTTAAGACCCCAGACACCACTCACCAAAGTGGGATGCAGAACATTTTCTTAATAAACTTTGTTATACCAGTTGACCTAGGTGTCCCCTGAAAGGATGGTCCCCAGACCCCCGCCCCTGCTACTCCGTCCCTTGAAGTATTTAATTGTATTCAGGAAACGTCCTAGCTTTTGGTTTAGCCCAGTTGTGCTAACTTCCCCTGTATTGTGTGTTGTTCTTCCCTTCACCTAAGATAATTCTTATCTACTATCTAGTTAGTGAATACACCTTTCCCTCTCTCCCCACCCTGGTAACCATCAAAGAATGTTTTCTTCTGTGTTTAAACCTTTGCTTGAGTACTTATGATAGTGATCTCATACAGTATTTCTCTTTTTGTGACTAATTTCACTCAGCATAATGCCTTCCAGATTCATCCATGTTATGTTTCGCAGATTCATTGTTGTTCTTTATCGTTGCATGGTATTCCCTTGTGTGAATATACCATAATTTGTTTATCCATTCATCCATTGATGGGCACCTAGGTTGTCTCCATCTTTTTGCTCTTCCTAACAGTGCTATAATGAACATGAGTGTGCGTGTATCTATTTTTTAGGACATATTCCAAGGAGTGGGATTGCTGGATCATATGGTACTTCTATTTCTAGCTTTTTAAGGAAGCACCAAATCAATTTCCAAAGTGGTTGTACCATTTTACATTCCAACCAATGGTTTATAAGTGTTCTAATCTCTCCACAACCTCTCCAACATTTATTACTTTGTGCTTTTTGGATTAATGCTAGCCTTGTTTGGTGAGATGGTATCTCATTGTAGTTTTGATTTGCATTTCTCTAATGGCTAATGATTGTGAGCATTTCCTCGTGTATCAGGTAGCTGCCTGAATATCTTCTTTGGCGAAGTACCTGTTCATATCCTTTGCCCATTTTTTAATTGGGTTATTTGTCTTTTTGTTGTTGAGGTTTTGCAGTATCTTGTAGATTTTAGAGATGGGACGCTAATTAAATTTATAGTAGCCAAATTTTTTTTCCCAGTCTGTAGGTTGTCTTTTTATTCTTTTGGTGATGTCTTTTGATGAGCATAAGTGTTTGATTTTTAGGAGCTCACAGTTATCTAGTTTCCCTTCTGGTGTTTGTACATTGTTAGTAATGTTTTGTATTCTGTTTATGCCATGTATTAGGGCTCCTAGTGTTGTCCCTATTTTTTCTTCCATGATCTTTATTGTTTTCGATTTTGTATTTAGGTCTTTGATCCATTCTGAGTTAGTTTTTGTGCAGGGTGTGAAGTATAGGTCTTGTTTCATTTTTTTGCAGATGGATATCCAGTTATGCCACTACCATTTGTTAAAGAGACTGTCTTTTCCCCAATTAATGGACTGTGGGCCTTTGTCAAATATTAGCTGCTCATAGATTGGATAAATTTATGCTGGATTCTCAGTTCTGTTCCATTGGCCTATACATCTATTGTTTACCAGTACCAGGCTGTTTTGACTACCGTGGCAGTATAATAGGTTCTAAAATCCGGTAGTGTGAGGCCTCCCACTTTGTTCTTCTTCTTGAGTAGTGCTTTACTTATTTGGGGCCTCTTCGCTTTCCATATGAAGTTGGTGATTTGTTTCTCCATCTCATTAAAAAATGCCATTAGAATCTGGATCAGGATTGCATTGTATCTGTAGATCACCTTGGGTAGAATAGACATTTTCGCAATGTTGAGTCTTCCTATCTATGAGCAAGGTATATTTTTCCACTTATGTAGGTCTCTTCTGGTTTCTTGCAGTAGTGTTTTGTAGTTTTCTTTGTATAGGTCTTTTAGGTCTCTGGTTAGATTTATTCCTAAGTATTTTATCTTCTTGTGGGCTCTTGTAAATGGTATTGATTTGGTGATTTCGTTTTTGAAGTTCTCTTTGTTGGTGTAGTGGAATCCAACTGATTTTTGTATATTTATCTTGTATCCTGAAACTTTGCTGAAATCTTCTATTAGTTCCAGTAGTTTTCTTGTGGATTCTTTGGTGAAGCCCTCCTTTCTTGTCTTACCCCATTCTTTGAAAGCCTCTTGCATTTTTCCCGTTGGCTTCTATGACAGGTATCTTCTGTTTGTCTTTTTCAGATACACTCTGAACTCTTACAAGTTATGCTCTCTTCACAGGGGGATATTGTGTGTGGACCAGTCTAATTTCTGGATAGCTTAGGTCATTGGGGAACCTTAGACAGAGATTAGAGAGAGGTCTGAGAACAAGTTTTTTTTATTCTTTTGGCTCCCACCTTGTGGAATCTACTTGTGCCACTTGTGTCCTTCCACTAAAAGTCCTCTCAAGGCAGCTTCCTATATACAGATTTCTTCTTCCAGATTCCAGAAATTTGCTTTCACTAACCCTGCTTTGCTATACTACTCTTGTAATTATATTCTGCACTCCTGCCAACAACTTAGTAAATTATCTGTTGGTAAATAAGCCCTCCTTAACCTGTCAAACTGTATCAATAAATGTCCCATTTTCAATTGATACAGCTTCTGAAAACCTCCTTCTGAGAGCCTTTTCAGATTGGTAAAAACTTTTGACTTTCCTTAATTTTTTGGACATCTACTTTGCAGCCCATATTATATGTTTGTATTCTGGGTATGGTGCAGGACTGGGCAGCATTTCATTCCATTGTGCATGGGGTCATGAGTCAGAGGCCTACTTGACAGCAGCTAACAGGAACATCCATGCAAAAATGGTATCAAAATCTAAGATGTATACTGTATACTTTACTGTCAACCAGTTTATTGCTTTAATATTTTTATTTGATTGTGTCTCCTCTACATATGTATCTCTTTGTTTCTTTCACTCATTTATTCAGTTATTAATGCAGTCCATAGTTATTGAGTCACTATTTAGGGCTGGGCACTGTGGATACAAAAGGGCAGACAGGTTTGCCTTTATTGGGGTGAGGGTTGGGGAGGGGGCAGGAAATAAAAAATAGCGTAAAGTATATTTAAAAATTAGGTTTATGATTACTTACGAAGGAAATAAACAGGGTATAGTGGTAGAAAATAAAAAGAAAGACTATCCTTTGCTTTCAGACCCCAAGCAACTAAAAGGCATGGGTTTGTCTAGGTAGCTCTTATTTGACCTTTATCTGTTGTAGTATCACATGCAGGCCCTCAATATGTGAATTTTAAAAGATTTTCTTAATGGCACAAATAATCAATCTTCTTGGCATTGAAATTAAAAATTGCAGGTAAACTTAAAGAAAAAAATCATTTTTATACGACTGTCTGTAAAATATATATGAATACACATAAGCAGCACACATACACAAATAGATGTGTAATATATGTATGATATACATCATGCTAATGATTGTGAGGATGACACAGGGCCGGGCAACATTTTGTTCTATTGTATGTATGTATATATGAATTTGAGTTGACTAGATGGCATCTATCTAGCTAGCTAGCTTCCTTCTTTCCTTCCTTCATTACTAGCTAAAGGAGCCCTGGTGGTGCTGGGCTGCTAACTGAAAGGTTGGTGGTTTGAACCTACCTGCCACTCCTCAGGAGAAAAGACCTGGCAATCTGTCCTATAAAGATTACAAGCTAGGAAGCCATATGGGGCAGTTCTACTCTGTTCTGTAGGGTCACTAAGAGTAAGAATCCACTTGATGGTACACATAACAATGTTTATCTATCTACATATATATATATATTGTTTTGGAATTTTCTTATGTGTTTTTAAACAAAGATAAAATGATATATATTATTTTGCTGCTAGCATTTTTCACTCAACCATACATTGGTAACACCCTTCCATGTCAATATATGTATTTCTAAACATAATATTTAATATTTAGCTCTGATAGTTAATGATTACAAGGTTCTCTATCTCCTTGCCAATTGTATTTATTAGGATTTTTTTTTAAAGCTAGATAGGCATAAAGAAGAAAATTAAAATAAGCTATAATCCTGCCTCACAAATAACCTCTGGAAATTAGGAGACTGTTATGAATTTGAGAGTATAGAAATGGCTGAAATCATACAGATTTTTCTTTAATTCATCAAAACTCATTTAAATTAAGATGTTTATAGGACAACAGATAGAGAAAACCATTCATCCAAACCTTTCTTGTTTAATAATTACATGCTAGAATTTTTTAGGCCTGCCACCATGGCTGGAGTTCCTGGGTGGTGCAGACAGTTACGTGCTGGGGTACTAACTGGAAGGTTGGCAGTTTGACCCACCCAGAGGCAACTTGGGAGGAAGGCCTGTTGATCTGCTTCTGAAAGGTCACAGCCATGAAAACCCTGTAGAGTGCAGTTCTACTCTGACACACATGGGATCACCATGAGTAGGAATTAACTTGACAGCAACTGGTAACACCATTGCTAGTTGTATCTGTCTTATCACATATTAAGGGAAAAATTGCGGTTTGAGATAGTATGAGCTATTTGACAATGTCAGATAAGCAATAAACATATAATAGTGTGTTTTTCCTTATTGGATTTGTTTCCCTCATGTGTTCTATGGGACATTGGTTTTGTGGAATGTTAGTATGAATGCAGCCTAGGAAGGATCCCATGGGCGGCAGCACAGCCTGCTTGTTAACTGGAGTTTGATGGCCTGAGTTCAAATGTTGACCCTATTACTGGCTCTGGACCTTGGGCAAGTTACTGAACATTCTGTATCTGTGCTTCATCATCTGTAAAATGGGGATCATAATAATAGTCTTTACTTCATAAGATTGAGTATTAGGTGAGTGAATATTTGTAATTTGAACAGTGCCAGGCATGAAATAAACACTGTGAAAGTGTTTGGTAAGTAAATGATCAAAGAAATCTAACAATTGTTGATTTTTTTTTTAACTGCAAGCTTTATTGGAGCCTTTATGATATTAATGTACATGATGACAGTCCTCTAAAGGGATATTTAACCTTGGGGCTTGTGTTTTTCCCTGCATATGTCATTAGTCTAATGTTCCTCAGAACACAGAGAAAAAATTAATACAAATAATTGACTAAACATTTTCACCAAAGCGTGGAACCAATAGTATAGATGTGTCTATGCACTGTGCTTCTGAGGCTCGCTGAGCCCAACGTCTACAGTACACAATATTTTTTTAAAAGTTTTATTGTTATTTTTCTAAAGAATACGTATTTGTTGAAGTGAATTTCAGAAACATAGGGAACTGTAACAAATAAACACTTGCTATTCTGCGTCAGAGAAATAGTTACTGTTAACATTTATTTTTTCTTTACAAATTGGGAGCCCAATATAATATGGTTTTGTGTCCTACTTTTTTTTATTTCACTTGATTTTGTTTATATAATAGTCTCAGTCCAAGACATGCAGTGATTTCTGGCCTTCAGATGATTCGTAATCTACATTTCAAAGGTGCTTCCTTCGTAACTTACCAAATTCTGTGGTCAGAGACAATATGAAACTAAAAGCTCTAGAATGAGCTTCTCTCCCATTTTAAGTATTCTCGGAAATTGGAACCACCTGGTAAGCAGTTGGCAATGCAGTTTAAAAGACCTGGAGTAGGTGACCTCAGGTTGCTTCATTTTTATGAGTCATTCCAGTGTTCCAGCCAGCAGCCAGATGGACACAGGAGAATCCATGACCAGGCTGTTTCGGAGGCATTCCTTGTTCATCCTGAGTGACTGAGTGGACTTATATAAGGTTGAGATTGATGAGAAACAGTTATCCAGGGAAACTTGAATTATTCCAAAATAAATTTAGCTAATATTTAATTTTTAAACAATATATCTGTTTTCTCCATCATATGTTGAAGGCAGTATTCCAACAAGATTAATACGTAACAAGATCTCTAGTAAGATATGGAGGGTAGAATTGTTTCTTTTATCTTGTTTTATGATTTGAGTACAGAAATAATATTGAATTACTACATAAATGTAAAGATTTAAAAATAGTAATTATTATGAATTGCACTTTGTGTACTTTATAAATGATGAATGCTGTAGTGGTTAAAATATAGCTGCTCAGTGGGTCCTTTTCATTACAGAATCCTTATTCAGCAGTTTTCAGTTTTCATCTTACTCAAGATTAAATCAATCACTACTTTAAATACTTATCTTGAACATCTGTAGCAACTGAAAATATTTAAACTCTTTCTGAAGAGGAAAACCATGCTACACTGTTTAATTGAATTAAATTAGCTTTTCATGGAAATTTACCTAGGAACTGTTTCTGGAACCAATTTGGAAAATGATCTTTGTATTTGTGGCATTTCTGTTTGATTCTGTTTTTCTAAGTAATTCTCAATGGATCTGATTCACTCCTTGCTTCAGTCTTCAAACCTTTGTGATTTTTATAAGCAAATTAGGCATTTCCTACCCCATAATTATGATTATTTATGGAATAATGTCTGCTTTCCTCTTACATGTAGATGGTGTAAAAAAATTCTTAATTCCGTAATATATAGTTACCTAAATTATTTTATTTTAGCTTTTCGTGAAGTAAATACATTAATGCTGAGACAAAGTACAGCCATATATAAATTAACTTCTTTCAAAGATGTTTCATACAAAATATTTAACACCTTTACTAATAAAAGCAGGTGCTGTGATTTGTAAGAATGGCAGATAATCCAAAACTTCTTGTAAATATATTGTCTTGAAATGATCTGTAGTTCAGGCATATCAGAGATTTTGTGCACTAAGTTTTCCTTACTCTCTCTTACATTGCAAAGTGTTGTTTTACACAGCTATGAAGAAATTGAAAATTGCTTTGAAAAACTCAGTTTTCAATTTTCTTAGCTGTAAAATATGTCCTTTGTGATCAACAACATGGGGATATATTTTATATGCTCGGTGCAAGGATTTTAATATCTTTATTTCTTGAATACTTCAGATTTAACAGCTTAAAGATAAACCTTTTTTTTAAACCTTTGCCTTGTCTACCACAATCCAAATGCCAGAATTGTAGCTATTTTTCTCCTCACCCGTGTGAATTTCCGAATGTTTGTTTGCATTCTCTTTTACCCTCAACTTCCCCACATTTCCCCTGCCTCTTTTCTTCTCTTTCTTTTTCTCTTGCTCACTCTTGTACTTGACTTGAAAATACTATTTGCTATGACTACTTTTTCTCTTTGCCAAAGGAATTATAATACATCAATTTTATGTCAAACATTCAGAGGATTACCAAGCAGAGGATTTCTTGCTCCAATATTTGTTGACTCATTGGAGTTTTGACTAACTTAGCTTAATCAGAATGATTTGACATTCTGTGCACATAATTTTAAGTGTTTTGTGCTTAATATATATTTTTTCCATCCTTTGAGTTTTACTTTGCTTGTGTCTTTAAGGTGTGTCTTTTGTAGACAGCATATAGATGGATCGTGTTTTGTTATCCAATCTGCCACTCTGTCTCTTTATCAGTGCATTTAGTCCATTTACATTCAGCGTAATTATTGATAGATATGAGTTTATGCTGTCAATTTGATGTCTTTTTTTGTGTGTTGTTCACAGTTTCTTTGTTGAACTTAATGTTCTGTGCTGCATCGTTTTTCTTTATGTATTTTCTTTTCATCGTTGATTTTGTATTTGCCGAGTCTTTGTATTTTTCTTGTTTTTTATTTTGACTTGTAGGATTGTTACCTTTGTGGTTACCTTTGTGGTTACCTTAGTATTTACCCCTATATATCAGTCTTTTATTTCTTTATATCGCCTTGACTTCCTCTCCATATTAAAAATCTGTGTCTACATTTTTTAGTCCCTCTTTTTTGTTTTAATGTTGTCATCTTTTACATATTGACATCTGTTTCCCTATTTTCAGTGTTTTAGCTTTGATTTATTTTTGTGACTTTCCTATCTGTGTTGATACCTGGTTGCTCAGTCCTGTGTTCTAGTCTTGGGTTGTTATCTGATGTTCTTGATTTTCTACCCGGAGGGCTCCCTTTAGTATTTCTTGTAATTTTGGTTTGGTTTTTGCAAATTCCCTAAACTTCTGTTTATCTGGAAATGCCCTAATTTTGCCATCATATTAGAGAGAGAGCTTTGCTGGATATATAATTCTTGGCTGGCAATTTTTTTCCTTCAAGGCTTTATATATGTCATCCTATTGCCTTCTTGCCTGCATGGTTTCTGCTGAGTAGTCCGAGCTTATTCTTATTGACTCTCCTTTGTAGATAACTTTTCGTTTATTCCAAGCCACTCTTAAAATTCTCTCTTTATCTTTGGTTTTGGCAAGTTTGATTATAATATGTCTTGGTGACTTTCTTTTGTGATCTACCTTATGTGTACACATAATTTTAAAATATTTTAATAATAAAACCTAAACCCACTGCCATCGAGTTGATTCTGACTCATAGTGATCCCATTGTATTTCCAGGCTGTAAATCTCTATGGAAGCAGACTGCCACATTTGTCTCTCACAGAGCCACTGGTGGTTTTGAACCACCGACCTTTCAGTTAGCTGTCGATCTCTTTAACCATTGTACTACCAGGTCTCCATATTTTAGTAATATTATTGACTAATAACAATAGGAAAATGCACTTCTGTTTTGTTATAGAATTGCTTATTTATATTATTTCACATACAAGTAATTTATTTATAACCTCAAATCTTTAACCTTAAGTAATTCCTTAATTATCTGTAAAATGTTTATGAAATGTCCATTTTTGGGGGAAATATTTAAAGCAATGTGTTCCCATGGCCAAAAAAACTAACAATGGCATGTACGTATATTACATAAAATATATTGTACATGTTACTTGATTCTGAAGGAGCGCTGGTGGCACAGTGGTTAAAGTGCTGAGCTGCTAACCGAAAAAGTTGACATTTGAACCCACCAATCACTCCACAGAAGAAAGATGTGGCAGTCTGCTTCTGTAAAGATTACAGCCTAGGAAACCCTATGGGGCAGTTCTACTGTCCTTTAGGGTTGCTATGAGTAGGAATCAACTCATCAGCAATGGGTTTTTTTTACTTGATTCTACACAGTTTTCATTCCTATACACAATCTTTTTGATATACAAAAATCTGTAATTACATTTATATTGTTTTTCATCAAAACCTCTCTAGCTCCTATTTGAAGTTTCATGTGTTTATCCTTTTGATTGAAAGCTGTTATTACACATTCTCAAACTTGTTTCACACTTACTAGCATGTGGCCTGACTTACCACGAGCCTGTAAATTCCTTTTTTGGCTCATCTCTCCTAAACCTGCAAGGTATAATGCAGTTTAACAATAATATTTGACATCTTTAGTTTGTGAATAATGTCTTTCTTACAAATGGAATTATTAAATATTTATGCAATATGAATGAACTTGATGCTATGCTGTAAATTCAAGTGCGTCAGAAGAGATAATTGAGTCTTGCTCTAAGCGGAAAGTTGTTTAAATTCAGAGATGATACACTACCGAAAAATAAATGGAGAGCACGGATAGACTGAATACAGGAAGAACAAAACGGGAAGTTGGTGAGAACGTTTATGAAGTGCTGAATTGATTGAACCTCGTATTCTGTCTTTCAGCAGTACCATCGGGATATGTTAGGGAAGGCTGGGATTGGTGTTCCATGACCTCACCTTCAAAATGTGGTATTATATACTCCAAAAGTCTTAGTTTTTCTTCACCATAAACCTCAGTGATCTACCATTAATGAAACTATCTACTCTGTTCTTAGACCTGATTAGAACTTTTCATTTCTTGGGCTTTATATTTCTGTTCTCAACCAGAGTATGTCTTCTAGTTGAAATATAATAGCAGTTCCTTAGCTCTGTATTTGTTTTGTCCATACTGCCCATCATAGTATAGAATCTGTAGAGTCTTCATATCTATGTTTCCTTGCAGTTCTCACCTTTTTAGACTGAAAGAATGCTGTTCTTTCTGGTTTTTCTCTTATGACTGTCTTGTGGTCAACTTGATCCTTTTATTTTTATTCACTTGGGTTTTCTTCAGGCTCTTTAAATATTTTTTTTCCTTCTTTGTTGGTGAAAGAAGAGTTACCATTTTTTCATTCAACAGCAGATATTTGTGGAGTGCTAGGCTATGTTACTACACCTCTTTAACAATTTGTTGTACTCCGCTGGCTTGCAGGAGCCCTGGTGGTGTAGTGGTTGAGTGTTTGGCTGCTAACCAAAATGTTGGCAGTTTGAATCCACCAGCTGCTCCTTGGAAACCCTATAGGGCAGTTCTGCTCTGCCCTGCAGGGTCACTGTGAGTTGGAATTGACTCGACGGCGACGGGTTTGGTTTTTTTTTTTTTTTTTTCGTTTGGTGGCTTGCATGTTGCTGTGATGCTGGAGTTATACCACCGGTATTTCAAATGCCAGCAGAGTCATCCATGGTGGACAGGTTTCGGTGGAGCTTCCAGGCTAAGACAGACTACAAAGAAAGGTCTGGTGACCTACTTCCAAAAATTAGCTGATGACAACCTTATGGATGACAACAGAATATTGTCTGATAAGTGCTGGAAGATGAGCCCCTAGGTTGGAAGGTACTACACAATAGCTGGAGCAATGGACTGAAATACCAACAATTGTGAAGATGCCGTAGGACCAGGCAACATTTCATGTTGTTATACATAAGGTCTCCATGTGTCAGCGCCAATTTGTGGCAACTAACAACAAAAATAGGCCGTCTTAGGCCAGGACTGCATGTAGAATTTTAAGTAAAGGTGAGCCATGGTTTTAAATAAGGTAAGATCACGTTTTCTGTTCTCTAGGGATGTCTGTATTGTTGTTAGCTTTTTTGGCTGCAGGAGCACATTACAGCGGTGTCTCAGAGATGACTTTTAATCTCATTTTTATGATAGCTAAGACCCATTATCCTGAGAGGTATGGTCTAGATACTTCCTCCCCTGCATGCATAACCCTATAGTTCTGCAATTTGAAACTTTGATGTTTTCCTCTTAGTTAACTCATAAAGTTTTGGAAATCTTGTAGGATATCCTTCTGACTTGGCATTTCACATACTGGAAAAACTTAGTGTCTTTTGCAGACCTAGAAAATTTAATCTGTATTTCCTCTTCTACATTTTTTATAAAGATGTTAAATAAGACCACTTCCAACACCTTCCCTATTTATAGTTTTCCTGCCAAAGTAATGCCTATTTCACTGTCTTTATTTCTGCAGTAAAAGTTCACCTAATATTATGATGACTTAGTTTGTTTAATAACTTGAGGTACTACATTTTCAAGGGCTTTTAAAAAAAAAATCTAGTGAATTATATCCCCTGGTTTCTCCCTTGAGGTTCACACAGTTTTTAATTTGCCAAGAAATGATCACCCCTGAAAAAAAGCAGTGTTAGTCCTCCTTGATTATGTTAGATAAATTCTTCAGTGATCTTATGCTTTAGCATATATGTTGTCATTGAGTTGATTCCTATTCATGGCAACCCAACGTCATATATGGACCTCACAAACTTGGCAAATTGTCAAAAAATATACATTTTTTAAAATGCTGCTTATAGATAATTACCTAGGCAACATTTTTGTCATCATTTACCTAATTTGGTGTATTTCTTAGATAAATTTGAAAGGCTGTGGAAAAAAGTGAAATTTAGCATTAATGTGGATGGTTGAAATGCGTTACCTATGTTACCTAGGTGCTGACTCATAGCGACCCTATGTATAACAGAATGAAACGTTGCCCGTGTAATTATCTGTAACCAGCATTAAAAAAAAAAAAAAAGGTTGCAGTGATTGAGTTCTTCCTATATTCCAGGCAGTGTGCTAAACCCATCACAGTTAAGATAGTAGTCATTGTTATCCCCATTCTACAAATGAAGGAACCTAAGGAACAGTGGAAGTCCCTGGGTGGCGCAAACAGTTAACATGCTTAGCTGCTAACTGAAAATTTGTAGGTTCAAGTCCACCCTGAGACACCTCGGAAGAAAGACCTGACAGTCTAACTCTGAGAAATCAGTCATGGAGTACAGTTCTACTCTGACACACATGAAGTTGCCTGAGTTGAAATCGACTTGACAGTAAGTGGTTAAGTCACAGTGAGATTCAAAAAGTGGTAGTACTGGATTCTGATGTAGAACCATCTGATTCTAAATCTGTGCCCAAATGTTGGAGGCCTGTTAGAGCAAGATGTTATGTTATTGATGTTACAAAGATGACTGATACACAGCACTGGTGACCCAAGAGTTTGGAAAGACTGGAGGGAAGGAGGAGTCCTATGAACAATGTATGAGATGATAATTGTGTGTGGAAGGTGCTGCTACAGCTCTGAGAAAGGTTGATAATTGAAGGGTGTTCCAGATGGAGACTTGGGTTATTGATCATATTTTAAGAAGAGAGATGGATGAAGAGAACACATGTTTAAACTCTTTGGAAAAATATATTTTGAACTTAAAACTTTTATTTTCTTTCAGTTTATGGAACATTTTTATACAGAGAGTACCGGCACTGATTTTTTTTTTACAGCACAGTTACCACATCTTTACTCAGATTCACTTTTCCATTTGATCCACATATTTAGTATGTGTGTATGTGCATGCATATGTGTGTGTGCATGATTGTGCGTGTATCTCAGACAGAGGGGAGACAGAGAGCAGAGAGAAAGGTTAGAGCAGAGACAGGGATAGATAGATGAGGGACATTTCACAAAGGTTAAATGTAATGTGACAGATTGTAGTGAATTTGAGGAATCAGATAACTCAGGCAGTTTGCTAACAGGGATACAAGATGAAGAAAAGAATCGTTTCAGATTTATCAGTTTATCAGAAATGACATTTTTAAACTTAAAAAATTACTTTGAAAGAAGCTCTGTGATAAGTACCTAATAGTCAAATTGGAGTGTAGGGCTTGACAAAAAAGATTGATGCTAAATTGTATGCACTAAGAACACAATAAAAACCCTCAAGCAGACTTTTATCTTGTAAATAAACTTTCTCCAGTATTTAAATGACTCTAGGTCATCATCTGTAATGGTGATACCACCTATATTTTATCTCTTGTATTCTGATTTATCAAAAAGCTCCAGAGTGGAAGGAAATGAAATGACTACAGCAGTTTTCTAGGCTGGTTTGCAGCCTGCCAAAAGTGTCATTGTGTGTTAATCATACTGTTAGCTTCATGTCTTCATAAATGTCTTTTCTAGAAATAATCATAAAACCTCCCATTTGTTTTAAGTATAATAGTGTTATTTATTTATTATTATTATTTTTTGCAGAACAGAATGCATTTAGGGACCTGCTCGCTATGGCAGTGGCATTTAGCTGAGGCAGAGTTATTCTGTTAAAAAAAAAATCTGTAGTTTCCAAAATAACCAGATTAAACATGTATTTTACATTGAGCCAAAGTGCTCTGAGGACAGCACAGTGGTTTAAAATAGATTTTGGTATTGAAATAAAATGGTATATTTATTTGTTAATATTTAATCTTACAGATACTATGTATGTGGTAAACCAACACATTTTTGCTAGTCCAGTAACCACTATTTGATACTCAAAAGGAGTATAAATATTACAAAGATGTACTTGGCTATAGTATAATTTGTAACAAATAGAAAGCTTCCGTAGTGACTCTTTATATTCCAAAATATGATTTTTCCATTATGGAAAATTATATTTATGTTGAACATAAATAATCAGAGATTTGCTGCACTAATGATCTAGTTTATTTTAAAATCATGTTACTGGATTTAACGATGAGACCTCTGTTCTGCGACCTTGTGTATTCTGGAGGCTTGTTATGCATGTCAAGGGTATTTCCTTTTATTTGTTTTAATTTTACCTGCCATTTAAATCATTGCATGACCCTTCATAATTTTATTATGAAACCATATAATAAGGAAGGACTAGTTGATTATTTTTTACTTTAACTTTCATAATCTCATATAATTCAAATCTTCTTTGTGTTCTCATTTCTCAGGTCAAATGATTCTTGTTTTAGCAATTTCTCATCCCAGTAATGGATGAGATAGAGTAATATGTTTCAATACGTTTATTGTTCCTATTTCAGCATTTTACGTCTGTTCTCTCTGTCAGGGGAGGGAGGTAAACAGTCTGTTGAAAAAAGTACATGATAGGGAGGCAGGAAAGGCCAGAATTTGTTCTGGAACCTCAGGCTGATTACTGATATGGACTGGCCAGGCTTTGTAAGGTCTTTTTGACTTGGAAATGCTGTGTTTCTGTAACCCCAGTTTGTAAATCTTATTTTAGTTAAGAATTGTAATATGCTTTCTTTAGAGCAAGCCACTATATCTTCTTTGTATCTTTTTTCTTGAGGTGGTGTTTTCTTGAATTTCAGAGACAAAAGGGAGTGTAGTGTTCAAGAATTAAGTCCATTCCAGACCATATCAACCATGAGATTTTATAAATCTGTTTGTAATAATCTGATACTTACAAATCATAGAGTAATTATACCGTGCACCATTTTAAGTACTGTCATAAATAAACCCTTTATTTGGGGATGATGAATAATTTGGGTTAAACCCACCCCATTGCCGATTTCGACTCATGGTGACCCTGTAGGACAGAGTAGAACGGCCCCATAGGTTTTCCAAGGGCTGGCTGGTGGATTCGAACCGCCAACCTTTTGGTTAGCAGCCGTAGCTCTTAAGTACTGCACCACCAGTGCCCCAATTTGGGCTAGAAAGTAATTCTGTGTAATCAATATTATACTTCTTTTCTGGAATTATTTTCTAAGAACTTTAAGTCAATTGTCAAAACAAGTTTTTCTCGGATGTCAGATGCAGTATCATGTTTGACTGCTGTAACTGTTGCTTTTACCAGAGATGAAATATATAGAGTATGCCAGCAACAGGATAAAGTAGTTTCTGTGATTGTAACTTTCCTCTGATCAATAAGGGGTAATTCTTGGTGTGCCTTACTGGTTACCTTTGTTCCTTTTACTTCCCGTACTGATTACTCTCTCTTAAAACCTTGCTTACTGTAATGACAAAGACTAAACTAGGTTGAAATGTTTTTCATTTAAACTAGTTCCCTCTATGATAAGTTAACGCTCATTCTATTCTTTTCCTAAAATATTCTTTCTTCATATTGTCCCAGAATTGGCTAAATATGCAGATGTCTTTAAATTGTCCAGGAGACTTGATATACTATTTATTTTTCTCGAGTTGATTAGGTGTTTCTTTTTAAGACACCGTATTTTCATATGGCAGTCAACTTTATTATTTTTATGTGTACGGGGCTTTCAGTGGTATTTTCTAGATTATCCATGGCAAATTTTTAATTCCAGCATGCTTCTGTGTAACCTTTCCCTAGAGTGTGTCAGTATGTGCTGAAGGAATCTGTACCAATAGGAACATTGTACCTATCAATCTAAGTAATATGTAATCAAGAAAGCAAATCTTCAAAGTTCCCAGAAATTCATCACGGAGCATTTGCTGTTAATACAAGTAGGAAGCCTCCACTGAAAGTTATAATGTTGCTTGTTTTACATGGTATTGTTTGATCTGTGGAGATGTGAGACAAAGAAAAAGTTGAAGTTCTTGTCCATAGCAAAAGGATTAGGATTCATGATGCTAAAAACTTTTAAATCAGAAACCAGAAAAAATGTGAAACAGAGTAAGGCAAGTCCCCTTTACATGGGCTGTTTGCTTGGAAATTGGATTGAGATGAAAAAAAATATGGTAAGTGTTTATTCCCAACATGTATCACTTTATTCATGAATTTCTCATGCTGATACTATCTGATATCTTATACTGATACTTTTTACGTGTGCTGGTCTTGACCTTTCCCTTCCTTTGAAACCTGATTCATAGCTCCCTTCCTTAGAAGATATTCTGTTAATCCCATTCCACTGGACTCAGTTCTTCCCTTTCATTGCCTCCATCCCCTTCCATTCTTACTTACTCAGCACCGTATCAATTTTGGAGGTTTGAACCCACCAGCTGCTCTGCTGGAGAAACGTGGTGGTGGTCTGCTTCCGCAAAGATTTACAGCCTTGAAAACCCTATGGGGCAGTTCTACTCTGTCCTGTAGGGTTGCTCTGAGTTGGAATCAAGTCGACAGCAATTTTTTTTTTTTTTTTTTAAGTTTGCTGAAAAGGAGCCCTGGTGGTGCAGTGGTTAAACACTCAGCTGCTAACCGAAACGTTGCCAGTTCTAACCCACTAGGCACTCTGCAGGAGAAATGACCTAGCGATCTCCTCCCTTAAAGATTACAGCCTAGGAAACCCTATCTACTCTGTCCTATAGGGTGGCTATGAGTCAGAATCCGCTTGATGGCACACAACAACTATTTCCTGAATTGTTAGTATAATTAAGATTCCTGCAATTTTAATGGCATTGAATGCTAAAAATTGTCTTCTGCTTCTGTATTTCTCTATGTATTTCACAGTATGGAATATAATACGCAAAAGATGCCTGGTCAATGCTGACTGTTGAATTTCCTGTTTTGTACAACTCTAATCTTTATTTTCTTGTAATTGTGGATATTTCATTTTGAAAATATTTTAGAAGCCTCAGGATATTTTATAATACATTATTTGTTTTAAAAATATAGAACATGAAATAGGAAAAAAAATTTCTTTTGTATTTTGACTATTCCCAGTGTAAAACGTTCTAATTTCATTTTGGATCATGATTATACTCCAAAAGCTTGACAAGAGCATAAGAGCACAGAGTTTGGAGGCAGATGGCTAGGTTTGTATCCTGGCTCTGCCACTCAGTGTCCTCATCTATAAAATGGTGATAGTGAGAGTATGTATTCAATAAGGATGTTGTAGGAATTAAATGAAATACCTAGAACTATTCCTGGCACATAGTAGGTGCTCAGTAAATGTTTGTCCTTTATTTTAGATGTCTTTAAGTGACACTAAGGAGCTCTGATGGTGCAGTGGTTAAGCGCTCAGCTATGAACCGAAAGGTTGGCTGTTTGAACCTACCAGCTGCTCTGCAGGAGAAAGATGTGGCAGTCTGTGTCATAAAGATTTACAGCCTTGGAAACCCTGTGGACAGTTCTACTCTGTCTTATAAGGTCGATATGAGTCGAAATCGACTCAGTGGCAGTGGGTTTAAGTGACACTGGCACTCAGCCTACTTTACCAGGTAATTAGAGTACTGGCTTACTAAAATTGAATAGGAGAAATTTTACAAAGATAATTGATCAATTTTAATGAGAAGTTATTCTGTTGCTAAATGTTTCCAAATATAAACTTCTTAGATCCCAAGTGTTCATATTAAAATAAAAGGACCTAATTAGACACAAGAAGCTCTTAGAAACAAAGTTATTTCCTTTCCTTTTTATTCAGTTAAGAATCCAGCCGTCTGTACTTCAAAAGCTTGCTTATTAAAAAAAAAAAAAAAAAAAAATTGATGTAATGAAATCAGAGGATAAATTGTCTGTTTTTATTAATTTGAATCGCATTCTCCCTTGGACAAGTAATGAAAAGTCCAGTTAACTTTAGCATTAGTGGAGCTTGAGGAGATGTTACTATTAAGCAAGTGTTTAGTTGCCTGACATGATCAGTTTACACTGTTGCAGAACCTTAATGAAAATTTTATAGAACTGTGTAAACCATGATCCAGTTTGGATTTGGAAGTGGATAGACATCTGTTTCAAATATTATTACTACAACTAGAAATTAATAGTCTTTTTCCTTTGAAAGTCAGAATGTTTTACTTTTGAAATTTTTGTTTTTGTCTCCTCACTTCTCCCTGTGTATTAAAATAGTGAGGTACAAGTTATTTTTCAGATCACTTTCATACTCTATATCATATATATACAGAAGAAAAGCAGGGGAATGTTTGGAAGTATTTTATCAAAGGACAACAAAACAAGACTCCTCTTTGTTTTATATTAAAAGCAGATTTCTACTTCGATGCATCAGAAGCATTTAAGACAACTTTCTTGATTGGGAATCTCCCTCCTTCCCTCCTTCTCTCCCTCCCTCCTCTCTCCTCACCTCCTTCCTGCCTTCTTTCTTATGAAATGAAGACTAATTCTAGGTAAATTTTGGTGTTATTTTGCTCACTTGAACTGTAAACATAAAATGGTCTAATTCTCACTTTTTTCTTTCTTTGGATCAATGACGTTAGAAAATTCATTAGCAAATGTATTTTACTCTTAGTTCTGGAAAGAAATCTTGGTGTTATACTCGGACAGCAGAATATTTAATGCTGTATAGAGAAAAAGCATCAGAAATTAACCCTTTGGTGACCCAGTTATTTTCTCCTTTGAATTTTTTGTTGATACCATGTGTTAACGGAACGAGTGTGTCTGAATTTTTGGTAGGTGGTATGGATTTTTTTTTTTTTGCCCCCTCCCACAAGCCTTCCATAAGTGTTTAGTGGTACATATGAAGTACCACTGATTATACCCCAGAGTACCCACTGAGGTCTAGTGGTACCTGTGTGTTACAAATAAAAATTTCCATTTTTCTACCAAAAATTCAGACACCTCATACACTACCCTGTGAAAACAGTAATGTGCAGCACACACCCGTTTCTTCGGTTTTAGACACTATAAAGGCCTCTGCCTTGCAGCAGCATGCACTGTTACTGGTGCAGCAGCTTCCCAGTAGACCTCAGAGGTTGAAAAAACTCATGGTCGCTGTATATACCACCGAGCACGGAAGGGTTAAGTTTCCTATTAAACTGTGCTCCTTAAAATAATAGAAAACAAATTTTTTGACACTTCCAAAGTCCAGATGCATTCATTTATATATTGCTATTGCTGTGTCTTGGTTCAGGAGGACCTGATTAGTAAATGAGTACATGTTCAACAGAAACTTTGCAAAACATAGGAAGATGCCAAGAAAAAAACAAAAACAAAAACCCTTTGTCATTAAGTTGATTCCTACTCAAAGCTACCCTGCCAAGAAGTGGGAGAAAAATCACCTGAAATTACACTACTCAGAGTCTGCTATTTGTTAACATTTTGATGTTTCTCATGCATTATTTTTAGATATAACAAAATTGGGAAATTACCTACTTAATTTTGTGTATTTAAATTTTTGCTTGAAAATTTAATTATGAATATTTCCTCAGGTCACTAAATATGCTTCAAATTATTGTAGTGACTGAATACTATTACTTGTTTATATTTTTCTTATAAATAATGCTGTAATGAACATCTCCATGCATAGATCTTTGAATATTTGTAAAAAGATTTTTATGTGCAACACTAAATTGCTTTTGAATTTATAATCCTACTAGCAGGATATCCTTTTAGTTTTACTCATATTTTTAGGTAAAAAAAACAAAACAAATAAAACCAAACCTGTTGCCATTGAGTTGATTCCGACTCATAGTGACTCTGTAGGACAGAGTAGAACTGCCTCGTTGCTTCCAAGGAGTGACTGGTGCATTTGAACTGCTGACCTTTTGGTTAGCAGCCAAATGCTTAACCACTGCACCACCAGGGCCCCAATTTTTAGGTAAGTATACTAATAAACATTTCAGTTATATCCTTGAAATCTTGGAAAGGCTCAGAAAAACAAAATAACAAAAAACCCACAAAAGACCAAAAATAGTTTCAAATAAGTGAAATCTTGCTTCATATCATTTCAATTTAAAGATAAAGAACTTTTCATTAATTACAAGTACCATTACATTTGATAGTGTTTCATTAATTTTATAATAGAAACACAAATTAACCCCAATCATTCTGTTAATTATGAGTCTGAGTTTAAATTTGTCACAGTAGTAATGATAAGGAAAAAATTATTTACACAAAAATCCCTGGAAGTCAGAACAAAAAGTGATTTGGGGAAAAATCTAATCCACATCTTTAATTGACATGCAAAAGGTAGACCTAAGATTGTATTGTGCTTTGTGAAAGTATCTTCATGTTGTGACAGTGCTTGGCCTGAAAATAGGTTGTCTGATTCTGGCTCCTCTCTGACTAAAAAAAAAAAAAAAAAGTAGTTTTAAAATTAGTTATTTCTTCCCTAAAGGGTATATAAAGTTTAAAGAATAATAAATCAAATGAATACTTATACATCTACTAGTCAGTTTACAGGAGATACAGCTCCTCAATCACAGTTTACTCCTTTTCTCCCCATCTGTAATAAGACTAACCTGAGTTTTGTGTTTATTATTCACTTCTTAAAAATTTTATTTTTAAGAACGAAAAATTCATATAACATAAAACTAATCATTTAATGTGTACAAAACTTTTGATACCCCCAAAGACTCTGAGTAGTGCAATTTCAGGTGATTTTTCCCCACTTCTTGGCATCTTCCTGTGTTTTGCAAAGTTTCTGTTGAACATGAATTTATTTAATAATCAGGTCTTGGCAGAACCAAGACACAGCAATATATAAATGAATGCATCTGGACTTTGAGGGCGAGGGTATCAAAAGATTTGTTTTCTACGTTGTAAAGGGAATGTACAGTGGATTCAGTACATTTACATTGCTGGGTAACGATCACACCTATATTTTCAAAACATTTTTATCAACCCAAAAGAAAACGCATGCCCATTAAGCAGTCACTCCCTGTTCCTCACTCCCTGCAGCCCCGTGACAACCACAAGTTTGCTTTCTGTCTCTATGGATTTACCTATTTTGGATATTTCTTTTAAATAAATCATACAACATGTGACCTTTTTGTATCTGGCTTCTTTCACTTAGCATCATGTTTTCAAGGTTTATTCATATTATAGCATGTATCAACTTAATTCCTTTTTATGGCTGAGTAATAGTCTATTCTGTGTATATACTAGATTTTGTTTTTCCATTCATCCATTGATGAACATTTGGGTAGTTTTGGCTATCGTGAATAGTGCTGCTGTTAGCATTTATGTAAAAGTATTTGTTTAAGTACCTATTTTCAGTTCTTTTGTGTATGTACCTAAAAGTATAATGACTGGGTCATATGGTAACTCTGTGTATAACTTTTGAGGAATCAGCAAACTGTTTTCCATAGCTGCTGCACTGTTTTATATTCCCACCAAGTCTCTACATCCTAGCCAATATTTTTTATTTTCCATTAAAAAAAAAATCATTATTATGGCCATCCTAGTGGGTGTGAAGTGGTATCTCACTGTGGTTTTGATTTACATTTTCCTCTTGACTAATGTGAGTCCCTGGGTGACACAAATGGTTAAGCGCTGGTTTAGTAACTGAAAGATTGGAGGTTCAAACCCACCCACAGGTGCCTTGGAAGTAAGGCCTGGCAATCTGTGATGTTAAGCATCTTTTCATGTGCTTGTTGGTCATTTTGTGTATCTTCTTTGGAGAAATATCTATTCAGATCCTTCATCCATTTTTTAATTGGCTTGTTGGCCTTTTTGTTGATCTGGTTTAACATATTTTGAATACTAGACTCTTATAAGATTCGTGATTTGCAAACATTCTGTCCCACTGTGGAGGTTGTCTTTTCACTTTCTTGTTAATATCCTTTGATGTACAATTTACAAAATTTTGATGAAGTCCAGTTTATTTGTTTTTCCTTTTGTCGCTCATGTTTTCTATGTCATATCTAAGAATCCATTGCTGAATCCAGGGTCATGAAGATTTACTCCTGTGCTTTCTTCCTAGAGTTATATAGTTTTAGCTCTTATGTTTCGATTGTTGATCCATTTTGAGTTAATTTTTTGTATATGATGTGAGGTAGGGGCCCAGCTTCATTCTTTTGCATGTGAATATCGAGTTTCCCCAGCACCATTTCTTGAAGAGTCTTTTCTTTCCCCATTGAGTATCTTTATACCCTTGTTGAAAATCAGTTGGCCATGAATGTATGGGTTTATTTATGGACTCTCAGTTCTATTTCATTTGGCTACATGCCCTTACTTATGCCAATACCATACTGTTTTGATCACTGTAGCTTTGTGTAAGTTTTGAAATTAAGATGTGTGAGCCTTCCAACTTTGTTCACTTGTTTTTTAGAAATAGTTTTACCATATATGTGTATATCCCTAGACAGTGTATTTTTGAGCTTTTTAAAGAGTGTCCTATATTTTACTTCTCAAACTTGTTTCTGAAATTCATCCCTGTTACCTGAAGCTGTACTTCATTTATTTTCTATGCTTTGCGATAGTCTATTAAGTAAATAGACCACAATTTAGTTTCCTGTACTCATTTTGATGTACCTAAATAGACCACAATTTAGTTTCCTATACTCATTTTGATGTACCTTTGGGTTATATCTGGATTTTTGCTATTATAAAGAATGCTGTAATGGGGTTCTTGTGTTGTATCTTGGTGCACAGGTACAAGGTGCCTCTGGTGTATCTTCCTAGGAGTTGGATTGCTTGGTCATGGAAAACATGCATTTTAAATTTTACAAAATAATGCCAGATGGTTTTCCAAAGTAGTTTAAATTCCCACTAGCAGCATATGATAACTCCTGTTGAGCCACATCCTAACCTACAGTCAGTATTCATATTCCTTAAATATTTGCTGTAGGGTCACTACGAGTTGGAATCAGTTCGGTGGCAATGGGTTTTTGGTTTTAAATATTTGCTAGTGTCAAACTCCTTAAATATTTGCTAGGTATGTAATGATCTCTCATTAGGGTCATAATTTCTATTTTCTCGATGGATAATGATGTTGAGCATATTTTTATGCATTTTATTTGTCCCCTCTGTGAAATGTCTGTTCCTGTCTTCTGCCCATTTCCTGTTACATTTTTTGCTCTTTTCTTAGTGATTTGTAGGAATTTTTTGTTTATGTGAATAGTAATTTTTCATCAGTTATATGCATTGTAAACATCTTCTGGCTTGTGGCTTGTCTTTTCAAAAATCTTTTTATGGTAATTTAAAACAGATGTTCTCAATCATAATGTAGTCAAATTTATCAGTTTTTTCTTTTATGGTTTGTATTTGTTGTGCTTTGTTTAAATCACCCTTGCCCACCCCAAGGTCATAATGATATTCTCTTATATCCTTGGTCTGTAGTTGATTTTTGTATGTCAGGTGTGAATTAGGGTTCAATTTGATTTTATTTCCTTTGTATAGCCAATTGCCCAATACCATTTATTGAATAGTCCATTCCAGAGTGATTGATGTGTCAGCTCTGTTTTATATCAAATTCCATGTATATATATAATGCCAAATATTTATTCATTGATTCATCCATTGATTCACTCATTCCATTACTGGGCTATAAATTTTATTGCATTGGTCTGTTTTTCTGTTCATGTGGCAGTACTACACTACCTTCATATAAAAATTTTCTTATAAGACTTAATACCTATTAGGGCAAGCCCTTTCATCTTTTCCTTCTTTTAAGGAAAGTCTTGGCTATTCTTGATCCCTTCCTTTTAGGTATAAATTTTATAATAAACGTTATAAATTTTATAATAAGTGAATGTGTCAGCACTCTCCCCACTTCCTCCCTGGCTTCCCTGTGGCCATTGGCCCAACTTTCCTGCCCGTGTCATCTGTCTGAACAAGTATTGTACTTTAGGTCTTGTTTATATTGAAACTGCAGTGAATTTAAATAGAAATTTAGGGAGGATTGTCATCTTTATGATATTGAGTCTTTTTTACTAAGAGATGTGGCATATTTCACTTAAAATAAAATTTTCTTCATAAAGATATGGTACATATTTTATTCATAGGTACCTTATATGTTTTTGCTAATGTGAATGGTATCAATTTGTTATTATGTTTTCTAATTTTTTCTTGTTGAATAGAAATTCATTGTTTTTTTCTGTATGGTGGTTTTATGTAAAGCCACCTTGCTAAATTGTTATTCTAACAGTATTTCTTTTGATTTTGGATAGTTTTCTATGCAGAAAATTATGATCAATGAGTGATTATAGCTTTTCTTCTTGCTTTTCAGTTCTTGATATATATATATATATATATATATATATATATATTTTTCTTCCTTTTAGTGTGTTGGTAAGAACGCTAACATAATATCGTAATAGAAGTAATGATAGCAGTCATACTGAGTATTTAAGTAATATATTGTAGCAACTTTGAAATCTGATCCTCCTACATAGCGCTTCTTTTTGTTATTGTTTGCTTGTTTATTTGTTGAGTGACTTGGATGGACTTTTTTTCTTTAATTTTTTTTTTGACATTTTATTTTGTTTAGGTAAAAGTTTACAGAGCAAATTAGTTTCCCATTCAACAATTTATACACAACTTGTTTCGGGACATTTGTTGCAAACCTGTGACTGTGTCAGCATTCTCCCCACTTCCTCCCTGGGTTCCCCGTGGCCATTTGCCTAGCTTTCCTGCCCGTCATCCTTCTGAGCTTTGTGTTTTGGGCTAATGCTGTCCTTTAGGTCTTGTATAGTTGATTGTTCAGAGGTATACATTCCTCACTGGTGTTATTGTTTGTTTTATAGGTCTGTCTGTTGTATGGCTATAGTATGGTCTCTGGGAGTGATTTCAGTTCCAAGTTTGAAGGGTGTCTAAGGGCTGTAGTCTTGGGGGTTCCACCAGTCTCTTATCAGACCAGTAAGTCTGGTCTTATTTATGAGTGTGAGTTTTGTTCTACATTTCTCTCCCACTCTGTCCATGACCTACTGTTGTGGTCCCAGACAGAGTGGTCAGTAGTGGTAGCTGGGCACCATTTCTTCTGGTCTCAGGCTAGTGGAGGCTGTGGTTCATGTGGTCCATTAGTCCTTTGGACTAATTGTTTCCTTGAGTCTTTGGTTTTCTTCACTCTTCTTTGCTCTGGACAGGAAGAGATCAATTGTATCTTAGATGGCTACCTGCAAGCTTTTAAGACCCCAGTCACTACTCACGAAAGCAGAATGTAGAACATTGTATGGATTATGATGTGCCAGTTGACCTAGATGTCCCCTGAGACTATAGTTCCTAGCCCTCAAGCCTACTATCTCAGTCCTGGAAGGTGTATAGTTATGACTAAGAAGTTTTCATGACTGTGTCCCCTGTGTGCACTGTTGCATACATGAATATAAAATATTTACAGCGTGTATACACATATATATACACATGGATGTACTTCCATATGCCCTCCCATCCCTGTTCAGTTTACATATCTACCTATATCCGCTCCTACATTATTGTTTGTTATTACTGTTGTTACAGAATTGCATATGTATTAATATTTACCATTGTTGCCTTTTACTCTTGTGTACCTTTCAGTGTCTTCCTTTACCTTGACTATCTTGTGCTGACTTACCCCATATTGTGTGTTATCACCCTCTTCACCAAAGTTACTATGTATTTACTGTCTAGTTAGTGGTTTCGATAAGCATAAGTATTTGATTTCAGGAGGTCCCAATAGCTAATTTATCTTCTTCTATTTGTGCCTTTTTAGTTATATTTGATAATCTATTTATGCCATAAATTAGGGTTCCTAGGTTTTGTTCTACAAGGGTAGTTTCTGAGGCCAGTGACTGAGGTTTGTTCTGATCCTAAGACGGCTCTTCTCAGCTATCTCTTTTCCTGATTCTCCCTGGTAAAACAGCTAGCCTGTGGTTTAGTTTGTTATTCTCACAGAGTTACAGGCCTCCTCTTAATTGCTTACCACCAAAATTTCCACTGTTTTCTAATGTGCCCTTAGGCTTGGTCTTCCCTACACTCTTTTGCAAATAAAGTCAGTCCCTCTGGGGAGAACTTCAGAGCTCTCTGTTCTTATGAACTACTCCATGGGCAAAACTTCGGAACCACTTTTCTGGAGCTGGGGGCTACCCGCTTTGATTGGAGTGAGAGCCATGTTTTGCGAATAGGACTCTGGGCTGGGGTGGTAAACCTCAGGTCATCTCAGCTTGCCTTTCCTGGCATGGAACCTCAGGTATGTGAGTGAGTTGGGTTGAAGACATTCACAGCCCCAGTGAAAATCAGCCTGCTATGCTTAGGATATAGCCATAACCCGATGACTGGGGGCTGGATGGGAGAAGGGAGCCCCTGACCTCTTGGCCACGCTCACTAGGAATTTAGCCTCTGTAACTTGGGGCTGAGGGGATGCAGATTGCTCGTGCCCTGTCCCTGCTGATGAGATATCATGTCCCTTGACTGCGAACTAAGGAGAGAGAGGGAGTCTCATTTTGTTGGCCACAGTCCACGTCACGTGGAGTGAAGTATCCCTCATTGAGTGTAGGGGAGGGAGGGAACTGTTATGGCATGGGTGCCGTGGACTTTCACTCTTCTTACTGAGATGTAATAAATGTTTTTTTCATTTGCTCTGTGTTCTTATGACAACTTTAAAAGGTTTTAAATGTTTCTTTGCCATACTGTTTTCACCAGTTAAGGTTATTTTGCTGGGCTGTGCTTCTGCCAAGCTCCTCATGGCTCCGTTCTGGAAGTAAACTATTGTGAGATTAATTAATTTTCTTATTTCCTATTGTCCATGAGGGATTTAGGTATCAAAGGTATACCAGCCTAATGGAATAACCTGGGGAATGTAACATTTTACTATTCTTTGGAGGAATTTCTATAAGATTGGAATGTTTTGTTCCTTGAGAGTTTGTTAGAATTCTGTAAAATCATCTGAACAGGTGGGATTGTTTTAAAACTACTGATTAAATTTGTTTATTTTAGCTTTTAGTCCTCCTGTTTCTCCTTGAGTGAGTTTTTCAAAGTCATATTTTTTAAAGAATTAGCTGTTTTGTGTAAATTTAATATATATTGGCATAAAAATTCTTCTAGACTCAATTTATGTCTTTCTCCAGATTCACTTACTTTCATCGATAGATGTCGTTCCTGTTCCCTCCTTTTTGTTTCTAATGACTACAGTAGCAATGCGTGCCATTCTCATGGTCATAAAGCCCTGGCCATTTTCACTGTAGTCTCATCTTTGATGCCACAGGTTGTCTTAGCCTCCTGTCCTGTGGTTTGGTGCAAGCTCCATTATGGCCATTGAGGTAAGAACCATAGCAGATCCAAGTCCAAGCTCTGACCCATCTGGACCTACAGAGGCACAAGCTTTTCCAGCAGCTGTCTAGAGGGACCAGATAACTTACCCTAAAAATGCAGAGGAGTTATGCTATGGAGCAAACATTGACCAATGAGAGATAGGATGTAGAAAGGAGATATATTGCCTTCATTTGGCCTCTTTGGAGATGTTCTTTGTAACTTAGAGCCAACTTTGATTTCTTTTTTTTTTTCAGCTTACATATGTATAATTTACTTTATTTTTTGTTGAAAATATACATAATAGAACATACACCAGTTCAACAATTTCTACATGTACAATTCAGTGACATTGATTAATTTTTCAACTTGTGCAACCATTTTCACTTCCTTTTCTGAGTTGTTCCTCCCTGTTAACGTAAATTCTACCCTCTAAGTTTCCTATCTAATCTTTCAAGTTGCTGTTGTCAATTTGATCCCATAGATAGTTCTTAAAAGAACACAGTGCTCAAGGCAGACATTCTTTACTAGTTAAGCTAAACTATTGTTTAGTTTTAAGAAGACTTCAGGAAATATTTTTAGTTTAAGGTTTAAAGATTATCTCAGGGCAGTAGTTTCAGGGTTCATACAGCATCCATGGTTCCAGAAATACTGGATTCCATGAGAATTTGAAATTCTGTTCTGGATTCTTCTATACAATCCAGATTCTTCTGTAGAATCTTTGATCAAAATGTTCAGTAATGATAGCCAGGCACTATCCAGTTCTTCTGGTCTCATGGCAAAGGGGACAGTTATTCATGGAGGCAGTTAGCCTCACATTCCATTTCCTCCTCTTCTTCCTGACCTCCTTCTTATAGTTGCTCCAGGTAAATAGAAATAAATTGTTGTGCCTTGGGTCCATGTCTGCAAGCTTTTAAGACCGCAGGCACTGTGCAGTAAAATAGGAGGTAGAACAAGGTTATTGGTTATATGTTTGTTTGTCTTTATTTATTTTTCTTTGATATATCTGGAACTTAGCTTCTTCCTTTTCTCTTTAGATTGTCTTCTTTCCTATTATTATTTTAGTTGTTGTTTCATAATATTTGTCTGCATATGACTTTGGTGTTGCCAGTTGGGTGGGTGTAATTTACTCTCACTGGTGGGTATGGTGGATTGCATATACACAGGAACCTGTGATGTTTGGCATGTATGTGTTCCCTTATAGGATTGTGTGGAGACGCGAGAGCAGGTCACTTCTCCCATGAGGGATGACAGGTGTTGGGTGGTTAGGATACGTCCGAAGCTCGTGTGGCCACGTGTGCCTTCCACATTGGTGTGAGCTGTTACTGAGACCTCTAGCGAGCAGGATGAGTCATCTTTGCAGTCACAGGGAGGTAATGCTACTCAAGTGGGCGAGGTAGCTCTCTGCTTAGGTATGAATTGATGTCCCGGTGGAAGGGGAAGGGTAGAGGGCCTCTGTGTATGCTGTGACAGCTTGAGGGAATAGGTAGAGTGTTGGAGGGGCTCATAGTAAGTGGGTGTAGGCTTCGTGTAGGCTGGGCAGGACATGTGGTGGGCAGGGTCCCGGGGTGCTGCTCTGCGTAGGTGGTGGGGTGACGATTACTCAAATGGGAGGAGAAGAAGGGGGGCAGCACGAGACTGGTTGGAGGTGGGGGACTTCTGGCTGTTACTCTGCCGTTTTACTATTCAATGGATGTCTCCTGTCCAAATGTACAGGCACCACCGCTGATAGGAAATCCTGTCGCTAGTTCCTAGGTTCCTCCCTTCTCTGTGCTTGCCAGGATGTCTGGAGCTCTTTCCAGCCTTTCTGTACTTACTTTGTCCCTCCCTGTCTTACCAGTCTCCCGTCCTGAGGCTCCAGTGATTGAGTCTGTCTCACTTTGCTCCAGTGGCACTTCCCTGTGTTTCCCTAGTTTCAAAGTTATGGTACCCCTGCGTGTCACCTTCTTGGGCTGATTTGGACCTGGCACATGACCTGTTCTCCTCATTTCTTTCTGGTTTTTTTACATACTGTCTCTGCCTCTGGCTGTGTTTTCTATGAAGTTGCCTTCCTGGGCTCCTCACCCGAGGATATTGTTTGCTGCTGTGTCAAAATGACGACATTGCGCTGGGCTAGGAGGCCAAGTATGGATGATCTGAGAATCTCTTTGTTCCCATTGTTTTCATTTTGACTTTCTTTCCAGTTGGTGCTTAGTCCAGTTCTTCAGACTTCTGTTTGATTTTTAGGTATATGAGGTTGTTGTTTGTGTCCGTTTCACTTAGTTTCTTGAGTCTTTGTTGTAGGGGGATATTATGGTGTGTTTGTCTAAGCCACCCATCTTAGCCGGAAGTCTGAATTATTTACCTCTTTGAAGGCAATAATGACTTCATTGTTGGTGGTAAAGGAGCTGACAGTGACCCCTGGCATACATCACAGTGACTGAAGCTTTCAGCTGTGATTATTTGGGATGAGGTGCAGGTAAAAGCAAAGCATGTGGCTGTTTTATTTAGGGCTTTGAACTGGTTCATTCCAGTTTGAACCCCTGCTGACAGTTTGCATTTTCGCCTCGGATATACTGAATCAGAATCTATAGTTTAGCAAGATCCCCAGGTGATTTTTATATATAATAAATTTGAGAACCAATGCTCTGCTAGTGGTTCTCAGAATTGGTTCCTAATCAGCAGCGTTAGCGTCATTGCCTGGGAAGTTGTTAGAAATGTGAATCCTCAGCAGAGGTTTGAGCTGGAACGAACCAGTTGGAAGACCTAGTTGTACTTGATTGGAACAGGGGCATGAATAACAATAAGGATTTTGATATTTTGCCAGCATTAGAGGTTTTGCAAGGAGCCCTGGTGATACAGTGGTTAAAACACTTGGCTGCTGACCAAAAAGGTCAGTGGTTTGCACCTACCCCTGCTCCATGGGAGAAAGACGAGGCAGTCTGCTTCCATAAAGATTTACAGCCTCGGAAACCCTATGGGGGCAGTTCTGCTCTGTCCTGTAGGTCGTTATGAGTCAGAATTGACTCAACAACAATGGGTTTGGGTTGATTTTGAGGAGACTTTGAAAAAGAAAAGAGTAGGCTTGGGCAGCTGATTGTCAACTTAAGGCACACTGTGAAAGCCAGAGACATCTATAATTGGTTTAAAAGAGCCTCATGTCTGCAGCCATAGAGAACACTGTGATGAAAATCAGGCCCAGCATATAATTGCAAGGGTGACAGGGCTGCATATTAAATGAACAGTTTTGATAGTCGTCTGTGTCAAAATCAGAGTTTTAACAGAGAAGGAGTAGGATTCTTGAGACCTAGGATGGAGACATTTGAGTGACTGTGCTTGAGAATTTTGAGCCCTCAAATTTCCCTAAGTCATCCTAACCAGAGGAAAACAACCTCCCATATTTTGGATTCCATGCAGTGATCTCACCTAGTGCTAAGATAATTCATATTCTCAAGATCTGTCAACATCACCCCTCAGTACTTCTAGGCTGCACAGCCTAAGGTCTCAGCACAGGCCAACTGAGTCATGATCACTACTCAAAGAAGAAAAAGACCACATGCCAAAGTAATTGCAGGCTAATGTGTGCTTTCAGAGATTGTGGGAACATTTGTGGGAGTGGATCTTCAGGGTGTTAGAAGATGGGAGGGAATGGAATATAAGGATGTACTGAGTGAAAACTCATTATCATTTGATAACTGTGACTTGGGGTTAAATGTTCTGTGCAGGGACACACGGAAGTGTCAGAAATTCCTCAGCATGTTATTGATGAAGAAGTAAAAAGCCTTAGTGGATAGGAATATTAGAAAGGATTTACCGTATAAGACTTGAGAACCTACCACCTATATTTCACAGGATATTTCCTTCACCAGGGCAACAAGGAATGCTTCCTTAATGCCCAACCTTGATATGGCACCATTCTTGTAGGAGTCCAGCCAGCTGCTTGATGGCAGATGGGTTAAATTGGACCCTGTTAGGGATTGAATTATGTCCCCCAAAATTATGCGTTGTAATTCCTAACCTCCATGCCTATGGTTATAATCCTATGTGGGAATGGGTCTTCTTTGTTATGTTAATGAGATAGCATTAATGTAGGGTGTGTCTTGAGTCGGTCTTTTTTGAGATATAAAAGAGATTAAACAAGCAGGTAAGCTAGAAGAGATGGGGTAAGATAGACGCCAAGCCACATGGAGATCTCCAGGGAACCCGGAAGCAGAAGTTGAAGAGGCAAGGACCTTCCTCCAGATCCAACAGAGAGAGAAAGCCTTCCCCTAGAGTCAGCACCCTGAATTCAGACTTCTAGCCTCCTAAATTTTGAGAAAATCAAGTTCTGTTTCTGAAAACCTCCACTTGTGTTATTTCTGTTATAGCATCACTAGGTAACCAAGACGGACCCCTCTGAGCTTGGAAGAGGTAGCAAATTGTTTTTATCAGAATTGATATGTATACCCGTACCAGATAAACATTTTAAAATTCTCTACCCACAGAGCCCCTGCCAGTATCAACATCTGAGTGTTTAATCCATTGACTGAGTGTCTAATGTATCAGCATGGTATCCCATGCATCATTTTCTTAGATTAAGGATTCATGGTTCTTACTATGTTCCCCAACACCCAGATAACAGCCTGACAGTAGGGTGGAATGGCTTGTGGAGTAAGGAAAGGTTTAATTAAGGCAGCATCTAATGGACAACTCTGTGGGGTTAGATACTGTGCTGAATCAACAGCCAATATATAATGCTAGTTAGTAATAGAGTAAAAGAATCTGAATATCAAGGGATGGAATTTGGATTTCCCTCTCACTATTAGTCACAGTGACCCATTTGCAGACTTCTTGTCCCTGCAGTCTAGGCTTTTCTGGGTGAGAGGCCCTCATTACCATATTTTTACACAAATAATGTGCACCTTCTGCATTTGTTTGCCAGCTATACCCTCCCACTGTGAGGCACCCTTATAAGCGCCACCATGCTAATCTTTTTCCACATGTTGCTGTTAAAAAAATTATCATAGCGCACTTATAAAAATACCTTGAGAGGGGATGGTGTGGCCAGCAAATGCAGAAGGTACATGTTATTTGTGTAAAAATGTGACAGTGGAGGGTGGGGTGGGGAACACATTAGCCAGAAGACACAGTAAGAATTTTTTCAACTGGAAGCTGCAACTACCGTATGTTTACCTTGGGTTTATGATAGTAAACCAGCAGGTATAAAAAAAGAAATATTGGCTAGATCAGTCCACCTTGAACACCAGGAGGAACTCAGGTTACTAGTACCCAGTGGGGACAGGGAGAAGTATCTCTGGCCCAGGAGATTCACTGAGATGTCTTCTGCTGTTTCTCTGTCTGGTGGTAACTATGAGTGAACAATTTAAGCATAGAATTTCTGCCCAACAGATGCCATAAGCTACCTAAGAGTCACCCATCATGATGAAAAATAAACTAAAAATAACAAGGAATAAAAAACTAAAAACATACCCTGTCTTTTCGTTTAAAAGTTACTAAGATAAAAGAGAAATTCCTTATACTTTAACAAATTGTAGGAAGATATAGCAGTAACACTGAATGAGTCGGAATCGACTCAGTGGCAACAAGTTTTTTTTGTTTTGTTTTATTTAAACAAACTGAAATTGGAGAGCCTTGATGTGGAGAATTTAAGCAACCATAGCCTAACAAAGGCAAGGCAGCTACAGTCCCAACCCCCTAAGGCAAAACCCTACACCTCCCAGAGCAGTGACTGAGGGGTGAAGGGAATCTAAAATGGGAGGAGGAGGAGGGCGATGATAAACATAAATTTACAGGACCAGCTGCAAATGGCACAAACTGTAGCTTTGTTCACTAACTCTTTTTTTAGGTGATTGCAGGTCATCACCATGAAGAATTGGACTTGAACCTCCTCTCTTAAAGACAGGTGAGGACATCCTTGTTCTCATATGAGATCTGCATATTGTAAGAGAATGCAAGACTATCTGAGTGGCACGGGGAGGATTGCACCATATCCAATTAGTATCCCTCCCAGATCTTCTGGGTCCTGTCTGCCTGTGCCTCAGCAGCTTTCTCTTTGGACAGCCCCATACCGTCTCCTTTCTTACCTATGATTGCCTACCTCTGCAACACCTCGTCTTTTATTAGTTCTATCTCATCCTCCCCTGAGGAGACTAGGTCATGGCTTTAGCTCAGCATCCATCCCTGGAGTTTCAGTAGCTCTAGTACCCAGGTACAACCTGAGTGGAGTGGCTTCCTCAGAAGCTTCCCAGAGGAACTAGGACGCACAACCTGGAAGTATGAGGGTGTTAATATTGTGGGGTGGCAAACTTTGGGTAATAAGAGGAGATGGGAAAGAGAAAGACAATTGCTCACCATACCTTCCTTCAACAGTTTGATCTAATATACAGTGGTTCTAATCAGCCTTTCTGTGTTGTGAAAAATGAGTGTAAATTCAACAGATTACCTGAGGTGAGAGGATGATACTTGTTACTCCATGGAGTTTAGAGATAGTCACTGCTCTATGTCCTTTTAATAGTGTTTTGACTTTCCAGAAATAGCCAAAAATATTTACATATTATTTAAATGTCTAGGGAAAAGTTATGTCTTGATTATGCTCTTGTGAAATTTTAGAATATTTTCATGGGAATTTTTGAATCTTCTAATCATTTTCAAAAATATTTAAGTTATCTAAGTTAATATTTTATTTACTTGGCTTAAAATATGGATTGATACACAGTCTAATTACTGGAAATAAAGTGGACTTAGTTCTGTACCTTGTTTTCCTACTGGCCACCTGTTTTATGTTGTAAAATGCAGTTTATCACAAAGTAAGTACTTTAGGAAAAGCTAACCAAAGTCAGCCAGGAAGAGTTCTTCTGTTTTAGTAATTGAATTCCTGAACATTTAACCTTTCTTTCTCTATCCCTTTCCCTCTCTCTCTTGTTTATTTTATGAAATGAATAGAGCTTCCTTTATTTCCTAACCTCATCTTTACTAGTTGTTTTTAAAGTATTCTTTCTTTCTTTGATCCATGGTGTATTTTTTCATTACTTGACACGTAATAGAATTTTAAAAGCTGTAAGTGCTTAAAACCGCTAAATTCAGCAGTTCTTCATTTATCTATCGTATTTGAATACTGGATTACTCAAACTAAAATAATTTTTCAGATAAATAAGTTTTACATTTCTGACCTTTAAAACATTGTAATTTTAATTACTGATAGACAGCTGAAAATGTGTGCTTTCTTGCTTTGTAAAATAGGTTATATTGAACATAATTTATTTCTTTTGATCTTGCCATCATTATTATGAACATAATTTTGTAAGCTCTACTCTCATGAGGACAACAGATTTATTTATATGAGGCTTTTTGTCCCCATCCTAAGTGTTCTCAGTACTGAATCCTTCTGTCTGTTTTTGGCCTCTTATTTTATTATTTTTATTGTTCTTCAGGTGAAGGTTTACAGAACAAATAGTTTCTCATGAAACGGTAGTACACATATTGTTTTATGACATTGGTTAACAACCCCACGAGATGTCAACCCTGTCCCTTCTTGACCTTTTTTTTTTTTTGGTGAAAATATACATAGCCAGCGATACACCATTTAAAAATTTATACATGCACAGTTCAGTGACATCGACTATGCTCTTCCAATTGCGTTGCTATTCTCACTTTAGATAAATGTTTACAGAACAAAATAGTTTCTCATTAAACAGTTAGTACACATGTTGCCTTATGACAATGGTTAACAACCTCACAACACATCAACACTATCCTTACTCAACCTTGGGTTCCCTATCATCAGCTTTCCTGTCCCCTTCTGCCTTCTGGCCCTTGTCCCCGGACTGCTGTGCCTCATTAGTCCCATTTGGTTTTATGGGGTTGTCCACTCCCTGGCTGAACAGTGAACCTCAGAAGTGACTGCACCACTGAGCTAAAAGGGTGTCTGGGGGCCATACTCGGGGTTTCTCTAGTCTCCTTTAGGCCAGTTAATTTGGTCTTTTTTTTGGTGTGAGTTAGAATTTTGTTCTCCATCCTTCTCCAGCTCTGTCCAGAGCATTCAGTGGTGATAGCCAGGCAACATCTAGCTGTACTGGACTCAGTCTGGTGGAGGCCTTGGTAGCTGTGGTCCATTAGTCCTTTGGACTAATCTTTTCCTTGTATCCTGTTCTCTTCACTCTCCCTTGTTTCCGAAGGGATGAGACCAGTGGAGTATCTTAGATGTCTGCTCACAGGCTTTTAAGACCCCAGATGCTGCTCACCAAGATGGAATGTAGAACATTGCCTTTATAAACTGTGTTATGCCAATTGAGTTAGATGTTCCCCGAGACCATGGTCCCCACAGTTTGGCCTCTTATTTTTGTCAGTTATCAGAAGGATGTAGTATTTCTGTCTCTAATAGGCCCATATCAATTCCCCTTCTCTCCTTCCATTCTCTTGCCATCTTTCCACAGTACGACTCAGATGCATACCACATACGTACTCACATCACATACACACACACATAGATATACACTTCTTTTTTTTTTTAATTGTGCTTTAAGTGAAAGTTTACAGTTGTTTCTCATAGAGAAATTCATATCACATTGTTATGTGACCCTAGTTGCTCTCCCTTTGCTGTGACAGCACACTCCTGTTTTCCACCCTGGATTTCTTGTGTCCATTCAGCCAGCTCCTGTCCCTTTCTGCCTTCTCATCTTGCCTCCGGACAGGAGCTACCCATTCAGTCTCATGTATCTACTTGAGCTAAGAAGCACACTCTTCATGAGTATCGTTTTACGTCTTATAGTCCAGTCTAATCTTTGTCTGAAGAGTTGGCTTCAGGAATGGTTTTAGTTTTGGGCTAACAGAGAGTCCAGGGGCCATGTCTTCCGGGGTCCCTCCAGTCTCAGTCAGACCATTAAGTCTGGTCTTTTTACTAGAATTTGAGTTGTGCACTCCACTTTTCTCCTGCTCCGTCAGGGACTATCTCTCTGTTGTGTTCCCTGTCGGGGCGGTCTTTGGTGGTAGCCGGGCACCATCTAGTTCTTCTGGTCTCAGGCTGATGGCGTCTCTGGTTTATGTGGGCCTTTCTGTCTCTTGGGCTAATATTTTCCTTGTGTTTTTGGTGTTCTTCATTCTCCTTTGCTCCAGGTGGATTGGGACCTGGATCTTAGATGCATCTTAGATGGCCGCTCCCTAGCGTGTATCCCACACGCCACTCACCAAAGTGGGATACAGAACATTTTCTTAACTTTGTTATGCCAGTTGACCTCGATATCCCCTAAAACCATGGTCCCCAGACCCCACCCCTGCTACTTTGTCTCTCAAACTGTTTGGTTGTATTCAGGAAGCTTCTTAGCTTTTGATTTAGTCCAGTTGTGCTGACTTCCCCTGTATTGTGTGTTGTTCTTCCCTTCACCTAAGATAATTCTTGTCAACTGTCTAGTTAATGAATACCCCTCTCCCTCCCTCCCCACCCTCGTAACCATCAGAGAATGTTTTCTTCTGCATATACACCTCTTTTGCTGCTTCTAGTGCTTGAGAAATCAGAATTATGTCCAAAACAGGAAAAAATAAGGACTTCAATCTGAAGCCAAGAGACTCTCCTGTGAGTAGTGTCTAAACCTCAATGTGTTTATCATATGAGTCCCTGGGTGGTGCAGGCAGTTAAGTGCACAATTACTAACTGAAAGGTTGGCAGTTTGAACCCACCCAGAGGCACCTCAGGAGACAGGCCTGACAGTCTGCCTCTGAAAGGTCACAGCCTGCACACATCTCGTCGCCACGAGTCAGAATTAACTGAATGGCAACCAGCAACACCAATCTCTGTTAACTGGTTAGTGGCCTTGTTTTGTTTGGTTTTCAGTCCTTGGCTACGCAGGAAAGTTGAATTTTCTAGTTAAATGTGACTAGATTAATTGAGATGCTGCTGTACAAATAAAACTTTCAGATAGTTACATGAAACATTTGAAGTAGAACTGATTATGGAAACGTATCAAAAAAAATACAACTGTCTTCTTTAGTGTTCATTAAACAATCATATATTGTTGTTGTTAGGTACCATCCAGTCAGTTCTGACTCATAGCACCCTATGTACAACACAATGAAACACTACCCTGTCCTGCGCCATCCTCATGATTGTTGTTAATGCTTGAGCCCATTGTTACAGCTACTGTACAAATCCATCTCGTTGAGGGTCTTCGTCTTTTGCGCTGACCCTCTACTTTACCAACCAGGATGCCCTTCTCCAGCGACTGATCCCTCCTGATAACGTGTCCAAAATACGTGAGATGAAATCTCCTCGTCCTCGCTTCTAAGGAGCATTTTATCTGTACTTCTTCCAAGACAGATTTGTTCGTTTTATTTTTTGGCAGTCCACGGTATATCATCATTTTTCGCCAACACCATAATTCAAAGGCATCAATTCTTTGGTCCTCCTTATTCATTGCCCAACTTTTGCATGCATATGAGGCAATTGAAAACACCATGGGTTGGGTCAGACACCTTAGTCCTCAAAGTGACATCTTTGTTTTTAAATCTTTAGAGAGGTCTTTTGCAGCAGATTTGCCCAATGCAGTGTGTGGTTTGATTTCTTGACTGCTGCTTCCATGGGTGTTGATTGTGGATCCAAGTAAAATGAAATCCTTAACAACTTCAATATTTTCTCTATCATGATGTTGCTTATCGGTCTAGTTGTTAGGATTTTCGTTTTCTTTATGTGAAGGTGTAGTCCATACTGAAGGTTGTAGTCTTTGATCCTCAGTAAGTGCTTCAAGTCCTCTTCCCTTTCAGCAATCAAGGTTGTGTCATCTGTGTAATGGAGGTTGTTAATGAGTCTTCCTCCAATCCTGCCGCCAAGTTCTTCTTCATATAATCCAGCTGCTCAGATTATTTGCTCAGCATAAAGATTGAATAAGTATGGTAAAAAGATACAACCCTGACACACAACTTTCTTGATTTTAAACCATGCAGTATCCCCTTGTTCTGTTTGAACAACTGCCTCTTAGTCTACGTGCAGATTCCTCATAAGCACAATCATGTGTTCTGAAATTCTCATTCTTTGCAATGTTATCCATAATTCGTTATGATCCACACAGTCAAATGCCTTTGCATAGTCAATGAAACCCAGGTAAACATTTTCCTGGTATTCTCTGCTTTTGGCCAAGATCAGCAGCAATGATATCCCTCGTTCCATGTCTTCTTCTGAATCCAGCTTGAATTTCTGGCAGGTGCCTCTTGATGTACTGCTGCAACATTTTTGAACTATCTTCAGCAAAATTTGATTTGTGTGTGACATTAATGATATTGTTTGATAATTTCTGCATTTTGTTGGATCACTTTTCTTTGGAATAGGCATGTATATATATCTCTTCCAGGCAGTTGGACAGGCTGCTGTCTTCCAGATTTCTTAGCATAGACAAGTGAGCACTTACAGCATTTCCTGGAATTCCGTCAGTTCCTGGAGCCTTGTTTTTCGCCAGTGCCTTCAGTGCAGCTTGAACTTCTTCCTTCAGTACCGTCGATTCTTGATCATGTTCTACCTCCTGAAATGGTTGAACCAGTTCTTTTTGGTACAGTAACTGTGTGTATACCTTCCATCTTCTTTTGATGCTTCCTGAGTCATTCAATATTTTGCCCATAGAATTCTTCAGTATTGCAGTTCAAGGCTTGAATGTTTTCTTCAGTTGTTTCAGCTTGAGAAATGCCAAGTATGTTCTTCCATTTTGATTTTCTAACTCTAGGTCTTTGCATATTTCATTATAATCCTTTACTTTGTCTTCTCGAAACAGCTTTTGAAATCTTCTGTTTAGCTCTTCGATTTCATCATTTCTTCCATTTGCTTTAGCTACTCTACATTCAGGAGCAAGTTTCAGAGTCTTTTCTGACATCCATTTTGGTCTTTTCTTTCTTTCCTGTCTTTTTAATGACTTATTGCTTCCTTCATGTATGATGTCCTTGATGTCATTCCATACAACCCGTCTGGTCTTCAGTCATTAGTGATCATTATTTGGAGATAGTCAATCAATTTTTGCCAGCCCAGGTTTGTGTGTGCTTTTAAAAATTCTGTCTTATTTTTGGATGTGTCACATAGTTAATAGAATTTAGGTGAAGTCATGTTTTTAGCAATAGGTTTGGCTTTAGTAAAATTGCAGACTTATTATGCATGTTTGTGGTATCGCCATGTTTTTAAATAGCCTGGATAAGTAGTACGCATATATATTGGAGAAAAGCACATTCAGAGCCATTCTCAGATTGTATAAAACAGGAAATAATTCAAACCCTTGAGAAGAGTTTTTTTTTTTTTTTTTTAAAAAGAAAACTTGAGATGCGTCAGGATCAGGATAGAATGAATGGAATAAGGTGCATTATTTAAACATATCTCTTGATTACTCTTTAATTTCATTAAAGATGGACTTTAAGTTAACAGAAAAATTTCTAAAAGATATTGTACTTTTTTATTGAAATTTAGGTGAAAGTTTACAGAACAATTTAGTTTCTCATTCAAAAATTTGTACACAAATTGTTTCGTGGCATTTGCTGCAATCCCACATTTTCTCAGTACTCTCCTCCTTTCCCTTTCCACTCTGGGTTCACTGTGTCCATTTGTCCAGTTTTCCTGTCCATGCCCACTCCCTCAGCTTTGTTCCTGGGCAGGTGTTGCCCATTTGATCTCGTATACTTGATTGCTCTAAGAAGCACATTCCTCACATGTTCTACTGTTTGTCTTATAGGCCTTCCTGATCTTTGGCTGAAAGGTAAACTTTGAGAGTGGCTTCAAGTCTGAGTTAGGAGGCTATCTGGGGGCCATAGTCTCGGGGGTTCCTCCAGTTTCTATCAGACCAGTAAGTCTGATCTTGGTTTTTTTTTTTTTTTTTTTTTTTTTTTTTTTGCTGAATTTGATCATTTGTTCTACATTTTTCTCGTGCTCTGTCTGGGACCCTCTATTATAATCCCAGTCAGAGCAGTTGGTAGTGGTAGCTCGGCACCGCCTAGTTCTTCCGCTCTTGGGGTTGTGTAGGCTGTGGTTCATGTGGCCCATTTGTCCTTTGAACTCTTTGAGTCTTCAGTATTTTTCCCTCTCCTTTGTTCTGGACTAGAAGAGGCTGATAGTTGTGTCTTAGATGGCTACTCACAAGCTTTTAAGACCCCAGACACTACTCACTAAAGTAGGGTGTAGAACATTTTCTTTAAGAACTATGTTGTACCAATTGATGTAGATGTCCCCTGAGTGGTATTCTGTTTTTGCTTTTAATTCCTATATATTGTCCATAAGTCTTCGTTGGGCTTCCTCTGTTTCCTGTTGAGGACATATTTCCAATAACCATTTTCCAGTATCACTTGAAATTATTGAATATGCTATAAGGAGGCAGCAGCAACAATAGCAATTTAAAAAAAAAACAAACCTCCATAGTAATATTTTGCTTTTTGCTAATTTTTCTTTCATATCTAATTGTGGTCTGGTTTTCTTGAGTCTGCTTGTTTATTTATATATTGAATGTAATTTGGAAGGTTACATATAATTTTGCCTCTTTTTGAATACTCAGAATTCAAGAGATACAGGTGTAAGAAATAAACATAATTTAGTTTTCTATTTCCAGAATAAAGATTTATTTAAAAGTACTAAGGGAAGTAAAAATATACGTGTGCTTGTGTGTATTTCTGAAGCATTTATTCTGTAATTTGGAGTGATTGCAGATTTTTTCTACAGAAGAAATGGTTCAACTAAATATTAAAGCATGAGATCACAAGGTGATGGGAATTATTGAGGTAAAATTTGTGACCAACGTGGGGCTTGGTTATTAACAATGAAGTGAATTTGTATTGACTTGGCCAAACTATGCAGTGTTTTCCAAACTTTTCTAATACAGTTAGTCCCTGACTTATAATGTATTCAATGTATGACAAACTACACTTAAAACTGTCTCTCTCTCTCTTTTTTTTTTTTTAAGTCTTATTGTTAGTAATATTGACTATATACAATGTTGCGGTAATTTGCTGATGTTATCATTTTCAGGTGTTCACTCACAGATGTTCCATTTTATGATTTACTGTTGAAAACACTGTCGTATAGATTTAGTTTTATAAACTAAATCAGGAGCATCAGTTGCTTGAAAACGTGGACCCAAATGCTAATTGCTTTGCTAAAATCGATAGGCAGATTCAGGAAGCAGTGCGATGTTACCATGAAATGTATGATGAAAAAAAAAAGAAAAGGACCATACAGACAACTGTCACTAATGTTCTGACTATAGATGCCATCCCCATTCCCGGGGATAATCCAGATGATCTAGAACCTTCCACAAGTGGAGTTATTGCCACAGCTGACAAAATGCCAACATCGTCCAACTCTTCTTCATCATTGGAGTAAAGTTTTGATTTGTGTATGTTTTATGTATTAAAATATATCTGTAAATTTATATGTAACGTTTCCAACCCCCAATGACAAATAAACGTCAGATTTATAAAAATACAGATTAAGTAGGGTTGGGATAGCCCATCAATTTACATTTTTAACAAGCAATGTAGATGATTCTTCTTATTAAGCTTGTTTCTTAAATACTCTCATGGTTTAAAGAATAAGAATGGCCGACAGCTTTGGGCTGCAGTTGCCAAACAAAGAGCACTACTTACGCTGTTTGAAGAGGACTATTTGCCATGTTAGTTAGTGGTTGAATTTGTAATACTGATGATGGAAAATTGCTCTACTCATATAATTGTGTTATTTCTTCATCATAATACAGATAATCCCCAGTTTACGACAAGGTTCTGTTCTGACAACTCCATCGTAAGTTGGTTCTAATGTAAGTTGAATACCTCATTATTTTTTAGTTTTCATTATTATTGCCTTTTATTATAACTATCTTTATAAATTTGATCTGTGTTTAGTCTTTGGAGGTTGGAAACATTACACATAAACTTACAGATACATTTTAACATTTTATGTACAGTGTTATCGGGAGGGGTCAGTCCCTGAAGATAGACATCATGCTTGGTAAAGTAGAGGGTCAGCGAAAAAGAGGAAGACCCTCAACAAGATGGATTTACACAGTGGCTGCAAAAGTGGGCTCAAGCATAACAAAAATTGTGTGTACAGGACCAGGCAGTGTTTTGTTCTGTAGTACATGGGGTTGCTATGAGTCGGAACTAACTTGATGGCACGTAACAACAACAACATGTACCAAAAACAAACAAACAAAAACCCAGACGGTTGTAAGTGAGGTTCATCATAACTCGAATACGTTGTAAGCCAGGGAGTGCCTATTATTAGTATTTATTATTTAACATGTGCCAGACATTGTGTATATTGTTTTATATATCTCATCTAATTTTGGAGGTAAGGAAACCAAGACCCTGGGAGTTAACTGACTTAACTCAATGAGTGGTGGAGGTAAGATTTAAACCCAGTCAGTCTGTTACTAGAGTGGCTTTCTTAAAGTATGGTGTATTGTATGCTTTGATTCTCTCTTCCTTTGGTAAGAGTTTACAGTCCTGTGGTCCTCAACCCCAGCAGCACTGTAATAAGAAAGCAATCCTGGTAAAGAGTTGTTGTTGGCTGTTGCTAGTTTTGTGAAGGGACTGGTACCACTCCCCATTAAATGTGCCTGCAGCTCTCAAAGACTAGTATAAAGAGGGAGGCAAGTAGCCCGGCATGGTCCTAGAGTATCCCCCACGTCAGTTATGAGCCTCCAGATATCAGTTGAGAGGTGTGCTTAAAATGACCACATCACCACCACCCCCTAAAATCAGCAGTATCAAGCCGCCTCCACACACATTTTCTTGCTCCTGCAGTCATTTGCTTGGAAGCCATGCAGCGGCATCCTTCACATGTGTTTTTACTTACTGACAGACCTTTGGCAGATTTAGCTGCCTCAGTCCTAAGTGGTAACTTTTATGGTGACATCTGCCCGTCAGTTAGAGCCACAGAGTGGAGAGTTGAGCAAGGGTACTGATAATCCGAGGTGTTGACTATGGGAGAGGTCAAGAGCTGTAAAGTGTGATTTAACCTTTGAGTCCTTAGGCTTATGAATACTGAAGGTGTTTCCACCTTCACCGGTGTGTTTTAAATCAGATTACTTTATCTTAGTCTTGAGAATCTGTTCACTCCTGTTGCTCTTCCAAAAATCAGCATCCAGAGAACAGAAGATAGGCGTTATCCTCAACAAGATATTTTGGCTTGTGTGAGTCTTGGAGATTTTTATCTAAACCTTTCCATTGAGCATCCCAGGAGTGTATGTTTCTCAGACAATCCCCCAAAGCTTTTCTCTCCAGTCCAGCCTGAAGCAAAAGAAAAATAGCAGCTAGCACTTAGAAAATGAGCCCTGATGGTGCAGTCGTTCAGTGCTTGGCTGCTAACCAAAAAGTTAGCAGTTGAAACTCACCAGCTGCTCCATGGGAGAGAGATATGGCAATCTACTTCTGTAAAGATTTACAGCTTTGGAAAACCTATGGGGCAATTCTCCTCTGTCCAGTAGGGTTGCTGAGTTGGAACTGACGTGATGGCAATGGATAGCACTCAGAAAATTACTTCTAGAATGTAATTTTTTGGCGCAACCTCCTCGTTTTTCATACTTGTTCTATTGGTGGTTAAAAAAATCATCTTTGGAATGCCACATTGAATAGAATTCATGGTGACTACAATGGATAGTAACACAGACTGATCTTTTGGTCTCCCAGGGAGAGAAGAGATTGGGGAAATCTTTCAGTCTGTCCAGACAAAGGAGAAATGAAAGCCAAATTTAGAAAGAGAAAAATTTCACTTTGATACAGTTTAAAATGACCATATGTTTTTAATTAATGATTTTTTTCCTCTCTTGTTTTGAATGCGTTTGATTTAATGAGTACCCCTTTTTCTAAGTGGAATTCAATCAGAATAGTAGCATTTTTGATGGGTATAAATGTTCTTTATTTGGGGAGAACTACAGGGTAATTTCAAATTTCTCTCGTCATTTGCCTGTAGTTTTTTTTTTCCCCCAAAGAGCAGTTATTTTCTCACAGTTTCCAAAACCCGCTGCCATCAAGTTGATTCCAACTCATAGCGACTTTGTAGGGCAGAGTAGAACTGCTCCATAGAGTTTCCGAAGCTATAATCTTTATGGAAGCAGACTGCCATGTCTTCCTCCCAAGGAGCAGCTGGTGAGTTAGAACCACTGATCTGTTGGTTAGCAGCTGGGGGTTTAACCACTGCACCACCAGGGCTCCTTCTTTAGGAGGGTAAAAGTCCGAATTCAAGACCCCAGCTGTAAGGAAAGGCTGTCTGTGTCAGAGATCCTTGTATCAGGTTCTGTAGCCCCAATGTTCCTCAGTTCCTTGGCAATCTTCACATGGCATCTATTCCCCCCACCCCCTTTATGCTTGCTTGTCTCTGTGTCTATGCTACTCCTTTATTTATTTTATTATTGTGCTTTAGGTGAAAGTTAACAGAGCCAATTAGTTTCTTATTCAAACATTTATACACAAACTGTTTCATGACATTGGTTGCAATCCCCGCAATGTGTCAGCGCTCTCCCCCTTTCCATCTTGGGTTCTCCATTTCCATTTGTCCAGTTTTCCTGTCCCTTCAGCCTTCTTGTCTTTGCTTTTGGGCAGATGTTGCTCATTTGGTCTCATATATTTGATTGATCTAAGAAGCACGATCCTTGCTTGTGTTATTGTTTTGTTTTACAGGCCTGTCTAATCTTTGGCTGAAAGGTGAACTTCGAGAGTGGCTTCAGTTCTGTGTTAAAAGGGACTCCTGGGCCGTAGTCTTGGGGATTCCTCCAATCTCTAGCACTTCAGTAAAACTAGTCCCTTTTTTTGTGTGAATTTGAATTTTGTTCTACATTTTTCTCCCGATCTGTCTGGGACCCTCTGTTGTGATCCTTATCAGAGTGGTTGGTGGTAGTATCCGGGAACCATCTAGTTCTTCTGGGCTCAGGCTGGTGGAGATTGGGCTTCATGTGGTCCACTAGTCCTTTGGACTAGTATTTTCCTTGTACGTTTGGTTGTCTTCATTCTTCTTTGCTCCACGTGGGATGGGACCAATAGATGTAACTCAGACGGCTGCTCACAAGTTTTTTTTTTTTTTTTTTTTAATTTTAAAAACCATTTATTTTGGTTTCAGAATGGAGGAAAACACTGAGTGAGATACACATTCAAGCACTCATTTAGACACCATTCCTTTCTGCTTTTTCCAGGTCTCAGATCAAATCAAGTAGCCACCTCTATGACAAAGGAAGAGATTACCCACTCACAGCTGGTCACTGTTTTCAGTGAGCATACACTTTCCTTCAAGGGCTTGAACCACTTTACATCCATTGCACTTGAAGGAACTACTTCCTCTTCCTGGACCACACCAGTCTTGAACTCCTTCAACTTTGTATGGTGGGGAAGCAAATGCTTGCTTCAAACTCTGAGCTCAGCCTTCGATCTTGCTCAATCTGGGGAAACAAGGAGTGGTTCACAGTTCTATACGTAACACTTCAAAGAAGTTAAACTCATTTTCAACCCACCTTTCCAACCCTGGCCACAGTACAGGAGGTAAAGAGGAGGCAACCAGGCTTTCCCAGGTTCCTTCCTTCTAAGGTTGGTTTGTCTTCCTATACATTTGCCTTTCAGCCTACCCTGAGGAAGCTGGTGATTTTTTTATTTTATTTTATTCTTCCCATACAAAAATTTGTACATACATTGTTATGTGACCCTAATTAGTCTCCCCATACTGTGACAGTACACTCATCCTTTCCACTCCTGATTCCCCATGTCCATTCAACCAGTTCCTAACCCTGTCTTCCCATCTCACTTCCAGACAGAAGCTGCTCATTTAGTCTCTTGTATCTACTTGAGCTAAGAGGCACACTCCTCATGAGTATCACTTTATGTCCGACAGTCCAGTCCAATCCCTGTCTGAAGAGTTGGCCTTGGATATTGTTTTAGTTCTGGGCTGATAGAGAATACAGGGGCCATGCTCTCCGGGCTTCCTCCAGTCTCAGTCAGACTGTTAAATCTGGTCTTAATTAGAATTTGAGTTCTGCACCTCACCTTTCTCCTGCTCCATCTGGGGCTCTCTGTTGTGGTCATTGGTGGTAGCCAGGCCCATCTAGTTCTCCTGGTCTCAGGCTGATGAAGTCTCTGGTTTATGTGGCCCTTTCTGTCTCTTGGGCTAATACTTTCCTTTTGTGTCTTTGGTGTTCTTCTTTCTCCTTTACTCCAGGTGGTTGGCCCAATTGATGCATCTTAGATGGCCACTTGCAAGCTTTTGGACCCCAGATGCCACTCACCAAAGTAGGATGCAAAACATGTTCTTAATAAGCTTTGTTATGCCAGTTGACCTAGATGTCCCCTGAAAGCATGGTCCTTAGACCCCTACTCCTGTTACTCTGTCCCTCAAAGTGTTTGATTGTATTCAGGAAACTTCTTAGCTTTGGTTTAGTCCAGTTGTGCTGACTTATCTACTTAGTAAATAACCCTCACCCTGCCTCCCCACCCTCGTAACCATCAAAGAATGTTCTCTTCTGTGTTTAAACCTTTTCTTGAGTTCTAGTAATAGTGGTCTTATACAATATTTGTCCTTCTGTGACTGACTAAATTCACTCAGCATAATGACCTCCAGCTTCCTCTAAGTTACGTTTCCTGGTGGCATCGTTCTTTATCATTGTGTAGTATTCCATTGTGTGGATATACCATAATTTGTTTATCTGTTCATCCATTGATGGGCACCTAAGTTGTTTCCATATTTTTGCTATTGTGAACAGTGCTGCAGTGAATATGGGCGTGCATATATCTATTCATGTGAGGGGTCTTATTTCGCTAGGATATTTTCCAAGGAGTGGGGTAGCTGGATTGTATGGTACTTCTATTTCTAGCTTTCTGAGGAGGCGCCAGATCGGTTTCCGAAGTGGTTGTACCATTTTACATTTCCACCAACAGTGTATAAGTGTTCCAGTCTCCACAACCTCTCCAGCATTTATTTTGTGTTTTTTTGATTAATGCTAGTGTTGTTGGGGTGAGATGATATCTCATTGTAGTTTCAATCTGCATTTCTCTAATGGCTAATGATCATGAGCATTTCTTCATGTATCTGTTAGCTGCCTGAATATCTTCTTTGGCGAAGTGCCTGTTCATATCCTTTGCCCATTTTTTAATTGGGTTATTTGTCTTTTTGTTGTTGTGGTTTTGCAGTATCTTGTAGGTTTTAGAGATTAGATGCTGATCAGATTTGTTGTAGCCAAAAATTTTTTCCCAGTCTGTAGGCTGTCGTTTGACTCTTTTGGTGAAGTCTTTTGATGAGCGTAAGTGTTTTATTTTTAGGAGCTCCCAGTTATCTAGTCTCTCTTCTTGTGCTTGTGCATTGTTACTTATGGTTCATATTGTGTTTATGCCATGTATTAGGGCTCCTAGTGTTGTCCCTATTTTTTCTTCCATGATCTTTATCATTTTCGATTTTATATTTAAGTCTTTGATCCATTTTGAGTTAATTTTTGTGCATGGTGTGAGATATGGGTCTTGTTTCAGTTTTTTGCGGATGAATATCCAGTTATGCCAGCACTGTTTGTTGAAGAGACCGTGTTTTCCCCAATTAACGGACTTTGGCCCTTTGTCAAATATCAGCTGCTCGTAGGTAGATGAATTTATGTCTGGATTCTCAATTCTGTTCCACTGGTCTGTGTATCTGTTGTTTTACCAGTACCAGGCTGTTTTGAGTACCGTGGCACTATAATAGGTTCTGAAATCCGGTACTGTGAGGCCTCCCACTTTGTTCTTCTTCTTGAGTAGTGCTTTACTTATTCGGGGCCTCTTTGCTTTCCATATGAAGTTGGTGATTTGTTTCTCCATCTCATAAAAAATGCAGTTGGAATTTGGGTTTGGGATTGCATTGTATCTGTAGATCGCTTTGGGTAGAATAGGCATTTTCACAATGTTGAGTCTACCTATCCATGCTCACAAGCTTTTAAGACCCCAGACACTACTCACCAAAGTAGGATGCAGAACATTTTCTTTATGAACTGTGTTATGCCCGTTGACCTAGATGTCCTCTGAGACCATGGTCCCCAGCCCTCAGTCCCAATAACTCGGTCCCTCAAGATGTTGTATGTGTCGAGAAAGTTGCTATGACTGTAGTCTGTTTGTGCTCTGTGGTATGTATGAATATACATGCTTACATACAAATATGCATATAAAAGTATCCACAAACTAACCTATGTATGTACTGTATGCCCTCCTTATCCTATTCAGCATATGTATCTGCCTGTGTATCTGCTTATAAGTTATTATTTGTTTTTACCGTTGTTGTAGGGATCTATATGCTATAGTATTTACTGTGGTTGCCTCCTTTTTTTTTTTCCCTTGTGTTTCTCTAAGTGTCTTCCTTTGCCTTTCTTAAGTTGTACTGACTTCCTCTATGTAGTGTATTGTCTTTCCCTTCACCAAAGTTAATAGCTGTGTACTATCGAGTTAGTGATGTCCCTTCCCAACCACTACCCTCCCTCATAATCATCAAAGTTTGTTTCTGTTTATGTGTAAACCTTTTCTTGAGTTTTTTTAAATAGTGGTCTCATACAATATTTGTCCTTTTGTGACTGACTTATTTCACTCAGCATAATGCCCTCCAGATTCATTCATATTGTGAGATGTTTTGTGGATTCATCATTGTTCTTTATCATTGCATAGTATTCCATTGTGTGTATGTACCATAATTTGTTTATCCATTTGCCTGTTGGTGGGCGTTTAGGTTGTTTCCATTGCTTTGCTACTATGAATAGTGCTGCAATGAACACGGGTGTACATATGTCTATTTGTGTGATGGCTCTCATTTCTCTTGGGTATATTCCTAGGAGTGGGATTGCTGGATCATATGGTATTTCTATTTCTAGCTTTTTAAGGAAGTACCATATCATTTTCCAAAGTGGTTGTACCATTTTACATTCCCACCAGCAGTGCATAAGACTTGCAGTCTCTCCACAACCTCTCAAACATTTGTTATTTTGTGTTTTTTGGTTTAGGATCAGCCTTGTTGGGGTGAGATCGTATCTCATTGTAGTTTTGATTTGCATTTCTCTAATGGCTAATCATGAGCATTTCCTCATGTGTCTGTTAGCTACCTGAATGTCTTCTTTGGTGAAGCATCTGTTCATATCTTTGCCTATTTTTAAATTGGATTATTGTCATTTTGTTATTGAGGTGTTGCAGTATCTTATAGATTTTAAAGATTAGACCCTTATCGGATATGTCATAGCCAAAATTTTTTTCCCAGTCTGTAGGTTCTCTTTCGGTGAAATCTTTTGATGAGCATCAGTGTTAGATTTTTAGGAGCTCCCAGTTACCTAGTTTCTCTTCTGGTGTTTGTGGATTGTTAGTTATGGGTTGTATACTATTTATGCCATGTGTCAGGGCCCCTAGCATTATCCTTATTTTTTCTTCCATGATCTTTATCATTTTAGATTTTATATTTAGGTCTTTGATCTCATTTGAGTTAGTTTTTGTGTAGGGTGTTAGGTATGGGTCCTGTTTCATTTTTTTACAGATGGATATCCAGTTATGCCAGCACCATTAGTTAAAGAGACTATCACTTTAATGGACTTTGACACTTTGTTGAAGATCAGGTGTCCATAGGTGGATTAATTTATTTCTGGGTTCTCAATTCTTTTCCATTGATCTATGTGTATGTTGCTGTACCAGGACCAGACTGTTTTGACTACCTTAGCTGTATAGTAGGTTCTGAGATTGGGTAGTGTGAGGCCTCCTACTTTGTACTTCTTTTTCAGTGATGTTTTATCCAAGGGCTCTTTCCTTTCCGTATAAATTCGATGATTAGTTTTTCCATCTTGTTAGAGAATGTTGTTGGAATTTAGATCAGGATTGCATTGTATCTACAGGTTGTTTTGGGTAGTTGACATTTTCACAATGTTAAGTCCTCCTGTCCATGACCATGGTATGTTTTCCATTTATACAGGTCTCTCTTGGTTTCTTGTAGTAGTATTTTGTAGTTTTCTTTGTATAAGTCTTTTATGTAGTAAGGTTTATTCCTAAATATTTTATCTTTTGAGGAGCTATTATAAATGGAATTGTTAGTGTAGAGGAATCCAAGTCATTTTTGTGTGTCAATCTTGTGCCCTGCTACTTTGCTGGATCCTTTTATTAGTTCCAGTAGAATTCTTGTGGATTCTCTGGAATATTCTATGTAGAGGATCATATCATCTGCATATAGGGATAGTTTTACTTCTTCCTTACTAATTTGGATATCCTTTATTTCCCATTCTTGTCTTAATGCTCTACTTAGCTCTTCCAGTATGATGTTGAATAAGAGTGGTGATAAAGGGCATCCCTGTCTGGTTTCTCTTCTCAGGGGGAATGCTTTCACTCTCTCTTCAGTGATAATAATGTTGACTGTTGACTTTGTGTATATGCTGTTAATTATGTTGAGGAATTTCCCTTCTATTCCTATTTTGGTGAGATTTTTTTTTTTTATCAGGAATGAGTTTTGGACTCTTATCAGATGCCTTTTCTGCATCAGTTGAGATGATCATGTGATTCTTTTATTTGTGTTGCAGATTACATTGATAGATTTTCTAATGTTGAACCATCCTTGCATACCTGATATGAATCTCACTTGGTTATGATTATTATTTTTTTTGATATACCGTTGGATTCTATTGGCTAGAATTTTATTGAGAATTTTTGCATCAATGTTCATGAGAGATATTGGTCAATTATTTTCTTTTTTAGTTGTGTCTTTGGTATCAGGGATATGTTGGCTTCACAGAATGAACTCAATAGTATTCCTTCCTTTACTATGTTGTAGAATAGTTTGAGTATATTGTTGTCAACTCTTCTCTGAATGTTTGGTAGAATTTTCTGGTGAAACCATCCAGGCCAGGGCTTTTTTTTCGGTTGGTGTTTTCTTTAATGACCACTTTAATTTCTTCTTTTGTTATGAGTCTGTTTACATTTTTTACTTCAGTTTGTGTTGGTTTAGGTAGGTAGTGTGTTTCTAGAAATTTATACATTTTCTCTAGGTTTTCAAATTTGTTGGAGTATAATTTTTCATAGTATTATGTTATGATCCTTTTTATTTCAGTTTGTTCTGTTGTGATGTCACCCATCTCATTTCTTATTTAGGTTATTTGCATCTTCTTTTTTTTCTTTTGTCAGTTTGGTCAGTGATTTGTCGATTTTATTGATGCTTTCTAAGAATCAGTTTCTAGTCTTGTTGAGTGTTTCAGTTGTTTTTTTCTTTTCTGTTTCATTTATTTCTGCTCTAGTCTTTATTATTTCCTTTCTTCTGGTGGCCATGGGCTTCTTTTGCTGCTCTTTTCTATTTGTTCGAGTTGTAGAGTTAAGATATTGATTTTGGCCCTTTCTTCTTTTTTAATGTGTGCAGTTATTGCTATAAATTGGCGTATGAGCACTGCTTTTGTTGTGTCCCAAACGTTTTGGTATGTTTATTTACTTAGTATTTTTAAAATGTGCTTTAAATTAAAGTTTACAGTTCAAATTGGTTTCTCATACAAAACTTTATACACACACTGCTATCTGACCCTAGTTGCACTCCCCATGCTGTGATAGCACACTCCTTCTTTCCACCCCGGATTTCCCGTGTCCATTCAACCAGCTCCTGTCCCTTTCTGCCTTCTCATCTCACCTCTAGACAGGAGCTTCCCATTTAAACTCATGTATTTACTTGAGCTAAGAAGCATGGTATGTAGTATTTTCATTCTTGTTTGATTCTAGGAATTTTTTTATATAATTTTTAATTTCTTCTGTTACCCAGTGATTTTTAAGCATGACATTGTTCAGTTCCCAGGTATTTAATTTTTTTATCTTTTTGTTACTGCTACTGATTTCTAATTTTGTAGCGTTGTAATCTGAGAAGATGCTTTGTATTATTTTGATGTTTTTTAATTTATTGAGGCTTGCTTTGTGTCCTAGGATGTAGTCTGTTCTAGAGAAGAATTCATGTGTGCTGGAGAAGAATGTCTACTGCACTGCTGTTGGATGGAGTGCTCTGCATAGACCTTTGAGGTCAAGTTGGTTGATTGTGTTAGATCTTCTCTTTCTTTGTTGAGTTTATTTCTAGTTGTTCTGTCTGTTGTCAAAAGTGATGTATTAAAGTCTCCTACTATTATTTTAGAACTGCTTATTTCTCTTTTTATTTCTGTTAGGATTTGTTTTATGTATTTTGGAGTGCTGTCATTGGGTGTGTAGATATTTATTGTTATGTCCTCTTGGTGGTTTGATCCCTTAATCATTATTCAGTATCCTTCTTGTCTCTTATGATGAAATTTCATTTAAAGTCTGTTTTATCAGAGATTAAAACTGTCACTGCTGCTCTTTTTTGGTCACTGTTTACTTGATATATTTTTTTCCATACTTTGATGTTTTTAAACATTTTTATGTCTTTATGTCTAAGGTATGTCTCTTGTAGGCAACATATTGACAAGTCATGTTTTTTATCCATTCTGCCACTCTCTGTCTCTAGACTGATGTATATAACCAATTTGTATTCAGTGTGATTATTGATAGATATGAATTTACTGCTGTCATTTTGTTATGCTTTTGTCTCCCCCTGTGGTATTGACAGTTTCTTTGTTCTACTTTTCTGTGCTGAGTTCTTTTTGATCATGGATTGTCTTTTCATTTCCTTTATTTTGTGTTTACTTAGTCTTTTTGATTTTCTTCTTTATTTTGGTGGTTTGGTTTGTTAATTTTCTTTGTGGTTACTATAAGGTTTACCTCCTATGTTTAAAACAGTTATTTTTAGATATCACCTTGACTTCCTCTCCATACGGAAGTTCTGCAACTACACCATTCGTTCCACCTTTTTGTTTTGAAGGTGTCATCGATTTCAGATTGATATGTCTGGTTTCCTGTTTTTGGTTCTGCAGCTTTGTTTTACTTTTGAGATTTCTCTGTCTGAGCTGGTATCTTGGTGATACCATCATGTGGCTTACTCTTAGGTTGTTGTCTGATGTTGCTGGTTCTCTCTCTGAAGGACTCTCTTCAATATTTCTTTTAAGGATGGTCTTGTTTTTCACAAATTCCCTTAATTTCTGTTGATCTGAGAATGGCCTAATTTTACCATCATATTTGAGAGACAGTTTTTGCTGAGGATATGATTCTTGGTTGGCAATTTTTTTCTTTCAGTGTTTTATATATGTCATCCCATTGCCTTCTGGCCTGCATGGTCTCTGCCAAGAAATCAGAGCTTAGTCTTTTTGGAGTCCCTTTACAGGTGATATTTTGTCTTTCTCAAGCTGCTCTCAGCACTCTATCTTTGTACTTGGGAAGTTTGATTATGATATATCTAGGTGACTTTCTTTTAGGGTCTGTGTGTATGGGGTTCTTTGAGCTCCTTAGATGGAAATCTTCTCGTTTTTTGTTTTTCATGATATTTGGGAAGTTTTCTTCTAGCAAATCTTAGGAAATTTCTCTCTGTCCTTCTTTTTAAAAATTTTTTGTCTCCTCCTGTTCTGAGATTCCCATCATGCATAAATTATTCCTCTTCATAGCGTCTCACATAACTCTTATATTTTCTTCCTTTTTTTTTCTGATTGTTCCTCAAATAAATTGGTATCACGGAATTTGTTTTCTATTTTGCTAATTCTTTCTTCCATTGTTTAAATTCTACTTCTGTGTCCTTTGAGTTATCTATGTCTAATATTTTATTGTCAATCTTCTGGATTTCTAACTGCTATTTTTGTATGATTTCTAGTTGTCTGTTTAATTTTTCAGTTTGCTCTTGTATTGTTTTCCTGAATTCTTCTATTGTTTTGTCTGTGTTTTCCTTGATCTCTTTGATGACGCTATATATAAGCTTTTTGAATTCCTTATCAGGCAGTTTCATTACCATCTCAGGAAGGTTTTCTGCCCCTTTATTTTGGTCATTTGGCTGAGCTACCTTGTCTTGTGTCTTTATATGATTTGATATTGTCTATGGCCTCCAAGACATTAAATTGTTGTTTCATTTATGATTTTGTTTTGTTTTGATTTATCAGTGTGAGCATATCGGGAGTGCTTCAGTGGTTGCTTGTCTGGTGGTACAGGGAAGTTCATTTCCTGCCTTCATTTGGTATGGCAGGCAGTGGCAGGCAGGGCGAGTGATCCCACATCACTGTTCACTGTATGTGTGAGACAGCTGAGGGCATACTGGGCAGGTACTATCCGGTGGCACAGGAATGCTCACAGTCTCTCATCAGATGGGTGGATAATGGAGAATGAGTAAGGTGGGCATCCAGGGTGTGCTAGATGATGGGGGAGTGATGGAACTGTCAGCTGGGGGCACACAGGTGCACTCTCCAACAGGGAAGGTGTGGGGCAGTCAGCTGGGAGGATACAGGCAGTCTCTCTGGCCAGGGAGGGGTGGGGCAGCCTGGTCATGCAGGTGCTCTCCTATGTGGGGGAACATGGGACAGACAGCTGGGAGTTGTGTAGGCATTTTCGAAGATAATGAGAGGCAGGGCTGGGCAGGCACTCTCCTGGGCAGGGAGCACAGGTGCTCTCTCTAGTGGGGGAGGGGTGGAGCAGGCGGCTGGGGGTCGTACAAGTGCATACTCCAGTGGGGCAGGGCAGGCCGGGCAGTCTGGGAGGGTGAGGGAGATAGAGGAAAAAAAAAACAAGAGGGGGGTTTGTCAGTTGCTCTGGGGTTGCCATCCGCCCTACCAGTCAGGCACCACCACTGGAGAGTCGCCCTGTCTCTAGGTCCTGGCTGCCTGCCTGCTCTGTATCCAGGATCCCTGAAGCGCCCATCCTCCTTCCTGTACTTTCCCTCCTCAGCTCCAAAGCATGTCCTGCTAACTTTGCTTCACTCTGGGTATTTGTTACTCTGTCTTCTATTGGGAGTTCTGTGTTGTTGCCTTCCTGTGCTCCTCACCCAGAGTAGCTGCTGGCTTTGTCTCAAAATGGCCCCGCATTGCCAGTTTGTTTGGCAGGGCACCACTACTCTGTATCTTTTTCCTGTTTGCTGCTGTCATTCAGTTTCTTTTTCCAGTAGGTGTTTGATCTAATTCTACATCCTTTCATTTGATGCTTATGGTTCCAGGGTTGTCATCTGTATCTGTTTCACAGGTCTTTTCTGTAGAGGGATGGCTTGGTACATCTGAATAGGCCACCATCTTGAATCTCATGCATGCCCTTTTTAGTAAAATGCTCTTTTTCATTGTTGTCTTTCTTTCTTTCTGTAGAAAGAAATTCCAGATGATTTTCAGTGCCTCATTGGCTTCTACTAAGTCAGGAATTGCTCTTTTAGCAAGATTTCCAAATTCATCAACAGAGAGATCTTTTATGCAGGAAGAGCTTTTGGATCTAGATATGAGATTTTGTATTAGTTTAGAGTTTATATTTAAGGTGTGTAAGAGATGATTTTTCTTTTTTTTTATTTGAACTTTGAATGAAGGTTTAAAGAGTAAATTAATTTCTAATTAAACAATTAATACACATATTGTTTTGTGACATTGATTGGCAACCCCGCGACATATCAACACTCTCCCCTTCTTGACCTTGGGTTCCCCATTTCCATTTGTCCAGCTTTCCTGTCCCCTCCTGCCTTCTCGTCCTTGCCCCCGAGCTGGTGTACCCATTTAGTCTCGTATGCGTGGTTGAACTACATGTATTATTGTTTATTTTATGGGCCTGTCTAGTTTTTGGCTGAATGGTGAACCTCAGGAGTGACTTCAGTGGTGAGTTAAAAGGGTGTCCGGGGGCCATACTCTCAGGGTTTTTCCAGTTTCTGTCATCCCAGTAAGTCTGGTCTTTTTTTTATGAGTTAGAATTTTGCTCTGCGTTTATCTCCAGCTCTGTCTAGGACTCTATTGTGATCTCTGTCAGAGCAGTCAGTGGTAGAAAACAATTTTTTAAATGCCATTTCATGGATTGGTAAAACATGGATTGGTAAATAGCTTAAGTGTAGAAGTTTACTTAAAGGATTGTGGTGGGAAGCAAAACTATCTTAAGGTCTTTCAATTGTTTTATTACTTTGGTCAAGAGCAAGGACTATTAAGCACCTAGTATGAGTCCAGTCCTTTTCTTGTATATATCTGGGCAGCTGTGAAAGTAAATTCGGCATGCCTGGATCGTAGGGCTCGACCCTACTACTCCTTAAATGTGTGACCTCAGGCCAGTCCTTTTACATGTTTGGACTTTCGTGCCCTCAGCTGGAAAACAGAAACTATATAATGTTCACCTACGTTACTTGCCTTTCTAATTTTAGGGTTTTAAGGATCAAGAGAAACTATGTCTTTTTAAACTAGAAAACAGTTATCCAAAAATTAGTTGATGGTGTTACTACTCTTATTTTTTGATGTAGTCATTGTCCTCGAGGAACTTAAAATTTATGTGAACAGGGCTTATATAAAAAAAAATTTAGAGAGCGATGTAAAATAGGATATAATCAAATGCAGTTATTTTCCAACAGTTTATAAACTTTAGAGGGAATCATAAAAAGAAGAGACAGATGTAGATAGACGAGTCAGAGAAGGCTTGCAAGAGAAGGTAGGATTTGACTGTGTAAGGCAGACAGTGTGAACAGAGAGCTAGACCGAGACCAGAGAATAATCATGGTGGTGGGAAGGAAGGCAGGTAAGGTGGTCAGCCTGTCTTTACCCAAGTGCCATGGAATTGAAAATTGTCTGCCTTCATATGTTATCCAAAGCCCTCAACAAAGGATCTCTGTGGTACCTGGGATTCAGATTACTCTTATCACACCTTCTTGCTCTATGCGCATACTGGTTCCTCTTCCTGGAATTCCTCTCCTCCCCCTTCCTTCCAATCAAGTGTCAAATATCTCAGGACTGATCAAGTGCCATCCCTCAGGTGTCTTTCACCACAGTTAAGCCTGTCCTTCTCTATCCTCCTATAGTACCTTCTGCAGGAATCCATTACTTACCACATTTGGCATTAGCAACTGTTAAATATGATTCTAAGTGGTTTAAAGCTATCATTTCATCATTACAGCAACTTTATGAGTTAGGTACTATTATTATCCTTATCTTACAAATAACGATAAAAAAAGTCTCGAGGCTTTGGAAGTTTGAATAATTTGTCCAAGGTTCTCCAGCTAATACAGCACTGAGACTTGAAGTATGCCTATGTACTGATTCTTCCTAATGATGGAGAATTTAAAGATCATTTTACAGTATTTGATTTATGAATTTTTTGCATATAAATATGAGAAAAATAAATGAGAAAAAAAGACTTTGCACCCTTTCCCTCATTATTCTTTTCCTTTTGAATTTTGCTAAGCAGTAGCTGAAATGAACTTTGATTAAGTATTCATTAAGGATAAAGAATATGTTTAGGATGATTAAGAGTTAACTACAACTGGCTTGGGTTTTCAAGAATGTATTTTTTATTTCGTTTCACTGTATGAGACTTTACACTGTATAAGTACAAAGAATTTTTTATTCTGATTATAGACTTCTGTTATTGCATATTTTACAAATGAGTTGAATGTGCACCAAGGCAAATTGATTGAATGTTCAAGAATGATTTTGTTTATTTTTGGCTGAGAGGAATATTTTCCCTGGTGGCAAGAAATGGTTTTTATTTGGCTACAGGTGTAGTACATTGTCCTTTGCCTGCCATAATTTTGGTGCTGCAGTCATTGAGTTTACTGGATGTTTGACTTCCTGCTTTCTCCAGGTCAGTGGTTTTGGCTGAACTCCAAGGATTTGTGTTAGATTACTCTGAGCTAAGGCTGTGACAGAGGACTGTTCCTATTGGCAGCAAGGCTAGTGAGAGGCCTGGGGAGGCTCCAGGAGCTCCCAAATCTCCGGAGGAGTCAGGTAAACTGCTCTGACTCTGGGAAAGTTGTCAGTGGCTTATTTTTAGGGATCTTTGGCATCCCAGAGTCAAGTCTAGCCTAAAATTATCTTTGTCCCAAGGAGGTCAATGAAGAGAGAGAAGAATGAGATAAAAATAGAGAAGACTTTGTGAAGAATGTGGAATTTGAGCTGAACTTTAAGGGATGATAGGATTTACACAGATGTGCTGTATAGAGGGCCTGAGAAAAGACCTAGAACTGACACCATTTTGAGGGTTTGAATGGAAATTTTGCTAGGATAGGGGAATGTTTTGTGGAGTCACACAATTCTCTTATTTTACAACTTGGATATAGAGAGAAATCTGTACTTTCTTTTATGTATAATTGATCTGGACTTTCTAATAAGGCTCACTCTCACTGCTTAGCAAGGAAAAAAGAACTAGTAAACCAATCTGGATTGAAAGTAGTTTGACATTATGATTTAAACAATATTTTGCGGTAATGATAATTCTTCTAGGAAATATTGCTCAGTCTCTCAGCTATCTCAGCCTTCTCCCTAGCACTTCTCTAAGATGTTAAGATATATAGGCTAGTAGGTAGGACATGGCAGGGACAGAGTTATTGACTTGTGCCTGTTGTTCCTTGCCCTTGTCTCTGAGGCAAGATTCCTTGTTTCCCTGGTTGCTGGCTGTCCTATGACTTCCAGTGTTGATGCGTGCAACTGATGAACTCATGGTTCATTGTTTTGCATTGGACAGTGCTTTCATTGAATACTCCCTGGCTGACCCCAAGCCTATGTTTGGGTCTTGGTAGACCATAGAGGTTTCAGAGGTCTGTCTTTGACCCACTTGGTCTTGGCCTGTGCTGTTGATGTTGCAGTCCTTGTTCCAAAGCTACCTCAATTTATAACAGTGATCTCTCTCTGACATGCTGTTTAGCCATATTCCTAGCTACATCTGGATTTGGTTTATCCCACACAGTAATCAAGCATGATTCAGGAAAGCTAAACCTTAGTATCTCTTCTACCTGAGCATACTGATTTTACCCTGATATGGCTGCACCCTATGCTGTTAGAGGTAGCCTAAGACTGTCAAATGGGGAATGGGGCTGGTGAGCAGAGTGGGAATGTGTGCAGTGAAGGAGAATCGACACATGCTTGTTTCTGCCTCACTACCCTTATTTTCCCCACAGTTCTTCCATTGCCAAAAATGAACAGAATTCCCTTCTTCCTCATCTTCTCAGGCCTTCCTTTTGTAAGAGTCTGTAGCTTAGCTCAGGAAAGATGGGAAAAAAAGAAAAAGGGAATTTTATGCAATCTTCTCAGAAGATAATAACTTCATTTTCAAAGCTCTTATTTTGCTGCAAAATCCTGTTTTCTGAAAATTAGAAGCTGAATATTTCCTCTGTCTTGATTTTTGCATACTCATTTCTTCTATGGTAAATCTTAATCTCTTTAGGTAGTCAGAGCATTGGGCAGATTTGCAAAAGGTTACCTGCTCAAAAAGTAAAAGGTGAAAACCACATTAACATTTTATATGTTACAAGTTGTAAAGAAGTGACTCAGAAAATTGATCTAATTTTTTTTTTTTAAATATTTTATTGTGCTTCAGGTGAAGGCTTACAGAACAAATAGTTTCTCATGAAACAGTAGTACACATGTTGTTTTATGCCATTGGTTAACAACCCCACAACATATTAAACCTCTGAATTCTCAAACTATTTTTTTTTTTTGGTGAAAATACACCTAGCCAAAGATACACCGTTTCAAAAATTACTACATACACAGTTCAGTGACATTGACTATGCTCTTCCAATTGTGCTGTTATTCTCACTTAAGATGAAGGCTTACTGAACAAAGTACTTTCTCATTTAACAGTTACTACAAATGTTGCCCTATGACAATGGTTAACAATCTCCCAACACATGAACAATATCTTTTTCAAACTTGTGTTCCCTATCACCAGCTTCCTTGTCCCCTTCTGCCTTCTGGCCCTTGTCACTGGACTCTTCTACTTCGTTAGTCTCATTGGTTTTACGGGGCTGTCCACTCCCAGGCTGAACAGTGAACTTCCGAGGTAACTTCACCACTGAGCTAAAAGGGTGTCTGGGGCCATACTCTCGGGGTTTATCCTGTCTTCTTTCGGCCAGTAAATCTGGTCTTTTTTTTGTGAGTTAGAATTATGCTCTACATTCTTCTCCAGCTCTGTCCCGAACCCTCTGTTGTGATCCTGGTCAGAGCAGTCAGTGGTGGTAGCCAGGCACCATCTAGCTGTACTGGACTCAGTCCGGTGGAGACCTTGGTAGCTGTGGACAATTAGTCCTTTGGACTAATCTTTTTCTTGTATCCTGTTCTCTTCATTCTCCCTTGCTCCCGAAGGGATGAGACCAGTGGAGTATCTTAGATGGTGCTCACAGGCTTTTAAGACCCCAGACACTATTCACCAAGGTAGAATGTAGAGCATTGTCTTTATAAGCTGTGTCATGCCAATTGAGCTAGATGTTCCCCGAGACCATAGTCCCCAGAGCCCTCCGCCCAGCAATTCAGTCCCTCAGGGAGTTTGGATGTGTCTATGGGGCTTCCATGACCTTTCCTTGTACAGGTTGTGCTAGTTTCCCCTGTATTGTGTACTGTCTCATCCTTCACCCAAGATACCACTTATCTATTGCCTATTTAGTATTTCCCCCTCACCCCTCCCATCCCTGGTAACCAACAAAGATTGTTATGTTTTGTGTGTGAACTTTTTCATGGGTTTTTACAATAGAGGTCTCATACAATATTTGTCCTTTTGTGATTGACTTATTTCACTCAGCATAATGTCCTCCAGTTTCATCCATGTTATGAGATGCTTCACAGATTCAGTGTTGTTCTTTCTCGTTGCATAGTACTCCATTGTGTGTATGTACCATAGTTTGTTTATCCATTCATCTGTTGATGGGCATCTAGGTTGTTTCCATCGTTTTGCTATTGTGAACAATGCTGCCATGAACATAGGTGTGCATATGTCTATTAGAGTGATGACTCTTATTTCTCTAGGATATATTCCCAGGAGTAGGATTGCTGGATCGAATGGTATGTCTATTTCTAGCTTTCTGAGGAAGCGCCATATCATTTTCCAAAATGGTTGTATCATTTTGCATTCCCACCAGCAGTGCATAAGAGTTCCCATCTCCCCGCAACCCCTCCAACATTTGTTATTTCCAGTGTTTTTGATTCGTACCAGTAATGCCGGGGTGAGATGGTATCTCGTTGTGGTTTTAATTTGCATTTCTCTAATGGCTAGTGATCGCGAGCATTTCCTCATGTGTCTGTTGGCCATTTGAATGTCTTCTTTGGTGAAGTGTCCGTTCATTTCCTTTACCCATTTTTTAATAGGATTATTTTTTTTTTTGTTGTAGAGGTAGGTGTTGGATTTTCTTGTAGATTATGGAGATTAGACCTCTGTCTGACTTGTACTGTCCAAAAATTTTTTCCCAGTCTGTAGCTTCTCTTTTTACTCTTTTGGTGAAGTCTTTTGAAGAGCATAGATGTTTGATTTTTAGAAGATCCCAGTTATCTAGCTTATCCGTTGGGCTTTGTGCATTGACGGTTATGGTTTGTATCCTGTTAATGCCATGTATTAAGGCCTGAAGTGTTGGTCCTATTTTTTCTTCTATGAACTTTATAGTTTTAGGCTTTATGTTCAGGTGTTTGATCCATTTTGAAGTAGTTTTTGTATACGGTGTGAGGTATGGGTCCTGTTTCATTTTTTTGCAGATGGATATCCAGTTTTGCCGGCACTATTTGTTAAAAAGACTGTCTTTTCCCCATTTGATGGACTTTGGGCCCTTGTCAAAGATCAGGTGACCGTAGGTGGATGGGTTTACATCTGGGTTCTCAATTCTGTTCCATTGGTCAATGGATCTGTCGTTGTACCAGTACCAGGCTGTTTTGACTACTGTAGCTGTATAGTAGGTTCTGAAGTCAGGTAGTGTGAGTCCTCCAACTTTATTCTTCTTCTTCAGGAGTGCTTTACTTATTCGGGGCTTCTTCCCTTTCCATATAAAGTGAATGATTCGTTTTTCCATTGCTTTGAAGAATGTTGTTGGTGTTTGGATCGGGGTTGCATTGTATTTGTAAATTGCTTTGGGTAGAATTGACATTTTCACAATGTTGAGTCTGCCTATCCATGAGCATGGTATGTTTTTCCATTTATGTAGATCCCTTTGGGTTCCACGCAGTAGTGTTTTATAGTTTTCTTTGTATAGGTCTTTTACATCCCTGATCAGATTTATTCCTAAGTATTTTATCTTTTTAGGGGCTATTGAAAATGGTATTGTTTTCCTGATTTCCTTTTCATCGTTCTCCTTACTGGTGTATAGGAATCCAACTGATTTGTGAATGTTTATCTTGTATCCTGCTACTCTGCTTAATCTTTCTGTTAGTTCCAGTAGATTTCTCATGGAGTCTTTAGGGTTTTCTATGTATAGTATCATATCATTTGCAAACAGGGACAGTTTAACTTCTTCATTACTAATTTGGATGCCCTTGATTTCTTTTTCTTGCCTTATTGCTCTAGCTAGAACTTCCAGCACAATGTTAAATAGGAGGGGTGATAAAGGGCTTCCTTGTCTTGTTCCTGTTTTCAAGGGGAATATTTTCAGCCTCTCTCCATTAAGAATGATGTTGGCCATTGGTTTTGCGTAGATGCCCTTTATTATGTTGAGAAATTTCCCTTCTATACCTATTTGATTGAGACTTTTTATCAGGAATGGGTGTTGGACTTTGTCAAATGCCTTTTTGGCGTCAATTGAGATGTTAATGTGATTCTTTTCTTTCCTTTTATTTATGTGGTGGATTACGTTGATTGATTTTCTAATGTTGAACCAACCTTGCATACCTGGTATGAATCCTACTTGGTTGTGGTGTATTATTTTTTTGATATGCTGAATTCTACTGGCTAGAATTTTGTTCAGAATTTTTGCATCTATATTCATGAGAGATATTGGTCTGTAATTTTCTTTTTTTGTGACATCTTTGCCTGGTTTTGGTATCAGCGTTATGCTGGCTTCATAGAATGAATTTGGAAGTGTTGCTTCCTCTTCTATGCTCTTAAATAGCTTGAGTAGAACTGGTACAAGCTCTTCTGTAAATGTTTTGTAGAATTCTCCAGTGAAGCCATCTGGGCCAGGCCTTTTTTTGGTTGGGAGTTTTTTGATTACCTTTTCCATCTCTTCTCTTATCATGGGTCTGTTCAGATTTTCAACATCGCTTTGTTGTAGTTTGGGTAGGCCGTGTGTTTCTAGAAATTTATCCATTTCCTCTAGGTTTTCAAATTAGTTGGAGTATAGTTTTTCATAATATTCTGTTATAATCTTTTTTATTTCAGTTGAGACTGTTGTAATGTCCCCCGTTTCATTTCTTATTTGGGTTATTTATGTCCTCTCCTGTTTTTGTTTTGTCAGTCTGGCCAGTGGTTTGTCGATTTTGTTGATTCTTTCAAAGAACCAACTTTTGGTTTTGTTGATTCTTTCTATTGTTTTTCTGTTCTCTGTTTCATTTATTTCTGCTCTGATCTTTTACTATTTCCTTTCTTCCAGTGGTTGTGGGCTTTTTTTTTGCTGTTCTCTTTCTATTTGTTTGAGTTCTGTAGTTAATGTTTTGATTTTGTCCCTTTTTTCTTTTTTGATATGTGCATCTATTGCTATAAATTGTCCTCTGAGGACTGCCTTTGCTGTGTCCCAAAGGTTTCGGTATCATGTGTTTTCATTCTCATTTGATTCTAGGAATTTTTTGATTCCATCTCTGATTTCTTCTATTACCCAGTGATGTGTTAGCAGGGTATTCTTCAGTTTCCATGTAGTTGATTTTTTTTCCTTGCTTTTTCTATTGTTAATTTCTCCCTTGATGGCATTGTGGTCAGAGAAGATACTTTGAATTATCTCAACGTTTTGGATCTTGTTGAGGATTGCTCTGTGGCCTAAGATGTGGTCTGTTCTGGAGAACGTTCCATGTGCATCGGAAAAGAATGTGTACTTTGCAACGGTTGGATGGAGTGTTCTATATATGTCAATGAGGTCCACTTGGCTGATTGTGCCCTTTAGGTCTTCTGTATCTTTGCTGAGTTTCTTCTTAGTTGTTCTGTCCTTTACTGAGAGTGGTGTATTGAAGTCTCCTACTATTATTGTGGAACTGTCAATTTCTCTCTTCAGTGTTGTTAGAGTTTGTTTTATCTATTTTCGAGCCCTGTCATTGGGTGCATAGATGTTTATTATGGTTATGTCTTCGTGATTAATCATCCGCTTAATCATGATATAGCGTCCTTGTTTGTCTTTTATGGTAGATTTTGTTTTAAAGTCTATTTTATCTGAGATTAGAATTGCCACTCCTGCTCTTTTTTGGTGTTTGTTAGCTTGATATTTTTTTTTTCAATCTTTGACTTTTAATAAATTCACATCTTTGTTTCTTAGGTGTGTCTCTTGTAGACAGCATATTGATGGATCCTGTTTTCTTATCCATTCTGTCACTCTACATCTCTTTATGGGTGCATTGAGTCCATTTACATTCAGTGTAATTATTGATAGATATGAGTTTGTTGCTGTCATTTTGTAGTGCTTTTTTTGTGGTGCTGAAATTTTCTTTGTTCTTCTTACTCTCTTGTGCTGAGTTACTTTTGTTTGTGGATTTTGTGTTCATTTCTTTTTTTGGTAGGTTTTGTTTTTGCCGAGGCTTTATGTTTTTCGTCTTTATTTTTATGAGTTGGTTTGTTAACTTTCTTTGTGGTTACCATGAGTTTCACCCTTATCTTTCTAAGTTTGAAGCAGTCTGCCGTTACTTGGTGTCGCCTTGCCTTCCTCTCCATTAGAAGGTTCTATACCTATGCCGTTTATTCCCTCTTTCATTGTTTTGATGTTGTTGTCATCCATTGATTGACTGCTCTGATTCCCTGTTGTATTTCTTTTGGTTTTGGATAGTCCTCGAGAGTTCATTTCCCAGATTGGTATCTGGCTTGTACGATCCTGCGTCCTAGGTTCTGCCTGTGGGCTGAAGCTGTTTGTCCTCAGATGGAAAAACTCCCTTTAATAATTCTTGTTAAGTTTGGTTTGAGTTTTACATATTCCCTTCATTTCTGTTTATCTGGAAATGACCTAATTTCACCATCAAATTTGAACGAGAGTTTTGCAGGATATATTATTCTTGGCTGACAATTTTTTTCTTTCAAGATTTTGTATATGTCATCCGATTGCCTTCTTGCCTGTATGGTTTCTGCTGAATAATCTGAGCTTAGTCTTATTGTTTCTCCTGTGTATGTAACTTCTTGTTTTTCACGAGCTGCGCTCAGGAATTTTTGTTTGTCTTTGGTTTTGGCGAGTGTGAATATGATATGCCTTGGTGATTTTCTTTTGTGGTCTCTTCTATATGGGGTTCATTGAGCTTCTTGGATGGCCAGCTTTTCATCTTTCATGATATTGGGGAAGTTTTCTGTCGGCAGTGCCTCAATGATCCTCTCTGTGTTTTCTGTTTTCTCCCCTTGTTCTGGAATGCCAATCACTCGTAAATTTTTGCTTTTAATTGTGTCACACGTAACTCTCAGGGTCTCTTCATTTTTCTTTGTTCTTTTTTCTAAGTTTTCCTGAAACAGAGTGGTATCCAAGTGTTTGTCTTCAGTTCCACTGATCCTGTCTTCCACGGTTTCAAATCTGCTTCTCAGCGCTTCTATGACATCATCCATTTCTGAAATCTGGTTGTTTATCTTTTGGATTTCTAATTGTTGTTTTTGTATAATTTCTGGTTGTGAATTTATTTTGGCATTTTGTTCCTGCATCATCTTCCTGAATTCTTCCAATTTTTTGTCTGTATTTTCCATGAATTTGTCTATTTTTTCCTCTTGTTAGTCAGCTTTTTGCCTCAGTTCTTGGAAAATTCCCAGTATTAGAGATTTGAAGTCCCTATCAGGTAGTTCTAGTGCATTTTCTTCCACAGGAGAGTCATCTGGTGTTTTACTTTGGACGCCTACTGGAACCATCCTGTGCTGTTTTTGAAATGTTTTGATATTATCTGCTGTTTTGGGGGCATTCAGTAGTTATTTCTCTCGTTTATTGATTGTAGATTTCGTTTTGTCCCTTTTTTTTAAAAAAAAATTTGACTATGTCTGAGCAGGTGGACTGCGTGCTCCTTGTTGTTTGCTTGTCTGCGCACTCAATACTTTTTGCCTCCTTCTCCAACTGGCAGGTTCAGGCACTCAGATATGGTACAGCATGGCAGGTCTAGCTGAAGAGGAGCCACTGGGACGGGTTGTTTGTGGTACTCACTACCGCCACCAGGGTGGGTTGGTAATCAGTGCTGAGCAGGTTACAGTAGGCAGTGCCTGTACTGCTTGGTGTGATGTCAAGCGCATCGTGCAGGTAGGCAGGATGCAGCGGGGAGATTGTTATGTGTGGAGCTAAGATAGACATGGGAGAAAGGAGAGAGGAATAGGAGCCAAAAACATATAAACAAACAAAAAAAATGCTAGGGGAGCTTGCTGTTGGAATGGAGAGATGAGAGACTATGAAATGGAGAAAAACAGAAAGGGAAGAGGAAGAAAAGAATGAACAAATAAAAATCAGAAAGGTTAAAGAACCGCAAAGTTCCCAGGGATCCCACCAATGCAGCTATGAGGTCTGGGGGAGTCGCTGTCAGGTGTTGTAGCACAGCCTGGCCAGAAGGCGCAGAGGCATACAACGCCTGGTACTCAGGGATCAGAAAGAGAAGGAAGAGACAGAGAGACGAGAAACTGAGCAATGAAGAAAGACAAAAAGGGAAAAGAGGGAAAACAAAACAAACAAAACAAAACAAAAAACAAAAAAAGAACAAGAAAGGCCCCCCGAAAAAAAACAAAAACAAACAAAGAAAAAAACCAATGAGAAAAGAAATGTTCTCAGGGATCCCTCTACACGTCTGTTGAAGCTGAAGGGGAGTTCCTTGCCACGCAGCTCCACCTGGCCAGAAAGGGCTCCCAACTCAAGAAAAGGAAAAGAAAACAAACAAACAATTCAAACTGAACAAACGAACAGAAGCCCCAGGATCCCACCAGCACAGTAGCCTAGACCGGGAAGCAGCTCCACACTCGAATGGAGCTCCGTAGCCCCTCAGGGAAAAGCAAAGATGGCGCACGGAGCCAGGCACTCGAGTGAAAGGAGGGGGAGGCAGCAAGAGGCAAGCAAGAAATCCAAAGAAGCAGAAGAAAAAAAAAGCAACACCAGCAGCCAACAAATGGTACTCAGACAGCCAGCCAGTGTGGGCTGGTGTTTCTGGACAAGACTGTGTCCGCGGGAAGCAGAGGAGGCCGAGTGTGTGTAAAGGGTGGAGAGTGGGAAAGCATATATCACAAGTTGCCGGCACTCTGGAGCCCCTCAGGAAGAAGCAAAGATGGCGCACGGAGCCAGGCACTTGAGTGAAAGGAGGGGGAGGTGGCGAGAGGCAAGTGCGAAATCAAAAGAAGCAGAAAAAAAAGCAACACTAGTAGCCAACAGATGGCACCCAGAGAGCTGCCCGCTTGGGTGTGTGGAGTCCAAGGAGCCGGCGTCTCCCGGTCAAGAGACCGTGGCTGCGGGAAGCAGAGGAACAAATGAACAAAAGCCCCGGGATCCCACCAGCGCAGCAGCCCAGACTGGGAAGCAGCTGCACACTCGAATGGAGCCCCGCAGCCCCTCAGGAAGAAGCGAAGATGGCACTCGGAGCCAGGCACTCGAGCAAAAGGAGGGTGAGGCGGCGAGAGGCAAGTGAGAAATGAAAAGAAGCAGAAAAAAAAAGCAACACTAGCAGCCAACAAATGGCACCCAGAGAGCCGCCCGCTTGGGTGTGTGGAATCCAAGCAGCCGGCGCTTCCCAGTCAAGAGACTGTGGCCGCAGGAAGCAGAGGCGGCCAAGCCTGGGCGAAGAGGTGTGGAGGGTGGGAAAGCGCACACCGCAAATTACCGGCTGTTTTGTCTCCCGCTGGATGCTCCGTGAAGCTGCTTTCTCGTACCCCTGTTTGCTGGTCTCTGATAGGAATCCAAGATGGTGGATCCATGCTGCGTTAGCTGGCAGGGGATCTCTGCGTGAATCTCTCCTCGCTCTCTGTTCTCTGTCAGTTTTCTGACTCCATTTGGTGCTTGGCTGAGTTTTTTATCTCTTCATTTGATGTTTCAGGATTGTTGTAGTCTCTGTTTGGCGTAGTTTTTCGGATCTTTGCTGTGGAGGGACGGCGTGGTGCTTCTGCCTAGAGCGCCATTTTGCCGCAACTCTGGTCTAATTTTTTTTTTGAATCAAATTTCCCAAACTGTATCCTGTAGGACTAGTGAATAGGATGCTTAAAGTGGTTCTTTCCAAAAGGGATTTATGGTTAAACAGGATATCTGCCTCTTAGAGAGGCACAACACATACTAGCTTATTAAAGGTTTTGAAAAGTTCTGCAGTTTTTTTTTTTTTTTTTTAAGAACATTAAATCTTGACCGTGAAGCTTTTAAGAAAAATTGTTAGATACCTACTAATTCCTACTAGAAAACATCTTTCAACCAGACTGTACCTAACTTAAAAGAGCCCTGGTGGTACAGTGGTTAAGCTCTTGGCTGCTGTCCAAAAGGTCGGTGATTTGAACCCACCAGCTGCTTCTTAGGAGAAAGATGTGGCAGTCTGCTTCCATGAAGATTACATCCTTGGAAACCTCATGGAACAGTTCTACTCTGTCCTATAGGGCCACTGTGTGTCAGAATCAACTTAACAGCAACGGATTGGTACCTACCTTAGAGGATGGAGTCATAAATATGCCAATAATAGCACAAAACCAAAGAGAGACCAGAAATTTGAATGGTTGTTCATACAACTTGCTTTGCAATGCTTTTTTCCCGAGGACCATTACTGAGACTAATGAAAATAATTTTCAAAATAGTGGATAGTTCAGACCTGTTCACTCAGTATTTTACTTTGAACTGAACTGCAGGTAGAAATAATATTCTTTGGGAACTATTTTTTGATAAAGTAGTTAATGTGATGTGGAAAGTATTTTCTAACATATGTGCCTGAGCAGTGAGCCTTTTGTTAGATGCAATTAGAGTTTTTTCTTCTGATTAAATACGAGATTTTGAAATGTTTTGCTTGGCTGCAAGCAGACTAATTCACTTGATACCTCATCTGCATCAGCTTTCTGCAGATGGAGACTATAATGTTAATAATATTTATGTTTACATAATTCTGGAATTCATTGTAGACAGAAATAGACAGGATGTACACTTGTCTGAAGTATCAACTATTAATGCTTATTTAAGAGTTCTTCTGTAATCTACGGAATGGAGAAATAAGTGTGTTGTATCTGTTAAAGGATAGATGAAGACTTAGAATTACAGAACTAAAGAAGCACAGGATATTGGAGCTGGGAAGACCTAAGCCAGTACCCCTATAGTCCATATATGGAAACAGAGAAATGAAGGCCAGAAACCAAAACCTGTTGCTGACAAGTTGATTCCAACTCATAGCGACCCTATACGACAGAGTAGAACTTCCCCCATAGGGTTTCCAAGGAGCAGCTGGTGGATTTGAACTGCCAACCTTTTGGTTAGCAGCCAAGCTCTTAACCACTGCTAACTGTAAATAATAGGATCCTAAATAATAATTTTAAGATCCTGTAGTAAGCAATGAAATATAATTTTACTTTTGTTGATAAAGTGAATGATGATTTACCATTCAGGTACCTTTGTCCTTGGATAAAACATTACACTGAAACTCAGGGAATCTGATTCCTTAAAAAAGTGCTCATTAAGGATGTTAAATCCCCCATTGTCTCTATGAAATGCTTTCTATTTGCTTAAAGGAAGTATTTTCTCAGACTTTACAAATATGTGAAGAAACAGCCTTGATTGTTTTATTTATTATGAAAATAATAATGTGTTGTGATTGAAGGTAAAGGAGAGCATGTTCCACTAAACTTTTTTGCAGAAGACTTTTGTCCCACAATCAGATGGCTTGTATCCATGAGACACAATGAAATGAATTTACAGTGCAAATTATATTTATATTATTGTTTCCTACAATAAAAATATGATTTAAATAGAAAAGCCACAGAACAATATATATTCCAATAAGGATAGGGGAATTACTAGGAGGACATAGTGTGAAAAGTGGAAAAGCAATGTGGATAGAGAGAGAGAGATTCTGGCAAAACTCTGATTTTTAGCCTACAGTGCCCTGGGGGAATTAATGAACCTTTTATATATTGTTCCAGACTTTTTATTCTTTATGTTGAAATCTTCATATTCTAGTACATCATAGCAGATGAAAAGTTACGTATAGAATAAATGAAGAAAATAAATTATTGAATAAATGTAGATCTAGAAAACTGTAGCCAGCAATAACAGTGTAACAGAAAAAGATTTTTCATACAATTAAAAAGCTCTTAATTGTCTTACAAGATTCTGGGAAGATGATGACATGAATTGAAAAAGCTAACACCTTGTGAAATTCTAATGTTATAGCTTCAACAAAAACCCACAAAGCACACAAAGAAAGGAGAAATGATGGGCCATCCCAGTGAACAAAATGAAGGGAGAGATCACGTATTTATGGAAGGCCAAATAATGAACGTATTGGAAGAATAAAATACAACAGTATTAAACAAGCTCAACGAACTAAAAGAAAACACAAAGAAGTAAAGGGAATCTGGAAAACTATGCATGAACAAAACGAGAATTTAAATAAAACGATCGTTTTTGTTGTTGTTAGGTGCTGTAGAGTCAGTTCTGACTCATAGCGACCCTGTGGACAACAGAGTGAAACACTGCCTGGTCCTGCACCATCCTCACAGTCATTGCTGTGTTTGATGCCTTTGAATTCTGGTGTTGGCAAAGAATATTGAGTATACCATGGATGGCCAAAAGAATGAACAAAGCTGTCTTGAAAGTAGTGCCACAATGCTCCTTAGAGGCAAAGATGGTAAGACTGCATCTCACATATTTTGGACATGTTATCAGGAGTGGCCAGACCCTGGAGAAGGACATCTGGTTGGTAAAGTAGAGGGTCAGTGAAAGAGAGGAAGCCCCTCAACGAGATGGATTGAGACAGTGACTGCAACAGTGGGCTCAAGCATAACAAAGATTGTGAGGATGGCACAGGACAGGGCAGTGTTTTGTTCTGTTGTACATAGGGTTACTATGAGTCAGAACCGACTTGATGGCACCTAACAACAACAAACCATGAGAGAATAAAATTCTCTTTGTTAAAGCCATCCACTTGTGGTATTTCTGATATAGCAGCACTAGATAACTAAGACAAATATTATAATGAAAGTCATTTGTTTAAAATTAATTAGATTTTATAGAAAACGTTTTGGTATGGTTTTTATTATAAATGCCTGGGTCTTAGTTCTTGAATTAAAAAAACACTACCACCAACACCACCTCCTCCCCAAAAAAGAGAGAGAAATGAAGGATCCAGTAGAGAGAAAATTATAAATGTGCTTTTTATCAATTAACTAATGAAATGAATCACACATAGGTAATTAAGAATAATTTAACTTCAAAGAGTAAAATGTGGTGGCAAATCCCATGAATGCGTCAGCCACACCTGGGGCATCGTGAACTGGGGAGAGCAACATAATGATGTTTCATAAACCGTGGAGACTAGGAAGTAAATTCACCTAGCATTATGTTTAATTGAACTTTGTTTTATATTGCTTCAGCCATTCTTTAAAATAGAAAGTAGTAATGAAAACTAAAGAAATTACAGTGGAGCCTGCGAAAGCCAGAACCCGTGTAAGGTGGAAACCTGTCAGAGAAGAAAAACTCACGTATTTTCCACTAAAAGGAATGATAGAAAAGTGGTAAGACTGCAGTCTTTCAAAGGCAGATAACTTGCGAGACCTGGAAAAACAAGGCAGTCCTGTCAAGTTCCGGCTCTCACATTTTCACTGTATTTTTAAGGGCAATGTTATAGTTGTAATATTTGTGATTTTTCTGTTTTGCAATTTGAAATTTTTGCTTTGTGACATTTCTAAAACTAAAGGAACATCAAATTTATTCTTAATACAATTTTGCATTTTCCTTCAGATACTGAATATTTTTACCCAATGTACAAAATTTGGAAGTTACAGAAAACGAGGCAGAAGAGAAATTACCCATGGCCCCATTATCCAAAGAAAACCACCAATGTCATTTTAGTATTTTAGCATTCACTTTTTTTTCCTATACATATTTTAGATTGGTTGTAACTATTACATTATCAATTTGTAATACAGCAACATTACATAATTACCATAAAACCTGCAAAATCCGGAACCTGTGTTAAGGTGGAACTTGTCAGAGAAGGAAAACACCAATGTTTTCTACTAAAACAAGCGATAGAAAAGTGGTGAGACTGAACCCTGTCAAAGGCGGTCAGTTTGTGAAACCTGGAAAAACAAGGCAGTCACTGATGAAAGCAAGGTCGCAGAAGCTCCATAGACACATCCAAACTCCCTGAGGGACGAAATTACTGTGCTGAGGGCTCTGGGGACCCTGGGCTCTGGGAACATCTAGCTCAATTGGCATAACATAGTTTATAAAGAAAATATTCCACATTCTATCTCGGTAGAATAGCGTCTGGGATCTTAAGAGCTTGTGAGCAGCCATCTAAGAGACTCCACTGGTCTCACCCGTCTGGAGCAAGGGAGAATGAAGAAAACCAAAGACACAAGGGAAAGATTAGCCTAAGCGACTAATGAATCACAACTATCACAGCCTCCACCAGACTGAGTCCAGCACAACTGGATGGTGCCCGGCTACCACCACCGACTGCTCTGACAGGGATCACAATAGAGGGTCCTGGACAGAGATGGAGAAAAATGTAGAACAAAATTCTAACTAAAAAAACAAAAAACCAGACTTTCTGGTCTGACAGAGACTGGAGAAACCCCAAGAGTATGGCTCCTGAACACCCTTTTAGTTCAGTAATGAAGTCACTCCTGAGGTTCACCCTTCAGCCAAAGATTAGACAGGCCCATAAAACAAAATGAGACTAAATGGGCACACCAGCCCAGGGGCAAGGACAAGAAGGCAGGAGGGGTCAGGAAAGTTGGTAACGGGGAACTCAAGGTCCAGAAGGAGAGAGTGTTGACATGTCGTGGAGTTGGCAACCAGTGTCACGAAACAATATGTGTATTAACTGTTTAATGAGAAGCTAGTTCGCGCTGTAAAACTTCATTTAACGTACAATAAAACAAAACAACAAAACAAACAAAAAAGGCAGTCCCATTGAGTTCCTGCTGTCAACAGGTTTCATTGTATAACTTTAATGGATACTTAAATGTTACATTCTGCTGGTGTATAATAATTTACTGGACCAGTTCCATATTGTTAGACATTTAGTTTGGCTGAAATTTTATATTAGAAGTAATGTTGAGATAAGCAATTTTGGGCATAAGGCTCTCTATATAGTCATGATATTGCTTTAGGTTAGTTACCAAAAGTACAAATCTTAATGTTTCAAAAAACTAGATATATACAGTCAAATTACTATCTGAAAAGCTTGTGCTCATTTTTGTTAATTAAGAGTTCCTGTTTTATTTCACCAATTTCAGCATTGACCTTTCTTATGTTTTCAAAAGGTTTTGCTAATTGAATAATTAAAGTAACTTTAAAAATTTACATTCCTTTGATTGTTATTATGGTTGAACTTTTATAAATGCCTTTGACCCTTGAGTTTTTTGTTTTTTTGGTCATTTTACTTTTTATTATTAAAGTAGCACTGTGCTGTTTTCACATGTGGGGAGCTTAATAGATACTTGTTTCTTGAGTATTTGTATGTTGATACAACATTATATAAAACTTTCATCATTGAACAGCTTATTTCACCTCCTTTATTATAATTTGAAAATATTCTGAAATTATCAAACTATACTATACTTAAAACACTGTTATTCCTTACATTTAAACAGAACTGCATAGTCACAATAAAATGAATAGCGGTTCACTTAGAAATGAGGTTATTATCCCTCTGTGAAATGTACAGCCCATCAGTCCTTTCATAATGTATAGGGTTCAGATGATACCACTTTCAAGTCTGAAGATCATGCTGACTGTAAGTCAGAGAGTGCAAACAACAAATGTCTAGTATAGCTGTTTGAATCTCTACTACTAAATATTCTCATGAAGTGCTTTTTTCATTCATATATTTTTTTCCCTCTCTTTTGTGTACTCGGCCTCTCCCACCACCTTGTAGAAAGGTAAGCAATATTTTACACATAATTTTTATACTTCTCTTTCTAAAGCGCATTTGTTTTTACTCTTATGTAACAGTGGCCAAGAATCTAAGGGACTTAAGAACACCAGTTAGCTTTTTACAGCTTCCTACTGTAGGAAACATTTTTGCATAGAACTATATATGCCATTTGGTCTCTGTCCTTGTCCAAGATCGGAGGTGAAAGAACAGCCAAGCATTTGTCCATGAGGAGAGGGAGGGCCCAGGTAGCAGTTGTTGTTTTATTCTAGAACCTGGGTCCTTAAGAAAAAAGGAAGTATGTTGTCAATACCACCTCTCAGTTGTTTTCCAATTGTCTGAAACCACAGTGGAACATGTGAATTTATAGCTTTTTTGACCATGAACAGGGTGGCAATGGACCAAGGTTCAAATGGCCTAGTTGTTTTTCTGTTTTATGTGCTTTAGAATGAAATGCTCGAGGAGTAAGGAGGAGAGAATTATGCAGGCTGTTGCTATTTACCCACTCTAAAGAAGTATAGCTTTTTTTTTTTTTTCTAAATTGTACTTTAGGTGAAGGTTTACAGAACAAATACTTTCTCATTAAACAGTCAGTACACATCTTGTTTTATGACATTGGTTAACAACCCCACGACATGTCAACACTCTCCCTTCTTGACCTTGGAGGACCTTTTTTTTTTTTTTTGGTGAAAATATATATAGCCAAATATACACCATTTCAAAAATTTCTACATGTACAATTCAGTGACATCGATTACGTTCTTCCAGTTGTGCTGCTATTCTCACTATCCTTTTCCAAATTATTCCATCACCATTGTCTTCAACTCCCTGTCCCCTAGGCTTCCCATCAAACCTTTTGAGTTGCCGTTGTCAATTTGATCTCACATAGATAATTATTATTTCTTTTTTTTTGTACTTCAGATGAAGGTTTACAGAACAAAATAGTTTCTCAAGAAGTACAGCTTTTTGAGGCATGTTCTCTTGTCATTCTGCATATTTATTTGCTACCAAGTAGATAAAAGTTTGTTTTTACAGTTTTGTGTTGGAAACTTGCTACAATTTGTTCAACACTTGTTGGGCACATACCATCTTTAATGAGTGCCACATTAACTTGATATACTCAGAATACTAAGGAATATGTGGAAATTTTTAAAACATGTAACTTAAACACTATAAATAGGTATGTAAATAAATATTGCCAATAGTTGAATACAGCATTTTGTTCCTATCTCCTAGAGTAGTGTCTAGTCGTTTTCTGGAATTAAAAATCAGTTCAAGGGGAGAAGGTGTAAATTTTGTGTGGGAATGGGAAGTAATAGTGAATTATGTTCTGTTACTGCCCTGAGGTCAGGAGTAAAGCTAGATTGGGATGCAAGCCTGTATGAACATTTCATCACAGAGACAAAGCAAATGAAATTTGGTTTGTGTTTTATATATGATGTAGAGCTAAATTATATTAAAAAGTATATTTAAAATATACTTCACACCCAAATCTTTTTTGCTCTAAGCCATGGAGAAAGCTATGTTTCTTGAAGCTGTTGATTACAAGTAAAGTCAAAGAAGAAATATGCTAAGTATGAAGTTCTGCTGGGAAGCATTGTGTTTTGTTCACAAGTTCTTATGGCCATGCAGTGGTGCTGCATGTCATTTTTGCCCATATCCTGTTGGCTAAAACTCAGGCACAGATCCTCACCAAACTGCAAGAGACTAGGAATGTAGTCCAGCTTTGTGCTAGATCACAGGTAATCAACCACAACTCTGCTTTCTTAGTTCATTGTTTCTTTCCACTTATGAATAAAACAACTCAAATGTGATTATTAGATTTGAGTCTATGCTGATTACATCTTAGAAGAAAAGCCTGGTGATCTACTTCCAAAAAATCAGCCACTGAAAACCCTGTGGAGCACAGTTCTATTCTGACACATACGGGATCGCCATGAGTCGGAGTCGATGGCCCTTTAAAAAATCAGCTTTATACCGAATGCTTGAGTACAGAATCCCTAAGTTTAAGAACCCTTGAGCTTCAATACGTTGGTCATGGCAACTTTCCCAAATGCCAGGGAGGGAACATTTGAATCCAAATATTTTCTCTGTATAAAAGGCCCACCCAGAATAACATTCATTTGAAGAAGGAAATGATTTATTGCTCCTTGTGAATGAGTGCCAAAAAAGTCTACTGAAATATAGTACCAGTGTTTCCATATAAACGTAATTTTACCATATTCAGAGAATTTATTTTTTTAATTGAATTTATAGGTTTTAAGATGTAAAGGGTCCTCATAAAGTCCTTTTGCAGCTTGAAAACTTTATTTAACTTTTATAGTTCAAAAATTTATGTTGTAGAAACCATAGAAACAATATCTAAAGGACATTTAAGTCTTTTCTTCTACTTTATGTGGTCTATTTGCCACAGGATGCTCATTCATTAAACAGCCGTTTATTGAGCACCAACTGTGTACTGTACAGTGAGCACACACTTAGTCCCCACTCCTCCAGAACTTAATGTCAGTTAGGGGAGAGAAACTCTTAATCTTTGAACTCTAACACATAGTCCGTCTTATTATGTAGGAATCAGTGGAGGAGGGAGAGACTAAAGTTTTTGAGGAGAGTTTGTGAGTTTTCGTAGAGAAGGTAACATATGATCTTAGCCTTGAAAATCTATAGATATTTGCCTAGAACAAGAAAGTGTTAGAGTATTCAAAGAAAAGAACAGCATAAGCAAAGTATTGGAGGTTTTGAAAATGTAATACATAATTGAGGGCCTGGAATTAGTTCCAAAAGGCTAGAAATTTGGCAAGTTAGGGAGGAATTGTGGCATGTGCACCTGCCCAGTAGGTTGGATTGGCATTATAGACCATACAGAGGCATTTGGGCTTTACTCTGTAGGCAGTGAGAGGCTATGTAAGGGTTTAATTTGGGCAGTTATATAGTCATATTTGTAATTTGAAAAATAACCCTGTTAACTCTGCAAAAGATGTGTTAGTATTGAAAAGGCCAGGGTCAGGAGAAGGAGAATGAGGGCATAGTGATCGGGAATGGACAGCATAAAATGGATAAGACCCATAGTTCACAGGTGGAATTGGCAAAGCTTTGTCAGCAGTTGTTTTTTGAAAGTGATTTTTTGTTTTTCATGAGAAATTGAAAAAAATAACAGTATGTACAGTTGAGTAGCATTTTTGACCAAAACTTTAATAAATTTATTTTAAGTGTAATCTATAGACTTTGTTTCATGTGTCGAATCCAGGAAATCATATAAAAGTTAAAAATGCACGAGAAGATTAGGACTTTAATTTTGTGTCAGCATTTGATGTTTTACTCTAAGATTTCTTTCCTGACTTCATCTTCCTTAGGGATTTTAATCGTTGTTCTAATTTAATCAACTAATTAGAAAATATTTACCGAGCACCTACATATGCTTAGAAATGTTCTAGATTGTGAAGACAAATTATAAAAACCCCTGCCCGCATGGAGCTTATATTCTATTGAGAGACAGACAATGCATCAACTAAATAACAAAATATGTACAATGGCAAGTGGTGATAACAAGCATGGAGAGAAATAAAACAGGAGGAGAGGGATGCCTATGGTTGAGGGAGGGTGCTGCTGTTTTATGGAGGAAGAAAAAGGAGGGCGACTCAGAGAAGTAACATATGAAGAGAGACCTGAAGGTAGTGAAGGAAACAAGCTATGTAGATGCCTCGTGGAAGGATTTCCAAGCAGAGGGAACAGCAGAAGCCAGAACTGATGTGGAAGCCTGCTTGGCATGTGTGAGGAACAGCAGGAATGAGGCTGGAAGAGTGTGACAGGGTGAGCATGGAAGGAGATGAGATCTGGAGAAGATGAGGCCAGATCATTGGAGCCTTGTAGGCCATTGTCAGGATTTTGGCATTTTCTCTGAATTGTACAGGATGGAGGGTTTTGAGTAGGGATGCGGCACCATCTGATTTAAGTTTTAAAAAGTTTTAAGAGGATAGTGTTGGCTGCTGTGTTGAGAGTAGACTGTACTGGGTGAAGGTGGGAGGCAGTTGCCTTGGTCATGTAGTGCTGCTATAACAGAAATACCACAAGTGGATGGCTTTAATGAAGAGAAATTTATTCTCTCACAGTCTAGTAGGCTACAAGTCGAAAATCAGGTCATCAGCTGCAGGAGAAGGCTTTCTGTCTCTGTTGACTCTAGAGGAAGGTCCTTGTCATCAGTCTTCCCCTGGTCTAGGAGCTTCTCAGCGCAGAATCCCTGGGTCTAAAGGATGTGCTATGCTCCTGGTGCTTCTTTCTTGGTGGTATGAGGTCCCTATGTCTCTCTGCTCACTTCTTTCTTTTATATCCCAAAAGAGATTGGCTCAAGACACAATCCAATCTTGTAGATTGAGTCCTGCCTCGTTAACATAACTGCCACTAATTCCATCTCATCAACGTCATGGAGATAGAATTTATAATACATAGGGAAATCACATCAGATGACAAAGTGGTGGACAATGACACAGTACTGGGAATCATGGCCTAGCCAAATTGATAGACATAGTTTTGTGGGGACACAATTTAATCCCCGACAGTGGTTAAGAAGCTACATCAACAATCCAGTTAAGAGAGAAAATGGTGGCTTAGACCAGGGTGATAATGTCAGAGTGGTGAGAAGTGGTTAAATTCATGTTATACAGGTCATCCCTTACTTACAATGTATTTGAGTTAGATGAATCATCATGGTTGCACTTAAAACCATCTGTTTTTTTGTTTTTTGTACATCTTATTGGTAGTAATATGTACTACATACTGTGTTGTAGCACGTAATTTGCTGATGTTATTATTCTCATGCCAACGCCCAAAGACAAATAAAGATTGAATTTATAAAGGTACTGATAATAAAAGGCAATAATAATGAAAACCAAAAAAAAAAAAAAGTTATTTGAGTTAATGTCAGAACCGACTTATGATGGAGTCATTGCAATGGAACCATGTTGTAAACCAGGGACTACTTGTATATGCAGATAGATTGGTTGGCCATGTGAGAAAGGAGTAAAGGATGACACCAGGTTTTTGGTCTGCACAACTGGAAGAATGCAGTTAGCAATTTTAAGATGGGGAAAACAAGAATTTGGGGTGGAACTAGCAGCAGTTTAGCAGTTTTGTCCATCTTAAATTTGATATGTGTATGAGACATGCAGGTGGAAATGTAAGGTAGGGAGTTGCATATACGGGTCTGAAGGTCAGGGTAGAAGTGATTATATTTGGGGAAGATAGAGTTAATTTAAAATTGGCGGCTAAATACCTCAGATACCATCCGTTTATAAATGCTTTAATAAGATTATAATATTTTTAAATGAATAAGGGTATTTTTTTAAATAAGAATCTATTTCTAGGTGACCTTTTGAATGTGTTATTAATATCTTAAAATTAATTTCTTTAATAGATTCTTATTTTTATAAGTTCAGAACTTGGTAAAGGGGATCTTAATGCATGGTTCATCTTTAATCTGAAGTTGAGAAAGCAAGCTTTTTGAAAACCATGGCATGTTATTACCATACATAAACATTATGCTTACTAATTGTTTACCTGTGTCCTTGTTTGCTTTTCAGTAATATGAGTTTTTGACAAGGTCACACAGTGGGTGCCAAAGAGGAGAATCACTTAGTCATTAAGAGTGTGGGCTCTGGCACACATCCTGGCTCTGCAGTTTACTAGCTGGCTGAACCTAGGCAAATTACTTACCATCCTGTGCCTTGTTTCCCTTATTCAAAACCAACCAAACTCATTGCCGTTGAGTCAATTCCGGCTTATAGTGACCCTACAGGACAAAGTAGAATTGCCCCATGGGGTTTCCAAGGAGCAGCTGGTGAGTTTGAACTGCTGACCTTTTTGTTAGCAGCCGAACTCTTAACCACTACACCACCAGGGCTCACCAGCTGCTCCTTGGAAACTCTTTGGGGCAATTCTACTCTGTTCTATAGGGTCACCGTGAGTTGGAATTGACTTGATGGCAGTGGGTTTGGTTGTTTCTTTTATTAGTAAACAAGAAATAATACGAGTATAGGATTGTTGTGAAGATTAAAGAAGTTAATCCATATGAATTTATTTATATGTGATTAGAAGAGTACCAAGCATATAGTAAGTACTCAGTAAATGTTAACTGTTATTATCTACCATTAATTGTTTACTATATGTCAAAACTTAACACTGGGCACTTGGCACAGATAAGGAGCCCTAGCGGAGCAGTGGTTAAAGCATCAACTGCTAACTGAAAGGTCGACAGTTTGAAACCACCAGCCACTGTGAGGGAAAAAGATGTGCCAGTCTGCTTCCATAGAGATTTACAGCCTTGGAAACCCTGTGGTGTCACTATGAGTTGGAATTGACTTGATGGCAGTGGGGTGGGTGTCACATATGACATGCAAGGATAAACTATTTTCTACACAGAATATATTTATGCACAAAATAACCTCATTAATGAGAAATTAAACAGTATTCATGTGAACTCTACCACCTGAAAGTTATGAAGTGTTTTGATTTTTTTCTTAGTCCCTGTCAGATTGGTTCACTCGTATATTTAATGGATCTTTTTGTCAGTTTCCATCTTGCAATATGGTCATAATGGCTATACATTTTAATATAGCAAAAATTACTTGGTCATACTTTTGTTGATGGATATTTGGACTGTTATCAATTATGACTAGTTTATATACTGTTATGAATTACACGTGTTTTCCAGCAAATAAGTCTCCTTTATTTTCACTTATTTCCTGAGATTAAATTCCTAAAAGTGGAATTACTGGGAAAAAATATATGTTTTTATTGCAGTCGATACATTTTGCCAAATTTCTTTAAAAAAGGTGAACGTACCCTTTTATTAATGAGATAGAGTCAATATTGGCAATATATACATATTTTTATTTTACTAATTTTAGGTAATGTAGTGGTAAAGAACTCTGGAATTAGGCAGTCTAGGTTCATATTCCAGAGTCACACTTGGCTAGATGTGTGAGTTTGGGGAAGTTACTTATCTGTGCTAAGTATCTGTTCCCTTGTCAGTAAAGTGTGACTAATAGTATAACCTGTCTAATGTGGTTATTGTGAGGAATAACTGACCTTATATACAAATACCATAGTGCCTGACATTTTGTGAAGTTATTATTAAACTTAATTTTTTTCTCTCTGCACTTTTGACTATTAGCATGATCAGTTATGCTGACCAGTGTTGAATGCTTACCTCTATTTCTTTTGTATCGTCTATTCAGGGGCCTTGGCCTATTTTTTTCCTCAAACAATTAATACATTTTTCATAGAATATAGTTATATGGTGACATTTTACCTGTTATTTTGGCAGTGGATAGTTTCCCTGGTCTGTTGTTTTTCTATTCTTTTGCTAATATTTTAAAAAGTATATGTATCATTACACACCTTCTCATGTATTTGATCTGTTTTCTGCTAGTATGTATATGATTTGAACTGTTTTAATGTAACTTATCATTTTCTTTGGAGTTTGGTGTAAAACGTGAAGTATGGATCTAAATTGTTGTTGTTGTTAGTAGGTACCATGTTGGTTCCGACTCATAGTGACCCACTGTACAACAGAATGAGACACTGCCCAGTTCTGCGCCATCCTCACAATGGTTGCTATGTTTGAGCCCTTTGTTGCAGTCACTGTGTCAGTTCATCTCATTGAGGGTCTTCCTCTTTTTCACTAACCCTCTGCTTTACCAAGCACGATGTCCTCCTCCAGAGACTGGTCCCTCCCGATAACCTGTCCAGAGTACGCGAGATGAAATTTCGCCATCCTTGCTTCTAAGGAGCACTCTGGCTGTACTTACAAATTAAAATTCCTAAATTAATCTGTCTAAATTAATATTCCTAAATTATTGATCATTGCTATTCGTTTGGTCATTATTTTTCAATAGCTCAGTATTTTCTAGAGAAATTAATACAGAAAGAAGATGGATGATGAATGCTTCTTAATAAAAAACTAGTGATTGTATTGATTGCTACATACTTTATTTTCTAAATAGAGAATTTTACAGTAGCAACTTAGAGGGTATATTATCTAGGAAAACAAAGTGGCCCAGGCTCATCCAGTTCTTATTCCTAAAATCTTTAGTTGGAAAAGACTGTTTTCTTTCCCTATGTGTGTGTCTGTGTAAAGATACTTTCATACCTCACAATCTTTTGAGACTTTTTGGCCACTATAGAATAACACCATTTAGCTCTGAGAAGAATGTACCACAAAACACATAAAAACATTTATTTTCAGGTATGAACTTGTCAAATATCTTGTGTCATTTTTCCTTTATAGTTTCAGAAATTTCTCCTTTTCATTTTTTTCTTGTTAGTTAAATGATTTTATTGCTCAGGAACTTAGACACATTTGTTTCATCAATACAGAGGCTGTGGATGATTTGTATTTCCAGCTGGGGACGGGGGCTCTCTTTGTCTTACGATATAGAGGCAGTCACTGAATTCAGCTCTCAGTCAGAATCAGACAGAATTTAGCGTCCTTTTCCTTCCTGTTGTTCTCAGGTTGCTTTCGAACAGCAACAGCTTTCTTAATTAAATGGTAGTGATCCTCAGGAAGATCAGGAGCAAGTCCTTTGAACTTAAGGATTCTCAAAATTTTATTGCCCGTCACAAAACGTACTTGTGCAGTACCATGTAAGTCTCTTAGGATCACACTGATATGTGAGGAAGTCATGCCTTTCTTGGCCAGTTTGTAGATGTGTTCCTTACGTCTTCAGACATCAACTTCAGCCAGGTCGAGATGCTGTGGGATACGGCAGAGCTGAAAGCTACCGGCTCTTCCTGGAGCGTGCATGCCACCCATGATGGTGGCAGTCTGGCAGCAAAAAAAAGCTCCCCTTTTCATTTTTTGATTAGTCCAAATTCTGTCTCTCCTGCTTTCTAGCTGTGTAACCTTTGGTCTGTTAGTTTTAGGGACTCAGTTTCTTAGTTTCCTGGTCTGTAAAAAGAAAACTTAGTTTTCTAGTATGTCCTTCGCAGGCAGGGCTGTTAATTAGCCATGTGTACATCTGGTGTCATTCTGATTGACTAGTGCCTGTGTCAAAATCTCTCCTGCTTGCACAGTTGGTGTGAGAATAAGAGTAGTGTCTGCTTTATACTCCAGGGGCAGGGGCATGGTAATGGTAGATGGATGCCCCTCAAGAGACCGTATCAGAAGGTATCAGAGAACCTTTTCTAATAGCTCTGCCCTACTCTTCTTCCACCCTTCTATTATGGGGAGTTTCTTATACTGATGCAATGTGTCCACACTTAATGCGTGCAGGTGGAAAAGACTGGAAACTATCACTGTACGTAGGTGGTTCTTAACCATTGCTTTACAGTAGGATCACCTGGGGAGCTTTAAAAAAATTGAATAATTTAAATCAGAAACTCTCAAGTGGGGCTCGGCATTAGTATTTTTTTAAAGCTCTACAAATGCTTTTATTGTGAACCCAGGTTTGAGGACCAGTACTCTGGACTTTTTTTCTGTAATAAAAGCAGTGCTGCTGTTATTATCTAATGATTCCAGTTGTATATTGTATTCTCTCTCTCTTTTTTTAGTTGTGGTAAAAATATATATAACAAAACGTTTGCCAATTCAATTTTTACATGTACAATTCAGTGGCATTTATCACATTCATCATGAAGTACATTCATCATCACTGTCATTTTCCAAATTATTCAGCACCATTACCAGAAACTCAGTGCCCCTAAGCAACGCCTCCTCTTTCCCCACTTCTTCTCACCCCGGTAATTACTAATAAACTTTGATCTCTGTATATGTGCCTAATTCATATAAGTGAGATCGTACAATATTTGTCGTTTTGTGACTGACTTATTTCACACTCCGTAATGTTTTCAAGGTTCATTCATGTTGTAGCATGTGTCAGGACTTCATTTACCTTTATGACTAAGTAATACTCCGTTTTATGCATGTACCATGTTTTTGTTTATCCGTTCATCTGCTGATCGGCACTTGGGTCGTTTTCACCTTTAGGCTGTTGTGAATAGTGCAGTGCTGAATGTTGGCGTATGCCTCTTCTGTTTTATTTCTTTATTAGGACTCCTTTTTACATATTCCTGTGATAAATTCATTCTTAGATCTTTGTCTTATGCTTGTATTTATACTTTTACTATTTTAGTTTAGTTTTCTAGATCTCCTCATTTATTCAACAAGTATTAATAATACCCAACATTTATATACTTTGTGCCAGGCCCTGTTCTAAGTACCTCTATATATTAAATCATTTAACTGTCATGCCAGCTCTTTAGGCTGGTATTGTTATCGTCCCCATTTTACACATGAGAAAACAGAGGCACAAAGAGGCTTAATATCTTGTCCAGGGTTACACAGCTAGTAAGAGGCAGAGCTGGACTCTTGGTAGACTCTAAGCTTTTAGCTTCCATGTTATACTGCTTCTATAACTGAGCACCTACTGTGTGCCAGGAACTGTTATGGGTACTGAGATGAAAGCAGTGAACAGAACAGGCAGAGATCCTGCTCTCATGGAGTATATACCAAAACCCGTTGCTGTTGAGTTGATTCTGATTCAGCAACCCTATAGGACAGAATTGAACTGCCCTGTGGGGTTTCCAAGGAGCAGCTGGTGGATTCGAACCACTGGCCTTTTGGTTAGCAGTCGAATTCTTAACCACTGTGACACCAGGGCTCCATGGAGTATATAGTCTAGTGTAAATTCTAAGGGTACTCTTGAATTTTAATCAGGATTTTTTTTGTCTTGCAAATGCTCTACCACTAAGCTATTCTCTCACCGCATATACTTACTCATAATTGTGCATAATTGAAAATATGTAGTAGAAGAAATGTTTTATTAGTTTAGACTGATTTTTTGTGTGGGTGATGAATCCAAGTGGAAGTTTATAGAAAAAAAAATCCCACACCCATTCTCTAGACTTTCTCAAGTCTGTTTATTTAAATTTCTCTTACAGTCTTGGGCCAAAGTGTGCAAGTTTGTAGATAGAGATTTCTCAGTTCTCTCAGAGTGAAGGATCCCAATTCTCCCCCTCCGTTTTCCTTAAGGGGAAAAACTCAGGTATCCAGACCTTTGTTAACCTCTGTTCACCTTTGGAACTTTTCTTTGTGGCATCCCATTCTCTCAGAGCCCATTACATGATACAGAATATTAATGAACTTGTATTTTGAGCTAAAATATTATTGGTTGATAATAGCTTAAGGAGCTACCCATTCTGATTACCAGTTGCATTTTAGCAGTTTTGACATGAACTCCAAAGAAGGAACCGTGTGGGAATTTCAGGGACTGTGGCACAGCCAGTGAAAGTATTTTTAGCCAGGGGCCCTTTCATCACCCACTCCAGTCACACCACTTAAACAGCTGCTTACTCTGTAAGTAAGAAGTTCTTCTCCCTCCTCTTAGGGGACATAGATCTGAGACCCTTTTTCAGTCTTCTACAAATATAGCATTGGTTGTGACTTTTTTCTCTAATCAGGACACTCTTGAGATTTTCAAGTACATGCTGACAGCGATTTTATGGGAATATATAAGTATCTGCGCAATGGTAAGAAACAAACCTTTTAACGAGGACCTCACCCAGTACTGTACGTTTGGACACGGTTGGTAGTACCTTAATAGTGGAACTAAATTCACCTAATGAAATTTTTTTTTTTTTTTTTGAAATGTTGGCTCAAGAACAACTTGTTCAGTTATAGTTAGAGGAGAGCTTTCCCGCTAAAATGAACAATTCTGGAAACACTCTGTCATTCTGAGCTTTTATTCTTTCTTGCTCATTCTCTTTAGCCCCATCCAATTTGCTCATGATTAGTGAGCAGCTAAACAAATTGAAATTTCCTGGATTCCTTGTCAGTCTCTCCCACAAAACTGAGATCCTTGAAGACTGAGAGTCCATGTTGTTCAGCATATTATTCCAGTACCTCACACAGTGAGGCCCATGGAGACCTAGACTGCATACTTGTCAAAGGAGGTAAGGGAAGCAAGAAGGAATTTTCCTAGAGGCCTGGACCATGACTAAGGGGAGCTGGAATTTTAACTCAGGTTGCCTGATTCCAAAGTTCATGGTTTTCTTCACCAAAAACATCAGTTATTATTAAATCAGTTAAACAACCATTAGAGGAAAAGCCATCCACACACACACACACAAATTGTCTATTTCCTTGAAGAGTTTTAAGAGGTTTGTAAGAGGTTTACCAGTTGACGTAACCTAATGGCTTGTCTGTCTTCTCAATGGGATGCTAAGGGCAGGGAGTGTACTTTGTACATTGTTTATTCCCAAGTGTATACAGAGTGTGCCATGAAGAAGCATTTTAAATGATTTAATACATTATGATTAAATCATTTTTCTCATAAAGATATGGTAATAATGTGCATCATTAACAGAAGTCTTTTCTCTGAGGACTGGAGATCACAACTTTTAAATGTTTGACTAAATAATTTTTAAGAGCAATTGTATCTGGGTTTCTGAACTCAGGTTGCAAAATATAAATAATGAAGTCCGAAATGTAGACAATTTTTTATGGGTGTTAACAAAATTATGTAGATATCTAATCTAATTCTACTCAAAAACTGTACAAATTAAAAGACATGTAAATTTAAACTGGCTAGAAAAAGAACTTGATCACTGTACCTTCAGCACTAAATTCAACCAAATAATACATGTTGCTAAAATTAGAGTTTTCAAAAATATGGTATTCATAATAATTAAAGTATTCTAAGAGGAACCATTTAGAGCTCACAGTGTGCTTTAACTCTTACCAGCTGTGACAGGGTACGCCATTACTATTCCCCAGATTTTACCTAAAACCTTTAAAAGAATCTGTTTATAAACTGGAACCAGTACTTAAGTGTCATTGGATTAACACTTCAGAATTTCATGTTTACACATATTTCACAACTCTCTTTAATATGCTTTAAAGCTGGCCAAGACTTATTTATGTGTCACACAGCTATACTGGGTTCCATAATCTATAGCTACTTTCTTTTGAAATTAAATTTATTGCTACAGAAAATTGTGGTGAAAATAAAGCCAAAAGGTGTTGCAACCTACTAATTGAAAACATGTATTCTATAACCAGTAGGCATTGGTAAGCACTTAAGACCTAAGCTTTATTTAGTTTTTTTTGAAGCTTAATACTGACAGAAAAAAAGTAAAGTAAGATTTTAAAATATTATTAGCAAAGGTTTTTCAGAAACTGATTTTAGCTAGAATTTAGCTGGAATATGTATGTATATGTAGGCATATATATGTATATTATATATGTGTATAGGGTTGCGATGAGTTGGAATCAACTCGATGGCAACAGGTTTGGGTTTTTTGTTTTATGTCTATATATATTTTCTTTTTAATTTAAAAATCTAAATTCTGTTCCCAAACAGAGTTTATGCAAAAGAGTTAAGGTTTGTCTTAAGATAACGTTGGGCATGGTTCCTGCCTCTGAGGATCTTAAAATAAACATAATTATGAGTTCAGTAAAACAACAATATACTTAAGCTATTCCATAGAACATTGCTTGAGTACCTACTATTTGTCAGTTATTGTGCTAGTCAGCATGGGTATAGCAATGAATAAGACAGAAGTTCTAAATGATATGAATTTCATTATAAATCCAATGAAGACAAGGTTCATAAGTGTTTTTTGCTGAGGTCTGGATGGCACTGTGCATTATTTAGTTTTTTAAAAAGCTTGGTGTGCTTTCGGTATCTCTTCAGGAGGTAAGTAAGCGCACCTTCTTCACCCTTGCGATTTTGTTTCCCTACCAGCCCCTCTGTGAATGAGACACTCCCTTCTTTGTGCTGATATACAGCTTTGTGGTAGCACTATTTTATTGTATGGCAAATTTCTGCTTATTGTCTCATTTCTTCACTGGACCACTAGCTCCTAGAAAGCAGAGCACTCTTACGTTTACAGTACAGAGCTTCCTGGCTCACTGTGCATATTTAACTATGTTTGGATGGATGGGTCAATGCGTAAGTTGAAAGGAAAAGGGAAAATTTGGAAAATAGAGAAGAAAGAATGAGGAGAAGGTTGGATAGGGAGGAAGAGAAGAGAAAGCAGATGATGCCAGTGGCTGCAATGAGTTTGGCCTGAATTGAGTTCTCTAAGGCCTATTGGATAACCCTCAACAAGATGGATTGACAATAGTGGCTGCAACAATGGGCTCAAACAGCAATGATTGTGAGGATGGCGCAGGACCTGGCATCGCATTGTTCTGTTATACATAAGGTTGCTATGAGTCAGAAAAGACTGGACGACACCTAGTAACAACAACAGCAAGACCTTTTGAAACGTTACTGCCATAGGCTTGGTACCTAGATGACTGATTCGTTGTGTCCCAGGAATGCCCTCCAAGCTAGGCCTTTGGGAGACCTTTTCATCGCTGTTTAGTCTCCTAAACAGCAGTGCTGCCTCATCAGCTGCTGAGCCAGTGCAAAGGGTATCAAGGCTTTTTGCCCTAATACCCTTCAATCCAATGTTCTTTCCACAATACCATGGCTTCTTTCCTGTTGTCTGAACTTTGAATAGGAAACAGTAGTCCTAAGTTGTATGCTTTAGACAGAATTAGAATTTTTACCTCCTGTTTAAAAAGAATTGATGGCAAAAAAGAAATGCTTTTAACTTAATTTTTGGTATCGAGGTTTGACAGACATTTCCACAGGCATCAACTATTTATCCCACTGTAACAAGTTTTCCTGTTATCCAGAAACTCTTAAGTGTTTAGGTGATGTACTTCAAAATCATTTGTTACTGAGGTGACTGTGCCCTTTCTCAGTTCATATCCTAGATTAGCCCCACCCGAGAGCACCTAAGGTCTTAAAGAATTCTGATATTAAGCTGCTTTTCAAAAATTTGGCTAGAACTATATTGGGCGAAGAGAAGGGGTCATTTGCCGTTGAGAGGCTGATGGGAGCACTGGCCTAATTGACAATTAGCCTTGGTTCCTGTCACTTCATGCTTCTCTCCTGGTGGGATGCCAGGCTCTGTGGACTCTTGGGGGCAAGTTATGGAAAAATGTTGGGAACAAAGCTATTATTTGGATCTGTGTTTTGGGGAACTCTACCCCCACTTTGGGGAATACAGTGGCTGGAAAGTGATTCAGAGAGATAACTAGCAAAGGAGAAGGAAATAGCTGTTACAGTTTATGAAGAAGAAGAAGAAAAAAAGTCCTGAGATTTTACACACTGAGCCCTTTCATTCACACACACACAGCCCACCCTCTCTAGAGGCAAGGTACTGATTCCATGTTTATTTCCCAGGACTGCTTTCCGCCTGAGATATGAACTAGGGAAAAGATTATATGTGCATGTATGAACACCCTAAAAATTGAAGAATAGTTTACCTTAGTGTCCTTGTAGTCTTTAGGGTCTAAAGCCTCATTTAGTGTTTAAATTTCTTTCAAAATTGTGGTAAAGTAAAATCAGATGTAATTGAGCTAGTGATTGAAGTGTTTAAAAGTTTAAACCGTTTTTGTTTGGATTTCGCTGCATTACCTTATCACATAATTTTAATTAACTTGATCATTGGCGGCACTTACCCATGCATCTCTTCAGGAGGAAGCTAAAGAAACCTTCCTCACTGTCCTTCCTTCTTCACCAGCCCCCCAGTTAATGAGATACTACCTTATTTGTGCCGGAACACAGCTCTGTGGTAGCACTTTATTGCATGAGGATTGTCTACTTGTAAGTCTGATTTCTTTTCTGGACTGTGAACATGTGAAGAGAGCAAGTGCCTTAATCCAAGCTTTAACCACTACATGGTTTAGCCCAAAATGTCGACACTAAGGTACCAAGTCTATATGATGCTTAAACTGGTCTGTTTTTAAATATTGTAAAAATTTCCTTAAAATCTCATTAGAGACAACAGTTTACAAAACTAGAACTCTTTTTTACTGCCTATATGGTGTTTAGAGACTTCATTTGGTTTGAGAGAATGAAAATATTTAATTGTGAAAGAAGAAAAATAACTTTTATTCAAACTATTTAATTCACAAGAAGTGAGTGAGGGAACTTTGTTGGTAGACTTCTGAAGAAAAACATTTCTTTATTATGTAAATTTTTATTTTTGTCTGTGAATTTACTGAAGTTATGTGTAGTATTTAAATGATTGTCTAGTTTATGTTTTCTACAAAATTTAGTTGTTGAACATTATAGAGTCCTTGAGTCAGTTTATTAACTAATTTAAATTGACATTATATTTTATTGGTGTATCAGTTATAATTCTGGATACAAACAAAAAATTCCAGTTAAAACTGGCTTAAACAAAAAGGGAGTTTATAATCTCTCTTAAATGAATGTCAGAGTATGGTGGGTGCCAGAGCTGATTGGTATAGAGGCTCAATGATGTCATTACAGACTCTTTTTTCCCCCAGTCTCTAGTCTCTGACATCCTGTGTTGCCTTCACCCTTGGACAGTTGGCATCAGACACCTCTTCCAGACAGAGGACATATCTAGAGGAAGAAAAGGTGCCATCTTATATTGTGCCTCTTTCTTAGGATGAAAGAAACCTTTCCCAGAAACCCACAGCAGACTCCCTCTCTTCTCATTGGTGAGAATTGGGTCACTTGCCCATTTTGAAACCATCATTATTAAGGGAAATGGATGACAGTCACTGACTTAGAATTATCATTTATGTTGAAATAGATGTTGGGGAGGAAATCATAGTGGCCACTATAATAGGTAAATCTTTACTGCCTATGTACAAGTGCAGAATATGGAAACAAAATGAATTCCATTGCCTGTGAATGAAAATCATTTTATAAAAAAATAAAAACAAGTAAATACAGATCACATTTGCAGAGAATTAAAATATGCCACAACCAAGGAAATTTTTTTTTTTCTGATTTTCTAAACTTTGGAGCCAGATGTGATAATACTTCCTTTTTAAATTTCATTGTGCATTAAGGATATTATTTCTTTTCCTCCATGCCTTTGGTTGCTGGATCAGAATCTTAAAGTTTATTTTTATTTGTGAGTGAAAAAAAGCTTTTTAATTTATGAAAAGAATATGAAATTTATCTTATTATTTATTTTCTATTATTTGATAACTAGTCAGGAGAAATGAATTGGCAGAATGATTCTGAATGTAGAATTTAGGTTTTTGAAGATACATTGTGAAGTGTAAATGAAACATTAGTTATGTAAATATGGACTAAATTAGAGACCTTACAGGAGACTTTTGGCTGCAGTCTACTGGAGGTAGAGTTTATAGCTTGTGAAGAATGTTAAGGTTAAACAAGGGTTCAAGGGATATTACAGATGTTATTCCTCTTGTCAAGTGTAGTCATTTGTACACCTGCAAGTCTAGGGTCTTCTTTCAACGTACATAAAAGCTCACTAGGGGCCAGACTGCTTCCAGATTTATTTCCTGCTTACTTTATTCTCTTTTCTACTGTGGTTTTCTGCTGTGTCCTCATTCTCATTTGTTTAAGCCATTTACAATGGGGAATTTGTTCTTGTGGATTTTATATATTTTTTTAAATATAAAAAATATAGAATCATTGAGATTCATATTAAAATGTTCCCTCCCCGCCACCCCCTATTCAATTACTGTTACCATTACTAAGGTGATTATAAAGGAAACCTTGTAAATGAATTCTTTGGAGACTACCAGTGAAGGCAGAACATCTGGAAAGTTCAGTACAATAATAAAAAATGGAAACAGATGCATAATTGCTACCCTGTCTCCTGTCAGAAGTCTCTGTTTTTAGTAATTTAGGAAATTTTTTATTCTGCCTACCAACAAGGAAAGGTAAATACAGACTCATAATATTAAATTGTTGAATCTGAAATCAGTAGTTTTATGTTAATCTTTGAGATTTTAGTGAATAATTTTGCATTTCCAATAGCAACAGTTTTGCCAATAAAGCATAGGAATTAAAATATATTGACTTTAATAGGACTTGCCAACCAGATGTAGATTCTTTAAATAAAATAGTTGATATGATTAACAATGAAGCCTGTTACTACTTTCAAAGTAATATAAAAATAAGCCAAAAATACTGAATTCTGAAGAAATCCGTAAGTTTTTTAGGAGATAATTTTCCTAATATGAAATATAGTCTAATTTGGCTCTTAAGTGAATACTTCTAATATGGCATTCTATGTAACGTTGTTGTGTGCCATCGAGTCGGAACCCTGTTTGTGCAGTAGGTAAGCGCTTGACTGCTGACTGAAAGGTCGATGGTTCGAACCCACCAGCTGCTCTGTGGGAGAAAAGACCTGGTGATCTGCTTCTGTGAAAATTGCAGCCTAGGAAATCCTGTGGGGCGGTTCTGTTCTGTCACATGGGGTGGCTATGAGTCGGAGTCTATGTAATAGGTGTTCCTTTTCCCCATTGTTAATCCTCCTGTGTTTCTCTGATTGAATGAGTGGAGACTTGAGCAACAAAAACCACCTCCCTTTGCAGGATAAAAGTTTTAAGTAGTATAGTAGTTCCTCTATCTTTGACGTTAGACAATATTATATATTATACAATAATTATTATATAATAATATAATTACATTATAACATTATATTATATAGTCAGTATTTGGAAGTATAATAATCATTTTCAAATAAAGTCTACATAAAGGACCAAACTCTGTTTCTAAAACACAATTTATGTTTCTAAGATGTTTACAGATTAGCACCTCTCAGTCATTCATGCACAAATTCAACAAATATATATGGATTAACTATAGTAAGCCAGGCACTGGGCTAGGGATTTGAGCAGACAAAAATCTCTTTCCTTGTTTACAGTCTTTAAATTCTATTAACTATTCACTGATGCCTACATTCAGAATTAGCTGTTCCTTCCTTATTATTCCCCTAGTAATTCAGTCTTTTTATTCTTATGACAGTCAGCAGTGCTTAGCTTCTAATATAGCAGTATTTCAATATATGTCAGTACGAAATGATTTTAAGTTTCTGTTTATTTTGCATGGGATTTTTGATTTAAAAGCAAGAGAAAGAATAATTGCTAGCTAGATAAAATTAATAGGATGAATGTTATGGATTGAATTATGTCCCTCAAAAATATACATTGTAAATCATAACCCTGTACTTGTGAATGTAATCCTGTTTGGGAATAGGGTTTTCTTTGTTATATTAATGAGGGCACATCAGTGTACAGTGCGTTTCAGCCAGTCACTTTTTTAAAATTGTTATTTAGGTGAAAGTTTATAGCTCAAGTTAATTTCTCATTCAAAAATTTGTACACATACTGTTTTGTGACATTGGTTGCAATGCCCACAATGTGTCCACACACTCCCTGTTTCCACCTCGGGTTCCCTGTGTCCATTTGTCCAGTTGCTGTCCCTTCCTGCCTTCTTGTCTTGCTTTCAGACAGGAGTTGCCATTTGGTCTCGTATATTTGATCGAACTAAGAAGCATGTTCCTCACGTGTGTTATTTTTTGTTTCATAGGCCTGTCTAATCTTTGTCTCAAAAGTGACTTTCAGGAATGGTTTCAGTTCTGGGTTAGCTGAGTGTCTTAGGGCCATAGTTTTGAGGGTTCCTCCATTCTCTTTCAGACCAGCAAGTCTGATCTTTCTATGTAAATTTGAATTCTGTCCTACATTTTTCTCCCACTCTGTCTGGGACTCTCTGTTGTGATACCTGTCAGAGCAGTCATTGGTGGTACCTGGGTATCATCTAGTTCTTCTGGTCTCAAGATGGTGGAGTCTCTGGTTTATGTGGTCCTTTAGTCTTTTGGGCTAATATTTTCCTTGTGTCTTTGATTTTCTTTGTTCTCCTTTGCTCTGGACTGGATGGGACCAATAGATGTATCTTAGATGGCTGCTCACAAGCTTTTAAGACGCCAGGCACTACTCACCAAAGTGCGATGTAGAACATTTTCTTTATAAACTATGTAATGCCATTTGGTCTAGATGTGCCCCGAGACTATGGTCCCCAGCCACCACCCCCAGCTACTTGGTCCCTCAAACTGTTTGGATGTGTCTCAGAAACTTCTATGCCTTTGCTTTGGCCCAGTTGTGCTGACTTCCTCTATATTGTGTATTGTCCATCCCTTCACCGAAGTTGACACTTGTCTACTATCTAATTAGTGATTTCCCCTCCGCCAGTCACTTTTGAGATATAAAAAAAGTAGATTAGGCACAGAAACAAGGAAGAACAAATGAGGAAAAATTGATACCATGTGGATATTACCAAGGAACCAAGGAAAGAGGCAAGGATTTTACCCCAGAGTGGACAGAGAAAGCTTTCACCTAGAGCTGGCACCCTGAATTCGGGCTTCCAGCCTCCTAAACTGTGAGAAAATACATTTCTGCTCATAAAACCACCCACTTGTGGTATTTCTGTTAGTGAAGCATTAAGAATGTAAGACAATGAGTATTGAAGTTACCATTGAGGCAGTACAGTGTAGTGGAGAGATGACTAGAACGTGAGTCAAAAGACATGTCATCACCTAGTTCCATGAACTGGGGTGACTCACTTTGCTGTTCCTTTTCTCAGTTAACTTACGGTAACACAGAGATAGAAATGCCTGCATACCAGCTTCACACAAGATTTTTTTGTAAACATCAGATAAAATCATGTGTGAGAAAATGTTTTGACTTGAGGCTACTTGAGGTATTTTATTCTCTTGCTTTCAGCCAGGGGTTTGGACCAGAACGAACAGGTCTGAACCCCTGCTGAGAATTTGCATTCTCATCCTTGATATACTGATATTTTTAACAAGAATCACCTGGGGATCTATCACTGGCATTAACCCATTCCAAGCACTGCCTAAAGCATTTTATTAGTAACAGTGAGCAAATAAGGTGGATTTATGACTTTCGGTAATTTATATTTAAAACAGTGTTAAATTATACACAGTTTGTAATGAATTGGATTAGTAATTGAAGTATTGTGTGATCTGGAAATTTACTTCACACCCTCAGTTGCAAAAATTACTACTGCAAGAGATAGTATATGTGATTGGATGCTCACTGCCTGATCTGATGTTGAAATGCTATTATTTTATTTGGATGGGAAGCATACGTAGTAAGAAGTTGGATTATTTCCGAGGACAGAATTATTTTCTGCTGAAATACATTTTAAGGAAAGCAATTTTAAGGAGTCTAATGCAGATTTTTCCAAAATGTATTCCATAGAGTGAAGTAAGATGTTAATGATTGCTTTTTGGTTAAAGGATTCCAGGATCAAATAATTTTGTTAGAGAAACAATAAGGAGCCGTGGTGGCACAGTGGTTAAGCACTTGGCTTCTATCAAAAGGTTTGTCAGTTCAAACCCGCCAGCAGCACTGTGGGAGAAAGATGTGGCAGTCAGCTTCCATAAAGATTGTTGTTTGTTGTTGTTAGGTGCTGTCCAGTCAGTTCCAATTCATAGCGACCCTAAGTACATACAGTAGAACAAAACACTGCCTGGTCCTGCACCATCCTCAAAACCATTGCTATGTTTAAGCCCATTGTTGTCAGTCCATCTCATTGAGGGTCTTCTTCTTTTTCGCCGACCGTATAGTTTACCAAGCATAATGTCCTTCTCCAGGGACTGGTCCCTCCTGATAACATGTCCAAAGTAAGCGAAAGTCACTATCCTTGCTTCTAAGGAGCATTCTGGCTGTACTTTTTCCAAGACAGATTTGTTCATTCTTCTAGCAATCTGTGGTATATTCAATATTCTTCATCAACACCATAATTAAAAGGCATCAGTTCTTCTTCAGTCTTATTCATTGTTCAGGTTTCACATGTATATGAGGTGATTGAAAACACCATGGCTTGGGTCGGTCACAGCTGAGTCCTCAAAGTGACGTTTTTGCTTTTTAACACTTTAAAGAGATCTCTTGCAGCAGATTTGCTTAATGCAATGCGTCATTTGATTTCTTGACTGCTGTTTCCATGGGTGTTGATTGTGGATCCACGTAAAATGAAATCCTCCACAGCTTCAATATTTTCTCTATTTATCATGACGTTGCTTATTGGTCTGGTTGTGAGGATTTTTGTTTTCTTTATGTTGAGGTACAATTGATACGGAAGGCTGTAATCTGTGATCTTCATCAGTAAGTGCTTCAAGTCCTCTTTGCTTTCAGCAAGCAAGGTTGTGTTATGTGCATATTGCAGGTTGTTAATTTATCTACTTCCAACCCTGATGCCATGTTCTTCTTCATACAGTCCAACTTCTCAGATTATTTGCCCAGCATACAGATTGAATAAATATGGTGAAAGGATACAACCCTGACACACACCTTTCCTGATTTTAAACCATGCAGTATCCCCTTGTTCTGTTCGAACGACTGCTTCTTGGTCTGTGTACAGGTTCTGTGTGAGCACAATTAAGTCTTCTGGAATTCCCGTTCTTTACAACGTTATCTGTAATTTGTTATGATCCACCTGGTCGAATGCCTTTGTATAGTCAATAAAACACAGGTAAACATCTTTCTGGTATTCTCTGCTTTTAGCCAAGATCTGTCTAACGTCAGCAATGATATCCCTAATTCCACATCCTCTTCTGAATTCAGCTTGAACTTCTAGCAGTTCCCTGTCAGTGTACTGCTGCACCCATTTTTAAATTCTCTTCAGCAAAATTTTACTTATGTGTGATATTAATGATATTGTTCATTAATTTCTGCATTCCATTGCATCACTTTCTTTGGAATGGCACAGATATTGATCTCTTCCAGTTGGTTGGCCAGGTAGCTAGCTGTCTTCCAGATTTTTTGGTGTAGATGAGTGAGTGCTTCCAGCGTTGCATCTGTTTGTTGAAACATCTCAATTGGTATTCCATCAGTTCCTGGAGCTTTGTTTGTCACCAATGCCTTCAGTGCAGCTTATACTTCTTCCTTCATTCCCATCAGCTCTTGTTCATATGGTACCTCCTGAAATGGTTGAATGCCCACCAGTTATTTTTGGTACAACTACCCTGTGTATTCCTTCCATTTTCTTTTGTTGCTTACTGCATCATTCAGTTTTTCCCCATAGAATCCTTCAGTATTGCAGCTCGAGGCTTGAAGTTTTTCTTCAGTTCTTTCAGCTTGAGAAATTCTGAGTGTGTTCTTCTCTTTTGGTTATCTAACTCCAGGCCATTACACATTTCATGACAATACTTTGTCTTCTCAAGCTTCCCTTTGAAATCTTCTGTTCATCTCTCTTATTTCATCATTTCTTTCTTTTGCTTTAGCTACTCTACATTCAAAATCAGGTTTCAGAGTCTCTTCTGACATCCATTTTGGTCTTTTGTCTCTTTTCTGTCTTTTTAATAACCTTTTGCTTTCTTCATATATGATATCCTTGATGTCATTCCACAGCTTGTCTGGTCTTTGGTCATTAGTGTTCAATCGTGAAATCTGTTCTTGAGATGGTTTCTAAATTCAAGTGGGATATACTCAAGGTCATACTTTGGCTCTCGTGGACTTGTTTTAATTTTTTTCACCTTCAACTTGAATGTACGTATGAGTAATTGATGGTCTGTTCTGCAGTTAGCTTCTGGCCTTGTTCTGGGTGATGATATTGAGCTTCTCCATTGTCTCTTTCCACAGATGTAGTTGATTTGATTCCTGTGTACTTTGTCTGGCAAGGTCCACATGTATAGTCGGCATTTATTGTTGAAAAAAGGTATTTGCAGTGAATAGGTCGTTGGTCTTGCAAAATTCTGTCATGCAGTCTTGGGTCGTTTCTATCACCAAGGCCATATTTTCCAACTCTTTATCCTTCTTTCCAACTTCTGCATTCAATAGCTGATAATGATCAATGCATCTTGATTGCATGCTTGATCAACTTCAGACTGTAGAAATTGGTAAAAATCTTCCATTTCTTCATCTCTGGCATTAGTGGTTGGTGTGTAAATTTGTATAATACCATAAAGATTACCACCTTGGAAACGCTATGGGGCAGTTCTGCTCTCTCCTATTGGGTCACCAATGTAAAACATCTTAATTTACTACAGAATTTTCCAGAGCTTTTGATATGCTAATATGTATAGTGAAATTTTAAGAGAGCATACAGAATATGCACTATTTCCCAAAAGAATCTGACAATTGATCTTTTCCCCTACAAAGTATCTGTTAACAGCACCCTAGGGTAGTAGTCCTCAAAGTGTGGTTTCAAGACCAGCACCATCAGCATCACTTGGGCTCCACCCTAAGCCTATTGAATCAGAATCTCTGAAGGTAGAACTCAAAAGTCTGTGTTTGAACAAGCCCTCCAGATGATTCTAATGCTTGTTAGAACCATTGCAGTAGGGTTTCCCGGAACATAGTTTAGAAAATAAAGGCCTAATGAGCTTAAAATATATATAATTTTAAAAGAAATCCATTGTATTCTGAGTAGTGATGTTTAGGTTTCAAGTTTTTAGCTGGTGTGTGCATGTGTGTGTGTGAAGTCATCAGAAAAATAAATACAGTCTTGCCAAGTAGAATAAGTGTGGTTGAATGACAAAGGTGTTGAAAGTTTATGATTCAGGATTTAGTAAAAGTGGAGTTGGATTAGTTTGAGATTATGTATCTGACCTTTCATACCACACCTTGTCTATACTTCAAATTTACACTTCTGTAAATTGAAGGAGAAGTGCATGCTTGGAATTGGTGGATTAGAATGTGGAATTCCTTAGGATTTAAATTTCGTAAGGGGGTGTGCTTGTATCCTTTTTTTAAAGCTTCCTAACTCTTAATCTATTCCAACAAGTTATAATTTCTTTATGATTCTGTTCATAGGAAATTACTTCAACAATTATTTATTGGATGCATAGTAAGAGCTTGGTAGTCACTGTACTAGGTGCTGAACATATCTTGGTAAATACAAAGAGCACTATACAGATCCTCAGAGAGCTTACAGTGTATAGGAAATTCCTAAAGAGTGAATTGTTCTGGTAAGGAAGTCCAAGATGGTAAGGGAGTAAGAAGGGGTCATATAAGCCAGACCTTGGGGATTATGGAACGCTTCTTAGAGGAATTGTGAGATAAAAGATTGTTGATGGATAGATGCAGTTGTTATATTCATAGTGATTTATTTGAAAACAATATTAGAAATATTTATTACTTAAAACCTTTTTCAGGAATGTTAATGTGTTAGTGCAATGTGTGATTGTAGAATCGCATCCATGTTTTTATGTGCTTCAGTACATTTTGCATCTTTAAGTATAATTCTCTCTATGAATAAGCTGTTTGTAAAGTATTAATAAATCTAGTCTTAATTTTAAAACATCAATATTTAAAATATTTTTAGTCACTAGTTTTCATTAATTACCTGTTAATTTTCAGCATCATAGACATGATTTGATTCTGTGTAGTTTATAATTTTAGATTCCTCCTTCCTCCCTTTTTTAAGTTCTTTCAGGCACTGTTTTTACTGGGGCTACCTTTGGGAAGATTTACCTTAGATACTGCCATAATGCCTAAAATAATAAAGGTGGATGTTAATACATTTCTAATTATGTATTACTTTTGTTAGGATTTAGGGTACGGAGGTAAATATATGATTGTCTATTTCAGACACAAATGTTACTGCTGTTAACTAGAGTTCCTACGGGTAATAGAGGAAGGTTATTTGCTCCAGGGAGCAGTTGATTACTCATTTGATCAAGTTGGTCTTATGGAGAAAGGGAGTAAGGTTCAAATCCTGACTCTGTGCTTACATTGAGCAAGTTACTTGACTTTTCTGTGCCACACAGACCTTCCTCATCTTGCAGACTCAGGTGTAAATAGTACCTGCCTCAGTGGGGCATTAATGGGGAATAAAAGAGTTAACATGAAGTGCTTAGAATAGTCCCTGGAGCATGGTGGATGATCAGTAAATACTAGTAACTGTTATGTTTCATTTGACCTTCAGTAGCCTCTCATTATTCTCAGGGTAAAGAACAGCATCCTTAAGAAGACCCATGAACTATGAACTAGCCTCATTATCTGGCCATTACTACTTCTCTATTTTTTTTTCCCCTGGACTTGCCAAAGTCCTTTATACCTTTGGGGCATTTTGTGCCTTCTCTTTATTCTCACTCCTAAAATACTCACTGCCTTGGCCCACTGATTGTTTTCTTACACTTCAGATTTGAGCTCAAAATAAAATCCTTAGCCTAACATTTTTCTGGAGCCCTGGTGGCTCAATGTTTAAGCATTCAGCTACTAACCATAAGGTCGACAGTTTGAATCCACCAGCCACTCCTTAGAAATCCTATGGGGCAGTTCTGCTCTGTCCTGTAGGGTCAGAATCAACTCCACCAGCGGTTTTATTTTAACCTTTTCTGCTGTTCCTACTAGCCCTTGACATACATACCCAAACTAGTTGCTGTGTCCCTCTGTCCTTTACTGGCTGTGTGCCTTACAGAATTTTAACAGTTTTTAATGATACAATGGGGTTATTCATTGTTTCTTCACATGAGAGTGTATTATGGACTCAGAACTGTTCTTAGCACATAGCATACACAGAATAAATATTTGGTGAGTTAGGTGTGTGAGGGAGTGAGAGAATGAGTAAATGAATGAATGAATGAATTGCCCTATATACAGTGGAGTATTTGGGTGTTATTTGGGTATTACAAATACAGGTAACAGATAATCTTGATACATGAGATAAGACATCTTTTGTTGTTGTTGAAACTTAAAAACATAGATTCTTGCACTGTATGCAGGTGCACTTGAGAACACCCCATAGAGGGTATAACCTGTGTTTTGTTGGTTAAATGGATTTTTTTGGGGGGGAGTGGTTTACAAATTGTGCAGAACAAATTATTGTACTTGAAATATGCTAATCATGGTATAAACACTGCCAACTATTTTCCATTATACCTGGCGTTTAAATATTGCCAGCTAGGAGAGCTTTCCCAGGCTGCTCTGGGGCTATACCAGGTACAGTTGTGCCTGAAGCCATGCATCTGCAGGTGATCACCCTGAGGCAGTTGCTCGCAGGCAGTCATTGAGAATCAGGGCAAGTGGGATAGCAAGGCTCCTGCATGAGCTTTAGAAGTACAGGTTTGTTTAGGGGACAGATCAGTTCCATTATGTTGTATGACATGCTTATCTTCCCTATTTTTCTTCTATTCCTTTTCTTAAACTTGCCCACCTTTCTTCCCTACCTTTAATACGTTTCTTCTTTCTTTTCCCCTCCTCTCTCCAACTTTGCACACTTGAAAACTTTTCTTTTTTTTCTACCTTAACTTTCTCTGATTTGAAAAGCCTATACAGACTTTTTTTTTTTTTCCTTCTAAATTCTTTAAGATTTTTGTGTGGCATCTCTAAAGCCTTCTACACTTTTAACATAGGCAGAGAAAAACTGACCAAAATTAAACTTTTTCAAAGACAGTAAACTCCTGTTTCACTCAAAGATTAAGCCTTGGCATAAAAGATGGAATTCTATAGTTCAGAGCCTTGTGAACCAGAACCAGAACCAGTAAGAATGAGGCTATCTTTAACATCTCAGAGGACTCTGAATACTGTGCGTATTGTACTTTTTTTTTACTTTAAAAAAATATCTTTCAGTGGTAAGGAATAATCTTTTCTCCTCACCTCTGTGGAGCATCATCCATTTGGCAGTCATTTACTTTTGTAGTTTCTAAGTCTATATAGGAAGACATACATATTTTATTGGTTGTCTGAGTTGTTGTTGTTCTTAGGTGCCATCGAGTCGGTTCCGACTCATAGTGACCCCGTGTACAACAGAACGAAACACTGCCCAGTCCTGCGCCATCCTCACAATTGTTATACTTGAGCTCCTCCTTGCAGCCACTGTGTCAGTCCATCTCACTGATGGTCCTCCTCTTTTTCACTGACCCTGTACTTTACCAAGCATGATGCCCTTCTCCAGGGACTGATCCCTCCTGACAATGTGTCCAAAGTATGTAAGGTGTGGTCTTACCATCCTGGAGCATTCTGGTTGTACTTCTTCCAAGACAGATTTGTTCCTTCTTTTGGCAATTCATGGTGTATTCAGTATTCTTCGCCAACGTCACAATTCAAATTCGGTCTTCCTTATTCATTGTCCAGTTTTTACATGCATATGATGTGACTGAAGATACCGTGGCTTGGGTCAGGCGCACCTTAGTCTTCAAGGTGACATCTTTGCTTTTCAACACTTTAAAGAGGTCTTTTGCAGCACATTTGCCCAGTGCAATGCGTCTTTTCATTTCTTGACTGCTGCTTCCAGGGGTGTTGATTGTGAATCCAAGTAAAATGAAATCCTTGACAACTTCAATCTTTTCTCCATTCATCATGATGTTGCTTATTGGTCCAGTTGTGATGATTTTTGTTTTCTTTATGTTGAGGTGTAATCCATACTGAAGGCTGTGGTCTTTGGTCTTCATCAGTAAGTGCTTCAAGTCCTCTTGACTTTCAGCAAGCAAGGTTGTGTAATCTGCATAATACAGGTTGTTAATGAGTCTTTCTCCAATCCCGATGCCCCGTTATTCTTCATATAGTCCAGCTTCTCGGATTATTTGCTCAGCATACACATTGAATAGGATACAACCCTGACACACACTTTGCTTTTTGTTTTTTATTGTGCTTTAAGTGAAAGTTTACAATTCAAGTTAGTCTCTCATACAAAAATTTATACATACGTTGTTATGTGACTCTAGCTGCTTTCCCTATACTGTGACAGCACAATCCTCCTTTCCACCCCGGACTTCCTTTGTCCATTCACCCAGCTACTGACCCTCTCTGCCCTCTCATCTCACCTCCGGATAGGAACTACCCATTTAGTATCATGTATCTACTTGAGCTAAGAAGAATGCTCTTCATGAGTATCATTTTATGTCCCATAGTCCAGTCTAATCTTTGTCTGAAGAGTTGGCCTCGGAAATGGTTTTGGTTTTGGGCTGACAGAGAGTCCGGGGCCATGTCTTCAGAGTTCCTCCAGTCTCAGTAAAACAATTAAGTCTGGTCTTTTTATTAGAATTTGAGTTCTGCACCCCACTTTTCTCCTGCTCTGTCAGGGACTCTCTTGTATTCCCTGTCGGGGTGGTCATTGGTGGTAGTCGGGCACCATCTAGTTCTTCTGGTCTCAGGCTGATGAAGTCTCTGGTTTATGTGGCCCTTTCTGTCTCTTGGACTAATACATTCCTTGTGTCTTTGGTGTTCTTCATTCTCCTTTGCTCCAGGTGGGTTGGGACCAACTGATGCATCTTAGATGGCTGCTCACTAGCTTTTAAGACCCCAGACACCACTCACCAAAGTGGGATGCAGAACATTTTCTTAATAAGCTTTGTTGTGCCAAATGACCTAGATGTCCCCTGAAACCATGGTCCCCAGACCCCTGCCTCCCTGCTAGTTCATCCCTCAAAGTATTTGGTTGTATTCAGGAAACTTCTTAGCTTTGGTTTAGTCTAGTTGTGCTGATTTCACCTGTATTGTGTGCTGTCCTTCCCTTCACCTAAGATAATTCTTGTCTACTATCTAGTTAGCTAATACCGCTCTCCTTCCTTCCCCACTCTCATAACCATCAAAGAATGTTTTCTTCTGTGTTTAAATCTTTTCTTGAGTTCTTTTAATAGTGGTCTCATACAATATTTGTCCTTTTGCTACTGAATAATTTCACTCAGCCTAATGCCTTCCAGATTCCTCCATGTTATAAGATGTTTCACAGATTCATCATTGTTCTTTATCATTGCATAGTATTCCATTGTGTAAATATACCATAATTTGTTTATCCGTTCATCCATTGATGGGCACCTAGGTTGTTTCCATCTTTTTGCTATTGTGAACAGTGCTGCAATGATCAGCAGTGTGTAGATACCTATTCGTGTAATGGCTCTTATTTCTCTAGGATATATTCCAAAGAGTGGGATTGCTAGATTATATGGTATTTCTATTTCTAGCTTTTTAAGGAAGCACCAAATCGATTTCCAAAGAGGTTGTACATTTTACATTCCCACCAACAGTGTATAAATGTTCCAGTCTCTCCACAACCTCTCCAACATTTATGATTTTGTGGTTTTTGGATTAATGCTAGTGTTGTTGGGGTAAGATGGTATCTCGTTGTAGTTTTGATTTGCATTTCTCTAATGGCTAATGATCTTGAGCATTTCCTCATGGACGCATACCTTTCTTGACTTTAAACCATGAAGTAGCCCCTTGTTCTGTCTGAACAACTGCTTCTTGATCTATGTACAGGTTCCTCATGAGCACGATTAAGTGTTCTGGAATTCCCATTCTTCTCAGTGTTGTCCATAATTTGTTACGATCCCCACAGTCGAATGTCTTTGCATAGTCAATAAAACAGGTAAACATCTTTCTGGTATTCTCTGCTTTCAGCTAAGACCCATCTGACATCAGCAGTGATATCCCTGGTTCCACATCCTCTTCTGAATCCAGCCTGAATTTCTGGCAGTTACCTGTCGACATACTGCTGCAGCTGCTTTTGAATGATCTTCAGCAAAATTTTACTTGCCTGTAATATTAATGATATTTCCACATTCGGTTTGATCACCTTTCTTGGGAATAGGCATAAGTATGGATCTCCTGCAGTCAGTTGACCAGGTAGCTGTCTCCAGATTTCTTGGCACAGATGAGTGAGCACTTCCAATGCTGCATCTGTTTGTTGAAACAGATGCCTTGTTTTTCGCCAGTACGTTCAGTGCAACTTGGATTTCTTCCTTCAGTACCATCGGTTCCTGATCATTTGGTACCTTTTGAAATGGCTGAACGTCGACCAGTTCTTTTAGGTATAATGACTCTGTGTGTTCCTTCCATCTTCTTTTGATTCTTCCTGCGTCGTTTAATATTTTCCCCATAGAATCCTTCACTATAGCAACTCGAGGCTTGAATTTTTTCTTTAGTTCTTTCAGCTTGAGAAATGCCGAGCGTGTTTTTCCCTTTTAGTTTTCTGTCTCCAGCTCTTTGCACCTCTCATTATAATACTTTACTTTGTCTTCTGTTCAGTTCTTTTACTTCTTCATTTTTTCCTTTTGCTTTAGCTACTCAACATTCAAGAGCAAGTTTCAGAGTCTTTTCTGACATCCATTTTGATCTTTTTTTTTCTTTGTCTTTTTAATGACCTCTTGCTTTCTTCAGATATGATATCCTTGATGTCATTCCACAACTCGTCTGGTCTTTAATCATTATCGTTCAATGTGTCAAATCTTTTCTTGAGATGACCTCTAAATTCAGGTGGGATATACTCAAGGTCATACTTTGGCTCTCATGGACTTGTTCTAATTTTCTTCAGTTTCAACCTGAACTTGCATATGAGCAATTGATGGTCTGTTCCGTGGCGGCCCCTGGCCTTGTTCTGACCAATGATATTGAGTTTTTCCATCGTCTCTTTCCACAGATGTAGTCGATTTAATTCCTGTGTATTCCGTATGGCGAGGTCCATGTGTATAGTCGCTGTTTATGTTAGTGAAAAAAGGTATTTGCAATGAAGAAGTTGTTGGTCTTGCAAAAATCTATCAGGTGATGTCCAGCATCATTTCTGTCACCAAGGCCGTATTTTCCAACTACCAATCCTTCTTTGTTTCCAACTTTCCATTCTAATCATCAGTAGTTAATCAATGCATCCTGATTGCATGTTTGATTGACTTCAGACTGCGGAAGCTGGTAAAAATCTTCAGTTTCTTCATTTTTGGCCTTAATGGTTGGTATGTAAATTTGAATAATAGTGGTTTTAACTGGCCTTCCTTGTAGACGTCTTAGTTAGCTTCGGTCATGTAGACGGTCATAAAGATCTTTCTATGAGGTATTTTAATTTTCTGTAGAACAGCGAGGGTTATCTTTACAGTGTGCATGCAAGATCTTCAACTACAAAGTTATACCCTATGCATGCTAACACTTTGTCTGAAATTATTTTCCTAAAGAAATTCTCTTTAAAAATTGAATGGCCCTCTAGAAAGTTTAACAAGTGTTCAGAATTGCAAAACATGTTATCAGTGGGCAAACGATTTTACAGTGTAATCTCTTTGATGGTGATAAGCAAATGTGCCTGAATGATGCAGTGATATATTTCTAGATTCCAATTTGTATTGAAAGTATTTATTAAGCATAAGTTTTATAAAACTCTACTGTTTAAGATTCTGTCTCCTAGTTCAATGCTAATTTTTATTAAAAAATAAGATTACCAGCCACGTAAATACCGTCTTGTTTCCTATTAATGGTAGTTAATGTAATAATGTTGAAAATATATGTAAATTAAATGGTTTTCAGTAATATTTTCTTGATATACAATTGAATCTTTATGGAAGTCTTCCCTGTTATAGTGTCCTTGGTATACATTTCTTTGTACACATTTCTTGGTATACATTCAAATCTTTCTTTATGGGGAGTCTACCCTAGTGAGCTACAAGAGATGACTGCTAGAAAAGTTGAAGAACATTATTATAATAATAACTCACCTACTTGTGGTCTTTCACCATGGATACATGCTTTTGCTAAGGGTTCAGTGCACTAGAGTAAAATGTGTTTAAGAATTTTATTTTTAAAAATAAATCAATTTACTAGGTGAATAGTTTCATAGGCAGGTGGTAGAAAACTCAAAATTTACAAAAATAAACTTTCTTCCTACTCTTGTCTCCCTTCCACTGTGATGTTCTTCCACAACCAACCTCTGTGACCAGGTTCTTATAATCCTTTTGGAGATTGTATGTATGTATGTATATAATTCTTGCTTTAAAGTAAAAATGGGGGTAACAATTTTACTCTGTTCTTTATCTTGCTTTCATTTAACAATATGTCTTGTCAGTCATTCCATGTTAATACCTTTAGAGCTTCTTGTTTCTTTAAATGCTGCATACAATTGCAGTGTATGGATATAATGAAATATACTTGGTTTTTCTGGTCATTTGCAATTTATATACATTTGTGCATAAATCTGTAGGAAATTTTTCTAGAAGATAGGGAGTGTTGACTTGTATACACAGAGCTTGTACTATTTCCATTTCCACTCTCATCCACAATATGTGAGAGTGCCTGCTTCCCCTTACCCTGTACACATACTAGTGAATATGTTATCTAAGTCTTAAACTTTTGCAAGACTGGTAGAAGAAAATAATACCACCATCTTCTTGATGTTTTGCTTTGCGTTTCTTTTATTAGGTGAGTGGTTCAATACTTTTTCATCTATATTAAACCACTTATGTTTCAATATTTATAAAATCTTTGTTCATATAGACAAATTGTTGAATTGTTGGTGTTCATTTTTATTTATATTTTAGGAGCTTATTGTATATTAGAGAGAGTAGCTCTTTGTGATGATGTGGAAATATTTTACTCAATTTGTATTTTGACTTTATGATTCTTTCCCATGAAGAATAGCTAATATTTTTTGCCATTTACTCTGTACCAAACACTGTTTTGTAAATGACTCCACTGTCTTCCATCTTTTAATTTTATTAACGATGTCAGATATGTTTTTAATTTTTAATAAAAACTCTAATTTATCATAACTTACTTCTTACAAAAAAAGAGCTTAAGCCTTTTTTTGCTCAAAGTCTAACAGCTAAATAACTCTAGACTGACTGCAAAACCCATCCTCTTAACTAGTTCACTACATTGCCTAAATCCATTTTCCTGAAAGAACACAAATGTAATCTGTTTCTGATCATTGTTTTTTAAAATTCTAACTCATAAGCTTTTTCTTCCTGATATAGGCAACATAATTAGCAGATTTTTTTTTATTTTTCTCTATCTGGAAAAAAAAAAAGAATACTTACTACCATTGAATTTTAGGTGTGGTGTGAATATTAGACTAGAATATTCTTGGCATGGAAGAGCCATGAGGCAGGGTGCAGTGAAATTTTTATGGGATTCCATACTTCAGAAAGGTGGGAAAAGACCAGAGGCTATCTAAATACCCGAGAATCTCTATTATGCTTTCCTGGGTAAGCCTGTTGTTGAGCAAGACCTTTTGTGAGTAGTTGTCAGTTTTCCATCTGAAACATAAAAAACTTCTTATAAATTGACACTACTTTTTACATGCTTGCAACTTTATAAATTTGCTGCCTTAAACACAGTATAATTAATTTAAGGGCTTACCTACAGTCAAGTTTTGTGCATGCTAACATAGAAATTAGTAAGTGACTCACAGAGGAGGGAGAAGACAGTTCTGCAGGGAGAGAAAGGGAAGGAAACTGGAAAATGCTTTACAGATAAGATAACACCTGAACTAACTCTTGAAAGAAAAGGAAAAAGTGACATTACACAGAGAGGGAACTCTGAGAGCAAAGGTACAGAGGAGAAGCTTTCCATGTTTGAGGAGCTGAAGGGGCCTTGGTATGGCCAAAGGGAAGAGAAGACACAGTTAAGAGAGTTGAACTTGGTTGTCTCTGGGACAGTGCTGTCAACAGAAATATAATGTGAGCCACAAATGCAATGTAAAAATTTTAGTAGTTACCAGCCTGGGGGAAGGACTAGAAGGCGGGAGGGGACAGGAAAGCTGGTAATAGGGAACCCAAGGTCAAGAAGATAGAGTGTTGACATGTCATGGGGTTGGTAACCAGTGTCACAAAACAGTATGTGTACTGTTTAATGAGAAGCTAGTTTGTTCTATTAACCTTCATCTAAAGTACAATAATAACATGAAAATAAAAAAATTTTAGTAGCCACATTACAAAAAGAAAAGTAGCCAAGAGAAAAACATCTATTTATCTTCATTAATAAAAATGCCTTACAGTATAGTTAATACATGTTAGATATAATGATATTTTCATTTTACACAAACACACATACACAAACTATATAGACGTACATATATAATTTACTTTTTGTCTATTTTTAGGAAGTAGAGTTATCTATTTACTCTGATATTCAATCTCATGTGAGACATGGGTTGTAAAGAAAAAGTGTTAATAATTTTCAAGTAGGACTAGGGCTTAGCATGTGCCAGACACTGTTATAATGTTTACAGACATTATCACATTTAATGTATCAACCCTATGAGATAGATACTGCTGAAAAAATCCAGTTCCAAGGTGATTAGCTGACTGGCCCAAAGTCACATAGCTGGTAAATAATGAAGCTGGAGAACTCAGGCAACCTGACTGGGGATCTTAACTACACACTGTGCTGATTCCTAGTTATTCTATTAATAAAAAGTAAACCTTTGCCAGGAAAATCTGTGGAAGTTCATTATCAAAATAGTTTATGGTGATACTGTTCATCGACTTTCCAAGTTAGAAAGTGAATGGCCAGCCCTGTGTCTGAGTCCTGGCACCAATGCAGGCAGTTTCCCAGCAGCTCACATCTGTGCTGTACCTTTTGAAGTCATGCTTCACTGGGTCTTTGATGTGTTCCTTCTGCCCAGGTTCTTTTCAGGTGTCTAACTTCAAATGAATGGTAATGGTGCCATTCTTCAGCCATAACATAATAGAGCTGGGGTTCTTTTATCCTTGCTGTTATGTTGGTCATAATATGCTGGAGTTTTCGAGAAGTGGATTTTAACTAATCACAACATTGAGTTGTAAGATTTCCCTTTGGTTCTTATATTACATGCCTAGTCCATTTCAGTGACAAGTTAAATTTGCAATTTTTTAAGCAAAATTTTGGAAACATTAATTTTTCACAAGAGGCATGGTGACCAAATTTCATTCTTGTGTTGTTAAGGAACAATAGGGTGGAAAGCCTTCAGAATCATTTCCTCTTACTTTGAGATGCAGCCCACTTTCCCCTCCTTTATTCTGGGCATCACCTGATGATTCTGCCAATTCCATAACGCATGTCCAGTCCTGTTGGAATTGCGAAGGATGAGCTGGGGCTGCAGAATTTCTCTGTTTCTACCTTTGGAGGGAATTTTTAAAAGCCTTAAACCCGAAACTTTGTAGAAATGTTAAATGTAATAAAAACTTTTCTATTTTGACTCATCTGTTTTCGGTGAAGATCATCTACTTTGACTCTTCTTCCATTGTGACTTGCTCTTTCTTGTTTGTCTCCCCCTTTCCACCCTGATCTGTTATAGTTACAAGCAACAGAAACTTATATTAAGGAAAAGAGATTTGTTAGAAGGATTCAGAATGGCTCAAAGGAAGTGGTGAATTCTTTAACGATTGGAGTAAGTGGCTTTGGTGACCTGAGTGTCTGGAGATCCTGCACGTGGATGACTTATCTCTGGTCAACTTCTCTGCTCACTTATCTGGGAGAAAGTGTGATAGGACCCAAGTCAGTTCCCCATGCCTGACCCTGTCTCCATGGCAGAGCAATGAGGTGTGGGAAATTGGAAAGAGAGGAGATCATCGCCATATGAACTACTGAGTGGAGCTTGCTGCAAAAGATTGTGTAGACTGATGTCAGCCAGGTCGCTCCATCCCTGTTGTCTTCTTACTGTCCCTGTCTCGTTGGATTTCACACACACTCTCCGACATAGGCAGTCTAATTTGATACAGAATTTTGCCCCAGGGAACAAAGATGTGCTGAAATAAGAAAGAAGTAGTAGGTCTGGATTCCAAATCAATTTGATATTGATTACTGGATAATTCTCAGTGAATCACATTTTTCACTAATCAGGGGTGCAAATTGGCAAGATTAATGAATGTGGCTGAGAGGATAATAGTGGGCTAGAATCTAGAAGCCATGTATTTCTACTTGTGCCTTTCTTCAGGGAAAATCCAGAGAGGAAGGAGAAGAAAAAATTAGATTAGTAATTGTGCTGGTTCTTCTGGTTTAACTTCTTATAAGATTTCTCTGCCCTGAAGAGAGCAAAATAGAAGGTAACATTACAGGATGAGAAAAAAATTATAACAGAATGCTGATTATTAGAATTTTATGAAATAATTTGTAACATATTTCATAGAAGATTAAAGTACATAATTTAAAGAGTGAATAATTGGGTAGAAAATTATGAGGGAATATTTTTGCTAGGCTAAACTTATATTTTTCTTAATTTCAGTTCATTATCAGACAGTTGTTGAATAGTAAAGAAGTTAACCAATTGTTAGGTTAGAAAAGGTGAGACTTAATACCTTATTTTAATAACTTAAAAATTATTATTTTAATAAATATAACTTTCAAAACTTAGGGCAGGGAGTACTCCTATTATTTGCTTCAATCACAACCTAAAATTTCTATCGCACATTTACATTATCTATTTCAAATTTACAAAACCAGTTTGTAATTAAATGCTATCTGAGTTTAAGCAAAAAGTGGGGCTCTAGTCCATTTACATGAAACCCTTTAGGAAAGATAAGTCATTGTTATTTTTTTGACTTAATAGAGGATCAGGAGATGGAGAAGGAATGTGGAAGAATTTTATTTCCCCCCTAGGAATCTGGATTTAATCTTTGTTACTTTATCATGAATATTTAAAAACAAAACAAACTGTAGGTCTTTCAGATTGCAGTGCAAGTAAGCATAAAAAATGTCTACTTTAATATAGTTGAAGTACTGGTAAACAAATACAGTGCAAGCCTACCTGTCATAATCTCAGGATTCAGTTAGGAATTGGAAGAAATACGCAGCTAAATTTCAGTTAAGCTCCTCCATGTGACACACGCAGGTTGTCTCAGAGGTGGTCCTTAGATCCCAAGCAGCCATAAAACTACTAAGGTGAGGACACCAGCCAGTAGTATCAACCCCTCCATGGGTGCCATGGCCGTCTGGTCCAACAAAGTGTTGACAAATGAAAGCAGTTTAATTACAAGAAGAAGTGTATTTTTTATTTATAGATAACATCAACTAAAGTAACCATTCAGAATTCAACGACCAAAGTAAACATCCAGAATCCCTCACCCTTTTATCTTTCCTACTCCAAAGCCCGATGCTTCCCTAAGCTGTGAGTTGTTGCGTTGGATCCCACTTCTCTTGCCACCAATTTGTGGTATCAAACCAGTCCGGGGCAATCTAGCTTCCCTTCACTGGTCAGGCCAGACCCCAGCTGCTCTATCCAGCCCACTCAGGGCTAGGTCAGCAGGTGCCAGCCGCAAGCTAGGGAGTTCATGTGACTCCTCTCACTTCAGACCAGCCGGCCCCACTAACTCCCTTAGTTCTGATAATTTGTTGCGATGACTCAGCACCTTCTGGAAAAGGGCTATCTTTAATTCAGCAGAGAAGGGATAAAAATACAAAAAGGATATACTTGAAGAGATGCACAGGCAAGGTTGGAAGGGAGTTTCTGCACAGAGCTTCATGTCCCCAGGGACGTGTGATCTTCCCATGAATCGTCAATTCAGAAAGTTCAAGGAATTTCTGCATGCAAAACCTTTACTTACTTATGCATAGTTAATGATCTGACTCAACAGCAATGGGAGTCAATGATCAGGGACTCATTGCATATGTGTGACTGATCAAATTAATGAACCCGAAGTTAATCCTAGGTGTGGTCTTTGGGGCTCCCACTACATTTGCACATAAAGGCGCCTCGATTGCTGGCAAATTCCAAGGGTTATTTTCAGGGATTATCCAGAGACAAAGGCCAAACCAGGTTCTTTGCCCCACATATTCCACTGAATCTGTGAAAGTCATTTTTAGAAAGGGAATGAAAATCCATTAAATTGCTATATATAAAAATTTCCTACTATTAATATCCCCAGATTATGCAACTAGGACTTCTTTTTAGTCACAGAGTGCAAAAAAGAAAAAAAAAATATTTTAAAGACTCACTGCAGTGATTTTCATATATTAGGAGCAAGGTGGGATTTGTTTTATATTGGGGGAGAATTGTTCCTAGTAGAGCAAACAAGTGCAGAAGACCTGAGGCAGAAGTTTGACTACTGTGCTTGAAGAACAGCCTGTGCCTGGAGTGGAATGACCCACAGGGGAGTAATAGAGGCTGTTTAGAAAGATAACAGGTGACTAGTAGATCGTGTTGGTTCTCGTAGACAACCTTAAGGATTTTAGCCTTTGTTTTTAGTGATGTGGGAAATCATTGGGATGTTTTAATCAAAAGAATAACATGGTTTGTTATTGACCTTAAAAAGATCATCTGGCTGCTGCATGGGGAGGAATGTTAGGGACAAGTGGTAGAGAGCCCTGCTGGAGGCTACTGCAGCAGTCCTGGGGGGACCAGGGTGGCGGGTGTGGAGCTGATGAGAAAAGGTAAAACTCTGGATGTATTTTAAAAGAAAAACTGAAAGGATGTGAATTGGATGTAGAGCATGAATGAAAAGGAGGTATCAAGAAACAGTTCCAAAAATTTTTCCACATCAAAGGATGCAGTTGCCATATATGGGGCTGGGGGAGACCGAGAGGGGAGGTGTGGGTGAAATCAGGAGTTCATTTCCGGACAAGTTGAGATGTCAGAATGGATATGTGAGGCTGGAGTTGCGGAGGAGGACAGAGATGAAATTTGGGTTTCGTTAGCATATAGATTTTACTTAAAGTCATTAGACTGGATGAGACCATTTAGGGAGTGAGTGTTGATAAAAGGGATTTGAAGACTGAGCCCAGAGCAGGTCAGGCTTTGGAAACGGGGGAGATGAAGAAGAACAAGCAAAGGAGAAAAAGAAGGAGTGAGGTGGAAGGGAAATCAGGAGAGTGTGGCCTGGCAGCAGAAAGTATTTCAAGGAGGAGGAATTGATCATCTGTGTTAAATCCTGTTTGAATGTCAACAACATGGAGTTTCAACTGGTGACCTTGACTAGAGCAGGCTGGAGTGTTGAGGGAAAGCTGATTGGGATGGTCTCAAGAGAGGGTGAGAGTGGGGGAAGGAACTGCAGGCAGCAAGTGTAGACAGACAGTTCTTTTGAGGAAAAAGGGAGCTGAGAAATGAGCAGTGGCTGGAGTAGAAAACAAGGTCAGGAGACATTTTTGATTTTTTCAATGAAAGTAAACACAGCATGGGATTGATTCAGGAGAGTGATACAGGAGAGGGACTGGGGATTTCTGTAGGGCTGCCCTTGATTAGGCCAAAAGACATGAAATGTAGTGCAGAAGTGGGGCGGGAGTGGTCTTACATAGAAACACGGACCGTTTATCCAGTCAGGAGGAAAGGCAGAGTGTATAGACGCAGATGCAGTCTGGTAAATTACCTGTTGTGGTGTATAATAAAGTAGAAAGTTTTTTTTTGGTGTGTGTGTGAATGTGTGTGTGTTTTTGCCATTTCCGTGGGCTGCCCTGGACAGAGGGTGTGAAAAGTATGGAAATAAGAAGTAAGGAAAGGCTGGGAAGAGAAAGCAGTCCTAGAAACAGTGAAATGCTGGTGGTCAGTGGATTTTTTGAACAGCTGTTGCCTGTCCTAGGATATGGTGTCTTCTCTCTCCATTTGCTCCAACCCTTTAGTCAAAACTTTAAGCACATAAAGGATCATCCCTTGACTTGCTTCTTTCTCTTCATCTGAGTTCCTGTTGAGGCCATTCCCTAGGTTCTCCCTAGTGTCATGAACATAAGGCTCTTGTGTGTAGCCGATTTTGACTGAAGAGTTGAGACATCAGAGGGAGATTACTGCATATCCTTCCCTGCCTTTATTATTTTTTCTGTCTTTTCCCTCATGCTTTAGAACAGGGGCTCTTTGTTTTTTTTTTTTCCTGCCATGGATCCCCTAGGAAAGCCTGTGGACCCCCCCATTATTATTTTTTTTTTTAACCTGGGATGGTCTTTTATTTCTTTCCTTTAAAAAAAAAGGAAAAAAAAAAAAAAAACAGCGATACTGTATATTAAAAGGTAATACATTCTTGTGGTTCAGAATTTTAAAAGTACAAATGGGCTGATAGTGACAAGTCTCACTTCCATTTCTGTCTATCCCCCAATTCCCCTCCTTAGAAATACCCAGTGTTTTCAACATAATTTTTAAATGGAAAAAAATACGTGTGTGTGTGTATACATATATATATATATTTGTTGTTGTTGTTAGGTGCTGTTGAGTCGGTTACAAAACACTGCCCAGTCCTGTGCTATCCTCACAATTGTTGCTATGCTTGAGCCCATTATTGCAGCCACTGTGTCAGTCCATCTAGTTGAGGGTCTTCCTCTTTTTTGCTGACCCTCTACCAAGCATGATGTTCTTCTCCAGGGACTGATCGCTCCTTATAACATGTCCAAAATATATGGACATAGTCTCGCCATCCTTGCTTCCAAGGCGCATTCTGGTTGTACTTCTTCCAAGACAGATTTGTTCATTCTTTTGGCAGTCCATGGTATATTCAATATTCTTAGCCAACACCACAACTCAAAGGTGTCAGTTCTTCTTCTGTCTTCCTTATTCATTGTCCAGCTTTCATATGCATATGAGGTGATTGAGAACACCATGGCTTGGGTCAGGTGCACCTTAGTCCTCAAGGTGACATCTTTGCTTTTCAACACTTTAAAGGTCTTTTGCAGCCGATTTGCCCAGTGCAGTGCATCTTTTGATTTCTTGACTGCTGCTTCCATGGTTGTTGATTGTGGATCCAAGTAAAATGAAATCCTTGACAACCTCAGTCTTTCCTAGGAAGGCAATTAGAGAAATACAGTTACCAAATACATTAAAAACACATTTGTAATATAAAAATAGATGTGCTTCTTTATTATGTATTAAATAACAAACTCTAGTGGCAGATTGAATGACTACCTTAATTTCAAAGTAGTTTTTAATATAAACAGTATTTTGAGATATCTATAATACAAATATCTGTAATGATATTTGTCATTTTCACTGGTGACAAGGTCACAGGTATGGGTAATAAATAGTACTGTGAAGAGATTCATGAAAATAGAAGTGAAAATTTCCTCTCTCTTAAGTTCTCTCCTGCATTCTATCCGTAAACCCCTTGGAGGGGGTCCATGGTCTCCAGGTTAATAACCCATGCAACCCCTGCTTCAGAGGAAATAGTGTACTTCTCCTGTCTAAGGCTGATCCCACCATCTGTGTTCTAGCCTACTACTCCTCTGTTGTCTCCAACCTCCAAACATATCCCAGATGGCTCTGCTATGTTAAATCTCTCTCTCCCCTAGTTCTTTTCCTCCCATTTTGAGATATGCCTGCATTTCTTCCATCTTCCATCTCCCATGAGGACAGTAGTAACTGGCATGTGCTCTTTTAAACATGTACTGCTTGTAAGGGCACTAACTAAATGGTTAATAAATAGGTAGAAAAATAGAGGATTCTATATTTGGTGGAAATTTGTAGACTTCTATTTTGACTAAATTAGTGAACGTTATAAATGTCTTTCTGCCAGTAAGAGGAGATGCTCACAGAATAATGAGCATCATACAAGCCTTGTTCGTAAACCCAGTAATGTAAACTGCTAATGTAAATTTCATTAGTCAGTCCATGAAAGTGAACATCCTCATAAAGGGATATGTCAGATTTCTAAAATTAAGCAATTCTGATAAAAAATTTGAGGTTTCGGCAAAATGGCGCTCTAGGCAGAAGCATCACGCCATCCCTCCACAGCAAAGATCTGAAAAACTAAGCCAAACAGAGAATACAACAATCCTGAAACCCTAAAACATCAAATGAAGAGATAAAGAACTCAGCCAAGCACCAAATGGAGTGAGAAAACTGACAGAGATCAGAGGGTGAGGAGAGATTCACGCAGAGGTCCCCTACCAGCTAACGCAGCGTGAATCCACCATCTTGGACTCCTATTGGAGACCAGCAAATGGGGTACGAGAAAGCAGCCTCAGGGAGTGTCCAGCAGGAAACAAAACAAACGGTAATTTGTGGTGTGCGCTTTCCCACCCCCCACCCCTCTTCACCCTGGCTCGGCCTCCTCTGCTTCCCACGACCATGGTCTCTTGACCAGGAAGTGCCGGCTGCTTGGATTCCGCACACCGAAGCGGGCGGCTCTCTGGGTGCCATTTGTTGGCTGCTAGTGTTGCTTTTTTTTTCTGCTGCTTTTGATTTCGCACTTGCCTCTCGCCACCTCCCCCTCCTTTGACTCGAGTGCCTGGCTCCATGCGCCACCTTTGCTTCTTCCTGAGGGGCTGCAAAGCGCCGGCAATTTGTGATATACACTTTCCCACTCTCCACCCTTCTTCACCCACACTCGGCCTCCTCTGCTTCCCGCAGACACAGTCTCTTGTCCAGAAACACCAGCCCACACCAGCTGGCTCTCTGAGTGCCATCTGTTGGCTGTTGGTGTTGCTTTTTTTTTTTTTTCCCCTGCTTCTTTTCATTTCTTGCTTGCCTCTCGCCACCTCCCCCTGCTTTCGCTCGAGTCCCTGGCTCCGTGCGCCATCTTTGCTTCTTCCTGAGGGGCTGTGGAGCTCCATTCGAGCATGCAGCTGCTTCCCGGTCTGGGCTACCGCACTGGTGGGATCCCGGAGCTTTTGTTCGTTTGTTCCTCTGCTTCCTGCGGCCACAGTCTCTTGACCGGGAAGTGCTGGCTGCTTGGATTCCACACACCCAAGCAGGCGGCTCTCTGGGTGCCATTTGTTGGCTGCTAGTGTTGCTTTTTTTTCTGCTTTTTTTGATTTCTCACTTGAATCTCGCCACCTCCCCCTCCTTTCGCTCAAGTGCCTGGCTCCGTGCACCATCTTTGCCTTTTCCTGAGGGGCTGCAGAGCTCCATTCGAGTGTGGAGCTGCTTCCCGGTCTGGGCTACCGTGCTGGTGGGATCCTGGGGCTTTTGTTTGTTTGTTCGTTCTGAATTGTTTGTTTGTTCTCTTTTCCTTTTCTTGAGTTGGGAGCCCTTTCTGGCCAGGCGGAGCTGGGTGGCAAGGAACTCTCCTTCAGCTTCCACAGATGTGCAGAGGGATGCCTGAGAACATTTCTTTTTTCGTTGTTTTTTTTTTTCTGTTTTTTTTGGGGGCCTTCCTTGTTCTTTTTTTTTTTTTCTTCTTTATTTGTTTTGTTTTCTTTTCCCTCTTTTTCCCTTTTTGTCATTCTTCATTGCTCAGTTTCGCATCTCTCTATATCTTCCTTCTCTTTCTGATCCCTGAATACCAGGCGTTGTATACGTCTACGCCTTCTAGCCAGGCTGTACTGCAACACCTGAGAGCGACTTCCCCAGACCTCATAGCTGCATCAGTGGGATCCCTGGGAACTTTGCGGTTCTTTAACCTTTCTGATTTTTATTTATTCATTCTTTTATTTTCTTACTCTTCCCCTTTCTGTTTTTCTCCATTTCATAGTCTCTCATCTCTCCATTCCAACGGCAAGCTCCCCTAGCATTGTTTTTTGTTTGCTTGTATGTTTTTGGCTCCTGTTACTCTCTCTTCTCTCCCATATCCATCTTAGCTCCACACATAACCATCTCCCCGCTGCATCCTGCCTACCTGCACCGTGCGCTTGACATCACACCACCAAGCAGTACAGGCACGGCCTACTGGAACCTGCCCAGCACTGATTACTGACCTGCCCTGGTGGCTGTAGTAAGTGCCACAAACATCCCGTCCCAGTAACTCCTCTTCAGCTAGACTTGCCCTGCTGTACCATATCTGAGTGACTGACCCTGCCAGTTGGAGAAGGAGGTGAAAAGTATTGAGTGCACAGACGAGCAAACAACAAAGAACACACAGTCCGCCTGCTCAGACATAGTCAAATTTTTTTTTAAAAGGGATGAAACAAACAAATCTACAATCAATAAACAAGAAAAATAACTACTGAATGCCCCCCAAAACAGCAGACAATATCAAAACATTTACAAAAACAGGACAGGATGGTTCCAGTAGGCATCCAAATTAAAACACCAGATGACTCTCCTGTGGAAGAAAACGCACTAGAAGTACCTGATAGGGAATTCAAATCTCTAATACTCAGAATTCTCTAAGAACCGAGGCAAAAAGCTGACAAACATGAGGAAAAAATAGACAAATTCATGGAAAATACAGACAAAAAATTGGAAGGATTCAGGAAGATGAATCAGGAACAAAATGCCAAACTAAATACACGACTAGAAATTATACAAAAACAACAATTAGAAATCCAAAAGATAAAAAAAAGAATTCAGAAATGGATGATGTAATAGAAGCGCTGAGAAGCAGATTTGAAACTGTGAAAAACAGGATCAGTGGAACTGAAGATAAACACTTGGATACAACTCTGTTTCAGGAAAACTCAGAAAAAAGAACAAAGAAAAATGAAGAGACCCTGAGAGTTATGTGGGACACAATTAAAAGGAAAAATTTACAAACGATTGACATTCCAGAACAGAGGAAGAAAAAAGAAAACACAGAGAGGATAATTGAGGCACTGCTGACAGAAAACTTCCCCAATATCATGAAAGATGAAAAGCTGGCCATCCAAGAAGCTCAACGAACCCCATATAGAAGAGACCCAAAAGAAAATCACCAAGGCATATCATATTCACACTCGCCAAAAACAAAGACAAACAAAGAATCCTGAAAGCAGCTCGTGAAAAACAAGAAGTCACATACAGAGGAGAAACAATAAGACTAAGCTCAGATTATTTGGCAGAAACCATGCAGGCAAGAAGGCAATGCGATGACACATATAAAATCTTGAAAGAAAAAAGTTTTCAGCCAAGAATAATATACCCTGCAAAACTCTCGTTCAAATTTGATGGTGAAATTAGGTCATTTCCAGATAAACAGAAGCTAAGGGAATTTGTAAAAGTCAAACTAAACTTACAAGAATTATTAAAGGGAGTTCTTCGATCTGAGAACCAACAGCTTCAGCTCACAAGCAGAACCTAGGATGCAGGATCGTACGAGCCAGATACCAATCTAGGAAGTGAACTCTCGAGGACTATCCAAAACCAAAAGAAATACAACAGGGAATCAGAGCAGTCAATTGATGGATGACAACAACATCAAACCAATGAAAGAGGGAATAAACGGCATAGGTATAGAACCTTCTAATGGAGAGGAAGGCAAAGTGATACCAAGTAATGGTAGACTGCTTCAAACTTAGAAAGATAAGGGTAAAATTCATGGTAACCACAAAGAAAGTTAACAAACCAACTCATAAAAATAAAGACGAAAAACATAAAGCCTCGGCAAAAACAAAACCTGCAAAAACAAAAAAAATGAAAAAAAAATCCACAAACAAAAGTAATTCAGCACAAGAGAGTAAGAAGAACAAAGAAAACTTCAGCACCACAAAAAAAAGCACTACAAAACGACAACAACAAACTCACATCTATCAGTAATTATACTGAATGTAAGTGGACTCAATGCACCCATAAAGAGACAGAGAATGACAGAATGGATAAGAAAACAGGATCCATCAATATGCTATCTACAAGAGACACACCTTAGAAACAAAGATGTGAATTTATTAAAAATCAAAGGTTGGAAAAAAATATATCAAGCTAACAACTACCAAAAAAGAGCAGGCGTGGCAATTCTAATCTCAGATAAAATAGACTTTAAAACAAAACCTACCAGAAAATACAAAGAAGGATGCTATGTAATGATTAAGGGGACGATCCATCATGAAGACATAACCATAATAAACAGCTACGCACCCAATGACAGGGCACCAAAATACATAAAACAAACTCTAACAGCACTGAAAAGAGAAATTGACAGTTCCACAATAATAGTAGGAGACTTCAACACACCACTCTCAGTAAAGGACAGAACAACTAAGAAGAAACTCAGCAAAGATACAGAAGACCTAAAGGGCACAATCAGCCAACTGGACCTCATCGACATATATAGAACACTCCATCCAACCGCTGCAAAGTACACATTCTTTTCCGTTGCACATGGAACGTTCTCCAGAATAGACTACATCTTAGGCCACAGAGCAATCCTCAACAAGATCCAAAACGCTGAGATAATTCAAAGTATCTTCTCTGACCACAATGCCATCAAGGGAGAAATTAACAATAGAAAGAGCAAGGAAAAAAAAAATCAGCTACATGGAAACTGAATAATACCCTGCTTACACATCAGTGGGTAACAGAAGAAATCAGAGATGGAATCAAAAAATTCCTTGAATCAAATGAGAATGAAAACACATGATACCAAAACCTTTGGGACACAGCAAAGGCAGTCCTCAGAGGACAATTTATAGCAATAGATGCACATATCAAAAAAGAAGAAAGGGACAAAATCAAAACATTAACTACAGAACTCAAACAAATAGAGAACAGCAAAAAAAGCCCACAACCACCAGAAGAAAGGAAATGGTAAAGATCAGAGTAGAATAAATGAAATAGAGAACAGAAAAACAATCGGAAGAATCAACAAAACCAAAAGTTGGTTCTTTGAAAGAATCAACAAAATCGACAAACCACTGGCCAGACTGACAAAAGAAAAACAGGAGAGGACACAAATAACCCAAATAAGAAATGAAATGGGGGACATTACAATAGACCCAACTGAAATAAAAAGGATTGTAACAGAATATTATGAAGAACTATACTCCAACAAATTTGAAAACCTAGAGGAAATGGATAAATTTCTAGAAACACACGGCCTACCCAAACTACAACAAAGTGATGTTGAAAATCTGAACAGACCCATAACAAGAGAAGAGATTGAAAAGGTAATAAAAAAAAAAACTACCAACCAAAAAAAGGCCTGGCCCAGATGGCTTCACTGGAGAATTCTACAAAACATTTACAGAAAAGCTTGTACCAGTTCTACTCAAGCTATTTCAGAGCACGGAAGAGGAAGCAACACTTCCAAATTCATTCTATAAATTCATTCTATGAATCAGCATAACGCTGATACCAAAACCAGGCAAAGACGTCACAAAAAAAGAAAATTACAGACCAGTATCTCTCATGAATATAGGTGCAAAAATTCTGAACAAAATTCTAGCCAATAGAATTCAGCATCATATCAAAAAAATAATATACCAATACCAAGTAGGATTCATACCAGGTATGCAGGGATGGTTCAACATTAGAAAATCAATCAACGTAATCCACCACATAAATAAAAGGAAAGAAAAGAACCACACGATCATCTCAGTTGACGCAGAAAAGGCATTTGACAAAGTCCAACACCCATTCCTGATAAAAGCTCTCAATAAAATAGGTATAGAAGGGAAATTTCTCAACATAATAAAGGGCAGCTATGCAAAACCAATGGCCAACATCATTCTTAATGGAGAGAGGCTGAAAACATTCCCCTTGAAAAGAGAAACAAGACAAGGATGCCCTTTATCACCACTCCTATTTAACCTTGTGCTGGACGTTCTAGCTAGAGCAGTAAGGCAAGAAAAAGAAATCAAAGGCATCCCAATTGGTAATGAAGAAGTTAAACTGTCCCTGTTTGCAGATGATATGATACTATACATAGAAAACCCTAAAGACTCCACGAGAAATCTACTGGAACTAATAGAAAGATTCAGTAGAGTAGCAGGATACAAGATAAACATTCAAAAATCGGTTAGATTCCTATACACCAGTAAGGAGAACGATGAAAAGGAAATCAGGAAAACAATACCATTTTCAATAGCCCTAAAAAGATAAAATACTTAGGAATAAATCTGACCAGGGAGGTAAAAGACCTATACAAGGAAAACTACAGAAAACTACTTCATGAAACCCAAAGGGATCTACATAAATGGAAAAACATACCATGCTCATGGATAGGCAGACTCAACACTGTGAAAATGTCAATTCTACCCAAAGCAATTTACAAATACAATGCAGTCCTGATCCAAATACCAACAACATTCTTCAAAGCGATGGAAAAACGAATCATTAACTTTATATGGAAAGGGAAGAAGCCCCGAATAAGTAAAGCACTACTGAAGAAGAAGAATAAAGTTGGAGGACTCACACTACCTGACTTGAGAACCTACTATACAGCTACAGTACTCAAAACAGCCTGGTACTGGTACAACAACAGAGACATTGACCAATGGAACAGAATTGAGAACTCAGATGTAAATCCATCCACCTGCGGTCACCTGATTTTTGACAAGGGCCCAAAGTACATCAAATGGGGAAAAGACAGTCTTTTTAACAAATGGTGCTGGCAAAACTGAATATCCATTTGCAAAAAAATGAAACAGGACCCATACCTCACACCATATACAAAAACTACTTCAAAATGAATCAAACACCTGACTATAAAGCCTAAAACTATAAAGTTCAAAGAAGAAAAAATAGGACCAACACTTCAGGCCTTAATACATGGCATTAACAGAGTACAAACCATAACCGTCAACACTCAAAACCCAACAGATAAGCTAGATAACTGAGATCTTGTAAAAATCAAACACCTATGTTCTTCAAAAGACTTCACCAAAAGAGTAAAAAGAGAAGCTACAGACTGGGAAAAAATGTTTGAACAGTACACGTCAGACAAAGGTCTAATCTCTGTAATCTACAAGAAAATCCAACACCTCTACAACAAAAAGACAAATAATCGTATTTAAAAATGGGCAAAGGAAATGAACAGACATTTCACCAAAGAAGACATTCAAATGGCCAACAGACACATGAGGAAATGCTCGCGATCACTAGCCATTAGAGAAATGCAAATTAAAACTACAATGAGATACCATCTCACCCCGGCATTACTGGCACAAATCAAAAACACTGGAATTAATAAATGTTGGAGGGGCTGCGGGGAGATGGGAACTCTTATGCACTGCTGGTGGGAATGCAAAATGATACAACCATTTTGGAAAATGATATGGCGCTTCCTCAGAAAGCTAGAAATAGACATACCATTCGATCCAGCAATCCCACTCCTAGGAATATATCCTAGAGAAATAATAGTCATCACTCGAATAGACATGCACACCTATGTTCATGGCAGCATTGTTCACAATAGCAAAACAATGGAAACAACATAGATGCCCATCAACAGATGAATGGATAAACAAACTGGTACATACACACAATGGAGTACTATGCAATGAGAAAGAACAACAATGAATCTGTGAAGCATCTCATAACATGGATGAAACTGGAGGACATTATGCTGAGTGAAATAAGTCAATCATAAAAGGACAAAGATTGTATGAGACCTCTATTTTGAAAACCCATGAAAAAGTTCAGACACAAAAATCTTTGTTGGTTACCAGGGATGGGAGGGGTGGGGGGGAAATACTAAATAGGCAATAGATAAGTGGTATCTTGGGTGAAGGGTGAGACAGTACACAATATAGGGGAAACTAGCACAACCTGTACAAGGAAAGGTCATGGAAGCCCCATAGACACATCCAAACTCCCTGAGGGACTGAATTGCTGGGCGGAGGGCTGTGGGGACCATGGTCTTGGGGAAGATCTAGCTCAATTGGCATGACACAGCTTATAAAGACAATGCTCTACATTCTACCTTGGTGAATAGTGTCTGGAGTCTTAAAAGCCTGTGAGCGGCCATCTAAGATACTCCACTGGTCTCATCCCTTCAGGACCAAGGAAGAATGAAGAGAACAGGATACAATAAAAGATTACTCCGAAGGACTAATTGTCCACAGCTACCAAGGTCTCCACCGGACTGAGTCCAGTGCAGCTAGATGGTGCCTGGCTACCACCAATGATTTCTCTGACCAGGATCACAACAGAGGGTTCTGGACAGAGCTGGAGAAGGATGTAGAGCATAATTCTAACTCACAAAAAAAAAAAAAGACCAGGTTTACTGGCCTAAAGGAGACTGGAGAAACTACGAGAGTATGGCCCCCAGACACCCTTTTAGCGCAGTGGTGAAGTTACCTCCGAGGTTCACTGTTCAGCCTGGGAGTGGACATCCCCGTAAAACCAAATGAGACTAACGAGGTACAGGAGTCCAGTGACATGGGCCAGAAGGCAGAAGGGTACAAGGAAGCTGGTGATAGGGAACCCAAGGTTGAGTAAGGATATTGTTGATGTGTTGTGAGATTGTTAATCATTGTCATAGGGCAACATTTGTAGTAACTGTTAAAGGAGAAACTATTTTGTTGTGTATGCCTTCATTGTAAGTGAGAATAACAGCACAATTAGAAGAGCGTAGTCCATGTCACTCAACTGTGTATGTAGAAATTTTTGAAACAGTGTATCTTTGGCTATGTGTATTTGCACCAAAAAAAAAAAAAAAGGTTGAGAAGTTAGAGGGTTAATATGTTGTGGGGTTGTTAACCAGTGTCATAAAACAACATGTGTACTACTGTTTCATGAGAAAGTATTTGTTCTGTAAGCCTTCACCTGAAGTACAATAAAATATAAAGAATAAATGAAAAAAAATTTGAGATTGTCTCTTTGAGAAACTATTTCTTTGGATTCCATGAATGTCTGATACTCCATTGCTGTCTAGTCGATTCCAACTCGTAGTGACCCTATAGGACAGGGTAGAACTTCCTCATAGGGTTTCCAGGGAGTGACTGGTAGATTCGAACTGCTGACCGTTTGGTTAGCAGTAGCTCACCATAGCTCTTAACCACTGCATCACCAGAGCTCTGAATGTCTGATAAAGAAGATAGTTTTGAATGATTTATACAGGTTGGACTTTAGAATTCAAAAAGTATGGCAAACCTCAATTTCTTTTTAAGTCTCATGTTTAAAAATATAGTTCTGATTTAAATTTTGTAGAGGTTGTTGTTGTTGTTATGTGCTGTCAAGTTGATTCTGACTCATAGAGACGCTATGCACCACAGAAGGAAACACTGCCTGGTCCTGCGCCATGCTTACAGTCGTTGTTATGCTTGAGCCCATTGTTGCAGCCACTGTGTCAGTCAATCTCATTGAGGTTCGTCTGCTTTTTTGCTGACCCTGTGCTTTACCAAGCATGGTGTCCTGCTCCTTGGACTGATCCCTCCTGACAACATGTCCAAAGTATGTAAGACGCAGTCTCGCCATCCTTCCTTCTAAGGAGCATTTTGGTTGTACTTCTTTCAAGACAGGTGATAGGTTAATATAGGTAAAATCTACCTAAGATTAAAAGCATAGACATTAATGACATCAGAATTTAGGTGAAGAAGTATTCACCATTATTATCAGAATATATGTTTTATTCTTGGTATAGAATTACTTTTATTTTATCATAATTCCATGAATTAATTTACAGTCTTTGTAATCCAGTAACTGAAATCCTTTGAACATATCCCCTAATGCATACAAAAATTAATCATATACTATAATATTTATTCTGTGGTTATTTTGTATTATTGTTTAATTATTGAATTGTTACTTGAATTTTTATAGGTATATGTTTATATAAACATATGAGTCAATTCAGTTAATTGTAAGGCAATTAGATTAGTCCCAGGCACGTAATAAGTACTATATGATAAAACATGGAGCTGCACACATACATATACACAAACATATATTCTCTCCGACTAGACTATAAACTTACTTGTAAATTCTGTGAACACAGGAACCTTGTTTGTCTTTAAAAAAAAACCAAAAAACCCAAATGTGTTGCTGTTGAGTAGATTCTGACTCATAGAGACCCTGTAGGAAAGAGTAGAACTGCCCCATAGAGTTTCCAAGGCTGTAATCCTGAGGGAAGCAGACTGCTAAATCTCTGTCCCACAGAGCAACTGGTGGGTTCGTACCACTGACCTTTTGGTTGGCAGCCCAGAACTTAACCACTGCGCCACCAGGGCTTCCATTTATCTTGTACATCTCTTTAGCCCCAGTGCCTAGCACAGTGTTCATAGTAGGCAATCAGTAAATATTGGTTGAATGAATGTAAGCCTCTAAAAAGCAATGTTCATGTAGGATGGGAGCAGAGATAAAGACAGAGATTTATTCAGGTAACTCATGCTGTGGGTGAATACATTTTGCCCTCTGTATTAGCTCTCTAGGGCTGTTGTACAAAGTACCACAAATTGGGTGGCTTAAAGCAACAGAAATGTATTCTTTCATAATTCTGGAGCTAGAAGTCTGAAATCAAGGTGTCAGCAGGGCTGTGCTCCCTCTGAGGCTCTGGATAGACGCCTTCCTTGCTTCTTCCTAGCTTTTGGTAGTGGCCGGCACTCCTTGGTGTTATTTGATTTGGAGATGCTTCACTTCGCTCTCTTCTCCATCTTCACATGGCGTTCTCCCTGCACATCTGTCATTGTCTGTCTTCTTATAAGGATACCAGCCATAGGTTAGGGTCCACCCTAAAATCCTTACCGTAACTAATCTGCAGTGAATCTGTTTCCAACTGAGGTCATCTTCACGGGTAGTGAGAGGTTAGGACTTGAACATATCTTTTTGGGGGACCAAATTCAGGCCATAACATCCTCCTACCTATTTGTACCCAGTGTGATTAGTATTTGTTACAAATACAAATTGAGTATGAGGTATAAAGAAATGCAGTATTTAGCTGGGACACACTGGCATGGCTGTGTTAGTTCTTTATGTCTAGCCTCCATTTTTATTGAATGTACACAGGCTAGATCAGCTGGCCAGCAATTTGATTATCATCTGTGAGCTTAAGTGAATAGTTGGGAGAAAAATCTATGCATGTCTCTATGTATGTATCTCTTTGTAGATATACACCAGTTGCCACTGAGTTGATTCTGACTCAGGGCAGTTCCATGTGTTTCAGAGTAGAACTACATTCCATAGGATTTTCAGTGGCTTCAACCTTTTAGAAGTAGATTACGAGACCTTTCTTGTGAAGCGTCTCTGAGTGGATTTGAACCTCTAACCCTTTAGTTAGTAACTGAGCCCTTAACTGTTTGCACCACCTAGGGACTCTGATGTAAATATATTTTTTAAAAAAACAAAAAAACCCATTTCCCTTGAGTCAGTTCCAACTCATAGTAACCCCATAGGGTTTCCAAGGCTGTAAATCTCTATGGAAGCAGACTGCCACATCTTTCTCCCACGGAGCCGCTGGTGGTTTCAGTTAGCAGTTGAGCACTTTAACCACTGTGCCACCGGGGCTCCTTATGTAGATATTTAGAGATATGTATGTAGAGATATAGATACTACTTTATGTCTAATTTTAAACAATGATAGAAATTTTAGCATATATTCAATATAAACTATATATCAAAGAACCTACATTTTAATATACTAAAATATTAATATACTAAAACTACATTTTAATATACTAAAATACAGGTATTTTTACTGTTAAGATGTTGCTTTTTCTAGTTCCAAATGGCAGTCATGGTAATGAAAGTACATTATTGGTTTTCCCACATTTACATACTTTCAGTTCAGTAGAGGGTTCAGATATGTTACAGGGTCATGAAAATTAATCAGTAGCATTATTTCTTGTAATGACTAGCACCCACTTTAAAATTATTCCACTGCATGTGCCTTATTTTTTTGATTGTCATTGTCTTATTCCTCCCCCTTAAAAAAGGCAGGGCAACTAATAAACTATATGTAAAGTAATTTTATGCTTGCCAATTGATCTTCCCTTGGGGGCTACTGTAGTTTTTATAAATAGCTCGCTGACTTATTTTTTTTTTTTTTCCTTTTCTGGAAAGGGCATTTCTTTGGGGATATAGAGACTATGTGTGGAATTTCAGCTACAGGAAAATCCTGGGATTTAGATGAAGAAATATTGGTTGGTTAAAAGTTGAATCCACTTGTGAAAAATTGGTTTTCTCTTAATAGGCATATTTTATATTTTTAGCACCTAATATTTTATGGACTTACGGTTCCCCGTCTGGAGAGTCTAGACTCCTAGGGACCTGCAAACTTAGGTTGGTACCATTGGTCATATTATCCTGGTCAGAAGTTCTGATTTGAAGTCATATGTCTATGATTTATTAAAAATGAGCAAATGTTACTTATTACTTAAAAATGACAATTTGTTTAGTTTACTAAATCTTTCATAACATGGAGCTCATAGAGTAAAAATAACAAAAAGTTCTCTTGGGAAAGACTCATGGCAACTTGAAGCTTATGGAAAGAACTGTCATGTATATGAGATTGTTATCTCCAGAGATTTTTTTTTTTTTGATTGAATGATTAAGTTTAATTGTTAAGCTAAGAACACTAGCTTAAGTGTGACTGAATTTTACTTTATAGTGAATGTCAAAGTTTTGGTGAGCTACTTTTACATTAATATTTTTGTTGAAAGATACAAACGGTTTTAGGATATTTCTGTGATGAGAATGTGTGTGAATATTGATGTATCTTTTATACATTATTATCCCTAATGCAATGGAGATGTGATACTGCATTCATATTTCTTAAGTAAAGTAACTTTTATTGGACTTGGATTAAATAAGTTTTAGAAAATAGATCTTAAATAGAACCAAAATAAGTTGTGCTATTTTCAGGGCCAGTGTAACTTACCTACCTACTTACCTACCTCTTTCTCTTTCTCTCTCTTTGGAGGAGAGGAGGGAGGGAGTCATAATCAGACTAGCAGCACATGCCACCATCAAGTCTTTTAACACTCTCTGAACATAGTTCACACCCCACCCCCAATTTACCCAAATCATTGTGTTACTAAAGAGTGGTTTCTGTATGAATTCAACGTTTTGAAATTAAAAAAAAAAAAATTAAATCAATTAGTACAGAATTTCCTCAGTTTACAGTTAAATTTATTTTTAAAGAAAGTATTGTGTATCATTTTCTTAGATATGTTGGTCAGAAATTTTACAGTCATTATAGTAATTTACAGGAGCCCTGGTGGCACAGTGGTTAAAGTGCTTGGCTGCTAACTGAAAGGTTGGCTATTTGAACCCACCAGCAGCTCCGTGGGAGAAAGATGTGGCAGTCTGCTTCCATAAGGATTTACAGTCTTGGAAACCCTATGGGGCAGTTCTACCTTGGTCAAAGTTCTGATTTGAAGTAGTATGTCTAAGATTTATTAAAAATGAGAAAATGTTACTTATTACTTTAAAATGACAACTTCTTTAGTTTACTAAATCTTTCATAACGTGAAGTTCATAGAGTAAAAATAATGAAAACTTCCCTTGGGAAAGACTCATGCCAATTTAGGGTCGCTATGACTTGGAATTGACTCGATGACAGTGGGTTATAGTGATTTACACAATCTTTTTTCATTAGAATGTTGTTTAAAATGCCTAACCTTAAATTCTTCTTACTGCAAGTTAAACTTAATCTTTCCTGTTCAATCTGTAGTGAGAGAGAAGTGACTGAGTTATTTACATTTTCTCCAGGTTGCCTTTGTGTAGGTCCCTGGGTGGTTCAAAGGTTTGCACTTGTCTGCTAACTGAAAGGTTAGCAGTTTGAACACATCCAGCAGAGATGCGGAAGAAAGCCTGCCGATCTGCTTCCGTAAATATTATAGCCAAGAAAACCCTATGGGACTCAGTTCTACTCTATAACACATGGGGTTGCCATGAGTCAGAATTGACTTGACAGCAGTCGGTTTTTGGTTGTTATGAAGCTTTCTGTTCTTGCTAGTTCTCTATTTCTTCAAACTCTAAGCTGCCTCAAAATAAGGCCTTTAGTATACTAAAATGATAAAAATGGATATGATAGTTTACTGTAATGTAAAGGAGAAGTTACAGGAAAATATCTTCTGTGAAAAAAATTAAAAAGTATTTTAAAACATAATGTGAATTTTAATATAGAAATGCTTAGGCATCACTATACCATACATATAATGAAGTAGTTAGATTCTTTTACTTAACATAGCATCATTATGAACACCGTAGCTACAAATGCAGGCTAATAAAGGTTTGTTGTATCAGTGACTCAAAAACAACAAGCAGTGTTGAGATTGTGAACGCAGGTTTTTGAAATGGTAACTCATTCTTGATAAGACTGACAGACACATCCTTTGATTTACATCGTTGTGATCTTGGAAAATTCAGTGACTAGTAAATACCTTGCATAAAAACTATGTGCTTATATGTAAAACTGAGTAAGATTCTAGACTCAGATAACTATGAATGTATTTTTCACTCCATGAGTCTCCAGCCATTCGTTCAAAAATCTTGAGGGGCCCAAGAAAATTCTTTGCTGTATGGTACTCTCTTTTGTATTGTGGGAAACACAGCAAGCTTTTTCTCAGCCCAAGAAAAGCAAGTAATTCTCGCTAGTCAGTGTGCAAGCCAAAAATGACGTAACTTATTTTCAAAAAGGCCAGTCTTAGGTGGTCCTCATTGAGAACCTTTGCTATAGGCGAAGCTTTCAAATTTAGGAACTATTTTCTAAAGCATCATTGGTTTAATTTTACTCTGCTCATGGTGCAGTGGTTAAGCGCTTGGCTGCTAACCAAAAGGTCAGCAGTTCAAATCCACCAGCCACTCCTTAGAAACCCTATGGGGCAGTTGTGCTTTGTCCTGTTGGGTTGCTGTGAGTTGGAATCGAGTGGATAGTAGTGGGTTTCATGGTAGTCTTTACAGTTTTTCCAATCTTATGCTTTTCCATATTATCAAATAAGGAGAAAGGATTCACATTCAATTGTTTATCTCAGAGTGTACCTAATATATAATGGATGGCAAAAGCTATAATAGTCTAGGCATAAAAATTAACTTGTAAGCAAAAAAATCAGTCACTAACAAAGCATTGTCAGTGATCATCAAAGTTAAGTGGCATTCCACTTCCTGTCGAGATTGAACGTTTTATTTTAAAATATGTGGGGCATGATAATAACAACTAACATTTATAGAGCACTTATCTAATAATTATTATGTTACTTGCTTTATCTTTTATTTTTTAGTTGTTCTAACCACCTGATGAAAGCAGACATAATTAATATCTTCATTTTATAAAAGAAAAATCAGAGCCTTAGAAACGTTAATTACCTTGCTCAAGGTCACACAGCCATTGAGCTGATATTTAATAAAGCCAAGATTTAAACCCAGGTTTTAATTTGTCTTAATTGCAATGGTGTTCTGCCAGACTTTTTCAAAGGAGGATCATGACTGTTAAAATAGGTCTAGTATACACCTTCAGAGAAGCCCCCCGACCCTTTTCTAGTAACATATTCCTCTTACTCATTTTCCCATTTTTGCTACTGTTGAGTCAGCTGTGGGGTCATTATATAGCTAGATGTATGGGATGAAAAAGTGAATTATATACAGAAATTCTATTTGGTGTTACTTAACTGTCAAAATGGCGATGAGAAATTGATGGTTGCCAAGTACTTCAAACTTGCCAACCTCTTGATGCTCATCAGTGATAAGCAAGTAAGCTCAGTCTGCCTGTGTGGTCTAGAATGTTAGAAAATGTGAAAACACTGCCAAGTTCTTAACAAAAACTGTGAATAATAAAACTCAGAAGTCATAGGATAGTGCTTGTTTTCCATTAACCACCTTCAGCTTCAAGTAATGGGAAAGCCTGCTTCTCTGTTCTTCTGGCGCCAGTTCCAGCTGAAGGAAAGGAGTTTGCATTGCTGCGTCTGAGGATGTTTGTGACTTCTAGATAAACAGTGCCTTCTAGTCTCCTGTATGTTGTTCTTTGCAGCATCAATAAATTCATCTAAAATAAATAAAATTATATGAATGGATCAAATTAGTTCTTCTTGTGCTTGACAATGAAATAATCAGATTTTAACTTATGTTTAAAATTTAGAGAGGCATCCTGTTAAAAATAACATTTGGCTGCAGTTGCTGACACAGCCTCTTCCAATTTCCTGCTAAAAGACCAATGAAGACTCAGGGCGAGAAAAAAACAATAATGGGGGAAAATACAAAGCCTGATAATCAATTGTAAAAATTTTGATGCATTTCCTCCACTAAAAGGACTGGATTGGGAAGAACAGGATTGTGTCATGAAACAGATAACCTAGCCAGTTTGAGGTAGGAAATACAGTTTGTTTCTTTTGTAATGTCTCCGCTTGCTCAGAAACCCATGATCTTTAAACAGCTAGTTAACTGGGCAGCCCTTCATCTGCTGCAGAGACGCTTGTTTTTTGAGGAAGCTATAGTATTACCATCACTCCTCCCTTCTCTTGACCCCCTCTTCTCTGTGTCTCCGTTCTCCTCTTGTATCTGTCTACACCCATCCAGCAGCTGTAAGGCAGACAGCAGCAAGAACAGGAAAGGCTGGGAAAAGCGGATCAGCTGACTGCTGTATCCTGAAAGGGAAGAGGTCTCTTCATATAAAGGGCTTAAGCTGGGGAGAGAGAACTGAATGTATGTAGTGTAGTCTTTGGGTGTGCCTTTTTCAGACCAGCAGTATGGAAGAAGGTCCCTCTACAGTCCAGAAGACCAGCTTCAAGTTAATTCCAGGCAGTCACTGAGAAGAATTGGGCTTGTTCGTTTCTGTCTGTATTCCTGCTACAGCATTGAAAAGGGATGGTGGACACCGTCGTCAACACCTGTCGTTATAGGAAGAGGCAATAGAAAAACTCAGCAATGTGGGACTTGTTAAAAATACTGTGCTTCAGGGTAAGAGTCGATCATTCTGAACATGCAAGAGGAAAGCACATTTTTAAAAACATTCTCAACATAAGAAGAAAAGTTTGAAAACAGTGTAGCATACTTCAGTGGAAAGTAGAAGATATGGTGTCTTTGAAGCTGTAGCAGAGAGCTGTAAGGAGAAGACAACTCTTTTTTTTTTTTTTTTAATATTGTACTTCAGGTGAAGGCTTGTAGAACAAATAGTTTCTCATGAAACAGTAGTACATGTGTTGTTTTATGACATTGGTTAACAACCCCACAACATATTAACCCTCTAACTTCTCAACCTTTTTTTTTTTTTTTTTGGTGAAAATACACATAGCCAAAGATACACCGTTTCAAAAATTTCTACATACACAGTTCACTGACATTGACTACGCTCTTCCAATTGTGCTGTTATTCTCACTTAAGATGAAGACTTATAGAACAAAATAGTTTCTCATTTAACAGTTACTACAAATGTTGCCCTATGACAATGGTTAACAATCTCACAACACATCAACAATATCCTTACTCAACCTTGGGTTCCCTATCACCAGCTTCCTTCTCCCCTTCTGCCTTCTGGCCCTTGTCACTGGACTCCTGTACCTTGTTAGTCTCATTGGTTTTACGGGGCTGCCCACTCCCAGGCTGAACAGTGAACCTCAGAGGTAACTTCACCCCTGAGCTAAAAGGGTGTCTGGGGGCCATACTCTCGAGGTTTCTCCAGTCTCCTTTAGGCCGGTAAATCTGGTCTTTTTTTTTTGTGAGTTAGAATTATGCTGTACATCCTTCTCCAGCTCTGTCCAGACCCTCTGTTGTGATCCTGGTGAGAGCAGTCAGTGGTCGTAGCTGGGCACCATCTAGCTGTACTGGACTCAGTCCGGTGGAGGCCTTGGTAGCTGTGGTCCATTAGTCCTTTGGACTGATCTTTTCCTTGTATCCTGTTCTCTTCATTCTCCCTTGGTCCCGAAGGGATGAGACCAGTGGAGTATCTTAGATGGTCGCTCACAGGCTTTTAAGACCCCAGACACTACTCACCAAGGTAGAATATAGTACATTGGAAGACAACTCTTATCTTAATAAAAGGTAAGAAAAGATTGCAAGGAGCACTAAAACTGCAATACCCATAGCCATTGAGTTGATTCCGATTCATAGCGACCCTATAGGACAATGTAGAACTGCCCCATAGGGTTTCCAAGGCTGTAATCTTTATGGAAACAGATGGCCACATCTTTCTCCTGTAGAGCAGCTGGTAGGTTTGAATCACTGACCTTTTGGTTAGCAGCCATGCTTTTAACTGCTGCACAACCAGGGCTCCTTAAAACTATGATAGTAGGATTCAGATCTGCAGATTTGAAAAATGACATTAGTGATGTGAAGAAGAAACTTGAGGAATTTTCTTGGATTTCAGAAAAGGACCAAGAAATGAAAACAGTGAGATGAAAGATGGTAAAGGGTAGGGGAAGAACTGAGATTCAGTCTAATAAAGAAAAATACAAGTGGCTAAGAAAACTATGAAAAAAATTCAACTTTCCAGGAGTGCTGGTGGCACAGTGCTTAAGAGCTTGACTGCTAACGAAAAGGTCGGCAGTTCGAATCCATCAGCCACTCTTTGGAAACCCTGTGAGGAAGTTCTACGCTGTCCTATAGGGTCGCTGTGATCGGAATCACTCGACAGCAACTGTTTTGGTTTTTACTGTTACGCAGTGAAACTCCTATTTTTTTTCAGTAAGAATGCAATACTTTCATTATAAGAAAACATAACAAATGTGTTTAAAAGAAGAAACTTGGGGAACTCTGGCTAGAAAACTTAATAATTTTTAGAGGATACAAAATAGAACCATGTATCTGTTGGAATTCATGTCTTAATTCTTTGCTATTACAGACTTTTACGTTAGGTATTTTAAAATGTGGAGAGAGCTATTTTGACCATCTTTTAAACATACACATAGAATTCCTTTACTGTAAATGAGTTTCAATAGACCAAAAATACTGAGTTACCCTGAGTCAAAGTAGAGTGAAAATAGATGGCTTTTGTTTGGTTTATTTTTGCTGTAATTAAATAACTCAATACAACCTTTCTTATCTTATTTGTATTCACCCTAGCCATTTCGGAAATTGGACAGAGAGGTTAGCGGCTGTTGATGGTTGAAAGATATGTGTGCATGTGTATGTATGTTTAACAGAGCTTTGTAATGTCTTCATTTTCTTTATTCTTAATACATCAAAGTGAAAGACTCTGTAATCCTATCTCTTCAGAGTCTCCCCACCCCCTCCAAATCAACTTAAAAATTTCTAATTATTCACAGATGAAATTAGGACCCAAAGAATTTTTGTTCATATTATTGTTCTATTTCTCGTCTTTCTTTTACTTTTAGCAATGACTCCCGTTCTTTTTGCAACTGTGTTAATAGATAAGCATGTCAGCATGGTTTACTGTTGCCATATCATGTTATTTTATTAATTCAAAGACGTTAGACTAACAGAGGCAGGTCTGGAAGTGATTGAGGTCCTTGCCTTTCTGAAGAATTTGAATTGTGGTCCCATCAGACTGTCTAGAGTGAGTTAAATGAGGAGGTGTGATCTTTTGTGCTGGATAGTATTTGCTAAAAACAAACGAATAGGTGAGAGCTAAGCTCCAAGAGGGTAAACTTTATGTTACAATGAGTAGCGTTCACTAAATTGTAAAGTGAATTTGAAAGAAATGCATGTTCTAGTTAATTCGTTAGAAAAAAACAGCTTTCCATCTTTTCAGTTATCCAAGTTATTTTTTTTTTTTTTTTTTTTGCCATTTCAACTGAAAACTATAATACACCCTGGGTGGCACAGTGTCTGAGCACTAGTCAAAAGGTTGGTTGGTGCTTTGAACCCATCTGGAGGTGCCTGAGAAGACAGGCCTGGCGATCTGCTTCCGAAAAGTCACAGCCTTGAAAACCCTATAAAGTAGTTCCACTCTGCACACATGGGGTTGGCATGAGTTGGACCTATTCTGCATCAGCTAATAACACTAGTACCACCATGAGGGATGCTTTAATGCAGAAGGGTCAACAAACTAGTCTTATTTTATGTGTATCTGGGTAACATAGCATTTTGCCCCTCAGATTAATTTACTAGGTAAAATATAATTTCAGAAGACCTTGTTGTGCACATTTATTTTTAGAACACCCGTGATAGAAAGTACATGGAAGCTCATATGGTCAACGCCTGCATTTTATATTTGGTGAACTCTTTGATCAGTGTTGTGTGACAGTTTTGCAGCCAAATCTTAAACCAGGTGGCATAAAGATGATGAGCCTTAAAAGAATAGGGTTTGGTGACAAGGCATTTTTTTTTTTTAAAGAGATAACGTACTATAATTAAGTACTTAATATTTGAGAAATATATGAAAATTACATAGAAAACATCTTTGAATTATTTTGGCCCAGACTACGAGCAAATTGCTTAATTGCGTACATTTTCAAAAGTAAATTATTTGCATTTCATTCAGTGAAAAACCCTCCTCTTTCTGAGCTAAGTTAATGATTTGTATTGTGATCAGAGTGGTATAGGGGACTTCCATCTGTAACCAATTAAAATTTAGTTATTTGATTTGAAACTCCACCTCCTCAGTGAAACAGCCTCGTTCCATGTCCTGTTGTGAATCTGGCTTGAATTTCTGGCAGTTGCCTGTCGATATACTGCTGTAACTGTTTTTTGATTATTTTCAGCAAAATTTTATTTGCGTGTGAGGTTAATAATATTGTTCCACATTCTGTTGGATCACATTTCTTTGGAATGGCACAAATATAGATAATCTTCCGGTCGGCCAGGTAGCTTCCAAATTTCTTGGCATAGATGACTGAGCACTTCAGCATTGCATCCACTTATTTAAACATCTCGATTGGTATTCCGTCAATTCCTGGAGCCTTGTTTTTCACCAGTGCCCTCAGTGTAACTTGGACTTCTTCCTTACCATCAGTTCTTCATCATATGCTGCCTCCTGAAATGGTTGAACATTGATCAAATCTTTTTGGTACAGTGACTCTGTGTATTCCTTCCTGCCTACTTCCTGCATCATATTGTTCAATATTTTGCCCGTAGAATCTGTCATAGATTGAATTGTGTCCCCCAAAAATATCTGTCAACTTGGCTAGGTCATGATTCCCAGTATTGTGTGATTGTCCACCATTTTGTCATCTGAGGTGATTTTCCTGTGAGTTGTAAATCCTATTTCTATGATGTTAATGAGATGGGATTAGCGGCAGTTATGTTAACTCAATCTACAAGATTAATCTACAATTTAAGCCAATCTCTTTTGAGATGTAAAAGAGAGAAGCGGGCAGAGAGACAGGGGACCTCATACCACCAAGAAAGCAGCTTCAGGAGCAGAGTGTGTCGTTTGGACTTGGGATCCCTGTGCAGAGAAGCTCCTAATCCGGAGGAAGATTGATGAGAAGGCCGACAGAGGGGGAAAGCCTTCCCCTGGATCTGACGCCCTGAATTTGGACTTCTAGCCTATTTTACTGTGAAGAAATAAGTTTCTCTCTGTTAAAGCCATCCACTTGTGGTATTTCGGTTATAGAAGCACTAGATAACTAATACAGAATTCTTCAATATTGCAACTTGAGACTAGAATTTTTTCCTCCGTTCGTTCAGCTTGAGAAATGCTGAGGGTATTCTTCCCTTTTGGTTTTCTAACTCCAGTTCTTTGCACATTTCATTGGAAGATTTTACTGTCTTCTTGAGCTGCCCTTTGATATCTTCTGTTCAGCTCTTTTACGTGATCATGTCTTCCATTTACTTTAGCTATTCTACATTCAAGAGCAAGTTTCAGAGTCTCTTCTGATAGCCATTTTGATCTTTTCTTTCTTTCCTGTCTCTTTAATGACCTATTGCTTTTTTCATGTATGATATTCATGATACCATCCCACAACTAGTCTGGTCTTTGGTCATTAGTGTTCAACACGTCAAATCTGTTCTTGAGATGTTCTCCAAATTCAGGTGGGATATACTGAAGGTCATACTTTGGCTTTTGTGAACTTGTTTTAATTGTCTTCATCTTCAGCTTGAACTTGCATGTGAGCAGTTGATGGTCTGTTCTGCAGTAGGCTCTGGCCTTGTTCTGAGTGATAATACTGAGTTTCTCCATCATGTCTTTCTACAGATGTAGTCAGTGTGATAGCTGTGTATTCCATCTGGTGGGATGCACATGTATAATTGCCATTTATGTTGCTGAAAAAAGGTATATCCAATGAGTAGTTCCTTGCTCTTGCTAAATTCTATCATTTAATCTCCAGTGTCGTTTCTATCACCAAGGCCATATTTTCCAAGTACTGATCCTACTTCTTTGTTTCCAACTTTTACATTCCGATCACTGGTAATTATCAACACATCTTGATTGTGTGTTTGATCAATTTCAGATGGCAGAAGTTGGTAAAAACCTTCAATTTCTTCAACTTTGGCATTAGTGTTTGGTACGTAAGTTTGAATAATAGTTGTATTAACTGGTCTTCCTTATAGGTGTATGATATTATCTATCACTGACAACATTGTACTTCAAGGTAAATCTTGAAATATTCTTTTTGAAAATGAATGTGACACCATTTTTCTTCAATTTGTCATTCCCAACATAGTAGACCATATGATTGTCCAATTCAAAATGGCTAATACGAGTCCGTTTTAGCTCACTAATGCCTAGGATATCTATCTTCAAGCATTCTACTTCATTTTTGACTAATTCCAATTTTCCTAGACTCATACTTCGTACATTCTATGTTCTGATTATAATTGTTTGCAGCTGTTTCTTCTCATTTTGAGTTGTGCCACATCAGCAAATGAAGGTCCCTAAAAGCTTTCCTTCATCTATGTCATTAAGGTCGACTCTCCTTTGAAGAGGCAGCTCTTCCCTAGCCGTATTTTGAGTGTCTTCCAACCTGAGGAGCTCATCTTCCAGCACTATATCAGACAATATTCTACTGCTATTCATAAGGTTTTCACTGGCAGGTTTTTAGAAGTAGATTGCCAGGTCCTTCTTCCTAGTCTGTCTTAGTCTGGAAGCCCACTGAAACTGCCAGAAATTTAGACTAGATTCAGAAGAGAACGTGGAATGAGGGATATCATTGATGATGTCAGACGGATTTTGGCTGAAAGCAGAGAATACTAGAAAAATGTTTACCTATGTTTTATTGACTATGCAAAGGCATTTGAATGTGTGGATCATAACAAAGTATGGTTAATATTGTGAAGAATGGAATTCCAGAACACTTACGCTTATGAGGAACCTGTACACAGACCAATAGGCAGTCATCCAAACAGAACAAGGGGATACTGCATGGTTTAAAATCAGGAAAGGTGTGTGTCAGGGTTGTATCTTTTCACCATACTTATTCAATCTGTATACTGAGCAAATAATTCGAGAAGTTGGACTATATGTAGAAGAATGAGTCATCAGGATTGGAGGAAGACTCATTAACAACCTGCATTATGCAGGTAACATAACATTGCTTGCTGAAAGCAAGGAGGACTTGAAGCACTTAACTGATGAAGATCAAAGACTAAAGTCTTCAGTATCTATTGCACCTCAACATAAAGAAAACAAACATCCTCATAACTGAACCAACAAGCAATGTCATGATAAATGGAGAAAATATTAAAGTTGTCAAGAATTTCATTTTAATTGGATCCACATTCAATGCCCATGGAAGCAGCAGTCAAGAAATCAAACAGTGTATTGCACTGGGCGGATCTGCTCCAAAAGACCTCTTCAAAGTTAAAAAGCAAAGATGTCACTTTGAGGACTAAGGTGTGCCTGACCAAAGCCATGGTATTTTCAGTCACCTCATATGTATGTGGAAGCTGGACAACCAATATGGAAGACTGAAGAAGAATTGATGCCTTTGAATTATGGTGTTGGCAAAGAATATTGAATATACCGTGGACTGCCAGAAGGACAAACAAATCTGTTTTGGAAGAAGTACAGCCAGAATGCTGCTTGGAAGCGAGCATGGTGAGTCTTTGTCTCATGTACTTTGGCCATGTTGTCAGGAGGGACCAGCCCCTGGAGGACATCATGCTTGGTAAAGTAGAAGGTCAGTGAGAAAGAGGAAGACCATCAACGAGATGCATTGACACAGTGGCTGCAACAGTGGGCTCATATATGGCAATTGTGAGAATGGCACAGGACTGGGCTTTGTTTTGTTCTATTGTACATAGGGTTGTAGGGAGTCGGAACCAACTCCATTTGGCACCCAACAACAACAACAGTGAAACTCACTAATTGGAATAAGAGAAGCAAATTTTTTTGCTCCCATTCTGCCTTATAGTTGATTTCCTAAAGCCTAAACTGGGTAAAAGTATTGCAGTTGAAGGGAGTAATTGAAGGTTGAAAGAATTTAACTAATTAATGATGCTGTTACTTTATCTTGTGTCCAGAGTTTTCATTAAGAGGCAAGGATCTCTGGTCCTTCTTTGGGTAGGGAGGAAATTAAGTAAAGTTTGAAAATTAGGTGATACATGCTACAAAGTTGAAGAACAAAAATTTAGAAGCATTTAAAGATCTAGAAATATCATTAATGATGCCGAGCAAATAGTGCTTCCAAAAGAGTCATTAGATGTCATAGGATGAGATACTGAGTGAAACCTGTGAGAGCTGAAACTTGATGGGACTGCTTTGTTTTTCCGGGTTTTGCAAGTTTTCTGCCTTTGAAAGGGTGCAATCTTATCAGTTTTCTGTAGCTATTAGTGGAAAATACTTGAATTTTCCTTCTCTGACAGGTTTCTGCCTTAACAGCCTTCACAGGTTTTACTGTATACATAATTTTACAAAGGGCTGCTTTTGAGGACAAGAGCTGTTTCTTACTTCATTCTCATTTCTTTGGTCTAGAATAGTAGTTTGCACACATAATAGATTTACTTAAATACCCAGCAAGAAAATTAAAAAACTGAGGCATAAGGATTTAATTTATATCTTCTTTTTAAATTTGTTTGTGTCTACAGGTCTCTATAAAGTCCTTGGATGGTACAAATGGTTTGTACTGGACTGCTAACCAAAAGGTTGGCAGTTCAGACCAACCCAGAGGAGCTGCAGAAGAAATGCCTGGCAGTCTGCTTCCTTAAATATTACAGCCAACAAAATGCTGTGGAGCTCAGAGTTCTGCAGTGTAACATATGAGGTTAACATAAGTTGAATCAACTTGATGGCAGTGGGTTTTGTTTGGTGTATAGGTCTCTGTAACCAGGCTTGTTGCCTTTTTTTTTTTTTTTTAAGAATAAATAGTACATTTGTCTGCTATTTACAGATATTCATTCTTCAGTTTTTGTAGCAGTTTGCTCCCTGCCCCCAATACCATCAATGACCATTGAAATTATAGTAAATTCTGTTTTATGGTTAAACCAGCTTTGGAGTTTGGCAGACCTGGGTCTTTATTCTGTGCATTTCTCCTGCCAGTTCATTTTATAAGAAGCTCCTGGACTAGTTCTCTTCAAAGTCTACTTTCATTATGTCTTTCTGCCTATATGACTATCTCTGTCACAGGATCCCATTCCATTCTTTATTCTTTCATATATGTATATATATTTTTCACTTGAGTCTTGAGTGTTATAAGTAGTGTGGTGCAGTGATTAAGGGAGAGGATCCTGGCGTTAAACTGTTTGGATTCGAATTCCAGCTCTGCTACCTACCTCTTGGGTAATCTTAGGTAAGTTATTTAGTCCCTCTGTGTCTCAGTTTCCTGATGTGTAAAAATGGGATAATAATATCACTGTGGCTGCTGTGAGCATTATGTGTGATAAACACGTAAAGTGCTTAGAACAGTGTGTAGTGCGTATCTAAATTCCTTTGTCTGTCTTTGAAGGCTAGTTAGAACTTGATGTTACCTGTTTTATCCAAGAGTATTTTCTAACCTAGTATGGTGTTCATATTTCACTTTGGCAAAGTCTAGCGTCTTCCCTCCATTTGTCTTACCCTGTCCTGCGAGTTCCTGAAATGTTCTCCATGGTGCTCCAGTTACCTAACTATCTGTGAGGGTGCAGGTCAAGCCTCATATCCTACCCTTTTCTAACTTGCCAAGTAAAGACAGGTCCCTGAACTCTCAAAACCCATACAGTAAAACCTGGGAAAGCCAGAACCTGCGTTAAGGTGGAAACCTGTCAGAGAAGGAAAATGCAAATATTTCCCACTAATAGGAGAGAGAGCAGAATGGTTAAGACTGCACCTTGTCAAAGGTGGAAAACTTTCAAGACCCAGAAAAATAAGGCGGTCCCATCAGGTTACGGCTCTCACAGGTTTCACTCACTGTATTATGAAACTAGTCTGCAGACTTTCTGAGTGTAAACACAGAGATTATACTTTTTGGTATTCCCAAACATTCTTTATCACATACAGAGCAAAAAGGAGGTATCTGGTCAGCACATGCTGATCATAAAATTGTGCTTGTTAATCTGTTTGCAAAAAGAGAAATTTATAAATGATATATAATGGGATAATTGAGGATAGACTTATGCTGTATATAATTTCAGTTATTAAAAATAACCATAAGTTTTCTCACATTTTATATTCCCTGAACCTGTTGTTTGACTAAAATAGGATTATCTTAAGGCAGAATTTCATAGAGATGGCCAACAGTTTGTATTTACTGCTTAGTAGACTTTGGTTGTGAGGAAACCATACATTTCATTGGTCTAAGAATGGTGGTAACTAACATTATATAGTGCTTGGTATGTGCCACATAGTATCTGACCTGTTGTTGTTAGTTCCCATTGGGTCAATTACCAACACCTAATCTTGTCTGAGAAGTCTTTTTAAAAAAACTAAACAAAACGTAATAACGACTTGGGAGATTACTAATTTAATTATGAAATTTTGAAAACATTCTTATTAATGAAAAATTTTAGTTTAGAGAGTTTTGTGTTTAATACAAATAGTGCTTCTAGATAACTCACCAAGCTGTATCTGGCTCTTGAAGATATTGACTGATAGTAGTCACTGCAGATGGGACAGTGAACACTCTTTGACAGCATGGAATACTGAACAGAAATTCTAGGACTTGGCTGCCACACTAAAATCTTCTGCAAGCTCTTCTGGCTGTTCAGAGTGAGAGGTGAAGAAAATAGTAGCACCCTGTCTTTATTTTGCACTTGCTGTTTAGTTTCTAAATTTGGTTCTGTATTTTCCTTTAATGTTTCATTCTGACATAATATACTTTAAAATGGAGTTTTCTTGTGGATAAACATTTTATGATGCCGTTTTTTTTCTCAAGGTCTAGGCGACAATGTGGCTGTGTTTTATTTACTTGAATCATTTGTGATGTAAACCAGACTCAAACCTATTTCTGAAATAGTGTTAATTATAGAAATGAAAGTGGCAGATAACTTTTTGATTTGTCTACACGTTTCAGAGTTTGTCCTGTGGTGCATTCCTGAGGCCATGTAGGAGTAATCACACAACATCTTCCAATATCTGTAGATATTTTGTACCTGCCCATTGTAAACTATATTTAATTAAATGAATGCACAGTAACGTGGTTGTCAGGCAGAATAGCATTTAGAACACAGGTAGCTAGTATCTGGCAGTGAGGTTAAAGATAATGGACTATAGATTCAAATATACATAATTAATTGGATATTAAATCACTCCTTTAATTATTATAGATTTTACATATGGGTATTTATCAAACAAAAAACTTGTATATCAGGTTAGATTCCCAGCTGTTATCATTTTTGAGTGGGCAAAATGCAAGGAACGTGGCAATAGCAAAGAAGCAGTGTTCTGTGACTTGAGCTCCCACCCGTGTAATTACTGATTCCAGTCTGCAGAAGACCTTCTGTCTGTAGATATTCTAGAACCCCAGAATGGATCTCAACCTTTCCCATTTCTTATCTCCTTCGTGGCAGACGAGGAGTATGGTGGTGGACAGGGGGACCCTGACCTCACCATAAATATCAGGATTAAAAAAAAAATCTGAATCCCATAGGATGGAAATGTTTGTTAGCTGTTTCTGAGCCTTATAGCTTTGTTTTGTATTTCATTTACAAATGGTCTACTTTGATGGTATTTAAGTAGATTATTCTTAGAACTTCAGAGGCATGACTTAGTTATATTAGGTCAATGCGTTTAACAAAGGGGTACAATCTCAAGGTGCTTTATTTTATTTACATTTTGGGAACATTAGTACTAGAGGCTAAAAATCAACAAAAAAGTCAAGCTTATTTGATTTCCTTTTAATCAAATTTATTTAAATCGTATTTAAAACTGTATATAAGGCCAATATTCAGGAAATCATAACTTAATGATTTTTCTATTTAAATATGTATTATTATGATGCCAATGAAAAATATTTTAATAATTTATTGGTAAATGGAGGTTTGTTTAACAATTTATAAATTATACATTTCAATGCAATAATTTACATGATTTGAATAATTTTCAAATTTTATGGATACATCGTAGATTAATTCAGAAAACTAAATGTTGGTTTAGTTATTTTTACTTATTATAACTAATGTAAGAAATTAGTACATAGTTCAAAACACAAATCTATTTATTCCATTTGCCACTTAAAATCTTTCTACAGTTCCCATTTCCTTCAAGGTGAAGTCTAACGTCTAGCACAGAAACCACAGTCTTGTGCAGTTATTTGCTTGCTAGGAGGTGGGAACACAGGAACAACAGCATGTACTAAATGACAGACTGATTAATACTATTTTTTGAAGGTGCTGGTGGAGCGAAGTAATGGTCTTATCAAGTGTGTTATTTCCAGTGGTATAAATATGTAGTTTACAAGTTAAAACCAAGGTTTTTTTAAAGAATGATTTGTATTCGTTTTCAAATGTGTAACGTGATTTTTAAAAATACTGTATTTTGATTATCTACTGAGAAAAGTAGTCCCTGTCGTGAAGTCTATGCTTATGTATAAACTTTCGGAAGAGGTAAATGCATAGATCGTCTGACAACTCTGTGTGTATTGATGACACCACAAGGTCATAGTCTTCAGCCTTCTAGCACTTGGTGTTGCTGAACAAAGCTTCTGTTTGTACCCAGTCTGCTCTTTCTCCCATTCCTGCTAGAGGTTATGCCACCAAACATCTAACTAGGCTCTCTGTGTCAACATACCCCTGTCACATTGAGGGCGCCCGTTTCTCCTCTCTGACTGAGAATATACAAGTCTTAGGAGAGGGACACGCGTTCTCTGCCTTGTACCAGTATTCACTTGTATCCCACACATTTCACACAGCCTGCCCTCCTTTCACGCTAGAAGGATCCCTCCACTTCAGAAAAGGTATTCTTATTCAGTCAGCTTCTCTCTTTCTCCTCTCATCCCTTTCTCTCCGCTAACTCCTTTACAAGTTTTTCCCCTTACTTAGCAAAACCCTTCCCTGGCCCAATGCCAGCCTAAACCTGCTGCTCCAATTCTCCCTCTGGAAAGAAGGTGTCTGTATTCCTTACACCCATTTCTTGTTCGTCCCCTGTAGTCTGTAGCTGAAATTGCTTTCGTCAGTTCACCAATGAACTTTGATTTGCCAAATCCAATGGACACTTGTTTCAGGCCCTGGAATATTTCCAGTGCCACATATTGCCACACAGTAACTATTAGTTAAATGAATGACATTTTTCACTTATTATTGTATCTTATTTCTCTTCCTCTTATGTGATTTCCCCTTCTCTAGGCTCTTTAACAGACTCTTCGGCCTGCCTCTTAAATTTATTTGTATTCTCCAAGGTTCTCTTCTTAGACCACTTTATCTCTCCCTCTAACATGATTTTCTCTTCTCTGAGTAGACACCCCACTTACAAGCATGCCTCCAAAAGAATACATACAGTAGATCTCTCACCTCAGTCCCGACCTTTATTAAGAGACTTACATCTATTTGTGAGTTCCATAAACACCTCAAATTCAATATATCTAGTTTGAACTCATGATCAGCTCCATAAAGCTTGGTCCTTTTTTGTCATTACCAATAAGTGACAGCTGTGTATGTGACATCACCAGATACACATACACTGGAACCAGAAATCTAGGAAGAAATCATTAAATCTTGCCACATTTAGTATTTCAATTTTGAGGTCTTTCTTTCCTCTTTATTCCTGTATTTTAGGACCTTTGTTTAATACCACGTAAGTTTTCACCTGGAATGGCCTTTGCTTAGACTCACTGCCTGCCTCTCTAGCTTTGGCTATGTTTTGTTATTTTTATTTTCTCTTTCATTTTTTAACCTAAAGAAAACGTTTTACAGTCTGGCTGGGATGCATGAAATTTTGTTCCTGGAGCAAAGTGAAAACGCTTGCCTATGAACCCCTGGGAGGACAGGTTTTTTCAGAGCCTCAAAAAGTGATTGACACATTGCTTTATAAATATTAATATTTTATGTATAATTATTGTACTGGTAAAGATTAGTTTTAGCTGTATGTTAAGATCACACTTTATTTCTTTACCCAATATAAGAGGGGACTCCACACTGCAATTGGTGACCTAGGCCCCTGTCGTGCTTCTGCTCTGCCATCCTTAATGCATGGTGCCCATATGATGTTGTTATTAGCTACTGTCTAGTTAGCCCCCGTCATGGCGACGAAACAGAATGTTTCCTGGTTCTGCTCCATTCTCATCATCAGTTGTGGATCCAACCTTTGTGATTCATAGGGTCTTCATTGGCTGATTTTTCAGAAGCAGATTGCCAGGCCTTTCTTCCTTGTCCATTGTAGTCTGGAAGCTCTCCTAAAACATGCTCAACATCATACCAACACACAAGCCATGGTTAACATGCTCAGCTGCTAACCAAAAAGTTGGAGGTTTGTGTCCACTCAGAGGCACCCTGGAAGGAAGGCCTGGTGATCTACTTCTGAAAACTCTATGGAGTACAGTTTTACTCTGACACACACATGGGTTCACTATGAGTCTGAATCGACTCGAAGGTCCACGCATTCCCTCCATTTAAACTCACTGGCCAAAACAGCTACATAGCCACATTGAACTGGAAAGCAGGCTAGGAAATGAAGGCTTTTCGCTGGGCAGCAGTATGACTAGCTATAAATTTGAGGAAGGGGAGAATATAGGTCTTTGGGTAGACAACTAGCTGCTGGGGTATAAAAATTTTTTAAAGTTATAAATAGCAATATATTATAATGAGTAAGAGCAACAACTCTAGGTTCAGTAGAACTCTGAGCTAAGATAAACCAGGGTATCTGTTTCATACCTGCCCCTTAGTTGTGGGACATTGAGCAAATTACTAAATCTCTTTTTGACACTCATTTTCTTTTTACGTAAAATGGGAATGAGCAAGCCTAGCTCTAACTCGTGGATGATTGTAGGGAATAAAGCGAATAATGATAATTCACATAAAATAGTACATGCCATCTAAGTTCTCAATAAATAGTTGCCTATTCTTATATTTTTAAAAAGATATTTGTCAAGCTTTTTAGAGAATAATGCCAACTTTATTTATTAATTTGCCTAACTTTTAAATATTATATCAATTTAAATCTCTTTCCACCTCATTTTTTCATTAAAATTCCTCTCACACCTGAGCAAGAATTCCAGCAGAAATAAAACATATACAATATTTTTATGGGAAAAATAACTAAAGAAATATCAAAAAGAAAGAGAATAGTTTTGATATGGTAAACAAATTTCTCAGTTTTTCTTTGTATTGTCATCACATTTATCATTTTTCTAAGCTTACATTGTAACCTGGGAAATTCTTGAAAAACAATGAATATGTTCAAATGTAGCATTAAAATGTAGCACTAGCCTAGAGAAATCAGAGCCGTCACACGAATAGACATATCCACACCCATGTTCATTGCAGCATTGTTCACAATAGCAAAAAGTTGAAAACAACCTAGGTGCCTATCAATGGACCAGTGGATAAACAGATTATGGTATATCCACACAATGGAATACTACGCAACGATAAAGAACAACAATGAAGCTGTGAAACATCTTGTAACATGGAGGAAGCTGGAGGTCATTATGCTGAGTGAATTTAGTCAGTCACAGAGGGACAAATATTGTATAAGACCACTATTATAAGAACTCAAGACAAGGTTTAAACACAGAATAAAACATTCTTTGATGGTTACGAGGGTAGGGAGGGAGGGTGAGGGTTATTCACTAACTAGATAGTAGATAAGAATCATCTTAGGTGAAGGGAGGGACAGCACACACTACAGGGGAAGCCAGCACAACTGGACTAAACCAAAGCTAAGAAGTTTCCTGAATACGATCAAACACTTTGAGGGACAGAGTAGCAGGAGTAGGGGTCTGGGGACCATGCTTTCAGGGGACATCTAGGTCAACTGGCATAACAAAGCTTATTAAGAAAATGTTCTGCATCCTACTATGGTGAGTGGCATCTGGGGTCTTAAAAGCTTGCAAGCAGCCATCTAAGATGCATCAGTTCGTCCCAACAACCTGGAGTAATGGAAAATGAAGAAATCCAAAGATACAAGGAAAGTATTAGCCAAGAGACAGAAAGGGCCACATAAACCAGAGACTTCATCAGCCTGAGACCAGGAGAACTAGATGGTGCCCAGCCACCACCAGTGACCACCCTGGCAAGGAACACAACAGAGAGTCCTGGATGGAGCAGGAGAAAGGTGGGGTACAGAACTCAAATTCTAGTGAGAAGACCAGACTTAATAGTCTGAGACTGGAAGTACCCTGGAAAGCAGGGCCCCTGGATTCTCTATCAGCCCAGAACTAAAACAATTTCTGAGGCCAATTCTTCAGACAGGGATTCGAATGGACTGTGGGACATAAAGTGATACTTGTGAGGAGTGTGCCTCTTAGCTCAAGTAGATGCAAGACTAAATGGGCAGCTTCTGTCCAGAGGTGAGATGGGAAGGCAGAGAGGGTTAGGAGCTGGTTGAATGGGCATGGGAAATTGGGTGGAAAGGAGGAGTGTGCTGTCACAGTATGGGGAGAGCAATTAAGGTCACATAACAATCTATGTACAAATTTTTGTACGGGGAAAAAAAATGTAGCATTAAAATTTAGGTAATTCCATTTTAGATGAGGAAAAAGGCAATACCCACACAAATCCCCCTCAAAACTTTTCTTTGTTTCCTTTAATTGCCCCGAATGTTTTCTCAATCATCCTGGTAGAAGAGTTTCAGAGGCTTACTAGGGTTGGGAGGGTGGGTGTAGGAAACTAATAGGGGGTCGCATTTCCTTGGAAGGGTCCACAAAGACTTTGTGAAAGAGCTGTACTTTGATTCCAGTCTTGAATGATGAGCAGGATTTGAATAGTTGGATATGAAGTAAATGTCATGTTAGGAAAGGCAAAAGCCAATACCATGAAAAGAAGCAGGGAGAAAATATACTCGGGGCATGAAAATAAAGGTTTGAATTTAGGAGAATGTGTTTGACTTATTAATCAAAGGTATTGCAGAAGATGAGTATTTATGTTCAACTAATCACTTTATATTTTATTTAGACAAATATTTCATTTTAAGGATTCCCAGTTTGGTAGTCTATGGCATAAGTGCTGAACTTTGATTCGTTCTGTAGCTTCTAAATGACCCTCACAACTAATTTGCATGGCAGTATGAGTCTCTATGGGGTTATTAAAGTTTAAATGTTAAAGAGCTCTTAGGACAGGGCTACAAATCAAACAATATATCTTAAGTTTTATAGAACCTCTTTTTTTTTAAATAAAACTGTGATTTGTATAAATTAATTTCTTGCTACCTTACACACACACACAGATACACATTTTAAAAATGATTGATAATTTATATTTCTACTTGCTAGATAATTTGTGAATTTCTTTTTACTGTTTCCATAATGTGTGAGCCTTTCTCTTGAAGCCTATAGTCATTATTCATATTGTATGAAAACAATTTTGTACTTCTTTTTCTTAAAAAACCTTTATATTACTAAGCACCAGAGAAGAAAGTCAGATTTTTCCTGTGATGCTAAAATTTCTTCCAGATCACATACTGATGTACCCTTTCCTTTTTTCTTTGAGGCCCTTCTTAAATGATCAAATGTAGACTTTTAAGAATATATGGCCAGCGCTTTAATCTGAGCTACTTTGTCCAAATTTATGCTATTCAGATAGCATGCATCTTGAGTATTCAGCTTTGTGTATGAGCATGTAATAATTTTTTTACCTTTAGGTTTGACTGAAATGAAAAGTAAGTTCTATATATATTGCATGGGCTCATAAGACCTGCTTGAATTTGAAATACTCCTATTTATTGTAAAACATATTGCAGCTTTGTTTCTAAGTATGTATACTTTTTTTGTAATTAATAACACTTTGTTATTTTCCTTGATATTACATAAGCATTTCTTTTGAAAATTGAGTTTTTATAAAATGGTTCATGCTTTATATGTTTGGCTTTTTTTTTCCTTTTTAAAAATGTTTCTAAAGATGCAAAGCTGAACTATTATAAGCACTGTATCACCACCTTTCATTTGAGATCTGGTCAATATTTGTATAAAGGGTAACAATTATCTTTCAGATTAAATAAATTATTAGTAGGACTTTGAAGGTGATATTTAGCAAGCTTTGTGAGTATTAGGGTGGAAAATACATATAGTCTGTATTTTTAAAAAAGGCATATTAGTTATAGAAGAAGTTGCAAAGAAACTTAGGTTTTAAGGAAATGAAATTTATCTTGATGTCCTAAGCACCCATTTAAAATTCTGTTTTTATAAATGGTGATCATTCTTAACTAAATTTTGCTTTCAAAATTTTGGATAAAACTTCATGTTACGTGGGTTTTTGTAATGTGAACTTAGTGCCATATTTGGGCTTGTTTTTGTGATTTTCTTCCACTATATTTAGAATACAGTCTTGAAGAGGAGACTTTTGGCCCTCAAGGGCCATCATGGTCACCCCCTAGTTATTCATCACTGTCTGTGGAGTCTGACTGATGTAGCTGTACGTGAATCAACTTTTCTATCTTCAGGCAGGATTTTTTGAAATGTTTCAATAAAAAAAGAAGAGTTACAGTTGGATCACTTGTGAGAAAGAATATCTTTACTTTGTTATGCTATTTGCAGGGTGATGATTATGGAATTACTGCTGTAATAGAAACTGTCAACTTCAAGTTATCAGTGCAAGTTTTTGTGTAGTAGCGTTCTTAACTTTTATTTCTTCCCAGTTGTCTTGCTCATTTCATTATACCTTAGAGAATGCAGAATTGGGTTAAAAGAAAAGATTTAATGCTCTGTCATTTAATTTGACTTCTCTCGAGTATATGAGTAAACTTAAAATTGTTGATTACAATGAGGCTTTTGCATTATTTTGTGGATTTGATATTGCTTTGGCAAAAAAAAAAAAAATCCTCCATTAGTACAGGAAATTGATAATAGTTCTAGCATTACTGAAAAGTCTTGCATTGAATTCTGACCTCTGGAATCTTTTTCCTTAAAATTGAAATGATTGTTTGTTAGTTGCTGTCGAGTCAGTTTCTACTCCTGACAATACCGTGTGTGCAGAGTAGAACTGCTCCATAGGGTTTTTAAGGGGTAAGCTTTCAGAAGCAGATCACCAGGCCTGTCTTGTGAAGCACCACTAGGTGGGTTCGAACTGCCAACCTTTTGGCTAGTAGTTGAGCACATAAACATTTGTGCCATCCAGGAACTCCTTAAAGCTGAGGTTATACAAAGAAGGTTAACATGACTCAGAGTTAGGGATTTCTCATGTCAGCACTGGAAGGTGTCTTGTGGTGGGCTCTTGAAGAGCAATTATGGAGCAGTGAAAATAGCCTTAGACGTGGAGCTGAATGCCCTGTGTTTTTAAGGAGACACCTTTGCTTACTTTGTGTTACAGGCGCTTATCTGTAAGTAATGATGGTTTTTTTGGGGATCAGTTTATGTCAGATGATCCATGTGCATTATCTTATTTACTCCTCATAGTAAAAGCCTGAATGAGGCGTTATTATCCCCATTTTATAGATAAGGAAAACAAGGCTTAGAGAAGTTAAGCAGTTTGCTCAAGATCACACAGCCAGTAAATACAGAGCTGCAATTCATACTCAGGGACTGTCTGACTCAAATATCTGGCTGTTCACCACTCTGCATTCTGTTCAGTGTTAAAAGTACCACGTGCTATTGTGAGGATTAAATAAGCTAATATGTACATCCTTTGTAAAGTAAGCTGTTAGTCTTGGTATGGTAAAAATATGGACATATTTGGAACTTGGAACTGTTGTTAATCCCTTCTGCTATTTTAAGGCTTTACATTTCCTTCTTAATTTTATACGTAAATATTTTACACCATCAGGATTGTTACTATTTTGTCAATGTCATGTTCCTTGATTCATGAAGTACTATGTTACTTTTCAAAACCTTTACTAAAACAGCAACTGTTTTTTTTTTTTCTTCTTATATTCCTTGGATTTTTGTTCTGAAAAAATTAATAGTTTCACCCTAGAATTTTCTTTAGATTCTTTTAGGATTTTCTGAACTCCAGATTTAATAACTGGTTGTATTATTCACACTGAAGGATACAGTCTTTACCATTCCAGTATTAAAAACCATAATTCGAGGTAAACACATAAATAAGGATTGATTGCTTCAGTAAGGATACTGAATAGGTAAAAAAAAAAAAAATTTAAACAAATTAGTTTATTACCTATATACACTAGCTATTTTGAGTGTTGGTACATTACTGAAATACTTTAAGGCCTTCCTTAGTTTGTATGCATCGTTGAAATACCCTAAGGTCTGACTCTAGAATGTATGAAAAGACATTTTGAATTGCAAGAGGAAAACAAATGAATGCTTACTCATGTTCTAACACTTTTCTGTAATTTCCCTCAATTTCTGAGGTTGTCCTCTGGTACCTTTTATACAGGTTGGGAATAGATTTTAAGTACTCTTGATTCCAAGTAATTTGTTTAATTGTCTTAATGCTATCTTTATAATGATTTTAAGCTGTGGCTCTCTCTCTGAGCCAGTGTCCGGAGGCTGGATAATTGACATTGAGTCACTGAGGTCTGCTTTCTCTTATTGACTCCGTGGCAGCCTCAATGATCTTAGAAGGGCGCTTTTAAAATCTTTAACCTCTAGTAGCTTTTGAAGGCAAAGTTCTAGAACACAGTATTGGGACTTAAGAAAAATGATAATTTCGATTAAACTCAATGTAAATCTTTGCAGACAAAGCCCCCAGTTCTAAGCTATAATTTAAATACCCTTTAAAAAGTATAAATTTTTTTTTCAAAGTTATTTTTTTAAACTCATGAGCAATACAGTATGAAAAACCCCTCTAAATATCACATATTTAGTGATGGTTACAAGTGTGTTTCAAATATAAATTTATAAATTCTATCTTTTGAATAAAGTATGTGAAATTATTCTCCTTGATATTCAGATGGAAGATTAGAAGAAATCTGCCCTTCGTCTTTCATAAATACTATAAATTGTTCTTTAAATTATATTTAATATTTATCTTTTATTAAAAATTTCAAGTGCTTCACATAGTCCATGTGCAACATTCATGAGTAAAAGATGATCATTTTTTCCACAATTACTTACATAATACTTTTTTGTCACATAAAACTTAACTTTGGATGTGAAGGAATAAGAGTTAATCTCTGCTCCTAAGAAGTTTATAGGGAAAAACTTTCCATTTGATACAACACAAAGGTAATATAAGTCCACACAGGCTTTGAGAGATTTCTATGATATGACTTCATTTATGGGAAATCCAACTAATTATGTTGCCTATGGGGTCCCCCAGGCCCACTTCACATGAGCCTGGACTATATGTAGAAATGTCCTATCGGAATTTTAGTAGCCATAAACCAGACTGCCTAGGCCAGCATTGAGCTGTTTTGTAAAAGGTATCCCTGACTACAGTCTCTCAGCTCTCTGGTTTGTCTGTCTGGAGCTTTACTCTTCCTCTCACTTCTGAGACTCTCCCTTGAGTCCTGAGCTCCTTGCTGAATGCTCCTGAGTCTGCTTTTCTAGTTTATCTGGGCCATTCTTCTATAATTTGCCTGTTTGCCTGAATTTTTACTTTTTTTCCTCCAGATTCCTTTGTGGAGGATAGTTCTTCTGTCTGGACTTTCCATCCCTATTTTCCGCTTTTTTACCTGTACGTCAAAGGCTGTGAATTCTTACTATGCAACCTCCTTTATGTTACGTGCTACCTATGCCCAATTTTCTTTTAAAAACAAATACCATGTATCTGTCTCCTGGGCTTAATGCAGTATGTTACACAAAATAGGTATTTAGAAAATACAAATTGAATTAAAGTTCTTGGCTACTTTTCCAATGAATCTGTGTGAGTGGAATTCCTGGGTGAACAGCCAGCAAGTGCCCTGTATCAAGGTGCTCAGCTGATTGATCTTCCAAGGTAGTTGAATCGTACAAAGTCCATGTTCCACCTGTGTTCAGCTGAGTAGTGAAAATGGATTTTCACTCCAAAATACCAAATGAAGAGAACTACAGTGTCAGGAAACTTGTCATGATAACAAAACATACAGAATTCTTAGAGACTGTTCCTGAGAATATATATATGTTTTTAATTTTATTGTGTTTTGGGTGAAAGTTTACAGGACAAATTATTTTCTCTTTCAAAAATTTATACACAGATTTTTTTTGTGACATTGGTTGCAGTCCTGGCAAAGTGTCAGCACTCTCCCCTTTCCCTTTCCACCCTAGGTTCTGTATATCCATTTGTTCAGTTTTCCTGTCCTTTCCTGCCTTCGCTTTTGAGCAGGTGTTGCCCATTTGGCCTCATATACTTGATTGAACTAAGAAGCACGTTCCTCCCATGTCTTATTGTTTGTTTTATAGTCTGTCTAATCTTTGACTGAAAGGTAGACTTTGGGAGTGGCTTCAGTTCTGAGTGAGAGGGTTTCTGGGGGCCATAGTCTCGGGGGTTTCTCCAGTATCTGTCAGGCCAGTACGTCTGATCTTTTTTGTGTGAATTTGAATTTTGTTCTACATTTTTCTCCAGTTCTGTCTGGGACTCTCTATTGTGAGCCCTGTCAGAGTGGTTGGTGGTGATAGCTGGGCACCATCTAGTTTTTCTGGCCTCAGACTGATGGAGGCTGTGGTTCATGTGGTCCATTGGTCCTTTGGGCTAATATTTTCCTTGTGTCTTTGGTTTTCTTCATTTTCCTTTGCTTCAAACGTGATGGGACCAATAGATGTATCCTAGATGGCCTCTTGCAAGCTTTTAAGACCTCAGATGCTACTCACCAAAGTAGAATACAGAATGTTTTCTTTATGAACTATGTTATGCCAATTGACCGAGAAGTTCCCTGAGACCATGGTCCCCAGCCCTCAGCCCCAGTAACTCGGTTCCTCAAGGTGTTTGGATATGTCTAGGAAGCTTCTGTGACTTTGCCTTGGTTAAGTTGTGCTGACTTCCCCATATTGTGTGTTGTCTTTCCCTTCACCAAAGTTAACACTTATCTACTGTCTAGTTGGAGCCCTGATAGCACAGTGGTTAAGAGCTTGGCTGCTAAGCAAAAGGTTGGCAGTTCAAATCTACCAGCCACTCTTTGGAAGACTCTGTGGGGCAGTTCTCCTCTGTCCTATAGGGTTGCAATGAGTTGGAATTGACTCGATGGCAATGGATTTTTTACTGTCTAGTTAGCAATTTCCCCTTTCCACCCCTCCCCTCTGTTGTAACCATCAAAGATTGTTTTTTTCTGTGTGTAAACCTTTTCTTGGTTTTTTGTAATAGTGGTCTCATACAATATTTGCCCTTTTGTGATTGACTTATTTCACTCAGCATAATGCCCTCCAGATTCATCCATGTTGTGAGGTATTTTGAAGATTCATCACTGTTCTTTATTGTTGCGTATTATTATTCCATTGTGTTTATGTATCACAATTTGTTTATCCATTCATCTGTTGGTTTTTTTTTTGAAAATATTAATAAAATCTCCTTAAAGTGAGAAGATTCAAAATATTCTTCTGGTACAGTATACATTGAGACTTCTTACTATTTCAAACAAACTATTCTTAGTGAATTAAAAAAAAAAAAGATTCTGAGAAGTAAAAAAATGGCACATTCAAAACTTTCCTGCATAAATGATGTGTTTTCAAAAAAGCCCGGGTGAATGAAATGAAATGTCAATATTTCATTGCTTTCTGTTGTCTATGAATTCAGTTCCTTAAGTGGGGAAATTGTTTCGTATTTAAAAATTATTTCAATATGAACAGGTAATTAAATGCATCAGCAGCAGGTGCTCACTTACCTTCAAATTGTGTACCTATATTATTCCTCATTATTAGCTGATTATCAAATTCAGATCATCTGTGGTGTGAAGTCCTATGAATTGTTCGTTAAAATTCCTGAAATTGTATCAATGTGGCTCCTGTTAGATATATTCTTTTATGATATGGTTACAGAAATTTCCAGGAGCCCTGGTGGCACAATGGTTAAGCATTTGGCTGCTAACCAAAGAGTTGGTGGTTTGAACTCACCCGGTGGCTCCATGAGAGAATGACCTGGCTATCTGTTCCCGCAAAGATTACAGCCTAGAAAACCCTATGGGGCAGTTCTCCTCTCACACGTGGGGTAACTGTGAGTAAAAAAACTGATGCCACAGTACCTAAAAACAACGACAGGAATTTCCATAGAAGTTCTCTGGAGACTTTTTTTTTTCCCATGTAGGGTCAATCTCTGAGCCATACACATCCTGTTCATAGCAAGACAGGGCAAATTATAGTTTGGGAGTTAGGCATGGAGTTTCTCTGGAGATTGACTGCTTATAGTGAGAACTGGCACCTTAGCAGGTTGTGTAGCCTCAGAAGATTCTTGGAGTCAGTCAGTAGCAAACAGTCCTCAGCATAACAGTTTCATTTTATCAGCTTTGCTCCCCTTTTGATTTTACTGTTAGAAACCCAAGTTTTACCCTCAGGCTTTCATGAGTTTAAATTTATAGAAGAATGTATGTGAGAGATTTGGGGTCCTGATCTCAGCCATAGTCTCTCACTCCTCCCAATTTCAGAGAAGCTTCCTAGTTTCCCACCGTCAAAAGGAATTGTTTTCTGATCTTTTTTTTAAAACATAAAACATAGTCAGATGAATTAAATATTTGTGCTTGATTCTAAGACTTTCAGAACTCTAATTTACTGTTTGTGTTCTTTGATAGTCATGAGTGGCCTACTTTTTAGAAAAAAACAGGATCATTATGAGAGGATATAAAAGAAAGAAGAAAATAATATTGTTTTCTGAAAGTTATAATAGTAGATGATTTTCTCAGAATAAAAATTCTTGGCATATAGTAGACACTCAATATTTATTTGCGGAGTGAACAAACACAGTTTTAATGTAAGCTAGACTTTGAAAGTGATCTAATCCACTCCATTAATCAGACCAAAGCTAACATTTATTGAATTCTCAGTGTTGGGTACTTCCAAACACTATGACTCTTTTACAGATGAGGAAATTGAAGCAGAGAGGTTCAGTAACTCAGCTAAGATGACAAAACTCATAAAGGCAGATCCAGAGTGAGATAGGTTTATCAACTTATTAATTCGTAATTACCTATCAGATATCTCCTATGTGCTAGGACTGTGTTTCTAAGTGAATCTATCTCCTGTAGACATTTTGGGCAAGATTGTCTACTGTAAGGAAGCCTTTCACTGGGATGCTGTCTGTAGAATGATGTGATTTATGTTGATTGCATCATTTATTAATGTTTTTTTGCATGTGATTTAAATGCTCTTAAACTTGCAGTACTCTTTAAAACACAGGGTTAATAAAAATTAAATCAACCAATTTCTCATTTGACACCATGATCTTAAACATTTTTGTTTTAAAATCTATTAAAATGTTCTATTTTGTGAAGCCCAAGTTCTCTCCTGATTTTAGGGTAGGTATGTGGAAGTGAGTGTTCTGATAAAATCTTATCGTAAATTTGAACTAGATATAAAACAAATTTTATTTTGCTTTGGGATTATGGGAGTTTCATTGCACCAAATCTGGCAATCAGATCACTTTGTCAGTTTAATTTAGGTATTAATTTGGTTGATTCTTAATCTGATACCATTAAGATGCCAAATGTTGTTGTGGTCTCATTTTCAACTTAATATTGACCACACAGCCATACTGGTTTTAGGCTGCTCATTTATTCTTTGTCTCTCTTGTTTATGTTTTTTAACTGAAAAAACATATTTTATACTGTTAAAACAAAAATCATATTAAGCCAATAATATAAATTGATTGAAGTTTATTGACTATATGATTTGCAAATTGGGATAATATTTTGACTAGGGAGTTAAAAATGTTTGGAAGATGAGAGACTTCCCAAAATTCTTGTACTCCATCTTATCAACATTGCCATGGAAAAGGGCTGGAACAAAACTGATAAAACAGTTTGTGGTCAGGAAGGATTTCATACAGCATTATCTTGAAGAACAATTAAAATAATTACTGATTTAGCCTAAAACAGCTCCAGTCTGACCTTTGGAGTCTCTGATTCCCAAAACTGACTGAATTCTTCAGAAGAGTACAATGCGCAAGGCAAAATGGTCTTATTAGTTTATCTAGACCATTGTTTGACTCAAAGGTGACTTTTAGACACCAGTTCCTTCAAAAGGACAGCAAGGGCAGTGGCCTGAGTGGGTTACCCCAACTCCATGGACCCTAAAATCTAGATTCCAGGAGGGTTAAAACTGTTTCTCAGTAGCCAATTAAGATCTAATTGTGGTTTATACATTTTACTAGAATGGATATTAGTGATATGAATACTAACAAAGGGCTATGGAAGTCTGATTATTTTTCTTGTTTTCTAGCTTTTTAGTAAATAATCTTGGTTAGAAAAATGTTATGGATGAACATCTAGTTTATATAATTACTTTCAAAATCTGTGGCTGTCATTTTATTTAATTAAAATCCATGTGTTAAATAACACCCAAAAACTGCAAGCCTATTTAGACTCAAGATTTGCTTCTTTTTGGAAAGATGTCAGAGGGATTTAATCTTGAAATATCATATGGTGTCTGTAAGTATATTATATGCAATAGTATATTTTCTCATATTTATAGACTAGAAGCTCAAAAGTCAGAACTTTGAGGTGCTATAAAGTAGATTTTTTTTTTATAACTCAATTATATATTATCATTGGCCCTGCTTTTGAACTGGTAAGAGATAACCCAAACTTTTCTCAAACTGTTAAGTTTAAAACAAATAGCAACTCATTTTTTTTTCTCCTTTGTTGGCAGGGTGGAATTCAACTTACTCTTTCTTAGATGTGAAAGGAAGGGAAGGTCATTTTATGCCTTGTTGATAAAGGTAAGGTCATAGTAATTATTAAAGGCTTTGGGATGTTTGTTAGGCATCATTTTTGCTTTTTGACATTCTGACTTTGTGGTATGCTGAAGTCAACTGAAAGATAATATGTCTTATACAATGAATGGAATGTACAATTGTTCCTTTAATTATCAGTAAAAACACACAAGATAAGGAAATTGGTATAAATCAACATGACAAAGTGGTTGTGGATTTGTTATATAATGAGAAAGTAACTTGTGCCTTTCATTTGAAATGTTGGCTTGTACACTTAGTCTATTCATCAAACATTTACACACACGGTAATAACCTTTCCTCACGTTACTGATATCATCATGATAATATTTTTCAGGTTAATACAAACTGGATTACAAAATTATGCTGTTTTCAAGCAGTTCCAATCCATTATACTTTTTGTGCTGATAGTTCTAGTTGGCTTCACTCGTATGAGAGGGCAAATGTAAAGCATGTGGAGTGGACTTCAGAGGCCCCAGCTCTAACTGGGTTGCCATGTAGCTTGGTGATTGTTCACTCCAGACTCCTTTCTAACCAGTTTGTCCCTATGTATAAGTACTTCTTTTGTGCGCTACAATATGCAGACACTGTTCTAAATGTTTTACATATATTCAGTTTATTCCTCACAACAGCTCTGAGATTATTAATATTCCCACTTTATAGAAGCATAGAGAGGTTAAGAAACTTGCTTAAGATTACATGGCTAATAAGTGGCAGAACTAGAATTAAATTGAGACCTCATGATCTTTACTGTTCTACTATACTAAGAACCTGTAACATATTCGATCAGTTTCCCTGTAGCAGACCCTTTATTATCAAACACCAGCTCACAGTTTCAGCTTTCTACCTTTATGTAAACTTTATGTAAACTTCTGTATTTCAAAAATGTCTCTGAATTCTTGGCCACCTAGTGTGTTTTCAGTCAAAAACAAACAAAACAAACAACAACAAAAAAAAAGAAAAAAGAGAGAGAAAGGGAGAAGACAGAAGTACTACCTTTACAAATGAAAGAAGGGCCATCACTACTTACCCTATGGATATTAAAAAGATAATAAAGGAATGTTATAAAAAACTCTGTGCCCACAAATTTGACAGATGAAATGGACACATTCCTTGAAAGAAACAATCTACTAAAACTCTTACACAAGGAGAAATAAGATAATCTGAGCAGGCGTACATCTATAAAAGAAATTGAGTAAAAAGTTAATAACTTTCAAAAACAGAAAGCACCAGACCCGGATGATTTCACTGGTGAATTCTACAAAACGTTTAAAGAAGAAATAGTACCAAATCCCTACAATCTCTTCTGGAAAACAGAAGCTGGGGGACCACTTCCTGACTCATTAGGTCGGCAATACCCTAATACCAAAGGCAGACAATGACATTTAAGAAAGGAAAATGACAGGCCATAATTTATCATGAACATAGATGGAAAAATCCTAACCAAAATATTAGAATATTGACTCCAGCAATATTATGTTGAAAATCAATTAATGTAATCCATCTCATCAACAGACTAAAGAAGAAAAATAACCCGTATGATCATATCAGTAAATATAGAAAAAAAATTGACAAAATCAAATGCCCATTCATGATGAAAATTTTCTGAAAACTAGGAATAGAGGAGAACTTCCTCAACTTGATAAAGAACATCTTCAAATAACTGCAGCTAACATCATACTTAATATTGAGAGAATAGATGTTTTCCTCCTAAGATCAGGAGTAAGACAAAGATGTCCTCTCTTACCACTCATATTCAACATTGTACTGCAAGTCCTTGGATAACGTAATTAGACAAGAAAAGGAAATAAAGGTACACAAGAAGGAAAAAATAAAACTATTTTTATTCGAAGATGATATGATTGTCTATGTAGAAAATCCTAAGAAATTGACAGAAATACTCCTGGTACTAATAGGTGATTAAAGCTAGGTTGCAGGATAAAAGTTAATATACAAAAGTCATTTGATTTCCTATATAGCATCAATGATCAGTTTGAATTTGGAATGAAAAACACAACACCATTTTCATTAGCACTAAAACAAACAATATATTTAGGTATAAATCTAACAAAATTTGTACAAGGTTTATATGAGGAAAACCACAATATTCTGATGAAAGAAATCAAAGAAGATCTAAATAAAAGGAGAGATATTCCATGTTTATGGACACGAAGAATCAATATTGTTAAGATGTCAGTTCTTTGTAATTTATCTGTAGATTCAGTACAATTTCAGTAAAAATCCCAGTAAGTTATTTTGTAGATACAAACTGATTCTAAAATTTACATAAAAAATGCAAAAGACCCAGAATAGCCAACACAATACAGAAGAAGAACAGAGTTGGAGGACTGACCCTATCCAACTTCAGGACTTATTATAGAGCTATAGTGATCAAGACGGTGTAGTATTGGTAAAATAATAGACAAATAGATCAATGGAACAGAATAGAGACCCAGAAATTAGACCCACACAAATATAGTCAACTGATCTTTGACAAAGGAGCAAAGGCAATTCAATGGAGAAAATATAGTCTTATGAACAAATGGTGCTAGAACAGCTGGACATCCACATGCAAAACAATGAGTCTAGACGCAGAACTTACATTTTTCACAAAAATTAACTCAAAATGGATAATAGACCTAAACGTAAGAAGCAAAACAAAACAACTTCTCAAAGATCACATCGGTGTCCTTGGGTTTGGCAATGACTTTTTAGATACAATGACTTTAATGATCCATGAAAGAAAACAATAAAAAATTGGACTTCTGTAAACTAAAAACTTACGCTCTGCCAAAGACACTGCTAAGGGAATGAAAAGACAAGGTGCTATTTGCAAAACACAGATCTGATAAAGAACTTGTTTGTACCCAAGATGTACAAAGAACTCTTAAAATTCAAAAATAAGAAAACAAACAACTCAATTAGAAAATGGGCAAAAGATCTGGACAGACACCTGAGCAAAGAAGATACATGGATAGCAAATAAGCATTATGAAAAAATGCTCCCATCATATCTCATTAGGGAATTACAAATTAAAATAACAAGCTACCACTGCTCACCTGTTAAAATGGCTAAAATCCAAAACACTGACAATGCCAAATGCATATGAGGATTTGGAACATCAGGAACTGTCTCATTCATTGCTGGTGGAAATGCAAAATGGTACAGCCGCTTTGGAAGAAAGTTTGGCAGTTTCTTACAAAGCTAAACATGGGTTTATCATATGATCCAGCATTTGAGCTCCTCAGTATTTACACAGATGAGTTGAAAATGTAGGTCCATACAAAAACCTGCACACACATGTTTATAGCCACTTTATTCATAATTGCCCAAAATTGGAAGCAAGCAAGATGTCTTTAGTAGGTACATGGACAAACAAACTGTGGTACCTCTTTACAGTGGAATAATATTGAGTGATAAGAAGAAATCAACTATCAAACCACGAAAAAATATGAAGGAATCTTAAATGAATATTGTTAAGTGAAAGAAACAGGACTGAATAGGCTACATACATACTGTATGATTCCAATTGTACGACATTCTGGAAAAGGCAAAACTATAGAGATCAGAGATTTCCAGAGTTCAGTGGGAGGGAGCAGAAGGATGAACAGTTGGAGCATGGGGCATTTTTAGGGCAGAGAAGCTATTCTGTATGATACCGTGATGGTGACTGCAGTAGGACTGTACCACATAAAGAGTAAACCCTAATGTAAACTGTGGACTTTAGTTAATAATAATGTATCAATATTGGTATATCAGTGTTATACATTGAATTGTATCCTCCAAAAACATGTGTCAGCTTGGCTGAGTCATGATTCCCAGTATTGTGTGGTTGTCCATCATTTTGTGATCTGATGTGATTATCCTATGTGTTGTAAATCCTAACCTCTATGATGTTAATGAGGCAGGACTCAATCTACAGGATTAGATTGTCTCTAGAGTCAATCTCTTTTGAGATATAAAAGACAGAATCGAGTAGAGAGGAGAAGGACCTCATTACCACCAAGCACGAAGAGCCAGAAGTGGAGCGTCTCCTTTGGACTTGGGGTCCGTGCGCTGAGAATATCCTAGACCAGGAGAAGATTGATGACAAGGACCTTCCTCCAGAGCCAACAGAGAGATAAAGCCTTCCCCCAGAGTTGGCACCCTGAATTCGGACTTCTAGCCTTCTAAACTGTGAGAGAATAAATTTCTCTTTGTTAAAGCCATACACTTGTGGTATTTCTGTTACAGCAGGGCTAGATAACTATTTAGACAATGAGTTTTAACAAATGTTCTATGCTAATATAAAATGTTAATAAGAGAAGAATCTTCAGGGGTAGGGTGGGGAGAGATATATGGGGACCCTGTGTTTTCTTTTTTTTTTTTTTAAATTGTACTTTAGGTGAAGGTTTACGGAGCAAATCAGTTTCTCATTAAACAATTAATGCATATATTGTTTTGTGACATTGGTTGCCAACCCTGTGACGTGTCAACACTCTCCCCATCTCAGCCTTGGCCATTACCAGCTTTCCTGTCCCCTCTTACCTTCTCGTCCCTGCCCCTGAGTTGGTAAGTCCATTTAGTCTTGTTTTGTTTTATGGGCCTGTCTAATCTTTGACTGAAGGAATGACTTCAGTACTGAATTAAAAGGGCGTCTGGGACCCATACTCTTGGGGTTTCTCCAGTCTCTGTCAGACCAGAAAGTCTGGTCTTTCTTTTTTTTTTTTTGAGTTAAAATTTTGTTCTACATTTTTCTCCAGTTCTGTCCAGTACCCTCTATTGTGATCCCGGTCAGAGCAGTCAGTAGTGGTAGCTGGGCACCACCCTAGTTGTACTGGACTTAGTCTGATGGAGGCTGTGGTAGTTGTGGGGACCCTGTACTTTCTGTTCAGTGTTTCTGTATACCTAAAACTGCTCTAAAAAAAAAAAAAGTCTATTAAACAAAAAGAAGAAGTATAAATACTATTTCTACAGTAATACCAATGTAATGGCCATCTTTCAGTTTAATCTCCACAGTTCTGCTCATGTTATTAAAAATTTAAATTGTTGAAAGGTGAAAATAATATGAACTAAAAGAGTATAATTTCAACCTTTTGGTTAGGAATTGGTCATTTTTCTAGTTTTCTTTTTAAAAATTGCTCTGGAAATTATTTGATTCAGTATTTCATGTTTCCTGAAACATTTGCTCAGTATTACAAGATTAATGGCAAATTCTGTGAGAGGAAATCACTACAGATTTGAAAATGAAATATTTAGGTACTTGAATGAAATGGTTGTTGGAGTGAAGAAGTTCGCTTTTCACAACATGACTGCTTATAGAAGTAGGAACTGTTGGTCAGCAAACCGTCTGAGTAGAGAGCTTAGGACACCCAGGAGGTCTGAAAACCTCCACATAAGGGCTGTGCCATTTTCAAACTTGTTCAGTATTATATTTCTATTTAAAGGTTCACAGACTCCAGTAATTGTTCAGTTGATACATTTTTATCATTTTCTATAAATATAAGCTCTATCTAAATTCTAATCAGCTACTAAAGCATTCTCTCTTATTTCTATTGCTTATGTAACCAAGGATAGCATTATCTACGGTGGCAGCTACCTGAATTTATATCAAAACCAAACCAGTTGCTGTAGAGATGATTCCAACTCGTGGTGACCCCATGTGTGTCAGAGTAGAACTGTGCTCCATAGGATTTTCAGTGGCCAGTTTTTTGGAAGTAGATCACCAGACTGAGATACCTCTGGATGGAGTTGAACCTCCAAACTTTTGGTTAGCAGCAGAATGTGGTAACTGTACCACCCAGGGACTCACCTGAATTATAGCCCCACTAAAAAGAAGCAATAAGAATGCACTAAAAGCTTTCAAACCTAAATCTCTCAAGTGGCAACCAACTACACCTAAGGTAAACAAACACCTCGTGAACCAGAGACAGAACGGGTTAGGTGAATAAAAAGAACAGTGAATATGAATTTACAACTCATCCAGATTGAGATGTCAGAGAATTTATAAACTGATTTAGAGAGGTTGCTTAATTTGTTCTTGGTAGATGGTAAGTGAAATCTTAATGAAACTTAAAAAGCGAATACTAATCTTGTGCCAAGTGTTTTAATGAGATTGGGCCAGTTTGTTTTCAGTAAGAAGAAGATAAGCAATAAAAAGGGAATCATGAAAGAATTGATTGATAATTGTCCTGAGTGAACATCACAGGGTGAACTGATTCATAATAATGATGAGAAGATGGGCTTTATTTTTCTTGTATCATTTCTAATAACAAATGAGCAAACATTGGAATAATAAATACAGTGCAGAGATAATGTAACTGGCAGTATTATTACTGCTTTTTGGCGTATAAATACAACTTAATTTTTTTTTCCTCCATTAAGTGTTTTGAACTCGGAGCCCTGATGGTACAGTGGTTAAATGCTTGGCTGCTAACCAAAAGGTCAGCAGTTTGAATCCACCAGCTGTTTCTTGGAAACCCTATGGGGCAGTTCAACACTGTCCTGTAGGGTCACTATGAGTCTGAATCATCTCGATGGCAAAGGGTTTTGGTTTTAAGTGTTTTGAGGTTACATTTTCAACATACTAAAGTCTACTTGGGCCACTGTGTTATGCCACAGGACTTAAAAACCCACACTGCATCGGGTTTCAGAATCATGGACTTTCTTTCATAGGGAAAGATGGTGGAGGTGCAAGCCAGGAACAATAAGTAGGTCTTGGTCTGGCTGCTGTCTCTTCCTAAAGGATAGCATCTGGGGTCTGATGTAGGACATTAGGTGTACGAGGGTGAGGAGTTTGGAAAAGGTTTAATCCATTTTTGAGTCATGATCTCAGTTGTTGATAGGATCAGAGTTCAAGCCCTAAGGAGATGGGTCTTTTACCAGAACGTCAGACAGGGTCAGAGAATCAGTCAGATGACTGGCGTCAGAATTGGTATTTCTTGGCAGTCCGTAAACAGGAGTAGATCAGAAAACCAAGGAGAACCTCAGCCTGTGTCTCTGACCCTCACCATTCTGCAGGGAAAGGATGCCTAGAGGCTCCTTTCTCTAGGCATAAAACTTAAGGCTGCAGGATTAATCTGGAGCCCACCCACCAGTACAGAAGATACCTAACACAGTGTCTATCTGTGAAGATTTGCTTGAGCAATGGGAGTGGCTCAGCCTTTAGGTTAAATTTTAGCCATATTCACAAAATATGAGCCTGAGGAAATTCAAAACTGAAATGCTTATATGTTTTTGCAGAGTTATCAACTGTGAAATATATTCTGTTTCATTGTGTATATTATCTGTTGTTGTTGGGTGCCATAGAGTCGATTTTGACTTACGCTGACCTGATGTGACAGAGTAGAACTGCCCCTAGTGTTTTCTAGGCTGTAATATTTATGGAGGAGCCGTGGTGGTGTGGTGGTTAAGAGCTTGGCTGTCAACCAAAAGGTTGGCAGTTTCAATCTACCAGCTGCTCCTTGGAAACCCTGTGGGGCAGTTCTGCTCTGTCCTATGTAATGTTTATAAAAGCAGACCGCTGGGTGGGTTCGAACCGTCAACCTTTTGGTTAGCAACCAAATGCTTAACTATTGAGCCATCAAGGCTCCTTATATATTGTCTGTAAATATAAAATTTCACAGGACAGTTAAAACAGTATTTTTGTTAGTGAAAATAATTCATGCTTTTTGTAAAGATTTGGTAGCAAAAAGGTAAAAAAGAATTTCACTACCACAATGTTAGCATTTTTATATTTTCTTTCTGTCTTTGCGTGTGTGTGTTTAAACTGGGATCATATTGTCTGTTGTTAAATGGTCTTCTAAAATATAATTTTAATGACTGTACAGTTTTTCATTCTGTTGTTTCAGATTATATCTCTGGGGCATATTCCTGATAGTTGAGTTACTAGATCAAGGGATGTGAACATCTCTTGAAACATACTGCAAATTGTTTTTCAGAATGCTGTGATTTATATTTGCTTTGGGAGGGGACTGGTTTCACTGAGTATTATAATTATGAAAATCTTTGATAATTAGGTAGGAGGAGACTTGTATTCCATTGTTTTAATGCTATTCTTTGATTCCTTCTGCGGTTTTTCTTTTTTTTTTCTTTATACTTGTTTTTAGTTGCCGTCAAGCCAGCTCAGACTCATGATGTCCCCATGTACAACAGAATGAAATGTTGCCTGTTCTATGCTATTTTCACAGTTGTTGGTATGCTGGAGTCCATTGTTGAGGCCACTGTGTATTTTAAGTGCCTTCACACCTATGCGACTTACCTTCCAGAATTATATCACACAGTATTTTGTTGTGACCATAGGATTTTCATTGGCTAATTTTCGGAAGCAAATCGCCAGGCTTTTCTTACTACTCTGTCTTAGTCTGGAAGCTCCACTGAAACCTGTCCACCATGAGTGACACTGCTGTTATCTGGAATACCAGTGGCATAGCTTCCAGCATCATAGCAACACTCAAGCCACCAGAGAATGACAGACGAATGGTGGTTATCCTTACTAGAAATTTGTATTTTATGTTTTTTGAGTTTCCTTTTCATCTTTTGCCAATTTTTCCATTGCACTTTTGCCTTATTATTAGTTTGTATGAGCTCCTTACACAAATAAGATTATCAGTTCTTTGGCTGTTATCTATGTCAAATACTTTTCCAACTTTTTTGCTTGCCTTCTACTTTAATGCATTTATTGAATTTTAGAGGTTTCACAATCTATATTTAAGTCTAGAGATCTTTCCTTATAATTTTTTTATAGCTTCCAGATTTAGAAAGCCAAAAATGACAATTCAGATTGTAATAATAGTAGCTGGAACATGTACTGTGTCTGGACCTGTTCTGAGTACTTTACATGCATTAACTCATGCTAATTTTGTAGATGAGGAAATTAAGGAACTGGGAAATTAAGTAACCTCCTGAGGTAAAACAGCATATTTATGCTTATATGACTCTAGATCTCATGGTCTTCACCACTACCCCGCACTTTCTGGTAGAACATAACAGACAAGGGTGCTTTTAAGATGGTTAGGGTATTAAAGGAAATCATCATGAAAAAAGGAAAAAAAAAACCAATTTACATATACTTGATATTTTTCTTCGACTTATTTTTCTAGTATTCAGTGATTTTTTTTTTTTCTGTTCATTTAATCAGGAGACTTTTAAACAATATTTTTATTATTATAGCATTATCCCTGGATGGACTCATCCCTCTAACCTTTCAGTTAACAGCTGAGCGCATAAACCATTTGCACCACCAGGGAAACGAGAAACATTATTCTTCTCATCAGAGTTTAGCTTGGGGGTGGGGAGTACAAGTGGTGACACATGAGGAATTTCGCTGGCGAATTGCCCTTTTGCCTTTCTCCTCCATTATTGATGTTGTTTAATTATTGCAGTTGCCTTGTACATGTCAGGTACTATGCTAAGCACTCAGCATACATTGTTTCATTTCATTTTATCCCCAGCTCTTTAAAGGAGAGGAAGTTTTACTATCTTCTTTTTACTAATGAGGAAATTCAGAATCGGAGACCTTTTTTGTCAGGACTAGGATAACCTAGCTAAAATTAATAGTGTGGAGGTTTGAATTCAGGTCATTCTGACCCACAGTACTCTTAAAAGATACGGTGTCCATCGTTTTTAACTAGAGTTCTTCATACTCTCTCAAGGATCACGTTGTTGTTAGTTGCCCTCAAGTTGATTCTGACTCATGGCAACCCCATGTGTGTCAGAGTAGAACTGTTCCGTAGGGTTTTCGAGGCTGTGACCTTTCGGAAGCAGATTGCCAGGCCTGTCTTCCAAGGCATCTCTAGGTGGGTTTGAACTGCCGACCTTTTGGCTAGGTAGTAGGGCACTTAACGATTTGTTCCAACCCAGGGACTCCCAAGGATCATGGGATACAGGTAAAACAAATGTGATTTTCTTACTTTTTTTTTTTGGTTAAAGAGCATGTATCATACATATGTCATGATTACAAACGTAGTAATTCACTAGTGTAAGGTGTTATTATTGCTCTGAATTATTTGGCAATGCAAACTGAACGACTGACTCACTTCAGAGTTGCATTGATTGGATCAGAGGCAGCCTCAGGCAGAATTATGAGACACAGTGGGCTATTCTTTTTGCTGATGTTCCTGTGTTTTTAGGCTGTGCCTGGTTCCCAGTGTAGGGTTCTTTCTGTTGTTCTGTCCTTCCTGGCAGCATCCCATAGAAGCATTGAAAACCAGACCTGGAAAAGTAACTGAGTGGTAGTTCACCTCCCTCCCTTCACTGATCCTGGAACTGTGTCAGCTGGTTTCTCGTCCAGAGCTTGCTCTTTTATAAGGTGATTGTGCATCTGGGGTAGCTTTTTGTGAGGGATGTATCTGAACTCTGAATCTACATGCAAAATTTCTATTTATGTACATTTTTTGGGTCTATGACTTTGTCATTGTCAAAGGAATCTGTGTTCAAAAAGAAAACAAGACAGAACAGGGATTTTGCATTCCATCAGATTGACAGTCTAGATGGCTTTATCTTAAATTTTCTGTCTCTGCTACCAATCAAATATTACCTGTGCTATCTCATTCCCCAAGAGGCTCTTAATCATTACTGGTGCACACACTCATTTATTTGTTGTTTACACCTTTCCTGTATTTGTACAAAGTATTTGAGAATGTTTGATCATGTAAAACATGAAGTAGCTTATTAATAATTTAGTTTTTTTTGGTTAGCAGCTGAGCTCTTAACCACTGTGCCACTTGGGCTCCATCCAAAGGTACTATATTTCAATACTGTGATATATTACATTTTGTATAATGTTTTCCTTGTTAAATTTTTAAATATTTCTTCTAATATACACACTCAAAAGGTAGCGTCTAGAGGCAGAATTCTTTACTAAAGTCTAGTCCTATGTGTAAAATGTAGAAATATTTAAGGTACAGAATATGTCTATTTAGTTTTAATCTTTTTTAAATCAGTAAATTTTGTTTCATTCTCATAATTGTGCCACGTTTTGACTTATAGCTGTTTTTCTAATCCAGGGGTTGAAATGGTTTTAAATGCCTTGAGGGTTGATGGGAATAGGATGGGTTTGGGTAGTAAAAACTCTAACCAAATGGAGAGCAAATGCATTGCCTAAAGGCATTTACATTTACATAGTAGGGAAAACCTGGCTAGCTGAACAAACATCAGTAAGGGCAGATGTAAGTGACCCTGTTCTACTCTCTTTGTGGAAACAAAGATATATCAGTAATTTGAATATTTTGCAATTAAACTATTATAGGATAAAGCAAATGATTTTCAGTCTTATTTTGAGGAGCACATGAGTTTTTCTTTAATGTCTTTGTTCTCCATTAAACCGAAAGTTTCATGAGTATTTCGACTATTGAACCTACCGTAGTAGTTGGCATGTAGTAGAGCCCTGGGGGCACAGTGGTGGTTTAGCCACTCAGGAGAAAAGACCTGGTGATCTGCTCCTGTAAATATTCTAGCCTGTGGGGCAGTTCTACTCTGTCATAGAGGGTCGCTAAGAACAACTGGACGGCAAACAACAATACAACAACAGGTGTGTTGAAAATACATTTACTAGTGTATTTCATTTGACCACGTAAATCTTCCGATCTGTCCACTTTTGTTCATTTCCACGGCCACTGCTCTGATCCAGGGCATTATCATCTTTTGCCTCAACTATTGCTATAACTTATGTCCTACTAAAAGATCTTTTCTGACCCTAATCAGTCTGCTGTCCACAGCAGAAAGCCAGAGTAATCCTCCAAAGATTCAAAACTAAGGATATAAATTAGCTGCCTACTACTCTAGCCTCATAGGAAAAGTGATCTAAAGTCAGTTAAATGGAAGATCCTTTCAAATCAGCTTATAAAAGTTATGGCCAGTCTGGGGGAGGTATCAGGATTTTATAAAACCTTATTTAGTGTTACAGAATTTTCAAACAGTAATAAGATGACATCTCCATGAAACATCAATTGCACACATAATTTTTTTAAACTATAGATTGTGGCTTAACTAATTGTAAAAATGGCTTTAATTCTTCCTTTCTTCTTGTATCCACACCCTTTGCTATGTGACTTTGTGCTCTTCCTGCTAAGAAGCAGAGTCTATTTCCCTACCTTTTGAATCTTGGCTGGCCTTGTGATTTACTTTAGCCAACAGAAGTAAGAGCATACAAGTTCCCAGCCTAGGCCTCAAGAGCCCTTGCTCACTCTGTTGTCTTTTGGAACCCTGCCATTGCCATGAGGACAGTGCCAGGCCAGCCTGCTGGAAGATGAGCAGCCATGTGGAACAGGGCTAAGTTGTTTCATTCACACACATTCTAGACCAATTACCAGCCAGCTTACCCCAAAACATGTGAAGGAGCCCAGCCAAGAACAGCAGAGCCACTTACCCAATGTGAAACTAACGAGACATGCTTGGGTGGGCCCAGCTGAGATCTGAAGAACTTACTTGGTTTGTAGACTTAGGAGCAATAATTAATGTTTGGAATCACTGAGTTTTATGGATCACAATGCATTAAAGCTAGAATTTACTAACAAAAGCAAAAAACCAGGATCTTCTACCTGAAAATTAACCTATTGTGAGTGGACGGGAAATATAACTGAAAACAAAAAATTGGGCTTATACCGTATTTTGTGCTTCTGTTCTGCGTCCTAGTTCATTGTGTAGTTTCTGGGGTCTTAAAAGCTTTCAGGCAGCCATCCAGGGTACATCAGTTGGTCTCTATTTGTCTGGAACAACAAGGGAAGAAGAGAGTCAGGAACAGGGGGAGGAAATGGAATGTGTGGCTGATTGCATTCATGAACAATTGCCTCTCTTGCCGTGAGACAAGACAAAATAGATGGTGCCCAGCTACCATTACTGAACATTTTGACCAAAGATTCTATAGAAGAATCCTGATCAAAAGGGAGAAATAATAGCAGTGAAAATATTATACATTAGACTCTATGGGTTACATTTAAAGCAGTGATAGGAGGAAAATTCATTTCCCTAAACACATTTAGCAATAAAAAAATGAAAGAATGAAAATAAATGAATTAAATTCCTAGGTTATAAAACAAAACAAAAACTGGAAAAAGAACAACAAAGTAAACCAAAATAGGCACAAGGAAAGAAATGGTAAAGATACAAGCAGAAATCAATGTGGAAGAAAATATAAAAACAATAATTAATAAACCAAAATTCTGGTGAAAAAATTAAGTAGATAAACTACTAGCTAACTTGATCAAGAAAAAAGAGAGAAAGCCATAAATATTCAAAATAAGAAATGACACCTATAAGAAACATGTCCCATGGCTACGTGTTTAGCAGCTCACCTTTAAAGGTGCAGATCATTAGGAAGGAAATAGAAACTGTCATTTTACAGAGAAGACCAGAAACTGAGGGGCTGTTGGAGTTTGTAGAATGGTAGGGGGATGAATCTTCATTGCTGTCAAGATGCTAGTGTTGTTGGACATTAAAACAAAACAAAAAACTGTATTATAATTTAATAAAAATTTAATTTACCTGCCCTTATGCTAATACAGCCAACGATATTTTGCCTAGCATGTACCAAGTACTAGGTATTCAAAGATGAAGAAGAAGCTCTTTGCCTTGGAGAAACTCCCAGAAGTAGACAATTATGATAATTATTACCCTGGAAAAACTGACAATGTGCTACTCACTATCTAATTTTACATTTCCACAGCTTTGCTGCTTGCGGAGAAGCTGAGTTGTCTTACCAGGCAGCAGCCTGTGCTGTTTTTTTTTCTATAGCTTGTGGCCTGGACAATACAAATCTTATTCCACATAGTAGAAACTAGGCACAGGGTAGTTGGCACAGACTTGCACAGAGCAGGCGCCCAGTACATTCAAAACCCAACTAAAGATTTTTATTTACATCTCACTTTTATGGTTTACAAAGTACTTTTACATCATTTATACTTTATAACAACCCTTTAAATAAGAGGATTGTAACCTTACTTTATAGATGAGAACCTTCACCTATATCTCTTCTAAGCGGTGTCTTGTTCTAGGATTCCTTCTTTTATTCACTTTGGGATAGCACTGAGATAGCCAGTTCAGTCTTGTTTTATTTGTAAAAAAAAAAAAAAAAAACTCTTATTATTATTATTACATGAATTAGACCTGCTTATTTTTGATCATTGAGGAAATGGAAAATACAAAAAGAAGAAAATAAGTATGTCTGTCAATTCTGTCACCCAGATGAGCCCTTTATTCACTTTGATACATATTCTTGTTCTTTCTCTCCCACTCACCTCATCTCCCCCACTTCTGTTGAGCAACTTTCTTTCTTTATCCTCTTTTATTTGCAACCTCTGTGTAAATATTTTATATATCTACTTTTCTTTTACACAGTGTGATGTGGTGGTGCCAGGGAGGATGATAAATTACAAGTGGGAGGATTGAGGAAGGCCTCCTGGAGATAGTGGCCTCTGAGCTGAGCATCAAAGGATGGGGGAGGGTTTTTGACAGGCAAAAATAGGGGAAGAAGACCATGGTAGGTATAGCTCTTTTACTAACCTCATGTTGTTGTTGTTGGGTGCTGCCGAGTCAATTCCCACTCACAGCGACAGAGTAGAACTGCTCCATCGGGTTTTTTAGACTATAATCTTTATGGGAGCAGATTGCCAGGTCTTTCTCCTGTGGAGTGGCTGGATGGATTTGAACCACCAACCTTTCGGTTAACGGCTGAGCTCTTAACCGATGCACGATTAGGGCTCCTTGCTAAAGGCATACCAAAAAAACCAAAACAAACAAACAAACAATAAAACCAAACCGAAACAAAGAAACCTTGTTGCTGTCAAGTTGATTCCAACTCATAGGGATCCTATAGGACAGAGCAGAACTGCCTTATAGGGTTTCCAAGGAGTGGCTGGTGGATTTGAACTGCCAACCTTTTGGTTAGCAGCTGTAGCTCTTAACCAGTGTACTACCACGGCTCTGCTAAAGGTATAGGGGCAGGAAAATGTAGGCTATGTTTGGCAAGTGCAAGTAGTCAGGTTGAGAGAAGGTGACTGTTGGCAGGAGTAGTAGCCTGCATAATGATATCAATAATAATGATGATACTAAGTATTTGCTAAGTGTTGGAAACTGTTCTAAGCACCATGTTATTGGTGTGTACATTCCGACTCATAGCGACCCTATAGGACAGAGTAGAACTGCCCCACAGGGTTTTCTAGGCTGTATTCTAATAGTGAATGTCACAGTAAATGAAAACAAGTCAAGATTGATATCTAGGTTTGTGTATCTCCAAAGCTTGTGCATAATCCACTTTGCAGTACTGTCTTTCTGATTTTTTCAGTACTGAAAGAGATCATTGAAAAAATAAAAGGTTTCGCTCTTTGTTCTGATTTTGAACAGAGGAAGTGCTCACTGGTTCTATGCTGTCCCCCTTCTCCTTTTCCTTGTTGCTGCTGTCTTGCAAAGAACCTTCCCATACAGAATAACCATAACGCACCACAGCATTCATGTTCCAGAAAGAGAAACCTGAGAAGGAGCCACGGGTCTTCCTGAGAGCAACAGATGGTTACTGTTTAAATGAGGGCAAACTCTGGATCTCCTCTCGGAAGTGATATTTAGGTTTTTGTGGGGTGGGTGGGTTTTGAGGGTTGGGTCAAGGGAACAAGCTAGTTACAAGATTTAGGAGGAGGAGGAAGAGGTAAACAAACCTAATTTGTCCATAGCTTTTTTCACCCTTGTATAGGCTTTAATCACAGTCACATGGCAGGCTGTATTTTTCAGCCCCCTCCTCCAGCCCATATAGGAGGAGGAATGAAGGGAGGGTAGGGCAGGCTGTTGAAATTTGTAGTGTGTTGGCATCCAGCAAGTGAGTTTTGCTGTGGGGTAAGTCCTGTGGCTTGTTTTCTGCCTTAGTGAATAGAGCCTTTTCGTCTTTGCCAAGCCTACAGTTAATGCGGTCAAGGGATTTATTATGAAATGTACTAAATCTTGGCATGGAGCTAATTGTATATAACAAGAAGCGTGCTGGAGGCTTGGACCTGAGAGGTGACACATGCAAAAAGCATTCTCTTTCTGATGCTGCTGAAAGAGGTTTTGTGTAAGGGAATGTCTGCATGTCTGCACTTATTGCTAATGAAGTAACCCCCCATTCAAAGCATATTTCTGAGTTACTTGTTAAAATAAATTCAGGGCTTTCTGTTTCTCTCTTGAATTTTTATGAATATTTAACAATTGAAGAATGAATATTTACTTACTAACTCAGGTTCTAAAGCTCTTATTATATCATAAAAAAATACATTTATGGTGATTTAAATTACATGAGCATAATTATGACCTCGAGTGATTTTTACATAAAGGACTAAAAGGCATTTAGAGAAATGTTTAAAGGAAAAGACAAATATTGCATCTTTTAAGTCCAATGTAGTGTTTCTAAAACTTATCTTCATTTATTTTAAAATTAATTTAAAAGGAATAAGTGAATTTTTTTTTAAATTCTTTTTTTAATTGTTTTGGTGCAGTTCTGTTATCTGAATTTTCACCAAGCTTTTTTGGGATATTCATCTTTATATTCCTCGTAACACCTAATATATGTATGGTATGTACTAGGTGCTTAATACTTATTTGGTACATTAAAAACTTAAAACAGTTTTAGCACTCTCCCACAGTACGTAAAAAACAAAAACAAACAAAAAACCAACCAAACCTGTTGCCACTGAGTTGACTCTGACTCATAGTGTGACCCTATAGGGCAGAGTAGAACTGCCCGTCGCGTTTCGTTTCCAAGGCTGTAAATCTACTGAAGCAGACTGCCACATCTTTCTCCCACAGAGCGCCTGGTAGGTTTGAACCACTAGCCTTTTGGTTGTCAACCAAGCGCTTAACCACTGTGCCACCAGGGCTCCTTCCACAGTGCATACTACTTCTATATTAGTTTTCTGAAATGTATAGAGATAAAGCAATGAAACTTGGTTCAATTGAACAGTCACATCCTTTCCTGAATGTATGAGACACATTTTTATGCAGATAATACTCTTGGCTTCAGATAACAAAAACCTTTTAAAAGGTACACGTAGGAAATAAATGTAAAGTTCCATTCATAAATTCCCAGTTTTGTCATTTCTGTATAAATGTAAAGCTAAAACCCTGGTGCTTAAAATGAAGTCAGAAGAGAATGACTGTAGTGACGTCCATCCTATAGTTAACACTGATCTTTTGGGTGCTAGTGGTTTTCTGAAGTGGCAGTAATCCTGAACTTACTAGTGGCCACCCATTTTAACTGGCACAGCAAAAGGAAATATTGGGATGAAAGTGTATTGTAGCGTTTGGGGGGGAAAAGTAACATTCAAAAATAGAATAGCAAAGAGATGATTTGTGTGACCCCCTACAACATTGCAGATTCATTAATATCTAGGGCTTACCAGATCAGGTAGAATTTTGATCAAGTGCCTGAAATTGACATTGACCAGGGTGGTAAAAACCTGACGATTTACAGAAGAGGGGGAGGGCAAATTTTGCTTGTTTGTTCATTCATTCATTCAACATTAATTTACTGAGACTCACTTGTGTTTGAGGCACAGTGCCAAGCACTGTGATGGGTGAGAAAGGCTAATCAGTGGTAGATTCTTACCCTCAAATACTTAGTTTTTTTATTTACTTAACAAATACTAAATTGAGTCCCTCTTACATATAAAGCAGAGTCCTGCCCTTGGACTGAATATGCAAACATCGTTAAGAATGGTCCTCCTCAAAAAAGCTTATGTCTAATTTAGGGAAATTCACATAAACACGTAATTGCTCTTAGTTATTAAGTTTAATAACTGAAGTTTTGGTGCCAGGTCTAAATAGAGTTTAACATTCAAGAGGAGCATATGGCTTTTGAAACCATTCACCAAGTCTGGTACGAGTTATCCCCGTAGTTTAAAATCCTTGCTGCACAACAGGTGGTCTGGGAACCAGCAGAAATGGTATCACCAGGGAGCTTGTTAGAAATGCAGAAGCTAGGGCTCCACCTCAGACCAACTGAATCTACATCCGCATTTTAACAAGATCGCCACATAATTTATATTCACATTAGAAAAGTTTTATTACTAGGTTTAGATTTGTATTCATAATGATATTAGATGAAGTTTTATCTGATCTCATGGCTGAGTTGTTTTATTTGCACATGTATTTTTTAATTTAATTTTTTAATTTTTTCCCATACAAAAATTTATACATACCTTGTTCTGTGACCCTAATTGCTCTCCCTATATTGTGACAACACACTCCTCCTTTCCACTCCTGATTCCCCATGTCCATTCAACCAGCTCCTAACCCTCTCTGCCTTCCCATCGCACCTCCGGACAGAAGCTGCCCGTTTAGTCTTTTGTGTCTACTTGAGCTAAGAGGCACACTCCTCACAAATATCACTTTATGTCCCACAGTCCAGTCCAATCCCTGTATGAAGAGTTGGCCTTGGAAATTGCTTTAGTTCTGGGCTGATAGAGAATCCAGAGGCCATGCTTTGCCGGGTTCCTCCAGTCTTAGTCAGACCATTAAGTCTGGTCTTCTTACTAGAAGTTAAGTTCTGCACCCCACCTTTCTCCTGCTCCATCTGGGACTGTCTGTTGTGTTCCCTTTCAGGGTGGTCATTGTTGGTAGCCGGGCACCATCTTGTTTTTCTGGTCTCAGGCTGATGAAGTCTCTGGTTTATGCGGCCCCTCCTGTCTCTTGGGCTAATACTTTCCTTGTGTGTTTGGTGTTCTTCATTCTCCTTTACTCCAGGTGGTTGGGACCAATTGATGCATCTTAGATGGCCACTTACAAGCTTTTAAGACCTCAGATGCCACTCACCAAAGTAGGATGCAGAACATTTTCTTAATAAACTTTATTATGCCAGTTGACCTAGATGTCTCTTGAAAGCATGGTCCCCAGACCCCTACCCCTGCTACTCTGTCCCTCAAAGTGTTTGACTGTATTCAGGAAACTTCTTAGCTTTGGTTTAGTCCAGTTGTGCTGACTTCCCCTGTAGTGTGTGCTGTCCTTCCCTTCACCTAAGATAATTCTTATCTACTATGTAGTTAGTAAATAACCCTCACCCTCCCTCCCCACCCTCATAACCATCAAAGAATGTTTTCTTCTGTGTTTAAACCTTTTCTTGAGTTCTTATAATATGCACATGTATTTTTATTAACAAGCATTTATTGAACATATACCAGCTACTGTATAGGGAGCTGAAGACAAAAAAAAAAAAAGATGACCTTTAATCACAATTAATAGAGGGATAAATTTTATAACCTAGTAAAGAAGTAATGAAATCAGTCTGAAGAGTTAGGAAAGTTTAGAGAAAACATGATACTTGGAATGGACTTTTGAGAATCCACAAGAATTTATTCCGGGAGGGGAAGGAGAAATCTCCCAGATTCTTTGGTCAGGTTCAATTCATTTGTCAGCTTTAAATAGGTGAATTACTAGAGATAGGTTGTTGAAAGTCTTTTAAAAATTATTAGGTCAGCTCCTAAATCAGCTTTTGTATTTTTTGATGCATTTTGTCAATTGAATCTGAATATGCTATTTCTTAGTGAAATGTGGGATAATGAACTTTGGAGTTAAGTAAAAAATAGTTTTACATTTCTTGTTTACATTTTAAATTTTTTCATCTGCACAGTGGGAATACCAGCCCTGCAAGGTTTTAGTGAAAATTACAGGAGCTAAGAATCTAGCACTATGGTGCCCAATACAATTTAAGTGTTAATTAATGATTGTAAGAACAATTTTTATTTTTTCCCTGATCTAATGTGGCTAATTTATATTAGCAAAAGGAAATTACAACTTGACATGCTTAAAATAAAAATCTTTCTCTATAATATAAATAAGGAGCCCTGGTGGTGCAGTGGTTAACTGCTCAGCTGCTAATTGAAAGATTGACGATTCGAGCCCACCAGTGGCTCCTGGGGAGACAGATGTGGCGGTCTGCTTCCATAGAGATTTACAGCCTTGGAAACCCTATTGGGCATTTCTGCTGTGTCCTGCAGGGTCACTATGAGTCAGAATCAACTTGATGACAACAGGTTATAATATAAATGAATCTGAAACATGAGAGGATTAAAAAATGAAAAAATGTTGAGTCATAACATCCACACACACTAAAAAAATATTTTCACCTTCTCAAAGAGGAAAATTTGCAACTTACTATTCTTCTTTGGCTTTAGACTTTGCACTTCAGTGTTTATAGTCAATCCCAGGACAGGCCCTCTCTGTCTGTAGTAATGGGCCATTTCAGTCCTTCTTAATGAGGCTTTACCCCAATGCCTTTTAAATATTTGAATAGTAAATTTATGTGAAGTAGACTCTTCACCATGTTGTGTGTGGGCTTCTCAAGTAGAAAAACTTGCATATATTCTTAGAGAAAATATTATTTCTTTTTTTTTTTTCTATTTTACAAATTCAGGAAACACATTTCAATGCTAATAAAGAGCAGCTGAGTCTTTCTCATATAAACACAAAATGAGATTGACTTTCTCTAATTAGTGAAAACGACGTATTCTTTATTCACTGCTCAGGAACTGAGTTTTACTCACTGTTCTGTAGCTGGAGTCACACTCTCATAACTTCAGGCAAGAGTTCTTGATGCCTTTCCATTCTTATAAAATGGTGATCTGAGAACCACTAGCGGGAGGCAAAATGTAGATGGAAGGTATTAATCTGAAGAAAGGTGAGAATGGTGTAGGTTTACTGCTCTGTGATAGAGTCAGAAATGGATAACAACATAAAGTGGGCTCAGATACAAAATACGAATCCCATAGTGAAACATGTTACTCAAGGTAAACGGTCTACTTATGTTGTCTTTGGCAGTTCTTGAAAACCTTGTCATGTTAATATAGTCATAGAAATTGAATTTGGAAATTGTGATGTTCCTCTCATATTTCACTTAAAAACTTCTTTCCCACCTTGAAAGAGACCACATATATCTCGCAAGGTACTGCTAATATTTTAGTAACCCCACAAGAAGGACACTGAAATGAAATACTGTAAAAGCACAACTGACCTGCACTTTACTTTCCCAACTTGTTTGCAATGAGATGCATAATGTAAAATAACCCACGACCCAAGTTCTCTTAACAAATGCACAAATGGTATTCATTGTATGTTGGAGATCACCCTGGGTTTCTGTGACCTTGGCAACATTTCAGGGGTCACATTTTCACATGGATCAACTGTTTTTGAACAGTTTCTCCAATGTATGGGCACAAACTAGCTTTTCTTAAACAGTGAGCATATATACCTTCTTTTCTCTCACATATTTTCCCTCGACAAATGTAGCCATTATGACCTTTATAAAAAGTAAGAATGAAAGAGAGAGAGAAAGACAGGAAGCCCTAACTACCATGTATGTAGAAGTGTACATATAATCTCAGGGCAGTGTTGTGATAAGTGATCTGGTACACATTTTTTCCTATTTTAAGAATTTCCTTCTCAGAGTAGTTTGTGTATCTTATTGCCCCACTATAGAACAGTTTAAAAGGTGTTTATGAAACTAGACATGTATTCTTCTTGGCATATCTCTTGATCACTTTTTCAATAAGGAGTTTTTGTTGGTATTGATTTGACTTTAGGTTTATTTTGGAATTATTTGAGGAAAGTAGACTTGTCATATTTCTTCAAACTTGGCAATCTTGGGCACTAAATACGGACAGAGGCTGCTCTGTATGCTAGTTAGTTATTTTTTGTTCTTTTACATTTAGCATAATTCATAAAATGACTGTACAAATAGAGTTCTTTGGTCATTGTTGGATTTTTTAAATTGTTTTAAATTCATGATGAAACTATTAATTTCCTCCTCTAGGTTCTCTGAGTATTAAGCAAACAGTTCTGCACATACTATAATGCAGAAGAATAACGGTGGAAAGGAAAATAGTCAATATGTTGTCTATAAGTTCTTTTAAGTCTTTTATTGGAGCGGTTTGATAGTATCATGTCAAATTTTAACATAAACAAGTGTCACTAAATTCTTTTTTACACTTGGTTTTACAGTTGTTTAGCTAGTCCAAAGTTTAAAATTTGTTCTTGAAAGAAAAGTATCCCTCATTGGTTAGATTAATGGTGCGTCAAGACATGTTTATTCAAAGATGGCAGCAAAGAGGTGAATAGGCTAAACGCTCTACATTATGGAGCTCATTGTGTGGAATATGGCAGAAGCAGCCTGTAGACTGTTTATGTAGCTGCCTTCAAATTTTCTTTGATTTATAATCCATGAGACAATTGAAATGTTTTGTCTCTATTTTCTCTAAAACAAAAAGGTAGGGATTTTAGACAAACATATCCATTAATTCTAAAAAATCAATTTGTGAAGTAGCTTAGCCTGCTGAATTAGCTTTGTTGTTGAAGTGTATGGTTCAGGTTCTTTCAAGAGTCACTCTATTGAGTAGTTGGATCGAGGAAAATTATCTTGATTTTGGTATCTTAGAGGCATTTTGCAGGTATATATATATAATCCATTGGTTTAAATCTGAACACATGGCACTTCAAAGTAATCATTAAGAAATACCCTGGTGTCTATGAGATGTGTGGCGTTTGTCTTTTGTGAAAGATGTAAAAAAGATGCCCTATATAGCACTTGATTTTTAAATAAAATAGTTGAATTTTTCCTAAAATCTTCACGTTTCTTTTGTGTTCAGTTATTGTAAATCATCCTGTGAGCATTCTAAAATAGGCAGAAGTGATTGTGCTGAATGCTTTATTTAATGCTAAAATGTGACACAAATGCTCAAAGCATACCAAAGAAAGGGAATCTACCTATCTTGGTCGTCTGTAGGGTGCCTCAAGGGAGCTCCTGGTGCAAGGGTAACAATAACGAATTTCTATGTCTAGAGATTTATTTTTCATTTATGGATATAGTCCTGCTTAAAAGCTCTTTGGGGATTTATAAAAATTGTATCTTCATTAATAATAATAACATGGAGCCTTGGTGGCTTAACCTGCAGCATTAAGAGCTTGGCTGCTAACTAAAAGGTCGGCAGTTCAAATCCACCACCTGCTCCTTGGAAACCCTATGGGGCAGTTCTACTCTGTCCTAAAGGATCGCTGTGGGTTGAAATAGACTCAACAGCAACAGGTTTGGTTTTGGGTAATACTAACACAAAAGATCAAAATGGAGAATATCTTTCTTTAGGGGTTTGAAAAAATGTTTATTCTCTTGTTGCTTTGTTGAAGTTGATGTAACTTCTCAAATTAGCGATTTGTATGTCTGTGCAGGTATGCATAGCCCATGAGTACAGTATTTTTGACAGTTGAATCTAGGCTTGATGATCAAAACATCTGGTCCATCACAGACAGAGAAAAGATTGTGAACGGGGGTTTTTATTTAAGCGTAACGATTGATTTCATATGTTATTTTAATGCCCTGAGTTTGCTGTGTCTCAACTTGCAAGTTGAAAATTTGTTCTAATTTGACCATGATCCTTTCCTCCATATCATAATCCATCTGAATGAGATGGATTGACACAGTGGCTGCAACAATGGGCTCAAACATAGCAACGATTGTGATGATGGCACAGGATTGGGCAGTGTTTTGTTTTGTTGTACATGGGGTCGCTATGAGTCGGAAATGCAGCAGCACATAACAAGAACAAGTAATTTCTTTGCTTGTATTTTCATGGTAGGACTTATCAAGCTTAAAACTGCTAAAACCACACAAAACTCCCTAGAGTATATTTACAAATATAAAATGCCTACGAATTGATTCTATAATCCTAAATGACAAAGTAAAAATTTGGGGAAAAAAATTATGTAATTACAAAAAGAAGCAATTAAAAAAAATATTTTAGGTTCCAAAAACTTTTTGGAGATTTTTTTTTGTTTGTTTGTTTGTTTGTTTCTGTAAGTGAAATTACAGTGATAAGCAGATGTTTGTAGAAAGTTACTGTTTCTTAGAATAAAAATATTAGGATATTTATAAAGTGATTAGGTACCAAAATTAGGACTGACTCTATTATAAGGAGAGGCTTGGATAAATAAATAAATATATAATTATATCCTGAGTCAGAACTAAATGAAATGAATTGAGAATACTGACTTGAGTATCTATGGTTATGTATTGTTGTTAGGTGCTGTTGAGTCGGTTCCAACTCCTAGTAACCCTGTGTACGACAGAAAGAAACACTGCCTGGTCCTGCACCATCCTCACAATCATTGCTATGTTTGAGCCCATTGTTGCAGCCACTGTGTCAATCCATTTCTTTGAGGGTCTTCCTCTTTTTTTGCTGACCCTCTACTTTACCAAGCATGATATTCTTCTCCAGGGACTGGTCACTCCTGATAACGTCCCCAAAGTACGTGAGAGAGACTAAGTCTCACCATCCTTGCTTCTAAGGAGCATTCTGGCTGTACTTCTTTCAAGAGAGATTTGTTTGTTTTTCTGACAGTGCATGGTATATTCAATATTTTTCGCCAATGCCATAATTCAAAGGCATTGATTCTTCTTCAGTCTTCCTTATTCATTGCCAGCTTTCACATGCATATGGGGCCATTGAAAACACCATGGCTTGGGTCAGGTGCACCTTACTCCTCAAAGTGACATCTGTGCTTTTTAACACTTTAAAGAGGTCTTTTGCAGCAGATTTGCTCAGTGCAGTGTGTCATTTGATTTCTTGACCACTGCTTCCATGGGTGTTTATTGTAGATCAAAGTAAAATGAAATCTTTGACAACTTCCATATTTTTTCTGTTTATCATGATGTTGCTTATTGGTTCATTTGTGAGGATTTTTGTTTTCTTTATGTTAAGATGTAATCTATACTGAAGGCTGTAGTCTTTGATCATCACTAAGTAATTCAAGTCCTCTTCACTTTCAGCAAGAAAGGTTTTGTCATCTACATATCACAGGTTGTTAATAAGTCTTTCTTCATTCCTGATGGCTGTATTCTTCTTAGTATAGTCTGTCTGCTCAGGTTATTTGCTCAGCATACAGACTGAATAAGTGTGGTGAAAGGATACAACCCTGATGCACACCTTTACTGATTTTAAACCGCTTAGTATCTCCTTGTTCTCTTCGAATGACTGCGTCATGATCTATGTACAGGTTCTTCACGAGCACAATTAAGTGTTCTGGAAATTCTGTTTGTCATGGATTGAATTATGTCCCCCAGAAAATGTATGTGTCAGTTTGGCTGGGCCATGATTCCTGGTACTGTGTGATTTTCCTGTATGTTGTAAATCCTGCCTCTGTGATGTTAATGAGGGAGGATGGGTGGCAGTTGTGTTAGTAAGGCAGGACTCAATTTACAAGACTGGATTGTGTCCTGCGGCAATCTCTTGAGATATGAAAGACGGAAGTGAACAGTGAGACTGGAGACCTCATACCATCAAGAAAGCAGCGCCAGGAGCAGAGCGCGTCCTTTGAACCAGGGTCTGTGTGCAGAGAAGCTCCTAGTCCAGGGGAACACTGAAGAGAAGAAGGCCGACAGAGAGGAAAAGCCTTCCCCTGGAGCTGACGCCCTGAATTTGGACTTTTGGCCTACTTTGACTATGAGGAAATAAACTTCTCTTCGTTAAAACCATCCACTTGTGGTGTTTCTGTTGTAGCAGCACTAGATGACTAAGACACTGTTCTTCACAATGTTATCCATAATTCGTTGCCCTCCACACAGTTGAATGCCTTTGCATAGTCAATAACACACAGGTAAACATCTTCCTGGTATTATCTGCTTTCAGCCAAGATCCATCTGGAATCAACAATTATATCCCTTGTTCCATGCCCTCTCCTGAATCTGGCTTGAATTTCTGGCGGTTTCCTACTGATGTACTGCTGCAACCGTTTTTGAATGATCTTCAGCAAAATTTTACTTGCATGTGCTAATAATGATATTGTTCGATAATTTCTACATTCTGTTGGATTATATTTCTTTGGAATGGGCACACATATGGATCTCTTCCAGTTAGTTGGCCAGGTGGCTGTCTTCCACATTTCTTGGCATTGACGAGTGAGCTCTTCCAGCACTGCATCCGTTTGTTGAAACATCTCAGTTGGTACTCCGTCCATTCCTGGATACTTGTTTTTTGCCAGTGCCTTCAGTGCAGCTTAGACTTCTTCCTTCAGTGCCAGTGGTTCTTGATCATATACTACTTCCTAAAATGGTTGAACGTTGATCAGTTCTTTTTGACTCTGTGTATGCCTTCCATCCTCTTTTGATGCTTCCTGCTTCATTCACTATTGTGGCCTTACAATCCTTTAGTATTGCAACTTGAGGCCTGATTTTTTTTTTCAGTTCTTTCAGCTTGGGAAATACCAAGGGTGTTCTTCCCTTTTGGTTTTCTAACTCCAGGTCTTTCTGCATTTCATTGTAATCCTTTACTTTGTCTTCTTAAGCTGCCCTTTGAAATCTTGTGTTCTCCTGTTTTAAGTGATCATTTCTTCCTTTTGCTTTAGCTGCTGAATGTTCAAGAGCAACTTTCAGAGTCTCTTCTAACATCCATTTTGGTCTTTTCTTTCTTTCCTGTCTTTTAAATAACCTTTTGCTTTCTTCATGTATGATGTCCTTGATGTCATTTCACAACTCATCTGGTCTTTGGTCATTAGTGTTGAATGCATCAAATATGCTTCTGAGATGGTCTCTGAATTCAGGTGGGACATACTCAAGGTCGTACTTTGGCTCTCGTGGACTTGTTTTAATTGCTTCCGCGTGAACTTGCAAATGAGCTATTGATGGTGTGTTCTGCAGTTGGCCCCTGGCCTTGTTCTGACTGATGATACTAAGCTTCTACATTGTCTCTTTCCACAGATATAGTTGGTTTGATTCCTGTGTTTTCCATCCTAGCAAGGTCCATGTGTATAGTCACTGTTCATGTTGTTGAAAAAAGGTATTTGCAATATGTTGGCCTTGCAAAATTCTATCATTGGATTTCCAGTGTCTTTTCTATCACCAATACCATATTTTCCATGGTCATATGTAGTAGGCAATATATACAAAAATCTGATTTGTTTATACTTTAGCTTACTTCATGAATATGAAAGTATCATAGGAAAACCTGACATAGGTAACTTGATAGGGTTTTCATATGTAAATATCAGCCAATCAAAATGGGCTTAAATCCACTTGGAGGACACCTAACAACAACAGCAACAGAATGAGTTTGAGGCCTCTACCCTCTTTTTCTCAAAGCTTCCTGATTTGAGCTGCACTCTTTGTGGCTGAGCCTACTGCACCACCACCACGGGGATGGGGATTTTGGTCCCAGTCAGGGACAGCATGACCTGGATTTTATCCTGGCTCTTACTGCTTCTGTAGAATGACCTTGGGTGGACTCTAAACTTCTGTGCCTTGGGTGTTTCCAATGTAAATAATTAACAGTAATATCTCCTGCATGTCTCACCGAAATTCAAGGTTACTGTAGATAGTGTGATGCATTTGAAGGCGTTTGGGGGTTTGGGCTGCTAAGGTATTATTCTTATGTCTTCCAATCAGTCACAAAATGGGCATTTGTACCTGCCAACCACCCCCTTTTTCAGTCCCCACCCCACATCATGGTAAATGGAGAAGATACTGAAGTTGTCAAGGATTTCCTTTTACTTGAATGTACAATCAATGCCCATGAAAACAGCAGTCAAGAAATCAAATGACGTATTGCATCGGGCAGGTCTGCTTAAAAGATCCTTTAAAATGTTAAAAAGCAAAGATGTCACTTTGAGGACTATGGTGCGCCTGACCCAAGTCATGGTTTTCAGTTGCCTCATATGTGTGTAAAAGCTGGACAGTGAATAAAGAAGATGGAAGAAGAGTTGATGTCTTTGAATCATGGTGTTGGTGAAGAATACTGAATATACCATGGACTGCCAGAAGAATAAACAAGTGTATCTTGGAAGAAGTACAGCCAGAATGCTCCTAGAAGAGAGGATGATGGGTTTTTGTCTCACTTATTTTGGTCATGTTATCAGGAGGGACCAGACCGTGCAGAAGGACATCATGCTTGCTTGGTACATTAGAGGGTCAGCAAAAGGGAGGAAGACCCTCAACAAGATAGACTGAGACAGTGGCTGTGATGAGTGGCTCAAGCATAGCAGTGACTGTGAGGATGGCACAGGACTGGGCAGTGTTTTGTTCTGTTTTACATAGGGTCACTACAAGTCTGAACTAACTGGGTGGCACCTAACTACAACAACAGCAACTGTATAACATAAGTTTTTTTAATTTCTATTTTTTTAAATTCCTTGTAAAGATAATTTTTGATGGATGCATAAGATGTTCTACCAAGGGGCCTGTGATTTAGTTAACTCTTCTGCACCTGGATATTTAGATTGTTTGCTCATTTTTGCTGTTATAAATAAGTGCCACATGAACATTGTTCTCCATAAAACTTGATCTCTCTTTGGAATGTATTCCAGGTATTGATTCTCAGCAGTGGAATTTCTGAATAATGAGTTTTTCCAGTTGCTATTGAGTCAATTTTGACTCACTGCAACCACGTTTGCCAAAGTAGAACTGTGCTTCATAGGGTTTTCAATGGCTGATTTTTTTGAAAAACAGATAGCCAGGCCTTTCTTTTGCGGTGTCTCAGGGTGGACTTGAACCTCCAACCTTTTGGTTAGCAGCCAGCTCCTTAACTGTTATGCACTACCCAGGGACTCTGAATAAGAGTTGGGACCTTTTAAATGCTCTTCATGATTACTGACAAGTTATTTTCTGAAATGTTTTTAGTTTAAATTTTCTCCTTAAAACAGACATTCTCTTGATTTTTTTCACATTATAGACACTCTTCACTTTTCTAGGCCTAGTTCTTTCAAAAAAGTCTTCCTAAACTTTCCCAGCACACTCAAATAGGGCCTGTCACTTTTCCTTGGTGACACCCTACAAATAATTAATTAAGCAACTATTTAATTGTAAAAATTCAATACATTATCCTGAGATAATGGCTGTTATAGATGTATTAGTTTTCTGAAACTGCTGTAACAAATTATTACAAACTTAGAGGCTGAAAACAACAGAATTTATTGTCTCACGATTTTGGAGTCCAGAAGTCTGAAATCAGAATTCCTGTCAAAATCAAGGTGTTGTCTGGGCTGCACTCCCTCTGGAAGCGGTAGGGGAGAATTGCTTTCTTGCCTCTTCTAGCTTCTGGTGGCTGCTGGCATTCCATGGCTTGTGGCTACATCACTCCCATCTCAGCCTCTGTGGTCCCATTGCCGCCTCCTCCTCTCTGTAGTCTCCCTCTCGGTTATGAAGACACTCATGAGGGCATTTAGGGCTTACCCAGATAATCATCTAAAAATCCTTAATGTAGTTACATCTACAAAATTTTACCATGCAAGGTAGCAGTCACAGGTTCCAGGGATTAGGACCTGATATCTCTGGGGATCACCATTCAGCCCACGAAAGTAGTTTGTTACTAAGATGGGTAGGGTACTTTGACTAATTATCTGGATTTCTCTTTCAGTCTTATGTATTGTTTAGAGTTAAATAACTGATCTACTGGGAAATGATTAGTTGAATATGAATGTGTGAATGTGAATATAAAGATGCAAAAATCTCCACTAGTATTATTCCTTATCAGTATTATGTGACCTATTAAAAGTGGTATATTTGTATTTATTGACATACAACAAAGAAGAGTTAATGTTTTTATAATTGGTGTTTAACAAATTTTTCATTAGAAATGTGAAATTTTCTAATTCATGAAAAGTTAGTGAGACAATTTATTATAGCCGCTGTCATTTTAAAGTTAGGCAAGGTGTTAAAACTTTTCCTTTTAATTTTTTTTGCTCCCTGTGAATCTATTCTTGATGTCAACCAAGTTTCCCTGCTCACTCCTACATGGTGCAGTTACAGTTTCCGGTATATATTTCTGACAATCTGGACCAGGTGCAGAGCTTGCTATTCAGGTTGCTACTGTACATTTCCAGAAAATAGCAGGTTGTCACTTCTAGACTCCCAGCAGGAGAGAGGAGCTCAGGGAAAGTGGGAGAAAAGGCAAGGGTTAGAAATAACTTGCCAGTTCTAATCTTCAGAACCTTTGCATAAGTAAGACTGAAATGAAAGTTGTTTTTTTTTTTTTTAAATTTGGAAACCTGTAACATATCCAATCATAACATTCCGTGCTGAGTGCACACACACTTTTAGAAAGACACCAGTGTAATGCACTAGGTCCCCAAATCTGCTTCAGTACTGGCTTTGTGTATAACTTGAACTTAAGACGTCAGTTGGCTGGATGGTGTTATTTTTATATTGCATCCAGTAAAATGAAAAGAAGGAATAAAATAGCCGGCAAAAAATAGCTAGCATTGCAGTAATAAGTTGTAAGAACATTTTACAAGTTAATCAGAATGTTAGCTCCAGTATTTGTAATGGAAAATAATAAAGGTGCAGTTTAAGTTTATGTACAAATATGATGACCACTTTAGATATTGTCAGTGTTCAGACTCAGCTAGATACAATGGAAGTGTGCTAAAAACCAGGACAGAGTTCCAAGAGAAAGAACAGTTAACAAAAAAAAAAGCAATTTAAAATAACTTCCTGAACTTGATTATTTAAGTGCACGTCTGTATTTTTGAGACAGTAGTTGGTAAAGCAAAACAATGTCTATATTTGAATATTAAGAATACCAAGTAACATAATTACTTCCTAGGGACCTGGAAAAAGTTTATTTTGTTATGGTAAATTATGGAACTTAAATAACACAGAATTAAGATATGCTTATACGCAAATTCAAAATATGCTCCTGGCCCACATTTCTGGAATCTGAAAGACAGTTTGCCAACCAAATAAAACAAACAACAACAACAAAAGGCCCAGGGTAGTTAAAATAGCCCTTCAAAACATGCCCCAAGAACGCTAGACCTCCCATCATCCTGCCCTCTGCACATCCCCGTGAAAGTAGACTGAGGTTTTGTAGCACTGACAGACTGAGAGCCTGAACCAGAACCCTGGGCAGGGGGCCAGATAGGCATACTTCGCTGTCAGTACCCTGTGTGGAGTAGGTAGGGAGCCCTAAGCTCATTATAGATTGGCACTCAGAAGAGTATTCTCTTCTTCCCAGGCACGCTGGACGTATAGGAGAATCCAGTGTTTTTCAGATTTGGTGTTGACACCCGTTAATGGGGCCATGAAATTGAGTGGTTCACAATTAGCAAATTTAAACAATTAAAATAAAATAAAAAAGAAAATATTAGAGTGCCTCACACATAAGGATAAGCAACGTTTTGTGAAGTTTTTGTTTATATTCTGCAACGTGATGTAACGTGATGTTGTAACAGACTATTCTCAGATCTCACTAGTGGAAAAGAGTGCTTGCCACTGAACCTTTGGGATTCAGATATTGATGGGGCTGAGACACCAGATGGCAGTTTATTGTTGCTGACAGATGGGTGGGGTGGGAGCAAGTAGAGTGACCTAAAACTATAAACTTTATTTTACATAACTCAGAGAGTTTCCCCATGTTTTCAATCAGCAATTCCACTCTCCTGAAATTGTGTACTCAGTCAACTCAGAAGGTTGTCTATAATCTAGCAAATAGAAATAAAATAGCAATGGAATACCACTTTGGCAAAAAATAATATCTGACAACCCACCATTGGCCTGAATGTGGCAAGAGGAATTATTGTCCATCACCTTGGAGGGCAGTTTGATAATTTTTTGTCAGTTGAAAAGTGTGTGCGCTCTGACCCCACACTTCCCCAGCTAGGTGTCTGCCCTGGAGCCCAGCAACACTTGCACCGTACTTCATAAAACATGTATACATGCAGACTCAAAAAACAGAAACAATGTAACCATTCCTCCATTGAGGAAAGAATAACCAACAGGTTTTTTTTTAATGCAGTAAATACTCTATAGCAGTTTCAGCAAATGAATTAGACCTGCCTGCACTAATGAGACACATGGGGTCACCACGAGTCACAGTTGACTCAATGGCAACCAGTTGTTTTTTTCTTTTTGGTAACAATGAGAATGCATCTAAAAAAACACAGTGAAGATGGAGAAAAGCAAACGATTCATACAGTGTAATGATATTTATGTAAAATTTCGAGCCACGCAATGCAGTAGTATCAGTTGGGTCCTACCAGTTGCCTTTGTGTCGATTGCTGCTCGTGGTGGTGGCTGTGTGTATGTCGGAGTAGAACTATCTTCCGAAGGGTTTTCAATGGCTGATTTTTTTAGAAGTAGATTGTCAGGCTTTATTCCATGGTGCTTCTGGGTAGATGCAAACATTCAACCTTTTGGTTAGCAGCCAGGGGCGTTAACTGTTTGTACCACCATCCATGTATTTTGTCTAGGAATACATAATATATGCCTTAAAACAAAAAATATGAATTGAAGTGATATTCAGAAAACTGGTTACTTCTGCAGAGGGAGAGAGTGGGAAGGGATGGTGGTGGTACTTGGTGGTGGTACTTCAGCTATTATCTGTAACATTCTATTTCTGAAAAAAAATTAAGTTTCTGAAGCAGAAAGGTCAAAATGTTAATATTTGGTAAATGTGGCTGGTAGGCTCATGAGTGTTATGTTGTTTACTGAACTATTCTGTTTGTCTGAAATATTCTGTCCAGTAATATTTTACATTTATATAGTTCTTTATATTTGAAATACTTTGTCATACCTCACCTCATTAGATAGCAATCTGATACCAATGATTTGCTTTAAAAATGCATTCTGGCTCATGACAGAATTTCAGTATTTTTGTAGCCGTGTGATTTACAGATGTATAGTTCTTTAATAAGGATTAGTGGTTATAATAGTGACCTAGTATTACTGTGAGAATATATAGTGTCTTTCAGGCACTTTGTCCCTTCAGTTAGAGTTATTGATAACTCTATTCAAATACTCTAAAAAGAGGTAAACAATGTATATTAACATGGTAGCAAACAGGGATTTAGAATATAAAATTAGCTCAAATTTCTCATTCCTTTGTTGTTATTGGTAAACATTATTTACTGCATTGGCTTTGCAGTAACTTGCTATGTTGGTTTCAGTTCAGTTACCCCAAATGATTCTTGAATTACTAGTAAATCAGACTATAAAGCTTTGATCAGTGGTGACGCGTTCTTCACGACACTTCTAATGTTTCTAAAATAAAAGATGTGATAACTAAAAATGGAAAACTTTTTTTTCAGGTAGGAAGTGTGGAGGTGAGTTCTTTAAAGTTTTAAGGTTCATTAGATTGTAAAACTTAAATGTAATAAAGGTTGATTTTGAACCTAGTCACTTTTTAATGTTGGCTTGCTTATATTCTACAACATAGGAAGTGTCAAGAAAAGCAAGCATGGATTATTGCATTCTTTTATTGTTTGTTTTTCTTCCTTGTCTCTCAAAACTCTTTTTATATACATCTAATGCTACAATAAAATAAAGCAGTATTTTGTATGAAACAGTCTGTCCTCAATTTAATGTATTCTGTTTTTAATAACTGAATTTTAAAAGTCTTGGAATCTGTAAATAATTGTTATTTTTGGTGGATGCTATGAGAATTGTTTTGGATAAATTATTTTAAAATAGTTTTTTTTTTTTTCACTTTAGTTATGTACTATTTGTGAATTTTTTTTATAAACATTGTCCTTTAGTTTAAGATGAACGTGATTGTCAAGTGTCATGAATTTCCTACCTGACTAATAGCGTGAGATAATATAAATGGTTTTTCTCATTACCATTAAATAGCAAATTAAGTTTCATTGTTCACTGGACTACTTTAGACAGATGTGACAAATCTCCCAACTGTAATTGAATTTAAGGTATAAAGCCTTTATTGCCATTTAGTATTGTTTCTTACACCCACTTTTCACTTATAGGCATGCTTAGATTACAAAGACCAGGTCGTTATGTGAAAATCGGTGTTATGTGAAAATGGAGGATAACTACATCATTACATAACTGTCAAACCACTGAGACTCATAGCCCTGCCAAGCTGACACATAACCTTAACCATCACAGCCAGCGTTACTCTCTCCTTGCACCTTGGCATTCGTTACTGCCAGACGTATGTCGTGAACGCGCAAAATAGTTGGATGGTAGATTTTTTTTTACCGTTGTCACAGATGTGAAATGTTAGATAACGAGATAGTCAATAAGTGAAGAGTAATGTAGTGATCACTGATTACCAATGCAAACAGATTAGTCAGTTAATAGTTTAAAAAATTATAGTTTTAATAGTTCAAAGTTTAAAAAAGATTCTTAATAATTGCAACACTTTTTGATAGATTAATCAGTGAAAAATTAACTGATACATATTTTCTGTCAACTTGTATATTATGAAAATCGGACCTCTTTAGACTGATCAAATCTGGGATTTATACATCCTGCCTTCAATTTCCTCCTCTGATTAACTTCATTATATATGTACTTGAAAGGTAGTTGGTGCGACCTTGTTGCAGTTTCTACATTACTTTGTGTGGCATAGCAGCTGTGAGGCTGAGGGCTGTCTTCAGAAAGTGTGTACCCACCTGTTACTGCCATAGCTTACCTAAAGGCCATCTTTATCACTGTTGATCTTGTGGAGGCCAGTGCACTAAGTTTCTCTCTGGTTTTTCTTTGCCTTTACTTTTCTGTTGTTATGAACACTTTGGAATTTTCACATTTACAAATACAACAATGACACATTTCACAATTTAGTGGAAATTATGTATTTTTTTTTTCTGTTCATTGTGTCTTTTCATGAATAATAGAAGTTTGTCTTCCTTTTGAGAAATTATTAAATTACAAAGCAATACTTAATGGATAATAAAATCAACAAAGTAATTTTGATGATTAAAGAAGTGTTTCACAGCTGAGGTTTGTTCTTGTCAAGGAAACGCTTAGTTTCTGCTCAGCTAAGATTTTTCTTCTCTGACTAGTGTTTGGATGTAATTCACATCTCCAGTGACTACTTTTTCCTGGCTGTCAAGGTTGAGTAACCCCTCAGATTAATGTTTTCTTTCTGTAGATATTTTGATAAATCAGTCAGTTTAGTGTCAAGTCTAGTAGACTGAGGAACCCAAATGTGTAAATGCTTTGAAAATGCCTCTGGAGACCAAATTAAAATTAAAGCTGCTTTTCTTGATATTTGTTATTTTTGTTATGTCAGAAAGCCCAGTCCAAATACTATGCATTTCAGAGGAGACATTTATTTGAGTTTTATATGGACAGAAATCACATAAAATATTCATTCTTGTGGGAAAATGGGCCTTAAAACAAAAACATTTCATGACTCACTAGTAGTCTTCCTGACTGTTAATCCAAGAAAGATGTGTCCTTTCATTGTACATCTCTCTGGGCTGATCTGTTAATGCTAAATTAAATGCCTGAGGGCAATCTTACTTCCTTTAAGTTTTTTTAGGGGAAAGCTTGCATTTTTGGCTCCTAAATATAAGCAAGTGCATTTGTATTGTGCCTATTGTCAATTAATCAGTTTATGGATTTTGCAGAGCAATTTTTTTTTGGTCTCCTGGATAATAATCTCCGTCAGGTTTAACCCACCCATCTCTAGGTAGATATCTCTGGATATATCTCCTGCTCTCAACTTTGAGTACCTCTTAGCATAATGTTTAAGACACATCCCCCCTCATCTTCAGATCAGTAGCTCTGGGGTGGATAATAGAATCAGTCACCCAGGGAGGTTTCTCAGGGTTCACATGCCTATGCCCTGTCGTAGACCTACTGCTTTAGAATTTTGGAGGTGGTAGCTGGACATGGGCATTCTGGGAAAGATTCTCTCCATACGGTGACACACTCCCCTGGTGAAAACAAAAAAAAAAACCCGTTGCCATCAAGTCGATTCCGACTCATAGCAACCTTATAGTGAAGAGATATTGTATATACCACATGACTGTACCATAAACCCTGAAAGAATGTCATTAGCAATATTTCTGTTTTAAATGAGAGGAAAACATCTTTTGTTTTTTTTCTGACCCAGAATGGTATTGCCTAAGACAGGTAAAAGGGAATCATGCCGTATTAACAGGAAACAAAATAATTCATTCATCACTAATTCACTCACTCAAGAAATATTTATTTGGGTCACTACCATGTGCTAGGAGCATTCAGGATTCAATGCTAAGGCCCACAAACAAGCTATAGTCTGTGAATATGCTTCTTCTCTTTCCAAAGCTGTCCTCTCTTCTCCATTCCCTCTTTTCCTAACTTCATCTCTGTGAAGCCTTTTCCAGAACCTCTAGATAATTAAAGGCCAGCTCTATAGTCTGTAGACTTAACATATTGCTGTCATCTAATTATCATACTACATAAAACTGTTCTTGTTCCTTGTTATGGTTTTTTTGTGTGCATCGCCCCATTAGCCTGTGAATTCGTTCAGGGAAAGGATGGTGACTTGTACACTAGACTGGGACACCTCTGTGTCCCAGGTGCCTAACGTAGCAGGTGGTCTGTTTTACACACTGCATTTGAAATTGGCTTATTGGTCACTTATCAACTTATTCAACAAGCACTATTTGAATCTCTGCTTCTTCAAATGTTATTTTCTCATGGCCTCTGTGGTACTTTTCTGCTGGTTATCTTCCTGCTGTCAGTACCTCCGTCGTTTTTTGCTCACTTCTCATCCTAAATCTCTAAATGGTAGAGTTCCTGAAGGTTTTGTTCAGATCAACTTCTCTTCTGTTAATCTGCCATCTACCTAATGCTGTCACCCGTCCTCAAGGCTCTGCTAACCATTTGCATGTTGATGATTCCCAAATTTCTGTCTTCAGCTTTAATCCTTAGCTCGGTCATGAGTAAAGGGTAGACTGATAGATCTCTGCAGCTGAAGACAGGACTTTTCGTCAGATCCAGTGGTGCCTCGTTAGTGCTTCCATGTCAGATGTCTTCTCTCTTTAAAATAACTACGAAAAACTTATATTCTTTGCTTTATTAGTTTCTTCATGTTCACAGTTCTTATCGACTGTTCATGATCTTATTCTCTAGGTTGATCCATGCCAAATAACCCAACATGAGAGGCAGCTGTAGTACAAAATCTGGAGACTGCCAGATCCTGCTATTTATGGGAGTATAGCTTTGAGCAAGTTACTTACTCTATGTCTCAGTTTCCTCATGTATAAAATGGAGATATTAAGGCTCGTGTTATGGATTAAGTTATGTCCCCACAAAATATGCATTGGAATCCTAACCCTGCACCTGTAAATATGACCTTGTTTGGAAATAGGGGATTTTCTTTGTTATGTTAATGAGATCATACCAGTATAGGGTGGATCCTAAACCTTATCACCTTTGACTTAAAAAAGAGCAGATTAGACAGACAGGTACAGGGGGAAGACAGGCGACATATGAGAAGCTGTCTACAAGCAAAGGAATGCCAAGGATCACTGGTAGATGTTAGAAATTAACAGAGAGGCTCCCAGAAGGAATTGACACAGCCAAGACCCTAATTTGGACTTTTAGCCTCCAGAAGTCTGAGAAAATTTCAGTTCTTTAAAGCCACCCACTTGTGGTATTTCTGTTACGGCAGCACTGGGTAACTAAGAGAGCTCACCTGATGAGATTGTTGTAAGAATAAAGGATTTAACATATATTAAGTACCTACAACTGGTGGTGCAGTGGTTAAGTGCTGGGCTGTTAACCGAAAGGTTGGCGGTTTGAACCTACCAGTCGCTCTTTGGGAGAAAGATGTGCCAGTCTGCTTCTGTGAAGATTTACACCTTTGGAACCCTATGGGGTGGTTCTGCTCTGTCTTATAGATTGGTATGAGTTGGAATCGACTTGACGGCGATGAGTTGGTTTTTTGTTTTGAGTACCTAGAACAATACCTAGCACAAAGTAAGCACAATGAGATAGCTGCTGTCATAGTCAGTCTTCTTGCTTAATAGGCCTATGAACAGGCTTTCCTGAAATATTTCTGCCAACTTTATTTCTCCTTCTCTCTTGTCCTGATTTTACATTTTATTTAGTTGCTTCTCCTTCTCACTGTAGTCATATATGATGATTACAGTATACTGCTAGAGGTATACTGCAGACGGCCTTTGTACGTCTTTAAAGTCATTTCTGGACTGACCCACCCAGAAACCTCTGCACGGCTGAATGGCTGGAGATTTTGGGCCTGTTGTCCCTCCAGGTGCCTGCGGTTGCATGGGATCTCTGGAATGTTAATTAATTTTCATATTTCCCTTAAGTTACTTTTGTAGCTGGAACAGAGAGCTTCTGAGCTCAGTCCCAAAATGGCATTCTCGTTCACTTACACCTTTGTAGGAATACGGTACTTGAAGCTATCTTGTCATTTTTAAGAATCTGTAAAAGGCATTCTAGGTTTGTAAAATCTGTTCCCACATCTAGCATGGAGCTGTGGGTGACATGGGTGACATCTTCACGGTAAAGATTCTAGTATTAGGCTGTGTGTCTTGCAAGGCTGAGGTGGATTTATTGCAGCTAAGGAACCCTGAGATAAGGAAAGGTACTCTCATCTTTCCTCCAGAAACCTTCTGGCCTCACTAGAAGTTATGTCACTTCATCGTTATTATCTGCATGTTATTAACTTCATGTTATTATCTGCAATATTGTTTAGATTTCTGAAAATTAAAGGAAAAAACACACTAAGTAGCCTAGGTGATAGTAGTGTTCTGTACTTAGTAGGCACTCCAAATGTATTCATTAAAGTAAATTGAAGTCTTTTGAATTCTCTCCTTCCGTTAGAGACCAATGGCAAAACCTAAGACAAGCTGTCCGGAGGTGAGATGGAAAGGCAGAGAGGGTTAGAGGCTGGTTGAATGGACATGGGGAATCAGAGGTGGAAAGGAGGAGTGTGCTGTCACACTATGGGGAGAGCAATTAGGGTCACATAACAAAGTGTGTGTAAATTTTTGTATGAGAATAAATCTAAAAAATCTAAGACAAGCAAGCCAAATAATTCATACACATAAGTTTACAGGTTCGATATAATTTGTAAATGTGCATGTGGTTTCTTAAATATAATTTCTAATTTCTATTAAACTGTGAAATTAAACTACAGTATTAAGAAATTTCAGAGCCCTGGTGACATAGTGATAAAGCATTCAGCTGCTAACTGAAAGATCAGCGGTTCGAACCCACGAGCCGCTCCATGGGAGAAAGATGTGGCAGTCTGCTTCTGTAAAGATTACAGCCCTGGAGACCCAGTAGGGCAGTTCTGATCTGACCTGTAGGCTTGCTATGAGTCAGAACCAACTTAACAGCATCGGGTTTGTTTTGTTTTTGGTTTACTGAGAAATTTCAGATAACTCAGTTTAAAAATTCTTCCTAATAAAAAAGAGTTTATTAAATTTATTTATCCAGTAATTAAGTTAAGCCACATATACTATACCCTGTTTTTCACCTCGTTAATCTATATTTGGTTTTCAAAATCGACTGCTCACTTCCTTGTTTTTTTACGGTAGGGGGAATGAGATGAGGAAATCATTCATCCATTCATAAATGTTCATTTAAAGTATAAATTTTACTGACTTGGTGCCAGACTCGAAGGAGGTAGAGATGAATGAAACTCAACTCTGCTCATTGAGTTTGAAAGAGGGAATAGATATGTAAACAATTAAATTATAATATAGTTGTTATAGATTGAATTGTGTCCCCTCAAATATGTGTTGAATTCCTAGCCCTTCTACCTGCAGATTCGGTCCTTTTTGGAAATAGGGTTTTTCTTTTGTTATGTTAATGAGGCCATACCATTGTAGGGAGGATCCTGAACCTAATCACTTTTTTTTTTTTAATTTCCCGTTTATTAGTTTATACACAGATTGTTACATGACATTGGTTGCAATCCCTGCAGTGTGTCAGCACTCTTCCCATTACCACCCTGAGTTCCCCATTTCCATTTGTCCAGTTTTCCTGCCCCTTCCTGCCTTCTTATCTTTGCTTTTGGGAATATGTTGTTCTTTTGGTCTCTTATAGCTGATTGTTCTAAGGGGCACTTTCCTCATGTGTATTATTGTTTATTTATAGGCCTGTCTGTTATTTGTCTGAAAGGTGATCTTCGGGAATGGCTTCAGTTCTAAGTTAGAAGGGGGTCTAAGAGCTATAGTCTCTGGGGTTCTTCCTGTCTCTCTCAGACCAGTAAATCTGGTCTTATTTTTATGAGTTTGAATTTTATTCTACTTTTTTTTTTTTTCCACTCTAACTGGGACTTTCTATTGTGATCTCGGTTAGAGTGGTCAGTAGTTGTAGCTGGGCACCATCATGTTCTTCTGGTCTCAGGCTGGTGGAGATTGTGGTTCCTGTGGTCCATTAGCCCTTTGAACTAATTGTTTCCTTGAGTCTTTGGTTTTCTTCACTTGCCTTTGTTCCAGATGGAAAGAGACCAATAGTTGTATTTTAGATGCCACTTGTAAGCTTTTAAGACCTCAGACACTATTCACCAAAGTAGGATGTAGAACGTTTTCTTCATGAACTACGTGATGCCAGCTGACCTAGATGTCCCCCAAGACTATGGTCCTTAGCCTGCAAGCCCACTAACTCAGTCTTGTTTGGATAGGTCTATGCTGTTTCCATGACTGTACCCCTGTGTGCTTTATTAAATATATGAGTATACATGCAGTACATACAAGTATGTATGTAGAAATATCCACAGCCAAACCTACATATGCACTTGGGTGTACTCCCATATGCCCTCTCACACCTATCAGCATTCATAAAAAGACCTGAATAGGCACAGAGACACACAAATGGGGGAAAATAGATGCCATGTAAGGATTGTCTACAAGCCAAGGAACACCAAGGAACACCCGGGGCTACTGACAAGGACTTTTAGCTTTCAAAACTGTGAGAAAATAAATTTCTGTCCTTTAAAGCCACCCACTTGTGGTATTTGTGTTATAACAGTGCTAGATAACTAAGACAATAGTGTGAAAAGGGCAAGAGATAGGAATGATTAACTTTATCCAGGAATGAGCGTGGGGAGAAGTTTGCTAAGGGATGTGACTCTAGAGCTATGTTTTGAAACATTCAGGAAGCTTATTGGATGATATAAACAGAGCAGAAGAATGCCAGCAAGGGGTTTTCAGGTTCCATGGAGTCATGAAATAACATAATATATTTAAGAACTGTAAGGTACTTAATTTTGCTGGAATTTAAAGTGTGTGGTTGTTCTGTTTGTAGGACTCTAGTAGCTATGGTCTTTGGTGTAGCCTGTAGAAACAGGAAATTTTATTGACCTCGTGATATTTGCTATATCATTTGAAGAGACAACATGATATCAAATTAATAACATTTGTATAAGTGAGTGTAGATTAAGACTTGATAACTGATATCTCAAAATTAGAGATTTTAAAAGTATTAGAGAATATTATAATCATAGCATTTTCTATTTCCCTTCTGTTCCAATACATCTAAAGGATATAATACATTCCTGTTAGTAATGGTGGCTCACGATGGCAATAACTCTCCATTTTGGGTAGTAGTATGGAGACATGCCGTCAGAGGGAGATATATTTGCTAAGATCACTCTACCTCCTGTAACAGATAAATCTCCAAATCTTATTGGAATAACCCAAAATATTTATTTTTAATTTAAGTACAAAGTGGGAGCTTTTGACTGGTAACAGAATAGGGATTGGGCTTGGCTCCGTATAGTTATCAGGGATCAAGGCTTATAGAAGCCCCACCATCTTCAGCATATGTCTTTCAGACTTGCCTTGGGGATCTCCAGCCAAGTAGTATATGGGGGAGAGAGTGAAGAAGTTTCATCTGCTTTTTATTTACCTAAGCCCTGTGACATACATAACATGTGCTCATGTTCTCTTGGTGAGAGTCAGCCATGTGGCCCCACCTAAATGCAGAGGACATGGGAAATGTAGTCCTCCAGTGGACCATTGCTTCTCAACAGTTCAGCTCTATGGAAGGGGAGCATACATCTTTGGTGGACAACCAGCTGCTTCTGCCATCAGGTGTGTATTAGAATCTTGAGGTGGAGTAAGCTTGAGCAAGTCTTTCAGGTGATTCCAGTAGGTCCTTTTAGAGAGGGTGGTTTTTTCCCTCCCCAACTCATTTGAGAGTTACTGACACTGGTAAAACAGCTTCCTATGCAGATACGGATCTTGAAATCCAGGGAGGATAATTCTTGGAAGAAGAAAAAACAAACCAGGTGGCTTTGAGTAGATTCCAACTCATGGCAACCCATGCGTTTCAGAGTAGAACTGTGCTCCACAGGGTTTCTATGGCTATATTCTTTCATAGGAGCCCTGGTGGTGCAGTGGTTAAGGACTCGGCTGCTATGTGAAAGGTTGGCGGTTCAAACTCACCAGCAGCTCCACAGGAGAAAGATGTGGCAGTCTGCTTCTGTAAAGATCACAGCCTTGGAGACCCTTTGGGGCAGTTAAACTATGTCCTGTATCATCACTATGGGCAGAATCGACTTGATGGCACACAACAACAACATGATCTTTCAGAAGTAGATTGCCAGGCCTTTCTTTAGAAGCACCTCTGGGTAAATTCAAACTGCCAACTTTTTCGTTAGTACCTGAGTGGGTAGATTGAATTAAATGTTAAAATTTTGATTCAGTATGTCATGTACATCTTTCTGATTTTGTTTCATTTTCTTCTACTCATGGTGTGATTTTTTTTCTTTTCCAGCCAATTTTTAAAGTCCATTTTCCCTAAAATTGTTTAGAATCCTTAAAACTTCAGGAAAACAATCACTTTTAATACATTTTAAAAATTATATTGCTTTTGGCAAGATGGCGCTCTAGGCAGAAACACAACTCCGTCCATCCACAGCAAAGATCCGAAAAACTAAGCCTAACAGAGAATCAACAATCCTGAAACCCTAGAACACAAAATGAAGAGATAAAGAACTCAGCCAAACACCAAACAGAGTGAGAATACTAAAAGAGAACGGAGAGCGAGGAGAGACTCAGGCAGAGATTCCTTACTAGCTAACGCAGCGCGGATCCACCATCTTGGATTCCTATCGGAGACCAGCGAACAGGAGAGCAGCCTTGCAGAGCATCTGGTCGGAGACAGAACGACCGCTTAGCTTCACACATAACCATCTTCCCGCTGCACCCTACCTACCTGCACCGTGCACTAGACATCACACCACCAAGTGGTGCAGGCACGCCTTATTGGAACCTGCCCAGCACTGACTACCGACTGTCCTGGTGGCTGCGGTGAGTGCCACAAGCAACCCGTCCCAGTGGCTCCTCCTCAGCTAGATCTGCCCAGCTGTACCACAAGAACGAAACAAAAAAAAAAAAAAAAAAAAAATCTACAATCAATAAACGAGAGAAATATCTACTGAATGCCCCAAAAACAGCAAACAATATCAAAACATTTACAAAAACAAGACAAGATGGCTCCAATAGGCGTCCAAATTAAAACACCAGATAACTCTCCTGTGGAAGAAAATGCACTAGAAGTACCTGATACGGAACTCAAATCACTAATACTCGGAATTTTCCAAGAACTGAGGCAAAAAGCTGACAAACATGAGGAAAAAATAGACAAATTTATGGAAAATACAGACAAAAAATTGGGAGAATTCAGGAAGATGATGCAGGAACAAAATGCCAAAATAAATTCACAACTCGAAATTATACAAAAACAACAATTAGAAATCCAAAAGATAAACAACAAGATTTCAGAAATGGACGGTGTCATAGAAGGGCTGAGAAGTAGATTTGAAACCATGGAAGACAGGATCAGTGGAACTGAAGACAAACACTTGGATACAACTCTGTTTCAGGAAAACTCAGAAAAAAGAACAAAGAAAAATGAAGAGACCCTGAGAGTTATGTGGGACACAATTAAAAGCAAAAACTTACGAGTGATTGGCATACCAGAACAGGGGGAGAAAACAGAAAACACAGAGAGGATCATTGAGGAACTGCTGACAGAAAACTTTCCCAATATCATGAAAGATGAAAAGCTGGCCATCCAAGAAGCTCAACGAACCCCATATAGAAGAGACCCCAAAAGAAAATCACCAAGACATATCATATTCACACTCGCTAAAACTAAAGACAAACAAAGAATCCTGAGAGCAGCTCGTGAAAAACAAGAAGTCACATACAGAGGAGAAACAATAAGACTAAGCTCAGATGATTCAGCAGAAACCATGCAGGCAAGAAGGCAATGGGATGACATATATAAAATCTTGAAAGAAAAAAATTGTCAGCCAAGAATAATATATCCTGCAAAACTCTCATTCAGATTTGATGGTGAAATTAGGTCATTTCCAGATAAACAGAAACTAAAGGAATATGCAAAAGTCAAACCAAACTTACAAGAATTATTAAAGGGAGTTCTTCGATCTGAGGACAAACAGCTTCAGCCCTCAGGCAGGACCTAGGACCTAGGACGCAGGTTCACATGAACCAGATACCATTCTAGGAACTGAACTACAGAGGACTTTCCAAAAACAAAAGATATACAACAGGGAATCAGAGAAATCAATCAAATGATGACAACAACATCAAAACAATGAAAGAGGGAACAAACGGCATAGGTATAGAACCTTCTAAAGGAGAGGAAGGCAAGGCGATACCAAGTAACGGTAGACTGCTTCAAAATTATAAAGATAAGGGTAAAATTCATGGTAACCACAAAAAAAGTTAACAAACCAACTCATAAAAATAAAGACGAAAAACATAAAGTCTCAACAAAAACAAAACCTACAAAAACAAAAGAAATGAACACAAAATCCACAAACAAAAGTAACTCAGCACAAGAGAGTAAGAAGAACAAAGAAAACTTCAGCATCACAAAAAAAAGCACTACAAAATGACAGCAACAAACTCACATCTATCAATAATTACACTGAACGTAAATGGACTCAATGCACCCATAAAGAGACGGAGAGTGGCAGAATGGATAAGAAAACAGGATCCATCAATTTGCTGTCTACAAGAGACACACCTTAGAAACAAAGATGTGAATTTATTAAAAATCAAAGGTTGGAAAAAAATATATCAAGCTAACAACTATCAAAAAAGAGCAGGAGTGGCAATTCTAATCTCAGATAAAATAGACTTTAAAACAAAATCTACCATAAAAGACAAAGAAGGACACTATATAATGATTAAGGGGATGATCCATCATGAAGACATAACCATAATAAATATCTATGCACCCAATGACAGGGCTCCAAAATACATAAAAAAAACTCTAACAGCACTGAAAAGAGAAATTGACAGTTCCACAATAATAGTAGGAGACTTCAACACACCACTCTCAGTAAAGGACAGAACAACTGAAAAGAAACTCAGCAAAGATACAGAAGACCTAAAGGACACAATCAGCCAACTGGACCTCATAGACATATATAGAACAATCCATCCAACCGCTGCAAAGTACACATTCTTTTCCAATGCACATGGAACATTCTCCAGAACAGACCACATCTTAGGCCACAGAGCAATCCTCAACAAGATCCAAAATGCTGAGATAATTCACAGTGTCTTCTCTGACCACAATGCCATCAAGGTAGAAATTAACACTAGAAAGAGCAAGGAAAAAAAATCAAACACATGGAAACTGAATAATAATCTGCTTACACATCAATGGGTAATAGAAGAAATCAGAGATGGAATTAAAAAATTCCTAGAATCAAATGAAAATGAAAACACATCATACCAAAACCTTTGGGACACAGCAAAGGCAGTCCTCAGAGGACAATTTATAGCAATAGATGCACATATCAAAAAAGAAGAAAGGGACAAAATCAAAACATTAACTACAGAACTCAAACAAATAGAAAGAGAACAACAAAAAAAGCCTACAACCACCGGAAGAAAGGAAATAGTAAAGATCAGAGCAGAAATCAATGAAATAGAGAACAGAAAAACAATAGAAAGAATCAACAAAACCAAAAGTTGGTTCTTTGAAAGAATCAACAAAATCGACAAACCACTGGCCAGACTGACAAAGGAAAAACAGCAGAGGGCACAAATAACCCAAATAAGAAATGAAATGGGGGACATTACAACAGACCCAACTGAAATAAAAAGGATTATAACAGAATATTATGAAAAACTATATTCCAACAAATTTGAAAACCTAGAGGAAATGGATAAATTTCTAGAAACATACAGCCTACCCAAACTACAACAAAGTGATATTGAAAATCTGAACAGACCCATAACAAGAGAAGAGATTGAAAAGGTAATCAAAAAACTCCCAACCAAAAAAAGGCCTGGCCCAGATGGCTTCACTGGAGAATTCTACAAAACATTTACAGAAGAGCTCGTACCAGTTCTACTCAAGTTATTTCAGAGCATTGAAGAGGAAGCAACACTTCCAAATTCATTCTATGAAGCCAGCATAACACTGATACCAAAACCAGGCAAAGACATCACAAAAAAAGAAAATTACAGACCAATATCTCTCATGAATATAGATGCAAAAATTCTGAACAAAATTCTAGCCAGTAGAATTCAGTATCATATCAAAAAAATAATACACCACGACCAAGTAGGATTCATACCAGGTATGCAAGGATGGTTTAACATTAGAAAATCCATCAACGTAATCCACCACATAAATAAAAGGAAAGAAAAAAATCACATCATCATCTCAATTGATGCAGAAAAGGCATTTGACAAAGTCCAACACCCATTCCTGATAAAAGCTCTCAATAAAATAGGTATAGAAGGGAAATTTCTCAACATAATAAAGGGCATCTATGCAAAACCAACAGCCAACATCATTCTTAATGGAGAAAGGCTGAAAACATTCCCCTTGAAAACAGGACAAGACAAGGATGCCCTTTATCACCACTCCAATTTAACATTGTGCTGGAAGTTCTAGCTAGAGCAGTAAGGCAAGAGAAAGAAATAAAGGGCATCCAAATTGGTAATGAAGAAGTTAAACTCTCCCTGTTTGCAGATGATATGATACTATACATAGAAAACCCTAAAGACTCCACAAGAAATTTACTGGAACTAATAGAAAGATTCAGCAGAGTAGCAGGATACAAGATAAACATTCAAAAATCAGTTGGATTCCTATACACCAGTAAGGAGAACGATGAAAAGGAGATCAGGAAATCAATACCATTTTCAATAGCCCCTAAAAAGATAAAATACTTAGGAATAAATCTGACCAGGAATATAAAAGACCTATACAAAGAAAACTACAAAACACTGCTGCATGAAATCCAAAGGGATCTACATAAATGGAAAAACATACCATGCTCATGGATAGGCAGACTCAACATTGTGAAAATGGCAATTCTACCTAAAGCAATCTACAAATACAATGCAATCCCGATCCAAATACCAACAACATTCTTCAAAGAGATGGAAAAACTAATTATTAACTTTATATGGAAAGGGAAGAAACCCCGAATAAGTAAAGCACTACTGAAGAAGAAGAATAAAGTTGGAGGACTCACACTACCTGACTTGAGAACCTACTATACAGCTACAGTACTCAAAACAGCCTGGTACTGGTACAACAACAGAGACATTGACCAATGGAACAGAATTGAGAACTCAGATGTAAATCCATCCACCTCCGGTCACCTGATTTTTGACAAGGGCCCAAAGTACATCAAATGGGGAAAAGACAGTCTTTTTAACAAATGGTGCTGGCAAAACTGGATATCCTTTTGTAGAAAAATGAAACAGGACCCATACCTCACACCATATACAAAAACTACTTCAAAATGGATCAAAGACCTGAATATAAAGCCTCAAACTATAAAATTCATAGAAGAAAAAATAGGACCAACACTTCAGGCCTTAATACATGGCATTAACAGGATACAAACCATAAACATCAACACAAAAAACCCAACAGATAAACTAGATAATTGGGATCTTCTAAAAATCAAACATCTATGCTCTTCAAAAGATTTCACCAAAAGAGTTAAGAAAGAACCTACAGACTGGGAAAAAATTTTTGGACAGTACAAGTCAGACAAAGGTCTCATCTCCATAATCTACAAGAAAATCCAACACCTCTACAACAAAAAGACAACCAATCCTATCAAAAAATGGGCAAAGGAAATGAACAGACACTTCACCAAGGAAGACATTCAAATGGCCAACAGACACATGAGGAAATGCTCGCGATCACTAGCCATTAGAGAAATGCAAATTAAAACCACAATGAGATACCATCTCACCCTGGCATTACTGGCACGAATCAAAAACACTGGAAATAACAAATGTTGGAGGGAATGCGGGGAGACGGGAACTCTTATACATTGCTGGTGGGAATGCAAAATGATACAACCATTTTGGAAAATGATATGGCGTTTCCTCAGAAAGCTAGACATAGACGTACCATTCGATCCAGCAATCCCACTCCTAGGAATATATCCTAGAGAAATAAGAGTCATCACTCGAATAGACATATGCACACCTATGTTCATGGCAGCATTATTCACAATAGCAAAACGATGGAAACAACCTCGATGTCCATCAACAGATGAATGGATACACAAACTATGGTACATACACACAATGGAGTATTATGCAACGAGAAAGAACAACAATGAATCTGTGAAGCATCTCATAACATGGATGAAACTGGAGGACATTATGCTGAGTGTAATAAGTCAATCACAAAAGGACAAATATTGTATGAGACCTCTATTGTAAAAACCCATGAAAAAATTCACATGCAAAATGTAACAATCCTTGTTGGTTACCAGGGATGGGAGGGGGGGGGAATACTAAATAGGTAATAGGTAAGTGGTAACTTGGGTGAGAGGTGAGATAGTACATAGTACAGGGGAAACTAACACACCCTGCACAAGGAAAGGTCATGGAGGCCCTATAGACACATCCAAACCCCCCGAGGGACTGAGTTGTTGGGCGGAGGGCTCTGGGGACCATGATCTCGGGGAACATCTAGCTCAATTGGCATGACACTACTTATGAAGATAATGCTCTACATTCTACCTTGGTGAGTAGTGTCTGGGGTCTTAAAAGCCTATGAGCGGCCATCTAAGATACTCCACTGATCTCATCCCTTCGGGAACAAGGGAGAACGAAGAGAACAGGATACAAGGAAAAGATTAGTCCGAAGGACTAATGGTCCACAGCTACCAAGGCCTCCACGGGACTGAGCCCAGTACAGCTGGATGGTGCCCGGCTACCACCAATGACTCCTCTGACCAGGATCACAACAGAGGGTTCTGGGCAGAGCTGGAATAGGATGTAGAGCATAATTTTAACTCCCCAAAAAAAAAAAAAAGAAAGAAAAGAAGACCAGATTTACTGGCCTAAAGAATACTAGAGAAACCTCGAGAGTGTGGCCCCCAGACACCCTTTCAGCTCAGAGGTGAAGTTACCTTCGAGGTTCGATGTTAAGCCTGGGAATGGACAGCCCAGTAAAACTAAATGGGACTAACGAGGTACAGGAGTCCGGTGACAAGGGCCAGAAGGCAGAGGGAGAGTAGGAAACTGATGATAAGGAACACAAATTGAATAAGGACACTGTCAATGTATTGTGAGATTGTTGACCACTGCTATAGGGCAACATTTGTAGTAACTATTAAATGGGAGGCTGTTTTGTCCTGTAAGCCTTCATCTTGGGCGAGAATGGCAGCACAATTGGAAGAGCATAGTCAATATCACTTAAATGTGTAAGTAAAAAGTTTTGAAATGGTGTTTAAATAAAATAAAAATAAATAAATAAATAAATAAACAAATGAGACTAAAGAGGTACAATAGTCCACTGACAAGGTCCAGAAGACAGAAGGGGACAAGGAAGCCCCCTGGTGATAGGGAACACAAGGTGGAGTAAGGATATTCTTGATGTGCTGTGAGATTGTTAACCATTGTCATAGGGCAACATGTGTAGTAACTGTTAAATGAAAAACTATTTTGTTCTGTAAGCCTTCATCTTAAGTGAGAATAACAGCACAGTTGGAAGAGCGTAGTCAATGTCACTGAACTGTGAATGTAGAAAATTTTGAAACGGTGTATCTTTGGCCATCTGTAATTTTCATCAAAAAAAAAGGGTGAGAATTTAGAGGCTTAATACGTTGTGTGGTTGTTAACCAATGTCATAGAACAGCATGTGTACTACTATTTCATGAGAAACTATTTGCTCTGTAAGCTTTCACCTGAAGTACAATAAAATATATTAAAAAAAAAATTATATTGCTTTTGGGAGAGGTGATAATCTTTGGGTTAATGAAGATTTAATTTTATTTGAACATAATTTTAGGTACAGTTAATGAAGAGTCCATTATGTAGGCAATATATATATGTACTGTGAAGCTCATAAACAGAAATTCCATCTCCGTTTTAACAGCAGAAGCTTAGACATTTACATTATTAACTTCATAAACTTACTTATCTAAGAGGCAGTAATGAGTCTTAAGTTTAACAACAAGCCAAAAACCCTTGGAATGAGATTCAGAATTTCTGCCATTGCTGGTAATTTTTTTGATTTTGAAAAAGTCACTTCCTTTCATTAACCGTTTTAAGGATTAGAACTACTGCAACAAAATGAGATCTTTAGTTTTTCCCATATTTTTCCTCTGAATAACAAAAGTATATTCATATATTGTCTTTCCTCATGTTCACGTTTGTAGTTGAATTTTTCAGTCCTCTTATGCTTTTTTGATTTATGCATGTAAACTTTGCTCTGCATTCTCAAGAGGCTCTGGTAAAGAATGGTAAAGAAGTGTGCCAAACAATGTATGCAGTTTCAGAAGATGACTTTTGGCCAGTGTTCCATTGTGTTAATGTTCATTCTCTTTAATCGTGTATGTGCCCTACTGTGTTTCACGTTCTGTGATAAGTTTTAGGTGGTGAGTACGAGGACAAACTGACATGATCACTGCTCTCGTGGAGCGTAAGTTTTAGTGCAGCTCTGTTTCATAGAACTTTCTTCAGTGATGGAAATATTCTCTAGCTGTATTGTTAATACAGCAGCTAGTAGCCACGTGTGGCTGTTGAGCCCTTGAAATCCAGCTAGTGCAACTGAGGAACTGAATTCTTAGTTTTATTTAATTTCAATTAATTTACATTTAAATACCTCTAGTGACATGTGCCCTGGTGGCACAAAGGGTTACGTGCTAGGCTCCTAACTGAAAGGTTGGTGGTCAAACCCACCAGCAGCTCCGTTGGAGAAAGACCTGGCAATCTACTTCCATAAAGATTACAGCTAACAGTATACTGTGGGGCAGTTTTACTCTGTCAGTGGGGTTGCTATGAGTCAGAATCGATGGCACCCAACAACAGTGGCATGTAGCTGTTGAGCTTTTGAAATGTGATTAGTGCAGCTGAAAAACTAGATTCTTAATTTTAATTAATTTAAATTTAAGTAGCTACATGTGGCTAGTGACTACCTTATTAGACAGGGCAGGTCTAGTGGAACGACATTCTTCAAATAATCTCACTGCAAAATGTAAGATTGCAAGTCTGCCAAGAGGCATGTAGGAGACATATGTGATGCTGTGAGCATATATATAATGCTATGAGCACTTATTTGATTTATGCAGGCAGGGCCTTGAATGCTTAAGCTTAGGTGATAGAGATGGAAGAAGTGGACATATTTGAGGGATAAATATCTGGTGGTGATTTGGAAAAATGAGGTGAAGGTAGAGTAGCCTCAAAGATCACATCTAGATTTCTTGCTTGTACAGCTGAAGAGGTGGTGCCCAACCACTAAGAGAGAGAACACTGAAAAATGATAGGGCTTGTAGGTGAAGGAAATGAGCTTGGTTTTAGAACATTGGGTTGGAATATTGAGGTTTGGAACGCAGAGCAGTAGTTTGGGCTGGACACAGACATTTTGCAATTGAAGCAATGAGCAAGCAGTGCTAGAAAGAGAACATTGAGTCCAGGAGCAGACCTAGGACTGAGCTTCAGACTCCAGTGCTTAATGAATGGAGTCATGCAAAGGAAGGAGAGGGGTGACGGATTTTGAGAGAGTTGAGGATTCAGTGAACTTGAGATCCCAATGAAGTCAAAGAATGATTCTAGTGGATGTAGTTGAATGAGTAAGCTTGGAGGAGAGAAGATGGGTCCTCTTTAAAATGTTTGAATAAGTGAATTTTGAGATGGAGTATTTGGCAGTGATGATAATATTCAGGATCTGACTATGGGAACTGGTGACTGAAATAAAGTAGAGAAGAAGGTCATAAATAAAGTAGAGAAGAAGGTCATAGAGATTAAGGGACTGAGAGGCCATCCAGATTAAAGTAAAAATATATTTAATCCGATTTTGACTGAAAAGGCAGTCAAAAACTCTCTCCTAGTGGAAGTCTAAGTAGTTATAAAGCACATGTATTTAAATAGTACAGTAAAACCTGTGAAAGCCAGAACCTGTGTAAGGTGGAGACCTGTCAGAGAAGGGAAGCTCAAAATTTTCCCGTAACAAGAGCAGAAGAGTGGTAAGCTGCACCCTGTCAAAGGTGGCAAACTTGCGAGACCCAGACAAACAAGGCAGTCCCATCGAGTTCTGACTCTCACAAGTTTCACTCTAATACATACATTATAAGGAACTCATTTATTATGGTCCATAAAAAAGCTAATGACCACGTAACATCTCTTAGAGAGTGTATTAGTTTTCTATGGCTGCTATAACAAATTGCCACAAGCTGGATGGCTCAAAACAACAGAAATTTATTCTCTCACCATTCTGGAGGCCAGAAGTCTAAAATCAAGGTGTCAGCAGGGCTGCATGTCTTCTGAAGGCCCCAGGGAAGAATCCTTCCTTGTTTCTTCCAGCTTCTAGTGGCTCCTTATGGTCCTAAGCTTCTGGCAGCATAACTTCAGTCTCTGCCTCTGTCTTCACATGTATAGCTTCCCTGTGTCTCTGTCCTTTTCTGTGTTTTGTAAGGACACTCTCATTTGATTTAGGGCCCGCCCTAATCCAGGATGATTTCATCTTAAACTCCTGAACTAATTACATCTACAAAGGCCCTATGTCCAAATAAGGTCACATTCTGAGGTTCTGGGTGGACATGGATTTTTTAGGGGACACAAGTGAGCCTACTACAGGGAAATTTAGATCATTAAAAAATTGAAGGTTACTGTAAAAGGTCATTTGAAAATGATTTATCTTGTTATTTTTAAAATTTACATGACCTCCTCAGTCTTGGCAGATAAAAAATGATAAAATGTCTTAAATTCTGCATTTGTAGCTTTGAAGATATGATTGTCAATTAAATCACTTGTCCATGCTTTGAAATCTTTTAAGTTGAGTATTTGATCATCCATCTTTCGTTGCCATTGACTGTTTCTAGCTGACCTTGCATTTTTTCTTCTTTTTTATAATTAACTAAAACCACAACCTGGAAAGAACACGAGTTATTTAAATCTTGTTCTGAAAAAGCCATTGAAGTTGTAATACCTGCAGGGAAAAAGATAGTTATCAAACCATTTTGAATCACTCTTTTCTGAACCAATTCTCATCCCCTCCCCTAATACTCACACAAAACATGCATAGATTAACCTTTCTAGTTTGGACTAAGTTGTAAAACGCAATTATGAAATTATTTTACAAATAAGGCAAATAGATTTGTCCAATTTGGCAAAATGTTACATCTTTTCTTACCTCTCTTTAAAGAAATATTTTTTAAAATCAAGACACATTAACATAATGAAGATATCAGTATAAAGAAATGAAAATGAGTATAAATGAAAATACCAATTTCATACGTGATTTATATGATTATTTCTGTTACTTCATAGTTACCACTTGTTTGTGGATATGCACGATCCAACTTGATCTTACCAACACCTCCAAAAATAGCAGTTGTATTAAAATTGTATAAACGTAGATACCTCATAGTGCATTAATCAGTTAATCAGAAATTATTAAGTTGTTCATTGTTTGCAAGTGTACTCTCATGTTAAATGATAGCTGTAGGAAGGGGGTAGTTCTACTCATTCACATAAAAATGAAACTTCTACATTATCTCTAATAAATTTAAACTTCCTCATGAACTCACTCATTGCTTAGTACCTATCAGTGGCGCCACTGGGGGGTGCAGGGTGTGGATCGTATCCCCTGACACTGCCAGAGGGGGTGACACCAGAGTGACCCCAGGGACCATGACGTTGTTGTTGGTGGGCTGGCGAGCGCTGCCAGTGGAGCGATCACCAAAGCAGTGGTGTAACCAGGTTGGTGCCACCCTTCACCCAGTGCGGTAACCCCCCTCCTCACATCACCTGCCAGTCAGGGTGCTGTGACCAGGCTGTGGTGCCGGCCACTGGGCTGGAAGGAGGGTCCCCACCTTGGCCAATGGGAGAGGGGCGGAGCTGCAGGGAGCCACAGGGCGGGACTGCGCGGAGGCTTGGCCGTGGGTGGCGGGGCTAGGCTGCTCTGCTCTCCAGGGGGTTGCTGGCGGTCCCACTCACTGGGACAGGTTGGGGGAATGACACCATGAGTTACTGCAACGGGTGACATCAACCCTAGTGACGCCATTGCTGGCTATTAAAAATACAATCTTGTCAGGAATAATTTTTTTAACCTCTTCTGGGTTAAACCACTTTTGATTGGGTACATCATTTTGGTGTAAATATCTAATCTTTTACTTCCCTTAATCCTTCCTTTATTACCCGTAAAATGGCATCTGTATCAGTGCCAGGCAACTTACTTCTCTTGTGGCAATAGGTCCATTCAGTGTTCTCACCATCATTGTGAATTCTCTGCTATTGGGAGCTTGATTCGATACGAGCTTAGAGACATGTCTGCCGAGGGGTGACTGGTTCTTTCTGGCATTTTGGGTCATCCTGGAAGGATGAAACCCACAGCCCCAGCTGTTTATCTTTGGTTTTGAAGACCTCAAACAAGGCAACCCTTCATTTACATTATGGCTAAACTCTGCGATCCGCTCATCCAAAGCCTTGGTAAGGGGGTGGGGGATTAGCAGGGAGAATAGGTTATTTCATTTTCTAAAACTGTCATCCCAACATTTTGACAGGATTGTGCTAGTATATTAGGGGACTGATTGTCTGAGCCAGTTTTTCTATTCTGGAAGATGCTGGTGAAAAAAGTGGGGGCAGTGTTGTCATTTTACTATCGTATTTTTGTCTCATTCTTTAAAAGTATTACTTTCAAATTGTTTCAGTTGTTTATAAATATTAATAATTCTCTTAGAACTCTGTATTGGGTTATTGTGCCCCTAGTGGAAAAAATAAGTTCTTGCAAGCTTTGCAGGAGATTCTTCAATCTATTTTATGTGATGTTTAAAAACAGATGTGCTGGGCACATTAAAAAAAGAGAGGGAGAAGAATGTTAATTTTGTTATCTTTATTAGTTGTATGAGATTCTGACAAATTCTTAAATGTAAACGACAAACAGAAGCACATTGCCAATACATGGGATACCCCTCTTTGAAAAGAGCAGTGATTTCAGCCTCTAATACAAACATAAAATATTGCAGTTTCTAGATTTTTTATTGCTTTCTGATTATTTTTATTGAAATGCTTATTGTCTCTTGTTAACTAATTATATTAATTATACAGCTAGTGCCCGGCTTCTCAACCCTTTCCAGAAGAAGCCCCCAGTTTCCATTAAAGAGTTTTATGGGTGCTCCCCACATGTCAAATTTCACACAGCCAGCTACACCAGCATTTTGTAAAGGTCTTTGAATGCAATGCCAAGGCCTCCCACTAATTGTTTTATAGGCTCGGTGTGGGATCTGCATCCCTGACTGGGGAAGCCCGATATTAAAGGTCTGTGGGAGTGAGGAGTTGTCAAACGCACCAAGAAAGAACACTAAAAAGAAATTCTGCCTAGCTGTAATGTTGGTGCCAAGGAGCATAAGCAGAACTACAAAACATGCCAAATGCTGAGTGATTTTAAACTGTGACCCATATTTTAGAGAAGACTTACTTCATTATATTTTTGAGAGAAATTAAAATCACAAATAGCTCTATAATTAATTTGAGCGCTCATTTCCAGGTTTGGCACTGGTAGATTATTGTTTCCAACTGTTTAAAAAAATACAACTAACTAAATATTTCTATGTGTTCTTTCAAGGGGAGGTGACTCATCATGGTTATCTGTGAACATTTAGTCCTGGAATAATGTGCTCAAAGTTGTTTCCGTCATTATCTTTTTTTCCTCTGAGAAGGTTAAGGAAGCATTTTTACCCTTATTAACTATTAAATTGCATGTGTCTACACTAAAAAAAGTAACTTATAAACTTTAAAAAGGAATTGTAATAGAATTGAAACTCCGACTCCTTCACTAGGCCCTGAAATTACTTTTTCTCAGCCTCAAGGAGTCTGCTTGGCATTCTGAAGCTGTTTTTCCTCTACAGAGTGAAGCAGGATATTTCTGAGGTACAGTACAACCTCAGAGAGTGCTTTTAGCATGGTTAATGTTGAAATGTGAACAGAATTGTTAGAGCCACACTTCAGTAGGCTAGAGTAGTAGTGCTGTGTTCTGTAGGAAGATAAGTACAACCTGTCTACTTGCAGGATGATAGCATTAAACTAAATTACATGTTGAGATTTTTGTGAACCTTGAAATAATCTTTTGGAAAGTTGGTGAAGGAGAAAAATAAGTAGAGTTCTTTTTTAGTGACTTAAATATACTCTTCTTAGAAAAAAATATTGTCATGTTTCAAATAAATAATCTTGGATTGGAAATTCTTTATGGAAAAAAATTAGAATTTTCCTTAGAATGTTTCTTATTTGTATGTGTAACACAGATATTTTCTTTTGTGTGTGTGTGCGTGTAATACGTATATGCTGTCTGTGATACTATTAAGATAATGTCAGTATGTAAAATATAGAACAAATGATACATAAAACATTATGTATATTAAGTGCAAAATTAGTTTGGTTTTGCAGACTACAACATATAATTTCAATAGCCTGTTAATAGTATTTTTGTTGATAGTCTTTTAAAGTTAGTCATAGATTGCAAAACTTAAAGCAGAGAGGAACCCTTCATGGTAATTTTCTCATCATTATGACTCCAAGAAATTCTTATCTCAATTATAATGTTATAATTTTCTGTCTCATATAGAAAATCATTTTAGGGAACATGTTATTAACTTACTGTATGGAAAATTACTTCTTAAAGCCAGATTTTCTCTCTAGATGGCCCCTAAATATGCATTTATTTTGAATAAAAATCAACTGAACAGTGTGGTCCATAAAACAGACCTTAATACTGTCTACATTTAAAGATAAATGTTAAACCTTTACAACTTCTGTAAACCTGAATTTGTCAGTTGTTATTCAAACCCCAAATTAAGCAGTCTTTTAACCTTTGTCAACATTTCTTCTCTGAGTTGTCCTAAAATTTTCACTTCATTTTGGGCTCTGAAGGACCAAATTAATAGAGTTCGGCATTGCCTCTGTGTTGCCATTATACTCCTACATCCCAATGGAACTCATATTTAAAAGTGCTGTTTCATTGACCCATTTTCCACTGTGAGTCTCTAAAATGCCTACAGTAATGTAAAATATTCTTATGTATGTTGTTGTTGTTAGGTGCAGTCGAGTCAGTTCCTGTTCATAGCAACCCTATAGAACAGAGTAGAACTTCAACATACAGTTTCTAAGGAGCAGCTGGTGGATTCAAACTGCTGACCTTTTGGTTAGCAGCTGTAGCTCTTAACCACTGTGCCACCAGGGGCTCCATCCTTATGTATAATTGACCCATTTTTATATAGCTTGTTTTTTTAATGAGGCATTTGCTTTATAATGGTTCTATTGAATATCCTTCTGTACGTTTTTTATGTACGTGGTGATGAAGTATTAAAATGAAAAAAAAAAAATCATGGCCCGTCAGTAATAGAATACATAATAGTGCTCAGTTACAGTATTCTGAATTACACTCAGTTAATGTTAACAGATAAAATATATTCAATATTTTCTCAGTTCCAGATGCACTTCATACTTTTTTATTCTAAATCTGTCTTAACCCTTTAGACATAGTATTACGTTTTTCCTATTTGCAAATGAGAACAGAGTCTAAAAGAGTTAAACTAACTTATAATCAGTAAGCAGAGTTGGGATATGAATGCCACAGGTTTATGTACTCTGAAATGTTTATGAGTGGAAATATTGAAATTGAAGGGATTTCTTGGAAATTCTGATTCACTTGGTGGTGATTGGTGCCTGGTTTATGGTGACTGGGTACTCCAGGTAACCACTAACGGTAGAGCGCAATGATTGTTGAAGGTATTCCAGAGCCCTGGATTCAAGTTTTGGCGTGTCCACTAGCTATAGGTAAGTGATTGAACCTTCTTGGACTTCGGTTTATCAGATTAAAAAAGTCATGATTTTGGATTAACTATTCTTTCAGTTGTAAATCCCTTAGTCCTGAGCACAGTTTGAGTGGTACTAAATTAAATAATATTTACCGTCTTTCTCAACTCAAAGATATGTGGGCTCTAGCTCCCCTGGAACATGATCTCTGAAAGGTCTGGCTCACACTAAGACCGGGCCTTAGGAACAATTATAGTGTGGTGCTAAATAACATGCCAAGCAAATTACTCTTAAGGGGTGGTCTTTGGCCCTCTGTTGCTTCCATTTATTATGGGATCCAGTTTAAGGATGTTTTGTCTTTACTAGCATATGCTATTTTAGGGACTGTTTCTCTTTCATTTTTAGGAGAAATTGCTGACCCTCTTGAGAATCATTTTCCTTTTCCTCCTTGCCTTTAGGCATTTAAAACACTTAACTTGATACATCTGTATTACTCCTAGTTGGCAACTGTAGTTACTTGTCTTCACTTTTGGGGGGACAAACAAGGTTAGGTTGGAGCTTCAGAATTACAGAAACTATCCTATTAACTGCACCATTGCCTCGTATAGTGACTTCTTACCCTTAGATTTTTAGGTTAAACTTTCTATGTTCTTAAATTGGAGAAAAGGAATATTAATAATTATTTTTGCTTTATATTTTGCCTTCTCAAAAACACAAAAGTTGGAGGAAATGGGGAAGGTGTAAAAATCCATTGGGATACCTAATCTACTCCTACGTTAATTAGGAATAAGCACACTTGGGGGCATTCTGCTTCTTTGACAGTAAATGCATCCATATTTACCCCACCACCATGTCTCAAAACAGAAACTATGAAAAACGGCAGAGGCAAAAGTCTCAGAAGTGGGATCAGAATGTGCCCCAGACTTGGTTGGTGGGGTGAACTATCTGGCTGCATCTCTGCATTCATTTGCCATCTCCTTCCTACCAACAGCTTGCGGTTTCCTTCAGAGTATCCATAAATATCCGGGGAAACTGATTCCATCCCCTGCATACAACCTAGGCCAAGACAATCAATGTATTTCATCCTTCTGGCTATAGTGATGTATGCGGGGTGGGTATGTGATCAAAGCCAATTCAATCAAAGTGAATCAGAAAACCTGGGATGAGCATTTTGCAGCAACAGTGCTCTTTTTTTATTTCATTGCTGAGTATGAACAAGGGGAGCATTTGGCTTCAGGAATTATTATTTCCTGTGTTGAAATAATGAGAAACACTGGTATAGTGGAGAAATGAAAAGGAACTGGGTTTTTGGTTATTTTATTGAGCCGTTGGATCAAGCATTGCCTGAAGCTCATGCTCCGTCTTAACTTTTCAATTACGTGAGCCAATATGTCTTATTTATGTTTAAGTTAGGTTGAGTAATTCCTTACTCTGAATGGATTTTTGCCTGATACATCAAGGCCATTGGTATTTTTGCCTGTTGTTGTGTGCTGGCAAGTCGATTCCAACTCATAACAACCCTATAGGACTGAGTAGAACTGCCCCATAGGGTTTCCTAGGCTGTAATCTTTATGGGAGCAGATTATCAGGTCTGTTCTCCCATGGAGCAACTGGTGCATTCAAACCACCAACGTTTCAGTTAGGAGCCGAGTTCTTAACCATTGCGCCACCAAGGCTCCTAAACCCATTGCCGTCGAGTTGATTCCGACTGAAAGTGACCCTGTAGGACAGAGTAGAACTGCCCCATAGGGTTTCCAAGGCTGTAAGTCTTTACGGAAGCACACTGCCACATCTTTCTCCTGCAGAGTGGCTGGTGGATTTGAACCACCAGCCTTTCATTTAGCAGGCAAGTGCTTAACCACTGCTCCACAGAGGCTCTCTCCAGGGCTCCTAGACCTTCCTAATAGTTTACTTTCCTAGAAGTAAAATCTCCTGTCTGCTAAGACCTTAGTTTCCTCACCTGTAAAGTCAAGAGTTTGTATTAGTGTATTCAAAACATCTACTGGATGACTCTTTTTCTCTCTGCTTCCTAGAACTGTAACACCTGCCTAATGTCAAATTACAAATTTGTCATCCTCCCTTTTCCTATTTAAGAAGACCTACTCTACTGCCATCCAGACTCCAGCATGATATTACAAATGTGAATTCCTCTCATACCATACATAGAACAAAATAAAAGATACATAATTGTAGTCAGTTTCACAATCTGTGACTAACTACTTCTTTCCTTTTCTCACTCCAGAAGTGTAATTTTTTTAAAGATGCAAGTTTTTAGGAAGAGATGGACGTAATAATGACAAAGAGTGGTTATTGTTCCGTTAATCTAAAGACAATATTTAAACAATACATTGTCATAAAGAAGCTAACAATTAATGATGCTGAAGAAATGAAGTCTGTCCTGATATGTTAGTTAATTTTGCTGTTGTTTTTCTTAGTTACACACTGAATTCCTAACCTTACCCAGCCATCTCCTAAAAGTCGTCAGTAGTTAACAATAATTGTTTCACAGATCAGCCAATATCATTCACCCAGTGTTAGAAAAACAACACAGGGCAGATGCCTTAAAAATTTTAAGTTCGTGTGAAATTTTTAAGTCCATGTGAAATTTACATAAAAAGAAAAGCACAAAAGTGCTTTGAAACTTGGACATGGTATTTGGGTGATTTTAATGAAAGTTTGGATATATAAGGACTTTAACCAAACTATCCAAAAGGCAAGGCAAAGAACTAAGTGAGTTTTTAAGGCTGAACTGGTGGTGATGGTGGTGCTGGGGTGATAGTGGGAAATGACTTCATTGGATTGTGCCAGACTGTGCAGGTAGCAGTCAGGGGCTTTATGAGAATTCAGTGAATGGTAATTTGCAGTAGTCCAATTTCATGCAGCAAAGATTAGCTGCAAGACACAAATTTCTTTTTCTTTTTTGAAAACGACAGCTTTGGTATGTGTGATTCCATGATGAATGATTTCGTGAAATGCTGTTTATGAGAAATAGGTGTGTTCATCCAGATTGCATTGAAAGATGTTTTGTGCTATTTCGTCTGAACAGATATTTTTCAGGTTTTGCAAAATGTGCATCAAACTCTTTCTTGGTCTTATTATAGAGAAAAATTACATGATTGTGTTTAGGACTTAACATTATTCAAATTTTCTATTGTGCTTGATAGCCAGATTCAGCAAAATGTTTTCCTGTGATCTGAAGTATTAAATTATAGATATTTAAATTTTATAATTTTTACTTACAGGCAACCATAATATTAGCCTAGAGGAGTTTGCCCTGGAGTTTAGATGCATCTGCTATTTTGAGTGGATGCACCAGGGACTTGTCTTATTTTGTTTCTCTCAAGAACACATTGTTAAATTTGGTGATCATGTCCAAAGTCAGCAATGCATGCTGAGTTTCATGAGTTATTCGACTATACATTTGGTTGATTTTTTTTTAAAGCTGTCACTATTTTCATTGAATCTCATAGTGTTATATTGACTTATAGGTGTGTGTATTTGGGTATGTGTGTGTTTGAGGAATGGCTACATTTGCTTTTTGTTTTATAAAAAAAAATAGTTTATAATAGTACCTTTGAAGGTACGTTCATAAGGTGAAAATCTAGCAGATAATATTTAGAAAACAAATGACCTCAAATTAACTTATGCCATGGCCTTTTAAAACCCATTTTCAATTTAAGACATTTAAATTATTTTGACACTTAATGAAAGGATCATTTTTTCTTTAGCAGAATGATAGTATTTACTTCAAAAGAGATTTTTCCTTTCTAAAATCTGACTTACTATTTACTTTCTTTGTTGGAACATTATTTGTATACAATCTATTCCTCCAAAGTCCTTAAGTTTTCCTGACAATAACTGCTTAACTAGGATGATCTGGACATAACTAGTGCAAGTCACAGGTTTGGTGCACAAGAAAGTGACAGTAGAAGCTCTAATGGAGTTAGTTCATTTAATTCTTATGGTTCACTAATGAACCAATTTGGCTCCAAACCTGCATTAACACATTAACATTTGCAGTTAAACTCAGCAAATATTGACAAGTGTTAATATGATCAGATCATGAGGCTCCTTTAGTTGAGAAGTAGATTTGGGTCATTTCCTGCTCTCGTGGAATTAATGGATTACTAATGGCATAAGGAAAAAACAAAAACAATAGTTAAGACAAACCATAAGAATTATACAAGGCACAGGCATTCTGTGAAGGCTTATAGAAGGGTAGGATCCGAGGTGGATAGGGAAGAGTAAAATCGTCATAAAGGAACCAATATTTGAGATTATGAAGGGACCCATGTTTGAGATTATATTGATGGATCAGTAGCCATTTGGTGAGAGGAGATGTGGAAAGGATATGGGGCATTCAGTTGACAGAGTAAAGTTAGGGAGGTCAGAAACTGGGAAGAGGTGGAGAAGTGCAGTTCTAGAATGAAAACCAAAATCAATCCGGTTGCTGTTGAGTCGATTTTGACTCATTGCAACCCCATATGCGTCAGAGTAGAACTGTGCTCCATCGGGTTTTTAATGGCTGATTTTTTGGAAGTAGATCATCAGACATTTCTTTTGAGGTGCTTCTGGGTGGACTTGAACTGCCAACCTTTCAGTTAGCAGCTGAGTACATTAAGTTCCGAATAATAAGCCTGAAATAGAGTGTGAATGGAGAAAACTGCCATGTGGTGGGTCTTAAATGCCAGCCTACCGTGTATTAGGCAGGGGAGAACCACTCAAGGCTGGAAAGCAGTTACTTGGAACTGGACTTTATGGAGAGCAGTTGGGATTCTGCTTAGGAAGAACTGGAATGCTTTGGCAAGTTATTGTACAGATAATAAAGGGCCTAAGTACATTGTAGCAGCGGTATTGGAAAGAAAGACAGATGCCTGGCACATTGAGTATGTGGAATCCATTGTATTTGGTAGCTAATTCAATATACAGGGTAAGGGAGACTGAAGTTAAAGAGAGTTCCAAAGCTTTGAAGCTGAGTGTTTCTACAATGTTGGTTGTTTTATTAACAGAAATTAGGAAGTCAGAAGAAGGAGTTGTTTGCAGAGAGAAAAAGTAGGAATTTGGTAAAATAGAACTTAAGCATTTTTTTTTGGCCATAGTTCTAACAGGACAACGTTTCATCTGAAGATTATATATGGATTTAAAAAAAAAATTAGTATCTACAAGTCTTTCTACTGACTAGTAGATTTTTTTATAAGTTTCTTAGAGGAGGAGTTGTATAAAGAAGCCTATATTGTGCATGATGGCAGACCAGCTACATTTTAATCTTGGTAAACTAAAAATAATTAATTTTTCAATTCTTCTGAGACAGCACTAGATGGGGCCACCTCCTGCTGTGTTGTCATGCAAATGAAGTTAAAGGCCTGAGGTTTGTTTTTGTGTTTCTTCAAGAAGTCCTTCAGTAAGAAAAGAGAAATATTGTTTGGCCAGATGCTATGTAGATAAATAGCTGTATTGAATTTATGCCTTTTTGACTGAGATGTTAAAACATGTTTAGGAAGACACGTAAAGCATAGTCATTACTTTTTCTTTTTGGTCTTTGTTTAATGCTAGATGTTTTTACCTGTTCATATTATCTTAAGCACTTTTATATACCAAAGTTTTTTACAAATGGTAATGTGCAATTTTTTAAATTCTTACCAGCTTCTAGCTATACCTCATTAAAATGTTTAATGGGTGATAGAAAGAGACAAGTGAACTCATAATGAACACTTCATGTACTGTACAATTAAGATTTAATAATAAAAATCATTTGGGCAAACAATTTAGGTAATTTTTCTCAGTCATATATGTCATATAAAATTTATGGCATAATTTAGTTTAACATTACGTCTGTATTTTTAAGTTTTATACTTAAGATATTTTCAAATGTTTTAGATAGGGAACAAGTAATTTCATTTATTCCTTTAAGATTACTTAATAAATCAAATAAAATTATTTGTAACACAACTATATGAGTAAGTTTCATAAAACATACAATTAAAACCTACCAAAACCAATGTTTCCCAACATTTCCAGCCTCCTTAGATTTTGAAACATGGAACTTCACTAAGATAATGGTTTGAGGGATTCCTAAATGCTTTAATCTAATAACTCTTTCAGAGTATTTCTTTTACTTCATTAAACATTGGTTTAGTATTGATTTGGGAGATTGTGGCAGACCTTAAAGACTTAGATAGGGTGACATGCAGTGGAGAAAAGTAAGGTAGAAACAGTTGGATCATCTAATATGTGGAGCTATTCTAGAATTTTCCCTGTATTCTCATATCATATTTACTCCTCAACAACTTTTTCCTTCTCTTATCATCTCACCACTGAAAGTATTCTTGCAAAAGTTATGAATTACTTTTTTGTTGCAAAATCTGTTGGCCATTTTTTAGTCCTTATCTTTGTTATAGCTCAGAAACATCTGGCACTATAGGGTGTTCCCTTCTCAAAACTCTGTTCTCTGTTTTTTGGGTCACTGCAGTCTTGTAGGAGCCCTGGCACAGTAGTTAAGAGCTTGGCTGCTAACCAAAAGGTCAGCAGTTCAAATCCACCAGCCACTCCTGGAAACATTACGGAATTGACAGCAACAGATATCTTCTAACCTACTTTGTACTACCTGTGTGCTGCTCCTGCTTCTCCATTTCCTTTGCAGGTTTCTCTCATTCCTCTATCCTCCCTCGATGGTTATCTTAAGAGTTCAGTGTGAGGCTTTCTTCTTTGGACCCTCTCTTGGCTCGTTCAGTCCATCTGTTGGCTTCATTTACCAGCACTAGATGCCAGTGGCTCTCATATCTTGTATCCCCAGAACAAGTCTCTCTACCATGCACCAGACCCTTGTGTCCTGTGACTTCTGTACATCTTCACTTGGAATGTAAACAGGAGCTTCCGGGTTGATATGTGCCAAACTAAACTCATCTTTCCTCTTCTGACCAGATTTGCTTCTCCTCCTCTGTTTCCTATATTTAGTAAAACATCACAGTTATTCTCCTTGTTATGAAAACCAGAAACCTAGAAATTGCTTATAATTCCTTGACCACTGTCTGCCTCCTCAACTCAGTTTTAAATTCTGCCTCTTCTGTCTCCCTAGTACTTCTCAACTCAGCCCACCATTCTGTATTCTGATGGTTACAGCTTTAGTGTAGAACGCTATCATTTCTCACCTAAATCACCATAGCTATCTCTTAATTAAAATCCATTGCCATTGAGTCAATTCCGACTCATAGCAACCCTATAGGACAGAGTAGAACTGCCCCATAGGGTTTTGAAGGAGCAGCTGGTGGATTTGAACTGCCAACCTTTTGGTTAGCAGCCAAGCTCTTAACCACTACGTCACCAGCGAATTGGAAACAGTAACCAACTGGAAGTGATCCATATTTATGCCTATTCCCAAAAAAGGCGATCCAGCTGAATGTGAAAATTAATTAATATCACACACAAGTAACATTTTGCTGCAGATCATTCAAAAGTGGCTACAGCAGTACATCAACAAGGAACTGCCAGAAATTCAAGCAGGATTCAGAAGAGGATGTGGAACCAGGGATATCATTGCTGATATCAGATGCATCCTGGCTGAAAGCAGACAATACCAGAAAGATGTTTACCTGTGTTTTATTGACTATGCAAAGGCATTTGACTGCCTGGATCATAACAAGTTATGGATAACATTGCGAAGAATGGGAATTCCAGAACACTTAATTATGCTAATGAGGAACCTGTACATAGACCAAGAGGCAGTTGTTCGAACAGAACAAGGGGATGCTGCGTGGTTTAAAATCAGGGAAGGTGTGTGTCAGGGTTGTGTCCTTTCACCATACTTATTCAGTCTGTATGCAGAGCAAATAATCTGAGAAGCTGGACTATATGAAGAACGCAGCGTCAGGTTTGGAGGAAGAATCAGTAACCACCTTTGATATGCAGATGACACAACCTTGCTTGCTGAAAGCAAAGAGGACTTAAGCACGTACTGATGAAGATCAAAGACTACAGCCTTCACTATGGATTACACCTCAACATAAAGGAAACACAAATCCTCATAACTGGAACAATAAGCAACACCGTGATACGTGGAGAAAAGATCGCTGTTGTCAAGGATTTCATTTTACTTGGATCCACAGTCAATTCTCATGGAAGCAGCAGTCAGGAAATCAAAGGACATATCACATTGGGAAAATCTGCTGCAAAATACCTCTTTAAAGTGCTAAAAAGCAAAGATGGCACTCTGAGGAGTAAGGTGCGCCTGATCCAAGCCATGCTATTTTTAAGCACATCATATGCATATGAAAGCTGGAAAATGAATAAAGAAGACCAAAGAAGAATTGATGACTTTAAATTATAGTAGTGGCAAAGAATATTGAATATACCATGGATTTCCAGAAGAACAAACAAATCTGTCTTGGAAGAAGTACAGCCAGAATGCTTCTTGGAAGTGAGGATGGTGAGACTTTGTCCCACATATTTTGGACATGTTATCAGGAGGGACTAGCCCCTGGAGAGGGTCAGTGAAAAAGAGGAGGACCTTCAGTGAGGTAGACTGACACAGTGGCTGCAACACTGGGCTGAAATAGCAACAATTGTGAGGATGGTGCGGGACCAGGCAGTGTTTTGTTCTGTTGTACGTAGGGTCACTATAAGTCAGAACTAACAACTACAAACTAAACCACATTATTGACCCCCACCCTTATTTACTTAAGAGTTGTTTGGGGCAAGGGTCAGGCTGGTTAAACAAGATGATCGGTAGGGGACCTTTTCTTCTGGTCCCACTCAGCCAGAGGCCCAAGGCCATATGTATGTGAATGGGAAGAAGCCAAGGTTAAATTCTCAGGATTGTAGAAGCAGGAGCTTGTAATAAAGCAGAGTTTTGATTCAGACCTCATGTCAGCCATTTTATTAGGCCAAGTGCCTCCGTTTTAGAGGCTCACTAGCACAATGGATAGAGACTGTATTTTGTTTTTCCGCATCTATTAGCATAAATCTAATAGGAGTACAATAGGAATTTCGAATGAATGAGTTAGTAACCAAACTAAGATCAATAAATCTTACGTCTTGCTCTCAAGCTTACTGTGTAGGTAGAAGTTTTACAAGTTCAAATAATTTTCAAAATTACAATACAATACAGTGTGGTATGAGCTATTAAAACACATTTTTTCGAATAGGAAGTGACTCAATGTTAGTATCTCAAGGACCTGTCTCTTGAAGATACATAATAGAATTACATGGAAATTTTTATGGTGCCCAACCATGTTTCTTTGAAGTGAGGCCTTATTGTGACACTTAAGGTATTCAGAGTACTTAAAAAATGCATTTTTATTGTCCCTATAAAACTTTACCTCGACTTTTGTTTTGTCAGTTTTACGAGGACTCGGCAAAAGTGAGGCAGAATGTATTAAATTTCTGGACATCTCTTTGGCTGGCTAGGAGGCATGAGGATAATTGCTTATTTTTCTTTTTCTTTTTGGAAACTACTACAACAGATTCTATCATTTAATTGGGATTCACATGATTCTGACCTCTGACTTCAGGCTTTATAGCTAACTAGCTAACTAATTACAATATACAATGGATTTTATTTTTCTCTACCTAAAACAATTTAAGAAAGCTTAATGCATTTTTAAGAACTTGGGTCTGTTACTTTTATGAACCCCCAGATTTAAAAATGCCATTGTGACATTGTTTTCCTCATAATAATGGAGCAAAATATGGTTGAAAAAAAATTGTGACCCTTTGTGACTCTCAAACTTATAAACGATTATGTGTCATGAACTTTTATATTGTTTAAAATAGTCAACAATGTGAATATTAACTGATTGTCAAAGCCAGGGTCTGTTTAATTGGCTTTCAGATCGTTTCTCCTAGGGCCCCAGAATACTGAGGGGTGTCTAAGGAGCCTTGTTGGGAACTAAGGAGTCGGTGAGCAGGCTGAGTTGGTGAAGCTGTGCAACTCTTCCTCTCATCTTCCACTCTTCAGTCATGCCAATTGCTTTCCTCTATTATCCGGTGGAATTTTCTTTAAGATATCATTTTAGGAAAACAAACAACACAAACTTGTAAAATACTTTGAAAACCATTGGTGTGCTTTATGCACATATTTAAGGAAATCACTTTGTTCATAATTGAGAAAACCCATGAAGATAGAAAATGTACAGTATTTCTTTCACTATTTTCATATGTCACCTGCAGTGACACCCTCCCAGACAGCAAGGGAGAACTGTAGTTGAAAAGTGCCCTGATGGCGCGGTGGTTTTAAGCACTTGGCTGCTAACTGAAAGTTTAGGGGTTCGAACCCACCAGCCTCTCTGCTGGAGAAAGATGTGGCAGTGTGTTTCCGTAAAGATTCACAGCCTTGAAAACCTTATGGGGCTGTTTAACCCTGTCCTATAGGGTCGCTATAAGCCAGAATCATCTTGATGGCAGCGGCTTTTTTTTTTTTTTTTTTGGCAAGTAGAGTGCCCTATTTCATATGTTTCCATCAAAGACTTCTAGTCACCAGGTGGTGTTTCCATTGTCTGGTCAAATCACCTTATGAATCAGGGCTTGATGAGGGTTGGGGGAGGAATGTGAGATGGAAATTTGGCAGATGGTGAAAAGCAAAAATTTAATGCTTCTTAAAAGCAAGGCAAGGGGTTGATGATCTTGCCAGTGTCACGGTGTTCACATCATAATGCTAAGTACTTGCATGCCAGGAAGCTGAAGGGTCAGGTCAGACTTTTATAGATTTTGGCCAAAGGCAGTTCCAAGGGAAAAGTAAATGTTTAAAGGTACTGACCATTGCCCTAACTTACTCTTCCATTTTTTTTTTTAAGTCCCTTACTTCTCTTCCCTGCCCCAACTAGGGTTATCCCAGGTACGAAATCCAGGTCACCACCAGAGTAACCACACATATAGTGCACAACGGAGTGCTGTTTGCTTTAATTTTTTGAAGATGGAATGAAAAATACACATGAGGATACTTAGAGGTGAAATAGGTGATGTTGTTGTTGTTAGGTGCCTTCTGGTTGGTTCCGACTCATAATGGCCCTATATACAACAGAACGAAACATTGCCTAGTCTTGCGACATCCTCACAGTCTTTGCTATGCTTGAGCCCACTGTAGCTGTCCTTCTCGTTGAGGATCTTCCCCTTTCTCGCCGACAGTCTACTTTACCAAGCATGATGTCCTTCTCCAGGGACTGGTCCCTCCTGATAACGAGTCCAAAGTATATGAGACGAAGACTCACCATCCTTGCTTCTAAGGAGCATTCTGGCTCTGTACTTCTTCTAGTACAGATTTGTTTGTTCTTGACAGTCCACAATACATTCAGTATTCTTCACTAACACCATGATTCAAATGCATCAGTTCTTCTTCCATCTTCCTTATTCATTGACCAGCTTTCGCATAGATATGAGGCAGTTGAAAATACCATTACTTGGGTCAGAGCACCTTAGTCCTCAAAGTGACATCTTTGCTTTATAACACTTTAAAGAGGTCTTTTGTAGCACCTTTTCCCAGTGCAATACGTAGTTTGATTTCTTGACTGCTGCTTCCATGGTGTTGATTATGGATCCAAGTAAAATGAAATCCTTGACAACGTCAATCTATTCTTCATTTATCATGATATTGCTTGTTGTTCCAGTTGTGAGGATTTTTGCCTTCTTTATGTTAAGGTGTAATCCAGTAAGTACTTTAAGTCCTCTGCACTTTCATCAAGCAAGGTTGTATCATCTACGTATTGAAGGTTGTTAACGAGTCTTCTTCCAATCTTGATGCCCTGTTCTCCATATAGTCCAGCTGCTCAGATTATTTGCTCAGCATACAGATTGAGTAAATATGGTGAAAGGATGTGACCCTGACACACACCTTTCCTGATTTTAAAGCATGCATTATCCCCTTGTTCTCTTTGAATAACTGCTTCTTGGTTAATATACAGGTTCTACATGAACACAATTAAGTATTCTGGAATTCGCATTGTTTGCAATGTTATCATAATTTTTTATGATCCACACAGTCGAATGCCTTTGCATAGTCGGTAGAACACAGGTAGACATCTTTCTGGTATTCTCTGCTTTCAGCCAAGATCCGTCTGACTTCAGCAGTGATATTCCTCATTCCATGTTCTCTTCTGAATCCAGCTTGAGTTTCTGGCAGTTCCCTGTTGATGTACTGCTGCAACCACTTTTGAATGATCTTCAGCGAAATTTTGCTTGCGTGTGGTATTAATGATAGTGTTTGATGATTTCCTCATTCTGCTGGATCACGTTTTTTCGGATTGGGCACGAATGTGGATCTCTTCCAGTCATTTGGCCAAGTGGCTGTCTTCCAGATTTCTTGGCATAGATGAGTGAGTGCTTTTTGCTTTGTATCCATTTGTTGAAACATCTCAGTTGATATTCCGTCGATTCCAGGAGTCTTTTTTTTCACCAGTGCCTTCATTGCGGCTTGGACTTCTTCCTTGAATACCAATGGATCTTGATGGTACACTGCCTCCTGAAATGTTTAAATGTCGACCAGTTCATTTTGGTATAGTGACTCTGTGTATTCCTTCCATCTTCTTTTGATGCTTTCTGTATCATTCAATTTTTTGCCCATAGAATCCTTCAGTATTGCTATTCGAGGCTTGAATTTTTTCTTCAGTTCTTTCAGCTTGAGAAATGCTGAGCGCGTTCTTCCCTTTTGATTTTCTAACTACAGGTCTTTGCACGTTTCATTATAATACTTTGTCTTCTCGAGCCACTCTTTGAAATCTCCTATTCAGCTCTTATATTTCATCATTTCTTCCTTTGACTTTAGCTGCTTTGAGTTCAAGAACAAGTTTCACAGTTTCTTGTGACATCCATTTTGGTCTTCTCTTTTTTTTCTCTTTTTTTAGTCACCTTTTACTTATTTTCATGTATGATGCCCCTCATGTCATCCCACAACTCACATGGTTTTTGGTAATTAGTGTTCAATGCCTCAAATCTTTTCTAGAGATGGTCTCCAAATTCAGGTGGAATATACTCCAGGTTGTATTTTAGCTCTCATGAACTTGTGTTAATTTTCTTTAGCTTCAACTTGAACTTGCATAGGAATAATTAATGGTCTTTTCTACAGTCGGTCCCAGCTTTGTTGTTACTGATGATATTGAGCTTCTCCATTGTCTATTTCCACAGATACAGTCAATTTGATTTCTGTGTCTTCCATCCAGCAAGGTCCACATGTGTAGTAGCTATTTCTGTTGTTGAAAAATGGTGTTTGCAAAGAAAAGTCATTGGTCTTGCAGAATTCTGTCATGTGATCTCCACTGTCATTTTTATCACAGGCCATATTTTCCAACTATGGATCCTTCTTTGTTGTTTCCAACTTCTGCATTCCAATTACCAGTAATTATCAATGCATCTTGATTGCATGCTTGATCAGCTTCAGACTACAGAAGTTAGTAAAAGTCTTCAATTTCTTCATCTTTGGCATTAGTGGATGGTGAGTCCATTTGAATAATAGTCATATTAACTGGTCTTCCTTGTAAGCATGTGACTGTTGTCCAATCATTGCCAGCATCCTACTTCAGGATTAAAAAAAAAAAAAAAAAAGAAAAAACCCACACCCGTTGCCATCAAGTCAATTCTGACTCATAGTGACCCTATAGGACAGAGTAGAACTGACCCATACTGTTTCCAAGGAGCAGCTGGTGAATTTGAACTTCTGACCTTTTCGTTAGCAGCTGAACTCTTAACCAGTGTGTCACCAGGGCTCCATACTTCAAGATAGATCTTGAAATGTTCTTTTGGACAATGAATGTGATGTCATTGCTCTTCATTCAGTTCGTCATTCCCAGAATAGTAGACCCTATGATTGTCCTATTCAGAATGGCGAATACCAATCCATTTCAGCTCACTAATGTCTAGAATGTTGATCTTTATACATTCCATTTCATTTTTGACTTTAAACTTTTCTAAATTCATACTTCGTACATTAGACATTCTGATTTTTAATCAATATTTGCAGGTGTTTCTCCTCATTTTGAGTCATGCTACATCAGCAAATGAAGGTCTTTAAAGCTTGACTCCATCTATGTCATTAAGGTCGACTCTGAGAAGGCGGCTCTTTCCCAGTCATCTTTTGAGTGCCTTCCAACCTGAGGGGCTCATCTTCCGGCACTATATCAGAAAATGTTTGGCTGCTGTTTATAAGATTTCACTGGCCAATATTTTCAGAAGCAGACAGCCAGGTTCTTATTCCTAGCTGTCTCATTCTGGAAGCTCTTTGAAACCTGTCCACCATGGGTGGCTCTGCTGGTATTTGAAATATTTGACATAGCATCAGTATCACAGCAACACGCAAGCCACCACAGTATGACAAACTGACAGACAAGTGGTGGGACATAGATGATAGTACAGAAAATCAACTATAAGAGGTAGGCTGGAATGGACTTTGCCAATAAATAATTTGTATCTTATGAAACAGGGGTAGCTATTTTAAATCTACAAAGTAACTGCATCTTTTAAAACATTTTAAAATGTTGGCAATGTTGATTCAAAAAGCTATAAAAAAACTCACTTTCAAAATGATACTTTTTGGGGAAACTATAACTGTCAATTTGAAGGATGGGATTCTCTTCAGCAGAGCTTGTAAAAATATCTATTGCCATTTGTGAAACAGATTGATGGCAGTTTGTCATAAATAGATGAGTTTGTCAAGTGTGTAGCCATCTCTCACCCCCTGCCCCCCACCTCTTTTGGCCTTAGAGGAAAAATTCCAGGGCCTAAGAAAATGAAATATTGTGCATTTTTACAACACATCTCATAGTCAATATATTAATACACATATTAAGAGGAAACAGCAATTTAAGAACAACGATCAATCATACCTTTGGGAAAGGTGGTATTGGGAGTTATCAAGATTTGCTATCCTTGGTTGCAGTTGGGGGTCTTAGCAAGTGGTTGATGAGAATATCACTCAGAAAAGCCTAACTAATCCTTTATTCTGCCAGTGATCATATAAGGAGCATCATCTTAGATAATGCCAGTTGGCTGAAACTATTATAGTAGCTTGGTGCAATGGCTAAGAGCTCAGACTGCTAACTAAAAGGTCAGAAGTTCAAATCCACCAGCTGCTCCTTGGAAACCTCATGGGGCAGTTCTACTCTGTCCTGTAGGGTTGCTATGAGTTGGGTTTTTAATAGCTTCGTTTCTGATTATAAAAGCAATATGTGTTTGTAATAAAAATTATGCTTGATTTTTCTACCCAAAAATAACCTCTGTGAACACTTTGGTGTGATTTTCTTTGTCTGGATGTGTGTGCATATTATTTATGAAAGATGTATATATATAATACATTTTTATGTAATGGACACATACATATTAAAATTCAAATCAAACTATGCATATAGTTTTATAACAGAGTTTTTGTTTCATTTATTAAACAGTGTTTGAATTGTGTGCCTGCCATGATCTAGGAAATTTCTGTCTCATTAAATGTTCCTTCAAAGTATGGAATTTAATGATTTCTTAATATTCCATTATATCATACTTTATTTAACTATTTCCTTATTGTTGAACATTTCCATTGTTTTAATTTTCTGCTACTATAAATAGTATTAAATCACTTATCTTTTTATCTCTAATTTTTTTTCTGTTTTAGTATCTCTGAATAAGTTCCCAAAAAATGAAATTATTTTTTAATAATTATTAATCTAATGGCACTGCTTTTGTGGAAAATCTCCCCTAATTGATGAATTTTAAGGTTACTTCTCTATATAGAGTCCAAACAATAAGATATTCAGGAGAAAATATAAGACGTAATTACTACAATTGCCATTCAAGTAATCCAGCATGCTGGATGGAATTTAAATGACCAAGAGTCTAACATCACTTTAGTGTATGTGCATCAAGGTGCTGACATAGTGGGATTGCCCAATATGTAACAGATATTTTTTATGGCAGGTAGTGTCATTATAAACGGGATTATTCTTCATCCTGTTACTCATTTCTCATTACTCAGAGACGTTTGAGACAATCTCAACACCTAGTTCTTAAGTGTAAAATAGCTTTTAGAGTCTGATGCTTTACACACTTCTGGGTCAGTGATGCTGTAAACACATTTCACTGTACCATGACCCTACTGAACAAAAGAAAAGGGGGACAATTTAAGAGAAAAGAAAATTCCTACACAGTTCATAGGTATTCTGTTGTTTTGTACGATAATCAACACACTTTGCCTTTATTTAATTTTGAACTATGTGTGGTATGTGGTTCTTTTAGATACACCCTGCTCTAGGTAAGGGCTATCAGGTGCAAGATAACTGATAGTTGTGTGTGAGGGTTTGTGTGTGTGTGTGTCTGCACTTTCAGATATACAGTTTTGTTCATTTCAGTCATTTGTAGAATCTACAAATATTTAGTCAACTGTTTAATCTTCCCATGAAATGCCTCAGAGATTTGTCGTATGATATCACTGGTTTCTCTTTAGTGCTAAGTTATAGCAAATTCTCATCTTTTTTTAGGTTGACTTTGTAGAGTGTTAAATGCTGTTTAAATTTCTCTTAGATATGAAGCCATTTATTTTTCTCCTAATCACTTAAACTAGCAAGAACTAATCAACTGGAGTTTTTCTCCTTTTCATGAAAACAGCAATCCACCCCTGACTCACGTGCATGCTTCTGCCTTTAGGTCAGTGGGAACTTTTCCCAGCCATGTTTTCTTTTTCCCCTTCATTCCTAATTTCTCTCTGAACAAGTGGCAGCATAGTTAAGCATTAGGAACTTGTTGGTGAAGGTACTAACCTAAACATCAGTGCCAGGATACAACTGGGACTTTAATAGACTAATTAATTTGTCTACTGCACCCCTGACCTGGGAATTATGTACAATGGGCTATACTTATGGAACTGAGAGTCTGGGGTCTGAAGTAGAGAAAATGCAACTTTTGTGTGCTTTATACATCAGCCTGCTATTACTACTGAGTTCTTTTAGAAAATCGCTTCTGAAAATGGAACTTTATTCCATCACGTTTTTGAAAGAACAACACTGCAAGATTCTGTATGCCTTTTTGTTTCCGTTCTTTTTTTCTTTTATATTTTACAGTAGTAGAAAGCAAAACTCTCATATTATTTGATCAAAATATGCCTATATCTACAGAGGACCCACATTAGGTACAATATCATAGTTTCTGTATTATCCAGTCTAATATGGTATATTCTCATAACATCCACAGTAAGTCTTAGGAAAAAATATGAATTTGAAACTGGAATGACATGTTTAAAAGTGTTTGCTTTCTATATTCCTGACTATGGTATTCATGCTTCTTTCTGTAAGAAGATTAGTTTTATTTCCTCTTCTATTCCTTTTCTCAGCTCTCCGTATTAGGAACAGTTTTGAATATACTTCAAGGGCAGTTAACATTGGACTACCACGAAATTCATGGTGCTGGATAGATGCCGAATTGAATAAATCCAGTGTACGGGTTGGGGCCCTGGTGCCGCAATGGTTAAGAGCTCGGCTGCAAACCAAAAGGTCAGAAGTTCAAATCCACCAGCCACTCCTTGGAAACCCTATGGGGCAGGTCTACTCTGTCCTGTAGGGTCTAACCTGTAGGGTCGCTATGAGTAGACAACGACTCAATAGCAACAACTCCAAGGCAACAGGTTTTTGGCAACGGAACGTATGGGTTATGCATTTGTGTATCTGTGAACCGACACCGGTACCAAGTAAACTCTTTCCTGTTAGGATTTATTTAGAACGAAATTTTAATATTTTAGTTGTTTATGGATTTGAAAGTATTCATTATACCACCAAATGTCTGTTGAACACATACCAGGCACTCTTCTAGGTCTTGTGGATAAAGTGGTGAACAAGATGGATAATTCCCAGCTCTGCTGCAGTTTACATTCCAATCCCGGAAGTCACAGGCAAAGTAAACACATAAAGTAATAACATAACTTAAGACAAGGCTGATTGCTATGCACAAGATGAAACAGGGTAAAAGGATAGATAGTGACTGGGGTGTGTCTGAGGTGCTGTATTTAGGGAATAGCTTTTAGTAGAGCGGAGATCCGAGATCGGAAGGATGAGATGGTAGCCTTTGGCTAAATGCTCATTTCATTCAGTTACTGGCAGTCACTTTATCTGAAGAGATATAAAAGATTGCATATACTGCTCAGTGTAAGCATAATGCCTGGCACATAGTAGATGCTCAGAGAAGGTCACCAGGATGGACAAGGTAAATGAATATTGGCTGTGGTTAGGGAATATATGCTTTGCTTTTCTAAAGTTATGTTGCCTTCAGTAGTGGAGTGAAAGATTTAGGTTTTGTGTGTATTTTTTGGTTACAATGTAATGTGAGCCTCAAATTGAATGCTTTTTTTCTGCAGTTCTTGTTACTTTTATTTTATAGGTTTCAAAGTGATCAAGAGAGTAGATGTATCCGAAGTGGATGTACCTTGTATAAATCAAGTAAGAAAAGAGTGATTTTAGTAGAGCATTTTATACTGCAGATATCAGCAGCTTATTTATTTGTTTGGTATTCTAAATCCAGTCAGATTTGTAATGGTAGTATACCTCATAGAAATTAAATCACTGAATATAGAAATCATAAAATGAATTTTGTGTTTCAAGTTACGTTGAGGCAATTTGCCATCTGTCTAACCAGGCCACATAAAGTTAGTTAAGGAATTAAAGCGATAATTTGAAGGCAAATCAGCTGCAAAAGACCTCTTTAAGTATTAAAAAGCAAAGATCTCACCTTGAGGACTAAGGTGCACCTGACTGAAGCCATGGTGTTTTCAATGGCTTCATATGCATGTGAAAGCTGGACAGTGAATAATGAAGACTGAAGAAGAATTGATTCCTTTGAATTATGGTGTTGGCGAAGAATATTGAATATATCACAGACTGCCAGAAGAACAAACAAATCTGTCTTGGAAGAAGTACAGCCAGAATGCTGCTTGGAAGCGAGGATGATGAGACTTTGTCTCGCTTGCTTTGGACGTGTTATCAAGAGGGACCAGTCCCTGGAGAAGGACATCATACTTGGTGAAGTAGAGGGTCAGTGAAAAAGAGGAGCACCCACAACAAGGTGGAATAACACAGTGGCTGCAACAATGAGCTCAAACATAGCAACGATTGTGAGGATTGCACAGGACTGGACAGTGTTTCATTCTGTTGTACATAGGGTCACTATGACTTGACCATATCTAGCAACAACAAACAAGGAGTGAAGGCAAGAAATCAGATTGCTCAGAGGTCAGTGAGTCGCTGTAGACTTTATTTACTGCCTTCAGCTGAATTTTATTTGCACCCATTTTCAAAAGCCTCAACAAAAGCCTGATGAAGGAATATGTTTGCAGCTACTTCACCTTGACAGGTTTTTTTTTTGAGGGGGAGGTAGGATGGAATTCTGTTATCTCTGAACACTTAGCGTTTGAAAGACATTCCAAGATCAGTAGATAAACAGTTTCCAGTTTAGGCTTTAAAATATTAATCTTGACCTGTTTCTTCTTGTTTATACGTTGACAACTGTAGTTTTCAAGATAGAAAAACTAATTTATTCCCAGACTAACGCTGGATTTGACTGTCAGCAAAGGTTAATATTAAATGTTGATGTTGCTCAGCGTCCTTTCCTTGGCTGTTTTCTCTCTCAGTTTGTTTTCATGCACACCTATGTTTTCGGTTACCATGATTCCATTCCCTCCATCCCTTAGCTCAGATCCTTATCATTTCTCAGTTGGACTCTAAAATACTTCCTAACATCTGTCTAATTTTCCCCCTTTCCACACTATCTACCATTTCACCAGCAGAATGGATCCTGATCATGTCACTCTCCATACAGTGACTTACAGTGCCTCCAGGATTATTTCCTGTAGCCCTGGTGGCACAGTGGTTAAGTGCTCAGCTGCTAAACGAGAGGTTGGTGGTTCAAAGCCACCAGTCACTCCATGGGAGAAAGATGTTGCAGTCTGCTTCCATAAAGATTACAGACTTGGAAACCCTATGAGGCAATGCTACTCTGCCCTATAGAGTTGGAATCAATGGCGCAGATTTGCTTTCTTTGCTTATCTATCTTCATCAAGTCCATGCCTGCCCTTCTAACCTTATCCTTTGCTATCACATGCTATTACCATTTCTGTATCACTTGCTATTAGCATTTCTATACTTACTTTTATAGTGTATGAATTTTTTTGCAGTTCCTTAATACATCTGCTTGTTCATGCATTCATGATTCAAATCCTTTGCACTTGCTCGTCCCTCTTTCTTGAATGTAATTCCTGCCTTTGTTATGGATTGAATTGTGCACCCCCCAGCCCTCCCCCAAATATGTGTTGGAATCCTAACCCTATACCTGTGGATGTAATCCTATTAGAGGAACAGGGGTTCCTTTGTTATGTCAATGAGGCCGTATCAGTGTAGGGAGTGCCTTAAACCTAAACACCTCTGACTTAGAAAAACTGCAGATTAGACACAGAAGCAAGCACAAACTGGAGAAGACGGAGCACTTGTGAGGATCTCCAAGGAAGGCAGAGGCTACAGAAGGTGAGGAAAGTATCTTCTCTCAGAGCCCAGAGAGAGAGAGCCCTCTCCTAGAGTTGGTGGCCTGAGTTTGAACTTCTAGCCTCTTAAACTGTGAGGAAATAAATTTCTTTTCTTTAAAGCCCCCCACTGGTGGTATTTCTGTTATAGCAGCACTAGCTAACTCCTGTCTTGTTTGCTTGGCAAAATTTTATTTACCCTTCATGATTTTGTTTAAAGGGAATGTATCATCTCTGGCACCCTGCCTAACAGTTAGGCCTTTCCTCTTCTGTCCTTCCATTGTTGTTGGTAGTAACCATTGAATCTGCCCCTGACTCATGGCAACCCCATGTGTTAGAGTAGAACTACTCTGTAGGGCTTTCTTGGCTGTAATCTTTACAGAAGCAGTTTGCCAGGTTTCTTCTGTGGGGGTGCTAGGTAGGTTAGAACTGCCGACCTTTCAGTTAGCAGTGAATCTCAAACCACTTGTGCTACCCAGGCTCTTTGTCCTGCCATAATGCTTTGAATGCGTCTCCATTTTGATTCTCAATATACACCTTAAAATGCTTGTTTACATGGGTCTCTCAGATGCTGTCTAAACCCTTTATGGACAGACACTGCATTCTGTTTTCCTCTTAACATGTTAGGGATGCATTTGTCATGTACTGAATGAATAAATTGCTACCTGCTCTGTGTTTAACGGATCACTGGTGGAGCAGTGGGTAAGCATTTGGCTGCTGACCAAAAAGTTCAAATCCACCAGCAGCTCCTTGGAAACCCTCTGGGGCAGTTCTCCTCTGTCCTGTAGGGTCGCTATGAGTCGGAATCGACTGGAGGGCAATGGGTTTGTTTGTTTTTTGGTTCTGTGTTGAGCACAATACTATGTATAGTGCAAGAACTTCCTGTGGGTGGTTAAGAAAGGCAGTAATCAAGTTTGAGTTATCATATAGGTTCCATGGACTAGGTAAGAATTCATATGGGAAAGACTGAGCTGAGATTGGGGGTGATACCGTGGTCTGAGGCATGAGCAAAGTTGTGGCTGCTGGCTTGATGAATCCTTCGCCTATGGATGTTTTGCCTAGCTTGTTTTCAGCAAATCTTAAACATTTTATATAGGTTTAGTGTAAAGGCATTTGCTGATTCATTTTATTTGTAAAGGGCCAAAAATTAAATAGGGGAAAGCTAAACAGTGAATGAAAATTGGGATGGATACTGAATATGTTAGAAAGAGATTAATCCACGTACAGTGAGGTCTGGACTAAATAATTAAGTCCTAAATGCAAATGCTGAAGTGTAGGTAGTGAAATGATCGACAATTAGAAGAATATTACAGTGACAGTAGGGTAAGACCTCTCTTTGGCTGGTTTCTGAACCATAGTTGTAAACAATATTTATTGGGCTCAGAGATGCTATGGAGATAATACTGTTTACCTTCATTGGACAAATGAACAGAAAGAGATAAAAACAAACAAAAATGCCAGGTTCATTAGGTTTCAGGAGAACAACGAGAAAGCGCTTTAAACTGAGTTGGGCACGGCCATTTGATGGAGGAGAAAATATCTTCTGAGGGAATCACAAAAGAGAAAACCAGTGGGAGTGTTCAGAAGGTTCACAAACTGAGAAATAAGTAAGTCTACAAAGACTGACATCTGTAGTGACAATATGCAACTGTAAATTTCTCATTTGAATATTCATTCTGAGTGCAGTGAGGATAATGCTGACCCAGTCTGGGTTATATGAGGCAAAAAGAAAATTTAGAAAACTTAATGACCACTTCATTCCCTTTAGGTCCGGGTCTCTAGCTGGTCTTGTCTCCGGTTTTCAGCATCTTATGTGTGTTTGTATGTCATGTCAGGGATTTTAGCTGTATTTTGTGGGAGAAATAGGAATAATTGCTTCTACTCCTTCTTGGTCCAGGATCACTTAGATTCATAAAATCCCCATTTGATTCTTGGAATTTAGGATTGAAATACATTGAATTGATAGCTTTTTATAGGTTGGGAAATAGTGGCCTCAAGATACCTTGGATTCTGGCAGCGTAGAAAATAACTGTAATAATAGCTTTCATTTTCCATATACCAAACCCTCTTTAAAGCACATTATAATTAATTTCCAAAATACCCTTTTTCTACAACAACTCTACGTGGAAGTGAAACTGCAGCAAGAGAGGCTCGTGAGCTTGCCCAGAATCCCAGACAACTTGATTCCACATCTGAACCTTTAGTCACTGTGCTCTTTCTGCCATTTGAAAAATTAAAATTGCTTCACAGCTCTGGCATTCTAAATGGGAATCACTAATGTTCAGCAAAGGATTAGAGAAGCTGATGTTGGAACCAATGCTTAAATTGATCAATTCTTAAGGAAATTCTCTATTTGAGACACAAAGAACTACAACTACAAGTTTTAATTTTTCTCCCATTTCTCCTTTGCTCTAGAATTAATTTTAGCTGCTGTATTTAAGAATGTAACCCCACACTATGAATTAAAACCATGGTAATAACTATACTCTTCAACAAAAAACCACTAGTTCTTGACAGTATAGTGATCTGTGATGTTGTTAACTTGTCACGAAATCCTATAAAGTACAATTTGAAAGGGTGCTTGAGTGTCCATTAGATTGCATATTTGGAAATTTTCTTATAGTAATTCAGTACTTAGTTTGCATTTGATATTGCAGAGTTTGTAAAATATATAAGCTTTGTTACTTAAAGCCAGGTCCAAATCAAACAGACTAACTAACATTTGATGTGGAGCCTAGCTTTCTTATTTTCTCTTAAATCTTTTGTAAAAGGTTTAGTAATATGTTGCAAAAAATGTGTTTGTTGTTTTACGGTGTTTAGGGATAGAGGTTATATTTCCTGATATTCATAGTTTGATTGTAACTTTTTCCGTGTATTACCTAGGAAAAGAACTTTTTTGGTTTGACACATTTTAAAGCAAAAGTCATTTTAGGACCCCTTTCCCACTATTGAAGGAAGCCAACACTCAAGGAATTACCTGGCGAACTTCGATGGTATTCTGGTTAGTCACTGTGGTCAGTGCTTTAACTTGAGTTGTTTATTTTGCATCAGATATGATTACAAATTAATCTGATACTACATTTCTTTTTTGTCTAGGAACTAGGCCAACAATAACAAAACATGGGGGGTTTGTTATTGTTATTATGATTTAAAAAACAAACATTTGTGATATTACAAAAGAATTGTTCAGGATACAGTCAGACACTGGTCTGATTAATCATTTTTCCATCTGACTTCCTGTAAATTAAGGCTCTTACGGTCTTATGGGATTTTCAACATGTCATAGTCCCTGGGGATAAAAATTTCTGTGGTCTTGCCAGAGTTTAAAGGAGCCCTGGTGGTACAGAGGTTAAAGTGCTTGGCTGCTAACCAGAAGGTTAGTGGTTCAAACCCACCAGCTGTTCTTCAGGAGAAAGACGTGGGAGTCTACTTCTGTAAAGATTTACAGCCTTGGAGACTCCATAGGGCAGTTCTAAATCTGTCCTGTAGGTTCGCTATGAGTTGGAATCAACTAGATGGTAGTGGATTTTTGGTTTGTTGCCAGAGCTTTGCTTTATTAAAGACTTTTTTTTTTTTTAAACACAATTGCTGAATATGTGAAGAAGTAGTATTTACTGAATTTTACAATTCGTGTAGGCTGCGTTAATATGAGACTTTGGGTTTCTAGTTAAAACTTAGTTTATTACCCATTTCAGTGCCTCTTTATCATAATGTCAGCTATGCATTAAGGTCGCTGTAATTGTATTGAATTTGTTCCTCTTCTTTTTGCTGAATTGAATATATTATCAAGCTCTGTTATTTCTTTCTCTGTTGACCTTCAAAGTTCATACCTATAGTTAATTCCCACTTTTACAGTCTTCTTCAATACTTTCATCCTTGAATGCCTGGATTTTGCCACCGACTCTTAACTGACTTCGGTGCTTCCCTTTATCCCAATATCCCGAAAAAAAGTTGCTCTGAATTCTGAGGTGCATGGTAGTAGGTCCCTATTACAAGAATGCATCAAATACTTGATCTGTGAGGAATGAGTTTTCAGAGGTGGAAAGTCAGGTAACATCATTTGGTAGTTGGGACTTTTAATGATGAAACCATATTTCATATTTCCTGTTTGGTGAAAAATCCTATGAAATTCAACAAAGTTCTTTCTCTGTGTGCCAGTTTATAATACAATATTCACCTTCTACATTTTAGCTGTAAAACTTCTACCTTGGCTTCTCTATAGGTGATAAAAGAAAACAAATGAAGTGCTGGTTATTTTGAATAAGTAACATTCAGTAGTTTAAAATAGTAAAGTTAAAAATATTTTATTTATAGAGATTTTTCTATTTTTATTTGAAGAAATATATTTAGACATTTAAAGAAGATTTAGCATGTTTTGTAGGTCTCTTTCACACGTCTGTGGGATTGTTGAATTGCTAATGATTCATTTTTCTGAGCTTATTTTCATTGGGTTGCTCTGTGATTTCAAGAAGGAAAATAACAGTATCGCTCTAGTTCTGGTTTGTTGCTTTTTTATTGAAGTTCTTTCCATAAGCTTAGAATTGCAGATGCTGAAAGAGTGCAGTAGAAGTTACGAGAATGTTCCCTTGCTTTTCTATTGTTTTGTGTCTGAAACTTCAGTCATCCATTTCCAGCAGGTGTTCTGCCAGCTGTACCCGAAACGTTTCCAATGATTTGGAATCTGTTTCCATACTTACCTTGTATTGTGTCTGTTTACTGTAAAAGGAGTTCTCTGATTGCACAATTCTTTGGCACAGGCAAAAGACCAGAAGATAGAAAAGCGAGTCTGATTTGAGGTCTGCTTGCATGTAGTTATTGCTTTGGAAGAAAGGAAAAGTGGGAGGACTAAGATTGTTTTGTGTGTAGGACTGGTGTTGATAAATTGATTTTTCTTTTAATCTTGTGTATTTTGGCATGTGTGTTTATGTTGTGGCTAGAAAGATTTTAAATAGAGCCAGAATAATTTTATTTTTACAGCTGTGTGAAGATACAATGAAAGTTTGAATTCTGAAAAGTTTTAGGGCTATGTGGCCTATTAAAATGGAGGAGAAGATCTCTTCCATTTTGCCTCTTTGAAGAACTGAACAACACGTCAGGTCTTTTCTGTCTGTAAAATTATTTGGTTAGTGATCGTCATGGATTGAACTGTGTCCCCCCAGAAATGTGTGTAACAATTTGGCTGGGCCATGATTCCCAGAATTGTGTGGTTGTCCTCCATTTTGTGATTGTAATTTTATGTTAAAGAGGATTAGAGTGGAATTATAACACCACCCTTACTCAGGTCACATCCCTGATGCAGTGTAAAGGGAGTTTCCCTGGGGTGTGGCCTGTACCACCTTTTATCTCTTGTAAGAGATAAAAGGAAAGGGAAGCAAGCAGAGAACTGGGGGCCTCATACCACCAAGAAAGCAGTACCAGGAGCTCCTAGTCTGGGGGAACACTGATGAGAAGGCTGAGAGAGAGAAAGCCTTCCCCTGGAGCTGACACCCTGAATTTGGACTTTTAGCCTGCTTTACTGTAAGGAAATAAACTTCTCTTTGTTAAAACCATCCACTTGTGGTATTTCTGTTACAGCAGCACTAGATAACTAAGACAGTGATCATAAGTGACTAACTTGGAACATACAGGAAATTTTATGAATGTATTACACTTTTGTCATGATAATAAAACAAACTTTAGAACTGCTGGATATTTAGTGTATGTTTCATGCTACTGAGATGAAACTATTCTTAGTTTGCTTATTACTAATCTACCAAATAAACGAGTTTCAATATACAGTAAATTAAACAAAGCAGTTTCCTATGCTGATAAGTAGGGTTTGCTTTGAGCTATAAATAATCATGGCTGAAACATCTCATTTTCCAACTAGTTACATGTAAGAGATACCAGGTTTAAATGTCATCTTACTGCTGAGATCAAATTCATCTATTTCTGTCAATTTATGACATGCCACTCTTGGACTGAATTCTAGCCTCATAGTAGAGCTCCAAATATAAGCAGGTGTTAAGAAATGCTGCCTAAGAGTGCAAGCATAGGATAGAATGTGTCCATGCAGATAAATATGATCCTATTTATAACATTGCAAACATGTTTGCATTTTGTGGACAGAATCATACTGTTAGGAACTTAAGATCAGAAGATTTCATTCATCTGATTTATTCTGTACTAAATTTTAGAAAGCAGGTATAGAAAAATAATTTTATTTTAAAAATAGACCTCTAGTCTATTTTATTTGCTTTCAGTGTATATGCAGGGAAATATCTAACACTTTCTCTGTATATACGATACCGTATTCAAGAACTGCTATTCATGGCAATGATTCTAAAGCACTTCAGTATCCTCAACCATCAAACCTTCCACTGTTAAATTATGACTTGACCCTATAACCAGAAAATTAAAACAACCAGACTTCTTTCCGGAAATATCTCAGTATATGCAGTCTAGTGCTGGTGAAGAGAGCTGGCTCTGGAGTCAGCTTGCCTAGATGTGAATTCTTGCTCACTATTCACTAGTTGTATGACGTTGGGGAACTACTTAACATATCCATTCCTTTGTGACATAAGCTCCAAAATAGGAATAGTAATACCTACCACATAGGTTTGTTTGAAGGTTAAATGAATTAATATATGTACAGTGTTTAGAGCAGTGCCCTGCACAGAGCAAGAAGAGCTCAATAAGATTTAGCTATCATAATTCTGATGCTTGGTCCTCCCATACCTGATGATTATAGATTGAGAAATACTGTTGGGGAAAAGTGGGACGTCATATATTATTGTTTCTCCCTCTCTTCATTTTAAAGTTAAGGGAATGTAAAGTGAAAGCCGTACATGACTTGCTTAAGATTAAACAGCTAATCCAAGGCACAATAATTGGTTTCTATTTGCCTGGAGCAACAAAGGAAGGAGAGTCAGGAATAGGAGGAGGATATGGAATGTGTTGCTGATTGCCTCCATGAACAACTGTGTCCTTTACCAGGAGACCAGAAGAACTGGATGATGACTGTCTAGCATTACTGAACATTTTGATCAAAGACTGTATAGAAGAACCCTGATCAAAAGAGGGAAAATGCAGAACAGAATTTCAAATTGTCATGGAATCCAGTTTTTCTGGAGCCATGGAGGCTGGATGAACCCCCAAAACTATTGCCCCAAGATAATCTTTAAACCTTAGACCAAAAATATCCCCTGAAGTCCTCTTAAAACCAAACAGTAGTGTAGCTTAACTAGTAAAAAATATCTGCCTTGAGCATTATGCCCTTTTAAGATCTATGGGATCAAACTGACAACAGCAACTCAAAAGATTAGATAGAAAATTTAGGGAACAGTGAGTTTATGTTAATGGGGGAGGAACCATCCAGAAAAGGAGAGTGAGAATGGTTACACAACTGGAAGAATATAATCAATGTCACTGAAATGTACATGTGGAAACTTGAATTGATGTATGTTTTTGCTGTGTATATTCTCAACAATAAAAATAAAAATAAATATATATATATAAATATAAGCATAAAGATTAAACAGCTAGCTAGTGGCAGATTTGGGACTAGCATGTAGGCCTTTTTCAGTGTCTGGATCTGGTTTTCTCTCAAGAGTTACAATTTACGTATTTGATTTTTGAAATGTCTCTTTTCTCTAACTTGGAATTTAACTAAAGTATTTAGAATGCTGTAAAATGTCTACAGTGAGAACTATTTAATATTTAGTTTTTAAAAGTCACTTAAAATTTCTCACTTGGAAAATGTTTGTATGTTTTTTTAATAAAAGAATACTAAAATAAGGAAAACCAAACTCCTGTTATACATCTACTTCTGACCCAGGGTCTGAAACTACGTAACGTTCTCTGCCGTAGAAATAATCACAGTGTTTTATAGTACACAGGTAAGTTCTTAAAATTAATAATGTAATATTGGTTTGCATTTCTCTGGAGACCATGATTATTCAATCATTATACTTACTTTACTATATGATAACTAAAGAGAAATTGTTTTATTTGTTTAGATGATCTAGTACAATTTCCCTTCAGGGGTCCTAGTAATTTTTATGTAATTTTTGCAATGCTTTGTTGTTCACAATAGGGCATCAGACACCGAGATGGTAATATTTTTACTTTATTGGGTAGTTCCAGTGGTAAGTGATGCTTTCTGAAGGCAGAAGTATAAAAAGACCCTAATTACCTGTCCTTAGTGACTTTTTTGTAAATGAACTTTTTTGCAATGTTACTATAATGTTTATAGTGCATCCTGTATACCTGTATTGATTGAATAGCTTGACTGTCCCAGACGTGTGATAAATTCCAGCCTTTTTCTGTAACATCATTATAACAGACTTCTTTGAGAATATGACCAGCTGCCGTGCACTTTTATGAGTTTTACATTATGAGCCATAACAACCTTTTCAGCTCTCTAGAAGCGATAGCACCACTTGATGCCTAACAAATGAAGCCAAACCCTGAGCTGCGAAACTGTTAACAGATCTAGTAATGACATGGGCCCCATGAATGGAACATTTCATAATACAACAGGAGAAAATAGAGCAACAGCCATTTATCACGTTAGCTAAAATAGGCCTTTCTTTACCCCTTGTGTAGTATAAGTTCACAGCATCGATGTAGAATTGCAGTTTGTGTCAAGAGATGTAGCATATTTTAGTTGAATTTTATTTTGAAACTTTGATCAGAGTTCCATTTTCCAGCCTTTAAGTAGAAAAACAAGAATTATTTGTCCTTGAAGATCAAAAATAAAAATGCTGATTTTTATCATAAAGGGCATATCTAATATGACAATGTAAACAAATTATCTTAGTTCAACATCTGTGGATTATTTAAGAGTAGAGTTACTGGAAAAGAGTTACATCTATTTCTAATACACGTAATAAGCCAAAACACCAAACCTGTTGCCAGGGAGTTGATTCCGACTCATAGCAACCCTATAGGACAGGGTAGAACTGCTCCGTAGGGTTTCCAAGGAGCTGCTGGTCGATTTGAACTGCTAACCTTTTGGGTAGCTGCTGAGCTCTTAACCGTTATACATAATAGCAAAGCAAAAATAAAAGATGTTAACAGAGAAATGTATTTAATTATTATAGGCCTAGCTGAAAAGTTCTTTATACTATGTTCTGTTTCATCAGACTTCTTTATATGTATATATTTATTGTACTTCAGATGAAGGTTTACAGAACAAATAGTTTCTCGTTAAACAGTCAGTACACACATTGTTTTATGATATTGCTTAACAACCCCACGACATGTCAACACTCTACCTTCTTGACCTTGGAGAACTCCTTTTTTTTTTTTTGGTGAAAATATATGTAGCCAATGTTACACCATTTCAAAAGTTTCTGCATGTACAATTCAGTGACATTGATTACATTCTTCTAGTTGTGCTGCTGTTCTCACTATCGTTTTCCAAATTGTTCCATCACCATTTATCTTCAACTCACTGTTCCCATCAGACCTTTTGAGTTGCTGTTGTCAGTTTGATCTCACATAGATGATTCTTTTTTTTTTTTTTTTTGTACCTTAGATGAAGGTTTACAGAACAAATAGTTTCTCATTAAACCGTTAGTATACATATTGCCCTATGACAGTGGTTATCAACCCCAGGACATGTCAACACTCTCCCTTCTCAACCTTGGGTTCCCTATCACCAGCTTTCTTGTCCCCTTCTGCCTACTAGTCCTTGTCCCTGGACTGCTGTGCCTCATTAGTCCTGTTTTGTTTTATGAGGCTGTCCAATCCCAGGCTGAACAGTGAACCTCGGGAGTGACTTCACCACGGAGCTAAAATGGTTTCCGGCGGCCATACTCTCGGAGTTTCTTCAGTCTGTCAGGCCAGTAAATCTGGTCTTTTTTTGTGAGTTAGAATTTTGTTCTACATCCTTTTTCAGCTCTGTCCAGGACCCTGTATTGTGACCCTGGTTGGAGCAGACGGTGGTGGTAGCCGGGCACCATCTAGCTGTACTGGACTCAGTCTGATGTAGACCGAGGTAGCTGTGGTCCGTTAGTCCTTTGGACTAACCTTTTCCTTGTATCCTGTTCTCTTCATTCTCCCTTGCTCCCAAAGGGGTGTGACCAGTGGAGTATCCTAGAGGGCTGCTCACAGGCTTTTAAGACCCCAGGTGCTACTCACCAAGGTAGAATGTAGAACATTGTCTTTATAAACTGTGTTATGCCAATTGAGCTAGATGTTCCCCAAGACCATGGTCCCCACAGCCCTCCGCCCAGCATTTCAGCCCCTCAGGGAGTTTAATGTGTCAATGGAGCTTCCATGACCTTTGCTTGTACAAGTTGTGCTGGCTTCCCCAGTATTCACCAGACTTCTTGAATAATAATTGATTACTGTGATTTGTAGTAAGAAACTATATGCCTTTCATTGGTCTGTTTTCTTTAGTTAAAAAAAAAAAAAAAAAAGCTAAGTAATAACTTTGAAATAATGTCTTTTCCTGGAATATTTAAAATTCTGCAGAGGATTTTAAACAGAAAGATAAAAATTCCTTAGATGAGAAAAATTTAGAAGACTATCTTTTATAATTCCCTGTTTCATCATAAATCTAGACTACTGGAATAACAATGATCTCACAAATATTCATGTACAACCCTTGCTAAAAGTAGTGAGTACTACCCTGAAATATTAGTGAGTATATTTATCTCTTAGGAATCTTTTGACAACAAACTTTAATTTTTTAGATTGTTTTTGGCACTTACTTTTTTTGGAATTAGGAATAATTGCTTCTTGTTTGGTAACATAATAATATAAAATGTTTATTTTTCTTTTTCAGATTCCTATTGAAAATGAGACTAAAATTGTGGCTTTAAAAAATATCAGATCTTGATTTTGTCAGGAAATGGTAGTCTGAACATCAATTTTATAATTGCTTTTTTTTGTATGAACTTTTAATTTGAATTTTATGATGAGACATCTGCTTAGGAAAAAAAAAGGCCAAGTATATATGCACTATTGACACTGAGGAAAGCTCTTACAAATACAGCTTTTATAGAAGGCACTGAAACAAATTTAAAATAAGCTACATAAAATTGATTTTTCTGTGATAAGAAATGAATTTATGGTACATATTGCTAAGAATAGCCTAACATTATAATCTAGTTTTAAAAATGTTTGCTTTGATCACTGAATTAGCTTAATTAGTCAAGCAGAAAAGCCTACATTAAGTAAACATGCAAGGAGCCCCAGTGGTGCAGTAAGTGCTCGGCTGCTAACCAAAAGGTCAGCAGTTCAAACCCACTAGCTCCTCCTGGGGAGAAAGATGTAGAAGCCTGCCTCTCTAAAGATTTCAGCCTTGGAATCCTGATGGGGTAGTTCTGCTCTGCCCTATAGGGTTGCTATGAGTCAGAATCAACTAGACTGGAATGGGTTTGAGTTTTTGGTTTTTTAAGTAAATATGCTATTCTCTTGCAGATGCTATATTTTGAGAGTAGAACTCATGGTTTATGCTAGGATATTCAAAAGGGCAAATTCAGGAGAAAGACCTGACTGTAGTAGAAAAGATGATCTGTATATTCTTATGCTTAAATTTAGATTGATTACTATCATCCAGAAATGAGAAATCTGATGATATATATAACTGAATAAATATGTTTGGAAAGAAATTCCAAACACAGGCATTCAGAGAACAGCCTTAACAATATTTTTGAGTCAAGAAAATTTCAGATATTGGAATTGGGTTAATACTGCTCGCATGTTTATCTTGTAGTGAAGGCAACTTTAGCAAACGGCATAAAGTGAAAGATTTTCTAGTGCAAGATTGCTTAGGAATATTGGTATGGAATGAGCTCATCTTAAAATACAGTCATAATTCTTCCTAGATGCCTGCTTCTTTGAGCTAATTAGTCAATGTCATTTGTGCATATAGAGCTCATCATTCCTACTAGATTGTAAGATCCTTGAGGCTGGAGCATTTCTTTACTTGTATCCCCCTGTGATTCAGAACAGAGTAAGTGTATAATATAAATGTGTTAAGACACCTAGGATTTTGGAGTCAGGTTACACACGTTTGTGTGATGGAAACGGGGTTTAGCACTGATTCTTCCCGGTTCAGTCATGGCTGAGGAAGCGAAACTGGAACAGACCTGAATTTTTAAAAGTTGGGTGAACCAGCATGATAATCGGAACAGGAAGAATTATGGGTGGAAGCCCTGCTGGAAACTTAATCTTCCTCTTAGAAGACAAGGGCGGCTATATGTGTTGCATAGCAGCCGAATCTCTTGACCATCAGATTTTGAGCAGAGTCAGAAACAGCAGTGACCTGCTCAAAGATGGTGACCAGCTACACCACTTTGGATGTGTGTTGCTCTCTCCACAGCCCTGCCATAATCCAGTCTCACACATCAGGCTCCTGAAAGGGCTCACTACGCCTCTTCCAAGTCTCCCATTCCTGGGCTTCGACACGTAATTTTTCCCATATTGGTTATCGTTCTGGATTGCCCAAATTGTAAAAATTTGGGTCTGTTGCAGTTTTGCTTCGTCAGCCATGACTGAACCAGTTCACAATGATTTGAAGCTCTCGATAGGAACAGTGGAAGAAGTAGGCATTGATGGCATCATAAGATTGGGTTTTCTAGCCTGCTTGGCTCCTTTAGCATCAGTCCTTCGTGCAGTTTCACTCCATTCCAGAAAAGGAGGCCTTCTCCAATCTGTGCCACCTTTGGCTGTTCGTGACTTCAGTCCTGAGCTGCATGTGTGCTACCAGGCTCCGTACCACTTTCTTCTTCCAGCACTCATAGATTCAGATCATACTGTTAACGACTGGGACGAGGACGTAGTAAACACACAATAATAGCTACAGTTTATTGACTGCAGTTATGTGTTGTGTTAGTTTCCTAGGGCTGTTGTGACAAAGTACCACAAACTGGACGGCTTAAAACAACAGACATTTAGTGTCTCCTGGAGGCTAAAAGTCTAAAATCAAGGTATAGGCGTGGCCATGCTCTCTAGGAGACTCTAGGGGAAGATCATCCCTTGCCTTTTCCTAGATTCTTGTGATTTCTGGCAACCTTTGGTACTCCTTGCCTTGTAGATAATCACTCCAAACTCTGCCTCTGTCTTCACATGACCGTCTTCTCCCTGTGTCTGTCTCTGCATCTCTTCTCTTTTTACAGGGATACCAGTCATATTGTATTAGGGCCCACTCCACTGCAGTTGACCTCATGTTAACTAATAACGTTTTCAAAGGCACTGTTTCCAAACAAGGTCACATTCACAGGTACCAGGGGTGGGGAATTTAACATATCTTTTTTGGGGACAAAATTGCACTCATAACGTGTTAAGTACTTTACATATGTTAACTCATTTAATTCTTGCAACAGACCTGTGAGACAGGCATTTTACATGCAGGAACAGGTTTAGAGGGATTAAGTCATGCGTCCAGTGACGCCCACCAGAAAGGGTTGCATGGAGACTTTCACCCAGGACTTCTGCAAAGCTTCGCCAAAGCTTCTGCACTTAACCTCTTCCTGGCTATAATGTTATTTTCTCTAACAAATCAGATACTTGCATTTCTCTAAATTTAGTTGTGAGTTTACAGTTCTAAAGTACCTTTTGTCCATGCCACGTGGTAATTTGTATAGTAATACAACCAGCATCAAGGAGCCCTGGTGGTGCAGTGGTTAAGCACTTGGTCATTAACCAAACGATCAGAAGTTTGAACCCACCAGCCGCTTTGCAGGAGAAAGATGTGTCAGTCTGCTTCTGTAAACATTACAGCCTGGGAAATTCTATGGGGCAGTTCTACTCTGTCCTATAGGGTCACTGTGAGTCGGAATCAACTTGACAGCACACAACAACCATCACCAGCATCATTCTGAAACGTCCTAGAAGAACAGACATGTTGGGAAGCATGAAAGAGATGTGAAATGAGGAATATAGGAGAAAGGTCAGAGTAGGGATTCAGACAGAGCAAGATAGTATTTGAAACTCTGTGAGTCTCTGGGTAGAAATTCTCAGATTTCAAATATTGTATTCAAGCATAAAACCAATACATCTGCCAGAAGCCAAATGAGTAAGTAGGACTTTTTGAGGTGTTTTAATTTTCCTTATTAGAAGCTAAAAACAAAAAAGAAAAATGGAGTGGCATGAAGAAGGGATGAGACTACTAGTTCCTGTTCTCAAGGAGCTTAAGTCCTTTTATGAGTTCAAAGGTCCACATAACCGGAGATTCTGCTTATCTAACCATGTGACTTGGGGCAACTTCTACAACTCTCTGAGCCTCAGCTTCATTATTTATAGATTAGAGATTTAATTCCAGAAGAATCCTGGCTGCAGAACAGGATCTTCTAGGTTTTTGTTGGTGGTGGTGTTGTGTTGTGTTTTTAAACTTTTGGTGCCCAATTTTCACCCTAAATCCGTTGCAGTCGAGTTGATTCCGACTCATAGTGACCCTATAGGACAGAGTAGAACTGCCTCATATGGTTTCCGAGGAACGGCTGGTGGATTCAAACAGCTGACCCTTTGGTTAGCAGCCAAGCTCTTAACCACTATGCCACCACTGAATCGTAATCTCCACCTGGGCATGGTAAAAATGAGGAGATGAGACTTGGGGTGGCGGGCAGGGTTTGTACAAGGTGTCTTCCTTAGGGAGTGTGATGGGGAAGAGCTTTTAGCTGATGGGGAAGTATTTCCTGACAACAGTGAATGAAGGTAGGCAAAGGATGTGCTATCAAACCGGTGATTAATATGTCTTTATTTCCTGAAATGCATAAATTAGATTAAATGTATTTGTCAATAAATTGAATTCTGAAAAGAATAAAAGGTGAAATCTGTGAAGAGACTAGCCTTCCACTTTCAGGGATGGATTTACATTTCTAATTTGTTTGCAAATGAACATTCATTCATTCTGTTCATTCTCTCAGTAATGTTAATTGTGTACCTACCAGGTGCTAGACACAAATTATGCTACCTCTTTAGAGAAAATAGTTTAATCTTAATGAGCTGCTGCCTACATGTGGAATAATTGAAATACTTCATTTTGAATCAGCCAAGAATAGTGACCTTGGGAGCTTTTTATCGATGTTTTGATTATCTCTACTTCTGATTTATACATTCTTTTTATATATTGACATTCAAAGGCAACTGGTGGCGCAGTGGTTAAGAGCTTGGTGGCTAACCAAAAGGTCAGCAGTTCGAATCCACTGGTTGCTCCTTGGAAACCCTATGGGGCAGTTCTACTCTGTATTATAGGGTCATCTTGAGTCAGAATCTACTCAAAGGCAACAGGTTTGGGTTTTGGGTACTTTTTTAAAAAAATCACAATTATATTCACTTTTTTTTTTTTTTTTTTAAGAATAACGTTTGGTTTCGTTATCAAGTGCAGAAGAATGTGCCAGTCTGCTTAATATCACTTCTGCAGTTTTTTGTGTCTGGTCTCCTACTCATGTGTGCGAGTGTTTGGAACAGTTTGTATTCCTTTTCCAGAAGTCTTGTTATGGGGAACAAACAAAACTCATTTAGAGTTTGATTTTAGTATTTGCCATTACATTCCTTTCTTCATCGCTATTAAAATATTAGTTGGGACTCCCTTTACGGAACTTATTTTTATAATAAGGTAAAAGGTATCTGAAGCTAGCTCACCTTTTGCTAGCAGGCAGTAGAAACACAGTATCTGCAATAGGCTTTCAGTTAATTTCCATTTGTAAGAGCCCAGGATCACACCGTTGAACCTACTCATTGAAAATTATGTAATTGCTATTGAGTTGATTCTCAAAGGTCAAGAGACTGGGTGGTGTGGTGGAAAGAAAAACAGTTTTGCATTTGAATCATGTCTCTAAGAAGTTTATAAATTGTGGCGCTATGACCAGGTTTCTTAAGTAAATTACTTACCCAAACCTCAATTTTCTCATCTATAGAATGGGTATATTATTTCCTGTATGATGGAATCACTGGGGATAAAATGACATCTACATAATAACCATTTGACTTAAAATTGAATGTTAATAAATATTATTTTCTTCCAAGAAATATTTTCCAGCTTCTTAATGGGAGCATAATGAGTTGTTATATAAATGAGTATGTCATACATCATATCATGAAGCCAAGAAGTTCTTACATAATGTTATATATTCTCATTTAATTGTTTTTTGCCTAATAATTTGAGGGAAATGAAATAGTCCAAATGTAAGTGTGATAAATACAGGTGATTATATTTTTCTTCAGAGTTCATTTTTCTTACATTTGTCTGACCGTTATTTAGGGAATGTATAATATTTCAAATCCAAAAAAGGAAGCCTCATTGTATAAAAATAGATTCCAAATGAGTTAGAAAACTATACTGCATTCTCATCCCACCCTCTGTCCAATTTTCCTTGCTTCCCCATTATTATAATTTGTAACGTATTTGTAAGAGATTTCTGTTTCTAGGATACTTTTACATCCATTGATGAATTTGATCCTATGACATCTCATCTGCCTGTATTTCTGATCCCATCCTTTCCTGCCACCTCTGATGTTGAACATTCAGTTGTTCTTCTCTTTGTTGCCCTTTTAATCTCATTCCTTGAGAAGGAGGAACCTCGCTTCCTTACAATCTGTCCTTATCCTAATGCTCTATTGCTAGTTTCAGCAATTTGAAACAGTATAATTTACACTGCCCTTTTTCAGGAACATCCAAAGGCTTTGTCTCTCACCAAGAGGAGGGAGGCTACCTGGGAGATGGGCTAAACGGCACCTTCATCCTTTCTCACTGCCCTCTCTCTGATCAAACCTTGGCTGGATTCCAGAACAAATCATGCTTGTTCGTACATCTTGGCTCTGCTGATTCCATTCTCTCTAAAATTTCCTCAGCCTTTATTTTCTCTTTATATACATCCTGTCTGAGTGAAAAGAGTGACACTGACTGCATTCAAGCCCTGGCTGTGTCCTTGGCTAAATTATTAAATTTCTACCTATACAGTGCAAATCATTGGGGCTGCTCTATGTGGCTGCTCTGTGTGGCTGCTTGGAGTGTGCAGTGCATAACTGCAGGGACTCTGTTCACATAGACTATAGGACATTGTTGTGAGAATTACAGGATCCCATAAAGAGAGGTAGTTTAACATGATGATAAAGAGTGTGGATTTGAGAGCACAGGTGCCTGAGATCATAATTTGGCTCTTTGACTTAATTAGCTGTATGATCTTGGGAAAATTATTTAACCTTTCTGTGTCTCACTTTCCTTTTTCTTTAAAATGGAGATAACGGTGCCTACTTTGTAGAGATATTTTAAAAAACAAACATGTTAATAGTCGTAAAGCTCTTAGATTAAAAACGCTATGGAGCGCATTTCTACCCTGAAACGTGGTGTTCCCATGAGTTGGAATCAGCTCGTCGGCAACAGGTTTGTTTTTTTGTTGTTGTTGTTGTTTTTCTTATTTATGCAAATTATTTAGTATGCTGTTAGATGTTCTTTTGTAGTTCTTACTATCATCATTATGTAAGAAATTTATTCTTTACATTCACGGTCCTTCTTCATGAGGTCTTTCCTAACTTCCTTATATTTCACTTACCTTTCCTTCTATAGAATTCCATATAAGCAGGAATCATAGTAGCTATATGATTTAGCTTGGAACTTATGCTACTTTATATAATTTCTATCTCTTTAGTTAAACTGGAAGAACCTGAAGGCCAGGGCCATTATCTGTACCTTCATGGTGTTCTGACTATAACTTGTGTTAGTTGAAGATGATACAGTGTTGGCGCTTTGCTTCTGGAGGGATTTTTCTCCTCAGAGTTTGAGGCTTGAGAACCAGAAAAGACAGCAGGAACTGTGTACTCATGGTCTCTTCTTCTGTAATTATATATATTATTGTGGTACAATACATACAAAATTTGCCATCTTAACCATTTTTAACTGTTCATTTCGGTGGCATCAATTACATTACGATGTTGTGCAACCACCTCTATTATCTGTTTTCAAAATTTTTTCATCACCTCAAAAGGAAAACTGAACTGATTAAGCAATAATTTCCCATTCCCTCTCCCCCCCTTCCCCTTGCCCCTGGTAATCTCTAATCTATTTCTGTCTCTCTGAATTTGCTTATTCTCAATGTTTCAAGTGTGGTTATACAATATTTCTCCTTTTGTACTTACTGTACTCAGCATGATATTTTCAAGATTCATTCATGTCATAGCATGTATCAGAACTTCATTTCTGTTTGTTGGTAAGTAATGGTGTGTGTGTGTGTGTGTGTGTGTGTGTGTATCGCTGGGTGGCACAAACAATTAGTGCTTGGCTACTAAAGGTTGACAGTTTGAACTCACCCAGTGGTGCCGTGGGAGAAAGGCCTGGTGATCTGCCTCTGTAAAGATTACAGCCAAGAAAAACCTCACGGAGCAGTTCTATTCTTTAACACATTGGGGTCGCCATGAGTTGGAATCAACTTGATGACAACTGGTTTGGTGTTTGCATGTGTGTGGCACAGTGGACAACGGTTAAGCACTTGGCTGCAAACCAAAAGGTTGGAGCTTTGAACCCACCAGCGGCTCCGTGGGAGAAAAGACCTGGCAATCTGCTCCTGTAAAGATTGACAGCCTAGGAAACCCTATGGGGCAGTTCTACTCTGTCAAATAGTGTCACTAAGAATCAGAATCAACTCAGTGGCACGCAGCAACAACAACAATATACATATACACTGTATTTTCTTTACCTGCTCATCTGTTGACCGGCACTTGAATTGTTTCCACCTTTCGGCTATTATGAATAATGCTGCTATGAACATTGGTGTATAAGTATCTGTTTGATTTCCTGTTCTTAGTTTTTTTGAGTATGTACTTAGGAGTGGAATTGCTGGGTCTTAACGATAATTGTATGTTTAACTTTTTGAGGAACCACCAAACTTTTCCACAGTGGCTGCACCCTTTTGAATTCCCACTAGCAATGCCTGAGGGTTCTAGTTTCTCTACTTTTCTTGTCATGGCCTTTTTTTAAAGGAGTTTTTATACCCTATTTGATGAGATAAGATTAACATATACAAGAGTTAACAATTGAAAATGTAATGAAATACTAGGATATGTGGTTAGATTAACACAAAGTCATAGGAGCTGGGTTAGTGAGAAGAGGCTTTATGTAGGGTACAATTATTCAGGGTGCAATTTAAGTGAAGTCAGATATGAATAAAGATATACTAGACCTTCAGACAGTACTCATAATAGTAATGCTTATGGTAATACTAATAGCCCATACTAACGTTAATCCCAAGAGCAGACACTAATAGGATGTGTGCTATGCTAAGCACTGTTAATGCTTTACATGTATTAATACATTTAATTCTTACAGTAACTCTTTGAGGCAGGTACTATCATTTATCCCCATTTTATAGATGAGGAATGTAATGTTGTCAGTGGATTTTTTTTACTTGTGATGATGATTATCAGTTTTAGTTTATGTTGTAAGTTCACAATAAAACAGAAGCATTTGTAATTGCTTGATACCCAACATTTTGAAATTACATTCCATCATTTTCTTTAACCAGCTCCTGTCTTGTAATGCTCCTTTTCTTATAAATGTTATTTTTATGATTACCACCCCCCCTCCCCAACTCACCATAAAGACATAATGTAATTATCAACAACAATAAAAAGAGATAAAAGACTTTCATGTTTTGGAATGTGGGATAGCTTACTTGAAGCTTCTTTTTTATTTAAGGTCAGTACATCAGATTTTAATGGCTTCTTATTTGTATGATTAAAAACAACTGGTAAAGCTCATCTCCAGAGAGAAAAAGAACAGATTATTGAGTTTGTAAAATATTTATGGTGGTAGAATTCTGGAGTTAAGTTCTAGCTACTTTCAGGCCAGTAACAGATCTGAATCTGGTTTTTAACAACATTGATAGACTTGGTGCACTCTTGTTAAACTGGATAACAAAGTGTGGATCATTGGCAAATCCAGTCAGTAGTTGTTTTGGCAGCTGTTTGGTGGAAATTGATTTTGATTTTTATGTATTGTTTAAAGGAATAAGACATTTATATTAATCTGTCATTTTTTCACTCTTCAAAGAGTCTGTCTCAATTATAATTTGATTTATTTGTAACTATCTTTTCTAATGAGATGTACGGTGTATTCCTTGGAAATCAAGAAAATCATTTAGGTTCTAATAGAAATGGAAATTATTTAAGAGGTAGGTGAAGATGAACACAGACCCGACTGTGATGGAAGTTGATAAATAATCTTTTTAATTTGGATAACTATGATGATACAGCATTCAGTGATTGTTATTGGTTTATTCATTTGCCAAAATAACAGCTAATCAGTAGGGCAAATGTGAGTCCTCTAATTGGGGCCATATTTTATGTGAGTATTTACCTATCTCCTTTTCTCTCATTCATAGATCTTGCTGTAGATTAGTGTTAACAATCCTGTGTTTGAGCATGGCTGTGAAACTCGATGCCTCACCTTGGAGGCCTCGCTTCTGTGGCGGTATATGAGGTGTGACTATGAAGTGTGAGACTGGCTTCCACTTTATAGACACACTGTGTACACAGAGTCTACCTCCTGTTTGGTGGTTTTTTCCTTTTACAGTGTGTGTGTCGGAGAATGTATGTAAGAATTCTTTGTAGCTCTTCCCTTTTGCCTTTTTTCTTACAAGACGCCAGAATGTTTAAAATGAACTTTTGTACTTACTTACTCCTTTTTTCCCCTAGGAGTCATTGTCCATACTGTAACTTTAGGTGAATAATAGTTTTCTTTGACTGACCCACCTTTCCTGTTTTCTGTCTGCTCATAATAGGAATACTTCATTGATGATCTTGTGATCATTTTTTACTGCAGTCTAGCCCATCAGAGCTAGGTGGTTAACATATGACTTCAGTTGGTGAATTAAAGTATTAAAATGATAAAGAAAATATAAGAGTATAAAACACATTCCAGTTTTAGAGGTGCTTAAATATGAAAACATGCCTAGAATGATGGTAAAATGTGACCTTACTAATTAGAAGATGCGTCTTGATTTTAAAGATGTTAAAATGTAAAAAAAAGAAAAAAAGCAGATTTTTGTGTCGCTGAAAGAAATATAACTTTCATTAGGTCCTGGCTACTTTGCGTTATTCCTCATATTTGTTATGAAGTTAAAAAGAATAATATGGATGAAACCAAAATAAAAATATATGCCAAAGTTCATTCTTTGAGCATTTCTGAAAAGAAGAAATAGGCCATTATTAGTTATGGAAACTGACTACCACACATATTTTAAAAAATATATAAAATTAAAGAAAAAGAAGAAAAAAGACATTTTCTGGCAATAGTAATAATGTAATATTTGGATTATGCACATAAGGTCAGTGTAAACTGGTAGTTAATATCTCAAGCTTTGGAGAAAGCAGATGTAGGCTCTAGAATGTATCTGTGAGACTTGAGCAAATTACTTCATTTCTTTCAGTTTGCTAAGATAATAACCACTGTTATTATCCTCAACTGCTGTGTTGAGGATTCAGTTATGAACTTGAAGGCACATTACACAGTGTTTGAGCATATGGCAGGTCTACAGTATTAGTTATTATTATTAAAAAGATGTCTTGCTTATTTTAAGGATGCACTGGTGATGTCCAGTATCAAAATGAGTAGCTTAGGTAATACGTGTCAGTGTAGTGGGAAATGAGAGGACTTGGCTCAGGCTGGAGTGGTCAGGATAGGTCTCATGAGAACATTAGGATTTTAACTGGGTGGATTGTAGTATGCAGTTTAGGCAAAAGGATTACAGGTCAAGGGTTATAAAGAATGTTTAAAATGTGAGGAAACGGATTTAGCTGGAAAAGAGCCCCAAATTTGGAAGTCATGATAGGTTAAGTGTAAATAGAATAAGGAAGACAGATTTTAGAGTTGCTTGAAAGCATTTTAATTCTATGTTATAGTGATGGGGGAACTCATGGTAAAGATTTTTGAACAGGAAGGTGGCATGAAAATTTTAGGAAGGTCATATACATTTTTTTTCCAACAAATTTTTGATATAAAAAATAAGCTGTAGTCATATATTACTTATAGAATTAAAGTAAATTAATACCTTTTCAAAGCATTAGGAATTATATTGTCAGTAATCCATGGTAATGGTTAGTGGCTAAGTATTAGCAGCCTCGTAAGACATGTTTTTGCTGCCAAGTGAATTCCGACTCATGGTGACCCCATGTGTGCAGAGTAGAACTGCTCCATAGGGTTTTCAAGGCTGTGACCTTTTGGTATAGAGAACCCTAGAACAATGTCCAGTGATCTCCCTGCTTCAGCTGTTTCTGTGCTGTCATTGCGGGGTCTAAGGAACCTTCTGAGACCTCTTCAGGTTGGGTTCATGAGTATTCTTGAGAGAGTCCGTAAGCATTTCACAGAGACTCCTGAAAGTTGAATGTTGTTTTGGATTACTAAAGTGTTTTTTACTTCTCACATTTCTTTTAAATATTTTTACCATTATTATTGTCTGAGCCACACTGGCTGTCTTTATAAGGACAGCATTCTTTCTTGAAATGTAATATAAAATTTCATTACAAAATATGTACTTGGGTTCCATTTCATAAAGTTAATTTACTTCACAGAGCTTTGGAAATGCTTTGACCAGTGAAGTTTTTGATCTTTGATTAAAATGTCAGGTAATAAAAATAAAAATACGAGTTGAGATGTATCTGAAATAAAATCTAGGGTCAAGAGTGACTTTAGTTGCAACTTGGAAATTTTTATGCATTATTTAAAAATTAGTTTTCAAAGATTTAAATGTTAATTGAATTGTCTGCATGTCTTCAGTGTCAAAAGCTTAATTGATTTTGAAATATTTAAATTGAGTTAGTGTCAACATATATTGAATGACTTGCAAGATCCTAAGGAATGACCCCACCTAACTCAAGTTAGAATCATCTGGGATGCTAAATGTTTATCTTTTTTTTGCTAATATGAAGGTCCAGAACCTTAGTGAATCTTTTTATGATGGCAGTTTTAGCCATAAGCCAACATTTAAGGGAAGTCAAATTCTATCTCAATAAAAGGAAATATTTTATCTGTGTTACCAGTTCTAAGTGAAATGGACTCATTATAGGTATAGTACTAAGATTCTTGCTTACCATAAACATGATTTTATAGCATAAATTTCCTGTATACTGGATGTTTTAAGATATTTCTGTCTTTTGACATATTTTCCTACTCTTTATGTGACTGTACCATTTTCAAGGACAGCCTAGAGTCACTGGGGTCCGTTTCTTATATATCCACATGCCTTTGGAATATGTGATAGTAATATTAGAACAGAACAGAAGAGAAAAAATATTTGGCATCCTGAGACAAATTAGGTCTAAGGGTCTGCTTTAATTTAAAAAACAAAAGCTCTACTGTTTCTAGTCAGAAAACCAAATATCTTGGAGTTAAACTTAGAAAATGTTTATAGTGTTGTATAGTTTTATTACTACAGACGGAAGGAAAATAGTTTACTGAGTAACTCTCAGCCTGTAAGAAACTTTATACAGGCCAACAATCTGGAAATGAACAAAAATTTTCTGGTTTAGGAAGAATGAGTGATAGAGGCTCCTGATATTTAGCCATTTACTTTGAAACAAGTGTGATCCTTTTTTGCTATTATATGATGGTAGGCAGTTAGCCAAGCAAAAAGGTTTTCTGAGTTACAGAATTGTCCTTCGTGTATCCTTAAATGCTAATTTGATGTCTGGAACTCAAGTAGATATCTTGAACCAAGAGCTAGAAGCTACATGTTGATGGTGAAAAATACAGTGTAGAAGGAGCCTGGGTCTCTTAGAATTACGAAGCTGCCATATCAGACCTGTCTATTGCCTATGGATTTCGCTGACAATGAGATACACATAAACTTTGTACTTGTTAAAGCCATTGTTCATTTAGGTTTTTAGTCACTTATGGTTGAACAAATAGTGACTAATTCATCCTCCTTCACATCAGTATGTAGTACGGGAGTCAACAAACCATAGCTTGGAGGACAAATCTGGCCCACTTCCTGTTTTGTTTTGTAAGGTTTTTTTGAAACATGGCCATGCCCATTTGTTTACGTATTGTCATTGCTGTTTTAGTGGTAGAATTCTCACTTCTGTGGGGGACCACAGGTTTGATTTTGTCGAATGCATCTTATGTGCACCAACCACCGTCTGTCAGTGGAGGCTTGCTTGTTGCTAATAGGCTGAACAGGTTTCAGCGGAGCTTCCAGACTAAGGCAGACTAGGAAGAAAAGTCTGGAAATCTACTTTAAAAAATCAGCCAGTGGAAACTCTGTGGGTCACAACGGAGCAACCAATCATGGGGATGGTGGAAGACTGGTCATCCTTTCATTTTGTTGTACATGTGGTCTCCATGGGTTGGGGCCTACTTGGCGGCAGCTTGCTATGAAAAATGGCTGCAATGGCTGCTTTCCTGCTGTAGTCACAGAGTTGAGTAGTTCCATCAGAGACCGTAGGGTTTGCAAAACCTAAAATATTTATGATCCGACCCATTATAGAAAAAAAGTTCGCCAGTCTCTGATCTAGTCTATTGACTGGCCTGATTTATTTGTCTTTGAAAATGTATCTTTTTCTTTTTTCTGTACTCTTAGTAGGCTAAAAATGTTCATCTCGTATCTAAAATGCTTCAGCTGTCTTGCAGAAAGCTTTCTTAAATCATTTGTAATTCTAATGTTCATCCATTCTTTCAAGTAATGTAGTCAGCTGTCTTAAACATAGTTCACATTATGTCACTCTTCTGATGGAAAACTTTCGGTGACTTCTTATTTCGTACAGCATCAAGTAGTAACATTTTTGCTTGCCTTTTATATTCTCTATATTTTTACCCTACTACAGGATGCCAGTATTTCCTATTCATTTAGGAATTGATGCCTTTTTAAATCCCTACATGTGCTAGGAAACCTAAGACAAATCCAAAGTTCTACTTATCCTTTGCTTATAAGTATTAGCAGCTTCTGATTGGTCTGTACCACCAGTTTTCCCTATTCTGGACTATCTTCCACACTGCTTTCTGGAATGCAGTTCTGATCATGTCACACTCCTGATTATACCCTTCAGCGACTCCTTATCACTTCCAGACTCCTTATCACTTCCACGGCAGGCCCACAGGTTATATCTCAACATGATAGCATAGCATACAAAGCCTTGTGTGATATAGCCTCTGCTTATTTATTTATTTTTTTAGGTACTATTTTATTGTGTTTTTGGTGAAAGTTTGCACAACAGATTAGGTTACCATTCAACATTTTCTATACAAATTGTTCAGTGACGTTGGCTATATTCTTCACAGTGCATGAACATTCTCATTATTTCTGTTCTAGATGTTCTATTTCCAGTAATTTAGTTACCCTTCCCGCTTAACTTTTCATCACAGTACTTGCGGGATATTCTTTATTTTGTGAGCCAATCTGTTATATATCTAAAAGCTGATCTCAGGGATAGTTTTGGTTCAAGGTTTAAAGAACATCTCAGGGCGTTAGTCTTGGGGAGTTGTCTAGTCTCAACTGGTCCAGTAATTCTGGATTTTTTTTAAGAATTTGAGGTTCTGTTCCACATTTTTCTCCCATTCTACCAGGATCCATTTATTGTGGCCCTGATCAGGATGATCGGTAGTGGTAGCCAGGCACACTTCGTTCTTCTGGTCTCAGGGTGGATGACATGTAGACATGTCATGCAGACAGTGAGTCCTATAGACTAGTTTCTTCTCTGTGTCTTGAGATGCCTTCTATCTCTTTTGTTTCAGATGAGTAGAGACCTATAGTTGTATCTTAGGTGGCTGCTTGTAAGCTTTTAAGACCCCAGATGCTAGGATGTAGAATGTAAACTTTATGAAGCGTATTTTGCCAGTTGAGTTGACCCATGAGACTATGGTCCTAAGCCTTCAAGCCCAGAAGTCCAGTCCCATGAGGTGTTTAGTTAGTAGTATCTGTAACTGTGCCCCCTATTTCTTTATTATATATATGAATATATGTATGTACACACACACACCTGCATATGCATATATATGCACATATATATCCACACATATACTCCTATTTACATACCTATACACATTTATGCATAAATACATACATATATACCCATATATATATATATTTCTGGTTGTTGCAGTTCTTGTAAAATTATATATGCCACAGCAATTACCAAAGGGTCCTTTTTTCTTGTGTACATCTTAGTTACGTCTTTTGCTTTGGTCAGGCTGTGCGCACTTCACCCATATTCGATGCTGTATTTCTCGTCACTGAAAATAACAAGTGTCTACTATCTAGAGAGTGATTCCCCTTCCCTCCCCAACCCCCATCCCTGGTAACTACCAGTGAACTTTAATGTCTGTATATATACCAATTCTTACCTTTCTATAAAAGTGAGATCATAAAATATTTGTCCTTTTTGTGACTGACTTATTTCATTCAGCATAATAGCCTCCAGATTCATCCAGATTGTTTTGAGTACTCATCATTATTCTTTCTGGTTGTGTAATATTCCATTTTATGTATGTACCACATTTTGTTTATTCATCCATTGACAGGCACTTAAGTTGTTCCCATCTTTTTTCTAGTATGAATCGTTCTGCAGTGAACATAGGTGTGCATATGTCTATTGTGTCACTGGTATTAGATCTCTAGGGTATATACCTGAAGTGGGGTTACTGGACCATAAGGTAACTCTATTTCTAATTTTTTGAGGAAGCACAACAGTATTTTCTATAGTGGTTTTAACTTTTTACAAACCCTCCAGCAATGGATAAGCGTTCCAGTCTCCCACATCCTCTCCAGCATTTGTTGTTTTCTCTCTCTCTGTTTTTTAATCAATGCTATTTTAACAGGGATAAGATGATATCTCACTGTAGTTTTGATTTGCATCTCTCTAATGGCTAATGATCATGAGCATCGTTTCATATGTTTGTTGGCTGCTTGAATGTCCTCTTTGGTGAAGTGTCTGCTCCTGTCCTTTGCTCAGTTTTTAGTTGGGTTGTTTTTTGTTGTTGTTGAAGTTTTCTGTATATTTAAGAGATTAGGCCCTTATTGAATATGTTGTTCCTGAAAATATTTTCCCAGTCTGTAGGTTTTTGTAGTCTTTTGATAAAGTCTTTTGATAAGCATAAATATTTAATTTTTATGAGGCCCCAGTTATCTAATTTGTCCTCTGCTGTTTGTGTATTTGTAGTTGTATTTGATAATGTTATTTTAAGAAAAAAATATGCTCCACACTTTTGGTCTGTATGTTTTCTTCCAAGAACTTTATAGTTTAACATTTAGGTCTTTGGTCCATTTTGAGTTAGTTTTTGTGTATGGTGTGTGAGGTATGGATTCTTTTACATTTTTCTGCAAGTGGATATCCAGTTTTGCCAGCGCCATTTGTTAAAAAGACTGTTTCTTCCCCATTGAATATACTCTCACCCCTTGTCAAAAATCAGTTATCCATAGATGGATGGATTTATTTCTGGGTTCTCAATTCTGTTTCACTGGTCTGTGTGTCTGTCGTTGAACCATCCCAGGCCATTTTGATTACTGCAGTCGTGTAGTATGTTTTCAGACTGGGGAGTATGAAGCCTCCTACTTTGTTCTTCTTTGGTATTGCTTTGGCTGTTTGGGGCCCCTTTCCTTTCCATATAAAGTTGGTGGTTAGTTTTTCCATTTCAGTAAAGATCGTTGTTGAAATTTGGATCAGGATTGCATTGTATCTATAGATCGCTTTGGGTAGTATTAACATGTTCACACTACTCAGCCTTCTAATCCATGAGCACAGAACCCCTACTTATTTTTTTACTCCATTTCTTCTTAGGGACAGCCATCTCATGATCTGTCATTGAGGAGGACTTGCCATTTCTTGAAGTTCCCACAGTCTGTCCAGTTTCTGTTCTTTTTGCATACATAATGCCTGTCTGAAACACCCTTCTTTCCTCTTTTCCTGCCAGCCCTTTCCTGCATTATTAACCCTTCCTGGATTAAGCACGAGTGCCACTTTCTTTGTGAAGTGTCCTTGCCCCCTCATGCTCAGTTTGTCATTACCTTCTTTGTGCTACTGTAGAGCCTTGTGCACACTTCTTATTGACCACTTGTGTTCGTAACAGTTGTTGGTTCACATAGTGACCTTGCCTCTACTAGACAGTGACACACTTGACTAAAGTCTCTTGGTCATATGTTCTTGCACCTTGCAACTTTCTTCATAGAAGTTATCATAGTTACGTTTTTTATTTCTTTATGTTGTTACCTGATTTATATTTGACTAATGTCTTTCTAGTTCACCACCACCTACCCCCAGGCCAGACCAGTGTCTTTTTGCCCACCATTGAATTTTCCAATATGTAGCTTAGTACTTGGCATATAACAAATTCTCAGTACTTGATTGTTGAATGAGTAAATTAATCTGTTGAAGATAAAAGCTTTTTTAAAATTTTATTTCTGTGAAGCATGTGTCTGTTATATAGGACAGAGCCTGACTGTAATATTGATTGATCACTAATGAAGCTTGAAGAGTTTTTTTTTTCCTGTTAAAAACACGGTGGAACTCTTTCTTCAAATAAATATTTTCAGAAATCCTATGTATATAAAAGGATAAAAACAGAACTGTGATTAAGCTTCTGAAGCACCTTCATAAAATCCCTAGGGCCCATGTTTCGAAGATGGATAGGAAACTGCTGTTAGAGTGGAAATAACATTGGTATTATAGCAGGTGAGCAGTGTGCCTATACTTGTGTGACTTTGAGCAAGCTATTTAACCATTTTAGGACTTTGTTTTCTTATCTGTGAAATGACAAGTTTGTCCTAAATGTTCTGAGTGTTTCTATTCAGCTATATAAGTATATTCAAATATTTCAGGTATATTCAAATATTTCAGGTTTATTCCAGCTCTTGGTCCTCACTCAAGTTATATTCTCTTACTGGAGTATACACTTTGCCTCTGCCTATCCTAATCCTAAATTTCTATCAAGACTAACCATGCCAACGTCTTTCTTGTCTAAGAAGTCTTCTCCAGTTACTCCCTCCTTACTGCACCTATCACGTTCGTTGTCTATTCCATACAAACTAGGACCTAATATGCAAAGTTTCCAAATATGTATTCCAGTAGTGTATGTTTTAGCAAGTAGATTGGCCAGACAATAGCCACTATTTTGCTTACCTTAAAGATGTCACTATTATCTCAAAATATTAAGGTATATTCTTTCTATATGTATGCTATTTATCTTCTGAAAGTTGTGTGTATTTTATTGGGATGCTGTGTATAGTGTCTTCTCTTGACCAGTCACCTTAATTAGCTTTATCTGCTTTATGGCAGATAAAGCCATTATATTTCTATGTACCTTCTATTATTTATATTTTATATTCCTATGTACCTCCTGTTATTTACTGTTTACTTGTTGATTTGCTGATCAGGTGAAAGTTAAATTTGTTTACTTGCTCAGGTTAGGAGAAATAGAGGAAAAGGTACATTGAATATGGTTTGGTAAGATTGTATTTATATATACAATGGGGGCAGTCTATTAAAAGTCTTCTCTTCTATTTTTCATTATATAAAAGAACAGAGCAGAACAGAGCATAAAATAGTCCTGTCTCTGGATTCTGCCAGATCTTAGTTTGACTCACAATTCTGCCACCTTACCAGCTGCATACCTGTAGTCAAATTAAAACATTTCTAACTTTCCTTATTTTTAAATGGAGCTAATACCTACTTTCTCAGGGTTGTTGTGAGAACTGGTTAAGCTAACGCATATCAGATGCTTGGCACATCCAAACCAAAAATGAAACCTGTTGCTGTTGAGTCGATTCCGACTCACAGTAACCCTATAGGACAGAGTAGAACTGCCCCATAGTGTTTCCAGGGAACAGCTGGTGGATTTGAACTGCCAACCTTTTGGTTAGCAGCCTGAGCTCTTAACCACTGCGCCACCAGGGCTACACTTGGTATATAATAGGCACTAAACCAAGGGTAGCTTTTCATGATACTGCTTATCACTGGAGAATTGAGGTGTGCTTCTTGTGATCAAAGGAAAAGATTCAGGTATTCCAAAGAGTTTATGCAAATCATGGGTTATGTAAAATACTGACCTTTTTTCTGACCTGGGTTATGTAAAATACTTTGAATTCAAGTTATAAGCAGTTTATTTTTTTTAGGTTAATTTTCTCCTAATTTTAAAACAGTGAAAGAAATAAAATGTAGAGTTTTTCTTTTTTTTTTTTAATTCATCCTGAAGTAGTCCACTGAAAATGTGTTCTTCCTGGTGAATGTGTTTCAAAAAAAAAATTTTTTTTTTAATTTAGACTGAAGGAGTAAATTCTCTCTGTGTGTGTTCTTATGTTTACACATACTCACAGGAGTTTCAATATGATAAACACATCTTTAGCCACTCAACAGCTCTGATCAGTATTTACAGCAACAGCACTGTGACCAACAATGGAACATTTGTAGAATTGGAAAAGACAAAGAAACATTGGAAAGCAAGTTCATTGGAACACAGGGAAAGCATTAGCCAGCAAAGCACTTAGAATGGACATGCGACTACACAGTTGTAGAAAAAAAGATTTTGAGTCTCTTAATACAAAGTCCTGGCTTTGGACTCCCTTAGTTTAAATATTGACTTTTGAAATGGGATGAAAGTTGATATATGCCATGTTGCAATATCTTTCTAACCACATGTTAGTGGCAATAGCACAACCTTGTTGGATAGCTAGCACAGCATTATTTCTGATTTACAGCCCTGTTAATTTTTCTTGTTCTGAGAATACATTGCATGAAAACACATGTTGAAACTAAAGTTAGCTTCAAACCTACCTAAGTAAAAGTGAGAATTCTTCTCATATAATCAATTTTCAAAAATTTAGATTTTAAAATTCTGTTTTATTATATAGATATAATTAGCTTTCTCAGAGAAATTATCACAAGGATAAAAATACAGTATAATCATTGAAACAAAAATAGTAATTACAGTGGATGATAGCTCAATTTTAGAAGAAAACAGAACACTTAAGTACCCAGGAAAAAACGATAGTATAAAAATTTTTTGTCATAAGAACATCTGATATGTGTCTGATTGTTCGAAGTGTGAAGAATAAAGAAAAAAATGCAAGTTGGTCACAGTGTTTCTCTGACTGAGTAATCCACTACACTGTGGATAGTCTTTAAGTCATGAACTCTTTTGACTGAGCCATATGAAAAATCCACCAGTAAGTAGATGATTCCAGCACCTTCACTTGGCTATGTATATATGTTGTAAATGTTCTCAAAAGAGTTTATGACTTAGTTGTCATGCCTGAAAAATTCTTGTATTTTATTAGTTTTAATTTAAAGTACATATAAGAGTTGAAAACCTAAAGTTTGATGACTAACTTCAGATGATTTACAGTCATTGAAAAGTATTTGATATGATAGATTTCTACTAGAAAGTTTTCATGAAGACAACCAGCTGTTCACTCAGAGATGGTATGGGGAAGATAAAGAGCAGATTCTGGAAGTTCCATGAAAGATGTTAGAGCCCTTTGAGAAATGTAGACAGTCCCTAAATGAACAATTATTTTATCTTTAGAGGTGACAAGAGGAGGTAGGGAAACCAAGTGTCTGAGCTATTTTTATGTAATACTGATATGTAGGGAAAAAAATAAGTTGGCATTTGGTATGTGTATATGTATATGTATATTCATATTTATTGTACTTTAGATGAAGGTTTATGGAACAAAGTAGATTCTCATTGAACAGTTAGTACATGTACTGTTTTATGACATTGGTTAACAACCCCACGACATGTCAACACTCTCCCTTCTCAACCTTGGGTTCCCTATTACCACCTTTCCTGTTCCCTCCTGCCTTCTAGTCCTTATCCCTGGGCTGGTGTGCCCCTTTAGTCACGTTTTGTTTTATGGACCTGTCTAATCTTCGGCTGGAGGATGAACCTCAGGAGTGACTTCATTACTGAGCTAAAAGTGTGTCTGGGGGCCATAGTCTTGGGGTTTCTCCAGTCTCTGTCAGGCCAGTAAGTCTGGTCTTTTTTTGTGAGTTAGTATTTTGTTCTACATTTTTATCCAGCTCTGTCAGGGACCCTCTGTTGTGATCCCTGTCAGATCGGTCAGTGGTTGTAGCTGGGCACCATCTAATTGTCCTGGACTCAGTTTGATGAAGGCCGTGGTAGTTGTGGTCCATTAGTCCTTTTGACTAATCTTTCCTTTGTGTCTTTAGTTTTCTTCATTTTCTCTTGCTAGAAGACCATTCTTTTAAGACCTGCATTTTAAAATTAAAGTATGAAAATTCTATATTGAGCCCTAGGCAAAATATGTTCATTTAAAAGCTGTCTACTTTATTAGAAGAATGCCAGTGAGAAAATTTGCACCTTTTTTAAGTCACTCAAATATTAATGTGGGGGGGGGAGGATATTTGAGAAGCAGCCACCCCAAAGTAACTTTATACTCTTTCATTAATTTAGTTTTATCTTTGATCCTTATGCTAAAACTTGAAGGCTGGCTTGTGGAGTTGGGAGGCAGCAGACACATAGCCGGTGGACCTGTGTGTGTTAAAGACTGCTCTAGGATCCATTCTGTGCTAAGGAATGAGAATGTAAATTTTTCATTAGTGCGTTTTACCACTGGTCCCCTTATGTTCTTGAACCCTTTTTCTGCTCCCAGCTAATGAGGTCTTTGCCATTTTCCTTGGGATCCAGCTCTAGCTTGTATCCCAGTTTCAGATTTCCCTCATGTTCAACCTGCTTTTTCCCGCTTCATTTTGTCACTTTCTTTGTGGATATTCCAGCAGTTTCTCGGGGCAGGCGTAGTTCGCCTACATATCCTGGGTCTCCCTGGTCTGTTCCATTCCATCAACTTTGTGACTGTATTCTCCTGGTTTAAGATGCCTGTAACTGCCAGATTCCCCAAGGGACTGAGTTACTGTGTTGAGGGCTGGGGACCATGGTCTTGGGGGATATCTAGCTCAATTGGCATAACATAATTTATAAGGAAAATGTTCTGTATTCTGCTTTGGTGAGTGGCGTCTGGGGTCTTAAAAGCCTATGAGCGGCCATCTAAGATATATCTACTGGTCCCACCCTATCTGGAGCAAGGGAGAATGAAGAAAAACATAGACACAACAGAGAGATTAGTCCAAAGGACTAATGGACCACAACTACCACAGCCTCCACCAGACTGAGTCCAGCACAACTAAATGGTGCCCGGCTATCACCACCAACTGCTCTGACAGGGATCACAATAGAGGGTCCTGGACAGAGCTGGAAAAAAATGTAGAACAAAATTCAAACTCACAAAAAAAAAAAAAAAAAAAAACCAAACAAAAAAACGAAGAAAACTCGGACTTACTGGTCTGACAGAAACTGGAGAAACCTCAAAAGTATGGCCCCCAGACACCCTTTTAGCTCAGTAATGAAGTCACTCCTGAGCTTCACCCTTCAGCCAAAATTAGCCAGGACTATAAAACAAACAATAACACACGTAGTTCAACCATGTATATGAGACTAAATGGGCACACCAGCCCAAGGGCAAGGACAAGAAGCCAGGAGGGGACAGGAAAGCTGGACAAATGGAAATGGGGAACTCAAGGTCGAGAAGGGGAGAGTGTTGACACATCGCGGGGCTGGCAACCAATGTCACAAACCAGTATGTGTATTAATTGTTTAATGAGAAACTAATTTCCTGTGTAAACTTCCACCTAAAGCACAATTTAAAAAAAAAGATGCCTGCAATTGGTAGGCTAGTAGACCGGGCTAAACCTGGGTTTAAAACCTGAAGGCCTTTTATGTAACATTGTATAATATTCCTCTAACCAATCAGAACGCCTTCCTCCCGTTTTCAAGCCTGTCAAAGTGCTATTTATTTTTAAAGGACCCTATTTACATTTTAGGATTAAGAGTTTATGTTCTTGCTGAAATAGCAGAGTCAAGATAGCAGAATTATTACATTATTTTCCTTCTTAGCACTCATCAGTACATACAGTGTATTTCACTTTTGAATCTTGTTTATTAGATCTGTTTTCTTCATTGGAGCCCTGGTTAAGAGCTCGGCTGCTAACCAAAGTGTCCACAGTTCAAATCCACTGGCCATTCCTTGGAAACCCTATGGGGCAGTTCTACTCTGTCCCATAGGGTCACTATGAGTCGGAATCCAGTCTACAGCAGTGGGTTTGGGTTTTGTTTTGTTTTGTTTCATTGGAATGTAAGCTCAACTGGGACAGGGAATTTTGTCTGCTTTGTTCACCTCTGTCTCTTCATTTCTTACAACAGTGCCTAGCACATAGTATGTATATGCTCGGTAAATATTTGTAGACTGATATTCTAACCCTCTCAGGTAATTACGACTTTAGATATCTGTGAAAGAGCTTATGATCACTGTGTTCTGATTGCTTTGTTCTTTCTTACATCTAAAGAGTGTGATACTTTCATGAGCTTTTAAATGCTTACTATGCTTTAAAATGTTTAATAATTTACTACACTTCAGAATTATAATTATGGATTAAATTTTTAGCTAATTGTAAAGCAGGATTACTTTTTGTTATGTATCTTGTTTTGTTTTTTCACAGCCCTTTACATTGCATGTTTTGTAGCTTGTACGTTCATTAAGATAAATCATACCATATTTAATTGATTCTATGACGCACGGTCTTTTAACACATTTTATAATTGCTGAATTTGGGATGGGTCTTATAATCGATGTCATTGTAGTATAATTGGCAGCACTTTTTTTCTCAGTGCATAAAATGGTGGTGCATCTTATAAATAATGATATTTTAAATTTGATGAAATACTTTAGTTATGTTTTCAAGTTTGGGATACTTTTTGAGAATCGCCGAAGTAGTTTGGTTTCCAGAGTAATTTGTTCCCATTTGAACTACAGAGCTGCTGCAAAACCTTCACTTGATAGTCTTCTTTCATACACCCCAGTTACTCTGATAAAATATTTTGGAGACGTTTGCGCTTACTGAATATGAAATGAGAGGGAATAACCTCCCACCCAAAAGTTATTTCAAGGTACTAGTTCTGACATAGTATGTAATAGAAACCTATCTATTTGCAATTTAACAAATGAAACCAGCTCAGTTGCAGAGATCCAGAGTTTCAGAACTCAGCAAGGCAGGTTGCTGAATATGTTTTGTCCCCTGTGGGTTTCCAGGTTAAGGGATCCTAATACTGAGAGTGTGGACTGATTTGAGCTTCAACCCAGATGTTTTCTAATATGTGACCTGCTGTCTAAGGTGCCCTTTTCATTTCTTAAATAAACCAGAGGTGCCCTTTGGAGGCCTATTCAGTTTTTTGATAAAATATTACAATCATAGATTAATAAATGTCTGTGAGTGCCTAGAATGTATTTCTCAGGTTAGGGAGGCAAGGAGACTGTGAGTTTTTGGAGAAACTATTTGATGCCTCTGACTTTAAATGTGATTCACTGTATGACTTTATAGAAAGTCACCTACCCTTCTGGGCCTCAGTTTCAGTACTTGTGAAATGAGAGAACTGAACCATGAAATATGATAAATAAAAATACTTTTTCTCTAGGAGTGGATGTGTTTTCAAAGGGTTAACTTTGATTTAACTCAAAAGATGTTTTAGTGTCTTCTCCTTGGAATAAAGTGATTCCATTGGTGTTTGAACTCAGTGTTTCTTAATTGAATTAATGAACACTGAAAAATAAATCTTACTAAGATAATTTATTATACAGCTTATCACTTTAGGGAAATTAATTCAGTTCTTGCCCCTGTCATCCTTGTCAGTTAAATCCAGTGTTTAATTTCACTTGTCAGTTACATGGTGGGCGAGAACACACAGTTCTGATTTAATTCAGAGATGCCTCAGTGGCAGCTAACAGCTCTGTATCTATTTCGCTTCCTGATCTTGTTGAGCCTGGAGTCACAAAGGTCAGATGTAATTACCATTTGCTTTTTATTGATTATTTATTGGTAGACTTATTTCTTTCAATATTTAATATTGTTAGACTATTTTAGTTGTTTTAATGCAACAAATTCAAATTATTAAATCATCTGATATCTTCATATGTAAATTTAAAAAACAATACTAATATAAATTTTCTTAGCAGTAAAATATAATCTGATTAAATGTATTCACTACTGCCCATTAATTGGAAGCTAGGAAACAGTTTCTTTCTTACTTAACCCTGTAATTTTAATTCTTACACTTAAAATGGTTCATGTCCTAGACAAAGGTGCTATAAATAAGTAATAGAAATAAAATATTATCTTATTTAAAAATAATGTTAAGATTCCTGAGTGATTTAAAGATCATTGAATTTTATTTAACATTACGTTTGTTAGATTTGTATCAATGTTTTGTATGATCATTTATTATAAATTTGTCCTCACAATTAGTTAAGGAATTAGAGGAACAAAATTATTCAGACTTACCAGTATCACAGCAAAGTGTAGTATGTACAAAGTTTTGAGAAATCTTTAATATCCTGCCTTTTTTCTTGCAACAAATGATAGGATAAATGAAAACCAGCATTAAAGTCATGGATAACATGAAGTCTACTTTGAAGAAATTTTATGAGTTATCTTTTGCAAAGTATTTTGGAAAGGATTAAGCTAACTGAATGCATACAACTTGTAGAAATTGTCTTTTCTTCTCTTATAGTTTTAACTTTAGCTAAGTTGCTTGTTTGCTCTTAAATAAGATAACTTTCTTATGATCTTTCTGAATAGCAAAGTAATATATGCTCATAGTAAAACATTTGAAAAATATAGACAATGTAGAGAAGAAAATGAATATCTTTAAAAGTTCCATGACCTGAGGTAGTCACAGAACCATTTTGGTTCATTTCTTTCTGTTACTCTTTTTAGGTATTTACATGCATTCATATTCATAACAAGTACATATATAATTTTGTAATTTGCTTTTTTGGCAATATTCTACCATTACCTTTTGAACATGTCTCAAGATACTAAATATTATTTGAAAATGGACTTAATATTTGCATAATACTCTATCATTGATTTCGTGTTCTTCCATTTTTGCTCTTATAAATCTTTGAGCATAAAAACATAGTGGAAAGAGCACAAAATTTGGAGTCTGACATAAGCAGTTTTCAATTCTGGGTATGATTTTCTAGGTTTACAGCCTAATACTGTACAGTTTATTTATAAAATAGAGATGATGCTGACCTTGAAGGGTTTGAATATTAGAAATAGTATAGTAAAAACATTTTCGTAGAACCAGTACATAGTATGTGCTTAAATGGATGTCAGTGTTACAATAATTGATAATCATTACTCTTTGATAATTATTGAAAATTTAGTTATTGTTGTTAGATGCCGTTGAGTCGGTTCCAACTCATAGCGACCCTGTGTACAACAGAATGAGGTCATACGCAGCCTCACACTCGTTGCTATGTTTGAGCCCACTGTTGTAGCCACCGTGTCAGTCCATCTCATTGAGGGTCTTCCTGTTTTTTGGTGACTCTCTACTTTACCAAGCATGATGTCCTTCTCTAGGGACTGATCCTTCTGATAACATGTCCAGAGTATGTGAGATGAAGTCTTGCCATCCTCACCTCTAAGGAATTTGAAATCTTTGAATTTATGGCCCTTATTTTGATAGATTTATAAAAATTTAATTACTAAAAAAAAAGTAAGATACGAACATTTCAAAGACTCCATTCATACATATAAATGCTTTCTAGAATGTTTGTATCAATTCATACTTCCACGAGCAATGTGTGAGTGAAGTTCTTTCTCCGTACCCTTGCTAGTACTGAATATTATCAAAACTTGTACTGATTTGCTTAGCTGAAATTCTGTTTCATTGTTGTTTTAATTTCCATTTGTTTAATTACCAGTGAAATTAAAATTATATTCACCATTATGGTTCCCTTCTGTAAGTTTTCTCTATGATTTTGCCATTATTTAGTTTCTTTTTAACCAGTTTATATATGCCCTTCATTGCATTTATAAAAACAACTTTATTTGTAGCCCAGAAATTTTGCTTTAATTTTATTTATGGAAGTGTGTTTTTATAGCATAACCAAAAACCAACCCATTGCCGTTGAGTTGATTCTGACTCATAGCGACCCCGTAGGACAGAGTAGAACTGCCCCATAGGGTTTCCAAGTAGTGACTGGTGGATTCAAACTGCCAAGCTTTTGGTTAGCAGCTAAGCTCTTAACCACTGTGCCACCAAGGCTCCTTTTATAGAATAGTCATTTCAACTATCATTTTTTCCACACTGAATCTCTTTTCAACAGCTTTTTACTCACTTTCTCTAGTGTTTCTTAGACCAGCTTTCAGAGCTTGCCATTTTCTGGTCTTCACGTGTATCCCTCTTCTCTTTTCCAGCTCTGTCCCCAAAATCAATGATGTAGTCATATAGGTCTACCTATTGTCTGCCGTTTGCAGACTGTTTCTATCTTGATATCCTTGCTGTGTCCCTTAACTTTTCCTTTGCATCTGTTACATGAAACTTAAAAAAACAAGGCTCTAATATCTGGTTATAACACAATTTAGTACTTTATTGTTTTATTTTATAATGACTTTTTTTTTTTTTAAATTGGTTTCCCCAGCTATATTAAAACCTGCTTGAGAGTATAGTTCATGTTTTATACTTCTTCATGTCCCCAAATTCCATAGCACAAGCCAGGTAAGTATAAGCACTTGTTAATTTTTATAGCTGCCTGCCCTTCCCCTCAAATGCACACACACATATATACACGTTTCATTTTACCTCGTGAACAAAAAAAACCAAACCCATTGTCGTTGAGTTGATTCTGACTCATATAGTGACCCTATAAGACAGAGTAGAACTGCCCCACAGGGTTTCCAAGGAGTGCCTGGTGGATTCGAACTGCTGGTCTTTTGGTTAGCAGCTGAGCTCTTAACCACTCTGCCACTGGGGTTTCCTACCTAGTGACAGAGCAGCTAAAAGAAATGGACTGTAAACGGTTTCGGACAAATATTTTGGAATGCACTGCATTCTGTTTTCTCTGCTGTGCTCTGGTTCACATGGATCCCGTATAGCAGAAAAATAGTCAGGAGGTCACTTCACCGTCTCTGAACAGCGAGTAGACTTTGTAGTGAGGAAGCTTCCAGATTGCTGCTTGGGTGTTAAAAAAAAGGTGTCGGGGCTACCCCTGCGGGTTCCAACATCTCCTGTGGACATTGGCTTTGACAGTTTGCCAGCTGCATAGGAGTGCATGTGCCCCCCTTTCAGCATTGCAAATAGGGCCCAGAATATTGCTTGGGTGTGAAAAAGTGCAGAACCACTAACTCTGCTGGGAAAACATCCTCAGGGGTCTCAAAGATTCAGGTCCTGGTTTGGAGACTTTCAGTGATCTGAGTATTCTTTGTTTTATTTATTTACTTAACACATAAGGCTGTAATACCTGACTATTTTTGGTTTTATTTAATAATTATACCTAAAAATTTTTAGATAATGTCATTGAAACAAAATGTTTTACTTTTCTTTGTAAACTTTTATCAGAGTATCCTTGTTTTTAGTAATTTCTATGTCATTTGCAACATTTAATCAAAATGAAATGTAACAGTCGGTGCTTTTCTGTTTCTGTTATCTCTAGTTGAATAAAAAATCGTTCCATTCCGTAATGACGTAAAACCTCAATAACAATTTTATTATCTTTCACAGTTTCTGTGGATCAGGAATTTGTGTAAGGTTTGGCTGTTGGGTTCTGACTCAGGATTTTTCCTGCATTTGCAGCCAAAAAATAGTTGGAGTTGGACCAGCGGGTGCTGAAGCATCTCTTTTCATGTACTTTCAGGGCCTAACCATGTGGTTTCTCCACATGGGCTAATTTGGGCTTCCTCATAGCACAGCAGCCTGAAGACAGTCAGACTGCTAATATGTGGCTGAATGCTTTAAAAACAAGTATCCCAGTGGGCAAGGTAAAAGCTGCGTTGTCTTTTGTAATTAGTTTCCAAAATCACATAGCTTCATTTCTACTGTTGTCGGAAGTTTAGGTGAGGGAATCCTCAGTGTGTGATGATAGGAGTATCAGAGGTACATTGTGAAGAGAACATGTGGGATGGGAGATATTATTGTGGTCGTTTTTGGAAAATACAATCTGCCACAGTCCATCCTCTAACCACAAACATTTATATCACACCTACATACAACATACACTCATCCCCTCCCTCCAAACCTCCCAAGTCTCATTCCATTATTGCATTAGCTTCAAGTCCAGGATTGTGTCTTCTAAATTAACTCAAGGTGCAGATAAATCTCTTGGGGGTACTGCTCCTTGAATGCTAAAAACTAAAGATTTTTTTTCTGAAAACCTTTGCACTAAAGAGACAAGTTATCTGCCCTTCACACACCAACATTCTATAGTGGAACAAGCATGAAAAAATGCTGTAGACCCTTACTGTCGGGAAAAAGGGAAAAATGAGAGACCATTACTATTCTAAAGCAATTCTGAAATCCAGCTGGTCGTTTTACCATTTGCTTAGATAGGGTTTGATCCACTCCCATGAGTTGTTCTCTGTGACTCTTTGCTCACCCTACTGTAGTGTTGTTTCCATTGTCTGAATCATCAGTTTTCCCAAAACACGTGACTCGTATTTATAGCTGACTAGTTTTCTCAGCCTCATTTCCGTGCATGGAAGTTTGGAAGTCCAAAGACCTCTTCATTTTGTAAAGTCTTTATTCCTTTCAGTACTAGCAGTACAAATCTTTTAAAAACTTCATTGTTGCTTTGTTGTTAGGTGCTGGTGTAGTTGATTTCAACTCATACTGATTCCATGTGACAGAGTAGAACTGCCTCATATGATTTTGTAGGCTGTAATCTTTACGGAAGCAGATCACCAGGTCTTTCTCCCCTGGAGCCACGGGCAGTTGAGTGCTTAACCAGGGCTCCTCTTCAAAAACTATGATGGTTTCTTTTATATCAATTTATAATGCATTTCTCTAGACAAGAGCCGTGCCCATAAATTATGTGAGATAGTTACTTCTTTACCATGGATTGCCTGTGAAGCCTCTGTGGAGTAACATCCTTAAAGTTTTTACTAGTCCTGTTGCTTAGTGGAGGAGCCCTGGTGGCGCAGTGGTTAAAGCACTGGGCTGCTAACCGAAAGCTCAGCAGTTCGAATCCACCAGCTGCTCCATGTAAAGAATTACAGCCTTGGAAACCCCATGGAGCAGTTCTACTGTGTCCCATAGGGTCATTATGAGTCAGAATTGACTTGATGGCAGTGGGCTGGGTTGGTTTGGATTGCTTAGCAGAGAAGTTTATCTAGATATTCCCTTAAGATCCTTAGAAGGCCTTTTTTCTGTCTTAGCAGTTCTATGAGGCACCACCTTAATTTTCCTGAAATTTTAGTAAAGGGTATTTATAGTCACACTCTTATCTCCCATCTGTAGACCATTCCTTTCTGACTGCACCTGGGCTTGTATCTTTGCTCTGAGGCTCTTTCTTATTTTTGAGACCCTTTTGCTCTCTGGTCAACTAGATGACAGTGTGTTTTTTTTTTTTTTCCCCGCTCCCTGGAGAGGTCAGAAATGGAAAAAAAAAAAAGTTTTATTTTCAGCTGCAGCAAGTTCTGTCTCCTTTTCATAGTTCCTTTACATTTTGCTGAAAAATGAATAGTTTCTTTTTTAACTTGTCTACCTGTATTCACATCTTACCATAAGTAGCAAAAAGAAGCTAGGTGCTCCTTTTGTTCTGCCTGGATATCTCCTTAGGTAGGTTCTTGGAGTGTATTAGGTATGTTTTCTGTTTTCCACATCACTGTAGACAAAAAACAGTAATGCCAAGATTTCCACGACTACATAACAAGAGGCTCTTTTTCTCCAGCTTCCAATGACATAACCCTATTTCTGTGAAACCCTCAGGCCCGTCAGGCATGGCTTCCACTAATAGTCTCCTCCAGGCCCTTCTAGCTTCCCCCTGCTGCCTGGTTCCAAGGCCATTGCCACATGCTTTGAATGTTTTTGTTTTGTTTTTTAATGATAACACCTCACTTTTCATATCAAAGTATGTTCTAGTTATCTATTGCTTTTCAATAAAGAGCTGCAAAACTTAATGATTTAAAACAGCAAAAACAATTTTATCACCTCTCATGGTTTCTGTGGGTCAGGAATTTGGTCAAGGCTCAACTGGGCAGCTCTGGCTCTGAGTCTCCTGCATTTGCAGTGGAGTGATATCTGCACCTGGAACAGCAGTAGATTGAAGAAGCTAGGAGCTGTCTGAGCATCTTTCTGTAGTCTCAAAACCAAAAAAAAAAAAAAAAAAAAAAAAAAAGGCCCCATTGCTGTCGAGTCAATTCCAACTCATAGCAACTCTATAGGACAGAGTAGAACTGCCCAATAGGGTTTCCAAGGAGTGGCTGTGGATTTGAACTGCCGACATTTTGGTTCTCCAAAAACAAAACAAAACAAACCCCTTGCCGTTGAATCAATTCCAACTCATAGCGATCCTATAGGCCTCCCTATTTGGTCTCTCCACAAGAGGTGGTTTGATCTTTCTTATGGCAGATGTTCTCTGGATAGTCAAACTAAAATGCTTCAAGAACATGCATTCTGATGAGTAAGGCAGGAGTTGAATCACATATTATGATCTGACCTTGGAAGTCACCTAGTGTCTCTTTTACGATAGCCATAGTAGGCCCACCTAGATTCAAAGAGAAAGAACTTAGACCCACCTGTCAGTGGGAGGAGTTTCAAAGACACATCCTAGAGGAACATTTGGAATGGGACGGGATGGGATGGGATGGGAGATACACTGTTTTGGCCATCTTTGGAAAATAAAATCTGTTGCACTTCTTTATATCCAGTCTTTACAAGTCAACTCCAAAGGTATAGAACTATAGATGTTGATAAAGATATAGAGGCTTCTATGTTAAAAAAATTTTTTTGAACTTAACATCTGTCATGGACTGAATTGTATCCTCCAAAAAATGTCTGTCAACTTGGCTAGGTCATGATTCCTAGTATTGTATGATTGTCTACCATTTTGTAATCTGAGGTGATTTCCCTGTGTGTTGTGAATCTTATCACTATGATGTAATAAGATGGATTCACGGCAGTTATATTGATGACATCTATAAAATTAGATAGTGTCTTAAGCAAGTCTCTTTTGAGTTATAAAAGAGAGAAGCAAGTAGAGAGACATGGGACTTCATACCACCAAGAAAGCAGTGCTGAGAGCAGAGTGCGTCCTTTGGACCTGAGGTTCCTGTGCTGAGATGCTCCCAGACCAAGGGAAGACTGATGGCATCATAAGGACCTTCCTCCATAGCTGACAGAGAGAGAAAGCCTTCTCCTGGAGCTGATGCCCTGAATTCGGACTTCTAGCGTACTGGACTGTGAGAGAATAAACTTCTCTTTGTTAAAGCCATCCACTTGTGGTATTTTTGTTACAGCAGCACTAGATGACCAAGACAGCATCCTTGCTTTCATCCTCAAATTTTGCTTGTATAACATTCAGTGGATCTGTAGCCACAGCATTTAATGGTAATCTAAATTGGACGTTTTTTTCTTGGCAAAGCCAAAATTATGATTATAGATGATACATGTTTTAAGTTCTGCCATATTCTCAGACATGTAGAATTTATGAATAGTAGTAGTTTTAACTGTCCACCTACTGAAAACTTGTGTTTAGTAAGAAAGGGAAAAATGTTCCCTAAAAATGAAGAGAAATCACATCCCTTCCTAAAATCTAGCTCTGCATTTAAGTATTGACAGATTGTCCCAGTGATTCTTAAAATTAGTCTTTAAAATATCAAGAACCATATGGTTGAACTTCATGGATATGAACAGTGAAAATGTCATTAAAGGCAGTGAATATACAGCTGCCAGCATCTCCTTTCTTGCCCACTCTGGCTTAGTTCATCTTCTACATATGTGGGCCACGTGTGCTTTGGAAGATTTTTCACTGATTTGGATGTTTAGTCTGCATAGGCTGGACCCTGTTCACTGCATCTTATTACTTTGTTTTCCCCTCTGCCTTCAGCAACAGTGCTATCCAGCTAGTTTTTGTGGGAGAACCAGGCATGCAACAGCTTGTGAAAGCCAAGGACCAGAAAACTGCTACCTGTGTGAAACACACATAAGGGGCCAGATTCCATTTAGTCCTCTTAAAGGATCAAAGGTGACATAAAATGAATGGAAAATGCCAGAATAAGCATTACAGTTCATTGCAATTAATGTACCTCGGGAAGCAAGCCACTGTTTAGCCATCAACCTGGCCTACTGACGATGAAAATTCAGTTACCATAAAATTGAAGGCAGTGCTCATTAGTGAATTATTAACCATAATTTGAATAATGTTCTAAAAGATATGCAAAGTGTGGTTATCATATAATAAGTTCCAACATAAAATTGTTTACTGCATTTCATATCCATAATTTTGCATCAGCAATTCATCCTCGGTTAAATTCTTCTGTAATACAGTATGAATTCCAGGAAGGAGTCTAATAAAATTGACAGTTGGTTCTTTTAATTATAACCTGATGTGATTTAAAAAAAATTTTTTTTTTATTGTACTTTAGATGAAGGTTTACAGAACAAGTAGTTTCTCATTAAACAGTTAGCACACATATTGTTTTATAACATTGGTTAACAACTCCACAATATATCAACACTCTCCCTTCTCGACCTTGGGTTCCCTATTACCAGCTGTCCTGTCCCCTTCTACCTTCTAGTCCTTGTCCCCAGGCTTGTGTGCCGCGTTAGTCTTGTTTTATTTTATGGGGCCGTCTAATCTTTGGCTGAACGGTGAACCTCAGGAGTGACGGCATTACTGAGCTAAAATGGTGCCTGGGGGCCATAGTCTTGGGGTTTCTTCAGTCTCTGTGAGGCCAGTAAGTCTCGTCTTTTTTTGTGAGTTAGAATTTTCTTCTACATCCTTCTCCAGCTCTGTCCAGAACCCTCTGTTATGATCCCTGTCAGAGTAGTCAGTGGTGGTAGCTGGGTACCATCTAGTTGTTCTGGACTCAGTCTGGTGGAGGCCGTGGTAGTTGTGGTCCATTAGTCCTTTGGACTAATCTTCCCCTTGTATCTTGTTTTCTTCATTCTCCCTTGCTTTTGAAGGGGTGAGACCAGTGGAGTGTCTTAGATGGCTGCTCACAGGCTTTTAAGACCCCAGACGCTACTCACCAAGGTAGAATGTAGAACATTTTCTTTATAAACTCTGTTATGCCAGTTGAGCTAGATGTTCCCCGAAATCATGGTCCCCACAGCCCTCCGCCCAGCAGTTTGGTCCCTCAGGGAGTTTTGGATGTGTCTATGGAGCTTCCATGACCTTTCCTTGTACAAGTTGTGCTGGCTTCCCCAGTACTGTGTACTGTTTTACCTTTCACCAAAGTTACCGCTTATCTATTGTCTATTTAGTATTGATTTTTAGTATTTAATTCTTTCAAAGAAAAAAAGTGAGATCATTAAATAAATAGTAAACCTATAAAAGAAGCATGATGAAGATAATGATGAACATTGAAAACTGAATCCCAGAGTAACACAAAAGCAACATGAGGTAGTCAGATAATTGAAATGTCAGATTTTAATAAAAATAATTTTCAGGTAATTTCAAGTTACTTCATTTTGCATCTCAGTTGTATTGTGAAATATATATAACATTTTATAGTTTCTTTGTTATTCATTCTTGAAAACTCAACTTATTGTTCATTTCTGTTACGTTTATTAGTTTTCTCCTAAAATGTTTAAACTTAGCTATTTTTAAGGTCAGTAAGTCATTGATTATCATAGTAGTAATTATATTAAGTATATGTGTATAACATTGTGTAGGATCAGAAAAACCAAATTCATCAATAATTTTAAAAATCTTTTTAGGCCTTCTAAAAGGCCCTCCTTCTCCCCCATCTCTCCTGTTCTCCACATAGCTCTGCAGATTTTATCATGGTACTGTGCTGTTTAAATGTGCTCAGTGGCTTCCCGTTGTTAGGAGTGATTAGGTTAACCTATGTTCTCATGACAGACCAGGCTCTTCATGATCAGGCTTCTTCCTCCCTTTCTTGCCTCATCTCCTGACATTCTGCACTGCAGCAGAGACTTCCTTGTCATTCTTTGCACAGAACGTACCGTCTCTCATAGCTGTGCATTTGTTTTGCCATCCCTCTGGCGGGAATTTCTTCACTCGCCTTCACCTGGGCTAATTCCTGCTCGTCCTGTTAAGATTTAATTCCATGACTACCTTTCTTCCCCCAGTGAAATAGGTGTTAAATATCTTATTATCACTTATGCATGGCTCCTGCATTGTATTTATTACTATGCATTATAGACTTTGACTTTGTGCTACTTAGAGGCAGGGGTTGTGTCTTAGTTATTTTTGTATGTTAGGTGCCTGGCACATAGTACATATTCAAAACTGCTTACTGAAGGAATGCGTGAGTAAATGAGTTTATGACTCTGTTTTATTTTTGATTTGAGTCCGCCCTTCTTGTTTGGAATGTAGTAGTCCCAATCATTTCATGTTTTCAAGCCTTTCTGACTTCTTTTACCAAGGCAGGAGAGAATGGCAGTCAAGGCTTGGAAGTGGTAATGTGTATTTGCATAAGCTCATACCACTACCGTGCTGCTTTGTTGTGTATTTCTTTCAGCATCGGCAGGTTGATAATTCTTCATTATTCGTTCATTCATTGTGTTTAACACCACTAAGAAAGGTACTGTGGGATATACAAGAATGTGTAAAACATAGCTCCCAATTTTAATTAAGGTATAATCTACTAGAAAAGGGAAGACCTAATACAAGTTGGGAAAACTGCCAAAACAAGCAAACAAACAAAAAAACCAAACCCATTGCCATTGAGTCATCGAGTCAATTCCGATTCATAGCAACCCTATCGGACAGAGTAGAAATGCTCCATAGGGTTTCCAGGGTGTGGCTGGTGTATTCGAACTGCTGACCTTTCGGTTAGCTGCTGAGCTCTTAATGCTGCAGGTTTTAATAAAGGTTCAGAAAGAATGCAAAGGCTATTTTGAGACCTTGGCTGACTTCACCAGATAGAGCTTTAAGGAGAAAGGTTTAAGTAGAAGTTGTCATTCATTTTAACACACATGCTGTGAATTCCATGACAAATGGAAATTCATTTGTCTATTGCCTTGGAATTTCTTTAAAGAAAAATTGGTGGTAGTGTGATATTTATATATGAAACTTTGATAAAATATTATTTGGGGTAGGTAAATAAAGGAATATCATAAATTTATCTTTGAGTGGTTGAAATGCTTTTTACTGAAATTTCTCAAAGAATTACCATATTTTAATATGCTAACAGATGCTTGAGGAGATGCTTTATCAGTGGAAATCTTAAAATACTTTAACTGATTGGTTTGCCGTCCTGGAATGTTACCAGCATTTGATTGCTTTTGCTTTTCTTACGTTTTAATTTAGGTTACTTAGTTTATGTATGATTGTTGTTGTTGTGTGCTGTCAAGTCGATTCTGACTCATAGTAACCCTGTATGACAGAGTAGAGCAACCCCTTAGAGTTTCCTGTGAGTTGGAATTGACTTGATGACAATGGGTTTGGTTCGGGTTTGGATCTTTCCAGGAGCAGATTGCCAGGTCTTTTTTCCTGTGGAGCTGCTGGTGGGTTTGAACTGCCCACCTTTCAGTTAGCTTAACCATTGCACGACCAGGACTCCTTTATGCATGATTATTAGCTGTTAAAAAAATCTAAATTGATACCAAGAGCTGGAAACTGTAAACTCCTGCTGTAACTAATAAACTTTATTCTCTGTTAAATATACTCCAAGAAAAGGTATTGTTGTTGTTAGGTGCCGTTAAGTTGATTTTCGACTCATAGACACTCCATGTGACAGAGTAGAATTGCCCCATAGTGTTGTCTAGGCTGTAATGTTTTCTTATATATATATATACATACATACATACATACATACATATATATATATATATATATGTATGTATGTATATATATATATATATAAAATTGTACTTTAGATGAAGGTTTACAGAACAGTTTCTCATTAAATAGTTAGTACACATACTGTTTTATGACATTGGTTAACAACTCCACGTCATGTCAACACTCTCCCTTATCGACATTGGAGGACCTTTGTTTCTGGTGAAAATATATACATAGCCAAAGTTACACCATTTCAAACATTTCTACATGTACAATTCAGTGACATCGATTACATTCTTCCGGTTATGCTGCTGTTCTCACTATCCTTTTCCAAATTATTCTGTCACCATTATCTTCAACTCACTGGCCTCTAGGCTTCCCATCAAACCTTTTGAGCTGCTGTTGTTAATTGGATCTTACATAGATAATTCTTTTTTTTGTACCTTAGATGAAGGTTTACAGAACAAATAGTTTCTCATTAAACAGTTAGCACGCATATTGCCTTAAGACAATGGTTAACAACCCCACGACATGTCAGCAGCGCTGTTCCTTCTCAACCTTGGGTTCCCTATCATCAGCTTTCTTGTCCCCTCCTGCCTTCTTGTCCTTGTCCCTGGATTGCTGTGCCTCATTAGTCCCATTTTGTTTTATGGGGCTGTCCAATCGCTGGCTGAATGGTGAACCTCGGGAGTGATTTCACCACCGAGCTAAAAGGGTGTCTGGGCCCCATACCCTCGGGGTTTCTCTAGTCTGTCAGGCCAGTAAATCTGGTCTTTTTTGTGAGTCAGAATTTTGTTCTACATCCTTCTCCAGCTCTGTCCAGAGCCCTCTGTTGTGATTCCGGTCAGAGCAGTTGGTGGTAGTCGGGCACCATCTAGCTGTACTGGACTCAGCCTGGTGGAGGCCATGGTAGCTGTGGACCATTAGTCCTTTGGACTAATCTTTTCTTTTTATCCTGTTCTTTGCATCTCCCTTGCTTTTGAAGGGGTGAGACCAGTGGAGTATCTTAGATGGCTGCTCACAGGTTTTTAAGACCCCAGACGCTCCTCACCAAGGTAGAGTGTAGAATATTGTCTTTATAAGCTGTGTTATGCCAATTGAGCTAGACGTTCCCCGAGATAGGCTGTAACTTTACGGAAGCAGATTGCCAGGTCTGTCTCCCACAGAACCGCTGGGTAGGTTAAAATCACCAACCTTTGGGTTAGCAGCTGAGCGCTTAACCATTGTGCCACCAGGGCTCCTTTTAGAAAAAGTATTACAGTGTGTTTTTTTGACCAACACAAATACCAAATGTAGCTGATAAATGTATCTAAAATATTTTAATTCACCATGATTCTCAGGTCACAAAGGTTCTAGTAAATCAACCCCACTTCTCCTCAAAGACTAATTCCCAGTTAAGTCTTATAGCTCTAGGGTACAAATTCTTGTCAGAATTACATGGCCCCAAATGACATGCCATTTCCAGCAGATGGGATCAAGTACATATGTAATGCACACTAGCCAAGTCCCCATGGTCAGTGTTGCAACTAATCAAAAAGAATAATGTAAGCAAAATTCAGAAACTATTTCAGTTATTTTGTGTATCTTTTTTCCCTCTCAACAGATACCACAAATTATAAACAAATAATTCTGGAATACTCAGGGAGAGTCATAAAACAGTGAATTGAAATAGATATAATTGGGTCAACCATTTGTAAAAGAAACACATTTTCATTTAAATTATTTGAATTTTTTGGAGGGAAGCTTTTCAATAATTGTTTTCATTTTTGTTGGGTGCTATCAAATTGATCCTGACTGCCAACCTTTTGGTCAGCAGCTAAGTGCTTAACCATTGGCCCCACCAGGAGAATTTGCACTGAAGAGAATTTGCTTTAGAAAGTAACCTAACCCTAAGGTGTAGTGCTTCTTTTTGCCAAGCATTCAGATAGAAGTTTAAAAATGTAGATGTGTGACAGAAATTTCACATGAAATTTTAATCTTCCAGTGGCTGCTTATTATTATTAGACTAAAATTTAAACTTCCTTCCGTGGCTTAAAATAGTGCTTCTCAACCTTGACTCCTTATCGGAATCGCACGGGGAGCATTAAAGAATACTTAGGTCTAGCTCCTACTCCAGAGATTCTGATTTAATTGGTTTGAGGTACAGCCCAGGAACCTGGGCTTTTAAAAACATCGCAGATGATACTAATGTACCGCACAGTTTAAGAACCATTGGCCTAAAAGACTCCACATCTTTTAGCCACCATCTAATTTTTCGACCTCATCATGTGCCCCTTTTTCCTTTCCTCTTTTGTCACTTGAATACCAAGGATGTTCTTGCCTGCGGGCTTTTCTGTAGCCATTCCTTCTGCCTGGAATGCTCTTTCTACTGATCTTTATGAAACTGGCTCCTTCCCATTCTTTAGGTCTCAGCTCCAAGGGCTCTGCTTCAGCAAGGCTTTTCTTAATCCCCCGGTCAAAAGCTTTCTTTCCCCCAGCAGTGTAGCATTATTCTGCTTTACTTTCATTATTGTATTTTTTACCATGTGATTTTATGATATTCATTTATTTATTAGTTTCCCTTTTTCCACTAGAACATAAACTCTATAAGGACAGATACCTGGTACATCTGGTTCACTATCATATCCTCAGCACATAAAACTAGACCTATCACATAGTGGTTGCTCATTGAATATTTTTTGAATAAATGAATAAGAATTCTGATAGAAAAGTAACTGTGGTAATGTAGTAACTATATATTCTCTTCTCCAGAAAAATACATAAGATCATACTTTAAATACTAGAATAAAGACATAGGATAAAATGAGTGGAAATATCAACAGGCAGAGGGGAATTAAACCTGGAAACGTGCCAGCCCCTATTACTGAAAATGTAAGGGTGATGATACTAAGCCAGGGCTCGTTAACCACCACTTAAAGCTCTCCATGGCTATATTTTGAGGCTTAACATCACCACAGAGTGCCCCACGTTTGAAACCTTCGTATCCTTTCTGGTGAACTTCTCCTGTTTTAAGAACTCAGGTATCACATTGTCCTCCAAAAAATCTTTCCTGAGCAGAATCCCTAGGAAAGGTTGTATCTTCTCTGCTCTGCATGTTTGCACCATGACCCTTGCCATACTGTGCTTTAATGATCTATTCACCACAGGCCTTTAGCCTTATGGAGATCAAGAATTGTATCTATAGTGCCAGACCCATAGCAGGTACACAGCAAGTGTGTATCGAATGAAAGCATAAAATAAACATGAAAGAATAATATTCCTCAAGAATCATTAGGACTTCTAATTAAAATTATAAAGTGGATTTGTCAGGAATATAAGTAAGTTGAAATAGTTTTTTATAGAACAAAGCAAAAAATAAGGGTATCTTCAGGCCAATGGGGGTGTGATGTTATGCACACTTAGGAAATTAAGAAAACATTGTTGGTGCCAATAAGTCTGAGCATGGCTTTCCAGTTGATATGTGGCTTGTCATCTGAACAAGGTTTTTATCACCCACTGGGGACTTTTTATACATTATTTACTCTTTTTGATAAACTTCTTTTCGATAGATGCTATTTAGATAGATGCATTTTCCAGTAACACCTGGTATGCATTTTAAAATATAGCGTTTAATTGATATTGATTGCCAGTAAACCCAAGATAATTTTCATCAGTGTACTTTGAACTTTGTTATTCTGCCCAAAAGAAATTGCAGCAATCTGTGGGCACATAAATATTTAAGCTTCTCTTTATATAGAGGCCCTGGTAGTTCCATGAGTACTATTGCCATCCTTTTCACTCTTACTAGATTGTTTTATGAGGATGCATCTTGCTTCAAAATCCCTCCCGTACTTCTACCGATAATAATACCTGAAATTTAGATTTGTTGGTCTTTCACGTGGGGATTCATGCATTTGAAATGAACATATTTTCATTAATGTTGTGGAATTGTGCAGTGTATCATTTTATGTCACAAAAATGACAAAACACAAAGAAGAGGGGTTGCTTAGCTCAGAAATGATCAGGGTCCAAACAATTATTACCCAAGTGCACATTGTTGCCACTGTTCTGTTACTGCTTACCTGGGAACCAGCACGTGCTTTTCCCTTCCAATTTTAGGAGGAAACTCTACCAGCGCAGATTAAGCAATTTGTCACATTTCTAGGAAGGAGATACCAAGCAAGAAGTCTTGATACTAGAGTTACAGCATCCAAAGAAGTCTTCCTTATTTTAATCTGAATCTGCATCCGCCCCCACCCTGCGTGTTTGCCTCTAGTTCTGTACAGGCTTGAATGTTTTTCTGCAGACATAAAGGGTGAGGGAAGGCTGTTTCATGCAGAGACACGGAAGTGTGAAAGTGTTGCACGTGGCATTTCCAGTGAACATATAGTTTGGTATGTTAGAGTGTGATGTGGGATTTGTGTTGTGGAAAAAGGGGAAATGACACTGAAAGGGGAGGGCTGGGTCAAGATGTGAGAGGACTATGTTCTAGGCTGAGAAATTTGAACCCTCTGTTGTAGGCAAGAGGAGGTGTTGGAAAAAAAAAATTTTTTTTTTCAAGTTTGTGGCAATACAAATGATTGGTGAGGAAGAAAGGAAAGTGGTAAGAGGGAGACCAGATTGCGATCACTTCAGTATTCATGATAAAAGGCAAGTCTACATTTTGTTAGTAATGGAAGGAAAGAAGAAGAGGAGACAAACTCAAGAGATGTTTCAAAGGTAGAATCTTGAGTATTTAGTAACTACTTGGAAATAGGGGGAAGAGCAGAGGTGGGACACTGAAATTTTTGGCTTAGGTGACTAAGTAATGATATCGCCATTAATCAAGACTGGGGACACAGAGGCAAGAAGTTTATATTTGTGTGTGTCTTTGTCTTTTGTGCATCCACATGTGCATGTATATATGTGCCATCATCAACAAAAATACATATGCCTCAAATAGGAAAACTTTGTTCTGTCCCCTGGAAATTATATTTTCCCATAGGAAAATAATTTCTACTGAGATGGCCTCTGTAGAACTGCTTTGAACTTCTGTTTCCTCATATGTAAGGTAGGAAGAAGGAAGCCTGTCTCACTGGCATGTCCTAGTGCTCAAATGAGATAACATATGAAAAAACAATTCTGACTTAGGCTGGGTTCTCTAGACAGGCAAAACCAGCCTAAGACAGAAGTGTTCTTTCACGTGTTATCTCATATATATGTATATATCTCATGTTTGTGTGTGTGTGTGTATATATATATATATATATATGCATATGTTGGAAACCCTGGTGGCGTAGTGGTCAAACGTTCAGCTGCTAACCAAAAGGTTGGCAGTTTGAATCCACCAGCTGCCCCTTGGAAACCCTATGGGGCAGTTCTACTATGTCCTATAGGGTTGCTATGAGTTGGAATCGACTCAACAGCAACAGGTTTGGTGGTTTTTTTTTTTGGGGTGGTGGTGTGTATATATATATATATACACACACACACACATACACCCCGAAAAAAAACAAAAAAAGAAACCTGTTTTTATATATACATGGAATAAGAGAGAGAGGAGATTTATCTCAAAGAAATGGCTCACATGGTTGTAGAGGCTGGCAGGTCCCAGGTCCATGGTTCAAGCATCAGGCTGGAGGCTTCTCCTCACTCATGTGGTTGGAGGGACTGATGAACCCAAGATCGGCAGGCCAGATGGCAGGCCGCTGGCTCAAAGGCTGTGGAGGCTGATGTAGCCAAGGTCTTGCTGCCTCAAGTCCCAAGAACTGGAGGTCAGATGCTGATGATCTGGATGTAGGATCCAGAGTGAGTGAGCTTTGCCAGAACATCCATATATACATTGGATGCAGGCCAAACCCCTGAGGAACCTCCCCTTACAACTGATTGGCTGATCACGTCAGATCACATCATGGAGGATGACTACATCATTACATAACTACCAAATTACATCGTCACGTAACTGCCAAACTATATCATTACGTAACTGCCAAACCACTGAGAATCATGGTCCAGCCAAGTTAAGACAAAACCTTAACCATCATAACTTCTAAAAAATATAGTACATACCCATACCATACCCATTGCTATTGAGCCAACTCACAGTGACCCTATAGGACAGAGTAGAAGTGCTCCATAGGACTTCTAAGGAGCAGCTGATGGATTCAAACTGCCAGCCTTTTGGTTAGCAGCTGAACTCTTAACCACTGTACTACCAGGGCTCCTTTCACCTACTAGTAAAATGAAATTAAAGCTTCAAAAACTGGAAAGCTGATTGCTTCAATCCATCTAAATGTCTGATTTAATTAGCTCTAGGGAATGTTTTGTGTATGACAATATTCATATCTACTCAAGTACAGAAGTCAAAGTGAGATTTTACATTTTTCATCTTTTTTTTTTTTTTTTTTCCAGCATTATTGTGGTTGTTAATTGTTGTTCTGACTCATGGTGATCCCATGTCTGCAGAATAGGAATGTGCTCAACAGAATTTCCAAGGCTGTGATGTTTTGGAAGCAGATCACCAGCCCTGTCTTCTGAGGCACTTCTGGGTGGATTCAAACCACCAAACGTTTGCCTTAACCGTTTATGCCACCCAGGGATGATTATTATTATTTTTTAAAAAAAATTTTTTCCCATACAAAAATTTATACATACATTGTTATGCGACTCTAATTGCTCTCCCCATACTGTGACAGCACACTGCTGCTTTCCACCCCTGACCAGGGATTATTTTTGACACCACATTTCAGGAAAATTTCAGGCCCTGTTAATGAGGATAGCCAGTAGGACCCACCACATTTTATGTGTGAACCAAGTAAGAGTAATGAAACTCTCATTCATTCATTCTTTTTTAAAAAAAAAAAAAATTTGAGTTTTTTGTGAAATTTTACAGAGCAAACTAGGCTCTCATTTAACAATTTCTGTATATATCATTCAGTGACATTGGTTACGTTTTCCACATTGTGTCAACATTCTCCAGATTTATGTTCTGATTGTTCCACTTCAATTAATCGAGCTTCCTTCCCAACCACCCCACCCACCCCCACCCGCCCCTGACCTTCTCATCTGTGCTTTCTGGTAAATGTTGACCATTTGGTCATGTACAGATGATTTTTCTTATCTTTTTTTTGAAGAAGGAGCACAATAATCATGGGTGATATTATTTATTTTATGAGCCAATCTTTTATTTAGCTGAAAGGAGACCTTCAGGAGTAGTTTCAGTTCAACGTTTAAAGGGTATCTCAGGGTGATAGTCTCAGAGGTTCCTCTAGACTGTACCGGTTCAGTAAGTCTGGACTTTGGCACCATCCAGTTCTTTTGGTCTCTGAATAGATGAGGCTGTGGTTCATGTAGGCAGTTAGTTCTGTAGACTAGATTTGTCTTTGAGTCTTTGGTTTCCATTTTTCTCTTTTGCTCCAGATGAGTAGAGACCAATATATCACTCGTTCTTGTTAAAAGTAGTTTGCTTTATTGTTTTCTTCCATTTTCCTCTTCTTTTTTAAAAAATGGTTTTATTAGAAAAAAATATGGTATTAAAGTGAATAATTATAATCTTCAGCTTTACAATTTAAATCCTCTGTATGAAAACAGATTCATCATGGAGTAGTAAAATAAACTGGTATTGTTTTCTTTTCTTTTATGAATGATAGACTTAATGCTCATTCCTGTTTTCACTGCCTAGTTAAATTTAATCGTTCAGTGATCTTTTTATGAGCTACTGATTATGTTATTAATGAGTAGTAGAAAAGTCAGCTTAAATCTGGAAGACAGTTATTCTCCTCACCCATTGAATTATTCTTTGCTGAATCCTTCCTGTCTGGGATTTCCCTCTTTTTGATCCTAAGAACTGTATGCCTTTAGCTTGTTTTAGGGAATGCCCCATTCTTTCCTTCTCTTTCTTAAGCTGATGTAAATCCCTCTGGTGTGAAAGGTTTCAGGACCACAGGTGTGACCCCTCCCTGCCTTGGAGAACACATTTGGTGTTCTCTTGAGATTCCAGTTCCACTGCCTAACGAAATTATATTTTTATTATTCTAGAAATAAATATTCTATTAAATTAATGTCACAATGCTTATGATGGGTCTCTGTATGAATAAAAAGATCCGCTAATGCATCATAACTAAAAAGAAACAAGTATTGAGAGTTCAGCTACATCTCTATGATGAAAAAAAAACAGCTGTTTGAAATGTCAGATAATGATCTCTTTTCAGGATACCAGAACCGTCTAGAGATTGATGGAATTTAAAAGTCTCATCCAGATTTTTTTTTTTTAATAATGCTCAGTATCTTTTTTTTTTTTTTTAATTGTGCTTTAAGTGAAAGTTTAGTTTGCGTTAGTTTCTCATACAAAAACGTATACACACATTGTTACGTGACCCTAGTTGCTCTCCCTGTAATGTGACAGCACTCTCCTCGTTTCCACCCCGGATTTCCCATGTCCCTTCAACCAGCTCCTGTCCCTTTCTGGCTTCTCATCTTGCCTCCAGACAGGAGCTGCCCATTTGGTCTCATGTATCTACTTGAACTGCAAAGCACTCTCTTCTAGAGTATCATTTTATGTTTTATAGTCCACTCTAATCATTGTCTGAAGAGTTGGCTTCGGGAATGGATTCAGTTCTCGGTTAGAGAGTGCAGGGGTCTTGTCTTCCAGGGTCCCTCCAGTCTCAGACCATTAAGTCTGATCTTTTTACTAGAATTTGAGTTCTGTATCCCAGTTTTCTCCTGCTCCATTAGAGGCTCTATGTTGTGTTCCCTGTCAGGGTGCTTATTGGTGGTAGCCAGGCATTGTCTAGTTTTTCTGCTCTCATGCTGATGGAGTCTCTGGTTTATGTGGCCCTTTCTGTCTCTTGGACTAATATTTTCCTTGTGTCTTTGGTGTTCTTCATTCTCCTTTGCTCGAGGTGGGTTAGGACGAATTGATGCATCTTAGATGGCTGCTCCCTAGCTTTTAAGACCCCAAAAGCCACTCACCAAAATGGGATGCAGAATATTTTCTTAATTAACCTTGTTATGCCATTTGACCTAGATGTCCCCAAAACCATGGTCCCCAGACCCCCGCTCCTGCTACTCTGTACCTTGAAGTGTTTCGTTGTATTCAGGAAACTTCTTAGATTTTGGTTAAGTCGAGTTGTACTGACTTCCTCTGTATTGTGTGTTGTCCTTCCCTTCACCTAAGATAATTCTTGTCTATTGTCTAGTTAGTAAATACACCTCTCCCTTCTCCTGACCCTCATAACCATCAAAGAATGTTTTCTTCTGTGTTTAAACCTTGCTTGAGTTCTTGTAATAGTGGTCTCATACAATATTTTTCCTTTTGCGACTAATTTCACTCAGCATAATGCCTTCCAGATTCATACATGTTATGAGATATTTCACAGATTCATCATTGTTCTTTATCGCTGCATAGTATTCCATTGTGTGAATATACCATAATTTGTTTACCTGTTTGTCTGTTGATGGGCACCTAGGTTGTTTCCATCTTTTTGCTGTCGTGAACAGTGCTGCGGTGAACAAGGATTTGCATATATCTATTTGTGTGTTGGCTCTTATTTCTCTAGGATATATTCCAAGGAGTGAGATTTCGGGATCATATGGTACTTCTATTTCTAGCTTTTTAAGGAAGTGCCAAATCGATTTCCAAAGTGGTTGTACCATTTTACATTCCCACCAGCAGTGTATAAGTGTTCCAGTCTGTCCACACCTCTCCAACATTTATGATTTTGTGTTTTTTGGATTAATGCCTTGCTGGGGTGAGATGGTATCTCATTGTAGTTTTGATTTGCATTTCTCTAATGGCTAATGATCATGAGCATTTCCTCATGTATCTGTTAACTGTCTGAATGTCTTCTTTGGTGAAGTTCCTGTTCATTCCCGTTGCCCATTTTTTAATTAGGTTATTTGTCTTTTTGTTGTTGAGGTTTTGCAGTATCTTGTAGACTTTAGAGATTAGACCCTGATTGGATTTATCATAGCCCAGAATTTTTTCCCAGTCTGTAGGTTGTCTTTTGACTCTTTTGGTGAAGTCTTTTGATGAGCATAAGTGTTTGATTTTTAGGAGCTTCCAGTTTTCTAGTTTCTCTTCTGGGGTTTGTACATTGTTAGTAATGTTTTGTATTCATTTTTGCCATGTATTAGGGCTCCTAGCGTTGTCCCTATTTTTTCTTCCATGATCTTTATCGTTTTAGATTTTATATTTAAGTCTTTGATCCATTTTGAGTTAGTTTTTGTGCATGGTGTGAGGTATAGGTCTTGTTTCAATTTTTTGCAGATGGATATCCAGTTATGCCAGCATCATTTGTTAAAGAGACTATCTTTTCCCCAATTAATGGACTTTGGGCCTTTGTCAAATATCAGCTGCTCATAGGTGGATGAGCTTATATCTGGATTCTCAACTCTGTTCCACTGGTCTATGTATCTGTTGTTGTACCAATACCAGGCTGTTTTGACTACCGTGGTGGTATAATAGGTTCTAAAATCAGGTAGCGTAAGGCCTCCCACTTTGTTCTTCTTGAGTAATGCTTTATTTATTTGGGGCCTCTTCCCTCTCCATATGAAGTTGGTGATTTGTTTCTCCATCTCATTAAACAATGCCAGTGGAATTTAGATCGGGATTGCTTTGTATCTGTAGATTGCTTTGGGTAGAATTGACATTTTCACTATGTTGAGTCTACCTATCCATGAGCAAGGTATGTTTTTCCACTTACGCAGTTTCTCTTTTAGTTTCTTGCAGTAGTGTCCTGTAGTTTTCTCTGTATAGATTGTTTTATGTCTCTGGTTAGATTTATTCCTAAGTATTTGATCTTCTTGGGGGCTGTTGTAAATGGTATTTATTTGGTGATTTCCTCTTTGAGGTTCTCTTTGTTGGTGTAAAGAAATCCATCTGATTTTTCTACGTTTATCTTGTATCCTGAAACATTGCTGAAATCTTCCATTAGTTCCAGTAGTTTTCTTGTGGATTCTTTGGGGTTTTCTGTGTATAAGATCATATCATCTGCACATAGAGATGCTTTGACTTCTTCCCTACCAGTTTGGATGCCCTTTATTTCTTTTTCTAGCCTAATTGCTCTGTCTAGGACCTCCAGCACAATGTTGAGTAAGAGGGATGAAAAAGGGCATCCTTGTCTGCTTCACATTCTCAAGGGGAATGCTTTCAAGGTCTCTCCATTTAGGGTGATGTTGGCTGTTGGCTTTGGATAAATGCCCTTAATTATGTTGAGGAATTTCCCTTCTATTCCTATTTTGCTGAGAGTTTTTATCATGAATGGGTATTGGACTTTGTCAGATACCTTTTCTGCATCAGTTGATAGGATCATATGGGTCTTCTCTTTTGTTTTATTTATGTGATCGATTACATTGATCGTTTTTCTAAGGTTAAACCATCCGTGAGTACCTGGTATGAATCCCACTTGGTTATGGTGAATTATTCTTTTGATATGTTGTTGAATTCTATTGGCTAGAATTTTGTTGAGGATTTTTGCATCAACGTTCATGAGGGATATTGGTCTGTAATTTTCTTTTTTTGTGGTGTCTTTACCTGGTGTTGGTATCAGGGTTATGCTGGCTTTATAGAATGAGTTTGGGAGTATTCCATCCTTTTGTATGCTCTGAAATACCTTTAGTAGTAGTGGTGTTAACTCTTCTCTGAAAGTGTGGTAGAGTTCTCCAGTGAAACCGTCAGAGGCAGGGTTTTTTTTTTTTTTTTTGCTGGGAGTTTTTTAATTACGTTTTCAATCTCTTCTTTTGTTATAGGTTTATTTAGTTGTTCTACCTCTGTTGGTGTTAGTTTGGGTAGGTAGTGTTTTTCTAGAAATTTTTCCATTTCCTCTGGGTTTTCCAATTTGTTAGAGTACCATTTTTCCTAGTATTCTGTTATGATTCTTTTAATTTCAGTTGAGTCTATTGTGATATTATCCGTGTCATTTCTTACACGGGTTATTTGCTTCCTCTCCTGTTTTGCTTTTGTCAGTTTGGTCAATGGTGTATTGATTTTGTTGGTCTTTTCAAAGAACCAGCTTTTGGTCTTGTTAACTCTTTCAATTGTTTTTCTATTCTCTATTTCATTTAATTCTGCTCTAATTTTTATTATTTGCTTTCTTCTAGTGCCGTAGAGCTTCTATTGTTGCTGTCTTTGTATTTGTTGGAGTTTTAGGGTTAATATTCTGATTTTGGCCCTTTCTTCTTTTTGGATATGTGTATTTATTGCTATAAATTGACCTCTGAGCAGTGCTTTTGCTGTCTCCCAAAGGTTCTGGTAGGATGTGTTTTCATTCTCATTTGATTCTGTGTATTTTTTTATCCCGTCCTTCATTTCTTCTATAACCCCTTAGTTTTTGAGCAAGGTGTTGTTTGGTTTCAACATGTTTGATTTTTTTCCTTGCATTTTCTGTTGGTTTACACTTTTATGGCTTTATGATCATAAAAGATGCTTTGAATTCTGTTAAGGCTTGCCTTATGGCCTAATATGTGGTCCTTTCTGGAGAATGTTCCATGTGCTTGGAAAAGAAAGTATACTTGGCTGCCGCTGGATGGAGTGTTCTGTATATGTCTATAAGATCAAGTTGGTTGATTGTGGCATTTAGATCTTCCATGTCTTTATTTAGCTTGTCTCTGGATGTTGTGTCCTTCACGAAAAGTGGTGTGTTGAAGTCGCCTACTATTATTGTGGAGTTGTCTATCTCTCTTTTCAGTGCTGTTAGAGTTTGTTTTATGTATTTTGGAGCCCTGTAATTGGGTGCGTGAATATTTATTAGGTCATGGCCTCCTGGCGTATTGACTCTTTAATCATTATCCAGTGTCCTTCCTTATCCTTTGTGCTATATTTTACTTTAAAGTCTATTTTGTCAGAGACTATTATTGCCACTCCTGCTCTTTTTTGAGTGTTGTTATATGTTTTTCCATCCTTTGGGTTTTAGTTTGTTTGTGTCTTTAAGTATAAGGTTTGTCTCTTGTAGGCAGCATATAGACGGATCGTGTTTTTTTTTATCCAATCTGCCACTCTCTGCCTCTTCGTTGGTGCATTTAGTCCATTTACATTCATTATTGATAGGTATGAGTTTAGTGCTGTCATTTTGATGACTTTTGTGTGTGTGTGTGTGTGTGTGTGTGTGTGTAACAGTTTATTTGTGCCACTTAATTTTCTGTGCTGAGTCGTTTTTCTTTCTGTATTTTCTTTTTATCTTTTTCATTGTTGATTTTGTATTTGCTGAGTCTTTATGTTTGTCTTGTTTTTTATTTTGATATGTAGGGTTGTTGGTTTCCTTTGTGGTTACTTTAATATTTACCCCTATTTCTCTAAATTTAAACCAATCTTTTATTTCTTTATGTTGCCTTGACTTCCTCTCCATATGAAAGCGCTGTGTCTCTATTTTAGTCCCTCTTTTTTGTTTTAATGTTGTCATCTTTTACATGTTGATGTCTCTGTTTCTCTATTTTCAGTGTTTTAGCTTTAATCTATTTTGTGTCTTCCTTATCTGGATTGATATCTGGTTGCTCTGTTCTGTGTTCTAGTCTTGTGTTATCTGATGTTATTGTTATTCTAAGCAGATGACTCCCTTTAGTATTTCTTGTAATTTTGGTTTTGTTTCTGCAAATTCCCTAAACTTCCATTTATCTGGAAATGCCCTAATTTCGCCATTGTATTTGAGAGACTGTTTTGCGGGATATATAATTCTTGGCTGGCAATTTTTTTCCTTCAAGGCTTTATATATGTCATACCATTGCCTTCTTGCCTGTATGGTTTCTGCTGAGTAGTCCGAGCTTAGTCTTACTGACTCTCTTTTGTAGGTGACTTTTTATTTGTCGCTAGCTGCTCTTAAAATTCTCTCTTTATCTTTGGTTTTGACAAGTTTGATTATATTATGTCTTTTTGACTTTCTTTCGGGATCTACCTTTTGTGGGATTTGATGAGCTTCTTGGATATTTTCTCATCTTTCACGATGTCAGGCAAGTTTTCTGCCAACAATTCTGTCTGTACTTTCTGTTATCCACCCCCGTTCTGGTACTTCAGCCACTCTTAGGTTATTCCTCTTGATAGAGTCCCACGTAATTCTTAAGGTTTCTTCATTATTTAAAATTCTTTTATCTGATATTTCCTTGAATAAGTTGTTATCAAGTGGTTCATCTTCAGTCTCACTAATTCTAACTTCCATTGCCTCAATTCTGCTCCTATGGCTTTCTATTAAGTTGTCTAATTCTGAAATTTTATTGTTAATCTTCTGGATTTCTGTTTGCTATCTCTCTGGATTTTTGCAGCCTGTTAAATTTGTCATTATGCTCTTCTCTAATTTTCTTAAGTTCCTGTATTGCTTTGTCTGTGGGTGTTCTTTGATTTGGTCTGTGTTTTGCTTGATCTCTTGAAGAGTTCTGTATGTTAATCTTTTGTATTCTACCTTACGGTAATTTCATGAAATTATCTTCCTCCAGAAAATTTCTTGATTCTTTGTTTTGGGAGCTTGCTGAAGCCATCATGGTCTGCCTCTTTATGTGATTTGATTTTGAGTCTTGTCTGTGAGCTATCAGTAAGTTATTGTATTTATTTATTTTATGTTTGCTTACTGTGCCCTAGCTCCTTGTTTTGTTTTGTTTTGATATGGCCAAATAGCTTGCTCATACGGGCTAGTTTGATTATTGGGTCCTTTGAAGATGTAACGTCCTGTCACCAGTTGGTTAGATCTGTTACTAGGTATGTGACTTCTGGAGTCTGTTTACTTTTCTTATAGGAATTCATCTCAGGTGTTCAGGTAGTTGGTCACCAAGTGTTTGGTACAGGCTCTCATCTACAGTCCTAGACAAGCATGGGTGATTGTTGTAGGTACAGGTATCTGGCTTCACTAGGTGGTCATGTGCTAAACAAGGCAGGGGGCTGACGGCTGCACCTGAGTGTCTGGGAGGAAAGCGTGTCCTTGTTCCCTAAAGCGGGCAGGTGGGTGGGTTTTGTATGTGACTGTGAGCACCCAGTGCTGTTGGCTGTAAGGACTGGGAGGCACCACTTATTCTTGGACCCCTGTCTTCGGTGGCTACTTAGTGTGGGTGGAGTCCCCAGTCCTCAAGCCCCTGATGTGGGTAGGTGAGGATGCTGCTTAATGGGCAGAGTAGTGTCAAATGTCACAAACCTGCCACTCCACTATAAAGCTGATACAGTTCAAGTTAGGCTTCAGTTATATACCCTGTTGCACTGTAGTAATGAGGGCCTGCACTGTTGAAATGGGCCCACACACGTCTATTCAGGGGTGAAAGGCATTCAAAGTCCATGTACCCCATATGCCTGTGCCCAAGGGAGCTGTGCCTACCCTGAGTTCCCACTTAGGGGAGTTGGCAGATTATTTTTTCCTGTTTGTTAATTTTTTCCCTGTGCAAGGCCGGGAGAACAGCTCAGGGTGTGTGACAGGTCCTACTTCCAGCCCAGGGGACATGATAGGGCCATCGCTGAAGTTGGCCCAGGACCCAGTGCAGAGCAGGGAGGGAGCAGGTAAATGGGAGAGAGGTTCTTCCCCAACGTGGTGTTTTTTGATCCATGCAGTACGTTAGACGCATTTACTTATTTTTTGCCATTTGAGCATCGCTTTTCACTGGTTCTGGAATCTTGCGTATACTTTCTACAGCTCGGTTTCTTCTGACATGGAAAACACATCCTGAACGCCACCGCATGCCTCACCACAGATGCCAGGCAATCTGGCCCACAAGGTGCCAGTTCCCACTAGCTCAGGTCTTGGAACTCCTCACTGCTTCTAATCCATCTCTTCCTCCCCCTGCCACTCAGTCTGATTCCTCAGTTTTTCCTTTGATGTTCAGGGCTCCTAGATTGTCATATATAATCAATTCACTTGTTTTTTCGGGTCTTTGTTGTAAGAGGAACCACAGGAAGCATCTGACTACTCTGTCATCTTCACATCCAGATTCTTGATGTCACATAGACCTAGTCTAATTTTTATTTTGGGATGACAGTGGAAAAATTTGAAGTACCGAGGATTAGTTCCTTAATTTTAAGAAAGAAACTAAAAGTATATGATGATTTTAAGAGCTACGAATTTTTTAAAGTAGAAAATGCTTGAAAATATAATCCAAATAAATACTTTCTAAAATGTGAAATTATATGTATATTAAAAAACACTTTTTGAGGTTTTCCTTAGTACTATGTAAATATATGTGTGGCTCTAGGAGAAAAACAAATGGAAATGCTGATACATAACTGAGAAGTCAGCTATGATTATTAGCCATGAGAGAAATTTGTGAAGTTTTAAGTCTAATTAGCAACAAGTATAATATAAAAATGAGTAAAATAAGTAGATAGTCCTGATGTTTTTCACTCTGTATTACTTACTTTATTAAAAATAATGAACCATTTTATCGTTTATGGTTATGTGTGTTGTCTGCACTCTGAATTTCAGAACTATTTCTATTTATGAAAGAGAATAAGGTGGTTTTGTTTAGTTTAGCATTAGTTTGGTATGATGTCAAATGTAAGTTCAAAAGGGCACACATTCTTTACTATGGTTTGCTTATTTAGTATTTTCTTTCCTCGCAAGCTACGTGTAACATTGTTCCAGTTTAAAGGAATAAATGACTTATTTATTATTTGTGCAGTCAATAATTTTCTAGCTAATAATGGATAAGTACTTACAGTAAACTGGCAGCAGTAAAGGTTAGTAGATTTAGGTATGATTTTCCTGTGGAGTCCCGGGAGTCCAAAGTATTTATTACTTGAAAACAAAGAACCTTAGAGTTAAAGGTAAGTGACTCTGTACATCTGACTAACAGTAGGCTTGTAAAGGAAAAAAGAGGAGAAAACGGTTCACAGCTTACTTCTAACTGGGAACATTTTAGAAGTCGATTTTCTTTCCTTTTAGTCATTTATACTGAAAGTTACTTATTCCCTCAGTTCTTTTTGAAAAATCTGGACAAGCATGGATTACTAATACTTTCCTTGTATCCTTTTGACCTGAGGAGTGTCTCTTTCTTTATAGTGTTGGATTAAATTTGTCAACAACATATTTTACCATCATTCACTACTTATTCAGTGTTTGCTTTTTTAACCTCTAACTTCAAGGAAGCATTAAATTAAAGCATTAATATAACTGAGTTACAATTCCAACTTTGTAACAGATCTGCTAAAGTACTTTATTATTAACAAACTAAAAATGCCAAGGTGGATATTTAGCGTAATATTGAACAGAGGATTACCATATTTTCTTTGTGATTGCAATTTTTTAAAGCTTCTTTTTCCTTACTAAATTGAAACTGGGTAGGAATTTAAATTTAGTTAGTTTAGAAATCGAGATGATATACTAATAAATAAAGTACTGCTAATTCATCGTTGTTAATTTGTTAATTAGTTCATTTATTCAGTAAGTACATGCATGGCTATGCCTATGCCAGGTACAACTTGGCATACTTGAAAATATGTTTTAATCTTTATTTGGTCCTAGGTTTTTTAAAAAATTATATTTATTGGAAGCCAAGAGTAGATTGCCAAATGGTTAATAAAAACATGAAAAGATTGTCAACATTACTAGTCATTTAAAAGAAAAAAAAAGTTGCCTTTGAGTTGATTCCGACTCATAGCTACCCTATGGGACAGAGTAGAACTACTCCATAGGGTTTCCAAGGAGCGGCTGGCAGATTCAAACTGCAGACCTTTTGGTTGGCAGCCAAGCTCTTAACTGCTGTGCCACTAGTGCTCCGTATTAGTCATTAGGGAAATGCAAATCTAAACCACAGTGAGATTTTATACCGCATTCACTAGTAGGGGTATAATAAAAAACACAGTTACAGGTGGTTGTGAGGATGTGGAGAAATTAAAACCCTCTTGCTTTGCTGATGGGATAGTAATTGGTGCAACCACTTTGGAAAACAGTTTGGTGGTTATGAAAATGTTAAACAGAAAATTACCATATTACCTACTGGTTCTACTCGTAGGTATTTACCTAAGAGTAATGAAAACATATATTCACACAAAGACTTGTACGTGAATATTCATAGCACCTTTATTCATATAGTCAAAAAGTGGAAATATCACAATTGTCCATTAGCTAGTTAATAGATAAACAAAATGTATCTTTGGTGTAAGTGACTGAGGAGGAAGAATGCATTTTAGCATATTACCTGGGAATAAAAAAGAAATGAAGTACTGGTGCATGCTACAACATAGATGAACCTTGAAGACATTATGCTAGGTGGAAGAAGCCAATGATTAGAGTGTGTCCAAAGTTTGAAACTTTTGTTGAACTTAACAAGTGTTTGTTTCTGAATTAGCAGTTTATTATGCATCATTACACTTATTGGGGCCTCAATCAATATTAATTGTTGGTAATGGGTCTTTAAAAATAGATTCCGTTACATTTCATATTAATCTAAGCTTAAATTTTAAAAGCTGTGACAAGGCATAACGATAAGGCTACTCAGGGACTTTATTCTGTCATTTATCAGTTCTCTTTTTTGTATCTTAAAACTTTTCCTCTGTTCCTTATAATCATAGTTAACATTTATTGAGTATTTACTGTTTATAGAGCTGAGCCCTAAGCTAATAATTGTTTTCATTGATGAGGAAACTAAGGCACGGAGAGGTAACATTACTTCCTATGTAACTTGAGAAAGGAAACTCAGATCTCTCTGACTTTGTAGCCCTCATTTAACCTCTACACTGTAGTGAGGTTTTTTAATCTTATAAAAAATCATTTCCTTTCTCTATCCTTCTTTTCCTTTTCTTCATGACCGAGCTTTTTGAAAGACAGGTTATATTCCACATCTTACTTCACTTGCTTGCCTCTCGCCTCTCGTGGAAACAGCTCAGCTGCCAGTGCCTGCTTGTTTTTGTCTTTTTTGTTCTGTAACTGCTTTTTAGAAATATAATTCACATAACATAAAGTTCACTTTTTAAAAATTTAATTTCCGTGGTTTTTGTATTGCAATGCTTTCTGAATATTATATTTAACGGACTCTTTTAAATCCCTTTTGTATTTGATCTTTCCGTGGTGTTTGATGTTGTTGACCACTCTCTCCTCAATAGTCCATCCTTGCTCACCCCCTTTCTCATTCTCTTCCTCTTCCCCTCAGAGTTATTTTTTAGTTTTTGTGGACTTCTTTTCCTTGATCTACCTGTTAAATCTTGGGTTTAGATACTTCTCTTCACATGACACATTTTTATTCAGAGATCTCAACGAACTACCTATGTTGGTGTATAGCTTACAAATCTCTGTTTCAGTCATTTATGCAAACAGTATTTATTGTGCTTCTTTATTATGTTTAAAGTGTACTTAAAGGACCTGAAATCTAGGCTATCACTGAACTTACATTCTAGTGGGAGGAGAAAGTGCCTTTGAACAGAGACTTGAGAAAGGTAAAATAGTTAACCATGCAGCTGTCTGGCAGAAGAATATACCAGGACAGGAACAGCGCCCAATGGGCAAGCTAGAGTGCAGTGGTGGTCCACTGGTAGAATTCTCACCTTCCACCTGGGTGTGATTCTGGTCAGTGCATCTCATGCATAGCCACCACCTCTGTCAGTGGAGGCTTGCATGTTGCTATGATGCTGAACAGGTTTCAGGAGAGCTTCCAGACTAAGAGACTAGGAAGAAAGGTCTAGTCATCTACTTCTGAAAATCAGCCAGTGAAAACCCTGTGGTTCACAATGGTCTGATCTGTATCAGATCGTGACAATGCACAGGACCAGGCAGTGTTTCATTCAGCTGTGCATGGGGTTGCCCTAGTTAACTCCACTGCAGCTAACAACAGCAATGGACAAGCTTATTAGGCTTGCCAGGTGTAAGGACCAAACCTGAAAAAAAAACTAAACCTTTTGCTGTTGAGCTGATTCCTACTCATAGCGACCCTATGGGACAGGGTAGAACTGCCCCATAGTGTTTCCGAGGAGCAGCTGATGGATTCAAGCTGCTGACCTTTTGATTAGCAGCTGAGCTCTTAACCACTGTGCCACTGGTAGGAGAAGTGGGCTGTCCTGAGAAAATAGAAGGGAGTCTAGTAGATACTGTCAGAGACATTGTAGAAGCAGATCAAGTAGGGCTTTATGGACCATTGTAATGACATTGGCTTTTCATATGAATAAAATGGGGAGGCAGTGAAGGGCTTCATATAGAAGATTACTGTGATCAGAATGATGTTTTCAAGTGATCACTTTGGCTTCTGTATTAAGAGTAGACTACATGGTGACAAGGTTAAAAGAAGGAAAACCAAACAGAAAATACTGAATTGACCCAATCTTCAACTCTCTCCTGTATTTTAAACCAGTCTATTCAAATGCCTGTTGACATATTCACTTGGATATCCATAGATTATCTCAAGTTCATCATGTCCAAAACTAAATACATCTTCTTTCCTTAGCTCCCCATTCCAAAGTTGCTCTCTCTTTCTATATCCTCTGTCTTGGTAGAGACTCAGCCACCACCCAGGTCATCTTTTATTTTTTTTTCCTTGTATTAGTTTCTTTTTTTCCCCTGGGCTTCAGCTGATTTCTTTTCTTTTTTTTTTTAATTGATGTAATTAAATGAAGTTTACATTTCAAGTTAGTCTCCCATACAGAATTTTTTTTTTTTAACATAGTTATGAGACCCCAACTGCTCACCCCATTCTGTGACCTCACACTCCTCCCCTCCGCCCCTGATTCCCCATGAACATTCAACCAGCTCCTAACTCTCTCTGCCTTCCCATCTCACCTCTGGACAAAAGCTGCCCCTTTGGTCTCTTGTATCTACTTAACTAGGAGGCACACTCTTCATGAGTATCACTTTATGTCCCACAGTCCAGTCCAATCCCTGCTTGAATAGTTGGCCTTGGAAATTGTTTTAGTTCTGGGCTTATTAGAGAACCCAGGGGCCGTGCTTTCCGGGGTACCTCCAGTATCAGTCAGACCATTAAGTCTGGTCTTCTTATTAGAATTTGAGTTCTGCACCCCATCTTTCTGCTGCTCCATCAGGGACTCTCTGTTGTGTTCCCTGTCAGGGTGGTCATTGGTGGTAGTCGGGCACTATCTAGTTCTTCTGGTCTCAGGCTGATGAAGTCTCTGGTTTATGTGGCCCTTTCTGTCTCTTGGGCTAATCCTTTCCTTGTGTCTTTGGTGTTCTTCATTCTCCTTTACTCCAGGTGGTTGGGACCAATTGATGCATCTTAGATGGCCGCTTGCAAGCTTTTAAGACCCCAGACGCCACTCACCAAAGTAGGATGCAGAACATTTTCCTAATAAGGTTTGTTATGCCACTTGACCTAGATGTCCCCTGAAAGCATGGTCCCCAGACCCCGCATCCCTGCTACTCTGTCTCTCAAAGTATTTGATTGTATTGAGGAAACTTCTTAGCTTTGGTTTATTCCAGTTGTGCTGGCTTCCCCTGTAGTGTGTGCTATTCTTCCCTTCACCTAAGATCATTCCCAGGTCATCTTTGTCTTGTCATGTGTATCTTACTTTTCAGTCAAATTGATAGTAAAAACTTTTAAGTTCTTAATAGGGCATATCAGTTAATTTTGTCGTCGAACTTTTACTAATTAACTCATTAGCCCCGTTATTTGCTACCCTTCAGTACTTGATGTTGAAATTCTGGCAGTTCCTGGAGATGTCTTTCATTCCTTACTGACTTGTGAAGAAAGTCCACTTCCTTGCCCAGCCTTGGCAGCCTCTAACTCTTATTTAAGTGACTGATATAAAGGCAACATGTGGTACTGGAGTCCAGGCAGAGAGATTTGGTTTTAATCCTAGTCCGCAGTTTATTGGTTATATGACTTTAGACAAGTCACCTCTGAGCCACATTTCTTTATTTTAAAAAAGGAGAAAGCGAACTCATTTATAATTTCCATCTTTCAGAGTTGTTGTTAGTACTAGAGATAAAAATTCTAAAGCCCCTGTTAGGTAGTATAATAATACTCCCCTCTAGGCCATATGCTTCACAAAGAAAAGGGATCATGCCTTATTCTTCTTAAGGCAGGACACTGCCCAGTATGATGCAGCTTCTCAATTAATGTCTTTAATACTGAATCAGATTTCCCTTGATCTGATTAAGACTCAGCTCCACCATGCTCTTCCCTATGCAAGCCTTGCCTGAAAGACCTGTCTTCCTCTCTTCAGCCTAGATTTAGTGGCCTGTCTTGATGTTCCTGTTGTATTTCCTACACAGCATTCATCACAAGGTACTATGATTGAGTGTCTCTCCAGTGATCTTCAAACTGGGGTACCTGGAACACTAGGAGACTAAAAGCTTCCTGAAGGGTAGGCATGGCTAGTTTTAAAAGTCAGTGTCCAGGTCCTCAGGTTTCACATATACTCTTTGCTGGTATTGATCCAAGAACAATGCTGTATTCAGAATAACCCTTCTCTTACTTTACAAAAGAAAGGCACACCCTCATCCATCTCAAACCTCATTATGGTGCATTTGTCCTGGGGCAGGAGAAGCATCAGGAAACCTAACAAAAGAATAAATGAAAATATTGCTTTTTGGGAGGCCTCCTTTCATGATTAATCAAGGAAAAGTAAACCATATTTCTGGTAAGAGTGAACCTTAGTGTTAGAAACAGGGTATTTTGTCTGCACTGAAGTGCTTAATTTCAGATTTGTTATACTTTATTCATTTAATTTATATAAAACTTTGCAGCTTAACATAAAAGAAAACAAAAATCCTCACAACTGGACCGGTAAGCAACATCATGATAAATGGAGAAGATATTGAAGTTGTCAAGGATTTCATTTTACTTGGATCCACAGTCAGTGCCCATGGAAACAGCAGTCAAATCAAACGACATATTGCATTGGGCAAATCTGCTGCAAAAGACCTCTTTAAAGTGTTCAAAACCAAAGATGTCACTTTGATGACTAAGGTGCGCCTGACCCAAGCCATGATATTTTCAGTCGCCTCATATGAATGAAAAGGCTGAATAATGAATCAGGAAGACCGAAGAAGAATTGATGTCTTTGAATTATGGTGTTGGTGAAGAATATTGAATATATCATGGACTGCCAGAAAAACCAACAAATCGGAAAAAAATAGAAGTACAGCCAGAATGCTCCTTAAAGGGAGGATTGTGAGACTTTGTCCCATGTACTTTGGGCATGTTATCAGGAGGGACCAGTCACTGGAGAAGGACATCATGCTTGATAGAGGGTCAGCGAAATAGAGGAAGACCCTCAACGAGATGGATTGAGCCCGCTGCAACAGCAGGCTCAAACATAGCAATGATTGTGAGGATGGTGCAGGACGCGGCAGTGTTTCGTTCTGTTGTACACAGGGTTGCTGTAAGTCAGTACCAACTTGACGGCACCAAACAACAACAACATAGAAAACTTTTACCAAATCATCATGAAATATTTATTCTCACTATAATTATTTTTATCTCATTATATAAAGTGTTTAATAATTTTATCACCTATTAACAAGAAATGAATTTATTTAAACTTAAGGAGGAAATAAAGATGGCAGGGTAAAATGTGTGGGATTGGGCACATAGTTTTTTGAAATAATTTTAGGAAGTACAAGAGCAAAAAGTCTGAAGGCCACTGATCCAATGTGCCTTACCGACAAGACTGAGAGCTCTGGAGACAGAAACTATGTTTATCTGTGTCCCCAGTTAGCATGTGCCTTGGCTGGAGTTGGAGCTCAGTGGATTTTTAGTGAATGAATGTAGAAAAATGGATTGATGTTCTGTTGCATTAGAGGCAAGTTACTAAGTATTTGTAGAATAAATGCATAAATTAATGATTGAATGTATATTTAGTAGTTGACTCTAGGTGATGCATACTCTTCTAGAAATAGCAATACACTATATTTGATACTCTGCAACAATTAAGATAGCAAAGCTATATCTGTTGCCTGTATTTTTATCAAATTCTACTATGAACTTGATAATTTTTTTTTTTTAAAGCTTCTTCCTGACCCTGGTCACTCATTGATACGATGGCTCTAAATTTATGATTCGGTAGGCTACAAATAGTACTGTTATAGATGAGCCAGCTAGAATTCTCTGCTCGAAAGACTTGCCTGTCATGGTAGATAAAATGTATTGTTTATTGCATCTCTTCGGGTGTTTTAAGATTTTGGATTTTTTTTTTTTTTTTTGAGAATATGTTGATATAATTGAGACAGTCATATTTGAAAGAAATATATTGAATTTTTAGAGTTTTTTTTTTTTTTTTTTTGAGACTGTAGGAGTCTAGAATATACAGTAGTCACTTAGTGGGACATTTGGGACTTTGAATCCTAGGGGGCAAAAGTAGAGAAAAGAAGTTGGAATGGTCTTGTTTCACTTTCTCTAATTCATATTATCTCTCAGGATCAAAATTAGATGTACCATCTAGCAAAATCCAACTACAGGATAAGACCTGGTGTAATCTTTCATCAATAAATTGTTTTGTGTTAACTGTTAATTTGCCTACTGAGAATTATTAAATGAATTATTAAACCTTTTTTTTTAAACTATTTACAGTCAGTGAGGTTAGGAGATACTCCTAATTAGGAGAACCCTCTGGGATAATTGGTGAAGGTGGAGAAAGAAAACAGCCAGAAAATAAGGCCTTTTTCTGGCCATTTCAGATTCTAAATATAAACACTGTTTTTGGAAATTCTGAGTAGTTCTAGATGGTGTTCACCAAATTTGAGTAAGAGCTTAAAGAAGGAAGTGCTATATTATTTCCTAATAAATTACTTGGTGAAGTTAAATATGATATGCTTATGGAGGACCCTCAAATTTATTCAAGTCTGAATTTCTTTCCTATTGTTTGGCTCATATGTCCAACTGTCTATTTAATATTTCTGTTGTAGTTAGTGGCCATCGAATTGGCTCTAACTCATGGCAGCCCTATGTATAACAGAACAAAATGTTGCCCAGTCCTGTGCCATCTTCATGATTGTTGGTATGTTTGAGTCCATTGTTTAGACTATCGTGTCTGTCTTATTGAGGGTTTCCCTCATTTTTGCTGACCCTGTACGTAACCAAACATGATGCCTTTTTCTAGGGATTGCTCTTTCCTATGCTGTGCCAAAGTAAGTGCACAAAGTCCAAGGAGCATTCTGGTTGTATTTTTTCCTAATACCAATTTGTTTGTTGTTCTGGCAGTCCATGGTATATTCAACATTCTTTGCCAGCACCACAAGTTTGTTTGAGCACATCAATTTTTCTTCTGTCTTCCTTTTTCACTATTCAACTTTTACATGGATATAAGATGATTGAAAAGACATTTCTACTTGGATATTAATAGGCATCTCAAACTTTATATGTTAAAAATTGAGCACGTGTTTGAACACCCCAAATGAGCTTTTTCTATGGTTCTTTCCATCTCTGTTAATAGTGACTATATTTATTCTGTTGCATATGGCAAAATTTTCAGTGATATCTTAGATTATAAGTCTTTTTATAGATACAGATAACTTATCTTGCTAGAATATTTAACCTCATAATATGTAAAACTTTTTTTCACCATTTATTTATGTCTAAAACACATTCATAGAGAGTAGAATTTGTATCCCTTCCGACCATTAATTATAAAGATGAAATGTTGCAATATTTATTTCTTTTATGACCCATTTTTCATTTTTCTCGAGATATTTACTATAGAGGGCTTTCTGTTCATCCCATAACAGGAATTTGCTACATTCACTGTCTTTGTTTCCTTATCTCCCATTTACTTCTCATTCCATTGCCTCCTCAAGGTCACCAGTGACTTCCTCCTTGCCAAAGTACCAATTCAAAAAAAAAGCAGTTACCCTTAAGTCAATTCCAATTCATGGCAAACCCATGTGTGTCAGAGTAGATCTGTGCTCCATAGGGTTTTCAGTGGCTGATTTTTCAGAAGTAGATTGCCAGGCTTTTCTTTCAAGGAGCCTCTGGGTGGATCTCCAGCCTTTTGGTTAGAGCTTAGCACCTTAAACAGTTGGGCTACCCAGGGACTCCTGCCAAAGTGCATGTGCCCTGTTTTTTATAAAGTTTATTTTCCTTTATTTCTACAACATAATTTTTTAAAATTGAGGTATACAAATCTTAAGTGAATATCTTGATGGATACGTATATGTGTGTTTATATGTATGTATATATATATATACATATATATGGTGCTGTTGACTGGGTGAGTAAAGGAGTGTGTGTGTGTGTGTGTGTGTGTGTGTGTGTGTGTATACACTAGGTGCTATCGTCTGGGGGAGTTTATATATATACATATGTATGTATGTATATATATATATGTATATATATATTTATGTATATATATATGTCTGTATATATATATGTATATCTGTGAAACCACCAAGATATAGAACATTTCCTTATCTACAGAAGGATCTCATACTCTCCCAGTTAATACTCACTCCCAGGGTAACAACTTTTCTGCCTTCTTTCAGCGTAGATTCAGATTTTAATACTTGTTCCTTACCTTTATGTAAGTGGAATTATACAACATGTATACCCTTTTGTTTCTAGTTATTTTTGTTATTGTTGTTAGGTGCCATCAAGTTCATAAATTCATTTTCAACTCATAGCAACCCCATGTAACAGAGTAGAACTACCTCATCAAGTTTTCTAGGCTGTCATCTTTACGGGAACAGATTGCCGGATGCTTTTCTTCGGAGCTGCTGGTTGAGTTCGAACAGCCAACCTTTGGGTTAGTAGCTGACTGCTTAACTGTCATGCCACCAGTGCACCTTCTAGCTTCTTTTACAGAATATTATATCTGTGAGATTCATTTATTTTGTTGTCTGTGGCAGTATTGTATTTTTTCATTGCTATATTGTTGAAAGACATTTGAGTTGTTCCTAATTTTGGCCATTAAGAAATAAAGCTGCTGTGAACATTCTTGTACATGTATTTTGATAAACAGAAGTGCTCATTTTTGTCAAGTTTATACCCAGATGTAGCATTCCATGTTTATTTGGTATATGTATGTTCAATTTTAGTAGATACTGCCAAAAGTTTTTCAAAGTGGTTTTACTGATTTATACTCTCTCTAGCCATGTATGAGAATGACAGCACTGTTTTTTTAGTTCTCCTTTCTCCTCACTGTTGCTACTCTGTATTATTCGTGAGTTTTTTTCTACAGTGTCACATAAACAGGCTGGCATTCCCCAGGATTCTGTCCAAGCCCACAGATGTCCTAACCAGAACCAGTTGCTGTTGAGTTGGTTGTGACTCATGACAACCTCCTGTGTTTCGGAGTAGAACTATGCTCCGTAGGATTTTCAGTGCTTCATTTTTTCGAAGTAGATCACTAAGTCTTTCTTCTGAAGCACCTGTGATGGATGTCAACCTCCAACATTCCTGTTAGGAGCTGAGCACATTAACAGTTTTAACCACACAGGGACTCCACAGATATTATAGCCCTGTACAGTGCTCCCTGATTGATCTCATTTGTGTTTATGATGTCAGCTATTGCTTATATACTGTTGTTGTTGTTGTTAGGTCGGTTCGTCATTTGATTTCTTGCCTGCTTCTTCCATGTACTCATTTAGAACCTGTACATAGGCCAAGAGGCAGTCGTTCGATCAGAACAAGGGGATACTGCTTGATTTAAAATCAGGAAGGGTGTGCGTCAGGCTTGTATCCTTTCACCTTACTTATTCAATCTGTATGCTGAGCAAATAAACCGAGAAGCTGGACTATATGAAGAAGAACTTGGCATAAGGATTGGAGGAAGACTCATTAGCAACCTGCGATATGCAGATGACACAACCTTGCTTGCTGAAAGTGAGGAGGACTTGAAGCACTTACTGATGAAGACCAAAGACTACAGCCTTCAGTATGGATTATACCTTAACATAAAACAAAAATCCTCACAACTGGACCAGTAAGCAACATCATGATATATGGAGAAAAGTTTGAAGTTGTCAAAGATTTCATTTTACTTGGATCCACAGTCAGTGTCCATGGAAGCAGCAGTCAGTAAATCAGATGACACATTGCATTGGGCAAATCTACTGCAAAAGACCTCTTTAAAATGTAAAAAAGCAAAGATGTCACTTTAAAGACTAACGTGGGCCTGACCCAAGCTGTGATATTTTCAGTTGCTTCATATGAATGTGAAAGGGGTGGACAATGAATAAAGAAGACTGAAGAAGAATTGATGGCTTTGAGTTATGGTGTTGGCGAAGAATATTGAGTATACCCTGGACTTCCAGAAGAATGAACAAATCTATCATGGAAGAAGTGCAGCCAGAATTCTCCTTAATAGCAAGGATGGAAAGACTTCGTCTCACATAATTTGGACGTGTTATCAGGAGGGATTAGTCCCTGGAGAAGGACATCATGCTTGGTACAGTAGAGAGTTATCAAAAGAGGAAGACCCTCAACAAGATGGACTGATACAGTGGCTGCAGCAGTGGACTCAAGCATAACAATTGTGGGGATGGTTCAGGACTGGGCAGTGTTTTGTTCTGTTGTCTGTAGGCTCGCTATGAGTCTGAATCAACTCAAAAGCACCTAACAACAACAACAAACTTCCGTGGTTGTTGATTGTGGATCCAAATAAATGGAGTTCTCGAACTACTTTAGTATTTTCTCCACTTATCATGACGTTGCTTATTGGTCCGGTTTGAGGATTTTTGTCTTCTTTATGTTGAGGTGTAATCCATACTGAAGGCTGTAGTCTTTGACCTTCATCAGTAAGTGCTTCACGTTCTCTTCATTTTCAGGAAGCAAGGTTGTGTCATCTGCATATCACAGGTGGTTAATGAGTCTTCCTCCAATTCTGATGCCAGGTACTTCCTATAGTCTAGGTTTTTGGGTTATTTTGCTCAGCATACAGATTGGATACGTTTAATGAGGGAATACAGCCCTGACGTGTACCTTTCCTGATTTTAAACCATGCAGTATCCCCTTGTTCTGTTCGAATGACTGCCTCTTGGCCTATGTACAGGTTCTGAATGAGCACATGGAAGAATCAGTCAAGAAGTCATGAGGACAATTAAGTGTTGTGGAATTCTTGTTTTTCACAATGGTATCTATAATTCATTATGGTCCACAAAATAGAATGCATTTGCATGGTCAGTAAAACACAGGTAAACATCTTTTTGGTAGTCTGTGCTTTCAGCCAAGGTCCATCTGACATCAGCAATGATATCCCTCATTCCATGTCTTATTCTGAATCTGGCGGTTCCCTGTCAATGTACTGCTGCAACCGCTTTTGAATGATCTTCAGCAAAATTTTACTTGCGTTTTATATCAATGACATTGTTCGATAATTTCTGCATTCTGTTGTATCACTTTCTTTGGAATAGGCACAAATATGGATCTTTTCCAGTTGGTTAGCCAGGTAGCTATCTTCCAAATTTCTGGCATTGATGAGTGAGCACCTTTGGTGCTGCACCCGTTTATTGAAACATCTCAGTTGGTATTCTGTCAGTTCCTGGAGACTTGCTTCGTGTCAATGCTTTCAGTGCAGCTTGGACTTCTTCCTTCAGTACCATTGGTTCTTGATCGTGTGCTTCCTCTGAAATGGTTGAGCGTCAACCCATTCTTTTTGTTATAGTGACTCTGTATATTCCTTCCATCTTCCCTTGATGCTTCCTGCATTGTTCAATTTTTTACCTATTTAAAAAAAAAAAAGACAAACCCATTGCCGTTGGGTCGCTTTCGACTCATAACGACCCTATAGGACAGACTAGAACTGCCCCACAGGATTTCTAAGGAGCGGCTGGTGGGTTTGAACTGCTGACCTTTTAGTTAGCAGTCTTAGCTCTTAACCACTGTGCCTCCAGGGCTCTAGAATCCTTCAGTATTGCAACTCTAGGCTTGAATTTTTTCTTCAGTTCTTTCAGTTTTGAGAAATGCTGAGTGTGTTATTCCTTTTTGGTTTTGTAACTCCAGGTCTTTGCACGTTTCATTATAAGACTTTACTTTGTCTTCTGGAACTGCTCTTTGAAATCTTCTGTTCACCTCTTTTACTTCATGATTTCTTCCATTTGCTTTAGCTACTTGACATTCAGTATCAAGTTTCAGAGTCTCTTCTGACATCCATTTTGGTCTTTTTTTCTTTCCTTTCTTTTTAATGACCTTCTGCTTTCTTCATGTATGGTGTTCTTGATGTGATCCTACAACTTGTGTGGTCTTCAGTCATTAATGTTTAATGCATCAAATGTATTCTGGAGATGGTCTCTAGATTTAGGTGAGATATACTCAAGGTTGTATTTTGACTCTCATGGACTTGTGTTAATTTTCTTCAGCTTTAACTTGAACTTGCATATGTGCAATTGATGGTCTGTTCTGCATTCAGCCCCAGCCCTGTTCTGACTGATTATATTGAGCTTCTTCATTATGTCTTCCCACAGATGTAGTCGATTTGATTCCTGTGTATTCCATCTGTCGAGGTCCGCGTATATAGTTGCAGTTTATGTTGTTGAAAAAAGATTTTTGCAATGAATAAGTCATTGGTCTTGCAAAATTCTGCCATGCAATATCTGTCATCATTTGTATCACCAAGGCCATATTTTCCAACTACTGATTCTTCTCCTTTGTTTCCAGCTTTCTCATTCCAATTACCAGTAATTATCAAAGTGTCTTCATTGCGTGTTTGATCAATTTCAGACTGCAGAAGTTAGTAAAAGTCTTCAGTTTCTTCATCTTTGTCATTAGTGGTTGGTGCGTAAATTTGAATTATAGTCATAATAACTGGTCTACCTTGTAAATGTATGGCTATTATCCTATCACTCACATTGTAGTACTTCAGGATAGATCTTGAATTTTTTTTTTTAATTGTGCTTTAGATGAAGGTTTGCAAAGCAAATTAGTTTCTCATGAAATGTTCTTTTTGATGATGAATGTGACACCATTCCTCTTCCATTTGTCATTTCCAGCATGGCAGACCGTACACCATTGTCAATTCACTATGGCTGGTACCATTCTATTTCAGCTTACTAATGCCAGAGATATCAATCTTTATGCATTCCACTTCATTTTTGAAGACTTCCAATTTTTCTACATCCATACTTCATGCATTCCATGTTCTGATTCTTCATGGACATTTGCATTTTTTGAGTTGTGTTAGATCAGCAAATGAAGGTTCCTGAAAGCTTTACTCCATCCACCTCATTAAGATCGACTGTACTTTGAGAAAGAAGTTCTTCCCCAGTCGTGTTTCAAGGGACCGAGGGGCTCATCTTCCAGCACTATATCAGAAAATCTGCTGCTGCTATTCATAGGGTTGTCACTAGCCAGTTGTTTCAGAAGTAGATCACCACATCCTTCTTCCTAGCGTGTCTTAGTCTGAAAGCTCCGTTGAAACCTGTCTACCATGGATGACCGTACTGGTATTTGAAATACCAGTGGCATAACTTCCAGCATCACAGCAATACATAAACCACCACAGTATGACAAAATGACAGAAGAGTGGTGGGATTATATGCTAATGACTCTTAAAGGTGCAGTTCTAATCAGGATCATTTACTTGAACTTTCAACTGCCTCCTAAATATCTCTGCCTGGGTGTCCCCAGGCTTCTCAACCCAACACTTATAAAATAAATCTATTTTGCCTAATTGATTGCTACCCCAACTGGGTTTCATTCCCATATTCTCTGTGGAGCACCACCAGCAACACCAGGATAATCATCCTTGACCTCTCCCTTTCCTTTATTCACATTCCCGTTAGAGACCAAGCTGATTTTACATCTTTTAGCATTTTTTTGCATTTCCCCATCTGCCCAATTTTTCCTTCATCTCTACTTTCCCCATAGGTCAGGTGTTCCTTGCCCTTGCCTGAAGTACTTAGCATTATCTTCCATCTCCTTGCCTTTGATCTTACTCTTTTCATAGAATCTTTGTAAACAGTGTGAATCTGTGACTACCTTGGTGACCATCCTTCACTGGCCACTGTTGTCTACACTAGTGATCTGGGGTGTGTGTTCTCTGAGTAATAAATATCTGGAAAATTTACAAGGAATAGGAACCCTGGTAGTGCCAATGGTTATGTGCCTGGGTGCTAACTGAAAGGTTGGTGGTTGGAACCCACTCAATGTCTCTGTGGAGGAAGGACCTGGTGATCTGCTTCTGTAAAGATTGCAGCCAGAAAACCCTCTAGGGCAGTTCTACTCTATCACATAGGGCTGCTTAAGTCAATCATATAGGGCTGCTGTAAGTCAGAATCAACTCAATGGCACCCAGCAACTATGTGCTATCATAGGTAGTTTTAAAGTAAATCCATTTTCAAATTCTAAACTCAAATTTATATTATTTCTTAAAGTATTGTCTTCTGAGAAGGAGACTGTATTTCTCCACTCCAGTCTACCCTTTCAGGGTTGATCTCCCAGTTAACAAAAGAAAGACACAATGCTCATTTTTCCTGAGTCTATCTTGTGTTACATTGCTCCAGGACATAAAAACCTCTATAGTATAAAACAAGAGGGCAATTAAAAATACTGGTATCTAATTGGATTTTAATAGTTAACATTCTTTTGCAAATCAGGTTGTTTTCAATTCTTTGCTTTCAATAAAATAAAGGGAAACTTAAACGAACTGCCAACTGATAGTTTAAAAATACTTTTCTTTGCAGATCATAACGTGATTGTGTTGCATAATTTAGGAGGAATTTAAAGAATTGTATGACATTGCTCCTTTGAGTATATCTGCTTATTTACGCAAACATGTTTCCTCAGCATTTAAATTTGTAACATGAAACTGGTAAGAAAATATATACCAAATCCCTGTACTCTAGCAATAATGATCTTGTTGTTGTTTGCCTTTGATTCCAACTCACAGCGACCCTATACAACAGAGTATAAGTGCCCCATAGCGTTTTCTTGGCTGTAATCTTTATGGGAGCAGATTGTTTGTCCTGCAGAGCCACTGGTAGGTTCCAACCACCACCCTTTTGGTTAGCATCTGAGTGCTTAACCATTGCGCCACCAGTACTTGCAATAATGATAGTCTTCCTTAAATATATTCACTAATTGAGGTGGAAAAGCCTCATTCTACTTATTAAAAGATGCTTTATCAATATCAATGTAGCTTTAGTTTATTATTCATAAAACATCTATAGCATAATGCAATATGTAGTGCCTAATATATTTACAAAATATATTTTATATATAAAAATATATTTATAAATTATACTTAAATATACATTATAATATGATAATTGTGTACTAATAATAGCAATGATCCAAGCCGTGGTGTTTTCAGTTGCCTCGTACATGTGAAAGCTGGACAATGAATGAAAAAGACGGAAGAAGAATTGATGCTTTTGAATTGTGGTGTTGGCCAACAATATTGAATATATCATGGATTGCCAGAAGAACAAACAAATCTATCCTGGAAGAAGTAAGCCAGAGTGCTCCTTAGAAGCAAGAATGGCAAGACTCACATACTTTGGACATGTTATCAGGAGGGACCAGTCCCTGGAGAAGGACATCTTGCTTGGTACAGTAGAGAGTCAGTGAAAAAGAGGAAGACCCTCAACAAGATGGATTGACCCAGAGCTGCAGTAATGGGCTCAAGCATAACAATTGTGAGGATGGTGCAGGACCGGGCAGTGTTTCGTTCTGTTGTACATAGGGTCTCTGTGAGTCAGAACCAAGTGGACAGCACCTAACAGCAACAACAATAGTAATGATAACTCAGTCAAAGAGAAATTTTTAAATACTTGGAGCGTATGATAATAGAGACTTTAATAATTTATAATTCCAGTCAATGAATGTAATTTTGTTGCAGAGAAGAGTGACAGGGTAAACATTTCAATTATAAAAATATAGTACATAAGATTTCTTTGAGGAAGTGTGATAGAAATAAAGGTCAAGGAAATAAAATAACTAAAATTTTCAGCTGGTTTGGAAAGTATTAAATGGATACTTTAAATGGATAATTGTTGTATTAAATTTTTATGGATTCAGATTCTGTTGAGTACATTTAAAATAGTTGATGTAATAGTTTTATTTTGAAATGTCAGTATTTACAGTGTGCTGGAAATTAAATTCTGTGGAAATACATGTTTTACTACAGGTGAAAAATTTTAGATGTCAGCTTGGTGTAATGTCTGAATCGCTACATAGTTTTTCAATATTCTTTTAAGGGTCTGTGAACAAAAAAGGTTGATGACTGCTAGCCTGCAGACCTTGTTAACCTGGCATACAAAACCGTTTACCACCTGACTCTCTTCAGTCTTACTTTATTTTTTACCACTTTCTGCCTCACATTTTATGCTCCAGCATGACAAAACTATTGTAGTTCCATGTATATGTCATACTTTTTCCTGCCTCTTGTCTTCTTTTGTGTAATCTTTTTTTTCCTTTTTGCCTTACTACCTTCTACTCTTTAAGATTCAGAAGTCTAGATTGAGGAATTCTTGTTACACCTCCCACTTATTATAGGCTCAGATGTTCATACTCCTTGCTCCCTCATGCCCTCTTCTAGATCCATCACTATCCTTAACAAATGGTTTTGTAATTAGCTCCCTTTTTTCTGGAATTAGATTGTGAGGTCTCTGAGAGTAGGGCTATGTTTTTTTATCTTTGCGTCCTCAGCACCTAGCTATATACCTCTCCTGGCAATAAGTTAATTTATTGGACAAATATTAATTATTGAATGAAGCAAGGAAAAGTGGCTTTCAATTGTTAGAAAGTTAATTCTTGTGCTTAACTTTTTTTGAGTCAAACTATAAAGGGCTATTTTTGGTGTATGCTAGTTATTTTTTTTACTGTAATATTTGCACTTACTGGTAAGGTTTTCAGTAAGATTTCACATGAATGTAGGATTTTGAAGCTGAAAATGAGTAGAAGGAGTGCAGCACTGTTGAGCGATAAGGGAAGGAGTCTAGTTTTGACTCTGCTGGTTACTTGCTGTGTGACCACGGGCAAGTTAACCAACCTGTGGATTGACTTTCTCATCTGTAAAATGGGTTAGTGATCAGATTATCTTTAAGGTTTCTGGCATCTGTGATTTACTGAAGAGAGAAAAAAAATCAGTGAAGCAAACAAATGATTATCCTTGGCAGGAGGAATAATAATATACATGGGATTGATTTATTTTCTAGCCACTTGTATTGTGGACATTTGGTGGCGTACAGAGATTCTGTGATTTTGTTCCTTTTACCTTTAAACTGTAGATAGTACCATGGCATAGATTTTATCCTTAATGTAAAAAAAAATTAAAATAATTCATATTGTCATGATTGATGAAATAGGTGCATCTGAAAATCTAGAAGTTAGCATACTATGTTAATCTGTATAATTTTCAGATTATATTTTACCTTCTTTCACTAAATACATAATTTGATCTGATTAATATTATACTTTCAATTAATATACATTTCTGTTGTTCTGGAAATGAATTTACTTATGTTGAAACATTTATTTGCAGCCAATTAATCACTGCAGCTTTTTTCCATGATGAGCAATATTTTTGAAAAATTATAAGAATGCTTTTTTACATCTTTTGGTCAGTCATAATATGAAGTAATTAAGTTTTAGAAAGCTTGATTGAATGACATTTATTTATGACTTTTATAAAGGGTTTGAGATTATGTTGTCCGACAAAGACAGAAGCAGTATTTGCTTTCTTGTCTCCCACTCCAACCCAGCCCCCCTTTTCTCCACCTGCTTGAGGAAAGCTGTATTTCTTCAGACAAACCTCATAATTGCTCTTCTGTGCCTGATTTGGGCCTCAGGAAAGGCCCATAGCATCTGTAAAGCTGGCAGCGAAATGGTATTTCCAGGCAAGCACAGGGTTGCTGGGTAGTAAGCCAATCCACAGCTTTGTCTGAGCAGCTGAGAACTTCGCCGGAGTATTACCACGGTGTTCAGTAACACAGACCTGTGCCATGAGCAAGTAAAGCACTGAGCTAGTGTCAGGGTCAATATTTATAGACCACTACGTAGCTGCCCTGCAGAGAGAGAAGACAGAGAAACACGCATGCAAAGGGCAAGGAAAGAAAGACTGCAGTGGAGGGAACTTTAATTTCCAATTTTTTTTTCCTTAAAAAACTCTTTTTAACTGTCAGGTTCAAACTTCTGCTGAATCATAACCATTGGGCGCTGAGCTATGACAAGAGGGGAAACAAAAAGTTAAAGGAGCAAGGCTGCCATAAGTGGGAAGGTAAGTAATTAGCCAGTAGAGTGTCGCTTTTACTTGTAAACTCCATCTCCCTGGTGGCTACTGTGCATCAGTAAGCAAAGAGCTGTGTGGCATGTTAAGGCTAATAAGGGGGAGCTGCCTGCTGTTTAAGAATGTTCTTGGTGGCACTGTAGTTTTGTGTACTGCTGTTGTGAATGCTGTGTGCATTTGCCATACACTTCAATTACGTGGGTGGTGGGAACGGATCTCGAACATTAATTTCATGTTGTAGCCTATCATTGGAGCCCTGGTGGCACTTAAGTTTCTGTCTCTTCATTCTGTCAAACTCAAAATATTTCAGTTGGTAAATTCCTATTTACTTTTCTATTGATATTAAAACATTAGTATCAGTAAGCTTATAATAATGAGTTATCTAGAAATGAAATATAGGGGGAAAATTCAGATGAACATGTGAAGATATAGTAGACGGTGTCAAAAGGTAGAAACTTTGAATGTAGATAACCTAAGGCCTCTTAAAAGAATACCAGTACCCACTTGACAGTGCACTAAAGTGGAATAATGACTACCTTTGGGCATAGAGAGTACCGGGAGGGATTAGAGGTCGGAGTAATCTTCTCAGTCCAAGGTGCAAAACACTTAAGCTCTTCAGAGAAGCTTTCTGCTTGTGCAAGTGATTTGCGATGGGTTCCTTACAAAATGTGACTCCCTATTAAATATATACAATTAAATCTCTTACTACACATTAATAGATTCTTTCCCTTTCATCGTGCATACCACTTTTCGGCAGGTTGCTCTGTGTGCTCATGGTGCTGTAGTATGTTCATCCATCAATGTTTCGCATGTCCCTGATTATCATTAAAAGTCGTGATGCTAAAGGGGACAGGAAAGAGATTGTTTTATATGTATTTTCTGATTTAAAATGCCCATGAACTTTATATACTAACATGTTTGTGTTTAATACGCATGACTTGGAAAATAAATATGTTGCTTCATAGGACATATGATATTTACTAGTTAAAACTTATCTACTGATATAGTGAAAGTTTCCTTTTTTTTAAATTGTGGGACTATAGTCTTTCTCCTGATATTTAAAATTTTTAGGTCGGGTTATAGATGGTGATTATAGTTCCTGAGGGTTTTCTGTACTACATATTTAAGTTAAAAAACAAAAGTAACAGTAAAGCTGCTGTACAGCTTGAATTGTAGACCAATAGAGATAAGGAAAAGCTAATATTCTGGTACAGATTTTATTTTGAGGGCTAACATGCAGAAACCAACTCATTTTAAAGTAGGATAAGCCACGTTTAAAACAGCAAGCGGAAGAGGTCTTAATGGAAGGTAAATATTTTAAAATGTAACCAGCAGTTATAGTATCACTTCTGTCAGATGCCCATATAAGTTTTTAAATCATGCAAGATGTTTCAGGCAAACTTTATGAATGTGTATTAACTCAAAAATGTTTTGAGGTTAATCCAGTTGATATCTAAATTTAAAATATTTTAATATTAATTTGATTCTTGTTTTATCTTCTGAATGAAACATTTTGTGTTTACTTTTTCAAGTTCTGCCTATCAGTTTATTAAAAAGTTGGATTTAGATTTTTGACAATATATTTATTTTGAAAATGGCAACTATAGTGGATCTGGAATGAGCATTTCTTAGTTAAGTCTGACTGAGTAATTTCATCAATGATTTTTTCTTTGATACTGCCTTTGGGTAATATCTCATGATTAAGTTTGTAATTTTAGTCCTTTATTCAGTATCTTGTATTTTTTAACTTTATATGTTACATAAATGCTTACATGATATGCTTTCTTGCCCCTTTTTCATTGGCTTTATTTTTCTTCCTTCTGGCATTTTGTTTTAGAAATACCCTGTAGAAATTTTGGGCAAAACATGAGGGACAAATAAAATCACTACAATGAAAAGAAACTGAAGAAAGCTGTCCCTTCAATCAAGACAGGAGATAGAGAATTGTGATATTGATTGATAAAGTCCAAAATGAAGGTGTATTTTGGTTGAAGGCCAGTTAAAAATACCTTCCCAATATTACTTCTGGCTTTATTTTCAGTCCTGATACTGGGTACTTATCATATTTGTACATGACATTTTACATGCAGGAATTTTATAAAAATGAATATGGAATATTTTATATTATGTGTTAAATATCTACTGAAGCAAGATAAGTGAATTTAGCTTGAAATGTTAATGTGAACCTTCTCATAGGGCTCACTGCCTCAAGTCTCACTTGCTACACTACCAGTCCACGTAGTATACTGCCCTTAGAGGAATCGCCCACCCCATGACCACATCGCTTTTCTGCTAAAACCCTCCCATTGGACGCTCTTGGTTGCTCATAGGTAAAGCTCAAGCTTCTTGACGAGATATGTCTCTTCTTGCTCTAGTTGCTACTTTCCTTCTACCTTCATCTTTTACCATTCCCTCTGGGCTGTTTTCCCCACGTCTTCTCTTGCCCCTTCAATTTTATGCTCTTGCAACATTCTTGTATTTCTTAAAACAATTTGTAGCATTTTATTCCTCCTGGAAATTGTTCATGCTTTTATCTCTGTCCTGAAAGTCCTTTTTCCTAGTCTTTGCCTTCCAGCCTCAGTGGTGGCATCCTACCTTAGGACCCCTGCTTGTCCACTGTTAGCCTCTGTGGTTTGGTTTTCTGTATAAGCCAACGTCACAACACTTTGCAAAGCTTGATAATGTAGGGTTTTTGTGCTTCTTTTTCCACACTAGATGGTAAGCTACTAGTGGCTAGTTTTTTTAAATTAAATTAACAGGTGCTCAAAAATTTGAACTAAGCTAAACTTTTATTGTATTTATTTTAAACACACATTCTGCTTTATAACCTCTTTTGTTTAATATATTTTAAAACTTTGATTAATTGGATTGAAAGAAAATTTCTCAAGTCGATGGTAAATGCTTTGGGGACAGTAGCAAAGTTTCGTTTTTCATTATTTTTCTGGCACCAATCATAGTAAGGTTGTGTGTGTGTATCCACAAAAGTAGATATTTGTTCAATTTATAAACTTATTTGAATAATGAAAGTTCAAAATTATATTGGGCAGCAAATACAAATTCAGGATATACAGCTCACAGACATGTTGGTTGTTTAATTATTCTGAATTTAATTTGTCACCAAAATCAGCTACTTGCTGCTCCCAAATGGACTGCTGTGTTAAATGATGCCCTGGCAAACTGAAGATAGCATTTACCCAGTACCATTTGCTGTCTGATCTTTTCTGACTCGTGGTGACCCTGTGTGTGTCGCAGTAGAACTGTGTTCCGTAGGGTTTTCAGTGGCTGATTTTTTGGAAGTAGGCCAGGCGTTCTTCCAAGGTGCCTCTGTGTGGATTCGAACCTCCAGTCTTTTGTTAGCAGTAGAGTGTCAGTTGTTTGCACACCCAGAAACTCTGAAGACAATGTTACATCTTCCAAAAGGCCCAGTGAGAATTTCAGGAGAGAATAGATCTATCCTCATGTATCCTGGAGAATTACAGAGTGGAATTGTTCTGGATGTTACTGATAAATGTATACCTCCTAATTTTATTTACCGTGGCAGAGATAGTTAGCAATTTAAGGAAACGATATAAAATCATGGCTTAAAAATTCTCAGACCTGAAAGGTGATACTCCATTTAGGACAGAAGAATTTGCCTCTCAAAATAGAAACATTGAAAGAAAAGGAAGTTCAGTGTTTACAACGTAGTTAAGAAATAGCAGCTGTTTCTTTCAGCTCTGGTACTCAATAAAAAATTTTATTTTGTCTTTAATTGTGTTTTATTTACCTGTTATACATAAAAGTACTTTGCATATCAGTATTTTGTATACTGGAAACAAATGTAATGCACAATTTAGAGTAATTTACAATTTTAAAATTTTGATTATTTTACTTCTTAGTGTACTAACAGTTCACACTTTTTAAGCCTTATGAACCTCTTCCAGACGTTGAATATGACTTTTCTGTTTGTTTAACCTTGAATTGTAGCTGTCTTAGGAATGAAAACAAGATTGGTATTTTCATAGGAAAATTTGGTAACCTTTTAATTTGCTTGGAACGGACCATAATTCAATTTGTAATTTCTTTTCAGATATATTTTGCTCTCCTAACTAGCCTGTAGTGTAATCTATATGGGGAAGGTGCCTCCACCAAAGAATTATAGGGATAAATAGTGTAGATTTTACTGGCATATTGAATATTATAATGGGCCAGTATCTAAAACTGGGGGTAGAGAGGCAGTATCTAAAACTGTGTCCTTTGGTTATAGACAGAAATGTACTTGGTTGCCATCAGACAGTGATGAAAGGAACCCCAACTTGCCTTAACGTTAAATGATTCTAGCAAAAACAAACAAAAAATGCCACCACCACCACCAAAAAGAGATCCAAGAACTTTGAGATTGGAATGAGCGATAGAAGTTTTTACTGGAACAATAAAGTTTTATTTTATTAATCTAAGCAGCTTGGCTTGCCAGTCACAGACAGATTTTCTATAGCTGTGGATGGCACAGGATTCATATAACCTGAGACAAATAAATGAATTATGGAAGTGGAACCTTAAAGCTCTTCTACTTCAACTCTTTCATTTCATAGATGGGCAAATGAGAGGACAAAGAGGTGAAGTAGCTTGCCAAATGTTGTCTTTTAAAGTAGCTAGTTAAGATTTGAATTAAAACAAAAACATATTTATGAGGCCAGTATTTTATTACTGTGACTTTTCCTGTCCTGATTATAAATTACTCATATTGCACCAAGCTTAATTGGTCATTATCTCTGTTTTGCATTATATTAGACTTCTTTGTACTATTTGACAATTCCTGAAATGTAAAGCTAGTCATTATTGCCCTCAACTGAGATGGAGCGCTTTCCCCTATTAACCATATTTAAAATATGTTTTTTTTTTCCCTAATGGCAGATTCCTGCCTGGGTCTCCTGATTTCCCCCATTCTGTTTGGTGGTACAATCAGGTTTATGCCACATTACCATTCTCCTTTAACTAGAACACGACAGATAATTGAAGCAGTCGCAAAAGACTGAAAATGCAAACACAAATTTTTATGCTTTAATTATATCTAAGACTTTCTAATAGGAAGTATATGGTTACATTTGTATCATTTTTTTTTTAAGATGATTATTCTAATTTACAGCTGGGAAAACAAAACAAAAAAACTATAGTTAAAACAAAAATCCAAGAATCAAATGTGCTTTTCCAGATTGTATTGATTTTAATCTACTATTCTTTAAAAATATAATTAATGAATGGGGCAGAGTGGGGCTTTGTAAGAACAAAGTCCTTTTTCCTCTATCTTTGTCTCTCCCACCTCCAAAGAAATTGGGGCTTCTGGGCTTATTCCATTTTTATTAATATAGGGTCCCTGGTACATTTAAGGAGTCCTGGTGGTGCAATGGCTAAGAGTTCGGCTGCTAACCAAAAAGGTCAGCAGTTTGAATCTACCAGCCACTCCTTGGAAACTCTGCGGGACAGTTCTGCTGCATCCTGTGTGGTCACTCTGAGTCAGAATCAACTCGGAGGCAGTGGGTTTGTTTGTTTGTTTGAAGGATGAAAGAAAGGGTTTTTGAGCAAACAGCTGAAGGTTGTTCTCAGTCTCGGCCTGTGTTTCTGTACCTTCCTATTTCCTCCTCCATCATACCAAAATCAAAGTGCTCTTCTCTGCCCACTTCCCCAATCCAAGAAAAAAGTCCAGTTACTCCATAGTGAACATTTTCCATTGGATTGATACTTTTCACTTCTAATATATGACATTTCTAATCTTTTTTTATCTTTCCCTGCAAAGAGTCTTGTGTTTTTTCAGTCTTTGCTGATATGATAGAGGAAAGTGATATTTAATTTTAGGTTTTTAATTACTCGTGAACTTGAATCTGGGTGAGTTATTAATTATTAGCATTTTATTTATAGACTTGCTATTTTGTTAGAAGCTATATTTCTCGTATTGGTTTAGAAGATCTCTCTTTTTTTTTTTTAAATAATTCTTAAAAATCCTCTTAGTTTGCAGCTGTTTTCACAGGCTTTTGATTACTGTAATATTATTTTATGTATTTTGTGATACAAGTATGTTTTGAAATATTTTTATTATTAAATCTAATCACTGTTTGCTTTGCTTTGAAACTCAGAAAGCTCTTTTCTATTCAGAAATAGGAAAGCATTTTTATGATTTGATTTATTTACCTGTTAATACTGTGATTCATAAGGAATTTATTAATCAGGTACTTCAGCAATCTTATTGATTCGTTCTTCCCCTTTCCCACTTTTCTGTGAAGTCGTTTTTATCCCGTGTTCCTGTTGTGCCAATTTAATTTTGTGTGCTACCTCCCAATCTATTGTGCATTTAAAATTTTCTCTCTGTGGGATAAAAGTGCATGTTTCTTGCTAAAGGAGATTTAAGTATTGGAGTACGTTCGAGCATTGCTGCTGGTTTTAACTTGGCATGCCCCTAGGAGTTACTGTAGACAGGAGGCTGCCTATATTACTTACGTTAGAGGAGACCTAATCAGAACTTCTAAATCATAGAGGCAAGTCACTGAAATGGGTGTAGGATGAGTCTTTTATTATTTGGAATGATGAGCACTGAAGATAGCAGAATCTCAAAATGGACACAAATAATCCTATATTTTAAATAATCCCATACTTGGACGCAGTTAAAAACATATTTTAATTTCCTCAGATTTTAGCACCCTCATTGGTTTTTATCATTGTCTTCCATTCCAAAGCAAGTTAAATTTCAGTTCTCCCTCATGTGCTTAATACACACAGAGCGCCATTCCTTTTCTCACATATCTGCGCGTGACTTCAGCAGGAAATTGGCAAGGAACTGCCAGGTCAGCAGGGAGTAACTGTTGCATCTGGGGTCCCCATTTCTGTCAGTCTCATCCAAGGGAGAAATAAGTCTTAACTAACCGGCAGCCTTTGTTATCGTCTCTATTTTAAGCTACTTGATTAAGAGACTCAGGCTGGTTGCTGTGGTATCAAGTTCTGGTATTTGAAGCAGGAAAGGAAATTTCTCGATATATTTGAGTATCACTAGAACTCAATCCTCATACACCAAGGGATTACTTGTCATGATGTAAAAGAGGATAGATTGGTTGGCTCTGAATGGACATACCTCATAAATATAGTTTTGTGTTTATGTGGGGGGGAATGCATGTATGAAAGTTTATAAAGATGATCATTTGCAGTCCTAGTTTTTTGTTATACATTTAGCCACAGTGAAATAATTTGTTTTCTTTTCCTGTTTACCTCAAGGCAAACAATTTTGCCTTCAGAAAACGTAGGATTTTTGTCCCCTTTGGGTCACTTTGCCCTTTGTTGGTATATTGGTATGTCTTTGGTAAGAATTAAACTACAGTTCATTGGGGTTTTGTTTCATAAGCCCTGCTCTGAAATACATGAAGGTAAATTATACCTTTTAGTTAATACTCAGGTTGTTCTTGCATTATGACTTAGAAGATTATGCACCGTTATCTGTACTGATTAGCAAGCTTGAAAATTCTAAGTAGGTGATTCGTATTATTCCTCCATTTTTCAGTGATAGTTTGTTATTTTCCGGCTTTAATATAAATACAATTATAACTACGTAGTATATAGCTGGAACATAATTCAGTATGCGATTTCATATATTAATTCTCTAGGTAAATATTTGTTTTTTCTATATGTAAAATTCATTTCACTGAGAGTCTCTTTTCCACCTCATCTCTACACCCTTCTTAATTTCATCTGCAAATTAATATATCATTATTCCCAGTAGTAGTTTAGCTTATTAACCTTGAAATTTATTTCTGTGTTTATTGTCAGAGGCTTGTTGGCAAATCTAAGTTGACAATAGTAGAGAAAGAAAGCATGATGACCTAGAACACAAAGCATTCTATTGAAGTAATTCAGGGTTCTTTGAATGTGTAGATTTTCTTTGTTGTTGTTTGTCTGTTATTTTAAATGAACTGACATACAATGCTTATAGTCTTTTGATTTACTTATTAATCCTTCATGTGTAATTTTTATAAATTCTTATTGGTAGAAATAGATAACCAATTATTTGGAGTGATTTGGTTTTCTTCTGCTGTTGCACTCCAAAGTAGATTGGTGCAGCTTCCGAGGTACAGAGTGAGTTTAAAATATGCTGCTGAAACCATGTGTTCTTAACTTAGTGAGCAGGTTCTGTGGTCAATTTGTAGCTCTTCTTATAATGCATGTTCTCTCTAGTAGAAAGGAAATTTGACATTTATGTTAGCATGATTTCAATTTTGTAATAGTCCAGGCAACATATGATTTGCACAGAAGTAGAGAGTCAGTCTTTCATTTTGGTTAGATTGTAGTAAAATTCTTTCGGTGACATACATATGTTTTTGTTTATTAACCTTAATATTGCCAGTGGTATCAACTGATGCTGCTGGAGACATAAAGCATACCTCAGATTGAACACTGGTTTACACACACCCTAAGACATGTAGTACACACAGATGGCCTGTTGTACATTGATTGCCCTTCTCTCCTCATACAGTAGGGCCGCTCATTTCTCCGTGTTGGGCACTTCAGCAAACAGGCTGAGCGGGATAACCTGGTGACCAGTGTTCTGGATTAGCCACCCAGCCAGGGTTCATGCATGTTCAGCAATCCTTTCTCTCTTTCCCTCTTCCCCTTCTCCTTTATTTCCTTGTTATGTCTTCCCCCCCTTGTTCATATATTAGTCGGTTGCATCTCAGGCAATGATCTGTGGAGTTGTTCTTTTTTTTTTTTTTTTAAACTTCAGCCTTTTCGTTATCTTTTGCCTTCTGTCTATTGCCCAATTGTATCAGAAAACTCTTCTTTTTGTACAATTTGAAGAAAAACTTTCCCATTTTAACAGAAACCTCAAATGTCTGGAAGTAAAAGAAATTTGTATCACAGAATGTTGAAATGCCATCAGTATCTTTTCACAACGTCTCCTAAAGTCATCTACTCTTGTATTTTACAATTAGTGATAACGTGAACAACATTATGTGTGGATATTTAGCCGTTACAGTAATTCTAGTTATTATTGTCCGTATTCTAAATAGACGACGAAATATATATTCAGAGAGGCTAAATAACCATGCCTGAGATCATGCAGCTTGGAAAGTAGGGGAGGTAGGATTGGAATCCAGTTCTTTCTGACTCTGAAAACTCTACAATATAGTGTATGACTTTTTTTTTTTTAAATAGCTGATTTAACTGCCCTACTCTATGCCTCTCTAAAAGTTTGAGAAATAGCACAGTAGTGAATAATGCTTCCAGATGTAACACATCTAAACCAGAGTGCAGCAACTCCATTCCCACCATGGAATACAAGCCTCTATTGATAGTCAAAAACAGGAAAGAGAAGTCTTAATTTTAGTATATTAGTCTCATCTCAGTCCTTATTTTTCTCACTTTTGTAATTCTGATAAAGAGATAAGATAATTATGCAGGACTGTGTGTTCTTTAGTGTAAATCAATGACTTTCACCCTCTGAAATATTTTGAGGCAGGACAAATCTTTATCTGAAATCTATACACTTGTTAAAAATTATTTTATTGTGATTTTAGAGGAAATTTACATAGCAAATTAGGTTCCCATTTAACAATTTCTATACATACTATTTGGTGACATTGGTTACACTTTTCGCAGTGTGTCAGCATTCTCATTATTTCCATTCTGGTTGTTCTGTTTCCATTAATCTAGCTTTCTTGTCTCCCTTGTCTTCTCATCATTAGTCTAGGGTAAATGTTGACTGTTACCTTTCATATAGATGATTGTTTAGAGGAGCACTGTACTCATGGCTGATACTATTTATTTTATGAGCCACTCTGTCTTTTGGCTGATAGATGGCCACCAGTCTGTTGGTATTTATTGGTATCTAGTGGATACCAAGTTTAAAGGGTATCCCAGGATGATAGTCTCAGGGGTTCCAGTAAGTCTGGCCTTGTTTAAGAATTTGAGTTTTGTTCTACTTTTTTTTCCTCATTCTGTCCGGGACCATCTATTGTGTCCCTGGTCAGAACGTTCAGTAGTAGTAGCTGGGCACCATCCATATAGTTTTTCTGGTCTTCAGGTAGGTGAGGCCGACCCCAGATGCCACTCACCAAACTAGGATGGTAGAATATTATCTTTATGAGCTATGTATTGGCAATTGACCGAGTTGGCTGCACGATAATGGTCTTAAGTCCTCAAATCCAGTAACCCAATCCTGTGAGGTATTTGGTTATGTCTAGGAAGTATCCATAACTGGGCCCCCATGTGCTTTATTTTATATATGAATATATATGCAGCACACACAAATGTGTATATACATTTGCCTACAGAAAGCCCTATACATATGTGCACCTGCATGTTCATATGTGCTTACCTGTGCATATATAAGCATACATATATACCTGTGTAATCACACACATATTTTTTGGTTGTTATTACTGTTGTTGCAAAATTGCATATGTTATAGCTTTCACCAAAATTTGTTTCCTATTCTTGTGTACTTTTTAGTGTCATCTTTTACCTTGGTCAGGTTGTGCTGACTTCACCCTTATTTGGTGTTGCCTTACCCATCACCAAAACTAATAAGTGTTTAGTATCTAGAAAGTGATTCCCCCTCCCTCTTCCTGCCATCCCTGGTAACCACCAAAGAAAGTTGTTTTCTGTATGTGTATCTATTCTTGTCTTTTTATAATAGTGAAATCATACAGTATTTGCCCTTTTGTGATTGACTTATTTAACTCAGCATAATGTCCTCCAGATTCATCCAAGTAGTATATTTTGAGAACTCATTGTTATTCTTTATGGCTGGATAGTATTCCATTATGTGTATGTATCACAGTTTGTTTATCCATTCATCTGCTGATGGGCAGTTAGGTTGTTTCCATCCTTTTACTATTGTGAATAATGCTGCAGTGAACATGTTAGGTGCCGTTGAGTCGATTCCAACTTGTAGTGACCCTGTGTACAATAGAACGAAACACTGCCTGGTCCTGTGCCATCCTCACAATTGCTGCTATGTTTGAGCCCATTGTTGCAGCCACTTGTCAATCCATCTTTTGAGGGTCTTCCTCTTTTTTGCTGACCCTCTACTTTATCAAGCATGATGTCCTCCAGGGACTGATCCCTCCTGATAACATGTCCAAAGTACTTGAGATGAAGTCTTGGTGTCCTTGCTTCTAAGGAGCATTCTGGCTGTGCTTCTTCCAAGACAGATTTATTTGTTCATCTGGCAGTCCCTAGCATACAAATATTCTTCTCCAACACCATAATTAAAAGGCATCAATTCTTTTGTCTTCTTATTTGTTGTCCAGCTTTCATATGCATATAAGGCAGTTGAAAACACCATGGCTTGGGTCAGGTGCACCTTAGTCCTTAAAGTAACATGTTTGCTTTTTAACACTTTAAAGAGATCTTTTGCAGTAGAATTGCCCAATGCAATGTATCATTTGATTTCTTGACGGCTGCTTCTGTGGGCGTTGATGGTGGATCCTAGTAAATGAAATCCTTGACAACTTCAGTATTTTCTCCATTTATCATGATTTGCTTATTGTTCCAGTTGTGAGGATTTGTGTTTTCTGTATGTTGAGGTGTAATCCATGCTGAAGGCTGTGGTCTTTAATCTTCATCAATAAGTGCTTCAAATGCTTTTTACTTTTTCAGCAAACAAGGTTGTGCCATCTGCATATCGCAGGTTGTTTATGAGTCTTCCTCTACTCTTGATGTCTCATTCTTCTTTATATGGTCTAGCTTCTCAGATTATTTGCTTAGCATATAGATTGAATATGTATGGTTAAAGGATACAACCCTGACGCACACCTTTCCTGATTTTAAACCACGCAGTATCCCCTTGTTCTGTTCGAATGACTGCCTCTTGGTCTAAGTACAAGTTCCTCATGGGCACAATTTAGTGTTCTTGGAATTCTCATTCGTCGAAATGTTACCTATAATTTGTTGCGATCTACACAGTCAAATGTCTTTGCATAGTCAATAAAACACATGTAAACATCTTTCTGGTATTTTCTGCTTTCAGCCAAGATCCATCTGACATCAGCAATGATATCCCTGGTTCCACATCCTCTTCTGAATCCGGCTTGACTTTCTGGCAGTTTCCTTTCGATATGCTGCCTCAGCTGCTTTTGAATAATCTTCAGCAAAATTTTATTTGCATGCAATACTAATGATATTGTTTGATAATTTCCACATTTGGTTGATCACCTTTCCTGGGAATATGGAGCTCTTCCAGTCGTTTGGCCAAGTAGCTGTCTTTCAAATTTCTTGGCATAGACGAATGAGCACTTCAGTGATGCATCTGTTTGTGGAAACATCTCAGTTGGTATTCTGGAGACTTGTTTTTTGCCAATGCCTTCAGTGCAGCTTGAGCCTCTTACTTCAGTGCCATCAGTTCTTGATCATAATGCTACCTCCTGAAATGGTTGAATGTCGACCAGTTCTGTTTGGTACAGTGATTCTGTGTATTCCTTCCATCTTCTTTTGATGCTTCCTGTGTCAGTCAGTATTTCGCCATTAGAATCCTTCAGTACTGCAACCTGAGTCTTGAGTTTTTTCTTCAGTTCTTTCAGCTTGAGGAATGCTGAGAGTGTTTTTTCCTTTTTGTTTTCCTTATCTGTGTCTTTGCACATTTTATTATAATACCTCAATTTGTCTTCTCGAGCCGCCCATTGAAATCTTCTGTTCAGCTCTTTACTTCATTGTTTCTTCCTTTCTCTTTAGCTACTCTGTGTTCAAGAGCAGATTTCAGAGTGTCTTCTGACATCCATTTTGGTCTTTTCTTTCTTCCATTTCTTTTTAATGTCCTTTTGCTTTCTGCATGTATGATGTCCTTGGTGTCACTCCACAACTCATCTGGTCTTCGGTTATTAGTGTTCAGTGCGTCAAATCTCTTCTTGAGATGGTCTCTACTTTCGGGTGGAATATACTTACGGTTGTACTTTGCCTCTCATGGACTTGTTCTAATTTTCTTCAACTTCAACTTGAACTTGCATATGAACAATTGATGGTCTGTTCCAAAGTCAGCCCCTGGCCTTGTTCTGACTGATGATATTGAGCTTTTCCATCGTCTCTTTTCACAGATGTAGTCGATTTGATTCCTATGTATTCCATCTGGTGAGGTTCATGTGTATAGTCACTGTTTATGTTGTTGAAAAAAAGTATTTTCAGTGAAGAAGTCATTGGTCTTGCGAAATTGTAGCATGTGGTCTCTGGCGTCGTTTCTATTACCAAGGCCATATTTTCCAATAGCAATCATTCTTTGTTTCCAAATTTCACATTCCAATTGCTAGTAATTATCAATGCATCTTGATTGCATATTTGATCAATTTCAAACTGCAGAAGTTGGTAAAAATCTTCAGTTTCTTCATCTTTGGCCTTAAGGTGGTTGGTGCATAAATTTTTTTATTGTACTTCAGGTGAAGGCTTACAGAACAAGAAGTTTCTCATGAAACAGTAGTACACATATTGTTTTATGACATTGGTTAACAACCCCACAACATGTCAACCTTCTTCCTTCTCGACCTTTTTTTTTTGGTGCAAATATACATAGCCAAAAATACACCATTTCAAAAATTCCTACATGCACAGTTCAGTGACATCAGCTGCACTCTTCCAATTGTGCTGCTATTCTCACTTTAGATGAAGGCTTACAGAACAAAATAGTTTCTCATTTAACAGTTAGTACACATGTTGCCCTATGACAATGGTTAACAACCTCACAACACATCAACACTATCCTTACTCAACGTTGGGTTCCCTACCGCCATTTTTCCTGTCCCCTTCTGCCTTCTGGCCCTTGTCCCTGGACTGCTGTGCCTCATTAGTCCCATTTGGTTTTATGGGGCTGTCCACTCCCCAGCTGAACGGTGAACCTCCGAGATGACTTCACCACTGAGCTAAAAGGGTTTCTGGGGGCCATACTCTCGGGGTTTCTCCAGTCTCCTTTAGGCCAGTAAATCTGGCCTTTTTTTTTTGTGAATTAGAATTTTGTTCTACATCCTTCTCCAGCTCTGTCCAGAATTGGTGCATAAATTTGAATAGTGGTTATATTAACTGATGTTCCTTGTAGGCATATGGATATTATCCTATCACTGACAGCATTGTACTTCAGGATAGAGCTTGAAATGTTCTTTTTGATGATGAACTCGACACTATTCCTCTTCAATTTGTCATTCCCGGTATAATAGACTATAAGATTTTCCAATTCAGAATGGCCAGTACCAGGCCATTTCAGCTCACTGATGCCTAGATATTGATGTTTATGCATTCCATTTCATTTTTGACGACTTCCAATTTTCCTGGATTCATACTTTGTGCACTTTACATTCCAGTTATTAACGGATGTTTGCAGCTGTTTCTTCTCATTTTGAGTTGTGCAACATCAGCAAATGAATGTCCCGAAAGCTTGACTCCAGCCACATCGTTAAGGTCAACTCTATTTTGAGGAGGCAGCTCTTCCTCAGTCTTATTTTGAGAGCCTTCCAACCCAAGGGGCTCATCTTCTGGCACTTTATCAGACAGTGTTCTGCTGCTGTTAATAAGGTTTTCACTAGCCAGGTTTTTGGACTGCCAGGTCCCTCTTCCTAGTCTGTTTTAGTCTGGAAGCTCCACTGAAACATGTCCACCAAGGGTGGGCCTGCTGGTATTTGAAATAACAGTGGCAAAGCTTCCATTATCACAGCAACACCAAACTGACAGACATAGGGTGTCTGTCAGTGAACACAGGTGTGCATATTTCTGTTGGTGTCAGCAGTTTTAGTTCTCTAGGGTATATACCTAGGAGTGGGATTGCTGGATCATAGGATATTTCTATTTCTAGCTTTTTGAGGAAGCGCCATACCATTTTCCATAGTGGTTGAACCAACTTACAGTCCCACCAGCAGTGGAGCAGGCTTCCAATCTTCCTGCAACCTTGTCAGCATTTTTGTTTTGTTTTGTTTTTTTTTGATCAATGCTATTTTTACAGGGGTGAGATATTGTCTCATTGTAGTTTGGATTTGCATCTCTCTGATGGCTAATGATTTCGAGCATCTTTTCACGTGTTCTTTGGGTGCTTGAATGTACTCTTTGGTGAGGTTTTCACCACTTTAGTGAATATCTTTTGCCCTTTTTGAAATTGGGTTGTTTGTCTTACGTTGTTAAGTTGTTGAAGTTTTTTATATAGTTTAGGGATTAGATCCTTATTCGATATAGCATTCCCAATGATTTTTTCCCCCAGTCTGTAGATTTTCTTTTTTTGATGAGTATAAGTATTTAATTTTTAGAAGGTCCCAGTTATCTAGCTTGTCTTCTGTTGCTCGTGCATTTGTGATTGTGTTTGATTGAAATCTGTATACTTCTTGATTTAAGTGAGAGTCTGGTAGACTTTTTCATTTGTTAAAATGTCATGCTGGAATGGCATGAATTTTTAGATCACATCATTATAAAAATATTTTTAGATTACTTACAGTTGAGTTATGTAGTTTGTAGATTTTACCTTTGCCTTGCTCTTCTTTTCAGGAACTTTATTAGAAACTATGTGGGAGCAGGAAATGATATTTAAACAAATATATGTTAGTTTAGGTAACAGATCTGGTTTAAAAAAAGAAGCCTTGGTGTGGAGGAAATTAAAAGTATAGATAAAAATGACTTTTAGGAATTATCTGTTGATCTTCCATGGCTGTGTAGTCCCATGTTTGTAAGATAAAATGAAAATTATGCCTGCTGTTTATAAAATGCTTTACATTTAAAAGCATCATCACACCCAATGTTTCTTTTGACCTCCTTTTTTCCCCAAATGCTTTGAAGCCAGTATTGCAGTTGATAGATGAGCAAAATTAACGTTAAGTGAGGGTGTGGTGAGCACCTCAGACTAAAAATTAAAAAGCCAAGTGTTTTGAACTTGCCAGAATGTTCTTAAACTTGGATAATTTAATTACAGTATATGAAGATGTAAAAAATTAAATATATAATTGTATGTTAACCCACACAGGACTGTAGTAGAAGTAGTAAGTAGCAGGTGCGAGTCATTTAAGAAAAAAGCTCTGAGAGTATTATTTTAATATTGAGAAATTTTTAGAAATTTAAATTTAGTTGTTCCTGAAAACAGAGCAAATAATATGATTATAGTGACAGAGCACCTGTTTTGAGCTTGATGAATTATGTGGGAGTCTAGTTTGAGAACCATTGAATTATCACATAAAAATTCTTAATCAGTACATGGTGTAACAGTAATATATTTCTGAAGATTTTCATAAGTTGGGTTGGTGTGTTAATAAATTTATAGGGGATACAGACTAATATAAACAAACTACTGGATATCTGTCACACTGATGGGATGAAGTAATAAGAGCGTGGCTATGTAGCGTTACATAAACTATGTAAAAAGTCATACCAATTTGAATAAAGTGAGTTTATCAAATTGGTTTTCTTTTCCCCTGATCCTCCCTACTTTACTTCTCTCTCTTTCCATCTGTAATGATATGCTGTGAGCTTCAACTTTAATGGCCTGGCAGAGGTCAACAGCCAATGCCAAATTTTTCCCATTGAGTCCTTCTGAGCCTTGAATCCAAGCTGCAACTATAATCAGTGATCGATTATCCAAATGTTAGCAAGGATGTGAAGCAATGGAAACTCCCATACACTGCTAATGGAGGTGTAGATTAGTACAACTGAATTGGGAAATTGAAATTGAACATGAGCATACCCTTTTGCTCAGCAATTCCACTAGGTGTCTGTCCTATAGAAATTATTGCTCATATACCTGAGGAGATAGGTAAGATTTTTTTTTTTTTTAAATATAGTAGCCTTTTACATAATGGCAAAACGCAAACAAAAACAAAATAAATCTGGAAACACCTCAAATGGCCTGTGAGAATAGAATGGATAAGTTGCAGAATATTTGTACACAGTATAATAGTTACATAATAATGAAAATGAATGAAGTCCAACTACACCCATGAACCTGTATGAGTCCCCAAAATATAATGTTGAATGAAAGGAGCAAGTCACAAAAAATACAACATTGGTTACAGTTATACTAACTTTGGTCACAGGCAAAACTACTCAGTTTTTATGGAAGCATATGTGTGTGACCAAACTATAAAGAAAATCAAAGGAATACTTTTTTATCCTTCATGATTTTTTTCTTGTAATATTGTTTCCAATTGTGCCCATACTCCACTAGCTTTTGGTCATTATTATATTCATATTTCTTTAGCTCATTGACTCCCATGTGCTCAACCATAGGATTTTGAATCTCAATTTTTAGGTTTCTTTCTTCTGACAGTATTTCTGGGAGCCCTCAAGGAGTTTCTGCATTTGTTCACATAACTCTCTAGCCCTTCTCCATGGCTGCTTCTGGCAGTCATTGTCCACTACCACCACCATCTTCAGGGCTCTGCTTACTCTCACCTGAGCCAGGCCCCTTCAGTTGGGAGTTGTAGCTACTTTTCATCACTACTATTTATCACTAAGTTATGGATGTTAGCTTTTTGCTGTCCCTGTTGACAGTGGTTTTTTGTCCCTGACCACCGATCTTTCCTGCCTCTCCAGACTGACTCTGCTTTTCTAGACTCTGAGTGTAAGTTCTTGTTCAGTACCCATCAATCTTTTTTTTTTATTTATGCTTTAAGTGAAAGTTTACAGTTCAGGTTAGTTTGTCATACACAAAAATTTATACACACATTGTTATGTGACCCTAGTTGCTCTCTCCCTGTAATGTGACAGCATACTCCTCCTTTCCACCTCGGATTTCCCATGTCCGTTCAACCAGCTCCTGACCCTCTCTGCCTTCCCATCTTGCCTCCAGACAGGAGCTGCCCATTTAGTCTCGTGTATCTACTTGAGCTAAGAAGCACTCTCTTCACGAGTATCATTTTAGGTCTTATAGTCCAGTCTAATCTACCTTTGAAGAGTTGGCTTTGGGAATGGTTTTAATTCTGGGCTAACACAGAGTCCGGGGGCCATGTCTTCTGGGGTCCCTCAAGTCTCAGACCATTAAGTCTGGTCTTTTTACTAGAATTTGAGTCCTCCACTCCAGTTTTCTTCTGCTCCATGCGGGACTCTCTGTTGTGTTCCCTGTCAGGGCAGTCATTGGTGGTAGCTGTGCACCATCTAGTTCTTCTGGTCTCAGGCTGTTGGAGTCTCTGGTTTATGTGGGCCTTTCTGTCTCTTGGGCTGATGTTTTCCTTGTGTCTTTGGTGTTCTTCATTCTACTTTGCAGTACCCACCAATTTTCTTTAAAGCTTAGACTCTGACAGTGTACAGTCTGTTGTAAAGTGAGAAAAGGAATAGCTGTCATTTGTTTCCTCTTGTTTTGAGGACCTCGACTATGTTTTTTTTTACTCTAAAGTGTAACAAGTTTTATGGGATCAGATTTTTCTGTTTTACCTCTATTCATTACTGGGTACATATGCCACGAAGGTGGATGGGTCAGTAAAAGTTATATTTACATTTATCAAGTTACAAACAGAAGCATTACTCTTCCTCTGAATCTTTGGTCCCAATGCTAAGTCTTCACTTGCCATTTCTGGCTCCTTTCTTTCAGATATATACTCTCTTAGAAGTTCTGGCTCTCCCTTGAAATTTTGCTTTATGAGATTTTAAAATTTTGTTTTAGCTTTAGCCCCTGAGAAAAAATCAATCGCTCAATCTCTCTCTCTCTCCCCTTTTACCTCTTCCTCCTTTCTTTTCTCCCTCTCCTTCTCCCTCTTGCCCTCTGTTTCTCATACACATACACCACACAACCTTAGCTTCTTGGACATTTCAGATGCATCTGCATATATATATATATATCAGAACCCTTGTTGTGCCAGGTTTGAATTATTTGTCAGGCAGTTCCTCAGTCCATGCATGAGTCAGATGGTCACTATATAGCTGGAGGGCATTGGGTTGCCTTTTGGCATTACTGAAATATTTCATGATAAAAAAACCTGAGCAAATAAAGTTTCAACTTTGGGATGGTATGGGAAAATTAACATGCTCCTCAAAAAGATACTGATAGGACACTAGCTTTTCAAATAACCTTATTATTATGTTAAGAAAAGTGTAATTAAGAGAAGCCCAAAGAAGAGAAGGAGAAAAATGTGGATCACATGCTTCCTTTTCCATTGTATGCCATTATACTGCCACATACTTCACAAATGTTTTTTTAAGTATCATATTTTCTCACTTCCATGAAGACAACTTCAATTTACTGTTAGCACTTTTGGGAAGAGGAATTTTTACTGTATTAAGTATACTTATATGCATTATGCATATAACCCGTTGCTGTCAAGTCGATTCTGACTCATGGTGACCACGTGTTACAGAGTAAAACTGTTCCATAAGGTTTTCTTGGTTGTAATATTTACAGAAGGAGATTGCTAGGCCTTTCTTCTGTGGTGCTGCTGGATGGATTAAAACCATCAACCTTTAGGTTAGTTGAGCACAAACCCTTTGCACCACCCAGGGACCTGTTATACATATATACATTAGAAGATTTTAATACATGAAATATATAAATATTACATATTGTGTGTGTATAAATTAAGGAAGAATAATGATGTACTTTGGGTACTTTCCCAATTTTTTTTCTGGAAAAATTGCTACTTACCCAATAAAACTTCAGTTTGTGATGGATTTTGATTCTGCAGTAGAATCAGGCTCATTTTGCTAGGCTTTATTAAGTTATGATGAATTTTTCAAGAATATGCTTCTCTCTTTACAAGCTAGGATACTCTTGAATTGAAAGCCACCTAGGCTGCCATCTTATCAGAATATGTATTTGGATATGTGTAATGTAAAGCTTTGTGATCTGAATACCCCCAAAAAAGTCCAGCTTTGCTATAAGAACAAATTATTGTACCTCCATTGTTGTAGATAACTGCATTTTTTAAAATTCTAGGGTGAATATAGTGACACTATATTGGTATAGTGGTATATTGGTATAGTGAGTCACTATACCGAAAAGAATTGGTCAGCGTTTAACCATTTCAAGAGGTAGCATATGATCAGAAACTGATGGTACTGAAGGAAAAAGTACAAGCTGCACTGAAGGCATTGATGAAAAACAAGGCTCCAGGAATTGATGGAATACCAGTTGAGATGTTTCAACAAATGGATGCAGCACTGGAAGTACTTGTCTATGCCAAGACATTTGGAAGACAGCTGCTAGGCCAACCGACTGGAAGAGATCCATATTTATGCCTATTCCCAAGAAAGGTGATCAAATCGAGTGCAGAAATTATCAAACAATATTAATTTCACATAAAAGTAAAATTTTGGTGAAGATCATTCAAAAGCAGCTCTAGCGGTATATTGACAGGGAATTGTCAGAAATTCAAGCCGGATTCAGAAGAGGACGTGGAACCAGGGATATCATTGCTGATGTCAGATGGATCCTGGCTAAAAAACAGAGAATACCAGAAAGATGTTTACCTGTGTTTTATTGACTGTGCAAAGGCATTCGGCTGTGCGGATCATAACAAATTATGGATAATACTGCGAAGAATGGGAATTCCAGAACGCTTAATTGTGCTCATGAGGAACCTGTACATAGATCAAGAGGCAGTTATTCGAACAGAACTAGGGGATACTGTATGGTTTAAAATCAGGAAAGGTGTGCATCAGGGCTGTATCCTTTCACCATACGTATTCAATCTGTATGCTGAGCAAATAATCTGAGAAGATGGACTATATGAAGAAGAATGGGGCATCAGGATTGAAGGAAGACTCATTAATAATCTGTGTTATATAGATGACACAACCTTGCTTGCTGAAAGTGAAGAGGACTTGAAGCACTTACTGATGAAAATCAATGACTACAGCCTTCAGTATGGATTATACCTCAACATAAAGAAAACAGAAATCCTCACAACTGGACCAATAAGCAATACCATGATAAATGGAGAAAAGATTGAAGTTGTCAAGGGTTTCATTTTACTTGGATCCACAATCAATGCCCATGGAAGCAGCAGTCAAGAAATCAAAAGGCGCATTGCATTGGGCAGATCTGTTGCAAAAGACCTCTTTAAAGTGTTGAAAAGCAAAGATGTCATCTTGAAGACTAAGGTGCGCCTGACCCAAGCCATGGTGTTTTCACTTGCCTCAAATGCATGTGAAAGCTGGACAGTGAATAAGAAAGACTGAAGAAGAATTGACGCCTTTGAATTGTGGTGTTGGTGAAGAATATTGACTATACCGTGGACTGCCAAAGGAACAAACAAATCTGTCTTGGAGGTAGTACAACCAGAATGCTCCTTCGAAGCAAGAATGGCGAGACTTCATCTCACATATTTTGGACATCTTATCAGGAGAGATGAGTCCCTGGAGAGGGACATCATGCTTGGTAAAGTAGAGGGTCAGCAAAAAAGAGGAAGACTCTCAATGACAAGGATTGACACAGTGGCTGCAACACTGTGCTCAAGCATAACAACGATTGTGAGGATGGCACAGGACTGGGCAATGTTTCATTCTGTTGTACATAGGGTCGCTATGAGTCGGAACCAACTCGAGAGCACTTAGTAACAACAACAAGGTTAATATTCTTTCTTTTATATGTTACCATTTATCTAACAATGAATGCATGTGTGTGTATTTCTTTTAATGAGGCAGTTTTTTCTTCCCCAAAGGGCTAATAGCAAATTAAAATTGGCTTCGTGGAAGTGAGCAACTATGGTATTTAAGACACATTTATGGAGTATTTGTCGGGTTCAAGCATCAATTTCCAAGATACTCTTACTCTCTACTTTGATGATGTACCTGCAAGAGGCTTAATAGTTTGGTAAGTGGTAAATAGGGTAGTCTCTGAAGTTAGACAGCCTGAACTCTGGCCCTGCCTCCAACACCAAGTAGCTGCACGAACTTTACGAAGTTAGTTAACCTCCCTGGGCCTCAATTTCTTCGTTTGTAAAGTGAGAATTTCGTTTAAGAAGACTTCCTCTGACAGCGTGGAGAATGGCTGAACTGGAGTTGGGTAGTCTAGTCAAAATGCAGGTCCAGTACCACAGATAGAGACCTAACGAGGACACAAATTTAAGCAAAGACAGAGTAAACTTTAAACACTCAAAAAAGAACGTTAAGCAGTCAGCTGTGAGGAGCTGGGGGGAGGAATAGTGACAGGTATTTTCCTGTTGTCTGACCTGTTGTATTCTACTTAAAATATTGATGGAAATAATTCCTAGGTAGAGAAGTGGACATTGCTCTTTAATTATGAATTTTTTTAATGTGCAGTTCCCCATTCTGAGATGTCCGTTTAAAATTCATTGCTTTTGTTATTGTTAGTTGCCGTCAAGATGATCCTGATTCATGGCAACCCCATGTGTGCAGAGTAGAACTGCTCCATAGGGTTTTCAAGGGTGTGATCTTTCAGAAGCAAATCACCAGGTCTGCCTCTGAGGTGCATCTGGGTGGGTTTGAACTGCCAGCCTTTTGGTTAGTAGTCTAATGCTTAACCATTTGTTCCACCAAAATTCATTAACTATTTAAAAGTGAAAAAGGAATCCCTGCTGGTTTGTTCTTAGCACTTTAAGTTAAAATGCATAGCTTCCTGAAAAAGTTTGAATAACTATTCCCTTGAGTATGTTTGAAAATGGAGGAACTAAGGGATTAGTCCTATGAAAAATCTGTGTCTGGATGTACGAACATGTCCAGAACCTTGGGTCTGTCAGAGGAAAGGTGTATATGGTTTAGGCAGAGTGAGAAAGTGAAGCAGTAATTTATCCAAGCCACAGGTGAATAAATTGTGAATAACTGTTTCAGTAAATTACAGTGTTGTTAATCCATGAGAAATTGATTCATGTTGTATTTCTAGTGTTAAGCATAAGCACTTAATCTCGCTGTGATTGTACCTATGCTGCTTCTAATTAATATGGATTTTGAATTAATAATGTCATAGGGACAGTAATTTTTGGTGCTTTTGCAGCTGTGTAAATATCTTTGTTACATAAACAGACTAAATTGAATTGCAGAATTTACTGTGCTAGCAGTATTTACAACTTCATTGTCGACCCAGTGTTCCAAACATCTGTCCTTCATTTGCTATGTTTTAAATATAGACTTTTATAACACAGGCAGAATTACAAGTATTTATACAAAGATGCTATATCTGAAATAGTATTTCTAGGAAGGGACAAAATTTCTAACAAAAAAGTTTTTAAGTAATTATCATAGTTTGGGTTAGTACCTTTGTCTCCTGTAGAAACCAATAGATGCCTATCAGAAATAAGAAAGCATTTTAAAGAGAGCTCCTGAGAAACTAAACTTCATAATAATACTGAAAATGTTGAAAACAATATTTTAAAAGGGGAGATTTATGTTGTTTTATTTTATGTCTTTGTCTTGTATTAAAAATGTCTTGCAACTTTTTCATTAACTAGTTCTTCAACTGAAAACAACGTGGTCTTTAATGTGAATTAGGAAGAAATCTGAAAAAGAAAAACAGATTTAGTAAATATGGTTTTCAAAAGTTATTTTCTCACCAAACAATGACTATATATCTGTCGAGTTCGATTATGTAAAAGCTGTAGTATTTTATTTTTATAGACTAAATTTTTAGTTTGAGCCCCACAAGGCTAGTTCCCCGTGTATTTCCTCCAACTGATTTTATTTTGGATAAAATTATTTTTATCTGATTTTCTTTTGAGAAAACATGGACATTTGCTTCCTTGGCTGACTTACAGGTACGGGTGAGTACTAAGGGTGAGTATTAAGGGACCCACATGAATAGGCTTCACATATGAGACAGCCCACCTCATGCAGAGATGCCTCCCCAGGCCAGTTATTTGTACCTGCAAAAGACTAAATTGCGTGAGAAGACAGGGACTGAGGCTGCCCTGTGTCTCATGATTTGTGTAGTCTTTTTTTTCTATATACATGAGAGCAAACAGTGTTATTAAAGATGAGGGCTTAAAGATGACCTTAAAGATGATAAAAAATTAGAAAATTTAAACTTTCAGAATATTACTACTGATCCATGAGAATAGAGGAAGATAAGAGTTGATGGATTAGAAAAAAATATATTGTTTGAAGTCATTAAGCTGTATTGAAGTCTGTGTCTGTTGTACTGGCATTTTACATCATAAAGTTAGCATTTTATAGGACTGTTTATATTATATATTTGCTTTATGTACATATGTATTATTTTCCCTAAGTAGATTGCAGTCTTTTTGAGGGAAGTACTGTCTTTTACTTTTTTAATAATTTCCTGGAAGTCTAGCATCATGTCAAGCACTTTATCTGCCTAAAATAAAGGTGTTTAAATTTGATTCATAGTGGTTTCTGGGGAAATGATTTGAGGATTCTTAAGGTAGTTCTGTGTTAGGAAGAATACAGTGATAAATAGGGCAGGGACTTTGTTTTATTCATTGCTGTATTGCCAGTGCTTAGAACTGTGCCTGACAGGTTGTAAGCACTCAATCAACATTTGTTAAATGAATGAGTAAACTATTCTGCAATAAATGAGAGAGCAAGTAAATACTAAATGTATTTACTGTATTACTAAGACAACTCTAAAGTCCTTTTAAATTTTTAAATTCTGTGATTAGTATAAATATTTGTTGATTCAGCAAATGTTACATCAGCAAATGCAAAAATTGGATTATTTTAAGATTGATAGAATCCACCCAGGAAATGTATATTCAAAGCTAAGACTAATTAAGTCAATATATAGACAGTGTTTTCTGGGGTTCAACTACTATGATTACAGAAACAGTGAAAAATATAGCTCCCCTATAGTAACTTGAATATAGATTTAAAATTTATTACATTATTTTAAACTCAAACTCATAATCAATTAATTAATTTGGTGGAACTACTCTCCAATTTATATAGGAGTTTATATAAACAAAAGTCCATTAACCAGCCTTTGTAATAAGGTTTGGGGGTGATAAAATTCTCTGCCTTACGTAGGATAAAATCATACTGGGACCATTTATCTGATTTTATCATTATAGCATCAAAATCCTAAAAGGGACTTTATTCATCTTTAATCTCAATCTTTTACACGTAAGATAGATCCTTTGAAATTACATGGTTAGAATTGTAGATTTTTGCTACCAGGGTTACTACTCAGATCTTCTAATTTTAAGACTTGTGTCTTTTTGAAATGTCAGCATTTCCCATTTTTTTCCCCACAAAATGTTAAAGAAGATGCTCAGCTAAAAACCAAATGGTTCTTTTCCTGCACAGAATGTCATCCAGAAGGGCTTTGGGGTGGAGGGACATGTGTGTTTGTCCCTATGGACTCCTAAATTCATGAGGAGAGACAGTTCTCAAAGACCCTTTCAGGGGGTCTGTGAATTCAAAACTATTTTCATAATAATACTAAGATGTTATTTGCTTTTTTCGCTGCGTTCGCATTCGCTCTGATGGTTCAGATGCAATGGTGGGTAAGGCTGCTGGCACCTCAGTACTAGTGAAGGTAATGTCGACAAGCTGTTCTAGTTGTCATTGTGTTCTTCATTGCCACACACTCAAAGAAAAAAAGAAAAATCAATGTTTCACTTAAAAATGTCCTTGAGAAAGTAGTAAAAATTGCCAATTTTATTAAATCTCAAACCTTCACTACATGGCTTTTTAATATTCTGTGTGATGAAATGGGAAGTATACTTTGTCCTTCTTCTGTATACCAACAGACAATGATTTTACTTGAAGAATTGTTGCTGAACTAGTTCCTTCTTAATGAAACATCATTTTTACTTGAAAGAATGACTGACAGGCAAATGACATTTCAGACTTGGGTGTTTGGTAGACATGTTTTTGAAAATTAAAGAAATGAGCCTATTACTTCAAGGAAAATAATTGATAGTATTTGTGCAAATGATAAAATTTGAACTTTCTAGTAAAATACAAATTTTTGAAAACTTTTAACTACCACTATGAGTTTGAGAGCATCCAAATGTTTTAAATAATTTTCGATGATATTGGCAGATGTGATTTTTTGTTGTTGTAATGAACTATGTCAACATTGGAAGTTCTGCATACCTCAATGAACTGATGTTTTGCAAATGATCAATGTATGATATTACAAAATTATGCATAGATACAAGATCCAGTCAAAGGATTTTAATGTACAGAGTACAAACATTTTATTGATACGACTCAGATTCCATACCATAGCTAAACTTTAAGAAACTACCACTTACTGAGTTTTGGTGTACGGTCGAGGAAGAATATCTGCAAATTATCTGAAAGGGCTACTAAAATATTCTTGCCTCTTCCAACTCTGTAACTGTAGGAGGCTGGATTGTTTTTATATACTTCAACCAAAGCAACTATCAAAACATATTGAATACAGAAGCAGAGTTGAGAATCCAGCTATCTTCTCTTAAGCCAGGCACTTATCACTGAATTATTTTAAAGTATAATGTAGTTGTTTTCATAAAAATATTTGTGATAACATATAGGTTTATTGTTGTTTTAAAATATATTAATAAATATTTTAAAAATGTCCCAGTTTTAATTTCTAATAGGTAGATAATAGTAAGTATAATTAAAGAGCCCTGATGGTGCAATGGTTAAGTGCTCAGCTGTTAACTGAAAGGTTGGTGGATCGAACCCACCCAAAGCAGCTCTGAGGAAGAAAGACCTGGTGATCTGCTTCCGTAAAGACTGTAGTCTAGGAAACCCTACAGGGCATTTCTACTGTGTCACATGGGATTGCTATGAGTCAGAATCAACTTGATGCCACCTAACAGCAACAACATAACTTACATAAAACAAAAACTCTTTCAGGTCCTTAATTTGTAAGAGTGTAAAAGGACCCTGAGACCAAAAAGTTTGATGAGCCACTGCCCTAGCTCTAGATCAGAGTGCAGTCTCAGTGCTTAGGTTTAACATGGTATTGCTTAACATACTGTCTCAGTTCATTGTTATCATTTTATTTTTTTTCATTTGTTGATTCATTCAACAAATAATTGTTGTATACTTTCTATCCTCCAGGCACTTATCAGGTGTTGGGATTAATTTCAAGTGAAGATTCTGTCTCCCTGCTTATTTGTAAGCTCCTCCAGATCCAGGTCTATGCATAATACTTCTATTTATTTCCCTATTTATGGTAAATATGTGGAGTATTTTGTTTCCTCTTTTCCTTACGCTTTACAGATATGGAGAGGTAGCTTGTTATTTACTGTTATGTTTTTGCATTTGTTATTACTGTGACAAAGATTGGCAAATATTTGAACCAGTATATCATTGCTTCAGCCCCCTACCTTTTTGATGTGTTTGAAAAGGTGGAGGAAGTAGGTATTTTTAGAGCATTTTATGTATTTGCAATTGTAGATGGATTGGAGTAGATAAGAGAAAAGAAGGGTAGGGACAAGAGAGAGAGATGGAAAGCTTTAACCCAGTGTTTGCAGTGTGTTCCAGGTCAATCCCTAAGTTTTGCAGGGTCCAGGACAATAGTCAAATGGAGAATACATAGCATATGTCTAAATATTTGAAAGGTATAAATCAAGCTAGCAAACTGTTAAATAAAATGTTTTATGTTCTTACCCTGGCAAATAGACTATCTTATCTACAAATAGAAAAATATAGGTAAAACAACAGTTTATGTCAAATAGCTGTGGATAGCACAAATTCAAAATGATTATCCTTTTCTACCAAAGACTCTGATTTATTCTATTGAGATACAACAGCATTAACCAGACAAGAGAAGGATAGGGAAAAAGATTTATCCTTCATTTCCTCCTTCAACCTCTTCTTTCAATCATTTGGGAAATCCATAGGGAAAACACCCACTTTCTCTTCCTTTGTTTGAGAGGAGCCTGTTTCATTCCCACTCAAGGCTCAGTTGCTCACACACCTGGTGCCATTCTCCCAAACCCACTGTCCAGCTATAAGATGCCCAGGTGAGGAGTTTCTCCTTAATCTTCAACAAGCCATGCAAGGAGCATTTCCTCCCTGTTGACATTGCCTCTTTAAGTTTCTCAAATGAAGCTGAGATTGGAAGGCCAGGTTCTAATTTAGAATTTTCAGATTCACTATACTGGATTATTGCTGCATTGAGGGAGATGGACCTGACCCTGGCCCATGGTTCCACCACCCTTGATTTTTCCACTCCTGCCCTTTTGCTGTGCCACAAGGAACTTCTACATATATGTAGACACTACAACCTCTTGTCCAAGCGCTTTCTCACATGGCCAGTTATTAGTTGCCCTTGGCTGCCCTTTGAGCCTAAAACTGTGCACGATGGTTCTTTGGGAAGGAAATTCCAGGGTCCCAGGCACACAAGGTGTGGTTTGAATGGAGGGATGGTGAGGTCTGGGTAGGCACATCCCTTTGGCTCCATGGATTCCTTTGTAGCTGGTGGGGCATGCAGTCAAAAGGCGGCTAGAGCCAGTACCTCCTCTGAGTGCAGACCTCAAGACAGCGTTTCCCCCTGTCTGTATCTAAGGATGATACTGGTGTGGGCCAGACACCTTCTGTGTTAGAGTCACCAGGTGTGCTTGTTAAAAATGCACTTTCTTAGACTGCACCCCAGCAATATTGAATAGAGTATTGTAACACAAAAGTAGGTATTAAGAGCATTGCCAGTCTCAAGTAATGTCTGAGGGAGTTCCTGGGCTGATGAATGGGTATTACTGCTTAGCATCAACATGTCAGTGTGGGCTTAACAATTTTTTTTAAACATATTAATCTAATTTAATCCTTTTAGCAGTTCTATGAGGTTATTATTCCTATTTTCAGGGTGTATACTGTAATGGTATTGGGGAATTTGGGGCTTGAAATGGCTTTAGGATGTATCTTCCTCTAATGCCAGGGTATTATAAAATGGGTAAACAATTGTAAGACTTCTATGGGGGCAAATCTCTAAATTTTGAGGAAAATACTTTTTTTTCCCCCTACAAAATCAGTTCACATTAAGTAAATCAAATTTTATTGTATCAATTGAAATGGACTATTTAATGATGAAATATAGAGCAATTATGAAAGAATGTCTGTTAGTCATTTATGCACAAGTAACAATGTAACATGCAATTTGTATTTTATTTTTGCTGATAATTTGCACTTAAAATTTTTTAATTTTTTTTATTGTACTTCAGGTGAAGGCTTACAGAACAAATAGTTTCCCATGAAACAGTAGTGCACATATTGTTTTATGACATTGGTTAACAACCCCACAACATGTCAACCCTCTCCCTTCTCGACCTTTTTTTTTTTTTTTTTTTGGTGAGAAGGTACATAGCCAAAGATACACCATTCAGAAATTTCTACATGCACAGTTCAGTGACATTGACTGCGCTCTTCCAGTTGTGCTGCTATTCTCACTTTAGATGAAGGCTTACAGAACAAAAGTTTCTCATTTAACAGTTAGTACACATGTTGCCCTATGACAGTGGTTAACAACCTCACAACACATCATCACTATCCTTACTCAACCTTGGGTTCCCTATCACCCGCTTTCCTGTCCCCTTCTGCCTTCTGGCCGTTGTCCCTGGACTGCTGTGCCTCATTAGTCCCATTTGGTTTTATGGGGCTGTCCACTCCACGGCTGAACGGTGAACCTTGGAAATGACTTCACCACTGATCTAAAAGGGTGTCTGGGGGCCATATTCTCGGGGTTTCTCCAGTCTCCTTTAGGCCAGTAAATCTGGTCTTTTTTTTTGCGCGTTAGAATTTTGTTCTCCATCCTTCTCAAGCTCTGTCCACAACCCTCTGTTGTGATCCTGGTCAGAGCAGTCAGTGGTGGTAGCCGGGCACCATCTAGCTGTACTGGACCCAATCTGGTGGAGGCCTTGGTAGCTGTGGTCCATTAGTCCTTTGGACTAATCTTTTCCTTGTATCCTGTTCTCTTCATTCTCCCTTGCTCCTGAAGGAGTGGAGTATCTTAGATGGCTGCTCACAGGCTCTTAAGACCCCAGATGCTCCTCACCAAGGTAGAATGTAGAACATTGTCTTTATAAACTGTGTTATGCCAATTGAGCTAGATGTTCCCTGAGACCATGGTCCCCACAGCCCTCCGCCCAGCAATTCAGTTCCTCAGGGAGTTTGGATATAGAGCAATTATGAAAGAATGTGTGTTAGTCATTTATGCACAAGTAACAATGTAACGTGCAATTTGTATTTTAGTTTTGCTGATAATTTGCACTTAAAATTTTTTTTTAAAGAAATAATTTTAGGTTTTCAGAATAATATTGTTAACAGAAGTTGTAGATCAAGTAGGGAATTACATGGAAATATCTGTGTTTTTGGAAATATGTTTTAAAAGAGAAAATGAACAAATTTAAAAGTAACTAATAATAATAGTTCCATAAAACAAATAATGAAGCCATTTACTCCACTCACTTTTCAGAAATTGTGGTCTGAGGCCCCCAGAGTGTTATTTAGTAGCCAGGAGGTTACTGGTTACAACTAACCACACAGTACTGTAGTTGTTTGCCAGAGTTAATATTAACTACCACACATTTGTAATTTATAATGTGAAAGTATTTTAGTCACTGGGATTACCTAGATTATTTCATATTTTGAATCATTGTGAAATGCTGAATGGCTACTTGTTCGTGGGGTTATATGAACTTTCTGTATGGCTATTTTTGGAATCATTATTTCATACAACCGAAATAATCCTTCTAATGATATATTTACTGTTTTTCAAAAATTCCAAAGAAATAAGCCCAGGATTCAATTTTTACATAGATAAATCAACATAGTATGGTTAAGAAATAGGACCTGAACTGGAAGAGCTAATCTTCAAGTTGAGCTTGATCTGTATTTACTGATGCTTTTCTGCTCCTCCTTGTTATTCGGCACCACGGTCCTTGTGCTAATTAATGGGATAGCGAGGGGCGGGCGGCTCCGTTCTGTGTTGGTAACCCTTGTCAGCAGGGTCTGTGTAATCTTCTTGTTTAATTATAATGAATGTGCCCTGGGGGTGCGTCAACTTTCAACAGCTTCGTTTTTCACTAGACGTTCAGTGGTCAAGGACAGTTTGGTAACTGTCAGCCCCTAGTACATACTGCATACAAAGCCAATTGTTTGACCACTTGAGATACTGATTCACACAAATGAAAGTTATTAATAGAGGTACCTTGTGCTTCTTTAATACTAGATAAAAAAAATCTGCCCTTCCTTTAATTGTACACCCCCCCCCCCCTTTTGGAGTCTGGTAAGAAATTTGGTTTAAACAGGGACATTTCAAGAGTACTTAATGGATGAAAATATTAGAGTAATGTTTTCTTTGGAAGGAAGAGTCTAGGCAGGATATCAAAATAAATGGAACTGATTTACTTAAGAATTTGCAAGTTTTAGCTGTGAAATGACTAGATAAATGATTGTTGGCAAGTTAGGTACCTACTAGAAGATGCATATTTTGCTCATTTCCATTCTCACGTGACTATTATGCTGTCAAGTATAAAGGCGGGTTTAGGTAAAATAAATGTAAGCTAATGGTAATTTTGAAGTTTGGGGATCATTCCTAAACTTTCGATCGAAGGCATGCATTGTTTATTTGCGGGAAGTGGGAGAAGAGAGGGAGAAAGAAGTCAAAAAACACCTCCTTGGCTGTTAATACCTTGGAACCTGGTGGAAAGGAAATAATACCCAATTTATAAGAACTCCAATGTAAACAAACAGGAGAGCTATGATAGGAAATAGCACTAGGGCCAGTTTATAAGACTGGGTCCACGTTCATTTTTCAGATATTACTTCCTGTGCTTACTCCCAACCATTTTGGGCCAGACCAAAACCAGAATAAATCTTCCTCAAATGGCAAACGGAAACATTTTAATTGGGTGATATTTTTGGAAAATCAGAAACAGTTACTAAAGATGCTGGTACCTTGATAAATTTAATATGATATTTAAGATAAAAGTGTGAGTTTGTATGAACTTAGCAATTAATTATGCACTTTATAATTTGTTACATAATAATGACAGTTGAGTATAACATATTTGTGGCTATCCTATCCAGAGTATCTTGTCTTATCTTAATTTAAATTTACAATTAAACCCAAAATCCATTGCCCTAAATCAGCAGTTTTCAATACAGCAACAATTTTGCCCACCAGGAGCAATGTTTTGGAGAAATTTTTTGTTTACTACTGAGGGAGCTACTGGCATCTAATGAGTAGAAATGAGGGATGCTGCTAAATATCCTACAGTGCACAGGACAGTCTCTCACAAAAAAGAACTATCCGGCCCAAAAGACATGTCAACAGCGCTATGGTTGAGAAACCTGCCCTAGATGATGCTTTCTACTAATGAAAGACCATTTTATTTATTGTTACTGGCTTTTGAAAATTCTGGGATCTTCCTGAAGTAATAGTTATCTGTGGGTATGCAGGTGTTGGTTTGTGTGGGATTAAATGACAAATACTATATTTCTAATTTTAATTTTTTCTCTCCCTTTCAAATTACACATTATTGTACTCTGTTAATAAAAATCAACTTATTGTTGGGGGTGAAGTCTGAAGTACGTGGAAAATAGCAGTTACAAATTTTTGTGTATATAATATACAAAAGAATGTGTATAATCCATTGTAGATTTTGGAGCATAGCAAAAATATCTCTGGAAGGTTCCGGCAAGATGGTGCTCTAGGCAGAAGCACCATGCCGTCCCTCCACAGCAAAGATCTGAAAAACGAAGCCAAACAGAGAATGCAACAATCCTGAAACCCTAGAACATCAAATGAAGAGATCAAGAACTCAGCTGAGCGCCAAATGGAGTGAGAATACTGAAAGAGAACGGAGAGTGAGGAGAGATTCATGCAGATGTCCCCTACCAGCTAACGCAGTGCGGATCCACCATCTGGGACTCCTATTGGAGACCAGCAAACAGGGGTACGAGAAAGCAGCCTCACGGAGCAGAGCGTCCAGTGGGAGACAAAACACCGGTAATTTGCGGTGTGCGCTCTCCCACCCCCCACCCCTCTTCGCCCCGGCTCTGGCTCCTCTGCTTCCCACGGCCACAGTCTCTTGACTGGTAAGCGCCGGCTGCTTGGATTCCACACACCCAAGCAGGTGGCTCTCTGGGTGCCATTTGTTGGCTGCTAGTGTTGCTTTTTTTTTCCTGCTTCTTTTTATTTCTCACTTGCCTCTCACCGCCTCCCCCTCCTTTTGCTCGAGTGCCTGGCTCCGAGCGCCATCTTTGCTTCTTCCTGCGGGACTGTGGGGCTCCATTCAAGTGTGCAGCTGCTTCCCAGTCTGGGCTGCCGTGCTGGTGGGATCCTGGGGTTTTTGTTCATTTGTTCCTCTACTTCCTGCAGCCATGGTCTCTTGAGAGTATCCCACATACCCAAGATCCCACACACCCAAGCGGGCGGCTCTCTGGGTGCTATTTGTTGGTTGCTAGTGTTGCTTTTTTTTTTCTGCTTCTTTTCTCACTTGTGTCTCGCCACCTCCCCCTCCTTTCACTCAAGTGCCTGGCTCCGTGCGCCATCTTTGCTTCTTCCTGAGGGGCTCCAGAGCACCGGCAATTTGTGATATACGCTTTCCTACTCTCCACTGTTCTTCACCCACACTCGCCCTCCTCTGCTTCCCACAGACACAGTCTCTTGTCCACAAACATCAGCCCGCACTGGCTGGCTCTCTGAGTGCCGTTTGTTGGCTGCTGGTGTTGCTTTTTTTTTTTTTCCTGCTTCTTTCTATTTCTCGCTTGCCTCTCGCCGCCTCCCCCTCCTTTCGCTCGAGTGCCTGGCTCCATGCGCCATCTTTGCTTTTTCCTGAGGGGCTGTGGAGCTCCATTCGAGTGTGGAGCTGCTTCCCAGTCTGGGCTACCGTGCTGGTGGGATTCCGGGGCTTTTCTTCATTTTGAATTGCCTGTTTTCTTTTCCTTTTCTTGAATTGGGAGCCCTTTCTGGCCAGGCAGAGCTGCCTGCCGGGAAGACTCCCCTTCGGCTTCCACAGACGTGCAGAGGGATCCCTGAGGAAATTTCTTTTCTTGTTGTGGTTTTTTTTTTTTTTCCTGTTTTTTTTGGGGGGGGTCTTTCTTGTTCTTTTTTCTTTTTTTTTTTTTTTTGATTTGTTTTGCTTGCTTTTCCCTCTTTTTCCCTTTTGTCTTTCTTCATTGCTCAGTTTCCCGTCTCTCTATATCTTCCTTCTCTTTCTGATCCCTGAATACCAGGCATTGTATGCCTCTGCGCCTTCTGGCCAGGCTGTGCTGTGACACCTGAGAGCGACTTTCCCAGACCTCATAGCTGCATCGGTGGGATCCCTGGGAACTTTGCGGTTCTTTAACCTTTCTGATTTTCATTTGCTCATTCTTTTCTTTTCTTCCTCTTCCCCCTTCTGTTTTTCTCCATTTCATAGTCTCTCATCTCTCCATTCCAATGGCAAGCTCCCCTAGCATTCTTTTTTGTTTGTTTGTGTGTTTTTTGGCTCCTGTTCCTGTCTCCTCTCTCCCATATCCAGCTTAGCTCCACATATAACCATCTCCCTGCTGCATCCTGCCTGCCTGCACCGTGCGCTTGACATCACACCACCAAGCAGTGCAGGCACGGCCTACTGGAACCTGCCCAGCACTGATTACCAACCTGCTCTGGTGGCTGTAGTGAGTGCCACAAACAACGCGTCCGAGTGGCTCCTCTTCAGCTAGACCTGCCCTGCTGTACCATGTATGAGTGACTGAACCTGCCAGTTGGAGAAGGAGGCGAAAAGTATTGAGTGCACAGACGAGTAAACAACAAAGAGCATGCAGTCCGCCTGCTCGGACATACTCAAATTTTTTTTTTTTTTTTTTTTTTAAATGATGAAACAAACAAACAAATCTACAATCAATAAATGAGAGAAATATCTACTGAATGCCCCGAAAACAGCAAACAATATCAAAACATTTACAAAAACAGGACAGGATGGTTCCAGTAAGTGTCCAAATTAAAACACCAGATGTGGAAGAAAATGCACTAGAAGTACCTGATAGGGAATTCAAATCTCTAATACTCGGGATTTTCCAAGAACTGAGGCAAAAAGCTGACAAACATGAGAAAAAAATAGACAAATTCATGGAAAATACAGACAAAAAATTGGAAGAACTCAGGACCACTTGAGGAAGATGATGCGGGAACAAAATGCCAAAATAAATTCACAGCTAGAAATTATACAAAAACAACAATTAGAAATCCAAAAGATAAACAACCAGATTTCAGAAATGGATGATGTCATAGAAGGGCTGAGAAGCAAATTTGAAACCGTGGAAGACAGGATTAGTGATACTGAAGACAAACACTTGGATACAACTCTGTTTCAGGAAAACTCAGAAAAAAGAACAAAGAAAAATGAAGAGACCCTGAGAGTTACGTGGGACACAATTAAAAGCAAAAATTTTCGAGTGATTGGCATTCCAGAACAAGGAGAGAAAACAGAAAACACAGAGAGGATCATTGAGGCACTGCTGACAGAAAACTTCCCCAATATCATGAAAGATGAAAAGCTGGCCAACCAAGAAGCTCAACGAACCCCATATAGAAGACACCCCAAAAGAAAATCACCAAGGCATATCATGTTCACACTCGCCAAAACCAAAGACAGACAAAGAATCCTGAGCGCAGCTCATGAAAAACAAGAAGTCACATACAGAGGAGAAACAATAAGACTAAGCTCAGATTATTCGGTAGAAACCATGCAGGCAAGAAGACAGTGGGACGACATATATACAATCTTGAAAGAAAAAAATTGTCAGCCAAGAATAATATATCCTGCAAAACTCGTTCAAATTTGACAGTGAAATTAGGTCATTTCCAGATAAACAGAAACTAAGGGAATATGTAAAAGTCAAACCAAACTTGCAAGAATTATTAAAGGGAGTTCTTCGATCTGAGGAAAGACAGCATCAGTCCTCAGGCAGGACCTAGGACACAGGATCGTACGAGCCAGATACCAATCTAGGAAATGAAGTCTCGAGAACTATCCAAAACCAAAAGAAATACAACAGGGAATCAGAGCAGTCAATCGATGGATGAGAACAACATCAAACCAATGAAAGAGGGAATAAATGGCATAGGTATAGAACCTTCTAATGAAAAGGAAGGCAAGGCTATACCAAGTAAGGGTAGACTGCTTCAAACTTAGAAAGATAAGGGTAAAATTCGTGGTAACCACAAAGAAAGTTAACAAACCAACTCATAAAAATAAAGACGAAAAACATAAAGCCTTGGCAAAAACAAAACCTACAAAAAAAAAGAAATGAACAGAAAATCCACAAACAAAAGTAACTCAGCACAAGAGTAAGAAGAACCAAGAAAACTTAAGCACCACAAAAGAAAGCACTACAAAATGACAGCAACAAACTCACATCTATCAATAATTACACTGAATGTAAATGGACTCAATGCACCCATAAAGAGACGGAGAGTGACAGAATGGATAAGAAAACAGGATCCATCAATATGCTGTCTACAAGAGACACACCTTAGAAACAAAGATGTGAATTTATTAAAAGTCAAAGGTTGGAAAAAAATATATCAAGCTAACAACTACCAAAAAAGAGCAGGAGTGGCAATTCTAATCTCAGATAAAATAGACTTTAAAACAAAATCTACCATAAAAGACAAGGAAGGACACTATATAATGATTAAGGGGATGATACATCATGAAGACATAACCATAATAAACATCTACGCACCCAATGACAGGGCTCCAAAATACATAAAACAAACTCTAACAGCACTGAAAAGAGAAATTGACAGTTCCACAATAATAGCAGGAGACTTCAACACACCACTCTCAGTAAAGGAGAGAACAACTAAGAAGAAACTCAGCAAAGATACAGAAGACCTAAAGGGCACAGTCAGCCAACTTGACCTCATAGACATATATAGAACATTCCTTCCAACCACTGCAAAGTACACATTCTTTTCCAATGCACATGGAACATTCTCCAGAATAGACCACATCTTAGGCCACAGAGCAATCCTCAGCAAGATCCAAAACGCTGAGATAATTCAAAGTATCTTCTCTGACCACAATGCCATCAAGGTAGAAATTAACACTTGAAAGAGCAAGGAAAAAAAATCAACTACATGGAAACTGAATAATACCCTGCTTACACATCACTGGATAATAGAAGAAATCAAAGACGGAATCAAAAAATTTCTAGAATCAAGTGAGAATGAAAACACATCATACCAAAACCTTTGGGACACAGAAAAGGCATTCCTCAGAGGACAATTTATAGCAATAGACGCACATATCAAAAAAGAAGGAAGGGACAAAATCAAAACATTAACTTCAGAACTCAAACAAATAGAAAGAGAACAGCAAAAAAAGCCCACAACCACCAGAAGAAAGGAAATAGTAAAGATCAGAGCAGAAATAAATGAAATAGAAAACAGAAAAACAGTAGGAAGAATCAACAAAACCAAAAGTTGGTTCTTTGAAAGAATCAAGAAAAACGACAAACCACTGGCCAGACTGACAAAAGAAAAACAGGAGAGGACACAAATAACCCAAATAAGAAAGGAAATGGGGGACATTACAACAGACCCAACTGAAATAAAAAGGATTATAACAGAATATTATGAAAAACTATATTCCAACAAATTTGAAAACCTAGAGGAAATGGATAAATTTCTAGAAACATATGGCCTACCCAAACTACAACAAAGTGATATTGAAAATCTGAACAGACCCATAACAAGAGAAGAGATTGAAAAGGTAATAAAAAAACTCCCAACCAAAAAAAGCCCTGGCACAGATGGCTTCACTGGAGAATTCTACAAAACATTTACAGAAGAGCTCGTACCAGTTCTACTCAAGTTATTTCAGAGCATAGAAGAGGAAGCAACACTTCCAAATTCATTCTATGAAGCCAGCATAACGCTGATACCAAAACCAGGCAAAGACATCACAAAAAAAGAAAATTACAGACCAATATCTCTCATGAATATAGATGCAAAAATTCTGAACAAAATTCTAGCCAATAGAATTCAGTATCATATCAAAAAAATAATACACCACGACCAAGTAGGATTCATACCAGTTATGCAAGGATGGTTTAACATTAGAAAATCCATCAACGTAATCCACCACATAAATAAAAGGAAAGAAAAAAATCACATGATCATCTCAATTGATGCAGAAAAGGCATTTGACAAAGTCCAACACCCATTCCTGATAAAAGCTCTCAATAAAATAGGTATAGAAGGGAAATTTCTCAACATAATAAAGGGCATCTATGCAAAACCAACAGCCAACATCATTCTTAATGGAGAAAGGCTGAAAACATTCCCCTTGAAAACAGGAACAAGACAAGGATGCCCTTTATCACCACTCCTATTTAACATTGTGCTGGAAGTTCTAGCTAGAGCAGTAAGGCAAGAGAAAGAAATAAAGGGCATCCAAATTGGTAATGAAGAAGTTAAACTCTCCCTGTTTGCAGATGATATGATACTATACATAGAAAACCCTAAAGACTCCACGAGAAATTTACTGGAACTAATAGAAAGATTCAGCAGAGTAGCAGGATACAAGATAAACATTAAAAAATCCATTGGATTCCTATACACCAGTAAGTAGAATGATGAAAAGGAGATCAGGAAATCAATACCATTTTCAATAGCCCCTAAAAAGATAAAATACTTAGGAATAAATCTGACCAGGGATGTAAAAGACCTATACAAAGAAAACTATAAGACACTACTGCATGAAACCCAAAGGGATCTACATAAATGGAAAAACATACCATGCTCATGGATAGGCAGACTCAACATTGTGAAAATGTCAATTCTACCCAAAACAATTTACAAATACAACGAATCCCGATCCAAATACTAACAACATTCTTCAAAGAGATGGAAAAACTAATCATTAACTTTATATGGAAAGGGAAGAAGCCCCGAATAAGTAATTCACTACTGAAGAAGAAGAATAAAGTTGGAGAACACACACTACCTGAATTCAGAACCTACTATACAGCTCCAGTAGTGCAAACAGCCTGGTGCTGGTACAACGATAGATACGTTGACCAATAGAACAGAATTGAGACCCTAGATGTAAATCCATCCACCGACTGTCATCTGATCTTCGATAAGGGCCCAAAGTCCATCAAATGGGGAAAAGACAGTCTTTATCCATTTGCAAAAAAATGAAACAGGACCTATACCTCATATCGTATACAAAAACTACTTCAAAATGGATCAAACACCTTACTATAAAGCCTAAAAGTATAAAGTTCATAGAAGAAAAAATAGGACCAACACTTCAGGCCTTAATACATGGCATTAATGGGATACAAACCATAACCGTCAATGCCCAAAACCCAACAGATAAGCTAGATAACTGGGATCTTCTAAAAATCAAACACCTATGCTCTTCGAAAGACTTTACCAAAAGAGTAAAAAGAGAACCTACAGACTGGGAAAAAATTTTTGGACAGTACAAGTCAGACAAAGGTCTAATCTCCGTAATCTACAAGAAAATCCAACACCTCTACAACAAAAAGATGAATAATCCTATTTAAAAATGGGTAAAGTAAATGAACAGACACTTTACCAAAGAAGACATTCAAATGGCCAACAGACACATAAGGAAATGCTCGCAATCACTAGCCATTAGAGAAATGCAAATTAAAACCACAATGAGATACCATCTCACCCTGGCATTACTGGCACGAATGAAAAACACTGGAGTTAATAAATGTTGGAGCGGCTACGGGGAGATGGGAACTCTTATGCGCTGCTGGTGGGAATGCAAAATCATACAACCATTTTGGAAAATGACATGGCGCTTCCTCAGAAAGCTAGAAATAGACATACCATTTGATCCAGCAATCCCACTCCTAGGAATATATCCTAGAGAAGTAAGAGTCGTCACTCGAATGGACATATGCACGCCTATGTTCATGGTGGCATTGTTCACAATAGCAGAACGATGGAAACAACCTAGATGCCCATCAACAGATGAATGGATAAAGAAACTATGGTACATACACACAATGGAGTAGTATGCAACGAGAAAGAACAACAATGAATCTGTGAAGCATCTCATAACATGGATGAAACTGGAGGACGTTATGCTGAGTGAAATAAGTCAATCACAAAAGGACAAATACTGTATGAGACCTCTATTGTAAAAACCCATGAAAAAGTTCACTTGCAAAATGTAACAATCTTTGTTACCAGGGATGGGAGGGGTTGGGGGGGAAATACTAAATAGGCAATAGATAAGTGGTATCTTGGGTGAAGGGTGAGACAGTATACAATACAGCGGAAACTAGCACAACCTGTAGAAGGAAACGTCATGGAAGCCCCATAGACACATCCAAACTCCCTGAGGGACTGAATTGCTGGGCGGAGGGCTCTGGGGACTGTGGTCTCGGGGAACATCTAGCTCAATTGGCATGACACAGCTTATAAAGACAATGCTCTACATTCTACCTTGGTGAGTAGTGTTTGGGGTCTTAAAAGCCTGTGAGCGGCCATCTAAGATACTCCACTGGTCTCATCCCTTCGGGAGCAAGGGAGAATGAAGAGAACAGGATACAATAAAAGATTAGTCCAAAGGACTAATTGTCCACCGCTACCAAGGCCTCCACTGGACTGAGTCCAGTACAGCTCGATGGTGCCCGCCTACCACCACTGACTGCTTTGACCAGGATCACAACAGAGGGTTCTGGATAGAGCTGCAGAAGGATGTAGAGCAAAATTGTAACTCACAAAAAAAAAAAAGACCAGTTTTACTGGCCTAAGGGAGACTAGAGAAACCTCAAGAGTATGGCCCCCAGACACCCTTTTAGCTCAGGGGTGAAGTTACCTCCGAGGTTCACTGTTCAGCCTGGGAGTGGACATCCCCTTAAAACCAAATGAGACGAGGTGCAGGGGTCCAGTGACAAGGGCCATCAGGCAGAAGGGGACAAGGAAGCTGGTGATAGGAAACCCAAGGTTGAGTAAGGATATTGATGTGAGATTGTTAACCATTGTCGTAGGGCAACATTTTTAGTAACTGTTAAATGAGAAACTATTTCATTCCGTAAGCCTTCATCTTAAGTGAGAATAACAGTAGAATTGGAAGAGCATACTCAATGTCACCGAACTGTGCATGTAGAAATTTTTGAAACGGTGTATCTTTGGCTATGTGTATTTTCACCAAAAAAAAAAAAAAAAAAGGTTGAGAATTTAGAGGGTTAATATGTTGTGGGGTTGTTAACCAATGTCATAAAACAAAATGTGTACTACTGCTTCATGAGAAACTATTTGTTCTGTAAGCGTTCACCTGCAGTACAATAAACTATTAAAAAAAAAAAAACAAAACTCTGGACCCACCACTGTACCTAAGAAAAACATTTTTCCTGACTTCGAAGTTTAGAACGAGCATAGCTTCAGCCCACTTTCAGCTGTGAATATTGGCTAAAATAGAGACTTTTCTTTGCTCTTTGAACAGGTCCATTATCAGATGTTATTGGCAAAGCATGTTATATCAAAAGAGCTCAGCAGAAAATTCGTAAGAACTTATGATACGAGCAGTGTAAAATGTCTCTCCTATAAATATTCACAAAAAAAGAAATAGCTTTCTAAAGAAGTGAAAAATAACTTTAAAAAAATATGAAGAATGTTTATGTCTTATTGATTGGAAGAGACAAAATAGGACGGATACTGTGGGCCAGCAGTGCTATAGAGAACTTGGTAGATGGTAAGGTGCTTTGTCCACAGAAACACGAAGGCTCATTCAGCTTAGTAATTGCAGTATATTTTAGAAGGAAAACTGTGTCTAAAAATAGATGCTGAATGAAACTTCTTTAGAGTAAAGAGCTGTATGGGTTTTAAAGCGCCACTTTGTTTTATTGGTAAGAAAATATGAAACCTCCCAATTTGGAAGCAAGTCTCAGTAGGTGTTAGAAAATATCATTTTGTGCACTGTTACTAGATAAGTGTTCTAAAACAGATGTGTTTTCTAACCGCATTGATTAAGTAAGTAGCTTAAACAATAAGCATTTCTCATATTTAATAGAATGTGCTCCTTTGTGAATGATAATAGAAATCATATATAATTGTTTGGCATGGTCAGTTTTTTTTTTTTAATCCTGTGAAATTTGGCAGATGTTCAATATTTGAAAAAAAATGTGATGTTGAAGGAAATTGTATTCAAGTTCTAGGTGACCATTGCTACTTACATTTACATTTAAATTCTGTAAAACAATTCACAAAATATGCTCAATCCAGACTAGGAACATTTTTTTATTTCTATGATGTATATAAGTGTATGTACTTACAGAATTCATTTCTGTGGCATCAGTGCAGATCTGAAATTTGAGCTTATAAAAAGAGTATGGAAACTGAGGTCTTATGGTACGATGCCATGAAACTACGATTGCTAGTTTAGATGAATTAGAAAGAATTAATATAAAGTCTGTTTTCCTCAGGAGGGAGAAAAAGAAAAACTTGACCTATTGCAGGAAGAACTGTGTTACGGTTAACAAAAATGTCTTGGAGCTCATTTTAGATATAGTAAATGGAAACTACTCTGTTAGCCAGGCCTTACTCTAAAGTTATAATTGAGGTAAAACTTTAATGCTTTCTTTACTTCCATAAACACAGCATGGCTTTTTTTACGGTGAAATCGCAACTATATTCTCTTTAATGTGAGAGTTTTTCCCATTTGCAATGAAAAGCCCACAGGGCTCAAAATAAATGAAACCTACCATGTTTCCAGATGAAACACACACACCACACCCAAAGCTTTCCTCCCATACCTTTCTTCCTTTTCTCCAGAGACTTTTACCTTCTCCTATACAGTACATGCCTGCCAACCCAACTTTTAGTATGGTAAAATGTTTTAAATGTATCTATTCTTTCCAACTCTTATGTCAGAGACCCTTGAACTTGGTTCAGATCTAGAAGCAGTGATGGCAAGCCTTCAACACTCCATTTTTTAAAAATGTGTTTATATGCGTTTGTATAATACATTTTCAGGTTCCCTGGCTTTGAAGCATTTACCCACCTCTCACACCAAATGTATTTTTATATATGCCAGTTTGTACTCATAAATGGCAACGTATATATTACACGTTCTAATGTGAGGACTTTAATTTTGTGCAGTATCTCACAGGTTACAAGCTTTTACATATGATATAGTTTGCTCAGTGGGGCAATATAGTGAACCATAAGGGGATTTCTATTTTATAGTGAGAACTGAGGCTAAGAGGGATTAAGTGACCCGCCCAGAATTGCAGGATAGCTGGAATTCTGTGACCCTTAGTCAAAGACACTTTCCATTAGACCACATTAAAGCTGTATTTTAAAATGCAGCAAGATGTTATTCCAAAAACCAAACCCATTGCTGTCGAGTTGATTCTGACTCAAAGTGACAGTATAGGATGGGTAGAACTGCCCCCTAGAGTTTCCAAGGATGTAATCTTTATAGGTGTGCTTTAGGGTTGTATCCTTTCACCATACTTATTCAATCTGTATGCTGAGCAAATAATCCGAGAAGCTGGACTATATGAAGAAGAACTGGGCATTAGGAGTGGAGGAGGACTCATTAACAACCTGCATTACATAGATGACACAACCTTGCATACTGAAAGTGAAGAGGACTTGAAGCACTTACTGATGAAGATCAAAGACTACAGCCTTCAGTATGGATTACACCTCCACACAAAGAAGACAGAAATCCTCACTACTGGACCAGTAAACAACATCATGATAAATGGAGAAAAAATTGAGCTTGTCAAGGATTTCATTTTACTTGGTTCCATAATCAACATCCATGGAAGCAGCAGTCAGGAAATCAACACATTGCATTGGGCAAACCTGCTGCAAAAGACCTCTTTAAAGTGTTAAAAAGCAGAAATGCCACTTTAAGGACTAAGGTCCGGTTGACCCAAGCCATGGTGTTTTCAGTTACCTCATATGCATGCAAAAGCTGAACAATGACTAAGGAAGGCTGAAGAAGAATTGATGCCTTTGAATTATGGCATTGGCGAGGAGTATTGAGTATACCGTAGACTGTCAAAAGAACAAACAAATCTGTCTTGGAAGAAGTACAGCCAGAATGGTCCTTAGAAGCAAGGATGGTAAAACTTCATCTCACATATTTTGGACATGTTATCAGGGGGACCATTCCCTGGAGAAGGACATCATGCTTGGTAAAGTAGATGGTCAGTGAAAAAGGAAGACCCTCAACAAGATGGATAGACACAGTGGCTTCAACAATGGGCTCAAGCATAATGGTTGTGAGGATGGTGCAGGACTGGGCAGTGTTTCGTTCTGTTGTACATAGGTCACTATGAGTTGAAACTGACTCATTGCACTTGATAACAGTCTTTGTAGGAGCAGAATGTCACATCTTTATCCTGTGGAACAGCTGGTGAGTTCAAATCGCCAGTCTTTCAGTTAGCAGTTGAGTACTTAAACACTGTGCCACCAGGGCTCTTTAAGGTGCTACTACTTATTAATAAGTACTGTTGAATTCCGTATTGCTGAATCCATCTGTAACTTAGCTCGTAATGCCAACACTCATAGCCGATTGAATGATGATTCTAGTAGCTAATACATTGGAGGCTATATTCACACATTATATATTCTTTGTGTAATGAAGTGACTTCTCATCTTGTTTTCAGAAAACTCCTTTCTCTGATAATGAGATGATTGATTTTGACAAATGAAGATATTTTATGCATTTCAGTTTAAAATGTTATATGCTAAATCACTCAGCTTTTTCTCACTTTTTAGGATTCTTCTGTCTCCTCCTTCCCAAATTAGTGCTAGGGAAAGCTTAAGAAGCCTCATGATATTGGGAGAGGACTGTCAGATCCTGGTATTCTTCTCTGTAACTCACTGCATCTGCGGCTGTGAGGGCAGCTTGCCTGTTACTTGGTCTGTGATCCAAGCCATTCCAGAGCACAAGCAACAATTTGTGTTATGTTTGTAAATACAACATGAATGTGGATAATCCAGCTTACTTCATTCATTACATAAATACCAATTTTTACCTACTATGTGTCAGGTGCAATTATAGATGATTGGGACATTGTCTGGAACATGACAATGTACTTGCCCCAAAAATACTGATATTCTGGGGAAGACAGGCAATAAATACATAAACAAAGACTATCAAGGCAGACACCGATACATGTTCTGAAAAAAATGAAATGAGTTGAAAAGGTTGGGGTTACTTTGCTTAGTATGGTCATGGAACTGAGACTTAAATAACGAGAATAAGATAGAAGAACAGGTGTGGAGGCTAGGAAAGGAAATTAGCATGGTGTGTTTGAGATACAGAAAGAAAACCAGCGTTCATGGAGCATTTTGGCCAACGGGGGAAATGATGGGAAATAAGGTCAAAGAAGCAGGCAGAGGCCAAACCAGGTAGGCCTCAGTAGTGAGTGTGGTTTTGTTTGTAGTTGCTGTAGAAAATCATTAGTAGGTTTAAAGCAGGGAGGTAATATGATTTACACCTCGTGGACATCACTTTGATTATTGAGTGGAGAATGGTCTGTGACAAGACAAAAGTTAAACCAGTAGACTAAGGAGGAGGCTGTTTAGGTAAGTTTAGTCAAGAGAGATACTGGTGGTTTGGTCTAGGGTTTTTCCAGTTGGAATAGTGAGAAGTGGTTAGATTTGGGATATATTTTGAATATAGTACTCCCAGACCTTGATAATAATGGATTGGATATAGGGCCTCAGAAAAAGAGCAGAGTTAAGGAAGACCTAATGGATTTGTGAACAGAAAACATCTCTTGTAAGGAGTAAAAATGACAATGATTTGGTTATTGTTCTTTGTGGAAATATGAAGTACCTTGATAGATTCAGCATTTTGTCCAAGAATTAGTTGCCAGCCGACTCTAACTGGTTAAGTTCTCAGAGGTTGCTGCTTCTGTAGATTTGAATACCAAGTCAGGAGGAGAGAAGATGAATGGGACAAATTTTAAAGTCAGTTCTCACATTTGAAAGTGGTTTTTCAGAAACACGATCTTCCTTAGGGGTCACTTTTTGAATATCTTTTGTAGAACTTTGATCAGAGTCTCAGTTCACTGCAATGATTTTTAAATATTTCTGTTTACCATTGTCGTTAGTTACCGTCAGGTCGATTCAGACTCATGACGACCCCATGTGTGCAGAGTAGAACTGTGCTTCATAGGGTTTTCAAGGCTGTAACCTTTCGGAAGCAAATTGCCAGACCTGTCTTCTGAGGGTGGGTTTGAACTGCCAACCTTTGCATTAATAGTCCAGCGCTTAACTGTTTAAGCCACCCAGGTACACTCATATACTTCTGTTTCCCGTACGATAATTTATAAGGAGAAATTAAAGAATACTTCTCTGCTCAAATGTGTGCTTTAATTTGAAATACTTGATACAGTTTTAGTAATCTAATTCTAAGATAGCAAATATAATTGTTAAGTATTTGATTCATATTATAGCTAGCATAGATTTATGATTGCATTTTTATGTGTCACAAGTACACTTGGCAGTACGTTAGGGCCCTTATAGTATCAATGTGTACAGTACATCTTAGCTCTTTTTATAGTACATGGAATGTAACTTTACCGTATTATATGGTGGTTGGTTATTTGAATCTCTTAATTTATAACATCTTAATCATATTTAAGATTTATTTGATTCTGAAATTCAGGAATTCAGCCCCACGTTACAATATTAGGATCAGTCGTAATATTACAGAGAAGTAGGACCTTCACAATGCAATTTTAAAACTATGCTTTCTAAAAATAGCTTTCTGTCCTCGCTAACTCTGTCTACTTAAATCGTGGCTTCTCTCCATTTCTTACTCAAAGTTTTTATATCTTATGCTCTCAATTGTTACTAATGTTTTAAATTTTCCTGAAAAAAAATTTCTTTTAATGTTCATATAATTTTAGATAGCATTAAAAGTTTTCCCCATAATGTTTACATTATGAAGACTGGTAATTATGAAGATTATTCTGAATCTCATTTTTCTAAAATGTAGTGAGGTATGCTACAGCTTTAAAAAAGAAAACAAATGTATATTTTAGATGAAAGGCACATTCTTCTCAACTAAATATTTAAAGTCATCCATAGTCCAGGTTATTGCTACTTTCTGGAAGGCCCCTTAAAAAAGGACTAGCACTGCTTTAGGATTAGAAAATCAGTTAGCTTTGTTTTATAAACCATGATGAAAAATATTTGTTTCGTAATCTAGAAGAAAGGGCTTCGTAATTACTTTTTCTAAGTAGAAATACTGATTGATTCATAAATTAATTTCTTAGAGTCTGAATTGTCAAACCAGTTGTCTGAAGTAATCTTACAAAAAACGTGGAGGAGATAAAACCAAAATATTTCCATTTCTCATTCTGTTTTCTTATCACCAAATCCTGCATGCTTTTTCCTTAGTATGTGATTCTGAGGGGGAAACTCCGCTTGCTTTTTTATTCGTCTTTCCTTTTGAACTGGATGATAAATGCCGTGCCATCATGTCAAGCCTATTCTGAAGATGTCGTGGGTAACAATAAACCCTCTGTGATGAAAATAGCACAGGGATCCTATTTACCAAGTTAATAATCTTGAAGTTACTTGCTACCTATATTCCAGTGTACCTTGCACGTCAGCAATTTTTAGCTTATTGATTGGGAAAACATGAGTCAAAATAAGTTATCTTAAATAGACTAAGTGTTTTCATATTCAGTTTCATGCTTGAATCCCTAGATCAATCAGATAATGAAATTGTTGGATGAGATGCCTACTTTTTTTGCACATACACACATACATTGTCAAGTATGTTATATGTTTTTATTGGGGTGTTAATAATTATTTTTTATCTGTGTATTTAAGGAGCCCTGCTGGCACAATGGTTATGCTCTTGGCTGCTAACCAAAAGGTTGGTGGATCGAACCCACCAGCAGCTCTGCAGAAGAAAAGACCTGACAATCTACTCCTGTAATAAAGGGCAGTTCTGCTTTGTCACATGGGGTCATTATGAGTTGGAATGGACTTGATGGCACCCAACAACAACAACAGTCTATTACTTTTTAATTGATGATTCCAACTACGTCAAAGATTATCTGGTAGAAGTAAAACTTTCTATCATGGCAGAGCCACTAGAGTAAAGGAAAGCACACTATTATTCAAATGAATTGACTTAATGAATATCATCTCTTCAGTGCAGAAACAACAGGAAGGCAGGGCCAGAAGGATTTACCCCAGGAGGTTATATATAAGATGATTGGAGACATTCCTAAAGACAATGAGGCACTAGCATTTGTTTAAAAGAGAAGCTATTTCACAGTGAGAGCCCATGCTGGAATTAACCAGTGTCATTTTGAAGGAAAGTTTTGCTAATTGGCATCTCCTAATTGTATATAATGCCAACACCTTCTATTAATTATTTTCCATAAGCATAGGTCGGTAAAGCAAAAATCCTTGCAAACATATAAAGGTTTAACAGGAACTGTTGCAATTTAATTAGTCTCCAGAAGCCCTATGTGAACTGTAACAGTTGGTTAGTATTATCTGTAGAATGTTTTGTTGTTTGACGTTAGAAGCATTGTGTTCATGTATTGTGGTGATGGCCTGCTGAGTAATTGCAAGGTTCATTATACTACCAGGACTATCAAGGGGTATTATGGATATTCATGTGCAGTGAACCCTTGAACTTGAACTGGTCATTCCTGTCTCCCATGGCTGGAATCATATTTAGTCTAAATGGCAGGAGAAACCAGAAAAGAGGCAAAATTACATAAGTTTAAAATGGTAAACGGGCTATTAAGAAATTACCTGCAGTTGTTCCCCTCTATTATAAAATTGGTATCTCTTTGTTCTCAAGGAAGATTATCATAATTCTGAGCTTTAAAATTTTTAGCAGATGAATTGTTTGGTGGTAAATGTGTGCTTTCAAAATTACATGTTCGTATGTAAAAGGATACTAGAAATATACTATGTCTACTATAAAAATTCTGTTTATAGACTAAATAGTAATAAAATAAAAAATACTAATATGAAGTTTAAAATGTGATCAAGCATTGCAGATAGATTTGAAAACTTACAAATAAGGAAAAAATTAAGTAAAGTTCAAGAAATACAGATGTACATGTTCATCAACATGTAATTAAGTGTCAAAGCTAAAGTATGTATTACAATAATTAGAATGATCTCTGTAGGATTAGGTCTTTCACTAGACTTTTAAGTTCTTGAGAATAGAGACATTTTCTTAATTAATCTAGGTATCCTTATCCCCACACAGTGCTCAATACATAGTGAATGTTCAATGAAATTCTGTTGAACTGAACTGAAGAGAACTGAGAAACAGGATGGCATATTAGGATAGCAGTTAGAACTAGAATGTTATGAATGGGAGCATGGGGTACATGGAGGTTGGTGGCAAGAGATGGAATTAAAGAATTAGGACAGATCTTTCTGTTCTCAGGAGCTTGGATCATACACAAAGGATGTTATGGAGCCATTGCAGAATTTTAGGCAGCTAATCTCCCAGGTAGAAAGATGGACATAGGAGTAGAAGTAAGAAACCAACTCCGTGATCATGTAAGCTGGGATATGGTATCCTAAAAGCCTGTGATGAAAAACAAGCTTCTAGTTCGTGGAAATGACGGGGATGATCTATGAGGCAGAATTTTTCGGAGACTCTAGAGACTTTCTAAATAAGTTAGTTGTGGAGGTAAATCGAGGCAGTAAAGGACCAGCCGTGGTGAAACCTTGTCAGGACAAGAGTACAGAAGATGAAACTTAGAGCAGCTCCCTGAGCCAGAGAAAAGATATCTACAATGTTTTGTTTATTTTTTAAAGGATCTCTGAAATAGACAAGGAGGGTTGTGTTGAAGGCATGGACACAGGGTTGGCACTCACTATTGACAGGACTCAAGTTTGCTTATACTTACGAAGATGAATGACAAGCACCTCATCTTTAAGGAAATATAAAGTGTAGGGAAGACGACATGCATAAATAAGTGTATCACAAGGTAAAATAATAAGGTAACATGCAAAAGTGATACTGATAAAGTACTATGGAAGTTGAGAAGAGGAAACAGTTACTTCTGATGAGAGGACCAGTTGGGTCTTCCTGGATACAGATACACACACACACACACGCACATAAATGTTAGGTTTCTCAGCTGCAAGCAGCAGAAACCAACCAGTATTAATTTATACAGAAAACAAAATTAAAGGCATCTTGCTAGTTCACAGAATCTCCAGGAGGATCTGAGAACCAGGTTTCGAGGAGACACAGCCAAGAACAATACTTAAAATTCCACCCCCAGAGTTTATCATGTGAGGACACCGTTGCCACCACAAGTTACCGTAGATTTCTCAACTTGTGCTGCTCACATCATCAATGCTAGACTTGGATGCTGCTGCTGCCTCTGGAACATGAATGTAGCTGCCACCACTCCCATCATGGTCAGGAAGAATGTTCTGTCCTGTTAGCTTTGTGTAAAGTCTGCAGCAGGCACGTTTGATTTGGAACATTTCAGCCATAAACCTGTGTCCTATCTGCAGGAGAAGCTAACAAAAGAACGTTTCTGACTTTTTCAGCTTCTGTGGAGGTAGAACTTTGCCTCAAACAAATGGATAATGCCCAACGTATAGGAAGGGGGCAGGGCTTAAAGCTAGGTGGCTGCAAAGAATGGCAACTTTCACATAGCTGAGAGAGGTAGAATTTGAACTGCTGTAGGAGAAATAGTAATATTTGACAGGAAATGGCAGTTGGAACATGGGGTGGCAGCTCAGAAGAAATTTAGCCTAGTAGTGAAATCTAAGTTAGCTGAAGCTATAACATTACAAGGGAATATGTTTCAGAGAAAAGATCATTGGGAAAGAATTGTGATTAGCTGTATTTATGGGAACTGGAGAGGAAGAAACTTGGTATCAACCTATGTATAAACCAAAGAAGGAGCCTACTACACTGTACTAGTTCAGTTTACCTTTAAATAAATGAGGCTCATTTGACGTTATAGTGCACAGTGTTGCTTAGGGTTGAAAAGGATGAAGACTAAGAAAAATTTCTTTGAAGATGGAACTTTCCAGAAAAATGGATTTGCTGGTTTTTGAAAGAAGAATTTCATTAGAATAGTGTGGGGCTAGAATCCACAGAGCAAGTAAGGACTAACAAGGACAAAGTATTTGGGTAGTTACTAATTGGTGGCATTAATGGCCAGGTACTTTAGAAGAGAGAAAGATAGGACTTGACCAAAGGAATATTTTCCAAAAAAGATTTACTGAGCACCTACTACATAGACAGGCACCATTCCAAGTGCTTGGGTATACATAAGTGAAGAAAATGAACAATGGTCAATGAATGTCCTTGGGCTCCTCATTCTAGTGGGAGTTAAGGGAGACAATTAGCAATAAACACAGTAAATAAGAAAATTATTTAGTGGTTAGAAAGTGCTAAGTGCTATGAAAAAAAAAAAAGCCGAGTAAGGAGAAATGAGGGTTTGGGGATGGAGGTGGTTGTAGTGGTCAATAAATATTTGAATAAATATTTGTCAAATGAAACACCAGTGCCGGTGATTATTTAGGAGCCGTAGGGTAGGCTTCATTAAGGTGTGATTTGAGCCAAGACTTGAATGAGAAGATGGAGGAAGCTAAGTAGGTATGTAAGGAAAGAGTGTTTTAGGCAGAACCAGCAGATAGAAAGCTCTGAGCTGGAGGATTTGTGGTATGTTTGAGGAACAGGATGAGGAAGAGGGAGAGTACTAGGAGAAGTGCCCAGTGAGGTTAATTGGAAGCCAGCTGTCATTGGGCCTTGTAAGTCACCATAAGGACTTCATAAACATCTACTCTAGGATTGGCAGCCCTTTGATATTTTCTGGAGCCCAACATGAGGTTAAACTAAGAGCTCTTAGACAATTCAGAAAGACTTCAAGCTTACTTTCCATAGGTTATTTCTATTTGTAACAACTTTCTGGAGATAGTGTAAAAACCAACGCAAAGAAATAATGTTACGACCAACACAAAGTGAGACAAGATCCACTACTGAAGAGGCAGAGGTAAACTATGATGAATAATTTCTGGTTCTTTAGGCTAAATTCACTGAGTGAATTAGACATTTTGTTGTTCTGTTGTCAATTTATGATTATACACCTAGTTAAGTTAAAAAAAGTTTGAAAATCCTTTTTGAAACAGGTCTTTTTAAAAGAGCTGCTAATCCTTTTAAATTTCCTTCCTTTTTTTCTTTACACATCCTTTGGTGGAGGTGCTAATGGGATGCACTGAAGACTTAGAAGTGCTTCCACTGTAAGCTTTTGGGAGACCTCAGAGTGAAATTATGGTGGCAATTTAAATCAGATTGGTGACCTTAACGGGCCTTAAATCATCTGGGTAAATATAAGTTTTACTCATTTTGGTTAAGGTTGAATTTGATGTTTCATTTGGCATGATCCTTAAGGTAACTCACTGCTTGACTAAATGTTTGACTTTTCAGGTTGGTGTTTGGCAGTAGCGGACATAATCACACAGAGCATTGACTATCTCTTAATAACAAATAGTATTTGCAATCGAGTTGAGTCTGGCTCATGACAACCCCACGTGTGCAGAGTAGAACTGCTTGATAGGGTTTTCAAACCTTTTGAAAGCAGATTACCAGGCCTGCCTCCCAAGGAGCCTTGAAGTGGGTTCAAACCACCAACCTTTCTTTCAGCTAGTAGTCAAGTGCCTAACCGTTTGCATGACCGATGGCCTCCTAGGCAAGAGTAGTGTTATGATTTTATATCTTCCTGTTGGAATAGTAGAGTTCTGTTTTTGATTGAAAATAAGTCACTGGCTTTATTTGATATCGTGATCACTAAAGCTCGTCCTCTCTGCCTCCATAACGTAAGCATTTTTTTTCTGTCATTTCATGCCATTAAGTATCTTATGCTTGTGCTCTCTAATGCTTTAGGCAGGGCTCAGAAAGAAGTATCTCCATCTCACTGTTTGGGTTTCACACTTTCAGACTAAAGGCTGGTTTTGCTGTACCATAACATGCTCTGAGTCAGTAAGGTCTTTATGTGGAGTTTCCTTTTACTTTGTTCTACAAACTAGTTGTTTAAATAACCAAGCCAACCCTCAACCTTAGGAAAATTATCCATTTACTGCGTCTGTTAGAAAGTTTTTAATGAAACTATCAAGAACTGCCTACTTCTCCTAAAGAAAAAAAAAATTCAAGACACTAAGCAGCTGTGCTTTTGTATTTGGGGACAGGTGAAGGAAGATAAGGGAATTTATATGTATTTATATGCCTTTTAAAGTGGTACAGTATGTTTTCAGGCATCCTTTTGGTCATTAGGAAAATATTTCCGTATACACAGTTGACTTCAGCTGGGAGAGATGAAAAGTTTTAGCATGTCATAAATCAGAACCAAGAATCGTGACATTATTGCTTCTTTCCTTTTATTTGAAAATAATTTTACACGCATATAGATGTTAAATGTTACTGTAACTAAAAAAATTAGCTTTCTGTAACCTTTGCATTTCTTCTAGCATCAATTTTTGAAGACTACCAAGAGCCAAGTCTAATAAGAAATATGTAAATCATATGCTGACGTTTAACAGCACTGTTGTTGATGCTTTTTATGGAAAAGCTGATATATGTTAACTGAAAGCAAAACTGTTTTCTGTTACTAGTGTCTTCTGTTCTACTTGAAGAAACTTTTTCTCTTGTAATTCCTGTATGCATAATTAGGTATTATATTCTCCAAATATTAGAAAACATAATTCTAGGAGCTGTCTTCGTATGGTGTGTGAAGAAACAACTTCCCTTGTTAAAAAAAAAAAACATAGACTCTTCAAGGTTTTAAATAAGAGCTATGTTTTAGCTCCTTTTATATATATCCTATGGTGGTGATTTTGAGGATTACATACAACCGGCAACCTTTTCTTCTGTTGTACATAAAGTCTCCATGAATTGGAGTTGACTTGATGGTATCTGTCTGTCTGTCTATGTCTGTCTTTATCTGTCTGTCTGCCTATCTATCTATGTCTTGCTTTCTCTATCTATCTTATCTATTTTATCTGTGTCTGGCTGTCTGTCTCTACCTACCTGTCTATCTTATTCTATCTGTGTCTGGCTGTCTGTCTCTACCTACCTGTCTATCTTATTCTATCTGTGTCTGGCTGTCTGTCTCTACCTACCTGTCTATCTTATTCTATCTGTGTCTGGCTGTCTGTCTCTACCTACCTGTCTATCTTATTCTATCTGTGTCTGGCTGTCTGTCTCTACCTACCTATCTATCTTATTCTATCTGTGTCTGGCTGTCTGTCTCTACCTACCTGTCTATCTTATTCTATCTGTGTCTGGCTGTCTGTCTCTACCTATCTATTCTATCTATCTATGTCTGGCTGTTTCTATCAATCATCTATCTATCTGTATCTATCTATGTATCTATGTCTGGCTGTCTGTCTCTATCTATCTATCTATTCTATATATTTATGTCTGGCTGTCTGTATCTATCATCTGTCTGTCTATCTGTCTGTCTATGTCTGGCTGTCTGTCTATCTATCTGTCTGTCTGTCTATCTCTCTATCATCTATCTGTCTATCTCCTAATGTGTACCTTCCTTATTTCCAAAGTATATTCAAAGGGAGTTACACGGGAACATAAAATATAAAATATAACTTTGTCAATATTATGTTTAAAATTTCATTTTCAATTTACTTTACAATTAATGACTAGTTTTATAATTGCTGATTGGTTTACATCAGTTCAAGCTGAATTTACGTGCATTTCATGCTGAATTGAATTTAGGGTGAAATAAGAGAGACAGTAATCCAGACTAAGAAAACGAGGAAGAAGACCCTGGCAATCTGCTTCTGAAAATCAGCCAGAGAAACCCCTGGGATCACGGTGGTTCTATCCTTTTGTGCAAGGGTTCACCATGAGTCAGGGGCCAAACCAGAGAAATTGGTTTGATATGAAACTCTTTGTTCGTCTGCTCTTTATAAATGACTAGCATGGAATGCAAACAGGTGCTAGACTGTTAATTTTCTGCTCAGGGATGCTTTGAGACTAATTAGTTAGAGAAGGTAATGCCCTTTGAATTTGTCTAAGATAGAGCTTTTAAGTCAAGTTAGCTCAGGTTGTTCATGTCTTGCAGAGTGTGTAACTTTAACTCTGAGGAGTCCAGTGGTCAAAGTGTTAACAATTACAATACCAGTGCGTGTGTCTGTTGTTATTTAAACAAATAAGCAACAAGAATAAAAATCTTCTCCCAGTTTCCTATAAGGCTTAACTTGTAAAATGTGGTTAATAATGCCTGTGTTGCAGGGCTACTGGGGAAGTTACAGAGAATGTATGCCAAACACTTTTAAATTAATAATGTTGTTAGCTGCTGTTGAGTCGGCCTCTGACTCACGGTGACCCCTTGCACGAAGGGATAGGACCCCTGTGACCCATAGGGTTTTCACTGGTTGATTTTTAGAAGTAGATTGCCAGGTCTTTCTTCCTAGTTCTTCTTAGGCTGGAAGCTCTGCAGAAACCTGTTCAGCATCACAGCAACACGCAAGCCTCCACTTACAGACTGGTGGTAGCTATGCATGAGGTGCATTGGCTGGGAATCTAACCTGGGTCTTCTGCATGGAAGGTGAGAATTCTACCACTGAACCACCACTAACCTCCTAAGTTAATGACAATATATGTATTTTGATTATTATTGTCATGGTTTTTATAAACAAATAATACCCACGCCCTAGAGGAGAGTTCCATCTCTCAGTGATCTGAAGCTCCTGAGCCTTGAGTGCACTACTGTGGCTTCCAGAGTATCTCATGTCACCCTCCACTGAATCTGCAGGTTTGGAATTTAGAGTATCTGACCCTCTTTTGCTCCAGACTTCAGAATTTCTAACAGCCATATTCTCTGGAGAACTTAACACCAGTCCCCAGAGCCTCTGAGTTCTCCTCTACTGAATGGACTGTTTCTGTCCCAAATATTCTGGCAGAGCAAAAACATATAGGTCCCTAGCTAGTGAATTACTAGTGTCTTGATTTTGTCCACCCTTAACCAGTTCTCAGGCCTCCTTATATTAGCCGTATTTAGTATTCTCATCTGTAAAATGGGAATGATATTACCTACACACAGGGAGGCAGTAAGGATTAAGTGAGATAATATATGCTAGATACATAGCGTAGTACTTCACACATAGAAAGAGTTCACCAAGTGGTAGGTATCATTGTCATCATCATCATTGTTCTATATTTTATCTGGAAATAACTACACTTACCTTCCCTGGGAAGCACTGGTAGTTCAGTGGTAGAATTCTCACCTTCCACACGGTAGGACCCTATTCAGTTCCTGGCCAGTGCGTCTCACGAGTAGCCACTGTTTGTCTGTCAGTGGCGTGGAGGTTTACTTGTTGCCGTGATGCTGAACAGGTATCAGCAGCGCTTATAGATCAAGACAGCTAGGAAGAAAGGCCTGGCAGTGTACTTCTGAAATCAGCCAGTGAAATGCTGTGGATCACAATGGTCTCATTGTGAGGATGGTCCAGGACTGGGCAGCATTTCATTTCATTGTTCATGGGGTTGCCATGAGTTGGGGGCTGACTCAATGGCACCTAACAACAACAGTCTTCCTTGGATTCCATGCATCTCAGCTCCTGCCAAGACATCTTCCATTCATTTTTAGTTTCTGGTTTGAGAGAACCATGTATTTTTAGGTGATGGATTGCACTATAGTGATTAACATAAAGAGTAATCTCACATTTTATGTATCACCTATTTCTCTGTTACTAGGGATATGGGTTTGACCTTGTAAGCTTTTAGTAAAGTAACACTAAAGCCAAGTAATAAACTAAATATTCATGTACTAATTATGCATATATATGGGGCATAGGAGTCCTAGGATAGTCCAGCAGTATATATATTTTTTAACTGTAGAGTTTATCTTAGCAAATTCACTGAGTTAATTTTATGTAGTAGTTTAACTATGTAAGTTGCCTTTAATTCTCTTCCCTCTCTTTTAATGTTAATTGCCTTGTTGTCTTATGAATTGTTGGTTTAACTTTTTGTGTCTGGTTTCCTTATCTTATACCCAGGCTGTGCATATAATTCTTATATTCATAGCCTGATGGGACTTTTTGAAAGAACTCTGCAATCTCTAGGTAAATGATATTGCCATAGGTTTAAAATATTATTCTATCATAAAATTCCATGAAACATCTTGCTCTGATGAGCTTGGTTGTGCTGATGATCAAATTATGTGCTCGAATTACACAGTGCTGCCGTGTTTTAGGAGAACATAGTTTGGGGTTTATTTGTTCTCTTTCAAAATGTACCTCAGATCCCTTTAATGAGTTGCTGGTAGGGCAGTGATAAAAGACAAACATTGAAAACCTATTCCAGAAGATATTCTCATGTCTATCCAATGATATTGGGACTCTAGCTTGTTCATAATATTTGGTTTATCTGAAAAATGATTTATGCTAGTGTCTGGTGTTTAGTTTGTATTACAGATTTGTTCAGAGTATCTGGCAACAAATGTATTTCCTCTACTATTTTATAAATGCCTCAAAAAAGATACCTTTCTTGTATGTTGTAATAAAAGAAAATGTATGTTTTAATTTTTGAGATCCTTCATAAACAAAGATTTCGGAAAAAAATACAGCAACCTGCTAAAGCCATTGAGGCCAGGTTTATAGTAGAAGTTTTGGAATTTTAAAGCTGGAAGGAAATCTGGTTGTCTCTTTATATTTGTGTGTGAATTTTTTTGTTGCTAGTGGTAACTATAGAGAATTTTTTTCAAACAGCACCCTTTTAATAACAATGGTCTCCCCAAATATACTGTGGCATAGTTTTAAACTTTATTAAGTCTGTCTTGGACTCCCCCTTCTTCTCCCTGAGTAAATGCAAGAAAAGTTTGGCAGGCTCCATGCTGTGCACTTGATTGATGCCCAGAACATCTGAAGGACTTTTGTGTCCTGACTGCTTTCCATGAGTGCATAATGTGTGAATACTTAAAGAAGGTCAGCCCTTATCACATGTAATCTAGGCCTGAAAGCAGATCAACAGTGACAGTCATACCCCGTAAGTAAGAAAGTAAGAACACAGATCAGCCTCTACATGCTTTAGACAAGTTGTGGGATATTTTTTCTCTCTCTCTTTTTACCCCTTCCCACTCATGGGGGCCTTGGCACAGCAATAGAAGCAGAGAGAAGACGTGCTCAGAATAATATGACACTCGCTTAAGGGAGGAAGGGTTTGTAATGATGTGATGGTCTTTCACTGAGCAGCTGAAGGGAGCTTTGGGTTGTTAATGACTAGTGATGTGGAATGTTGCAAATTAGAAGGGGGTGAGGAGGCAAGAGCAGCCTGAAAGCCAGCTGAAGTTGTGGTCTTTATAAACTCCAAAGTCAGGAAAAATGCGTTTGCGCACTTGAGTTCTATTATTCATTTTTTATTTTTCTTTCTCATACTGGAGTAGCTTTCTATGTCACTATGTAAGCCTTTAGCTAAAAATCAGAATAATAAAATGAGTTAGTGAGTACCATTCTGAGTGCATTTTTCTGTTCTTGGCACAACATGTATGGAAGTTTGAAAAATATTTTAGTGTGAAGCTCTGTGGAGTGGTAGGGGACTAAAATGCTGTAGCTTCCTAATATGGCAAAAGAAATGACTATTGTTTTTATGTGGCTGTGTATTTGAACAGAAATTTAATTAAAAAGCAAATTTTGTCCCCAACAACATTAGCAGAGTTGCTCAAATAATAAAATAACACTCACCTTATTGTTCTCATTAAGAAAAATAAAAATATTGTTACATTTTCTAAGATACAAAAGAAAATAGTTTTTAATCTTACCTTGAAATTTTTACTGGTTTCCTTTGAAATATAATCAGCTGCAAAAAGTAGTTGCAGTTGGGGTGTACAATGGAAAATAAATGGGGCAAATACCGACAGAAATGAAGACATTGCTTCCCATGTATATAGGATAAAAGCAAAACTTCTAATTATGAGATACGACCCTTCCCAACTCCTTTCAGTCTACTTTTTTTTTTAATATTTTATTGTGTTCTACATGAAAGTTTACACAGTAAATTAGGTTCCCTGTTAACCATCTTTATACATATTTTTCTGTGCCACTGGTTACAGTTTTTACAATATGTCAGCATTCTCCTTCTTTCCATTCTGTTTGTTCTTTTTCCACTGATCTAGCTTCCTTTCTCCTCCTTGCTTTCTCACCTTTGCTTTTGGGTAAATGTTGACCATTTGGTCTCGTATAGTTTATTGTTTAAGGGAGCACATTACTCATGGCTGATATTGTTTATTTTAGAAGCCAATCTGTTATTTGGCTGAAAGGTGACCTGTAGAAATGGCTTCAATTCCAAGTTCAAAGGTTATCTTAGGGCCATAGTCTCGAGGGTTCCTCTAGTCTCTGTCGGTCCAGTCTGTCTGGCCTTTTTTAGGAATTTGAGTTTTGTTCCACATTTTTCTCCTGTTCTATCCGGGACCTTCTATTGTGTCCCTGGTCAGAACAGTTGGCAGTGATAGCTGGGCTCAGTCTACTTTTTCAGGCTAATTTTCCTGCGCTCTACGCATATCCAGCTTCTCATGTTCCCTGCAGATACTCCTCTTTTTCATACTCATAAATGTCTGTACTGGCTATTCCCATTGCTTAGGATTCCTTTGCCCTCTCTTCACCCAGTGAATACCTACTTATCTTTGAAGACCTAGTTCAAATGCCTCTCCCTGGCAAGTCTACTCCACTCCCCCGCACCCCCCAGTCAGAATTAATCTTTGTTTATCCACTGTGCTTTCCATGGTCCTTTAGTGTAGCAGTTGCTGTGTTGCATTGTGATTATTTGCTTGTATGTTTGTCTTCACCCGTTAGATGATAAGCTTTGTCCTGAAGGCAGGTACTTTTATCTTTTTAATATTTTTATATTTTGTTCACTAGACTCAGTCCCCCAAATAGAGCAAATGTTAATGTTTGTGAAATATTATGTATGTAAACATAAAACCAGGAGATTTTTTTTGGGGGAGGGTATTTCTTTGTGAAAAGAAATCACAAATTAAAATTGTTAATGAAGTAGTCTCATAATCGAAAACTCTTCGGTATACTTCTGCTTCAGATACCTAATGCATTTTTAATAAATTAAGTAAAAATAAATCAATGAAATAAACATTTGCCTTTGTAGGTATAATTTGAATTTTTAAGTCCTTATTTAACACAAGATATGCTTTGCATACTTGTTTTAATGATCCCATTATTTTAGACAGGAACAATTTGGCAAAAGTTACCTTGTGGCCTGTTATATTAAAGAACGTTGTTATTAACAAAGGTTTTCGAGTCAAGAGGCAGGAGAGTGACTAGTGAGAGCTGTCAGGAAATTGCTGACCATTTTCTGATGTACTCCTGTTTTCTGGACACTGTATTTGGTACTTTGTATACTTGCTTAATCCACACAACGATCTTTACTGTTAGGTGATGAGCAAACTATACAACAGAGAGTTTAACTAATTTGCCCAAAGAGCGCAAAGAAGACTATTTTTGTTCTACAGCACAATCTGTAAATCTAAAATGTGCAGGTCTGTGTAAGAATTCTACAGATGATACATAGCGATAACTTCTCCTACTCATTTTTGTGGTACTCTTTGCCTTGTCTCTTGTGCTTCTCTCGTGTGTGTTTTCAAATTGAGACTTTCTTTTAATCTCTCAGTGCTTTCTTTGAAGCCTCATTCTGGGTATAAATTTACTTGCAAAGTTAAGTTGACTGTGCTCGGTAAGTAGAAGTATACCCCAGTAAGTAGACTGCCTCCGAAGTAAACCATTGTTCTTCTTCCTGGTATTTTTTGTTGCGTATTAAGAAGTAATTAAAATAGAATCTATGGGAGCAGTTGTGAGGGACTTGTGATAGCTTTGCAAGAAAAAAGTATACAAACCAGTTGTCAGCATTGTTTCCTCTGTTGCAGTCAGCTCTATGTTTGGATATTAGAAATTGCAATGTAAGTTGTGGATAAAATTACATATATTAATATGAGGGGGATAAATTCTTCCGTATGCAAATCTGAATTGTTTTGCTAAATCAGGTTTCTGATCTACGTAACAAGGATTTTATTAGATTGTTTGAGTCTAGTAGTCTGGGATTTAATTCTACATTTTATAGAACATCTTAATTGTTGGCACTGAGCATATATTAAACCATACATGCAAATTAGAGCAAACTAATAGGGATTCATCTTGAATTTCTTAGTTGTACTAAGTTAAGGAAATCTGTATTACCAAAAAGTTTGATTAAGTGGAAACCTTTCTGCAGACTTCTCATCTAAATTTCTCCTCTCGCCACATAGTTGGAAGTTGAGGTTCAGAGACTCATCCTACATGCTGAAATCCTGAAGCTTTTTTTATTCATCAAGTTAGTCAGTTGCTTAAAAGCCTTTAATTATTTATGCAATATGTAGCCTAAACTCTAACTTGCATTCAAAGCCCTGCACAATCTGAATCCTCTCTCTCTAGATTTATCGCCAACCATTTACTAATATGAGCTGTCTATTCCAGTAAGATTTTTCTTCTCATGCTATTGTGCCAGTGATATTATTTTTTCCTGCCTTAATCCCTGTTCATATATTTTTTTCTATGCTATGCTCTCCAACTCCTCTATTGATTTCTAAGTTCAACTCATCTTTCAGCTTCCAGCTCTCCCTTCTAACTTTTGGCCAGACTAATCCATATCTTACTCTGAATTTCATTCCATTCTGGGTCACTTCATCTTAAAATATTTTACGTTTTTTGCTTAATTCTTTATTATATATCTTATTTTTTCAGTGGTATTGAAAGTTTCTGAAGTGCGTCAACCTCAGCTAGCATATAGTACAAATTCAGAAGTGGTTGATGGTGTGAGTTGTTTTGAATTAGAATTCTGGGGAGAGAGCAAAGATTCCCTTTTTATGCTTGAACCATTTACAGATGCCCACATTTGGAGAAATCCAAGCAGTAGGAACTGTCCCACATTCAGCTATTCACTCCTTGCCCCCAAAGCTCAAGGCTGGGTTCCAAATTGGCAGTGGAACCATGTCGTGAATATGGCTCTGAGCCTAACGTTAGAGGGTTTGAACAACAGATTCTATTGATTGATTTTTATCTGTGTTTCCCACATATTACCCTTCTGCTCCTGATCACTCTTATTCATTTTACTATAACCCAGTCTCCCTTCTTAGCTAAAAGGATATGGATAAATGATAGTGAAAGACTAGCTCTTTTTACCACCCTCACTTCCATTTCCCTGACTGGTAAGTTGCATGGCATCAATGAATCTTAAAATGTTAGTTTATTAAGCTTAGGATAGTCTTTTAAGATTTCCTGTATGGTTCAAAATACCATGTTTCTATTAAATTTCATCTTATAAAAGGGTGATTTGAAGGTGCTGGATTAATGGTAGTACTTGTTGTTATTTTTGTTAGTTTCATTGAGTTGATTCCGACTAATACACTATGCTAGAATATATTTGCATGGCACCTAGTAGAGTAGTGGTGGGAGGTGCAGGGTGGGGTGTGCATGAGGGGTGTGTGTGTGTGTGTGTGTGTGTGTGTGTGTGTAATAAAAATGAGAAGACAGCGGAGATTTTTCTTCCCCCATGAAAATAATTCTTAAAATACAAGTAAAACTCTTACAGTGATTTTAGATAAGATCATTGAAATATGCCTTCACTCTCACACTCATAAATCTATTACCAGGCAGACTAAGGGGTTTAATAACTACTTTTGTTGTATCTGTCTATGATAACGTTGTAATTTGTGCACATACTTGCAAGTCAGTGATATTTCCGGCTTTTCTTCTATTATTGACAATATCTAAAGAAAAAGAAAACAATTTTTAAAAAAATTCCTTAGTGTTGAAAAAAATCACTTTGACTGTTGTGAAAAATGAAACTTTACAGAAATGCTCATAGTTTATATTGAGAAGCATCTACAGTTAAAGTCTAACAATTAAATCATTTACAGTGGTTTTATTTACATAATAAGATTGGTTAGGTTTACAACACATGTCTTTTCTATACAGGAAACTTAAAACAACAGTCTTTTAAAAATCATCAGTGCATAGCTTAACTGAAATATTCTAACTTGAAATATTTATAGAGGATGCCTTTTACATGTGACCCTTCTTTCACATTTGTGCACTTGAGTCAAAGGCGTTAGCGTCATTATGTAAATGTTGATACGGTGTGAAAAAACCGCTGTAATGTGACACCTTGATGTGTTGCACGATTTCCATCATTTCATCAAAGCACAAATTGCATTTCTCCTTGTCTTTCTACATATCCCTAACAGTTACAGTTCTTAAAAGGGGGAGGGACTTTGACAAGAGAAATAAGTTATTTTATGACAGCAGAGTGTAGGTGTGATTTAGTTTGAATTCTGTTATAGCTTCCTGAGAGATTTGGGGAGCGTCAGGGTTGCCAATGCAGAGAGAAGCCCCCGCGTGTGCTGGCTCTTGTGTGGGCAGCTGGGTTGGGCTCCTTTCTTCAGAAAACAATCTGGCTTGGGGTCCTCACCACCCTTTGTTGTCCTCCCCACGAGGTGATCGGTTGAAGTCTCTGTGGTGACAGAACCAGTTTGTAACAGGCTTGTCTTTCACGGTCCTGTCTCAGACTTGCTGGCAGGCTTGCCGGAAGATCTGACAAGAGTGGCAGCAGAGGAGATCAGTGAAATAAGAAAAGGCAAGAAACAGGAGGCTTATACAGGCAGGTTCCATTTACTGCTCTCCTGCTGCAGTGGGTTGGCTGGAAGAACTAAACTGGCAGCTTCACATTTCCTTGCTTGTTCTTCTGTCCATGCATACGAGGGGTAAGATCAGTGTACCACAATACAGTGCTGACAGGGTGCTCAGTTAACGTTTGATTTTGTGGCTTTATCACAAAAGGTAAAGTTCAGGGCAGAAGTTCAGCTGCTAAAAATTTCCAACCCCCACCCCCCGAACTTCTCTGTAGTTTTACCACTTTCTCTGTTAGAGCAAAGCTTTCTAGGTAGTCTTTATTAGAATACTTTTAAAGGGACTTAAAGTTTCTGTTTTCTCTAACAATTAAGAATTAAATGCAATCCAAGTTGGAAGTTTGAGTATGAAGTTGGTTCTCAATGACCTGTGACAGTTTAGATATGAAGAATTTAAGGAAATAATTCTAATAAACTTTGTTTTTGATCATTTTAATTGGAATACTGTTAGATTTTTATAGATTAGCAACTTAATTTTGAAGTGTATTACTATTTTTATATGGATGAATTAAGTCTGTAATTTTACAGTGGCAATATTATATCAGATGTTTATCTGCATTTAAGAACAGGGACTTGCTTAATGATAATTTGGTGAAGAATTATTCTTGTATCAAGTTGACTAAATGATAGCAATTTAAAAAAAATTTTTTTTAAATTTTATTGTGAAAATACACACAACAAAGCATATGCTAAATGATAGCAATTAAAAAATTATTTAAAAATTTGAAACTTTGAGAGTAATATTAAGACTTGGTGAACTATTTTCAAATTAAGAGAAAGGTAATTTAATATCAGATAACTAGCTCTGGTAGTGATTGAAATGAGGGAGTTATGAGGTTGGAAATAAGGAGATAGTTACTTTATAAAATTAAGCCAGGTGATAAAGGGAATATATGTGAGATTAAAGGGCATTTATAATTCAACTTCATGTACTTGTGAATGTTGTATACAACCAGTTTAGCTGTACTATTTATCAGAAAAGACTGTATGATCAATTGGCATGTGCTTTTGACTGACACTTAGAAGATTAATGTTTTCCTAATCTGAAAGTTATCCTTGAGGCTATTAAAATATTGTATTTTGTGACCTGGCTCCATGAAAAAAATGTTTGTAATTCATGGCATAGGTGAATGTTACTAAAGGAGTTTTTTGAATTGATATGACGTAGTTCATTTATTTGATTTGTTAGTTTATTTTCTGTTTTTTGAATTGATATGACGTAGTTCATTTATTTGATTTGTTAGTTTATTTTCCAAAAGTTGTTATAATCTGATACCTTCTAAAAGGGAGCAGAAAGGCCTTAAGGAAATTACTTCTTAAGAATGTTCCAGGAAGTTCAAAGCATCATATATATGAGGTACAATTATTCCTCTATTCATGCTGCTACTACTTCTTAGTTGCCTGAGGGAATTTTTCATTGTCTTTTAGCATTTTTTGGAAACACAAATTTGGTATTGTGTTACTTCGATAAAAAGCAAAGGCCACATGCTACAGATATAATCTTTGAATCATAAAATACTAGACTTAGAATATACCTCAAAATAATATTGTATAAATGTCTTATTCCACTGAAGAGGTTGAAGTCCAGAGACATTGCCTACCTTCCTCTAGGTCACAGCTTTCCTTTGTATGTGTATTTGTTTTTACTACTCGTCCTACTCTTAACCTATTGCATAGTGGTTAAGAGTATGACCTCTGGAGCTAGAAAGACTGGACTTGAATCTTAGCTCTGCCATTTATTAGCTGTGTGAACTCTTATGAATGAACTTCTTGGTGCCTCAGTTATCTGAGCTGTGAAATGGGGATAATAATAATACCTACTTGGTTTGAGTGCTAAATGAGTAAATACATACAAAGCCCTTAGAATAGTGTCTGGCACAAGTATATGAAGATTTGCTATTATTAGTATCATTATTAATAATAACTAGTTTATGTAGGAATAGGAGGCAACCAAGCTAGAAATATGAATCGAGACAAGATAGTGAAGAATCCGATGGCTCAGCTTAGTGTAATTATCATGCTGAGTCCTAAGTTAAACATTCCTAGCTTTGTCACCAGTGAACTTGAACTTTTTTTTTTAATTGATGATTTTCTCTACCTGTAACCTTTTGTAAAGTAGGTTTCACATGTTTATGATATTACCACAGTGAAGACAGAATGTGCTGTAGGCAGGTACTATGACTTTAACAAGATTAAGCAGTTTTGACTATCAAAGTTAAAAATATTCTTTGACAACTTATAACTTGCTGTACAATAATTAATTCTGCATCTACTTCAGTGAGAATGATTATGATAAAAAAAAGTAAATATGAAGCACAGATAAATGAAGTAGTCATGACTTGTGAGTGACAAAGCCAAGATTAATGTTCTGAGACCTTAAATCTTTACTTAAGTAAATGTGTTTCAAAATGACAGCATGAGACATTAGGAGAGTGTGAAGTGGAGGTTAATAAAAATCCTTTTGTTAATAAAATACATGGAGACCTAAAGGTTACACATGGAAGAGAATGTCTAAGTATCCTAAATGGTACAAAGCCATGTATTGTTACAGTAAGTGGAAAAGGAACTCTTTGTACCTGAGACAGAGTAGTGAGGGTGACCTGTTTGTAGGGTGATCCATAAGCCTAAATCTTATCTTCAGTGTTTTACTTGAGGAGACACAGGCTTAGAAAAAAAGGAAGCAAGGGTACATCTTGGTAGAGGTTTTGAACTTCATGTTTTTATATTGGCACGTTATGACTGCTTCAGAAATGCATTTATAAAGTCAGGGATCCTGAAATGTGGAGTTGCCTTCCTAAAAGTGAAAACTTGGCCTGCAGTGGTAAAAACCTGTGGGGTTCATTTGTATCAAAATGGCTTATTTTTAGAATTGAGCTGTTTATACTACCCCACCTCCTTTATTTTCGCAGCACAGTGGACAATCACAGGTAATCTTAATGAATATGGTGCAGTGTGTAAATAGTATTAAAGCATCTTTTTGGTCACTACCATTGTTCTTAGGTTCTTCTAAAAGAATTTGGTGATGTTATAAAGGTGTTAGATTAACAGCCCTAAAAGTTATCGGACTCTTCCTGTTTGTTGTGCTAACACATTGGTGGCAATAATGTGTCCTTCCTGACATGGATGGATCTCATGTTCTGGCATTACAAAAGGTGAGATTTTTATTTAGCTGCCTGTTAAATGTACATGTGAAAATTTCTAATTTTTTCCATAGAATTATGGTTATTGGTTATTGTAGCAATCTAATCAAAATCAAAGTTGGCAACCAAGTTTTTTCTTTAGGATTCATTCTATACCAATGAAGACAGTTGTGGGAAAAAGAGGTGAGAGAGGAAGTAGCAGTCAGTTCTTTGAATATAGGAAATCCCCAAACCCAATGAGCAAGAAAAGTGTCCCAGTTTCCATGGCCCTTACGGTTTTATAGCCAGATTTTACATCCTGTCTCTTCATTGCCAGATCGTATTCCATAGGTTTCCTATTGTGATATTTATGTCTGACTTGGTTGACACTAATTTAAAAGTAAAATATATATGTTTATATATCAATGTTATTAAATATTTTGAGTAAAATTAAGGAATTAGGGAGTTCAGTAACAGGAGGATAACAAACATGACTGTGAATGTGTAGTCTCAAAATTAGATTGGTAATACTGTTACAGGGCATCAATTTTTTGTAATATGTTTAAGTGAAAAATGATTCTTGTTACCATATGGCAAAATATAGTGAAAATCTGAACTGTTAGACTGACACAGCTGTTAAATGCATAAATGTGGTTCTGTGTTTAAAAAGTTTTCTACTACAGCTATTATGTGGCATTTTCAACAATGAATCTCAGGCTCTTAATGGGCAATAACTGCAACTTGTGGTGAGCATCACAGATGTAAGAAATTTGATCTCCATGGTAATTTACCTGGGAGGAAAATGGCTAAGCTATAGGTCTCAACTTAAGTTTGGCATTCGAGATTGGATAACAGACATTCACTGTAACTGTTGTGTACAGACACAAATTATTTGGTTTCACCTTTTTTTAATGGGAAGTTATGTTCTTATAAAGTAGTGACAACTGTATATGTAAGTATTGTATACGTAAAAGTATTTGTACATGTACAGTTATAATCTAACTTATAAATTATATTTCAAGGCTTCTGGAAGAATAATATTAGAAATATCAGAATAATTCAAATCAGCTTTTTTTTGTTTTTTTTCTTCCTCTGTAAGCCATTTGAATCTGAAACAACATTTTGCAAATCTTTTATTAACTTAGAACTGCCAGGAACAAATCTATAACTATGGTCTTTCTAACTTTTTAAGTATATCTGTTTTCAACAGTTACATAGGAAGTAGAGCAGATCCTCAAATAAGAGAAAGTGTTGACAGTTAATAATGCTAATATTAAAATATCTAAGGATGACTTCGTGACTATGCACTCAAAATAACCTAATCTTTCTAGGTCCCATCATTGTCTTCTAACACTGGAGAAGTTGTGACTTTTGCAATAAATGACTTCTCTGCTTAATACTGTCTCCATCTCACTCCTTCAATAATTAGTCAACTGTTCATATAAAATCATAGCATTGATAGATATTTTGGTTAAAAACAACAGAAATTCGAGTAGAGAGAGAAGTTGAATGAAGATATAAAGGAAAAATAAAGGAAACGTACGCCTCATGGAACCCAGAATGCCTCGAGCACCTGAGCTCTACTGGTCTGCATCTCCCTGAGAGGTCTTATGGCCATTGCCTTCTTGCTTCTGTGTGTCTGTCCCCTTCTTTTCTTTCTCCTTAAAATTATTTAATGGATATACCTTGCATTTAGGATAAAAGCCTTTTCTTTCTGTGGCTTGTGAGGCATGGTATCATCCAGTCCCTGACTCCCCTTCAAGCCCATCTTAACAACTCACTGAGGCTCAGCCACATAGGCCTTTTATATACAGAATGATCCAAATTTTTCTTGCCTCAAGGATTTCACATAGGCTGTTTCCACAGCCTGGTAATTTCTTTGTTGATCTAATTTTGGCGACCCTACGTGTGCAGAGTAGAACTGCTCCATAGTGTTTTCAAGGCTCTGACCTTTCGGAAACAGATCACCAGGGCTGTCTTCTGAGGCGCCTCTGCATTTGCTTCAGTGTCACTAATTTAAGTCTTCCTTAAAAGTCTAAATTAAATTATGTCCCCTTGTTACAATTCTTTTATAGTACATTATCATGATTTATCATTATACATGTGACTCTCCTCCTGGAAGATGAGCTTCCTGACAGGGTAGGGCAGAGTATGTCCACTGTGTTTCTTGCTGTATCTCCAGTGCATAGCATAAGGTTGGCATACAGAGGTGTGTAGCTCCCTGGACATACTCATTATCTTGCACATCACCCAAAATGGTGACCACAGTTCCCGATGTTCTAAGACCTTTTTTGCTCAGCTCTTAAAAGAGTCAACTGGTAAGTGTTTCACTGTGTCTTATTTTCAATTTTTGGGAGAGAGAATTTGATTAGTTCCTGACCCTTAGAATAATCAAATAACCCAGTAATGTGAATGTATAGTCACCCAATACCAAGATGGCCGCCAGACTCTAATAAGCACTGTGCACAGGGATAGTTTTTCTGGAAGAGTTTTTGGCTATCAAAAACATCTAGTATAGCTGCTGCTGTCATTGAGATTAGTAATATGAATACTTCCAGTACTCCTTTGTAATGAATTGCTGTTAGCTACTAAGTGACTTATTTATTAGCTGTATGTTTAGAAAAAAATATAGAAAATCACTTTACTATTTCTCACTTGTATGTTGGTATTCAGTAAATGTTACTACCAAAAATAATAGTAATGTATTTCTATAGTTTCTACTGATTTATCTTAACAATAAATGAAGGAGTATGCAGTTGTTTTTTGCTCTTTTTAAATAAGATGCTTTGGAAATTCAGGATTTCAAGGTGGTTGCAGAAATAATATAATAGTGTAATTACTTGACAGACTTTAGTTCTAGCATATAATTACATACAATTTTCACTCCTGTATTAAAATAACTGCAAATCTTGAATCTCACACAAAGAACAACTCAAATTTAAATTTGTGATCCCTAAACAGTCTATGAGTTAGAGACTAGCAGTATACATTTTTCATTTGGTCAGATTCTGATTACGTAGTATCTGAAACTATGTTTTTATCCCTTCTGTAGTCCAGAGGAAAATTAATGTACATATCTAATTCACTTTTTGAAAAGCTCATGAGTACATGTCAAAAACTGGGTTGGGTTCATAGTTTTTCTACTGCCTTACAAGTATTCTGTGGTACACAATGTCCCCATATTTATCTTGTTATCTTCACGAAGTTAATGGGAGTTTTACGTATAAGGAAATAATGAATTACACCACTTTTGCATAAATTGTGGAACTTCTGTGATGTTGGAATTGCCCTGATGAGATATCAGCCAAGTATGAGAAAATTTTATAATAAGAGGCATTTTTAAATTTTTTTCTGGCCATCTGTTTTCCTTCAAATACCAGGTATACCAAGGCCAATAGTATGTAGCTTCAGAAAATCTGAGGCCAGGTTTGTTTTGCATGAAATAATCTTTCCGTTACTGTGTTTCTGGAAATGTTCATTATCATACTACATCTTTGCTAAATCATTTAGCATTATTTTGGTTTTTGTGTCAGAGAAAACCCCAAGAGAGTATTTTTTTCAAGTTTACCCCCCCTCCTAAAAAATACTGTCAATAATTGCATGTAATTTTAAGGATAGTGCACTTTTTTATGGGCCAAATTTCAGCTGCATGTTTGTCTTGATTAGAGTTAATATGCTCAATTGAGCATTGTTTTCAAATTCCATCACAAAGCAACCATCTTTTTATTTTCCTGTTTTGAAACAGAAAAGGTTAATTTTGTGAGAGCGATGCTGTACTTACGCATGAAATATTAGCTCATTTGAGTGAGGGAATGTGTAACAGCTCTTTGGAGGAATATTTGAGTGGGTCTCTGAGTTTAACTTAGCCTCTGATACCAGCTGAAGCTATTGAGAACTGTGCAGTGACCTGGAAAACAAAAATAAAAAGAGCTTCATCATGACATGGTAACAGAAGAAGGGTTAGATGCCACTTAATTGAGGTTGTTAAACAAATTGCCTTATTGTTTCACACATTCTCATACATGTTCTATATATACATACACATATACACACGTTTCTTACCTGTTTATTTTCGTAAGTTTACTATAGTTTATTGAAATCAGACAATATCACCAAATATTTCCTACTTAATTTCCTATGCCCTGAGTGAAAATGTGTTCAAATTAGGGGCTAGGTCAAAAGGAGAAGGATCCTGGTGCTAAATCATGGTGATTTCACAGACACATGACATTCTTTCAGTGGATGCATTTCTGAAGATCGTTTGTGGTCTGCATTTTATGAATATACACAGTTGATTCATAGCAGACACATTTTAGTAGCTATTATGCATATTATTAATCTTCCCTACTTCTTATAGTGAACAATACAATTTTCTGTCTTTTTTGTTAAACAGAGTTAATGACAAACATCTTGCAAATTTGATTTTCATATATTTCATCTCTTTCTTATGCTCAATTTAATCTATCAAAGCCACACATTGTAGAAGACATCTGGTATTGAGCTTAAGCAGCTGGATTTCATTTGTAAAGGTTTTGAGCAAATTTTGGTGCTTGCCAACAATAATAGAGCAGTTGGCCAAGGTGTTTTTTTTGTGGTAGCTTTGGGCAGTGTGGCAGGAGAGACCTGAGTTCAGGATCAGGTGATTTTCCACTGCTTTCTGGCCTGACAGATGGGACTTGAGAGTTTTATGAAGATGTTAGAGTGAGCAGTGTCTGAGGGTTTGCTGCAGTGGCTGTTGAATGGGAATTAGCCGGTGAGCAGTGTGCAATCAGCGTTCTTCCATTTGAGAAACAAGGAGTCTGGAGTTTTCTCACAGCATTGTCTGTGTATGTCCTGCATTAGAATCACGGAAGGTCATTTGTAAGATGCAGATTCCAGGACCCCATCCCAAATCTACTAAACCAAATATTTGGGAGCAGAGCCCAAAAAACTGCTATTTAATGAGCAATCCAAGCAATCTTGTCCACACCAGGTTCGAGTTAGTTAAGTTTCAGTTTATTCTTTACCTGCAGACAAAACCTCTAATCCCCGCTTTTGGACCAAGAGAAGAAATTGTATTATTAGTATATATTTAAGTGGAACTGTCAGAATTTGTTTCAAAAGTAATTTACCCGCATACTCAGTTCAGATGTTCTTTTATATACTGTGTTAACATCATCAATTGTTTAATAAATCAGGCTCTTATTTCTGTTTTAATTGTTTTAAACACTGCCCCTAATGACAAAAGAAAGAATAGTTAATTAATTTATTTGGAACATCCCAGGTATGAACTGAAGGATTTCTGGGAGAGTGAAATAGAAATAAGAATCTTAAGTTTTCTGTCTTTTCCTCAGAGATATTTAATTAAGTAATTTCTGTCACCAAATATTTGTTTAGACACCTGTTGTTGTTGTTGCTGTTAGGTGCCATCGAGTCGGTTCCGACTCATAGTGACCCTTTGTACAGCAGAATGAAACACTGCCCAGTCCTGCACCATCCTGGAAGGCTCGCAGAAAGGTTTTCAAGTGTGGCTTTATGACTACCCTCAGAAAATACCATATTGTTGCTTGGATGGTCCTGAGCCCTCCACTCACCCCTAATTACAGTAAACTTGTTCTTTCCAATGAAACTACTTTGTCTTTGTGGCTGTACAGGAGGTTTTGGGGGGCTATTCTGGAAATAAACCAAGTCATAATTTCCTTTTGTACTTTTGCTGGAAAAGTTTTGTGCCAGAATTCTTACTACTCTAGTTTATGATCCTTGTTTCACTGGTTCCGAATCCAGAATTGTGTTTTCCAGAGAAAACACTTCTCAGTTTTAGGGCAATTTTGAGATATACTATGGGGAATATGTGGTTGGTGTGAGGATTGCCTTTTGGGACGTTAATAGGTAGTGACTGTCATCAAAATGTCATTAACTGGAAATGTACTTTTTACCTTATCTTGCTTTGAAAATGTAAATTAGCACCCAAGATAGTCATTTTAGAGAGCGCCTGTGTTCTCTCAGGGACTCAATTTAAAATAGACACACACACACTAAATGTACGGAGGCAACACCTCAGAAAAAAATAAGATTAAAAGGAGATAAGAGAAGGGGACATCTAAATGCTCAAGATTCTCTCCTTCCATGATCAATGTCATGCATGGGCTACATCTGCAGCTTTTTAAAGTTGTCTGGAGGAAGCTCAGCAATGCAGCTGTCTCTAATGTACTGTGAACCTTGAAAAGGAATTTCCTTTCAAGTAAGAACGGAAGTAGTTTGTGTGTGGGAAGATGGAGCTGAAGGTTTCCTTTAACAGAAACTAAAGTGCTGTTATGTAAACAAACACAACTTAAAACACACCAGGTAGAGTTACATACTAGAAGTACCTATACTCCCATTTGAAAAAGACCTAGTTACCTTTAGTGATCTACTTCTGTTCTCTCATTTGTTCTCAATAAGACAAAGTTGTTTAGGTGACTTTTCCAAAGTCTTACTCTAAGTACTGGACCCCGGGCAAGAATTTGGGATTCAAGGGTTTAGTTCTGTTTGTTTTTAGGAATCACATATAAATTTCATGTTACAATTACTCTTTTGGCTTTTAAAAAGCCAAAACAGGGTCTTTGCCTGATAAGCATTTTATTTAAGAGACAGATTAAAAAAAAAAATAACAGCAAGAATTAATATTCTAGTGTATGAGTATAGCTTAGTGTTGATAACTTTTGCTTGGATTTTCGTATTTATTCTAATACATACTAGTTTGCAGAAAGTATTCTGTATGCAACCACATTTAGGCTGTCTTAATACAGTGCTTGTGGGGAAGCTATTTATACAGTTTATTCTGAGCCAAAATCCCTCAGCATTTGAGGTGAGAAGGGGATAAAGTTAAGGAAACCATATGTGTTATTTTCTAGGAAGATTTTTGAGTCCAGCGTTGAAGAGTGGGTCATCCTTCAATGGAGCATCCTTTTTCCTCTCCCTAAGATTTCCTGCAAATGTAAAAGTAAAGCAGTTACTTGCAAAATATCCTGAGTAGCTATGACTGCAAGCAAGAAATGTGATCTGCGGCATTACACCTTGAGAGTGAGGTGCTAACACCTCTACCGATTTATTTTCTTAATGCCAAAATTACATGGTTATTGTTCCTTTCGGTTGTAGGATATCACTGATATAGGGATCCTATAGATTTACACATTGGATTTTATGGTTTGGGGCAGTTGTTGTAGAATGTTTTAGAAAAGTTGATGAACTGTCTTCAGTGGGTAAAATTGCTATAGTGTTTATCTTTTTTTTTTTTCCTCTCTGCTAATTATTTCTTCTCTGACTGTGAATCCAGACTGGTTTTGTAAGCTGATATGAGAGTGCTTTCTCTTTTGTTCTGTGACTTTAGCTTTGATTCTTGTATTTGCCACTTAAGGTGTTTAAAGATTGGCTAAGGATGTCATACTACCTATTTGTACTTTCAAGATACCTGAACAAAATTACTCTCCAAAAATTCTGTAATGTTTTTATCTCTTTATCTTGGCTCTTCATTATTCCTGTGTCTTTAAATGAATCATCGCCTTAATTATCTACAAATAATCAGAATGGTCTAGGGGTAAGATGAATGTGGCATTCTTATTGTTGTATTAAATGTTAGTCATCTAATAGAAAATAATCGACATATTACATTTGTGATTTTACAACTCACAGATCCAAGGACACAAATGTCAGCACATTGTTTTTATCTTTTAATATGTGGATGCCTGAATTTTTAGATGTTAAACACAGATCAAGGTAAAGCTACTTGCCCTTCTAGATACAAAACTTTATTACAGTTTTACAGTTGTATAGCAATAGTAATTAAAATAGTGTGATTTTGTCCTAGGGTAGACGTAGACTGATAGAACATGCTAGAGAGAAATAATGTGTGTCAATGGAGACATTGGAGATCAGTTAGGGACAGTGAATTATTTAATCAATGAAGCTGGAACAGTTGATAGTCCACACACACACAAAAAAAAATATGAAAACCTTGCCTTATACCATATATAAAAATTAGCTCCAGGAAGATCAGAAAGCTAAATTTAAAAATAAAACCTTGAAAATGTTCAGAAGAAAATAATAATAATAATAGTCAATGTTCAGTTATTCTAAGCTCTTCACATATGCTAACTCGTTTGAGTGTCACACAACATGAAATAAGTGCTCTTATTATAAACCCATAAAACCCGTCGCCGGTGAGTTAATTCCATCTCATAGCAACTCTAGTGAGACAGAGTAGAACTGCCCCGTAGGGTCTCCTAGGCTGTAATCTTTATGGAAACAGACTACCACATCTTTCCTCCTCAGAGCAGATTGAACTGCCAGCTTTTCGGTTAGCTGCCAAGTACTTAACCACTGCATCACCAGCGCTCTTATTATACCATCCTGTAAATGAGGAAACAGGTCCTGAGACGTTATCATCTTTTCAAGGTCACGGATCTAACGTATGGTGCAGTATACATTCAAATTGAGACAGCCTGGCTTCTGTATTCATTTTATTAGCAAATATGCTATACAACGTCTCTTAGAGGAGAAGATTTATATGATTTAGAGGTGAAAAATATACAAAAAAACATAAACCAGAAAGAAAATATTTTAGAATTGTTAACAGTAAGATTAATAATAGTTCAACAGAGTAAGCCACAAAGAAGCATATAACTGAGAAATGTTTATTTTCAGTCACACGTAAAGAATATCTTCAAAATGAGAAAAATCAAAAAAATCAAACAATAACGATGGAAAAAGGCATGAGCAGGTCATTAACAGAGGAGGAAACTGGAAATATATGAAAAGAAATTAAGTAAATAAATAGGGGAATGCAATTTAAAGTAGTATGAGATGCCAAATTATAGTCAGTAGATTTTCAAAATAATTAAATGTCCAAGATTACCAAGGTTTCACAAGGATGTAGAGAAAAGCAAACTCTTAATCACTGTTAGTTGGAATATAAATTGTTTCAACAATTTTGGAGAGTGATTTATCAATAGATAGTAGTTGTATAGAAATATTCATAAGGTTAAGAAATAGTTTCTTAGATAGGACACCAAAAGCACAAGCAAAAAAAAAAAAAAAGATACAATGGACTTCATCAATTAAAAAGCTTTTTCTTCAAAGGATGTCATCAAGATGGTGAAAAGACAGTCCACAGAATGGGAGAAAATAATTGCAAATTATGTGTCTGATTTGGACTTGAATCAAAATTACATAAAAAGCTCTTAGAAATCAATAATGAAAAGTTGAGTAAATCAATTTAAAAATGAGTGCAGGATCTAAACAGACATTTCTCCAAAGATTACGTACAGATGGCCAGTAAACACATGAAAAGATGCTCAACATCATTAGTTACTGGAGACATTCAAATCAAAACCACAATGGGGTACTACCTCAGACCCACTAGGATATTTAGCTATAATAAAAAAGACAGGTGATAAGTTTTGGAGAGTGTGTTGAAAAATTGGAACCCTCATACACAGCTGCTGTGAATGTAAAATGTTGCAGCCGCTTTGGGCAACACTATGGCAGTTCCTCAAAATGTTGAATATGGAGTTACCATACGATCCAACAGTTCTACCCCTAGGTATATACCCAAGAGTAATGAAAACATGTGTTCATACAAAAACTTGTACACAAATGTTTAAAATCTTGTACAGAATTATTCATAATAGCCAAAAAGAAGAAACAACACAAATGTCCATCAACTGATGAACAGATAAAATGTGGTATATCCTGCGATAGACTATTATTATCTGGCAATAAAAAGAAGTGAACTACTTATACATGCTACAACATGGGTGATCCTTGAAAACATTATGCTAAGTGAAAGAAGGCAGTCACAAAAGTCCAAATATTGTATGTTTCCATTTATATGAAACGTTTAGAATTAGTAAATCTATACAGGAAGATGGAACCTGGTGGCATAGTGGTTAAGCATTCGGCTGCTAACCAAAAGGTCGGCAGTTTGAATCCATCAGGTGCCCCTTGGAAACCCAGTAGGGCAGTTTTACTCTGTCCTGTAGGGTTGCTATGAGTCAGAATTGACTGGACACAATGGGTGTGGGTTTTTTGTTTTTTTGTTTTTTGTTTTGGTTATACAGGAAGAAAGTAGGTTAGTAGCCCCAGGTTGCCTTGGCCTAGGGGCTAGAGGCAGGAATGGAGAGTGACTTCTAATTGGCACAGGGTTTCTTTTGGGAACAATGGAAACATTCTAAAATTAAATTGTGGTGATGGTTGCACAACTCTGTGCATATACTAAAAAACACTGAATTATATACTTTAAGTGAGTAAATTTAATGCATATGAATTATATTTCAGTAAAGTTGTTAAAATATTCATAGGAAAGATAAATAGCAAATTTAGCAGACTAGGTAAGAAGGGAGAAGAAGGGAAGTTGTACTGATTTGACTTCATTCTGTGATATTTTATTCATTAAACATTTCAAATTTGTTTAGATTTTATAAAACTGAGTTGTGGGAACCCAGTATTCTCTATCATCTTTTGTATATTTTGTATATTTTGAAAAATTTTATATAATATAAAAGAGATAACCGGAATGAAATTAAGTGACTTTCCTCCCCCGACCCCTACCCCTTTAGTTAGAGTTCCAGAAAATATTCCTTAGAAATAAAATACTGAATTAAGGCTCCTACCTTGACTTTTGTTTGCTTTTTCTGATAGCAGTTATAATACTATTTTATCTCCAAAATCTGGATTTTAGAATGGCAGTTTTGTCATTTTATTATTTGCTTTTTGGAAAAAATTCTTTGTGGGTGAGAGTTTTACGCTTAATCCTGGTTCAAATCAGATCATTTTCCTTTGCTAAAAATTAGCAGAGTAGCCCACATGTAGCTCTTCTTGATCGATTATGTGAAAATGATATCTTCTAGGGACAGCTCCTGAGTCTAGGCCTGGCGGGAATCTGTTAATTTGCCTATGAACCTTTATCACGGACTCTCTCTACACAAATTAGGTGATTCTGCTGGAGACAGAGTGCCTGAAGGCCTAGAAGGCTCATTTCTGAATGAGAGGTGCCACCATTACTTTTGTACTTGTTAACAGAGTGGAAATGCCTTTCCTGTCATGGGGGAGAGTGGTTGGGAAATTGCCTGCACTGACAAGCCCATCTCAGATAGAAGGAGCTCATAGCCATGACAAAAACATATTTTCACAGAATATTGTTTCGTACTTTTCCCACTCAGGGCCATGGCCATTGTTGGGGAGGGAAGATGACCTTGAGAACTTGAGGGATGTGCAGCGATGCTAAGACTGAGTCAGAGTAGGTTGGCATATAGTTTTGACAGCATTCAAATACAATTGGAAATACAGTTTCCCTGCAGAGTGTAGGTTAAATAGAATTTCTTTCTTCTAACTCCAGAGCCTATAAACACAAAGGCCAGTTGGAATAGCTTAAGCAAAATCACAGGAGTGGAAAAATACATGGAGCCAAGAGTTTGTGTAGGAGAATAGTGGGAATTGGTGCACCAAACTAGATTGAGACCATACCTGTTGTTGTTAGTTGCTGTCCAGTCAGTTCCAACTCATGGTGACCCCGTGTGTGCAGAGTAGATCTGCTTCATAGGGTATTCAAGGCTGTGACCTTTTGGAAGCAAATCGCCAGGCCTGTGTTTCGAGTCACCTTTGGCTAGGTTCGAACCGCCAACCTTTTGGGCTAGTAGTGGGGCACTTAATGATTTGCACCACCCAGGGACTCCTGTGACCATACCAGTGGTTTTCACATTGAGGTCCCTGCATCAGCAACACCTGGGAACCTGGTAGAAATGCGAATTATTGGGCCCCATCTCAGACTTAACTGAATTAAAAATTTCAGGCGTTGAGCCCAGCAGTTTATGGTTTAACAAGCCCTTCAGGTGATTTTGATACACATTAAAGTTTGAGGAAGGTACCCTGGTGGCATAGTGGTTAAGTGCGTGGCTACTAACCAAAAGGTAGGCAGTTTGTAGCCACCAGCCACTCTGAGGGAGGAAAGACCTAGTGATCTGCCCCTGTAAAGATTACAGCCCAGGAAGCCCTTATGGGGTGGTTCTACTCTGTTATATAGGGTCACTATGAGTCAGAACTGACTCGACTGCACACAGCACCAACAACAAAACTTTGAGGACCACTGGACTAAATTATACTGGTTTTTGAATACCTGGTGAATAAGTCTGAACTTTACCCCACAGGCAATAGAGACAGATAGAATGATTAAAGGAGTGTTTAGTTAGGGTAGTGGAGTCTTTTGCCTTATTTTTCTAATAAAGGAATTTTACTTTAGGAAAGTACACAAATGCCAAGATATCTAGCAATGTCATTTAAACTATACACTTCAGTAAGATATATTGGTTTGTAGTTTCTTTTAATTAAAGGAGAGAGTCGTTCAGTGTCTTAATAGAACTTCGGAAGTTTCAAACTTAAGTGATTTCTGTTCATTATTTATTATAGAAGGATGCTTTGCTTGGTGTGTCATTTTATTCCCCAAACTTAAAACATTTTACTGATTTTAATATGACTGAAGTGAACTAGTAAATTCTAGAGATATTATCCAAATAATTGTAGAAAAGGGCATGCAGGTCATTTTCCTGTGTAATTTTTTTCCCAAGTATGATTTATATTTTAAATGTTTTCACTTTTCCTCTTAATCTTGTTATGTATCAGTAACACATGAAGAGTTGGCATCCTCAGGAATAACACATTTGTTCCAAGTGAAAAGGACTATGTTCAGAAAACCTAGTTGGCCAAGAAGTTTACCTGACAGAAACCTATATTGAATTGAAAACTAATGTGCTCACATTTTCCATCAGAATGAAAGTGAAATGAAGCCAAGAAGGCATTATGAGAACTTTGCTGGTCTGTGCCCTGTGTGAACAGCATTAACAAAATAATGTCAGTTCATCCTTTTGATAATAGACAATATGTTGAAAAAGATCCTTTACCTATAAGTCTGAGATGAGGATGACTGCACAAAATCTGATTGTATTTTCCCTCTCCTTAAAAGTCATTTTGATCATAGAATGATTTTATTTTACTTCCAGATGGTCTTATTTTTATGTGTCAATGAAAGTTGATATTAAAATACAGTAGGCAATTTTACTCTTAAACTGTCTAATTCTAATAAATACCCTGGTGCATGCTCGACTTAGATCTTGTCCAAGAGTTAACTATTTTGGAAAAAACAGAAGCATTTTCTGATGGAAATCAGAAGACTTGAATTTTAATTGCTGCCATGCTAATAAATGCTTAGGTGACTTTGGACATAGCCTTTAATGTCTCAGAGGACTGGGTGAAGTATTGAAATATGGGAAGTTGACTTGTGGTACAATTATAATATCTTTAAATTAAACATACAATAATCTTTAAATTAAACATACAATAATTTAGAAAAGCCATTTCCTTATTCCTTCACTAGCAAACTATTATTACACACCTAGTATGTTCTAATGTTGTGGTATGCCCATGAATTCGAAGGAAATATTCCCCGATGGAGGCACATTCTGGATTCTATCTAGCCACAACTCAGACCATGGCCTTTGCCCTGCAGTCTTTGATGCAGCCTGCAGGACTCTGGTGGTGCAGTGGTTAAGCACTTGGCTTAACCACCAGCGGCAGTTCCAACCCACCAGCTGCTCCTTGGGAGAAAGATGTGGCAGTCTGCTTCCCTAAAGATTACAGCCTAGGAAACCCTGTGGGGCGGTTCTCCTCTGTCCTGTAGGGTCACTATGAGTTGGACTTGACTCAGTAACAGTGGGTTTGGTTTTTGGTGGGTGGGACTCTGACAGCAACCATTCTGCACTCATGTACAGACTCTTAAATGAGGGGCAGGTTACTGCCCATGGGGCCAGCTTCTATCAGTGGGGATAGGAGCTTTGGGATAATCACCTTCCTCCTTTTCCCAGCATGGATATACTGAGACTCATTTCATAACACCTGCAGTGGTCGCCAACTAGATAACTCATCCCCAGATTGCATTTTTTTTTCCTCCTGTTTTACACCCTACTCATGCACTCCTGCTACCGGGTTTGACATTCCTAGATAAATTACCTCCAGGCAAGCAGTTGTCTCAGACTTTACTTTTCTGGGAAAGTAAAGTTATGACACTGTCTTCAAAATGTATCTCAAATCTAACTACTTCTCATCAACTCTGGCACTACTGCCCGTGTCCCCACCATAATCAGTGCTTGCCTTAATTATTGCAGTTATATCTCCTGTCTCTCTGCTTTTGTCTCTGCCCTCTACCCTCCATTACCAGAGTATACAACAACCAGAGAGATCCTTTTACAGTATCAGATGGTGCTAGTTGACTCGCCATTTTATGTAGCGTAAAAACCATGTCCCTATAGTCTCCAATAAGGCCCTTTAGGATCAGATCCTCATTTCTTTTGACCTTAAACCCATTGCCATCGAGTCGATTCCAACTCATAGCGACCCTGTACCTCCTACTAATTTCCTTGCAGCTGGACAAACTGCATCCTGTTGCCCCTCTGATACACCAGGAGCAAGTCTACCTTAGGGCTTTTGCTTGCTATTCATGCTTCCTGGAACATTCTTGTTTTCTTTCTGTAGCTCACTCACTTCATTTTTCTTTGCTCAAAAATTACTTTTACAGTGAAGAAATTCTGACTATTCTCTTCAGAGTCACAATACTGTATATCCTGGCCTGCCTCCCTGCTTTGTTTCTCTCCATAGCATTTACCTAAGTTATATATTTGCGTGTTTATTTTGCTTACTATGTTTTTTCCTCCAGTGAATAAAAGCTCCGAGAGGGCGTGGAATTGTGTCTGTTTCTTTTCACTGCTGTATCATTGCGCCTAGGACAGAGCCTTGCACCTTGATAGGTGCTCAGTAAATAATTTTGTAGTTAAGTAAATGAATGAATGCATGTTTTAAGTTTCCTAGGACTGGTATAAAAGAGTACCACAAAGTGGTTGGCTTGTAAGAACAGAAAATTTTTGTCTCACAATTCTGGAGGCTAGGAACCTGAATTCGAGTCTTAATCAGGACCGTGCTATGTCTGTCACCCTAGAGGAAGATTCTTCCTTTTCTTTTCCAATTTCTGGTAGTCCCAGGTGTTTTTGGTGTCCCTTGGCTTGTAGATGTATCTTCACATGGCAGTCTTTCCCGCTGTGTCTGTGTGTGTGTGTGTTTTTTTTCCTTCCTGCTTTTATAAGGACACCACTCAGATGGGATAAGGACCTGCCCTACTCTTATATGACCTCATGTTAACTTACCTAATAACACTTTCAAAGACTGTATTTCCGAACAAGGTCACATTCACAGGTACAGGTGTTACGACTTAAACATGTCTTTTTTTTTTTAGAGAAGTTTGATCAGATTTATTTTTGTGGTTGTTCTACTTGTTTGATTTTTTTTTTTTTTTTATGATAATACTTTTTCATTGATGTATGCTTGAATTAGGAGAACTTAGTACCTGGTTGCCTCTCTTTTGCGATGTTAGTAGTCATTGATGATCATTACCTAAATCAATTATTGTGAAAAAACAAAACAAAACAAAACCAAACCTGCTGCCCTTTAGCTGATCCAGACTCATATCGACACTATAGGACAGAGTAGAACTGCCCCATAGTGTTTCCAAAGAGCAGCTGGTGGATTCATTGATGGATTCAAACTGCTGACCTCTTAGTTAGCAGCCGAGCTCTTAACCACTGCACCACCAGGGCTCCAATTATTGTATTAGGAGTTGCAAAATGGTACTGGTCTAATTCTATCCTTTCTTCTTCGTTTATTAGCTGAATACATTTATTAAGAAAATGTCCCTTCATCAACCGTTCGATTACCCTGAGGTACAATTCATTTTGGAAAGACAGGAAAAATGCTTGAATCTGTTTTTTTAAAAATTATTATTGTTGTTATAAATATATATATGTGTATATTTCCAACAATAATATATATATATAAACAATATATATAAAACAGGACATTTGCCAACTCAACATTTTTCAGTGTACAATTTAGCAGAATCAGTTATGTTAATCATGTTGTGCAACCATCATCTATCATCGGCAACTTTCCCATCACCATAAACATAAACTTGCTGCTTCCCAAACAATGGCTTTCCCCTTTCCTTGCCCTGCCACGCCAGTAAACCACTAATAAACATTGATTTCTATACATTTGCCAATTCTTATTACTTCATATAGTGAGATCATACAATATTTTTCTTTTTGTGATTGACTTATTTCACTCTGCTAATGTTTTCAAGACTCATCCATGTTGTAGCATGTATCAGCACTTCATTTCTCTTTATGCCTCAGTAGTATTCCGTTGTGTATATGTACCCCATTTTGTTTATGCATTCATCCATTGATGGTCATCCAGGCTGTTTCCTCGTTTTGACTGTTGTGAACAGTGCTTTTCCTTTGAAGACATTTCACCTTAATTCTTAGATTAAGGACTTTAAGCAGGTGTTGGTGTGTGTTTAGGGCCTCTCACAAGAGAATGTTAGTGGGCGCTAGCAGACATTGCTACTGACAGTGTCTCTTGAAAGATGCTGCCTTATAAGACCTGTTATTTTGTATGTTCAGCCGACTCTCCTTGAATCTCCAGTGGTTCAGCTCAGTGTGGTGCATACGCTGGTGGCTGGAGTGTTTTCAGAGTCAATGGCACATTCTTTTGAGACCAAGGCAGCGCAGCTTCTTGTGTCCTTTGTCACTTCAGCTTGTTTTCTGGTTTCTTGGCCTCTCGGCTCCTCGGGCCTCATGCCCACATCTGCCCTGCTGGGGCAAGTGTTCCAAAGCTCTGTAGCTCCACTGGTAAGTGCTCGGAGGCACCCCGCTGCGCCCAGAAGTCTCCTGCGCACAGGCACTCAGCTCTCTCGCTCCATGGGTTGGCTCCAGTGCTGTCTCACACTGGTCTCCTGGTTCTGCTGCTGTTGGTTCTCTGCTGCTGCTGGTCCTCTGTCACTGCCGCACATCTATCCATTCACAGTTTTAAAACCACTTGCACGTTTGTATCTGCCAGAGCAGCACCCCACTCTCTCGGTACCAAATTCCATCTTAGTCATCTAGTGCTGCTACAACAGAAATACCACAAGTGAATGGCTTTAACAAAGAGAAATTTATTTCTTCACAGTAAAGTAGGCTAAAAGTCCAAATTCAGGGGGTCGGCTCCAGGGGAAGGCTTTCTCTCTGTCAGCCTTCTCATCAGTGTTCCCCCAGACTAGGAGCTTCTCTGCGCAGGGACCCGCGCTGCTCCTGGCACTAATTTCTTGATGGTATGAGGTCCTAAACATATCTTTTGGGGGACACAATTCAATCCATAACCCTAACTGTGGCTGTCATGTAAAAATGGTTAGAGTAAAGTAGACTTAGGAGGCTTACAATCAACAAGGTAAGAAATGATGAGGACCTAATTTAGCACCTTTTAGCAGCCTTAATGGAATGAATAAGGAAAAATTGCAGAAAGATCTAGAAGATTCAAATGATTGTGTTGTTGCTGCATTGAATATAATGGATATGAGAAAGGGACATACAAAGCAAGACTTCCAGGTTTCTGGTTCAGGAAGCTGGGTGGATGGGGTTTATATTCATCAGAGAGAATACTAAAGAAGCAGCAGATTTAGAAAGGAAAAGGGTAGGTTGCAGAGGCTACAGGAGGCAGGAAGGATAAGTTCGAATTTAAATATGTTGAGTTTGATGTATCAGCAACACATCTTAGCGTCAAAGGATATAAGGCCAGTAGTCAGTTGAACGTGTAGACCTAGAGCTCAGAAAAGTGTACCGTGGGCATTAACCATGTCTAATAAGGGATTGGTGCCTTGAGGTAGGCCAGTTGTCTTACAGACACCCTAAATAGAAAACCACATTACTCTCTGCAAGGACAGGAGTTCCTGTTGTCACTGTTTCTATCCTAGATCATTACGGGGAAAGGAAAAAAAACAGAAAAACTTGAAAAAGAGAAAAAGTTTTAAAGAGAGAAAAGAAAAAAAATATCTCGGGTTCATTTTTGTTGCTACATTTTGAAAGAATGAAAAAGGCATTTATCCTAAGATGAAGTGCCTAAGTACATCACGAGTATGAAGAATTTAGCTTTAGCTTGTCCCGGCTAGCCTCAAACTCTGTATTTTGCTTTCACAGCCATCTTCTTTTATTAAAAACACGTTGAAGTACTTTTTCTTTTCCTTTAGTCACCGGAAATGAGTAATAAGTTCTTTGTAAAACATCCAGAATGTAAGTAACGAAAAAAGTCTAATTTTTTGGTATATACTATCTGTTTAGTAATATAAAATTTTTCAGTGGTTGTGTTCTTCACCAAGACATTTTTCATGGATTTGGAAGCTTAGGTTTTTGCCAATAGCTTCATACCTCTGGTGATTTTTATTGCCTTATTTAGTAGAGGAGAGTTGAGCATCTTGAACTGGTCTTCGACCTAGAATTTTATGAAACATTTTGATTTCCCAAGGGACAACACTGTTGGAAAAGATTACTGTATACAAATCTCTGGGCCAGTAGTAGAGATGGGAAAGATATTGCCCAAGAATATTTATAGAAACTAAAACAAAATTACTCTGTCTGATAAAAGATCGTCTTTTAGTTGGTGAGTACACCTTAGCTCTGGGTGAAATCTTTGACTTGTTATTTGAACTCAATCCATGCTGTTTAATCTCATGCTGACACTCTGCAGTACACTAATAAGATGCTAATGATTTCACTGTCTTAGCTTGTGTTTGCTCCTCAGTCTACATTGCTGAATTGTAATCAGTATAGTATATATTCTAAATACATTTATGAGATCTAAACTATATTTCTGACAGTGAAATTACAATTCTTGCATTCTCGGCTAGAACAAATTGTTAGAATCATAATAGTTCAAGGGTGCAAGATTGTTCAGATTTAATTAAAGAAACTTTTTATTTACTTAAAAGAACCTTGGGTATTTAAGGAAACTCTGCCAACTACGAATAGCCTCTTCTAAGTTCACTCAAATTCAGTAAGTGCCTATGGACATCAATAAACATTTTAGGGGTAGCTATGTGGATACAGCAGAGGGTCAGACATTTGGAGTATTCAAAAAAAGGTAGAAGACAGGTGTCAGATAACCCTTAAGAGAGACCAAAATAAAGCTTTATAAAATGAAGACCAAACGTAAGTTTTTAGTGATTGTGTTCTTCTCCAAGACACTTTTCATGTCTTCTGAAGCTACATGAGAACCAAATTTAGTCTCTTACTCTGAACTTTAAATTATTAAACAGCCATTAAGAAAACTATTTACTTGCTTTTTCATTCTTTTTTTTTTTTGTCCTCTTTTTTATTTTCATATCACAATACATATGCATCAGGAAGTTGGTAGCAGAATTAGAATGTAATACACCATTAAAAACTTAGTATGTTAAAAAATTATATCTAGTAGACCTTGTAAAAAATACTTCTTCAGCATTTTGTGGGTATAGGGCAGATGCACTGTGTCCCTGACTTGCATTATTTTGTTCTTGTATCGTCTTTTGAGGCCCTTTGTTTTGTGATATGTTTTTTTGTTTTTTCTAAATTTTATTTATTTTGTTGTTGTTGAGAATATATGCAGCAAAACATACACCAGTTCAACAGTTTCTACATGTACAATCTAGTGACATTGATTACATTTTTCGAGTCGTGCAAGCATTCTCACCCTTTTTCTTTTTTGTTTATTGTAGTTGAAATGAAGTTTGCATTTTAATTTAGTCTTCCATACAAAAGTTTATGCATACATTGTTAAGTGACCCTAATTGCTCTCCCCATAATGTGACGGTACACTCCTCCTTTCCACCGCTGATTCCCCATGTCCATTCAGCCAGCTCCTAACCCTCTCTGCCTTCCCATCTCACCTCCAGACAGAAGCTGCTCATTTAGTCTCTTGTGTCTGCTTGAGCTAAGAGGCACACTCCTCCCGAGTATCACTTCATGTCCCACAGTCCAGTCCAATCCCTGTCTGAAGAGTTGGCCTTGGAAATTTTTTAGTTCTGGTCAGATAGAGAATCTGGGGACCATGCTTTCTGGGGTTCCTACAGTCTCATTCAGACCATTCAGTCTGGTCTTCTTACTAGAATTTGAGTTATGCACCCCACCTTTCTCCTGCTCCATCAGGGACTCTGTTGTGCTCCCTGTCAGGGTGATCATTAGTGGTAGCTGGGCACCATTTAGTTCTTCTGGTCTCAGGCTGATGAAGTCTCTGGTTTATGTGGCCTTTTCTCTCTCTTGGGCTAATACTTTCCTTGTGTCTGTGGTGTTCTTCATTCTCCTTTACTCTGTGTGGTTGGGACCAATTGATGCATCTTACATGGCCGCTTGCAAGCTTTTAAGACCCCAGATGCCACTTACCAAAGTGGGATGTGAACATTTTCCTAATAAGCTTTATTATGCCAGTTGACCTCGATGTCTCTTGAATGCATGGTCCCCAGAACCCTACCCCTGGCTACTCTGTCCCTCAAAGTGTTTGATTGTATTCAGGAAACTTAGCTTTTGTTTAGCCCAGTTGTGCTGACTTTCCCTGTAGTGTGTGCTGTCCTTACCCTCACCTAAGATAATTCTTATCTACTAATCTAGTTAGTTAATAAATAACTAGTTATTTACTAGTTAGTTAGTAAATAACCCTCACCCTCCCTCCCCACCCTCGTAACCATCAAAGAATGTTGTCTTCTGTGTTTAAACCTTTTCTTCAGTTCTTATAATAGTGGTCTTATACAATAATTGACCTTCTGTAGCTGACAGAATTTGGTCAGCATAATGCCCTCCAGATTACTCTATGTTATGTTTCACAGCTTCATCATTGTTCTTTGGATAGTATTCCATTGTGTGGATATACCATAATTTGTTTATCCATTCGTCTGTTGATGGGCACCTACGTTGTTTCCATCTTTTTGCTATTGTGAACAATGCTGCAGTGAACATGGGCATGCATGTATCTGTTCGTGTGACGGCTCTTATTTCTCTAGGATATATTCCAAGGAGCAGGGTTGCTGGATCATATGGTACTTCTATTTCTAGCTTTTTAAGGAAGTGCCAGATCGCTTTCAAATGGTTGTACCATTTTACATACCCTCCAACAGTGTATAAGTGTTCCAGTCTCTCCACAATCTCTCCAACATTTATTATTTGGTGTTTTTTGGATTAATGCTATCCTTGTTGAGGTGAGATGGTATCTCATTGTAGTTTTGATCTGCAGTTCTCTTACGGCTAATGATTGTGAGCATTTCTTGATGTGTCTGTTAGCCGTCTGAATATCTTCTTTGGCAAAGTGCCAGTTCATATCCTTTGCCCATTTTTTAATTGGGTTATTTGTCTTTATGTTGTTGAGGATTTGCAGTATCTTGTAGCTTTTAGAGATTAGATGCTGATTGGATTTGTCATAGCCAAAAATTTTTTCCCAGTCTGTAGGTTGTCTTTTTACTCTTTTGCTGAAGTCTTTTGTTGAGCGTAAGTGTTTGATTTTTAGGAGCTCCCATTTATCTGGTCTCTCTTCTGGTGCTTGTGTATTGTTACTTATGGTTTGTATTGTGTTTATGCCATGTATTAGGGCTCCTAGCGTTGTCCCTATTTTTTCTTCCATGATCTTTATCATTTTTGATTTTATATTTAAGTCTTTGATCCATTTTAAGTTAGTTTTTGTGCATGGTGTGAGGCATGGGTCTTGTTTCAGTTTTTTGCAGATGGATATCCAGTTATGCCAGCACCATTTGTTAAAGAGACTGTCTTTTCCCTAGTTATCCTTTGCCCATTTTTTAATTGGGTTGTCTTTTCGTTGTTGAGATTTTGCAGTATCTTGTAGATTTTAGAGATTAGACACTGATCGGATTTGTTGTAGCCAAAAACTTTTCCAAGTCTGTAGTATGTCTTTTTACTCTTGGTGAAGTCTTTTTATGAGCATAAGTGTTTAATTTTTAGGAGCTCCCAGTTATCTAGTCTCTATTCTGGTACTTGTGCATTGTTACTTATGGTTCCTATTCTGTTTATGCTGTGTATTAGGGCTCCTAGTGTTGTCCCTATTTTTTCTTCGATAGTCTTTATCATTTTCGATTTTATATTTAAGTCTTTGATCCATTTTGAGTTAGTTTTTGTGCATGGTGTGAAGTATAGGTCTTGTTTCAGTTTTTTGCAGATGGATATCCAGTTATGCCAGCACCATTTGTTAAAGAGACTGTCTTTTCCCCAGTTAATGGACTTTGGGCCTTTGTCAAATATCAGCTGCTCATAGGTGGATGAATTTATGTCTGGAGTCTCAATTCTGTTCCATTGGTCTATTGTTGGTCTGTTCCATTGGTCTGTTGTTGTAGCAGTACCAGGCCGTTTTGACTATTGTGGTGGTATAATAGGTTCTAAAATCAGGTAGTGTGAGGCCTCCCACTTTGTTCTTCTTCTTGAGTAATGCTGTACTTATCCAGGGCGTCTTCCCTTTCCATATGAAGTTGGTGATTTGTTTCTCCATCTCATTAAAAAATGCAGTTGGAATTTGGATTGAGATTGCATTGTATCTGTAGATCGCTTTGGGTAGAATTGGCATTTTCACAATGTTGAGTCTTCCTATCCATGAGCAAGGTATGTTTTTCCACTTACGCAGGTCTGTTTTGGTTTCTTGCAGTAGTGTCTTGCAGTTTTCATTGTATAGGTCTTTTAGATCTCTGGTTAGATTTATTCCTAAGTATTTTATTTTCCTGGGTTTCTACTGTAAATGGTATTGATTCGGTGATTTTCTCTTTGAGGTTCTGTTTGTTGATGTAAAGGAATCCAACTGATTTTTGTATGTTTACCTTGTATCTGAAATTTTGCTGAAATCTTCTATTAGTTCTAATAGTTTTCTTGTGGATTCTTTGGGGTCTTCTGTGTATAAGATCATATCATCTGCAAATAGAGATGCTTTGACTTCTTCCATACTAATTTGGATGCCCTTTATTTCTTTTTCTAGCCTAATTGCTCTGGCTAGGACCTCCAGCACAGTGTTGAATAAGAGTGGTGGTAAAGGGCATCCTTGTCTGATTCCCGTTCTAAGGGGGAATGCTTTCAAAGTCTCTCCATTTAGGATGATGTTGGCCATTGGCTTTGTATAAATGCCCTTAATTATATTGAGGAATTTCCCTTCAACTCCTAATACTGAGAATTTTTATCATGAATGGATGTTAGACTTTGTCAGATGCATTTTCTGTATCAATTGATAGGATCCTGTGGTTCTTGTCTTTTGTTTTATTTATGTGATGCATTACATTGATTGTTTTTCTAATGTTGAACCATCCCTGCATACCTGGTATAAATCCCACTTGATCATGGTGAATTATTTTTTTGATGTGTTGTTGAATTACATTGATTAGAATTTTGTTGAGGATTTTTGCATCAATGTTCATGAGGGATATTGGTCTGTAATTTTCTTTTTTTGTGGTGTTTTTACCTGGTTTTGGTATCAGGGTTAATCTGGCTTCATAGAATGAGTTTGGGAGTATTCCATCCTTTTCTATGCTCTGAAACACCTTTAGTAGTGGTGGTGTTAACTCTTCTCTGAAGGTTTGGTAGAATTCTCCAGTGAAGCCATCTGGGCCAGAGCTTTTTTTTGTTGGGAGTTTTTAAATTACCTTTTCAATCTCTTCTTTTGTTATGGGTTTATTTAGTTGTTCTACCTGTGTTTATGTTAGTTTAGGTAGGTAGTGAGTTTCTAGAAATTTGCCCATTTCCTCTAGGTTTTCAAATTTGTTAGAGTACAGTTTTTCATAGTATTGTTAATGATTCTTTTAATTTCAGTTGGGTCTGTTTTGATAGCACCCATCTCATTTCTTATACAGATTATTTGCTTCCTCTCCTGTTTTTGTTTCGTCAGTTTGGCTAGTGGTTTATCAATTTTGTTAATATTTTCAAAGAACTGTCCTTTGGTCTTGTTAACTCTTTCAATTGTTTTTCTGTTCTCTATTTCATTTAATTCTTCTCTAATTCTTATTATTTCCTTTCTTCTGTCACCCAAGGGCTTCTTTTGCTGCTTTCTTTCTACTTGTTTGAGTTGTAGGATTAATGTTTTTGATTATGGCCCTTTCTTCTTTTTGGATGTGTGCGTTTATTGCTATAAACTGACCTCTGAGCGCTGCTTTTGCTGTGTCCCAGAGGTTGTGGTAGGATGTGTTTTCATGCTCGTTTGATTCTATGAATTTCTTTATTCTATCGTTAATTTCTTCTATAGCCCAGTAGTTTTTAAGCGAAGTGTTGTTCAGTTTCCGTGTGTTTTTTTTTCCTTGCTTTTTCTGTTATTGATGTCTATTTTTATGGCTTTATGGTCAGAAAATATGCTTTGTAATATTTAGATGCTTTGGATTTTGTTAAGGCTTGCTTTATGGCTTAATATGTGGTCTGTTCTGGAGAATGTTCCATGTGCGCTGGAAAAGAAAGTATACTTGGCTGTTGTTGAGTGGTATGTTTTGTATATGTCTACGAGATCAAGTTGGTTGATTGTAGCATTTAGATCTTTCGCGTCTTTGTTGAGCTTCTTCCTGATTGTTCTGTCCTTCACCGAAAGTGGTGTGTTGAAGTGTCCTACTACTATTGTGAAGCTGACTATCTCTTTTTTCAGTGCTGTTAGAATTTGTTTTATGTATTTGGGAGCCCCATCGTTGAGTGTGTAAATATTTATTATAGTTATGTCCTCTTGTTGTATTGACCCTTTAATCATTGTATAGTGTCCTTCCTTACCCTTTGTGGTGGATTTTACTTTAAAGTCTATTTTTTCAGAGATTAATATTGCCACTCCTGCTCTTTTTTGGCTGCTGTTGTTTGCTTGATATATTTTTTTCCATCCTTTGAGTTTTAGTTTTTTTGTGTCTTTAAGTCTAAAGTGTGTGTCTCTTGTAGGCAGCATATAGACAGATGATTTTGTTTATCCAGTCTGCCCCTCTCTGTCTCTTTATTGGTGTATTTAGTCCATTTACATTCAGCGTGTAATTATTGATAGGTATGAGTTTAGTGCTGTCATTTTGATGTCTTTTTTTGTGTGTTGTTCACAGTTTCTTTGTTCCACTTAATTTTCTGTGCTGAGTCATTTCTCTTTATGTATTTTCTTTTCATCTTTTTCATTGTTGTTGATTTTGTATTTTCTGAGTCTTTATATTTTTCTTTTTTTTCTTTTGACTTGTAGGATTGTTAGTTTCCTTCGTGGTTACCTTAGTATTTACCCCTATTTTTCTAAGTTTACACCATGCTTTTATTTCTTTATATCGCCTTAACTTCCTCTCCATGTGAAAAATCTTTGTCTACATTTTTTAAGTCCCTCTTTTTTGTTTTAATGTTGTCATCTTTTACATATTGACATCTGTTTCCCTATTTTCAGTGTTTTGGCTTTGGTTTATTTTTGTGACTTCCCTATCTGGGTTGATATCTGGCTGGTCTGTCCTGTATTCTAGCATTGGGTTGTTATCTGATGTTATGGATTTTCTAACCGGAGGACTCCCTTTGGTATTTCTTGTAATTTTGGTTTGGATTTTGCAAATTCCCTAAACTTCTGTTTATCTGGAAATGCCCTAATTTCGCCATCATATTGAGAGACAGTTCTGCTGGACATATAACTCTCGGCTGGCAATTTTTTTCCTTCAAGGCTTTATATATGTCATCCCATTGCCTTCTTGCCTGCATGGTTTCTGCTGAGTAGTCCGAGCTTATTCTTATTGACTCTCCTTTGCAGATGACTTTTTGTTTATCCCTAGCTGCTCTTAAAATTCTTTACCTTTGGTTTTGGCAAGTTTGATTAAGTCTTGGTGACTTTCTTTTGGGATCTACCTTATGTGGGGTTCGATGAGCATCTTGGATAGATATCTTGTCATCTTTCACGATATCTGGGAAGCTTTCTGCCAACAAATCTTCAACAATTCTCTCTGGATTTTCTGTTATTCCCCCCTGTTCTGGTATTCCAATCACTCATAGGTTATTCCTCTTGATAGACTCCCACATAATTCTTAGGGTTTCTTCATTTTTTAAATCCTCGTATCTGATTTTTCCTCAGATAAGTTGGTGTCAAGTGCTTTATCTTCAATCTCACTAATTCTGACTTCCAGTGCCTCAATTCTGCTCCTATGACTTCCTATTGAGTTGTCTAATTCTGAAATTTTATTGTTAATCTTCTGGATTTCTGATTGCTGTCTCTGTATGGATTCTTGCAGCCTGTTAAATTTGTCATTATGCTTTTCTCTAATCTTTTTAATTTCCTCTGTTGGGTGTTTTGTGTTTTGCTTAATTTCCTTCCTAATCTTTTGAAGAGTTCTGTATATTAATCTTTTGTATTCTGCCTCCGGTAATTCCCAGAAATTTTCCTCCTCTGGAAGATCTCTAGATTCTTTTTTTGGGAGCTTGCTGAAGCCATCATGGACTGCCTTTTCATGTGATTTTATATTAACTGTTGTCTCTGAGCCATCAATAAGTTATTATATTTATTTATTTTATGTTTACTTCTGTGTCCTAGCTTCTTGATTTGTTTTGATATACCCAAATAGGCTGCTTGTATGTGCTAGTTTGATTATTGGCACCTTTGAAGCTCTAATGTCCTGTCACCAGGTGGTTAGATCTGTTACTAGGTGTGTACGCTGAGGAGTCTGCCTACTCCTCCAGTATGGTTTCAGCTCAGGTGCCTCGGTAGATAGCCACCAAGTGTGTGATGCAGGCTGTCACCTGCAGTCCTAGGCAGGCATGGGTGATCGGTGTAGACACAGCCATCTGGCTGCAGCAGGGGAACACGCTCTGAGCAAGGCAGGAGGCTGACGGCCGCCCCTGAGAGTCCAGGAGGAAGGCGTGTCCCTGTTCCCTAGAGCCTGCTGGTGGGTGGGTTTTGTAGCCAGACTATGAGTACCCAATGCTGTTGGCCATAAGGACTAGCAGCCATCTCTTATTCTTGGGCCCATATCACAGGTGGCTAGTTGGCGGGGATGGAGCCACCAGTCCTCAGGCCCTTGATGTGGGTAGGTGAAGACCCTGCTTAATGGGCAGAGCAGTATCAAGTATCAGGAACCTGCCACTTCACAGCTGAAACAGCTGAAGTCAGACTTCAGTTATATATACTGTTATACTGCATAATGAGGGCCTACACTGTTGAAATGGGCCCACAGAAGTCTATGCAGGGGGAAAGGCACTCAAGGTCTGTGGATCCGTTATGCCTGTGCGTAGGCAAAGAATCTGTGCCTACCCTGATTTCCTGGCTTAGGGGAGCCAGCAGTTGATTTTTTCCCGTTTGTTAATTTGTTCACTCTCCAAGGCCAGGAGAATGGCTCAGGGTGTGTGACGGATCCTACTTCCAGCCCGGGGGACTCGGCAGTCGCTGAAGCTGGTCTGGGACCCAGTGCAGAGCATGCAGTGGAGACGTAAATGGGAGAGAGGTTTTTCCCTAAGGGGGATGTTTTCAATCCACGCTTTAGACCAGACGCGAGTACTTATCTTTCACCGATTGAAGGCTGCTTCTTGCTGGTTCTGGGTGGCTGCATAGACTTTCTGCTGTTGGGTTTCTCCCAGTGTGGAATACACCTCCCGAGCACTGCTGCTTGCCTGCCTCACCGCTCACCCATGTGCTGATCAGGCCTGAAGGGCTTTGGCTCTTGCTGGGTCAGGTCTGGCAACTGCTCACTGCTTCCTAACAGTCTCTTCCTCCCCCTGCCACTCAGTCCAGTTCCTCAACTTTGCCTTTGATGTTCAGGGCTCCTAATTTGTCATATAAAATCGATTCACTTGTTTTTTATGGGTCTTTGTTGTAGAGGGTCCTCTAGAAGTGTCTGACTACTCTGCTATCTTCGTCACACCTCCTCTCACCCTCCTATCGTGAGTTATTCCTCCCTTATTAACATTATCTCACTGCTCCCTAATGGTGCCTGTCCAATCTTTCGAGTTGTTGTTGTCAGTTTGATCCCACATAGATATATTTCTTAAAACGGATAATGTCAAGACAGACCTCTTTTACTAGTTAGGCTAAACTATTGTTCGGTTTTAAGACGACTTCAGGGGATATTTTTGTCTTAAGCTTTAAAGATTATCTCAGAGCAGTAGTTTCAGGGCTTCGTCCACCCTCCATGGCTTCAGAAAGTCTAGAGTCTATGAGAATTTGAATTTCTGTTCTGCAGTTTACACCTTTTGATCAGGATCCTTATATGGAATCTTTGATTAATAACCAGACTCATTTTCTTAATTTAACATTTATTATTTCTTCCAAACTTGACCAATACATCTCTTGCTTGTGGTTACATGATGAGAAGATACTGTCACATTACAGGGTCTTTATGGAGGTACCTTTATAGAAAAGCTTATATGTATCTTGTTTGGGGAAACAAAAGTTCTAAGAGATGAGGAAAATATTATCATTGCTGTACATCTGGAAACAGCAAACAGTTTTTCTTCCTCTTTTCCAGGTACCTTACTCAGCAGTGAATCAGAAGTGGTGTTTTGGAGGGACTTGTTCTTAGTGAGTTAATATTTGACTTGCCAGGCTATTCTTATTTCTTAGACCAACCTTGGGAGCACAGGCATTGCCATGTTATCTTATGGGCATTGCCTTGCTTTTGGTAACTATGAAATATTTGGACATCTGGTTTCATCAGGAAAAGTCTATCTGTGTGGTATATCCCAGAGGGTTATGTAGAATTTGTGTAAAATGCAACACTTTGGTGAATGTGGTCTTTGAAGATGCAAATCCAGTATCTAAACCTTTTTTATGAAAAAGATTTGTGGCACTTTCGTGATAGCAAGGCTTGCCCTGTTGATTTATATCAAAATCATTTCCTCCCCACATCATAACCATTTTACTGTTCAGTGGTGCAGAAGACATTAAAAAGAGATGGTAAAATGTTTTGGATCATTCAAAATTGGATGAGTGATGAAAATATTACCAACCGATGGTAATGCAGAAAACTTCTTACAAAAGCAAAAAAATATATTTCCATATTAAGAATTTTCTATAGTGTTCTAATGATAATGACCCAGTGTTTACAATTTACATTTAAATTTACATTTTGTTAAACAAAATCAAATGGTTACAGTTCCATTTAGTGTTTTTTTTCACATCTTCTCTACTTGGAGTCTTGCTATTTTCTCTTTTAGCTTTTAGGAACAGGAAACAAAACTTCTCTTAATGTCTAATGAATATTTATGAACTACTTTTACAATTAGGGGCTCATTAAAATTCATTTCAAAAGAAAAGAAATAAAAACACTTTTAAGATTTGAACCAAAGTAGGCTCTAGTGCCAAGTAGAAACTCACATCTCTTTCACTGTTGTGAATTGTCAAGTCAGAAACACTCTGTAAATGAAATTAGTTTCTTTTAAAAATGATTCTAAGTAGTAGTTTGTATATAATAGACATATTTGATTATTACATAATAATTTCAAGTTTGCATTGGCTCTTGGTATGGTGTGTGTTATTTCTGAAGATACTCGGAAATCCTGCATTTATACGGCATATCCTATGGTTTGAAGGCCAGGCTTTGGAGTCAGATTTTTCTGTTTTTAAATCTCATTTTTAACTCTTTCTAGTTTGTAACCTTGAGCGAGTTCTCAGTGCCTTGGTTTCCTTATTTGTAAATATGGGAAAAATAATCCCACACAGCTCAGAAGTTTTTCTGGGAGAAGCAACTGAGTTAATACATAAAAAGCACTTACGGTAGTGCCTGACACACTGGCACTGAGTGATCCTTGAGAAGTCTCTCAAGACATTTTATGCCTTGAGAAATCTGCCTTGGAAATCTTTCCTTTTCAATTTAGACTTCTTTGATCTTGCTAGGACCTTTTTGAAAGTCATTATTTTCCCCTGACTGAGGTGAGGCAGAGGAATAGTTAAGAAATCCCCACTTCTGATGGATAGCATTTTAACTTTGTCCTTCATCTCTGTTTTTCTTCATTCTTTCTTCCCAGGACTCCAAGGCTCTCCATCCTGCCATGTACCTCCAGTTCCCGTAGGCTGCAGCTATTTTCTCAGCCCAGATACAATCTATAGAATATAAGCAAAGCCTAAAGACACACTCAGTCTCTTTCAAAAGCACAGTTCTTTATAAAGGAGAAATTACTAAAGTAAACAAGGTGTTTTGAAGCTAGAGCAGCTAGACCATTTTGGCTGTGTTGGTCCACGTAAATCATTATCGTTTAGTAATGGAAATAAAGAAATACCTGATTATGAAATCAGATAATGACCTAGAAGGTTACCTGCTATTATTTTAAATGTGAAAGAAAACTGTGTATTGGGACGAGCAGAGAAATAATGAAGTATCCATCCACAAATTTCTCTTTCCACGTAGCTTAACGTGCAAAAGTAAGCACCCACCTGGGAACTAAAAATTTGTGGTTCTGTTGATCATGTATCCCTCCAAAGAACGTCCCACTAATTCTTTTAAGTAATTTACTATCCTACTTTACACACTATAGGTCTTAAGGTTGAATTTATCTTTGTAAAGTACTGAGTAGCTGTTATTTAACTCCAACCTTATCTTTAAGACAAGCCTCATAAATTTAATAATAATTAGTCATAGTTTCCACTGAAATTTTTACTGCTTTCACCATCTGCTCTTCTGAGTCTATAAGCAAGGTGTTGGATCTATTTCACAGTAACTGAGTAAGCTTTCTCTTATAATAATTATTTTCTATTGGAAAAGCGATTGCTTATATTTATGATTTTCAAAAGGTTGGCAGTGAATCTGCTGTGATTTATTCTTCCATTTTTTTAGATGTATCATAAAAAAACCAAAACTAAACCTACTGCCGTCAAGTCGATTCTGACTCATAACGACTCCATAGGGTTTCCAAGGCTGTAAATCTCTAGGGAAGTAGACTGCCACATCTTTCTCCTGAGGAGTGCCTGGTGGTTTTGAACCACTGATCTTTTGGTTAGCAGTCGATCTCTTTAACCACTGTGCCACCAGGTCTCCTATAAATGTATCACAGGGATATTTTAATTTATTTTTACATGTCATATGTACATCATATAGTATTAGTAATATGATTTTGATGTTAGACTATTATCCTTTTATCAGTTAATAGCTATTTGGGCACTTGAATGTGTATGCCTTGTTTAGTTGTGGTGAAATTTCCCCTTATAATGCTTAGCCATCTGGTCTTCATTTTGGAGTGGAGGGATTTTAGTTTAGAGAACACAGCCAATTATTTCCATATTTTCCAAGTAGGAGCTCAGGTGTCTCAGTTATCTAGTGCTGCCATAACAGAAATACTACAAGTGAATGGCTTTAACGAAGAGAAGTTTATTCTCGCTCAGTCTAGGAGGTTAGAAGTCCGAACTCAGGTTGCCAGCTCCAGGAGAAGGCCTTCTCTGTCTGTTGGCTCTAGAGGAAGGTCCTTGTCATCAATCTTCCCCAGTCAAGGAGCTTCTCAGTGCAAGGATCCCGGGTTCAAAGGATGCACTATTCTCCTGGCTCTTGTTTTTTGGTGATACGAGGCCCTCCATCTCTCTATTTGCTTCTCTTTTATATCTCAAAAGATATTGATTTAAGACCCAACCTAATCTTGTAGATTGAGTCTGCCTCATTAGCATAACTGCCTCTAATCCTGCCTCAGTAACATCACAGAGATGGGATTTACAACACATAGGAAAATCACCTCAGATGACAAAATGGTGGACAGTCACACAATATTGGGAATCGTGGCCTAGCCAAGTTGACACATATTTTTGGGGGATACAATTCAATCTATAATATCAGGTAAATTGGCACTGACCAGTCTGCTTCCTGGTGTATGAAGGCTTCTGTCTCTCAGCTGAGTGTCCATAGCTCACTTCTCCCATCTAGCCATTATCACAAATCAAATGTCCATTTTTTCTGTCTAGTTGTAGATGCCAGAGGGTCATGAGTAGTTAGATTGTCTAATACGAAGAGGAAAGGAAGAGGAGACTCAGGTGTTAAACTTGTAATAATGTCTCATAACTATGAAACGAGGCTTAATTTTCTTGTGTGAGTGGCAGGATGTTCAGAAAGCATTCAAAAGGAATTCCCAAGTTGTGTGCAAGAATGGAACTGTTCATTGAAGAAGTTTATCTGTTCCCAAGAGTCCTATATTGATTTACAGCCCTCATTTGACTATGTTTAATAAAATTTCAGGATGAACTGGTGCTTTGCTTCGAGGGATGAGCTTATTTCGTGCTTTGCAGGAATCCATTCTGACTCTGTTATATTAGTATTATACTCTAGAATGATCTTAGTGCCTTGTGGTGTTAGATATATTTGCTCAAATGTATTTGTTCGGATTTTCTTGAAAAGCTATAAAGAAAACTAGTTACACTTTTTTTATACTTAAATACTTAAAAATATCTTTCTTTCAAAATATTGCAAATGCTAAAATCAGAGTCTTATACGTATATGAACCACTTAACATCAAACAATGAAATTCTTTAGCCATAGATTGCTGCTAATAATAAAATACAGAGTATTCCCACTTACATGGGAAAACTCTGTTCTAGATACTGTCCTAAGCATTTTACATATAGGAGTAAGTACCGTTATTACCTTTAATTTACAGATGAGGAAATGAAGTTCATGGAGATTAAGTAAATTGTCTAAGGCCACACAACTAAATGTTTAAATTAGTTAATTGGGTGACTAATATGTAAATAAACTGTACCATTTGAAATAAGAGACAGTTGACTAGGCCACGGTGTATGTGTGTATTCAAGGCAGAGTACAGTACAAAATTCCATGGAAACATTAAAAAAGAAGCATGTAGTTCTGACTGGGAAATGTGCGTATGGGAAAGGAGAGGAATGCTGCTGTCCTAGGCTGAAAGAATAGCATGAGCAAAGGCATGGGAATATAAAAGAACATATGAAGAATAAGGTATGGACTGGGAACGACTATTTTAGGAGCCAGCTAGAAAGGTTAGGTTCAACTCATGAAGAACCTTGAACGCTTTCCTGAGGACCTTGGAGCTATTAGAGACTTTTGTTTATTTTGCTTTAGCTTTTTGGTTTTGCAAGCACATGCTTGTGTTTCTGTTACTTTTAGAAGGCAGCAGTGCAAATAATGGATTATAGAAATGGGAAGGAGATCAGAGAGTACTGTAGTACTGATTAGGGACAGGGATAAAGGTGATAAAAAGGAGGGGCTCCAGCCAGTAGCTTGTATTTTGTCAGAAGGGAACATGAAGGATGTAGGCAAACCTGTCCTTGGGGGAAAAAGAAATCAAAGCTACACATACCTGTTCATAGTGATATAGTGTTTTTTATTATTATTGAGTGATTTGGTTAAAGAAGTAAGGTGGAGCAGTAAAAATTTTAGCTCAGCGTTAAGACCTTTTATATGAGTTTCAGTCATTTGTAAAAGTGGGAATATGCACCCAAAACCCAATGCCGTCGAGTTGATTCCAACTCATGGAGACCCTATAGGACACAGTTGAACTGCCCCATCAAGGAATGGCTGGTGGATCGAACTGCCTACTTTTTGGTTAGTGGCCAAGCTCTTAACTGCTGTGCCACCAGGCTCCAAAAGTGGGAATAAATGTACCTAATTTGCAGAGTTCTGGTAAGAATTAAATGAAAACAGGTGAAAACTCTTAGAACAATATTTCACTTGTGGTTGTTGTTGTTCGCTGCTGTCTAGTTGGTTCTGACTCATGACGACACCATATGTGAGCGTAGAACTGCTCTCTAGGGCTTTCAAGGCTGTGACCATTGGGAAGCAGATCACCCGGCCTCTCTTCCTAGGTGCCGTTTTCGTAGGTACTCAAAAAATACAGTTATGTATTATTTTAGGAGTTTTTATTTACTTGCTTGAAGCATACCAAGTGCACTGTAATAGTCCTTGCATGCAGTAAAGGGCTTGCTAAGAAGCCATTTTCTACATACAACTTTTTAGTCGTCTTTGGACATTTTGAAGTATCCATGTTGTTGTTGTTGTTAGTTGCCTCCATGTGGATTCTGACTCATGATCTATATATTCTCTACATTCTTTTCCTACTTACCAAATAGGAAATTAGAGTCTACTGAGGTTATATGATTGGCTTCATATGTGTCAGTGGAAACCAGTTGCTGTCGATCCATTCCAATGCATGGCAACCGCGTGCATGTCAGAGTAGCTGATTTTTTGGAAGTAGATCACTGAGTACCTGAGTTTTTGGAAGTAGACCACCAGGCCTTTTTTCTGAGGCATCTCTGGGTGGACTTGAACCACCAACCTTTTGGTTAGCAGCCACGCCCCTATTTGCACCACCCAGGGTCTCCATATCTGTGGAAGAGTTAAAGTAATGATTAAATGTTGGCCAGTTTTAAATCCTCTTTAATATTTTATGTAGATGTTAAGGAATGTGTGTGGGTATACTTTCTGGATCTATTTAACATACACATGTATTCATGAAAGTTTCTTGCAAAGGATCAGATGTAATGAAAATATAAAATATTGTTAAAAAGTAGTAGCTAATATTACCTAGCAGTAGGTATTAGCTTGTAAAGCGAATAGAATATGGCATACAAGACACTATTTTTAAGACACTTTCATGTAAAGTGCTCTGAAGGTAAAGTTAATGTGACACACTAAACAACCCCAGTTATGAGTAAGTAGTACTTAGTACACTTCATGTCACGCATAATGTTCTGTAGTATGGGTTATCTGAACAGTGCCACATTTATTTATCACTTTTAGCAAGGGCCATGATATTGGAATTTCCACATAACTTTTCTTCCAATTAGTGATATCATTTTATAAAACAAATTAGAAGATAGCTAAAATGGATTGGAAATTGGAAACATAAGTTGGTACCAGTCAGCACTATCCGGGATAAATATGAGATCATTTTTTCTTACTCTAGAAAATAGACTTGTGCGTGCAAATCATTTTTTTTAAATGATTTATTTTTGTTGTTATTTTATTTTTGCTATGTATATAGCAAGACATACACCAGTTTGTGAGTTTCTACAAGTAGCATAAAACAAAAAACCAAACCCATTGCCATTGAGTCGATTCCAGCTTATAGCGACCCTATAGGACAGAGTAGAACTGCCCCGTAAGGTTTCCAGGGAGACTCTGGTGGATTTGAACTGCTGACCTTTTTGTTAGCAGTTGTAGCTCTTAACCACTGTACCACCAGGGCTCCACATGTAGAATGCACATGCATATTTTTTAATTGGTGTATATCTTAACATCGGTCTGGATTCCTGTTGCAGCTTTATATCTTATATAAATGAAGTAAAGGTAATATATCCTCTTCTGTGTCACAAACCTCACAGACTTTACTGTCAAGTTTCAAGCCAGGGATTTCTGAAAAATGAAGGGAATCAGCATCTCTTGGGCAGTTACTAAAATGCTTTATACCAACCATGCTTTATCTGTCCATGTGAGAAGTAGGGATTATTACCTCTATTTTCAAGATGGAGAAATCGAGGTTCAGAGAAACTAATAAATTTTCCCAGCACAGCTGACCAGTGCAGCTAGGGGTAAGCTTTAGCACATGCACTTTTCCTCTGTAGGGTAATGTCCAGGTTGCACTGGTGTTAGAGACTATGTTCCAGTGTTCCGTTCCTTATTAAGTTAAAAGATAATTGAATTGGCTCTGTTACAGTCTGTATTTCGAGTTTGAAGGAGTGTCAGAAAAAATAAGCTGCTTTTTCCAATTTTGTTTTCATTTTAAAAAATTGGAGATTTTCCCAAATAATAATCACAATAGAAAACACACACACACACACGTACACACCTGGGATAACGTCATAATGATAAATATAAGTGAGATAATGTCGGCACGTTCTCTTGTATTGGATGCTCCTTGAAACCTTCATAACAGAGAAATTGTTCTGTGTGCTCAGTCAGCAAACAGCAGTCTCATGCCTGCCAGGTACATAACACTTTTCTAGATGTTGGGGATATAGTGGTTAACCAAAGTGATACGAACATTAATCTCATGTAGATTGTTACATTCTAGTTGGAATATTCTAAATATTTCATCAGAGTATAAAGTAGTAGCACATTTAAGACACACCATATAAGAAAGTAATTTCAGAGTTTCTCCATATAAAATATTTTCAGGTAGGGAAAAAAGTCTGCTAAGTGCATCCTTTCCTATAGACCTTTATGTCACATAAAATCTGATTTTTCTTAATTCATAATTGGTTATTCCTGCAGCATGTAAGAAAAGCTGACCTGTGTTTAGAAACAAAGATTTAAACTAAGTTGAAATCAAGACATAAACAAACCTATTTAGAGATAACTTGTCTCAGTAGTGACATACCTTTTGGTGTTCAGATCTAATTTAAAAAAAAAAAAAAAGCACGCAGAAGAAGAATGTATTTCCTGTGGCACCCTAGAACTAAAAACAAAGACAATGAAACAGAAAACAAAAATCATCCAGGACTGATTAAGGCCACTTTTGAGAAACACTTTTTCTCTTTCTAATTTTCTGAGAATGTGAACTCTCTGTGTCTTTTGTTTTAGGCTCGTGTTAATAGATCAATTCTTTTATCAAGGAGCCCTGGTGGCACAGTGGTTAAGCATTTGGCTGCTAATCAATTGGTCATCGTTCGAATCCAGAAGCCGCTCTGCGGGAGAAAGATGTGGTGGTCTGCTTCCATAAAGATTACAGCCTTGGAAACCCTATGGGGGCAGTTCTACTCTGTGCTGTAGGGTTGCTATGAGTCAGAATTGACTCACTGGGAACAGATTTTTTCTTCTATTATCAAGTTTTTGTCAGTATTTCATAATTTGCAGAATCCAAGTGATGCTAGATTAATCAAAGTTCTGTAGCTTAATTGTGTCATTTAAAGACCAAATAAAAGCATTAAAGGATAAATTTATATTAATAACTGTTTTCAGGTGTTTTTGGCATACATAATAATTTGTGAGCAGTTTACTGTTTGTAAGTCAAAAGTTCTCCTTAGGTCTCAAGGCTCAAAAAATTACATATTTTTTCCTTTTTTTTAAATATCATTTTTATACTTACTCCCTTCTCCTCTGCCATAGTTAATATTTCATATAAATTTTATATGTTGGATTCTAATGACTGGTAGTCATTATCTAGTGTAACAGTTATGAAAGTATGATTTGCAAACATAATAATATTAAGATGTATTATTAACATTTGCACTGATGTACAAAAGTAGTGGTGGGTAAAACTGCTGGCCCCTAAGTGCAGATCAAGGTAGTACACCAAACTGTACTTGTATTCTTCACTTAAAGAAAAAAAGCGAACTGACCAACAGACCAGCCAACCAACACCAGCTTTGTTCGAGAATATCCTGAATGAAACAATAAAAATGATTAATTTTATTAAATCTCAACCTCTGTTAAAATCTTTTTAATATTCTGTGTGATGAAATGTTAAGTATACCTAAAGAAATTCATGGTACTAAAGATCAGTGGTTGTCCTGAGAGAAAGCACTTGTGTGATTGAGCTGTGAGCTCAGCTAACCACTTTCATGAAACATTTTTTACTAGAAAGAACGACTGACAGACAAACATTGGTTGTTCAGACTTGGGTATTTGGCAGACATCTTTGCAAAAATGAATGGAATGAGCCTGTTGTTTCAAGGAAAATAACTGGCAGTATTTATTGATAATGATAAAATCCAAACTTTCTCAAGTGAAAATTCAGATTTTGGAAAGCTTGTATCCAGTACTGATCTGCATAACTGAGTGAACCAAATTTTTTCCAGATCACCAATGCTTGTTTCAAATTATGCATGGGTAAAAGATCCATTTAAAGTACAAGATAGAGAGTAGATTTTAATATAACAGAGTATAAAAATTTCATTGATAGAGTTTCAGAATGCACATTGGAACTAACTTTTAAGAGACTTCTACTTGTCTAGTTTTAGTGTAATATCAAAGAAGAATAACCATTATTATGTGAAAAGGCTATTAAAATATTCTTCTTTTTCCAACTGCGTATCTGTGTGGGTCCATAGTTTCCTTGTATTTATCAACCAGTATAACATATTGCAACAGATTGAATGCAGAAGCAGATAGTAAGAATACGATTTCTTCTAGTAAGCTAGAAAGTCACAAAAATATAAAACAATGCCACTCTTCTCACTACTTTAAAAAATGTATATTATTTATATTTACATATAATGAGTTTATTATTTTTAAATGAATTATACATATTTTACAACTTTTCAGTTTTAATTTCTACTATGGTAAATATTGATAGTTTTAATTCATACAATCAAAAGATGGGGTCAGTAATTTGTGATAATGCAAAAGGGTCCTAAGAACAAACCATTTGAGAGGCAATGTCTAGAGGAATCACTACTCTTAAAAGTCACAGAGACCAGAGCTTGAATCCCACCCTTGCCAGCTGCTTACTCATTCCCCACCCCAGGAAAGTATCTAACCTGTTGCAGCCTCATTTCTTTCTATAAAATAAGACTACTAACACTTATATCACAGAGATGTCTTGAGAATTAACATTAAATAATATTTATAAACACATAATAGGGGATAGATAAATGATTATATATAGGTAAATGATAGAATTTCATTTTGTTGTTGTTAGTTGTCAATTCTGACTCATGGCAACATCTCATTTAATCCTCTCAAAAACTCCATGAAGCATTTTAACATAAAGTGTTTAAAAACTTGCCTCAGGTCAAACTAATAAGTGCCAGAGCTGGGATTCTTATGTTTTATTAATGTAATATTCAATACCATCTTTTCATACTGTAGGTATGAAAAAAGAGTGCTTTTCAGCAAATTAGAAGTTGTATAGAATTATAATATATTTGAAGTAGAAGAAAAATTAAAGAGCATATTACCCTACCTTTAATTTTTCTGATAAAGTAATTCAGGGTACAAAAACATACCATTGGGGCCACTACATTGCCTTGAACCTGGTGTCATTTTTAACATGATTGTTCTCACCCCTTGTTAGTCATCTCAGCCATATCCAGCTTGTTTTGTTCACTTCGTAAGACTTAAAGAACTCAAGCATTTTTTTTTGGTAAGAACTATCCTAACCGTTCCACACAGATGCCTATGAAAGCAAAAACAAACAACAAATTAGAAGGAACACAGAAAGGTTATAGTACATAACTTCTATGACTACTGGATGAGTTTCATTACTTCTGTCCATACATATTTTTTTAAGTCTCAGAAACTTAGTAGTTGTTAGTTCAACTGAAGTAAAAAGAAAAATGGAGCCTGGGGGAGATTTACTACTGTAATGAAAAAACAAAAGGAACTGGAGGTGTTTGGAACAGGAAAGTACATATGATAGTGAGGGCCAGAGAACTCACCTTCTTAGAACAAGCTAAGAAGATTACCAGATAAACAGTATTTTTTGGTGGTCTCAATAGATGAGGGAATAGGACTATATTATTATTATTTTTGTGCACAGTGATTTTCCTCTGTTGATGCAAAACTCAAAGATACCTTATGTTGTTGTAGTTAGGTGCCATCAGTTCTAACTCATAGCAACCCTGTATACAGCAGAACAAAACACTGATGGGTCCTGCGCCATCCTTACAGTTGTTGCAGGGTTTAAGCCCATTGTTGCAGCCACTGTGTCAATCCATTTCGTTGAAGATTGTCTTCTATTTCGCTGATCCTCTGCTTTACGAAGCATGATGTCCTTCTCCAGGGACTAGCCCCTCCTGATAACATGTCCAAAGTATGTGAGACAAAGTCTTGCCATCCTCGCTTCTAAGGAACATTCTGGCTGTACTTCTTCCAAGACAGATTTGTTCATTCTTCTGGCAGTCCATGGTATAGTCAGTATTCTTCGCCAACATGATAATTCAAAGGCATCAATTCTGTCTTCCTTATTTGTTGTTCAGCTTTTACATGTGTATGAGGCAATTGAAAATGCCATGGCTTCCATCAGGTGCACCGTAGTCCTCAAAGTGACATCTTTGCTTTTTAACACTTTAAAGTGGTCTTTTGCAGCAGATTTACCCACTGCTGTACGTTGTTTCATTTCTTCATTGCTGCTTCCATGGGCACTGATGGTGGATCCAAGTAAAATGAAATCCTTGACAACTTCAGTCTTTTCTCTGTTTATCATGATGTTGCTTATTAGACCAGTTGTAAGGATTTTTGTTTTCTTTATGTTGAAGTGTAATCCATACTGAAGGCTGTAATCTTTGATCTTCATCAGTAAGTGCTTCAAGTCCTCTTCACTTTCAGCAACCAAAGTTGTATCGTTTGCATATCGGAGGTTGTTAATGAGTCTTCCTTCAATCCTCATGCCCCATTCTTCTTCATATAGTCCAGCAGATTATAGCCCTCAGATTATTTGCTCAGAGTATGGATTGAATAAGTATGGTGAAAGGATACAACCCTGATGCACACCTCAGATTATTTGCTCAGAGTATGGATTGAATATGTATGGTGAAAGGATACAACCCTGATGCACACCGTTCCTGATTTTAAACCATGCATTATTCCCTTACTCTGTTCAAATGACTGCCTCTTGATCTCTGTATAGATTCCGCGTGAGCACAATTAGCTGTTCTGGAATTCCCATTGTTTACAATGTTATTCATGATTTGTTATGACCCATGCAGTCGAATACCTTTTCATAGTCAATAAAACATAGGTAAACATCTTTCTGGTATTCTCTGCTTTTAGCCAAGATCCATCTGACACCAGCACTAATATCCCCCATTACACCTTCTCTTCTGAATCTAGCTTAATTTTCTGGCAGTTTCTGTTGATGTACTGCTGCAACCATTTTTTAATTATCTTCAGCAGAATTTTACTTGTGTCTTATTAATGATATTGCTTGACAGTTTTTGCATTCTGTTGGATCACTTTCTTTGGAATGGGCACAAATACAGATTTCTTCCCAGTCGGTTGGCCAGGTAGCTGTCTTCCAAATTTCTTGGCATAGACGAATGAGTGCTTCCAGCTTTGCATTCATGTTGAACATCACAATTGGTATTCCATCAATTCCTGGAGCCTTATTTTTCACCAGTGCTTTCAGTGAAGCTTGGACCTCTTCCTTCAATCCCATCCGTTCTTGATCGTATGCTACCTCCTGAAAAGGCTGAACGTTGACCAATTCTTTTCGGTCTAGTGACTCTGTGTATTCCTCCCATCTTCTTTTGATGCTTCCTGCATCATTTAATACTTTGCCTATAGAATCCTTCAGTATTGCAACTTGAGGCTTGAATTTTTTTCAGTTCTTTCAGCTTGAGAAATGTTGAGCATGTTCTTCCCTTTTGGTTTTCTAACTCAAGGTCTTCACACATTTCATTACAATACGTTAATTTGTCTTCCCGAGCCACCTTTTAAAATCTTCAGTTCAGCTCTTTTACTTCATCATTTCTTCCTTTTGCTTCAGCTACTCTACATTGAAGAGCAAGTTTCAGAGTCTCTGACATCCATTTTTGTCTTTTCTTTCTTTCCTTTCTTTTAAATGATCTTTTGTTTTCTTTATGTATGATGTCCTTGATTTCATCTCACAACTTGTCTGGTCTGTGGCCATTTGTGTTCCGTGCATCAAATCTGTTCTTCAGATGGTCTCTAAATTCAGGCGGAATATACTCAAGGTTGCATTTTGGCTCTTGTGGGCTTGTTTTAACTTTCTTCAGCTAAAACTTGAACTTGAATTTGAGCATTTGACGGTCTGTTCCACAGTCAGCCCCTGGCCTTTTTCTGACTGATTATATTGAGCTTTTCTGTTGTCTGTTTCCACAGATGTAGTTGATTTGATTCATGTGTATTCCATCCGGCGAGGTCCACATGTATGGTAACTGTTTAAGTAGTTGAAAAAATGTATTTGCAATGAATATTTTGTTGGTCTTGCAGAATTCTGTCATGTTATATCCGGAGTTGTTTCTGTCACCAAGGCCATATTTTTCAACTACAGATCCTTCTCCTTTGATTCCAACTTTTGCATTTCAGTCACCAGTAGTTATCAGTGCATCTTGATTGCATGTTTGGTAAATTTCTGACTGCAGAAGTTGGTAAAAATCTTCAGTTTCTTCATGTTTGGTATTAGAGGTTGGTGCGTAAATTTGAATAAGAGTCCTGTTTACTGGTCTTCCTTGTGGGCATATGGATATTATCCTGGTACTGTCAGAGTTGTACTTCAGGATAGATCTTGAAGTGTTCATTTTGATGATGAATGTGATGCCATTGCTCTTCAATTTGTCATTCCGGGCATAGTAGACCATATGGCAATACCAGTCAATTTCAGCTCACTTATGCCTAAGATATTGATCTTTATGCATTCCATTTAATTTTTGAGGAAAGAAACATGCTTATGGGGGATGGAATTAATGTTTTGCTGCCACTCATCTACCATACTTATTTCATCCTTTTCATATTTCTTCATAATTTGCTCCCATTTTACTATTACTTTTTTGAATTGGAAACTTAATTGACTTTATTAGAGTAAAACACAATATTTATTTAAATATAGTTTATAGAATTAATAATCTTGGGGGGAAATGCAGTTTATTTCAAGACTACTCTAACATGTTTGTTTAATTTTGAAAATTCACAATTGCTCTTCACTTTTGGCTGTCCATCCCGGGCATTTCTTTCCTTTTCTCTAATACCATATAGTGTTATTTCAGCCTATTCAAATCCGTTTCTCAGCAAACTCATTAATACAAGTTCACATGCCCAAATAATTTCTTATATATGTAATATTACCTGTTAATGGATTGAATTGTGTCTCTCAAAACTATGTGTTGTAAATCCTCACTTCTGTGCCTGTGGTTATAATCTCATTTGGGAATGGGTTATCTTTTTTATGTTGATGAGACAGGATTAGTGTAGGTTGTGTCTTAAGTCAGTCTCTTTTGAGATGTGAAAGAAATTAACAAACAAGGGAGGGAAGCAGAGATAGGGGAAGAGAGATTCCAAGGCACATGAAGATCTCCTGGGAGCAGAAGCTCCAAGAGACAAGGACCTTCCTCCAGCTTGACAGAGTGAAAAAGGTTTCTTCTAGAGCTGGCACTCTAAAGTCCTGAGTTTAGACTTTTAGCCTTCAAAAACTGTGAGAAAATAAATTTCTGTTGGTTAAAGCTACCCGCTCGTAGTGTTTCTATTAAAGCACTAGATAACTAAGATTGTAGTACCGGGAGTGGGTTGCTGCTCTTACAAATACCTACAATGTGGAAGTGGTTTTGGAATTAGGTAATGGGTGGAGGCTGGAAGAGTTTTAAGGTACCTAATAGAAGAACCCTAGATTGCCTTGAAGAGACTGTTGGTAGAGTCATGGACATCAAAGGCAATTCTGGTGAGGGCTCAGAAGGGAGTGAGGAGAGCTATAGAGAAAGTCTCTGTTGTCTTAGAGGACACATATAGCACCAGCAACAGAATGTTGCCAGAAATGTGCATGTTAAATATGCTTCTGGTGAGGCTTTAAAAGAAAATGATGAACACGTGATTGGACAATGTTGCTTTTAATGCAGTGGCAAAGAACTTGTCTGAATTATGTTCAGGTATTTTGTGGAAGTTAAAACTTGTGATGAACTTGGATATCTGGATGAGGAGATTTCTAAGCAAGATATTAAAGGGTTTCTCCTTGCTGCTTATAGTAAAATGCAACACAAAAAAGATGGACTTAAAAGTGAACTGTGCAAAATGAAAAGAGAACTTAAAATATTTAGAAAATTCTGTTGTACAGTCTAAGGACATTTATCCTAGGATGTTTACCAAGGACATGGCTACACAAACTTTTGTTAAAGAGATTAAGCCAGTGACTGATGGATCTAACCAACTACCACAGCAGTAAACCCATCAGCTTAGACTGAAGGGGACAAAGAAAGAACAAAAGGAGAGAATTCTGTCTGCCTCTTGGAATTCTATAGGCAGGAAGCAGGCCAAAGGAACTGTATCTTTTGTCCTCCAAGAAAAGATAAGGACCATTCCTGGAGTAGCTCAGAAATCAGCAGAACTGTTGGAAAGAGCACAGGAAGCAGGACCTTCTCGGCTTCAAAGGGTGGAGCCACGGTCTCCTGGACCACAAAGAGTCGGGCCACAGCCTCCTAGATTTCAAAGAGTCAGATCTTTGCCAACCCAGTTCTTGGGTGTGGAGCTGCCATTAAGGTGTGCCAAGGGATGGGGCCACTGCCCAGAGCTGAGTGAGTGGGGTTGCCATGCCCAAAGGGAAAAGAACTGGGCCTGCCAGGGCCGGTAGGGTGGGGCTGCCACTCAGAAGGACTAGGAGAATGGGGCTGCCCAATGCCAAGGGAGCAGAATTGCTGTCTCAGTGGGTTTGGAAGGTGGACCTAGAGCCCAGGACCCAGGGGCCTCCACTGAAAATCCAGAGGGTGTGGCTAACACTCAAGAGTGTGGAGAGCGGGGCCATTAACCTGATGGTCCCAAAAAGCAGAATTATTTTCTATTCTTTTCTTTTTTTAATTATGCTTTAGATGAAGGTTTACAGAGCAAATTTGTTTCTCATTAAACAATACACATAACACTTGTTTTGTGACATTGGTTGCCAACCCCACGACATGTCAACTCTCTCCCCTTCTCGACCTTGGGTTCCCCATTACCAGCTTTCTTGTCCCTTCCTGCCTTCTCGTACTTGCCCCTGGGCTTGCGTGCCCCTTTAGTCTCATTTTGTTTTATGGGCCTGTGTAATCTTTTTTTTTTTTTTTAATATATATTTTATTGTACTTCAGGTGAAAGCTTACAGAGCAAATAGTTTCTCATGAAATAGTAGTACACATGTTGTTTTTTTTGACATTGGTTAACAACCCCACAACGTATTAAGCCTCTAAATTCTCACCCTTTTTTTTTGATGAAAATTACAGATGGCCAAAGATACACCGTTTCAAAATTTTCTACATTCACAGTTCAGTGACATTGACTACGCTCTTCCAACTGTGCTGTTATTCTCACTTAAGATGAAGGCTTACAGAACAAAATAGTTTTTCATTTAACAGTTACTACACATGTTGCCCTATGACAATGGTTAACAATCTCATAGCACATCAAGAATATCCTTACTCCACCTTGTGTTCCCTATCACCAGGGGGCTTCCTTGTCCCCTTCTGTCTTCTGGACCTTGTCAGTGGACTATTGTACCTCTTTAGTCTCCTTTGTTTGTTTGTTTATTTATTTATTTTTATTTTATTTAAACACCATTTCAAAACTTTTTACTTACACATTTAAGTGGTATTGACTATGCTCTTCCAATTGTGCTGCCATTCTCGCCCAAGATGAAGGCTTACAGGACAAAACAGCCTCCCATTTAATAGTTACTACAAATGTTGCCCTATAGCAGTGGTCAACAATCTCACAATACATCGACAGTGTCCTTATTCAATTTGTGTTCCTTATCATCAGTTTCCTACTCTCCCTCTGCCTTCTGGCCCTTGTCACCGGACTCCTGTACATCGTTAGTCCCATTTAGTTTTACTGGGGTGTCCATTCCCAGGCTTAACATCGAACCTTGAAGGTAACTTCCCCTCTGAGCTGAAAGGGTGTCTGGGGGCCACACTCTCGAGGTTTCTCTAGTATTCTTTAGGCCAGTATATCTGGTCTTCTTTTTTTTTTTTTTTTTTTTTGGGAGTTAAAATTATACTCTACATCCTACTCCAGCTCTGCCCAGAACCCTCTGTTGTGATCCTGGTCAAAGGAGTCATTGGTGGTAGCCGGGCACCAGCCAGCTGTACTGGGCTCAGTCCCGTGGAGGCCTTGGTAGCTGTGGACCATTAGTCCTTCGGACTAATCTTTTCCTTGTATCCTGTTCTCTTCATTCTCCCTTGTTCCCGAAGGGATGAGATCAGTGGAGTATCTTAGATGGCCGCTCATAGGCTTTTAAGACCCCAGACACTACTCACCAAGGTAGAATGTAGAGCATTATCTTTATAAGTAGTGTCATGCCAATTGAGCTAGATGTTCCCCGAGATCATGGTCCCCAGAGCCCTCCGTCCAACAACTCAGTCCCTCGGGGGGTTTGGATGTGTCTATAGGGCCTTCATGACCTTTCCTTGTGCAGGTTGTGTTAGTTTCCGCTGTACTATGTACTATCTCATCTCTCACCCAAGTTACCACTTACCTATTACCTATTTAGTATCCCCCCACCCCCCTCCCATCCCTGGTAACCAACAAGGATTGTTACATTTTGCATGTGAATTTTTTCATGGGTTTTTACAATAGAGGTCTCATACAATATTTGTCCTTTTGTGATTGACTTATTTCACTCAGCATGATGTCCTCCAGTTTCATCCATGTTATGAGATGGTTCACCGATTCATTGTTCTTTCTCGTTGCATAGTACTCCATTGTGTGTATGTACCATAGTTTGTGTATCCATTCGTCTGTTGATGGACATCGAGGTTGTTTCCATCGTTTTGCTATTGTGAATAATGCTGCCATGAACATAGGTGTGCATATGTCTATTCGAGTGATGACTCTTATTTCTCTAGGATATATTCCTAGGAGTGGGATTGCTGGATCGAATGGTATGTCTATTTCTAGCTTTCTGAGGAAACGCCATATCATTTTCCAAAATGGCTGTATCATTTTGCATTCCCACCAGCAGTGTATAAGAGTTCCCGTCTCCCCGCAGCCCCTCCAACATTTGTTATTTCCAGTGTTTTTGATTCGTGCCAGTAATGCCGGGGTGAGATGGTATCTCATTGTGGTTTTCATTTGCATTTCTCTAATGGCTAGTGATCGTGAGCATTTCCTCATGTGTCTGTTGGCCATTTGAATGTCTTCCTTGGTGAAGTGTCTGTTCATTTCCTTTGCCCATTTTTTGATAGGATTGGTTGTCTTTTTGTTGTAGAGGTGTTGGATTTTCTTGTAGATTATGGAGATTAGACCTTTGTCTGACTTGTACTGTCCAAAAATTTTTTCCCAGTCTGTAGGTTCTCTTTTAACTCTTTTGGTGAAATCTTTTGAAGAGCATAGATGTTTGATTTTTAGAAGATCCCAATTATCTAGTTTATCTGTTGGGTTTTTTGTGTTGATGTTTATGATTTGTATCCTGTTAATGCCATGTATTAAGGCTCTGTCTGGGATCCTCTGTTGTGATCCTTGTCAGAGCAGTTGGTGGTGGTAGCCAGTCACCACCCTAGTTAAACTGAACTCAGCCTGTGGAGGCTGTGGTAGTTGTCGTCCATTAGTCCTTTGTACTAATCTTTCCTTTGTGCTTTTGGTTTTCTTCATTCTCCCTTGCTCTAGATGAGGTGGGATCAGCGGAGTATCTTAGATGGTCACTCACAAGCTTTTGAGACCCTAGACGCTACTTACCAAAGTAGGATATAGAACATTTTCTTTATAAACTATGTTATGCCAGTTGAGCTAGATGACCCACGAGACCATGGTCCCCAGCTGGAACAGGATTATTTTCAAGCATTGAAATCTAATGTAGATTGTTCACTGGGTTTTGGACTTAAACTTGGTACCTGTTATGCCTTCTTTCCCTCCAATTTCTCCCATTTGTAATGGAAATATCTACCTTGTACCTGTTCCATCATTGTACTTTGGAAACAGATAACTTGTAGTCTAGATTTCACAGGTTGATAGATGAAGAGGAATTTTGTTCCCGGATAGGATACACCTAAACTCACCCATACTTGATTTAGATGATTTAGAAGATGATATTTTGGACTTGGAGTTAATTTAAGATTTTTGGAATGATATGATGGGGTGAATATGTTTTGCATGTGGCAAGGACATAAATTTTTGGGGGCTGAAAGGTGGAATTTTGTGGATCGAGTTGTGTCCCCCCAAAATATGTGTTACAGATCTAACCTCTGTGCCTGTGGTTATAATCTCATTTGGGAATGAGTTGTCTTCTATTTTTTTAAATTTTTATTGTACTTTAGATGAAGGTTTTCACAACAAACTAGCTTCTCATTAAACAACTAGTACATGTATTGTTTTGTAACATTGGTTACCAACCCCACAACATGTCAACACTTTCCCTTCCCAACCTTGGGTTTCCTGTTACCAGATTTTCTGTCCTCTCCTCCCTTCTAGTCCTTGCCCCTCTTCTGTGATCCCTGTTAGAGAAGTCAGTGGTGGTAGCCAGGCACCATCTAGTGTGTTAGACTGTGTTAGACTCAGTCTGGTGGAGGCTGTGGTAGTCCTGGTCCGTTAGTCCTTTGGACTAATCTTTCAGGAATATGTTGTCTTTTTTATGTTAATGAGACAGGATTAGTGTAAGATGTGTCTTAAATCAGTCTCTTTTCTAATATAAAAGCAAGTGAGGGAAGCAGAGATGGGGGAGGAGAGATGTGAAGCCACATGAAGATTGCCTGGGAGCAGAAGTTCATAGAGACAAGGACCTTCCTCCAGAGTCGACAGAGTGAGAAAGTTTTCCTCTAGAGCCAGCACCCTGAATTCGGATTTCTAGTCTCCTAAGCTATGAGAAAATAAATTTCTGTTTCTTAAAGCTACCCACTTGCTGTATTTCTGTTATAGCATCACTAGATAACTAAGAGATTACAGGTAGTCCCTGGGTTACGAACAGTGGACTTAACATAAAACTTGTAGTTATGAGCTAACCCCCATAATGCCTGTTATATTAAAAATTTGAGGTACATACAGTGGTTTATAATAACAAACAGGTGCTACTTTTTGACATGCATCAAAACATTTTTATTATTACTATATTATGTTAAAGATGTTTTAGTGCATCTGGAAGTGTTTCTTTAATATTTTTTATGCATAGAAATGTACACTGTATGCTATATACTAAGATAAACATTTGACTAACTGACATTAGATACGAACTGTACCTAACTGTCCTAATTTATGTACAAATTCATCTTAAAGACAGACTTAGGAATGGAACTCATTTGTAATCCTGGGACTGCGTGTACCTAAATATGTAAATGTGGATGTTAACCTAAAATTCTGCCTAAAATTAGGTGGGTGAAATTACATACGTCCATATATACTTCCGTATATAAAATATAAAGATACATGTACTTAACTGTGAATGACCTCTTCTGTTTGTGGTCAGGTAGGCATGGATTTATTTTTATTTCTCTTGTCCATGACTAGTTATGATTTTATGCAATGGAATGTTAGATGTCCTTTTCCTAGGTAAGGATAGAGTATTTAGAGGTATAACATGTTATTGTGTTACAGTGTTTTGGAATATTATGAAGTTATCAGATCTGCAGCTACTGTATTTTTATGCAAATAACACACACCTTCTACATTTGTTTGCTAACCATGCTCCCCCCATAAGATATTTTCATAAGCAATGTTACGCCAATTTTTTTTTACATGTTGCTGTAAAAAAATTAGCATAGCGCTGTAAAAAAATTCTTCGTTGGGGAGAACGCAGTTGGCAGACAAACATCGAAGGCACATGTTATTTACGTAAAAATGCAGTACTTCTTTTTGGACATGATTCCTTTCTTTAGAAACATGCATTATCACTCTCTTTGTTACTCATCTAGAGAATATGATCATGGCAAAATCAGTCATTGTGTGCCACTACTACATTATGATGCTGACTCTGGGCCATTTTCCTTGCTCTAAATTTCTAATCTAGATATATAAGTTTGGCTGAGCCTTTTCTAGAGTGAAATTCATTCACTCAGTTATTTATTTCAACAAAATGTCCTGAGTACCTACAAATGAGGCCTGATGCCTTACTTGGTAAATTATCTCTGTACTGGTTTTCCAAACAAAACGTTCTGGACATTCTGGAGATTTCCAAGTCAGTAACATAGCTAGGAAATCATGATTCTTATACCTGTTTAGATTCTAGTTATTCTGTTACACGTGTGACTTGGCCTATTGTAAGAATTGGAGCTTGATTACATGTTTTGTATATAAGTTATTACATTTTGATATAAAGGCACAAGCATAAGCACCTCAGATTTTCCTTCCAGTGTCCCCTTGTCTTTTTCTTCTCACTATGCTCATCTCCTCTTTGCCCTAAAGCCTTTCTTCAGCTTGGCTGATCTAGGCTGGGAAAACTGATCACAACCAAGAAAGGCATGGGTAAAGGCGGAGCATCCTCTGCGAGAGAGACTGTGTCTCTGGCTGTGCATCTGGGTGTGTGTGGAGAGATGGAATCCAGAAGACAAATGGTGGGGTATCTCCCTTGAGACCACAAGTAAGGATGAAAGATACTTGTTCATAAACAGTTAAGAATTGTGTGTTGAAGTGGACAGGGGCAAACTGAGACATTTCACACCTGGCGTTTCCTGTCTTTTTAGTGGGAGTGGGAGTGAAGAAAAGAGACACCTGGGTCTTGAAGAATATTGACGTTTCTGAGAATCCATTTTGGGTTGGGAGGCGAGAAATGAGAGGAAGGAAGGCAAAAAAGGATCCCAGATCAGAAAGACATTCTGCACATATATTCAAGTAGAGAGAGTGTAGATCCCCCTTTCCTGTGCAGTGTGGAATATTGGTACTAAAACCTTCTGGGTCTGCTGCTTCTGAGGAGAAGAAGAAAGCTGAGAAACCTGATATACATAGATACGAAATACATAAGCAAAGTTACCAGCCACTCCCAATGCTGCTGCTGAGGTTTCGAGTGCCGTGGTGCATCCTGCTCTGAGCATTAGCCCTTGTTTTAGTGCATGAGCACTCAGGCCCTGGGTGATAGAATTAGAAGAAGAAAAAATTTAAAAACTTCAGAGTTTTCATCATGAGATTAGGGGTCTCCTCGATAGTAAGACATTTTTGATGTTTGGAAAATACTAGGGACATTTGTCAAGAAGAGACAGGTTTTGTGGGAATAATATGTATCCTCACTGTGAGTGTATTTGTGGTGTGTGTATTTGTATGTGTGTGTAAAAAGTAAAGGTTATATAAATACGAAATCTTTTGAATGGACCCTAGTATGATTATTTTTTTTAAGTCTAAACTGATGTGATTGTTCTGAGTCAGTAGTAAAAGTAATCAGAAGTCTGACTATTCAGTCATTCCTACTGGTAGGCAGCAATTTTCTAACTTTGGTTGGGAACCCAGCCATTTGAAGACAAGAAATCCTTTTTAGTCACTTTCTTCTTTTTTTAAATTAAGAACTTGTCATGTTTAAGTTACTGCTTGTGTTTAGTAGAGGTTTTGAATGACTAAGCACACAGTTTATTGACGTGAACACTGATAATTTCAGATTTGAATGTACTACTGTAGTTTTTCTGTCCCAGGCTTAACGCCAGCAGTCAAAATATATGTAATGAAATGATTTCCCTAAGATCAAGTGGCTATTAATATGAACCAGTTCTTTTAAAGTATTTGTTACTTATAACCTAACATTTAATTTTTTGTGGGTTGTCATAGTTTTCATGATGTGACAGAAACTTGTATATGTTGATGTTGAATGTTCGTTGTTCGACCTGTTGTATTGTCAGTGAACTAGAACAGAAGAGGTGACGTTGGAGAATACATTAAAGGGTTATCAAGAGGTGGCAGTGAGTTTGATATTACGTGTACAGTGCTTTTGAACAATACTGGTAAGGAATAGATCTAATGAGATTTGGAGTGTTTTTCAAAATTAGTCAGCATTATTGAAATATCCCTTCAGGGAGCATTTGTAATGCCCACAAGAATGTGTTGGTAGTGGGATCAGATTTCAGGCTAACCTTCAGGTGCTTTCAGTAGTTGATATAACACACACCTGTGTGTTCTCTTCTCTGACCTCAAAATTGTTTTGAAAAGCTTCTGACATCTGGAAGTGTGAAAAAGAGCAGATTTTGATTTGTTTTCTGACAAGAAAGGAAAAACAAGTTCTAAATATAAAACTTCGCCTTTGTATGGTACTTGCATTGAGGATTTTGATTTATCATATCCTAATCAATTATGGAAGAAAACCTCCAACATTTTGTGATAGAGTATATTTAGCTAGGTAGTGTTTCTTTTAAGCATTTTTACATGCTGGAGATACAAATTCCAAACCCAATGCCATTGAGTTGATTCTGACTCATAGTGACCCTATAGTGCAGAGTAGAACTACCGTACAGGATTTCCAAGGCTATAAATCTGTATGGGTGCAGACTGCCACATCTTTCTCCCATGGAGTGGCTGGTGGGTTCAAACCACCGACCTTTTGGTTAGTAGCCAGGCACTTAACCACTACGCCACCAGGGGTCCTGTTCCTTGAGATAGAAATAGGCGTGCGCGCGTGCGTGCGTGCGTGTGTGTGTGTGTGTGTGTGTGTGTTATTTTACAAATGTATAACATATACTTGTAAAATAACACTCATGTTTGCTTTTTTCTGAGAGAGGGACAGAGATGGGTCATTTAGAAATTTTCTCCCAAAAGTAGTTAAATTGTTTGTTCAAATAGTCCTGGTAAAGAAAACTGACCTCATTCAACTTTACCTTTTACAGAATGATCAGTTAACTTTCTTTGATAATATACATTTTACTTACCATCAGGATTAGCGTAAATTTTGTCACTTAGAAAATATCTGTAAAATATCAGTAAATTTATTTCAAACTGTTCTGCAATAACTGATAGCTGAGTCAGTTGGCCTTCTAAATATCATAAGGGAACATGTTGAATGTTTTCCTATTTCAGTATCCCTGTGGTTATAGATAGATTTTTAGTAAATTCACAGATTTTTCTTTTCAAAATTAAGCTTCACTTGGTTTGGCATCTGCAGCTTATTCGTTGCAATCTGTTTAATTGAGTAGCTTCTACTGTTTATCCTAAAATGCAGATAAATGGCTTTCAGCACACTGTTTATAGTTTAATAGTTCCTGAAGTGACTCAACATTATCTGCTAGAGTCTACGAGTCATAACTAATGACCTTTCTGCTTATACTTTTCTGCTAGTGAGGAGACACTGAACTCCACAGAGGCAAGAGCCTGGCACAGTTGAGGGTGGTGGATTGTTTGGGATGGCGCCTATTGCACAAGGTGTTTTTTTCCTCATCAATGTGAATTCAGAAGAGAAATACGTCCTTTACAATGATTTTAGCACGCACACATGCTGTCTCAAAGTACCTGGTTCTAACGGCTGTGGTGCAGAATTTTAAAAGGTAGTTGTTAGAGGGATTAGTTTTATTCCAGGTTGCCTACCTAATTAATAATAATAAACCAAGAAACCAAACTCATTGCCGTTGAGTTGATTCCGACTCATAGTGACCCTACAGGACGGAGTAGAACTGCCTCATACGGTTTCCAAGGAGCGGCTGGTGGATTCGAACAGCTAACCTTTCGGTTGCGCCACCAGGGCTCTACATTAATAATAATAGTTAACAAAATTTTAATACTTTCTGCTCAGGTTATTTGAATTTATGATGGAGAATGGGGGCCACCAGGAAATTTTCATATTATTACCGAATAGTTACTATGGCTTTAGAGATAAAAGCATGTTTTTTTTTTGCCTGCCAACCAAGGTGGGAAGAAAATAAGTAGTTAGCTAATATTTATCATACATAAATGGGGCCTATTGATCATCATTCTCTTTCTTTGAAAACAACTTTGAGGCTTCTCTCCTAGTGAGGATTAACAGGCCTGACGGCCAGAAATGTTAAAGCTCTCAAGTTTTCCAACCTCAAATTCATGAAATAATAAGAATTCCTACTTCTCATACTGAATGATTTTCTGGGTTTTTAGGTAAAGTATAGGGCATTCTGTACGGAAACAGAGAGAATGGCTTCTTAATAGCTGAAGTACCAGCAAATACATTTTCGTAAAATATTTTCTCTCTCTCTCTTTTTTTTTTAATGTGGGAAATTTTCTAACTTAAGTGGACGTTTAAGATAGTCATTGCCTTTTGCCCCTATGTTAGTGTTTTAATTCTTTGGGAACACTTGGATCATTTATATTGAATGTGAGTAAGTATATATTCCTGGATTGACATAGTGGCTGTAACAACGGGCTCAAACATGGCAATGATTGTGAGGATGGTGCAGGACCAGGTAGCATTTGTTGTATTATAAATAGGGTCGCTATGAGTTGGAGCCAACTCGACAGCACCTGACAATAACAACATTTATTTCTCACCTTCTTAATCTAAAACTTAAGATCATATAAAGATATTTTAGGTTGAAAAAATATAACACACAGATATCTCTGCCTTATGTTGGTATAGCCTAAAATAAATATCTGAAGAGAGAATTTGTGAGGGATAATTATTTTCCATGTAGCATCTTGGATTCAGGATTTTTTGTTGTTGTTGTTCTTTATTTTGTCATTTGTTTATATCCTACCTATATTAATCATTATTGAAGAAAGAAGCATTTTTATCGTAGAATATAATGTATGTGTGGACACATTATTGGCATAAATAAGGAGATACAAATTGGGTAAAATCATATAAAGAAAGAAAATGTAAAGGTAAGATCAGTAAGACTTTTTAATGACTGGACCTCTGAGGCTACTAGGCTCTACACGGTTTAAAAAATTAATATGAGTGCTTTTGAAGAATGTTTTGAAAACTGAAGCTATTTGTTTATCAAAAGAGGGACAGCTTGAGCAGCATCAGACCAGAGTGTTCCAATGTGTACCATGCCCAGGTTTAAGATAACAAAATCATCATCATAATGTAGTTTCAGTGCAGAGCTTTCCTTGGTGTTTCTGTCCAAAAGTCAACAAGATAGTCCTTTGGCAATCTCATTCCTACAAATCAAAGCAAAAGTGGATGGTGGTGCAGAATTTCAGAACTGTTTTTATGGTCAATTAACTATAATTTCAGGAAAAAAAAAAACTTTGTCTTAAATTATACAGACTCTATCTATAGCTAGTCAGATACCCAGCACTCAGTTCAACCAGTTTAATTTTGAATGCTCAGACTGGATTATTGGAAATAGGAGATTACTAATATAGCATCTTGTGACAGACCTCTTGAATCATGGTCTTCTTTAAATGATAATAATTGACCTCAGAGTGTTACTTGGAACTTTAAATGTGGTATTATCTCTAACACTAGTGTCTGAGCATAAGAGAAAACTTAAATTTTGATGAAAGTGTTTTTATGTACACAGGAATTTCTTCTGACCCTCTTGCTCCTAACATATATCCTATACATGTATATGGATTTTTTTCTAATAACATTTTTTGTACAGTGCTCAGCTTAGCAGGTAATTAGTATCTAAACAGTGAAAACAACAACAAAAAACTTAAAATATCATATACATTCTTTAATACATTTAAATATATTTATATCTTGAAATGGATGTATTTTCTGTATTTTAACTCTTGTGTATATAAATGAACTTTTTTTGTTTTTTTAACCTTCTGCAATTAGGAAAAGGTATTTGTTTTTGGATAAGATTTTAGGTTAGTTGTTTCAAGTGGCTCAGATATTTGCCTGGGGACAGACGGTTTTGTGTTTGTATAGAGCATAAAAGGAAATAGTGAAAATTTAGTGTGAGTGAATAGTCAGCAGCCCTTTTATGACAAAAGAACAAAAAATGGTTGCTTCTATGTCACTCTCCCCAGTTAGATTGTAAGCGTCATGAATATAGTGGCCATTTCTTCTGCATTTCTGTGTGGCTAAAGTGCTTGTCAGACACCTTGTGTATAACAAATATTTGTTAAATTGATTTGGACTTGCTATTAATTTTACACTGGCTCAAGCAAATATTTTATGCTGGTTTAACCATATACAATGAATAGGTTAGTTGTGTTGCAAATATAAATTTTATATGAAAAACTTTTATGAGTCAAGTCAAATGGTATGGTGGATTTAATTTAAAAAAAAATGTGATTTTCGGTTTTCCCAACAATTTGAAAGGTTTCAGATTATAAAAGGAATTTGACATTTAGTAAAGGTAAATTTTAAAGACAGATTTTTAAAAGTTTATGTAGTTGATCAGTTGGTGAGATTATGCTTATTTTAAAATAAGCCTAAGATATTGTATATTGAAGCATCATTCTGAGTGGCAGAGGGGTATTACAAAAAAGAGATTTCTAGATATTTAAGTACAGTATATTTTTCTGCTGTGCATAAAACCAGAGGCATCTTTTAACCATCTGGAAATGTTACATAATACATGCTGGTTAGTGACTTTCTTTCCTTCTTTTTTTTTTGAATTCTAGGGTTTCCTTTCTCTTTTACCTTTCCACTGTCATATGCCATGTATTCTGAACATAGTTTAATGGCTGACTAGAATAATCTCTTGTGCCAGCTTATAATCAAAGGGAGTACTGAGAAAAACAGCTGAGCTGTATTAGGCAACCACAGTCTGGACTGCATTTCTTAACTGCTAACACATCACAGGTGGAGGATTAGTGCCGCCTATGGTGCTGGGTTTTTAGTGGAAACCTCTAGCAATTCTGTGCCTCCTCTTGTCTCTTATCCCAGGAAACCTGGCAACAGTACATCAAGCATACGGAAATCAAAAGTGAGTAGTGAGACAGCTTCGTATCTTAGAGAGGCTGTTTTTTTCTCTCCTCCAAAAAATTTAAGCAAGATTGGTTAAGCCAATTCTGGCACAAAAATGATGTTAGAACTTAGTCTTTCTTGGCATAGAGAATGGAATGGAACAATTCAGAGGGTTCAAAAAATTTTATGTACAAAAATCACGTCCCTAGGAAAGGCAATTTAGCTGAACTGTCCCGATGGTATATAATTTAGATTACTTTTAAACTCGTGAAATTTTTACATGTGTTATTTTAATGAGTGTTTTTGTGTGTTTGCCACAAAACATTTGCCACCATTGTCATAGTTAAAATCAAGTGTTTTGGCTGTGTAAAGCCTTGTAGTATAATTTAATTTTTATAGTTTTTGACATTGTGAATTCTGCTGTCTATGTCATATAACTCTATGTTCATAGATTATAAAAGTTAAGGTTGCTTATTTGCGAACGTGCATTTTTAAAAGTGTAAAATTATTTTTCAAAAGAGGATAAATTAATTATTTAAATATTAAATGAAATGCATGTTTTGAAAATATAGTTACTATGTCACTTAATATTTACCAAGAAGGTTACAAATTATTTTAGCAAGATCAAGTATACACTGGAAGAAACTAAAGCAAGTATATTTAATAATTCATGCCACGTTCGGTATCTATCTTTGTATAATATATAGGTGTAAAACAAAGCCCTGTAGATAAACAGATTTTAAATAGTTGTTTGTTTAGTTTGCAGTTTTTCTCTTAAAACTCCATAGTGGCTTTCTAATATGTAGCTTTTCTAAAAAAAAGTTATTTTGTTGCTGGTTGTCATTATTCCATACTGTTTCACCATAGATAGCTCTTAAAAGTCACTGGTGATAAGAATACTTGATAATACTGCATTCTGAGCTTAGTTTCAAAAAAAATATACATTTTATAGCTTAAATATTTAAACATTTGAAGTAGCAATATATACATGTATGTTTAGGTCAATATGCACCTTATTTAAGGTATTCTTTAACAATTATCCAATTATGGAATACAGTAAGGATTAGAAACAGAGAGATCCTAATGCTTTCCAGGTTCTTTCTTAGGGGAAAAAGCACAAACATGATGATTTGGTTTCTAATCTGTCTGGCTTTATTGTCCCTTCTCTTCTTTGCATATATGAGTCTGGTCATAGTAGTTTTACACTTTAGGCTGTTTTGGGAGTGCTTCATAAAGCCGTGTAGTAAGTTTTGGTGTGGTGTTAAATTGAACATCTACTTTGATTAGCTTCAGAACTCTGTGAAGCAAAGCACTGATAAAAACTCCACTGAATAAAATTCTAGTTCCTGGCTTGGAAATCTGCCAAGTCCTACTTGCTTCTTTGACATTATTTTCAAGGAGATCACGGTTCATTTCTTTTCCAACAATGTGAACTTTCACCTCCACATTAAATATTTTAAAATACAGAGATATTTGAAATTTTTAATCATCCTATCCACTATGATTATACTATTTTATGGTTATGGAGTCAGGTTGCTGTTAAATATTGTGGTTATTTGCTTAGTAAGTTCAATATTTTGTATATTGATACTTTTATTATAATACTTATAACCAAGTTGTGTTTTAGGGTTTTTTCAGAGTTTTAAGTTTGTTTATAAATTTTGATTGAGTTTCTGTTAATTCAAACACATAATAAAACTTGAGAAAAAGGTGAGCTGTGATTTTAACTTAAAGGAGTATAAATGAGATGTCCAGAGAGCTGTATTTACTATCATAATTAATCATTATGCTTACTCAGATTCACAACTCTGTACCAGTTAGCTACAAAACAAATAAATATATATGTTATCTCTTGACATGTATGTACAGTGAGAGCTGTGAGAGCCAGAATTCAATGAGTCTGCCTTGTTTTTCTGGGTCTCGCAAGTTTTCTGCCTTCGACAGGATGCAGTTTCACAACTTTTCTATCACTTATTTTAGTGGAAAATATTTGAGTTTTCCTTCTCTGATAGGTTTCCTCCTTACACAGGTTCCGGCTCTCACAGGTTTTACTGTTTTATTTAAACTTTTCTTGTTTTTCTCAAATCATAATCTGGCATACCTAAATTAAACACTTGATTGATAGAAACTTTCACTTTTTATCCAGATGTTTTGTGGTCTCTTAGAGTGTTTATGATGTAAAATGCTGAAAACATGATTATCCAACAGAACCTGAGTGATGTGGTAATGTGTATAAGGATGTATGTTGAAAAGAAAATCAGTGAATGAAAGCATGTAGGAATAGTTTATGATAAAAACACTAGTTTCTAGAGAACCAGCACATCTCTAACATTTTTAATTAAGTGTGTGTGTTTTCCTTAACCTACTCAATTGTGTCAACAATGAACCACTAAAAGGAAAAACTGACAGTAGCCCTGGTTTTGGTGCTTACGTTTTTTTAAAAAGGTATTGCTTGATGACTGCCACCCATAGTAACCTTCACGCTTACGTATTTCTAGCTAGGACTTACGTTTGACACTTACATGTGGCATTGTGACATCTGTTTTACTGTTTTCATATACTGTTACTTAGTTTTTCCACATGTAGTTGATTTGCCTCACCAGTTAGATTGTTGCTTTATAGAAGGCACCGTCTAGTGTTCTGGGCCATTGTACTATGTAGATGGAATATATTTAATGATGATTTACCAAATAAATGAGTGTACCACAAGAAAAAAAAAAAGAGAAATTAATAACAATACTTTAGTCATCTTGAACAGATTTTCAATACATTTCTTAAACCAAAAACTTTGTATTTTTATAGGCTTTTTGCTTACAGTGATGAACCTAGAAAGAAAGGGAAAGTAAAGAAGCAAAAAGAAAGGAGAATTGAAGAGAAAGACAAGAATCAGGAAAGGGGAAAGAGGATAGAGAAGAGAAATAGAAACATAGAAGATAAAGGAGCAGGGAAAAGAAGCTGAAAACAAAAAACTGAGCTGGGAAATGAGAAAAAAAACTGAAGAATACATACAGAAAATTCAGGAGTAAGCATCAGCAGCACAGACACCGACAATAATTTACTTATCGACTCTTATTATGTACATGGTGCTGTGATAGGTGTTGCACTTGAATTACCTCAAGTAAGTCCTCACAGCAGATGAATGAATACTGTTACTCTTCATCCTTGGCAAGGAAGGTTAAGTAGCTTGCTAAAGCCATGTAGCAAGGACATAGCTGAGCTGGGGTTTGAACCCTGTTTTTTCTGATTTGCCCAATACCACGGTCAAGTGTAGGTCCACTGCTTGGTGGCTATACCTCGTATTGTTTTGTTGTGTGTCATTTCACTGCCTCTATAGCATGCCCAGGAACTTAGCACCAGCATCTTCCTGTGTCTCCTCTGACATCTGGGACTCTTGAAGGAGAAAGACTCCTGTGCAGGTAGCATCACAGTTAATAGAGAGCCTCCTCTTTCCTTATTTACATGTGATTTTGCTCTGGTATTTTTGAATAGAAATTGTATTTATATTTTGTTACTTTCCAGAGTATTTTTTTGAATAGAAATTTTTGAATAGATATTGTAATTATATTTTGATACTTTCCAGAATGGTTAGACTCATGACCCATCTTTTTATTAATAATCGGGTTTCACGTTGTTCATCTCTGTCACACACATACACTTAATTCTTAGTTTTTGTTGCAAGCAATATAGAAGATAATTTAATTTAAAATTGCTTTAGTAGAATGAAAGGTCAGGCGATGAAAAATTTATAAAACATGAAAAGTAACATGTTTAAGATAACTTCTTTTGAATTGAATATGACCAAATAAACTTATTAGACAGTAAATTATATCATTGATCTGAATTAAATGATTTCAGGGTTTAAGTGGTCAAAATTAAAATTAGTTGTCTATCTCAGCTCACTATTTGAGATCACTAAAAGTTATTTTTAAAATTAATATTGTTTTAAAGCTCTGATTCAAGTTATATTCCTGTGTATTGTAGATGTTTGTCTACTAGTCTGACTATTTAAACCAATTTTTGTTGAGAAAAGAAAATGGGCAGTGATTCACGTTATTTATTATAATGGCAGTATGGGTGGGAGTACCATGGATTATTCCCAAAGCTGCTGCTAGCCGATTCAGTAGTTTCAAATTTTTCTTCCACTAACCGTTTTACCCAATATCCTTAAAGTGCAAACGTGTGATACGAATTTCTCTTCTTACTCATGCCTGCCCTCTGGTGTAGATGCTGTAGAGCAGTGAAGACCGTCCGAATTTTGTTAATTTTTGAGATTCAGAGAATTTAAAAAAGTAAAGAAAAAGAGGATAAAAGAAAATAGATTGCCGGTAGACCTTGCAATACAAAATAATTATGTTCCATGTCCAATGACTTTTAAAGAATTTCAATTCTATTTTAAATGAATTGTATATGAAGGTTTGGAATTTCTCTATTTTTCATAGAGATTTTTCTGTATGTGTTTTAATGTGACAGTAGATTCTGATATTCTTTTCATTGACTGTGACATAGAAAACAATATTTTATATCATATATTTTAAATGTTTCATTTAGATTTTTGAAATGATAGTTTTCTTACTGAGAAAAATAATTAAAACTAAATAATTGCAACATAAGGTAAGATATTCAAGAAAAAAACTGTTATAATTGAATGGAAGTCATATTATTGCATGCTGTCAATAGATTATTTCATGCAGTTTGATTAATTCATCTGAAAATCTATATATTTCATATGTGAGTATCATAAGGAATATAATTTAGTTGTGATTCATTAAGAACACATACACACACCCCTATATGTCATGAAAGTGATCCTGTGGTTCATTTCCTCCCTAAAACTGTAGTGCTCCTCTAAAATAATGAGAAGAAATTTTAGATTGGCTTCCAAATGCCTTATCTTGTTATTGTCTTGGTAATTTGGACTGTTAGCTTACCTACCTAGGTTAACTGTAATTTAAGCAACTAAATTAACAAGGCTTCTGAAGTGTCTGGATTCACAGTTTGAAGCTAAGGATTGGCCGTTTACAAGGAAGAAAGAAGAAAGGAAACAGAAAAATGAAATGACTCACAGTGACTTACTCACTGTGGTATTTATTCCTAAGAAATTTCAAGGCAGTCTGATTTTTCTCAGTTTTTTTTTTTTCTTCTTCCATTTTTCATTAAGGTGTATGCCCAATTCCAATGCTAAATCAAAAATATAATGACCCAAAATGCTATTGGAAAGAAAGAAAACAATCAATTTTGTTGAAATTCTGCTCAACTTAAGTGTATTCACTATTTAGCTTTTCTTGATAAAACATTTTTATGATTTTACTCTATTAGTAAATAGAGTGTACCTAATTGCGACCCTATAGGACAGAGTAGAACTGCCCCGTAGAGTTTCCAAGGAGCGTCTGGTGGATTCAAACTAATGATCTTTTGGTTAGCAGCCATAGCTCTTAACCACTATGCCACCAGGGTTTCCAAATTATACATAATGTTTCTTAAATGGTTAGGCATCTTCTAATTAATTTCAATGATAATCTTTTTTATAAAACTTTTAACACAAAATCAAATTAAATGAGGCTCTAATTATAAAGATCTTACATTATTTGGATGAATCAACTAAATCAAACTTTTTATTACCTCTTTTGAGGTCTGCCATTCTTCTTCAAATGGAGGGATACTAATAATATGATAAAATCTGAAAAATACATTCTGATAAATTGTCTTAATCAGACATCTTCATTATTCATTATTGCTGTTCTGCTGTTCATTTGAATATTCACTTTTATTATAAATACTTATCATTTGTCTTTCCTTTTAGCTCTTATTTCAACATCGTTATTGTTGGGCTACATTCCTGTTTTCATAAAATGATTATTTGTACATGCATGTAATTGCTTTTTTTATGTCTTAGCTGATGTCTGTGTATAATCTAAAAAGCCCGGCTTCCATCTGTGAGGGTGGGTTTTGCACAAGTTCAGTATGACTTGATGTAAAAGTGATCTTTTTAGAAATCTCTTTTCATAATTATGACAGTAGATAAAACAGTCCAGTTTCTCTTTTGCCCTTTTTCTCAAATGGGCACTACATACGAAGATCTTATCTTTTTAGTGTTCTTTGTGTTCTAACCAGATTTATTTATTGTGCTGCTGTTGCTTCTCTTCCTTCTTGTCTTATATTTGTTACCCTCCACACTATCTCTCCATTATTTGAAATTTTATCTGGTCATTAGAAATACTGTGAATTGTATGGTAATGATTTTCACTTCTCAGGGGATTGAACTCATACAGACTAATTTATTCATAAAGAGCCATCACATACTTTTACATAAATTACTTCCTTGATTTGATTATTTTGGCTAAGGCAAGTGTGAGGAACTTACCACCTCTCACAGATTTGCATTAAACCATGCATTCACTTAATAATGCTTAATCAAAAGTAGTCATTTTCTCATCTCACTGCTTTTACTTGTTTAGTTCACAGTGTATGAAGGCAATCTTACATGCTCATTCAGGATATTATTTGTTAAGTCAGTTTATGGAGATTGTGTCTCTATTTAGAGCCCTGGTGGTGCAGTGGTTAAGAGCTTCTGCTGCAAACCAAAAGGTCAACAGTTCAAATCCTCCAGCCACTCCTTGGAAAACTCTGTGGGGCAATTCTACTCTGTCCTATAGGGTTACTATGAGTTGGAATTGACTCCATGGCAGTGGATTTGGTTTTTGTTATGACCTAGCAATAGTTTTCTTTTTTTTTTTGTTCTTGTGGATATGTTTCTGGTAAAACAGCATATACGCTGAGTGCATGCTAAAGTGTTAAGTGTTTTTAGAAAGATTAGCAACAACACTTCATCTGCATAATCTTTATATGAATGATGCTTACCTGATTTAACTATAAAGGTTGTTTGTAGCTACCAGACTCATGTCCATTTCCTTAATAATAACTAAAGTAGTTAACTTAGGATGGTCTACAAAATGCCACAAAATAAGCTGTTGAGAACTCAAAATATATGGAATGAGTATGTAGTTTTACCAAAAATTTAAGCACACATACATGCACATTCATAAAATTACGGCAAACCATAAGTGGATTGAGTGTCCTAACCAAGTCATGGTCATAGGTCCAGTGGTAAATCCCATAATGAGGACTGGCTAGTGAATTTCCTTCCTCTTTACTGGATTATCTTTTTGAATTTCCTGAGTTTTCATTAATCACTGTTGTTCTTCATTCCACATCAGGCTATGAGTCTAATTCTCTGTTTTGAACTGATATGCTACTTGAAAATACATTTAAATAGCTTAAACTATTATGTGTTTCTATTTATTAATCCATGGATATATGCTGTTGTAGAAATAGCAATTATGGTCCTTTGAATGCAAATAATGAGCATTTCATGATATAAAATTCAGTATCTCCTGACAGAGATAATTATATTTTTGTACAAGAAGTAGGATCTTCATATGTTCTATTAATATGGTTAAGCGCTGGACTACTAACCTAAAGGTTGATGATTCAGACCCACCCAGAGGCACCTTGGAAGACGGGCCTGACAGTCTGCTTCTAAAAAGTCACAGCCTTGAAAGCCCGGTGGAGCAGTTCTACCCTGCACTTATGGGGTCGTCGTAAGTCAGAATCGATTCATAACAGTATATTGATATGAATCCTTCTATACATTTATAACACACACACACACACACACACACACACACACACACACACACACACACACACACAGGCTGCAACGGGCTTATCATATTGTATATTTATTTCAAAACCTGCTATTTTTTGTTTGTTTAACATAGTTTAAAAAAGCAAGTAGTTCTACAAGGCTTATCAAAAAAAGAAAAAGAAAGATTAAAGTATGCCAACAATTTCTCCCTGTTCCGTATGCCTCTTTTCATTTTGTCTTTGGTATTTACCTACATATCTTTAAATAAATACTTGTTCTGCTAGCTCTTGATTATTCCATTTTAGGCACTACCTTTTGGCTTCCGCTATTGAAAATGAGGAGTTAGCTCTCTTTTACTCCCCACTCCCACTATGTACACACTTATTTCTATTCCCCTGTTCTGTATAACATGAAGGAGCCCTGATGGCGCATGGTTAAGTGCTTGGCTGCCACCAGTCACTCTTCGGGAGAAAGATGTAGCAGTCTGCTTTTGTAAAGATTTACAGCCTTGGAAATCCAATGGGGCAGTTCTATTCTGACCTATAGGGTCGCTGTGAGTTGTAATTGACTCGACAGGAATGGGTTTAGGATTTTATTCTATATATCATATATAGTATATATAACATAGTGTTTAATATATATATATTTTGTTTCCCTAGTCCTGTGTTCCCATCACAAATTTGTTTCCAAACTCTCCCTCAGTTGTATAAGTCCCTTCTCAAAAATAAAAAATACATGAGCCGTTCATCAATTTCTACTTGTTGGAGATCTCTCTCCTGGAGTTATTTTGACCTGCCTTCAGTCAGGCCTGGTTGCTCCTTGGGCCTGATACACAATTCTCACCTCATTATCCACCTTTACAATAATCTTGGGGGTATTTTTCACCTTCCTCTTGGGTTGGTTTTCAATTAGCGGGGACAGATGTCTTCTATTTTCTTGTGTACACATTCATTTGGGTTGGAACATCTCTTCCAATAACTTTTTGAGGAAGATGCATGGAAGATAAATTTTTGATGCCTTGAAATTGTAAAATGCTTTTTTTCTACCCTCACATTCAATTTATAATTTTCCCATGTAATTGATTTCTGGATTGGCAATACTTACCCTCAGAATCTGTAGCCATTGCTCTATTTTGTTATAATTTCTAATTTTGCTGTAGAAAGTCCAATGGCATACTTATTTTTAACCTCTTTTATCTCTCTTGCTCTCTATGAAAATTTAGAGTTTCCCTTTGTCTCTAGTGTTATAAAAATTTACAGTGTTATATTTTGGTGTAAATCTCTTCTTATACTCTGTGGGTCCTGTCAAACTAGAAACTCATGATCTTCAGGTATGGGAATCTTGCAGGAATTACTTATTTAATGATTTCCTCCCTTGATTTCTCAAGTCTGTCTATCACTTATAGTATTCCAGTCTTGAATTTCCTGGATTGGTGCTGGAAGTTGCTTAACTTTTTCATCTCTATGTTTTGCTCTACATTATGGGAGATTTCCTAAACTTTATCTTTCAGCTCACCCATTGAGATTTTTGTTTATGCAATCATATTTTTAGAGTACTTTCAGAGTTCTTTTTGGTTGTTGTTTTGTTCTTCTCTGAATGTTCCCTTTTTATAGCTATGTGTTCTTGTTCCATTCACTTAATATATTCTCTTTTAAAGCTGAGGGTATTAATAAGATTTTTTTTTTTTGTTTTTAATTTTATTTCTTCTGTAGACTCTGTTTCTTCCAAGTTGCCATCCTCTATTTGTTTTGTTCTCAGTCCTTGATGTTCGAGGCTTTCTTTGTATATCTAGTGGTCCTGAAATAGTAGCTTATATAGAAGAGAATGCGGCACTAAAAAAGCCGATGAGAAGCTCTGTGCACGTGGGTAGAGCTTGTCACCAGTGGGCCTCATAGTAGGATAATATAGCAGGGCTGTTTCACAGAGAAACCCCAAATATCCCTATCTCTAGGCTTTTTGTTTCCTCTTGACCTGGTCAGACTCCCTAGTAAAGAAGGCAAAGCCTGGCTGCATTGTGTTCTAGCAGCCATGTGGGCTCAGAGGGCTGGAGAAGTCAACATGAGTGTAAATGGTCACTGCAGGTTACAGTAGGGTGGTACTCCTCCCTCCACTGTGCTTGGCCTCCTAAGTCCGCCGACTGTGGTAGTAAAAGGGAAGACAAGAAAGACATCTCAGTGATATTATTAGATTTACTCTTCCAGTCTTATCTTCTAGCCTGTAGAGAATGGGAAACAGTGTCTGAAGCTCTAACTACTTTTAGAATACATTTTCAGACTCCTCCGTTTTTAATACCCTCTTTGCTCTCACTTCTTGAAGTGCCCTGTGTTGCCAGTTGGGAGCTTTTAGGGGGTTGAATGGTAACATTGTTTGCTTCTTGGCTTCTCTCTCCCTTTGGCTTAGGAGTCACCTTTCTGGGCTTTTATTAAATCAGTTACAGCTTGTCCCGCTTTCCAGGTTTTTATTGCTAGTGTCTTCTCTCAAGATCTCTTTTATATTGTAGGTTCTTTTTTTTTTTCCCCTTGCCTCTATTCCTCTTATTGTAGTAGTGGGATTTCAGGAAGGGGTAGAATTGAAAACATGTGTTCACTGTTTAACTAGAATCCTGTAATCTATGTTTTTCATCAAAAACATTTGTAATCACTACATAGAAATTCCATTTGGAAATATAACTAATCTCCTCTTATAAACATGGATTGTTATAAGCAATATTGCAAAGAGCATTCTTCTAGCTAAATTTTATACCATTCTTCACTTTCAATAAATTTAGAATGTGAGAAAATTGCTAATCCTCTCTTAAAATGTTTCTAATAAAATGACATTTTATATAGTATGTGAGTGTTTCCTTTTCTAATTTAGACCGTTCAGTGCAAACATTCCATTTAACAATATTTCTGACCTGATGGTAAATTTTGTGTATGTGTAGTTCACCCCAGTTATCCAGGCTGTGCCTGGAACATAGTAGGCACTGAATACATATTTGCTAGATTGACATGCATAGTAAATGAATTTTTATTATTCTGTTTTAAAACTTAAAAGAGAAGGGTCTGGTCTGGAGGGAAGCAGGGTGTAATAAGTTTGAAATACCCTATTCCCATCACTTGGTCTCTTGAAGTAGTTCAGATCATAAAGTTATTAAGAATGAGAGCCAGATTTAAAGAGAAGGAACCACCATGGCAGGGTGATATACAGGCTTACGTATACACGCTGCAACTAGATAGAAAGCAGTGTTACACTCTTATGTGTACAGACTTAAACCAAATGGTTTTAAAGGCAAGGTACTAACATGAGCTATGTTTTAATGTCAGTTTATTTTGGAATTTAACTTGAGGATGAACATCCTATCATATAGAAATAATATACACCTTTTGAGATTAATTGTGTGGTTGGAGTAAATAGTGGAGTCTAGACATCATCTGTCTCTGAATCACATGGGATCTTGTTGAATATGCACTTTCCTTAGCTCGCCTGAGACCTATAGAATCAGAATCATTGTCAGTGGGGCCTGGGATTCTGCATGATAAACTCCTAATATGCTTCATGTGCACACTGCAGTTGACATCTGTTCTCTGGACTAAGTTTACCAAGTATTGTTTGAGAAGGTTAGATGCACATCTTATATAAGTTTCAAAACCCTAATGAAATACTAAGAGCTACTAGTGAATAAAGGAACCCTGGTGGCGCAATGGTTAAGAGCTTAGCTGCAGTTCGAATCCACCACCTGCTCCTTGGAAACTGTATGGGTCAGTTCTGCTCTGTCCTATAGGGTTGCTCTGAGTCAGAATCGACTCTACGGCAAGAAGTTTAGGTTTTGTTTGGTTTGATAATGCAGTGGTTAAATACTCAGCTGCTAAGTGAAACATCAGAACCCACCAGTGGCTCCATGGGAGAAAAGACCTGACGTTCTGCTCCCCTAAAGATTACAGCCTAGGAAACCCTACCGGGAAGTTCTACTCTGTCATATTGGTTTGCTATGAGTCAGAATCAACTCGGCGGCACACAACAACAATAGTGAATAGGGGGAAAACTCTGGTAAATTGATTTAATGTATTTTAATGCTTTTCCTTCAATTCCTACTCCATAAGAGGTTAACTAATTAGCTCAGCATGAAGAAAGTCAGGCAAAATTATCAAAGACCTTTGTGTCTGCTTCTCTATGATGTAGCCAATGGCTAGAGGCATTTGTGGTTTAAAAAAATAACAAACACACACTACACATCTATTGGATATATTGTACTTCTTAGAATTTTAATGTTTTTAACCCAGTTCTCTTTATTTTAGATAATACTCTCGTTGAAACTTAATGTAATTTTAGGCAAGCTGGATGCATTATGACAGAGATTTTAAATTGGACGTTGCTCAGGGTGACAGTTTATTCGGTGATGTAGTATGTATGAGTGCTCTTACCACAATGCCCAAAACATAATAGGGATCGATTAACGCACGTCCCCTTCTTGAGCATCATTGCTTTCCAAACTTGAAGGTAAAGAAAGAAAATATGAAAGCTATCTCAGTGATCTGTCTCCCTATGTATATGAAACATTGTCTTACACTTTTTGTCAAAAGGTGAAAAACTAGATTTTTCTGATAGCATTAGCTAACATTTATCAAAGATTACTGTGTAACATGGAAACCCTGGTGGTGTAGTGGTTAAGAGCTACAGCTGCTAAACGACACACATCATCTCTTGAGGTGGGTGGTGTAATTTCCATTTTTAGGCTAAGAAAACGAGACCCAATGAAGTTATTTATGTCAGTTACCCAAGGTCAGCTATCTGGTAAGTAGGGGAACCTGATTTTGAACCCAGAATACCTGTCTCTAGAGATCATATCTGCTACAGTGTCTTCCATCAAAGATGGTAGGACCATCACTACTATAATATAATATAATATATAATGTATGTAAAAGAAGATGGATAAAACATATCTTTTGAAACATATCTTGATATTAACTAAGTTTTTGTCTGTATACCAAATTTTGTGGATTAAGTATTTCTACAAATTTTTTTTTAAAATACATAGTAAAAAATACATAAATATATAATAGAGAGGCTCCATCATATGGTAGAAAGACAATTTCAGGGCCAGAACAATCTGAGCTCAAATACTATCTCCATGCTTAATTAGCTGTGTGTAGATCACTTAAAGTTTTTGAGTCTCAATTTTCTCATCTGAAAATGGGTATGATAATATTTACCCACAGTATTATTGTACAGAGTAGAAATAATCTATATCATAGTGACTCATGGAGCTCCTTGCATTCGTGAAATACAGCTGTATAGTGAGTTTGAGGGAATTTGGTGTTGATCAAGGAAAAAGATACGACAGAGAGTGTTGTACAGCAGGCTATTTGTTGGGGCCGACTCACTGACAACCATATGCAGGCGTAGTTCCCTACAGCAGGAAGTATTCCAGAGGCAAGGGGCTAGGGAGCCACCAGAAGTGGGAGAGAGCATGAAAAACACTGCAGTAAAGGAGAAGTGAAGGAGGGGGGCTTACATATGTCTTCACGATGTCCTCCTGAAGGAAGGCGGGGAGTCTCTGGGTCAGAGAGCTCCAGAGGCAGCAGCTCCTTGTTGCTGTTAGCTGCCGTCAAGTCAGTAATAACTCATAGCAATCCTGTGTACAACAGAAGGAAATGTTGCTTGGTCCTGTGCCAGCCTCACAGTCATTGCTATGTTTGAGCCCATTGTTGCAGCCGCTGTGTCTGTCCATCTTGTTGAGTATCTTCCTTTCTTTTGCTGACCCTCTACTTTACCAAGCAGTACCTAGGGTACTTAAAACTACAGGGTTTTATCTAAGACTATCAGCTGTTGGGTGCAGTCTTGTGGGATATGTAAAACAGGCAGGTTTTAAGTGGCTAAAAATCTGCTTATTTGGGCTATTTTCAAAACAATTGAGTGTATGTAAATCTGAGTTTGGCACTGGCAGACTTTTTGGGTGAATGGGCCTCAGTTTGCTATGAAGGAGTACACAACTTGGGGCCAATACACAGGCCATTTTTGACTCATTTATATAACAAGATATTATGATTTAATGTATAAAATATTACTCTGAAAGGATCATGGGAATTTCTGTATTCTACCTGAGACACATACGACAAAGAATGTATGCTTTTCAGTATCAAAAGTATCAAAATGCCTATTTTCTGTTTAAATCATGAATACTTAATTTTTTATTTAATCTCTTATTGTTTTCTGGACATAAGAGTGTGGTTGGGCTATGCCACAGATGCTTAAACTCTCTCTCTTTCTCCTTTTCAGCAAACTTCCTTGATAACATGCTTTTGCGAAGTTCAGGAAAATTAAATGGGGGCACCAAGAAAGAGGATGGTGAGAGTACAGCTCCCACCCCTCGTCCAAAGATCTTGCGTTGTAAGTGCCACCACCATTGTCCAGAAGACTCAGTCAACAATATTTGCAGGTTGGTGATATAAATGATTTAAACCTAGCATTAGCAGAAAGTCACATGTTTTTGAACTGTGGGCTGATGTTCCCAAGAACACATTTTGGTGAATAGTGCCTAACTCCATTAACTCTCAGAGCTGTGCCTATATTAAGAGAAATATTGAATTGTTTTTGCCCTGAAGTGGTGTTCTGGGACTCTTCTTCCTTCCCTCAGTAACACAACACAATTCACCTGCTCCTTATCAGGGAGCAAAGGCAATTATTTTCTTTCAAAAGACCTGGACCCCAAAATAAATTCAATAGCAGGAAGTGGCATGTATGTGTGATTTTCTTTGTTTTAACATTCATGCTGGTAGTGTTATTATTTTGGAAAGCACACCTAAGATGTTAGAATTATTCATAAACTGACTCTGGGAGAGAGTATAGCTTCTTTGAATCCACTGAATGTTAGAAAGACATTGCTACAGTACTGGAATAAAGTCTTCAGTACGTAATCATGTTTTATAGATGCCTTCTAACACTTGAAAATGGACTACCATATTTTTACGCAAATAATGTGCGCCATCTACATTTGTTTGCCAGCCTTGCCTCACCCCCCAGGTATTTTGGTAAGCACAGTTTTTCTACAACAATATTTTTTAAAAAAATTGACGTAGTGGCATTTACGAAAACACCTCAGGGTGAGGGATAGGCATGGCTTGGCAAACAAACGTAGTAGGAGCACATTATTTACATTAAAATATGGTATTTGCCTCTTTCCTCCTTACATTTCTTTATTCAACCAGATCTGTTTCTCTGGTCATGATAGGTGGTACAAATGATTAGTGTGCTTGGCTGCTAAGAGAAAGGTTGGAGGTTTGAATTTACCAAGAGACACCTCAAAAGCAAGTTGTGATCGTCTACTTCTGGAAAATCAGCTGTTGAAAACTCTTTGGAGCACAGTTTTAATCTGACACACATGGGGTTGTCGTGAGTTGGAATCAACGGCAACTGGATTTATAGCTGTGTTTAGTTTGTAGGGTAAGGGCACCAGTGAGTATAGAGGCATAGCCTCATGAAGCCAGAGTATGCTAAAGAGAAGTTAACCAGACAAGTGTGGATCTTAGGAGTTAAAATGGCAGAGAATCAGAGTTTGCCTTAAGAGAAATCATGGACCCAAATAAGGAGAAGGTCTTCTAGGGTTGGAGTCCACAGAAAAATATCTGGGCAACCGTTTGGGGCCTCAATAGCCAAGAAGGAACATGAAGCTGAGCTTGAATGCTTTTTTCTTCCTGAGAGCTTTTTTTGAGTTTCCTAGGAACACTGGGTCTAGTATAAACTTACCAGTGAATCCCAAGAACCTAGTATGTATCACTCAAGAAATGCATATTAACTGAATGACACAGGGAGGAAAGTTGGCATGTTTCACAAATATATATCTCATTTAATCAGCAGAACAACTCAGCACAGTAGGGAATGCTTGTTCTTACTTTTTAACATAAGGAAATTGGGGAGCAAAGAGGTCTAGTAACTTGGATCTTGCCCAGTAGCAAAAAAGTTAGGATCACAGTTTTTGAGCTAAGGTAGAATGATTACAAAGCTCACACAGTTTCTTCTGGGAAATTCTCTCTTCATCACAAACAAAAAAACTATCTAGAAAGTTAGAAAGTTTTTTGAAGCAAAGAAAATTAGCAGGAGGAAGCAATTTAGTGATTCAAGATAAGCACCAATTTTACTATTTTTTTCTCAGGCTGTAGTATTCAGAATAAATTTGTGTGTGTCATTTGACCTATAGTCCTAGTGATCATGTTCTGAATTTTCTGAAACTATCCAAATTTCAAATATTTTGTCCTATTTTTCTCATAAGCCATTGAAGTGTCCTAAGTGGGTTTGGGAGAAAGTATTCAGGCAGGATAACTGTAAGTGCAAATACCCTGTGGTGGGAAGGAGAAGTTTGGCATGTTCAAAGAAGGCTGGTTTTCCTAGTGTACAGGGAGTAGGATATGTAGTAGGAGTTGAGCCTGAGGTCAGAGCAAGATTATGTATGGCCTTGTGGCTGCAAGAGCATTGGGAAGGCATTGAAGGGAGAGTATAAGTAGGAAGTGTAGTGGGGACTGGTGTCATCTGATTTGTTTTTTTGAAAAAATTTCTTTGCTGCAGAGACTTGAATGTGTTAGAGAGGGACAAAAGTGAATTCAAAAAGAGTAGTTAAACCAAGAACCAAACCCTTTGCCATCAAGTCAGTTCTGACCCATAGCAACCCTACAGTACAGAGTAGAACTGCTCCATAGGGTTTCCAAGGAGCAGCTGGTGGATTCAAACTGCCAACCTTTTGGTTAGCAGCCGAATTCTTAACCAGTGCACCACCAGGGCTCCAAGAAGAGGAGTTAAAGAGAGAAAATTGAAAAATGGATTCAGGAGGAACATTCCACATGAGAGAAAATGATCTTGGATCAGGGTGGTGCTGGTGCAGGAGATAGTTGGGTGTATTGGAGAAATATTTAGAAGGTAAAGTTGTATGTTGATGGGTTGGTTGGATATGGGTGGGGGACAAGCAGGGCTTCTCAAGATTCTGGATGTAGAATTAGATGTACAGTGTAGCCTTTTAATGAAAAGGGGACAGTGGAAAAGAACCACATTTCAGCGTGGACATGCTAGCCTTTTAATGAAAGAAGCCAGTGGAAAAGAACCAAATTTCAATTTGGACATGCTAAATTTGAGATTTTTGACACATTCAAGTGAGAATATCAAAGAGTAGGCAACAGGATATGGGTCTGGAACTCAGATAAGAGGTCTGGGAGAGAGTATACAGCATTGGGCAATTTTTACTGTGAAACAAACCTCAAAATCACAACGGTTTACAACTAAAAACATTTTTTTTTTTTTCCATTTGTGGGTTTACAAATGGGTTGTAGCTGTGCTGGACTCTGCTGAGATTGGATAGGCTTGGTGTCGGCTGCTGGTTGAGTTCAGGCTTGCCGCACATGTTTCTTCATTCCAGCTACTCAAGGCGTGTTCCTCACAGGAGTATATAGAGCAAGCCTTTTAAAACCTCTGCTTATGTCATGTCCTCTAAAATTCCATTTACCAAATCAAGTGAGGTAGGCAAGTTCAAACTCAAGGGGAAGCTATGGCTAGAGTAGGTCATGAAGAATTGGAAGTAATAATAGAATAATCCAGTCTACCAGAGCAGGACTGAGCCTTGAGACATTTAGTGCATGGGTTGGGGAGGATGTCCCTAGGAGACTAAGAATTAGCAGTCAGGGCAGTGAGTGTGGTGTCACTGAAGCCAGATTTACAGAGGGAGGTAGTAAGGTCAGCTGTACTGGATGCTGGTAGAGGTCAAACGAGATGAGAACAGAAACACATCAATCAGATTTATTGGCACTGATAACTGCAGTTAGAGATATTTAATGTGGTGATAGAGATGGAAGCCATACTGGAGTGGGTTGTGAATTATATGGTTGTCAACCTTTAATTTTGATAGCAAAGACAAAAGAAAACAAAAACACCAACAATAGCAATGGAACTCCTCGAAAAAGAATGTGGTGTATTCAGTCAACATGAATGGGTTAACATGAAGAAGGGAACAGAAGACTAATATGTAGTGAGAATTTTAAATACTGTAGCATGTTTGCTTTCACATACATTTAATCTTCACAACATTCTCATAAAAAATGAAGCATTATTTGCATTTTCCAGGTAAGAAATCTGAGGCTCTTAGAGGTTATGTAATTTTCACTAGGTCAATGTTCATGGTGATATGATGAAAAGAAATGTGGCCAAGATCCCAGTCTCCAGAATTCTTGACTAGCAGCCAACCCCTGACACTATTTCTCAAAGGAGAGATAACCACCCTAGTCAAATGCACATGCATTTTACCAAGGAGGTATTGACTTCATTTGGTCTTCCCGTGAGCTTGGATCAATCATGTCTGAATCACAGGGGATGCTTGTGCTCCACTGTCCTGAGACTGGAATACATCCAAGCCTTCTTGCCTCCATTCCTGTAAGCCCACGCTCTACTCTTTGTCCACCAGATGAGTACTTCTCAAAGTATTTGTGGTGAGGTTTTTTTTTTTTTTGCTCAGTAAGCTGTAGATTGATACTTTTCTAAAGTACAGTCAAATGAGTTATTAAAAAAAACTTAAAAATACATAAAAATTACAAGCACCATAGATACAACAGACATAAATTTATCCTCTCAGATTGCTAGAAAAGTTTGAATTTCTGTATTAACCTCCTCACAGACCAGCAATAAGCAGTCATGTATTCGTGGCCACTCCATATACAATAGAAAACAATGCTGCTTGATTCTTTGCCATCCCCATGATCGGTTACAGAATGTACTGTTGTAATCCATAAAGTTTTCATTGGCTGTTGTCATGGATTGAATTGAATTGTGTCCCCCAAAAATACCTCTCAATTTGGCTGGGTCATGATTCCCAGTATTGTATAATTGCGTACTATTTTGTAATCTGATGTGATTTCCTTATGTGTTGTAAATTCATTCACTATGATCTAATAAGATGGATTAGCAGCAGTTATGCTTATGAGGTATACAAGAGTGGATAGTGTCTTAAGCCAATCTCTTTTGAGATATAAAAGAGAGAAGTGAGCAGAGACACATGGGAACCTCATACCATCAAGACAGCAGTGCCGGGAGCAGAGCACGTCCTTTGGACCTGAGGTTCCTGCGCAGAGAAGCTCCCAGACCAAGGGAAGACTGATGTATAACCAGGACCTTCCTCCAGAGCTGACAGAGAGAGAAAGCCTTCTCCTGGAGCTGATGCCATGAATTTGGACTTGTAGCCTACTGAACTGTGAGAGAATAAATTTCTCTTTATTAAAGCCATCCACTTCTGGTATTTCTGTTATAGCAGCACTAGATGACTTAAGACAGCTGATTTTCGGAAATAGATTGCCAGGCTTTTCTTCCTAGTCTGTCTTATTCTGAAAGCTCTGCTGAAACCTGTCGAGCATTATAGCGACACACAAGCCTCCAGTGACAGGTCGTGGCTGCTGATTAAATATGTAAGAATTGAACCCCCAGTTAAACCACCAGGGCCCCCACCTTGAGTAATACTGTCCTAAATCTTGCACTCTTATGGATGTGCTTCCTTAAGGCTTAGACAAACTGGTCTCAAGTCCTCCCCTGGTTTGATGCCTTGTACCAAAGTAAATATCAGATCTCATGCTCATCACATCACTCCTACCTCATGGAGTGAATAATCGAAAAGGTAGCCAAGAATCAAGAGTGCATTAAACTTAAAGAGATTTCTTCTTTCTTTCTTTTTTTTTTAAATTGTACTTTAAATGAAAGTTTACAGAACACGTAGTTTCACATTAAACAGTACACATATTCCCCTATGACAATGGTTAACAACCCCACGACATGTCAACACTGTCCCTTCTCAACCTTGGGTTCCCTATTACCAGCTTTCCTGTCCCCTCCTGCCTTCTAGTCCTTGTCCCTGGACTGTTGTGCCCCGTTAGTCTTGTTTTGTTTTGTGGGGCTGTGTAATCTTTGGCTGAATGGTGAACCTCGGGAGAGACTTAATTACTGAGCTAAAAGGGTGTCCAGGGGCCATACTCTTGGGGTTTCTCTAATCTCTGTCAGGCCAGTAAGTCTGGTCCTTTTTTTGTGAGTTAGAATTTTGTTCTACATTTTTCTCCAGCTCTGTTCAAGACCCTTTAAAGAGATGTCTAAAAGAGGAAATACCATGTGATAATTCAGAGACCATGCCTCAAAGGTTAGGGGGGTTTGTAAACTCTCCACTAGTACTAGCCAGCACCAAGGCCAAAGCCATTCTTAGCCTTGTTCTCTATCAGGTACAGATGGGTATGCTTCCAAAATCCATGCTGTTTTCGTTGCCTAATGGCATGTATGTTAGAGGATGTAGTGTAAATATATCATGACTGAATACAGTACAGAACCTTTTTTATATCTGTAATTCCAACTGGACCAATAAACATCATGATAAATGGATAAAATATTGAAGTTGTCAGGGATTTCATTTTACTTGAATCCAAAATCAATGTCCATAGAAGCAACAGTCAGGAAATCAAACCATGCAAAAGACCTCTTTAAAAAGGTTAAAAAGCAAAGATGACACTTGGAGGACTAAGGTGTGCCTGACCCAAGCCATAGTATTTTCAGTTGCTTCATATGCATGTGAAAGCTGGACAGTGAAAAGAATTGAATTGATGCTTTTGAATTATGGTATTGGTGAATATACTGTGGACTACCAGAAGAACGAACAAATCTGTCTTGGAAGAAGCATAGCCAGAATGCTTCTTAGAAGTGAAGATGACAAGACTTTGTCTCAGTACTTTGGACATGTTATCAGGAGGGACAGTCCCTGGAGAAGGACATTATGCTTGGTAAAGTAGAGGATGAATGAAAAAGAGGAAGACACTCAATGAGATGTATTGACACAGTGGCTGCAGCAGTGGGGCTCAAACATATCAACAATTGTGTAGACGGCACAGGACCAGGCAGTGTTCCTTTCTGTTGTACAAAGGGTTGCTATGAGTCCAGATCAACTCCACAGTGCCTAAAAACAACAACAATTTAAAGTAAGCCGTAAGGCCATTGTTCTGTTTCCCTTCAGGCTAATGTCTATAGTCTAAACATCTTCCCAGGTGTCACTTTGCATTGTTAATCCTTCCAGTTCCACTTCCAGATTCTTTTCCCAGGACCACAGACCATCACTGCATTCCTCGAACACCACAAACAAATTCTTCTCAAGTAACTCTTCTTACGTGATTTTCACCACTCTGAGTTTCTGTCTCATTTTCCTCTCCTAGCAAGTGTGATCTCACCCTTATTTTTTGTTCTTTATATGATATGGTTCAGCTTTATGGATCTTTCCTTGTTTTACTTGATTTGATCCATGATAGTAATTTCACTTCCTATCTTATCACCAGTCTCAGATTCCTCCACTTTTTCACACATATCTATTCAAATCATATGCCTTATTTAAGGTCCTACTGGGGCCTTAAATTATTATTATTTAAGGTCCTGGTGATGCAATGGTTAAGAGCTCATCTGCTAACCAAAGAAGTCTGCAGTTCGAATCCACCAGCCACTCTTTGGAAACCCTATGGGGCAGTTCTACTCTGTCCTATAGGTTGCTATGAGTCGGAATTGACTGGACAGCAATAGGTTAAGGTCCTACTGAAGTCCTACCTCTGTTAAGAAACCTCACGTTGTACTCAAAAACAAACAAACAAAAAAACCAACAAACCCATTGCTGTTGAGTCGATTCTGACTCATAGTGACCCTATAGGACAGAGTAGAACTGCCCCATAGAGTTTCCAGGGAGCGCCTGCTGGATTCGAACTGCCAACCTTTTGGTTAGCAGCTGACCTCTTAACCATTAATCTGCCTCCTTAGAACATCTTAACTACAAAGTTTACTACTGAGTAATGTTGTAGTGTGTTTGTTCCTTATGTCATGCCTACTGGTCTTGCTGTTGTGTCATATTTAAAAGATTTCTATGATAAAGCGAGTGAATTTGTGGAAGCATATTTAAATAGTTCCATTCAGTTTAGACTCAGGAAAACTTCTGGATATACATAATTTCAGAATCAAATTCTTTAAACGCCTTAATAAATAAGTATTCCACATGCAGTGAAGCTGAAACATCTCAGGGACTTTAAATACACTCAGCAAAAATAGATTTATCTTGAAACTTAAGTGAAAGCATCTATCTCCCAGAAAGCATTTATTTGTTTCTGTTTGTATGTGGTAATTGTGTAAAATAGATCTGCTTCTTCTCAATGAGAGGCACATCCATATATTCTAAGACATTAATAAAGGAGTTATCCAAATGAAGATATCTTTATTGGAAAGGGGTAAGAATTTGCACAGTCAGCTGTGTTTTTGCTACACTATTTTTAGTTTACTGAAAATGGAGCATTAAGGTAGAGTCATTTAATATCTTCTTGACCCACTGTCAGGAGAGTCATTTTATCATTTGGGTAGAAAAGCATACTTGAGATTGTGAAAAAAAGCTTGTGTATAGATCATCCTTTCTCTTTCTTTTCCCATGCTTCTGTTTCTCCTGTTTAGTGTCAATGAGAACCTGGTAAGGAATAGAGGGGGCAAGCCATATAAAGTTCTTTCATCTACAGTTATTATTCTATAGCAATAATTTTTAATTAACAGGGATTTCAACTGTTTGGTAATTGTGTTAACTAAATGATCACAGGGTGCCCACATCTACCTTGAACAAAGACCTGGTTGTTAAGAAATAAAATGGAAAGATAAACATTCATGGGATTTTAGATGAAAAAATACTTCAGCTCTCATTTGCATCAAAATTCTTATTCTATAGAGGATAAACATGTTACTAAAAGGTCAGCTCACAATTAGTCGATGGCAAGATTAATGCTTATGTTCTAGGTCCCCTTACCGTTAGTCCAGTGCATTTATTTATAGTTTTATTGGATTTTTTTGCCCCTGTTGACCCTGAAGCATTTTCAAATGATATTTTCTTATGTCCAGGTAGTTTAAAGCCCTAGAAATGCACTACTCAACTGGGAAATAATCTTTGAGGAGAAGTGGGGTTGATTCACAAGGACTGCCACAACCGGAGAATCATAGTGCATTCAAATATTTTAGATACGTTTGTCAGGTACAGTTGGCATTTGTATTGGTCAAATAAACACACGGTGATACTTTTTCTAAAAAGAGTTCTGGTGGCGCAATGGTTATGTGCTTGGCTGCTAAATGAAAGGTTGGTGGTTTGAACCCACCCAGCAGCTTCAGGGGAAAAAGACCTGGCAATCTGCTTCTGTAAAGATTACAACCTAGGAAATCCTAAGTCACAGTTCTGCTTTGTCACATAGGGTTTCTATGAGTTAAAATCAACTTGATGGCACCTAACAACAACATCACCCTTATTACCCATTTGTCAGTTTGTTGTATTATGGTAGCTTGAGAGTTGCTATGATGCTGGAAGCTATGCCACTGGTATTTCACATACCAGCAGGGTCACTTACGGTAGATGGGTTTCTGTAGATTATCCAGACTAAGACAGACTAGAGGAAAGTCCCGGTGATCTGCTTCTGGAAATTAGTCAACAAAAACTTTATGGATAACATCAGAACATTGTCTGATTCAGTGCTGGAAGACGAGCCCATTAGGTTGGAAGACACTTAAAATATGACTGGGGAAGGGCTGCCTCCTCAAAGTAGAGTCAGTCCTTAATGACACAATGGAATAAAACCTTTGAGACCTTCGTTTTCTGAAGTGGAACAACTCAAAATGAGAAGTAACCACCATAAACATCCATTAATAAATCAGAATGTGGAATGTACAAAATATGAACCAAGGAAAATTGGAAGTTGTCATAAATGAAATGGAACGTTTGAAGATTGACATCTTAGTCATTTATGAGTTCAAATAGATTGGGATTGGCCATTTTAACATCTTTGGCATTAATGAGCTCAACTAGATTGGTATTGGCTATTTTGAATCTGACAATCAGGAATGATAAATTGAAGAGGAACAGTGTTGCATTCATTGTCAAGAACAACATTTCAAAATTTATCTTGAAGTACAGTGCTGTTAGTGATAGGTTTATATCCATATGGTCTTCGTGAAAGACCAGTTAATATGACTATTACTTAAACTTATGCACCAACCACGAATGCCAAAGATGAAGGAATTGAAGATTTTTACCAACTGCTGTAATATGAAATTGATCAAATACGCAGTCAAAGTGCATTGATAATTACTGATGATTGGAATGTGAAAGTTGGAAATGAAGAAAGATCAGTAGTTGGAAAATATGGCCTTGTGATAGGGATGATGCCAGTGATTTCATGACAGAATTCTGCATGACCAATGACTTACTAATCAGAAGTACTTTTTTTCAACAATACAAATGATGAGTATACATGTGGGCCTCACCGGGTGGGTTGCACAGGAATCAAATAGACAGCATTTGGGGAAAGAGAAGATGAAGAAACTCAATATTGTCAGTCAAGACAAAGCCAGGGGTCAACTGTTGAACAGACCACCTGTTCGCTCATATGCAAGTTCAAGCTGAAGCTAAAGAAAATTAAAGCAAGTCCGTAAGAGCCAAAGTACAACTTTGAATTTAGAAACCCTCTTAAGCCTAGATTTGATATACTGAACACTAATGACAAGCACCAGAAGAGGTGTGGGATGATATCCTAAATGAAGACAGTAAAAGGTGATTAAAAAGGCAGGAAAGAGAGAAAAGACCAAAATGGATGTCAGAAGAGACTCTGAAATTTCCTCTTGAGTGCAGAGTAGCTAAAGTGAACAGAAGAAATGATGAAGTAAAAGGTATAAACAAAAGATTTCAAAGGGTAGCTCGGGAAGACAAGGTAAAGCATTATAATGATACATGCAAAAACCTGGAGTTAGAGAGCCGAACGCTTGGCATTTCTCAAGCTGAAAGAACTGAAGGAAAAATTTAAACGTTATGAGTTGCAACATTGAAGGATTCTATGGGCAAAAAATTGAATGACACAGGAAGTATCAAAAGAGAATAGAATGAATACACAGAGTTACTACCAAAAAGAGTTGGATGGTGTTCATTCATTTCAGGAGACAGCATATAAACAAGAACCGATGGTACTGAAGGAAGAAGTCCAGGCTGCACTGAAGGCATGGGTGATAAATAAGTTTCCAAGAATTGAAAGAATACCAATTGAGATTCTTCAACAAATGGAAGCAATGCAGGAAGTGCTCATTCCTCTATGCCAAGAAATTGGGAAGATAGCTACTTGGCCAGCTGACTGGAAGAGATCCATATTCATGCCCATTCCAAAAAAGTGATCCAGTGAAATGCATAAATTATCAAACAGTATCATTAATATTGCATGCAGGGAAAATTTTGCTGCAAAGATAATTGAAAAAATGGCAGCAGCTATAGATCAGCAGAGACTTGCCAGAAGTTTAAGCTGGATTCAGAAGAGGATGTGGAATAAGGCATATCACTGCTGATGTCAGATGGATCTTGGCTAAAAGTAGAGAGTATATCAAATATTCTGCTCTTATATATGGCTGGCATTTGTCTCTCTCCCAACCCTACAGGACCTTGCTGCAGAATCAAAGCCTCTTTTCAAATTTAAAATCCCCAACAGGGATGGATCACCCAGTAAGCAAGGTAAGCACAGGCTTACTTATGCTTACTTACTAATCTGTAGTCAACAATTTCACATGGGTTTCATCAAATCTTTGATGTGGTAAAATCTGTGTGAAATTGTTAACTAGAGATGATCTGGTAAGCAAGGTAAGCACCATGCAAAAGGCTTGGTGGAAAAATTCTTGTATTTGGTGATAATCCAAGTATCTGGCACTGAGTAGTCAGAACAGATACAGGCCTTGGAGGTGGAGCTGGGGATCCTGAGGCCCCTGCCATGCATATTAAACTGTTAGGTGTCAGATCACAGGCAGTCCAAGGGTGCGAGGAGAAGGACCAGGGTGTCTGAGGTGGCACTCAGGTCACTCAAGGCAGGGGCCATTACCAGCCAATACAGCGGTGCTCCAGTATTCTCACAACCCTGCTGCTTACAAGTTCCTGGAAGCCATTTTTCTTGCCTATGACAGACTTTGTCTTAGTTATTTAGTTCTGCTATAATAGAAATACCAGAAGTGGCTTTAATAAAGAGAAATTTATTTTCTCACAGTCTAATAGGTTAGAAGTCCAAATTCGGAGTGCTGGCTCCAGGGGAAGGCTTTTTCTCTCTGTTGGCTCTGGAGCAAGGTCCTTGTCATCAACCTTCCTCAGGTCAAGGAGCCTCTCAGTGCAGGGACCCTGGGTCCAAAGGACATGCTGTGGTCCCAGTGCTTCTTTCTTGGTGGTATGAGGTCCCCCTCTCTGCTCACTTCTCTCTTTTGTATCTCAAAAGAGATTGGTTTAAGACAGAATCTAATCTTGTAGATTGAGTCCTGCCTCAATAACATAACTGCCACTAAACCTGTCTCATTAACATCATACAGGTAGGATTTACAACACATAGGAAAATCACATCAGATGACAAAATGGTGGACAAGCACACAATACTGGGAATCGTGACCTAGCCAGTTGACAGATATTGATACAATTCAATCCATGACAGACTTGCTGTATCAAACAGCTTGTTCCAGAGTAATGAGAAGAATGTATCTGAGCCCTGAGAAAATACACGAGCTGCCAATTCTGTGAGTTCAAACTGGTGGGGACATGGTCAGGTGGGAGGAATACGTTCCAGGGCAGGGACAAAACAACTCACCTGGTCCCCCAATCAGCTGTGCTCTCAAAGTACCTGAGACTTTTTCCAGACCATTGACACTTGCACTGTGTTTTCCTCATTCACAAGATGTCCCCCAAAACCAAACCTGCTGTTGAGTCAATTCCGACTCATAGCGACCCCATAGATTTTCTAAGGCTGCAAATCTCTACAAAAGCAGACTGCCACATCTTTCTCCCTCAGAGCTGCTGGTGGTTTCAGACTACAGACCTTTCGGTTAGCAGTCAATTACTTTAACCACTGTGCCACCAGGTCTCCTTACAAGATGCCCAGACCCCATTTAAAGGCAAACCATCCTTATGGGCTTCCAGGATTGACTTCACTTATTTTTCTTCTTGAGATGTAAATGACATACCATACAACTCAGCCTTTTGAAGTATACAACTCAGTGGTTTTTAGTATATTCATGAGGTTGTTCAACTATCACCACTATCTAATTCCAGAACATCTTTGTCACCTTAAAGAGAAACCCTGCATCATTAGCAATCGGTCCCTATTTCCCTCAGCACCTTCCCCTCAGCCCCTTGTTGTTAGGTGCCATCAAGTCAGTTCCGACTCATAGCGACCCTGTGTACAACAGAACGAAACACTGCCTGGTCCTGCGCATCCTCACAATCGCTGTTATGCTTGAGCCCGTTGTTACAGCTACTATGTCAGTCCATTTTTCACTGACCCTCTACTTTACCAAGCATGATGTCCTCCTCCAGGGACTGATCCCTCCTGATAACATGTCCGAAATACGTGAGACGTAGTCTGGCCATCCTTGCTTCTAACGAGCATTCTGGTTGTACTTCTTGCAAGACAGATTTGTTCGTTCTTTTGGCAGTCCCTGGTATATTCAGTATTCTTCGCCAACACCACAGTTGAAAGACATCAATTCTTCCTTATTCATCTTTTAGCTTTCACATGCATATGAGGCAGTTGAAAACACATAGCTTGGGTCAGGCATACCTTAGTCCTCAAGGTGACATCTTTGCTTTTCAACACTTTAAAGAGGTCTTTTGCAGCAGATTTGCCCAGTGCAATGCGTCTTTTGATTTCTTGACTGCTGCTTCCATGGGTGTTGATTGTGGATCCAAGTAAAATGAAATCCTTGACAACTTCAGTCTTTTCTCTGTTTATCATGATTTTGCTTATTGGTCTAGTTGTGAGGATTTTTGTTTTCTTTACCTTAAGGGGTAATGCATACTAAAGGCTGTGGTCTTTGATCTTCATCAGTAAGTGCTTCACGTCCTCTTCGCTTTCAGCAAGCAAGGTGGTGTCATCTGCGTATCACAGGTTGTTAATGAGTCTTCCTCCAGTCCCGATGCTGCATTCTTCTTCATATAGTCCAGCTTCTCGGATTATTTGCTCAGTATACAGATTGAATAGGTATGATGAAAAGATACAACCCTGACACACACCGCTTGACTTAAACCACACAGTATCCCCTTGTTCTGTTCCAGCAACTGCCTCTTGATCTGTGTACAGGTTCCTCATGAGCACAATTAAGCTTTCTGGAATTCCTGTGCTTCGCAGTATTATCCATAATTTGTTATAATCCACACAGTCGAATGCCTCTGCATAGTTACTAAAACACAGGTAAACATCTTTCTGGTATTCTCTGCTTTCAGCCAGGATCCATCTGACATCAGCAATGATATCCCTGGTTCCACGTCCTCTTCTGAATCCGGCTTGAATTTCTGGCAGTCCCCTGTTGACATACTGCCACAGCTGCTTTTGAATGATCTTCAGCAAAATTTTACTTGTGTGTGACATTAATGATATTGTTTGATAATTTCTGAATTTGGTTGGATCACCTTTTTTAGGAATAGGCATAAATATGGACCTCTTCTCTTTGGTTGGCCAGGTAGCTGTCTTCCAAATTTCTTGGCATAGATGAGTGAGCACTTCCAGTGCTGCATCCATTTGTTGAAACATCTCAATTGATATTCTGTCAATTCCTGGAGCCTTGTTTTTCGCTAATGCCTTCAGTGCAGGTTGGACTTCTTCCTTCAGTAACATCAGTTCTTGGTCAAATGCTACCTCCTGAAATGGTTGAATGTCGACCAGTTATTTTTGGTACAGTGACTCTGTGTATTCCTTCCATCTTCTTTTGATGCTTCCTGTGTCATTTAATATTTTCTCTGAGGAATCCTTCAGTATTGCAACTTGAGGCTTGAATTTTTTCTCAGTTCTTTCAGCTTGAGAAATGCTGAGCATATTCTTCCCTTTTGGTTTTCTACTTCCAGGTCTTTGCATGCATCATTATAATATGTTACTTTGTCTTCTTGAGCCACCCTAGCAGCTGTGAATCTGCTTTCTGTTTGTATGGATCTGTCTAGTCTAGATATTTCATGCAGATGGAGTCATACAGTATGTGGTCATTTGCATCTGACTTCTTTCACTCAGCAAGTTTTCAGAGATCACCCATGAGATAGTGTGTATCAGAACTTTATTCCTTTTTATGGCTGATGATATTCCATTGTATGGATAGACCACATTTTGTTTTATCCATTCATCAGTTGATAACATTTGGGATGTTTGTACTTTTTGACTATCTTGAATAACACTACTATCAACATTGAAGTACAAGTTTTGGTGGGAAAGGCTCATCTTTTTTTTTTATCATATCACTCAAATGTGTACATACTAAAATTCAACATAAACTCATTATTTTTATGAGCCTTGCGTACCCGTAAAAATAAAATAAGTTAAAAATAAAATTAAGTTCACATATTTAATTAATTATTGCAGTCAACACGTACTTATTTACACTGTGTCCTGTGTCCTGGGGATTCCTCATGTACAGAGACAGGTCCCTGGCCTCTCCAGCCTGCATTGATGGGGTGGGAGAGGGAGTGGTCAGCTGTGCTCACAAGGGTGCCACAGGATACTTGAGCCCCCAGGAGGGCAGGCCTGAGCCAGAGACCCAAGAATCCCAGTCCAGCTCCAGGACTACCAAGGACCCTCCACATGACACCTGCCTGCAGGAGGGACTCTCAGAGGCCCTGATTAAACCCCAAGGCTCTTATTTACAAAGCAACCATGACTCTAAGGCTCCCCTCAACCCCAGAACAATGCTATCAAAGGGTCATCCCATCCACCTGCCTACTGCCTGAGTGGACAGATCTTGGAGCTGGACAGGCTGTCCAGAACTCATACCATCTCTCCCGGATCCTGCACCACTCAGGACAAGGACCCTGAGGCCCAACTAAGGGCCCCTTGCTTGCCCCAGGCCCCATGCTGTTGGGTCTCAGCAACCACCAATATTCACTCGTTGCTCCTATTTTCCTCCTCTGGGCTATATATAAATGCTGCACTGGAATTCCTGCCCCTTTCTCAATCCTGTGCCTCTTTTTTTCTCTTTCTTAACATCTCTGGGCCTCGGTCTTTCTTTTCTGTAGGATGGGGGTCCCAGGTACACTGCCCAGCTCACAAAATGGTACAGGAAGATGAGAGAAGGTTTAGAGAAACTTCTAGAGATCTTGTGTCATTCTTAATTGTCTGGACTAGTGGCTAGGGAGAGGTTCGTCAGCTTACCATGCACACATAGATGTGTGTATACGTATGTGTATATATGTGCATGTGTTACCCATTGATATTTTCTCCACTGTGGGGGTGAAAGAGGAACCCTGGTGGCACAGTGGTTAAGTGCTTGGCTGCTAACTGAAAGGTCGGTGGTTCGAACCCACCAGCCACTCCACGGGAAAAAGATGTGGCAGTGTGCTTCTGTAAAGATTTACAGCCTTGTAAACCCTATGGGGCAGTTCTACTCTGTCCTGTGTGGTCACTACGAGTCAGAATTGACTTGAGACCTGCGAGTTTAGTTTTTTTGGCAGGAGTGAACAAACAGGACCATAGGCCTTGAGGAATGTGCCCCAGCTCTCAGAGCCCAGCAGTCTGGTGCCGAGTCTATACTTAATTGTTCTTGAGTTGTCCCATTTCCCGGTTTCCAGAATATAGGGTTGACTCCCAGAGCCTCCAGAGGGGATCAAGGAGAGGTTGTTCTGGTTCTGGTAGCTTGCACGCACGAGTCTGAACATCGGTGACGACAGCCTTGGCAGTCCCCATCTTTCAGATGCACGTGATTCCCATCTTAGCCTGAGGGCCCCCGGAGCTGAGGCTGTGCCCTGCACCCTCTGGTCACACTACCCCTGCAGAAAAGCCCTCCCTCTTAGCCCTCGATGATGCTCCCACTGAACCTAGTTCCCACTTCCTGGCTCACACCTAGTGAGGGCACATGCTGGGCAGTCCAGAAGCCAATAACGAGCAGCTGGGAGATGTGGCCTCCAGGGCTGTCCGGGCAGATCAGTGTGTGCATGGTGCCTCCCCTGCTTCTAGGCACGTTTTCAGGGCCAGAGGGCTTCAGGCCAGGGCTGGGGGTTCCTGCAGAAACCCACTCACCACCCATGGCCCTTGTCCTCCTAGCCAGGGGTGGATTAACCAGTAAGCAAGGTATGCACAGACTTACATTAAGCAAGATATGCACAGACTCACTTGTGCTTACTTACAAATCTGTAGTGCACAATTTCACCTGTTTTTCATAGTGAAAAACAGGTGAAATTGTTCAGTACAGATTAGTATGTAAGCACAAGTAGGCCCCTTCGTTCCTTGCCTATTGAGTAATCCATCCTTGCTCCTGGCCCTCCATGCTTTCAGTCTCTGAGGTCACCTTCACCAGCTCACAGACCCCTGGTTCTCCTCCACACGTTGTGGGGCCTTGTTGTGGCTGGTCACTTGAGTAGAGGACCCCACCCACCTCCTCACTGCCCACAACTGGGCATTCTTCTGGCCCCTTCCACCTATTCACTCCCAACTTGTGGGCATGCTGAGGGTCCTGTATCTCCTCACTTAAGTTACCTGAGTTGCCCTGATCCATCCCTTCCCCCACTCTCTGATCTTGGGGACCTCCTGACCCCTCTCACCTCCTCAAAGACCATGACTGGGCATTCTCATGACCCCCTACATGCTCTCATACCTGGCTTTCTCCTCATCTCCCCTTTCTTCCCAAAGCCCATACCTGGGTCTTCTCTTGGCCACTTCCCACACTTAGGCATCTACTGGCAGCCATCTACCTCTTCAGTCACAACATCAAGGCTTTATCATGGCCCCTCAAATGGTTTCTCCCCAAATCTGGGAATTTTCCACTAAACCTCCACTCCCACGCTTGTGCCTTCTACTGCCTCCACCTCCCACCTTACTCCACTCCTGACACCTCAGTGGCTTCCTGGTCCGTCACACCTCCTCGGCCACACCTATGTACTCATTGACCACCTACCTTCTACTTCCTCCTGTACCTCTGGCTTCTTTAGGCTGTCCCTCCTCCTCACTCCTGCACCGTCCTCACTTACTAGGTCACCCTCTGACCCCTCCCACCTCATCATTACCACACCTGGTGGTGGCATCCTGGCCCCTGCCACCCTCTCACTTCCCACACTGGGTCTTATTGCTCCCGCTTCCTCACTCACCACACCAGTGCTGCCTCCTGACTCCTTCTGTCTCCTTTTACCTGTATCTGGGAGTTTTCCCAGCCTGTCCTACCTCCACACCTCCCATAGCTTGTCTGCCTCTTGATCCCTCCCAACTCTCACTCGCCACATCTAGATTTTGCCTTCACCTCACCCTTCCTACCTCTTCTTTGACCACCCCTGGGATTTATCATGAGGACAGACACTCAAGCAAATACTGTACACGAATGCTCACAGCAGCACTAGTGACATTAGTCAAATGGTGGCGACAACCCAAATGTCCATCACCAGATGAATGGATGAACAAAGTGTGGTCCATCCATACAATGGAAAACATTGAGCCTTAAAAGGAATTAGATACTGTCACGTACTACAACATAGATGAACCTCCAGAACATTAAGCTAAGACAAAGAAGCAAGACACAAAAGCCCGCATATTGTATGATTCCATTTAGGTGAAAAATCTAATATAGATAAATCCATAGACACAGAAAGCCGATTAGTGATTGTTGTGGGCTATGGGGAGGAGGTATGGAGAGTGACTGTTTAAAGGTACAGGGTGGTGATGACAGTGTCCAGGAGGTAGATAGTCGTGATGGTTGAATTGCATTGTGAAAGTACATAAAGCCACCAGATTATACACTTTAAAATGATTAAGATGAATGTTTATTATATATGAAACCTAAACTTTTTTAAAGGACACTAAACCAAAGTGATGTGACAAACAAGAAAAATACTACGATAATAACAAAGAGATGCCCTCAGGTGAGGGGCAGGAGGGCTCTGGTACCGGATCCAATGCTGGCTGGGGCCCAGAACTGGCGTGGAGGAGCTGCTGAAACTGGCTCAGCCTCTGGTGCCTGTGCTAGAGCTGATGATGGAATAGCTGCTGATAGATATACCTTTGGTGTTGGTGCAGGAGCCTGCTCTGCCTCAACTGGTGGTACTAGAGCTACTTTTGGAGGTGGCACTAGATGTGGGTCTGGCTCAACAGCCATCTCCACCACTGGAGCTAGCTGGTGATGAAATAGCTGTAGCTAGATCCAGCTCCAGTTTTGGTGCAGGAACCAGCTCTACCTCAGAAAGCAGTACTGGAGCTGGTTCTGGCGGCATTACTTGATGTGATTCTTCCCTTACATCAGGCTTTACTAATAGTGATGGTGCTGGAGCTGGTGATGGAATAGCTGCTGTTAGATCTAGCTCCGGTGTTGGTGCAGGAGCCGACTCTTCCTCAACTGGTAGTACTGGAGCTACTTCTGGAGGTGGCACTAGAAGTAGATTTGGCTCAACAGCAGGCTCTACCACTGAAGCTGGTGATGGAATAGCCGTTGCTAGATCCAGCTCCAGTGCTGGTTCAAGATCCAACTCTATGTCAACTCTTGGTACTGGATGTAATTCTGGACCTAGCTCAGGCTCTACTGCTGGTGGGGGTGCTGGAGCTGGTGATGGAGTAGATCCAGCTCCAGTGTTGGTGCAGGAGTGGGCTCTACCTCAGAATGTGGTGCTAGAGCTGTTTCTGGAGGTGATGCTGGATCTCTAGCTGCTTTTAGAACTGGCGCTGGTCCGGGTGCTGCAGCCGTAAGAGGAGAAAAGTTCACCAACATGACTACTTTTCCAATGACAGAAAACATCCCACTGCTGTTAAGAGAAGCCCAGGCTCAAAAACTGCACCCCAGGAAGTCTTCCCAGACTGTAGTCCACCAGAGGAGGGATCTGGGGTTATTCTGAGCTCTGGCCCAACCCCACTCAACGGAGGCTCCCCCTATGTGGCCCTACCCCATTCCCCTCCACACAGGCTTACATGTGTCATGCCCAGTCCTCCTCACCCTCTGGATCTGCCTCAGTGAGCCCCAGGTGCTCCAGCTAGGAAAGGAGGAAGTAAGCTCGTTACTCCAGGTCTGAGCTCGTCATGTTCCCCTGCACATACTCTACCAGGAGCTTGAGGCAAGTGAAGTCTGGGGGCTTAGAGAAGTCCTCCACTTGGAGGACTATCCAGGTGCTCAGGATGAAGGAGATGGTGCTGGGGGTGGGTGGTGAACAGTAGGATCAGGGGCGTAGACTTTCCTGTCACATTGCCCTCCCACAGCACCACTACAGACCGGTTGGTCCCTCTGCCTGTCCCTGTCCTTCTGGAGGCCAGCCACATCCTGCTCCACCCTGTACTGGCAGTGGCAGGCCTGGTCACTGAGCAGGGGGCTAGCCCAGACCCTCAGTTCCAGGGAGCTCTGAATCAATGGTCTGACCAATTCCCTTTCCTCAGGAAGCCTGACATACTTCTCTGTCTGTTCCCTGGCCCCCTCCCCACTGGAAAGTAAACCCCACTACAGCAAAGAAGGTTATATGTCTGTGTTTCCTACGTAGTGTGGGCACACAGTAGTGCTCCCTGAATATCTGATGGATGAAGGTCACATGGAGTCCATCCACCTGTTCCAGCCTGCTCTGGCCCTTGAGGTCCCTCAACCTAGTGCTTGTGTGCCAGCATACTGCCTGATTCTCTACGTGCATATGAGGGTCTCTTCTCCCCCAACATTCTTTTCCTTTAGGGCAGGGGCCCCACATGCAGCCGAGCCCCCAGAATTGGGGTTCAGCAGATTTGGGAGCACATTTCTCATCATACCTTCTGCTCTGGGCCCCAGATCACGGACAGAACAAACAGAGGTTGAGAGTGGATGCTGGGATGGGGGGAGGGACTGTGGAGGGACAGATTCTATCATGGGCTGCTTTGAACCCCGAGCCTCCTTGGCTCCCCACAAGACGTGGGCTCCATCCCCAGTTATCTGTGATGGTTTTCTTCCTGCAGGGGGAGCCCCCATTCATTCCTCCAGGGAGAATCTAATGTGTGGGACTCAGGGTCTTCCCAACCCCAGTCCAGACACAGTCTTCCCATCAGCTCCTACCCTTCTGTGGAGAGAGGAGCTCCTCTTCAACCCAAAGTGCACCCACTCTTTCAGCTTGTCTTGGGGTCCACTCTCCCTGTCAGAGTAGGAGTGCTCGCATCCGTATCTATAGGAGGCAGGAGGTCATCACATCTAGTGCACTGTGGACACTATCTGCTTACCATGTCCAGTGTTCCTGCCTGGCTTCCCGACTAGAATGGAGGTTCAGGGGGGCAAGGGTACTCATCTGCTTTGTTCATTCAATGGTACTAAGTGCCTAGAATAGTGTCTGCAAGAGTCCCAAACCAACCCACTGCTGTTGAGTCAATTCCAACTCATAACAACCCTGTGGGTCAGAGTAGAACTGCCCCGTAGGGTTTCCAAGGCTGTTAATCCTTTACAGAAGCAGACTGCCCCATCTTTTTCCCATGGAGTGGCTGGTGGGTTTGAACTGCTGACCTTTCAGTTAGAAGCTGAGTGCTTTAACCATTGCACCACCAGGGCTCATATGTCTGCAAGAGTAGGGGCTTCATATATATTTGTTAAATGAATGAACCCAACCAGCACCTTCCTCTATCTGAGTGGGCCTGGGGCCCATCTGCTGGCAAGCAAGAATCCCTGTTCTCTCTATACCAAGGATGAAGACCCACGAGATGGAACCTCAACCACCCTTACAAACAGGAAATAGATTTGCTCAAGGACATGCTGTCAGTGAGGGCTGAGGCACAGAGCTTCTTCCTGGGGGAGAGGAAAATAATAAATATACAACCTCAGCCCCTCCAGCAGCCTTTTCCACAGAGCCAGATTCCATATACAGTTACCATGGCTCGACCCATGTGGTCCTAACAGTAACCCTAGAAAGATGATCCTCTTACAACCCCATTTCTTACAGGAGCAAACTGAGCTTCAGGGAAGTGAAGTGACATTCCCAGGACTCACAGCTGGTAGATGGCAGTGTCTCCACTGTGCTGTGGAGGGAAGAGTGCTCACCTTTGGAAAACCAGGTCCAGGACCTGCTGGGTGGCGGTGAAGGTTCTATAGGTATACAGGAAGATACTGATGTAGGAGAGGTCACCCTCTGGGAAAGCAGGCACCAGGTGCTCCATCAGCTTCTCCAGCATGCTTGCCTGGATGATCTGCACCATGCAGGTCTCTTCTGAGTCTAGGGCTGACCTGCGGACACACTGAGGTTGGAAAGAGAAGGGGCATACAGTCAGAGGCAGCACCCTGAACTGCCAGGTGGGTAGGGGGCTAAAGCTTACACTGGGATTCCCGTTCTCAGGGACTTGTGGTGGGAGGTGAGACATGAGTATCTCCAGCAGAAAACGGTTCTCAGCTTTCAAAGTAGAATTTGAGGTGGGAGATGATTAAAAGTATTAGAAACTTCAAATCATTTTGCTGTCTCCATATACTAAGAACATTATCCCATTGAGCCCTCACAAAACATCTCCATTTTCGCGATAAGAAAACAGAGACTTAGCAGCGTAACGTGGCTGCTCTAAGTCACGCGGTCAGAGCCCAGAACCCTCTGGGGCTAGGGCTGCGTGATAGTCCCTCTGTGCTGTGTGAGGCCTCACACGAGGGGAAGGGTCTCGTGGAAGCTCATTCCCTCGCCAGTTGAAGATAGTGCACAGAGCAGACACAGCCCATGAGATCCCCCTTTGGTTGCAAAAAAGACACGAATTTTTCTTTCTTTGCGTTCAAGGGAGTGCTGAGAACCTGAAGCTGTGATGCTCCCAGATCCAGCCAGGGGTTAAGTCCTGGAGATCTAGGAGGTGAGAGAAAGACCCCCACAGGAGCAAGGATCTGAACAGACCACTCAGGGAGAGTGAATCTAAATAGCTGGTAAAAAACTAAGATGTGGCTCAGTTTCTCAAGGGGCAACTGCACATCAAAGCCACCCAGCAGTTCCAGTGGACACGCTAACACCACTTTGGCAAAAATGAAGAATGATAACACCCAGACCAGGCACGATGCAGTGATACAGCCTCTGTCACAGGCTGCTGGTGGCCACATACCTGCTACAGCTGTTTTGGAAAGGGGTCTGGCTCTAGCGAACCTGACTTTAAATATGCATGTCTTTTGACCCAGCGATCCCACTCCTGGGAATCTGTCCTGGGTGAGGGTCAGCATGTGAGGACACACCTGTGTTCACCGCAGCTGAAAGGGTAGCAGAAAGGAATCATGTTCCGGCCCAACATCAGTAAAAGGCTCAATCACTATCATAACCAGTCTTCTTTCTGGAACATTTTGCTGCCGAGTCAGGGCACAGCTCCTGACCTGGAGGGGACACTGTGATGAGTTTCATGAGACTGCAAGTTGCAGGAAAAAAGGTATAGTATAGCATGAGCCCCATTGTTTGTGGGTAAAAAGAAGCCTACTAAGTGCAAAGACGTGAGGCTGGGAGAAGGTGTGGAAGGACAGTCCAGCCGACTGATGCCTGGAGTCAGGAGTTAAACATTAAAACAGTAGCAAAATACAAAAATACTTACGGGCTAGTGAGTACAGAAGACAGTATAAAAGATAGTTCTGATATTTCTACAAATATGGGAAAAGAGACTTTGCACCTGGCTAGGACAGGGGTTGACTAGTAGGGACTGGGGAGTGAAGAAGGTGGTGGCCAGATTCCTTTGGGAGGGAGCTGGGGACCACTCCAGAGGAAAGCTGTGGGAGTGAGCTTGGGGGTCTCCAGGGCAGTGTCTGATCCCCATGGCCCCTTCTGGCCGTCTCAGGGCCCTGCACCTAGAGCTTGCACTAGGCTTTCCTGCCCCCTTTTTTATGATGGATGGAGTAGATGATGCCGTTCTCCTTCTCCTGTCAAATCTCCTGCATGGAGTGCTACAGAGACAGTGCCAGGAAGCAGCCCAGGAGGCATCAAGGACACCCTCCAAGGCTGCTTCCTTCCCTTTCTGCCCCATTCAGGCCCTTTTGCCAGCCTGAGCTTCAGAGGATCTTTCAATTCCCCATCTGTCATCACATGGTGCGGGCAGGTGTGCAACGTGACGGTGCTGGGGTCCCAGCTGACAGCTGGGGGTCCACAGAACCCCAGAAGCATGGGCCTTGCCTGGGAGAGGAACAAGGGTTCCTCTGGCTTTTCCCCAGATCCAGTGGCAGAAAGGAAAGGGCCTTGTTTAGGAGGCAGCAAGTTCTCCTGCTGGGCAGGCCAGCTGGGAGCAGTACCATTTAGCCCTACCAACTCCACTGAACCACAGACAGAGATACCGACCTCTGAGTGGGAGGATATGGGAGGACTTAGGCTGGCACAGGGTCATCAGTGGCCCAGTCAGTACTGACAGCTATGATCGAGGGGTTACTGCCCCACGCAGGGCAAGCTGGGGCTCAGAGAAGGCCCGAGTGAAAGTGCTGACTTGGCCTGTGACCCCCTGACTCTTCTTTCCCTAAAGCCCTGGGTCTAAACTGGGATCTCTGGGTAGGGACTTAGTTCTCAGTGTCCTCTGTGATCAGGGAGGTTGGGGCATGGATGGGAAACTGTCAACACCTGTGCCAACCCAGCCCCAAGTGTCCACAGTACCCAATCTGATTACTAGGCCTACCCACCACCCCATGGACCTCATCATCACTGGCTCCCAGGGATCCAGTGATGATGAGGGGGTCATGGGGATGGAGTCTGGGTGCCCTCAATAAGTGGTAGTTATGAAGCAGCAGCACCGTTTTCATCACCACCATTCCCCTCCCAAATCTCTCCAGAGCATATAACCCCCTTCTTTCCTGCCCCTACCAATCTGCCTCCCGAAATGGACCCTGCCTCATCCCAGAAACTTTCTGCCTGATCAGTTCTGTCATCATTTCCTTCCTGCCCCCACCCCTCCCCTTACCAGGGACCCCTTTAGGTCAGTGGCTGGCATGGCCTAGAAGCTGGTATGGGCTGGGGAAAGAGGGGTGGGGCTGCCCAGGTGGAATCACAGTGGTGGTCTGTCCTGGACTGGCAGCCCTGGACCACCTTGTGTTACCTTAGGGTTTTTTTTTTGGAAAATGGCCAGAGCCTTCCGGGTGGGGGCTGAAAGAATGGCTGAACCTCTGGAAGAGAGTTGAATGCTTGGATTTCCCAAAGTCATTTCCTCTGGTGGAGGGAAGACAACAAGAAAACATGTTCCTGGCTCGAGTGTCTCCATTCAAGGAGCTGGATTGGGGGCTGTCTCTAGAATGTGGGTGACTGGTTACCAGGGTTCCAAGGTCTGGTGTGCCCTGTTGCCAAAGAAGTGAGGTCACATCCTGGATCCTATGACCTGTGCCCCATCCTCGAATGAGACCTCAACAGTATTCCCTCTGGGCTCCTGAATGCTCACCTTTCCCCATGCTGTCTCCATAACTGTACACAGTTACACCAGCAGAGCCCTCCCCACAGAACCAACCAAAGGTGTGCCTGACCCAAGTCATGATATTTTCAATCGCCTCATGCATGTGAAAGCTGGACAATGAAAAAAGAAGACTGAAGAATTGATGCATTTGAATTAATGGTGTTGTTGAAGAGTATTGAACATACCATGGACTTCCAGAAGAAGAAACACAACAGTCTTGGAGGAAGTACAGCCAGAATGCTCCTTAGAAGTGAAGATGGTGAGACTTTATCTCATTTACTTTGAACATGTCATCAGGAGGGACCAATCACTGGAGAAGGACATCATGCTTGGTAAATAGAGGGTGAGCAAAAAAGAGGGAGACCAACAATGAAATGGATTGACACAGTAGTTGGAACAGTGGGCTCAAATATAGCAACAGTTGTGAGGATAACGCAGAATCAGGCAGTGTTTCATTCTGTTATACGTGATAAGGTCCTTCCACATCTCGATAGCAACACCAATCACCTTCATTGAGCAGAGCAGATAAACTCTTTTAAACTGTTTATTAAAAAAAGTAGGCAAATTAACCTTTATAAGATCTAAATTATTTAGATTTAGATACATTAGACCTCAATTGTGATGTGTATGTCATGCAACAACCCTGGAGAAAGATCTTAGCAGAACAAGATTGTTAAAGGGATGGAGGCTTTGTTAAACATTCTCAACACTGCATTCACTAAAATAAAACAATCAGTACAGCACCTTAAAAGAGACACCATCGGTGAAATTTTAAACATCTTAAGAAACGGGTCTCTAGCTATTCTACTACTAATGACCGAGCTGAGTTCCAGAAGGCTGTTTATAAATCCATGTGACCATAAATCTGCCGTGACTGAGAAGAGTTAAAGCTTGCAGTCTCCGGCTGCAAATCTACCTAAAAAGAGTATTAGTTGGTTCCTCAGAGCTTTAAACCAGATGTACTCCTTTCTTATTTGCTGGCATATGTCCACTTGGGCACACTAAAAATCTCGTGAGAAGTTAACCAAATGATCTCTCAGATGTTCCACAAATATCTTTGCTTGTTCTTTCTTCCTTCCTTTTTTTTTTTTTTAATTGAGGTGAAATTTGTAAAACAAAAGTAACCACCTGAAAGTGTACAGTTTAGTGGCATTTTGTATATTCCTGAGTGTGCAACTTCCACCTGTGTCAACTTCAAAAACATTTTATCAGCCTCCAGAAAACCCATACCAAATAAGCAGTCACTCCTCATTACCCCACTTTCCTGGGAAACACCAGTTTCCTTTCTGTCTCTATGGACTTACTATTCTAGATATTTCACGTAAATGGAATCCTATGTGACCTTTTGTGTCTAACTTTTTTCACTCGGCATAATGTTTTTGAGGTTCATTCACACTGTAGCATGTATCAGTGCTTTATTCCTTTTTATTGCTCAATAATGTTTCATTCTAAGTATTTTTTTGTTGTTGTTAGGCACTGTAAAGTTAGTTCTGACTCATAGTGACCCTGTGTACAACAGAACTTAACACTGCCCAGTCCTGTGCCATCTTCACAGTCGTTTCTATGTTTGAGCCCATTGTTGTAGCCACTGGGTCAGTCCATCTCATTGAGAGTTTTCTTCTTTTTTGCTGATCCTCTACTTTACATCATGTCCTTCTCTAGGGATTGGTCCCTCCTGGTAACATGTCAGAAATATGTGAAACGAAGTCACCATCTTTGCTTCTAAGGAGCATTTTGGCTGTACTTCTTCCAAGACAGATTTGTTCATTCTTCTGGCAGTCCATGGTATATTCATTATTCTTCACCAACACCATAGTTCAAATGCATCAATTCTTCAGTCTTCCTTATTCATTGTCCAACTTTTGCACACACACGAGGCAATTGAAAATACCATGGCTTTGGTCAGGCGCAACTTAGTCCTCTTTGCTTTTTAAGATTTTTAAAAGGTCTTCTGCAGCAGATTTTCCCAATGCAATATATTGTTTGATTTCTTGACTGCTGCTTACATGGGTGTTGATTGTGGATCCAAGTAAAATGAAATCCTTGACAACTTCATTCTTTTCTCTGTATATCATGATGTTGCTTATTGGTCCAGTTTGAGGATTTTTGTTTTCTTTATGTTGAGGTGTAATCCATACTGAAGGCTATAGTCTTTGATCTTCATCAGTAAGTGCTTCAAGTCCTCTTCACTTTCATCAAGCAAGGTTGCATTATCTGCATATCACAGGCTTTTATGACTCTTTCTCCAATCCTGATGCTGTGTTCTTCTTTATATAATCCAGCTTCTCAGCTGATTTGGTCGGCATACAGATTGAATAAATATGGTGAAAGGATTCAACCCTGACACACAATTTTTGGTTTTAAACCATGCAGTATCCCCTCGTTCTGTTCGAGTGACTGCCTCTTGGTCTATGTACAGGTTCCACATGTGCACAGTTAAGTGTTCTGGAATTCCTGTTCTTCACAGTGTTATCCACAATTTGTTATGATCCACACAGCTGAATGCCTTTACGTAGTCAATAAAACGTAGGTAAACATATTTTTGGTAGTCTCTGCTTTCTGCCAAGATCCAGATGATGTCAGCAGTGATATCCCTTATTCCATGTCCTCTTTTGAATCTGGGCTGAATTTCAGTCGTTCCCTGTCATTGTACTGCTTCAACTGTTTTTGAATTATCCTCAGCAAAATTTTACTTGCGTGTGATATTAATGATGTTGTTTAATAATTGCTGCATTCCATTGGATCACCTTTCTTTGGAATGTGTACAAATATGGCTGTCTTCCAGTTGGTTGGCCGGGTAGCTGTCTTTCAAATTTCTTGGCATAGGCGAGTGAGCGCTTCCAGGACTGCATCCGTTTGTTGAAACATCTCAGTTGGTATCACGTCAATTCCTGGAGCCTTGTTTCTCACCAATGCCTTCAGTGCAGCTTGGACTTTCTTGACATATGCTACCTCCTGAAATGGTTGAACATTGATCAGATGTTTTTGGTACACTGACTCTTTGTATTCCTTCCATCTTCTTTTCATGCTTCCTGTGTTGTTCAATATTTTGCCCATAGAATCTTTCAATATTACATCTGGAGGCTTGGATTTTTCCTTCAGTTCTTTCAGCTTGAGAAATGCCAAGCGTGTTCTTCCCTTTTGATTTTCCAACTCCAGGCCTTTGAACATTACAGTATAATACTTTGTCTTCTCGAGCTGCTGTTTGAGATCTTCTGTTCAGCTCTTTTACTTCATCATTTCCTCCGTTAGCTTTAGCCACTCTGCATTCAAGAGCAAGCTTCAGAGTCTCTTGTGATATCCATTTTGGTCTTTTCTTTTTTTCCTGTGTTTTTAATGTCCTTTTGCTTTCTTCATGTATGATGTCCTTGATGTCACCCCACAGCACGTCTGGTCTTTGGTCATTAGTGTTCAATGCATCAAATCTATTCTTGAGATGGTCTCTAAATTCAGGTGATAAGTATATTTTATTCATCCATTCATTCGTTGACAGTAGGTTATTTCCACCTTCGGTTATTGCGGATAGTGCTGCTGTGTACATTTGTGTACAAGTTTTTGTTTGAACACCTGTTGTCACCTCTTTTGTATATGTACCAAGAAGTGGAATTGCTGCGTCATATGATAACTCTGTTTAACTTTTTGAGGAAATGTCAAACTGTTTTCCACAATGGTTGCTATTTTACTTGTTGCCTTCCGTGTTTACATGCTTTAGATTTTCATAGTAATTTCAGTAAATTGGCTTAAAAGCCAGAGAGAATCAGAGCGTGGCTGCTTAGAGGCAGTCTTTCTTTCACAACAGTATTCATGCATTTGACCTTAGTCTAATAAAGAGATTCATCATTGGCCCTTCTACTCCATTCATTAGTATGTTTGAACTTTGCTGTGCTAGTTCTTGTAAACTGAAGTATTTTGAAGCAGTCAAGGCTTATACACCAAGTAAACACTTCTAAGGGTGTTGATGATAACTCAAGGGCTAATGTATTGCAGAATTCTGCTACCACTAATACAGAATAGACAAACCCACAAATCATGGCTAATATCATTCTCAGAGCTTTCTTCCATGACCTTTTAGGAATACATTGTCAACATCTGCCATGGACGTGAAGCATAAATATGTATGAGAAAAGGATGGAGATATAGTTTAGTACTTTATTTGTTAGGATGTAGCAATAGTAGTTTAAGACTTACATAGGGAATCTGCTGGCACTCACCACACAAACTTATGAAGACAAAAATATCTGTTTATAAATAGTTTATATATGACAATTCTTGTCTTTCGTTTTTATTCCCAGCAGGAGATAGTGGGAAGTGGGTGGGAATGAAGCTAGAGGTCCTTGGTTCAAGACTACCTCCATAACTGATTGGTAACCATGTATAATTACATTAACCAAGCCTGTTGCTGTTGAGTTGATTCTGACTCATGACAACCTCATGTGGCACAGGCAGTTTGCTCCCGGCTGCTAACCTAAAGGTTGGTGGTTTGAACCTACTCCATGGTGCCATGGAAGAATGGCCTGGTGATCTGCTTCCATAAAGATTACAGGCAAGAAAACCTTATGGAACTCATTTCTACTCTGTAACACATGGGGTCGCCATGAGTTGGAATCGACTTGACAGCAGTGGGTTTGGTTTTTTGTTTATAACTTTATTAAACTCTTATAACTTCTATTGCCTCATTGGTAATATAGAAATAATAATGTTACTACTTTCTCTTGCTGAGGGGATTAAATGACATAAAATAAGCAAGTTTTTTTTTAATGTAGAAAACCAAACATAATTTTAAAATTTTGGTTCTTTGCTTTCCAGTTTTATTTGCCAAAGCCCCTTCTTGCTTATTTTCCATCTTTACCCCACCCCCAACTCAGTCCCAGTCAATTTACAACAAATGCTTAATTTCTTCATATGACAGGCCAGACCAGGAGCAGAAGTACCAAATGGCAAAATCTTAAGTCACCTCAGTTATGCTATGCCCACTCTACTTTCTTACCCTTTTTCAAGTTTGTATGCTTATTCTTATCCAAACAGAAAATAAGTGTAACCCAATAGTTCAGAGTAAGTAGCCAACGTAAACATTTGCCTACATGGGTTCAAATCCTTAATTTGCCTTTCACTAGCTATATGACCTTTTAGAAATTACTCAAGCTCTCTGTGCCTAAGTTTCCTCACAGAGAAGACGAGAGTAGAACTAGTTTCATCACAGAGTTGTTGGTCTGGGTTTGTGAACAGGATACTCATGAAGTGCCACAATAGATGTTCAGTAATCGGTAAATATGGTTACTGATGGCAGTTAATGGTATATCATATATGCAAATCTTGGATCTTTTTTCTATCCAGTTTCAGGACAGAGAATATATTATTATACATCTTTTTTAAAAAGTTTATTTTATTTGTTGTTGTTGAGAATATGCACAGCAGAACGTACATCGATTAAACAATTTCTGCATTTGTACAGTTCGGTGACACTGATTGCATTCTTCAAGTTGTCCACCCATTCTCACCCTCCTTTTCCAAATTATTCCTCCAGCATTAACATAAACTCACTACCCTCCAAGTTTTCTGTCTAATCTTTTGAATTTCTGTTCTCATTTTGTTACCATATAGATAGTTCTTAAAGGAGCACAATACTCAAGGTGGACATTCTTTACTAGTTAAGCTGAACTATTGTTTGGTTTTAAGAAGTATGTATCTTTTTGACAATTAAATGCCCTCTCACAAAAGGGAGATTTGGGATCCTCTTAACAGATTGTAAACTGCAGTGATCATTGAGTTTCTTCTGTTTGTAGTGTAACAAATGATAAACATTCATTTCCTCTAGAGACAGACGCGTGCACGCATGCATACACGCACACACACGCACACATACTTACCTTGCCTATTTGGTCTTTAGCACAGACGGATACTGTTTCACAATGATAGAAGAAGATGATTCGGGGATGCCTGTGGTCACTTCTGGATGTCTAGGACTAGAAGGCTCAGATTTTCAGTGTCGGGTAAGAAAGATAACTTCATTTCACTTTTATCCCCCCATTGGCTAGAGTTCAGACAGTCAAATTGGAAGCAAAATATGGCTGTTGTTTCTCTTGGCTAGTCTTTTTTTAGTCATTTGGAAAATAATTTGAAAATTCTCACTGGCCCAATTCTCTCTTTATTGTAAAATCAAGTATTCTTTTAAATTTTCTGTTAACTTCTTCCTGAATGATCCCTTAGATCATCTTGCTCAAATTCCAATTTTGCTAATGGCAGTAAGTCAAATATAATAGTAATTTTGTTGAAATGCAAAAGTCGCAGTAAGATAATACATAATAATTTGAAATAAATTACCTAATTGAAAACATTTTCGAGATCTGTGAGTAAAATTATCAGTATTTTAAGTGAGTTTTCCAAATAGTGCGAACTTCTTAAAGTTTAGATTATGTGACTTTGAAATTTAGAGGAAACCCACTAAAAGCTGTTTTGATTCAATTATAGGACACTCCCATTCCTCATCAGAGAAGATCAATTGAATGCTGCACAGAACGGAATGAATGTAATAAAGATTTGCACCCTACACTCCCTCCACTGAGAAACAGAGGTAAGGCGTAAGGTGAGGAAGGTCTCCTGGCTAGAAAAGCTGTAGGCATAGTGAAAATAAAAATGAGAGTCGGTCTCTCTATTTCAAATTAATCTGTCTGTACCATTTTCCACAGCTGGAGTAGAGGACTGAAGCAAGGTGGCATAATGGAACTGTTGTTGGAAACAGTTGGGAAAATAGTCGTACATGGCTTCACGCTTATAATTCTTACTACTGTTAACTGCTCCCCACTTCCCTTCAGAAGACTGCAATTCCTAGAGCTTGTAATGTGTAGCAGGAGAGTAGGGCAGGGAGATAGTGTTTCAGGCTTACCTCTGAAGGTTATTTAGAAGTTGTACTTTACTCAAAAACTACCATTTTGCAGCATTCATTTTAAAAATTAAAACGTTATAAAGGACTGAATCAAAGATTATCTGCTGTATGACATTTTCTTTTATCTATGCTGGAGTAACTACTTTTCAGTCAAGTCTTTTATCAATATATTGCTAAAATTTATACATTTAAGTGTTGTTTACTAAAAAAAGACTTTTAGTTAAAAACAACGCTCATGTTTCCTTTTCTCCTCCTTGCTCTCACCACAAAAATAAGGATTTGTAATTGTCAGAGAGTCCTAAGGCTTATAGCAGTGATTTAAAGTGATTCTTCATGATTGATTTTATTTCTTGGGGATAGAAAATCTTCCCTACAAAATATAATGGTGTTTCATGATTTTGATGATAACATATTACAACATTCGTTCCTGCTATAACCTAGAAAGTTATGTATGATTGATTATTAATAATTCAGATAAAAAAGTCACACACACTGTTGCTTTTTTCCTGTTTGTTTTTTGCCAGGTTATGTGCTAGGTGTAATGGATACAAAAATTAATGAAGAATGTTCTTGCTCTTGAGACATTCACACTGAAATGTGAGAAACTTGTAAATAATTAAATGATATTTGGTCATGAATATCTCAATAATAGAATTAGATTTATAAAGCATATTAAGGACACAAAAGAGTGAGTGGCCAGCTCTTTATGGGGTAGGAGGTTATCAAGAAAAATTTATAGAGGTGATACTTGAAATGAAATTTTAAGGATAAATAGGAGTTTGCTAAGTTGATAAGATAGAAATAAAAATTAAAAAATAAAAATAGCTAACATGAGCCAAGCACTGTGTTATTATGTGAAGTTACCTGTTTGAGCCTTACAATAACCCTGAGATGCTTATCATTATTATTGCCAGTTTAAAGATCCAGAAATTGCAGCACAGAGAAGTTAATTAACTTTTCCTAGGTTACACAGATTGTGAGTAGCAATCCTTCCGAACAGAAGCACTAGTATGTGCACAGGTTTGGTTTGTAATATTTGAAAAACATTTGCAACATGCTGGCATATGAAAGAACATGGCTGATCGGGGAAAACTTTATAACTAGATTGTCTGAAGCATTTCTATTTGAAATATGTATATGGACCAGCAGCATCTGTATCACTTAAGAATGCATTAGAAATGCAGAATCTTGGGCCTCAGCCCAAATTTACTGAACCTGCACTTTTTCTTTCTTGGAACCTATACTTTTAACATGATTTCCAAAGTGATTCATACGCACATTAAAATTTGGAAGGACTTTCTGTAGGAAAGGACCTCAGTGTGGTGCTGGCATATAACTTAGTGCACATAGCTAGTGCCACTTGTCTCTCACCACGTGAGTTTGGCAACGCAGTGTTTAAAGAGAAGTCCACTAATGTCAAATATCTGTGAAAGTTTTAAATGTTTAGTCTCAATTTCTATAGTTATTCCTTCAAGGACCAGATAAGAAAGTAGGTAGTCCGTGGACAACAGTTTGAATAGCACTGGTGTAGGGCTTGTGATGCGGGGACTGAGGGATGGTGGAGAGAAAGCAGTAATTTAAAATGGAGGTAGAAGTGCCAGATTTTAGAATCTTTCCCTTCACGGTGAAGGTGTTTTTTTTTTTTTTGTTTTTGCACACAACTGAAAGTCATATGTCTTAGAAGTAGCAGTGGGGTTTAGGAAAATTCTGACTCTCAAGTGCTGCAATGCACGTACTGTCCTCTAGATGGAGCCAGATTCTAGTTAGGATCATGAAGATTAAGGGAGGATTCCGTTTGTAGAATCTTTGTGAAGTAATAGAAAAAGTGTCCACAAGACAGAGTGAAAAGCATTTGAAAAGACGGGCACAAATGCAAAGACAAGTACTTGGTTCAGTGCAGTATGGGAATGAGATGCAGGAGGGGCCGGTGCGTTATACTGAGGATTATAAACGTGGTAGGTTTGGATGGAGTTAAGTGGCTTTAGAGTTTAAAGCTGTGAGCCCTGAGGATTCTAAGTAGTGCCTCGGCAAGGTCTCTGCAGATTCCACCTCACCCTTTTGAGGCAGTGAAAGTCACTGCAGACTGTGGTCTGAGAGCACTGGCATTTTGACATAGCTGTACCACAGAGCCACAGAGCTGCTACTTTTTTTTTTTCTTTCTTTATCCTATATGTATCTATAGCGTTCTCACTGGAAGTGTACTATATACATTTATTGAAGATCAGTAATACCTTGATAAGAAACATTTGCGTTGCAACCATATTGGATATATGTATGTATGTATAAGTACCAAAAATAAAGAACAGGGATGATATCAAAGACACGTGTGACCATCTTCTGTTGATAGTTTTAATTTTAGCTGTCTTTGTTCATACAGAGGCCAAGCCCTAACTTCTGTGGGCCTGGGGCAGTAGTACAAATGAAAGTCCACATACCATTTGCCTAAGTATTAAAACTCATAAGTCAATGTAGCAGACTGGTAAATAAAATATGTTTTATCAACCTAACTTAAATATACTTTCCTAATGACAGGAAACATCAGCTTGGTATTTAAGATGCTTGAACTCTTGTGCTTGTTTACTCTGACACAGGGGTGTGAGTGATGGGGAGAGACTCATTGCCAGTTTTGTCCAGGACTGTGAGCGGTCTCTCATGCATGCATATGGACACCCCAGCTGTCAGGTTCATACCTTCCCCACCCCCCTTGCCACAGCTGCCCCTTGGTCACCTCTGGGCAACCCCTCAGGCATTGGGGTACACACACCAGCTGCCTAGTCCACTCTTGGGAGGTCAGGCATGGGAAAGAGAGCCTCACAATCCCTGGACACATGCACAGGGCCATTTAGGCAAAGAATTCCAGAGTTCTGGACACTGGTGAGTGGTTTAAATGGGAAATGGGATGGGACAGACTCTAGCGGACCTGTTCCCTTGGTCCTACAGACCTCTTGCTCAGTGACAACGGCATGGTTGGAGGGTACCAGAGCAGGGCCCTCTAAAGGTATGGGCCCAGATCAACGACTCCTATTCTCTGATCTGAGGGCAGTGGAAATTATCATAATAGTGATGTTTGCTAATGTGAAGGGAGAGCTTACCATGGCCCTTTTCTACATAATTTATATATACTAACTCGTTTAATCAGCATAACCACCCTGTGAGGAAGGTACTATTATCCTCATTTTACAGACATGAAAGCTGAGGAATAGTGAGGTTAAGTTCTGTGCTAGGATTACACAGCTAAAGTGGTGGAGTTGGTTATCTCGTTAGATCGTCTTTGGAAAGCTCTGATTGACATTCTCAACTGCTTTTCATATTTAGAGTCAGAAAACCCAAAATAAATAATAGCTAGCCATTTTGCATACTAATAAATAATTAGTATGGCTGCTTTAAAGTCTTTCGTATATCTCGTTGCATACTTAGAATTTTCTCAGATATGTACTACTTTCTATTCCGAGAATATGGTGTTTGTTCTTTCCTTCATCCCTTTATTTCTTCCTCCCTTCTTCCCTCTAATTTAATATTTATGAAGTTTCAGTTGTGTACTAGGCTTGTGGTTCTCAAACTTCAAGTGTATCAGAATCACCTGGCTGTTGTATGCCGTCGAATCAATTCCCACTCATTGGTACCCTATAGGACAGAGTAGAACAGCCCCATAGGGTTTCCTAGGCTGTAGTCTTTACTGGAGCAGGCGCTGGTGGGTTCGAACCACTGACCTTTTGGTTAGCAGGTGAGCACTGTAACCATTGCACCACCAGGGTTCCTTGAATCATCTGAAAGGCTTGTTAAAATACAGATTGCTGGGCTTTACTCAGAGCTTCTGATTCAGTGGATCTGGGTGGGCCCCAATAATTCACATTTCTTAGGAGTTCCCATGTGAGGCCAGTGTTGCTGGCCTGGCAATCACACTTTGTGAACCAATGTACTGGGCAATGCCCTATATATCAAATTATTATAAAGCAGAAATTATGTTATTTAAAAGACTAGGAAGCTGAAAAATCCAGCTCACCATTTTGTTATTGTGATTGTTCTTCTTAAATAATTCCTCTTCCAAAAAAGTTAAGTGATTAACCTTATCAGAAATCATCTGTGTTATAAGGTACTAAGTAATAACAGGCTTAGGTGAGATCCTGTTATTAGAAATCAGAGTACTAAGTGTAGATATAAGTACCTACCAAAACCAAACCACCTTTTCTTTCTATCCAGGGTTTTTTTGGAGACAAGGCTTTTTTTTTTTCCTTATTCTTCATATATATATATATATATATATATATATATATATATATATATATATATATATATAAAAAACTTAGATGCATTTAGCAGGAATTTAGAGATAAACAATCACATTCAACAAATACTTATCAATGTATATTTATGTCCATGAGATTTTATTTGTCTATAAAATAAAATAGTTTAAGAAGAAAAAAAGCTGAAGGGTGACCAGAATGCAGCTTGCCTTCTTTTATAAATATTAGTTTTCTGTTTTCCCTGCTTATTCCATTGCAGCATCAGCAAACCAGAATACCTTGGGGATCACATTCGTTCTCTTTCTTAAGGAGGAAATATGAAAAGTAATTAGAGCAAATGCAACACCTTCATTGCAAGCAACAAAATATGATTCTGGGAAGCCCAGTAACACTGCAGCTTGTCCAAAGAGTAGGAAGAGACGTGTGCGTTTTAATGTGGAGGTTTCTAGAGAGGAGTCTTGGTGCTGTGCAGTCTGGCTCCTGGCCTGCAGAGTTAGTGATGTAGGGGCACTGGGTGTGGTCAGCGGAGTGATGTGTGCAGAGAATCACAGCATCAGACGTTTGACCAAGATACTATGTGGAAAATGTCCTCTTGAAATGTGGGGTAGGCAGGAGAATCTGATGAGATTTGTTTTTGATCATGATATTGTGAGAAAAATGCCCTCTTGAAATGTAGGGTAGGCAGGAGAATTTGATGAGAGTTTTTTTTTTTTTTCCTTCCAAAATTACGTATTGTCACTTTCTCTAATTTTTGTCACTAAGCACTTAAATAAGTGATAGATTGGAGTTAAAATGAAATGACCAGAAGAAAATGAAATGGGATACTCTGATTTGACTTTCACAAGATAAAATAAAATTTACATAACTTTTTAAGTAGAATGTTTAAATATGAGAATTATCACTCATATATGTGATATTTAAGTGTTTAAATATGGGAATTATTACTCATGTATGATATTTAAATCTTTCAGTATGGGAAATATTACTCATATATAAGATATTTAAATGTTTAAATATGGGAATTATTACTCATATATTTAAATATGGGAATTATTCATGTATACTATACTTCTTTCAAAGAAAGTGTATCAGAAATAACATTCTGTTTTGAAATATAATTTCATGTACTTTAAGACAAATTATAATACAAGATTTCTGAAGTTAAAAATTTCTTTTCTTACTCAATTTAAAAAATAAATTCATAACAGTTTACAGATTTGTGTTCAAATGTTGTCCCTTAGAGATTACAAATTAATTTTGAATTAAACTCTACAGGTAATAGATATTTAACCAGTGAAACATCTCCTATATTCTCCACAACACAGACAGATTAAATATATGATAATGTCCGGCATGCAAGGATTGTTGTCGTTGTTAGGTGTCATCAAGTCAGTTCCAACTCATAGTGATCCTGTGTACAACAGAATGAAACACTGCCCGGTCCTGGTCTATCCTCTCAGTTGTTACGCTTGAGCCCATTGTTGCAGCCACTGTCAGACCATCTCGTTGAGGGTCTTCCTCTTTTTCACTGACCTTCTACATGCAAAGATTAGTGCCAGAATTTTCCTTCTGAGACATACATTATGCTCATAGTAATATAAGCTAGTACATGAGTCTGTAGTTCTAACACTTGTGAAATTATTCAGTTCCTGTTTTAGAATTTCAGCGTAAATTTGTATGTGAGAGAAATGTAAGGAATTTAGAGGTAATTAGTCTTTCTCTTTCTCATTGAACACAATTACATCAATATGAAAACTTTGTTTTAACCTTCTTTGTTATAAGGAAATATAATCCTAAATATTTTTATTCAGGGAAAAGACTAGAATATTGTGTCTTTGTTTTTATGGAGAATTTATTTCTAGAGGTTTACTGTAAGGGAATCCCAATAGCTGAGGAAAGTAAATTAATTATATGAGTTAATGAAAAACGTCTGACAAAAGAATACGATTTTCAGGTACAGTAAAACCTGCGAAAGCCACTACCTGTGTAAAGCGGAAACCTGTCAGAGAAGGAGAGCTCAACTATTTTCCACTAATAGCAATAGAAAAGGGAAAGACAGCACCCTGTCCAAGGCAGAAAATTTGTGAGACCTGGAAAAACAAGACAGTCTCGTTGAGTTTGGCTCTCATAGGTTTCACTGTACTTTGTGCTATATTCATAAAAAGATAATTTCTGATCTATCCATGATTATAACACTGAGAGCACATATGAACAGGTCTTTGGACAAGTGGTATTTCCAAGATTATTTCTAGCTATGTAACTTTTTCTTCTATTTCTTATGGAAATTATTAACCATCTTCTGACCTTATAGTCCTGGCATTTTAAGTAGTTACAAACCACTTAATTACCAGAGAGAAGATAGGCAGTGCCAGAATGCTATTTTGTTAGGAAACCACTCGTGAGTCCTCTCATTACTGGCCTCTCAGAGTGATCCAGACTTCCCGGGGGACTTCTCAGTTCTACCTCCCTGAGCAGCTGGACTGAAAGCACAGGTAGAAATCTGTGACCTGGAAAGAACAGCAGGCTCTGCTGTTTTCCTGATAGGCATCTGGAAGGGTTACCTTTCCAAAGCCCTAGCGGTGGCTTGAATGTTTACATTGTTAGTGCTCTGAGCACAGGTAATGGCAGATTAAAACATGACCAGTGTGACCAACAGAAACAAAAGGTTTATTGATAAGGACAAGACAGAAGACAAGGAGGCAGTAGATGAGGTTGCAGGGAATAGGGTTATTAGGGTAAAGAAAAGGCAAATGGGGAGGAAATGCTTGCCTGAAAAAAAAATGCTTCATCTAGAGGAAAGAATCCCTTAGGGACTGTCTGCTCTTATTGTCCTCATACATCAGAAATAATAAGATGAGTTATAAATATAGAGTTCTTGCAATTCAGGGTGTAGTTTGCATTTACATGGAAAGTAAAAGTTGGTAAGACTGAGAGGTTAGTAAAATACATCACTGGAGTGAAAAAGTATTTTATATTCTAGTCTTAATGGAATATCTAGCGTTCTCTTTGGATTTGTGCAAATTTGGGCGTTTTACTTTTGTTACCCTTAAAATCGGAAATGCATTTTAAGCTAATATTTACAGCAACAATATTTGCATGTATATGTATAATGGTGCTTGTATGACAGTATATGTATAAAACCATGGGATTGCCATGAGTGGGAATAAACTCATTGGCAACTGGTTTGGTTTTAGGAGTCCTTGGGTGGTACAAGCAGTTAAGCACTTGACTGCTAACCAAAAGGTTGGAGGTTCAAGTCTACCCTGAGGCCCAAGAAAGGCCTGGAGATCTACTTCCAAGAAATCATCAATTGAATACCCTATGGAGCACAATTGTACTCTCTGACACACGTGGGGTTGCCATGAGTTGGAATCAACTGAACTGCGACTGATTTTTTCTGTATGTATAAAAACACTGAATTGCAGTTTCATTGTTGTTGTTGGGTGCCACTGAGTTGATTGTTGACTCATAGTGACTCCATGTGACAGAGTGGAATGCCCCATAGGATTTTCTTGGCTGTAATCATTACGGAAACAGATCACCAGTTCTTTCTACAGCAGAGCTGCTGAGTGGGTTTGCACTTCCAACCCTTTGTTAGCCGCCAAGAGCTTAACTTGTGCCACCAGGTGCGCTATCATTGGCTAAGGTATTATGATGACCTTGGTTTTATTGTCAACTTAGCATATAACCTAAGGAAGGGGGAGGGATGGAGGAAAAAGTTTACTAAGATACTTCATCATATACAGTTTTAGCCTGCTTAATTTTAAGAGCCAACAAATCACTTTCAAACTTTACTAAGCAACACTTTTCGTACAATACATGTGGAGAATTATATATAATTCCTGTTTGTATTAAAGCCTGAACAGCTTTTTGGACACATAGTGTAGTGGTCAAGTTCATGAATTGCTTTTTCCAAGACCATCAGCAAGGTTTCTGAATCTGTTAATACAAAACTGTCCGTTTTTAATGTTCTCTCATTTAATCTTTTCAGATACAGAAAACTCCCATTAATATTTTTCAAGTAGTGTAGATTATAAATAGTTGAGGAATATATATATTTTACATTGATGAGTAAATCACAGCATTGACCATGATAAGGTTTGAACAAGAAACTAGTATAAGGATTTTAGTTTAGAATAAATAATCCAAACTGTCTCTGAAATATTTCCAATTAAGATTTATTTTCAATGTATATATTCCTGCAAATTTCCTGATCTTGGTAATTGTATTATCATTATGTAAGAAGATGAATTTGTTCTTAGTAAATGTGCTCTGAAGTATTTACAAGTAGGGGCATTATGCCTGCAACTTCAAATCATTAAAAAATAATGCATGTAAGTAAATAAATAAATATAGATGTATACATGTTGTTAAGTCCCGTCAAGTTGGTTCCGACTCAGTAGTGACCCTGTGTACAACAGAATGGGACGCTGCCCAGTCCTGCACCATCCTCACAGTAATTGCTGTGTTTGAGCTCATTGTTGCAGCCACTTTGTCAGTCTGTCTCATTGAGGGTCTTCCTCTTTCCCTGACCCTCTACTTTACCAAGCATGATGTACTTCTCCAGGGGCTGGTCCCTCCTGATAACATGTCCAAAGTATGTGAGACAAAGCCTTGCCATCTTTGCTTTGTAAGCAGCATTCTGACTGTACTTCTTCCAAGACATATTTGTTCGTTCTTCTGGCAGTCAACAGTATATTCAGTGTTCTTCACTAACACCATAATGCAAAGCCATCAATTCTCCTGTCTTTCTTATTCATTGTCCAGTTTTCCCATGCATATGAAGCAATTGAAAACGCCATCTCTTGGGTCAGGCACCTTTTTCCTCAAAGTGACGTCTTTACTTTTTCAAACCTTAAAGAGGTCATTTGCAGCAGATTTGCCCAATGCAGTATGTCATTTGATTTCCTGACTGCTGCTTCCATGGGCATTGATTGTGGATCCAAGTAAAATGAAATCCTTGACAACTTCAATCTTTCCTCCATTTATCATGATGTTGCTTATTGTTCCAGTTGTGAGGATTTTTGTTTTCTTTATGTTGAGGTGTAATCCATTCTGAAGGCTGTGGTCTTTGATCTTCATCAGTAAGTGCTTCAAGTTGTCTTGGCTTTCAGCAATCAAAGTTGTGTCAGCTGTATATCACAGGTTGTTAATGAGTCTTCCTCTAATCCTGATTCCATGTTCTTCTTTATATAGTCGAGCTTCTCGGATTATTTGGTCAGCATACAGATTGAATAAGTATGGTGAAAGGATATAACCTGGGTGCACCCCTTTCCTGATCTTAAACCATGCAGTATCCACTTGTTCTGTTCAAATGACTGCCTCTTGGTCTATACAGGTTCCGCCAAAAAAACCTGTTGCTGTTGAGTCTATTGTGACTCATAGAGACCCTATAGGACAGAGTACAGTTGCCCCATAGGGTTTCCAAGGAGTAGCTGGTGGATTTAAACTGCCGACCTTTTGGTTAGCAGTGATAGCTCTTAACCACTGTACCACCAGGGCTCCACAGGTTCCCCATGAGCACAATTAAGTGTTCTGGAAGTCCCATTTTTTTCACAATGTTATCTATAGTTTATTATGATCCACACAGTTGAATGCCTTTGCATAGTCAATAAAACACAGGTAAACATCTTTCTGATATTCTCTGCTTTCAGGCAAGATTCAACTGACATCAGCAATGATATTGCTCGTTCCATACTCTCTTCTGAATCCAGTCTGCATTTCTGGTAGTTCCCTGTTAATATACTGCTGCAACTGGTTTTTAATTATCTTCAGCAAAATTTTACTTGTGTGTGATACTAATGATGTTGTTCAGTAATTTCCGCATGCTGTTGGATCATCTTTCTTTGGAATGAGCACAAATATGGATCTCTTCAGTGGGTTGGCCAGGTAGCCCCTTCCAAATTTCTTGGCATAGATGAATGAGCACTTCCAGCATTGCCTGTGTTTGCTTAAACATCTCAGTTGGTATTCTGTCAATTCCTGGAGACTTGTTTCTCCCCAATGCCTTCAGTGCAGCTTAGACTTCTTCCTTCAATACCGTTGGTTTTTGATCATATGCTACCTCCTGAAATGGTTGAATGTCAATCAATTCTTTTTTGGTACAATGACTGTGTATTCCTTCCATCTTTTCATGCTACCTGCATCATTCAATATTTAGCCCATAGAATCCTTCCATATTGTAACTCGAGGCTTGAGTTTTTTCTCCAGTTCTCTCAGCTTGAGAAATGCTGAGCATGTTCTTCCCTTTTGGTTTTCTAACGCCAGGTCTTTGCACATTTCATTATAATGCTTTACGTTGTCTTCTTGAGCTGTCCTTTGAAATCTTCTGTTCAGCTCTTTTACTTCATCGTTTCTTCCATTCACTTTAGCTGCTTTATGTTCAAGAGCAAGTTTCAAAGTCTGTTCTGACATCTATTTTGGTCTTTTCTTTCTTTCTTGTTATTTTAATGACCTTTTGCTTTCTTCATGTATGATGTCCTTGATGTCATCCCACAACTCATCTGGTCTTTGGTCATTACTGTTCAATATGTCAAATCTATTCTTGGAATGCTTTCTAAATTCAGGTAGGATATACTCAAGGTCATAATTTGCTTCTCGTCGACTTATTTTAATTTTCTTTAGCTTCATCTTGAATTTGCATATGAGCAGTTGATGATCTGTTCAGCAGTCGGCTCCTGGCCTTTTTTCTGACTGATGATACTGAACTCCATTGTCTGTTTCCACAGATGCAGTCTGTTTTTTTCCTGTGTATCCTATCTTGTGAGGTCCACATGTATAGTCGCCATTATATTGTTGAAAAAAGGTACTTGGAATGTATAAATCATTGGTCTTGTAAAATTCTATCTTGTGCTCTCCGACGTAGTTTCTATCACTAAGGCCATATTTTCACGCTACTGATCCTTTGTTTCCAAGTTTCACATTCCAATCACCAGTAATTATCAATGCATCTTGGTTACATGTTTGATATATTTCAGACTTTAGAAGTTGGTAAAAATCTTCCATTTCTTCATCTTTGGCATTAGTGGTTGGTACATAAATTTGCATCATAATTGTGTTAACTGGTCTTCCTTGTAGGTGTATGGATATTATCACTGACATTGTTGCACTTCAGGATAGATCTTGAAATGTTCTTTTTGATGATGAACATATATATGTATATGTATATGTGTGTGTGTTTGCATATGGATAGATAGAGAGTATTATAAAACAAATTTGGTAAAGTGTTAACAATGGGAAGTCTGGATGAAGGGCATATGGAGTTCTTTATCCTTACAGTTTTTCTGTAAGGCTGAAATTATCTCAAAGTAAATGAAGCATATGTTCATATTGATGGTGAAAAAGAAACTATTGCAATCTTTTAAAGGATAACTTGATAATATGTATGAAAAACCTTTATATATATATATATATATATATATATATATATATATATATATATAATATATATATATTCTTTGAACTAGTAATTCTACTTCTAGGAATGAAGCTTAAGGAAATAATCATTGATGTTTGAAAAGATATATTTGTAAGAGTATTCATTACAGTGTTATTTATTATAGCAAAATCTTGGAAATCTCCTAAATATGCAACAATATAGCCACAGGAATGGCTATGTAATTCAGATATACCTATGCATAATATTGTACCAAAACCAAACCCGTTGCTGTGGAGTTGATTCCAACTCATAGTGACCCTATAGGACAGAGTACAACTGCCCCATAGGGTTTCCAAGGCTGTAATCTTTACGGGAGCAGATGTAGCCTTTAAAAATCATGTTGCAAAAAGTATTTATTGTTTTAGAAAAAATGAAGGAAAAAAAAACCAAACCTGTTTCCATCAAGTCAATTCCAACTTATAGCGAACCTGTAGGTCAGAGTAGAATTGCCCCATAGGGTTTCCAAGGAGTCGCTGGTGGATTTTAACTGTCAGCCTTTTGGTTAGCAGCTGAGCTCTTAACCACTTCACAATATTATGTGAAAACAATCTAGTTATAAATCAATATATATTATTATGCTATTTTTTGGAAATATTTTGCTCATGAACAATTTTACTTATTGAGATGATATACAAAATGCATACACTAAAATGTTAGTATGTAGTCACTTTTCTGAATAGTGAGGTGGTAGAGATTTTATTTATTTTATTTTAGTAGGTTGGTGCTTCCTAGATTTTCTTCATGGAACATGTAATACTTTTGAATGAAAAAAAAAAAAACTATGATGAATGGGATAAGGTTCCCAGCCAATATGCTTAGAAATCCTTGTATTTGACTATGAAGCATGGTTGGAAAACCTTTTGTTCATAGTAACCAAAGTCCTAAGTTACAGTAAATACCCTTTGAAATTAAATAATAGTGATCACTTTCTCAAGAGTATATGGTTACCTTAATAGGAAAGGTGCTGTTGCTGGAATAATTCAAGGAGCCCTGGTGGCACAGTGGTTAAAGGCTCAGCTGCTAACTGAAAGGTCAGAGGTTCAAACCCACCAGCTGCTTCATGGGAGAAGATGTGCAGTCTGCTTCTGTAAAGATTTACAGCTTGGAAACCCTATGGGGCAGTTCTACTCTTTCCTATAGGGTCACTGTGAGTTGAAATCCAGTCGACCGCAATGGGCTTTTGGGTTGGGAAGAATAAAGTTGCACCTGGTTTTATGTCAGTTTTCTCAAATAATATTCCAAAACCACCTGCATAAAAAATTATCTTGGATGATTGTTAAAAAATAAAATACTTTGAATGAAAATCTCTGAGGTTGAAGTCAGTAAATTTGCATGTGTATATAGCTCTCCAAGCAGTTCTTATTTACATAAAGTTTGAGGAATCATGCTCCTTCCTTAAAGATTTACAGCCTTGGAAGCCCTATGGGGCAGTTCTGCTCCATTCTGTAGGGTATCTATGAGTTAGAATCTACTCGATGACAATAGTTTTGTTTTTTGGTTGGGGTTAGACCAAAATGAAAAATATTTCATAATTTGTTCTATAAAAGTATCACAAATGATTCTTTAACTAAAAAACATGTTCATTCTTTCAAATATGATTCTATTTATGAAAAATTGATTTACATACTTTTAAAGGGCCTCTTTGTTTAAATGATTCACACTCTTATGTCATAGATTTGGGAACATTGAGGACTCCTGCTCCTTTTCTCCATCATACGATGACTTTCTCTTCTGTATGCTGTGTACATAGATTTGTTTTTAAGCCAAATTTGTGATAAAGAGTGCTCCAGAAACCACACAGAAATGCTTATGAGCCCATAGTAGGGTATAGAATAGAGATGAGCTGCCTACTTATATTTTGGGGACAGAAGTTCATTTACAGGTTCTTGGGTTGTTCAAACGGTAAAGCTGTTGGCTACTAACCAAAAGGTAGTGATTTAAAGCCACCAGAGGCACCTCAGAAGAAAGGCCTGGTGATCTTCTTTCAAAAAGCCACAGCCATTAAAAACCCTATGCACAGTGCTGCTCTGCAACACACGGGGTTGCAGTGAGTCAGAATCAACTTGATGCCAACTGGTTTGGTTTAGATCATTTACATTTTTCCTGTTCTGTGGTTTTGTCAGATGTCAAGCCTGTCTGTTCCAGAGAGGAAGAAATACATGCCCTTTAACAAGTGCTTTGAAACAGGTGCTTAGTGGAATGATGATTCAGGCCAGTCAGACTGTTTAATTATGAGTGTATCTTTTTCTCCCCCCTTATCAAATAGCATGTTACAAGTACCTTTTGCATCTTGCCTGCATCTTGCCTTTTGCATCTTAGCAAGTACTTTTAGGAAAGAGGTGCTTCCTAGCTTTTAAGTGAATATTCTCTGTATTATGACTCCCTTTACTTTCTTTCTAATTTCAGACTTTGTTGATGGACCTATACACCACAAGGCCTTACTGATTTCTGTGACTGTGTGTAGCTTGCTCTTGGTCTTTATCATTGTATTCTGTTACTTCAGGTAAGTTTCTAACATGTAGATGTAGAATCTTGAGTCTGAGGTATCTTCCTTATACTTCTTTATATATTCTACCTGCTTTTGCCCGGCGATGTTTTTCACCACAGCTTTCTTTAACCTAATTAGATTTTATATTTAACGGAAAACATCTGTTAACTATTGACAAATATTTGCCCCAGTGAAGTTGTAAATGGATATGTATCTCATTTCTGCCTCAGACATTAAAACCACACAGATAAATTTCATCCCTAGGGAATTTAGGGTAGTTAGGGAATTGAAGGATTGGTTGCCACTGAAGTTTGCTTTTAAGCAGAGTAACAGCTCTGTTGAACTTAACTCTAGTAATTCCTTATTTCCTGCGCTAAAAATTTCCCCCAGTATTGAAAGATTGTAAAGATAATTTGTAGATAAATTATTTTAAAAATCAGTTCAGTTATACATTACCATTGCGAAGTATGCTGGTTACAAATTATTTTTCGTTACCTAACAATGTACTTCCTAGTTTGTGAAATACTGAGGACCTTTTAAACTCATCCTTTGCTTTTCAAACAATTTAATACTCATTTATGTTTCTAATACTGCTCTTCAAATGGGTAGATTAGTTGATTTAAATAAGTTTATTTCTCACGGAAGATATTGCAATTATTGACAAAAAAGTTTAATTTTATTTTGTTATGTGTTATTTCCTTATATATTACCTTACAGGAGAGAGTTAACTTTAATGTCCTTTGTAAATAAAAAATTTGCATCTTTAATGGATTAAGAGCTTTAAAGGTAAAGATTTTAGGGAATGAATACTAGAATTATATAAAAACATTAACAAAATGCAGTCCGCTTGGATATATGCAATTTAAAGGAATAGAAAAGACAAATTGTAGATGGTTGAGACTGAGTAAAAAGATGTAGTTCAGCTAAAAAATATAGGTTGGCAAAATAATGGTAATTTTTTTTTTTTTTTTTGGAAACCATAACTGAGGGTAGCAAATAAGCATTTAATCTTGTATTTCTGTGCTAAAATAAAATCTGCTACGATTACTATTTTATCTGCAGTGTTTTATACCTATCATTGCGTTCCACTGACTAAAATTATTTTCTTTTTTCCATCTTTAGGTATAAAAGACAAGAAACCAGACCTCGGTACAGCATCGGGCTAGAACAGGACGAGACATACATTCCTCCTGGAGAATCCTTGAGAGACTTAATTGAACAGTCTCAAAGCTCAGGAAGCGGATCAGGGCTCCCTCTGCTGGTAGGAGAAGAACATAGCTTGAATTTAAAGGAAATAGCCTCTGAAAGGAAACGTCAGGAAATACAAGGTGTCTTTTTACTGAAACAGGGCACTGGACAGGGAAAAAACTCCGTGCAGACAGTTGGACATCAGATCTCAGATGCAAGGCTTCCTGATAACATTTTTACATATGAGGTTGGGGGAGTAGGGAGGTAAGGTGATTGTTTTTAATGTAGGTGTATGGGTACAATCCAGACCCTCAGCCATTCTGATAAAGAACAGATTAAAAATCATTAAACATGGAACCATTTTCCCTCTGTTTTTGGTAAGGATTGCATTACTGCACTTTGGCCTGGCTTTTGAAGTCAAAAGAATTAAAACCAACTGGGATTTGAGTGTTTCTGCAAAGGAGAAAGGCTGTATTTCAGCTGTGGGTTTATGTTTCAGGGTGAAGTCCTGGCTTTTCCATTTAGGAGAGGTTTAATTTTCTGACAGTCAAAACTGTCAGCCTTGAAAAATTATATGCCTAATTCAAAGCACTTGCTTTAATCAGAAAAGTGTTTGGTATGTTTATAGACCATGTCCCCCCGCTCCCCCCCTAAAAAAAAATTATTGGGACGTAGAATGTAAACAGCATTTTTAATGAGAAATAAATATTTTCTTTAATAAACTCTTAAGATTGATTCTCCTAATCTTTATTTTATGGTCCTGACTTTGTATATCTATGTACTTGATTCCTTTGCTGACCTTTTATTTAGTACTAAAAGTAACATTTTTTAGACCAGGCAGAAAGCAATGTGTGATGAGTTATTATGAGCAAACTGATGCTACCTAAGAGTTTTTTTCTTTTTCTTTTTTAATTTTTGGTAAACATTCTTATTATCAAATTAATATGTAGCAAATACAATTATTGTATTTTAAAATCTCTGTAGTATGGCACATTAAAAAAAAGAAAATTACAAATAATAAAACCTCCTTTGATGTTAATGAATTAGATGCTCATGCTCTTAGAATTGAAACTAATTTCCGTGTTTCCCCCCTTCCAACCAATCTTTCTCATTTCTGCAGAGTTATGTCTCTAAAATCTTTGATGTTATTATGTAGGTGCTCTGGTTGTGCAGTGGTTAAATCACTCGGCTGCTAATCGAAAGATTGGTAGCTTGAACCCATCAGCTGCTCCATGGGAGAAAGATGTGGCAGTCTGCTTCCTTAAAGATTTACAGCCTTGGAAACCATATGGGGCAGTTTTACTCTGTTCTGTTGTGCTGTTATGAATTGCAGTAGACCCACCGGCAACGGGTTTATCATGTTACTTCCATGGATAAAAGCATTCTCATACCCAATAGTACTATGGCTTCTCTTTCTTCACTTGGCATGCATGGTGTGTAAACCCACACTGTCTGCCCAACCTCTCCTCCCACCTCTCCTCTACCTGCTTCTTGAGCCCTGGAATCACCCTGAAGTAATTGTTTCTTAAGTACAACTTATGTTTTTAAAGCCCATATCTTTGCCAATGCAATTTCTTTATGGAGTGTTCCTTTGACATATCCCTGAAGGCCTACCTCACATTTTACTTCTGTGCTAACATCCCAGTTACCCCTGACTGGAGCCAGTCCCTTTTTCAGCTGTCATAACATTTTTTTTCCTAACAATTTCTACATGTATAATTTAATGATGTTATTACATTGTTCAGGTTGTGCAACCATTCTCACCATCCTCTTCCAAATTATTCCACCACCATTACCACAAACCCAATGTACCCTAAGCAAAAACTCCCTCTTTCCCCCTTTCCCCCACTCCTGGTAACTACTACTAACTTTTGCTTATTTCATATAAATGAGATCATAACAATATTTATCCTTTAGGGGCTGACTTATTTTGCTCAGCATGTTTTCTAGGGTTCATCTATGTTGTAGCATGCATTAGGACTTTATTTCTCTTTATGGCTGAGTAATATTTCATTGTATGTGTATACCACATTTTGTTTATTCATTCATCTGATTATGGACATTTTGGTTATTTCCACCTTTTGGGTATTGTGAATAGTGCTGCAGTGGATACTGGTGTGTATGTGCCTGTTCCCATTGCTGCTTTCAGGTCTCGTGGATGTATACCTAAGAGTGGAGTTGCTGGGTCATATGATGGGAATCACTAAACTGTTTTCCACAGTGGCTATACCATTTTACATTCCCACCAGCAATGGATGAGGGTTCTTGTTTTTCCACAGCCTTGCCAGCACCTAATGTTTCCCTTCACCTCTTTTTTTTTTAAATCATTGCTCTTCTAACGAGGGTGAGATGGTATCTCATTTGGTTTTGATTTGCATCTCCCTGGTGGCCCAGTGGTTAAGTGTTTGGCTGCTAACCAAAAGGTCAGCGGTTGGAATCCACCAGCCACTCCTTGGAAACCTTATGGGGGAGTTCTACTGTGTCTTATAGGATCACTGTGAGTCAGAATCAACTTAGTGGCAGTGGGTTTGGTTTTTGGTTAATGGCTAATGAAAAGGAGCCCTGGTGGCACAGTGGTTAAGTGCTTAGCTGCTAACCAAAAGGTTGGTAGTTTGAAGCCACCAGCTGCTCCATGGAAGAAACATGTGGCAATCTGCTTCCATAAGGATTTGCAGCCTTGGAAACCCTATGGGGCAGTTCTACTCAGTCCTCTAGGGTCACTATGAGTCAGAATCAATACAACGGCAATGGGTAATGGCTAATGACTTTGAGCATTTCATGAAAAATGTGCTGGTTGGCCATTTGAATATTTTCTTTGGTGAAATGGCTGTTCATATCCTTTGCCCATTTTTATGCTATCATAACATTTTTCTGTTACTACTGAAATAGCATTTTAAAATAATTTTATAATTGGGATTAGTATATCTGTGTCTTTTGACCTGTTTAAGTTTAGGACATGACTTCTTTAAGGTTGGGACTACATTTGATTCAATTTGTATCCCCAGTCTTGCTGTCTGACCCATAGAGAGGATAATAATTGTTTTAAGAACTTCTAGCTCCTAGTTTTAATATCTTTGGAAAAGCTACCTTGTTTCCGTAATCTTGTTCTTGTTGTTGTTGTTAGCTGCCCTGATTCATGGCAACTCCATGCACAATGGAAGGAAACACTCCTCAGTCCTGTGCTATTCCCATGATCTGTTACTGGTTGGGCCATTGTGATCCATTGGGTTTTCCTTGGCTGATTTTTAGAAGTAGATCGCCAGGCCTTTCTTCCTAGTCCGCCTTAGTCTGGAAGCTCCTCTGAAACCTGTTTGGCATCATAGCGACATACAAACCTCCACTGACAGCTGGGTGGTGGCTATGCCTGAAGTGCATTGGCCAGGAATCGAACCCTGGTCTCCCACATGGAGGGGGAGAATTCTACCACTGAACCACCAATACTTATTTCTATAGTCTAGATACAAAAGATATCATTTGGATCACATTATATAATGGTTGAAAATATAGATTTTCGAGTCAGATTACCTAGGTTCCACTCCTGGTCAGACACTTTTCTAAGACTTTTCAAATATGATCTCATTTAATGCTCATAGTAACCCTATGAGGTAGTACTAGAAGTATATCCTCATGTTACACCCAGGGAACGTAGACCCAGAGAGGTCAAGTAGCTAGTGCATGGAGAAGCCAGGATTGGAACTCAGGTGTTCTGCTCCAGAATCTGTGCTTTAACAATTGTGATATGTGAACCAAGTGCTAGTGGGAAGGAAGACTCTATAAAACCCAGTGTGGTAGCTTTGGTAAAAAAAGAAAAAGATGGAATATTTCAGATTTCAGATCTGATTTTAAGATTTGATTTCAAAGATAAACAATGCAGAAGTGTGCAGTAGTCTCTCCATGTATTATTACATGAGTGAATATCTCACTTTAATATTGATTTATTTATTTCATTAACACAAGAGCAACTTTATATATAAATGTATGCTTAAACCTAGTGTTTACCAAATGACTTTATATCTGTCCTTTAATTTTGGACTTTCTCATTTATAGTAGAATATCCATTTTTTTCCTTCCTCAAAAGAAATGAATATCACACCGTTCTAAAATAGTGATATGTGTATGTTTGTGTATGTTTCCGTAAACCAAAAATAAAAAAAAAAAAAGCAAAGCTATTGCTGTCAAATCAATTTCTACTATAGTGACCCTGTGACAGAGTAGAACTGCTCCATAAGGTTTCCAAGGCTATAAATCTTTCAGCCACATCTTTCTCCCAAGGAGCGGCTGGTGGGTTTGAACCGCTGACCTTTCATTTACCAGCCAAGCGCTTTAAACACTGTGCCACTGGGGCTCCTGTATATGTGTATATACCTGTCTATATCTGATGTGCTGTATTTATTATCTATCTGTCCATCTATTCATCTATCATCTGATGCTATCATTTGTCTATCATCTCTGCCTGTCTGCCTACCTGTCTCCTATCTACCTACGAACCTACCTCCCTAAACTTACTAGCTCTCTGTTGAGTTGACTTGGACTCATTGCAACCACATGTGTGTCAGAGTAGAACTGTACTTCATAGGGATTTCAATGGCTGATTTTTTAGAAATAGATCACCTGCCTTTTCTTCTGAGGTGCATTTGTATTGACTTCAACCTTCGTCCTTTCAGTTAGCAGCCAAGTGTGCTAACCATTTGCACCACTCAGGGACTCCATATATATTAATATCAATACATGAAATAACACATATACACACACACGTATACACACATGTATGCATGCATACAGAGGAGAGAGAAATGGATGCCTAGCATGTTATTTAACATATAGTATGTATTCAATGAATAGTAACTATTTTACTACTGTTATTTATACCCTATTTATCTGACCTTATAAAGGAACAGAGTATGAAGTAAATTCTTAAATAATTAAAATTTAATCCTCTTAAAGAGAAATCTTTTGTGAAACCTTTCCAATTGTAATATTAACTCAGACTTATTAGGCAAACTATTTTAAATAGGATATTTCTATACGTGTGTGTGTGTGTGTGTGTGTGCAATTCAGGGACATATTAGAGGATATAGAACCGTATTTACAGCTATGTGAATTAAGGCTGCATGTTTCCAGTGTCCATATCTGGCCATGAAGCCCTGTGTTGTGCAGTGGTTGAGAGCTACGGCTGCTAAACAAAAGGTCAGCAGTTCAAATCTACCAGTCGCTCCTTGGAAACTCTGTGGGGTAGTTCTGCTCTGTCCTATAGGGTTGCTATGAGTCGGAATCGACTCGACGGCAACAGGTTTTTTTTTGTCTGTAGATTTAAACATTAGAGACTATCAGATATCTGGCGACTAGATAAGCGGACATTTCTGAAATAGAGATTGTTGTTGTTGTTAGTTGCCATTGAATCCATTCCAACCCATGACGACCATGCGTGTTTACAGTAGAACTGCTCCATATGGTTTTTAAGGCTGTTAGCTTTCAGAGGCAGATTGCTAGGCCTGTCTTCTCAGGCACCTCTGGGTGGGTTCAAACCGCTAGTAAGTCAAGTGCTTAACTGTTCACGCCATCCAGGGATGGAATAGAGATAACTCCTTATAAGTCCTTATACATTCAGTTATACCCAGTTTACATGAAATAATTCTTTTTATTTTCAGAATTACAATTATAGTGGTTGTATCTTTTAGGTGTTTTATATATGCAGTCAAATTTTCAAAAAATGATATCTAAGAATGTAATATAGAATGAAAGTTCACCTTACAGAAAGACCAGAAACATTTGTTAAATCAAATAAAAACTCAAATGAATCACATATTTGTAAATATTTTCAAGTTGCATTTTCAGACTCTTAGGTTCTATAATAAATCTCAAAGCACAAATGCACTTGTAATTTCTGAATATAATTTAGTTACCCTTCATCATTGAGATAAGTTATTCCTTTTGTGAGCATTGCCAATTCTATCAGTATTTTTCATTAAATTATAAGATGATATATTATCATTAGAAAAGAAGCAAATGCAAAGCTGTTTATATTAGAAACATTCCATAAAATTACATGAGCAATGCTTTGCAACACGTATAAATGAAATACAATATTTATTTAATAAATGTGGGACGCCTCCTTTCAAGTCTGTAATTTACCTCCTTGCGGATTTCACTTTCAACTTGTTGTCGTTGTTGGGTGTCATCAACTTGATTTTTCGACTCATAGCCACCCCATGTTAGAGAGTAGAACTGCCCTTTAGGGTTTTCTAGGCTGTAATATTTACAGGAACAGATCACCACATCTTCCTTCCACAGAGTCACAGGGTAGGTTTGAACTGCTGACCTTTTGGTTAACAGCTGAGTGCTTAACCGTTGCACCACCAGGGATGCTTTTTAACTGCTTAAAAAAAACCAAATGCATTGCCACTGAGTCGATTGTGACTCATAGCGACCCAATAGGACAGAGCAGAACTGCCCCATAGGGTTTCCAAGGAGTGGCTGGTGGATTGGAACCACCAACTTTTTGGTTAGCAGCCACACTCTTTTTTTTTTTTTTTAATATTTTCCCATACAAAAATTTATACATACATTGTTATATGACCCTAATTGCTCTCCCCAGACTGTGACAGCACACTCCTCCTTTCCACCCCTGATTCCCCATGTTCATTCAACCAGCTCCTGACCCTCTCTGCCTTCCCATCTCACCTTCGGAGAGAAGCTGCCCATTTATTCTCTTGTGTCTACTTGAGCTAAGAGGCACGCTCCTCACGAGTATCACTTTATGTCCCACAGTCCAGTCCCATCCCTGTCTGAAGAGTTGGTCTCCGAAATTGTTTTAGTTCTGGGCTGATAGAGAATCCAGGGGCCATGCTTTCCGGAGTTCCTCCAGTCTCAGTCAGACTATTAAATCTGGTCTTACTAGAATTTGAGTTCTCCACCCCACCTTTCTCCTGCTTCATCCGAGACTCTATGTTGTGTTCCTTATCAGGGCAATGATTGGTGGTAGCTGGGTACCATTTAGTTCTTCTGGTCTGAGGCAATGAAGTCTCTGGTTTATGTGGCCCTTTCTGTCTCTTGGGCTACTACTTTCCTTGTGTCTTTGGTGTTCTTCATTCTCCTTCACTCCGGGTGGTTGGGACCAATTGATACATCTTAGATGGCCACTTGCAAGCTTTTAAGACCCCAGATGCCACTTACCAACGTAGGATGCAGAACATTTCTTAATAAGCTTTGTTATGCCAGTTGACCTAGATAGATGTCCGCTGAAAGCATGGCTCCCACACCCCCTACCCCTGCTACTCTGTCCCTCAAAGTGTTTGATTGTATTCAGGAAACTTCTTAGGTTTGGTTTAGTCCAGTTGTGCTGACTCCCCCTATAATGTGTGCTGTCCTTCCCTTCACCTGAGGTTAATTCTTATCTACCATCTAGTTAGTAAATAACCCTCACCCTCCCTCCCCACCCTTGTAACCATCAAAGAATGTTTTCTTCTGTATTTAAACCTTTTCTTCAGTTCTTATAATAGTGGTCTTATACAATATTTGTCCTTCTGTGACTGACTAAATTCACTCAGCATAATGACCTCCAGCTTCCTCCATGTTATGTTTCTCGGCTTCATTGTTGTTCTTTATCGTTGTGTAGTATTCCATTGTGTGGATATACCATAATTTGTTTATCCATTCATCCACTGACGGGCACCTAGGTTGTTTCAATCTTTTTGCTGTTGTGAACAGTGCTGCAGTGAGCATGGGTGTGCATGTATAGTGTGATGGCTCTCGTTTCTCTAGGATATATTCCAAGGAGCAGGATAGCTGGATCATATGGTACTTTTATTTCTAGCTTTTTAAGGAAGCGCCAAATTGATTTCAAAGTGGTTGTACCATTTTACATTCTACCAACAGTGTATAAGTGTTCCAGTCTCTCCACAACCTCTCCAGCATTTATTGTTTTGTGTTTTTTGGATTAAGGCTAGCCTTGTTGGGGTGAGACGATATGTCATTGTAGTTTTGATCTGCATTTCTCTAATGGCTAATGATCGTGAGCATTTCTTCATGTGCCTGTTAGTCGCCTGAATATCTTTTTTAATTGGGTTATTTGTCTTTTTGTTGTTGAGGTTTTGCAGTATCTTGTAGATTTTAGAGATTAGGTGCTGACTGAATTTGTTGTAGCCAAATTTTTTTTCCCAGTCTAGCAGCCACACTCTTAACCACTGCACCACCAGGGCTCCTTTAACTGCTTAGTTGTTGCTAATTTATTATATATTTTTTCTTAATTGTTTATCAGCTCAGCTGGCACTGAAATTACCCTGATTTCTTCATTTAGATTTATAATTGCAATACCCATGGAACTCAGGCAAAACAAAACAAAAAATTTAAAAAACAAAAAACCTTTCAGTTTACTTGATGCAAAGCATGTATCTACAAAGTGTGCATTCCAGGTTTCTGATCAGCTCTTTTAATAGTGAGATTATTACTATGCTCTGTGGGTATCTTCTCATTTATGTCCATTGTCACATATGCTGAGCCCTTTCAGTCACAGAGCCAGCGACATCAGTGCTTTTAAAATATTTTATTGTAAGTGCAGATGGGATGAAGATCATGTATCATGGGATGGAGATCATGTATCAAGAGACTTTTAATATTAGGGAGACAGTGAAGGGGTGGAGAGGAGTTAATATTTGTTAATACATTGCCAGGCACTGCTAAACAGTTTATATATCTAAAATAATTCTTAAAAGAACTCTGAAAGTTACATATTATTGTGTAATTTTAAGAAGTACTCAAGACTGAGAGATATTAGGGAACTTAGTGAAACTAGTCAGAGATTGTTGTTGTTTTGTGCCATCGAGTCGATTCCAACTCACAGCAACCTTATATGACAGAGTCAGAGGTAGAAACAGGACATAAACCAAGATTTGCCTAGCTTTAACTATATGCTTTTCTCTCTACAACAATGTATTACTCCACAAAGTACATAAATTTGATAACATAAGTACATATGACAAAAGGAGTTCTGTGACAGAATAAGAAGACCATATACCAATGTGTGCATAGACCAGAAGCTGACAAACTACAGCCCATGAGCCAAATTTAATGTGCTACCTACATTTGTAAATAAAATTTTACTGGAACACAAACCAGCCAGCCACCTAGTTAACGTCAAGTCAATTCCAACTCATGGTGACCCCAAGTGTGCCAGAGTAGAACTGTGTGCCATAGGGTTTTGAATGGCTAATTTTTCAGAAGTAGATTGCCAGGACTTTCTTCCAAGGTGCCTCTGGGTGGACTTGAACCTCTGGACTTTCAGTTAGCAGCCAAGTGCATTAACTTTTTGCACTACCCAGGAACACAGCCAAACCCATTTGATTTCAGATTGTCTATGGTGCTTACGTGCTACACACTAGAGTTCAGTTACCATAGAGGCTGAATGGCCCATGGATACTAAAATATTAACTCTCTGGTCTGTTACAGAAAAAGTTTGCTGAACCCTGATGTAGATTATAAATTATAATTCAGTGGATATTTAGGAAAGTAACAAATTTCTGTGACAGAAAAGAATAAAGCTTATTTAAAATAGAGTATATTAGGAGAGAGTAGTTCCTGTGTAGTCATTTCTAATTTAATAAATACACTAAGATTTTCTGAAGAGACTGGAATTTCAGTAACATTGCTAATTAAGGAAGAGGGGTAACTTTCATACAGTGGAAAAGCTGGTAACAAGGTGACGTATGGTGGAGGAAGGAGGGATGATGATGACAGTGTGCTTCTGGGGACCTAGTGATGAAATCAAGGAGAACTTCATTCTTGCCCCTCAAGACAGGTTATGATCAGAGACTTTTGCCTTGCTCATTTGAAGGCAGAACTCACCCTGAACTGAAAGCCTCCACTGATAGTAGCTTTTCTGCGTTCTGCTGATGTCTTTAATATCTGCTTTGTCTAGCACTGGAGCTCTGGTGGTGCAGTGGTTAAGAGCTCGGCTGCTAACCACAAGGTCGGCCGTTTGAATCTACCAGCCGCTCCTTGGAAACCTTATGGGGCAGTTCTGCTCTGTCTTACAGGGTCGCTGTGAGTTGGAATTGACTCTTCAGCAGTGGGTTCGGGTTACGGTTGTCTGGCATTGCTTACCTAGTTTTATTCCCAAAAGTTTATTTCCACCTTTTTTTTGCCCTTGATGATTCCTCCCAGTTTTCTCATTTTATTAGTTTTCAAAATCAGTCTTCTGTAGATCTAGTTCATTAATTTTGCCTCTTAAACTTAATTCTTTCTGCTTTCAGTTGACTTTATTTTTCTTAATTCTTTAATTGAATGCTTAGCTCAGTAATTTCCAGGGTTTTTTTTCTCAAAATATAGGTATTAAAGACTATAAATTTCCTTTTAAATCCTAACTTACTCTGCTTCCCACAAGTTTTGTTACATATATATTCCTTACCATCACTGAATATTAAAAAAAATTCTTTGACCTAGAAGATAATTTAGAAGTCCTTTTAATTTTAAAAAGTATGGTGTTTTTATCCTGTTTATTTCTAACTTAATGTTTTGTGATTAGAGAAGATGGTCTGTAGGACAGTTACTCTTTGACATGGTCAAGACTCTTTTTATGACAATATTCGATAGATGTTTATAAATGATTTTTGTCTGCTTAAAAAAAAAAAACCAAACCCATTGCTGTCGAGACCATTCCAACTCATAGTGACCCTATAGGACAGAGTAGAACTGCCCCATAGAGATGTCAAGAACGCCTGGTGGATTCTAACTGCCGACCTTTTGGTCAGCGGCCATAGCTCTTAACCACTATACCACCAGGGTTTCCTTTGTCTGCTTAAGAAGGTGTTTATCCTATAATGGTTTATGTCCTTTTAATCAAGTTTTTAAAAAATTGTACTGTTCATATATTTATTGATTTTTTCTGGTTGTTCAACCAAAAGCTGAAAGAAAGAAATTGAAATTTTCTATTATTTCTCACTATAATTCTAAATTTTTTGATATATGAGTTTGAAGCTATTTCATTAGGTGCATATAAGTTTAAAATAGACATATCTTCCAAAAAGAAGTATATTTTTGAACGTTACATAGTTTTTCTCTTTATCACAAGTAGTGTTTTTTGCCTTGATTTTATTTTTTTCATGTATTAATATTAATTTTTACACTTTCCTTGTATTACTGTTTCCCTGGTATATTTTAGAAACCCTGGTGGCATAGTGGTTAAGAGCTATGACTGCTAACCAAAAGGTCTACAGTTCGAATCCACCAGGCGCTCCTTGGAAACCGTATGGAGCAGTTCTGCTCTGTCCTCTAGAGTCATTATGAGTCAGAACTGACTTGATGGCAGTGGGTTTTTGGGTTTTTGGTATATTTTCTCCCATCTTATTTTCAGTCTTTCTGATTCTTATGTTTTAGGCATGGGTCATAAAAAGTATGTGACTGGATTTAATTTTAAATTTTTATCCAATCCGACAGTCTCTGTCATTTAATTGACAAGATGAATCCATTTTATTTTTTGAGAATATTGATACATTGAGCTTTGTTTCTAAATCTATATTCTATTTTTCTGGCATTTCTGCTTTTTTTTCTCCTTTTTTAACTTTTTGGGGATTGTTTGTTTTTTTTTTTTTTTTTAAAATTCCATTTTGTCTTTCTTCTGATCTGGTTGTTTTTAGTTGTTATATTTGAAATTTAATGTGCTCATTCTTATCTTTAAATCTGAACCCATTTTAAACCCTGCCTGAAGTATACAAGGTCCTTAAAACATCGTATCTCAAATCACCAACTACCAAATTTATGCTTCTGTTCTTTTAGGTCTCTGTTTTTTTTGAACTTCTGTAAGTTAGACATATTATTATTATACAGAGACAGTGTTTATTTAGATTTACCTACACGTTTATCAGTTTGCTGCTTTGCCTTGTATCTCACTTCATTTTGCGGTCATTTTCCTTATTGAAGTACATACTACACTTGGTGCGATGGTTAAGAGTTCAGCTGCTAACCAAAAGTTGGTGGTTTGAATCCACCAGCCGCTGCTTGGGAACCCTGTGGGCAGTTCTACTACGTACTATAGGTTTGCTACGAGTCAGAATGGACTAGTCGGCAGCGGGTGTTTTTTTAAGCTGATGATAAACCTGCTTTGTTTTGTTATCTAAAACATTTTTATTATTTATTCTCATTCTTGAAACATATGTTTATATGTACATAGTTCTGGGGTGACTTTTATTTTAGATTTAGTACTGTGGAGATATTATTCATTTGTTTTCTGGTTTGTGTGTTGTTCATGAAAAGAATGGTGTTGATCTAACTGTTCCTTAGTAGGAATCTGTCTTTTCTCTCTACTTTCGATCCTCTTTTACTTCGAGTTCTGTAGTTTCACTGCATATCTCTAAATATTAATGAGTTTTTATTAATCTTGCTTGGATTATATAGTGCTTTCTGTTTCTGATAGTTCTGAAAATGCATAGCTATTTCCTCTTCAAATATCATTTCTCCTCTTCTGCCTGAGGGTCCCATTTTAACCTCTCTGTCACTTAACTCTCAGATGTCCTCTTTCTTTCTCTACTGCACTTTCTTAAGAACTCTCTTCCAGCTCATTACCTTTCTCTCCTGCTCTAATCTTATGTTTTCCCCTCCCACTTTACATTTTTGATTGTGATAATTAGCTATTATACTTCCAAAAATGTAATTTTCATTAATCTCGTGAACTTTTTTAAATTTCATCTTCTATTTCTTTACACCTTTTATGTAGCATTACTAGACATTGTCTTTGAAAATTCCGGTACCTGTAATCTAAAGGGGTTAAATCTGCTGTGGTTCTTTCTGCTGACTCTCACGGTGGCTGTTACCTTTTGTTTTAAGGAGTTTATTCTGTGGAATCTTCTCTCCTCTCCCCCTTCCTTCTCTCCCTTCTTCTCTCTTTCCTTCCTGTCTTTTCTGCCTTCCTTTATCCCTTCACTCTTCACTCTGTCCCTCCCTCCCTGTCCTCATCCCTTACTTCCTCACTCCCCTTTTTTAATTTCCTTATGAAGTCAACAATGAGTTACACGTTTGTTCAGTAATATTTTATCCGTGATCAAATTGTATGGTAGCAAGAATTTGTTTAGGGTATCTAGTATACCACCATAATGGTAGAAGTGAAAAGTATTGTAAATGATTTCTTCCAAAGACAGCTTATATTTGTCTTTGCTGGGAGCCGTAGTATGCTTCCAACCTAGGGCAAATTTAGTACTGGCTTAATGCTGAAGCCCTAGGTTCAGTTTCTCGACCCTGTAAGGGGGTCAGAGTTTAGGCTCTGGATCCCAGTGCTGGTAATACTCTTTGCCCAGACAGCAACCTTGGCTTACGTATATGCATAATGCTCTGCATTCTCCACTCTGGTCTTAACTCTTTCCTCCTTCCCTCTTTTTCTCTCTCCCTCCTTTCTACCCTCCCTCCCTCCTTTCCTTTCTCCCTCCCTGCTTGAAGATTTCTTTATTTCCTTGTGAGCCCAACAATGCATTACTGTTTTGTTTTATTTTATTTGTGATCAAGTTGTATGGTGGCAAGAATTTCTTCACATTTCTTCACAGTATCTAGCATCCCACTGTAGTGGTAGAAATGAAAAGTAGTATTCCATTCAGATTCTTTCCCAGTGAAAGTGATGTTAGGTAGAATAAACTATTGAATAATTTGGAAGCAATATTTTGAATATTCAGAAGACAGAATCAATCTCAAATATGTTTAAAAGGAGGCATCATAAATTAATAGAGATATACAAATAGCTTGTCTATATAAAGAAAAGCTACTGCCTAAATATATTTTATATGCAGTATTTGTTTCTCTTCTGGAGAAAAAAAGATTAAACAAGTTTATAGTGCTGTGAATACACTAACAGTGTGTTTTGGGATTTAACAGGTCCAAAGGACTATAGCTAAGCAGATTCAGATGGTAAAACAGATTGGAAAAGGTCGCTATGGGGAAGTTTGGATGGGAAAGTGGCGTGGCGAAAAGGTAGCTGTGAAAGTGTTCTTCACCACAGAGGAAGCCAGCTGGTTCAGAGAGACAGAAATATATCAGACAGTGTTGATGAGGCATGAAAATATTTTGGGTGAGTACAAATCTGTATAGCAATGTTCAGGGTTTCCTAGCTTTCCTGTTTTTCTATTAACATCTGCATATTAACTCATCTGTCTAGACCACTTATGAAATATAGAGACATTTTCTGCTTGGCATGGGCCCAAGAACACCACATGCTTCTAATGGGAGACCTCACAGATGGAATGGCTAAGGCATTTCTATGAATGAGTGTTGGGCTGGAAATGGGATACTGTAAAATATTTTTTTCTTCAGAGACAGGAAATGCAAGTGTAATGCCATAATTTCTTAGAGTTTCTTAGGAAGGAGCATATTTTTGTTTAAATGTCATGAAAAGTTATGGAAATTTTATGAGTAGGGTTTATTTTTATCAAGAGTTCATATAGAGAATCAATTTACTTTTTATTTTGTCAAGTTAATGATCTAGCTGTATCATTCAAGTGGAAAGAATATAAGCTAATAAGTGTGTGTGGTGGTGGTGGGGTTATGCCTTAACTCTTTCAAGTCCCTGTTTTGTAAGCAGTATCTTATGTATAACTATAATACCTTGAAATATTCACTATTACCTTAAAGTAATTTGGAAACCCTGGTGGCTTAGTGGTTAAGTGCTATGGCTGCTAACCAAGAGGTCGGCAGTTCAAATCCACCAGGTGCTCCTTGGAAACCCTATGAGGCAGTTCTGCTCTGTCCTGTAGGGTCACTATGAGTTAGAATTGAATCGATGGCAATGGGTTTTATGAGTGAAGTAATTTAAATATTAACCACTGATTAGAAAGGCGATCTTGTTTTCAGATGCAAACTCTTTTATTTTTTTCTCTACTCCCACAATTTTAAATGACTTTTTTTGGTATTGGTAATTTAATACTGATTGTCATAGGCATAATCGGAAAATTTAACGAGATGCTAAGTAAAAGATAGCCCTGGTGGCACAGTGGTTAAGAGCTCGGCTGCTAATGAAAAGGTTGGCAGTTTGAATCCATCTGCTGCTCCTTGGAAACCATATGGGGCAGTTGTACTCTGTCCTGTAGGGTGACTATGAGTCGGAATCTAGTCGATGGCAAGGGGTTTAGTTGTTTGTTTGTTTTTTTCTTATTGGTTTATGACAAAGAATAAGTAAGGAGCCCTGGTGGTGCAGTGATTAAGCACTCTGCTGATAACTAAAAGAGCAGCAGCTCGAACCCACCAGCGGCTCCACGGGAGAAAAGTCCTGTCTATCTACTCCCGTAAAGATTACAGCTTAGGAAATCCTATGGGGCAGTTCTGCTCTGTCACATAGTGTCAGATATGACAAAGAATGATGTTTGAGAATATGAATTATTCTTAATACCATTGAGAAGGCACTTCTAAACCTTTTTGTCCTTTTTCCTTTTAGGGTTCATTGCTGCAGATATCAAAGGGACAGGGTCTTGGACGCAACTGTACCTAATCACAGATTATCATGAAAATGGGTCTCTCTATGATTATCTGAAGTCCACCACCCTAGATACTAAATCAATGCTAAAATTAGCCTATTCTTCTGTAAGTGGCTTATGTCACTTACATACGGAAATCTTTAGTACTCAAGGCAAACCAGCTATTGCCCATCGAGATCTGAAAAGTAAGAACATCCTGGTGAAGAAAAATGGAACTTGCTGTATAGCTGACCTCGGCCTGGCTGTTAAATTTATTAGGTTAGTACCAAGCTGATCAAGTACACTTTTTATATTTCCTTTCTGTCACTTTTTATAGATTGTACATTTTGCAGTTCATTGCTTCTAGGATATTTAGTAGATGAGGAATTTTATTAATTTCAACTTTTCTTTGGATGAAAATGAAAAAATGTTTTAGTTGCAACATAAAGTTTGCAAGTTAATTCCGTTGATTTTATGTTTGTCAATAACCTGGCTCAGAGATAGTATTCACTAGGTTGCAGCTGTCTTGGTAATAGAGATAGCTAATGCCTGGGAATATGTGGTCAGAATTCTGCGTAGCATTTGTAAATTGTAAAAGGTATCAAGGAGGAAGCTACATACTCTGTAGTGATAAAGGCAATGGTTTTATAGGACACAGGAGCAATAATTTGCTTAGGTGTTATATAAAAAGTGTGAGAAACTAATAAAACACTACCAATATTCAGCACTCTTATGCTGTACCTTAAACAGTGACTATAACAGTTGGATACATAAATCAGACCATGGCATAAAACAGTGGTTTTCTGACCCCTGGGAGTTACATCAGTGGTTTCTGCAAAATGGAGACAAGGAGATGCCCAGAAGTTGAGGCTCTATTTCTCTTACCTCCATTTTAATTTGAGCAGCTCCACTTCTGTTCAGCAGATGATTTCATTAGAAGAAATGGTTCCTCTGCTTTAAAAACAAAGCAAACCAACAAAATGAGTTTACAAGCCCCTAGTACAGAGGGATCGTCAAATGACAACCTTTGTAAGAACTCATTGTAGTCTTGGCCTTTATTAAATTGTGGGGCCCTCTTGTGAACGTTTTTCCAAAGAAGCTGTAGAATGTGGAGAAGGGCATGAAGGAAGAGTTATGGAGATGATTAAACGTTTGAAAAATAGAACCATGAGAAAATGATTGGCATTTTCAACCCAGACGTGGACACTGAAGTGTGATTTAATAATGGGCCCCAAATACATGAACGCTTTCACCATTTAGAGGATGGTAAATTGCAGTTCTTTATCTTTAAGAGCAAAGGAAGAAGATATGATTTAGGTTGTAGATTTAAGTTAGAGATAGGAACCTCCTGCCAATAAAGATTGTTAAATCTTTCTCTCCCTTCTGGATTTTTCCTCTGAGCTACAAACCTTTTCAAGTCTCCTCTACTAAAAAAAATTCCCATGATGCTTCTCAAGTTACCAGCCTCTCAGTTCTTTCCGTCCCTATTAAATTTCGCCAAAGAGTAATCTACTTTCACAGCCTAGTAATTCTTAAAGTCTTGTAATGTGGCTTCTGCTCTGTCCTCTCTAGAAGCTGCTTTTTTGAGTTAACACCATTGATCTTTGTCAACAGAGGCCTTTTCTTAGTTTTCAACTCACTATCCATAGTGCCTATAGAGGGTCAGTGAAAAAGAAGAAGACCCTCAGTGAGATGGATTGACACAGTGGTTATGACAGCAGGCTCAAACACAGCAACGGTTGTTAGGGTGGCATAGGACTGGGCAGTGTTTTGTTCTGTTGTACGTAGGGTTGCTGTGTGTCGGAACCAACTCAACAGCACCTAACAACAATCCATAGTACCTAACTCTTTCTTCCTTCTGGATTTTTTTTTTTTTTTTTAATGTTCTCCAGGTTGACCGTTCTCTCTCTGGTTCTCTCCTCTCCTTTTATCTCCTAAATACTTTCCCACTGCTAGATTTCCTGCTGGATCTGCAGTTCCCCTAGTTCTCCATCTGGGGAGACAGGACTCCTTGACTGTCAGTTGATCCATTCTAAAACTTGAGCTGCCTGGTATCTCCTCACTTTGCTCCTTAATTTTTTGGTTTGCTTAATTGGGTGAGTTCCGTCTCCATGATATTCCCACTTGTACCATGTCAGTTTGGGTCCCCTATGGCATTTTTCTAGATTCTGGGGCATAGCATGTTGCAGTTACTTCCTCATCTTCTTTCCTCTCCAGTCTTTTCTACATGCTGCAGTAGACTGTAGAATCTACGGATTTTCTCGAAGCATAATTTTAGACATCAGCACAATTTCATAACTTCCTATAGCTTTGGGTTAAAATATAGTTAGATTTCCTTAGAGTCATGGGGCCTTTCTTTTTCGGCCCCAGGCTGTTCTCTAGCCCCATTCTCACCACATACCTAAACCTGTTGTTTGCTGGTCATATTCCAAACACTTCATACTTCTTCGCACCTCCAGGTGTTTTAACCTGCTTTTACCTTTACCTGAATCGCCCCTCACATCCCCTTCTCTATCTAAATAACTGTGCTACTTATCTTTGCTGTTTCTCTTTTGGGACACCTTCTATTGTTATTCTCTTACAAGTCTGATTTTCAGGTCGTCGTCTTATATCCTCCCATGTGACCTTGTGCATACCGCTGTCATGACACTCTTCACGCTGTTGTACAGTGTACAGTCATTACTGGTTTACTTACATGTCACTCTTAGTGGACAGTGAGCTCCTTGAAGGCAGATGCTGTGTATTTTTCCGTTTGGCATCCCTAGTGCCTTTCTTTGGTACCCATTCCTTAAATGTTGCTTTAAAATGTTGTGTATGGGATGAATGAGTGGTTCTGTACTCACTACAGGATGAAGAAAAAAGTACCTATTCCTAGCCTCAGAGATCCTACACACTCTGGATTAAATTCACCTTTCCAGTTTTATATCCCACAAACTCTCCTACTTGTATGCTTTTTTGTTTTTTGCAAGACTGAACTACTTGCGTTATTTCCATACATACCTTATGCTTGCTACTGCTTTGCTTTTGATTGCGGTCTATAGCTTGCAGTGCTTTTGCTTCTCCATGTGCCTCAGTCCAGTCTCGGAGTTGCTGCTAAGTGACATTGCTCATCCCCCAGCTAGGAATAATGATACCATCTTCTGTACTCCTCTAGTAATTTCCTGGCCCTTGACTACCTTGTATTATAATTATTTTGGTATATGCCTCATCTATTGTACTAGACATTATGCATCTTAAGAGCAGGATCCATGCCAAATTAAGTAATGTATTTCCCATTTGATGTAACATAGTGAGTTACCCATTTCATCATTGGTTTTTCAACATTGTTTTGAATCAATAAATGTAGGTAATACCAACATAATTAAGAACTCATTTTCTTTATATAGATCTTAAAACAAACAAAGAAAGTGAGTATCTATTATATTTTCTGCAACGTACTTCTGCTTAATGTAAGGGGAATGAATTGAACTGAGTGACCTTTCAAATATTATGCATCCCTTGATTTTAGAAAGTGGAATAGTTTAAGTGGTAATTGAGACTTATATTGCATGCATAGTTTGATTAGATCATCAAGAGAGGAAAGAGATGAGGATGCTGGCTCAGATGTGTAACTATAATGGCTATTGGTTGTGCCAAACCTCATCTGGCTAGAGATTACCTGTGGGACCATTTGCCATTATTTGCCATTCAGGGACTTAGTTTCCTCTTTCATTAAATGGAGGTTGCATTTGGTGATTTCAGATATCCTTTTTGTATTTCGATTTTCTGTTTCAGAGACTTTGCTCATCTCAGTTTTTGAGCCTAAATTTATTTTCTATAAATTACTTTATATGTTTCTTCGGTTTCTAATCTTTCCTGAATGTTTCATATTTTTGGTGTGCATGTGTATGTATACATGTGTGCATGCACATATGTGAATATTTAGAACACTTTTTACATTTTTTTTTTTTTTTTTTTACATAACCAACCTAGTGCTGTGTTCTCAGACTTGCTAAGTGAACTTTCTATGAGAACTTCATCTTTACCCTGATTTCTACATGTTAAGGGTTCTGCTAGACTTTTTTTCTGGTAGGGTCCCAAGGAAGTTCAAGGCCACAAAGAGCAGATAGTACCTTAGGAATTCCTTACCATGTAATTTTTTAATCCTGTATTGGTTTCTTCGTGCACTCCCTTGAAAATGATGTAAGGATTTATGCATTTCCTGACCAACAGAGATTTAATCCAGGTGATTCCATGACAAGACATTACCATTATCCTGAATCTCTCTTGGGAGGAGAAAACAATGATGTATGAAATCCCTTGAAGGAACTTACAAAACTTCACTTTCCACTCTGGAGGATGAAGTAACCTCTCTGGTAGTTACTTCAGTGTCAGAATGAAATATTTTCTGAGAGGGAAAATAAAACCTAGCTTAGGGCCCCTCTGGTATTAAAATTGATAGAAAACCTATAATGAAGACTGGGCTGTCACATAGATCTGCAAATTGATGATGGTCAGATTGTTCAAGTGCAAAGGAGATTGGATGGCCCAGCCAAGAAGGTACTGAATTTCCTCAGGGTCTTTCAGATATTGTTATTTTAGTACTGCTTTTTGGTTTGTATACTTAATTTTCTTTTTTTAAGGTGACATGTCCAAATGACTTGCCATAGTCACAGAACTAAGCTAATTAGTGGCAAAGTTAGTGCCACCAGTCAGGTTTTCTGCAGACATCTCCACCTTCTGTTGAAGAGTTTTCAGTTCTAAAGTTCTGTTTCTAAGAAACCCCAAGTTTTCTCAGGATTTAATCACAGTAGTGTTGAATCTCAGTGAAAAGTGTTGTGGAAAACTCCCCTCTCTGGTTAACATACGACCAGTCTGAGTTCATTTCAGCAAACCATTTCCACAGATAATGTGCAGGGTGCTACAGGAAACACAGAGGGGTGTAGGCAGTCCCTTCTTAAAGTTCCATGAGAACCTTTCATTGTTTTGGAATATTTTTAGTCTTTCTAAAACGTGACTTGGCATTTTACAGTGTATTCAGTGTGTAGTCAATTTTAAAAATTTATAAACCTCAAGCAAACCAATGGTCTCCCTCACCCCTTGTGTGTCCATGTCTTTTCATTGCCCTTCCTTCTTCACATTTTCTTTTTTTTCAAATTGTACTTTAAGTGAAAGTTTACATTTCAAGTTAGTCTCTCGTACAAAAATTTATACACACATTGTAATGTGACCTTAGTTGCTCTCCCTATACTGTGACAGCACACTCCTGCTTTCCACCTGGGATTTCCCGTGTCCATTCAACCAGCTCCTGACGCTCTCTGCATTCTCATCTCACCTCTGGACAGGAGCTGCCCATTTAGTCTCATGTGTCTACTTGAGCTAAGAAGCACACTCCTGACGAGTATCGCTTTATGTCCCATAGTCCAGTCTAATCTTTGTCTGAAGAGTTGATCTCGGGAATGGTTTTAGTTTTGGGCTGAGAGTCTAGGGGCCATGTCTTCCATGGTTCACATTTTCTTCAAGGTTCACTTTATAATTTCTTTTAAAGCTTTTTAGATGATTAAAGTGTGTAGAGGTTTGCTCCTTCTATCTTTCTATGTCTTGTACCTTTTTATCTTCCTTCCCCCCTGCCCCTTTCCTCTCTGTTTTAGGCATCAGCAATACCCAGCAGGAGGACCAACCGCATGCGCCCACAGGCTCAGTGAGGTAGAGCTGCCTTGTTGGTGCTAACAACTCCACACCCGTGCTTGACTCTCATTGCCACCATGGGCTCTGCTTACGACTTTTATGAAACTCTCTTCAGTTTATGGTACAGCAGGGAATGTACACTATGCTGAACCAAGCAGGAGGGTGTTCCCTTTAAATAACACTTCTTAGAAGAATTCTTGGTGTGAATTTATAATTAGGAAGATTAATTAACATGAGAAATATTTGATGCAAAATAAGGCTATAAAAGAGAGATGATGTTTTTTAAAAAATCCCCCTTATTTCCTGCTGCCAAAATAAAAATTGTTTGCCCACTTTTCATCTAATGCGTGGTGGCCGAGTATATAAGGAACACCCTGTTCCAGTGAGTCCTGTGGGGTGCTCATGTTTCATTTTCTAACCCACTCAGCATCCTAACTGGAGTCTCCACTTCCAGCCTTCTGGCGCCCACAGGCAGCTCTGTGATTTCCCGTTCTCAATTACTCTCACACCTGCGTTGCACACACACCATCACCTGGCACTAGGCGATACCACAGGGGATGGTGGGAGCAGCCCACCCCAGGTACAGGCAATAAGAGGTGCATTGTCTATAGAGAATTTCAAAACTGATAGGACTGATTAAAATGCTGCTTTTTGTTACCACCATGTAGTGACCATTCTAAACAATGTCAATGGTAAAATGTAACTCCTAGTGGGGCTCATGGCTCCCACCATTCCCTTCTTGCTATGGCCCTACCTGGCACCTTCAGAGGAGAAGAGGAAAAATCTTAGTTTTATATCTTCTTTTTCCTCTCCCCTTCCTTCCCTCCTTCTCTTTCTTCCTTCTTCTTTTTCATCCTCCTGGTTCTTCTCCGTCTCTCTCCAGTCCCTGCACACCCAAAGCAGTTACCTTGAGGTCTGTCACTCACTTTGTACCTTCCCTTGGAAGAGAGCCACTTGAAGTGTCCGTATACTTAGGAAGCCCTTTGGTCATCAGTGTTAACAACAATCACCCTGGCATTTTCTGTATCATGCCACTGTTATCCAAATGGTTTTGGCCAGAATTATGCACTTGGATTTCATGCCTCTTTATGTAACCCCAACTGAAAATACGCTGTGTTTTGAGACGCATATAGAATTAGACTTCTTACTATCCCCACCCCTGGAATGGGTAACTCGGCATCGTTTACAGCATTATCTCAGAATTCCAAGGAGCTTGTTTTTCTCTTTCGCATATCAGCCTTATACATCCAGTATGTGTTGTGCCTTTTGCATGTTATATAGCTGCTGGCTTTTTACTTCCTAAAACACTACCAGCTCAAGGTAGAGGATATCTTTACTGAGGATTTGGGACAGTTGAGAGTACTGCATACTTTAAACCACTTTGGAGAACATAAAAAATTAACCCCAAAATTTAAGCCACTATGACATTTGTCCTGATTTCCCCCGCACGGAAACTTAGCATCTTGCCGTGTCCCTAGGACTTCTCTCTTCTCCCTAGCTGACTTGCCCTTAATCCCCAACCTGAAATTACTGTTGTTTCTTATTTAGAAAATTTCAAGTATTTTTGTTTTATCATGTCCAAGCCCCATTATCTTACATGTTCATGAAGAAAAATTCCCATTGAAGTGTGATTCTAAAACAGAGCAATTTTTTTCCCCAGAGAGGAATTTACCTGGCATCCCTTAATTTATTTTATTTTCTTCAAATTGTGTTTTTATTTTCTTGCAATTCTACTTAAGTCAGTTGCATGCTGGTATTCACATTAATAAGGACAGAAGTTATGCTGGATCTAGTTGAAATATTAATTATAAAAGTATAAATGGTAAAAGTACCCTGTATTCTGTAAGCCCTACTGTCACGGATTAAATTATGTCCCCCCAAAAATGTGTCTATCAGTTAGGCTAGGCCATGATTCCCACTATTGTGTGATTGTCCTCCATTTTGTGATTGTGATTTTATGTTAAAGAGGATTAGGGTGGGATTATAACACACTTACTAAAGTCACATCCCTGATCCAATGTAAAGGGAGCTTGCCTGGGGTGTGGCCTTGTACCACCTTTTATCTAACAAGAGATAAAAGGAAAGAGAAGCAAGCAGAGAGTTGAGGACCTCATACCACCAAGAAAGCAGTGCCAGGAGCAGAGTGCGTCCTTGGACCTGAGGTTCCTGTGCAGAGAAACTCCTAGTCCGGGGGAAGATTGATGATGACGAGGACCTTCCTCCGGAGCCGACAGAGAGAGAAAGACTTCCCCTGGAGCTGAAGCCCTGAATTTGGACTTCCAGCCTACTAGACTGTGAGAAAATAAATTTTTCTTGGTTAAAGCCATCCACTTGTGGTGTTTCTGTTGTAGGAGCACTAGATGACTAAGACACCTACTCTTCAATTCATGGTCCTTTGTGCAGATATCTCCAGCCCTTCCTCCTAGGAAGGGAGAAGACAGATCACATTTTATAGTGCATCACCCATGTTTTGGACAGAATGTTTTCAGTTCCTCTTGATAGAATGCTCATCTTCTCTGCAATTTTGTCCAATTTATTTCGATTACTTTTGATCCTCAGGGTCTTATGCCTATACCCTATCCCTTCATCCTGAAATGAACCTTTTTCTAGTTCCTGATCTGGCTAGGTTCTTTCTATTTTTAATATATTCCATTATAATATATTTTAAGCATATAGAAAAGTATACAAAATTAATAAGAGACACTTGTGTTGTAATGTAACGTTAACACGTATTAAACCTTTGCTATGTTTTTGTCTGGTCTTTCTTTTTAAAAGAAATAAGATGTTGAAGATAGCCCTGCTGCACTGCTCTCTCAATTCTTTTCCCCCTTATCTCTCTGAGAAGTAACCAGTGGCCTGAAGTTGGTGTTTATCTTAACCTGTGTATGATTTTATACTTTGGCTACATATATGTGCAGCCACTAGACTCTATAGGATTATTTTGTGGGTTTGGTGTTATTTTCTCTGACTCTGCTCCCCTTGTGCAATATCCGTCTTTTCTTGCCAACCTTGTTTCCCACTGTTTCTGGAAAAGGAGGCCAGCGCAAGCTGAATGCGCCCTGACCTCTGTTGTGTCCGTCCTTCTCCTTGACCCATTTCCTTCTGTTACTCTGTATGTACCCTGTTCTTACATGCACTCCACCATCTGATTCTACTTCATCCCTCTTTTTCTTTTTTCATTCTTGGTGTACTAGTTTTAAACCACTTTAATTTCTATTTCTGGCCCTGAAGATCAGTACAAGCTGAGTTTTTCTCTGCCTTTATTTGGGAACAGGTAAGATGATGTTACTGAAAACCTGAGCGAGAAATACAGTTTAATTATTTTAAACTGCAGAGGCACTGCTAAGGGAAAAAGAGGCAGAGCTGTCTGTCTTGGAGGATCCATTACTCTAACAAATAGTTATGAATTATTTATTATGAGCATATTTGTTGTTTAAAGGTAGGGCTAAAGGCATTCACCATTACATAAATAATCTTTTTACAAAATAAATTTGATTAAAAAATTCTATTTGTCCTTCTAAATATAGGTAGATAATATCTCACTTTTTGGTCTATATATAACAGTGAGTTTTACATTTCTCTTTAAGTTGTCCATAGCAAAGTTTATTGTATACAGGCTGTTTCCTTCTTTCATTGAAGGTGTGTTATTTGCCTACCATTTGCAAGGCTCCCTGTGAATGGAGATGGATTGGGGCTATACTCTTTAGGGACATACCACATTATTGTGACAGGTATTCAGTGCTCACAGGAGTTTATAATCAGGTTGGAAGACATACTTAATCAGAGACTACTGGGGAAGATATTTTGCAACTACTACTAGAGAGGGCATTTATTCATGTGCTACTACTAGGGTATGAATGTATTCAAAGAATACACCTAGGGTCTGAGAGGAATGTGGAGGAGGGATGATAGTGCTGGGCATGGCCTGTGTGAGGAACTGGTTTTGTGGTATCTGATGGAAAGCAAAATTCTTGATTATATGCTTTCATACAGTCAGGAGCTGAGCTTAAGAGTGGAGTGGAGTTGCCTAAAATCTCTGTCAGCTATACCAAACAAAATCAAAATAAACCCATTGCAATCGAGTCGATTCCAATTCACAGGGACCCTATAGGACAGAGTGGAACTGTCCCATAGAGTTTGCAGGGAGCAGCTGGTGGATTTGAACTGCCGACTCTGGTTAGCAGCCGAGCTCTTAACCGCTGCACTTATTTATAGTCAGAGTATATCTTTGGCCTTTCTAAATGCATGACCATGGGGCCTATGCAAAGGCTATTCTTGGTTTCATTTCCCAGTACGTATTTGAGAAATAATTTAGGCCCTTCACCTTCTTTCTGAGGGCTGTGGTGGCATACTGGTTAAGAGTTTGGCTGCTAACCAAAAGATCAGCAGTTCAAATCTACCAGCAGCTCCTTGGAAATCCCATGGGGGCAGTTCTGCTCTGTCCTGTAGGGTCACTATGAGTTGGAATCGACTCAACAGCAATGGGTGTGGTTTTTGGACCTTCTTTCCATCTGCAGACCCTATATTTGCTTTCTCTGCACAGAAGCCAGAATTCCCTACATGGGCCCAACAATCTCCTCAAATGATTCGATTAAATTATAACACATGCATGCAACACATTAATGGAGTACCTACTATGGGCCCACAGGACAGCTGTCAGCAGGTAGAGTAGGAGGAGAAAAATGACTTTATAACTGTAAGTGAAGCTTTTGTGGCATCTTTTAAATCTGATCTATTTATAATTTACCATTAAACCTCTTCTTGGCAGATTTTCCTTCCTCACCATTTACTATTTAGGTACGCAGTTGGCAACTTGCTATTATGTCATGCTGGAAAATACTGTGAATTAACTTTTTCACCTCTTTTCCTATTCTTAGAAAAGATCCCAGAACATTAGAACCTATGTTCCTAGATGGCAAGGAGTACCAGCTGTTTTGTCCTTTCTTTCATTTATTAATTTACTCTTTCACCTTTATTTTAGGGAAAGAGGATCTTTCATGGTTGTTGCTCCCAAAAGACCATGAAGGGCATAATGAATATGCTGATGATTTATTGTTGAAGTAGCTTTAGATTAAGGATTTTAGTAGGAAGTAAATTTTAAAAGGTTCTAAGAATGAAGCTTTGTATTTATAGATTTTAGTAAATGTGAACAGTTTTGACAAATATTTAGGGGCATCTTCTGTCCTTTAAGTTTTCCCAAATGACACTACATGTTTTAAATTTCAGAAAATAGAGATTGAGAGAATAAATCAAACCCAGAGGTTTCTTCCAAAAGCCAGTAGTGTTTAGGTAAATTTGGTATTAATTATCTGTGACACACCTTGATAATTGTGCTTTTTGATATGTGTAACTGTCTTTCTTGCTAAAGAGATTGGGGTGAAACAAAAAACAATACTTTCTTGGAAGTCAGGAGATCGGAAGTTTTATGTAAGATTTTCCATAAACTTCAGTTTGATAATGAGCTTTTGTACTCTTTGTGTTTTAGGTTTTTTTTTTTTTTTTTTTTCCATCTATAAAATAATGGTTTATTGCTCTTCTTAATTCCAGTATTGTCTGATTAGATATTGCTTATTAAGGAGTCCCTGACTGGAGCAAATGGTCAAGCACTCAGCTCCTAACCACAGGGTTGGTGGTTTAAGTCCACCCAGAGGTACCTTGGAAGAAAGGTCTGGAAATCTACCTCCAAAAAATCAGCCATGAAAACCCTATGGAGCAGTTCTACTCTGACACACATGGGGTCACCATGAGTCAGAGTTGACTTGACAGCAACTGGTTATTAAGCATCTAGTATGTGCCTAGTACTGAGTCGAGAGGGATTTTACATAGTTCATCTCATTGAATCATCAACCTAGCAAGCAGTAGTAGTTCAACGATTTCAAAACATGGACTCAGAACTCTGACTCCAGCTCGCTACACTGAAGCAATAGTCCCTAAATGCCAGTCTTCAGACTGTGTCTGTCCATCATGAAATTTCTCCCAGCATATGGGAAGTAAGAATAAAGAGGTCACGTTGAGAAATTTTTATAAAGCTAAAGGTATAGATTCCATTATTCCTTTCTTCATTTGTTTACAAATTAGTATCATTTGGTTTATGAAATAATAGTGATAAACACAGTGATAAAGAAAGCTTTTTATATGTCCCCGTTTCTCAAAACATTTGCAACTCTTTGTGGGCTCTACCCTCCCTGTCTTCTTTAACCTTTCTACTTGTTTGTAGATCTAAAAACCTGGCAACACCTGACTATAAAAATATATATTTTGTCACATCCAAACCCTGTGAATGTGTACATGCTAATTTTCAGACCAGAGCTGTTAAAATATGAAGGGAAGGAAAGTATTTTTAGACATTTAACAGCTATCTAACAATTATTTAGTTTAAATTTAATGTAGTTTCATATGTTGCAACTTCATTCTGATTGAGCCTCATCTTCGTTGGGCTTTACATGTGATTTTTTAATATAACTTTGGGCAAGAATCATTTTTCAAGGAAATGTTATTACTCTCTGGAAGGCTTTCCTTTCCCACCTTTCACTAAAGCTCTTGTTTAAAAATAACCGTGGTTTGTCATCTGTTGGTCTTCGTCAGTGCTTACAGTGCTTTGCTCTCCTATTTCTTTAGTGATACAAATGAGGTTGACATACCACCCAACACTAGAGTTGGCACCAAACGCTATATGCCTCCTGAAGTGTTGGATGAGAGCTTGAATCGAAATCACTTTCAGTCTTATATCATGGCCGACATGTACAGTTTTGGACTCATCCTCTGGGAGATTGCTAGAAGATGTGTATCAGGAGGTAAGTAACAGTGATATCTTTGAAAAGCTACAGCCAGAGTTACCGCAAATGCTTTTTTTATCCATCTGATATCAAAGTCACCATATTATCCATAAAATCAGACTTTCTTTTATTTTCCTGTTGTTTTCTGTTGATATAATCATAATCCTCCTAGGAAATGAGATTTGACATCTTAGAATCATCTTTGATTGCCCCCTTTGGTTTACCTGCTACTGATGAGTCTCCTCGAGACACTGTCAGCTTCTTCTGCCTTTTCAAGGATCATCTTCTTCTATGTGTATTGTCTCGTTTCTCTCTTGGGCCCTTTCTTCAATCATTGCTCCATAGAATCACACCCTCTTCCCTAACCTTTCAACCTCTTCCCACCAACCTGCTGGGTTCCATCTGAAATTCCAATGCCCAGTTCCTTGTGGTTTCCTCACCACAGATGACAGTAGAGACATAAATGTGGACTGGGACACCCATTCTTCTTCTCCTCTATTTCTTTACTTTCTATAAAACTTCCCCATAAAACAGGTTGAACACATCAGTTTTTACCAAAAGGAAATTAAAGCATAATAATATGTTACTGTCCATGTTAATTTTTTTTCATGAAATAGAGGATTGATTCTAATAGCTGTAATTACAGTGCTTTTTTGTCAAAAACAGAAAACAAGTATACAAAACAGTTGATTACTAATTGTTTATTGAAAGCAGTCAGAGGTTCCACAGCACCAAATAAACCATTTCCGAGGGGTTCCCCCTGAGATAAAGTATAACAGCTCCAGCTTCTTCAGTGTTTATCAAAATAGAAAAAAGTAAAGAGGTCGACTTTTCTTGCTGGCAAATCTGACCCTTGCAGGATGAGGGATTGGAAGCTACGTCACACATGTACAGACAGCGGTGCTCCGACGGGCTGTGCGCTCTGGGGGGAAAGCTCCCAGCTCTCGTGCACTTTTGTGGGAGGCCCCATGCCCCTGGAGTCTCCTGCTCTGGCCAAGGTGTCTGAGTAACCGGTGGGCATAACAGGGCTCTCCGCTCTGGCAAGTGGTCACACAAAAGCACCACACACCTGACCAAGAGAAAGGTGGGTGGTGCTTTGCTTTCTTCTACATTGAGAGCCCAAAGGCCGCTGCCCATGCCACAGCCAGCTGCGCAGGTTCCTGCTACGGGTCCTCTGAGCAGCCGTCAGGAGGGGCCCAGTGGCCCAACAGAGGGCCTGTGGTGCTCAGATGGTAACCTGGGTCAAGCACAGCCTCAAAGCTGGTTTCCTAGGTAACCGTGTGAGCACAAGTACAAGCACAAACTCCCTATGAAATACAGGATGATCCAAAGACAAAGCATAATTACAGGGATCTCTATTGTGACCATGCAGAATTGATTGTGGGTTTGTTTTGTCACCTTGTCTCACATTCCCAAAGGGAAACACAGATGATCAGATGGACTAGTACTCAGGTTGTTATGTAAAACCTACACTAGGCATATTTCTCCCTTGTGTGTGTTCAAGCGTCCTCCTTTATTTTTAGCTACTTTAAAAAATGCACTGAGTTCGGGTTAAAAACCAACCACCCAAATGGATCTCAACACAGGTCTCAGGCTGAGAGAGGGCCCTTGGTTCTTGTAGCACAGTGACCCCTGGGAGCCCAGGGCCAGTGTGTGGAATTCCCTTATCAGTACTGAACAATGAGTTGATTTTTCTTTTTTACAATTAAAAAAAAGCTGAGTAATATTGCATAGGAGTAGCAGAAACCACCTCATTGGAAACAAAAACTATTTACATTAAATAAAAAACCTGTTTGCAGGCTGTGTCTGCCACATTTACAGCATGGTGCATACGCACTGTGACCAAACCCATGGAGACAGCTTCTGACACGCAACACCACAGAGCCGCACAGTTTGCCACATGAGAGTAAAGCAGAGGGCGAGAGAGGAAGGAGGGGGGAGAGGAGGCAGAGAGGGAGGAGGACAGGTCTCTGCTCATTTCTGGTTTCGGAGCTGATTGGACAACCAGTCCAGTCCTTCATAGAGCCCGTCTCTGCTGGTGGCACAGGTGGCCTGAATGTACCAGTTTCTGTGGTGCAGGGAGTGTAATCCCAGTTTATTGGTGACCTCAGCGGCGTTCATGGGATTGGGAAGGTCCTGCTTGTTAGCAAACACTAGTCAGACAGCGTCCCTGAGCTCGTCTTCTGCCAACATCCTTGTGAGCTCTTCACGGGCCTCGTTCACACGCTTCCGGTCATTGCCGTCAACCACAAAGATTAAACCTTGTGTGTTCTGGAAGTAGTGGCGCCACATGGGCCGGATCTTATCCTGGCCGCCCACATCCTACATAGTGAAGCTGATGTTTTTGTACTCAACAGTTTCCAGGTTGAAACCTCTGTTGGGAATAGTGGTTACTGTTTCAGCAAGCTTCCGTTTGTATAGAACAGTAGTCTTTCCTGCAGCATCCAGGCCAACCATGAGAATGCGCATTTCTTTTTTGCCAAAAAGGCCCTTGAAGAAGTTAGCAAAAATATTCTCCATGCTTGCAGACTGGTGAAATCAGCACTGGCCAGAGACACCCCTCGGAGGCCGGGTGGCTGCTGCTGTTGCTGTTGCTTGGAGCCAGGCGTTGGTTTCGCTGCCACAACCATGATAATAGTTTTCTGTGGATCCAAGGATTCCCTAGTAAATAAAACCAGTTATAGTAAGAAGGCATTTTTAAGTATTCAGCGGTTATCATTATTGTTTACGTTATTTTGATTGTTGCTGCATAATCCATCTTCAAGTAGGTTCCAACACCTTTAGGTAAGGAGCTGAGTCTAGGCTCTTCCGTATCTAATACCCAGCATATTGTTTTGCACATGGTTGTGCTCAGTAAGTGACTTGATGCTGCTGCTGTTCTTCATAATGGCCATTTTAAATGCACCATTGTGGAAACATGACCTTGCTCAAGATTCTGAAAGTTCAGTGTACACTTAAATGTCCTGGGGTTTATTTCTGGACCTGCAATTTATTGTCTGTGAGACCTTGGGCAAGTTACTAAATTTTTCTTTGTTTCAGTTATCTCATTTTAAGAATGAGGCTAATTATAGTGTCTAAATCTGCTGGTTGTTGTGAATATTCAAGGAATGTAAAGAGAATTAAAACATAGGTAGCACTTGCTACATGTTATTTTTGTTATTATTAATTTTCATTTTGGTTGGTAGGAGCATAACTTATTTTTAGATTGGTATTTAAGTATAAAGGAGATACAGTTTATCAACAGGCATTCACACTTTAGAAGAAAGAGCCTCTTCAATGCTGCAGTACCTTCTAACCACCCCGGGACATCTGAGGCTCTTACAAGCAATTTAAAATAGAACATGTTCCTTCTGAAGTGAGAGCACTCTTTTGTAAAAAAAAAAAAGGAAAGATAATGCAGGAAATGTTCCCTAACCAGATACTGAATAAATCTCCCATCGTAAGTATGAAGAAGAAAAGATGTAACCAAAATATAAATTAACTATTGGCTGTCCTCTGACTGCATGCTTTGTAAAGAGTAGGTGAGCCTACTTTTGAATTATATGATTATACTTATTTAAGATAGATTTATAGAAGTTGAAGGAGTGGTATAGTACAAGATTGCTTTTCTAATTTTATGTTTTCTTGAACCTCTAAAGCAAATAGGGCTAGAATAAGCCATACTGGAAAGTCGGTGGGCCTGGATATAGGAAAATGATACTCAGTTCAAAACCAACCAAGCTGGCCTTATTAACAGCAGGGTATTAATTTTCTAGGGCCTGTGGAGATTTGAGAGCACTAAATTGTTCCTTTATCCCTGTATAAAATTGATTGCATGGCCTTGGGCAAGTTACTTAACCCTGAGAGCCAAGTTTTCTCATCTGCATAGTGTAGATCTCATAAATGTGTTTGTGAGAGTTAATAAGATAAGAAATTATATAGCATACCTACCTCTATGCCTGGTACATAATAGGTTCTCCACAAATTAGTTTCTTTTCTCTTTCCAGAGAGGCAAAGCACACAAAATTCTACGCAATAACACTTTCCTTTATAAACATATTAGAAGTTTCTGGGCTTGTCTTTCAAGTCCAGGTACGTTTGGGCAGAACAGACATATCCAAGGTAGGTTATACAAACATTGGAAAGAAAAAAGGTTTTAGGGTTTCAGACACTGAGATAACTCAATTGCATGATTAGGAGAAAGGAGGAGGGTCTACAATTCAAAGCCATACTATGGTTAATTCATAATTTTATGTGGTTAACTCTGCCCATGTCTGTTGCAGTATATGTGCCTACCCCATCATTCATCCATCAGTCCATCCTGGCAGAGGCACCAACATTAGGCACTAAGAAAATATGAGAAGAATTAGATAAACATTGTTCTTGTCCTCAAGATGTTTTCAGGGCCATTGGCTTGAGAGTTAGGAAGGAAGAGGGAACTGAAATGAAGCTAGCATTTCCTGTGTGTCAGGCCCTGTGCTTTTATTATCTCATATAGAGATGAAACATAATCAGAGGAAATATTAAGATAGGTAGTACATATAATCATACTCTAGGGTCTCAGCAAAAATAGAATTAATGGTGAGTTGGAATGGTCTGAGAAAGCTTTGGAACCTTCCGGACCTTTACGGGCTTGAGTTTATAAGAAACGGCATAGTGCAAACTCTGGATTTCGTAAGAATAAACTTCCGTGGATTTAATGATGCGGTGTATAATCTGCCACTCTGGTGATATCATCTTGTTCAGGTAAAGAGCAATGACATTTCTATAAAAGATGATTTAGAATAAGAGTAAAGGTACTCCAGAAAGATTATTCAGAGCAGCTGAGTATAATTATTGTGAGGTGTTAATCAGATAAAGTTAAAAGAAGACACAAGTAGCCTACTCTTTAAAAAAATAAGGATAGAAAGAAGATACTAGGAAAAGATGAAATAGAATTCAGTGTACTTAGTACCATTTCCCTAAAGATGACATAGGTTTGTATTTCATAATGCTTCTTTCAGCAAAATACATTTTTTCTAATAGTAGTAATGTATGCCTTGTAGAAAGTGTTGATAAACACAGAAACTTTAAAGAAAAAAATCAGATAACCTTAGCACCTAAAAAAAATCACTGCTAATATTTTTGGGTGTATGTTATTTTCTAAATATTTAATGTGCAAAAACACATTCTTATGAGTAAGCAGAAAAAATGTAAATCTGACATATTGTTCAAGTAGGATACACTGCCAAATTTATTATGAGATTCATAGTCTCATACTACAGCAGTGGGAACAGTCACATATTATGCAATATGAGTTCAGCTGTGTCTGCCAAATTTGCATTGAGATTTAATATAGATTTTTTAAAAAAAAATTTGGCATACAAGAGCCTTTATAAAATTAAAAATAAGTTTGAGATGATCGTTTTACTTGGCTTTCAGAAATTAGAAAAAAGGCTTGAACACCTATAATGTTATTTTTCATTAGGCTTTCTATTCATTAAGTATCATTTGGGCAAATTTTTTTTCAAAATTCATTTTCCTTTTTTCCAAATTGATCTTGTCTTTAATACTGATATCACCCTTCTTTGAGAAGAGTTGGCATGTTTTAGATTTTTATTTCCACTTCACAGAAAATAATAATAATAAAAGCATATTTTCAGGTATAGTAGAAGAATACCAGCTTCCTTATCATGATCTGGTGCCCAGTGACCCCTCCTACGAGGACATGAGAGAGATTGTATGTATCAAGAAGCTACGTCCCTCGTTCCCCAATCGGTGGAGCAGTGATGAGGTAAGGCCTGAGGTAACCACGTGATTATGACAGACTTCTAAACAGACTTCTCTTCTTGTGCCAAAGTTCCAAATATTCATTACAGGAACGTTTCTTCTTTGTTTTGATGGTGATGGTAATCTTACCTGATTGCAATAATTTATATGGAGCTAAGTGCAGTGTGTGGAGCCCTGGTGGTGCGGTGGTTAAGAGCTCGGCTGTTAACCAAAAGGTCGGCAGTTTGAGTCCACCAGCTGCTCCTTGGAAACTCTAGGAGGCAGTTCTGCTGTCCTATAGGATTGCTGTGATTGGGAATCAACTCAATGGCAACAGAACAGGAAATGAAAAAAGTAGGTTTTTTTAAAGCAGTGTGATTTGTCTCTATGACACACCCATGTACAACATTTTCACATTTTAATGAGAGAAAATATAGACATCTGAAGAATTAAACTTTCTATATACGGAAATGCTACAAGTCAGCTACTTGGGTTGCCTGACTGTGCTGTGTATCTTTGTTAATGATGATGATCAGATGCGATTGAAACACATTCACATTCAGCTTGGCTGTAAGGATGTAGTGATGAGACCTAAACAGATCTGAAAGGAGCTGCTGAGGAGGAGGAAATGAGTCAACCCGACCTTGTCTTTCTTGACTCAATCTCCTCTCCTCCTACTCCACATTCCTCTCCATCCTTTCTTTTAGTCTTCAAACTTACCCAAGTCCTGGAGTGGTCTGACAGGCTGGAATATTGAGAGATGAGTTTGAGACACTCTCAGGGGAGAAGCAAATAAAAAAGACTCTTACCAAACATGTGCCAAAGCCAGTGCAAACGCAGGGGTAGAGCACTATTTATAAACTAATTCTTCCGTGTGAAATGCAGTTAAAAAATACCTTTGTTGATTGGTTTTGTGTATCGTTATTAAAATGTTAAATAATACATATGTTTTCTAACAAACTGCAGAAATCTTTCTGAGATGCTGAGGTAATATTATTTTGAAGGTGGTTATGGGCACTGATACTGCTTAAGCATCCCTTCACTGAGGATTTTTAATGAAGTGAAATTGTGCCTTTCAACAGGAAGACGGATAATTGATGTATAGCAGGAGAACACTGGGAAAGTTTTAGTGATGCTGTGCACAGGTCATTAATCTTGTTAAATGGTACAGTGTGATGCTATTATTGTAGCAGACAGCTGTGATTTACGAATAACCGTGTTTGTTTGAATAGTATGGAATTAGATAAAAGATTTAAACTTATCAAGTGTTGTCAATAATCTGGGAGCATGGAGTGGAATACAGACTCCCTGGGTATTTTTGTATTTGGTTAATGCTGACTTGCAGAGACACCCTTCTACACCCAGCTAAACCACCTGCTTGCTCCCATCATAGGAAGACATGAAAATCAGTTTTGGTCATATACAATTTTTCATGAAAGAGGAGTTTTCTAATGGAATTTTATATCTTCATAGTTTGAAGAGTATCTTTTAAAAATACATTCAGAGTTCAGAAACACGGTAAAAGCCAAATGTCAGGTGTCAAAACTTGCAGAAAATGCATTTCTCATTACTCCAATTTTACTTTTCTCTTCCCACAGTGTCTACGGCAGATGGGGAAACTCATGACAGAGTGCTGGGCTCACAACCCTGCGTCACGGCTGACAGCCCTGCGCGTGAAGAAAACACTGGCCAAAATGTCAGAGTCCCAGGACATTAAACTCTGATTTGAAGGGAAAATAAGCATCTCTTGAGAAAGCCAATAGATATTTTTCTGTTTGTGGGCAGAGCAAAAGATGGCAAAAGATGTTAAAGAAGCATCCACGGTACAAGCCTTGAACACTATCCTGCTTCCCAGTGGGTTCAGACCTCACCCCTCAGGGAGAAAGAACCCTGGACAAAGACAGAGATGTTCTCAGAAACACAGATTCATCCGTGTCTGGTTGTAGGAGAAAGAAACCACTTGGGTAGCTTGTTCAAGATACGATGCATGTTGCTTTCTAAGAAAGCCCTGTATTTTGGGATTGCCTTTTTTTTTTTTTTTTTAAGATGCTTTAATTTTGCCAAAATGAAACAAATGAAGATGTTTTAAGGTTTATACTATTATAGTTTAAGTAATAACAACAAAAGTTCTTCCCAGAAACTCTGCCGGAAAGTAAATTAAAATACTTTTTTTTCCCCCCGATTGGTAAAATGTTATTGCACTCCACAAACCAGAAGACAGTCTGTTATGTTGGAGAACTTAGAGTAGAACTCATTTTAAATCCATTGCCCCCCACCCATCTCCTCAGACCACTTTGGCCAGCCTGTATTTGGGGTGGCTTCAGCAATGTGAATGCACCTGGATATACACACCACCTGTCTGGGACCATGTTTTGGAATTCCTGCAGGTGACCTTTTGCAGCTTCAGACAATATGGAACAAATGAAGGTTTTATGTGATTCTGACAGAAAAGTGTTGGTGCTGTTTTTCAGAACCACTTCACGTTTCTGATTCTCTTAGGCATTTCTTTCATGGTAAAAATCCCTTCGTTTTCATTAAATGCAAACAAAGCTTTTTTTATGTGCAAAGAATTGATCCGTGTATGCTTTTTATCTCTCAAATGGAAGGATCAATATTAAATAAAACTGCCATCCATTGTGTTTAAGACAAGGTGCTTTTAAAACAAATAATTTGCTCTTGGGTTATAAGAAGAACATGTGTACAAGTAAGGGATGAGCATGGGAGTGCAAATGGCTTGTGTCTTGTATATGCAAAAGAGCCGATCTCAGAAGCACAAGGAAAAAAGTATGCACACCTTATATTGTATAGATAAAGAAGGTTTTCTTTTTTGTTATTGTCTTTCCCTTTTGTGTGAGGTAAGGGAAGGAGAGGAAGCATCTGTCGGGTTAATTTAACTAAATTTTAATTTAAAAATAGATATAACCTCCAGATGAGACAGCAGAAGAGAGCTGGTGGAGGTCACAAAATATTATGGCTGCTGTGATTTATTATTCTAGAATAGTTACGGAACGAGTATGTACATCTTAAGCAATAATTTCACATTTTAGGAAAGGTGACTATATTTTATTTTATTTTCATATTGTTCATTTCACTTTTTAATTTATTTTTTTTCTTCTTCTCTGTGGTACTTGTGCAAAAGATCTCTTAACCTACTCACTTCTATGGGGTTTTACTTTTGAACAACATCGGTGAACTCCTTGACTGGGCTAGTGCTCCTTAGCACCAGGAAAATAATAAAGTTTCAAGTTGTACATATCCCTCTCAACTTTATTCATTTAAATTTCCGCTCCGTGGGTGTCTTTTGCTTCTTAGAAATTCTGTATTGTTCAGTAAAGAATTTGAAAATACTTCTCCCTTGGCCTTTTAAAAAAAGATGTTCCTTACAGAATACTCCAGGGGGCAGTGTTTTACAACACATTTTCACCACTCAGTGACTGAAGGATGGAGGATTTTTCGAAATTTGACAGCTGCATGAAAAACGAGAAAATATTTTTCTCACTTCTGAAGCAGACTTGCACCTGGTGACTTGTTCATCCAGAAAACATCCTAGAGCAGTGAGGGACTGTGAGCTGTGCTTACAGTTTGGCAGAATCATAAGGAGAAACACAAATGCCGTATATTCAACATTCACTTCCCAATGCCTTATCTCTTTTGTAACTAAGAAAGAAGAATTTCTTAGGCCTTGAATTTGGAGGAAAAAACCTTTTTTTTAAAGATTAGAAATTTGGTTCCAAATATAATTGCGATGAGAATATTGCATTTACTGCTATTAAAATAACCTCAGTAGCATTTTGAAAATTCCTTTCTCTGTATGTCAGATTTTTTTCCTTATGGTAGCTTAGAAGGAGTATATGGTTAGAAATGAGGGTGATAATCATATGAGCCTGGGAGAGAAACTCAAGTGCCTCTAATAAGATCATCTGCAAACAAATTAGCAAACATGTCTGCCAGTTACGTGGGGGCATGTTTGTGTTTTCTGAGTTTTCCCTAAATTTAAATGAGGTTGGGCTTACTGTGAGGGAAATATACTTTTTTTAGTAAGTTTCCTGAGTAATTTAAAATCAGAATATTTTGTGGGGAGGTGATGGATTTGAAAGTCAACTAGATTTCTAGGAAGGTGTTGGTTCCCACAAAGAATGGGAGGAAATTAAAATAGTACCTAGATTTCTTCTATATTACTTGTGCGGTTGCTTTGAAAAATCAGTAGCTCACTTTCTAATTCCAAACCTGGTTTACTAACTATGAACATTTTGAAATTATTGCTGAAATACTTAAAAAGACCCACTTACCTGTTATTCAATATATTTTAATAAGAATTTATTTATGAATAGGTTTTTCTCTATATTTTACCAAAATTCACTTTACTTACCGAATACTAAATTGTTCATAAAGACTACCTAATCATTTCCAAATAATCCTTTTTTTTTTTTAATTTCTAGCTGCCCAGAAGTGAATTTTATTATATCTTATTTTTGTTATTGTTGTTTGTTTTGTTTTTCAGTGGAATAAATGGGAACTTAGAAATTCATAATTTAGTTGATTGCTTATCACTTTTGGGACTATTTCAAAGACTAAGATTTTCATCTAACTCCCCCCAGAGGAATTCTAAAATACTAGTTGTTAGATACTATAAGTTTTGTATGCCAAGATGTTCAGGTTTATAGTATATATACATGTGTATATATTATATAAATATATATGTATATATAAATATGTTCAGTTTGGGGTCTGGCACAACTCCATTATGTGGATTAGAAAGTAAAATATTATGGATGATAAAGTACTAAGTGAAACATAATATTTATTTATGGAAGTGTGAAGATGGTTAAATCACAAGTGACAGTGTTATGAACATCACGTGTGAGGAGACAGACCTTTCACCTCCAGGAAGGCACAGCTCAGAAGTCACTAGTGACCATTCTTTTTATTCCCAAGACATAGGCTTTTTAGACAAAAAGCTAAGATTTTATTTACAGGGAATTCTTTGACACATTTCAATTGGTATGTATTCAAGTGTGGCAAGTACTTAATGATGGCCGAATTTGATGTTTGTAGAGTCATGCATATTCGTGAAAAGTTCTGGTGTCTTATGTTGTTGGTCTCCTCCAGTTTATTAGGTGCAAAGGCAGCGAAAAGTACAGTTTTTTAAATTTGAATGTGTTCAGTAGTTATACCTCCTTAAAAAACAAAAACAAAAAAACTCAGTCACAGCAGTGAGAATGAAAGAAATGGCATCAGAAGTGATTTAGTGTAGCGACTATAATTTCTCCTGTCAAAAAAACAGAAAACAATGCCATATCTTTTGGGGGGAAAGTTGGCAATATATAAGGGGTTTTGTTGTCTTGTTTGTTTCAAAAGAATACTCATTTGTCTTCTTTGAGGGAACCAGTGCCTTGTTGAATTTGTATATCCTGTAATTATTCAGGACTAGGGAACAAAACATTGTATTGTGTTTGTTACAAATTGTATATGGCTTTGTTTTAACATTCCCCTAAATAAAATGGTTCATTCTTCCCTTGGAAGAAAACATGTCTGTTATCTTGTAGTTGTGCCTTTTTTCCATCTTTGGAAATACGTTGTAACAGACAGGAAGGCAGCAAAGAAGGAGGTGGATGCAGGTAAGTTTGAATATTTGGTGGCAGGAGGGCAAGCGGAATACTCTGATGGCTTCTATTTGCTCTGTAAGTAGCAGGCACAGTCATCTGCTGAGTGAGGGCAAAGGCAAGGAAGTCAACAGTTTGAGAGATGTGCAAAATTAAGGCTTCCTAGGAAAACACAGCCAGATGGTTATGGGCAACACTGAGAGCCCAGTTAAGACTGATAATACTGTGTGGCACAGTGGTCAAGAGTGTGGCCTCTGGACTGCCAGACTGCCTGTGTTTGAATCCATCTCAGTCCCTCAGTTTTTCTCCCGGGTGATGAGAATAATAGTATCTATCCCATTGAATTGTTCTGAAGATGAAATAATCCACTTACAAAGCATGTAGTTAGTGCTTAACTATTATTAAATATTAGCTGCTGTTACAAATTCAGGAGCCCTGGTGGCACAATGATTAAGAGCTCAGGCTGCTAACCAAAAGATCGGCAGTTCGAATTCACCAGCCACTCCTTGGAAACCCTATGGGCAGTTCTACTCTGTCCTGTAGGGTTGTTATGAGTCAAAATTGACAGTACACGACAACAACAACATTACAACTTCATAGGGTCGCCTTTTCTATATGGTTTTGTGATTTTGCTTTCCTACCAGCAACCCAAATACAGGCAGAAACAGAGACAATTGGACTCATTCAGGGTTTTGGTTTTATGAGCCTCCTGTGGCATGGATCATGGAAAATACTATCATCAAGGGGATAGATGATGTGAACCAGAGTAGGGCAGGCACTAAAGAGAGGAGTCAGCTGCTAGGGATTGAATTTGTTCCCCAAAAAATAATGTGTTGGAGTCCTGACCTCCCTGTACCTATGAATTAATCCTGTTCGGGAATAGGCTTTCCCTTGCTGTGTTAATAAGGCTGTATCAGTGTAGGGTGTATCCCAAACCTAATCACTTCTGAGTGCTATAAAGAGCAGTCTAGACACAGACAAGCTAGCGCGAACAGGAGAAAATAGATGCCATGTGAAGGTCATCAAGGAATTGAGGAAAGTTGTGGGTACAGAAGCTGAAATAAACACGAATCTTCCCCAGGGTTGACAGCGTTCCCCTGAACTTGGACTTCTAACCTCTGAACTATGAGAAAATTTTACATTTCTGTTCTTTAAAGCCATCCATTTGTGACATTTTTGTCATAGCAGCAGTAGGTAACTAAGACAGTGACTAAGAACAAAAAGAAATTAGGGCACAAGACAGAAAATCCACTTGGGGTTGAGGTGGTGTATTATCAGTTACTGAGAAAGGATGCTGGGCAGCTGAGGGGTTGTGTCAAGATTTCTGAGTGGGAGCAGTAAGGACAAAGTTGAGGGTGTGGTCACAGGACTGGGTGTATTTTAGTCAGTGGAGAAGAGCACTGGTGATGAAAATTAGAGGAGCCCCAAACCAAGCGTTGGGATCTGTTGTTTTTGTGAATTTTGAAGCCCCACCAGATGGTGGCAGTCTTGAGGAGAAGGAATACTGTGAGCTAAAATTCTCAAGATGCATAGTATAGCTGGTGGGCAGTGAGTGAGTGGCTGAGGTGGCGGGGTAAAGGTCAATGGGGTGCAATAACCTAGGTTCAAAGAAGTTGGTTTTTAAGCAATGGTAATGATTTGGAAGCAGCAGAAGGGTCTGAGAAAGAACCCATGCCTCCTCGTAACTGTGGGGTCCATGGGGTGTGGAAGGATGAGGTTGTTGCTATTGCTTCTGACACTGTCTCCTAGCGAGTAGAAACTCCCCTGCAAAGGGAGAGGGAAAGTGTTCAGGGTTGTTTGTCCATGGATTGTGAATCCTGGAGGGTAGGATGCAAAGCTTAGTTTTGAAGGGGCCATGCTAGAGATTGGATTAGAATAGACAAAGCTTAGAATGGTTTGGGAGTGGAGAGTACAGGAGGGCTTGCATCTTAGGCATTTACTAGAGACTCACAAGGTTGTGTGTGAGTGGATGTGTTTAGCCAGCTGCACTTTTGCCAAGAGAATCCACCCCAGTATTGGGTGACCTGGCTCAAATCCCATCGTTCTCACTTTCTCAGTTCTGTGGAAATACACAAGATCTGAGACCCAGCCTTTCCCACTGTAAATTGGGATAAAAATAACCCACCTGATAGAGCTCTTAGGAGACATATGACATGAATATGTGAAGTGTGTGATGGCCTCACGCCAGGCGTATAGCAGGTGCTCATAAATAACTGCTTGAGCATCCACATGTACCACACTGAATACATCTGGGTGGTGTCTCTATAGCTTTGGGCATCCTGCGCTGTTGGGCTTGGCTCCCCTTTCATTTCCCACCTATTAGCATACTTGTTTGCAAATTTTAGTTAAAAGGTGATCTCTGAGGGTAGAGCCTAATAATCTGTATTTATTTACAGGCTCCCTGTATTCTGATTCTGATGCAGATGTTCTAAAGTTCATTAGTGTCACCTGGGAGCTTTGACAACTCTCCATGCCCAGGCTGCACCCCAGGCCAATAACCAGGGATCCGGTTATTAGCATGTTCGTAAAGCTCCTCAGCTGATTCCAGTTAGCAGAGATGTTTGAGAACCACCACTCTAGAACCTCATCCAGTACTGAGGGAGGTTTTGATTTCCATCCATGCAAAATCCAAGGACTTTCTCGTCCTACCAAGGAAACACATGGTGCCCTCTTAACACGAAGGAGGAATTTGTCATGAAGAAATGAGGGAGGCAACACTCTCTGTTGCTTATAAATATAATTTATTACCTGTTTAAAAATTCTTTCTTACATTTTGTACATGTTGGCCGACAGAATAAATGCAGGCAATTTACAAACCAAGGGGACTGCAGGAAAAATAGGGAGAGGCAGCCAGGCAGCCAGGGAGAGAAGAGAGGTGTACCCAGAACTGGGATCCCTCACCTCCAGCACACAGCTATGCAATGAGCAAAATGCCCAGAGCACTCCTCCTCCACCAGGGATATTTTAGAAAAGGAATTGCATAGAAGATACAGCAAGAGGGAATTCCACAACAACAAAAGAAGTGTTCCGTATCTGAAAAGCCAAGGTTGTATTTTGTTTAAAAAAGAAGAAATGACAAAGCACAAAACCCTAAGCTGACATTTCTGCAGTTGAACCGTTCCAAAGGAACAGCAGGTGAATGACACAGCCTCTTCAACACGACTGGGGGAGGTTTTCTGTGACAAACTTTAGTTGTCTCCTTTAGAAAGAGCAAAGAGGAAGGTCACCAACATTAAACTCAATGAGCACATATAACACTGTGACATCCAACACACACACACAGAGGAGTGATATTCCCTGCAATTGGGCTAAATGTGTTCTGTCTGGAGGGTGAGGGTTCACTACCGATACTACTTCCAGGAAAAAGTGAAGGAAAGGATGCAAATCACATGCTCAACTTGTTTTGATTGCTGTCCATTTTCTTTTCCAAGACTTGGATGAGTGTGCATTTGAGTGTATACTCCTACCTTTACAACTGTCATTAATGACTTTAAGAACGTGAAGGTTCAAAGGCATTTTCCAGTGGCAGTAGTTTTCTTCCTCTTTTATGTAATTCTAAAACAGGTTCGTCTTAACATCTAGATTCTAGCTCAGGTCGTGATTCTGTGATGTTGCCTTGTCATACTGCTTAGGATCAGAGACTAAGGGCTCATCAGTCATAGGCTGCTGATTAGCACAATTGCATCCAATTCACGTTCTGAACCACAGTACTGAAGTTTATGCAACCCCAGTTCAGTACTATCAAGTTCAACAGCATGTCTGATAGGGCCAAGTCCAGTAGACCTTTGGAATTTAAGGATGACGCATATGATGTCGGCTTATTTGTAAGGGACGCTGAAGTGTTGTGACTTTCACCCATGTATAATTTTGCTGAGGCACAAATCTGAAATGGTACATTAAGAGGCTGGTGAACAGTAGTACATGATTTGGCTGGTGAGCAGCTGACTATCTCAGTGCAGCTTCATTGTTTTCTGCTCAACAGCTTGTAGTCATGACTCTAATGTGTACTGCAGGGATTCTTGAAGATCTCTGGATATATCCCTTAAATGTACAAGAATCGAAGTATGCAGAGGGCTGGGAAGCAATCTCTTGGTTTTAATCGCTGGTATATTTGCAGAGAACCTATAGTTTTGTCCTGCTGATGCCTTCCTCCACCATGCTAAAAGAGGTCTAGGGGTAACTGTTACATTTGGTTGAATGAGCCCATTAATATCCTACCACAGATCAATATAGGGAGGTGACCAAAAACCCCAAAAACCTGTTGCTATAGAGTTGATTCCGACACATAGCAACCCTATATGACAGAGTAGAACTGCCTCATAGCGTATGCAAGGAGCACCTGGTGGATTCAAACTGCCAACCTTTTGGTTAGTAGCTATAGCTCTTAACCACTATGCCACCAGTGTTTCCAGGGAGGTGAGAGGCCTGCTGAAAACCTGGGAAGCAGGAACTCTTCTGAAGACAGCTTTAAAGTGGGATTCCTGAAAACGGGGACAAACACAAGGCCAATAAGACTAAAAGATCAGGAAGTTGATTATTGAATTTAGTCTGTAGAGAAAACTCACCCAATGACATACAAGGCCATCTCCCTACTTTTCAAAAATAGCAGGTTTTCAGGCCAGAATTCTTGAAATATTTATGACTTCATTTTACTTAGCTGGCCTGTATGGACACAGGCTTAAATTAACATTGGTCACAATGTATTTATTCCCCTTATGCCTTACTCTATTTAAAAAATCATTAGAGATGCAAAGGAAGTCTTTCAAAGTGATCATTATAGCCAGAGATTATACAAATAGATCTCTTAGGATAAGAAACAGCACTTCATTACACAGAGGAAAAGGTTCTCCTAAGCATTTCAGTCTATATTAGCTGAGTAAGGTTAAATAAAAACAATGCAAAATAATACAAAGCAAAAACAAAAATCCAAAATGTAATAGCTGGTCCTACGAGGCACTCGAAAGGTAGAAAAATGTTTTATTACTTTGAGATAATACAAAGATATTTTTGCTTATTGGGTCTATAAAATCTAATGTCCATTGACCATTATCTGTACACATAATTGGCTTTGAACAACCAAGTTCTGATTCACGAAAGCTCCTCTATTCCCAAAGAAGATGGATGAAATCCAATTTCATTTCAGCTGTGTTTCCATGCCCTCCCTTTCTCTTATCTGCCTTGGACGTGCTCTAAGATCTCTCTGAAATCGTGACCTTGTCCAGAACAACTGCCCAGCAAAAGTTAAAACTCACATTCAACTCAAAGACTGAAAACTCAACACATCAGCCTTTTCTAACTTCTTCATACTCTCTTACAGGCTCTTAGTTTTATATTTGCTTGGTCCCATAGGAGCGGACCTTACAGAGGTCAAACCTTGTGTATTGTGGGGAGACAGTGATCAACTTACGGGATCCCTTCTTCATACAATGATTACAGAGGAGTAAGTGGACCAAGACCACAGCTGCTGGTCCCTGACAGATCACACATAAGGATACATAAGACAAGAACTTTTGTTCTTTTCTAGAAGTAACAAGTCTTGATTTCATCCTCTAAATGTTGACTTTTACAGCATCTTTCTTATAGGAGGAAAAAAAATCCACTACTGAATGTGACCTTTTCAGAGTGTCCTGAACACAGTCCCCATGACTTTTTCCTAAAGAACGGCTCTACCTTTTAACAGTTGAGAGAGAGAAATAATAAAATAGTTACATATATGGAAATGGCTAATGGGTATGCAGTTTAATTCTGAAAACTTCACCCAAAGAATCGTCCTGCTGTTTAAGAGCTTAAATTTGCTCTCATGAGGATGAGGTTTTCTTGTGTTTAACGGGGTGAGTATCCCCACCGAAAGATTTGTGAAAAGCTGTTACCTGTGAGTACTTCGGCATTACACATGCTCATTGTCATCACCTTGCACCCAGTTAACAATTCTGAATCCAACTTTTCCTTGCAGATCAGTTTAAGGAAGTCTGAATGAGTGTGGTTGGAAGGAAGTGAAAACAGGACAAAACCTCTGCTTTTAGATCACCAAAATCAGGAGAAAGGAAACACTCTTCTCCATGATTAACAACCACAATGTTCTCTCCTTAGACATCGTATTCCCATTTGAGATATAAAACTTATTTCTTCCTAAATGGGTGCCACTTACATTTCCAAAGATAAATATTTGGGGACTAAAATTAAGATGTTCAAAAATGTAAATATTAAAAATAACTTCTCAATGATTGATTTATACATATTTTTATATATCTATTAAAACATGCTGTGTATAAATGAGTTGAAGAAGAGTAGTCTAGTAACAACATAAAATTTTGAAATGGGTAATTTAAGTGAAAGAAAAGTGAGAATAAGAAAATTACATATTTGAAATGAAAATTTCTCCAGGTCTGTTTGCCATAAATATCCTGCTAAACTCTATAGCTATTCACTTTGTTGGACAACTTTTGGTGAGCTTTTCTATTCAACTTAGGGTAGATTGTGTTCTGCACCACTAGGTGGCACCATGGACAAGTGATAGGTTTTTCCCACCCAAATGAGGCAAACTGATCTTTTCTCACCAGCTGAGTACAAGTCCTAGGAATGAAAGGCAAGGCATATATAAATGTTGATGGAGTGGATCCCTATGAAATGAACTGTTGAGTCTGGACCTTCTAAATCTGAGAGCAATCTAACAGCTATCACTCTACTCCAAAGGAGAAAGAAATCAGAATTTGTAGTGAAAATTATTTGACATAAATGGTGTGATGTGTGTATAGGAGGGCCATTCACTTACAGGAAATGTAACGAAGTTCGCGGACAAAGGAGCACTTCACTCACAAGGAATTACTCTTCCTTTTTCTGATGCTGGCTGAACCAAAGGCCAACAAACGTATGAAGTGAAACCCAAAAGGCTTTCAATGGCTTCAATAATACAGTTCCTGTGCTCAATATTTGTGTTGATGACCTTTTATTTCTTTCTTTTCCTTAGCAAAAGTATGAAATTGATTTATCTGGATAACTACATATTTGCTTCCCTCTACTCTTCACAGGCACAGAAGCTCCTTTCAGTACCCAGTTCAGATTTCTGGTTCTTGATTCTGATATAGATGACAGTCCCTTAACACCAGTACTGATCAGCAATCTTGAGTAAAGGTTATTTCAAGATATAGCAATGGACTATAGCTCTCCCTCCTCCTCCTCTTTTTTCTTTAATATCTTTTCTCTCTCTCTCTCTCTCTTTTTTTTTTTAACATTGAATACAATTTTACTACATTTTGGTCAAATATGCATTAGTACAAACACTATCCACTGAATTTGTTTAGTGGTGCAGTCTCTCCCACAATCAGTGTAACAAATATTTTTATGGGGAGGGTGGCATGAGAGAGACAATTAGATCATAGAATATAAGCCTAACACAGAAGATAAGAAATAAAAGGTATGAAAGAAGAGGCTCCATAACAAAAGTATCAACAGTTCTTGATGATGAGGGTGGAGGGGCCTGGGGATCTCAAGAAGTCACTAAAATAAGGAGAGGAACTGTGTGTGGAAATGAGAGAAATTGTATAAAATGATTCCTAATTCAGTCAGCAACCTAGATACTGCTAGCCCAAAATTAAATTCATATCTACAGAGGCTTGTTGTCCAATCTTGGTTTGGCTACTGGGCTCTTGACTCTTTTATTCCCCACCTGCTGAATAAATTGAGTCCCTGTGTTTAAACAAAGAGCTTGTAATGGTCCCAAGGAAACCTCATGGCTTACACAGAGGAGTCAGTTTACTAGCATTTTGCAGGGTAAAATTTTGTAAAAGAGTGTATGGAGTGTATTAAGTAACCTTTGTAAATTATATTGAATATTACTGAAGCAAAGATTAAGTGGGGAGAAAAAAGAATGTACCAAATGTCTACTGCTGGATAAGTTTGCAAGAGTGGTCTTGATGTGTCAAGAGACCAAGACAATAATAGAACAGAATTTGCAAGTAGTCAGGAAGGCTAGTGGTTCCAATAGACAACAAGAAAATGATAGTTAATAAAGGGATGCAGTATAATGCAATGACAAAAAGATGAGACTTGAACGCATAACAAATATGTTACAGGTCAGAACAACTATCCTCCAAGTCAGAACTATCTGAAAGGCATAATGTAGCCCAGGAGAAAACAAATTAAAAAAAAAAAAAACCCAAAAACTAGATTACTGTTTAAATTATCCAGGTCAGAGTACATGTGGTCTTCAGACTGATGAATGATACTGGAAGCATCACACTGTCCAACATTTTAGAACCTTGAGATTATCGATTCCAGCCCCTTCGTTTTCCAGGTGAGGAAACCAAAATCCAGTGAGGTTAAATGCCTTGCCCAGCTAGACAATGACAAACCCAAAAAGAGAACTGGTTTCCTGATTTCCAGTTCAGAGACCATTCTTCCAACCATCCTGCATCTAAGGTAGAAAGAGCACCATGGGGAGTACACATGGGAACACGTGACCACAATACTAAGGAATTCAATATAGAGTCCTTCTCATTGTAAGACTCAGAGGAGAAAGATCCTGCCTGAGCAAGCCGAAAGAACAGATTGACATAGCCACTAAGCATTTACTACCCTTCCAGAGCAGAATGGCGGCAGAAAGGTAAAGATCAAGGAAGCAATGCCTGTTGAATTAAACTGATGACCACGCCTTCACTTGTTATCCAAGAAAATGAGGCAGATCTAGTCAACAACTACTAAACAGCACTGATAACAAAAACAGAAGTTAAGGGAAACTTTTTTCTAGAATACTTGTAAATACTAATTGATAATAAAAACAATAATATAATAATGATAATAACAGTACTTTTTAAAAACCACTTCAAATTGCATATTACAAACACACATGTTGTGAAGAAATGCTTGTTTGTGTGGTTAAGAATGAATCACTGTCTTCCCTGCACTATTACAGCTTCATTCCTCAACGGGCACCAGATAGGTACCCCCAAGGAAAAGGAGTCTTGGTTATCTCTCCTTTGCACTTAGATTCTCCACTTCCCTGATACAAATGGTGACACTGGTTCTACAAATTCTAGAAACAGGACACTGATGGGAGGATTATCTGAGACACTCGATGAGCAAGATTTGTAGCAAAAGTCTGTGATTTCTCTGTAAATTACTAATGTGAAATAGACACAACAAACCGTCCACAGCTTCAACTTCAAATGATTTGAACAAAAATAGAACGAGCCATGGACAGTGTCTGCATCCCTGTCCAACTTGATGTAAACAACGTTTGTAGAAATTGGGTTTGTTAAGAAAGTTTATCCATATATCTGGATAGCAATAAAAAGCGTTTCCTAGGAAACTGTAAGATCCTGTACCACACAGCATACAGCCCAACTAAGAGGAAAATTAGGTTGACTTCTCAATTCAAAATACAAATTTACACAATTTTTCTTAACTCCTGTGATGATGTCCAAGTAAGTGGGCATGTATATTAGCAGTGTATCTCTTTTCCTTTTCCTTCCCGCTGCAATCCTGCCTGTGACGCTCATTGCTCTAGTCTGGATTTCCTCCTCTGCTGTGATCCCCTGGACGGCCACAGACGCTCTGTCCTTTTCAGTTCCAGCCTGGGTCAATACTGTCCCTCTGCTGCTAAAGACAATACTGTTTCATGTCTTCCCATTTCTTCCAAGACGGCTGCCAGCGTGCTCAGGTTTCCATCTGGGAAGTTCTGGGCTTCCCAAAGATCCAGGATCACGCCAGTAGGGCTCGATTTGGTGGCAAAGTAGTTCAAGTACCTGCAGTTGGGAATAGGAATGTGCTGAATGGCATGATTTACGGATCTATTTTCTCTTCTGCTTTTATTCCGTTAAAACTTTCTGTCTCTCCATTTGTCCTTTAAGTATCCTAATCCCACTTGAAAAAACTGTGGCTTACAGAGAGCTGTCCTAAATAACTAGCCCATATTTAATTAGATCAACCCGAGACAGGAGATGTGATGTTTAACTTTGTTAACCTCAACTCTGAGTAAGATAATTTAAGAGACAGGATGTCTATGGGTCATATCCTAAACAGGAAATCAAGAGACTTATGGTTTCTTTCCAGCCGAGGCTCTGATGATCTTTGACAGGTGAATGCTATGCCTTTTGCTTGGTAATGCTGGCTTCACTCTACAAAGTACAGACTCCTGAGGTCGTTTTACAACTGACTACCAGTACTGTGCTTAGCATCTTAATTACTCATCAAGCATTACATCCTGCTCAACAGGAGATGAGAACAATAATTACTTTGTTGTTGTTAGGTGCTGTCCAGTCATTTCCAACTCATAGTGACCTCATGTGACAGAGTAGAACTGCCCTAGAGGGTTTTCAAGGCTGTGACCTTTCAGAAGAAGATCACCAGGCCTTTCTTCTGAGGTGTCTCCGGGTGGTTTTGAATTGCTAACCTTTCAGTTAGTAGTTGAGCACTTAACCACTTGGGCCGCCCAGGGCTCCTAGATAGGTTTCTCAACACTGCTTGCAACTGGTCTGTGGTGCAAAGTACAAAGAAGGAGCTTAATACATGTTTGCTGAAAGAGCAAATAAATGGATGGAGAAAATGAATGTTTCCCTGTGTCTAACAGTTTCCAATCCTGGCGTCCTATGTCTAACACAAACTGGTCCTGGAGCCTGGTCATACCCACCTGTCCAGGTTTAACTTATGGGCCAGCATCCTCCAGTCATGCCCTCTGGTCTGTGGGGCATCCAGGCTGCTACAGAGCTTCTGCCGGATGGGGAGAGGGATGCTGAAAGCACTGGGGCCTGTGATGGTGGTGATGGTGCTCGCTGGATCCAGCAGAGGCAAATCAATGCCAGTAGGTTCCTGTAGTTCAGCGACATGAACAACACAGCATTATTTCTGAAGACAAAAGCAATCCCTGTTGAACAAATCAGCATAATGCTTTACTTGGAGCGATAAGAAAAGAATGAGTGCTATTATTCTCTTTAGGAAAAATGGCTTCTTCCTGGCCTGGAAGTTGCAATTTCTTATATGTAACCTTGCTGAAAGGAAGAGGTATGTTCTGAGCTGACTTTGCATAGCCTTTGGATTTATGGGTCTTTGGTGAGGGCTGGGCTAGATGGAAAGCTCTGGTGAGGTTCAATAGCAGCTTTCCTAATGGGATTCTTTAGGATGAGAAAGAGGAGAGAATATCAATGCTCCTAAAGGTTTAGATTTCAGTAGGGAAGAAGTATTCTAAAGGGCAGTTCTCTGAGAATGAACAGATCTGAGATTAGAGGTGGAAAGTTCAGAGCTTCTGGAAACTGACCCTGTGGGGACTGCCCTGAGCAAATGTCTGAGTAAGTGCCCCCTCTCTCCCCTGCCCAAGATGGCTCAGTGCTGCTGTGGTTAAATGAAATGGAACACAGCTCTTCCCTAAATAAAATCAAATTAAGACTAATTTAAAAAAAAAAATAAAATGGTAAACACTGTATGCTGCCTAAGCGCAAGCTGCTAACGGCATCCTCCAATCATTGTACATCCTTATTTTTATAAAAATTTAATTTTAGTAGAGAAAACTATAAATTGGCTCTTAAAATAGTTTTACTCATAAAACAGCATAAATGCAAAATCTGAATTTCATTTGCAGGACAAACTCTAATCATTTTCTGATCACTTTCGCTGGTTGAAAAAGCAAAAGCAAATGTTGCCTGGGAACTATTAAAGCAATAAAAGAAAATCTACTTAGTCTACTTTAAATGTCATCTCTCTCTTTCCTTCAAGCAGGTAACTCCTTGGTGTACGTAATTAGTTGCTGGAGGATAAACTAGTCACATACAGTTTCAGCCATCATGAAATCTCGGTGTCTTGACGAGTGCTCAGATGAGGGGGTTAGTGCCACCACTGCCCAGAGCCCCTCAAGCCTCGCCAGGCACTGCTGTGGCAGCCACTAGAGGCACTGTGGGTGGTGGGGGTAAGCCGGGCCTGAGTCCCTGTATATCTGTGACTGACAGTGTGTTCCACATTCTAGGATTAGCCGCCAACACTCACATCAAGAGTTGTATAATCCCACTGCACAGGGGCCATCTGGGGGTTTGGAAGGCATTTTAGAGCAAAGCTAATGTATTTATTTATTTATTTTGCCATAATATGCACAGTGTTACTGGCTATGATCACAGTATTTGGCTTCAAAACCCAAAGCTTGGCACACTGAGATTCCGAGGATTCCAATGGCTCCTTTGTGTTAGCTCCAGCTCATACTGGAATTTAAAAAATTATGGTATGAAACACAGGAGCACCAAACGGGAGCTGGAATCCTTGAAAGAGGAACACATCCCAAAGATTCCACCTGCCAATCAGGCACATTGCTCTTTCCAAGGGACCACGAGGGGAGGAGAGAGGGGAAGGTTCCTGACCTTGAGGGGCATTGGGTTTAAAGAATGGAGACAGAAGAGTGATCTGAGACCACCTGTCAGTGTTTATCAAAGGAATTATGTTTAGGAGACTCTGAATATAGGTGCCCCAATGCTTACATTAGGCATAAAAATGATGAATGTATTGGTTGGGGGCGGAGGTGAAGAGAAATGTCATGTTATTTCTACAACTTAATCCCATTGCCCATGATGACGTACTGCTTGCCCCTTTCCTGGACAATAACAATCGACCCTTCAAGGAAACCTACCATATTACCCAAGAAAATACTACCCTGATACTCCCTGGTTGGCAATGGAGGTTAAAGTTTTCACAGGGAGGGTTCTGCTTTTGTTAGCTCTGATTCATGGCCTCTAAGATTCTTCTTCCATTTGACCACAGTAGCTCCATACTGTAGAGGGTCAGTGAAAAAGAAGAACCTCAACGAGATGAATTGACACAGTGACTGCAACAATAGGCTCAAGTATAACAACAATTGTGAGGATGGCGCAGGACCAGGCAGTGTTTTGTTCTGTTGTACATGGGGTCACTGTGGGTCAGAACCGACTCAACAGCATCTAACAACAATAACAACAACAACAGCTCCATACTGCTTACCTGTGACCTACCCTGTAAATCTATGCCTGACTAGTCTTCCTAAAGCACAGCACTGATTTCTCTCTCTTCCTCTTACTAGCCAGTTGCCATCAAGTCGGTTTGACTCATGGTGATCCCATGTGCATCAGAGTAGAACTGTGCTCTGTAGGGTTTTCAGTGTCTGAATTTTAAGAAGTAGACCACCAGGCCTTTCTTCTGAGCTGCCTTTGGATGGACTCGAACCGCCAAACTTTAGGTTAGCAGCTGATCACATTAATTAACAGTTTGTACCACCCAGGGACTCCTTCATTCTGTTATTAAGTTTTAGATGGCATGCCCTTCGCTTTTTTTAATCACATGAAGTCCTAACTTTTAATCAGACAGTGAGGGATATTTGCACAACTTGCCTTATTGGCTGTTGTGAGGCCACCCAGGTGAGTCACGTAAGGAACAGAGTCCGGGCTTTATGCAGAGTAGGGGTCCCATACATATTTGCTTCTGCCACTTGACATTCTGACCCCAAATTTTCTCAAATCACACTGTCCTCCAGACGTACTGTCCTCAGTCTGAACCACTCACTATTCCCAGTGCCTTTTCTAAAGAGAGTTCTTCAACTCTGACAGCTCTTCAAACCTCTTCTTTAATCTTAGTTGGGCAAACCCTTCAAAGCCTGGTCCAAAAAGCATGTATAGTGAGCTCTCCCTGAGCAAACCCACCTAAAGGCAACACACCAGCAGACCTCTCATAACAGTTTCCACAGCTCTATGGTATTCCTCAGAAGTCCCTGAGTGATGCAAATAGTTAAGTGCTTGACAACTAGCTGAAAGGTTGGCAGTCTGAACTCACCCAGAGGCACCTTAGAAGACAGGCCTGGCCATCTGCTTCTGAATGGCCAACAGCCTTGAAAACCCTAGGGAGTAGGTCTACTCTGCACACATGGGGTCGCTGTGAGTCTGAATCCACTCCATGGCAACTAACAACAACAACAGCACGGCATTCTTTTATTCTGTCTTGTGTGTGCTGGCTGTATTCATGGGTTACTTCCTTCTCAAATTTATTGGTGGTGGGAGTATTCTTGTCATCCTCAAAACCCCTATGCTACGCAGCACAGTGCCCTGCATATTAATTAATATAGATTAATTAATCTTACTAATCAATTAACATTGATTAATTAAGCTTCTCAACTAATATTGTTGAAGTGAAACAAAGCATTTTTTTTTTTTTTAATCCAGTAGAAGCCCATCCCATAAAGTTGAGCTTTCTTTCAACTAAACATGGCTACATGAATCTCAGGAAGGTCTGCTTCCAGATCCATTTTGTCCCCCCTTTCTTGTCACTAGAAACCCTGGTGGTGTAATGGTTAAGAGCTACGGCTGTTAACCAAAAGGTCAGCAGTTCGAATCCTTGGAAAATCCATGGGGCAGCTGTACTCTGTCCTATAGGGTCGCTATGAGTTGGCATCAACTCAACGGCAATGGTTTTGGTTTTTTTTTCTTGTCACCATTTCATGTGGACATTCAAGTCCTAAGTTCTTGAGCCCTGGTTACTGTTTCTATTTAATTCTGTGGAGATAAACAAGCTGAAGAGGGCATTATTTTGTGTCCGTCTTATCAAATGGCTGACAGGAACCTTGGTAGTGAAAGAAAAATATGTATGTATATATATGTATATATATACACATATACGCACTTACATTTCACTTAGTAATTTCAGTTGCTATTCGTTCTTCTTTAACTTCCAGGTGGAAGTAGAGCTTATTCTCGAATAATGCTTATTACGATAATTGTTTATGATATTGGTACCATCTGTCTTTGATGTTATGATTCCCTTAGTTAAACATATGATTTTTCAACATTAACCAAACAGCTGTTATGGGTGATGGCACATATCTGGAGGACTCCAAAGTAGAAAAAACTTCCCACTCTCATCTTCTTTAATTCTTCCTAAAGGCACTTAGAAAAACTAGATTTTTCCAATGGTCATTCGAAATAGGCTTTAGAAAAAGGAAAGGTAAATAGATGGAATAGCTGTAGCAGAATGATTTTACTTTGTCCCTTTAATACTCTTTGTGTACCCAAAGAGTGTGATGTGTCAATAGTTAATACTAGCAGATGAAAGAAATTATAATAATGATTGTTATTATCTGGAAGGATATTAGTAAAACAGACGACTAACACAGCACCCTAAAGGTGCACTTTTTGCAGGGTGCAGAGCCAGGATCTAAAGCAATGGTGTGATAAACCAACCCATGAGTGTAAGCCATCTTCTGTTCTCTGGGAGCTGAGTGATTTTTCTTTATTTACATTCATTTATTATTCATGCATTTATTTATTTTTTGTAGGGACTGAGTTTTTTAAAATTTATTTTTATAGTAAGGAAAACTGAAGTTGGATGACAGATCCTACAGACTGTAGTGAAAAAGTTTATTCAAGAATATAGGTATCCTAAAAACATCAGTGGCAACAATAATAATGGCAAATACATTGAGTACATGCTACCAGCCAAGTTCTGTTCAGAGCATTTAACTAACATTCACTCATTTAATTCTCACAACAGACCCATGAGGAGATACTATTATTACACCAACTTTACACATGAAGAAACTGAGGCATGAGGGGTTAGGTAATTCCCTATATTCCCACTGAACTGTCTGTTTGGGAATTTCCTACGATGGGTCTTTGTCTATAGCTAAAACTAAATAGGAGACGCGGAAAAACGGAACAATTCTCTCTCTTCTCTAGATGCTTTTTTCTCTTGGTGGTGATGGGTAGCTTCCTGGTTATTACTTCCCCTGCCCACTCCCCAGGGGGAGGGGAAACAGAAAAAAATTAGCATCATTTATACTTTGACATTCATTCATGCCCATACGTTTCCAGACATTTTCACTCTTAAACTTCATCTCTTTGAAATTAAAGGCGTTTTCTAGTTAAGAAAACTCTGGTAAAAGCCCCAGAGAGGAACAGTTGGCCAGCTCTTAAAATTACCAAGATCTATAATGCTCTTGGCTGCTAACCAAAAGGTTGGAGATTTGAGGCCACCCAGAGGTACCTCAGAAGAAAGGGCTGGCCATCCACTTTTGAGAAATCAGTCACAGAAAATCCTATGGTGCACAGTTTACTCTGATACACCATGAGTCAGAAACGACTCAGTTGCAACTGGTAAAAAATGTCATGTTTGCTATGGGGCAGCCCAGTTTCTGTGGTAGGCAATAGGTCCTCCTCTGGGGTAGAGAGGCCAATGGCTGCCATCACTTTATAAACAACTAGTCAGCAAGTACTGCTGAGTGGGGGAGCACCTGGGGTGGGCGGCATCACATTCCTGACAAGTCAGCTCATCTCAGAAGCTAGGACATCAGAATTATTAGCCCAGCCCAACGGCCAACTTGCTATGTGACCCTAGGAAGGAGCCCTGTTCAGAAGAAATAGACCACAAAGGGAGCCTTTTCTCTATTTGTTTATGGTTTGGCAGTCATATTGTACCCCTTCATGGAGCTTTTGATGATGATCAGAGTTGCTGGACTCGCCAGAGTCAATTGTTCATGAGGGCAGCACCAAGCCCTCTGACATAAGCAGCCAGGTCCACCCTCCCTCCTCCATGCATCCTGCACCTGCATTCAGAAGATAACGACAATGGTGGGACTCAGCCAGTGACCCAGAAGCGAGTGCCCCTTAATCCCCAAAGTCATCTAGACCTCTGCTCATTTCTCCCCTCCCTCTGCTCGTCTGTCGCACAAATGTCTCCACCATGACTGGAGGTCTGGCCTCTCTGAGCCGACTGTTGCCAAGTTGCAAAAGAAATAATCTTTCCTATATGTTGGCACAAGAAAGAAAGTCCTTAAATGGTGATCATACTCACAAAACTGCCTTTTCTCTATAAGGAGGTGGCGGGGGAGAGCAGTGAAGGGCTCTCTTTCATTTGTGGCGGCATCTGATCCACCTTTTCATCACACAGCAAATGTTCATGCTGAACCGAAAGCAAGCATCAAAGGGCCAGACCTCCTCACCCCCCTCCAAAATTCCGCAGCCTTTGTTGTCATTGGAGCTGAGTGGTTATTGAACTTTGCAGACCTGCTGGGCCCAGAAAGTGAAAACACCCTCCTAAGCCAGCAGGGGTGGTGCTGTGTGCCTTGGAGATAGGGCCTGTGCATCAGAAGCCCCGGCGGTTGCCATGGCACCCTGACACCGAGATCATTCCTTATGAATGTCACCGGGGTCTGTGACTAAAGTTGTTTATGAGTCAAGAGTCTCATGAAACTACGGGAGGAAATGATGATTGCACCACGGCAGGCTGTGGGAAAGAAGGATGGTGTTGTTGAGGCTGACGTGCTCTTCTCTTCCCTCGGTTTGCTTAGGCAGATAGTCTTTAAATATGACACGGGGAGCAGGACAAGCCAAACACACTGACGTTTCATTCATCACTGTGCATGAGACAGTGAGGGAGAAGTATTTTAAATAACAGACTGTCCCACTGCAGTTTTTAAAATACGACAACCTTGTACTTTGTGGCTCATCAAGCAGCGTAAAGATTAGCCCCATGAGGCCCCAGAAGATTCTGCCTTGTGACCATTCACTGTATTCTTTGTCCTTTGTTCCTCCAGTGTGACGGGTAACCACTTGTCAACTACGGCCCTTGGCTCCAAGATAACAGATAAGGGCGTGAGTGCCTCCTGTTTCCTTCCAGAGACAGCGTGACTAGCAGTGACTGTTGTTACTTCTATCGTTTGAACGCACAGAAATGCCAACTGAAGGGTGCAAATTTTATCAAAGGCCACCAAGGGAAAAATACATAGATTCTACTGCTATTTCTGGAACATCCCCTCCACCCTGGAGAAAGGGACATATCTTCTTATGGTTGGAGAATGACTTATGAGAAAGGAGACCCAGAAATTTCTCCTTTCACCATGGAGAAAAAAAGGAGAGAAGAAGAGATGTGGGGGGAGGGCGTTGAGGCTTACCTCTCTTCCTCCACCCCACTCAGCCTCAAAAGAGTAGGGCAAAGTTAGGCGAGTTCCCAGAGGAAAGAGGCAGAAAGGGAGGAGAGACAGATGGAGGAAGCAGGATATGTGGGCGCATCCAGGGATGCTCTGAGAAAAGGCACTCCGTGTGCACGCTCCTTAAATTAAATCTTGTACTTGAAATTCAGATCTGCTTCAAAAAGTTAAGACATGATCCTTAAATTCATGTCACAAAAAATAAGACTTGTTGTTTTTCAAAATGGATTTCCCACTAGACTCCTTTATGTATCTAGTGCCACATGTTTATTAAAGGGGCACTGACCACACCAGCCACAGTAGATTAGTCTACTTTTGTAAAAACAAACAAGCAAATCCTATGCAATAATAGAAAAAAAAAACAAAACATTGTTCTATTCACCAATAAGACACACACAAAACTTTTCAGGATTTCCCGTATAATACTTATTTTCCCACAGTCTCTTTTTTCCTGAGGGTCCTCTCTCCCATGGTTTCCGAGACAGACAGGAGCTTCTTACCTCTGACACAGTACAGTTTAGCTGGAAGATCTGTCCTTCTCCTTCTACCTGCCGCACACAGAGTTTGCAAACCAGCTCCACTGTGTTCAGGCTAAATCTCTCCAGAGTGAAGGTGCAGTGGAGGTTTCTTTGAGACCCACTCCAGACATGGTAAAAGGGAATTTCCTAAAGGATGGAGAAGTATTAACCACAAATGAGAGACTAATAGTAAAAATAACTAACAGACTGCTGCCAGATACACCTGTCAGTATACATATTAATTAGTTTAATCTTCATAACAGCCCTGCACTGAAGTATATCCTGCTTCCCTTTCCAGATGAAAAAACTGAGGCTCAGAGCGTTTAAATAATTTGCCCAAAGTCACAGTTAGTAAACGGCAGAGTTGAGATTTGAACCCAGGGAGTCAGCCTTCAGAGCCCAAGCACTTAACCAGCCTGCCACATGTCTCTCACTTAGAAAAAAACCCATGGAAAATGATTAAAAAAAAAAAATAAAGTTTAGAAATTTCCCAAAATAAAACCTACACATACCAGTTACTGATCATTAAAAGGAATCCCCTCTGTGGTATTCTGGAGAAACGCGAAGGAAACCTAAAGGATAATGCACTGATACAGTTCCCTTTTGTGCCTATATCCTCCCTCTGACCAGGATAGCAAAAAGTCAAAACTCACTAAAGTTGGAGAACTGTAGACTAGATTAGCTGCCACAGAAAAGTCCCTGACCAGAAAAGCACCAAGCCTCCAATGGACTTAAAGTTTTAAAAGTCTAGCCCTCCTCTAAGTCCCTGGGTGGCACAAATGGTTTGCACTTGACTACTAACCTAAAGGTTGGTGGTTCAAACCCACTCATCATCATCACAGAAGAAAGGCTGGCAATATGCTTCCATAAAGATTACAGCCAAGAAAACCCTATGGAGCAATTGTACTTTCTAACACATGGAGGGCCACGATGAGTCAAACTGACTCGATGGTAACAGATTTGGTTTAGTTTTAAACCACCTCTAATAGAGCCCAATTTAGACTCTTTTTGCAATAAAGAAAAGAAAAAGTTGGTACATAAAAAATAGGAGAGCATGGTAGCTAAGAGTAGAGGGTCTGGAGCCAAATTCATTAGGAATGAGTACACCCTCACCTTACTTACTTAGGGATTTAGAACAAGTTACTTAACTTTTCCATGCCTCAGTTTTCTCATCTGCAAAAGAATAAGCAACAGAGTACTTACTCATATACCTGCTGGAGTTAAAAGAGATAAAACCAAAGTGCATAAGAGAGTACCTGGCAGAGACAATAAGAATTCAGCCAAAGTTGTTGTTAGTTGCTCTCAAGTTGATTCCGACTCATGGCAACCCCATGCGTTACAGAGTAGAACTGCTCCATAGGGTTATCGTGGCTGTAATCTTAATGAAAGCAGATCACCGGGCCTTTTCTTCAGTGGCACCACTGGGTGGGTTCAAACTGCCAACCTTTAGGTTAGTAGTTGAGTGTAAATCGTTTGTGCCACCTAGGGACCTCAACCAAGGTTAGCGGTAACTAACATCACATATCATTATTGTTAAAATAGTAGCTTTCATTATGATTATATACAGAACATTGTTTATAAAAAGGGGTAGATGTGTGGAATTTTATAGCAGTTGTAAAATAGAAGAAAGCAGAGGAAGACATTTAATAAGAAAGTCAAAAGCCTGGTCTCCTCCCTTGGATCAAATATCGAGTTACATAGAAGAGAGTTGGCTGTACAACCCCATCAAAGCTCACGACTGTTAACAAACTTAGAGGATTGTTTTTGACAATTTCTGTGTAAGTCCTTGACATATGGGAGTAAAAACGGAGCTGAAAAGTCTTCCCTTCACTCCTTCTAGTTTATTCACTGACTTCTATCAGGAAATCACAAGTTCAGCTGCAGTGGCAGGGCTTGTGATTGGATTTGCATGTGTACAGCTTTTCGAAATGAGCTTGAATCTCCCAGGACTAGGTATTAGGCTAGAAATCCCATCAATAGAGTCAGTCTCCTGAGAGCTAAGGCCAACTGGTAGAGGAGGAGGTGAAAACCCCTTGAGAAGCCTATGATTTCCCACAGGTACATAGCATAAGTCTTGGGCTTGGTATTTTTATGACTGTTATTTATGACTGGTTTTTATTGTTATGTGCTATTTCAGTTCCCAAACTGTGCTTCCTTTAAGTTTCCAGTGTGAAGTTACTCCTAAAACCAAAAAAAAAAAAAAACCTAAACCTGTTGCCATTGAGTCGATTCCGACTCCTAGCGACCCTGTAGGACATAACAGAACTGCCCCATAGAGTTTCCAAGGAGTGGCTGGTAGATTTGAACTGCCAACCTTTTGGTTGGCAGCTGAGCTCTTAACCACTATGCCACCACGGCTCCAAAGTTACTCCTAGCAAGGTTAAAACCTAATTTGTGTCACATGGGGTAACAATGATGTTTTTCCTATGAATGCATTTGAGGCCATTTTTGTCAATCCAATGTAAAAATTTCCTCTGAAGATTCATTGAAATGATGGAATTGGAAGTCTTTTATTCACGAAAAAGAAAACAAGGATAGTACAGTTATTTGAGGAGAATTAAAAGAAAAAAGGATTCCTTCGAAAATAATGATTTTTCAAAAAGCCTAAATAACCCCAAACTACTTTGGAGAAAAAAGTACTGATTTAGGATTAATTTCAAGTGAAGAGATTTCTAATGTCTATATAATTTTATTCCTCTTTCTTGGAGCTGTCTCCAAGCCTTTAGTTCAATGTGTGAGTATTACCTGATATTTAGCCATCAGTTTGCTCTTCCAGAGGGAATGGGCGATGTCATGAATTGACAAGCGCAGGTTGTGGGTGCTACCTTTAAAATGAAGAGCCTTCGGTTCTTCTAGGAGCTGTCCTCCCATCTGTCTCTCGAGCTGTAAAACTTCCTACAATGACATGTCCAAACCAAAAGCAAATTACTGAACAGCATAACTTCCATCAAGTTCAATCATCAAGTGAGTATGTTTCCTCACTGTGTCTTCTGAAGGCCTTACATAATGTGTGCAACACCATGAACTCCACTTCCGGTAGCCTCAAGACCCTAAACTGACGCCTCTGCCATTTTAGGGTTTGCCTGGACTCTATCGACAATCGACTATGCTTCAACAGTCTTCATCACACTGTTGTGGAGTAAATCCAGTACAGTTTGCACTACATAACTTACAAGTGGAATATTTCATTGAATAGAGGGAACTAATCATAACTCAAAATTAGAAGAACCCCAATTAAAAGAAAAAATAGAAAGATAAATAGATAAGTAAGTTGATCGACAATTTACTTTTAGGGAAAGGGACAAACACCGAGTAAAGAAACCTATGTCTTGTACTTGGTAAAACCAAAGAAAAAACAAAATTCTGGAATGTGTTTTAGACATTTAATTGAATCTCTTGTAGTTTTTATAAGCAAAGAAATAAAATAACAAAAGTGTTGCTTACAGTGATTCATTGCACGATTCTCAATTATAAAAAAAAATAGAATTTTCTTTCTAATATGCTTATTGTATCTGCTAGAGTGGAAATTATTCTAATACAAATTAGTGCAAATTATTCTAATACAATATTTTTCAGCAAATGTTGAGCTAAATAGTCATTAACATTAACTTTCAAAAGAGTACTTCGTTTCTCAAGAATTGTGGTTGATCAACAAATTTGCTACGTAACTTTACTTACCCTATAAAGATATAACACAAAGACAAATTCTATGTACACTTCTATTTCTCAAGCTAGTTAATGGGAGTTAATGAAGCATTTCCAACTACAGCTGCAATTACCCAAACAGTAGCAAACCCATAAGTTATCAATGAACAAAATATCCTGTGTCTCTTTTGCTGTCTGAACCTTCCTTATGTACTTTGCTCCTCTTGTGTTTTAAAAGTGTTACTGACCCAAATATGTGGGCAAATTATGACCTTTCTTTTTTTCATAGGGGTTCATGAAAATAATGGATTTTATAAAAAAAATAAAAAGCAAAATATTTAAATTCTCCAGTAGGAATTTAACAGAATGCTTGAACTTCAATAACACAGGCTGACATTCAGGTTGTTCCACACACATACAATGAGCACCTACCAGGGTGTAACCAAGCACAGATGGGTTACGATGGAGAACTGCTAGTATGGGGACCAGGTTGCCTTATACCAGGAAATGCATCCACTTTGCATTTGCTGAATGAATTCTAACCTATGCACAGATAGCCCAGTAGATACGGGGCTTATCAACATCATTGATTAGAGGTAAACAGCTCATTTCAAGCTGCTTCTGTAAGTGGTTTTTAGCAACCATAATCTTTGTGTTAGGCCACTAAAAATGTAGAAAATATTAGGATAATGTGGAATATGGTCTTGGACAGGGATTTCCCTAATTAGTGTCTAATGGAAAAGATGAGGCAATGGCACAGAGATGTACATGGCCCAGATGCTATTTAATGTTGCTTGCTGATGGGTAGCTATTACTTGTGATAGCAGCCTCAGCAGCCAACCAGCCACCAACCACAGTCAGCCAACCAACTGGACACATATGCTATGTCATCACGCCCTTGCTTCAGTTTGCCTGCAGTACAGCAGACTCTGAGGGACCCCAGTAGGCCAAACAGTTGCATTCATCCTAGAGGTGCACACGGTACTCAAGCAATGTCCTCCCACCACACTGCACAGCCCATTCCTCAACAAGAATCCAGCCATGTGCAAAGCAAGAAGGATAAGAAAAGTGAGGGTTAATTGCAGTTTCTTCTGCTTCAGCAGGAAGGCATAATAAGCTTATGTTGATCATGTTCGGTGTCTAGTTAGCATAATAGAGAAAGCTGATGTTCCCAGTGAACCTGGCATTTGACAAATTCTAAAGCTAAACTGATGTTTGTTTATACGCCATTAGAAGAAAAGAAACATAATTAGAAATCTTTGAGATTACAGTCATGCCAATCAATCAGTTCTAGCTTCTTTCTAGTATGCCCTAATTACCTCATCAAGATGTCTAAAGAGCAATCGATAGTAATTATCTGATTACTATAGATCTTCATTATGTCCAAATTATCTCCCTGGGATGTCTTAAAGAAGATTCATTGTATTCTGGGAGGTGATTGTACCCAACAATGTATAACCCACACTCCATTCCTATAATCAACATAGACTGCCAGAAAATATGGAGAACATTATCAGTTTTCATGGCAGGGAGGATCATTGAAAAAAACCTAAACTGCCTATTGGCCATGACCTTGAAGTCAAGAAATCTAACACCGTATTTTGAATTCAAAGTCTGGGTTGGCGTCAAACCAAGAATAAAGCTCATCCAGTCCTTGGTTTCTTCAGCAATATCCTCAGATGTAATGCTGAAGAGTTCTCCCTAATAGGGAAAGAGATTTGGCTGGCTTAAAGGTCTCTGTTTTTGAGAGGAAGTACCAAGTACAGTGCCATTTTAGGGACAATGAGTCCTGTCTCAGTGGCATGGAATAGGGTCAGAGAACACACTCTTTCCATATTCTTAAGCTCTCCAACAACCAGGAGTAACACAAAGCAGCTGGAATGAGCTGGGAGGGACTTGACTTTTTTTCTTCCCCTTCCAATTAAACATGAATCCTGGTGAAAGATATACCGCCCATCAGGATGCACCCATGTTTAGTGTAGAGGTCTTTATAGTTATTTAAGTGCATAAAACAACAACAACAGTTGATGTCCCTTGGTGGTGCAAATGGTTAATGCACTCAGTTATTAATCAAAAGGTTGGAGGTCTGAGTTCATTCAGAAGTGACTTAGAAGAAAGGCCTGGTGATCTACTTCCGAAAAATCAGCCATTGAAAACTCTGGAGCACAGTTCTACTCTGACACACATGGGGTCGCCATGAGTTGAATCGATTCGACGGAACCTGGTTTTTGGTTGAGTTCACATTCCTATCAGTCAAAAATTTGAGCATGCATTTCTAGTGTTTATAAATTGTTCCTATATTAATGCATCAATCTGTTACATTACAAAATATATATAAAGTAAAAAGTATGAGCTAAAATAAATAATTGTAGCAGTACTAACATTGTCTTCTTCTGCCTCAGTGATTCACTGGGCATGAACCAAGCGCCTCCACTTTTAGGACTGCTGGCTCAGGCAGCCATCTTTTCACTAGAACCTCTGGGAGAAATCAGCCCAAGAATGAATGATTCAAAACTTAAATTTAATGCTTTTTTCCTGAGAAGTAGCAACTGGTCTCATCACACTCAGATGTTTAATTCCAAGGAAAATAACAAAAATAAAGGAGAAGACAATAACCAAAGCACAAATGAAAGATATTATAATCAATCAATAAAACAAGTCCTTGGAAACTAAAATAATCTATAACCACGCATAAGTTGGAGATGACCTGCCACATACAGTGAATCTCATATATAAACCTGCTGTAGAAGACAGAGGAAGCAAACCCATTTGATATGATAATTAGGGTTTTTTTGCATATTTTTAGGATTTTAAGTGTTATCGTTTGTGATGTTACAGCAGATCCTACTTTAAAATATGCTGTAATTTGTATTTCAAAGTCTTGGTTTTCCGAATTCCTTCTGCATGAAATCATTTTAGGTATTATACATATAATACAGATAACCATGAGTACATAAGAAATAACAGACATACAAATCAATAAGATATGACTTTACAAGTTAAGTGCTTTTCTCTCCTTAGTCTTCCTGGGAGCACTCATCCAACACTGATGAAACACATATGACGTGCTAGGAACCATGTCAGGCTCTGGAGCACACAGACAAGTAACTCTCCGTCCCTACCTCAAACTGCCCATGGTCCATGAGGAGAGACTGACATGTGAACAGGTAATCACAACATAGTGTGCTGAGCTCTAAAACAGCTTTTAGACAGGCTGCTTTCGGATGACAAAGGTTAGGATATCTCACACAACTTAAGAGAGAATAAGAACAAAACATATTTAAGGTCAAAAGATTTAGGAAGAATTAAGACAAATATCGTGACGTTGGAAAGACATGCCATAATTGGAATTAGAATCATCTAGACTCTTTGTTCTCAGAAATGTAAATGTCACCTTCCTTTGAAAGGTTTTCTGCCCTATTTGCAGTATCATCCATCTCAGTGATCCTTTCGGCTCTGCGTGAATCTACCTATTGCTTTGATGAGCTCACTCTGCTTACCTGAAAAGGGGGTCAGTTTCTAACTTCCTTGTACAGTTCTAGCCACATCCGTCTCACGTTACCCTGAAGAGACTTTTCTCCGAGGTCTGTTATCAACAGATGTGTGTCTAGTCCATCCCTCCATGTCGAGAAGCACCTCTACACACACGCAGAAACCCCAGTCATAACGTCACCAGGAGCACGTCCTCTGCATCAGAGCCTGGTGTCTCTAGGGACTCAAGCAGTCATGTGAGCTGGGCTTTCTTCTCTAATATAGTGGTTGCCTCCAAAGCAGGCTCCTGCGCCAACCCTGAGTGAGGGCTGTATTGATTCAGGGAGCCTGCGAGGGATTGCTTGAAGGGCAGGGACAAGGGATTCCATAGTAGAAACAAGCAGCTTTCACAATAACCGATTAAACCAAGACATTATCCATGCCAAGCCATTAGCCTGAGCCACTTAAGAGCCACAATAAATCCAAGCTGTTTCAAAGGTCTGTGAGTACACAGTGAGCACCTCTGCCCTATGCCCAGATCTCTCACAGACTCTTAGATGATAGGATTTGCCCTCACTAAGCCCTGACAGAGAAAGCAAAGAGAAAGGAACCATAGAACTCCTCCACCCTGAGCTTTCTAACCCCAGAAATTTTCACTCTGCGTTACCGAGAGGGGTACACTACATCTGCCTACTTTGTTTCCCTTGTTCCTCTTCCTCCTCTCAGTCTTCCCAAGCCTCAGAAAATTTCCCTCAAGTACCAGTCTTACACAACTGCTCACTGGGAGCCCACAGGCAACAGAGCAGCATACACTTAGATGCTTAGATACTTGAAGTACATCGTTAAGAATATAACAAGTCTCCTTCCACAGAGTCCAGGCTGCAGCTGTTAGAGACCCAGGCAAAGCATTGGTCTTGTGTAAGACACTGCTAGGTGCTGGGCTGCCCACAGCAGGGCTGATGAGCCCAGTGTTTCCGGACCCTGGTCATCCACATCCTGTGCTCACCCATGTCTTATGCTCACCCAGTAGTGTCACTAGGGGAGTGTAGGGGGTGCAGATAGCACAGGGTGACACCAAAAGGACTGTCTATAAAAGTTTCGTGCAGTGTTTCAATAGAAATTTATTAGTTTTTATAAAAATATCCCTATAGTTAGTTATAACAACAAAAACATTTTTCGTAAGCCCAGCTTACATGAATCAGTATATCTACAAGACTAAAACTCTATGCTAATTTACTTTCTGAGCCTGCTAATGTGCTCTGGTCAGAGCTGTCATTATTACCCAATTACAATGACACTTTATAAATCACGTGGTTTTAGCTGCATGGACGGTAAGCAGACACTGCTGTTTTCGTTGCTGCTGGAATTTTTATAGTCGCTGATTTTGTCAAATTTTCTGGTGTTTTAGCTACAATATTGTGGTAATTAGTATTTGTAAACCTATATCGATAACTTTTTTGAGAATGAAGTAGTAATTAAAGAAAACGAATAAGTGATATATGGGAATTACGATTTAGAAGTAACATTAGTACAAAAAACATCACTAAGGATTTTGTATGGTCTGGTACGGGAGGAGAACCACGGAGGGGTGTGATACCATGAGTTACTGCACTGGGTGACGCCAACCCTAATGATGCCACTGTGCTCACCCATGTCTTGTGCTCACCCACATCCTGCACAAGAAGTTACCTTCTCTCCCCACTGCTCCAAACTGCACCACCTTCTTCCTTGGAGGCACCATTTTTTGCTTCCAATTTCTCAAGAGGTGATTATCCTATTTGTGGATTATCTAGCTGTTAGCTTTTTTCTTTCTTCTTCTCTTTCTTGCTCCCTCCCCCTCTTCCCTCCTTCCTTCCTTTCTTTTGTTCTTCTCTCCAAATACTTTCCTTTCATTCTTTTCCTTTCTTATTAGAAACCTTACCAGGTAGAGATAGGGGAAAATAAATGATTAAACTGAAATCTCTCATAACCTATTAAAATCTCTATGGAAGAGAACGTCAGAGGGAGGTTAAATCAGGGCTTTGCTTCATTTTGTTTTGCTTTGTTCTTGGTATTGTCTCCGGATTTTATCTGTCTGTGTACTCTTTATTCTTGACTGAAATGCAGTACCACGAATTGCCGTCTTTGTTGCTGGCAAGACACCTGAAATCAGTAACAGGAACGTGAGCAGGAAGAGGTAGCTATTCAGGGGAAACCACTAAGATTACTACACAGGAACTGAGAACACAACAGGCAGTCAACGAGACAGCAGCAAGACTTGTACTCAAGAAGTTTTCCATTTGGTTCCGCTTTTCTGCTCCCTGGAGATGGAACCACTACACTGTCCATGTTACTGGAGCGAGCACTGAAGGCCGAGTTGTACTGCTTAAGACCTGCCTCCACCTTCCCCACCCTTCTGCAACATGTACCCACACGGCTCCCAAAGGCGCTAAGAACAAAACCGGCAAACATTCAGCGTGCCACATGTGTTATAAACTTCAAACGACCATCTCTCCATGATTGTGCTGAATGGAGTTAAAAAAAAAAAAAAATGTCCCATTAGATTTTACGGAGTCTACTTTGCTCCTATTCATTCTTTAATCCTGTGTTCCAAATGGCCCTTGTCGTTTGGGGATGAAAAATTTCTCCTTGCTTCTGTGGCTGTCGCCGCTGTAGCTGCCACAGCCGTGGACCTGCACTCCAGAAGAGCAGAGGCCAGGAAAGCCACCACCCTTCTCCCCTGCTTGCTGCCAGGTTTTCAACACGACTGTTCCCAGCTCCCCATGTGCTGTCTCTTCCTGCTGCCTCAGGCTGCAGATCCTGGCAATGGGGAACATCTTCACATGGGCTACGGCCCCTTCCTGCACTCACTGTAGGGTGCTTTGCTCTCCCCCTGAGTTGTCTGCCTTGCTTCATCCCTAATAATAATCAGGAGGGACCCCAGTGACCATTTGCAAACATGTCCCTGTCAAGTCACTTAGTTTCTAGGGTTCTGCCTGCTGCTCCCAAAGCTGCCGCCGACACGGATACTTGGTCTGAGCTGCCTCTTTCATGCTGCCAAGTCAGGGAGGTTTGTGACACTTTTAAAGCAAAAAGCCAAATGGTAGCACTCAGGGAAGTGGCTGTGTCACCTGTCTACCTCTGGGCATAAACCTGAAACCTGTTGCCTTTGAGTTGATTCTGACTCACAGAGAACCTATAGAGAGTTCTAAGGAAAAAAATAATCTCCACATGTATGTATTAGGAATAGGACTTTTAAATTGTTCTAGGACTGTTTTTTTTTTTTTTTTTTTTTTATTGTACTTCAGCTGAAGGCTTACAGAACAAATAATTTCTCATGAAACAGTAGTACACATATTGTTTTATGACATTGGTTAACAAGCCCACAACATGCCAACCCTCTAATTCTCAACCTTTTTTTTGGTGAAAATACACACAGCCAAAGATACACCATTTCAAAAATTTCTACATGCACAGTTCAGTGACATTGACTACGCTCTTCCAATTGTGCTGCTATTCTCACTTAAGATGAAGGCTTACAGAACAAAATAGTTTCTCATTTAACAGTTACTATGCATGTTGCCCTATGACAATGGTTAACAATCTCAAACACATCAACAATATCCTTACTCAACCTTGGGTTCCCTATCACCAGCTTCCTTCTCCCCTTCTGCCTTCTGGCCCTTGTCACTGGACTCCTGTACCTCGTTAGTCTCATTTGGTTTTATGGGGCTGTCCACTCCCAGGCTGAACGGTGAACCCTGGAGATAACTTCACCACTGAGCTAAAAGGGTGTCTGGGGGCCATACTCTCGGGGTTTCTCCAGTCTCCTTTAGGCCAGTAAATCTGGTCTTTTATTTGTGAGTTAGAATTATGTTCTACATCCTTCTTCAGCTCTGTCCAGAACCATCTGTTGAGATCCTGGTCAGAGCAGTCAGTGGTGGTAGCCAGGCACCATCTAGCTGTACTGGACTCAGTCCGGTGGAGGCCTTCATAGCTGTGGATCATTAGTCCTTCAGACTAATCTTTTCCTTGTATCCTGTTCTCTTCATTCTCCCTTGCTCCCGAAGGGATGAGACCAGTGGAGTATCTTAGATGGCCGCTCACAGGCTTTTAAGACCCCAGACACTACTCACCAAGGTAGAATGTAGAGCATTGTCTTTATAAACTGTGTCATGCCAATTGAGCTAGATGTTCCCCGAGACCATGCTCCCCACAGCCCTCTGCCCAGCAACTCAGTCCCTCAGGGAGTTTGGATGTGTCTATGGGGCTTCCATGACCTTTCCTTGTACAAGTTGTGCTAGTTTCCCCTGTATTGTGTACTGTCTCACCCTTCACCCAAGATACCACTTATCTATTGCCGGTTTAGTATTTTCCCCACACCCCTCCCATCCCTGGTAACCAACAAAAATTGTTACAATTTGTGTGTGAACTTTTCCATGGGTTTTTACAATAGAGGTCTCATACAATATTTGTCCTTTTGTGATTGCCTTATTTCACTCAGCATAATGTCCTCCAGTTTCATCCATGTTATGAGATGCTTCACAGATTCATTGTTGTTCTTTCTCGTTGCATAATACTCCATTGTGTGTATGTACCAAAGTTTGTTTAACCATTCATCTGTTGATGGGCATCTAGGTTGTTTCCATCGTTTTGCTATTGTGAACAATGCTGCCACGGACATAGGTGTGCATATGTCTATTTGAGTGACGACTCTTATTTTTCTAGGATATATTCCTAGGAGTGGGATTGCTGGATTGAATGCTATGTCTATTTCTAGCTTTCTGAGGAAGCGCCATATCATTTTCCAAAATGGTTGTATCATTTTGCATTCTCACCAGCAGTGCATAAGAGTTCCGATCTTCCCGCAGCCCCTCCAACATTTGTTATTTCCAGTATTTTTGATTCGTGCCAGTAATGCCGGGGTGAGATGGTATCTCATTGTGGTTTTAATTGGCATTTCTCTAATGGCTAGTGATCGCGAGCATTTCTTCATGTGTCTGTTGGCCATTTGAATGTCTTCTTTAGTGAAGTGTCTGTTCATTTCCTTTGCCCATTTTTAAATAGGATTATTTGTCTTTTTTGTTGTAGAGGTGTTGGATTTTCTTGTAGATTACAGAGATTAGACCTTTGTCGGACTAGTACTGTCGAAAAATGTTTTCCCAGTCTGTAGGTTCTCTTTTGACTCTTTTGGTGAAGTCTTTTGAAGAGCATAGGTGTTTGATTTTTAGAAGATCCCAGTTATCTAGCTTATCTATTGGGGTTTGTGCGTTGATGGTTATGGTTTGTATCCTGTTAATGCCATGTATTAAAGCCTGTAGTGTTGGTCCTATTATTTCTTCTATGAAATTTATAGTTTTAGGCTTTATATTCAGGTCTCTGATCCATTTTGAAGTAGTTTTTGTATACGGCGTGAGGTATGGGTCCTGTTTCATTCTTTTGCAGATGGATATCCAGTTTTGCTAGCACCATTTGTTAAAAAGACTGTCTTTTCCCCATTTGATGGACTTTGGGCCCTTGTTGAAGATCAGGTGATCGCAGGTGGATGGATTTACATCTCAGTTCTCAATTCTGTTCCATTGGTGAAGGTATCTGTTGTTGTACCAGTACCAGGCTGTTTTGACTACTGTAGCTGTATAGTACGTTCTGAAGTCAGGTAGTGTGAGTCCTCCAACTTTATTCTTCTTCTTCAGTAGTGCTTTATTTATTTGGGGCTTCTTCCCTTTCCATATAAAGCTAGTGATTAGTTTTTCCATCTCTTTGAAGAATGTTGTTGGTATTTGGATCGGGATTGCGTTGTATTTGTAAATTGCTTTGGGTAGAATTGTCATTTCCACAATGTTGAGTCTGCCTATCCATGAGCATGGTATGTTTTTCCATTTATGTAGATCCCTTTGGGTTTCATGCAGTAGTGTTTTGTAGTTTTCTTTGTATAGGTCTTTTACATTCCTGGTCAGATTTATTCCTAAGTACTTTATCTTTCTAGGGGCTATTATAAATGGTATTGTTTCCCTGATTTCCTTTTCATCATTATCCTTATTGGTGTATAGGAATCCAACTGATTTTTGAATGTTTATCTTGTATCCTGCTACTCTGCTGAATCTTTCTATTAGTTCCAGTAGATTTCTCGTGGAGTCTTTAGGGTTTTCTATGTATAGTATCATATCATCTGCAAACAGGGACAGTTTAACTTCTTCATTACCAATTTGGATGCCCTTGATCTCTTTTTCTTGCCTTATTGCTCTAGCTAGAACTTCCAGCACAATGTTGAATAGGAGTGGTGATAAAGGGCATCCTTGTCTTGTTCCTGTTTTCAAGGGGAATGTTTTCAGCCTCTCTCCATTAAGAATGATGTTGGCCGTTGGTTTTGCATAGATGCCCTTTATTATGTTGAGAAATTTCCCTTCTATACCTATTTGATTCAGAGTTTTTATCAGGAATGGGTGTTGGACTTTGTCAAATGCCTTTTATGCGTCAATTGAGATGTTAATGTGATTCTTTTCTTTCCTTTTATTTATGTGCTGGATTACGTTGATTGATTTTCTAATGTTGAACCATCCTTGCATACCTGGTATGAATCCTACTTGGTCGTGGTCTATTATTTTTTTGATATGATGCTGAATTCTATTGGCTAGAATTTTGTTCAGAATTTTTGCATCTATATTCATGAGAGATATTGGTCTGTAATTTTCTTTTTTTGTGACATCTTTGGCTGGTTTTGGTATCAGCGTTATGCTGGCTTCATAGAATGAATTTGAAAGTGTTGCTTCCTCTTCTATGCTCTGAAATATCTTGAGTAGTACTGGTACAAGCTCTTCTGTAAATGTTTTGTAGAATTCTCCAGTGAAGCCATCTGGGCCAAGCCTTTTTTTGGTTGGGAGTTTTTTTTTAATTGCCTTTTCAATCTCTTCTCTTGTTATGGGTCTGTTCAGATTTTCAATATCCCTTTGTTGTAGTTTGGGTAGGCTGTGTGTTTCCAGAAATTTATCCATTTCCTCTAGGTTTTCAAATTTGTTGGAGTACAGTTTTTCATAATATTCTATTATAATCCTTTTTATTTCAGTTAGGTCTGTTGTCATGTCCCCCATTTCATTTCTTATTTGCTTTATTTGTGTCCTCTCTAGTTTTTATTTTGTCAGTCTGGCCAGTGGTTTGTCGATTTTGTTGATTCTTTCGAAGAATCAACTTTTGGTTTTGTTGATTCTTTCTCTTGTTTTTCTGTTCTCTATTTCATTTATTTCTGCTTTGCTCTTTACTATTTCCTTTCTTCCGGTGGTTGTGGGCTTCTTTTGCTCTCCTCTTTCTATTTGTTTGAGTTCTGTAGTTAATGTTTTGACTTTGTCCCTTTCTTCTTTTTTGATATGTGCATCTATTGCTATAAATTGTCCTCTGAGGACTACCTTTGCTGTGTCCCAAAGGTTTTGGTATGATGTGTTTTCCTTCTCATTTAATTCTAGGAATTTTTTGATTCCATCTCTGATTTCTTATATTACCCAGGGATGTATAAGCAGGGTATTATTCAGTTTCCATGTAACTGATTTTTTCCCCTTGCTCTTTCTATTGTTAATTTCTACCTTGATGGCATTGTGGTCAGAGAAGATACTTTGAATTATCTCAACGTTTTGGATCTTGTTGAGGATTGCTCTGTGGCCTAAGATGTGGTCTATTCTGGAGAACGTTCCATGTGCATTGGAAAAGAATGTGTACTTTGCAGCGGTTGGAAGGAGTGTTCTATATATGCCTATGAGGTCAAGGTGGCTGACTGTGCCCTTTAGGTCTTCTGTATCTTTGCTGAGTTTCTTCTTAATTGTTCTGTCCTTTCCTGAGAGTGGCGTGTTGAAGTCTCCTACTATTATTGTGGAACTGTGAATTTCTCTTTTCAGTGTTGTTAGAGTTTGTTTAATGTATTTTGGAACCCTGTAGTTGGGTGCGTAGATGTTTATGATGGTTATATCTTCATGATGGATCATCCCCTTAATCATTACATAGTGTCCTTGTTTGTCTTTTATGGTAGATTTTGTTTTAAAGTCTATTTTATCTGAGATTAGAATTGCCACTCCTGCTCTTTTTCGGTAGTTGTTAGCTTGATATATATTTTTCCAACCATTGACTCTTAATAAATTCGCATCTTTGTTTCTAAGATGTGTCTCTTGTAGACAGCATATTGATGGATCCTGTTTTCTTATCCATTCTGTCACTCTCTGTCTCTTTATGGGTGCATTGAGTCCATTTACATTCAGTGTAATTATTGATAGATGTGAGTTTGTTGCCGTCATTTTGTAGTGCTTTTTTTTGTGGTGCTGAAGTTTTCTTTGTTCTTCTTAATCTCTTGTGCTGAGTTACTGCTGTTTGTGGATTTTTTTTCATTTCTTTTGTTTTTGTAGGTTTTGTTTTTGCTGAGACTTTATGTTTTTCTTCTTTTTTTAAATGAGTATGTTTGTTAACCTTCTTTGTGGTTACCATGAGTTTTACCCTTATCTAAGTTTGAAGCAGTCTACGATTACTTGGTGTCGCCTTTCCTTCCTCTCCATTAGAAGGTTCTATACCTATGCTGTTTATTCCCTCTTTTATTGTTTTGATGTTGTTGTCATTTCCTGATTAACTTCTCTGATTCCCTGCTGTATTTCTTTTGGTTTTGGATAGTCTTCGAGAGTTCATTTCCTAGATTGGTATCTGGCTGGTACGATCTTGCGTCCTAGATTCTGCCTGTGAGCTGGAGTTGTTTGTCCTCAGATTGAAGAACTCCCTTTAATAATTCTTGTAAGTTTGGTTTGACTTTTACACATTCCCTTCATTTCTGTTTATCTGGAAATGCCCTAATTTCACCATCATATTTGAATGAGAGTTTTGCAGGATATATTATTCTTGGCTGGCAATTTTTTTCTTTCAAGATTTTATACATGTCATCCCATTGCCTTCTTGCCTGCATGGTTTCTGCCGAATAATCTGGGCTTAGTCTTATTGTTTCTCCTCTGTATGTGACTTCTTGTTTTTCATGAGCTGCTCTCAAGATTCTTTGTTTGTCTTTGGTTTTGGGGAGTGTGATTATGATGTGCCTTGGTGATTTTCTTTTGGGGTCTCTCTTATATGGGGTTCATTGAGCTTCTTGGATGGCCAGCTTTTTATCTTTCATTATATTGGGGAAGTTTTCTGTCAGCAGTTCTTCAATGATCATCTGTGTTTTCTGTTTTCTCCCCCATTCTGGAATTCCAATCACTGGAAAATTTTTGCTTTTGATTTTATCCCACATAACTCTCAGGGTCTCTTCATTTTTCTTTGTTCTTTTTTCTGAGTTTTCCTGAAACAGAGTTGTATCCAAGTGTTTGTCTTCAATTCCACTGATCCTGTCTTCCACTGTTTTCAATCTGCTTTTCAGCCCTTCTATGACACCATCCATTTCTGAAATCTTGTTGTTTATCTTTTGGATTTCCAATTGTTGTCTTTGTATAATTTCTAGTTGTGAATTTATTTTGGTATTTTGTTCCTGCATTATTTTCCTGAGTTGTTCCAATTTTTTGTCTGTTTTTTCCATGAATTTGTCTATTTTTTCCTCACGTTTGTCAGCTTGTTGCCTCAGCTCTTGGAGAATTCTGAGTATTAGAGATTTGAATTCCCTATCAGGTAGTTCTAGTGCCTTTTCTTCCACAGGAAAGTCATCTGGTGTTTTATTTTGGACACCTACTGGAACCATCCTGTCCTGTTTTTGTAAAATGTTTTGATATTTTCTGCTGTCTTCGGGGCATTCAGTAGTTATTTGTCTCGTTTACTGATTATAGATTTGTTTGTTTCATCCCTTTTTTAAAAAAAATTTGACTGTGTTTGAGCAGGTGGACTATGTGTTCTTTGTTATTTGCTCATCTGTGGGCACAATATTCCTTGCCTCCTTCTCCAATTGGCAGGGTCAGTCAGATATTGTAAGGCAGGGCAGGTCTAGCTGAAGAGAGGTCACTGGGATGGGTTGTGTGTGGCACTCACTCCAGCCACCAGGGTGGGTCGGTAATCAGTGCAGGGCAGGTTCCAGTAGGCTGTGCCTGTACTGCTTGGTGGTGTGATGTTAAGCGCACAGTGCAGGTAGGCAGGATGTAGCGGGGAGATTGTTATGTGTGGAGCAGTTGTTTTGTTTCCCGCTGGAAGCTCCATGAAGCTGTTTTCTCATACTCCCTGTTTGCTGGTCTCTGATAGGAGTCCAAGATAGCAGATCCACGCTGAGTCAGCTGGTAGGGCACCTCTGCATGAATCTCTCCTCACTCTCCATTCTCTGTTGGTTTTCTCACTCCATTTGGTGCTTGGCTGAGTTCTTTATCTCTTCATTTGATACGTTAGGGTTTCAGGATTGTTGTTTTCTCTGTTTGGCTTAGTTTTTCGGATCTTTGCTGTGGAGGGACAGCGTGCTGCTTCTGCCTAGAGCGCCATTTTGCCAGAACTCCTAAATTGTTCTAGGTCTTTTGAAGTCACCTTGTGTTTCTTTTCACCCTTTAATACCTTTTATATTTTTTAAACTTCTGTATTAAGAATTTCCTCTTGCTTTCATAAGAAACTACCAGAAATTTAATGACAAAACAAATTTGTTATCTTAAAGCTCTGTGGGTCAGAAGTTTGTTGTGGGTGTCACTGAGTTAAAATCAAGGTATTGGCAGGGCTGCCTTCCTTTTTTGAGGCTCTGGGGATATTCGCTTCCTTGCATTTTGCAGCTCCTATAGGCTGCCCCTGGTCCCCTTACTCCATCTTCAAAGCCAACAAGAGCACACCTTTCTGAGTCTTTTTCTATGTTGTATCTCCTTCTGATCATAGTTGAGAAAAGTTCTCCATTTTTAAGGATCCATGTAATTGCACTGATTCCATCCAGATAATCCAGGACAATTTCCTTATCTCAAGGTCCATACCTTTAATCACATATGCAAAGTCCATTTTGTGATGTAAGGTAAGATGGTCACAGGTTCCAGAGATTATGGTTTAGACCTTTTTTTTTTGGGGGGGGGGGTAGGTAATTATTCTGCCTACCACAACTTCTATTTTGTCTTCTTTTTTCTCTCTCTCAAAAAATAAATTCAATATGGCAAGCCATTTCCCAGATGTATGACAGGAGCAGACCTCATAAGAAGATGATAAAGATGGGACAAATTTACAGGTACCAAAAGGATCCCTGTCTCCAAATGGCTAACAAATTAGCCAATCACAAAGTCTGAAACTCACACCACAATTAGATCACAATTCCATTTAATATTTGTGGAGACATTATCTTCCAAATGCCACTGCAATCTAAATGTCCACCTAGGGATCACTAACATTATCTTATGAAGTATCTATTTTGTGCCAGTAGATTTAATAACCTTGATCTTATTGAATCTTCAAAGTGTCCCCGATGTAGACTAAATCACTGTACAAAAAGTCAGGTTAAATGACCAGGGATGCAGAGTTGATGAATGGCAGAACTGATATTCACAGCCAGCCTAACTCCCATCCATACACTTAGCAGGGAAGAACTCATTAATAACTATTAAAACTCATTCTTTTGTTACCTAATACATGTATTAGATATACATATGAATTTGAAAGACTATATTAATGTACATATGTATGTATGTAGTATGTATGAATATATTCATTTAATTCCAGAGACCAGGATTCTGAAAAGTATAACTATGGGTTTGGAAGAGGCAGGTCTGAGGTAGTCCAGGTTCAGTAAGGGCACAGCTTACCATGGAACGGGCAACAGAAGGACACTCAAGAGGAGGACAGTAGGTGGCAGGATGAAAATAAAACTGCTACCTTCTGTAATAATCTGCCTATGACTGTGACTCAGGAAATTGAGTATCACATAGTTCTCAACTACAGTTCATCTAGCCCTCTTTCTTTTTTCTCCATCTTTTAGTATTTTGTTCTTTTGTTATCTTTTCACATACTAAGATGCTTCATAGAGTTACTATGCTATATAATGCCTGGATTAGGGTATGTGAAAACTGAATTAATCCAAGAAGATTGTTCTCCATGCCATGTGGCTAAATAAACAAAACCACATTATGTTAATACTCATCATTTGGTTTATATCACATACACATTTGTCAGAAATTTAACAAACATCATACACTACCCTATTGCATGCAAATAACTCTTCTTTTAGGTTCAGAATCTTGGGGTTCAGTATAAACCCCTTTATTATGAAAGGAGACTCATAAATTGAACCCTTTGGATAATGAGGCAGAAATTACTTATTTCCACATAAATGTATGTCTTTCCTTGGGTGTCTTAAACTTACCCTAAACACAATCCTGTTCCCTATTAATTTTTGGTCTATTTACTCTAAGATTTAAGTCTTTGCAAATAACGAAAGGAAAATGTCAACATTCTTACATTAATCACCTGAAGAGGAGGGAGAGAGAAAAGATCTGATACATCACACTCAATCTTTTCAATAGACTTGACCTCTCTATTTGAGCACCAAATTGCTTCCAAACTATTTGCGCAATTCTCAGCATCTTTCTCTCTTCATGTGAACTCAACTTGAGTGGTGCTCCCACTGGTACTTCATGCACATATACAGAAAACAAAACAAAACAAAACAAACAACCCTTCCTGAAAGGTGTATAAAAGAAACTCACTGCTCCCATTGGCCTTGACTTTTACTCCAGCAGTCACCACTGGCATTCAAATTCTACATCAATGCTTCCAAATTGCTAAATGCAACTTTTAAGTTTCAGGTGACCATTTTTGCCCCCAGGCTTAACAAAACTTATGGAAATTGTTACAAAGGTTTCTATCCTCAAAGAAGCGGGTGAGGAGATGAAAAAATGCATTAGAATTGTTTGAGACAGACTGATAGAGAGGTCTCTTTTTCCACCCACATGGACAAAATAACCACATTATGATGGAAAATGGTTATTAAGATTTTTGGTAAGTTCAGCTCCAGAAGTTAGGTCATATTTTCTTTTACTAATAGCTCTCAAGGGTAGTTTTGGGTAGTTTTGACCTGAGAATGAATGTTCCACTGAGCTCCTGTATCTGCACTAGTGTAATATTTCTGTGAGCTCTACCGAAATTCAGAAAGAATCCCCAGGATGCGGCAGTGACTATGAGAAAATATCAAGTTCTGAAAGATATCAAGTCTTCAGAGACCCACTTTAGGGCATCTTTGATAAGCTGGAGATGAAGGTGGTAGAGGAGTTACAAGGAAGTAGGCCTCGTTTTTCATGAGTCAGAAGTAAATGAGAAGAAGTGGAAGTAAGAAGTTTTGAGGTGTAAAGAGTTGCTGTTGAGGGATCTTCCACTGAATGGTACAATAAGAGTTGGGTTATTACTAAGCACTAAGGCAGATGCAATATAACCAAGGACTTGAGGAGAGTGTAAGGGACTTGCAAGAGTTATGTGAAGTTGAGTCAGGAAAAAAATAAATAAAAGGGTCGTGGAGAAGCAGTAGGGACACAGTTTAAATCAGTTATCTCGAAAGTATAATACACCCAGTCAGACATAGATTATTTTTTAATAGTAACTCAAAAGCCTGGAAGTAGAAGTGGAGGACTTGTTCAGTGGAGGTTGTCCTTAGCTATGGAAACTACAAAACCCTGCAGCAGCTCAAGATAACAAGCGATTTCAGGGTGGAAGTGGGTTCACTATAGGTATGGGTAAGAGCAGGTGAGGGTTTGTGGACCGGGAGACAAGAGATTAAAGGAAGTCCTCCATAAGAACAAAGGGCAGCTTCTGGGCACCTTGTGGGAAAGAGATGGAAGATAAGATGATTGTGATCAGAAAGGTGGAATTTCACAGGTGGAAGTCTTGGCAGCAGAGCAGTCGCTAATGAGGATGAAATCTCGGACATGTCTACACTGATGGATAGATAACCTGGGGTGGATTTGAAGGGTCTAGAATAAGCTTGGGCAAAGGAACTGTGATTTAAATGATGACACTGAATTTGAGAGGATGGTGGGAGTAAAGTGGATGGAAAGGACAACCATTAGGCAAGTACCGCGAGGGCAAGGATATGTAGAGGTCTGTGCTAAGGAACTAAAGTGGGTAATGAGCAACAAAAGAAAGATCCTGCCCACGAAGTAGAACGATGCCCCAGGAGTAGCCACCGGGGATGAGATGTATAGGAACTTCCCTCTTGGCCATGTAGTTAATTAGGGAGTGTGGTCTTCACTGCAGAGATTGTGAGGGATGCTGTGGTACCTGAAAAACTCAGTGGCATTTAATGTGAGCAGGTGAAGGAATGGGAGAGGGAATAATTTGAGGATACTGGAAAGTTTGCTCTTCTTAGAATTAAAGTTCCAAACAGATTTGTCAAAGTGTTTAGGATAATAGTTCTTTACACTGGCCACACAACAGAAGAACATAAACCAAAACCATACCTGTTGCTGTCGAGTCGGTTCTGACTCAACACAGGGAGCGTTAAAGAAAACCCAATACCCAGGCCAATTAAATCCGAACCTCTGGGGAGGGACCCTGGCATGAGTCTTTTTTAAAACTCCCCAACTGACTCCTATGTGTGCTAAGATAGACAACTACAGACTGAGGAAGAGTATGACAGGAGCAGGGGGAGTCTGAAGGAGGAGGAGGTGGTATTTGGGAGAGGTGATGTACAAGATAGTATTTATGGGTACCAGCAATTAGAGAAGCAGGGTAATGGGAGAAAGACTAGCAGGGAACATTAACAGGCAGAGTGCCAAGAAGGCAGGGTTTAGTAATGAAGGGCCTTTTTGAGCTAATCAGCCCCAAGGTTCCAACTGAAGAGTGGGCGTGAGGCAGTGTTGGCATGACTGAACCGTCTCTTCAGTATGTTGGGTAGCCCGTTTACCTATAACTGGAATTTTGGTATTTCTGCATAATTAAAAGGCCATGAGGTGCAAGAAAGCCTCATCCATAATTCACACTTGTTTCAGGCTAAGTGCTGGATCCCCAGATGCTGAGAATTCATAAACGTCTATTTGGAAAGCATTGACCATGAGACAAACTACTCTTGGGTAGTTTCCAGCTCTTAAACCTGCTCATCAATCCTTCTCAGTGTTCACAGTTTGTATTTCTTTTTCCCCAATTAAAGCTATCAGAATTATTTTATAAAATATTACACTTTGTGTGTATTTGTGTGCATCTGTGATCACTTAAAGAGTTTTTAAGTATAAGGACCAGATGTGTAAATATAAAATGTGCGTATCAAATATTTCAAATATGATGTAGGTCTTCTACTGTATGATTTGTGCAATGATTTTTCTTGGAATTGTTAAAAAGATTTGCTTTAATCAGACTTCATGGCTCCCCTGAAGATAGTTTTCCCTAGGAAGAACTGAAAGCTGAGAATAACTTCTATCTTGACAGTGCCTTAGACGTGTCACATGTGCAAGGAATATAAAAGAAATATCCTTAAGCTTTACAACAGACCTGTTCATTCCCAGCATTTATTCAACATCAGAAGATCCTTCAGGCTCGGCCGTCAAAACATATCCAGGGCCACTACCCTCCTGGCGTAATCTACCATGAGGAAGGGATGGCTGCAGTAGGCTCCTAGCTCCCTGGCTTCCTGTTTCTATTCTCTCCCTACAGTCTATTCCCCAGGAGCCTGAGTTCCAGCAAATCCAACGTGCAGCACTCAGAGTTCATGACTCAGAACTACACTCTGGATAGAAGCTCCAGAAAGAAATAATGCTGACTTTTAGAAATGATTTCTTCCCTTGGCTTCCTTGACACATTTTTTTTCTTCCACATACACTCTTTCTTACCTGGGTGCTCAGCCTTCTTTAGCTCCTTTGCTGCTGCCCTTCCTCCTCCTCTGAAATCACAGGGCTCCCCTTGGACCCAATGCTCTAAGGTGTGGCACTTCAAGCAGCATAGTGCAGGGGTAGAGAACAAGACTGCAGCCAGGCTGCCTGGTTGTGAAGTGTACACCCCTGAACAACTTAAACTTTCTGTGCCTTGGATTGCCCGTATGTAAAATGGGGATAATGGTGTCCTATATAGTGGTGCAGTGGTTAACAGCTCAGGCTGCTAACCAAAACGTCAGCAGTTTGAATCCACCAGCCACTCTTTGGAAACCCTATGGGGCAGTTCTACTCTGTCCTACAGAGTCGCTATGAGTCTGAATTGACTTGACAGCAACAGGTAAGGAATAGCGTGGTTGTGAAGATTAAATGAGTTAATATGAAATATTTAGAACCTTGTCCAGCAATTAAGAGGCTCTCAATGATGTTTATTATTTTTATTATAATTTCCTCCCTCTAGTCTTCTTTGGAGGAGCCCTGGTGGTACAGTGGTTAAAGTGCTCAGCTGCTACTGAAAGGTTGGTGGTTCGAACCCTACCCTCTCCTGTTTGCTCCATGGAGAAAAATGTTACAGTCTGCTTCTATAAATATTTACAGCCTTGGAAACCCTATGGGGGCAGTTCTACTCTGTCCTATAGGGTTGTTACGAGTCGGAATCTACTGAACGGCAATGGGTAGTCTCCTCTGGTATACTCCCTGATCACCATGGATGATAAATACCAACATTATATATAGTTGGTTCCTGAATCTTTATCTCAGGATCTACTCTATGTTCAGAGGGCCACACTCATATTCCTAACTAACTGTCTCTTGGGCATCTTTGTCTGGATGGCCAATTCATACCTCTAACGCAGTATTCCAAAAGTGAAGGCACCATATCCACACCCCAATACTCTGCTCCCCAACCCCCCCGAGTTTACTACTGTTACTTGATCTTCTGCTCCACAAATTCAGTGTCAGTCACTAGGTCCTGTAAAGGGTAACGCTAATTGCTCAGGTCCTTTCTTCTGATTCCTCTCATTCCGTCCCTTGTTCTCATTACTCTATCATCATCCCAGTTGAACCCCACATTCTCTCTTGTTGTTATTAGGTGCTGTCTAGTTGGTTCTGACTCATAGCGACCCTATGAGCAATAGAATGAAACACTGCCCAGTCCTGCGTCATTCTCACAATTGTTGCTGTGCTTGAGCCCAGCCTTGCAGCCACTATGTCAATCCATCTCACTGAGTATCTTCTCTTTCGATGACACTCTGTTTTACCGAGCATGATGTCCTTCTCCAGGGACTGGTCCCTCCTAATAACATCTCCATAGTACATGAGATTAAGTCTTGTCATTCTTGCTTCTAACGAGCATTCTGGCTGTACTTCTTCCAAAACACGTTTGTTCATTCTTCTGGTCCATGGTATATCCAATATTCTTTGCCAACACCACAATTCAAAGGCATCAATTCTTCATTGGTATTCCTTACTCACTGTCGAGCTTTCGCATGCATATGAGGCAACTGAAAATACCATGGCTTGGATCAGGCTATCTTTCCAATGAAGTCAGATTAATATTTCTCAAGTATATCGCCAATTATGTTTCTCTCCTGTTCAAATCCCTCCAGTGACTCTCCATTAACTCAGTAAACTCAATCTCAATTCCTCTCTCGGTCAGTCAAAGTCCATCAGGATAAGATTCCTATCTTTCATTCTAGCTTAATGAAAATAATATGCCTGCATAAAGCTTGTATTTACTGTTCTTGTCTGTGTTTCCTCACGCTGTTCCCTTCCCCTAGAAATGTGCTTTTTTTCCCCCTGTTATTGCTAGTCAAAATCCTACCTTCCTTTAAGGCCAATCTCAAATGTTAGCTTCTTTTCAGATTTCTTCAAAATAACGGGCATCTCCCTCTCCTGAACTCCCACAGAACTCTGCATCTTATCTATGTCATTTATTACACTCTGACTTGCATCACAGTCCCTGGCAAACTTCTTTGATTCCTCCTTCTAGATCGTAAGTTCTTCAAAGGCACTTATTATATCCCTTAAAGCTTCAAATGGGATAAAATGAATGGCAATAATAGCAGCAGGAATTAAGCCCATTTATTCTGCAAAGCAGCAGCCTGTTGTCAAATGAGAACTCTCTCTCTCACAGCCCTCATAAAAAGAATAGGGAAGCATATAAATGAAGTAGCACACAAGAGGAACATACAGTTTGAGGAATTATGCCAATTCTTTTTACAAGAAGAATACAGCTGATATAAACATGGAAGCAGATTATTTACCATCCACCAGTCTCCTTGCCAAATCCTTCCACTTCTTCTAAATTTTTCATTAAGAGAAATCAAGGAAGGTAAACAAAGTTAGCCCTTGGGAGGAACCAGCCTAAAGAAAACAGCTCATATATCAGCATGGCCTAAGAGAATGTCTAATTTTTAAAAAAATCTGCATCTTTCAGGGCCAAACACGTGTATTCACATGCCTGGATGAGCGCACACACATCTCCCCTGTGTGTGTCGCAGCCATTCCAAACCATCGCTTCAAGGCGAATGTGAAGACGGTGGGTCAGGTGGCAGCCACTTACCTTCATGGCATCCTGGGTGTCATCCAGACAGTAGACTCGGACGGTGTACTCCAGAGAGGAGCAGCAGAGCGGCCCGAAAATGGCGAGCTTCAGCCGCTTTGCGGCCGCTTTGGTGGTGGACTGCCCGACCAGGGCGTATGTGCTGAGGTTCTCGGTGAGGATGTGGCAGGCTTCTAAGTCCAGCTGAATGTAGCAAGGGGTAGTGAAGTTTTCCTCTCCGACCACAACCACATCCTGAGGAACAAGAGGGAAGGATCGGTGGCAAAGCCGGCAGGACGCACGCTGGCCCAGTGGATGGTGTATGCTGAGAAGCCTCGGCAGCCGGGGCGCTGATGGACGCTATGTAAGGCTGAGCAAACTAAACTGAAATGTAAACTGTGTATTTTACTTTTTCCAGGGAATAGGGTAGGACCTCTCCTCCTGCGTTTTGATTATTCTTTTTCCTGTTCTTTTTTTTTCTCTAACAGGCTTTATTATACTCATTTCCTTTCTGGAGCACGTGGATGGTGCAAGCGGTTAATGTGCCAGCTGAAAGGCTGGAGGCTGGAGTCCACCAGAGTCACCTCAGAAGAAAGGCCTGGGGATCTACTTCCAAATAATCAAAAACTTCATAGAGCACACTTCTACTCTGACATGTATGGGGTAGCCATGAGTTGGAATAGACTTGGCGGTAACGGGTTTAGTTTTTATTTCTTTTATTAGTCCTTATTTCCCTGAATTTACATTATATTCATAATATTCTTATTTAGACAGCCTTATTGTAGCATTTTTGATCTTCTCAGAATCTACATTACTGGAATCTACATAAAAGTTTTTTGAAAGTTCATAAATAATCCCTTTAATTTCATTGTACCTGAGTTTATCATCTGTTTCCGAGAATTTAATGTTTTAGTCCCTAAATTTCTTATTTACTCCAAAAGTGCTGTTTTATTACAATATCATTGTAACATAGTAGTTTTCCCCTTAAAAGCCTAGATACTTAAAAGGAGAAATTAAGAAATTATGAAATACCATTTCCTGTTCTCCCAAAATTCACCTGCCAATTACTTCCCAAAGCAACACACTGCTTTTCCTAAATAATCTTGGCTTGTTGGAGTCTAAGGAGAGCAAGATATGCCAAGCCCAGTGCCTTTAAGACAATTTTCTCTAATTTTTCATGTAAGCTACTTAAAATTCTACCCTTTCAGAATTTGAAAATATTTAGCAAAAAATAAAAATAAATGGGGGTGATGATTTTTGTAACAATAGTTACAAATTCAACCAGGCTTTCATGTGTGCAAATGTCTCAGGCCACAGAAGAAATTATCTGAAAGATCAAGCATAGGATCCATAAACCAAGGATCAAAATTCCAGTGCCTCCTGGGGCAGCCAGGTGACAGACATGTATGAAGCAGATAGGACAGAAGGCAATACGGAGTGGTGGAGACTCTGGTGAAACAGCCTACCTAAAGAGTTTAGTCTCCTCTTGGTTTCAGCCCACTGCATAATTATGCAGAAATGCTGGCTTGATGTATATAGATCCTTGAATTTTTCAAGAGAAGCTGAAAGTTCCGATTTTTATGAGAAATCTTCCAACTTTTTATGAATTCAAATATAAAAGAAAATTTCATGCAGGCAAGAGAAATAAAACATATGTGTGGGCATGATTTAGCATTTGCTTTAGGCTATTTGATCTCTGTAGGGGCAGGTACTATGTTTGTTTTGTTTCCCACTGAATCCCAGAACTTAGCACAGGCCCTATATCGTAGTGAATGTCCAATAATCATTTGTCAAAAAATGAATGAATGTCTCATAATAAGTTAAGTCCCCAGGGATGGACAAAGATATGAAAGAAGTAGCCCCCTCAGGTGTTGTTTATTAGTGAAATCTTGTAATGTAATCTGAGGTTAGAATAAGAGCTGTGTTTTAACAGCATCAGTGAAATCATTTCATCAACAAACCCTATACCTGAAAAGGATGCTTAAACTGAAAAGGATAAAAAGAAAAAAGAAGCCGGGTGCTGCCAGGTTTATTCCATCCCCAAAGAACACCTGGAAAGAAACTGCTTTGTCATAAAACCAGCAAGACAAAGGCAACATCTCAGTTATCAACTTGTAAGTGAATGTTGCAGAAAGCCTTTCAGAAGGTGTGGCCATGAATAAAGATGCCTCATTCCTCTGTCACTTGCAAGTATAAGGGTGTTTTCATAAAGATTGTCCTCTTCTCTTTTCTCTTAATGTATTATTATTATTGTGTTGTTGTTATTGTTGGTCAAACCCAGAAATGGATAGGATATTAGAGAGAATCAGCAAACAATTTAGCATCAAATGAGATGAAGACTTTGGGATGTTTTCCAAATAAACCACTTAAAGTACAAATGAAATTAAAGTTAGATCTGGTTAAGTCTGGCCTAACTCAACGTGAAGTGCATCCCTTGACTCCAATTCTGGACTTTTGGTCCTCTGGGAAGGGTAGAACATGTCCATAGAAAGGAAGTTCCAGGTAATCCCAGGAATGCCCTACTATTCTTCTAACTCTAACATTATGTTTCCCAAAATATTAGGGATTTGAATCTTCATGTATATTTTTATAAAAATGTCTTTCTTAAAATGAAAATACCATAAATAATCATAAAGGATATACTATTATATCGAATGGATGCTTCTTTTTGTAATGATAACATAAAAATACATGTTTAGTTTTTAGAACTATTTGATTTTTTTAAATAAACATACTCCTGAAATATGCCTTCCTGAGAATAATCCAAAATGTGGTTTTCAATCTGGCTATTTCCTATTTGAACAATACCAAACCAAAACAAACCCACTGCTGTTGAGTCGATTCTGACTCATAGCGTCCCTCTATTGTTCATTCAAGGGATAATAAAGAAAATATACAAGTATTTTTTATTACATTTTAAGGTATAAGGCATAAAATCTTCTTGGTAAATGTAACAAATCCTTTTGCATTTAATTAACTTTAGGTGCTAAGTGAAGGGTTCTGGTGTAAGGAACAGGACCTGTTTAAGGCATTATCTTTAAGAAGTTATGACGGCAAAAGACAGGGAGAGCCAAGATGCTATAAATTTTCTTCATTCTAGTGGACCTGAGGAGATACATGCCTTCTGTTTGCTACGTTACGATTAGAAGAATTTTATCCTATGCACTTATCTGCAAGTAAGTGCCTAACATATTCAGAACCAGATGCAACATTTCTCTACCTGCAATTTTTAATAAACATATGTTTATATATGTTTCCCTTCCCAAGATACAGTATGTATATTTTAAAAAGGATTTGTCTAAGACTCTTCCATGTACCGTGTGTGTGTATATGTGTGTCTGTGTGTGTGTGTGTCTATCAAGCATTCAGGAATTAGTCTCTCTCTCAAATGGGAGCTAAAATTCAATACATTTTTGCATCAAAAATAAAAGGCTTTCCATAATTGCTTACACTTGTCTGTACGGATTGTTCCTGCGTTTCATCTTTATCCCAACAGAAACTCACCTCCCACTGTCCCTGTGCTGCCTGGTTCTTGAGCTGGATCTTCCAGTCCTCGGTATTGGGATCTGCACAGTGATGCATGGTGAGAATGACAGGGCGGGTCAGCAGGGCTCCTGGGGGCCCACAGCTCACCACAGGGGTCAAGAGTGTCTGACTGTCTTCTGTGGGTGGCCTGGTGGGAGAGCAGAGACGCATCAGTGACATTTCCATAGCAGTTATGTACTTAGTGGGATTTTAGGTCCAAAGTTGTACAAACAGTTCAAATGGTTTTCTTTGGAGATTTTTCTTTTTTGAAGAAGGATGAAGCAGAATTAGACAGGAAGACATACTCTTTACGAAGACTTTGATTTTGCAAGACCAGAGGCCTTTACGGTAACGACGAGTATGCCAGCATCTCTTTGGTCCCTTACCTCAGACACAGGTCTGCCTTTGGTAGCGGCCCCTGAATTCATGTACAACAGATGCTTTTAGGATGGAATGAGACAGAACAGAGTCCTTATGGGTTATATAACCATCTTTTCTGATAATACCTGCCATTGTTCTCACAAGCTTTTAAATATTTTCAAGTTTCTAGGACCTAACTGACAAATACTTAAAAAAAAACACTTCAGAATGAAGACACCCTAGAACTAAACTTCTTCCAAATGACTTTCAGGAATACTTTAGACTAGTACAGCGGATTCATTCGTTCAAATCTGACCGGACTTGTATTTCTATAGCAATTTAAAATGAGTGCTCTCTCACTTGGCCACTTCATGCCAGAAAATCTCGATGGAAAGAATCTCAAAAATTCAAAGTCTTTATTTTCACTTGTTCCAACATTAACGTTGCCTTTAATTCTTTTCCTAACAGGACTGTAATCAACAAACACATTATTGTTGTTGTTGTTAGGTGCCATCGAGACAGTTCCAACTAATAGTGACCTTACGTACAACAGAATAAAACATTGCCCGGTCCTGTGCTATCCTCAAAATTGTTGTTATGTGTAAGCCCATTGTGGCAGCCATGGATAAATTAATATGTTATATGTTAGGAAGTAGTCTCCAAAGTGTTGCATGCGTTGGCCAAGCTCAAACAACTAACAAGTGCTAGTGCTGGAACTAAAACTCATGCCTTTTCCACCACAATATTCAAACGCTCTGCCCAAACAGGCTTAAAAATCATGTGGAGTCCCTGAGTGAGGCAAATGGTTAAGGTACTCAGCTGCTAGCCAAACGGTTGGAGGTTTGAGTTCACTCGGAGGCACCTTGGAAGAAACACCTGGCAATCAATTTCTGAAAAATCAGCTACTGAAAATACTATGGAACAGATTTATTTTAATATAATTTTTTTCTCATACAAAAATTTATGCATACATTGTTCTGTGACTCTAATTGCTCTCCCCGTACTGTGACAGCACACTCCTCCTTTCCACCCCTGATTCCCCGTGTCCATTCAACCAGCTTCTAACCCTCTCTGCCTTCCCATCTTACCTCTGGACAGAAGCTGCCCATTTAGTCTCTTGTATATACTTGAGCTAAGAGGCACACTCCTCACAAGTGATCTTTATGTCCCACAGTCCAGTCCAATCCCTCTCTGAAGAGTTGGCCTCAGAAACTGTTAGTTCTGGGCTGATAGTGAATCCAGGGGCCATGCTTTCCAGGTTTCCTCCAGTCTCAGACAGACCATTAATTCTGGTCTTTTTACTAGAATTTGAGTTCTGCACCCCACCTTTCTCCTGCTCCATCCAGGACTCTCTGTTGTGTTGCCTGTCAGGGTGGTCATTGGTGGTAGCCGGGCACCATCTAGTTCTTCTGAACTCAGGCTGATGAAATCTGTGGTTTATGTGGTCCTTTCTGTATCTTGGGCTAATACTTTCCTTGTGTCTTTGGTGTTCTTCATTCTCCTTTACTCTGGGTGGTTAGGACCAATTGATGCATCTTAGATGGCCGCGTGCAAGCTTTTTAAGACCCCAGACGCCACTCACCAAAGTAGGATGCAGAATATTTTCTTAATAAGCTTTGTTATGCCAGTTGACCTAGATGTCGCCTGAAAGCATGGTCCCCAGACCTCTACCCCTGCTAGTCTGTCCCTCAAAGTGTATTACTGTATTCAGGAAACTTCTTAGCTTTGGCTTAGTCCAGTTGTGCTGACTTCCCCTGTAGTGTGTGCTGTCCTTCCCTTCACCTAATTCTTATGTACTATCTAGTTAGTAAATAACCCTCCCTCTCCCTCCCCACCCTTGCAACCATCAAAGAACGTTTTCTTCTGTGTTTAAACCTTTTCTTGAGTTCTTATAATAGCGGTCTTATACAATATTTGTCCTTCTGTGACTGACTAAATTCACTCAGCATAATGACCTCAGCTTCCTCTGTGTTATAAAATGTTTCACAGCTTCATCGTTGTTCTTTATTGCTGTGTAGTATTCCATTGTGTGGATATACCATAATTTGTTTCTCCATTCGTCCATTGATGGGCACCTAGTTGTTTCCATCTTTTTGCTATTGTAAACAGTGCTGCAATGAACATGGGTGTGCATATATCTATTCATGTGACGGCTCTTATTTCTCTAGGATATGTTCCAAGGAGCGGGATAGCTGGATCATATGGTATTTCTATTTCTAGCTTTTCAAGGAAGTAGCAAATCGATTTCCAAAGTGATTGTACCATTTTATATTCCCACCAACAGTGTGTAAGTGTTCCAGTGTCTCCACAACCTCTCCAGCATTTATTATATATCTTTTAAATATAATTTTTGATTGTACTTTAGATGAAGGTTTACAGAGCAAATAAGGTTCTAATTAAACAATTAATACAAATATTGTTTTGTGACATTTGTTGGCAACCCCACTCATGTCCACACTCTCCTCTTCTTGACCATGGGTTCCCCATTACCAGTGTTCCTGTTCCCTCCTGCCTTCTCGTCCTTGCCCCTGGGTTGGTGTGCCCATTTAGTCTCGTTTTGCTTTATAGGCCTGTCTAATCCATGCTTTAAGGGTGAACCTCAGGAGTGACTTCAGTACTGAGTTAAAAGGGTCTCAGTCTCTGTCAGACCAGTAAGTCTGGTCTTTTTTTGTGAGTTAGAATTTTGTTCTGCATTTTTCTCCAGCTCTGTCTGGAACCCTCTATTGTAATCCCTCTCAGAGCAGTCAGTGGTGGTTGCTGGGTACCATCTAGTTGTGCTGGACTCAGTCTGGTGGAGGCTATGGCAGTTGTGATCCATTAGTCCTTTGGACTAATCTTTCCCTGTGTCTTTGGTTTTCTTCATTCTCTCTTGCTCCAGACAGGATGGGACCAGTGGAATATCTCAGATGGCCGCTCACAAGCTTTTAAGGCCCCAGACACCACTCACCAAAGTAGAATGTAGAACATTTTCTTTATAAACTATGTTATGCCAGTTGAGCTGGATGTCCCCCGAGACCATGGTCCTCAGCCCTCAGCCCAGTAATTCGGTCCCTCAGGGAGTTTGGATGCATCTATGAAGCTTCCATGACCTTTCCCTCGTCCAGTTGTGCTGACTTCCCCAGTATCGTGTACTGTCTTACCCCTCACGAAAGTTACCGCTTATCTATTGTCTAGTTAGTGGAACACAGTTTTACTTTGACACGCATGATGTTGCCATGAGTTGAAATCGACTCTATGGCAACTGGTTTTTAAAAATCATGCACTTAGAGAATTTTATAGGAGTAAAGGAGCCCTGGTGGAGCAGCAGTTAAGTGCTCAGCAGCTAACTGAAAGCTTGGCACTTTGAACCCACCAGCCACTCTGAGGGATAAAGTTGTGGCAGGCTGCTTCAGTAAAGATCACAGTCTTAAAAATCCTATTGACTCAACAGTGATGGGAAGGGCCCTGAGAAGCCATCTAGTACCACCTTTCATCTCAAGCCTTCGCCTCTCTACAACATGGCTCACACGTGGTCAAATCCAGAATTGTAGTCCACTACTACCGAGGGTGCATTTCATTTCTGATCAATGCGAATTCACACAATATTCTTACTTAGACTAAACATAATCTGCCTTCCTGTAACTCCTCTCCATATATCCTGGACCTGTTTTGTTCTTTTTGATGTGAAAGTCTTTCACATATTTGGAGATTGTTATCATGTCTCTAAAAATCTCCTTTATTTCAGGCCAAACATCCTCATTGTTTTTAACCTCAACTAGAAAAGCACAGTATCCAGACCTCTTACTATGTTATACTTCTATCTTCATTTTCATACAGAAGCCTCTCAGTGTTTCAATGTCTTCCTTAAAGTGGGGCATCCTGAGATGAACACAATTCTCAAGTTGACAATATAGAAGCATGAATATTTTCTCTGATTTGGACTATGTTATACTAATGCCTCACAAAAATGTTGCCTTGGATTATTTTTAATCAGGAATTATTTATAAATTTTATCACGCTCAAGTTAGAAGGGAAGATGGAGATCATATGGTTAAGCATCTCCTTTATAAAAACAAGGCAATGACGTCTCAAAGAGGTTAAATAATTTGTTAAACTTAACCACCCTAAGTATTCCTGACATGAAAGGCTCTTATTTTAGGTCTCCACAGTTCTGTGGTTACAATGACGGATTTTGAACCTATGGAGAGAAATTTATATTTAGCTGTATAATTTCACCTTAATAGTTTCAGGGAAAATTTTAGCCCATCTATTTGTTAATGCTTTGTCTTTCCTCCAAATATTGGCCATCTCTTCTATTCTTTTATCCTGCACAAATCTGACATGCCTGCCATTTATGTTCTCATTCCAATCATTGAGAACATTGTAACACAAGAATAGGACAAGGACAGAGTCTTTTTCAAGAATATCACCTGAAACTTCTCTCTAGTCTGATATCAATACTTTGAGTTATTTAGTTCAATCAAATATAATCTCACTAAAATGTACATTGTTCAGCCACATCTCTCCATTTCATTCACATGGATATTACAAGGGATATATCAAATTCCATTATAACTGCATGGACACTTGAAATGGACTTTTGTCTCATCTTTATCCATGGTTCATATACTACATAATCTAGAAGTTAGTTTATATCTGTGGCCTTTCCCTCATTTTACACTCAATAAATGATAGCAGCTATTATTATTTTTAACATCATCAGAAGACAATTCTCCGTGGATATCTCACATTTCTGCATGTTTTACAAGTGAGGTACTTACTTCCCTTGTTCCAGACTATCCTTTCTAAGCTTGTATAGCAAACTTCTCAGAAGATAAAGATAGTATTGACCTCTGAAGCAAAGGGCAGGCATGTCTATTTACCATTGTAAAAAATTCAGGTTCTCCAAACCCAGGTTCCTTTCCTGTAACGTAACCTACTGAGTATGTACGTGTTTTGTGGCTATTTTACTGTCATCTTTTGGGAATCGGGACTCAGGAAACAGGCACAGAATTATGATACTGTAGCTAGTGCTACTGCTGTGAGTAATCAACTTTCCTTCATCTCTGACCCAGGAATCTTGTGTCTTCTATCAGCATCTATGAAACTGTGGCAGACTAACTTGTTAGCTTACTAGTAAAGTAAAATCTTAGACTTGTCAGTGTTTTTGACAATTATTATTATCAGTTTTAGCAGTGCAACTAAAATTTGGCATATATTTGCTGTAAAAACCCTCACTTATCTCTGCTTCATCTCTCATAAAATTTTGCTAGGATCTCACCAACTTGCAGCTTTTCTTTTCTTCTTTTTAGAAAATGAAGACAATTTTTACCTACTTTTAGCCTTTTAGTATCTTCTCCATTTTCTATGAATAGCAATAGTTTCCTCTATTAAATCTAAAGTTACCTAGGTACCTGGAAAAGCAGTTATATTTGAAACCACAAGGTTATTAGCAGCAGCTTGAGACCTCATTACTATCTATCCACTTTACCATCTTGGCTTTCATTCCCTCTTAACACAGTTTGAGCTCCACTCTTCCAGTCTGAAACTCATTCTCTTAGCGCATGAGTGAAGTTTTGCTTTCATTCCGTCATAGTTAATATTACACCATCTTCACTAAGCAGCGACCTTATTCTTGCTTAATTCTCCCTTTCCTAACGGGGCAAAAAAAAAAAAAGAAGGAAAAGAAAAGCAATGATTGCATTTTTCTGAGCGTTACTCTTATCTTTTGGTTTCAAGTGTACCTTGCTAAGTAAGCATTAAACTTTTAAGGAAGAAAACTAAAGTGGAATCCATTTCAAGTGGCCCTTGCAATATAGTTGGGGATTGGAAACATCTGTCTCTCAGTCTGGTATTAGCAACTGGTGCTTGAGGCAGGAAGGAGGAGGGGTCCTTCTCATCATGGAGTTGGAAGAGAAGGGAGAAGAAGACCCCCTGCTGGGCTGGGAGCTGTCAAACCTGTACTCTCCAAGCACACCCCTGGCATGCAATATTGATGAACACCATTCTTGGAGGAGGGATAGCAAGGGAAGGAGGGAGGAAGGAGGGGCAGTAGGTGTCAAAAGAATTTATTAACCCAGTGAGGTGCAAGAATGTAATGAATAGGGAAGTGGTGAAATGGAATTCATAACGGAATGAAAAACAAAGAAGAAATAATGATAAGACTCTTATGCATTTTCAAGATGAAAGAAGTAGCGTTGAAATTGGAAAAATTTCTGAGGATACGTGGAAAGAGTGACTTAAAGAAGGCAAGACTTAACCGTGTGAAACCAAATGTCAGAGTGTCTAAATTCACATTTCGTTTTTTTGTATAAAGGGAGGATATTAAAATACATAAAACAAATCAGTAGGAAATATATAACTGCATTCATGTTTTTTTGTAGAGAAGGGTTTCACTCTTTCATGTGATCTACGCTATTCAAGTGAACGTGCTTGTAAATATTAATTGCAGATGATATGGAAATGAACACGGAGAAAAATAAGCTGCAGAAGCAGCAGTTAAATAGAAATTCAGCAATGAACAATGGTCAGATTTTTAAAGGCCTTTTAGAGCCCAACAAGGATAATGTAACGGTAAACCCTCGATGGTTTCTGTGGCCCCTAGGATAAAAGCCCACAGAGAGAGTTTCAGTTTTCCGTCAGAGATATTTTTTCATCTTTTGCTTGCTGTTATTAGTGAGGAGAACTCCTACACAAAATACATAATTTACAAAGAGCTTTCGTATAAGCAATTCCATTTGCCCCTGCAGCACACCTGTGAGGTGGTTAGGGTAAATATTGTATTACCTCTTCTCCCAGCTGAGGAAATTGAAATCTAGAGATGTTAACACATTTGCCCACAGACACAGAGCTAACCATCATCAAATCTAGGTTTCAAACCCAAGTCATTTGGTTTCTTTCATACATGGTGTACTTTGATTTGCTTATATGGGTTTAGGGCCTTGATAATTTTTTTTGTCCGTTAGAGCAGGCGCAAAACTCCTTCTTGAGAAGAATCTGTCTCCATCCACCTCTGTGTGGGGATGAGATGTCTTCTATTAATGCACATGTCTTTTGTCAGGTCCCTGAGGATGACAATCCCACCCTAGGCTCAGCTGCCTTTTAAAGCATATGACTTCACACATAACTGGCAACTTGAAATATTTGCACTGTAGGTATATGACAGGGAATATCTAACTCAGTGGTTATCAAAAGCTCAATTGAGTGAAAAAAATACTTATGGAAGTCACTCTGAAGTGTATGCCACCATTTATCTAGACAGGCCAAAATCTATAGCTGGCTTAAGCTAGACCAGCTAAGCATTGTCCCTTGGACCGAATTGCTGAATCCTTGGGAATTATTTTACTAGCTAGATTTGGCCTTATAATGATCTACTTACATTGAGGGACGCTAACAGAAACAGCCTTGTAAAAATTTTGTTGCCATTTTTACTTTAAGGATGCTGTTCATTATATTAACCAAATGTATTTATGAAGAACCATAGGAGAAATAAGTGAGTCTTCTGGACATAGATTTTTTCCTCATGAACACATGGATCTTGTAATTTACCACATTCCCCTATTAAAAGCTTTGTAGTAATAAATTTATGACCTATTACAGGAAATGTTCTGGGTATTATATCGAGTAGTTTGTATTCTAACTGTTCATCTGACTTTATCTTATGTTTTCAAGTCTTATTTTCTCATCTTTTTTATTGACTTCTTGACTTTTTTTTTTGCTCCTGTTGAAAAGAAGGCATTTTCATAAACCACCTTAAATTATTTCTTAGATAAGTAGGATTTCAATAAATAAATACTTTAGAGAATAGAGAGAGAATAAAATTTAAATATATCAGGGCCTCCCCACCACCCCACACCTTTAGTTTTTTTATAGCTATTCCTTCAAACTGAGGGACTGGGGACTCATGAAAGAGAAAAAAATCTCTACCTAAAAGGGAAAATAACACTGAGTTTCACTGAGAAATAATATTGTCAACTTCTATTTTACAAAGTTCCAAACAAAAACATGCTAAAATAAATGAAAATATTCTCCTCTATGAGCAGTTACATAAAGACATTTTGGCCCTCTATTTTATTACAACATAGTATTTTATATTATTTATATTCAGTAAATATATATGATAGTTTTAACTACCTCAACACTAACTCTCCCCTTGAAGCTTTATGTCAGGATTTCACCACTATCATCACCAACAAAATATCCTAAAAGACCACCAATGTCCTCCAGTAGACAAACCCAATGATGGTTTTTACTGTTCTTCCTCTTTACGTTTTAAAAACACCTCTGTCAACTACCTCCTTCATCTTGAAATTCTCTTTGATTTTTGGGATCCTGTTCTCCATGGTTTGTTCTGTATCCTTCCAATTATTCACTTTTTCACTCAAAAACATTCAAGTATTCACTGTATGTTAAACAGTGTACTAGCTATAAATTATTTATCTGACTTGTTCTTGTTTGCCGCTGTGGAATGAAACATTGCCGGGTCCTGCATCATCCCCATGATAAGCTACAGATGAGACTGCTGTGATCCATATGGTTTTCATTGGCTAATTTTTATAAGTAGGTCACCAGGCCTTTCTTCCTCATTCATCTTAGTTTGGAAGCTTTGTTCAATATCATAGCAACATGCAAGCCTCCACCGACAGACAGGTGGTGGCTACGCATGAGGTGCACTGGCCGGGAATCAAACCTAGGTCTCCCATATGGAAGGAGAGAATTCTACCACTGAACCACCAATGCCCTCAATTCATCCTTCCATGTCTTCTATTTAGTTTCTCTCACCACACCTGAACTTTATGTAGGAATGTTTTCCAAGGTTCTTTCTTCAACTCTCTTTAACTCTGCATTTTCTCCCTCAGAAGTTCCACTCACTTCCATGACTTCACATGTGCATGTTTAGCATGAGGCCCACATACCCACCTGCATATGCTACAGTTAAGTCAAAGTGAACACATCTAAGTCTGAATTGGTCCTTTTCCCCCTTAGACTTCTGAGCTCTTTCGTTGCTTTCACAAGTCTCATAGTGCCCAAAGCTTGATTTCTAAATATGTTCTTTGTTTTTTTTCCCACTCCTTTGAAGCACTTCTAGTCAGTTGTTAAATACCATTTCTTGTAAAATATATTTCACTTCCCAACCTCACAGACACAGACCTTGCTCGTTCCCTCTCTCCTCACACCTAGATTATTGCAATAGCCCAACCAGTCACCAAGCCGTCAGGGAGAGTCTCTGTTCCTTCCACCAATCCATCCCGCGTACTGTCACAGATCAATCTTTAAGAAGAGCTGCAATTACTCTTATCACTTGGCAGCTCAGAAACATTACATGGCTCCCTACAGTTTATCAAAAAACATGTTCTACTTATCTCTGTATTTATTTCTAAATTGATTTTTGACCTTTTGATAAAACTGCTAGGTGAGTACAGAATACCGCGGAAAAGGAAAATTAACTTTTATATATTCAGTTCAAATTGTCAATAAGACCAATAAGAACTGACAAAGGGAAAATTTAAGTCAGAGGCAGACTCACTTTTTAAAAGCAGCTACTAGACACAAGGCAAAATGGCTCACGTTAGTGCTATTAATCATGGAAATTGTACCCACAGGTGGAAACAGAGGCTTCACAGCCTCTCTTGGGATCTGTAAAGCATGAAAGGCAGAAGTCATGAGCACAGCTCTGTGTCCTCTTTGGTAAGAGACGGCTGGTTCCATCTCTGTGGTTCATTTAGGCTGCTCATCTGCCATCCACTGCTTCTCTCTTAGAGCATATTCTGTAATGATAAGGCCCCTCCTGTCACATTTACTATGCCACATGTAATTCAGTTCACGCCTCCCTTCAGACAATTCAACAGTAGCAGATGACCAGCTGGATACCAGCCAGCTGGAAACACACCCAGTTTTGGATGAAATAAAGGAATCAGAGAGAAGGACAACTAAGAAATATCATCAGATTTTTCCTATAATTGCCTCGAAGTAGCATTCACTTCTTCTGATGTCCTCAAAGTATCTTCTCCAAAAGAAGTTCTATCTCATGTCATTTGAGGATAGACAGGACCTTAAGTGATCAGTAGACACTGTGTTCAGGAAAGCACTACAATAAGAAGAAAGAGGCTAGGTTTGTAGTAGTGTTAAGAGGATGGGATGGCATGCTAGAAAGTGGATGAGCTTTGAAAGTTCCCCTTGGGAAAAACAATGATGATTGCATACTAAGGCTCTCCATTTCCACAATCAGCCTGGGTTTGAATTCCACCTCTCTCAATTACTAACCATGAAACTTTGGGTATGTGACTTAATTTCTCTGAGATTTAGTTTCTTCATCTTTAAAGTAGAGCTCATCATAATATGCAGAGTTGTCGTGAGGATTAAATGAAATAAAAAAAATGTGCTGCCTAAATGGTAGCCACTTATTATTATGATATTCTAGAGAATATTCTTATCATTATGTTTTTACAATAAAGACACATCTAATTCATAACATAAAATTGATAAAGAGAGAACGTTTTCCACTTATTTGAGACAGTTATCTTCTTGTGCTTGTTGCTGGCATCATGGTTTCCTGGGCATAGTATCTTTTGAAATTTCTCTAGCTTCATTTTTAAAAAGAGAACCTCCTTGATGCACACCAAATTCAAGAGAATAATGCCTTCTTCACCTAACTTCAGGTGGTGGGCATATCAAGGAGTGATTACGGTTTCCTTTTCTTTATAGTCAAAGGCAGAGGAACCTAAAAGCAGAAGCATCTAGCTTTATTTTTTAAAAAAAAGGTCCTGTTTTTCTCTTTCTTTCATCTAAAATATATAATTAACTGGGCTAGGGTGCCATCTAAACTATGGGAAGGTAAACCATACGAGGCAAGTGAGTGCACACATTTCAGCTTCAACACCCTCCTGCAGCAGCCGCTTTAAGTCTTAATCTTCTTTTGGCCTAAGAATAATGGTACTCAGACAGAAACTAAGAGACCATGAGCACCGCCTCACTGCATCTCGGTGTAAAGCACGAATCAGCACAAACCAATACCGATTTCTGTTTAAACAGAATGTCCATGTTGGCAAAGGCCTTGAGGGATGGAGGTACTTAGTGCTAACCTTGACTGTGCACAAGAGAAAAAATGAAATAAAGGGATCTTGAAGTTTGCTTATCTTCGTTTCTCCCGCTGCAAAAGGAGGGAGTGCTGATGATCTGCAAGCGTTGCTTTCCAAGGAGAATGAAAAAAGTGACTACTTGATGTGAATAAATACAAGCCTTTTAGTGATTTTCTGTTGCTCAAATTTAAGGCATGAATAATGCTGAAGGAATTTTCCTATGTTCTTAGACAGGCTAGTATTTGTGTAAGTGAAAGTACATTACCTGAGGAAAAAAATGTTCTGGGTCATACAGATTATAAATACCAATATCTCCATGGAAGAACATAATAAAAGAGCTTTTCTGCGACTGAAGAACAAAACTGAAAATGGATGTTTTTCTGGGGACCAGAGAGAGAGGGAGAGAAAAGGTATAATGCATTATAATGATAACCTAGTTCTACATTTGTCACTCATGCTTTGTATTCAGAGCTCACTGCTGAGGAGCCTGATGCCGTTCCCCTTGGGAACAACAATGATGATTGCATACTAAGGCTCTCCATTTCCACAACATCTTTTATTTTAAGATGTCAGTGTACTTCAGAAACATTAATCAGTCAGGCCTCTAAAGCTCTATTTAACACACGCACTTTAAATGGGAACTAATCAAAACCATGTATGATTTGTTAGAGGCCACACTGAAATTTGAATTTAGGACTTCAAAACTCTTCTTGTTATTTTTACTTAAACAATAATTTCATCTTTAGGATTATGACTCAAAACAGAGCCTTTCAATGATATCTAATTTTAATCAACTCTATACCCATTTTGAAAGGCCCAAATATGGTATTTATAAGTGCTAAACAGAAGAAGAGCACTGGTGGTTCTGTGGTTAAGCTGGCAGGAGAAGGAGTTTGACAGCACTTAGTTAGAAGACAGCCACAAAGGGAAGAATTTGTGGATAAGAGTAAAGTGCTAGGCTAAGGTGGGGGTGGTGGGCCAGAGGTTAAGAGGTTGTCGAATTCTTTGTGACCTTTAACCCCATAATGGGAACAGACTGGATTCCTGAGTCAGGCTACATGAAGCTGAAGTCCTTGTGTCTGCCCACATGTCTCTCTAGACAATCTATAGATCACATTTCTGCCCATTTTTTTCTAGCTAATACGGCCACATGTCTACTTGAGAAAAGATCTCTTCGGCCTTCTGCCCATACGCAAGAGCTACAAAGGTACCTGGAGCATCAAAGATAAAGAAAAGGAAAAGTTAACCTTTAGCAGGTCTAGGGAGAAAACGTATGGTTTAAGCAGGGCACTCAAGTTAAAAATATGTTGGTTTTCTTCTTTCATGTATAATTTTCCTCCAAGTTAGACATTGATATGTACCAGAAAAAGCATATTTACCTCATATTTTCTTTCCTGTGTACAGTCACATACATTTCATAGACTCTCCCTTGGGGAACGGCCCCAGCAGGAATCAGCAAGCTTACTCCTGAATAAACAAACACAAAAGCAGTCACATAAGACCTACGAATTAAAAAGGAAATTTCCATTGAATGCCTATGCAGCGAGAGAAAAAGGTACGAAGAGATTTTGTGACCATCTGGCCATAAGCCTACTTCTTTTTCTCTAAAGACATGTAAATATTTATAGTTGCCCTGCTTTTCCTCCTTACCACCTCATTTGTTACCACAGCTCCCTCTGAACTGTTATGGAACTACTTAAAGGAATGATGAAATTTTTTAGACTCTTATTTAAAGAATAGGCAGATGGTTTCATTGTTGTCTTCCTTGTAAAACAAGGGGAAAACCAACAACTGCTCTTAAAATTTCAGCTAGAATAATGTATCTTTCTAATTAAAAAAAAAAAAAAGAAGAAAGAAAAGATCCCCACAAGATTCAAAGTCAAGGAAATGCTAACTGTAATGATATAAAAAAAAATCTATTTCTGAAATATCTGGTTTGCATTAGTGTTTATTCCATCACAGAATAATAATTAGTGAAAGAAATTGTTTCATCATACATAACTCTGGAAAGTGAACAAGAACGGCTAGTTTTAGTCACAGCAGGTCAAATGGTTTCCACTTCTTATGCCTATGGGATTGAGCTGTATTTTAAACTAACTGCAAACTTGAGTTTGCACCGGAATTACCTGGAGGGCTTGTTAAAGCACAGATTACCGAACTCTACCCTCCAGATTTTCTGATTTAGAAGTCTGGGAGTGGGGCCAGAGAATTTTAATTCTAACAAGTTGCCAGGCTATGTCAATGATGGTGGTCTGGGGACCACACTCTAAGAACCACCTGCCCACATCATCACTGCAGCATCATCAGGAAGAGTAACTCAAGGTGGGTGCCACTCAGAAGATGTTCCGCTCCATCATTTTACTCCAATTAAATTCAGTTCAATAAACATTTACTAAGCACCATTTGTGAACCTCTTACAGTGGTTGGCACCGTTTTAAAATGCAAGAAATGAAAGACAATGTTCTTAATTTTGAGTAGCTTATGTTTAATTAGCAAGGAAACAGACTATGCCAAATGAGCACTGGACAATAAGGAAACTTGCCTGACCACGTTGGAAAGTCTCAAGAATAAAGAACAGAAAGTTAACGGAGGAGTAGTTATTCAAAGGCCTTTGTATAACTGGATGAATGAAAATGTTGAGCCGTTGCATTCTTGAGAAGGAAAATAATGTGAGAGCAGTGGTGTCCTGGGAAGTGTAATTTAGTACTAATGTACAGGATGGTTTGTTGAGGTGAAAGTATGGAAGAAGGAAGACCACATAAGACTGCCAAGTCTCAATGTTTTTATTTTTTAAAATGGAGACAATAAATGTACCTTCGTGTCTGTTATGAGAATTAGATAGAATTATGTACGTAAAATAACAAGAAGCCCTGACACATATTAGGTAACTGTTGCTAGTCTATTAAATAAAGTAATGTATGTAAACAACCATAGCATAGTATATAGAAGGTATTTAAAACATATTAGCTACCTCCCTTCTACTTACAAAGCCTTTATAATTCCCAAATGAAAGAGTGGTAAGCGTAAGAGTAAGAAAAGGTAGATATTTCTGATAAATATGAAAAAAGAATCTTGAAAACAACTATAATGTTTAAACAATGAAAGAATACAATATATTTTGATCCATCCATTTGACGGCCTATTGTAAAGATATTTAAAATCATGATTTTAAAGACCACATACGAGCATGATGACAAGAAAAAAGATGAAAAAATATTTAATATACAGTGTGATCTAAACTATGTAAAAAATGTATAGAAAACATGAAAATTATATTCCATTATATTTCAATTTTATTCAAGGATACTTTTTATTATATGGAGTGAAAAATTGTCAAGGCATTGAAATGGAGGACCGAATAGGAGGGAAGAATCAAAGACCTGAAGACTAATTGGTCCGTATATTAACAGAACCAGTTGCTGTTGAATTGATTCTGACTCATGGTGACCCCACGTGTGTTGGAGTAGAAGTGCACTCCATAGGGTTTTCAATGGCTGTAGGCTTTCAGAGGCAGATTGCCAGGCCTTTCTTCTGAGGTGCCTCTGGTTGGATTCTAACTGCCAAACTTCTGGTTAGTAGACAAGCCTTTGGTCATTTGCACTACCCAGGGTCTCTGGTCTGTATATTATTGGGCTGTATATACTTTTTTTCCCCTCTTTTGTTACTTGAAGACCTTAGCTCAATTGAATTGCTCCTTGTGACTGTATTTATGAAATACGTTTTTGTCCAAAAGAGTTACGGTAACTATTACGAGTGATGATTCCAAATCTATTACTATTATTGATAAATGAATAGCAAATTTTGATCGAACACTATCACTCACTACCTTACGTTCATCATTTAAGATTTTTATGAGGTTTATTCTCTAGATGCATATAAAATATTGAAAACAAAATAAAACTATGCAAGGACACGAAATGATGCTCTGACTGTAGAAAGATATCAGAGGTGGGAGTGAATGGCTTATCAATCCCTTCAAGCTGAAGTCTATGTAATGAAGAGTTAAGTTAATAAATGAAGCTTTGCTGTCTATTGCAATGCCCTCTGATCATCTAAAAATTAGTACTCTGAAGTATTGCTTACCGTAGAAAATTGGAACTGAACCAACAGATATGTTTTCTAATTAATAAGTCCTTTTGAAGTATGATGACAACAGTGAAACCTTCTGGCTTGATGTTGCCTTCTGACGCTGTGTTAAAAAGGTCACACCGAAGACACAGGAAAATATTAGCCCAAGAGACAGAGAGGGCCACAGAAACCAGAGACTCCATCAGCCTGAGACCAGAAGAACTAGATGGTGCCTGGCTACCACCAATGACCACCCAGACAGGGAACACAACAGAGAGTCCCTGACGGAGCAGGAGAAAAGTGGGATGCAGAACTCAAATTCATGTAAAAAGACCAGAATTAATTATCTGACTGAGACTGGAAGGACCCTGGAAGACATGGCCCCCAGACTCTCTGTTAGCCCAGAACTGAAACCATTCCCGAAGCCAACTCTTCAGACAAAGATTAGACTGGACTATAAGACATAAAATGATACTCGTGAAGAGAGTGCTTCTTAGCTCAAGTAGATACATGAGACTAAATGGGCAGCTCCTGTCCAGAGGAGAGATGAGAAGGCAGAAAGAGACAGGAGCTGGCTGAATGGACACGGGAAATCTGCGATGGAAAGGAGGAGAGCACTGTCACATTATAGGGAGAGCAACTAGGGTCACATAACAATGTGTATAAATTTTTGTATGAGAAACTAACCTGAACTGTAAATTTTCACTTAACGCACAATTTTAAATAAATAAATAAAAAGAAGGTCAATGACAGTTCTAAATTATACCTCAGCAGAAAGTTGTGAGTATAATATTTCTAGAGGAAGTGTTTTTACAGTTGGCTGGGGGAAGACAAATGGTTTTTCTGATTTTGTCTGAAGTAATGTTTGGTTTATGTTGAAAGTCGATTTGGGTTAGATAGCGTACACTTAACTTTTCAGGCCTAATGAAAATAACAACAAAAAGTTTTAGTTCAAAAATATGTTCTCAAGCTGCATCTTTGCAATTTAAACCTTTAGGAATTACCTGAATTGGGAACAATAAGGTGACCTCCAAGGGAATTGAAGGTGCCAAATGCAGTACAGGATGGATCAGTCTGTCTTGCTAGACTCTGATTCTTCAGGTTGAGAGCTTCGTTCTCCAACAAGGATTGGGTCATCTGAGGGGACAGCTTGGATGTAAACTCTGACAGGTCATCCTGTGGGGTGACAGCCCCTGAGGTGTTGTATACTTTGATTTTCAGGTTAGGCAGTGGATCTAGAATTGGCGAGTTGGTCATTGGGATTTTGTCAGAGACATCATGCAAAGCATAGACAGGTCCTCTGTACATGGCTGCAGCTGAAGTGAGGTCTGGGGGTACTGCAAGGAGATCTGGGTCGGAAAGAAAAAAAGAATTGCATTTGTATTCTCCACTCAGGCAATCTACGTTAGTCAAACCATCCTTGACACTTTCTGAGCCAAAAGCAAGGAAACTCAGCTAGTATTGCAGCTGTATGGTCTCGAAGGTTCTGCAGAAAATGAGGCAATTAGATAACTACGATCTATTTTATTATTGGTGACAAATAAATAGCCACGTTCATTCTATGTTTTGCCTTGAGGTCTACTCATTGATTATAAAGTATTTAGCTATTTCAACAGATTAGATTCATAGACAGTGAGCCCCATTAGTGACTATTAGGTAATAGTCTCCCTTCTCAATACTGGATTTAGGTTCATCTGTAAACCACTATATTCATAGCAATATAAGATATCTTGTCAAAGGGGAAAAAAAAGAGACCCAAGAAATCAGTCAGTCAATCACTGCATTCTTTTCAAATCAAAAAGTGACAATTCAAGATAACAAAAACAAAACCTATCAGAAAAAAAAAAAAAAAAGATGATTTGTGCATCTTGTCAACTCTGATTTGTTAGGTAAATGAAATTAATACAATAATAAACAAAATAGACACCAATTCCTGCCTTCATGAAGCTTACATTCTAGTTGAACCGGATGACATGAATTTCACTGGTTTTGAAGTCACCTATGGAGACTGTTTAATTTCGTAAGTAGTGGATGTATTAACCCGAATGTCTACTGACCTTGTCTTGCTGCCTTGATATTTACAGGCTGGAAGCCTCCATTGAGTGCTGAAGAGTCAATAATATCAGACTCAAAGTCACGATGATTCTTCCGATACACAAACAGGGCCACAACTACAGAAATCGCCAGGCAAACAATTATCGCTATTACAATGCCAACATAGAGAGCAACATTGTCTGAATCAGGAGCAGCTGGGGGGAAGAAAGAAACATTGGACCAACTGGTTATAGAAATTTCCCACAGCGCACATATGTATTGCTGTAATTTTTTCAGACATTTATTGCCTTTTTTATAGGTTAATTTCAAATCTATTTCAAAAGCTATATAAAACGACTGTGGGCTTTCAGTGGAAAATTATCTCTGGTTTCTTTTCTTTTCTCACTTTACATCTATCCACCCACTAATCTATCTTATAATTGGGCAGCATAACAGACCATTTATTACTAGGCATATAAAGAAACTGGAGCGAATACCATCCCCACCCACAGAAAAAAATTTTATTACTAATTTCAGGTGGAAAAGTTTGAAAAGGAGTTTTGAATTCTCTGATAGTTCTTTAAAAATATAAATACAAATACTCTGTTAGAAATATCTGGCATGCTCTGAATCTGTATATTATTGAACCAGAATATTTTCCTAAGTATCATTCCAAGTCATAAAATTACTTCCCATAGCACTCTTCTCACGTTCCCTTAAATCAAGGGAGTGGTGGGTGGGAATGGCGTAACTAAGCAAAGCAAATATGGGGAGCAAACATGCTGGATTTGAAAGGTGTGCTTTCAGGACACTCAGATCTTCAGAGAAGAGGTGAAGGCTGATAACCTTTTTGGGGTCTGTGGCTTTTGATATAGATGCAGTACTATCTGTGAGAACCCTGAGCTTCTCACGGTCTCCTGTCAGAAATTTACATTTGAGCTATTCATTACTAGAATAAAACATAGCTCTGCGGTGCACTAAGTATGATAAAGGCTGATTCAGTGATTAGAAAGGTCAGACTAGCCCAGACCAACGCAATGTGCATAAGTTGGGAGCTGCTTCTTGAGGAAGTAAAAGCAGAATTCCCGTATGTGTTGCATGATACCTTGATGACAAAGGACATGCTTTGATCCAACTGGAAAAGGTAATAGAAGCTGATAATTAAAACAAAACAAAGACAAACAAAGTTAAACCTTTCCTGAACCCCACTGACAGTTTTAAGCCTATGTTTTTAGTTTTCTTTGACTCAAAAACAATGTTTGGTAAAGTTAACTGAAGCTGTTCCACTCACTGTGAAAGAGATGATCAAACTGATACTTTAGGTTGTCAAGAACAACTGAAAATTTTACGGCCAATTCTATATACATGTGCATTTTGAGGGGACAAAATTTTCAGATTCGTGGGGCCCATGGCCTCTAAAAGTTGAGGAACCACTGCTCTCTCCAAAGATGCTCAATCACATGGTTTATATGGTGAAATAACTCATTTAAATTGTGGGTGGCTCATGTGATAATTCATACCCTCACGTGAGGGTATCCGTGGTCAGAAGTATAAGAGAATTCCTTATTGGAAATCACTCCATTTCTCTTAGCATTTTGTGTTTAAATGTAGTGCATGTGGCAAGGTTTTTTTTTTTTTTTTTTTTTCTTTTTTAAACTATTGTCTTTCACAAAGTTTCCAGAACATCCACTTTCCCATCAAACTTGACAGGTATTTCCAGAAACCCAGTGACATCGAAATAACTCTTGGTTGTGGGCACACTGCTGTCAAAGTACTGATTTCACCTTGGCTGCTGGGTTTTCTTTGAGGCCCTGCAGCAGGACTCTGAACTCTGGCCAGAATATTATAGCTAAATCCTTAATGGTTTACTTTACTAGGCCATACTTACTTATTCAAGATTCATGATTTTTAACTCAATAGATCTGGATTTTTCTCAACCTCAACTTTTTAGCATTTGAACCCTGCGCTTTATTTATATCAGCATATTTCATGATATGTTTTGTAAGCTTCTGGGACTCGAGCTTTGAATGATAGACTGATAAGACTTTAAAGCTTGCAGGGGCTTGAAATGACCCTTTCTTCTCTTCAGCAGTGAAAATCTAATTTGTTTTTCATGTTAGAAGATATTAGGCTCCTATGTCTTGTGTGCACATCTGTGATCCAAAGAAAGGTAAACTTGAACTGGGGCAATAATGTAAAATGATTATTCAGCAACATAAAAACCAAACATCAAACTTACAAGAAAATCCATATTCATTCTGGGTTCTCTGTTCAGTTGAAATGGGATAAATGAAACCTTGAAAAGAAAAAAAAATTTAAACAAAAATGGGAACAAAATCAAAGTAATGAGGGAAACAAAATGGGAAGCATGAAAAATGGCTTAATTAAAAGAAAAGAAACCTGTGGTCCTTTACAATTCTGATTCAGTGCGGAATTATGAGTTTGCATCTCCTGTCGGCTCTGGAGCCTCACTAAGAATTAATAAGTAGGCAGATCGAATTTCAGAGCAAAAACTGGTTTCGAGTCACTAACTTTGGAGTGCTTAAAATCTTTCTTTTATTGAGCATAAACTCTAATGGATCTAATTTATTTCAGACATCAAGGGTCATTAGCATATGGAAAATCTTTTTTCCTTATCCCTGCCATATGCTTTAATTCCCAGGACATAGTCAGTAAGGCTCTAAACAGTTTTTTTTTTTTTTCCTTTCCTTTTTTATTTAATCGTAACAGCTTGCTCTTGGCCTAATAGAACTAAAGAAGACCTGTCGTCATTGGTCAAAGGTTAAGTACCCATTTACTGAACTGGGCTGGGACCACCACCCTTCCCCCACCCCGCCCTCCATTTCAAATCCACTTTTTGGAGTTTCTGTTGTTTCTTTTTCCTGTCATTTAGTAGGAATCCAATAGGTATTGCCCAGGGACTGAACAGTTTGTCAGTGAAATGGAAACTGGATGCTTTTTATTTGAAATCATTCCAAAATCAATAGGGCCTAGAGGTTATAAGGTTATTTATTTTAGGGCTTCAGAAAAATGGTGTAAACTGAGAAAAATAAAAACCTCCTTTCAACTATAAATGCAGAGATAACATTTTTCTTTCTTACTAGTGAATTCCAAGGTAGAAGACTAACAGTGATAGTAATAATAACAATAATAATAATGTGAAGTGACAGAGGGTTAGGGGAAAACATTTTAAAAATGTGGAACACAAACTTTCTGAAATGAAAAATCCACAGACATTTCTGAAGGATAACTTCTAACTGGCAACCACAGTTTCCCCAGATTTAATATTCTGTAACATATGAATTAATCAAATGATGTAGCACGGCTTGGATTAATCAAATGAAGATGAATAAGAAACACGTGAATTAAACCTCCCTAGTAATACTCAAGGGCAAAAATGTAGGGAAATTGCAAGAATCACAATTAACTGGTTCAAAATTAAAGGTCTGAAAAGCTTTGATACTAAAAGCAAGTCTAAATCATGCCTCAGGTAGCTATGTATAGTTTACAGAACACTGTTCTTACAAGCTATTTACCTATTTTGGGGAACTAATTGTACAGAAACATGCAGTGCTACCTTAATGAAAGAGAGGCTTGCCGTAGAACAGACAGGTTTGCTCTGAATTAATTTTTAATGCTTTATTTTAGAGCAATGATTGCAACCTCCTACTCAGTTTTATAAATATTATATCCCTTATTCCAGTTGTCTGAGTCCATGTATTAGCTTTGATTTTCATTTTTAAACACCTCTGTCTGGTAATAACCTTTTTCCATTTGTATTCTGTGAACTCAATAAAAGGACATCTAGGACATATACAGGAACTAGGGAAAAGGTTATTTATTTCTGAAACCCAAAGAGATAAGATAAAACATGTTCACTGCTAGCAAAGGAAACCAGAAAAATGATTCTATCGTTTTGGTAAGGATGATGTTGAGTAGACAGATGTTATAAGTTTTTTTTTTTTTTTTTTTTTTTTAAGGTAAGAGGCTCAGGTAATGAATGCCAATAGGATATTTGGGGATGTTCTGATGTTCACCTTAAAAATTATGGTGGGGATCAGCATGGGCTTGCTTGAGTAAGCAGGACGGCTGAATCTTACAGAAAGAGAAGCATATCTCCAGAGAGAAATCACATGATTTGAAATTTCTCCCCGTGAAGCAGTTTTGGGGTTGTGTTGGCTTATAGCCTCATTTCCAAACAGAATGCCTATTTCTGACAGCCAGACAAGGAATAATAAAGAGGAACTTTATAATTTTGATTTTAATCTCAACTTTCCCTTAATTTTTGTAGATCTGGACAACTTCAAGGAGTCCTGGTGGCATAGAGGTTAAGAGCTTAGCTGCTAACCAAAAGGTTGGCAGTTTGAATCCACCAAATGATCCTGGGAAACCCTATGGGGCCGTTCTACTCATCCTATAGGGTTGCCATGAGTTGGAAATGACTCAACAGCAATAGTTTTTTTTTTTTTGGACAGCTCAGTAAATATTTTTGTGCCTTATGCTAACTTACATTCCAAGAATAGAACTGGAATCCATTCATTCATTAATTTGACAAATATTCTTGAACCTCACTAGTTGCTGGGGTCTATTCTAGGCTGGGGCGGGGGTACAGCAATAAAGATGGGAAAAGTCCCTTCTTTCATGGATCTTACATTCTAGTTTAATAGAAAATAAGCAAGTAAACAAAATAACAAATATGATCATTTTAAATATAAAAATACAAATCCTTTAAAAAAATAAAACAAAAGAATGTAATGTGGCTGAAAATATGGGATGGCCAATTTAGGGCATTAAAGAGGAATTTACTGTTAAGATAAAATTTGAGCTAAAACTTGAAAAATGGGAATCATCCAAACAAGTTTTGGGAGAGAACAATGTTCCACAAAGAGGAGTCAGTAAGTGCAAATGTCCTGATGTAAAAAATGGAGTGTTTGGAGAATAGTGAACAAGAAGAGACAGGTAAGAGTTAGAGTCAGAAGGGTGTGCAACAGCCAGATCATGTAGGTCTGGTAGTTCATGGAGAGAGGTTTCGATTCTATTCTAAGTGAAATGCAAATCCTGTGATCAAATGTAATTTTGAAAAGATCATTTGGTTTCTCTATAGGTAATGGACTGCAGAGGGGGCAAAGTGGTAGGATTTTATTGATGGCTTCTGTAACACACGGTTTAGGAGATTTCCACCAAAAGGTGTATCAACATATTTACTGAAGTATTTGTATCTGAGGTTGTTCTAAATTAAAGTAAAATAAAAATAAGTCTACTATTAATTATTCATCATAGCCAATCAGCATCGATATAGCCAAATTGTTATTTTCCTACATGGGAAAATTTAAAACACACCAGTACGAAGTATACTCACCAATGGTTCAACACCCATTTTACTTTGTTACCGGAACCCTGATAAAGGGTTTTGGAAGGCAACCTTGTAAAACTTTCCCCATCCTTTTCAAAATACTTCTGCAACTACAGAACTGAAACATCACTTAGGAGGTTGAGAATCAGAGAAGGGGATTACTGTTTCATTCCCTAAATGATGGGAACACAGAATCACTTTCTGAAGTTTGTTTTTATGCTTCTCCATCTGATCCATCTCTCATGGAACAACAGGGGACATTTTCTTTGGCTAATAAGGTGACCTTGCTGAAAGCAGTCTTAGCAGAACACAGTTCAAAATAACTGTGCTTAGTGTCACTATCAACAGCCTGGTTCATAAGTTAGGGATTTCAGTTAACTTTCTTAAGAGTCAGGCTGACTGAAAAAGCACCGTGGTTGTTGGTCAAGGCAGTGGAGTGCTGTTTTCTTTTTCCAATCTCACGAACTTCAGTTTGAATCCTAGCTCTGCCACTTCTAAGCTGTGAGAGCTTAGTTCAACTACTTAACTTTTCACCTACTTAATTTCTCTAAGCAACACTTTACTAATCTGTGTAAGGGGATGAGAATACTTCCAAAGCTGCAGAAAGTATAAACGAGATTTGTAAAGTGCTGGTACATTGCAAGCAACCACCATTTATATGACAACCATATCAACACCATTGTAATGAACATTACTAAGGCACAGTTGCTTGTGCTAACGTGAAGCAGCTGGATTCATAAGGGATTTTGCTTGTAGAGTCAATGCAGCCTATTATTTAATGAGTGGCCTTGGGAAACTTCTGTGAGTTTCACTTTCCTCAGGTATTACAGAGACAACGAGCCCATTTTTTTCTGAGAAATCATGAGCAATGCGCTCTTTTCAGTACTATGTATTCTTCCACCTTCTCTTTTTAATGACGTTTATGCCTGACCTTTGTGGCTTCAGCAATGATACTGTGGCATGTTTCAGAAGCAAATTTCCAGGGCCAGAGTGCAACTTGATGCTGAAAGGGTTTCTCAACCAGTGGTAGTGTCACTTCTCAAGGGGGGTTTGGAAATGGGGTGGGAGAGGGGAGTGCTCTTTGGTTATCATAATGATCAAGGGGTTGTTTTTGGCATTTAGTGAATGAGGGCCAAGGATACCAAATGTCCTGCAATGTGAAGAACAGTCTTGCCAAGGAAGAGCTGTCTGGAACAAAATGCACTGCCCTTGATAACAACTTTTAAAATCACTTCCCTTGGAATGATGGAAGGAACAGAGCCATGGTGCTCAAGGAAGAGCTCGGGACTTGCTCCCACTGGTCACAGGAGGTTCAGCAACTACAGCTAGAGGAAGCCAACCCCAGAGCAGTGCTTCTGCTTTCCAATGGTGGACACTCATCTCCTATGACTTTTTTTGTATTTTTAAAGAAAATTTATGTTTTAAAGAGATTTTTCCTGAGTGGGGAGCATTGGAATTGGAGGTTTTACTGTGCAAAGAAATTTCAAGTAAGTAAAATCATGGACAGTTAAAAAACCTGAGCAAGAGCAGGCTGTCTTAAATAGTCAGTGAAAAGCTCCTTTTGTGGGAAAGCCTAGTCCAACCTTCTTTCAGATGGGGAAACTGAGTCCCAAAGATGAAAAGTGATATGTTCAAAGTTACCCAAAGTGTTGAGACTAAAATTTTTTTCCCGGCCTCCGAAGTAAGGCTGATGAAGTGCAAGTTTTGCACTGTCCAACTCTCGGTGACACTGTTCACATTTGTATTTACTGTAGATTTGGATTGTTAATATAACAATTGTACGGCTGATTGTGGTAAAGCGACTTGAAGAAGGTGTGACTTTTTAAAGTTTGCACAAGGTTACCATTTAGATTAGAGTCGGGGTTACCCATTTCTTTCAGCTGATGTCCATGTCCAGCTATCACAAAAAGAAAAGACAGCTTTCCTTAATGTTATACTGGCAGTAAGTTAAATCAAGCTGTGTCCTTAAGTACAGTGAATGCCTAGTAATTGTGCAGTAAAATGTCTGAATATAGCCTATTGGATGGCTTTATATTGGGGAAATCTTAGACATAATATCAGAAACTATATGTAAACATTCATTTTTTCCCAATAAACAGTAAATGCTTTGATTTTTCTAGTTTTTAGATTTTTTTTTTCTTTTTAGGCAATATAGATAGTAGATGATAGCAAAAAAAAGATCATGGTTTCATAATTCAATTTTTTTTAAAAGAAAAAGACAATACAAAAACTATTTTTGTCCCATAAATAAGATTTTAATAGAGAAAGTATTAAGAAACTATGATTATACGAGAAATAACCTCTGAGCATCACAGGCCAGGTTTAAATTCCTGAAACCAAGTCTATGCACTCACCAACTTGCAAAATTCCAGGATTTTAGAGTTAAAATAGATCACTGATTAGAATTTTCTAATCTAACCCTTTAGTGTCTGCAGACCCAGGAGCCTGAGGCTGAATGGTGAGAGGATTTGTCTAACATCACAAACCTGTGAAAGAACAAAGCAGGGTTAGACCTCAGCCCTCGACTACAGCCCCATAGTCTTTGTAAGTATTATCAGAGCGCAAATTAATAGATTTAAATGAGGATAGACAAGGAAATAATAGAAAAAGCTTCACATGTTCATTGCTTCATTTGTATATCAGTTATTGAATGAGATAATGCAAATGATTTACATTATAAAATAGCTGTCCATTTGAAACATTATCATAGGTACTCATGAGAAAACTAAAATAGCAGAGAGGTTTTTGCCCTTACAGGAAACGATTTCCAAACAGTGGTTTATTTTATATTTTTTAATTTCAAGTGTGGGGCAAACGAAAGGATGCACTGACCTTTGGCATTTCTACTCCAGTGTAACTGGAGAGACTTACTAGAATGATGTAGTCTTGGTTGTATGATAATCACATTGCGTTTGGCATAAAATCCTATGATAAGCAAATACCTAAAGAAGGAACATTGTTTCTCTCAAAAATGATACCAACAGGATAAAAGGAATAAATATCAATAAGAGGGGGACTCTACACATCCGAAGAAAATAACAGTTCAAGGCAATAAAAGCACTTGCTTTTAGCATTTGAGAGTCCACATAATGAAGAGCTTACAAAATCAGACAGATCTGGGTTCCTGTTGTTGACCCCACTCCACCTTTGGTAGGCTGTTTCAACTTTCTATGCCTCAGTTTCTTCCCTTGTAAAACAGAGTTATGATTAAGGGATTATCTAAAGTACTGTTTGTAAGATCATTTTTTGCTATGTTCTTAGTATTAATAAAATTGAACTCAAGTCAATTTTGTCTCAGGTTGGCCATGTCTAATACAGTAGGCAGGAGTCAGAAGCAATTTATGCCAGGAAACTAGGTAGAAGTGATTATATGTAAGGTTACGTCTGAAATTCCTCTAAATTACAGTATGTTTTTATGCCCTCCAAAGTTTGAGAACCACCGAGCCAGACTTAATTCCTAAAAGGAAAGTCTACACACTTGTTTGGGAATTAAAATTGTCTTTACGTTAGATATCAAAGGGGAGATGGGAGTTTTATAAGGTGTTCCTGCTTGCCTTCAAGGTTTACTCATTATATTTAAATACGGAGATGCTTCTATGACTTTAATACATGTAAATAGATTTTATGATATTATGAGGATTAAATGAAATAGAGAATTGATTCATATCTTAGATGGTGGGATCATTATGTAAGTTTCATATGACATAACTCAGTTGTAAAAAGCATTCAAGGTACACTATAGAAGTACATATTTTTAAATCACCAAGTAGTTCCTTAGTTTTAGTTATATTTTATCTATTTAATGTATACTAGGACATTTTATCAGGAGCCCTGGTGGCACAATAATTACGTGCCCAGCTGCTAACCGAAAGGTTGGCGGTTCAAACCCACCAGACACACCTCAGGAGAAAAGACCTGGTGATCTGCTCTGGTTAAGATTATAGCCTAGGAAACCCTATAGGGCAGTTCTACTCTGTCATATAGGGTCACTGTGAATTGGAATTGACTTGATGGCACACAACAACAATAATAACAACAGAACACTTTATAAGATCTTTCCTCATTTTCATGATCCTATCATTAGAAAATACAGGTTCCCCATGGGTTTTTCCACTCCTTGAGCTGGCTGCTTGGTGTTTCTGCCAGTGACTTTACACTCAACCATAATATGGGATTTCTTTCAACTCAGTTACATTCTTTTGATGCAAATGTTCTTATTAAAACCCTCAAGGGCCATTCAAAATAAACGTGTTCAGATTTCTTTTTCCCTTTTTGGTCTTCCTTCCAGTCTGTTCTTATCTGGCTAGCCCATCAGGATTATACTAAGGATGTCAAAGGTCAGGTCTGTCAAAGACACCCATAGTCATTTATTATAATTTACCACTCTTCTGGGGGTTTATTTATTGACAGGGGCTTAGGGAACTCCAAATAAACGAATACATAAATTCTATGACACAACAACAAAAACTGAAAAGAACATTTGCTTATCCCTGATGTCAGTCAGCTAAATTGTCAGGATAATTTGCTGCTCTAGCCTTCAGACAGCAGCTGGCCTTGCCTCACTAAACCAGCCCATAGCCCTGTTCCCAACAGTGACCAACCATGCCCTTTCTGAAGATGAATAGCAGGTAATAATCATCTTAGGTTGTATAAGAGCTTATCTCTTGACACACAATAGGTGAAGAATAAATGCCTGAAATTTATCTCAAGAGTCAAGTAAATTAAAACTCTTACATCACCTACCCAAGCGTTTTTATGTAGTAGACACCATGCTCTTCAATGCTTTTTTAAAAGAATAATAAGCTATTCAATCAAAAGGCAATGATCATGTCCTTCCATGGTAGTAAATAAAGACAGCTGATAGAAAAAGTTAGAATAACTAAGAGTCCTGAAGTAAAGAGGTGGATACTACCATATCTGCTGGATTCTTAGGCAGGGAAAAAAAAAAAAAAAAAAAGTTAAGCTAGTAGCCCTGGACTTGCACCTACGGAAGGAGTCCATGCTTTGCTGTGGTTGTTTGCCTGGCTGTACATTTCTTGATACCCTCAGGGTTTCTTTTTTCATCCTAGAAGCAGAAGACCTTGAATTTGTCTTCCCACACTAATCTGTTTGGGGAGCTCCATCTGTGTTCATCAGATTTCTGTGGGCTAAAGTTTCTAACCACATCCCTGCTTTCAAAAGCAGGAAAATGTTTCACCAGAAAGGAAAAAAGTAAAAGCAAGCCACATTTACTATACCGGAGACTGCAGTGCACTGTGTTGGGCAGGCAGTCCACGTACAGAATATTTATTTGCAAGCTGGGACACTACCCATATCAAAAACTATACAAACAGCTACGATATCAACTTCTTCCAAACCATAGATAAAAGCACTCAGTGTCTAACACTAACAATTATGCTTTCCCATCAAAGTGCTGTGTTGACAGAATTTCACTGGAAACTGACTAGCATCTTCTCGTGTGCCTACCACAGGTGCTTGTAAACACATCATTCTGAAGTCAAGAAATGACTATCTGTAAAGTAAATGCTTTCCCCACATTAAATGAGATTCCAGGGCCCTGGTATTCAGTGTGTCCACACCACAATTTATACACAGGGCATTCTGCCACTTCCTCTGTACGTGAGAATTAATGGAAGTGCCGTGTGACATGTAAATTTTTTAATGAGTAGAAAGTGCTAAATTTGCACAAGGCATAATGTTTTAATTTCCCAAAGTCAGGAAGTTCACTGATGCAGACACAATTCCAGGCAGTTCTTGTTTGTAAATTGTAATTTTTAATTTGTCTACTGTGGCATAAATCCCTTTCAGTAAGAAGGAGTAATTCTAAATTCAAATTTGAACTGTTACATATCCCTGTGTGGGACTCCGATCTTCAGATGGAATTGAAAACTAAAATCCATAGCAATAGTTTAAGTAATCTAAATTTAATCTAGTATATTCATCTATATATCTATATCTATATATCTCCATTTCTAGACCAAGCCATATATATGTGGTACTTCAATTACTATTTACAAAATGAAGAGGTAAGCATGAATTAAAGTATTTGCTAACCAAGACAAAGTATGTTACTAGAAATTTATTATAAAGATATAAAAGTTAAAAGTTAGCAGGTTTTAATAAGAAAATTGTATTTCAGCATGAAAGGTAAATATGCTATTAGGTTTGCATTTTTGGAGATTTTCTTACCTCTTTTCTCTCTTTCCTTCTCTCTTTCTCTCTCATTTCTCTGGAACCATTATATGTGAAGTCTATTTCAAAAATATATTGCAAAACCAGCAGCTACCTTAATAGAATTCTAGGGATGATATAAAGAAACCTAAATATTTTAATGGACAGACAGTACAGTGGACCTTCCAATACTGCTTTCTGAATAACATAGACTATGGATTACTGTTATTAAGTGAAATCTTATTAACATTCAGTCCCTTCTCATAGTGAACATACCAGACATGTGCTTTTTAGTTATTTTGAATGGTACAAACATTCCAATTCATCTACACTGTCTTGCTTAATACAGTTCATGTCTTTTAGAATGCCTTAGGACTCTAGTTTAAATTTTTTTTTTTTTTACATTAACAATGTGCCAAAAATCCAACTTCTTTCTGGGATGTTAAGAGACTCTGATAGCTTCTAATTATTGCTTAATAATGAATTCTAGTGTACCAATCTCTGTAAGTGCTTAAAGCAATTTGAAGGCACTGAGGCAATGTCTCCAGTATAGGGCCTATTTTTCAGGCCAATGAGTATATGTTTGTATCTGGGATTAGTACATATATTAATGTAATACATATATATCATACTTGAGTATGAACTACATGTGTATGCAATGGCCTAAAAAGTTTAGTGGAGCTTTCAAAATTGCTTGAAGAGCAATGCCTTGTCTCACAAGTGAAATTATAGATGATCTCATAAGGAATCCAATGTATCCAACAGTCTCACAGGAGTATATTTACAAGGACAGAGTGATATGTATATAGTAGGCAACTCGTAAATAATTCACTTCTAAATTTCCACGTCTTCAAAAGAGTTGGCTTATGGGCTGTAAGTAACTGTTGCTGACTAGGGTTTTATGTGACTAGGTATTATCTAAGGATTTTATGCAATTTTTTTTTTTAATCTAATTTCAATCATTGTGACCAAATTCACAGCCAAGTCAGTGATATTGCATATCTCAAAGCACAGACTCTTAGTTCCATGATCAGGCTATTTGTTGTTCTAATCTACCCTCAACATCTGTTTTTAAAAAAGTCATTTTACAATTACAAAGATAATGGATTACTAGTTATAAACAATACAGAGAATAAAAAGCACATAGAAAAAGAAAACTGTTACTTGTAATCTCACTAATCAAGAAAATGCATACATTTCCTTCATCTTTTTCTTAAGCTTACTTTTACATAGCTATGACCAAATGCATATATAAGCCTATATTCTCCTTTTCCATGTTAAACTTTCATGAACGTTTTAGTGGCTGTATGATATTCCATTTTATGGAAGTACCATGTCTTACTTAACCATTCTCCTAATATTGCACTTCCTGGTTTTGCGTTTTTTATAATACCAAAAAATAAAGAATATGAACATATTTGACACACACTTTTTTATGCATTCATATTCATTATTTAAAGTTTATTCTTTGAAGTAGGATTACTGGGTCAAAAGCCATGAACATTTTAAAATTCTTGACTCATACTGTCCAGCTGTTCCCCCAAAATAATTGTCACACTTCATATTTTAATTTACAATACACATTTCCACTTTATTACATATTTACTAACAATTAGCGTTATATTTTTAAAATATTCAACAATTTTATACATAACCTTAAAAGTCTTTCGCTTATAATTTTAATTGGCATTCAGGAAAGGCCTGGATTTCTGAGATTTCTTACACAAACACTGAATAGCCTGATAAACAATTTAAAAAACCATTTGATTACTTATTCGATAGAAATTGGCTCAATGGTTAAGCACTCGGCTGCTAACCAAAAGGTGGCTGTTTGAGCCCACCATCAGCTCCGAAGGAGAAAAGACCTGGAGACCTGCTTTGGTAAGCATTACAGGCTAGAAAACCCTATGAGGCAGATCTACTCTGTCCTATAGGGTCACTATGAGTCAGAATCAACTCATCAGCACACAATGACAACAAAAATATATAAAGTCTAAGAAAAAAAACCTAAAAATCTAAATTAGAACTACAAGCAAAAATAATCTCTAGTATACGTTACTGTTGTTGTTGTGTGTCACCCGGTCAATTCCAACTCACAGCGACTCTACAGGACAGAGTAGAACTGCCCCATAGGATTTCCAAGGCTGCAATCTCTACGGAAGCTGACTGCCACATCTTTTTCCCTTGGAGCAGCTGGTGGGTTCTAACCTCAGACCTTTCCGTTAGCAGTCACGTGCTTAACCACTTTGCCACCAGGGCTCCTTTTTAGTACTGTACAGTGAAATCTGTGAGAACAAGTTTAAAATAAGGACCTGCCTTCTTTTTCCAGGTCTCAAAATTTTCCGCCTTTGACAGGGAGCAGTCTTACCACTTTTCTATCGTTCATATTAGTGGAAAATATTGAGCTTTCCTTCTCTGACAGATTTCTGCCTTACATAGGTTCTGGCTTTCACAGGTTTTATTGTATAGGTTACTTAGGTGGAATTGGAAATGAGATTGAATTAGGAATGATCCAATCAGATAGTCAAAGTCATTAATTGGATAATAAAGATTGAACAATATGATAAGTTTCACCTCTTAACTTTCAATGTTTATATATAATTATGATTTAGGTATGTCTCTTGTAAAGAGTATAAAACTGGATTTTTTCCTACACTTTTGAATTTACCTCCTTTAACAGGTGAGCTTAATTCATTTACAATATTATGATTCTTGTTATATTTAGATTTATTTCTACTATCTTATTTATTGTTTTCCTTTATCATATTTTTTTCTTCTTTCTTCTTTGTTCCTTTTTGCCTTCTCTGGGACTGTGTTCTCTTTCCTTAAAAGTCTTATTTTGAATTTATGCATTCAACATTTATAGTGTGATCAGTCTTAATATTTTACTGGAACACTTGACACAGTACATTCTAATGCAAAGAGTATTACTATTGTTTTCCTGAACAATATCTGGAAAGTAGAAAATTACAACTTATATCACATTCTATAAATTCTATGATAATGCTATCTGCAATTTAGTTTCATCTTATTTTCAACTGTTCCTCAGTTAGTCTCTCTTGTCTTTGAAAGAGTCAATTCTTATTTTACATTTTTAGTAGTTTATTCAATGGGTGCTTATGAGTAGTAGATACTCTTTGTATTGATTGTCTGAAAATCTATTTAATTTCCTCTCTTAAGTAATAAATGTTGGATTTTCTGATTATATCCTCTATGTCTTTTAACCTCTCTTTTTCCTAATCATTTACTTTACCTTTCTTTCCTACATTCTGGGAAATTTCATGAGATCTACATTCCAGTTTACTGATTTTCTCTTCAGCTTTACCTAAAGCCGTGTCTGATCTGATACTTAATTTTCCATTACGTTTTAGATTTCAGTGATCATTTCTAACCTTCCATTCAATTTTCTCCAAATCTGGCTGTACCTTTTACAATATTCCATTCTTTCATTTGTGCTTCCTTTAAAAAAAAATGGCTTGTCTTTTTGTTTATACTTACTTTCTAGGTTCATTTAGACTGCTCTGAGTCCATTTTATTTGAGTGCCAATTCATTTATTTATTGTGTTTGCTGACTCTTCCTCACTGTGGACTATTTCCTTGAGTGATTTGTAATTTTGTACTGTAATTCCTTTTCCGAAGTTGGCCATTTTTGTCACAGACCAATGCAACTGAGTTGTGGAAGTAACCCTAGAAAGTGACTTGCTGTTTGCTTCTGCTGGTGCCCCAGAAGTCATACCAATTATGTTAATTACACATTTTTTGTTTGTTGCTTTATGCAGCATATCTTAGGCTCCATACCAGAGCTTGGTGTAAGACTGTGGTTTTTATATAGGTTTTATTTAAATGAAAGTTTCATTTTTCATTTCCTCACCATGAATTTTCCTGTGGGTAAAAACATTCTAGTTATTTTTCATAATAGAGGCAACAATTTTTGAGTCCCAGCTTTATTCTGGGTTTTTGCTTTCAACTCTCAGCCTCAGGCTTTCATAAAGCCGGGGCTTTGCCTCTGTGCCCACACTATAGCCCTAACTCCCAAAAACTAAGTCCCTAGGATCTGCATCCATGTCCAGTGCCCTTCTTTGTTACTCTGATGTGCACTCATACATTTACCTCTCTAGCTTTGAGTTCCAACTTCATTTCTGGCACTTAGGGATTTCTCTATCTTCCTTTGAATACACGCACACACACACAAACATATATAAGTTTGTAATTTATATTATTTTGTTTGATTTGTCTACATATCTTGAGTTGAAGGTGTTTATATTGAGAAAGAGGATGATTTAGGGAGAAATAATGTGTTTAAATATTGTTTTTTGAACTAATGAATGAAATAAAGCTCAATGCTAATATTTCTGTATATTTCACATTGTATTTCTCTTAAGGACCAATTGGCTTTTAAAATATGGTAACTCTGAATTCTACTCACATACAATCTGAATCTCTCCTACCTAGCGGTACACATTTATATCAGAATCATTGCATTCTACTTTGAGTACACTCAGAGGTTATACTGTATACCTGGTTCAACAAGAACTAGGCTAACTTTATTTTTAGATAATATTGCAATATTGCTGAAGAACTATTCATTAGTACATCCAAGACACTAATTTTCCCAAAGAAAATAAAAATTAAATGATAATTCCTAATTTTCTGTTCCAACTTTCTGGCTGCCTTTTCTACTCCTTTTCTTTTTCTTACAGACCTTGTCCCTCTTGCAAGCTTGGTAGTTTCACTGCTATAAAGCCTTTTGTTTTCCAAAATAAGGGCCAAGAGAAAGATAATTTATTTGCAAGAATTTGGCAGCAATACTCTGCCAGAAACACCAAGCTTACTGGTAAACAGAAAACTATAGCTTTGACTATAAAATACTATAATTGCATATCACAGTAATATCTCCATGGTTTTTACCACTGAGGAAATCAATAGTAGTGTAGACTATAATTCTCTGTTGAACTAAAGGAAAGCAGATGAAAGAGTTTATTGACTTAGTAAGGACTGCAACTATAGCAAATCAAAGTCATTTTTAAATAAAAGATTTTAACCTGAACACCAGAATAGTTCAGACTAACAAGAGAACTGATAAAAATAAACAAATACAAACAAAAAACTCCTCCTGTACCCTCATTCCACTGACCTATTTACACATACATGTCAGGCTATCATTACTGGCAAATATCCAATCACGAGGAAAGAATTCTATTAATAGTGCAAGAAACGATCTAGGTGTCAAAGTGATGCTATGTCATGAAAGTCTTAATTTGAGTCTTTCATGTTTGTATTTGATAAATGTCATTTTGTATAATTAATAAATAAAAGTTTCAGTGTTCTATCATGCAGCATTGTATTATTTATTAAATAAGTTACTTTGGGGATTTTAAAATATGGATAATAGGGGTAGAGGTATTAAATATTAAATCACCCAGTGTTGAAATACATTGAGAGAGAGAGAGAGAGATGGGGAAAAAGAGAGAGGGAAACTACAATTATTGCAACTTCTCAACATCATGGATCATTTTGTTGGACAGTAAAAAGGGAATAATAAATGATACAAATGTCAAAAAGAATAACTTGCGTGTGGTATGTTGTTATTTTAGCCCTAAACTCAAACTCATGCCTAGAGGAACAAACCTTGTATCCCTGGTTAATGCTTAGCACAACAGCTGTATTCTTTTCATTCTTGCATTTCTGGTACAAGCTTAGTAGGATGCACAGTAGCAATCCCCAGATCATAACCAGAAGCTGTGCTTTGTACTTAGCAGCAGCCTATTCTCAAAGAGTGTAACATACCTGGACATAAAAATAAGAGGTCTATCAGACTTTTATTCTGTTGTTAACAGCATGGTTATTTGTTTGCATTTTAAGTGAAGTCTCTTTTCAAAGATCCCTGTAGATACAGACTCTGGTAAACAGAATTCTATAAACGTGGTGAAAATAAAATGATATTTTCTTCTTAAGTGTCACATACAAATACTTCTACACAAACATACTTGGTAGTTTATATTTTGCAAGTAACTTGTAATGTATGATAAGAAATGAAAACATTTGAATACTATTGGTTCAGATCCAAAGAGCACATAGTTTGATCCAGTTGTCTGGGTAAGTGTGAGTTCAAAACAATTCTTAGTACCTTAATTCACAGTCATTAATAGGGATGGTAAATTGTGTAAATTTAAGGGCTCTTCAGTAAAGGGGTAAGAATTAGTGAGCACAGAAATCAAACTGCCATCTATCTCACTTATAAAATAAGAAACAAAGCTTGAAAATGGAGACCATTCAGCTGATAGCACCCATCATATTCCTGAAACAATCCTTGCAGCACTTAAAAAATTTGTTTTATTCACATTGTTTCCTTTAAATGAGCTAAACGATATCCATGTTATAATTTTAAATATTTACTGTAAATTGGTAAATCTACCCACAAAAATGTTTATTCTCTTTATATGTATTTTACATTCCATGGACATTGGTTAGGTAGCAGCCATAAATTAAAAATAAATAGTTCACTTTTTGGAGGTCATGTTTTGATTCTATGAGGAGTTTAGGGGTGTCTTTTGGGCACTCTAATGAAACTGAGCAATGGTTCCCTGGCCTGAAAAGAATGACGTCTCTTCCATGGAAATGACTAAGTCACTCCTTCCTCATGGGAAAGCAATACCATGTTTGACATTTGTTAACAAGACACAGTTATTCATTTTGGCTCCTGGAAGATGAGTTTTTCCAACATTGAGAAAGCTAGGATATTTCTATATTACTTCATTTTTTGTTGTTGTTCAAAAGATTCTTAATTTTTAATATTTCCTTCAGAGAAATCCAAAAGGTTAAGTCGGTGGTCTCTCTAGTTTCTGTCATTTGCTCAAATCAACTTACTCTGCATGCAAAGCCCATCAGTGCAGTTCTTGGATTGCAAGACGAGGCCATCACAGTCCTTGCCTCCATTCTTGGGGGCTGGCGCTGTGCACTCCCTCCTGCGCCAGTGTGTACACTCGGTCCCACAAGTAGACCACTTGCTCCATGAAGTCCACCTGCCATCCACTGCCACCAAAAAATCCAGCATCAGTCAGAGGGAGATACAGTTGCTTCAGGGAGAAGAGGGAAAATCTCAAGTATAAACAAAACAAAAACCTGACGAAAACGTCCCACCGAGGGCACAGCATTCATTTCATCTGCTGGGAAGTTGAGCATCGCCTACCTCGTCTGGGTTCTGTGAACTGTCCTGACAAGGTGCATGACTGTTTCCTCACTGACCAAGCCAACGGTAGCTTCATAGGACACACAGAAACCAGAGTAGCCAGCCCTGGTAAAGCTAGGTCATGGTGATTCTTCTTTTTCTATTAAAGGGGAAGGAAGCTTCTAGGCTTTTGTGTTAAAAATTGGCATGAGGGGGAGCTGTTTGATCCAAGATTACTTCTTGCACAGTGTCAGTGGGAAGTGAAAGTAAACGTGTATGGGAGTTGGGAGAAGAGGATGAGGGCAGTGGTGAAGAAATCCATCCATCATCCAACCATCCATCCATCCATCCATCCATCCCATATTTAGCTATACCTATCTATGTATCTATCTATTTATCTATGCCTTATATACTCCTTTTATTACGTTTTTTATTCAGGCTGCTTGACTTTGTTGCATCCTTCTGCAATCTCATCTTGAAAATGTTAAATTATTTTTCCATTTATTATTTAATGATTCGTAGCAGAAAATAAATTGAATATATTTATTTTAAAGATAACATTAAGGTAGATTCCTAATTTTTGCTATAAAAATTGAAATCATATTTCTGATTCAATTATTTTCTTCTGATTCAATCCATTTATTTCTAATTTTGGTTACTGGCTTGTCAGCAATTTCAGTGATAATGAGCTCAGATATCTCTATTTTAGAAACCCACAACTTAAATCCCAATTTAAAAAAAATATATATATAGTAAATTTCACTAAGATCATACTTAAAAATGCATCCTTCTCAGTAGTCCACAGAAATAGGATAAAAAGATTATGAGTTTAAAAAATCCATTATGATTATCAAGAATTCAATGTAAAATAATGCCAAATATCATTTATTGAACATCTAAATCCCTATACCTGCAGTTACTAGAAATATTAATTTTAATAGTCTGCACAGTTTGGGAAATCTATATGATTTAATATTCAAATTATTGTGTAAATATATTATGCAAAATGTATATAAAGATAAACATGGTCACATGAAAAAATGATGAAAGCATTAATATCTCAATTATATAGAGTTGGCTATATAAGCAACTGCCAACTATTTGGAGCAAAGACATTTGCTTTGACTTAGGCCAATCCAAAGTACACACACACACACACACACACACACTTTTATTTCAACTCAAAATGCTCTGTGTATTTTTAATTGTGGAAATCAACACCTATATAATATACAGGAGAGTACAAGAGACAACACTGAAATTCTAAGCCTAGCTAAGTGTCAAAATTTGTTCCATAAATAAATGCTCTCAAATAGTTCAGCGTGGGAGTGAGACTATTTTGATACTTGGAAACCAACATTTGGGAATACAAAATGTGGATTATATTTTTCTCTCCAGTTTGTTTCTCCAACCCACCTATGGGAAAGGTTCTATTAAAGGATAAACAGGATAAAAGTTAGGCAAAATAAAGAGAAATAAGGAGACTGTGTAACCAAATAATAAAATTGAAAATATAATACCTACCCCAATGGAGTGTACTAAATTTATAGTTTATTTTGAAATAATTTTAGCTTAGTTTTGGGATATATTGTATAATTAGGCATTTCTATGTTATTTTTAGTTTTGGAAAATATTAAGAGTAACTTCAGCTTATCTGTAGGTAAGAGCTGGTGCAATATAAGATAGCACAGAAAGATGCCAAAAGGTAGAGGGATGCAATCTTGGTATACGTTTCCCCACAAATAACCCACAAAGCAAATAACCAACTTGTATAGATAATAAAGAGCTGACTGTACTGTATTTTCAAAATCCGTTAGCCCCTGTGTCAAAAAGCTTTCCCTTTCTTCTAAATCATTCCAAATGTTCTATTTGCCCTTTCTCAGGAACTGACAGCAAATAGCAAATATTTTAGTTTAAAACATTTTCATGATTTTCTGAAGATTAAGGCTTGTTTTTTTTCCCCAACAGGTGTGGCTTTCAATGCTGCTCAAATCCCTTGAACTACAGAACCTGCAATTTTGGCCCCAGCAGTTTTGTGGAATAATATGCAGGGATTATGTTCACAAGTGTTTGATCTCTTGCTTTATACTGTTTTGCATGTTTGGGTAACAAAGTTAAGTAGCCTTTTGAGGGGACCATACTTGACTTCCCAGCACTGAGAGCACTGAATAGTAAGATGGATTTAAATGTTTATCACACATGTTCAGGTCAAGAATAAAGCCTTTGTATCCATTCTCTGAAAAGCATTTCTAGAATGGTGGGGGACATTTGGAGGGAGAGGGCTGCTGTATTTACCTGGGCATAATGTGGTGCAGGCTATTTTCTGTACACTCTGCCCTTCACAGAAGGCACCGCCATTGAGTGGTGCTGGGTTTGTACAGGTCCTCGTACGTTTCTGATATCCTCGTCCACAGCGACTATTACACACTGACCACTCTGTCCAGGTGGACCAGTCACCATTTACTGAAAGGAGGCAAACAAACAAACAAAAAACATGACTGAACACGTGTTTAGACACGAAAGCCACACACAACACTTCTACAAAGTCATCTCCCATGTGACCATTAAAAAACTTATTTTCAAAGCTAATTTCATTCACACTTTTATTACATAGCTGAATAATCTAAGCATACCAAAAACCCAAACCCACTGTCATCTGGATTCCAACTATTTATAGGACAGAGCAGAACTGCCCCATAAGGTTTCCAAGGAGCAGCTGGTGGATTTGAACTGACGATCTTCTGGTTAGCAGCTGGACACTCAACCAATGTGCCACCAGGGGTTCAGCAATCTTACAGAACAGATTAAAACTGCCCCATAGGGTTTCCAAGGAGCTGCTGGTGGATTCAAACTGCCATCCTCTTGGTTAGCAGCCTGAGCTCTTCTCCACTGCACCACCAGGTCTCCAATCTAAGCATAACCCTTTGTTGTTGAGTCGATTCTGAATCATAGCGATAGAAAAATACAATTGTTTACCAAGGTTTACTCACCTACTCTGAAAAAATAAATAACAGTGTGTTCTCTTTTCCTTGGCCAGTGTTCTTTTTATTTTTTTTATTTTTTTATTTTTTAATATATATTTTATTGTACTTCAGGTGAAAGCTTACAGAGCAAATAGTTTCTCATGAAATAGTAGTACACATGTTGTTTTTTTTGACATTGGTTAACAACCCCACAACTTATTAAGCCTCTAAATTCTCAACCTTTTTTTTTGATGAAAATTACAGATGGCCAAAGATACACCGTTTCAAAATTTTCTACATTCACAGTTCAGTGACATTGACTACGCTCTTCCAACTGTGCTATTATTCTCACTTAAGATGAAGGCTTACAGAACAAAATAGTTTTTCATTTAACAGTTACTACACATGTTGCCCTATGATAATGGTTAACAATCTCACAGCACATCAAGAATATCCTTACTCCACCTTGTGTTCCCTATCACCAGGGGGCTTCCTTGTCCCCTTCTGTCTTCTGGACCTTGTCAGTGGACTATTGTACCTCTTTAGTCTCATTTGTTTATTTATTTATTTATTTATTTTTATTTTATTTAAACACCATTTCAAAACTTTTTACTTACACATTTAAGTGATATTGACTATGCTCTTCCAATTGTGCTGCCATTCTCGCCCAAGATGAAGGCTTACAGGACAAAACAGCCTCCCATTTAATAGTTACTACAAATGTTGCCCTATAGCAGTGGTCAACAATCTCACAATACATCGACAGTGTCCTTATTCAATTTGTGTTCCTTATCATCAGTTTCCTACTCTCCCTCTGCCTTCTGGCCCTTGTCACCAGACTCCTGTACATCGTTAGTCCCATTTAGTTTTACTGGGGTGTCCATTCCCAGGCTTAACATCGAACCTTGAAGTTAACTTCCCCTCTGAGCTGAAAGGGTGTCTGGGGGCCACACTCTCGAGGTTTCTCTAGTATTCTTTAGGCCAGTATATCTGGTCTTCTTTTTTTTTTTTTTTTGGGAGTTAAAATTATGCTCTACATCCTACTCCAGCTCTGCCCAGAACCCTCTGTTGTGATCCTGGTCAGAGGAGTCATTGGTGGTAGCCGGGCACCATCCAGCTGTACTGGGCTCAGTCCCGTGGAGGCCTTGGTAGCTGTGGACCATTAGTCCTTCGGACTAATCTTTTCCTTGTATCCTGTTCTCTTCGTTCTCCCTTGTTCCCGAAGGGATGAGATCAGTGGAGTATCTTAGATGGCCGCTCATAGGCTTTTAAGACCCCAGACACTACTCACCAAGGTAGAATGTAGAGCATTATCTTTATAAGTAGTGTCATGCCAATTGAGCTAGATGTTCCCCGAGATCATGGTCCCCAGAGCCCTCCATCCAACAACTCAGTCCCTCGGGGGGTTTGGATGTATCTATAGGGCCTCCATGACCTTTCCTTGTGCAGGTTGTGTTAGTTTCCCCTGTACTATGTACTATCTCATCTCTCACCCAAGTTACCACTTACCTACTACCTATTTAGTATCCCCCCCCCTCCCATCCCTGGTAACCAACAAGGATTGTTACATTTTGCATGTGAATTTTTTCATGGGTTTTTACAATAGAGGTCTCATACAATATTTGTCCTTTTGTGATTGACTTATTTCACTCAGCATGATGTCCTCCAGTTTCATCCATGTTATGAGATGGTTCACCGATTCATTGTTCTTTCTCGTTGCATAGTACTCCATTGTGTGTATGTACCATAGTTTGTGTATCCATTCGTCTGTTGATGGACATCGAGGTTGTTTCCATAGTTTTGCTATTGTGAATAATGCTGCCATGAACATAGGTGTGCATATGTCTATTCGAGTGATGACTCTTATTTCTCTAGGATATATTCCTAGGAGTGGGATTGCTGGATCGAATGGTATGTCTATTTCTAGCTTTCTGAGGAAACGCCATATCATTTTCCAAAATGGCTGTATCATTTTGCATTCCCACCAGCAGTGTATAAGAGTTCCCGTCTCACCGCAGCCCCTCCAACATTTGTTATTTCCAGTGTTTTTGATTCGTGCCAGTAATGCCGGGGTGAGATGGTATCTCATTGTGGTTTTAATTTGCATTTCTCTAATGGCTAGTGATAGCGAGCATTTCCTCATGTGTCTGTTGGCCATTTGAATGTCTTCCTTGGTGAAGTGTCTGTTCATTTCCTTTGCCCATTTTTTGATAGGATTGGTTGTCTTTTTGTTGTAGAGGTGTTGGATTTTCTTGTAGATTATGGAGATTAGACCTTTGTCTGACTTGTACTGTCCAAAAATTTTTTCCCAGTCTGTAGGTTCTCTTTTAACTCTTTTGGTGAAATCTTTTGAAGAGCATAGATGTTTGATTTTTAGAAGATCCCAATTATCTAGTTTATCTGTTGGGTTTTTTGTGTTGATGTTTATGGTTTGTATCCTGTTAATGCCATGTATTAAGGTCTGAAGTGTTGGTCCTATTTTTTCTTCTATGGATTTTATAGTTTGAGGCTTTATATTCAGGTCTTTGATCCATTTTGAAGTAGTTTTTGTATATGGTGTGAGGTATGGGTCCTGTTTCATTTTTCTACAAATGGATATCCAGTTTTGCCAGCACCATTTGCTAAAAAGACTGTCTTTTCCCCACTTGATGTATTTTGGGCCCTTGTCAAAAATCAGGTGACCGTAGGTGGATGGATTTACATCTGAGTTCTCAATTCTGTTCCATTGGTCAATGTCTCTGTTGTTGTACCAGTACCAGGCTGTTTTGAGTACTGTAGCTGTATAGTAGGTTCTCAAGTCAGGTAGTGTGAGTCCTCCAACTTTATTCTTCTTCTTCAGTAGTGCTTTACTTATTCGAGGTTTCTTCCCTTTCCATATAAAGTTAATAATTAGTTTTTCCATCTCTTTGAAGAATGTTGTTGGTATTTGTATCGGAATTGCATTGTATTTGTAGATTGCTTTAGGTAGAATTGCCATTTTCACAATGTTGAGTCTGCCTATCCATGAGCATGGTATGTTTTTCCATTTATGTAGATCCCTTTGGGTTTCATGCAGCAGTGTTTTGTAGTTTTCTTTGTATAGGTCTTTTATATTCCTGGTCAGATTTATTCCTAAGTATTTTATCTTTTTAGGGGCTATTGAAAATGGTATTGATTTCCTGATCTCCTTTTCATCGTTCTCTTTACCGGTGTATAGGAATCCAACTGATTTTTGAATGTTTATCTTGTATCCTGCTACTCTGCTGAATCTTTCTATTACTTCCAGTAAATTTCTCGTGGAGTCTTTAGGGTTTTCTATGTATAGTATCATATCATCTGCAAACAGGGAGAGTTTAACTTCTTCATTACCAATTTGGATGCCCTTTATTTCTTTTTCTTGCCTTACTGCTCTAGCTAGAACTTCCAGCACAATGTTAAATAGGAGTGGTGATAAAGGGCATCCTTGTCTTGTTCCTGTTTTCAGGGGGAATGTTTTCAGCCTTTCTCCATTAAGAATGATGTTGGCTGTTGGTTTTGCATAGATGCCCTTTATTATGTTGAGAAATTTCCCTTCTATACCTATTTTATTGAGAGCTTTTATCAGGAATGGGTGTTGGACTTTGTCAAATGCCTTTTCTGCATCAATTGAGATAATCATGTGATTTTTTTCTTTCCTTTTATTTATGTGGTGGATTACGTTGATGGATTTTCTAATGTTAAACCATCCTTGCATACCTGGTATGAATCCTACTTGGTCGTGGTGTATTATTTTTCTGATATGATACTGAATTCTATTGGCTAGAATTTTGTTCAGAATTTTTGCATCTATATTCATGAGAGATATTGGTCTGTAATTTTCTTTTTTTGTGATGTCTTTGCCTGGTTTTGGTATCAGCGTTATGCTGGCTTCATAGAATGAATTTGGAAGTGTTGCTTCCTCTTCTATGCTCTGAAATAACTTGAGTAGAACTGGTACGAGCTCTTCTGTAAATGTTTTGTAGAATTCTCCAGTGAAGCCATCTGGGCCAGGGCTTTTTTTGGTTGGGAGTTTTTTTATTACCTTTTCAATCTCTTCTCTTGTTATGGGTCTGTTCAGATTTTCAATATCACTTTGTTGTAGTTTGGGTAGGCCGTATGTTTCTAGAAATTTATCCATTTCCTCTAGGTTTTCAAATTTGTTGGAATATAGTTTTTCATAATATTCTGTTATAATCCTTTTTATTTCAGTTGGGTCTGTTGTAATGTCCCCCATTTCATTTCTTATTTGGGTTATTTGTGCCCTCTGCTGTTTTTCTTTTGTCAGTCTGGCCAGTGGTTTGTCGATTTTGTTGATTCTTTCAAAGAACCAACTTTTGGTTTTGTTGATTCTTTCTATTGTTTTTCTGTTCTCTATTTCATTGATTTCTGCTCTGATCTTTACTATTTCCTTTCTTCCGGTGGTTGTAGGCTTTTTTTGTTGTTCTCTTTCTATTTGTTTGAGTTCTGTAGTTAATGTTTTGATTTTGTCCCTTTCTTCTTTTTTGATATGTGCATCTATTGCTATAAATTGTCCTCTGAGGACTGCCTTTGCTGTGGGCCAGTGTTCTTTTTAAAGAGATATATTCTCTTACCCAGATAAGCTCCAAAAATTAGGTTTCATGGCTTATCTCAAATAATAAATGTCTACATCCTTATGCCAAGGCTGCAAGTGTATCTGAAGCATGAAAACTAAATCAAATAATTTAGTACTTGTAAATAACAGATGATTAGTTACTTATCCTTCATTATTTGTAAACTTTATGAACTTTTAAGGAATTTTAGTCAGTTCTATTATCTAATCAATGAACCTGGTTAAGAAAGTAAAATCTTATGTTGATGGATTTTTTTTTTAACTAATTGAGTGACTATTTGTATGAACTGACTATTAGTTGACAAAATTGAAATGGACATCTATTTTGTGTATAAAGGCCAATTACACTGTTTCATGAAGCTGTCGGTGTACATGTGATTTTAAAATCCACACCCCTCACTACCTCACTATATACAGTGTTTATCTATGGCTATCTCTCTCTAGGGGATACTCTGAAATATGTTAGTACTTCAGTAAAGTGAGAACATGAAATTATTGTAATTAAGCAATTTCTAACAAAAATTATTTGCTGGTAGTTAAAATATGGCACAACTAGAATATGCATATGCATCCCATTAGTAAAGAAGGGTGTTAGCCATTTTGGTAACACAAACCTTACATGTGTACATCATTTTCCTACCATTTCCTTTTCTAGAAACATATCCAACAGGAGGTAATTATGAATGTGTAATATACACCAGCTGCCCCTGAGTAAATTCCAACTCAGGGCGACCCCATGTGTGTCAGAGTAGAACTGTGCTCCATAGAGTTTTTGATGGCTGACTTTTCAGAAGTAGATCACAAGGCCTTTCTCTGAGATGTCTCTGGGTGGACCTGAACTTTCAACCTGTTGGTTAGCAGCTGAGCACGTTTATTGTTTGCACCACCCAGGGACTCTCTAATACATACAGACAAGGGTATTTTTCAAAGCAGGATTATTAATTTTAATATATAAATACTTGGAGCAATTATAATGCTCAACAAGGAAAATGGTAAAAGAAACCATGGTATGTTCATGTAATTCCTAGGCAGCCATTAAAAATGATGCTGAAGAAGGCTATTTAATAATACAGGAATATTTCAACATTACATTTTGTTATATATATATGTGTGTGTGTGTGTGTGTGTGTGTGTGTGTGTGTGTGTGTATCTTATTTTAAAATCATATCTATGCACAGAAAATACCAGTAGTATACACATCAAAATATTTTAAAAACAAAACCTATTTCTGGATGACAGAGGACTGAATTATCTGCATTTTGTTTTTTGAACTTTTCTGTGTTTCCCTAAATATTCTATAATGAACATATATCTGCAATCTAAAAATGATATTAACAAGAGTAAAAACATACAATAGACTTGCAATATGAAATAGTAGTTAGATGTATATGTTTTCTGTCGATTTCTGGTGAGCCTGACCTATGAGCTATGGGCAACTTCTTTTCAAAGACCACGAGAAGGACAAGCAGATGGTTGATAGGTAGGGTTTCAGTTAAAGTGAAAAAAAGCAACTTAACCTGCTCAACTTTACTGAACTCCAAATGTCACCTAACTGTCAGTGTGAATTGCTTACTAGCCTACTAGCAAGCCAATATTTGGGGTTATTACATACATGTATTGCTTTGCTAGAAATTTAATGAGAAATGAGTAATCATTGACTTTCAGAGATATAACAGTCTTTGAAGATCCTAGTTTTATCCCCTCATTTTGCAGAGAAGGCAAGAGCTCAGATAATTCTATTAAGCGACTAACTGAAGATCAGTTAGTGGCAGAACAGTCCTGGAACTGAGGACTCCCGACCCCTACTCCAATGCCATTTTCTTAACTCAAAATGCTTTAAGTTACTTGCGTTTGATCTCTCCTAAAGACAATGTATGGGTTGCATTTATGGATACTGAATGCATGCTATACATAGGAAAAGAGATTAGCATATACATTAAACATCTATATAATTCATCTATATATAGCTATGTCTTCATTAGTTATTTATGACTGGTACATGCTGTGATTGTGCCCCCTTTCTCCTTTGCATTTCAAATGCTGTTAATCAACTTGTTCAGGCATTTAGAAAAAGACAAAAAGTAAGAAACATTTTATTGTGACTTAAGAAAGGCAATTGCTTACAATTCAGCATAGCCATTATCTTGACTAGGAAATTAAACCACAGAGGATTTAAAAAAAATTATGCATCTGTCCTGTAATTAAAATGACAGTTTTAAAGCATCACTACAATCAGCCTTTGTAACATCACAGTGGTTTCTGTTCTTATAACTCCCTACATCAAAGGGACACATCATTGGAACAGTGGTATCAGCAATATGTAAGCACCAAGAGCCAGATAATTGGCAATGGCTGTCTCTCTTTCACAGTCAATCAGACACCAAGGCCCCTGGAGTATCTTTACCACTGAGGCAGTAATGTAAAGCTTCATTACGTTCTTAATGGTGGTGAGACACGTTCTGTCACTCAGGAAGTAGCATAACCTCAAAACACTTCCCAGGATTGTTTGGTTTCCTCTGAGAAAACAAATCACCAAGAATATAAGCACCTACTATGTGTCTAACAAGGAGCCCCAGAGGCAAAGTGGTTAAACACTTGGCTGCTAATGGAAAGGTCAGTGGTTTGAACCCACCAGCTGCTCCATGAGAGAAAGATGTGGCAGTCTGCTTCTGTAAAGATTACAGCCTTGGAAATCCTATGGGCAGTTTTAGTCTGTCTTGTAAGGCAGTCGTACACCCTTCATCTGTCAATTTGCCAAACTATGGTGGCTTGTGTGTTGCTGTGATGCTGCAAGCTATACCACTGGTATTTCAAATGTCAGAAGGGTCATCCATGATAGATAGGTTTCAGCAGAGCTTCCAGACTAAGAAACACTGGGAAGAAGGACCTGGAGGTCTACTTTTGAAAAAATTGGCCAGTGAAAAACTTAAGGATAGTAGTGGAACATTGATATAGTGCTGGAAGAGGAGCCCCTCATGTTGGAAGGCACTCAAAATACAACCGGGAAAGAGCTGCCATCTCAAAGTAGAGTCTACCTTACTGATGTGGATGGAGTCAAGCTTTTGGAATCTTCATTTGCTGATGTGGCACAGCTCAAAATGAGAAGAAACAGCTGCAAACATCCATTAATAATTGGAATGTAGAATGTACGAAGTATGAATCAAGGAAAACTGGAAGCTGTAAAACTGAAATGGAACACTTGAAGACGGATATCCTAAGCATTAGTGAGGTGAAATGGACTGGTATTGGCCATTTTGAATCAGACTATCACATGTTCTACCATGCTGGGAATGATGAATTGAAGAGGAATGGCATTGCATTCATCGTCAAAAAGAATATTTCAAGATCCGTCCTGAAATAGAACTCTGTAAATGATAAGATAATATCCATATGTCTAAGAAGGAAGACCAGTTGATATGACTATTAGTCAAATTTATGCACCAACCACTAATGCCAAAGATGAAGAAATTGAAGATTTTTTTCATTGTGCTTTAAGTGAAACTTTACAAATCAAGTTAGTTTCTCATACAAAAATTTATACACACACTGTTATGTGACCCTAGTTGCTCTCGCTATACTGCGACAGCGCACTCCTCCTTTCCACCTCGGATTTTCCGTGTCCATTCAACCAGCTCCTGACCCTCTCTGCCTTCTCTTCTTGTCTCTGGACAGGAGCTGCCCATTTAGTCTCAGGTATCTACTTGAGCTAAGAAGCGCACTCCTCACAAGTATCATTTTATGTCCCATAGTCCAGTCTAATCTTTGTCTGAAGAGTTGGCGTCAGGAATGGTTTTAGTTTTGGGCTAACAGAGAGTCTGGGGGCATGTCTTCCAGGGTCCCTCCAGTCTCAGTCAAAACAGTAAGTCTGGTGTTTTCACTAGAATTTAAGTTCTGCAACCCACTATTACCCTGCTCTGTCAGGGACTCTCTGTTATATTCCCTATCAGGGTGGTCATTGCTGGTAGCTGAGTATGAAACTGAAGATTTTTACCAACTTCTGCAGTCTGAAATTGATCAAATATGCAATCAAGATGCATTGATAATTACTGGTAATTGGAATGCAAAAGTAGGAAACAAAGAAGAAGGAAAAATAATTGGAAAATATGGCCTTGGTGAGAGAAATGACCCAGGAGATTGTATGATAGAATTTTACAAGAACAATAACTTATTCATTGAAGATATCTTGTTTTAACAACATAAACAGCGACTACACACTTGGACCTTGTCAGATGAAGTACCCAAGAATCAAATTGATTACGTCTATGGAAAGAGATGATGGAGAAGCTCAATATCATCAGTAAGAACAAGGCCAGGAGCTGACTTTGGAACGGACCATTAGTTGCTCATATGCAAGTTCAAGTAAAGCTGAAGAAAATTAAAAAAAATCCATGAGAGCCAAAATATGATCTTGAGTATATCCTATCTGAATTTGGATATCATATCAAGAATAGATTTGATGCATTGAACACTAATGACCAAAGACCAGATGAGTTGTGGGAAGACATCAAGGACATCACACATGAAGAAAGCGAAAGGACATTAAAGGACAGAAAAGAAAGAAAAGATCAAAATGGACATCAGAAGAGACTGTGAAAGTTGCTCTTGAACATAGAGTAGCTAAAGCGAAAAGAAGAAATGATAAAGTAAAAGAGTTGAACAGAAGATTTCATAGGGTGGCTTGAGAAGAAAGTAAAGTATTATAATGAAATATGCAAATTCTTAGAGTTAGAAAACCAAAAGAGAAAAACATGCTTGACATTTCTCAAGCTGAAAGAACAGAAGAAAAATTCTGGCCTCAAACTGCAATTGTTATCAGGAGGGACTAGTCCCTGGAGAAAGATATGCTTGGTAAAGTAGACGGTCAGCAAAAAAGAGAAAGACCCACAACAAGATGGATTGACACAGTGGCTGCAACAATGGGCTCAAGCACAACAGAAATCATGAGGATGGCGAAAGGATCGGCCTGTATTTTGTTCTATTGTTTATAGGGTCACTATGAGTCAGGACTGACTCGACAGCACCTAACAACAACAACAATGTGGGAAAAAAATTGAAGGATGCAAGAAGCATCAAAAGAAGATGGAAGGAATACACAGAATTACATTACCAAAAAGAACTGCTCTACATTCAACCATTTCAGGAGGTAGCATATGATCAAAAACTGATGGTACTGAAAGAAGAAGTCCAAGCTGCACTGAAGGCACTGGCAAAAAACAAGGCTCCAGGAATCGACAGAATACCAACTGAGATGTTTCAACAAATGGATACGATGCTGAAAACACTCACTCATCTATGCCAAGATATCTGGAAGACAACTACCTGGCCAATGGACTGGAAGAAATCCCTATTTGTGCCCATTCCAAAGAAAGGTGATCCAACACAATGTGGAAATTATCAAACAATATCATCAATATGACACGCAAGCAAAATTTGCTGAAGATAATTAGAAAATGGTTGTAGCAGTATGTTGACAGGAAACTGCCAGACATTCAATCCAGATTCAGAAGAGGAAGTGGAACGAGTGATATCAGTGTTAGTGTCAGATGAATCTTGACTGTAAGCAAAGAATACAAGAAAGATGATTACTTGTGTTTTATTGACTATGCACTGGCATTCAACTGTGTGGATCATAACAAATTATGGACAACATTGCTAAGAATGGGAATTCCAGAACACTTAATTGTCCTCATAAGGAACCTGTACACAGACCAAGAGGCAATTTGGTCAAACAGAACAAGGGAAAACAGCCTGGTTTAAAATCAGGTAATGTGTGTGTTAGCATTATATCCTTTCACCATACTTATTCAATGTGTATGCTGAGCAAATAATCCAACAAGCTGGACTATATGAAGAACAGGGTATCAGGATTGGAGGAAGACTCATCGACAACCTGGGATATGCAGATAACACAACCTTGCTTGCTGAAGGTGAAGAGGACTTGAAGCACTTACTGATGAAGATAAAAGACTACAGCCTTCTGTATGGATTACACTTTAACAGAAAGAAAACAAAAATCCTCACAACTGGACTAATAAGCAACCACATGATAAATGAGGAAAATATTGAAGTTGTCAAGGATTTCATTTTACTTGGATCCATAGTCAACACCCATGGAAGTAGTAATCAAGAAATCAAATGATGTATTGCACTGGGCAACCAAACCCACTACCACCAAGTTGATTCTGACTCCTAGTAACTCTGTAGGACACAGTAGAACTGCCGCATAGGGTTTTCAAGGCTGTAAATCTTTACAGAAGCAGATTGCCATATGTCTCAGTCATCTAGTGCTGTTGTAACAGAAGTACCACAAGTGGATGGTTTTAACAAAGAGAAATTTATTCTCTCATAGTCCAGTAGGCTACAAGTCCAAATTCAGGGCATCAGCTCCAGGGGAACGCTTTCTCCATTGGCTCTGGAGGAAAGTCCATGTCATCAGTCTTCCTTTGGTCTGGGAGCTTCTCTGTGCAGGAACCTCAGGTCCAAAGGACACGCTCTGCTCCTGGCACTGCTTTCTTGGTGGTATGAGGTTCCCGTGTGTCTCTGCTCGCTTCTCTCTTTTATATCTCAAAAGAGATTGCATTAAGACACTGATCTTGTCAACCTCATCAGTGTAACCTCATCAGAGTGACAGAATTTACAACACATGAGGAGATCACATATAATCTCATCATAGTGGTAGAGTTTACAACACATAAGGACATCACATCAGATAACACAATCATACAATACTGGGAATCATGACCTAGCCAAGTTGCTACACACATTTTTGGGGGGACACAATTCAATCCATGACACCGTATCTTTCTCCCAAGGAATGGCTGGTGGATTTGAATTGCTGACCTTTTGGTGCTTTAACCACTGTGCCACCAGGGTTCCTTGCATTGGCCAAATCTGCTGCAAAATCTCTCTTCAGAGTGTTAAAAAGCAAAGATGTCACCTTGAGGACTAAGGTGTGCTTGACTCAAGCCATGGTATTTTCAATAGCCTCATAAGCATGTGAAAGCTGGACAATGAATAAGGGATACTGAAGAAGTATTGATGCATTTGAATTACAGTGTTGGTGAAGAATACATAATATACTATGGACTGCTGGAAGAATGAACAAGTCTGTCTTGGAAGAGGTACAGCCAGAATGCTCCTTAGAAGTGAGGATGGCAAGATTTTGTCTCACACACTTCGGACATGTTATCAGGAGGGATCAGTCCCCGGAGAAGGATATCATGCCTGGTAAAGTAGAGGATCAGCAAAAACAGGAAGACCGTCAATGAGATGGATTGACATAGTGGCTGCAACAATGGGCTCAAACATAGTAAAGACTGTGAGGATGGTGCAGGACCAGGTAGTTTTTCATTCTGTCGCACATAGGGTCGTTATGAGTGGGAATTGACTCGATGACAACAGATTTGGTTTTTTATATGTCTAACACTGTGAGAAATACATAAATAAAGAGGCCAGTATCTTCGCCTACAAAGGAGCATAGAGCTTAGTTCTTTTTTCTCCAGTTACCATCAAGTTGATTCTGACTCATGTTGACCCCATGTGATGCAGAGTAGTACTATGCTCCATAGATTTCCAAGGCTGTGAACTTTCAAAAGCAGATGGCCAGGACTTTCTTCCCAGGTACCTCTGGGTGGGTCCAAATTGCCAACTTTTCAGTTAGTAGTCAAGCCCTTAAACATCTGCACCACCCAGGTACTCCTAAAGGTTAGCTAGGGTGATGAAGCTACTCCTGAAATGACTAAAAAACAAAAAAAAACTGAGTGTTACACAATACGGAGAGATAAAAGCATCATATACCTCGGCACAATTGTTTATTCTCCTGGAGAAATGATAGTTTTGGCGATGAGAGACATTAGAGTGGGCTAATGAATGGGAGGAAGCTTCCTGAAGAAGTCCTTCCCTTGGACTTTGGCACATGGTTAGGATTAAGGCTGTTTGGGGATGGTGGCCTTTATCTTCATTATGAATGCCTCTAATGAAGGGAGAAAAGCCCTTTCTAGGAAGTTAATGTTGTTCTAAGAAATGTGTTTATGGAGTATATCAGCTCCAGGTTCTCTGAGGTTTTGCCATCATGGGACTGAGCCAAGGCCCACAAAAATATCAGCATCTTCATCTCTGGAACTCAGTCTAGTCTTGGTGGTGCAGGTTACGGAGAGGACAGGGCTTAAGGAAGCAGGGAACATCTATTGGCTTTGGCAGCAGGCACTTAAGTAGATTTCCATCACTTTACTACTAGCTAACTGACAGAGGGCTAGGAATTCCCAAGTCTAGTCCTTCTCATGAGTATCAGAGAAGCGGTTAAACCACAGCGTCCATGTGAGAGACTGCATGAAAGCAGTAATGGGGATTGGGAAGGGGCCTCTAGCTCGACCTTTGAAAATTAAAATAATGATACCCGTAAGAATCTGTAGTTTAACATGAACTAGATTGAAATCCTTTAAATCTGCTCAGCGTTTAAGTAAGATTAAGAAAAGCTCACTCACCATAGACTATGACGGTTGCAGTTGTGCTTTTCCTCTTGGCAACAATGTTTTTGGCGACGCAGGTATAATTGGCTGTATCTGAGAGGCGAGCCTGCTTTATGATGAGGTTGTGATCAATAGTAATATAAAAATTCCGATCTTCAACTGGATCAATTATGTCTTCATTTTTCAACCACTCCACCTAAAGAGGCACAAGAAGAATATATAAATTCCTGGCATGGATCCTTTGAGCCATACTTGCGTTTTGTAACGTGTACAACATTGTTCCATGCTATGAACTTTTGCAAACTGGGGGTAAGTAACTTTCTGAGGTCATGTTAAGTATCACTCACCTGCCAAACCTGCTGATTCTGTCTGTATTACATTATTCTCAAATGTCAATGAACCAACTGGGAAATACAGTGTTCAAATTGTTTTCACTTTGCCCTGCAGGCAGAAACAGGAGAATGTGCACTGCCAAGTTCAGAACCCAATCGAAAATAAGAGGCTAAGCATTTCAAACTGAACTCAAACCTTTGCTATTTGATTTGTTTACTCTTGGCAAGTTACCTGCTGCTTTTCAGAAAAGAATATAAGGGCTATAAAAAAGCTCGAAAGGCATCTTAGACATCCTGTAGCTCTAATAAAACATTTGGATGATTTACGTGTAGACTTGCTGAAACATACGGATTAAATTTCCCTGAAAATGCACTTGGAAGTGTAGCAAAACACATATTTGGAGATGCAGCTAAGCCAAACTGTTTGGGAAAAAAATGTGTTTTCTACCAGCCCCTAATAGAATCCAAACAGCTTATTAGTCGTATTCAAATCTCTTCTTTTGCATATCACTAACATTAAATCTTTGGCTCATGCTTTGCTTTTGGGGAACCTAACCTAAGACAAGTCTGTTCAAAACTATTATTTTTTCTATATAAATAATACCAGTGTAGCAACCGTGATGTTATCTTTACAGATAAAAGGAAATAAATATACCCGTGTAAACTGGTCTTATGGAGGACAAACTATTTCTTATCCCGTAAATTGCTTTTTTTTTTTTTGTTTTTTGTTTGGTTATGTACAGATTTTTCTATAAAGCAAAACAACACTGATATTTACCACACTTAAACTTTCCCATTGTATTACCTTGAAGGTGGATACAAGTAAACTTTACTGGTAGGGAGTCAACAGTTTTGCCATTTTCAAAATCTTAAAGAACTTCTCCAACACCACAAGAGGTCTGGAAATTAATCTCTAAATCTGTCAGTGGGCTTGACGTTGTTGCCCAACTCTAAATTACATCTAATGCAGGGACTCTGAAATCATGCTCCTCTAGTCCTTAGAAGAAAGGGCAAAACAAACACCAAAGACAATCCTGAAATAAAGAGGCACGCAAGGATGCAGATAAGAGCAACTATTTGTAACATGCAAAGTTTTGAAATTTGCACTATTAATAGTGAGGAAGAGAAGAGACGTCTATCTAAACCAGTGAATTTTTCAAGGATGTGTTTGTTTTTCAAGTACAAACTGCACGTTCAGTCAGTGCCATACCTGGATATATCTGATCAGATGCTCGTATTCACTTGACCTCTATCTTCCTCAAAAGCTGGCCCTATGCTTGGGTAGCATGATCTTACAGGAAGGGTAACGAGAAGGTAGCAGAAATCCTACTCTTAGAAATCTACTTCAAGATCATTGAAAGTTGACATTGATATTTTTTTAATTCTGATTTCTACCTAGGTTATCTATGTCATTCTAATTGTAGTGAGCATTGTACTTGTAGAAGACACTGTTGTACTCCACTCAAGTGCTCTTGAATCCCTTTTACATTTTTGTGAGTTTTTCTCCCAGGCTCACCCTGCTTTTCTTTCAAGGAGCCACATCTACTACTCTTCTTTGGAGGATGGCCTTCAGACTACTGCACTCTTTTGCCGGGACGTACCTAGGAATTCATGTCTTCACCCAGTTGCTGTCAAGTTGATTTAGACTTATGGTGAGCCCATGTGTATAACAGTAGAACTGTGCTCCATACAGTTTTCAAGGGCTGAGCTTTTAGAAGGAGATCACCAAGACTTTCTTTTGAGGTGCCTCTGGGTGGACTCAGACCTCAAATTTCTGTGTTAGCAGCCGAGGGTGTTAACTGTTTGAACCACCAAGTGACTCCTTACTCCACAATAGCCTTAGCTATTGACTCATGAGTGCTGAAGTATGCCTTGAGTCCATTTGGGCCGTAATCTGAGTTGTTGCTCTCCAGAATTCCCTTGTGGGGATCAGGCTGAAGCTGCTCTTTCTTGAGAATTTTCCTGAAATCGCACTCTTGCTTGGCTTCTTCTTTTCTGTTCTGCTTGCTCCACTCACTTAAGGGACTTTCCTGGGAGTATTTCCTCAAAAAACACGTGCATTCAAATCTTCAGGTCATGATTTGCCTCTGGAGACCCCAACCTAAGTCATGACTGTTCCAAATGATTTTTCCTTCTATGTAAATGATATAAATTCAACAATAATGATGTCCTAATCGTAAATGACATAAAGTGATCCCAAGGGATATTACAAACAACTTGTTTATTTGAAAGTTTATTACATAGAAGAAAGGCAATCTGCACAGTTGACAAAAGATTTAAAGACAGTTACACAGGATTACTGGGTATATGATCTTTACTTTCTTATACATAATTGAGGGTTTGATTGCCCAATAAGCAAGGTATGCATGGGCCCAATTGTGCCTTCCCACCAACCTGCAGTGCACAGTTTCATCTGAGCCAAACCGTGTCAAGGATGTGGTGAAACCCATTTGAAATTGCTCACCACAGATTAGCAAGTAAACACAATGAAGCCCATGCATCAGTACAAACCAGAGCATACCGTGCTTACTGGTTCATCCGCCCCTGCCATAAGTCCACATTTTCTTCAGGTTCTCTCTCATCAGCCTTGGAGCAGTGATTATTCCCTGAGTTCTGAGGAGCTCTGAGGAGTCCCAGCAGTACTCTGGAGGACCCAGGAGCCCTCTAGAGGGGTACTGCCCTCCTCTTCTAACTACTGCTTTAACCAGAGAAGCTCGGATTTTCTGTTTTCCATTTTGGGCTTGCTTGCATGCCTTTGTTTGAAAAAAGAGTTCGACAGCTAGAAGATAGCTGTAGGAGTGAAGAGGGGACCCAAGGACTCCTCAGGCTCACAGTCTTGCCCTAACTTTTTGGTGGAGACCATCGTCTCCCCAAGAAGCTCAAGTCAGGACTTCATGTTTCCCACACCCCCTACACTAGAATCCCCATTCTGCTCTGTACATCCCTGTCTCACATTCCTCCAAACTCCTGAAACCTTCCCACATTGTCTTGGAATACCAAAAAAACCCCAAACCTGTTGCTGTAGGACAGAGCAGAACTGCTCCATAGAGTTTCCAAGGAGTGGCTGGTGGATTCGAACTGCTGACCTTTTGCTTAGCAGTCGAGCTCTTAACCACTACAGCAGCAAAATCCCCCCAAATTTCAACCTTTTTTTAGATTGTTTCCTTTACCTTTTCTCTAACTAAACCTAGCTCCTTCTGATGCCAATATTTCTTATGCAGTCCTCTCAAGTAATGAATGCTTGATCTCCCAAATCCTACATACCACTGAGCATGAGGATGACGCAGGGGTCCTTCTGACTCCATATTGTCTATTTCAGACTATTCTCCCCAAACAAGTCTGCTTTCTCATATCATCAGATTATGTCACCCATTTTCTATATCTGTTGTAGTTACCTATAGACCTCTGGTTGATGGTCACATTATCCAGCACGGTTGTTGTCATAATTTCTGATGATATGTTTTTTATTCAGGTGAAATTCACTTAATGTTAAAATTAACCATGAAGTGAATAATAAACAAAAGTTATTAAATAATAACCAAACTGTCATGGTTTGAATTATGTCCCCCCAAAAATGTGTGTATCAATTTGGCCAGGCCATGATTCCTGGTACTGTGTGCTTTTCCTATAGGTGTAAATCCTGCCTCTATGATGTTAATGAGGGAGGATGGGCGGCAGTTGTGTTAGTAAGGCAGGACTCAGTCTACAAGATTGGATCGTATCCTGAGGCAATGTCTTGAGATATAAAAGACAGAAGTGAGCAGTGAGACAGGGGGACCTCATACCATCAGGAAAGAAGTGCGGGGAGCAGAGGGCGTCCTCTGGACCTGGGTCCCTGCGCAGAGAAGCTCCTAGTCCAGGGGAACACCGAAGAAAAGAAGGCCGGCAGAGAGAAAAAGGCTTCCCCTGGAGCTGACACCCTGAATTTGGACTTTTAGCCTACTTTGACTGTGAGCAAATAAATTTCTCTTCATTAAAACCATCCATTTGTGGTATTTCTGTTACGGTGGCACTAGATGACTACAACACAAACAATTAACCAAAGCGAATAATAGAGTTGTATTTAGTACATTCACAATGTTGCGCAACCACCACCACTACTTCCAAAACATTTTATCACTCCGAAAGGAAAGCCACTAAACAGTTGCTTCCCGTTATCCCAACCCTCGAGCCCCTGGCAAACACCATTCAGGCTTCAGTCTCTATGGTTTTACCTATTCTTGGTATTTCATATAAATGGAATCAAACAATATGTAAATTTTTGTGTCTGGCTTCTCTCATTTAGCTTAATGTTTCTGAGGTTAGTACACATTGTAACATGCATCAGTACTTTATTCCTTTTTTATAGTTAAATAATATTCTACTGTATGTATATACCACATTTTATTTATCCATTCACCTGCTGATGGGCATTTGGGCTGTTGCCACCTCTTGGCTGTTCTGAGTAGTGCTTCTTGAACATGCATGTACCCGTATTTGTTTGAGTACTTGTTTTCAATTATTTTGGGTATATACCTAGGCGTGGAATTCTGATGACTTTAGTAGCCACAAAGATGACACTTCCAACATCTTAGCCCTCAGTTCATTGACCATTCCTCCTTCAGTGACCTGGCCTTTTCCTTACCTAAGTCATTCACTTCCATGATCACACATTCTAGGCCAGATATTCTCAACCCTGGCTTCACATTGAATAACTTGGGGGAATATTTATAACAAACTGATGTGGAAACCAATCCAGAGAAATTCTGATTCCCTTGGTCTGGAGTGGTCTAGCACCAGTATTTTTTAAACTTCCTAGGTGATTCTGATTTACTGCTTGGGTTAAGAAACAATACTCTAGACCATTTCCTTTCAAAATGAGATCCCTGGACCAGCAGCAACAGCATCATTTGGAGGTTGATAGGAATTCAGAATCTCAGGTCCTGACTTCCTTAGACTTACTGAATCAAAATGTATATTTTAGTAAGAGCTCCAGGGGATGTATATACACATTAAACTTTGAGAAGCACTGGTCTAGCTATTTTCCTTACTGTTAATTGCAAAGCTTCCACAAACTCAGTTTCAATCATCCTCTTTTTACCTCTTTCCTGCTTACTCTCTCTAGGAAGCCTATTTCAACAATCCTCACAAGGACCTCCGATCTATTGATCTTACCAAGTTGATCTCGTTTATCTCACCCGCTTCAAGTACACTCTTTACCAAGTTAAATTCCAATGTCAAGTTTTATAAACACTCACTTGCATAATACCCACAACATCTTCATTCCTCTCGCACTTCAAGGTATATACTTGGCCACTATTCCCTTATACCACATCTGTGTCTTTGAAGAGGAACGTGGTTGTGCACAGCCGTGTTGAGTGGGCTCATTTTGAATTCATGATAACAGAACTCAAGCGGGCCCTTAATTCTGCTGAGAAATCATACTATATTTTCATTGTCTACTCACTCTCTCACTGTTCTAGACAACTATTTCACACCTCTTCTTTCCTTAAACACAGCCTCCTCCTCCAGCTTCACTTTCAGCTGATGATTAAGATTTCTACATCACTGAGAAAACCGACAATTACAAGAGACCTTCCAAAGCTCCCACTACCCATGTACCCACCCCTACTCTGCACCCTCTTTCTTGTTACAGGATGAATTGTCTGTGCTTCTATCTAAAGTCACCTTTGCTGTCTAATCTGCATCCTATTCCCTATTATCCAAGGGCAAAACCAAAACCAGACCCTTTGCCATTGAGTTGATTCTGATTCACAGAAAACCCACAGGACAGCAATTCTCCTCTCTGTCTCCTAAATCCTTACATTTTTCCTTGATACTGAATCATTTCCATCAGCAAACAAACATACTGCCATTTTTCACAACTTAAAACAAAAAGTCTCCCCATCCCACTTCTGCCTCTAGTCATCCCATGTTTCTCTGCTTGCTTTTCACAACTTCTTGAAATAGCTGTTTATACACACTGTCTCCAGTTCCTGTCATCTTAACCTCTTCTGAACCAATATGGTTCTGGCAATCAATTCCACCAGGTCACCATAACTGCTCTTTTCAATGTCACCAATTACTTTCACTTTGTTAAATTAAATAGTGAGGGCTTAGTCCTCAGCTTACTTGACTCATCAACAGCATTTCTTCCAGTTCATCTGTCCCTCTTCCTCACTGGTTTCTCTGGACACCACATTTTCCCGGTGTTTATCCTATTTATATCCCACACAGCTTTCCTGGGTTAATGTTTGCACCCCGGTGGCCCAGACCTTGCACCTCATCTTTTTTCTATTTTATATCATAGGCACTTCCTTGGTGAGCTCATACAGTCTCATATAGACAATTCCTAAATTTATCTTTAGCTTGGAGCTCATTCCTGAACTCCAGACTCATATACCAAATTGCCTTCTCACAACTTCACTTGGTTATCTAATAACAACCTCCTGAACTGCCTTCCAAAGTAGCTACTCACAGTTTTACCCATCTTAGTTAATGCCAACTCCGTCCTTCCTGTTACTTACACAAAAAACCTCATATTTAGCCTTGACTACTCTCTCTGCCTTTTCAACAGCAGAGCAACACATTCAGAATCTGACCATTTCTCAGCTCCTTGCCGCCACCCCCTTCCTGGTCCAATTATTGCTACAGCTCCTAACTGATCCACTTTTCCTCTTGTTCATCAAAAGTCGATTCTCAACACTGTAGTTAGAGTGACCCTTAAACCCTATGTCATATCATGCTGCACTTCATCTCAATCCCTCCAATGGCTCCATATCTTACTCAAGGGCTCATAAGGCCCTGACTTCATTAGGACTCCTGACCTCTCTGATCTTCCCCCCTTCACTTTCTGCCCTTCTCTCAAGTCAGTAGCATACCTGCTTCTTTGCTGGTCTTTATATGCATCAGATGTGCACCTGCCTTGGAGATTTTGAATCTGCTGGCACATCTGCCTGGAATAATCTTTTCCTGGGAGGTGCAAACGGCTAACGTGCTGCAATCTTAACTTGGAGGTCTAAGTAGACGCACAAATGCCTCAGAAAAAAATCTGTAATCTACTTCCAAAAAATCAGCCACTGAAAACCATATGAAGCACAGTTCTACTTTGACACACATGTGGTTGCCATGAGTTGGAATCAACTGACAACAATTGGTTTTTGTTTCTAGGTGTCTGCCTGGTTTTCTCCTTCTTCCCCTTCAGGTCTTTGCTCAGATGTCACCTACTTAGTGAGTCATGTCCTGATCATCATCTAAATTGCAACATCTCTCTCTCTGCCTATACCTCCAACCTACCACCTTTCTTTATTTTCTCTATTAGCACTACTCACCACCTCATATACATTATATTTTACTTATTTATTATGTCCATTAGTTATCTCCCCCACCAGGATGTAAGCTCCATGAAGGTGGGGTTTTTGATCTGATTTTAGATCATTGTTATATTCCATGGCATGGGACTGGCACAGAGTAGACAATTAACATTTGTTAAATATATGAATAAAAGCAAGATACGTAATGGGATCAAGTTTGCTATCTACATTTAATGTCTCTGTAAAGCTGATGTTTTGACTGTCAGAATTATATTAAATATAATAAATGAGGGCCATTTTAAACATCTCTTCTAACTAAATTCATTTAACTCTTGCTGTAATTGTTCTACTGGGGATTAAGATTACAAATCTCTACTGCCTAAGGGGAAATCCCACAGAGCTAGCTGGCCTCCAAGTGGATTCACTGGAGAAACCATAAGATACAAGGTCTCTAGAATTATGCTGGGAGACCCCCAGTGTTTCACTGGCATTTCCAAGTATGAATCAGAAGTGTCCTGTGGCCAGTATGCTCCAGCTAAGGCATCTTTGGAAGGGGAACAATTATACCTGTATATATGGCCCACATTATACCCATATATCTGTTGAAGAGTTAAAAAAACAAAACAAAACAAAACAAACTTTTAAATAATTATTGCAGAATTTCACTTAGTAAACACAGAATCTAAGAGATAGTAGTAGACCTGAGCTTACAGTACAGTTTTCCAATAACTTTACTTTTCAATAATCAAAGAGGCATCTTGTGGATTTCAATTCCATTCCACAAACACTTAGTACCTACTATATATCAGGCACAGTGCCAAGTGCTGAAGATAAAGAGACAAATAAGCTAAGCGCCTGCTTGTTGAGCTCCCTGGAGAAGAAAGACAAACTTATACACACACAATGAAAATAGAGTATGATAAAGAAGCAATAGAAATATGTGCAAGGATGGAGGTAAACTGAGATTCGAATTATGTGGGAAGAGGACATTTGAGGAGGAAATTTCTGAACTAGTCTCTAAAGGAGGAAAATAAGCAACTAGGAAGACAGAAAAGAGGAATGAAGGATGAAGGAGGACCTTTCAGGAAGAGAAAACCAAGTGTTTCCTAGGAAGCCGCCAGGAAAGTCTGAGCACTTGTAGTTTGGGGAAAGTAGTAAGGATGAAGAAGTTGACTCTCAAGGAATCACAGCGGGAGGCGGGTGCTGTGTTAAAAGGGTCTGGCTTTATCTTCATAGACACATCCAAACTCCGTGAGGGACCAAATTACTGGGCTGAGTGCTGGGGACCATGGTCTCGGGGACATATAGCTTAATTGACATAACATAGTTTATATAGAAAATAGTGTACAGTCTACTTTGGTGAGTAGCGTCTGGGATCTTAAAATCTTGTGAGCAGCCATCTAAGATACTCCACTGGTCTCATCCCATCTGGAGCAAGGGAGAATGAAGAAAACCAAAGACACAAGGGAAAGATTACTCCAAAGGACTAATGGATCACAACTACCACAGCCTCCACCAGACCGAGTCCTGCACAACTAGATGGTGTCTGGCTACCACCACTGACTGCTCTGACCGGGGTCACGATAGAGGGTCCTGGACAGAGCTGGAGAAAAATGTAGAACAAAATTCTAACTCACACACACACAGAAAAGACCAGACTTACTGATCTGACAGAGACTGGAGAAACCCGGAGAGCATGGTCCCTGGACATCCTTACGGCTCAGTAATGAAGTCACTCCTGAGGTTCACCCTTCAACCAAAGATTACACAGGACTATAAGACAAAATGAGGCTGAATGGGCACACCAGCCGAGGGGCAAGGACAAGAAGGCAGGAGTGGATAGGAAAGCTGATAATGGGGAACCCAACGTCGAGAAGGGAGAGTGTTGACACGTCACAGTTCGCAGAGTTGGCAACCAATGTCACAAAACAATATGTGTATTCCTTGTTTAATGCGATACTAATTTGCTTTGTAAATCTTCATCTAAAGCACAAATAAAAAAAAAAAATCTGGCTTTACTTATCCTTACTGCCATCCAGTAAAGGGTTTAAAGTGAAGAGGCATAATAACACTTTAAGAATGATTGCTTTGGGGTGGACTAAAAGGAGGCACATTGAAAGCAGGAGACTTGTTGAAAACCTTTGCTAGAGTCCAGGTGATAGACCAAGCAGAATTAAAAAAAAAAAAAAAAATGAAAAAAAAAAAAATCTTTTAGGACTCTTTCTTTTCTTTTCTTTCCATCCCACTTGCCACTCCAGTTGGGATGGAAAGAAAAGAATGAGTCCAGAAGGAAATTTATTTATTTTTATTATTATTTTTTAAATTGTGTTTTAGGTGAAATTTTACAGCACAAACTAGTTTCAAATTCGAAAATTTATACACAAATTGTTTTACATCATTGGTTGCAATCCTCACAATGTGTTAACACTCTCTCCCTTGCCTTTTACACCCCAGGTTCCCTGTGTCCATTCATTCAGGTTTCCTGTTCCTTCCTGCCTTCTCATCTTTGCTTTCGGGCAGGTATTGTCCATTAGGTCTCCTATACTTGATTGAACTTAGAAGCACGTTCCTCACTTGTGTTATCATTTGTCTCATAGGCCTGTCTAATCTTTGGCTGGAAGACGAACTTCAAAAGTGCTTTAGTTCTGAGTTATCAGTCTGTCTGGGGGGCCATAGTCTCAGGGGTCCCTCCAATCTCTGTCAGACCAGAAAGTCTGGTCTTTTTTTCTGAATTTGAATTTCATCCTACATTTTTCTCCCACTCTGTCCAGAACCCTCTATGGTGATCCCTGTCAGGGCAGTCAGTGGCGATTGCCAGGCACCATCTATTTCTTCTGGGCTCAGGCTTCTGTAGACTGTGGTTCATGGGATCCATTAGTCCTTTGGACTGATATTTTCCTTGTGTCTTTGATTTTCTTCATTCTCCTTTGCTCTGAACATGATGGGACCAATAGATGTATTTTAGATGGCTGCTCACAAGCTATTAAGACCCCAGAGGCTACTAACCAAAGTAAGATGTAGAATATTTTCTTTATGAACTATGTTATGCCAATAGACAAAGATGTCCCCTGAGACCATGGTCCCCAGCCCTCAGCCTCAGTAAATCAGTCCCTCAAGGTGTTTGGATGTGTCTAGGAAGTTTCTATGGCATTGCCTTGGTCAAGTTGTGCTGACTTTCTCTGTATTTCCTGTTGTCTTTCCTTTCACCAAAGTAAACGCTTGTCTACTATCTAGTTAGTGATTTCCCCTCCCCACTCTCCCTTCCTTCGTAACCGTCAATGATTATTTCTTTCTGTGTGTAATTTTTTTCTTGAGTTTTTATAATAGTGGTTTCATACAATATTTATCCTTTTGTGATTGACTTATTTCACTCAGCTTAATGCCCTCCAGACTGATCCATGTCATGAGATGTTTTTTGGATTCATCATTGTTCTTCATTGCTGTGTAGTATTCCATTGTGTGTATGTATTATAATTTGTTTATCCATTCATCTGTTGATGGGCACTTAGGTTGTTTCCATCTTTTTGCTAATGTGAATAAGCTGCAGTGAACATGTGTGTGCATATGTCTATTCGTGTGACGGTTCTTATTTCTCTAGGATATATTTCTAGATGTGATATTGCTGGTTTGTATGGTATTTCTTTTTCTAACTTTTTAAATAGACACCATATCATTTTCCATAGTGGTTGGATCATTTTACATTTTCTCCAGTGGTGCACCCGAGTTCCAATCTCCCTGTAACTTCTCCAACATTTGCTGTTTTCTTTTTTTTTGATTTGTGCCAGTAATGTTGGGGTGAGGTGGTATCTCATGTTAGTTTTCATTTTCATTTCTCTAATGGTTAATGCCAGAGAGAAATTTGAAGGGGCAAGGGACAGGGCAAAAGTGTTGACTGTGAGTGGAAAGCAGGATACTAGAAAGATTTTGTCTAAAATTTCTGGTGAGGGGAACTGTGAGTGGGTCAGAAATAAAGGGGGCAGATAAAATTTGAGGGCTGAATGGATAATGAGCTCAGATTTGGCAGATATTATTTCCTTATAATGGGTAGTACAACATAGTTCCGACAACAGCTAAATTGGACAAAATTTTTGTTATTTCAATGAATAAAGAGTGTGTGTGTGTGTGTGTGTGTGTGTGTGTGTTTAGTTTTAAAGTTTTGAAATATTCAAAAAAAGAAAAAAGTTCTGACTACTTCTGCTATTCTGAGACTGGCTCTATCTGAACACTAAGAACTGAATACAGGTATTAGGATATTTGCAGAGCAACTGTGGCTAAAACAACATAGATTCCTATCTTGGCTTAGACAAAAATGATAAAGTTTTAAATTAAAACTTAGGAAGAAGATGCATGGAGGGGAAACTAATGTGTGAAAATAATTCAGTTTATCACATTAGAGATTGTCTAAATTAGCAAGGGAAATCAATATAAGAGCCATAACATACAATTTTTAAATTTTCCTTCTTTAGCAGTGCTCTAGAACTTGATGCCACCAGATAAAACGGTACTCTTCTGTTTGAAAGGACACTCTTCCTTATATAAACTGTATATTAAATTGCAATAAACAATACAAAATCTTTTGGTGTGCTAGAATTTTATTGTATTGACTAATAAGTAATTGTACTGTTTTCACAATGTGTCTGTCAGTTTGTCATACTGTGGTGGCTTGCATGTTGCTGTGATACTGAAAGCTTTGACACTGGTATTTCAAATACCATCAGGGTCACCCTTGGGGGCAGGTTTCAGCAGAGATTCCAGACTAAGACAGACTAGGAAGCACCTGGAGATACACTTCTGAAAAAATTGGTCAGTGAATATTTTATGAATAGCAGAGGAACATTGTCTGATATAGTGACAGGAGATGAGCCCCTCAGTTTGGAAGGCACTCAAAATATGACTGGGGAAGACCTGCCTCCTCGAAGTACAAAACCCACTGCCGTCTAGTCGATTCCAACTCACAGTGACCCTACAGGACAGAATAGAACTGCCCCATAGGGTTTCCAACGAATGGCTGGTGGATTCGAACTGCCCACCTTTTGGTTAGCAGCCATGCTCTTAAACACTGTGCCACCAGGGCACCTCTCAAAGTATAGTTGACCTTAATGAAGCGGATGGAGTCAAGTTTCGGGACCTTCATTTGCTGATTTGGCACAACTCAAAATGAGAAGAAACAGCTGTTAACATCCATTAATAATTGGAATGTGGAATGTATGAAGTATGAAGCTAGGAAAATTCAAAGTCATCAAAAATGAAATGGAACTCATAAACATCAATATTCTATGCATTAGTGAGCTGAAAGGGACTGGTATTGGCCATTCTGAATCAGACAATCACATGGTCTCCTATGCCAGGAATGACAAATTGGAGAGGAACTGCATCATGTTCATCGTGAAAAAAGAACACTTCAAGATCTATCCTGAAGGACAAAGCTGTCAGTGATAGGATAATACCCAAATGTGTACAAGGAAGGCCAGTCAATACTACTATTATTCAAATTTACGCACCAACCACTAAGACCAAATATGAGGAAATTGAAGATTTTTACCACCTTCTGCAGTCTGAAATTGATCAAATATGCAATCAAGATGCATTGATAATTACTGGTGATTGGAATGGGAAATTTAGAAATGAAGAAGAAGGATTGTTAGTTGGAAAATATGGCCTCAGTGACAGAAACAATGCCAGAGATCACATGATAGAATTTTGCAAGGCCAACGACTTCACTGCAAATACCTTTTTTCAACAACATGAACGGCAACTATGCATGTGAACTTCACCAGATGGAAAACACAGGAATCAAATCAAGTACATCTGTTGAGAGCTCAATGGAAAAGCTCAATATCATCAGTCAGAACAAAGCCAGGGGCCAAATGCAGAACACACCATCAATTGCTCATTTGCAAGTTCAAGTTGAAGCGGAAGAAAATTAGGACAAGTCAACGAGAGCCAAAGTATGACCACGACCTTGAGTATATCCCACCGAATTTGGAGACCATCTCAAGAGTAGATTTGACACATTGAACACTAATGACTGAAGACTAGCCAAGTTGTGGAATGACATCAAGGATATCACACATGAAGAAAGCAAGAGGTCTTTAAGAAGATAAGAAAGAAAAGACCAAAATGGGTGTCAAAAGAGACTCTAAAACTTGCTTTTGAATGTTGAGTAGCTAAAGTGAATGGAAGAAATGATGAAGTAAAAGAGTTGAACAGAAGATTTCAAAAGGTGGTTCAAGAAGACAAAGTAAATTATTATATTGACCATTACAGGAGGCAGCATATGATCAAGAACTGATGATACTGAAGGAAGAGGTCCAAGTTGCACTGAAGGCACTGGTGAAAAACAAGGCTCCAGGAATTGTTGGAATACCAACTGAAATGTTTCAGCAAACATATGCAGTGCTGGAAGTGATCACTGGTCTATGACAAGAAATTTGGAAGACAGCTACCTGGCCAACCGACCAGAAGAGATCCATATTTATGCCTATTCCAAAGATAGGTGATCCAACCAAATGCAGAAATTATTGAACAATATCACTAATATCAAGCACAAGTAAAATTTTGCTGAAGATAATTCAGAGGTGGTTGCAGCAGTACATCAACAAGGAACAGCCAGAAATTCAAGCTGGATTCATATGAGGACATGGAAAAAGGGAAATCAATGCTGATGTCAGATGGATCCTGGTTGAAAGCAGAGAATGCCAGAAAGATGTCTACCTGTGCTTTATTGACTATACAAAGGCATTCGAGTGTGTGGATCATAATAAATTATCGATAACATTGCAAAGAATGAGAATTCCAGAACACTTAATTGTGCTCATGAAGAACCTGTACTTAGATCAAGAGGCAGTCACTGGAAGAGAACAAGGAGATACTGCGTGGTTTAAAATCAGGAGAGGTGTGTGTCAGAGTTGTATCCTTTCACCATACTTATATGATCTGTATGCTGAGCAGATACTCAGAGAAGCTGGACTATATGAAGAAGAATGGGTCATCAGGATTGGAGGAAGATGCATTAACAACCTGCGAAATACATATATCACAACCCTGCTTGCTGGAAGTGAAGAGGACTTGAACCACTTACTGATGAAGACCAAAGACTACAGCCTTCAGTATGGTTTACACCTCAGTATAAAGAAAACAAAAATCCTCACGACAAAATAAAACATCATAATAAACAGAGAAAAGACTGAAGCTGTCAAGGATTTCATTTTGCTTGGATCCACAATCAACACCCATGGAAGCAGCAGTCAGGAAATCAAATGACGTATTCCATTGGGCAAATTTGTTGCAAAAGACCTCTTTAAAGTGTTAAAGAACAAAGATGTCACTTTAAGGACAAAGGTGTGCCTGACCCAAGCCATGGTGTTTACAATCTCCTCATGTGCACGAGAAAGCTGGACAATTAATAAGGAAGACTGAAGAAGAACTGACGCCTTTGAGTTAGCATGTTGGTGAAGAATGTTGAATATACCATGAACTGCCAAAAGAATGAACAAATCTGTCTTAGAAGAAGTAAGTAAAACCAGAGTGTTCCTTGGAAGCGAGGATGGTGAACCTTCATCTCACGTACTTTGGACCTGTTATCAGAAGGGGCCAGTACCTGTAGAAGCACATCATGCTTGGTAAAATAGAGTGTCAGCGAAAGAGAGGAAGGCCTTCAATGAGATGAACTGACACAGTGGCTGCAACAATAGGCTCAAGCATAACAATGATCATGAGGATGGTGCGGGACCGGGCAGTGTTTATGTTGTACATAGGATCACTATGAGTAGGAACTGACTGGACCGCACCTAACAACAACAACATGGACAAAATATTGAATGACGCAGGAAGCATCAAAAGCAGATGGAAAGAATACACAGAGTCACTGTACCAAAAGGAATTGGTCAATGTTCAACCATTTCAGGAGGCAGCATATGATCAAGAACCGATGGTACTGAAAGAAGAAGTCCAAGCTGCACTGAAGGCACTGGTGAAAAACAAGGCTCCAGGAATTGTTGGAATACCAACTGAGATGTTTCAACAAATGGATGCACTGCTGGAGGCACTCATTCGTCTATGACAAGAAATTTGGAAGACAGCTACCTGGCCAACTGACTGAAAGAGATCCATATTTGTTCCCATTCCAAAGAAAGGTAGTCCAAAAGACATGGAAATTATCCAACAACATCATTATCACACGCAAGTAAGATTTGACTGAAGATCATTGAAAAGTGGTTGCAGCAGTACATCGACAGGGAACTGCCAGAAATTCAAGCTGGATTCAGAAGAGGACGTGGAGCCAGGGATATCATTGCTGATGTCAGATGTATCCTGGCTGAAAGTAGAGAATACCAGAAAGATGCTTACCTGTGTTTTACTGACTATGCAAAGGCATTCAATGGTGTGGAGCATTATGGATAATATTGTGAAGAATGGGAATTCCAGAACACTTAATTGTGCTCATTTGGAACCTGTACATAGACCCAAAGGCAGTCATTTGAATACAGCAAGGGGATACTGCATGGTTTAAAATCAAGAAAGGTGTGCATCAGGGCACCTGACAGCAAACAACAACTATTGTATTGTTGTGATGCTATTTATTCGTCAGCTAATCCTGAATAATCAGGAGTCACTCCTCTGTTCTGGTTCCTGAATTCTGTACATATTCTGGTCATTCCAATGCTTCCCAATGATTTTACCAATCGTCTCAGTTCTCCTCCTAGCCCTCACCCCCATTTACCAAACAGATTTACACAAGGGGAGAAGGGTTTCTGAGTTAGAAGTTATTTTTAGCTATGTATAAAACATTCACAAAGAGAGAAAAATATGTTGGAGTTCAAAAACAATAAAAGGCTTCAACCATAAACCATGACTTGTTGTCATGGTTGCAGTGATGCAGAGTACTATTCAGACAGCTTCTGTCCTTGTGGTTCAGTAACTGCAGCCTTTTCAAGAATTTGGGTCATGTTTGAAGTAATTTAATCAAAGTGTTTACAAAGACAGGGGATTTTATTAACAGGTAATAAAAGTAGTTAACAAGGCGATCTTAAAATGACCTATTTGTGTATTCTGTTATGTTTGGTGTTGATTAATCCCCATTGTGTGCAACTGAGAATCTTACTTTAAGGAGCAGTTCGTAATGTAACAGCTAAGAGGGGGACTGGAGTCAGTCTGCCTGAGTTCAAAAGAGAACTTTTCTGGGCTAACCTTTAAGCCTCCCTTGAGTAAGTTTCTTATCCTCTACGTGCCTCTGTGCCTTGCGGTCCTCATTTATAATATGAAGATCATTCTAGGATCCATTCCTTAAGATTTTTTTTTTATTAGTTAAAAATCATAAGATCTTTTCTTTGAGTGTACATTGACACACTTTTTATTGTGATAAAAATATATATAACATAAAATTTGCCTTTTTAACCATTTTAAGTATATAATTTAGTGGCATTCAGTATATTTACAATGTTGTGCAACCAGCCCACTATTTGTTTCTAAAACTTTTTCATCACCTAAACAGACACTCTGTACCCATTAAGCAGTAACTCCCTATCCCTCCTTCTCCTGACACGCATGGGGACCACTGATCTACTTTCTGTCTCTATCTGCTTATATTAAACATTTCATATAAGTGGGATCCTACAGTATTTGTCTTTTTGTGTCTGCCTAAAACAGCCTCATGTTTTCAAGGTTCATCCATGTCACACTGTGTATTAGAAATTCATTTATTTTTATGGCTGAATAATATCTATAAGATTATTAAGGATCAAATGAGTTAATTCACAAAACTCTTAGTGCCTGGCATACAGCAAGTATTCTAAAATTATAATTAATACTAGATTAAAGATATACTACAAGGAGGTGGGAAAAACCCAAACAACTCTAAAAAATATAAACAATATTAATCTAAAAACAAGAAAGAAAAATCTTTTAATGTTCAAGTTATTTCAGTCCTCACTGACACTTCTACTGAGACAAAGTCCACTCACTATTAGATTACAACTCTTTCTTTACGATTGTACTAGGGATACACAAGTAATTACGAATTAAATTGACCAATCTAGTTTATATGCTAAACCTAAATATATATTTCCATTTAAACTCTATGAATTCATAAGTCTACAGCTGTCATTAGCGTGTATTTGTTTTACAGCTATTATAGCATAATATGTTAATCAATCTGTATAAATATTATTTTCCAATTCTTTTAGGTTATAAGCAAATCATCACACTACATTAATTTTTAAAAAGTGGAATAGCTTTTTAATCAAATATATTTTACCAAAATTAATCTGAGAAATATTCTTTATTGTACTTGGTTATAAGGCATAAATGAAAGGTTGTTTATATGCTAATACTACTTTTACCTAGACCATCCACATTTTTTGTGGTTTTAATTCTGCCTGTGTGATTTTCCGATTCTTTTCGTCTGTTACTTCTTGAGTTAGTCCTCATCGTTTTTCCTTTTAATGACATCAGTCTCTACCCCACTCCATACCATGGCTTTAACACCTTTACTCAAGTCCCCAAGAGATGGAATTTCCTTTCAGACAACTCTGTTCTCCTTTCTGCCCCCAGATCCAGGAGTGATTCTCCCTGAGATGGCTTCTCTGCGTCTTCTCTTCCCCAAACAGGATACTGGGGCAGAGAGACTAGTCTAACAGGAAAGAGGAGGTAAATATAACGGGTTCGTGGCTATAGGATAAGTACCATTTCTTCGGGGTGGGAGAGGTAGGGGATGTGACACGGAGGAGGAGAGGACACTCTGTATTCCCTCACGTGAATCATGACCTGGCTTAAGGGAGGAGAGACAGTTCACAAGCAGAATACTTCCCTGTGCTGAATTTGGGAAAACAGAGTGTAGGAGGGATTGAGAGTGATGGCAGAGGGTGAAAAAGGAGGAAGACAAGGAAATTGTACTGAGTGCTCCTGGTACCTTGGTAGGTACTTTCCATAGAAAATCTCTATTCCTCACAACAGCTCTGTGAGAGGTATTTACATTCCCATTTTTCAGATTAGAAAAATGAGGCTCAAAGAGAAGAACTGGCCCAGGTTTATGGAGCTTGTGAAGAAGCAGAGATCTGAATTCAGGACTGCTTCAACTCTGGGCTCTTTACTAAGCAAAGAACTGGGAGGAGGTGGCTATAGTGTTAGACTTGAGCACTGACAGACTTGAGGGCTGCAGATCATGATATGGTGGCTGGAAGAAGCTGGGACACCGAAACACATCTTAACCACTCTGGGACATGTGCTCAGGCTAGCCTGAGGCTGGTGCTCTCCAGGAAAGCAGTGAGATCCTTAGGAAAGAGACATTGGACCTACCCTTCTGTTAGCATCACTACGCTGGTCACTCTTACAGAACAAACACAGGCTTACTTTCAGAGCTAGCACTAGGACTGGGTGCATTTTGATTTAAGGGATTCAGGAAAGCCTCATCGTCCTCTGAAATTGTTCCCCCACTTGTTTGACAGTGACTGAAAATGTCTTTAAGACGGACCAGTTTTTATTTCTACCATCTGGAGGTTCTTTTCACATGTAAATGACCCAGAGAAATAACATCTTAAACCAAACCATATAAATTATCATAAAACATGGCATGTAAATGACTAAGGGAAAATCCTTTTCTATTTTGATAAGGAGGAGTTGGAAGGCACTAGAATTTCTGACTGGGGTTTAAGTGCCCAGCAGCATGCAAACATTTCTAAAGAGGTTCTTTAGGGATTGATTTGTGTTCCCCAAAAACATACGTTCAAATCTTAATCCCTAGTACTTGTGAATGAGAATTTATTTGGAAATAACTTCTTTGCAGGTAGAATTATGTGTACTTGAGGTCATACTGTAGTATGGTAGGGCCTAATCCAATTTGATAGGTGTCCTTATAAAAAGAGAAGAAGAGACACAGAGACAGGCAGACACAGAGGAAAGATGCCACGTGAGGATGGAGGAAGAGATGGGAGTTATGCTGTTACGATCCAGAAATGCCTGGGACCACCAGAAGCTGTAAGAGGCAAGGAGGGATCTTCCCCTAGAGCCTTCAAAGAAAGCATGGCCCTGATGACACCTTGATTTCAGACTTCTAGACTTCAGAGCTGTTAGAAAATACCATTCTGTTCTTTTAAGCCACCTAGTTTGTGATACTTTGTTACAGCAGCACTAGGAATTGAATACAGGGGAACACGAGCAAAATTATTATTATTTTTTTTATTTATTTATTTATTTATTTTTATTTTATTTAAACACCATTTCAAAACTTTTTACTTACACATTTAAGTGATATTGACTATGCTCTTCCAATTGTGCTGCCATTCTCGCCCAAGATGAAGGCTTACAGGACAAAACAGCCTCCCATTTAATAGTTACTACAAATGTTGCCCTATAGCAGTGGTCAACAATCTCACAATACATCGACAGTGTCCTTATTCAATTTGTGTTCCTTATCATCAGTTTCCTACTCTCCCTCTGCCTTCTGGCCCTTGTCACCGGACTCCTGTACATCGTTAGTCCCATTTAGTTTTACTGGGGTGTCCATTCCCAGGCTTAACATCGAACCTTGAAGGTAACTTCCCCTCTGAGCTGAAAGGGTGTCTGGGGGCCACACTCTCGAGGTTTCTCTAGTATTCTTTAGGCCAGTATATCTGGTCTTCTTTTTTTTTTTTTTTTTTTGGGAGTTAAAATTATACTCTACATCCTACTCCAGCTCTGCCCAGAACCCTCTGTTGTGATCCTGGTCAGAGGAGTCATTGGTGGTAGCCGGGCACCATCCAGCTGTACTGGGCTCAGTCCCGTGGAGGCCTTGGTAGCTGTGGACCATTAGACCTTCGGACTAATCTTTTCCTTGTATCCTGTTCTCTTCGTTCTCCCTTGTTCCCGAAGGGATGAGATCAGTGGAGTATCTTAGATGGCCGCTCATAGGCTTTTAAGACCCCAGACACTACTCACCAAGGTAGAATGTAGAGCATTATCTTTATAAGTAGTGTCATGCCAATTGAGCTAGATGTTCCCCGAGATCATGGTCCCCAGAGCCCTCCGTCGCAAAATTATTTTTAAGAAAATAAGTATTTATAATTTTAACTTCTACAGGTACTCCTTAAAACTAATCACCCTGAGAACTTTTTCTTCTACTTTTCCAAAAATGGCATCTCTGACATCTCAATTTTAACATGGTGTACTGGGTCAGGATAATTAGAACTACTAGCTTGGTAGTTTAGAAAGTGAGAGACTGTGATGACTAAGTAGCAAATCTTGCAAATCAGGTGGTTTCCAATTCTTTGCTTTTATCAAAATTGAGGGAGTGCCTAATTGAGATGTCAACTGACAGATCACTGACTGTAAATTTTGATGATGAGAAACTAATTTTTGGCATATAACTTGGAAGGTGTTCAAAGAGTTGAGGGACATTATTATATGTATGTGAAGATTATTCTCAGTATTTGCATTTATTAAAAATGAAAAATAAATATAAAATTCATTTCATCTTATCTTATTTCAGCAGTAAGTGACATTCGAACATGACTAATTTGGAGGAAAGGGTAAAATGACAGTACCATTTCCCCCAATAAAAGATGCATACCTTGCTTACTGGGTAATCCGCCCCTGGCAAGTCACACAGCATCACTGATTAGCAGCCCAGCTCTTAACCAACTGTGCCACCGGGTGGGCCTAACACATAGTATCATTGAATCTTATTTTTTTTTTTTCAGATCTAAAATGAGAATAATATCTGCCCTAACTCCCTCATAAGGTTCCTGTGAGGTACAACAACCATACTAGAAAAGGAAGCACTTTTGATGATTACTATACCACTTTAAACTGGTGTTATGATTATTCTTCCACTGAATAAATACTTTATTCTAGGGATTTAAGTTTAGTGATTGACTATTATAAATTAAGATTTAAGTTTTATAAACAGAGAGAGTTATACCTAGCACAAAATGAAATATATTTTAAAATATTTTTAATGGGTATATTTTTACGTAGTGGTCCCTGGGTGGCACAAATGGTTTGTGCTGGACAACTGACCTAAAAGTTAGTGGTTTGAACCCATCTGGCAGTGCTACGGAAGAAAGGCCTGGCGATCTGCCTCCATAAAGATTACAGCCAAGAAAATCTTATGAAGCAGTTCTACTTTCTAACACATGGAATCAGCATAAGTTGAAATCTATAAAACTGTAAACTTTATAAAATATAAGCTCTCAGATCACCATCCCCACTGTACAATAGGAATGAATGACCATCCCATTGCTGTAGGAGGATATGGAAGAGAAAGCACCTGGAATTATGATGTGGTCAATAAATTTAATTTAATTCTCCCTACCTAGTACTACGTTTACCCCAAACAGAGCTATATCTGCATAAATGCATTTTAAAGGTTGATGATTCAGTGCTCCTTAGTGTCTTTATTAAACCAAAAAAACCCAAACCCGTTGCCATTGAGTCGATTCCTACTGATAGTGACCCTATAGGACAGACTAGAATTGCCCCATAGGGTTTCCAAGGAGCTGCTGGTGGATTAGAACTGCCTACCTTTTGGTTAGCAGCCAAACTCTTAGGAAGGATGTATATTTAAATTCAAAATACCAATCAGGAAAAAAAAAAAAAAAAAAAACCTGGGAAAAATCTGACTTTCAATTCACTACTGTATGGGGCTATTGGTATTGGTTTATGAATCTTCTATTATAAAATTCTCCGAGTGAGGAAAGTTTCTCCTTCTTTATAGCCTCAATCCCTTCTAGTGTATGTGCCAGAAAAGATGGCATACTTCTAGGTTTCCTATATGAGGCCTGGTCTCCAGCTCTTATAGCAGAATAAAATGTTTAGAAATCCCTCCAATAGTTATGGCATTCCGTTCTATTGACACCTTCAGTCTGGCACAGAGCTTTCAGAACAGTAACATGATTTTATTAATGAAGATGAGTGATTCCCAGTTTGATTATAAATTTCAGGATTGGAACATACTGACCTTATAATGTGTGTTCCTGGAAAAGATGTATAAAACTGCCATTCCTCCCTATGTGTGATGTGATTTAAGGGTCAACTTTGTTATGACTCCTGGATGCCCAGTTTTATAGTTTTACTGTTACTGGCATTTCATAAAATTCAGAACTACTGGTTGCATAAGTGCTATCAGAGAAAGAGAAGTTCTGCAGCAAAACAAGGACATCATTTTGCAATGGCATCCATATAACCTCTTTTGAGCAGCTACTCCAACATTCAACAACCCTCTATTCAAATATTCTCTATTATCTCTTCCCTAAACTTTAAAGTTCACTTTAAATTTATTCCTTAATTTGTATCATTAGCAAAGACAGAGAAAAGCAGATTAATACTCCCAATGGATTATCCATTTACAGTTCATAATTAAATATTGGATAACTTATAATACTAAATTTAATCTTGACTTCCCATACTCATTTTCTCACCTTTATTTACTCCCCTGCCTTTAGAAAGATGAAACATCCTAAAAACTAGGCTACTTAAGACAGATTCCAAAACTTCCAATTATGTTTTCATATTAAGTGTATATAAAATGGGAACTCATTTAGATAAGTTATTTCCCAAACATTATTTATTTCCAGCAATTATTTAATATCTTGCTATTAAAATTGCTTACATACATAATTATTTTCATATTTTATTATTAAAAAATAAAAGACAAGTATTTTGGGCAAGAGTGATGTAATTTAAAGGGTCAACAACTGTGTTTTCCTCCTTGATGCCCCAGCTGTCTCAACCTCCTGGGCAAAAGGAATGTATTCCAGGATGATTCATATATTAAGGGGTTTTTGAGGAATGCCTGATACTAATATTAGCAATCATTACTATCTTCAAATATATTACATGTCTGCTATGAGTTGTTCCTTTTCTTTTCAGCAAATCAAAGTAAAAAAAAAAAAAAAATTCTAATTTGACGTTCCAGCTTTATTTTCTGTTTGTAACAAAACAATAGTGACAATATATTTGAAACAACAATAATAATAAACATTATAATAACAAATGATGACATTGTACCTTTAGGAGATCAAAGCACATAGTTGAATATTATCAAATGTTAGGAATTTGAGCCATATTTGCTAGAAGGTGTATACTTTAAATTCTAACCTAAACAGCTTTGTATGAGAAAGTGCTGAAGATATGCTTTGGCTACCTTGAAGAAGACTAATGTGTTGATTTCATAAGGCTCTTCTTTCCCACGCTGCTAGAATCAACACAAGAATAGAGGTATTCCTTGCATTATGAAATAAGTCGGCTACAGCCACTCCATCTCTCTCTGACACCCTGCCAAGGATGGAACTTAAACGCCAATAAAATAACAATAGAAACAAAAACAATGTTTCCATTATTCAGAAGGCTCCAAAGTTCAAATACATGAAAATACGTAAATAGAAAATATAACGAATTATAAGTTGGTGGCGCCTCCCTTCCGTATGTTTCCATATGTTTCCCTAATGCTATGGGCTGAATTTTCCGATTTGTTTCAGTGCCATCTTTTATATCAATAAAACTGAATTCTTTTCAAAGAGTTTTAAATACTTCTACTTAAGAAGTTCTTTTTTTCTCTCTGTAGTTCAGGGTAAATAACATACCTGCATTTTACCGACAGGAAAATGTAACTATTATTACTATTTTTTTTAAAGGAAAGGCCATTCTAATTTTTGCAGAGATTCTTCAGAGATAGTTGGACTTTGGTGAGGACAGTGCTAACAATGAGTGGTGGGCAGCCCCCCAAGTAGGTACTGGCATCCTGTGGCCTTCTGATACATGAACTTTTTAACTCTGTGATTGGTTAAGGAATTGTCTAATCATATATGCCAATAATAAAGAGCAAAGCACCTTGCGGTTTTTCTTTCCTATTCTACTCCCCTGCGAAAGACAGATGTGTTGTATCTAATTATTCACTGATTGGTATCGGGAGAAACATTAACATAATTGGCACATTTGTTCAAATTAACCGACGGAAACTGCCACATGCCACCCAACATGAAAAGTGAGTCCAGCGGCCATTAGCAAGAAAAATCCACCTCTATCCAAGGGGTTACTCTGTTAAACTCAAACTGGGCTCTATCAAGTCAGAACACTGGGGTGGAAAATGACACAATCGAGTTGAGAAGAGTGTGCACACCTAAGAGAATGGAGATTCTGCCTGAAGTCACTGTATGCAGGTACATTAATCAAACAAATGGGAAAAGCAATTATGGGGCAATTATCAAACGCATACTCAGCCAAGCCAAGCTTCTAGAAGCAGCATTAGCTAGAAGCTGGGAGTCTTTGCTAAGTTTTACTGAGTGGTTTGAAGCAAGGTAAGCACCGTGTTTACCTTGCTAACCAGATCTTCTGTAGTGAACAATTTCACATGGGTTTCACAACATCAAAGAAATTGTTCACTGCAGATTAGCAAGTAAGCACAAGTAAGTCCGTGCTTACCTTGCTTACTGGGTCATCTATCCCTGTCAGGGATTGTAAATTTAAAAAGAGGCTTTGATTCTGTAGGAAGGTGCTGTGGATTTGGGAGAGAAACAGATGCCAGTCATACATAGAAGCAGAATTTTCGATGTGGTGAAAACATATGAAATTGTTGACTGCAGATGATCTGGTAAACAAGGTAAGCACCATGCTTACCTTGCTTATTGGATAATCCACCCCTGCTTGGAAGTGACGGAGTCCTGGTGGTGTAGTGCTTAAGTGCTTAGCAAAAGGTCATCAGTTCGAACTCACCAGCCACTCTATGGGAGAAAGATGTGGCAGTCTGCTTCCATAAAGATTTACAGCCTTGGAAACCCTATGGGGTAGTTCTACTCTGTCCTCTAAGGATGCTATGAATCAGAATAGACTCCATGGCAATGGGCTTGGTTTTTGGGTATTGGAAGTGACAAGTTTGAGGCTTTTTTGTGTATTTGATTATTTGTTTTAACCTTGCCCTTTAGACCAGAATTCTCAAACTTTGCTGCAATTTAGAATTGCCTGAACAGCTTTATAAAATCTTGGTTGCCAGGCTACACATCACACAGATTAAGGCAGTATACCGATAGGATGGAGCCCCGGTGGCACAATGGTTAAAGAGCTTGGCTGCTAATGAAAAGGTCAAATCCACAAGCTGCGCCTTGGAAACCCTAAGGGGCAGTTCTGCTCTGTCCTATATGGTCACTATGTGTTGGAATTGACTCAATGGAAATGGGTTTGGTTTTTTTTTTTTTTTTTGGTATCTCTAGGATAGGACATAAGCATCAGTATTTTCTAGTTATTCCCAGGTGATTCCAATGTGCATCCAAGTTTAAAAACAAGTGCTGTAACCCTGGGGATCTTCTAAAATGCAGATTCTGATTCAATGATCTGGGCTGGGGTCTGAGATTCTGCATTTCTTAAAAGCTCCAGGTGATGTCAGTGCAGGTGGCCTATGAACCACGCTTTGAATAGCAAGGCCTTGACAATTCTAAACAATATCTGTAGCTAATAAGCTTTCCGTATGCAGACTGTCACCAGGTAGGATTTGGCTCCAATTGCTCCTGAGTTAAAATCTCAGCCTTATTTTCTTCTTGTTTCTCACACTGGCAGCAGATGTCTCAATGGCCTTTGTAGGTATGTAGATTCTTCCTCTGACCAAGAAAGTTCTCATGATACAGTGTAAACGAACGTTCTTTACTTACACAAGTTGCAAATAGAAATTATCTTAAAATACAAAGAAGCAAAAGGCCATTTGTCCAAAAAAACAGCTCAGAGAAAAGGAGCTGACTGCCTGAGCTACTGTGGAAAACAACGTTGTGCCAGATGTTCTTTCTTGCCAAGACTCAAAGGCTACTTTAGCTATGTGGCTATTTGCTTCTCAGATTTACAATAAAATAAGACATGCGTTCACTTCAGTACTGACCACTATTCAATAAACTTCACACTTCCATTTTGGTTTGTGAAAGCATGTGCATTTCTATGCTTAAAAAATACTAGTCTTCAAGCAAGCTGAAATTATATCTTTGGACAATTGTAAAAAATAAAATAGTCAAAGGATAAAAATGGCAAGTGGAAACTGTAGTGACATTACATTCAGTTGTTGTAACTTCTGCCTCTGTTGCCAAGAAAGGGAATTTGTTTTCCTGCTGAGGAAACACTCCCTTAATTGCACACATGTCTGCCTCATTGCTTTTGAGAGCTGACTCTACGTAGACCATATTGTGGAAACTAACTTGTCTTGAAATCTGAAAACTTACATTTCTAAAGCCTAAATTTTACCATGAGGAGATAAAAGCGCGTTGACAAACGAAATAACAATAACAAAACCCCAAGTAGAATGATTATATATAGTAACATCTTCCAGGGGATAAAAATGGTATTGAAGTGTCCTTAAAATGCTAAATTTTCCAGGGCAAAAGACTACAAATTCAGTAGCCCCTGTATAATTTCTAATTAATCTTTACTATAAAGTTGTATTTCAGGATAAGTACGCCCCATTGACATTTTTTTCTTTAATGTCCAATCAAAATCTCCAGAACTATTTCTAAGTCTGACCACGATTCAAGAATACAGGCTTTTGCACTCTATGACTACCATTTTTCATCCACAGTGAGTTTATGATAAATAGTGCCTATAGGGATATGAAGAAACAGTGAAGAAATTCCAAAGCAAGAGAACGTATTAAAAGAAAACAAGATAAACTTTTTCAAAGAAATCTTGTCTTGTGATTATGGATGCAGGCTAGGCTGTCCCCTGTTGCTGAAGTTTCACTGAGATAGATATTGTATTTGAAAACACCTGAGGTCTACTAACTGGATGGTTTTACGCCATCGAAGAAAAGCTTACTTGGGGTCTGTTGGGATTTAGTATGGAAAATTTCACCTTCTCCTGAAAGAGCAAATATTTTCCGGATTTTATTCATTCAATATAATCAAATTTAAATACTATGTTCATATTTGTTTCATTCCCATAGGAATTAAAATATGTTATTTATCTATTCGCTTTTGTCCATGTCCTCTACTTCCACCTTAAACATAAGCAACCACCTCTTGCTTGGGCTACTGCAAAATCCTACAAATGGTTTCCCTGCTTCCATTCTTCCACTTCATAAATCTATTTTCCATGCAGCAGCCAGAATAATCTTTGAAAGACATACATTAGGTCATGACGACTACTCACTTAAAATCTCCGATGGCTTCTCATGCATTTGGAGAAAAGAGTCCAAACATCTCATCACGTCTTTGAGTCCCGGATCTGTCCTTCCCAACCTCTCTGTCTTTCTGCTCTCTCCATTGCTCAGTGTGTCTCAGGCACACTAGTCTCCTTTTCAGTCCTATAACCATCTCGAGCTCCTTCTGAGGGCGTTTACCTTTGCTGCTTACCCTACCTGGAGCTTTCCGCCCTAGATGTTTTTAAGACTGGCTCCTTCCTGCCATGCAGATTTCAGCTCAAATATCATCTCCTCAGACAGACTTACCTTGGACTTTAAAGTGACTTCCAAACCCCAGAAGCCAATACCCTCTCGTATATGACCTTATTTCTTTTCCTTTAACTTATAATTATCTGAAAATACCTTGTTCATTTATGTGTATTCCTGTTTATTGTTTTTCTCCCCTCTAGGGACTTTGACTGACTTGTATCTCCTGCCGCTAGAACAGCGTCTGACACACAGTGGGTGCCCAGTTATGTATTTCTTGAATAAATGAATTAATGACTAAAAAAAAAAAAAACTAAACTGCATTTTGCACCATAGGCTCAAAGGAACCACTACGTAATTGCAGAAATCAAGCTACAGTCTATTATAAGTCAGATCAGGTCTACTACTGCTTACTGTTTTTTTGATTGATGTTGTTAATTTTATTATTATTTTTAACTTGACTTACTTGGCTGTCTGGGTTTGTGGTGATCTCTAAGCATAATCATTAGAGGCAGATATTGGGAAAAATATGGAATTTCCATAATAAGGAGACGACAATGGCAAACGTTGATTGGACCAATGCAAAGCTTGCAAGCAAGATGAATAATAATTGGAGAACCTAAGACTTTTGAAAATCTATTTCTAGGCTGATAATCATACCATAATCAAAACCCCTTCTTGTTGCTACACACGTTACTAGAAAATTCCAACAGATTTACTGAGCACTGAAAGCAATGTCTCCCTCCAAATTAGTATTCATGCCCAATTCTTCTTTCCTTTCTAAACCTCTTTTGCCGGCAAAGAATATACAGCACAGATTGGGAGACAATGCACCTGCATGGAAATGCATCAACATGAAGCTTCAATTATGAGGGAATAGCAGCAAAACGTGAATGGCTTTCACAAAACAAAGTGGTCAGGGGCCATATTAATAATCAATTAGATGGAGAGCCACCTGATGCTGCTCAGGGGGAGGGGCCTCCAGCTGCCAGCAGCTTTTTGTCCTGGTAATTTCAGCTTAAAAGATTTTGTTCTCTGTTCATCAAGACTAAACTCAGCAAAATAATCTATTCTTTTGCACCTCATGCCATATTTTGCCACTTGCTAATTAGAGATGCAAATGCTGATAAATAAGATGATGGTTTTTAAGCACAACTGGGTCAATAAGTTGTACATTGTACCCTGTTCCTCCAATTAAACCCCTATGAGAAATAGTTCAGTTATAATTAGGGAAGCAATTATCTCCTTGTTAAAGGTGAAACAAATCACAAGTTTTAGTGAAAAATTCAGTTTTGCTCCTTCTGCCATTACTGACAAATCTTGTATCCATTGATGTTCTGATCACAGTACTCTCCAAAAGAGATAATTTAACAAAATAAAGCATCTCTGAGTGTATTTCTGGCTCACCATGTGACAGCAACGTTTTCTAGGCATAAACTAAAACGAGCAAATAGGGATTCATTTCATAGAGTGCTGCTGTTATGCCACTGGAGCAACCCAGCACCCGTTCCATGAGCGTATTAATTTTCTTGCTTCTTTAGGGAGATGGGGGAGGTTTATCTGTTGAAAGAGAGACAAATGCCTCACCAGAAATGGAAGATAAGAATTATATTTTTGACTTGGTCCTAGCAAAGTGTTGTAAAAAATTTTGAGGATATTATATTAGAGTATTTATAGGATTTATTTGTCTTTTACCTATTCTTGTTGCTAGGTGCTGTCAAGTAGGCTCCAACTCATAGCAACCCTACGTACAACAGAACGAAACACTGCCCGGTCCTGCGTAGTGTCTACTTTTTTAATTTTAATATTATCATTAACCTCTTCAATAGTCCTTGAACTAAAGAAACTCTGAATGGCTTTTTATTCCTGGTCGTAGTGGATATGAACCCTGATTTCAGGGTTCAGACTGATGGGTTTCCTCACTCCATACTGAGTTCTTTCAATAGGAAATAGGTCTTTCAATCTTCAGGGGTGACAATATCCTTCTTCTAGAAAGTTCTGTTTCCTGATGTGCAGTCTCTGTGTCACATTCAACAGAGCCTCTTTTTTTTTTTTTTCATTTACTAAAATACGCTTAGTGAATCTGCTGGTAGAAAGGATAAAAGAAGAACAGAAAACCTTTTTGTTTCGCATAGGCCCACACTCTAGTGAGCCAGGCAGAGGAGTAAACAGATACATTTCAGTCCAATTGCCAAGTTCACTCTGCTGCTAACTGAAAGGTTGGCAGTTAGAACCCACCAGCTGCTCTACAGGAGAAAGATGTGGCAGTTTGCTTTCATAAGGATTTCATCCTTGGAAACCCTATGGGGCAATTCTACTCCTTTAGGGTCGCTATGAGTCAGAAGTGACTTGGCAGCAATGTTTTTTTTGGTACTTAGAGCTTTATAGAATCGTGGTATATCAGGGCTGACATTCAGCCAGTCACACTGGTTCACCCATTGTTGTTGTTAGCTGCCCTTGAGTCTGCCCTAACTAATAGCCACTCCATGCACAACAAGATCAGATTAGGCTTTTCAGTGGCTGGTTTTTGAAAGTAGATGGCCAGGCCTTTCTTCTTAGTCTGTCTTAGTCTGGAAGCACTGCAGAAATTCAGCATCACAGCAACATGCAAGCCTTCACTGACAGACAAGTGGTAGCTGTGCTTGAGGTGCATTGGTCAGGAATTGAACACAGGCCTCCCACATGGATGACAAGGATTCTCCCACTGAACTACCACAACTTGGTTTGTCCATAACCAAAACCCAGAAACCCATTACTGTCCAGTCAATTTCGACTCATAGCAACCCTATAGGACAGCGTAGAACTGCTCTATAGCGATTCTAAGGAGTGGCTGGTGGATTCAAACTGCCAACCTTTTCGTTAGCAGCCAAGGCACAGTGATTTAGAGCTACAGCTGCTAACCAAAAGGTCAGCAGTTCGAATTCACCAGCCGCTTCTTGGAAATCCTATGGGGCAGTTCTACTCTGCCTTAGAGGGTTGCTATGAGTCGGAATTGACTCGATAGCAACATGTTTGGTTTTGGTTTGTCCCTACTTTGTTAAATACTGAAATACTTCCATATTTGCTGTTAAATAACTGAGTGACCATTCCCTGTTCCCTATAGGCTCCCTGGAATCCCTGGACCACCCCATGATCCAGTAGCTAAAGAGTTTATACTTGACATAGCAAAAAACCTTCAAGACCGTTCTTGTGCTAAAGGAGTTGTTGTTGTGTGCCATGGAGTGGATGCTGACTCATAGTAACCCTATAGAAGAGAGAACTGCCTCATAGTGTTTCCTAGGCTGTAAACCTTTACAGGAGCAAACTGTCAGGTCTTTTCTCCTATGGAGCGGCTGGTAGGTTCTAACTGCCGATCTTTCGGTTAGCTGCTGCTGCTTAACCATTGTGCCACCAAGGCCGTTTAAGGGAGTGGTACAGTTGCTAAGAATTGTTTCAATAGCATCTCTAGATGTAAAGAAAGTGTTTGGCAAGAATGAGGAAAGAGCAGCCAAGCCTAGAGGCCCTGTGCTTCACCCCTGGGCTCACCACAACATAGATTTTGTTAACTGATGAGTATTGACGGAGTTCGTAAGTCAAACCTGTCAGTACCTGGAGAGATGGAGTATAATGGATCCTGGGTCGGCCTCTTTCTCCTCTGAGACTTTTTTGTCTCTCTCTTTCCTCGGCTCTGAAAAGTAGATATACTAACAGTAGCCTCATCCCAAAATTTCATCTTTGGAAGAAAATATGAGAGTCAGTCCAGTATTTGGGACCATGAAGACTAAATGAGCAACGCTAGTTTTAAAACTCAGAGTAAGAGCAGCAGTGCATCATGGATATTTACACTAATAAGTCATCTGATAGCCTTGTTAAAAGGGCTTTTCCTTGTTTTAAAGCTCACAATATCATCTTTTTTTTGTAGCATTTATGGACTCGAATCAAAGCAATCAGTTACAGAAGACAGGAGGGCATGTTGATGATCCTTCATAAAACAGAAGTTTCACCTCTGCATATCCTCCAGTGCAAGCAGAGTGACTTTCATGGAAGGTGCTCGGTGACTATTTTGACTTCAAGAAGTTGAATTCAGCCTTCAGGGAATCAACAGGAGATAATATAATAGTAGTACTAATAATGGTCAACATTTCTTGAGTGCTTTTGGTGTGTTCTAAGTGATTTTCATATATCATCTCATTTACACCTTAAAACAACATTATGAATAAGTACTATATCTCTCTTTTACAACTGAGTAAACATAGGTATTGAGAATTTAAATATCTTGCCCAAAGTCAAAGAGTTAAAATATAATACAGCTTGGATTCAAACCTGGTGTTCCGTAAGGAAATCATATTAACATTCTATAATAAAGAATTAACCAAAATAAGGGAGAGAATGAAATGTTATAGATACGGCTAGACCATTATTTGCACCAAAGGTGATGCCATCACAACTTAAAAATTAGATTTCTGTGGAACTTACTAACTTGAATGAGAAGGAAGAAAAATATTGCTCTTAATATTCTACAAAGGATCTATGGACAACAACCTCAGTGGAGCTAGAGGAGCTATATGCTTATAAAACAAAGATCAAATTAAATCAATCAGCCATGTATTCACTGAACATTTGTCATCTGACTTTGCCAGGATCATTTGCCATGGGATACAAAGAAGCACAAATACCTGCCTATCTTCCCTGATATCCGAGGGACTGATTCTATTTATGGTAAATTACAAGTCTACCGTTGGTTTTCCTTTCTTTTTTTTTAATTGTACTTCAGGTGAAGGTTTACAGAACAAATAGTTTCTCATTAAACAGTAGTACACATATTGTTTTATGACATTGGTTAACAACCTTTTTTTTTTTTTTTTTGGTGAAAATATACATAGCCAAAGATAAACCATTTCAAAAATTTCTACATGCACAGTTCAGTTACATCGACTATGCTCTTCCAGTTGTGCTGCTATTCTCACTTTAGATGAAGGTTTACAGAACAAAATACTTCCTCATTAAACAGATAGTACACATGTTGCTCTATGACAATGGTTAACAATCCCACTACACGTCAACATTGTCCTTACTCAACCTTGGGTTCCCTATCACCAGCTTTCCTGTCCCCTTCTGCCTTCTAGTCCTTGTCCCTGGACTGCTGTGCCTCATTAGTCCCGTTTTGTTTTATGGGGCTGTCCAATCCCTGGCTGAATGGTGAACCTCGGAAGTGTGGTTTTTCTTTAAGATCAACATTTCAGTTTATGCTATATCTATCCTGTAAGATTCCTCAAAAAATAAGTGAAATACTAAATAATCATTGTTTTTATCTTTAAATTAAAATAATCATGTAATCCTTCAACTCACCAAGTTAACTTTCTTTTTAAATTTATCTGTTCCTCCTGAGCAAATGGCATTCGTAATGTGTCATGTTAAGATATTCATTAACCTTCTGGTGTTGGTGATTTTAGTGGGGTTGAAAAGAATTTACAAAGGAGTGTATTAGTCTGCTCTTGAGCATGTGTGTTTGATCTTACTTCTGACTTGAAAAAATGAAAAAGAAATGTGCATTAAGTATAGTTCTTTGAATGTCTAATGGGTATATGATTTTAGAGCTTGTCAAGTGTTAATTGGTCTCTTCCTCAGTGATGATACAAATAAAATTCACAACCAATTAGTTTGCAGTCATGAATCTTTACTCCTTGACAAAGTGAACCATTTTGCTGAGGAGACTAAAAATATGAAGCAATTATTAGAATCCCCTCACTGAAAGTTTTTGCAGGGATCATTTACCTTTAAGGAATTTCGAGTAAAAACGAGGCTGGAGATCCATGTTACTCATGATATATTTTGTCTTTAATGTAGTTTAATGGAGGAAGTTTGTATTAGAATTTTAGATATACAACTAAGGAGACAGATTCAACTATTACTAATAACTGAAATGAAATATCAACATAGAGGAGAATGTCTTCTTTCTAATTGCACTAAGTCACACTGTGTCTCAATGCTGGAAGATGGTTTTGCTGTTGTTGAATGAAACAGCTACAATTATGTAAAGTCTCTGATAAGGTGCTAGAAAACCAGGGGACACTAGTTACAAGGCAAAAAAAAAGTTCTTTCAAAGTTAAGAAGAAAATCTCATTAAGAGTGCCATCTTGAGTTTATGCACTGATACGTTTAGATATGAACGACTGGCAAAAAAAAAAAAAAAAGTAAGATTGGTAAGGTTGTGTCTAAATTTCTAATTAATTTGTTGTTATTATTTTTAATTTGGAAAGCATAATCAGACATTTGATTTGATTGTCATGGAGCCAACTAACTAAGCTGACTTCTTCCTTTGTTTCTATCTTTAAAAATAAAAAAACTATGAGAAATCAAGTAGTAAGTGCACTGCTGATTACTAACAATTTTCTTTTTTGCACAGTGTTGCAACTCTCAAGAGTATTACTTTGCAACTTCATATATGGGCAAAATTCAGGTATTGACTTTTCAAAACATCACCTGACTGAAGTACAAGCCCATATTGCAACAACTGAAACATGCTTCTTCAGGAATGATTCCAAATGATTCGGTGTAGTTTGGAAGCTAACAAGCAACCGCCAACAAAGTGGCAGTTATGTCATGCGCCGAGTTAAAGTGTGCCTGGGTTTGTAGGATCCAAGATCATCTAGAAGAATACTGTCTGATTCAAATTAGGATGTCTCTTAATCATCATAGAAACCCTGGTTGGCTTAGTGGTTAAGAGTTATGGCTGCTAACTGAAAAGTCAGCAGTTCAAATTCACCATCATGTAAAGAGTAATGTTTTTTAGAGCTTCAAATTATCAGTTAACTAATGAAGGACACAGTATTAGATTATTTTCCTCAACATTATGCTCTAAGATGATGGTGAATGTATCAAGGACGACATGGCAGTCCCTCTTATTGGCCTATCTTCCAGAGACAAGACATTTTCAAAGGACACTATATCGCTTGGTGTTAATGGCAAGTCATAGTATGAATCTGATTAGTGATACTTCATTGGCAGTCAGTCAGTGGTGTTGTTAGTTGCCGTTGAGTTACTTTCGACTCATGGGGATTTGTGTGTGCATAGTAGAATTAGGCTTTGTTTTACACAGAATCAAAAGATAAAAATGAAGAGTTTGATGGAAACCAACAGGATGAAACTAATTGACACTTGCTTCAAATACCTCTCTTACATGGTGCTAGATATGACTTTTAAGAATGTTCATGATTACATCATGGAACAGGAAATACATATGTGGGGCATACACGTCTACACACACACACACACACACACACATATACACACACACTTTATACACTGTTTTTTTTTTTTTTTGCATATTACCAAGAATAATAGTAAGATTTATGGGATACCTTCTATCTTTATGATAGGTGCCAGATAAAATAAAGCAGTGTTTCTGATTTCTTGAAAGAGAATGACAAAATTAAACCAAGCTGCCTGTGGCTTTGTCCAGTGGGGCATTCTAATTGACTTCTAAGTCATTAATCAGTTCCCAATCAATCTCTTTTGCCAGTAGCAGGCAGTTAGCACTCCATTACCATCCATTCATCATGCCATACCCTAATTCACTGTGCCATTAGCCATGGATTAGGCCTCTATTAGAATAACCGAGTGCCAACTGCTAAATGCAAAAAAATGTTGTTACTCACCTCAGCCATAGGGATGCCTTCAGGTGGCCGACACTGGAGCAAGACTTCCTGTTCCAAGGACACTTCTTTTCCTAGCGGTTCCTGCTCAAACGTCTTCCGTAGATCTGGGAAGTACAGATGATAAAGTATACGTCAAAATTAAATAAAATTTAATCAATTATAAAAAGTCCAACAAAAATTCCTGGGTTTAGTATATGTGCCTTTGTATTTTTTATTTCTTTTCAACTACATGTTGTCAGTAATCTAGGTTATTATGTTCTGTGTGGTAGAATTTATTAAATTCAGAAGCTACAAATTATATCTACTTTAAACTTCAGTGGGATGGTTTGGAGGTCTTCATATTAGGAAACAATAAACCAACCCCCTCCGCACAATAAATAAATATATAAAACAAGTTGTTGTCAAGGTGATTCTGACTCATGCTGACCCCATGTGTTTCAGTGTAGAACTGCACTCCATAAAGTCTTCAATGGTTGTGATCTTTTAGAAGTAGATCACCAGGCCTTTCTTCCCAGTTACCTCAGTGGATTTGAACCACCAACCTTTCAGTTAGTAGCCAGGGACTTCTTCAAAACAAAAACAACAACAACAACAACAAAAAAAAAACACTGCCGTCAAGTCGATTCTGACTCATAGCGACCCTACAGGACAGAGTAGAACTGCCCCACAGGGTTTCCAAGGAGAGGCTGGTGGATTCGAACTGCTGACTTTTTGGTTAGCAGCTGAGCTGTTAACCACTGCAACACCAGGGCTCCTTTAAGAACCAATTAACTGTGTTTCTTTTGTAGTCCTTGATCATCAACTATGATGATTACATTTTTAGTCAGAAAACCACATTCTCATTATTTTTCTATACAGAGTCCCTCATGCACATGACTATTTTACTCTTTTTTCACAATAGATACAATTAAAGTTGTAATAACCCTGGAATATTTGATCAATAAGTTATAAGTAAATTTCTGTTTCAGAGATGAAAATAGAACACTGGAGGCCCGAAAGAATGAACATAACTTCTTGAAGATGCTCAAGCACAAGGCAGGGAATAGAGTAATATTGGGAAGAATCCAAAATATGTCAATATGTAACCATGCATGTGATCTTTCTTCAGTTCGAAAATTAAATAGTCATTTCTGCTCAAATATACCAAGTACCTAATTATGTATGTATATAGTTACAGTTACTACAGCAATCTGCAGCATAGTTTTCAAACCATTATAAATGGACCAAAAAAAAGTTAAAAACTAGTTTTTCATTTTAAGCAGCAAACTTTTTTAAAAAAATGATTGTGTCATAGAACTTGGAATCAGTTTTTTTTTTTTTTTAAAGAGCACACACAAACTTTATTTCATATATGTACAGTTTATCTCCCTCCAATAAAAATTATTGGAAAGTTATCAACTGGATTTTAATAATTAAATTAATGCTTCTATACTTTCATTTCATGCCCCTGATAAAGACATAAGAATCTGAAAGTACCATTTCAGCTTATTGAATTAATGGATAGCAACATATAGGCTCTGGAGGTATATCCTGAATGTCTTCCAATAACCTACCAGAAAACACTACCTGGAAAAATACATTGAAAAAAAATCCACCATTACACACTTACCATTTTGCTGAATTTATTGGAAGAAGAAAAATTTCAGACCTTAGGGATTATGGGAAAATGATGGGTTCACACAGATCTGAGGAATGATAAGGGAGTCTCTAGACAATGACAGAGCATCTGTCAGAAGATCATTCTTGTTTTGATTATCAAGAAATCGAGCGTATGGTGGAAATAAACCTTTAGAATCCACAAGTTAGTAGAATTTGAAAGTGATCTAAGTCATATCCTTATATTACATACGAAGGACATGTTTTACCAAATTACCAAAAGTCCCACAGCAAAATAATCAACACTGGTTCAGAATACACCGACCTTTGATTTGATACGTATTTTGCCATCCCACACTTTTCTCTAACATCTCTTTTGGTTACTTGGTGCCCTTCCAACATAAATATTAAAATCTTTCCTACTGATATGGTAGTTTCCCTTTGTTTTTAATCTTCACTGAAATATTCTGGCAAAACGCCAAATACTAATTAAAACAAGAGCAGTAATGAATACTTTTTATGAGATAAAATGTTCTCGACAAGGAATACCTTGTTTGTGAAAAATAATTCTGAAAAACTTCCATCTGATGTGAATTAGGGCCAAGACATGGTGATTGGAATCAGTTCTCCAATCAAATAACATATTAAATCACTCTCACTCACGTTAATCAGCATATCACAAACTGTGGGCCGAGAATAAGAAAAAGAAAGACATACATGTGTCAAAATAGTCAAATCAATTTAATCTAATGTTTATTAATTGTTTCTCATTTCTACTCTGTAACACATGGGGTCAGCATGAGTCGAAATCAACTCCATGGTAGCAGGCAGCAGGTTAGGTTTTTTGGTTTTCTTATCGTAGACACTTTATTAGGTACTTAGACGAAGATGATAAGATACAGAATTAAGACTAGAAGGGTAAGTTGAGGTTTGGATCTGAAAAGCCATTCTTGCATGCAAAAGAATGACAAACCCTCAAAAGCTTCTAAGTAAAGGAAAGAGATCAAATGTTAAATATGACCATCAGCGTGACAGATGGATTGAGATGGGGGTGAGGAGACAGAAGGCATTTCGGAACCCATTTGAATAGGCCAGGAGGGAAGATGGAGTCCTGAACTCAACTGGTGATAGTGGACAGGAAGAGAAGAAGGCAGATTCTAGAGATAGGCAAAGATGATGTTATATTATTGCTACTGCAATTCTTAGGTTGGTACCAAAACTGAATGAAATAGTACCAAATTAGGCAGGGAAGTGGGAAGAAAGATAATACATTTATTTTGGTATATGTTCAGTTCAGTATGTCTGTAAGATATTGGAATGGAAAAGTCCAGTAAGTCCATATCATGGTTTATAAACTTCAACACTATTGACATTTGGGGTAGACTAATTCTTTGTTGTGAGGGGCTATCCTGTGTGTAGTAAGATATTTATCAGCATCCTGGGCCCCTACCTAAAAGATGCCAGTAGCATCCCTCCCAGTCGTGACAAAAAGAAAAAAAAATCCCTGAAGATATTGCCAAATAATGTCTGAAAAAATTACACTTGTTTGAGAATGATTAGCCTAGAGCTAAAGAGCCCTGGTGGCACAATGGTTAAGCACTTGGCTGTTAACCAAAAGGTTGGCGGTTTGAACCCAGCAGTGGCTCCCAGGAGAAAAGGCCTGGCGATCTGCTCCTGTAAAGATTCTAAATCCGTTGTCATCGAGTTGATACTGACTCATAGCGACCCTATAGGACAGAGTAGAACTGCTCCATACGGTTTCCAAAGAGCGACTGGTAGATTCAAACTGCTGACCTTTTGGCTAGCAGCCTGGCAGTTAACCATTGCGGTACCAGGGCTATAAAGAGTAGAGCCTAAGAAACTCTATGGGGCAGTTCTACTCTGTCCTATAGGGTCCACCTGAGTAGGAATTGATGTGACGGCACACAACAACAGTCTAGAACTAGGAAAAATAGTCCTTGTTGAAGATTTGTGATTCACTGTCTTGGAGTTAGCTGAAGCACTGGAAATAGTTGACATCACCAGAGGAGACAGTGCAGAATAAAATTCATTGAAAGCTCTAAAAAGAAAAGAAGACACCAACATTTAAGAAGAAAAGCTGCCAGCAAATAATGACACAGAGTGAACAAAGAGTTGGGAGAAAAACCAAAGAGGTAAGTGTCACAGGAGCCAGGAGCAGAATAAAGTATTAAGAATTGGGGTGGCCACCAGGTCAAATGAAGCAGAGGATTCAAAAAGGAGTCATTGGTTTAGGCAATTTAGGAGTTGAGGAGGGTGAAGGCCGCTCTGATTCAGTTGAGTCAGTTGAGGGTTGCCTGGGAATTGGGAAAGTGAACATCATGAGGACCTACTACTCTTTTCCAAAACCTTATGATAAAAGAACTGGGCAGCACCAAGTCTGTGTGCAGTACGCTAAAATTCTTCTTCAGATATGGTGTAATTTTTGGCCCTCTTTTCAAATTCCTGTCATATGTAGGCACAGGTTATGTAGATCCTTGTTTCCTAATTGAGAATAGTGATGCCACATCAGAGGCACATGCTTCAACAGACAGGTCAAACTGTAAACCATCAATGAATACTATATAATTATTTTACTTTAATGGTTTCACTGTGAACTCTGTATAAATTTTATCTAATTTCTAAAATGGTCTCATACTTAACCCCCTTTGAGGTAATACTCCTTCCTGAAAAACGCTTTTAATTCCTGCCATAAAACCTCTTTTCTAACTTTCAGATTGTGTAATGAGCATAGAATATATTGTGGCTGTGCAGTACAGCAGCAGCTCAACACAGTATGCTTTCACACCACTCTGCCAGCGGAGGGTGGATAACGTTTTAAGCACATCCTTTATCATTTGGAGAGATGTGATAGAAGGCAGGCCAATGCCTTGCAGGCAGAGAGAACACAGGGGTGACAAATGAATAGGCATGAAAAACGGACACTTGTCAGCTAGGAATTAGATGTAAAACAGAATGCTTCAGAATAATGTGGGCATTCTTGTCAAAGAAAGATGAATTTCTGCCCTTGGAAGACCTTTAGGATTCTACAGTTCTGTTTTCTTTTCATTAGTTCTAAGGCTGCTACTAAAATAAGTATCAAGTCCTTTCATTATAACCTAGATTACTTCTGCAAAGTCAACTTGGCCTACCTCTGATTTAGTCATTGATTCTACCAATTAAAAGAAAAAATCAGCCTTGTCCTATGCATGCATTCAGAGAGATATTTACTTAGGGGCATGAATATTGGCTTACTAAATCCATACAGCAAAATCCAATTAGCAGATGTAGAATCAGACCTGAAACTATATGGATTTCTATTTACCATTTACACATTAATCAGACAAAGTTTTTTTGAACATACACACACACAGTCTATTTTTTATTATAGAATTTTAATGCTTTCAATGAATTTTTTTGCAAAATAATAAAGACCGTGGTTCCAAATTATCTACAATGTAGAATACACTAATTCATAACATTCTGTGAACACTGACTCTGCTTTCTGACAATGTGGTAAACAGAAAAGAAGGCTAACTGGGAGTTAGGAGACTTTCTGGCCTTCACATACCTCATTTGTAAAATGAAAGTAAATGTCTGGATACTCCTGAAGTTTTATTTTAGCTACAAAGGCCTATGACAGAATAGACTGACATTTTAAATATGCATATGAGGGAACAAAAGCTCATCCTTTGTGGAATAACATTCTTCTTGGTTGTGATGGCTCTTTACAGATATCAGTGTTGAAGAGAAATAATAGAAGAAATTATTTTTTAATATTCTAGGAGTTTATGCATCTTTGAAAAAACTGTTTATAATTTTCTCCTAAAGATAACTTTTATGGAACTTTTGGGCACTTAAAACTTTTGGACACTTAGATCTAAGCATCTATACTTACAGGCAGGAGTTAGAAAATGGAAGAAGGGTGGGTTCTAAAAGATCCAGTATTAAAAATATCAGCGAGTTCTTTGTACAAATTAAAGAGAGTAATATAATATATATCACAAAACCAGATGAAAATTAAAGGTCTGGTGATTGCAGGTACACTGGGAATTACTTAGCTAACCGTCATTGCCTTCATGGGACAGAGAATGAGGGAGGAAAGTACCTACCCACAACAGCATGCAAGAAAGCACGCCACGTCAATGTGACTACTTACATGAGGGGCACAAAATCATGTCTCTATCCCAGAGACATCCCTTGAGCAACTCTGCCTAACATTTTCTGAAAAGGGTGAGTGTGGAACAGGAAAACTGAGGCTGAACAGGCTTTGAGGATAATGGGTCACACTGCCACCCAAGCACGGTAAGCCCTGCTGATATTGGAAGAAGACTAGGAGAAAACATCACCAAAGAGATGTGGGTGTTGTGCAAATGGTTCACTCTCAACTGTTGACCTAAAGGTTGATGGTTTGAACTCACCCAGTGGTGCTGCGGAAGAAAGGACTGATAATCTGCTTCCATAAAGACTATATCCAAGAAAATCCTATATAGCAGTTCCACCCTACAACACATGGGATTACCTTGAGTTGTAATCGACTGGATGGCAACAGATTTGTTATGTCTAAGCAAGTAGGTTGCTGATACCGTTGTCTTTGAAGAGGATAATAAACACTTTCTTACCATAAGTTTAAAAAAATGATTTATATTTATTAAGAATGTTTATTCCTTCAACAATGCTACTTCATTATTAAGAAAGATTTACTAGAATAAAATAGTTTTTAGAAGACAAGTCTTGGCAATGTGATAGACTGATACCATGAGTCAGGAATTCTCCAATCAGTATACGTCAACAGACTATTCTAGTGGAAATTAAAATCCTTCAATTTCACAGAATAAGAAGATATAAATGAAATATTACATTACTGATGCTGACTTATTTTAGATCCTATGATAATTTGTGAATAATAAATATTGAATATGAGATGATTTTGAAAATTTTAAAGAACAAAACACATGTAATAAATTATTATTATTATTTCTATTATTACTACTCAGAGAGTTCTGGAGTGAAAGATAATTGCTCATATGAGTAATATTGAAGGATTCTATGGAAAAAATATTAAATGACACAGAAGTATCAAAAGACAATGGAAGGGGGGAGCCCGGCAAGATGGCACTCTAGGCAGAAGCACCACGCCGTCCCTCCACAGCAAAGATCCGAAAAACTAAGCCAAACAGAGAATCAACAATCCTGAAACCCTAGAACATCAAATGAAGAGATAAAGAACTCAGCCAAACACCAGACGGAGTGAGAATACTGAAAGAGAACGGAGAGCGAGGAGAGACTCATGCAGAGAACCCCTACCAGCTAATGCAGCGCAGATCCACCATCTCGGACTCCTATCAGAGACCAGCAAACGGGAGAATGGGAGAGCAGCCTCGTGGAGCGTCCAGTGGGAGACAGAACGACCACTTAGCTTCACACATAACCATCTCCCCGCTGCATCCTGCCTACCTGCACCGTGCACTTGACATCGCACCACCAAGCTGTGCAGGCACGCCCTATTGGAACCTGCCCAGCACTAACTACAGACCGTCCTGGTGGCTGCGGTGAGTGCCACAAACAACCCATCCAAGTGGCTCCTCTTCAGCTAGACCTGCCCAGCTGTACCACAAGGACGAAACAAAAAAAAATCTACAATCAATAAACAAGAGAAATATCTACTGAATGCCCTGAAAACAGCAAACAATATCAAAACATTTACAAAAACAAGACAAGATGGTTCCAATAGGCGTCCAAGTAAAAACACCAGATAATTCTCCTGTGGAAGAAAATGCACTAGAAGTACCTGATAGGGAACTCAAATCACTAATACTCGCAATTTTCCAAGAACTGAGGCAAAAAGCTGACAAACATGAGGAAAAAATAGACAAATTTATGGAAAATACAGACAAAAAATTGGAAGAATTCAGGAAGATGATGCAGGAACAAAATGCCAAAATAAATTCACAACTCGAAATTATACAAAAACAACAATTAGAAATCCAAAAGATAAACAACAAGATTTCAGAAATGGATGGTGTCATAGAAGGGCTGAGAAGTAGATCTGAAACCATGGAAGACAGGATCAGTGGAACTGAAGACAAACACTTGGATACAACTCTGTTTCAGGAAAATGCAGAAAAAAGAACAAAGAAAAATGAAGAGACCCTGAGAGTTATGTGGGACACAATTAAAAGCAAAAACTTACGAGTGATTGGCATCCCAGAACAGGGGGAGAAAACAGAAAACACAGAGAGGATCATTGAAGAACTGCTGACAGACAACTTTCCCAATATCATGAAAGATGAAAAGATGGCCATCCAAGAAGCTCAACGAACCCCATATAGAAGAGACCCCAAAAGAAAATCACCAAGACATATCATATTCACACTCGCCAAAACTAAAGACAAACAAAGAATCCTGAGAGCAGCTTGTGAAAAACAAGAAGTCACATACAGAGGAGAAACAATAAGACTAAGCTCAGATTATTCAGCAGAAACCATGCGGGCAAGAAGGCAGTGGGATGACATATATAAAATCTTGAAAGAAAAAAATTGTCATCCAAGAATAATATATCCTGCAAAACGCTCATTCAAATTTGATGGTGAAATTAGGTCATTTCCAGACAAACAGAAACTAAGGGAATATGCAAAAGTCAAACCAAACTTACAAGAATTATTAAAGGGAGTTCTTCAATCTGAGTACAAACAGCTTCAGCCCTCAGGCATGACCTAGGACCTAGGACGCAGGTTCATACGAACCAGATACCATTCTAGGAAATGAACTATCGAGGACTATCCAAAACCAAAAGAAATACAACAGGGAATCAGAGCAATCAATCAAAGGATGACAACAACATCAAAACAATGAAAGAGGGAACAAACGGCATAGGTATAGAACCTTCTAACGGAGAGGAAGGCAAGGTGATACCAAGTAAGGGTAGACTTCTTCAAACTTATAAAGATAAGGGTAAAATTCATGGTAACCACAAAGAAAGTTAACAAACCAACTCATAAAAATAAAGACGAGAAACATAAAGTCTCAGCAAAAACAAAACCTACAAAAACAAAAGAAATGAACACAAAATCCACAAACAAAAGTAACTCAGCACAAGAGAGTAAGAAGAACAAAAAAAAACTCAGCACCACAAAAAAAAAGCACTACAAAATGACAGCAACAAACTTCCATCTATCAATAATTACACTGAATGTAAATGGACTCAATGCACCCATAAAGAGATGGAGAGTGGCAGAATGGATAAGAAAACAGGATACATCAATATGCTGTCTACAAGAGACACAACTTAGAAACAAAAATGTGAATTTATTAAAAATCAAAGGTTGGAAAAAAATATATCAAGCTAACAACTACCAAAAAAGAGCAGGAGTGGCAATTCTAATCTCAGATAAAATAGACTTTAAAACAAAATCTACCATAAAAGACAAAGAAGGACACTATATAATGATTAAGGGGATGATCCATCATGAAGACATAACCATAATAAACATCTACGCACCCAATGACAGGGCTCCAAAATACATAAAAAAAACTCTAACAGCACTGAAAAGAGAAATTCACAGTTCCACAATAATAGTAGGAGACTTTAACACACCACTCTCAGTAAAGGACAGAACTACTAAAAAGAAACTCAGCAAAGATACAGAAGACCTAAAGGACACAATCAGCCAACTGGACCTCATAGACATATATAGAACAATCCATCCAACCACTGCAAAGTACACATTCTTTTCCAATGCACATGGAACATTCTCCAGAATAGACCACATCTTAGGCCACAGAGCAATCCTCAACAAGATCCAGAACGTTGAGATAATTCACAGGATCTTCTCTGACCACAATGCCATCAAGGTAGAAATTAACACTAGAAAGAGCAAGGAAAAAAAATCAAACACATGGTAACTGAATAATACTCTGCTTACACATCAAAGGGTAATAGAAGAAATCAGAGATGGAATTAAAAAATTCCTAGAATCCAATGAAAATGAAAACACATCATACCAAAACCTTTGGGACACAGCAAAGGCAGTCCTCAGAGGACAATTTATAGCAATAGATGCACACATCAAAAAAGAAGGAAGGGACAAAATCAAAACATTAACTACAGAACTCAAACAAATAGAAAGAGAACAGCAAAAAAAGCCTACAACCACTGGAAGAAAGGAGATAGTAAAGATCAGAGCAGAAATAAATAAAATAGAGAACAGAAAAACAATAGAAAGAATCAACAAAACCAAAAGTTGGTTCTTTGAAAGAATCAACAAAATCGACAAACCACTGGCCAGACTGACAAAAGAAAAACAGCAGAGGGCACAAATAACTCAAATAAGAAAAGAAATGGGGGACATTACAACAGACCCAACTGAAATAAAAAGGATTATAACAGAATATTATGAAAAACTATATTCCAACAAATTTGAAAACCTAGAGGAAATGGATAAATTTCTAGAAACACACGGCCTACCCAAACTACAACAAAGTGATATTGAAAATCTGAACAGACCCATAACAGGTGAAGAGATTGAAAAGGTAATAAAAAAAACTCCCAACCAAAAAAAGCCCTGGCCCAGATCACTTCACTGGAGAATTCTACAAAACATTTACAGAAGAGCTTGTACCAGTTCTACTCAAGCTATTTCAGAGCATAGAAGAGGAAGCAACACTTCCAAATTCATTCTATGAAGCCAGCATAACGCTGATACCAAAACCAGGCAAAGACATCACAAAAAAAGAAAATTACAGACCAATTTCTCTCATGAGTATAGATGCAAAAATTCTGAGCAAAATTCTAGCCAATAGAATTCAGTATCATATCAAAAAATAATACACCACGACCAAGTAGGATTCATACCAGGTATGCAAGGATGGTTCAACATTAGAAAATCCATCAACGTAATTCACCACATAAATAAAAGGAAAGAAAAAAATCACATGATCATCTTAATTGACGCAGAAAAGGCATTTGACAAAGTCCAACACCCATTCCTGATAAAAGCTCTCAATAAATAGGTATAGAAGGGAAATTTCTCAACATAATAAAGGGCATCTATGCAAAACCAACAGCCAACATCATTCTTAATGGAGAGAGGCTGAAAACATTCCCCTTGAAAACAGGAACAAGACAAGGATGCCCTTTATCACCACTCCTATTTAACATTGTGCTGGAAGTTCTAGCTAGAGCAATAAGGCAAGAGAAAGTAATAAAGGGCATCCAAATTGGTAATGAAGAAGTTAAACTGTCCCTGTTTGCAGATGATATGATACTATACATAGAAAACCCTAAAGACTCCACGAGAAATCTACTGGAACTAATAGAAAGATTCAGCAGAGTAGCAGGATACAAGATAAACATTCAAAAATCAGCTGGATTCCTATACACCAGTAAAGAGAACGATGAAAAGAAGATCAGGAAATCAATACCATTTTCAATAGCCCCTAAAAAGATAAAATACTTAGGAATAAATTTGACCAGGAATGTAAAAGACCTATACAAAGAAAACTACAAAGCACTGCTGCATGAAACCCAAAGGGAGCTACATAAATGGAAAAACATACCATGCTATGTTTTGATAGGCAGACTCAACATTGTGAAAATGGAAATTCTACCTAAAGCAATTTACAAATACAATGCAATCCCGATCCAAATACCAACAAAATTCTTCAAAGAGATGGAAAAACTAATTATTAACTTTATATGGAAAGGGAAGAAGCCCCGAATAAGTAAAGCACTACTGAAGAAGAAGAATAAAGTTGGAGGACTCACACTACCTGACCTGAAAACCTACTATACAGCTACAGTAGTCAAAACAGCCTGGTACTGGTACAACAACAGAGACATTGACCAATGGAACAGAATTGAGAACCCAGATGTAAATCCATCCACTTACGGTAACCTGATTTTCGACAAGGGCCCAAATCCCATCAAATGGGGAAAAGACAGTCTTTTTAACAAATGGTGCTGGCAAAACTGGATATCCATTTGCAGAAAAATGAAACAGGACCCATACCTCACACCGTATACAAAAACTACTTCAAAATGGATCAAAGTCCTGAATATAAAGCCTAAAACTATAATGTTCATAGAAGAAAAAATAGGACCAACACTTCAGACCTTAATACATGGCACTAACAGGATACAAACCATAAACATCAACACACAAAACCCAACAGATAAACTAGATAACTGGGATCTTCTAAAAATCAAACACCTATGCTCTTCAAAAGACTTCACCAAAAGAGTCAAAAGAGAACCTACAGACTGGGAAAAATTTTTTGGACAGTACAAGTCAGACAAAGGTCTAATCTCCATAATCTACAAGAAAATCCAACACCTCTACAACAAAAAGACAAACAATCCTATCAAAAAATGGGCAAAGGAAATGAACAGACACTTCACCAAAGAAGACATTCAAATGGCCAACAGACACATGAGGAAATGCTCGCGTTCACTAGCCATTAGAGAAATGCAAATTAAAACCACAATGAGATACCATCTCACCCCCGCATTACTGGCACAAATAAAAAATACTGGAAATAACAAATGTTGGAGGGGCTGCGGGGAGATGGGAACTCTTATACACTGCTGGTGGGAATGCAAAATGATATAACCATTTTGGAAAATGATATGGCGTTTCCTCAGAAAGCTAGAAATAGACATACCATTCAATCCAGCAAACCGACTCCTAGGAATATATCCTAGAGAAATAAGAGTCGTCACTCGAATAGACATATGCACACCTATGTTCATGGCAGCATTGTTCACAATACCAAAATGATGGAAACAATGTAGGTGCCCATCAACAGATGAATGGATAAACCAACTCTGGTACATACACACAGTGGAGTAGTAGGCAACGAGAAAGAACAACAATGAATCTGTGAAGCATCTCATAACATGGATGAAACTGGAGGACATTATGCTGAGTGAAATAAGTCAATCACAAAAGGACAAATATTGTATGAGACCTCTATTGTAAAAACCCATGAAAAAATTCACATGCAAAATGTAACAATCCTTGTTGGTTACCAGGGAGGGGAGGGGAGGGGGGGAAATACTAAATAGGCAATAGATAAGTCATATCTTGGGTGAGAGGTGAGACAGTACACAGTCCAAGGGAAACTAACACAACCTGCAGAAGGAAAGGTCATGGAGGCCCCATGGACACATCCAAACTCCCTGAGGGACTGAGTTGTTGGACGGAGGGTTCTGGGGACCATGGTCTTGGGGAACATCTAGATCAATTGTCATGACACTACTTATAAAGATAATGCTCTACATTCTACCTTGGCGTGTAGTGTCTGGGGTCTTAAAAGCCTGTGAGCGGCCATCTAAGACACTACACTGGTCTCATCCCTTTGGGAGTAAGGGAGAATGAAGACAACAGGATACAACGAAAAGATTAGTCCAAAGGACTAATTGTCCACAGCTACCAAGGCCTCCACCGGACTGAGTCCAGTACAGCTAGATGGTGCCCGGCTACCACCGCTGACTGCTCTGACCAGGATCACAACAAAGGGTTCTGGACAGAGCTGTAGAAGGATATAGAGCATAATTCTAACTCACAAAAAAAAAAGACCATATTTACTGGCCTAAAGGAGACTGGAGAAACTTCAAGAGTATGGCCCCCAGACACCCTTTCAGCTCAGAGGTTAAGTTACCTTCGAGGTTCACTGTTCAGCCTGGGAGTGGACAGCCCAGTAAAACTAAATGAGACTAACGAGGTACAGGAGTCCAGTGACAAGGGCCAGAAGGCAGAGGGGGAGTAGGAAGCTGATAAGGAACACAAGCTGAGTAAGGATACTGTTGATCTGAGATTGTTAACCATTGTTATAGGGCAACATTTGTAGTAACTGTTAAATGGGAGGATATTTTGTCCTGTAAGCCTTCATCTTGGGTGAGAATGGGAGCACAATTGGAAGAGCATAGTCAATGTCACTTAAATGTGTACGTAAAAAGTTTTGAAATGGTGTATCTTTGGCTATGTGTATTTTCACCAAAAAAAAAAGAAAAAAAAAGCTGAGAATTCAGAGGGTTAATATGTTGTGGGGTTGTTAACCAATGTCATAAAACAGCATGTGCACTACTGTTACATGAGAAACTGTTTGTTCTGTAAGCCTTCGCCTGAAGTACAATAAAATATTAAAAAAAAAAAAAAAAAGACAATGGAAGGAATACGCAAAGTCACTACACCGAAAAGTATTGGTCGACGTTCAACCATTTCTGGAGGTAGCATATGATAAAGAACCAAGGGCACTGAAGGAAGAGGTACAAAATACATTGAAGACATTGGCAGAAACCAAGGCTCCAGGAACTCATGAAATACCAACTGAGATAGATCAACAAACGGATGCAACGCTGGAAATGCTCATTCGTCTATGCCAAGAAATTTGGAAGACAGCTACCTGGCTAACCTACTGGAAGAGTTAAATATTTGTATCCATTTCAAAGAAAGGTTACTCAACAGAATTCGGAAATTATCGAACAATATAATTAATATCACACACAAGTAAAATTTTGCTGAAGATAATTCAAAAGCTTGAATTCTTTTCTTCAGTTCTTTCAGCTAAAGAAATGCCAAGCATGTTCTTCCCTTTTGGTTTTCTATCTCCAGATCTTTGCACATTTCATTATAATACTTTATTTTGTCTTCTACAACTGCCCTTTAAAATCTTCTGTTCAGCTCTTTTACTTTATCATTTCTTCCTTTGCTTTAGCTACCGTACATTCAAGAACAACTTTCAGAGTGTCTTCTGACATCCATTTTGGACTTTTCTTTTTTTCTTTTCTTTTTAATGACCTCTTGCTTTCTTTATGTATGATGTCCTTGATGTTATTCCACAACTCATCTGGTATTGGGTCATTAGTGTTAAATGTGCAAAATCTATTCTTGAGATGGTCTCTAAATTCAAGCTGTATATACTCAAGGTCGTACTTTGGCTCTCATGGACTTGTTCTAATTTTCCTCACCTTGAACTTGAACTTGCATATGAGCAACTGATGGTCTGTTTCACAGTCGGTCCCTGGCCTTGCTCTGACTGATGACATTCAGCTTTTCCATTGTCTCCTTGCACAGATGGAGTGGATTTGATTCCTGTGTATTCTGTCTGGTGAGGTCTATGTGTATAGTCTCCATTTATGTTGGTGAGAAAAGGTATATGCAATGAAGAAGTCATTGATCTTACAAAATTCTATCATGCAATCTCTGGCATCATTTCTATCACCAAGGCCATATTTTCCCACTACCAATCCTTCTTTGGTTCCAACTTTTGCATTCAAATCTCCAGTAATTATCAATGCAACTTGATTGCATGTTTGATCAATTTTAGATGCAGAAGTTGGGAAAAACCTGCAATTTCTTTATTTTTCTCTTTCGTGGTTGGTGCGCAAATTTGAATAATAGTTGTACTAGCTGGTCCTTCTTGTAGGCACATGGATATTATCCTATCACTGACAGCATTGTATTTCAAGATAGGTCTTGAAATATTCTTTTTGACAATGAGCAGGATGCCATTCCTCTTCAATTTGTCATTCCCGGGATAGTAGACCATATGATTGTCTGCTTCAAAATGGTGAATACCAGTTCATTTCAGCTCACTAATGCCTAGGATATTGATGTTCATGCGTTCCATTTCATTTTAGATGCCTTCCAATTTTCCTAGATTCATAGTTTGTACATTCCACGTTCTGATAATTGATGGATGTTTGCAACTATTTCTTCTCATTTTGAGTCATAACACATCGGCGGATGAAGGCCCTGAAAGCTTGACTCCATCCACGTCATTAAGGTCACCTCTACTTTGATGAGGCAGCTCTTCCCCAGTCGTATTTTGATTGCCTGCCAGTCTGAGGAGCTCATCTTCTGGCACTATATCAGACAGTGTTCCACTGGTATTCATAAGGTTTTCACTAGCCAATTTTTTCAGAAGTAGAGTACAAGGTCCTTCTTTCTAGCCTGTCTTAGTCTAGAAGCTCAGCTGATACCTGTCCACCGTGGGTGACCCTGCTGGTATTTGAAATACTGGTGGCAAACCTTCCAATATCATAGCAACACGCAAGCCACCACAGTATGACAAACTGGTAGGTCTCATTCCAAACTAAAACCAAACCCATTGCCATAGAGTCAATTCTGACTCATAGTGACCCTACAGAACAGAGTAGAACTGCCCCATAGAATTTCCAAGCAGCGCCTGGTGGATTCCAAATGCCGACCTTTTGGTTAGCAGCCATAGCTCTTAACCACTACGCCACCAGGGTTTCAGGTCTCATTAGTAGTAGTCAAAATAAATATAACCAAGTAAGACAGAGTAATTACAAGTACAGGAGGGATAATGACTAAAGGTTGAGCTTCACAAAGAGAAATTAAGGGATTACCATGCTGTGCTTGATAAAAATTCAGATGCTCTACTCCTGTTGGGCCCTGGGAATCAGCAGTTTTAACAGTCCCCACAGGTGCATTGTATGCATACCACCGAAATCTGGGAACCACTGGCTAATCCATTTCTACAACACTCACTGTATGCATGGCATTGTGCTCACCACTAGGGGAGGGAGGGTGTTTGAGTGGCTGTGGGGAACCAAGAAGACCTGGTCCTGTACTGTGGCTGTTACCACCTGGTGTATAATGAATCCCCATTGGTGTTTCCACAGCTTCAGCAGAGCTTGCTTTTCTACAGGCTGAAGGCTAATGTTGTCTAGGACATAAACTGAAAATTCACCTGTGTATAAGGGTTAGGCAGGTAACATAAATGGGAGCGAGTTATGCATATGATTTTTTTCTTCTTGAAACACAAGACCCATATTTTTCGTTTTCTAAAGTTTGAGCTGTTTTTCTAAATTTTGATAGAGGCATGGGTACTAAAACAATCCACTATCTTTTTCACTCTTGCCACTCAGCTCTTAGCTGCAGGCTGACATATAGGACTACAGGCTCAGTAGGCCACATACTCCATTTTATTTTCTAACACAAATAATGGGTATTTTAATTTTTTTTTTATTGTTGTGCTTTAAGTGAAAGTTTACAATTCAAGTTAGTTTCTCATACAAAAACTTATATATACATTGTTATGTGACCCTAGTTGCTCTCCCTGTACTGTGACAGCATACTCCTCCTTTCCACCTCAGATTTCCCGTGTCCATTCAACCAGCTCCTGACCTCTCTGCCTTCTCATCTCACATCTGGACAGAAGCTGCCCATTTAGTCTCATGTATCTATTGAGATAAGAAGCACACTTTTCAAAAGTATAATTTTATGTCCCATAGTCTGGTCTAATCTTTGGCTGAAGAGTTGGCCTGGGGAATGGTTTTAGTTTTGGGCTAACAGACAGTCCAGGAGCCATCTCTTCCAGGGTCCCTCCAGTCTCAATAAACCATAAAGTTTGGTCTTTTTACTAGATTTTGAGCTCTGCACCACACTTATTTCCGGCTCTGTCAGGGACTCTCTGCTGTGTTGCCTGTCAGAGCAGTCATTGTTGGTAGCCGGGCACTATCTAGTTCTTCTGGTCTCAGGTTGATGAAGTGTCTGGTTTATGTGGCCCTTTCTGTCTCTTGGGCTAATACTTTCTTTGTGTCTATGGTGTTCTTCATTCTCCTTTACTCAAGGTGGGTTGGGACCAACTGGTGAATCTTAGATTGCTGCTTGTAAGCTTTTAAGACCCCAGACGCCAGTCACCAAAGTGGGATGCAGAACATTTTCTTAATAAACTTTGTTGTGCCACTTGAGCTATATATCCCTTGAAACCGTGGTTCCCAGGCCCCTGTCCCTACTACTCTGTCCCTCAAAGTGTCTGGTTGTGTTCAGGAAACTTCTTAGCTTTGGTTTAGTCCGGTTGTGCTGACTTCCCCTGTAGTGTGTGCTGTCCTCCCCTTCATCTAAGATAATTCTTGTCTACTATGCAGTTAGTGAATACCCCTCTCCCTCTCCACCCTGGTAACCATCAAAGAATGTTTTCTCCTGTGCTTAAACCTTTTCTTAAGTTCTTATAATAGTGGTCTCATACGATATTTGTCCTTCTGCGACTGATTAAATTCACTCAGCATAATGCCCTCCAGATTCCTCCATGTTATATTTCAAAGATTCATCGTTGTTCTTTATCATTGCGTAGTATTCTATTGTGTGAATATACTATAATTTGTTTATCCATTTGTCTGTTGATGGGCACCTAGGTTGTGTCCATCTTTTTGCTATCGTGAACAGTGCTGCAATGAATGTGGGTGTACATATATCTATTCCTGTGATGGCTCTTATTTCTCTAGGATATATTCCAAGGAGCAGAATTGCTAGATCATATGGTACTTCTATTTTTAACTTTTTAAGGAAGTGCCAAATCAATTTCCAAAGTAGTTGTACCATTTTACATTTCCACCAACAGTGTATAACTGTTCCAGTCTCTCTACAACTTCTCCAACATTTATTATCTTGTGTTTTTTGGATTAATGCTATCCTTGGGGTGAGATGGTATCTCACTGTAGTTTTGATTTGCATTTCTCTAATGGCTAATAATAATGAGCATTTCCTCATGTGTCTGTTAGCCACCTGAAGGCCTTCCTTGGTGAAGTGCCTGTTCATATCCTTTGCCCATTTTTTAATTGGGTTGTCTTTTTTGTTGTTGAGGCTTTGCAGTATCTTGTAGATTTTGGAGATTAGACGCTGATCGGATTTGTCGCAGCCAAAAATTTTTTCCCAGTCTGTAAACTGTCTTTTTACTCTTTTGGTGAAGTTTTTTTGATGAGCATAACTGCTTCATTTTTAGGAGCTCCCAGTTATCTAGTTTCTCTTCTGGTGTTTGTGCATTGTTACTGACAGCTTGTATTATGTTTATGCCATGTATTAGGACTCCTAGCATTGTCTCTATTTTTTCTTCCATGATCTTTATCATTTTTGATTTTATATTTATGTCTTTGATCCATTTTGTTAGTTTTTGTGCATGGTGTGGGGTGTGGGTCTTGTTTCAGTATTTTGCAGATGGAAATCCAGTTATGCTAGCACCATTTATTAAAGAGACTGTCTTTTCCCCAATTAATGGACTTTGAGCCTTTGTCAAATATCAGCTGCTCATAGGTAGATGAATTTATGTCTGGATTCTCAATGTATCTGTTGTTGTACCAGTACCAGGCTGTTATGACTACCATGGTGGTATAATAGGTTGCAAGATCAGGTAGTGTGAGGCCTCCCACTTTGTTCTTCTTGAGTAATGCTTTAATAATCTGGAGCCTCTTCCCTTTCCATATGAAGTTGGTGATTTGTTTCTCCATCTCTTTAAAAAATGCTGTTGGAATTTGGATCAGGATTGCATTGTATCTGTAGATCACTTTGGGTAGAACTGACATTTTCATAATGTTGAGTCTTCCTGTCCGTGAGCAAGGTATGTTTTTCCACTTATGCAGGTCTCTTTTGGTTTCTTGCAGTAGTGTATTGTAGGTTTTGTCCTATAGGTCTTTTACGTCTCTGGTTAGATTTATTCCTAAGTATTTTAACTTCTTAAGGGCTATTGTAAATGGTATTGATTTGGTGATTTCCTCTTGGAAGTTCTCTTTGTTGATGTAAAGGAATCCAACTGATTTTTGTATGTTTATCCTGTATCCTGATACTTTGCTGAAATCTTCTATTAGTTCCAACAGTTTTCTTAAGGATTCTTTGGAGTTTTCTGTGTATAAGACCATATCATCTGCAAGCAGAGATACTTTTACTTCTTCCTTACCAATTTGGATGCCCTTTATTTCTTTTTCTAGCCTAATTGCTCTGGCTAGGACCTCCAGCACAATGTTGAATAAGAGTGGTGATAAAGGGCATCCTTGTCTGGTTCCCGTTCTCAGGAGGAATGTTTCAGACTCTCTCCATTTAGGATAATGTTTATGGTTGGCTTTGTATAAATGCCCTTAATTATATTGATGAATTTCCCTTCTATTCCTATTTTGCTGAGAGTTTTTATCATGAATCGGTGTTGGACTTTGTCAAATGCCTTTTCTACATCGATTGATAAGATCATGTGGTTCTTCTCTTTTCTTGTATTTATGTGATGGATTACATTGATTGTTTTCTAATGTTGAACCATCCCTGTATACTTGGTATAAATCCCACTTGATCATGGTTAATTATCTTTTTGATACGTTGTTGAATTCTATTGGCTAGAATTTTGTTGAGGATTTTTGCATCAATGTTCATGAGGGATATTGGTCTATAATATTCTTTTTTTGTGTTTTTACCTGGTTTTGGTATCAGGGTTATACTGGCTTCATAGAATGAGTTTGGGAGTATTCCAGCCCTTTCTATGCTGAAATACCTTTAGTAGTAGTGGTGTTAACTCTTCTCTGAAAGTTTGGTAGAATTCTCCAGTGAAACCATCCTGGCCAGGGATTTTTTTTTTTTTGGGGGGGGGGGAGCTTTTTAATTACTTTTTCAATCTCTTCTTTTGTTATAGGTTTATTTAGTTGTTGGTAATGGTATTTTTTTATGATTTTTTTAAACTTATAATTGCTTCCAACTAATAACTTCATCAAAACACTTGCATGGGCCAATCTTTTTGAGAGCCAAACCAAAAAACTGGTGGGCCATATTGTGCCTGTGGGCTATCTCTTTGCCACCACTCATCTAGCAAGTTCATTGTTGAGAATGTCAAAGTTGCATTAATAATTCTTGTGGCCTCACTTCCACCTCAAACACAATCCCCAAGACTTTTTCCTGTTCCCCACCTCTGGCCTCTCCCCATCTTCTGACCTTCAGATAATCTATCAAGAACAGTGCCATGAGACCTTGGCAGGCAAAGTCATTTCAGCTGATAGGACTGCATACGTAACATTTTCTGAATTATTATTTTATAATTATTGATTTAGGCTCCTTTATCTACTTTTAGAAAGAAAGTGAGACAATAAATTAGAACTTCAGAAGATTAATGAACATTTTAAATGTAAACTTTAGCACTTCAGTCAGAAAAACATAGTGCCTTGACAGCTGAAAAGACACTCTGTCCTCATTCCTGTAATTTTTGATAACTACCTAGGTTAAAAATGTCTCTACACTCTTTTCTAAACCAAAGTCTTCATTGCTACAGTTACTCTGTACAAATACTTGAGGCTCTTTCAGGTACAGAAGGAAACTCTTCTGAGTAGATATGATCAGTGTTCGACTCTTGTCCTTTGGAGTAGGAATGGCAAAAATCTGGCACCACTGCCTTCTCTTCCAGCTCATGTGTCCACAGCTACTTGATTATGATAGGCTTTTCTGTGGAGTCTAGATTTGGCCTCTGGATCCTCCCCAGCACAAGACTCTGGAAGGTACTCACTAAGCAAGAGTTAGCAGTTAAGATATGATGCATTTGACTTCTAGGCAACATGGTGCTATAGACAGAATTACCACACCATTCCTCCACAGCAAAGATCCAAAAAACTATGTCAAACAGAGACACATGTCAATCCTGAAACCTTAAGCATCAAATGAAAAGATAAAGAACTCAGCCAAGCACCGGATGGAATAAGAAACTGACTGAGAATAGAGAGTGAGGAGAGATACATGCAGAGGTCCCCATCAGCTAACGCAGCATGGATCTGCCATCTTGGACTCCTATTGGAAATCAAAGAATGGGGGGTATGAGAAAGCAGCTTCACAGAGCTTCCAGCAGGAGACAGAACAACAAACCAGTGATACACGCTTTTTCACCCCCACCCTCTTCACCCTGACACAGCCTTTTCTGCTTCCTGCGACCACAGTCTCTTGGCTGGGAAGCACCAGCTTCATCCTGGTGCTGCTTAGATTCCACCCGCGAAGGTGTGTTGCTTTTTTCCGCTTCTTTAGATTTCCTCTTTACCTCACACCACCTTCCCCTCCTTTCTCTCAAATACCTGGCTTCATGTGAATTATGTGGGATACAATCAAAAGCAAAAATTTGCAAGTGAGCGGAGTTCCAGAACAGGGAAAGAAAACAAAACAGAGAGGATCACTGAAGAACTACTGACAGAAAATGTTCCCAATATCATGGAAGATGAAAAGCTGACCATTCAAGAAGCTCAACAAACCCCATATAGGACAGACCCCAAAAGAAAATCACCAAGGCATATCATAATCACACTGGCTAAAACCAAAGACAATCCTAAGAGCAGCCCGAGAAACACGAAAAGTCACATACAGAGGAGAAACAATAAGACTAAGCTCAGATTATTTGGCAAAAACCATGCGGGGAAGAAGGCAATGGGATGACATACATAAAACCTTGAAAGAAAAAAATTTCCAGCCAAGAATAATATATCCTTCAAAACTCTCGTTCAAATATGATGGTGAAATTAGGTCATTTACAGATAAACAGAAATTAGGGGACTATGTAAAAACCAAACCAAACTTACAGGAATTATTAAAGGGAGCCCTTAGATCTGAGAACAAACAATTTCAGCTCACAGGCTGAATCTAGGATGCAGGATTGTACCAGCCAGATACAAACCTAGGAAATGAACTCTCAAGGATTATCCAAAACCAAAAGAATTACAACCGAGAACCAGAATGGTTAATCTATAAAGGACAACAACATCATAACAATAAAAGATGAAATAAACAATGTAGGTATACAACCTTCTAATGGAGAAGAAGGGAAGGCAATACTGAGTAATAATAGATTGGTTCAAACCTAGGAGGATAAGGGTAAATTTCAAAGTAAGCACAAAGAAAGTTAACAAATCTACTCATCAAAGTAAAGAAGAAAAACATAAAGTCTCAGTAAAAACAAAACCTACAAAAACAAAAGAAATGAAAAAAAATCCACAAACAAAAGAAATTCAGCACAGGAGAGTAAGAGGAACAAAGAAAATGTCAGCACCACAAAAAAAAGCACTACAAAATGACGGCAATAAACTCACACCTATCAATAATTACACTGAATGTAAATGGCCTAAATGCACCCATGAAGAAACGGAGAGTGACAGAATGGATAAAAAACAGGATCCATCAATATGCTGTCTACAAGAGACACAACTTACAAACAAAGATATAAATTTATTAAAAATCAAAGGATGCAAAAAAAAACTATCAAGTAAACAGCTACCAAAAAAGAGCAGGAGTGGAAATACTAATCTCAGATAAAATAGACTTTAAAACAAAATCTACCACAAAAGACAACGAAGAACACTATATAATGATTAAGGGGAGGATCCATCATGAAGAAATAACCATAATAAACATCTACACACCCAGTGACAGGGCTCCCAAATACATAAAACAAACTCTAACAGCGCTGAAAAGAGAAATTGACAGTTCCACAATAATAGTAGAAGACTTCAACACACCACTCTCGGTAAAGGACAGAACATCTGGAAAGAAACTCATCAAAGATAAAGAAGACCTAAAGGGTACAATCAGCCAACTTGACCTCATAGACATATATAGTAACACTACACCCAACAGTTGCAAAGTACACTTTCTTTTCCAATGCACATGGAACGTTCTCCAGAATAGACCACATCTTAGGCCACAGAGCAATCCTCAACGAGATCCAAACGTTGAGATAATACAAAGTATCTTCTCTGACCACAACACCTTCAAGGTAGAAATTAACAACAGGAAGAGCAAGGAAAAAAAAATCAATTACATGGAAACTGAATAACACCCTGCTTACAAACCACTGGGTAATAGAAGAAATCAGAGATGGAATAAAAAAATTCCTAGAATCAAATGAGAATGAAAACATATCATACCAAAATCTTTGGAACACAGCAAAGGCAGTCCTCAGAGGATGATTTGTGGCAATAGACACACACATCAAAAGAGAAGAAATGGACAAAATGAAAACATTAACTACAGAACCTGAAAAAATAGAAAGAGAACAGCCAAAAAAAAAAAAAAAAAAAAAAAAAGCCCACAGCCACTAGAAGAAAGGAAATAATAAAGATCAGAGCAGAAATAAATGAAATAGAGACTAGAAAAACAACAGAAAGAATCAACAAAACCAAAAGTTGGTTCTTTGAAAGGATCAACAAAATCTACAAACTACTGGGCAGACTGACAAAAGAAAAACAGTAGAGGATGCAAATACCCCAAATAAGAAATGAAATGGGGGACATTAGAACAGACCCAACTGAAATGAAAAGAATCATAACAGAGTATTATGAAAAACTATACTCCAACAAATTTAAAAACCTGGAGGAAATGGATAAAGTTTTAGAAATACACTACCTACCCAAACTACAACAAAGTGATGTTTAAAATCTGAACAGACCCATAATAAGAGAAGAGATTGAAAAGATAATAAAAGAAAAATCCCAACAACAATAACAAAAAGCCCTGGCCCAGATGGCTTCACTGGAGAATTCTACCAAAAATTCAGAGACGAGTTTACACCAGTACTCCTCAAACTATTTCAGAACATAGAAAAGGAAGTGACTCTTCCGAATTCATTCCATGAAGCCAATATAATACTGATACCAAAATCAGGCAAAGACGTCACAAAAAAGAAAATTACAGACCAATATCTCCCATGAACACAGATGCAAAAATTCTAGCCAATACAATTCAGCATCATATCAAAAAAATAATACACCATGACCAAGTAGGATTCATACCAGGTATGCAAGGATGGTTCAACATTAGAAAATCAATCAACATAATCCACCACATAAATAACAGGAAAGAAAAGAATCACATGATCATCTCAATTGACGCAGAAAAGGCATTTGACAAAGTCCAACACCCATTCCTGATAAAAACTCTCAATAAAATAGGCATAGAAGGGATATTTCTCAAAACAATAAAGGGCATCTATGCAAAACCAACAGCCAACATCGTTCTTAATGGAGAGAGGCTGAAAACATTCCCCTTGAGAACAGGATGAGACAAGGATGCCTTTTATCACCACTCCTATTTAACATTGTGCTGGAAGTTCTAGCTAGAGCAATAAAGCAAGAAAAAGAAATAAAGGGCATCCAAATTGGTAATGAAGAGGTTAAACTGTCCCTGTTTGCAGATGATATGATACTATACATAGAAAACCCTAAAGACTGCATGAGAAATCGACTGGAATTAATAGAAAGATTCAGCAGAGTAGGAGGATACAAGATACACATACAAAAATCAGTTGGATTCCTATACACCAATAAATAGAACAATGAAAAGGAAATCAGGAAAACAATACCATTTATAATAGGCCCTAAAAAAATAAAATACTTAGGAATAAATCTAACCAAGGATGTAAAAGACCTATACAAAGAAAACTACAAAATACTACTGCAAGAAACCCAAAGGAATCTACGTAAATGGAAAAACATACCATACTCATGGATAGGTAGACTCAACATTGTGAAAATGACAATTCTACCCAAAGCAATTTACAAATATAATGCAATCCTGATCCAAATATCAACAACAGTCCTTAAAGAGATGGAAAAACTAATCATTAACTTTATATGGAAAGGGATGAAGCCCCGAATAAGTAAAGCACTACTGAAGAAGAAAAATAAGTAAGAGGACTCACGCTACCTGACCTCAGAACCTACTATAGAGCTACAGTAGTCAAAACAGCCTGGTACTGAACAACAACAGATACACTGACAAAATGGAACAGAATTGAGAACCCAGATGTAAATCCATCCACCTATGATCACCTGATCTTCGACAAGGGCCCAAAGTCCATCAAATGGGGAAAAGACAGACTTTTTAACAAATGGTGCTAGCAAAACTGGATGTCTATCTGCAAATAAATGAAACAGGACTCATACCTCACAACATACACAAAAACTAATTCAAAATGGATCAAAGACCTAAATATAAAGCCAAAAACTATAAGGTTCATAGAAGAAAAAATAGGATCAACACTAGAGACCCTAATGCATGGCCTTAACAGGATACAAACAATAACCAACAACACACAAACTCCAGAAGATAAGCTAGATAACTGGGATCTTCTAAAAATTAAACACTGATGCTCATCAAAAGACTTCATCAAAAGAGTAAAAAGAGAACCTACAGAGTGGGAAAAAATTTTTGGTAGTTACAAGTCAGACAAAGGTCTAACTCTAACATCTACAAGAAAATCCAACACCTCTATAACAAAAAGACAAATAATCCTATTAAAAAGTGGGCAAAGGAAATGAATAGACACTTCACCAAAGAAGACATTCAAGTGGCCAACAGGCACATAAGGAAATGCTCATGATCACTAGCCATTAGAGAAATACAAATGAAAACCACAATGAGTTAACATCTCACCCCAGCATTACTGGCATGAATCAAAAACACTGGAAATAACAAATGCTGGAGAGGCTGTGGGGAGATCGGAACTCTTATGCACTGTTGGTGGGAATGCAGAATGATACAATCATTCTGGAAAATGATATGGCACTTCCTTAGAAAGCTAGAAATAGGAATACCATACAATCCAGCAATCCCACTCCTAGGAATATATCCTAGAGAAATAAGAGTCGTCACACAAATAGACATATGCACACCCATGTTCACTGCAGCATTGTTCACAATAGCAAAAAGATGGAAACAACCTAGATGCCCATCAATAGATGAATGGATAAACAATCGTACATAGGCACAATGGAGTATTATGCAATGATAAAGAACAATGATGAATCTGTGAAGCATTTCATAACATGGATGAAACTGGAGGACATTATGCTGAGTGAAATAAGTCAATCATGAAAGGGCAAATATTGTATGAGACCGCTATTGTAAAAACTCATGAAAAAGTTTATACACAAAAAGAAACAATCTTTGTCGGTTATGAGGGATAGGAAGGGTGATGGGGGAACTAAACAGACAAAAGATAAGTGGTAAATTTGGGGAAGGGTAAAACAGTACACAATACTGGGGAAGCCAGCACAACTTGTACAAGGAAAGGTCATGGAAGCTCCACAGACACATCCAAACTCCATGAGGGACTGAATTGCTGGGTGGAGGGCTGTGGGGACCATGGTCTTGGGGAACATCTAGCTCAATTGGCATAACACAGTTTATAAAGAAAATGTTCTCTATTCTACCTTGGTGCATAGTGTCTGGGGTCTTAAAAGCCTGTGAGCAGCCATCTAAGATACTCCACTGGTCTCCCTCCTTTGGGAGCAAGCGAGAATGAAGAAAACAAGATAGAAGGGAAAGATTAGTCCAAAGGACTAATGGACCACAGCTACCGTGGCCTCCACCAGACTGAGTCCAGTACAACTAGATGGTGCACGGCTATCACCACTGACTGCTCTCACTGGGATCACTACAGAGTGTCCGAGACAGAGCTGGAGAAAAATGTTGAACAAAATTCTTACTCACAAAAAATGACCAGATTTACTGGCCTGATGGAGACTGGAAGAACGCCAAGAGTGTGGCCCCTGGACACCCTTTTAGCTCAGTAATGAAGTCACTACCAAGGTTCACCATTCAGCCAAAGATTAGACAGCCCCATAAAACAAAACGAGACTAATGGGGCACAACAGTCCAGGGACACGTACTAGAAGGCAGGAGGTCACAGGAAAGCTGGTATTATGGAACCCAAGTTTGAGAAGGGACAATGTCGACATGTCATGGGGTTGTTAACCATTGTAATAAAACAATTAGTGCACTAACTGTTTAATGAGAAACTATTTGTTCACCTAAATTACAATAAAAAATAAAGTACAGCCCTTGGAAAAAAAGATATGATGCATTTGCATCCACAACATAGAGTTCACTGTGCAGAACTTTCTGATAAGGGATGTGACTACACAGTTGTTGCCATCTTTCTAACAAATATTATATCACTGCTAAATTTCACTTCAAAAAGATAAACTAATTCCAGCAAGCTGAATGGTAAATGTTTAAATTTAAAAAATTCCTTGAAGTCAACTACATCTTGGTTCTTAATAGTTGCTGTTGTTAGTTGCTGTCAAATCAGTTTCAACTCATAGTGATCACATGTGTGCAGAGTAGAACTGTGCTGCACAGAGTTCTCAAGGCTGTGATCTTTTGGAAGCAGATCACCTATCTCTCAAGGCACCTCTTGGTGAGCTCGAATCGCCAACCTGTCTTCTGGTAGTTGAACACTTACCTTTTGCACCACCCAGCTGACCTGATTAATAGTAGCTCCTTAATAAATACTAGGAGCCCTGGTGGCTCAGTGATTAAGTGCTTGGTGTTCGAACTCACCAGCCATCCTTCGGGAGGAAGATGTGGCAATCTGCTTCTGTAAAGATTACAGCATTGGGAAACCTATGGGGCAGTTATATTCTGCAGTGTTTTTTTTTTTTTTTTTTTAATAAATACCAAATTGAATTAAATATCCAAAACAATCTGGCAATCTTCCACTGAAGGATTAGAACAATTTCTCTTTTGGTGTACAACTGTAAGAGACTTTACAAATAACACAGCCCAACACCCTAACTTTATGGATAATACAACTGCCATTCTAGGAGGTTAACTAACTTGTTCAGGCTCACTGGCTATTTAGAAGTGACAAAGTTGAATTTTACCTGAGTCCTTTGTTAAAGTAAATCTCTCACCCTTTTGTGAGAGATGGACTTAGTGATCTACCAAAACCAAGCACATTGCTGCTAAGTCAATTTTGCTGTCAAGTTGATTCCGACTCATAATGACCCTATAGGACAGAGTAGAACTGCCCCATAGGGTTTCCAAGAAGCAGCTGGTGGATTCAAACTGCCAACCTTTTGGTTCACAGTCATAGCTTTTAACCACTGTGCCACCAGGGCTCCTGTTTAAATAACTTTAGAGTAAGCATTACTCTTTCTTAGCTCTCCAATCTTCCTTTCTCTGAATGCCAACCCTTGTCTTCCTCTCTTTCCTGCCAGGTTTCTCAGGATCCATGTGAATTTATCATCCCAGTAATCATTCTCCCTAGATTTTTAAAAAATGTTCTTGGTTCTCTGCTTCAGTGGAGTAGGAACTGATCTCTTTCCTCATTGTGATGTTGCCCATCTTTATTACTGCAAAGTTCCTTTCTTTCCTCCCTTCCCTAAGTCATTTTCCTTCCCTTTTTTACAATCCTTTTTGAATAAAGTCATCTTTGCCGGTTTTAATATTCTCCAGTGCAATTTTTTCTCTGACATAAATATGGCTACCCCATGTTATGAATCTATTGAAGGACAAGTGTTACATAATGGTTAAGAGCATGGACTCTGGGCCCACACTGCTTGGGTTCATTCCTGGTATCATAAAATGGGAATAATAATAGTAATGATAGGGATACTGTAAAGATTAAATGAGGTAATACACATAAACCACTTAGGACTGTGCTATTACATAAAAAGTCCTCCACGAACATCCTCATTTAGGTACCCATTCCATTCAGTCCTTCAAATGAGTAGCTGTCAATGGTTGTGCTGATTTTTTCTATGGTCTGTCCGTCCGTCCATCCATGTATTTGCCAAGAGGTAAAGGCACAATGGAGCCCCTGGGTGGTGCAAATGGTCAATGTGCTTGGATGCTGATTGAAAGGCTGGAGAGGTTGGAGTCCACCCAGAGTCATCTCAGGAGAAAATCCTGACCATTTACTTTGGAAAAATCAGCCATTGAGAACCCTTTGGAACACAGTTCTACTCTGACATACATGGGGTCGCCATGAATCAGCGTCAACTCAACAGCAACTGGTTAGTTGGTTGCATAGAGGCACAGGAAACTCCACACTCCAAGTACCAGAATTAAGCTTCTTGCCTTCCAAATTGAGCTGGTCTTGACAAAACGGCTCTAAATCTAGGGACATTCTGTACTTAGAAAAGATTCATGTTGTAGTTATCTTCTGCTGGCCATGTAATGTACTTCCTGACACAGTCCTGACCTTGCTTTACTATGTTGCATGTTCTTAATAGTTTTGAAATACTTTTCAGTTAATTCTTTAACGTGCTCAATGAACAGAGGTGCCAATCATATTTTTTAAAAATTAAATTTTTTAAAATTTTAATGATCTTTCAAAGTGATCCTCCAGGGAATAAAATAATTCCATGATTATAGAAAGTAATAATACTTGTGTACTTAAAGGAAAAATACTTGGGTACTTCTAGCTTTGAAAAATGATAGAAGAAGCTAATTATGTTGTCATAGTGAAGTGCAACTTATGCTTAAATCACTAAATCAGGGTGTTAGATAGTAACAGCTTCTGTGAAAAGTCCAGTGCAGCATATTTTGAGAGAACTACATTAGTCTTCAGAGCTTTGAGCACTTATTAAAAGTGAAAAATATGTAATTTAATGCTGTAGAGCCCTACAAATTTGCCGTGGTTTTATTTTCCTATAATAGAGTTATCTTATCTTTGCTGGAATTAAAAAAAAAACAGGTTTTTTTTTTTTTTTTTTTAGCAACTGTGAAAGTTCGGTGGTTCAAACTCACCAGCAGCTACATGTGAGAAAGATGTGACAGTCTGCTTCTCTAAAAATTATAGCCTTGGAAACTTTCTGAAGCAGTTCTACTCTGCCCTATAGGGCTGTTATGAGCTGGAATTGACTCAACGGCAACAGATTTGGTTTGGTTTCTATCAAGGTTTTTAAAGGTAAGGGACACAGTATATAAATAAGTTGAATGGTGTTTTCTCTTTTTACTTGCCTTTCCTTCTCAAATATTTTTAAAAGAAAATAAAGCAAAAACATACAAACAAGCAAAAATAAACTACATGAAGTTCCTTCTTAGACAGTTAACAAATATTACATGTTTCTGAGACTCTGTAGGATGAGCTAGACTACAGAAAGAAAAGTTTGTTTAAAGCTCAGATTCACCATGTCCTCACTATGTGACTTGCTTAAGTTACCTAGTATTTCCATGCTTCCATTTTGTTATTTGCAAAGGAAGGATAATAATAGAACCTACCACATAAGAAGGGAGTCCCCGGCTGGAGCAAATGGTTAAGTGACTAACTGCTAGCCAAAAGGTTGTTGGTTCAAACACACCCAGAGGTGCCTTGGAAGACAGGCCTGGCAATCTGCTTCTGAAAACACTATGGAGCAGTTTTACTCTGCACACATGGGGTCGTGATGAGTCAAAACTAACTCGACAACAGCTAACAACAACAATCACACAGGACTGTTGTGAGGACTACAATAGTTACCACGCAGAAAAGGCTTAGAAAGGCATTTGGTAAACTCTAAGCATGCCATCAACAATGACACAGAACTTTTTAAAGGAGGAAGGATGCAGATGATGGATTTTGATTTTGTTCCTGTTATTATGTCTTAGCCTCCTTTTGCTTTTTAAAGAGCTAATATTTTTGTCACACTTAGGAATTTACTAAAATCTTTCACAATATCATAATTCATATCCAGGGACAGAGGTTAGAATGATCTTCAAGCAAATCGGCTGAGGATAATCTTGGTCATGCCTTCAGTTGTGCCAACGCATGCAATCTCTTACTGTACTGAGACCATTTAAACAGAGAAATCCCAAGTGAACAGGTCCCTGCAGAAGAGAAGTACAATTTCAGCCATTCTTCTTTATTTCTTGACTTTGGGGCATTCATAGGACAAATACATTTATATTCAGATAGTCTTGCTCAAGGGTTTTTTAAAAAATAAATATTTTAGAGCTAGAGCTCCAAATGACATCCATTACGGAGAAGAGGAAGGAAAAACAACATACAAGCCACACTTTTATATTCACACTGTACCTTTAGTTTCAGAAAAAAAAAGATTTTATGTCATCACAATATTTTTTAAGGTATGCCTTAGGGATAAATAATAAGAAACATGCCAACTTTATGGATGAGGAAACTGACATATCAAAAAGTTAAGGCTCTTTTCTCAGAGTAGAAAAGAAGAACACAATGATTGCAGACAAGCTTTTTGCGAATAAGCATTTTAGCTATACCCTTCCCTTTTCATAGAGCATAAAACACTAATTTAATGACACATTTTAGTCTGGTGGGTTAGCAGCCCTGCCTATATACACAGATAGATGATTTCCCCCAAATTATGACTTCTGAGACAGTGTTCTATCAACTGGATGTCCACCTTTCAGGATAAACGTGCGCTATAAATGTCTACGGATTTGTGGAGTCTTCACATTAATTCGACTTCTGCCCATGTACAAAAGCAAACACTTTTTGAAAAATACAGACTGACGTAACCAGGTATGTCTTATAGTTTTTAGTCTTGAAATAGGAATGTTATCAGGAACTATTTAATCCAACTGCTGATATTTATATTAAACAAAGAGAAATACATAGTTGATTTCTCTCTCATTATCTAAAAAAGTCTAAATTTTGCAATTAATCTCATCTAATTCAAAATAGGAGTCCCTAGGTTGTACCATGGTTAATCAGCTCGGCCTCTAACTGAAAGGTTGGTGGTTTGAGTCCACCCAGAGGCTTCTTGGAAGAAAGGCCTGATGATCTCCTTCCAAAATATCAGCCATTGAAAACCCTGTGGAGCAGTTATACTCTGACACACATGGGGTCATCATGAGTTGAAATTGACTTGACAGCAATCAACAGCAACACAACAATTCAAAATATGGCCTCTGTAACTTATCATGGTTTACTGGAGCCTTTAGTGGTTGCAAAAAGGTCACAGCTCAGAAATGTACCCCAACAGCCAATTATCTTGGGACACGGGGAAGCCTAGTAAGCTCTATCAAGACTTTTGACATGAGGGTACTAGATACTGTTTATTTATAAACTAAACTTTTTAGAATGCCTAGTTAAAGAAACGCATTATTTGGTGAAATTGTATAATTTAAATTTTTCTTAATGCCAAGTAGATTAGACAGAAAATGAAAAAGTACCATATAAGGTCATCTAAGGCCATATATATAAACCAACAAAATAATTCACAAGACTAATATATTTTCAATTGAGGATACTATTACCCCCACTATGGAAATGTTCATTGGTTCATTCCTTAACAATATTTTTTTGAGTGCCTAACTTTGCCAGGCATTGTCCCAGGCATTTTGGACACATCAGTGAACAAACCAAACAAACATCTTTGCCCACGTGGAGCTTACTTTCTAACAGGAGTATGGGTAGAACACCAACAATAAACATCATAAATAAGTACACATGTAGTAAGTTAGAAGATAAGTGCTATGGAGAAATAGAATAAGTAGAAGAATGTAAGGGAGGTTGTGAGTAGGGGGAGCACAGAGACAATCACTCCAGATTACCTGATGTTCTTGAATTCTTTGAGTGATAAAATAGTTGTACTATATGAATAAATGGGAGCTGTTGAATAGTGTCATCACATTCCCCCATAATATACTTTCGATTCAATTTTATTTAATTCTATTTATTTATATCTTCACTTATTTAGCACCAGGCACTATTTTTAGGCACTGGGGATACAGCAATGACAAAAATAAAGTCCCTGTCGGTGTCCAAATCTCCCTCTCATTTCTTTTATAAAGACACCACTCATTAAATTTAGGACCCACCTTAATCCAGTATGACCTCATGTAAGCTTGATTACAACTGCAACCCTATTTCCAAATAAGGTTACCTTCACAGGTACCAGGTTTAGGACTTCAATATATCTTTCTGGGGAACACAATTCCATTCACTACACTACCCTTGTGAAGTTTATATTCTGATGGGGGAGACAGTAAACATAAAAGAAAACAAATAAAGACGAAGAAAAATGGTACCAAGAAAAATAAAGCAGGCTGGAGTTGGGAGAGTGACAGGGCTGGGGTCAGTGGGTTTTAGGTAAATTGGTCAGCATAGGCCCCTATAAAGAGGTGACATCTCAGCAGAGATCTGTTAGGAATGAAGGAAGTGGGCCATGCTTAGCGTTAGGAGAATAATATTCTAGGTGAGAAGGAACAGCTGCTGCAAATAGCCTGAATCTGGAATGAGTTATTGCATTCTAGAAACAAGGAAGCTGGTGTGGTTAGAACAAACCAAGCAATAGAGAGAGGCAGGAACCAAGGTTCTTTTATACTTCTATAACATAGATTATAGTGAGCTTATAAGCATTACATGGCAATGGGTTTAGGGTTTGGGTAAGTGTAAACATACCAGATTTAAAAGATTAGTATCTCATTACTACTTTTTTAATACTGATTACAAGTTGAAATAATAATTTAGATATTGAGCTAAATAAAATACATTATTAAAATTAATTTTACCTGTTTCTTTCCACATTTTAAAACGTGTTTACTAGAAAATTGTGTATGTGGCTAATGTTATTATTTCTGTTGGACACTGCTGTTCTAGACTATGTGCTATATACTAACTTGTTGTTGTTAGATGCTATCAAGTTGATTTCGACTCATAGTGACCCAACAGAGTAAGAACTGCTCCATGGGTTTTCTAGGCTGTATGCTTTATGGGAGCAGATCGCCAGGTCTTGCTCCTGCAGAGCTGCTGGGCAGATTGGAACACCCAAACTTTCGGTTAGTAGCTGAGCACTTGACCGTTGTGCCACCAGGGCTCCTTGGTAGACACTACAGAGTCGCAAATATGAACAAGGCTTGATCTAAACCCACAGGTGGCTCAAAAGGTAGTTCTGATCCCAGAGAAAGGACAAGTTAGCCATGAGAAGAGAGCAGAGAGGGGCCACCTGATCATTTTAAAATTCTTTCCAGGAACTACCTTACTCTTTTCTGTAGCCAGTGGCCTTTGTGAGGCTGGCTGTGATTTATTGGTTGACACACATGATAAAGAGGAAATCCTTAGGAACTATCCTGCCATTCCCAGGAAGATGGATTCTCAACGCATATGAATCCCACTATAACTCATGAACTGCAAGAGAAAGGAGACCCTATGGCGTTGTCATCCACCCTCAAGCATGGGGAAAAATTATAGCCTAATTTTATGTGCATCAGCAGAGAATTCCAACCTCTAGGATTGACAGCCCAGGCCCAGACCATGTGTTAGAGAATGAAGTGGTAAAAAAGGAGAGACTTTTTAGTTTTTAAGGCTTACTTAGTATCAGTAAGTTTTGAAATACATATATACAGTTGTTTAAATTATTGTATCTGTTATTATAATCACCTATTATTACTCATTGAGTGCTTGCTTTGTGCTAGGCACTAAGCCTCGAGCTTTACAAACTTCATCTCGTTTAAATCTTAAAATAATTCCATCATTTCCATTTCATGGCTGATGAAATTAAGGCTCAGAGGGGTTAAGTAACTTGACCAAGGCCACACCAGTAACTTATGGTACTACAACTTGAACATAAACCAGTATGGCCCTAAACCTTGTGCTCTTAATCACCCCACTATCCTGCTCTTTTCACATTATATTCCTTCCCCCAAATAACACAACAACAACAGCAGCAACAACAGTGATATTACAAGCATTTCCTGAAGAAAGACAACGTGCACTAATTTTTTGCTTTAATTACATCTTGCTTCCTTAACCTTGGAATTCTCCAATTGACCTTGGGATTCTTTTGGAATTGGCCTATGTCAAGGGACACTGGAAGAAACAGCCTATGAAGCTGGTGGCTGTATTATCATAAGGATTCTACCTGGGATGGTCATTATGGTGTCCACTTGAGTTCTCTCAGAAGAAACTTCTCTCTGCCTTGGGAGCTTCGGCACCTAGGCAATCTGGCACTTCGCTCTAGTAAACGTTCATGTTAGGGTCTCAACTCATCCCTGGCTAAATCCTAACTTTCGTACTTCCATTTTTTCCCTCTGTCCTGATTGCCTCAAAAAGCTATTTTTATATTTTACATAGTCTGAATGTATTAATTATTTTAAGCACACAAATAAATATAGGAATAGTCAACATTCATTCTGTTCTGTAAATTTCCAGTAATAGAGCTTTTTCAGGAAAGAACTATGGGCCTGCCATCATACTCCTAACGAGCATAAATTTAGTTAGGTGAGAGGTAACTGCACTTATTTAACGTTAGCATTATGGTTATCTTCACCTGAGATAAATTTAAACTTTAACTGAAGTTTATGTGATGGCCATCTGTCAAGCATTACTGGGAAAAGCACCAAAGCTCACTTGGAGAAGGGCAGTCTAGAAAAATCCACAAGCTTTCTGCACCAGTAGAAAGGACCCACTTGTTTGGAATCAGCCCTGACTGAGAGAATCTGAAATTTAACCCTTTTTTTCCCATCATGATGTAAATTTATATGAGTAATCTTTACACATTAGGTGGTGTTCCTTAGCCAGTGGTCACACACATATGACTTCAGTTAGTAATAGAATTACAGGCAAAGAGCACTTCAGTTTTATTTTATAAGGGTTAAACGGTGCTGTGGGTACATTAATTTCTTACTAAAAGAAGAGTTTGTTTTCTTACTATTTGAAAATGTCAAATTACATTTAAAAGCCAATATTTAAATAACAAAGTTTTATAGGATATATTACAGAGAAAGACTGGGATTTTACATTTATTTATTCAATATATATTTATTATTAATTTTTATCTGGAGCATAGGACTATAGGATGACCTGGAGATAGAAAACCAAAAGGGAAGAATATGCTCAGCATTTCTCCAGCTGAAAGAACTGAAGAAAAATTCAAGCCTTGAGTTACAATATTGAAGGATTCTATGGGGAAAATACTAAATGATGCAGGAAGCATCAAAAGAAGATGGAAGGAATACACAGAGTCACTATACCAAAAAGAATTGGTCAATGTTCAACCATTTCAGGAGGTATCATATGATCAGAACCAACAGTACTGAAGGAAGAAGTCCAAGCTGCACTGAAGGCATTGGCAAAAAACAAGGCTCCAGGAACTGATGGAATACCAAGTGAGATGTTTCAACAAATGGATGCAGCACTGGAAGTGCTCACTCATCTATGACAAGAAATTTGGAAGATAGCTATACCTGGCCAACCAACTGGAAGAGATCCATATTTATGCCTATTCCAAAGATACGTGATCCAATCGAATGCAGAAATTATTGAACAATATGATTAATATCACATGCAAGCAAAATTTTGCTGAAGATCATTCAAAAGTGGCTACAGCAGTATATGGACAGGGAACCGCCAGAAATTCAAGCCAGATTTAGAAGAGGATGTGGAACCAGGGATATCACCGCTGATGTCAGATGGATCCTGGCTGAAAGCAGAGAATACCAGAAAGATGTTTATCTGTGTTTCATTGATTATGCTAAGGCATTTGACTGTGTGGATCATAACAAATTTTGGATAACATTGTGGAGAATGGGAATTCCAGAACACTTAATTGTCCTCATGAGGAATCTGTATATGGATCAAGAGGCAGAACAAGGGGATACTGCATGGTTTAAAGTCAGGAAAGGTGTGTATCAGGGTTGAATCCTTCACCATACCTATTCAATCTGTATGCTGAGCAAGTAATCCAAGAAGCTGGACTATATGAAGAAGAATGGGGCATCAGGATTGGAGGAAGACTCATTAACAACCTGTGTTATGCAGATGACACAACCTTGCTTGCTGAAAGTGAAGAGGACTTGAAGCACTTACTGATGAAGATCAAAGACCACAGCCTTCAGTATGGATTACAGCTCAACATAAAGAAGACAAAAATCCTCACAACTGGACCAATAAGCAACATCATGGTAAACGGAGAAAAGACTGAAGTTGTCAACAATTTCATTTCACTTGGATCCACAATCAACACCCATGGAAGCAGCAGTCAAGAAACCAAAAGATGTATTGCATTGGTCAAATCTGCTGCAAAAGATCTCTTTAAAGTGTTGAAAAGCAAAGACGTCACCTTGAAGACTAAGGTGTGCCTCACCCAAGCCATGGTGTTTTCAATCGCCTCATATGCATGTGAAAGCTGGACAACGAATAAGGAAGACAGAAGAAGAATTGATGCCTTTGAATTACGGTGTTGGCGAAGAATATTGAATATACCATGGACTGCCAAAAGAATGAACAAATCTGTCTCGGAAGAAGTAGAACCAGAATGCTCCTTAGAAGCAAGGATGGCGAGACTATGTCTCACTTACTTTGGACATATTATCAGGAGGGATCAGTCCCTGGAGAGGGATATCATGCTAGGTAAAGTCGAGGGTCAGCGAAAAAGAAGAAGACCTTCAATGAGATGGACTGACACAGTGGCTGCAACAATGGGCTCAAGCATAGCAATGATTGTGAAGATGGCGCAAGACTGAGCAGTGTTTTGTTCTGTTGGACATACGGTCACTACGAGTCAGAACTGACTTGATGACACCTAACAACCACAACATATATATATATATATATATATATATATATAGGACATTATATTCATCAATATCTATATATAATCTTGCTCCCTGAGCTGGGACAAAAGAGTATTTTAAAATTTCTTCTAAAAATAAAAGGACATAAGGGTCAACAGTACAAATGTTAGAGCAACAATCCTCATTAAAAGTCAATGAAAATCAGTGCCCGGCTATCACTACTGACCATTCTAATCAGGGCCTCAATAGATGGACTCTGATAGAATGGGAGAAAATGTAGAACAGAACCTCAAATTCCTAAAGAAACCCAAAAAACAGACTTAGTGGACTGGTTAAAACTGGAAGACTCACTGAGACTACTGCCCCAAGATACTCTTCAAACCTTGAACCAAAATTAACCCCTGAGGTCACCTGGTAGCTAAATAACAAATTGACTAAAAAAATAATGAATATCACCCATAAGAACTGTGCACCTTTAAAACAATCACCTATATGAGACCAGATGGTCAACAATTACTTTAAAACAAAGTTGAGAATGTAAGGGGGCAGGGAAACTAGATTAATGGAAACCGAACAACCAGAAGGGAAATAATGGGAACATTCACACACTGTGAAGAAGGTAACCAACATCATTGAACAACTTGTGTAGAAATTGTTGAGTGGGAACCTAAACTGCTGTGTAAACCTTGCTCAAAAGCACAATAAAATATTATTTCAAAAAAAAAAAAAAGAGTCAATGAAAATCGAATAATTGCCAACCAGAGATTCATCGTCTGGAACTACGTAGCCCTTTAACTCTGGGTTTAGACAAACCAATTTATATAGCATGTATACTGATGATTTGAAGTATTTATTATATTTGATATTAATGAATACTTAGAAAAGAAAGATAAATGTACAGTTTTCTATCATTGTGTCTCTTTTGGTTACAATTATTAGCTGATTTGATTCCATTTAAATCTTTGACCAAAAACAATCAGTTTCTTTTAAGAATGATTAAAAGTGTCTTTTTTTTTTTTTACTTTATAATTAATAAATAAGTTCGTCAAGGTTTGTGGTAGAAGATTATAGTGGATGCTGTAGTAAACCACCAGGATACCCTTACAGAACTAATCCCACCTGTTGGCAGTGTTGGTAGCGAAGGCTGTTAGCCTCTCTAACCTGGAATTGCCTTCAGTTGAGGATAAAATTACACATCCTGGTGTGTGTGTGGGGGGAAGGATCCACATTCACGGACCAGTCTATGTGGGTAGGGGAATAAAGGCCTGCGCATGCCTTTGCCTCAAGGTTGGGCAACTCAGAAGGGCCATCCCAGCCATGAGCTCTCTTTGGATCGGCCTTTGTTGTACTTATTTTGCACTGTAGCTCATTTTTTCCCCTCTGCCCAATCCTACTGCCTTCACTCCTCTACTCCTTCACTTGTTCCTAAAAGCACTGTTCAATACATTTTCTGTATGCAGGTCTCCCTTTCAGAGTTTTTCATGAGGAATCCACTTAAGACAAAGAGAATATCCCTTTACATATGCTGAGAGAGTAAAGATTAATGTGGAACATTGTGATAAACTTCCCTGAGAATTCTTTAGACTCTCACTATCTCCAATGCTTACACTCAGGGACAGCCCAACGTCTCATAATGTAGCCTTTTAACCGTCTTCTTGCCTCACCCTTGCCTCCCATGACCTATTCTCCCACAGCTGCCAGGGGTGATTCTGTTAAATGGAAGTCAGATAATGAATTCCTCTGCAGAAAACATTCCCAAGTGTTCCCATCTCATATTAAAAACCAGAGATGCTACAATGCCTACAAGGTCCTACTCATTTCAGCTGCCTTCACCCTCACCTCCAGGCTTATCTCTCTCATCTGATCTAGGAATCTCCTCTCACTTACTCTGTTCCAGCCATTTTGGCCACCTTGCACCTCCTGGAACCTGCCAGCACACTCCGGCCTCAGGCCATTTGAACTTGTGGCACTTCCTGTTCCCTTGCCTGACGAAGTCCCTCTCCTTGTTCCAGTTACTTAACTGTCAACTTCTTCCAGAGACCTTCCCTGACCACCCTCCCCCAGTACTACTTATCCCCCTTTCCTGCCTTATTTGTCCTCATAGCACTTCCCATCTTCTCTATACCAGATTATTATTTCTTTTATTTAGAGTGTGCCTTTCCTCACCAGAATAAGCTCCAGTGGGGCAAGGATCATGTACGTTTTGTTACTGGCTCCATCCCTGATACCTCCAAAGCCCCTAGAACAGAGAAAATGCTTCTAAATATTTGTTGAATAAATGAATTTTTAAAAAATGATGAAGGACAGTAAGAGAAGAGGGAAATCCTTTAGTTTGAACAATAGCTGGGACACACGGAAATCAAAGTATTTCTAATCTAGTGTGACTAGAGTGTAGAAATCCTTAGAGGTTGGAGCTGGAAACATACGTTGGATATGTAAATCATGACATATTGTATATGACGTCTTAAGGAATTTTCACTTTGTCTCACAAAAACCACTTTAAAATTTTAATTGTGGGAGAGGTGAGATGAGACCTGAGTTTTAGGATAATTGCACTTGTGGTAATAAGGTGGGAAGCCTTGGAAGAGGGAAAAGACTTGAGCCATGGAGACCAAGTCAGAAGTATTAGCAACTGTTCTGATATAAGATTATAAGGAAATAGGAAGGAAGAGGTGAGTAGAGAATTGGGAGATGCATCACCGCTGGGATTGACAGGACATAATGATAGATTAGGTGTAAGTGGTGGTAACATCCATCACAAAATGGAATTCAGTAAAATGCAGATCCAAGGGGGCCCAGATAATAAAACCTATCATGGATTGCAGTGGTCTCACACATGAGAAAATTTCTCAGTACGGAATTTTAAACCGAAGTCCAAACCTGTTGCCGTTGAGTTCATTTTGCCTCATAGCAACCCTATAGGGCAGAGTAGAACTGCCCCATAGGGTTTCCCAGGAGCGGCTGGTGGATTTGAACCAGAACCTTTTGGTTGGCAACCGAACTCTTAACCACTGCATCAGCAGGGCTCCTTGAAATCTCAAGACAGGATTTTTTAAACATTCATGCTACTGAGGATGTGAATAGTATTTATTGAGAAAAGAGTTTTGCCGGGAGAGCTGAGGGCTACCTCTCCCTCTTGGGGACAATATGCATATTAACGTATTAAAGTATCTGAGAAGTTTCACAATGAAGATACCTCTTTAATTCGTCAAGGTAAGTGTTTCCCATATTTGTTCATTTATTTGATTATGGAATTCTATGTTGTGAGTCACCTTTTAATCTCTCCCTGAACACGATTATTCTAGAAACCAACACAGTCTGGAAAATAGCAAAATAGTAGTGCCAATGCACTAGAACAATTCCAAAAATAGAGAAGCTTTATCTGAGTAAAAAATCGCTATTTCCGATAGCAAAACTAGCCAATCTTAACAAATTGGCAGAACAGACTCACAGAAGAGATATAGTTGGTTTTCCCATAACCAATTTAAAAAAAGTCAGAATCTTTTGAATGTAGCAATAATTCTTTCACGTCCCTAAAGAAAAACTAAATAGTGCCTAGAAACAGAAAAGAAAATGATATTGTGGTAGCTTAAATGCAGAAATCTGGGAGCAGTTTTTGAATAGGATGTTTGACCAGGGTTCTTTGATGCTAGAACAGCCAGCATCTAAACTTTCCCATTTCTCCCTTGGCTTTCCAATAGCTTCTGAAAGCCAAGGTGTCAGTATGCAAGGACTCACAGGCAATGCGCACGTAGGCCTTCCGGCTCTTGGTGGTGCCCGCTGAGCTCCAGGCCACACACTGGCACCAGTAATCTTCAGGGCCAAAGAGTTCTTCCACTTGCTGACGTGAAATCTCAATGCTCACTTCCCGGACAATGAGACCTAACAAGACATACGAAATTTTAAGTCAGGAGAAGACATATTTATTTGCTATTGCAAAACTTCTGGATTCATCAGAAGATGACAGTGGAGTGGATTTATCACTCCACAAAAGTACACCTTTCCCCATATCACTTAACTAATATTTACCCTCCATGAAGTTATCTCCCTGTGTATATTCAAACAGGAACTTAAATTTCACATCTTCTAAGGATTCTACCTCAATCTTATAGGTTGTGGGTAAGATACTCACTGTATGTACACAGCTTTATAATACCTAAATCTTCCTCTCACATGAATTGAAAAAAATATATATATATATACTTATTGTACATACCTAAAATAAGTATATATATATTTTGGAAACCCTGGTGGCGTAGTGGTTAAGTGCTATGGCTGCTAACCAAAGGTCGGCAGTTCGAATCTACCAGGTGCTCCTTGGAAACTCTACGCGGCAAGTCAGTTCTACTCTGTCCTATAGGGTTGCTATGAGTTGGAATCAACTCGACAGCACTGGGTTTTTGGGTTATACTTATTTTACATACCTAAATCATAACTATGTGTACATCTACACACATACACACACACACATATATATATCAGATTTCATTAGTACATCATCTAGTACTTTGTAAGTATCTGGTGATTATTTAACAACTAAATTACTTTAATGGTTGTGTCAGTTTTTAAGGCAATTTGCTTTTCTTGAAAGGAATATTAGCCTTAGTTAACAAGCCTCTGTTAGCCTAACCAAAGAATACATGACTTAAATTTTTCATGAATAATATTTTGAAAGCCTAAATGTTTCTGTATAATTGTAGTGTAACCAAAATCCTGTCAAAAATAAAGTGACTTCCAGATAGAATATGCAAATAATTAGAATTTATTTCATAACATTCTGTAATCCCAAATAATAAAAACTGAACCAAGAATCTGAGATCATCATCCTGGAGGTCTTTACCTAGAGGTACCAAAGGCTGTTCCAGAGAGTCTCTCTGCAATAGGCCTCTTTGCCCTGAGCAAGAGGAATTAACTGAACTATTGTGGGCAACTGCCAGTTTTTCTGGGGAATGAATGCAGAAACTTCTAGAATATAGGCTCCATTTTGAGAACTATGAGTAGAGGTACCTTAAGGGAGTATGAGAATTTGCTGTCAGTCAAATATAAATCTATGAGCACAGTAAAAAAGATTAAAGTTATGGCTCTGTACTATTCAACAAATATTTACTAAGCACTTATTATACAGAAGATAATGTATTATGGTAGAATAACATGCTGAATGAAACTAATGTCAGTAATTTTACACTTAAAAATGATTAAAATGGCAATCTTTTTGTTGTATATGTATTATCACAATTAAAGAAAGAAAATCATGTAACTGGCACTCATGAAACTCTGATGAGTAAGACAGTTATGGATCTTGCCCTCAATAAACTCACATTATCGTGAGAAGGGTACTTATTAACAATTGGTTATACACTCTATTACTTAATTATAATTGTGTGAAATTCTAGGAAGAAGAAACATAGGGGCAATGAGAGTAACAGGGAACCCAACCTAGTAGGAAGGATGTAGTATGAGTTAGCTTGGATTTTATTTTCATTTTTTACATGGAGGAAAGGGATAGGGCATGTGGAAAGAAACAGGAAAGTTAATTAGGAGATTGAGAAGCCAAGGGAAGAAACTGAGCACTCAGCACAGAGAATAGTGGCATGTGATAAAGCTAGACAAGGGTCCAGGTCATATACTGTCTCCTATACCAGTTCTTCTCCAAGCGTAGCCCCCAGAACAGTTTCATCAGTATCAGTTGGGAACCTGTAGAAAATACAAATTCTTGGACCCTATAACCAGACTCACTGAATATAAAACTTTAGGGATGGGGCACGGCAATCTGTGTTTTAATAAGCATTCCACATTATGATGATGTATGCTAAAATCTGAGAACCACTCTTGTACACCGTGTTTCAGATTCTGCACTTCATTCTGAGAGCTGTGGGAAGTCATTTAAGTGTTTTAAGCAAGTAGATGACACGATCAGATGCGAATGAAAATATATATGTGACATATATGGCACAAGGAAACATATGAGTGAGTGAATGTGTGTGTGTATTTCCTAGATTGCTCTTTTAAGGTTTAACAAGTTCCTAAAAGTTATGATTTCTTAAAATGTTTTATCCTAGGTGACATGAGAGTTTGTGGCTTCTGGAGACCCTAATAAGAGTATTTGAGAACTTAAGCTAAAACCTAGGAAATGTTCAAATCAGAAAGGGCACTCGAGGAAATTATCAACTTCCCAATAGATGTACATACTATCCTACTGAGGGAATAAACAATATTTCCTATAAAGAGTTAATGGAGCTTGAGTCATAGAAACTACTAGACCCTTAGGTCTGCTAAAGGATTCCTTGAACTTGAACAAAACCCAGTAAAGTGGGTTTTATAATTCCAAGACAAGGCATGATCCTGAAGGGACAACTCTTTTCATCCAAAGTTTATTCATTGTAGTTATACAGTTAAACCAGTTGCCATTGTGTTGATTTAGACTTACAGTGATGCCATGAATTGTAGAGTTGAACTGTGCTTCATAGAGCTTTGAAACCTGTGAACTTTCAGAAGATCACCAGGCCTTTCTTCTAAGGTGCCTCTGGGTGGGTTTGAACCGTCAACCTTTTGGTTAGCAGCCAGGTACTTAACCATTTGCACAACCCAGGAACTCTTGGTTAAGTGTATTTAAAATTGTTTTACATTTTTGAAAATAATTAATCCTTTTGTTTTTATACACTAGCCACTTTATAAAGAGTTAACATACCTCAATTCCTTATTGCTCTATGAAAAAGAGATTAGCATATTATTTTAGCCAATGCCCAATGAATACAGCAATCTCCAAGGCAACAGTCCCAGCCTATTAACAAGTAACACTACTTTCCTGCCTCTTAACTGGTCCCAGCTCAGGCCTTTCATTTTCCTATCTTATTGTAATGCTTCTCATTGTTCTCATATCTAGAAATCTGTGTCAAATGGAGCATAGCTTTTCCTCTGTCTGCTCCTTCCTCCCTTTTCCCTCCTCCCTATTTGCTTCTCTCTGCTCCATCCCCTCCACTCTGGTGTTTAATGCTTTTGCCTATTTTACTTGTTTATACCTTCCCCCTCCTTTGTGCAGAAATTCAGTTACTGGAAACAAAATTCTTCCTTTAAGGTTGTTGCAGTAAATTTACAGTCACCAAAGGGCTGATAAACCTGTATTTCCTTAGGACCATAATGGCTCTTTCTAAAATGCAGAGCAGCAACGAATGGGCTCAGGATATTAAAACCACATACAAATATTTTGTGTCCCAAGATGATAACCTCAAGTTTCATTCCCCACCACTGCCCCCCTCCCCTTTTTTTTTTTTTACTTAAAGCAATTCCAGGAAACCTAATTAAATGCTGGGAGACTTCACTAGATCCATTGTATTCTTGAGCCCAAATCGGCTCATGATGTTTCTACTGACCACAAATCTGAAGCCTTTTAAGAAGCCACAGACCTACCCTCTTGCTGCAGGGATTATTCATAGTATGAATGTTCTGAATTTTGTGGCTCTGGGCTCCCTGTTGGCGCTGGAGTCGAGCACACACCGATTTTGTATTCAGCTTCACAGACGCTCCATTCAGGAGGAGGAGGATTAATTACAGTTGTGTACAGTTGTCCTGTCCCATGGCCCAAAGTTTACATTCCAACTTTTGGTCAACAACATAAGAACAAGGAAGAACTGAAACATCAAATATTTAACATTTACAGCTCAGAATTCCCGAGCATCAGCTGCATTATTTAGACTCTGAGCTACCTGGTTACGTACCATCTTTCATTACATTACCAGAGGTAAGTTCATTACCTATGACATTTTACTCATCCAACCGCAGCCTAGCGGTTTAGGTAAAAGTGGGTAATATCTTCTCTCTTTGAAAGTAAAATTTCAAATCTGCTTGAAGTCTCAAGACAGAAAAGCAAGCTGCCTTGAAATTTGAAATGCCATCAACATCGCTTCCAAGGCGGGCTGCTTTGAAGAGCGTCTGGGAACTTGAAATTGGTTTCAGATTATGTAAGGGGGGACATGCTTCATTCTACAAGACTTACTCAAATACAAGTGTCTATTTTCATCATGTCTGATAACATCAAAGATTTTCCATTGCTGTGCATCCTTTAATAGTGGCACCTCAAGGATGCATGCTGTTTGAAGTTTGCAGTGATTTGCATTTATAATGAGATTCACTGTGGTTTGGGAGTCAGGGTGCAGGAAAGTAACTAGCATGCTCTACCAAGAAGTCTCAGAATGAGTATAAGCATACACTTGTTAAAAGGAAGTTTCAAATTACTTGAGAAATCCAAGTGCAAATGAGATCCTCCAATTGGATCATTGTGAAGTCATATATGAATACAGCAATAAAACCTGATAAATGGACTTTTATTCCTTATCTTTAGTATAATTTTAATTTCATAATAGTGGTCAGGCACCACAAATAGTGTTTTTCTAGGAGATTATTATAAAGTGATCACAGATACATGATGATTCCTATTGTATAATTATTTAAAACAATATTGATGTTGTTGTTAGTTGCCATTGAGCTGATTCCGACCCCATGAACAATACTGATAATCCCCGAGAAATTTAATCTGTAGCACCCTGTTCATTCAACAAATACTGATTCAAAGTCCCCTAATGCTAGATAGTATGCTTTTTTTTTCCAGAAACGTGAAGATGGATTCACTATCACTTCCAGCCATAAGCTGTTCATTTATTGTACAAGAGCATCTTGTTCATTAGGTCATACTCACAAATCATGTACCATCTTAAAACATTGTTAAAAATACTATCATCAGTTGGCATCTTCTGATAACCCTTCGATGTTTAGCTAAAAACATCCTAAGTCAACATTTAATTTAGGTATTATGTAGGCCTGAGTTGTATTTCTCATTCTTTTCAATTGCTTTATCTTCATATGGCAAAAGGAAGTTTTGAGGCATTATGTTGAGCAGGCCTGGCAAGTCCACCTCCTCTTGCACCCTCCCTACTGGGAAAAGAGCTGCAGAGGTCACTCTACAAAATCTCATTAGAGTATGCTCACAGTTCTGACATGGGTTGGTGGGAAATGCACAAAGCTGCAGGTATAGATGTTCTGGAATATATTACAATGTTTTATTGAATTAGCATGGTCTCTTTTTTATGCTTTCTTCCAGAGCTGAATCCTATTAGTTTTCACTAATATGATCTAAAATATGAAACGTATCAGTCATAGACATCTTAATGTAAATTAAATCACTTAAATAATATCATTATTTAAAAGGATGTCATACCATTAAAAACTGATAATTATTTTAGTAAGTTAAATAAATCAAAATACTGTGTTAGCTTAGATGAAGTAATTTGACAATCTCCTTCAAACTACAGCAGGAAGACACTGTAAACACGTAATTTATCAACTCTTCCCTCAAATGCTATCCATGATTTTTTAATATAACATTTAATATATCAACAGGCTATCTAATTTCACTAAGATTACTTTTTGCATAGTTGGGAATTGCAACTTACTGATATATCAGTTTTATTATGAGTATACTTTTGTTAAAGCTACTTTTACCCTTTGTAAAATGAGGCAGTGTGTTTTGTTTTATTTTTGTTTCTTTGTGTTTTTGTTTTGTCTAGACCTGAGAAGAAAATACTCATTGGACTATGTATCTGGGGTGGGGAGACTTCTAATGCTCCTAGAAAGCTATGTAACAAGCACTGATAAATATATAGCTTTCCCCTAAAAATCTGACATTTCAATTCCAAGAGAGTATTACAATAGAGTGATGCATGATACTCTGGCAATCCTAACAGTGTTTTCCCCTCTTCTTTCTGGGAGTGTCAGGTTTTCGATGTCACAGGAGAATAAGTTGTCCTGTTTTTGATTTGACTTTCTAACCACCATCACACTGAAAGCTGCAAGTCTGAAGGATAACTGGGGTGGTGGTATGAAAAATCTCTCTCTCTTTCATTTAGAATTGTAATGAGCTGTAGAAATCAGTCTTACCAGCTTTGGTTCCTCACTTAATTTCTATTCTTAACTTTGGTGATAAAAAACCTGTTGAATCTCTGTGCCAAGAAGCCTTTCTGAGCCCCAAAAGGGAACTGAAATGCTTCCTATAATTAACCTCTTTCTGTCAATGTGACTTTTGTGTCAATGTTCTTTAGAATATAACGAAGCAACTTTGTAAACACATGAAAAGGTGACAGCGATTGGTTTAATTTGGAAGGGCACAAAGCACTTTCCACTGAGTTAGCAAATGCGTTAACTTTCTAACTATCTTCCATAAAACATTAAACCAATTACATGTGTTTGAAAACATATTTCCACCCTCTTCTTAGAAAGTGTAATTCTTAATAATTATCTAAATCTAACACGTGCTCCTTTTTCCTTAATCCATGCATTTCCTTAATAATTTTAATAAAATAAAAAAAAATGGGAATAGCACTGTGTTCTTGGAGAATTAGTCAACTGAGTAACTATAAATTATAGACTTTACTATTCCTCTTGCCCAGCCATTCATCCAGTAGTTATTGACTGAGACTCTGCTGATGCTAAGCATTCTTAAATATACGCTGGGGATACAATGGTAATGAAGGCAGATGAAGTCCCTGTTATCTTGTGGGTTACATTCTTTGGTGAACATAGTTGTTGAGCACCTGTTTTGTGTGTGGTAGTTTCCTAATTTGGAGATTTGGGTCCACCCAGAGGTGCTTCAGAAGAAAGGCCTGGTGATCTACTTCTGAAAAATAAGCCATTGAAAACCCCATAGGGCACAGTTCTACTATGACACACTTGGAATCACCAAGAGTGTGAATCAATTCAAAGGCAACTGGTTAGTTTCCTAGGTAGGCATACAGATGACTCACTTAAGCATTCTTTCTTCCTCAGTTTTCCGTCAGATACTAAGATAAAAATAGGAGTTCTCTGAGTATAGGGACTCTGCGATATGCATTCTGTGTTCTCCAGTATAGGATCTGGCATAAAATACTGTTCCAACTAACGTATGTTAAATAAATTAATGATCCGGAGCCCTGGCGGTGCCGTGGTTAAGAGCTCGGCCAAAATGTTGGCAGTTCAAATCCACCAGCTGCTCCTTGGAAACCCTATGGGCAGTTCTACTCTGTCCTATAGGGTCACTATGAGTCGAAATTGACTCTATGGTAACGATGGGTATGGGCACATATACAGGTAGTCCCTGACATTTGATGTATTTGGTTACGACAAACTGCACTTAATGACCAGGTGTGTCTTTTCTTCTTTTACTTCTTCTCTTTAGTAATATGTACTACATACAGTGTTGCATCACATAATCTGCTATCATTCTTAGATGTTCATTTTTAGATGTTTATATATAATGTCCCCAACCCTCAAAGGCAAATAAAGATCGGATTTCTAAAAATACTGATAATAAAAAGCAATAATAACGAAAACTAAAAAAAAAAAGATGTATTCGACTTACATTAGAACGATTTACAACTGAGTTGTCAGAACAGAACCCCATCATAAGTCAAAAACTACCTGTATAGCTATAATACAATGTAAAAAATGTTAAATATTGACCAAAAAAATTTAATTGTAATTCTGCAGAGTAAAAGTAATATTTATTGAACAGAGCTTGGCTGCTACCAAAAGGTCAGCTGCTCCTTGGAAACCCTATGGGGCAATTCTACTCTTTCCTATAAGGTCACTATGAGTCGGGATCGACTCGATGGCAACGGGTTTGGTTTTTTGGTTTTGACCATGTGTCTCAGTTAATCTCTACAATAATCTTGGAAATTAGTATTGTTATAATATAGGTAAGAAACAGAGGTTCAGAATTCAAATGATTGTTCACATAGCCAATAAGTATTGAAATAAGGATTTATATCCACATTTCTCTGAATCCAAAGTTCTTGAGCTTTTCACCAAACCAATATTCTCCAAACTGTGTCCAGTGAGGTACTAATAAGTGTGTCTCAAAAAAAAAAAAATTCCAATATCAAATAAACTTAAGAATTTCTGTTTGATATACCTTCCTCTCGGAAACTGAGACTGCTCGTTAATATTTTGAAGGCTTTGGTCAGAGGTTCTCCTATAAAGTTGTAGCTGTTGTTGTGTGTGCTGTCAGGTCAATTTCCTACTCATAGGGTGATAGAATAGAACTGCCTCACAGGGTTTCCTAGCCTGTCATCTTTACAGGAGCATAACGGTAGGTCTTTTCTCCCGTGGAGCCTTTAGGTGAGTTTGAACCACCAACCTTTCAGTTGGCAGCTGAGCGCTTAACTGTTGCACCACCAGTGCTCCTTTTCCTACAAAGGAGTCTGTTCAATTTGGATTAACACTTATTTTTCCAAATTTATTAAACCATAGAATCCTACTACCAGCATAGACACAGAAATCCACTTCACCATGGCTTTAAATGCATTTTCATTTAGCATTCTCTATATGTTGATCTCTTGAACAAAATTAATCCATAGTTTAGAAAATTCTGAAACCCCCCTGAAGAAAGCTATAGTGAGACAGCGTCAGACTGAAGGATCGGGGAGGCATGGTGAAGTAGAATATTTGAGATTGACATTGGAGCATAGTTTGGGTTTAAATATTTAGAGAAGAATCAAAGGCACCTCAGAATTAGAGAACAGCACAAAGCCAAAGAACAGAGATGAAAAAAGCATGGAGCACTACAAGGGAGAGAAGTTTACATGGACTGAGTAAAGAAATATGAGCACTGAACTACACAAAAAAGAGATTTGTGGAGAGCCTTGAATGGCAGGTAGAGAGCTTTCTTCTTGGGAGTGGGAAGCTTGTGAAAATTGTAAATCAGTGAAATGACATTTTTTCTTCAATAACATAGGCCTTTAGGAAGATTAATCTATCTCTACTTAGTAAAAAAGACTAATATGACTCACTTTAAATGGAATTTTAATAATTTTGATTATAATTATTATTACTAAATTTGTTTTGAGGTCTATGAGGTTACATCAAGTCATTAATCATAAACGTTAAGCGCAATATTCTTGGTGACCCTTTGAAAACACTATCTGACAATGGAACAGGGACATGTATACAGAATAATAACTACTCATACTGTTGAGCTGGCTTTCATTTTGTACTTACTCCAAATGCTTCGAAAACAAGCATTAAGAGCAGTCACCTCTGGAGTGACAGCCACTGACAATATATTATACACAGTATATTCTATTGGGGACAGCTATTCGTTTATGTTAGAAGTAACACTTTTATATTCTTAAGGAAAATTTTTAATAAAGCTATAAAAGTTTTTAATTTTTCAGTTCAACTTACTCAGGGAAATTATTATTACAACTGGGAGACTGGACAAATATTCATCTTAAATAGTGATTTATTTAGATTAGAAAAAAAAAATCCTATTCTGAATTTACTATCTGACTTTTGGCAAGTCTTAAATTTACAAAGCCTTGGTTTCCCAATTTCTAATATGGAGCTAAGAATTTGTATTGTTGAGTTATGAGAAAAGAAATGGAATAATGGGGTAAAAAAGTACTTGAAATCTATAAAATGCTTTTTAACTATACCATATAGTATTTATTAAGGAGCCTGGATGGCACAAGTGGTTTGCTAACCCAAAGGTTGGTGGTTTGAACCCACCCAGTGTCTCCACAGAAGAAAAAGCCTGGCAAATTGCTTCCATAAAGAAAAGCTAGAAATAGAAATACCGTACGATCCAGCAATCCCACTCCTAGGAATACACCCTAGAGAAATAAGAGCCTTCACACAAATATACATATGCACACACATGTTCATTGTAGCTATTCACAATAGCAAAAAGTTGGAAACAACCTATATGCTCATCAACAGATGAATAGATAAACAAATTATGGTACATACACACAATGGAATACTATGCAATGATAAAGAACAATGATGAATCTGTAAAACATCTCACAACATGGATGAATCTGGAGCTCATTATCCTGAGTGAAATAAGTTAGTCACAAAAGGACACATATTGTATGAGACCACTATTATAAGAACTCAAGGAAAGGTTTACAAACAGAAAAAAAAAACATTCTTTGATTGCTATGAGGGTGGGAGGGAGGAGAAGGGGAAACCACTAACTAGAGTGTAGACAAGTGTCAACTTAGGTGAAGGGAAGGACAATACACAATATAGGGGACATCAGCTCAACTGGACCAAAGCAAAGTCATAGAAATTTCCTAGACACATCTGAACTCTTTGAGGGATCAAGCAGCTGGGGTTGAGGCTTGAGACCATAGCCTTGGGGAACTTCTAAGTCAATTGGCATAACAATGTTTATAAAGAAAATGTTCTACATCCCACTTTGGTGAGTAGCGTCTGGGGTCTTAAAAGCCTGAGCGCGGCCATCTAAGATACATCTATTGGTCCCATCGCACCTGGAGCAAAGGAGAATGAAGACAATCAAAAACACAAGGAAAATACTAGCCCAAAGGCCTAAAGGACCACATGAACCAGAAAGTCCACCTACCTGAGACCAGAAGAATTAGATGGTACCTGGCTACCACCAATGACCACCTGACAAGGATCACAACAGAGAGTCCTGGACAGAGCAGGTGAAAAATATAGAACAGAATTCAAATTCACGTAAAAAGACCAGACTTACTGGTTTGACAGAGACTGGAGGAAACACCAAAACTATGGCCCCTGGATGCTCTGCTAACCCAGAACTGAAACCATTCCTGAAGCCCACTTTTCAGACAAAGATTAAAACCCAAACCAAACCCTTTGCCGTTGAGTCGATTCCGACTCATAGCAACCCTGTAACTTTTTTAGACAGGCCCATAAAACAAAAAATAACACACGCGAGGAATGTGCTTCTTAGTTCAGTCAAATATACAAGACTGGGCAGCTTCTGTTCAAAAGCAGGACGAGAAGGCAGGAAGGGACAGGAACTGGACGAATGGACGGACACAGGGAACCGAGGGTGGAAAGGGGGAACGTGCTGTCACATTCTGGAGATCGCAACCAATATCGAAAGACAATATGTATATAAATTTTTCAATTAGAAATTAACTTGAGCTATAAACTTTCACCTAAAGCACAAAAAAAAAAAAAAAAAAAAAGATTACAGCCAAGAAAACACTATGCAGCAGTTCTACTCTGTAACACATGGGGATGCCATGAGTCAGGGGCTGACAATAGCAGCTAACAAAAACAACATAGTTTTATGAATAATTATTTTGAGAGTAAAGTTATTTTTTACTTAGAAACTCATTTGAAGTACTAAAATAGAGTTAGGAGAGGAAAGGAGGGTCACTGATTGTTAATTACATCAGGCACATACCAAATGAGAAAGACACAGCTGGTTTTAGAAATTTCAGCAGCAGGTGGGGAGAAGGGTTTGAGTCAGATGTGTGACCTTGGGAAAATTCCTTTACTTCACTAAATCCCAGTTTCCTCAACAGGAAAATGAGAATTAAAATTCCTAACTCAATGTGTTGTAAGGATTAAATGAGATAATCCATGTAAAACTCTTAGCACAGTAAGCCGTTGATAAACTAATAGGTTTTTAGAAGGTAGGATATTTGTGCCATGCTGTATACCAAATAACACCCCAAATTTCAGAGGCTTTACAAAGCAAAGGTTTATTTTTCCATCACAAAAAATCTGATGAGATTCAAATAACTCTCCAGGGCAGCAGTCCTACGTGAGATTTCTTAGTGATCCAGGCTGCATCTATCTTGAGACTAAACCCTGTCAACCCATGGCTACCTGGGTCTCTGAGCCAGGAGAAGAAAGAGCAAGAGAATTCCCATCTGTTCTTAAATGCCTTGACTTGGGAGTGCCAACAAACTTTCACTTGCACTCCATCAGCCAGAAGTAATAACTAGGCCTAGTAATAATTGCAAGAAGGATGGGACTTGTTGTAAACCTGTATGCTGAGGGAGGAGAGGAGAACTGGATATGGGTAACTACGTACTAGAAGTCCTGCTATAATAAAACTGATAAAGCTCCTTAAATAGAAATAACAAGGAATTTAAGCTTTAAAAAATCACAATGATATTGAAATACTAATAGTTACCAAGTCAAAATGAATTTTGGATTATTGTTTTCTGAAGTAGGAAAGTTCTTGACAGGGCTAAATGATGTAAGAAAAATAGAACATTAGATTGAAAAGAAGAAAACCTGATTACTGGTCTGGTTTGGCTACTACCAAATGAGTAATTTTGGGCAGGGCATTAAATTTCTCATTTTCTTAAACTTTAAGTTGATTAAAAAAATAGTCCTTTTCCAGTGTACCTCACAGGGTTGTTCCAAGATCACAAGAAATCTTTAAAGAGAAAGTACTTTCATATACAGACAGTGAACGCTTTACATCTTCCCAGGTATACAACTTGGCCACTTCTCCAGCCTGCTTTGTAGTGGGTGTGGCCACAAAAGCAACTCTAGTCAATAGCATGTAAGTGGAAGGCACATGTAGCTTTTCTTGGCCAAGCTTCTTAACAAGCCGTTGGATTTAGCCTCTTTCTCTTCCTCCTTCTGCTGACTGGATGCATGAAAAGATGAGGCCTTAGAGAATGGCAGACCCACAAGATGGAAGGAACCTGGGGCCATGCATTAACAAGGGCAGGAGACCTGTTCTCCAACCAAGGTCATCTATCTGGACTGATAGTAAACAAAGCGTAGCATTCTATCATTCTATCTTTGGAGAGTCTAATTGTTACTGCAACTGAGCATAATACAGACTTAAATATTTAAATAATACTATGCCTGGTGCACAGTGGGTTTTCAATAAATATCTACTTAATAAATAGATGAAGAAAATACTCATAATCCTATAATGGTTTGAGTTGTTTTGAACATAGTTCAGTGCTTAACTCCAAATTATTTTTAACTTTATGAAATTTGACAATACATTTATTGTTAGATACCTAGGAATTCAATTTCTATTAATTCTGAGAGTTGTTAAATATCTGATTATTTGATCTTAATATTATGCTCAAAGTTCAATAAGATACAGAGGGATTTATTTAACAGGTAACACAAACAAATATTTTTCAACATGTTATGTTTAAAATATTTTTCAAAATATCATTTCCAACATCGGTGTTGAACAAACAAATGTATGTGACATACTTGTCTTTGGCTATAAGTTAATGTTTAATTATAAATAACTTTTTAAAAAATTTATTTTTATTATCAACCTTGCTTTAATGTTTTCACAAGGGATAGAAAAATGTAAACCTGAAACAAAAGAAGAGAGACACCAGATTCTGAATATAGTTTGGAACTTGCAATGTCTTCATGGCCATTCTACACTAGCATTAAGAAAAGAAAGAAAGAAAAATGATTGTTTCCCACCATGAGCTCCAACTCCCTGAGATATTTATGTAACTGTATAATGCTGCCAACTGAACAAATAGCTTCAATCATATTTCTGTCTATATCTCCAAGCAAAGTTTTGTCCTCCTTCCTTTTTTTTTGCATACGTATTCCCTTCAAAGGAGACATACTCTAGTGGAGAAACAATGTCCATGGGGAGAACACAAAACCTAGTTATTTAATATGTGCAGCTGAGAGTCATAGTAAATAATATTTTGTGATGACACTAACAGTAACAAAGATGATGAAATTTTCCTGATTAGCTAGGATTTAGAAAGATAAATTAATAGATAGGAAGATTCAGGCTGAAGGATACATTCAACATGCTGAGAAACAAAGCTAGGTTTCAGCATAAAGTGGATATGTTACATAGGCAGTATACATATGCACCAACCATTACTGTATATATCTGTATGCATATTACTTATCTAGCATTTTCTTTTTTATCTACCAGTAGGAATGCATTTACTTTATATCCTATTATAAGCCCATTTAGTTACCTTTCTGTCAGATCCCATTTGCATATGCATTGTTGAATAAATCAGTGATTAATAAATGCCCTTGGAAATGTGTTTAGAGAGAAATAATGAACTGCTGCATCTGATTATAAATGTACATCAAACCGACATGTTTTACTTTCAGAATCCTAAAAGAAGGATGGATTGACCTATTATTTACATACATAGAAAAAGAGAAGTAATTATGCAGCAATTGTGTAAAAAGGAGCCTGGTTTACTACTCTTGAATGAATACACTATAGACTTAAAAGAAAAAAAAGTTATCATAACTGTTCTAAAGTTTTTAATGGGAAGGAAATACCAAATGAGAATGGAAAGTCAACCTTTCTTTCATAAGTGCTTTTTGTTACAACTCCACAGGCTTAGAGTATGGGCCTAACCCCACAGCATGCAAAACTGCAGGGTTCTCTGGTCAACCCTCAGAATGCCAGCCCTAAGTGGCCCGCCCTCTTGAAGTCACTGCTAGAGCTGACCACAGGCGTGCTTTTAATTTGCGGTAAAATGGTCTAACAAGCTGACTGGGAGACAGAAGAGGTGAAAATATAGCTCCAGTACAGATAAAAATATGTTCACCTTGAAAAATACAAACAAGACTTACAGATAATAATGTACAGGGATGTATCTTATCAATAAATGAAAAGAACACACTCACGTCTTTCTCACTAATAATTTTCACAATCCCCTTTGGGTTCTATCCCAACCCCTATCTATCACCCAGTATCTGTATACTTGGTCCATCTGTACTTACTTAAATAATATAGATTTATATCCTCTGCACATATCTTATAAATGTCAACCCATCTCCCCTCAAAGCTTCTCAATATTCAGCAGGTTTATTTTAAAAATCTCTCATGTTGATGATCCCTTAGCAATACTTTGAAGTATTATCCCTACTAAAAGTGAAGAAGAATGTAAGGTGCTAAGGAGAGAAATAAGACAGAGAATGGCTATTGTTTCATATTTTCCTGACAGAAAGCTTACTGCTTTAAAAAAAAAAAAAATAGAACACATAATGCCAAAGTAAAAAAAAAAAAAAAAAAGAAAGAAAAAGGCAAAAATAAAATCTAGAAGGTAAAAGGGGCCACATAAAATCTGCCAAAGGTTTGTGTTTTACATAAAGCTGCAGTTGGGACTTCACAAAGGAAATCTCTGCACTTTTTATTTCTGGTTCAGAGGATTTACATGCTCTTTATAATGATCTGGGCCTTCAGCACTGGGTAATGTCTCCCCGTCCCCATCTTAGTGCTCATGCAAAATTGAAGCACTTTGGAGGCAGTTTAGTAGCTGCAGATGAATCTCAATGTGCAGGAAAAGGCATAATGGCTGTTTAGCACTTGCTAGGAGAAGCTGAGGAAATCAGGGGGAAAAAGTCTATAGAACTTCAGCCATCTGGTAAGCCAACTGAGAGCGGCTGTATTAACAACGTGTTTATATTCCCATTGTGTAGCAAGGCCAAGCAAAAATACGTGTGTGTGTGTTTGTGTGTGTGAGTGAGTGCGAAAAGGAAATTATGAAGTGAAGCCCTTTTGATTGTATTTGCTATTTTGGCTTTGGCAACTCTGTGGGGAACTAATTTTCATGAGAAACGTGGCCATGAAAATGTTCGGGTCTCCATGAGACTGGGCGACTGTACAGTGCAGGGGTTGGCAGGGATGCTGTGGACATGAGGAAAATCAGCGAGATGATGTGCAGGAGCCTGGCCGAGCAGTTCTTTTTCTGTCTCTGGCTGAGAATACAATGCAACATAGTGGGAAGACTTCAGAAGGCTGGTTCCAGCGAATGCTTTCATTGTCTTTTATGTTTATAGTTAAATTAACTTAGCAATATTGACAAAAGGAGAGAAAACAGGTAAATGCCTCCACTTTCAAACCCCATCACCCTTACTGCCTTCACCACATTATGTTACTTTTATCTGACAGATACTTAGTGACTCTAGTGGGATGGATGTTGTTAGCTGCCATCAACTCAGCCCCTGACTCGTGGCAACCCATGCAGAACAGAATGAAATCTTGACCACTCCTATGCCATCCCCATTGGGAATCATAGAGTTTTAATTGGCTGATTTTCAGAGCAGGCCTTCTTCCCAGTCTGTCTTAGTCTGGAAGCTCCCTTGAAACCTGTTCAGCATCATAGCAACACACTGACAGATGGGTGGTGGCTGCGCTTGACATACACTGGCCAGGAATTGAACCAGGTCTCCAACATGGAAGACGACAATTCTACCACTGAACTACCACTGCAGCCACAGAGTGGGCTGAGTGGCAACTCCCAAAAAGATATGTCCACATCCCAATTTCCAGAATCTGTGACTATTATTTTATTTGGAAAGTGAGGATCTTTGTTGATGCACTTAAGTTAGGAAGCTTGAGATGAGAAGTTCATCTTGGATTATTCCAAAAAACCAAACCCGTTGCCATCGAGTCGATTCTGACTCATAGCAACGCTATAGGACAGAGTAGAACTGCCCCACAGGGTTTTCAAGGAACAGCTGGTAGATTTGAACCACTGACCTCTTGGTTAGCAGCCGAGCTCTTAACTGCTGTGCCATCAGGATCCTAAATCCAATGACAAGTGTCCTTATAAGAGATACACAGAGGAAAAGACAGAGAAGGCGAGGTGAAGACAGAGGCAGAGATTGGAGGGATGTGGCCACAAGCCCAGGAATGCTGATGAAGCCACCAGGAACTGAAAGAGGCAGGGAACGAATTCTCTCCTAGAACCCTCTGCAGGATTTTGTACCTCTAGCCTCCAGAACTGGGAAAGAATAAATTTCTGTTGTTTTAAGACACCGAGTTTGTGGTAATTTGTTGTAGCAGCCCTAGGGAATGAATGCAGCAATGGGGCATTTGCTCTGATCTCCACATTCAAAGAGTTGACTCAAGAATCTGACAGAGTAAAAAGGTGAGGAAAAGCTGCCTGCCATGCAGTGTTTTTCTGGTTTCACAAATGCCCACAGAATGAGGGTGGGGAGGTAGCCTTTTAGTCACTAATGTCATTTCATACAGAGGGCGTCATTGTCAAGGATCATCAAGGCTGCAGCTATAAATAGAGGCATGTCATTTATCCTCTGCCATTCCAGGACTTCCCTGGTATAGAACAGTCTCCTGGGTTTTTCCAGCTAAATTTTAATTGACCCAAGTACTGTCGTTTCCCCCACTTCCCTCAGGAGGCTGCTATCTCTCAGTCTTAAGTTTAATAGGTAGAGACAGGGGAAAGAATATTGAAGTAAGCAGGGGTTTTATACCATGTAACTCTATAGCACTCTGAAAGTATCAAGGGGCTTCATGAATTTATTCTCATAATGAGAGTAAAACCTGAGAAAATGGTAATGCATAATCTTTTTTTTCACTCTCTTTTCCCTCCTGTCTTTTTTCCCCTTAGACCGTGATCTCTTTAAGTGCAGACATCAAGTCTTAGTTATATCTAAACTTACAATAACAAGTCAAGTATCAGGGATCCTAGCAAGCATTTGGCACATGGTTTTTGAACAGACATTTATATATTCCCTGTATGCACCACTTTCACAATATGTAGTGTCTCTCTCAAGCCTGGTTGTCTGTCAGCATTACTAAAAAAAGAAAAAAACCCAAAAAACGAAACCTGTTGCCATGGAGTAGATTTCGACTCATAGGGACCCTAGAGGACAGAGCAGAACTGCCCCATAGGGTTTCAAACGCTATAAATCTTTAGTGAAGCAGACTGCCACATCTTTCTCCCACAGAGTGACAGATGGGTTCAAACCGCCAACCTTTCGATTAGCAGCCGAGTGCTTTAACCACTGCACCACCAGGGATCCTGTTAGCTGTACTAGAGAGTTTAAAACAAGCAATCAGACAAAGGAAAAGCTATACAAAATTCCCAATTAAACCATTATTGCTGGGAGTGGGGCCAGGACATAGGTGTTTTTAAAAATCCGCCTCTGGTGCATCCAAGGTCAAGAATTACTGCCCCAATAGTTCCTTGTTGCTCTCGCCTTCATGTTCTTGGGAATGTCTTTCAATGCAGGTTTTTAAATTGTGTTAAACCCTCAGTGAAATTAGGAATGAGTCCAAGACTCCCCTAATGTGATTGATTTTCATTGCTAGACATAATACTTCCTACATGCTGTGCTTACTTTTTTGCCAGAACCTGGTATTTCGCTAATTGTAGTTCTCATATTATACATGCTGATTTTGTATCTCCAAATAGCACTTTTCAGAGAATTTGGCAAGAGTGGGTATTTCAACAGGCATCCCTGAGAGGAGTCAGAGAATTGCTAACTAAGGGGTGACTCAGGATAGATGATAAAGCATACCAAACCAGTTGCCTTTGAGTTGATTCCAACTCATGGCAATCCCATGTGGTCAGAGTAGAACTCTGCTCCATCAGGTTTTTCGTGGCTGAATTGTTTTCTGAGGTGCCTCTGGGTGGACTTGAACTGTCAACCTTTTGGTTAGCAGCTGAGCACTTAACCATTTGCACCACCCAGGGACTCCAGGGATTGATGGTATGTGGGGGAAAAACAAACGAAAAGATCCAGAGCACATAAAACCCTCTACCCTCAAGTTTTATCACTAGATCATCCATTGATTGTGGAAAGTTTTAAGCACAAAATTCTCTATTATGTCTTTAAAGATGTTAAACATGTTGAGATAGAGACAAAGAAAATGGCACAACAATTTTGAGCCAACTTTTGATATAATAATGAATAATAAAATTTAGCAATACAGGGATTCAAATAGGATGATAGCAAGTAGTGACATCAAAGAATAAAAAGGGCAACAACCTGGGACATTATTTGGTAATTATCACTCAGGTTTATTTATACTTTTCACAATAGATACAGACACTAAAAAAAATATTTTAATTTTAGGAGAAAAACTACTCTCTTCAGGAAGTTGACCCTCTCTCTTAAGCTGAAACTGTTTCTTAAACTTCCTTAAACAGAATGCTTAATCTGTCTTGTATTACAATACAAAACTCTGCTAAATATGCTCCTTCCTATGGAAATAATTACAAGAGCCTGTCCTTAAACTCTGCACATATTTTAGTCAAAAGTTAGATTAAAAATACACTATAGCTTCTAACAATTGTGCTATTCTCACTTTAAAGTGGGCGTGTTAAAACTCCAAGCCACAGCATATATACGGTTGCTGGGCACATGGCAAAATTGCTATAGCAACACAATCACTAGTTTTCCTCCTGAAATGCCTTGTTTGGGTAGAGTAATCTAGATAAAGAATAATCCTTGAACTCCTGCTCTTTATTGTAGCATTTGTGTGAGCCTTGGGGTAGGCAGGATTTGATTTTCTCTTTTCGAAATTTGGGAAAATAAACACACTCACACATGTATACATATGTATGAGCTTACATACCTACTTACATGCATATTCTTGATTAAACTGTATTCATTAATGTTTTCATCTTAGCTGTGGGAAGAAAAAGGAGTAATGCGTTACAAGTAACCTTGCCCTAAGTGTTAACTGGCAGGGGAGAACTCCTTTGTGTTTAGTACATTAAAAACTCTCACTATATGTAATTTTAGAAAATTTCTGTTTTCCTCTAATGAAACATAGCTCGCTAAAATTACATTGAATATGTCATGTTTTCTTGCCTCTACTTAGCCATCATGTCCTGGGCCATATGTGTTCAATAAATACATGCCATTAAAATTTTCTATACAGTATTTAATTCAAACATTGAAAATCTTCCCCATGGGCTATAATTACATTAACATTACATAGTTCTGCAAATACGGCAAAGTCAGGGTGTTTTGTAGCACGTGCAGGGTCTATAATATTGATTTTACAAATATTGGAATTACTAAAAAAGAACAACAACAAAATCTTCATAACAACAATAGATTAGAAACAAAAGGAATCCAAATGGGTAGGCTAAATTTTTTTCAAGTACTGACTTCTGTTTGCAATTTAAGAAAAGAATACATAGTGGGTGAACCGAAATTGTTCAAATAGCATGAGACTCATCTCCATGCTAGAATGGAAATGAAAACAGCAACTAAAATCCAAGTTTGGTAGCTCTGACCCAGCCCTGTTTTTGCAATTACAGCTGATGTTATGTTGGCCATGTTACCTCATGTATTTAAAGACTTAAAGTCAATGTGAAGTAAGGATAATAAATCATTGTGAGCACTAACAAATGAAGAGTAAGCAAAAGTTTATAATTCAGGCTATATGATGTTCTGTTACAACTGACAAGCAACTACCCTCATGAAGTTATCAGACTGACTCAGTACTTTCACATACTACATGGACCTTTACTAATTTTCTATTTTTATTTACTCAGCCCTGGGGCCATTCATAGTAAAAACAAAAACTGTTAGTTCCTGGTATTGAAATAGTACCTCTGCGAAGGACATCAAATAAATAATTGATTTACATTCTAGAATCATTTATCTTCATTGGCAAATATATTACCCATGTAAGGATCCATTCTTGCAAAGGCAATACTTCTACTGACTTAAACAAATAATTACGGAATGAAGTTCAAATAGAGTTTCCAAATTTTATGCATCATTTAATGAAATTTAAACAAAACCCACCTTTGAAGATATGCATTCTGCTATTGAGAACTGACTTTAAAGCAATTATCTTAATGAAGAATAAAGATTGATATGATGTGTGTACTTAATGTGTAAAATAACTCTTTGTTTTAGTTATCTAGTGCTGCTGTAACCGAAATACCACCAGTGGATGGCTTTAACAAAGAGAAATTTATTCTCTCACAGTCTAGTAGGCTACAAGTCCAAATTCAGGGCATCAGCTCCAGGGGAAGGATTTCTCTCTCTGTCGGCTCTGGATGAAGGTCCTTATCATCAGTCTTCCCTGGGACTAGGAGCTTCTCTCTGCAGGAACCCTGGGTCAAAAAGGACATGCTTTGCTCCTGGAGCTGCTTTCTTGGTGGTATGAGGTCCTAGTGTCTCTCAGCTCGCTTCTCTCTTTTATATCTCAAAAGAGACTGACTTAAGACACGATCGGATTTTGTAGATCACATCAACATAACTGCCGCTAATCTATCTCATTAACATCATAGAGATAGGATTTACAATACACAGACATCAGATGAAAAAATGGTGGACAATCACACAGTACTGGGAATTATGGCATAGCCAAATGGATACATATTTTTTTGGGGGACACAATTCAATCCATGACACTCTTCTTACAGAAGATTAAACTATCTTTATGTATTCCTCGAACTACCTATATGCGAAATAGTACAAATAAATGCACCATCAGCACATCACACTGAATTTCAGTTCCTTAAATTTCGTAGGATGAGTAGCTATAATCCCACAAAGCAAATATTTATTGATAATCTCCTCTACTTAGAGGCTTGAGATACAAACTTCAGGAAGACAAAGCTTTAGAAAACATAGTCTATCCCATGCTATTACAATCTATTTGAAGAGATGATTATCTATCTACACATATGCACACACACATGCATACGTATCTATGTATATATGAAAATAAGTTTTATAAATAACAAGAGATTGAATTAAACGAAATCGCCATTTTTGTACCTCAAAAATGGTTGAATATTGATTATTTCATATGGTTTAACCTACAACACATACACAATTCACACATATGAGTATAATGAACTAAAAAACGGAACTACAAATGAGAGAAACGAGGAAGTGTTCACTTAAGATTTGGGATTTTATGGAAAGATTCATCTACCACATTGTATTTGAGAAACTTCTTTAAGAATGAGTAGGATTTTGAAAGACGTGGAATAGGGGAAAGTATGGTGTAAAGGTTCACTATTCATTCAACACATATTTAATGAGCACCTACTTGATATTAAACACCAAGTTAAGCATTAAAATAGAGCAGTGAACAAGACAAACATAATCCCTGGCTTTATGGAACTTTCCCTTCAGTTCACAATGCTTAGACTAAAAAGGAGAAATACCTTTGGAAAGGAGATAACAGTTCCAAAAAAACCCGTTGCCGTTGAGTTGATTCTGACTCATAGTGACCCCATAGGACAGAACAGAACATCCCCATAGTGTTTCCAAGGAGCTGCTGCTGGATTTGAACTGCTGACCTTTTGATTTGCAGCCATAGCTCTTGACCACTGCACCGCTAATCTAAGATTATTTATATGACAGAAAATGACCAAACTTACTTTTAAAATTTTCAGATGACATAACTAGGGCTATTAAGTCAAGATAATGAAAAATAGGCTATACACAATTTAATGAAGAGTTTTCCAAGAATTCATTCAGTATAACTAAATGACTGCTATAGTTTCTCACGACTTAGACTATTTATGATTCTAAGAGTGTGAAGAAAAGAGTGCATGCCATATTTAATAAAATTTAAACAAATCCCACTTCACTTCTCTTTGAAAATGTATGAGCAGCATTTCCTAAACCATGAGTTGGTGCGATATTAGGGTACCATGATATGTTAATAAAGGTTCTGTGAAAAAGAGTTCTGTTGCCAAGTAATATGGGGTTACAAAGGTTTTTCCACTATAAGAGTTCCTTGAGAATTTATGAAACTCTGAAAAGGGAATAATAATTACTGTAGTGTTTCCTAAATTATCTGACCACAAAGTTCCCCGCCTCCCCCCAAATAACACCTATTAAGCACTTACAGGACACTGGTGGTTTGTTAAACACAGTTTAAGAGGAAAAACCAAATAGGCCTAGAATATAGGGCATCTGGTGTGGGAGAAAAAGTCTTTATAAGAAGGATAGGAAGTTTGATCAGGAACTGATTATATGGAAATTTTTGAATATAATATCAAGGAAGAAGTGCTTTATTCCATGGACAAAGGGAAGCCATTCCATATTTTTAAGAAGTGGAATGGCATAATCACTTAGAACTGTGTTTTAGGCCTATAACTATCAGCCTTGTGAAAAATGGATTGTTGAGGCAAAAGAACTAAGGCAAGAAGAAGGACAAGAGAGCTACTTAAAAAAACTTAAGAGTTATATAACAGAGGCCTATACTAGGGGAGTAGTAGCAAGAATGTAAAACAAAAGGATGATTTGAGGGAGAATTCTGAGAAGAAACTGGCAGTACTTGATGACCACTTTGGTGGTTGGAATGAGGGATGGAGCTGCGATTTCTACCTTTTGTGCTGGGATGGAGACAAGAGGTACTGAAATAGGAATACAAGAGGAGAAAGAGTTTTAATTATGCCACTCCTGCAACAAAGGGGCACAGAAGTGAGCACAGCATACCTCTGAAAGCTCCATTTTGAGTAAAGGCAATTCATTTAAATCAGTGCCCAGTTACAGCTTCTCTACATCAATTTCTCTTTTCTCTTCTTTTTTTTTTCTGTTATGGCTCACCTTTTGCTAACTGTCCAAATGTTAAAGACCTTGAAACATAAAAACTCTAAGCACTAGCTTATGCTATTAAACTAAAGAATCACAAAGGCTTACATATGAAAATCCTGACACAAGGCATTGGAGGCAGATGAAAACATGAATGATAAATATTTAGTGATATTCTGAACCAGGTGTTTCCTGAGAAAAGGGATAATTTCATTGCATAGCTCCTTTTTAGACTAACAGCTCTGTGCTCAGCAGTTATAGCAGAATTTAGAGAGACACTGGGTGCAGGGCCAAGAGCAAAGTCTTTGGAATGAGACTCCTGGGTTCACATCCCAGCTCTGTCACCTCCTAGCTATATGATTTGGAGTGTTTTCAAAAATCCTGCTGGGCTTCAGTTTCCTCATTTACAAAAGAAGAATGCCATAAACCATCTCCTAAGATTGTCATGATGGCTAAATGATAATAATACTTACAAGGCATTTGAAGACTTGAAACTATTTCTTATTGCTGTTGTGTTATTGATACTATTCTGCTAATATGTGAATAATTAAAGATGAAAAGGAAAATCTGGGAGATTAATAAAATTTCAAACCAACCCTGGTTTTCTAAACTCCGTTGCTTCTTCATACAGGAGAAATATTTGCTTTTAGATGGTAGATCTTAGATACCTCCGAACGCTGAAAATTTCTAAACCATCTAATCTATGCTGTTTTCTACTTTTCTGTTTCTTACCTATATATGCAAGAAATGCAAATGTGGTTTATGTGATGGAACCGCAAACAGTAATGGTAATGAATGATCTTTAATCAGTACTTTTTGTTATGCTCAATGATATAGCTCTGCTCAGTGAGTACAAATAATCATTTGCTTCAAAGTCTAGAGCAGAAGCAACTACTTAATGTCTTCATGATTTAAAACGATGAATTTTGTGAGGTTGAGAAGATCTTTGGTTCTCTTTTGCAGTTTATCGTGTTGTCGTTTTTCAATGTGAAGATATCTTTGATGGAGATGGTACTGAATATACTTGATTTTTCTTAGTTGCAAGAGAATGTATCCGATTTCCACCAAACATGCTTCTAATATCGTTATTCTAAGGGACAGTAATCTATAAAAACTAATGTGTTTGCAACAACTTCTCTCTGTTCTACCATCTAAGAACCGATTTTATTTTTAAAGTATCTAGAATATTTCTCTGATTGGTAATATATTTGAAGACTCGACTAGCATTTCGTGCTATCAAAACCACTGAGGCCCCCAAAATTCTATAGTCAGACTGTAATAAGTGAAGAGTTCAGGACTAACGGGGCAGGTGAATCCACCCTTAAGGGAAAACTAAATTTTAATTCATTAAAGATGTTTTGGATTTCACAGAAAAGCAAGGTGCTCTGGTATGACTGGGAGGAGCCCTGGTGATGCAACGATTAAGCACTGGGCTGCTAACTGAAAGGGCGGCGGTTCGAAACCACCCAGCAGCTCCACTGGAGAAATGACCTGGAGATCTACTCCTGTAAAGATTACAGCCTAGGAAACCCTATAAGGCAGTTCTACTCTATCCTATAGGGTTGCTATGAGTCAGAATCGACTTGATGGTACCTACCAACAACAATAACAGTATGATTGGAGGCCTACAACTTTCTGTCACTACTTTTCCAGATTGGAGATTTATGATACAGGCAAAGAGATGTAATAAAGTAGTTTGGATTTTCCCCCCAGGTTTCAGTATTTATTTTGAAAATAATATACTTACGAGCTTAACAAAAAAAAAAAAAAAAAAATCAAACAATAACAAGAAGTCTCAAAAAACAAACAAACAAAAACCAAACCAGTTGCCATTGAGTTGATTCCAGGTCATGATGACCCCGTGTATTTCAGAGTAGAAGAGTGGTTCCATTGGGTTTTCAACGGCTGTGATCTTTCGGAAGTTGATCACTAGGCCTTTCTTCCAAGGTGCCGCTGGGTGGATTCAAACTGCCAATCTTTCAGTTCGTACCAAATGCTTAACTCTTTGCGACACTCGGGGACTCCTAGAAGTCTCCTTACCACCCCAGATCCTAAGCTGTCAACTGCTTCTTGTATATTTCCCCAGAAAACTCCAATACATATACAAAATATTTCTTTACACAAATAAGAACATATTTTCCACAGTATTCTGTACTTCAGTTTTCACTTAAAATTCTATCTGGTAAATTTATCATAGCTTCACAAGGAGAGAAACCTCATTCTTTTAAAAAAACACCGTAGTATTCCATCATACACATGAACCAATATGCTATTGCAACAATGGTGCAAGGGACAGCAACAGCCTTGCATACAAGTCTTGGTGCACATTTGGAATTTCAGTTTTAGATAGTTTCTAGATTTACAGTTACTGAGTAAAAGGGTATATACATTTAAATACTGACAGATATTTTCAAACTTACCTTCGAAGAAGTTGTACCCATTTACACCCCTATCGACAAAACATAAGGATACTCCTTACACTACTCCTTCATCAACACTGTATACTAACAATACTAACAAATGTTTTGATCTTGACAACATCTCCTTAAATGCTTATTTACTATTTGCATTTCTTTTCCTGTACCTATATATTCAACCTCTGCTCAATTTTCTATTGGATTGCTGGTCTTTCTCTGAAACATACTTTAAGAGCTAATTAAATTAACCCTGTGAATAACATATGTCCACAGATATCATAGCCAGTTTTTGTTTGCCCTGTGGCTTTGTTTGTTTTGGTCAGGCAAATTTTGTAATGTTTTCCAATAAGGCTTCTAGATTTTGTGTCTTAATTTAAAAAAAACTCTGCCCACCCCCAAAAGCAATCAATCAACAAATTGTTAATATTTTATTTTCATGTTTACTATTTTTTTGGGCCCCAACATCTGGAATTTATTTCATCCTAAAGAATGAGATATAATTTAAACTTTATTTTTTTCTTTTCCAGCTGCTTAGCTTATTGTCTCAATACATGTAACAAATAAACCATCTTTTCTTAATTGTTTGAAAAACCATCTTTATCACAATCTATAAAGCTTTAGATACTTCGGTCTTTCGTGGTTTCTAGTTTAATCCATTGATCTGTATGTTTTATCCTCTGCTAAGATCACATGCCTTCATTTTATTTTAGCTTTAAAACATATTTATAAAGAGCTAGAGTTCCCTCATTACTATTTCAGAATTTTCCCAGCTATTTTCACAAACTATTTTTCATACAATGCTGTTGACTATACAGATTCATTTATAAATAGCAAACCCAAAAAATCTACTGCCATTGAGTCAATTCTAATTCATAGAGACCCTACAGAACAAAGTTGAGCTGCCCCATAGGGTTTCCAAGGCTTTAAATCTTTGAGAAGCAACTGCTGTATCTTTCTCTGCAGAGAGGCTGGTGATTTCCAATCTCTGACCTTTCAGTTAGCAGCCAAGCTTTTAACCACTGCTTCACCAGGTTCCTTTATAAATAGCAGACACTTAAAAAATATTCCATCTTTTTATTCAAGAACAAGATACGTCTTTCCATTTATTCAAGTCATTATGTCTTTTTCCTCTCTGAGTAGAGTTTAAAAATTTCCTTTTTAAAATCCCGCAAACTTCTTGTTAACTTTATACCTATATATTTTCTTTTACATCACTATTGTAAATTATATCTTTTATTTCATTACATTTTGAATTGACTACCATCTGTACATAGAAAAGTTAATGGGTTTGGTAAATTTTATATCAGTCACTTTTCTGCATTCTCTTGATGTTTTTTTCTAGTTTTTCATTTGATACTATTTCAATTTTCCAGGTATATAATTCATACCATCTGTCAAAAATAATAATTTCCTTTTTACAATTTTTACACCTCTTAATCCTTTGCCTTGTCTAATTGCACTGGCTAGTACGTTAAGAAACAATATTAAATGATAGTAGTATCGGTGAGCCTCCTTGTCTTTTTTTCTAATTTTAAAGTTAGTACTTACTTGCTTCTAGAATGTCAAAATTTGGCTGGATAATGGTCTTTCTTGTAAAGTTTTGGGCAAATAATGAAAGTTAACAGAAAGCTATACTGTGTTCCTCTTTATCCCTGCATCTTGGGAGAACAGTACAAGTGTTGGAACTGCCAAATCTTCTCTTAGTTCTGAACTATCCCATCCTTAATATGAATGAAAATATGCCATATATTTTAACTTAAAGTTGTTTAAAAAGGTAGTTTTAATAATTGGTGTATGCTATATAAATTAATTTTTGTGTAGAAAATATATTCCAGAAAAGCAAAATGTCTTTTTTTCTTATTACAAACATAGCATGAAGTTATGGCAAAGGTGCTCAGTATCAGAGCTGTTTTGTTTTTATTTCTAATCTTTCTATATACTAATTTTCATTACTTTAGCAAACCAAACCAAACCAAACAAACAAAAACACTTTGCTATCAAGTCAACTGCAACTCATAGCTATCCTATAGGACAGAGAGGAACTGCCCCCTAGGGTTTCAAGCAGTGGCTGGTGGACTCAAACTGCTGCTGTTTTGTTTTGCAGCCATAGCTCTTAACCACTGAGGCACCAGGGCTCCACTTTAGCAAACACAGGCCTAAATATGTTTGTGACCTACATTTTAGCCTTTGTGATTTCTTTTTTCCACTTACTGTTAAAAGCTTATGTGTTAGAACTTTCTACAAATAAATGAGCTGAACCAAACAAAACTCAATTCACTTGAGATATTGAAGACATCTGGTAGAATTAAAGCCTAAGTAATTAGACCAAGAGGTGGGATAATTCCCTGAAGTATCCCTACAGTTGGATACCCAGTTATTTCTGCAGTCATCAGCTTACATGCAGTGAACATATTGATTCACAAATTGACAAACAATTATGTAGCGGTGCCACCTGATTTTCTAAGACTATGTATGTTACATATGTATATACTCCACACTGCTCTTTTAAAAGATACCTCTTCTTAGTTCTTCCACAGTCTGTTTTATTTCTTATGTTCCATTACCTCATTATATCTATGTTGTGAGAAACACTGAAAGTAGATTTGCCTCAAGTGCTGGTTCTACTCTTCCTTGGTTAACCCAACAACTGGATACAAATATAAATTATTTACAATCTGCATTGTGAAAAAAAACATGGATCCATTTTGCATGTAGATATTATATTCTCGAAGGGAGGAAAACTATTTAAATGCTTCCATTTTTGCCATATTTGTCACTATTTACCTTGGGAATATTGATAATTGAAGTCATAATGGTTAAAATATATGTCTTAATAATATAAAATTATACATATAGAAGGGATCTGATAGTTCAAATAATCATTTCCCTGCCAGACAGCAAAGGCACTTAAACCACACAGGAAGATATATATCTTTCCAATAAAAAAAAAAAAAAAAACAACTTTGTCCACTACTACCCTAAGTTACTCATTGTGGAGTAAAAAATCACTATCAAGAAAGTCTTCTTTATAGCCAATCTAAGTCTCACAGGTTATTAAAATATAGTTCATCTTCTCTACGGCTTTGATATCATACTTTTAAGGGTGATGTTTGCAGAGCCATACAGTCAAGAATTTTAGCTACACCAGGGGCAAAGATACTCTGGCCAAGATCCACATAGAAGGTGAATACTTATTGTAGAAGCTACAGTTACCACTTTTCCACTTCCCTTGGATCCCACACTGCCACTGTCTTCAGTCAGATAAGGGTTCAGATAAGGGTTAGGTAGTTAGAATTCATTTTTGGATGTAAGTTAAGGATAAAGGACACTTTCAATCTGCAAAGTTTACAAACTCATTAAGGAAATATAAGGGGAAATTATACAAGTGAATTAACATTTTGATAGCGACGTAAAGAATAATTTATCTTTGGTTGAACTTGCTCCTCAGATCTTAGGGTATTTAGCTATGGCATCAGCTGCCCTACAAGTGAAATTCAAGAGTATCTCTTATTAAGGTACATTTTACATTAGTTCAGTCTATTCACTTTTGTTTATCTTTCTAAGTATGAACCATGTTTTAATTCCATGTAGCCCAAAAGGAATCAAGTCAGAGTTTATTCATCGTATTTTACTTGGAAATGCATGAAACGAGTTTACCAAATCTTAACCAAACTGATTAAAATTTTTTTAACAAAGGAGAATAACGACATTTTCAATTTCACCAATTGAAAGAGCAGTATGCCAACACATCAAAGTAGTGAGTAAGTGAATCTTAAACAGCAATCCAAATGCAATGGAAAACTCACCAGAGGTTTCATCTACTCTCTCATCTACTATGTGGTCCTTCTGATGAACCCATTCACTATTGCACTTGAAGTAGATCTGGGTGGCGGGGCTGGCTTTACAGTACAGGTTCACAGGCTTATTCTTCACAATGTAAGCTTCTTCAGGCTCAATAAGGAAATGTGGCAGAGGCTCAGGTGGATCAGATGGAAAGGTTTCTGGGAGTTCATGAAAAAAGTCATCGTCTAGTAAAACAAGAAGAAAGTGGAAAATGGTCAAAACATTGTGGTAATTTGCCTTTCATTTGCTTCTGACTTAAAAATAATGATTCATAAATGAACTAATTAAGTCATCTGAGTGCCTGCTATATGCCAGGCAGTGTGGTAGGTCCATTAAATGCATGATCCCAATTAAGGATTGGGTATTATTATTCTTATTTTTACAAGGGGCAAAACTGAACATCAGGGAGGATAAATATCTTGCCCTGAGCACACACCTAGGAAATGGCAGAACAGGGATTGGACCCAGTTTGTCTCGCTTAAAAAATTTTTCATCTTTTTAATATATAACTATATCTCCCACTACACAGTGTTTCCCTTGAGAATAGGACAAAAGAAAAAGCAACTTCATTAGAAAAATTTGTTTGGAAAACATAAGGCTCGTAAATAAACCTCACATTCTTTGCAAAGAGCTGAATAGGAAGACCAGAAACTTGAATTCAGAATCTCTAGTTCAAACTCGAATCTATTATCATTTTCAAAAGATGCCACTGCATGAAATATTCATTCATTCATCCTTTCTTCATTCATTCAACCAAAAAGTATTTATTAAGCTCAGAATTATGCTAAACCCTGGCACTATAGATGATAAATAACATCACATCAGCCAATACCATAGTGGAAACTGTTGTTTGGTGCTGTCAAGCTGATTTTGACTCATAGTGACCCCATGTGACAAAGTAGAACTGCCCCATAGAGTTTTCTAGGCTTTAATCTTCATGGGAGCAGATCACCAGGTCTTTCTCCCATGGAGCCCCTGGGTGGGTTCGAACCACTAACGTTTCAGTTAACAGCCAAGCACTTAACTGTCGTGCCACTGAGGTTCCTTCAGTGGAGCCTAGCATCTAGCAATGCTGTTTGGTCATATTTTGAAATTTACATTTCAAATGTTATATGGTGTTATTATTAGTCAAACCTATTCTCATTAGCATACTACTGTTATCATGAATAATAACCTCATTTTCTGTAACACTGAAAATGATCAAACACACTGCTCCCTACCCTGCTGTTCCAGCATCACTGAATAAACAAAACATAAAAATCACTTGAGATATTTGCACACTTTGAGGTATATTTTTCTTTAACTTTGCATTCTGCATGATTTCAAATAATAAAAATAAAATCTCCTATATCCTTCAAAGCCTCCTATTATGTTTTACAAAAGTCAGGTAAGAAGATTCTTTCCAATACACCATAAGTAATTTAAGCCTGATGATTCTCTTCCTATGAGGGACAGCAGAGAACTAAACTATTCTTAATTCTTAAATTGATTAAGCAGTAGAGGCTAATATGTAAAGTTAAAACTATGAGGTCAAAATTAACCATTTTTACAAGTCGTTTAAAAAAAAAAACATATATTCAGTAGCAAATATAGCATATGGTACTGCTAGTCAACGAATGGTCACTCATATGTTGCCTTGAAACTCATTTCATTCACTCATTCAGTTGTTGCCCTGTCTTGGGAGATAGCCATTCCTGAAGTAGACATTAGTCCATTAAGACACCCAGCCTGGGAGTTTCTTCATCTAGGTCATGGGATAGCTGCTAAGTAGTGGTGACTTCTTGGCCCTGCCAATCCCTTTTGCAGTGAAAACTGTCTTCACTTACATCACAGACAAAACTAGTTTTCAAACCTTCTTCACAACTGTAAATTGCTGACATTGGAATCTAAATGATTTTCCTGTAGCTACTGTTCTTTCTCACTTTACCTCATTAATTTGCTTTCTTCTGGCAGGGTATCATTTCTAGTTTTTCTATTGTTGAACCTCAAGGACCCAAACAGTCAGCTTACTAAAGAATAACCTTGTTTCCATCAGTTTCGGCTTCTTTAGTCAATATGCAAGAACACTCAAGACTGCTTAAACAAATATAGCTCAGAAAGTCAGAGGGATGGAGAACTGAGCTATTGACAGATCCATCAGCACAAAGCTGATGTCTTGAAGGCCTTATCCAAATGTGTTTTTCTTTTTTCCTGAAGCACTTACTGTTATATGCAATGATGGACAGTGCTCATGATCAATAAAGCTCCACAAAATATCAGACTTGAAATACCATAGAAGGTTAGCAATTGTTTTTACTTATTATTATTCATGAAGGCATAGGGTCAATTGGATAGTTCTAATATTGTTGTATGTTTGTACATACAAAAATGTGTGTATACATTTCATAATTATTTAAGTATGTGAAGTGTAAATAGCCTTAGAAAGTGAGACTTGTTCCATTAAAAGGAACAATGAATGCAAGATATCAGATGATTGTATACCATTTACCTTATTCAATAATGCAGCAAAACTACTTTACATTCACATCCTACTGAAATAGTTTACAGAGAGACACTAAAAATTGATTATTACCCTGCTTTGCCAAAGGATGTATTTTTCTCTTTCTTCCGGTTATTTAATTGTAAACTACTGGGAAGACTAACGGAAGCTGAGAAACTCACACATGTGTTCAAATTAAAGGGACTCCGTTAAATGCTAGAGAAAAGAAGCAGTAATGTTTTAATAATGTGTTTACAAAGTGCATGGACAAACTAATTTTGTCCTTCCTTATTTTGAATTTTAAGACAAGAGGATTACTACAAGTAAAGATAAATGAGTCTATGTCTTGGTTTGAGGCTTCATAACAATATTTGCTTTTTCAAAGTGTTTGTTAAATAACACTTAAAATGCAACCTGTGTATTCTTCATGTAATAAAATGAGTGTATGTTTTACCTATCATTCTGGTTTCTATATGATCTCACCTTTTAAATTTGACACAGAGAGATGTCTTAACCATCTTAATACACTACTTTATTAACATTTCTTGTAATATATATATATTTTTTTAAAAAAGCCCATTGTCCTCAACTCGATTCCAACTCACAGAGACCCTATAGGACAGAGTAGAACTGTCCCATAAGGTTTCTAAGGCTGTAATCTTTACGGAAGCAGAATTGCCACATCTTTCTCCGGCAGAAAGGCTGGTGGGTTTGAACTGCCAACCTTGTGGTTAGCAGCCTAGTGCTTAACCACTGTGCCAGTAGGGCTCCTTCTTGTAATATAAGTACAGTATATTCAAGTCTATGTCCTGGATGTATTCGTATCAGGCAATATGTATCACTTCCTATACTCAATCTAGGTGTTGATAATAGCATTATGAAAGATAGTTTTCAAGAGCTTGAGTCAGCAAGATATGTATAGATAGATAGGGTATGCCAAACCCGTTGCCGTCAAGTCAATTCCAACTCATAGCAACCCTATAGGATAGAGTAGAACCGTCTCATAGGGTTTCCAAGGAGTGCGCTAGTGAGTTTGAACTCCTGACCTTTTGGTTAGCAGCCGAATGCTTATATATATGACAAAATGCAAGTGGGCTGATTTTCAGTGGCTCACAAGTTGTTGTGAAATTCTTCCTTTCTCCATTTGCAACAGATGGCCTGGCTATCATGCCCAAACAGAAGTTGGCCCAGATTAACAACTCCTCCACCATAAAGTTAAGCATGGTGAGGGAATACTTTCTGATGCTTGCTCTAGACAAAAAAATGGCAAGTGTAAGCATTAATTTCCAGACAGAGTGATATTTTAGAGATTGTATTTTTTATGAAATTCTACTTTAAAATGTTCTTTTCTATAGTAAGTTTTGAGACCCAAACAAGCAAGCCAATTCTTTTCAATCAAAATAATAAAAGACAACTTCTGAGAATTTAAAATTTTCATTATGGCTACATTTCCATGTATATAAATGATCATCTACAAATATCACTAATTCTACAAGAACATTTGGCTACTATGCACTATGCATTTGCTTCTTGCATATATGGAGGATTCTACTTTTCAGCTTAGGCAACCAGTTTTATGCAACTATTACCAGTTTTCGAAGAACTAGAAATAGCAAATACTTAACACAAGAATGAGAGCTCTTTGAAGACAGGGACTATGTGATTTTTTATATGCCAGAAGTCTAGCATAGTGCCAGGCACATTGTTGTTGTTGTTAGCTGCCACTGAGTTGACCCCCGACTCATGTGGACCCTGTGCACAACAGAGTGAAATGGGGCCAGTTTCTGCACCATCCTCCTAATCAGTTGCAGATTGGCCCCTTGTGATCCATAGGGTTTTCACTGGCTGATTTTTGGAAGTAGAGAGCCAGGTCTTTCCTCTGACTCTCTCAATCTGGAAACTCCACTGAAACCTTTTCAGCATCATAGCAACACACAAGCCTCCAACGACAGACGAGTGGTGGCTGTATGTGAGGTACAATGGCTGGGAATGAACCTGAGTCTCACACATAGAAGGCAAGAATTCTACCATTGAGCCACCAGTGTATCACAGGCACATTATAAGAGGTCAGTAAAAATCTTATAAAAGTTGAATATGATACTAATGACAGCTTTGACCATTCCTAAAAAATTCATAAGGTATTGTAGAGTTTATAGTGCCTCAAGTTCATTTACAATGATAAAATGTCATAACAATTGTAGTACCTACAAACAGGATGGGCTAAAAAATTTGTGGGGCCCAGTGCAAAATATAAATGTGGGGCCACTTGTTAAAAAATTATGAGAAATCAAAGATGGTGACATAAAGCATTAAACCAAGAGCAGGTCCTGTGTCACTGCACAGGACACATGTTCATGAAGCCAACCAGTCTACAAACATCAGGTTACAGAGTGTCCCACTTTATGGAAAATCGAAGGAATGAAATTACATCTTTACAAATGGATACTCATTTTTATTTTTTTAACTCATTTGGTATTTCCCAGCTTCTTATGGCGATTAGATGTGTTCAAGAAGAAGACATTGTTTTCCAGACTGAGAAATCAACTCTCAAAGCAAGTGTGTTTGCAGTGGTGTGCAAGTGAAAATGTGTGATTATATGTTTATGGCCTTCCCTTTTGGATACACTCCAGTTCCCATTCCTGGGCCTGGTCCTAAACAAGTAAAATCTCTGCTATACCGAGGCACTAGAGGAGTGTTTATTACATGGTGTCATAGATTGAATTGTGTCCCCCCAAAATATCTGTCAACTTGGTTAGGCCATGATTCCCTGTATTGTGTGACTGTCCACCATTCTGTCATCTGACGTGATTTTCCTATGTGTTATAAATCCTAGTCTATGATGTTAACAAGATGGGATTAGTGGCAGTTATGTTAATGAGGCAGGACTCAATTTACAAGATTAGATTGTGTTTTAAGCCAATCTCCTTTGAGATACAAAAGAGAGAAGCAAGCAGAGAGACATGGGGACCTCATGCCACTAAGAAAGAAGCACCAGGAGCATAGCGTGTCCTTTGGATCTGGGTTCCCTGCACTAAGAAGCTCCTGGACCAAAGGAAGATCGATAACAAGGACCTTCCTCCAGAGGTGACAGACAGAGAAAGCCTTCCCCTGGAGCTGGCACCCTGAATTCCAAGTTTTAGCCTCCTAGACGGTGAGAGAATAAACTTCTCCTCGTGAACGCCATCCGCCTGTGGTATTTCTGTTACAGCTGCACCGGATGACTAAGACACATGGAGAGGAGAACTTCTCCTTAAACCAGTAGACTATTCACTGAGTTCTGTTCCTAGCACGCACTTGATTTTACTGTATACATAATCCAGCTTTCTGTTACTTTTATATTCATGCCTCGAAACTTAAAGCTATAAAAGAACAATTTGATTTTTCACCAGGGAGATCAGTGAGAACATCTTCTTATCACTTTATTTCTTAATATAAATATCTGAAGCTGTCTTCTGAAGTCTTCAGGGTAAAGAACAAGGACTCAATTTGTGAACAGCAACTTCAGACTGTCCATTTAGTTTTTGGTAACAGATCGTATTATCCTAAATTGTTATATTTTGTATAAATGCATATACCAGCTTCTGATATTGACTGTATTACATTATTTGGTAAAAAGAACTTGATTAATTCAATTGCTAAACAAGTTTTCCACATGTAGTTTATTCAAATTAACAAAGCAAAATTTCCAAACTTGCTTTCATTCTGTACATTGAATTCAACATTTACTTAAAGCTATAATTACCTTTTTGATTCAGATAGGATATTATTAATTTTATCCCCTCTCACACTGACTTAATTTTCCACTTGCTACTACTACTCAATAATGATATTCTAACATTAGTGCCATTTTTATCTTAATATCAGATAAATCTCAAAATTTCCTTTGAGCTTTCCACCTCAAAGAAAGCACGCTTTTCTTGTTATCTCATGTAGCCATTTGCTTTTTCTTTTACACACAAGAAGAGAAAGCTTTGCGCCATGTATTATTTTTATAGACATTCATTCCACCTAATTCTTTACAGGAAAATATTATGCTATGAACATCAATCAGGAAGCTTTAGGTTGCTAGTTTTATTGTTATATATCAAGGCTTAATTTTCATCAACTTAATACATAAGTTTCTATATTTCTGAATCATAAGACTTAAACTATTATTGCTTATATCATAAAATCTAGGATGATTATCTCTTTGTCTGAGACCTGAAGCATATTCTTCTGAAATGTAATTTACTTCCAAATGATTCAAGAGCAATTTAAAATGAATGACTGCAAAGCTAATTTTATCTGCATTTGGCTACCCATCCATCAGAGAGATAATTCATGATATATTACAACAAAAGGCAGCTGGAATTAACTATTTGAAGGAGACCCCAGCTTATTTTGAATATTTTGATTAAAATATTCTTTGGAAGACAATGACTATGGACTATATTTCAAGCAACATATTAATAGGTTCATCATTTAAGTTTAAGAAGTTGAATAATGCCTTAAATATATTTCACGATTTGGAGGTACTGAATGATTTATAACTTAAAAAGAAAAAAACTTCTTTTTTTGGTTTGTTTTTAAAGAAATACTTGCAAAATCATGCCCGTATGTTATTAATAACGATATAAAGTTAACATTCTCTTTGACATGCATTTACCTCTGAAATAATTAACCTCCTTCTGCCCCTGTTTAAATTTTCAGAATCTATGACTTTTACTAATATAAAATCCTCTGAAGTGGTTTCCTGCCTATAGTCTTTACTTCTTCCAAGTAGTTTATATCATACTTTTAGAAGAATTTTTCAAAGACACATGCACTCCTTTCTTCAAATGATTTAGTAAATGTAAAGTGAAACAAGATAATGTGCTTCTTTTTGCTAATCAGATTAGCTAAAAAATATTGAAATGCTTAAAGAGAGGTTGAGGAAAGGTACATTCGCATATACTGGTCGGAGTGTAAATTGACATTTTAGTAGAAAAACATTTATAGTATTAAAAAAAATTAAATCTCTGCAGATAGGCAATCCCACTTCTTGGAATCCATGATTAGACATACTGGCATCACTATGTAAACAAATATGTACAAAGATGTTCACAGTAGTATTGTTTATAAGATAAATTTAGAACAACTGAAATATCCACCAACAGGGGAATGACTATGTAATTTATGAAACATCATCCAAGAGAACTGTTTGGCCAATAAAAGCAATGAGGCAGACTTCCTATGTTAACCTAGAAGGATATCTATTATTTACTAAGCAAAAAAAAAAAAAAGTAATTTTGGGACCAATTTGTACAGCCATTAAAAAAAATAAAAATGAAAAACTCTGTGTGTGTGTGTGTATGTGTGTGTGTGTGTGTATGTGTGTGTGTGTAGATGGCTGTATCAACAGATCACAAGATGCATAGAAAAATGCCTAGAAGTCGATGCATAAAAATAATAGTCATTACTATTGAGGAGAAAAATTGGAGGGCTTTAGGAAAAATATTTAATTTTTCTTGATGTATGTTTCTTAAAAGCTAGGATTATGAATGATATTTCTTTTTTAAATTTTAATTCAAATTAAAAGAGAAATCAAATAATCCCATGTACAACAACCTGTTGCTTCAACCTAGAATAATAACCACCACAACTTTCTTCACTAAACTGAACTTTCCCAAATCAATGATACTGACTTCATAAAGCCTTACTTGGTATCTCCATTAAAACCTGGGTTTAAACACCATGTTACCTACAACTATACAGCATTTATTTCATTTTACCTGGTTTCACCTCATTTTTCTCTTATTTTCCATTGTCCTAATTTCCTCATTTCTGTGGCCTCTGACTTTGAACTAACATAGTTATTGTGTTTCTCGAATTTTGTTCAAAAATAAATACTTGTAGGTCACCTTCTATATGCTAAGGTTGTTCTAGCTGTTTTATTTGAAGCTACATTTTATCTCTCAAGGAAGTCTTCTTACCTATGAAAAATAAATCAGGAAATAGAAGATATTAAATTTATGAGAATGTGCATTTATGATAAATTTTTAAAATGAAATTAGTCTATTAGCCTGGTTATATAAATACCATGCTTATAATTAATTTATAATTCATTAACATTTGACTTTCACTTTAAAGTGCTTACTTACAGGAAATTTGCAAAGGTTTGCTAACATATGTAGGCTTACATAAGTGAATTTAGGTAAAGTTCTATCTTTTTTTATTCTTCATTAATGGTTAGAATCATAAATTATTTATTTTTATGAACTTCAGGAATCTCAAGAATAAAAAGAAATCATTCAGAGGAATATTATAGAACCTAAACAATTATAGATGAATAAATAAGAATATAGACTAATCCTTACTAGTTAATAAGGATTTATAAATTAGAAGAATCTAATTAAAATATTCAAATTCAATATTATAATATATTTACATGACACGTGCTAACCTTTCTCAGAAAACTCTGTGATGGTCACTTTCATGTGTCAACATGGCTAGGTGTTGCTCTGTAGGTATTTCGTAGATGTGATTAAAATTCATAACCAGTTGACTTTAAGTAAGAGATATTATACTAGATAATCTAGGTGGGTCTGATTCAATTGGTCGAAAGGCCTTAAGAGCGGAGCTGAGCTTCCCTGAGAACACCTAGGTTAGTGTGTGATTGAATAACGGCAGACTGCAGCCTTGTGAAGTAGACACATAAAACTGACCATGACTCTGTCCACAATTTCATCTCTATCCTCTTCCCTGTTACTCATTCTTCAGATATCCATTTAAACACTCCTTTATCTGAATGCCTCTCCACTCCAAAAACATTAGCCTCTGCTATTATCTCCCATTGTATTCTGCTCTCCTTGTTTAAATTTTTTCCCCAGTAGAGAGCAAGTTCACAGAGGTAGAGAGAGTGCTAATCTTATTCACCTCTGCATGACCAATGTCTAGTCAGCGCCTGACCTGGACTTCAGGATTTTTTTCTTTCAATATGAATTGTTATTCTTAAAGAAATTCTATAAGATAAGACAAAATCATATAGGAATTACTCTAACATAAATCATTAGATGTTAGAAGAAATCTTTGCATAAAATATAACAGAAATAGACATATTAAAAAGGATGTGCCTTTAGTGTTTATAAATACAGATCCAGTTCCCACATTCAAAAAATTATATCTACCATCTATGCAAGTGTTAATGCCATATATCACGAGGTATACACAGCCTTGGTCTAAATGCATTTTCTCACTAAATAATCAAAGTTGAATCTAAACCATTGTGTGAGTGGGAAATGATATGATACATCTAATTACAGAGCCATGATCTTAGTCCTCAGCCACTTTAACCTTTTGGCCTCATTTGACATTTGGCTTCATTGCACCACTCCCTCTTTTTTGAAATTTTCTCCTCTCTTAGGGACGGTACATTAGCACTATATTGCCTCATGTCCTAACTCTGCGACCTTTCTTTCTTCTTTGATGCCTGAATACAGTCAGATACTTATCAAGGTTCTCTCCTTTAGTCTCTCCCTAGGGCATGTCATCCACAACACCAGCTTCAATTATCAGATCATGTCACACACACAACCTTCTACACCGCCCCCTGCTTCTTAAAACCCTCTTTGCCTTTGCACTGACCTAGAATTAAATCAGACTCTTTATACCAAGGCAAACAAGGACCCACCTGATCTGACTGCTGCCAATTTCTATGTCTCACTTCCTATCCTCCTGTCTTTTCCTCACCGTGTTCTAGACAGGCATACTGGTATTTGTTCTTTGAATACACCAAACTCATTCTCACCTTGGGGCTTTTGAACTTCCTCTTTGCTCCTTTAGGAAAGCTCTTCCCTCTCCTTGCCATTTATGATTCAGCTCAAAATGTCACCTTCTCAAAGGAAGTTTCTCTGATCACCCAATCTCAAGTTGATGCCTTCCCTCCAAGAACACTTCATTCTGTTTCATTCCTTCTTATCACCTGTCCCTATCTCAAGTTATCTTATTTAAAGTTAGTTGTTTATTTTCTTTTTCCCTTCCACTAAACTCCAAGCTTCATGGGATCAGGAACTTAGTTTATTTGTTCAATGTTGTTTCCTCAGCAACAACACCAGATGAACTTACCTTTCCCGTAAAACTAGTTCCTTGTCTTGACTTCAGCTCCCCGTTTCTGACCTTGCTACCTTTCTCACAGTCACTCATTGCTGGGAGTCTTATCTCCCCACCAGTTCCAACCCATTAACAAGTACAGCCCATGCCAGTTCTACATTATCTGTTTCATAATCAAACCCTATTCTCCTTTTTCATTGCCAGTACACAAGAGCCTTGTTCTGATTTACCATGCTCCTGACTTTGCTCTTTCAATTCCATCCTACTGTATTTGCACTCCCAACTGGAAGGTGGAATCACAACAACTTCTGCTGTTAACTATCAGTATTCCACAAAAGATAGCCCCAAATTTATTTAATTTCCAGCTCATTTACCACCCTGTCACCAAAGCCAAATTTAGTGATTCTGCATTCCATAAACATAGTCTTTTATTTTTTTTCCACTTCCATATATCTGCTCTGCACAAAATGCCTTATTTCCTATTGATTTTTCAATGCCTTTCTCAGTGCTATTCAAATATCTATTCTTAGTCTTCCCAGATAAAACCATTCCTTGCTGCTCAGTTGTAAAAATCCTTTAATGCAAGTCGAGAGTCCCACTCATTTTTGTATTCCTTACTACAGCTCAGCAGTATCACACACCTCCTGGCCTTAAGCTTTTTCTCAATTCAAGGGAAGTCATCTAAAATTACCTGTTTTGAAGACTATGAAGAAAATGTGTACTCTCCATAGAGTGTGTATTCTGATAATTCAAACTGTCTGAATATATTCATCTAAAATCTGCATATGTTTCTATCTTTTATTATAGGAATTTTCAAGTAAACACAAAATGATGGAACAAAGAACCTTAAGTAACCAGCTTCAATGATTTTAACAATGTGCCAATTTTGTTTCACAAAAACAGAATTCACAGCATTCAGGATTCAAATGTAAAGAAATTTAGGCTATCAGAATACTAGGTTGAGATTGTGAAGGAGACAAACATCATCGAATTAAGAATAAGAATTACCTTTATCACCACTCTTATTCAACATTGTGCTGGAGGTCCTAGCCAGAGCAATTAGGCTAGAAAAAGAAATAAAGGGCATCCAAATTGGTAGGGAAGAGTAAAAGTATCTCTATTTGCAGAGGATATGATCTTATACACAGAAAACCCCAAAGAATCCACAAGAACTACTGGAACTAATAGAGGATTTCAGCAAAGTTTCAGGATACAAGCTAAACATAAAAAATCAGTTGGATGTCTTTACACAAACAAAGAGAACCTCGAAGAAGAAATCACCTAATCAATACCATTTGCAACAGCCTCCAAGAAGATAAAATACTTAGGAATCAATCTAACCAGAGACGTAAAAGGCCTATACAACAAAAACTACAAGACACTACTGCAAGAAACCAAGAGAGACCTGCATAAGTGGAAAAACATACCTTGATCATGGACAGGAAGACTCAACATTATGAAAATGTCATTTCTACCCAAAGTGATCTACAGATACAATGCAATCCTGATCCAAATTCCAACAGCATTTTTTAATGAGATGAAGAAAAAAATCACCAACTTCATACAGAAAGGGAAGCGGCCCCAGATAAGTAAAACATTACTGAAGAAGAAGAACAAAGTGGGAGGCCTCACACTACCTGATTTTAGAACCTACTATACCATCAAGGTAGTCAGAACAGCCTGGTACTGGTACAACAACAGATACATAGACCAATGGAACAGAATTGAGAATCCACCAATGGAACAGAATTGAGAATCCACCAATGGAACAGAATTGAGAATCCAGACATAAATTCATCTGCTTATGAGCAGCTGATATTTGACAAAGGCCCAAAGTCTGTTAACTGGGGAAAAGACAGTCTCTTTTAACAAATGGTGTTGGCATAACTATTTATCCATCTGCAAACAACTGAAACAAGACCCATACCTCACACCATGCACAAAAACTAACTCAAAATAGATCAAAGACCTAAATATAAAATAGAAAACTATAAAGATCATGGAAGAAAATATAGGAACTATGCTACGAGCCCTAATACATGGCATAAACACAATACGAACCATAAGTCACAATGCACAAGCACCAGAAGAGAGACTAGATAACTGGGAGCTCCTAAAAATCAAACACTTATGCTCATCAAAAGACTTCACCAAAAGAGTCAAAAGACAAACTACAGACTGGGAAAAAAATTTTGGCTATGGTAAATCTGATCAGTGTCTAATCTTTAAAATCTACAAGATATTGCAAAACCTTAACAATGAAAAGACAAATAATCCAATTAAAAAATGGGCAAAGTATATGAAGAGGCACTTCGCCAGAGAAGATATTCACGCTGCTAAAAGACATACGAAGAAATGCTCATGATTATTAGCCATTAGAGACATGCAGATAAAAACTACAATGAGATATCATCTCACCCCAACAAGGCTAGCATTAATCCAAACAACACCAAATAATAAATGCTGGAGAGGTTGTAGAGAGACTGGAACACTTACACACTGTTGGTGGGAATGTAAAATGGTACAAACACTTTGGAAATCGATTTGGCGCTTCCTTAAAAAGCTAGAAATAGAAGTACCATACGATCCAGCAATCCTGCTCCTTGGAATATATCCTAGAGAAGTAAGAGGCATCACATGAATAGATATATGCACACCCATGTTCATTGCAGCACTGTCCACAATAGCAAAAAGATGGAAACAACCTAGGTGCCCGTTGATGGATAAATGGATAAACAAATTATGGTATATCTACACAGTGGAATACTACACAATGATAAAGAACAACAATGAAGCCTTCAAACATCTTACAACATGGAGGAATTTGGAGGTCATTATGCTGAGTGAATTTAGTCAGTCATAGAAGGACAAATATTGTATAAGACCACTATTATAAGAACTCAAGAAGAGGTTTAAACGCAGAAGAAAACATTCCTTGATGGCTACGAGGGTGGGGATGGAGAGGGTTATTCACTAACTAGATAGTAGACAAGAGTTATCTTAGATGAAGGGAAGGACAGCACACACTACAGGGTAAATCAGCACAACTGGACTAAACTAAAGCTAAGCAGTTGCCTGAATACAATCAAACACTTCGAAGGACAGAGTAGCAGGGGTGGGGGTCTGAGGACCATGCTTTCAGGGGACATCGAGGTCAACTGGCATAACAAAGCTTATTAAGAAAATGTTCTGCATCCTACTTTGGTGAGTGGTGGCTGGGGTCTTAAAAGCTTGCAAGCAGCCATCTAAGATGCATCGATTGTCCCAATCACCTGGAGTAAAGGAGAATGAAGAATACCAAAGACACAAGGAAAGTATTAGCCCAAGAGACAGAAAGGGTCACATAAACCAGAGACTTCATCAGCCTGAGACCAGAAAAACTAGATGGTGCCCTGCTACCACCAATGACCGCCCTGACAGGGAACACAACAGAGAGTCCCTGATGGAGCAGGAGAAAGGTGGGGTGCAGAACTCAAATTCTAGTAAAAAGACCAGACTTAATGGTCTGACTGAGACTCGAAGAACCCCGGAAAGCATGGCCCTCGGATTCTCTAACAGCCCAGAACTAAAACAATTTCCAAGGCCAACTCTTCAGATAAAGATGGGACAGGACTGTGGGACATAAAATTACACTCGTGAAGAGTGTGTTTCTTAGTTCAAGTAGATAAATGAGACTAAATGGGTAACTTCTGTCCGGAGGTGAGATGGGAAGGCAGAGAGGGTTAGGAGCTGGTTGAATGGACATGGGAAATCAGGGGTGGAAAGGAGGAGTGTGCTGTCACAGTATAGGGAGAGCAATTAGGGTCACATAACAATGTATGTATGTATAAATTATTGTATAAGAGACAAACTTGAAATGTAAACTTTCACTTAAACTACAATAATAAATAAAAAAAAAAACAAAAAAAGAATAAGAAGTTTGTTTATAATATTGGAAACTATGAAAAGAAAATCAGTGAGAATATGCTGAAATAAGAATATTTTGATTATGTGGTACAATGTTCATCCTTAAAATTAAGACACTAAATATAATTACTATCCATAGTAAGACCATGTGGTTTAAAGTACAGTATAGCTGATACAATCATTAAAAAGCTTCATAAAAATCAGGCACAGCAGTCCAGGGATAAGGACTAGAAGGCAGGAGGGGATAGGAAAGCTGATGATAGGGAACCCAAGGTTGAGAAGGGACAGTGTTGACATGTCGTGGGGTTGTTAACCATTGTCATAGGGCAGTATGTGTACTAACTGTTTAATGAGAAACTATTTGTTCTGCAAACCTTCATCTAAGGTACCAAAAAAAAAAAAAAAAAAAGAATTATCTATGTGAGATCATATTGACAACAGCAACTCAAAAGGTTTGATGGGAAGCCAAGTGGGCAGTGAGTTGAAGATAATGGCGATGGAATAATTTGGAAAAGGACAGTGAGAATAGCAGCACAACTGGAAGACTGTAATCGATGTCACTGAATTGTACATGTAGAAACTTTTGAAATGGTGTAACTCTGGCTATGTGTATTTTCACCAAAAACAAAGGTCCTCCAAGGTTGAGAAGGGAGAGTGTTGACATGTTTTGTGGTTGTTAACCAATGTCATAAAACAATATGGGTACTGACTGTTTAATGAGAAACTATTTGTTCATCTAAAGTACAACAAAAAAAATTTTAAAAAAAAGCTTCATGAAAATCATAAACTCTGTTTAGTGAGTCTGGAGTGAAAAACCTAACCCTTAAAGTTACCAGAATGGTTTATTAATAATATGCCTAAAATATACCAAATGCCATTACCATTGAGTCGATTCTGACTCATAGCAACCCTATAGGACAGAATAGAACCACTCCATAAGGTTTCCAAGGAGCTGCTGGTGGATTTGAACTGCCAACCTTTTGGCAGTCCAGCTCTTAACCACTGTACACAGCAGTTAATAAAGGCTCCTGGGTAGCACAAATGCTAGACTATATGAAGAAGACTGTGGCATCAGGATTGATGGAAAACTCGTAAACAACATGCAATATGCAGATGACACAACCTTGCTTGCTAGAAATGAAGAGGACTTGAAGCACTTACTGATGAAGACCAAAGACTACAGCCTTCAGTATGGATTACACCCCAACATAAAGAAAACAAAAATCCTCACAACTGGACCAATAAGCAGCATCATAATAAATGGAGAAAACATTGATTGTGTCAAGGATTTCATTTTACTTGGATCAATAGTCAACACTCATGAAAGCCACAGTTGGGAAATCAAACATCCTATTGCACTGGGCAAATCTGCTGCAAAAGACCTATTTAAAGTATTGAAAAGCAAAGATGTTACTCTGAGGACTAAGGTGAGCCTGACCTCAGCCTGCCCACCCCTCCCCCCCAGAAAAAACAAACCCGCTGCTTTTGAGTGGATTCTGACTCATAGGAACCCTACAGGACAGAGCAGAATTGCCCCACGGGGTTTCCAAGGAGCTACTGGTAGATTCGAACTGCCAAGCTTTTTGGTTAGCAGCCATAGCATGCGTAGCTCTTAACCTCTGTGCCACCAGAGCTCCAAGTCTGACCCACGCCATGATATTTTCAATCACCTCATGTGCAGAAGAAATCTGGACAAAGAATAAGGAAGACTGAAGAAGAATTGATGCATTTGAATTATGGTCTTGGCAAAGAATATTGAATATACCGTGGACTTCCAGGAGAACGAATAAGTCTGTCTTGTAAGAAATATAGCCAGAGTGCTCCTTGGAAGAGAGGACGGCGAGACTTTGTCTCATATACTTTGAACACGCTATTAGGACGGACTAGTCCCTGGAGAAGAACATCATGCTTGGTAAAGGGTCAGCAAAAAAGAAGAAGACCCTCAACGAGATGGATTGACACAGGCTGCAACGATGGGCCCGAGCTTAACAGTGATTGTGAGGATGGTCCAGGAGCCAGCAGTGTTTTCTTTCTGTCCTACATAGGGTCGCTAAGAGCCGGAACTGACTCTACAGCACCTACCAACAAACACACCATGTATGTAGTTTCTTAACCGTCTGTCTGCACTAAACTTCCTCTCCTAGTTTTCCTAGTGCCTCCTCATCTTCTACCCCATAGGCATCATGTCCTCCAGGAAGTTTTCTCTGACTCTTCTCACCCCTCCTCCACCATATTAGAACCACCTCCTGCACCGCGACTTTGTTAGGAGTTTTTGTAAATTTCAAGCACTGCATTTTATAATTATCTTTGGAGTCAACTAACTGCTCATGTTTGTATAAAAACTCATTGCTGTTGAGTCGATTCTGACTCATAGCGACCCTATAGGACAGAGTACTGCCCCATAGGGTTTCCAAGGCTGTAATCTTTATGGAAGCCGATTGCCACATCTTTCTCCCGCAAAGCGCTTAACCCCTTCACCACCAGGGCTCCTTTATGTTTAGATACTTGGTGTTTATTACGGTCTTTGGAGCTGAATATGCATTTGTTGACTAAATGATTGCAGGGCTGTCTGTATCTAAGGAAGAACTCATGGACTTTGGGCTCTCAAGTACGAATTGTGTAATGGCTACATAAAAGGCTTTGAGCGCTGTTTTACTTATCTAGTGCTGCTCTATCAGAAATACCACCAGTGGATGGCTTCATCAAACTGAAGTTTATTCTCTCACAATCTAGGAGGCTAGAAGTCCAAATTCAGGGTGCCAGCTCCAGGGGAAGGCTTTCTCTCTCTGTTGGCTCTGGGGGAAGGTTCTTATCTTTAATCTTACCTGGTTGAGAAGCTTCTCAGCCCACGGACCCTAAGTCCAAAGGACACACTATTCTCCTGGCTCTTGTTTCTTGGTGGTATGAAGTCCCCCTGTTTCTCTGCTTGCTTCTCCCTTTTATATCTCAAAAGAGATTGACTAAAAACACAACCTAATCTTGTAGATTGAGTCTTGCCTCATTAACACGACTGCCTCTAATCCTGCCTCATTAACATCATAGAGGTAGGATTTACAGTGCAAAGGAAAATCACAACAGGTGACAAAATGGTGGACAATCACACAATACTGGAAATCATGGCCTAGCCAAATTGACACATATTTTGGGGGGACACAATTTAATCCATGACAGTCACCCACAGACCTAGGTTTGAGTCTCAGCTTTTCTATCTACTCTGCTTTGACTTTTGGCATTTCTGTGGCTCTAAAATGGGTAGATATAGCAACATGGTGATAGTGTGAGGTTTACATAAAATAAGATAATGTGAATGAATTGGCATAGAGCTGGCCACAAGATAAACTCTTCATATATGATAATTATTTTACTATTTTCTTGATGTATTGCTGTTGTTGATACTAAACTTCTCTTATTTTCCTAAAACACATTTGAGCTCTAGTATCTCTTGAATCCCTGTTCCTGTAATGTCCTTTCTCTCTTGTGCCTGGCACACTCCTCCTCTTCTTTCTAAGTTCATCTTCACCTCCTCCAGGAAGTCATTCTTGACTCTTCCAGCATGCATTATCTTTTCTCTGCTACTACTATACATAGCACTTATCACACAGTAATATGTCATACTGACCTTTTTGGTCACCCCCTACTGCACAGAGAGTTTATTAGAACAAACTTATGTGTATTTCATCTATGAATCTGTAGTAGTCAACTGTGTTTGGTAGATAACCAAAACCAAAACCAAACCCGTTGCCATCAAGTCAATTCCGACTTATGGTGACCCTATAGACAGAGTAGAACTGCCCCATAGTTTCCAAGCAGCGCCTGGTGGATTTGAACTGCTGACCTTTTGGTTAGTAGCCGTAGCATTTAAATACTACACCACCAGGGTTTGGTAGATAGCATGTCCAAAAAAGAAATAAATAAAAGACAAAGTTTCTTGAGTGAATTAATGGATGCAGAAATTCCTAAAATGATACCTTTTCAGAAAAAATTTAGAAGTCAGTACTCTTCATTTTTCTGCTTTGTAAAAATGAGACATCTGATTTTGAGTTGGCACTTTCTTAATATTCCTCATTCTCTCCTGTAGGTATGTAAAAGAGTTTTGTTGTATCTCAGTTCTATCTCTTCATAAAATTTAGAAATATTTTAAAATTAAAATTTCAGAATTTTCTTTCTCATTTAAATCTTCTATATATACAAACTCCAGTTACCATATCACTTACCAAAATATTTTCAGGTACTGCTTTGGAGGAGCCAGCAAGAAATGGCGAAAGGGACGCTGAACTGTGAGTAAGGACTTCTGGTCTTGATCTTAGCTGTTTTCCCAATGAATTATTGCTTTTTGTAAGTGTGGTTAGGTAGGCAGATTGGTAAATATGTGTTGTATGAACAAAAATCCAAGCCCTGAATACATCCTACTTATAAATAGCAGAGCTTCCAGAAAAAGAAAGTACTCTAGAAGTCCTCTAGCACTCTTGAAGATTGTGTTTCCATCACAACTGTGGCTATCAGGGAGGCATGGGTTACAAAGATGGGAAAAGGAAGTTTAGAGAATTGTCCCATTTCTTTGTGCTCTGTCTCACTGCCTGGGTAACTGTCATAGAAACTCTAGCTTGGGGAAACCTGGATGAGTATTGCTTGCTATAGTAAAGAGTACTTTGTTGCATAGTTAAATCTCTACAATCATAGAATTTTAGAGTTGGTACAACCCTCTCATTTTATAGAAGAGGAAACTGAAGCTTAAGTAATATGAGTGATCTGTCTGAGATTAAATAATTAATAAGTGGGAGGGGCAGACCTCCTCGACCAATATAAAAATTTCATGATTCTGATATATATTTTCTTATTATGTGAGCTTGTTGACATAGCATCAATCCCCTCTTCGAATTCACCTGACAGTTTATTTGTTGTCTTATTTTTCAGCAACCCCAAGGGCTACTGCTTTTTATTTGGAGCCCTGGTGGTGCAGCGGTTAAGAGCTCAGGCTGCTAACCAAAAGGTAGACAGTTCAAATCCACCAGCCTCTCCCTGGAAACCCTATGGGGAAATTCTACTCTGTCCTATAGGGTTGCTATGAGTCAGAATCAGCTTGATGGCAACAGGTTTTTTTTTTTTTTTTGGTTTGGTTATTTTCTCTTTATTAAAATAATTACAAAAGTAGTATATATTAGTTGCCAAAAATTCTACAACATATAAACAGATAATAAAAGCAGAAAGCCACTCCTCAAGCTCTCTCCCCCTCTCTGGAGCTACCTAAGGTTGACAGTTGTACATTTTGTTCTAGACTTTTCTCTATGCATTTGTTTATGCAGGTGTGTATATAATGTGTGTGACTGCACAAATGGAATTTTTAAAAAATGCAAATGGGATCATGTAACACATGCTGTTCTGTGTCTTGGCTACTGCTTTTTAGAGTAAATTCTGTATCATTCTTTCCATCACTTGCAAAAGTTGGTACTATCATATGTCTACTATGTGCCAATCTCTGTCCTAATATGTTTAGAATAATCTAACATACAATATTATGACTTTGGTAATGTTTGCATGACACCAAATTTCCTGCTGATGTATTTTATAACAAAAACAAGCAAATATCACAACTCGTATTAATGTCATTGTTATCTTATGTTCTGACAGCTGAGTTTTGGACCCATGTGTCTTTTTAAAAATGATTGTTTCCATGAGACAAGTGATATACATTCATATTTTAGGGCTTTGTCAGGAAAGGGTTAATTTCTGTTCTTTAAAGTCACCCACTTGTGGTATGTGTGTTACAGAAGCACTAGCAAACTAAGACAGGGTTAATTCTGCTTGCTGAATGAGGGTGCTGATTAAGAACCAATACTTCTGCTTGAAAACTTTTTGATGGGTAAATGACATTCTCCCAAAATTTATTTATTGTCTTGCAAGACAATATACCCAATACCTGAAGCAGATGACAAGGGTAGGAGTTATCTCCAGCAAAGTAAAGATTTGGTTAACGTTTCGGATTTTCACGTCCCCGCCACTGAAAATCACAATACTTGACACCGGGTCACAAAATTATTAAACCTTCAAGCAGCAACACTTCCTTCTCCATGTGAGACCTCACTTCTCCTTGACACTTTACTCCTGAAATTGCTTCAGGCTCTTGGCCTTTCCTTTCCCCCTATAACTACCGTAACTAATTAAATCTGGACAAGCCTTTGGTGAAAATAGTTTTTCTTCAAAGTTATGCATTCAAAGTTCCCCTTAAGGCACTCTTTGTCACTTTAGCCAAGCCTGTCATCTTTACATGAAGTTGAAAGAGGTGAGCTATTTTTATAAGATAAAAAAATCTTTCAAGGCTTAAATCTACCTTGATGCTCAAGATGAAGCCAGTATTTTGAAATATGACAAATGCTTCAGTAGCCATGAAATTGTTATTTTCTAGAAGTTTAAAAGTAAACAAAAAGTTCCAAAGACTCTGGTCTAACTGAAAGACAAACTCTTAAGATTTAACATTATATGTTTTATTTGGGATGTCTAATTAAATTCTACATCAAAACTGAAAAAGGATTAACCAACTAGTATAGTTGAATACATTTTTAATAACTTTGCTTTAGGAATCACATTGGACCTCAGAATGAGGCAGCACTTTGGAACCCTGGTGGCACAGCAGTTAAGAGTTTGGCTGCTACCCAAGAGGTCGGCAGTTCGAATCCACCAGCTGCTCCTTGAAAACCCTATGGGGCAGTTCTGCTCTGTCCTATAGGGTTGCTATGAGTTGGGATCTACTCAACAGCAACGGGTTTTTCTTTTTTTAAATATTATTATCTATTAAAAATAAGACAAAAGTGAAGATTGAATGTGATAAGGAAGGAAGTCTGGGAATATGGCACTGCTTAGAATTTTCTCTGTTGAGATAAATAAACATTTTCTGAGTTGTCAATTATTTTAAATCTACTTCCACATTTTACAAACAAACAGAATATATTGCCATCATTTAGTTAAAAAATTTAAAGGTCGGGCATGGACCTTTTATCCAAAGCGATCACCTGTAGGGCAAAAGATTGATTGAGAATTAATGATGAGCCCCATTACCACTTCCTTAAAGCCAGAAACATTTTTTTTCAGTTTAATAATTGCTATCCATACTGTTTCTAATAAAAGGTGAAGGAAGTTTTCTTTATGAAACCAATATTTTTTCTATATTATTTACTGATATATTGCCTACTCATTTTTTAGTTATCTTGTGGAATGCTACTTTTTATAATAAGCTCTCCATGTTTTTCATAGATGAAAACTTGGGATTTGAAAGTTTGAGTGCATTTCTCAAGATGATTCAATGTAAGAACTAGGAAAGGAATCCAGATACTTCTAGTGTTGTAAGCCTGAGTGGTTTATCACACAAGACACTGCCTCCCACAACATGAAAGCTTGTTTATGAAGACAATTATCTTACACTACTATAAAACCCATTGCTGTTGAGTTGATTCTGAGTCATAGCAATCCTATAAGACAGAACAGAACTGCCTCATAGGGTTTCCAAGGAGCAGCTGGTAGATTCAACCTGGCAACCTTTTGATTAGCATCCTGAGCTCTTAACCACTGCACCACCAGGGCTCCTATGACTAGCAAAAAATATCAAAAAATGACTTTAAAAAATAATAAACACAGAGAGTTCCGGCAAAATGGCGCTCTAGGCAGAAGCACCATGCCGTCCCTCCACAGCAAAGATCCGAAAAACTAAGCCGAACAGAGAATACAACAATCCTGAAACCCTCAAACATCGAATGAAGAGATAGAGAACTCATCCAAGCACCAAATGGAGTGAGAAAACTGACAGAGAATGGAGAGCGAGGAGAGATTCATGCAGAGGTCCCCTACCAGCTAACGCAGCATGGAGCCGCCATCTTGGACTCCTATCGGAGACCAGCAAACAGGGGGTACAAGAAAGCAGCCTCACGGAGGGTCCAGCAGGAGACGAAACAACCGGTAATTTGCGATATACACTTTCCCACCCCCAACCATTCTTCACCCCGACTCGGCCTCCTCTGCTTCCCGCGGCCACAATCTCTTGACCAGGAAACATCGGCTGCTTGGATTCCACACACCCAAATGGGCCGGCTCTCTGAGTGCCATTTGTTGGCTGCTGGAGTTGCTTTTTTCTGCTTCTTTTGATTTCTTCCTTGCCTCTCACCACCTCCCCCTCCTTTCACTCAAATACCTTGCTCCGTGTGCCATCTTTGCTTCTTCCTGAGGGGCTACAGAGCTCCGGTAATTTGTGATATACGCTTTCCCACTCCCTACCCTTCTTCACCCACACTCGGCCCCCTCTGCTTCCCGTGGACACAATCTCTTGTCCAAGAAACACCAGCCTGCACTAGCTGGCTCTCTGAGTGCCATCTGTTGGCTGCTAGTGTTGCTTTTTTTTCTGCTTCTTCTGATTTCTTACTTACCTCTCACCACCTCCCCCTCCTTTCACTCAAATACCTGGCTCCGTGTGCCATCTTTGCTTCTTCTGGAGGGGCTGTGGAGCTCCGTTTGAGTGTGGAGCTGCTACCCGTTCTGGTCTACCGTGCTGGTGGGATCCAGGGGCTTTTGTTCGTTTGTTTTGAATTGTTTGTTTGTTTTCTTTTCCTTTTCTTGAGTTGGGAGCCCTTTCTGGCCACGCGGTGCTGTGGGGCAAGGAGACTTCACCCTCGGCTGGCACAGAAGTGCAGAGGGATCCCTGAGGGCATTTCTTTTTTTGTTGGTTATTTTTTTCTGCTTTTGGGGGGCCTTTCTTGTATTTTTATTTTTTTTAATTTGATTTGGTTTCTTTTGCCTCCTTATCCCTTTTTGTCTTTCTTCATTGCTCAGTGTCCCATCTCTCTGTATCTTCCTTCTCCTCCTGTTCCCTGAATACCTGGCGTTGTATACCTCTACGCCTTCTAGCCAGGCTGTACTGCAACACCTGAGAGCGACTTCACCAGACCTCATAGCTGCACTGGTGGGATCCCTGGGAACTTTGCGGTTCTTTAACCTTTCCTATTTTTATTTATTCATTCTTTTCTTTTCTTCCTCTTCCCCTTTCTGTTTTTCTCCATTTCATAGTCTCTCATCTCTACACTCCAATGGAAAGCTGCCCTAGCATTCTTTTTTGTTTCTGTGTATATTTTTGGCTCCTGTTCCTCCCTCCTCTCTCCCATATCCATCTTAGCTCCACACATAACAATCTCCCCGCTGCATCCTGCCTACCTGCACTGTGCGCTTGACATCACACCACCAAGCAGCACAGGCATGGCCTACTGGAACCTGCGCTGCACTGATTACCGACCCACTCTGGTAGCTGTAGTAAGTGCAACAAACAACCTGTTCCAGTAACTCCTCTTCAGCTAGACATGCCCTGCCATACCATATCTGACTGACTGACCCTGCCAACTGGAGAAGGAGGTGAAAAGGATTGTGCCCACAGAGAAGCAAACAACAAAGAATGCACAGTCCGCCTGCTCAGACATAGTCAAATTGAAAAAAAAAAAAGGGACAAAACAAAAAAATCTATGATCAATAAATGAGAAAAATAACTACTGAATTCCCAAAGACAGCAGACAATATGAAAACATTTACAAAAACAGGACAGGATGGTTCCAGTAGGTGTCGAAAATAAAACACCAGATGACTTTCAAGTGGAACAAAATGCACTAGAACTACCTGATAGGGAATTCAAATCTCTAATACTCAGAATTCTCCAAAGGCTGAGGCAAAAAGCTGACAAACATGAGGAAAAAATAGACAAATTCATGGAAAATACAGACAAAAAATTGAAAGAATTCAGGAAAATAATGCAGGAACAAAATGCCAAAATAAATTCACAACTAGAAATTATACAAAGACAACAATTAGAAATCTAAAAGATAAACAACAAGATTTCAGAAATGGACGGTGTCATAGAAGGGCTGAGAAGCAGATTTGAAATGGTGGAAGACAGGATAAGTGGAATTGAAGATAAACACTTGGATACAAATCTGTTTCAGGAAAACTCAGAAAGAAAAAAAAAAAACAAAGAAAAATGAAGAGACCCTGAGAGTTATGTGGGATACAATCAAAAGCAAAAATTTGTGAGTGATTGGAATTCCAGAACAGGGGGAGAAAACAGAAAACACAGAGAGGATCATTGAAGAACTGCTGACAGAAAACTTCCCCAATATCATGGAAGATGAAAAGCTGGCCATCCAAGAAGATCAACGAAGCCCATATAGGAGAGACCCCAAAAGAAAATCACCAAGGCATATCATAATCACACTCCCCAAAACCAAAGACAAACAAAGAATCCTGAGAGCGGCTCATGAAAAACAAGAAGTCACGTACAGAGAAGAAACAATAAGACTAAGCTCAGATTATTCGGCAGAAACCATGCAGGCAAGAAGGCAATGGGATCACATATATAAAATCTTGAAAGAAAAAAATTTCCAGCCAAGAATAATACATCCTGCAAAACTCTTGTTCAAATTTGATGGTGAAATTAGGTCATTTCCAGATAAACAGAAACTAAGGGAATATGTAAAAGTCAAACCAAACTTACAAGAATTATTAAAGGGCATTCTTTGATCTGAGGACAAACAGCTCCAGCTCACAGGCAGAATCTAGGACACAGGATCGTACCAGCCAGATACCAATCTAGGAAATGAACTCTCAAGGATTATCCAAAACCAAAAGAAATACAACAGGGAATCAGAGCAGTTAATCAGTAACAACAACAACATCAAAACAATAAAAGAGGGAATAAATGGCATAGGTATAGAACCTTCTAATGGAGAGGAAGGCAAGGCGATACCAAGTAATGGTAGACTGCTTCAAACTTAGAAAGATAAGGGTAAAACTCATGGTAAGCACAAAGAAAGGTAACAAACATACTCATTTAAAAAAAGAGGAAAAACATAGTCTCAGCAAAAACAAAACCTACAAAAACAAAAGAAATGAAAAAATAAATCCACAAAAAACAGTAACTCAGCACAAGAGAGTAAGAACAAAGAAAACTTCAGCACCCCCCCCCCAAAAAAAAAAAGCACTACAAAATGACAGCAACAAACTCACATCTATCAATAATTACACTGAATGTATATGGACTCAATGCACCCATAAAGAGATGGCGAGTGACAGAATGGATAAGAAAACAGGATCCATCAATATGCTGTCTACAAGAGACACACCTTAGAAACAAAGATGTGAATTTATTAAAAGTGAAAGGTTGGAAAAAAATATATCAAGCTAACAACTACCAAAAAAGAGCAGGAGTGGCAATTCTAATCTCAGATAAAATAGACTTTAAAATAAAATCTACCATAAAACACAAAGAAGGACACTATATAATGATTAAGGGGAGGATCCATCATGAAGACATAACCATCATAAACATCTACGCACCCAATGACAGGGCTCCAAAATACATAAAACAAACTCTAACAACACTGAAAAGAGAAATTGATCGTTCCACAATAATAGTAGGAGACTTGAACAAACCACTCTCAGTAAAGGACAGAACAACTAAGAAGAAACTCAGCAAAGATACAGAAGACCTAAAGGGCACAATCAGCCAACTTGACTTCATAGACATATATAGTACACTCCTTCCAACTGTTGCAAAGTACACATTCTTTTCCAAAGCACATGGAACATTCTCCAGAATAGACAACATCTTAGGCCACCGAGCAATCCTCAACAAGATCCAAAACACTGTGATAATTCAAAGTATCTTCTCTGACCACAATGCCATCAAGGTAGAAATTAACAATAGAAAGAGCAAGGGAAAAAAATCAGTTACATGGAAACTGAATAATACCCTGTTTACACATCAGTGGGTAACAGAAGAAATCAGAGATGGAATAAAAAAATTCCTAGAATTAAATGAGAAGGAAAACACATCATACCAAAACCTTTGGGACACAGCAAAGGCAGTCCTCAGAGGACAATTTCTAGCAATAGATGCACATATCAAAAAAGAAGAAAGGGACAAAATCAAAACATTAACTACAGAACTCAAACAAATAGAAAGAGGAGAGCAAAAAAAGCCCACAATCACCAGAAGGAAGGAAATAGTAAAGATCAGAGCAGAAATAAATGAAACAGAGAACAGAAAACCAATAGAAAAAATCAACAAAACCAAAAGTTGGTTCTTTGAAAGTATCAACAAAATCAACAAACCACTGGCCAGACTAACAAAAGAAAAACAGGAGAGGACACAAATAACCCAAATAAGAAATGAAATGGGGGACCTTACAACAGACCAAACTGAAATAAAAAGGATTATAACAGAATATTACGAAAAAGTATATGCCAACAAATTTGAAAACCTAGAGGAAATGGATAAATTTCTAGAAACACACGGCCTACCCAAACTACAACAAAGTGGTGTTGAAAATCTGAACAGACCCATAACAGGAGAAGAGATTGAAAAGGTAATAAAAAAGACTCCCAACCAAAAAAAGCCCTGGCCCAGATGGCTTCACTGGAGAATTCTACAAAACATTTACAGAAGAGCTTGCACCAGTACTACTCAAGCTATTTCAGAGCATAGAAGAGGAAGCAACACTTCCAAATTCATTCTATGAAGCCAGCATAACGCTGATACCAAAACCAGCCAAAGACGTCACAAAAAAAGAAAATTACAGACCAATATCTCTCATGAATATAGATGCAAAAATTCTGAACAAAACTCTAGCCAATAGAATTCAGCATCATATCAAAAAAATAATAGACCACGACCAAGTAGGATTCATACCAGGTATGCAAGGATGGTTCAACATTAGAAAATCAATCAACGTAATCCACCACATAAATAAAAGGAAAGAAAAGAATCACATTAACATCTCAATTGACGCAGAAAAGGCATTTGACAAAGTCCAACACCCATTCCTGATAAAAGCTCTCAATAAAATAGGTATAGAAGGGAAATTTCTCAACATAATAAAGGGCATCTATGCAAAACCAACGGCCAACATCATTCTTAATGGAGAGAGACTGAAAACATTCCCCTTGAAAACAGGAACAAGACAAGGATGCCCTTTATCACCACTCCTATTTACCATTGTGCTGGAAGTTCTAGCTAGAGCAATAAGGCAAGAAAGAGAAATCAAGGGCATCCAAATTGGTAATGAAGAAGTTAAACTGTCCCGGTTTGCAAATGATATGATACTATACATAGAAAACGCTAAAGATTCCACGAGAAATCTACTGGAACTAATAGAAAGATTCAGCGGAGTAGCAGGATACAAGATTAACATTCAAAAATCAGTTGGATTCCTATACACCAATAAGGAGAACAATGAAAAGGAAATCAGGAAAACAATACCATTTTTAATAGCCCCTAGAAAGATAAAATACTTAGGAATAAATCTGACCAGGGATGTAAAAGACCTATACAAAGAAAACTACAAAACACTACTGCATGAAACCCAAAGGGATCTACATAAATGGAAAAACATACCATGCTCATGGATAGGCAGACTCAACATGGTGAAAATGACAATTCTACCCAAAGCAATTTACAAATACAATGAAATCCCGATCCAAATACCAACAACATTCTTCAAAGAGATGGAAAAACTAATCATTAACTTTATATAGAAAGGGAAGAAGCCCCAAATAAGTAATGCACTACTGAAGAAGAAGAATAAAGTTGGATGACTCACACTACCTGACTTCAGAACACACTATACAGCTACAGTAGTCAACACAGCCTGGTACTGGTACAACGACAGATACATTGACCAATGGAACAGAATTGAGAACTGAGATGTAAATCCATCCACCTACGGTCACCTGATCTTCGACAAGGGCCCAAATTCCATCAGATGGGGAAAAGACAGTCTTTTTAACAAATGGTGCTGGCAAAACTGGATAGCCATCTGCAAAAAAATGAAACAGGACCTATACCTCACACCATATACAAAAACTACTTCAAAATGGATCAGAGACCTGAATATAAAGCCTAAAATTATAAAGTTCATAGAAGAAAAAATAGGACCAACACTTCAGGCCTTAATACACAGCATTAACAGGATACAAACCATAACCATCAACACACAAACCCCAATAGATAAGCTAGATAACTGGGATCTTCTAAAAATCAAACACCTATGCTTTTCAAAAGACTTCACCAAAAGATTAAAAAGAGAACCTACAGATTGGGAAAAAATTTTTGGACAGTACAAATCAGACAAAGGTCTAATCTCCATAATCTACAAGAAAATCCAACACCTCTACAACAAAAAGACAAACAATCCTATCAAAAAATGGGCAAAGGAAATGAACAGACACTTCACCAAAGAAGACATTCAAATGGCCAACAGACATATGAGGAAATGCCCGCGATCACTAGCCATTAGAGAAATACAAATTAAAACCACAATGAGATACCATCTCACCTCGGCATTACTGGCATGAATCAAAAACATTGGAAATAACAAATGTTGGACGGGCTGCAGGGAGATGGGAACTCTTATGCAGTGCTGGTGGGAATGCAAAAGGATACAACCATTTTGGAAAATGATATGGCTCTTCCTCAGAAAGCTAGAAATAGACATACCGTTCGATCCAGCAATCCCACTCCTAGGAATATATCCTAGAGAAATAAGAGTCGTCACTCAAATAGACATATGCACACCCGTGTTCATGGCAGCATTGTTCACAATAGCAAAACGATGGAAACAACCTAGATGCCCATCAACAGATGAATGGATAAACAAACTATGGTACATACACACAATGGAGTACTATGCAACGAGAAAGAACAACAATGAATTTGTGAAGCATCTCATAACATGGATGAAACTGGAGGACATTATGCTGAGTGAATAAGTCAATCACAAAAGGACAAATATCTGAGACGTCTATTGTAAAAACCCATGAAAAAGTTCACACACAAAATGTAACAATCTTTGTTGGTTACCAGGGATGGGAGGGGTGGGGGTGAAATACTAAATAGGCAATAGATAAGTGGTATCTTGGGTGAAGGGTAAGACAGTACACAATACAGTGGAAACTAGCACAACTTGTACAAGGAAAGGTCATGGAAGCCCCATAGACACATCCAAACTCCCTGAGAGACTGAATTGCTGGGCGGAGGGCTGTGGCAACCATGGTCTCAGGGAACATCTAGCTCAATTGGCATGACACAGCTTATAAAGACAATGCTCTACATTCTGCCTTGGTGAGTAGTGTCTGGGGTCTTAAAAGCCTGTGAACGGCCGTCTAAGATACTCCCCTGGTCTCATCCCTTCGGGTGCAAGGGAGAATGAAGAGAACAGGATACAAGGAAAAGATTAGTCTGACTGACTATTTGTCCACAGCTACCAAGGCCTCCACCGAACTGAGTCCGGTACAGCTACATGGTGCCGGCTACCACAACTGACTGCTCTGACCAGGATCACAACAGAGGGTTCTGGACAGAACTGGAGAAGGATGTAGAACATAATTCTAACTCGCAAAAAAAAAGACCAGATTTACTGGCCTAAAGGAGACTGGAGAAACCTCGAGAGTATGGCCCCCAGACACCCTTTTAGCTCAGTGGTGAAGTTATCTCCGAGGTTCACCGTTCAGCCTGGGAGTGGATAGCCCCGTAAAACGAAATGTGGCTAACGAGGTACAGGAGTCCAGTGACAAGGGCCCGAAGGCAGAAGGGGACAAGGAAGCTGGTGGTAGGGAACCCAAGGTTGAGTAAGGATATTGTTGATTTGTTTGAGATTGTTAACCATTGTCAAGGGCAACATTTATAGTAACTGTTAAATGAGAAACTATTTTGTTCTGTAAGCCTTCATCTTAAGTGAGAATAATAGCACAATTGAAGAGCATAGTCAATGTCTCTGAACTGTGCATGTAGAAATTTTTGAAATGGTGTATATTTGGCTATGTGTATTTTCACCAAAAAAAGAAACGTTGAGAAGTTAGAGGGTTGACATGTTGTGGGGTTGTTAACCAATGTCATAAAACAACATGTATACTACTGTTTCATGAGAAACTATTTGTTCTGTAAGCCTTTACCTGAAGTACAACAAAAATAAAATAAAATAAATAATAAACACTTACGAAGCACTTACAAAATGCCAGATACTCCACTATGCACTTTAGATATATCCAATCATTTCATTTCACAACAGTACTGTGAAGCATTATTGTTTTCTCCATTTTAAGGATGAGAACACAGAGGCACACAAACATCAATTAAAGTTGCCCAAGGTTCACACAGCAAATCGGTAGCAGAATCCTAGCAGTCTGGCATCAGCGTTTGTGCTGTTAACTAGATTTTATAAGATTCTTTCCTTTTATATTAGGAGTCCCTGTGCAGTGAACATAGTTAAGTGCTGGGCTACTAACCAAAAGGTTGGTGATTCAAGTCCACCCAGAGGTATGTCAGACAAAAAGCCTGGTGATCTACTTCTGAAAATCAGCCATTGAAAACCCTGTGGGAGCCCAGTTCTACTCTGACACACGTAGTGTAGCCATGAGTTGGATTCAACTGAATGACAACTGGTTTGGTAGTTTTTTTTTTTACTTCCTTTGACTAACACTCAACACATAGATTTTGAGAATACCTGATGATTAGTCAGCTCTGTGTTTTCCAGGGGGGTATTAATATGTATTTATTAGTTTTAGGTCAAAATGATAAATATATAGATGCTGCCTTTTCAATAAATTATTCTATACAAACTGTACTTACTGGTGCCTTCAGAGATCACAATGATGTAGTCTTATAGCTTTTTTATTTGAATTACTCTCTAATTTATTTGGGGAGCTTATTTATAATAACTGCTTTACCTGTGAAAGTTATTATCTAAGTTAAAGGAAAAAGGCTTAGCAAACCATTGTTTACAACATGGAGAGGAACCCTAAAACACAGTGGCACAGAATATGTGTACTCATTGGAAAATTGTGAGCTGCTCCACAAAGTAAGGCATTATTAGCATTGTTAAAATTACTGTCAAATAAATAACAACAAACCAAGGTAATCTGCAAAATAGATTCTGAGATAAATAGTACCACTGAACTCCCAATATTTAACAATCTTTGGCTGTTACTCGTATGCCAGAAATCTTAATTTACATTTTCTCTGCATATAATGTGCTTCTTCAAAATACCTCTAACATAAAATAACGATCATGGACTAATATAAACTGAGGCAGAGGAGGTGATTTGTGGGAAGACAGGGACACTGTGGATGCAGTCCCGGCCTCTTTTGTTATATCAGGTGGATTTGTTTGAACAGTATCCATTTTTCTCTCACCAAGGCCCCTGCTTTATCAAACCTCTGAAAAAGAAATAAGAGTTGACATTCTTTGCAGATACATAAACAAGGTAAACAACTTTAGGGAAAGGAAGGATAACATGATTTCCTCATGTTAAGGAGGCATTTTATCAGAAATGCACTCATGCCTAGAAAATAAAGGACTTTGAGAACATGTGGTTATTTTCAGGAGGGCATATCCTTTCCCTTCCACTTCAGTAAGCTTGGGAAAAACCATTTCTGTGAATGCAGCTAGTTCATTGACATTAACAGCATATCATTCTCCCGAAGTTTGAGAGAGCAGTGGATTGATTTCAGGGTTTGCAGTGGGGCAGGTTAAGACAGCATGGCTCACATGTCTTTTGGAAACAATATAAATTCATTGGCCTGTTTCAAGGCTTCATGAAGATGTGATAAACTACTGGATTTGGTTACATGCTTCCTCCTGCCAGGACTATTTCCATCCACTCCTCTTAGATAAGTCAGGCTGATTTGTTGTTCTTATGCTCTGTGTTTCTTCAAATCTACTTAAATAAGCAGGTTGATTTCAGGGCAGGGCCCCTAACTCCCTCTTCCTCTCATGGGTTCAACTCAAGTTCTTGTGAAATCATTATCTTTTTCATACCTTCAGGACTGGCCTCCACCAAGTGAATCAAAAGGTAAGCAAAGCTAAACTAAACTAAAATGCGCCCTTCGTCAAGGACATGGTGCTCTGGAAGATGTGGACTCAGAATCATGCAGCATTGATGAAAATGCCTCCTAAGTGGTGTGGGCTGCCTGCAGACCAGAATGTCATGACTCTCAAAAACACACACAGTCCCTCAGGCGAAAGTGCCACTTCGTTCTCACCACAATTCGAGCCACATCTAAATCAAAGCACACAAAATTCTTTTAGGAACCAGGATAGCAGAAGAACAAGGCAGCCATGTGAACTTGATTCCCGTTGAAATCACTGCTAGTACTTCAGGGAAATCTTCCACTTGTCAGGAAAATCAAGCTGCCTTTTTTCATAAGTTGGGAAGTCAAGCAGAATCCTACTAAACCAATGACTCAAAAAATATTCTCACAATTCTCATTATCAATTTTTCCATTCACTGCTCTGGCTCTGCAGTATTCTCAGATCACCAAGGTACAGGTCTAAAAAAAAAAAAAAAAAATCCTTATTGCTACTCCCCTACACATCTTATACTTCACAGGCATGAATCAAAGGTAATGTGCAAAAAAGTATTGGACACAGAATCCAAAAACCTGGGCAGTCAACAAGACAAGTAATCTCTCTGAGCCTTAGTATCATCACCTGCTAAATGGGCTTAATGTACTGGATAATGCGGTTTTCTCTGCCCAGCATCTATTGTCTCTTGTCTTGTAACAGAAGCATCTGCCACACTCTCAGGTCAAGTGGTTCAGTTGTTCACCCACTTCCCCTCCAGCCTACTGAAGCATTCCAATCCTCTGACCACAATTACTGGTTCCAGTATGGACACATGACCCAAGGAAATACAATCAGAATGGACTCTGGAATTTTGTTGTAATGGAAAGAAAATGATTGCTGAAAGTACTGGAAGTTAGGATGGTGCTGTTAGTGGTCATCTTGATGTGGGATGGAAAGAGCAAGGTTGAATGAAGACAACACAGGGAAGGCCAAGTTGAAAGATGCATTGAAGGCCATCATTTGGGCCACTGGATCTGGCTGTGCCTGAAACCACATGGATTTAACCCTGGGATTTTCTATTACATGAACCAATAGATTATTATCATTTTTTTTTTTAATTTTAAAACTGGGAGACCCTAGGTGATGTGCAAAGAGTTAACATGCTCGGCTGTTAACTGAAAGACTGGATGTTCACGTCCACCTAGTGATGCCTCAAAAAAAAAAGGTCTGGCAATCTACTTTAGAAAAATCAGCCACTGAAACCCTACAGAGCACACTTCTACTCTGACACACATGGGGTCACCATGAGTCAGAATTGACACAACAGCAACTGGTTTTTGAAATCTGTTTGATATGGATTGCTTTCACTTGCATTCAGAAAATTTCTAACTAATACAGTGTGAAGATTGAGCTGACATATCAATAGGAATAGTATTTTGGCAAGTTATTTCTTTAAACACAATAGTTATAATCTTTGGCTTTACAAAATATATTTGTACCTTTATTCAATTCAATGCACAAGCTTAATTTTTTTTTTTTTTCCTATGTTATAGGCACTTTACTAGGGCTTGGGGATGTAAAGATGAAGGAAAAAAACAAAAAACTAGGGCTGAAATAGTTTATAGGCAAATAGGAACACAAACATGTGATAAATAATAATATAGTGTGAAAAGGGCAAAAACTTTAGAGTATATGAAATACAGAGCTATCATATTACACAACTCTAGGGGATGCCATTCACATCCGAGTTTATGTAAATGTAACCTCTGGAGCCATGCACAGACTCTCTAGCTCACCTACATGTTTTCCAGCCGGTGGACTGCGCCAGGGAGACACTTGCACCGGCAAGTGTTGTTGATTGCTATAATGGTTCTTCTTGGCTGTTGCATGTTTTAATGACCCGATTATTGTCCACTATATATGTGCTTTTAGGGGCAATTTCTGGCAGACAGCTGGCACCACAGGTTTACCATTACACAAACCAGATATAAATCTCCCTGGTCTTGTTTGGCTGTGCTACCATTTGTTAGTGATCGACTGGTAGAAGCAGCACTCAATCAAGCATCTGCAAACATAAAATGTCAAATCTCAGGATTACAAAGGTCCTTGGGCAGTGGGAGATTCATTGAACATCAGAGTAATTATTTGGCAAAACAAGTGGAGCTTTTATGACTCAAAGGTCATTTATAACAACACTCTTTCCCACTGTTGCCTCAGCGACGATACTTCATTTTAAGTGGCAAAATCAAACTATAAGTAAATTAGCATGCAAACTAAACCAACAGCTGGGTGTTTTGATAGTGATTAATACGCACCATATAAAAGAGGCTTTGCTTCTCTCTTGTTCTCTGTCGCGCAAGAGAAAGAGAAACAGAGAGAGAGAACAAGTTCTTTGATATAATATTCCCTCTGAAGCAATTACAAGGTAGTTTATTGTTTAGTTATCAAAACAATACTCTGAGAGACCCTGCTTTTCTTTTCTGGTGGAGTAACAGCCACGACTCCACCTGACACTCTAGAAGAACTCATGTGATGCCTCACTTGCCAAATCAAACTCAGACCAGGTCACCCTCTGCTTCAGAGGGCAAGGCAGCTTCAACTCCTGGGGTTGACTTGATGGTTTACCATAGTTCAGTGCTGAATCTCACTCTTACAGAGGAAGCAATTATAAGCAAGCATTTGAATCATGCTAACTTTTAAGATAAAGATCTTGGGATGACAAATCAATATACTTTCACATAAGTATTTATCAGCATATTAAGACTTGCTACTAGTTTGAGTGCATGTTCAAAATTACCGTTGTTGCCGCTGCCACGTCAGCCCCCGATTCATGGAGACCCCACAGACAATGGAATGAAGTGCTGCCTAGTCCTGCGATGGATTTCAGATTGAAACATTGTGATGCAGAAGGTTTTCATTGGCTGTCTTTTGGAATCAGACTGCCAGGCCTTCCTAGTCTGTCTTAGTCTGGAAGCTCTGCTGAAACCTGTTGAGCATCATAGCAACCCACAAGCCTCCACTGACAGAAGAGCAGTGGCTGCAAATGAGGTGCACTGGCAGGGAATGGAAACTGATTCTACCACTGAACCACCAATGACCTCTATGTTTAAAATTACTAAGTTCAAGTAATTCCTAGTCTGATCTTGTGCTGCCATACTTACCATGATGGGAAACTTTCTGAAGCTGCCTCTGGCCTGCATGTTGCAAAACACCAAATAGCCAGAGACTGAAATGTTTGACTCTAAGCTGAGCCAGCAAAATACAACTGTGCTCTCCTGGCACAAACAGGTGACTTCACCAACAGCTCCATGAGCCACATGGTGATTTCTGGAGAAACCTCTTTTTGATACTCCAGAATTCTACTAAAATGCTGATATGCAGAGCTGTGAATATTTCAAGAGATGTCACATTATTGACATGGGGATATCATTTGACTCATGGTATAATTTAATATATGGTGCAATGAGTCAGTTTGATATATGGCTGTAGAGTATTTCATTTTTTTAATTCCCCACAATAATTGATATATTTAGCCTATCGATGCTATGACTGTGTTTTCAGCTTTAGTTTAGCTGCAAAAAGTCTTAGGACCAAATTTTTGTGACCCGATAGAAACTACACAATTCTGCATGCACGTTTTAGACAGAAGGTAAGGGAGCTCAGTGTCCAAGAGTCCAGCTTTGAAGGCCAGGCTGTAGGTTGTGAACATCTGTACTGGCTTCAGTAATAAGGGTACTGAAGGAGAGAATCCAAGCTGCACTGAAGGCACTGATGAAAAACAAAGCTTCCGGAATGGACGGAGTACCAACTGAGATGTTTCAACAAACAGATGCAGCACTGGAAATGCTTACTCACCTATGCCAAGACTGGAAGACAGTTACCTGGCCAACAGACTGGAAGAGATCCATATTTGTGGCCATTCCAAAGAAAGGTAATCCAACGGAATGCAGAAATTATCGAACAATATCATTAACATCACATGCAAGTAAAATTTTGTTGAAGATAATTCAAAAACGGTTGCAGCAGTACGTCAACAGGGAAGTGCCAGAAATTCAAGTCAGATTCAGATGAGGATGTAGAATGAGGGATACCATTGTTGATGTCAGATGAATCTCGGCTGAAAGCACAGAATACCAGAAAGATGCTCACTTGTGTTTCATTGAATACGCAAAAGCATTTTACTGTGTGGACAATAACAAATTATGGATAATATTGAAAAGAATGGGAATTCCAGAACACTTAATTGTGTTCATTCGGAATCTGTATATAGCCCAAGAAGTAGTCATTTGAACAGAACAAGGGGACGCTGAGTGGTTTAAAATCAAGAAAGGTATGTGTCAGGGTTGTATCCTTTCATCATACTTATTCAATCTGTATGCTGAGCAAATAATCTGAGAAGCTGGACTATATGAAGAAGAACGTGGCATCAGGATTGGAGGAAGACTTATTATCAATCCACGATATGCAGATTATACGACCTTGCTTGCTGAAAGTGAAGAGGACCTGAAGCACTTACTGATGAACATCAAAGACTACAGCCTTCCGTATGGATTACACCTCAACTTAAAGAAAACAAAAATCCTCACAACTAGACCAATAAGCAACAACATGATAAATGGAGAAAATATTGAAGTTGTCAAGGATTTCATTTTACTTGGATACACAATCAATGCCCATGGAAACTGCAGTCAAGAAATCAAATGACTTATTGCATTGGGTAAATCTGCTGCAAAAGATCTCTTTAAAGTGTTAAAAAGCGATGATGTCACTTTGAGGAAAAGGGTGTGCCTGACTCAAGCCATCATAATTCAGTCACTTCATATGCGTGTGAAAGCTGGATAATGAATAAGGAAGACCAAAGAAGAATTGATACCTTTGAATTATGGTGTTGGTGATGAATATTGAATGTACTGTGGACTGCCAGGAGAATGAACAAATCTTTCTTGGAAGAAGTACAGACAGAATGCTCCTTAGACGCAAGGATGGCAACACTTCATCTCAAGTACTTTGAACATGTTATCAGGAGGGACCAGTCCCTGGAGAAGAACATCATGCTTGGTAAAGTAGAGGGTCAGAGAAAAAGAGGAAGATTCTCAATGAGATGGATTGACACAGTGGCTGCAACAATGGGCTCAAACATAGCAACTATTGTTAGGATGGTGCAGGACTGGATAGTGCTTCCTTCTGTTGTAAATAGGGTCACTATGAGTCAGAACCAACTCTATGGTACCTAAAAACAACTGCAACTGGATCTGTGATTGAGGCACAAACCTTATTTCTTTTCCTGTATGATGGGGATAGTAAAAGTTCCTATTACATATGGTTTTTGTGGAGATTAAATGATTTCTACATTAAAAGTGTTTAGAACAGTGCCTGGCATTAACCGCACACTGGATAAATATGTCATCACATCTTAAATTCATTATTATTATTGTCTTTGTGATTTTTTTACTCTACCAACTTCCTCAGTAAATTATCTTATTCATGTGGTTTATGCAGTTTTCTAAGCATTACCAAATTCTTTATCAAGCACCCAAAACCAAACCCATTACCATATAGTCGATTCCAACTCACAGTGACCCTATAGGACAGAGTGTAACTGCCTCATGGGGTTTCCAAGGCTGTAAATCCTTAAAGAAGCAGACTGCTACATCTTTCCTGCTATGAGCGGCTGGTGGGTTTGAACCGCTGACCTCTCAGTTAGCAGCCCAGTGCTTTAACCACTGTGCCTACAGGGCTCCTTTATCAAGCACAATATGATATAAGCAAAACAAAATAAAATGAAATAATATAAGTAACTCATTCTTTTAATTTTCTAACAGAGATAGTACCTCACTTGTTTTTTAAATAATGCCCTCATTGAAAATTTTATTTCATAATGCTACTTTGGATGTCTCATATTATATTCAAATATGTTCTCAATATTCAGTTATTTGCTCAAATTTTCATTGATCTTTACTTCTGTCTTGAAACACAAATTAATTTATAATATACATAAGGTTAAAATTAGCAATCTCAATGCAGATGAAAAATTATTGAGAATAAACAACATAAAAGGTAGGTACAATAACGAGGCTTATGTTGGTGGAGTGACTGGTGACTTCCAGAGACCAAGCACTCACCCTCAAGGCAATACCTTTCATGTTATCCAGGGTTTAGCTGTTATGCACCAAGCAACTTCGGTTCCCCAGGATTTTTCTAAAGACTTTCCTGAGAATTTGTTTTCTTTTGCAAATTATAAGATATAATATTTCTTTCTCTTCCTTTTAAAGAAAAATTAAATTTGGTTTTGTAGAATATCATGAAGCAAAGGCGCAGCAAACTCACTGCTGGTTCTATGACAAAGACCTTGGAATTACCTACTCTTCTATAGGGTTGCCACACATTGGAATTGACTTGATGCCAATGGGTTAAAGGGAAAGTTTTAACTTTATGATTTTAAGAAATAAAGTCAAGGTAAACATTAGATCATATTAATAAAAATATATGTGACATTCAAACTCTAATCAACATACAAGTTATATTTTATCCAAAATTTGTTAAAAGAAAGGAGACACTATATCCTTTTACCTTAAACTTCTTGAAAAACTCTGAGCTGTTGGGAAGGTACAATAATAACAAAGACAACACAATTAAAATCCAGTCTCTTTCGTGGATTCATTTAGGTCTTGAGAAATTGCTTCATATTCCAACGTGCCATTTGAATAAAAGGAAATCAAATACTGACCCAGTCATAGGTTTATTGTAAAATGTATCAAGAGGCTATTACTTGCTCTTCAAAAGACTTCACCAAAAGAGTAAAAAGAGAACCTATAGACTGGAAAAAAAATTTTGGACAGTACAAGTCAGACAAAGGTCTAATCTCCATAATCTATAAGAAAATCCAACACCTCTACAACAAAAAGACAAATAATCCTATTAAAAAATGGGCAAAGGAAATGAACAGACACTTCACCAAAGAAGACATTTAAATGGCCAACAGACACATGAGGAAATGCTCGCGATCACTGGCCATTAGAGAAATGCAAATTAAAACCACAATCAGATACCATCTCACTCCGGCATTACTGACACAAATCCAAAACACTGGAAATAACAAATGTTGGAGGGGCTGCGGGGAGATGGGAACTCTTATGCACTGCTGGTGGGAATGCAAAATGATACAACCATTTTGGAAAATGATATGGCGCTTCCTCAGAAAGCTAGAAATAGACATACCATTCGATCCAGCAGTCTCACTCCTAGGAATATATCCTAGAGAAATAAGAGTCGTGACTCGAATAGACATATGCACACCTATGTTCATGGCAGCATTGTTCACAATAGCAAAACGATGGAAACCACCTAGATGCCCATCAACAGATGAATGGATAAACAAACTATGGTACATACACACAATGGAGTACTATGCAACGAGAAAGAACAACAATGAATCTGTGAAGCATCTCATAACATGGATGAAACTGGAGGACATTATGCTGAGTGAAATAAGTCAATCACAAAAGGACAAATATCTGAGACGTCTATTGTAAAAACCCATGAAAAAGTTCACACACAAAATGTAACAATCTTTGTTGGTTACCAGGGATGGGAGGGGTGGGGGTGAAATACTAAATAGGCAATAGATAAGTGGTATCTTGGGTGAAGGGTAAGACAGTACACAATACAGTGGAAACTAGCACAACTTGTACAAGGAAAGGTCATGGAAGCCCCATAGACACATCCAAACTCCCTGAGAGACTGAATTGCTGGGCGGAGGGCTGTGGCAACCATGGTCTTGGGGAACATCTAGCTCAATTGGCATGACACAGCTTATAAAGACAATGCTCTACATTCTGCCTTGGTGAGTAGTGTCTGGGGTCTTAAAAGCCTGTGAGCGGCCGTCTAAGATACTCCCCTGGTCTCATCCCTTCGGGTGCAAGGGAGAATGAAGAGAACAGGATACAAGGAAAAGATTAGTCTGACTGACTATTTGTCCACAGCTACCAAGGCCTCCACCGAACTGAGTCCGGTACAGCTACATGGTGCCGGCTACCACAACTGACTGCTCTGACCAGGATCACAACAGAGGGTTCTAGAAAGAACTGGAGAAGGATGTAGAACATAATTCTAACTCGTAAAAAAAAAGACCAGATTTACTGGCCTAAAGGAGACTGGAGAAACCTCGAGAGTATGGCCCCCAGACACCCTTTTAGCTCAGTGGTGAAGTTATCTCCGAGGTTCACCGTTCAGCCTGGGAGTGGACAGCCCCGTAAAACGAAATGTGGCTAACAAGGTACAGGAGTCCAGTGACAAGGGCCCGAAGGCAGAAGGGGACAAGGAAGCTGGTGATAGGGAACCCAAGGTTGAGTAAGGATATTGTTGATTTGTTTGAGATTGTTAACCATTGTCAAGGGCAACATTTATAGTAACTGTTAAATGAGAAACTATTTTGTTCTGTAAGCCTTCATCTTAAGTGAGAATAATAGCACAACTGAAGAGCATAGTCAATGTCTCTGAACTGTGCATGTAGAAATTTTTGAAATGGTGTATGTTTGGCTATGTGTATTTTCACCAAAAAAAGAAACATTGAGAAGTTAGAGGGTTGACATGTTGTGGGGTTGTTAACCAATGTCATAAAACAACATGTGTACTACTGTTTCATGAGAAACTATTTGTTCTGTAAGCCTTCACCTGAAGCACAATAAAAAATATATATATATATAAAAAGAGGCTATTACTGGTAGGACCTCTGTCAACATAAAGTGCTGGATAGAAACCTAATTGTAAAATAGTTTGCAGTGGCAATAGTTACATATTACCAGCTCTCTAAGGTCTTCTGATTGAATTCAGTCAATCCTAGCTTTGTATTTTAATTTTTTTTCCTAATTGTTAAACTAATTTTTACCACATTAAGATAGCAAAGCTGAACATTGATGCTGCTATATTAAAATAACAATAACCTTTCTTTGTGAGTCAGCTTACACCAAAACATTTCTACTGGTGCCCAAGTATAATTTGCAATGATAACAAGTCTAAAGGTAGCCAAAGAAAGCAGAAGGATTAGAAGTCTTCAAAGGAATTTAGGAAATCAGATTTATAATAGTGCCCTATTTGACTAATCATTTAAAATTCAGTAAAACCTTTCACTAACTTTATCCCACTTGATGATCATCAAGAACCTATAGATCAGGCAGGGCAGGGTTTATTAATCCCCAATTTACATATAATGACATCCAGGCTCAGAAAGCTTAATGACATGTCCTGAAATCATACCACTTGCCAGTGGTTAAGTAGAACTAGAATCCGGGTCTTCTGCCTTCTTCTTGAGTCCTCTTTAACACTATGCCATGTTGCCACTTTATTTGAATTTAGATATGATAAATTCTAAATATTGTGCATATTAAATATTCTACATTTAGCTACTAAAATTTTGATAGCCTCTCACATATTATTAATTATAGAAAACTGGAATATACTGAGATTGTGTTCCTGATGATATCTAGATTTTTGAACATTATTATTTATTATCTTGTTGTTAGGGGCCGTCGATTTTTGACCTATAGCAACTCCATATGACAGTAGAACTGCCTCATAGAGTTTTCCAGACTATAGTCTTTATGGGAGCAGATCACTACGTCTTTCTCCTACAGAGCTGTTGGGTGGGTTTGAACCACCAACCTTTCAGTTAGCAGATGAGCACTTACCCATTACAGTATACTGATTTACTATTATCTTTCTCTGTTCTGATGTTTAAACTTTTCATGCAGTTTATTGTGGCTGATTCATGTAGATTTCCTTGTTTTAAGGAAATAGATCATATATGCCTGCTGTACTTAGCCCATAGTAGATACTTTAGAAATCCTTTTTGAATTTATCAGGTTCTATCAAAGGTGATGTTTATAAATTGTGTTCACAATGGAATACAACTGGTACATTTGGAAAATTATTTTACATTATCTTCCCTAGAAACAGCTGACAAATTTATTCTGATGAAAGACAGATATGGTGCAGTGAACAGACGCTTTCACAGAAGCTTCGGAGGCCATGAAAATAACCCAGACACAGTTTAAATTAGCCTCTGGTGTGCTGACAGCCTGTTCTACATAGTATATGAATACCCCTTTCATGATTTAAAAACATTTTGATGTCTAAAATAACATTAAGTCTAGTTATCTGTGATGTATGAAATTATAGTATATCATAACTGAATACTTCAATTGAACATCGAGGTATTTGGAAAAGCAAATTCAATCAGCTAATAAGTCTATGTTCTTTCTACCCATAGAACCTAAGTAACATACTTGGGCTTTTACAGCATCCTTTTTTACCGTCAATTTCAAAACACTTTACAAATTATAGGCCTACTACTACATTTCAGGCCACATCATGGCATTGGTAAGAATTGCTAATTCACTTAAAAAATGTACATGCATGAATAAAACCCAAAAATCTAGAAACAAAAGAGGCAAAAACATTTCAAAGGGCAGTATGTTGAAAGGTAGGCTGGCTCTACTGACTGTTTTTATTTATGATGCATTTGATTAAACCTTTTGACTTTTTCAAGGGGCCACCTGTAAGCCAGTTTTGATTTATAGGCTTTAGGAATGCATTCTACTCTCAGCCATCACTCCCCAAGCCAAGTGTTTGAGACATTCCCAGAGTCCAGGTGAGTACAAGGAACTAAGCCAGCACAGACTAGTACAAGCATATTGCAAGCCACATGTATAAGTTAAATTTTTCTGGTAGTCACATAAAAAAATAAAAAGAAGCAAGTCAAATTAATTTTAATAATATAATTTACTTAGTCTAATATATCCAAAATATTGTCATTGCAACATACAGTTGTCCCTTTGTATCCACAAAGGATTGGTTTCCAGGAACTCTTGAGAATACCAAAATCCACAGATGCTCAAGCCCCTTATAGAAAATTGTGCAGTATTTTCATATAACCGACACACATCCTGCAGTATACATTAAATTATCTCTAAATTACTTATAATACCAAATACAATGTAACTGCTATGTAAATAGTTGTTATATGATATTGTTTAGGGAACAACAACAAGAAAAAAGTTCTGTGCATGTTCAATACAAACACAACCATTGTAGGCCTAACTACATAGTACACATCAACCACAAAATAACATTTTTTTCCTAATATTTTCTATCTGCGGTTGGTTGAATCCACGGATGTGGAACCCATGGATGTGGAGGGCAGACTATATTAAATGTAAAAATTTATTGAGATATTTTACCTATTTCTTGTATAAGTCTTTGAAATCAGTGTGTATTTTATTGACACTTTCAAATTGGAGGGCTAAACTTTCACTGGAAATGCTGGATTTTAGTTTTTATAACAATTATAGTTGAAAACGTAGATTCACATACCCGTGTTGTTCCAAGCGTACTTAAAAAGTTTTCCAATGATTGAATCCAGTATAATTTTAAACTTAAATTAATGAAAATTTAGCAAAATTAAGCATTCAATTCCTCAGTCATACTAATAACATTTCAAGTCCTCAATAGTCCAATGTGACTGGGGCAACCATATTGGACAGGACAGATCTAACCAGTATTAAACAAGGGCAACAACAATAGAATTTCAATTAGAGCAGTAGATAAAATATGAGGAAAAAAAGAATGGCATTCTACAGGAAGAAAACAAGTAGAAATAGTAAGTGTAGATAAGGCTGTTTTATGCAAACCTAAATTTTTCAAAACTGTTTCCAAGATTATCCTACCTTGTTTGTGGTTTACAGGTTGCCATCTGTTTATTTGCTTTCAACAAGAAAACAAAGGACACAGACTTAGGGCTAGAAAGGAGTTAGCGAGCATCCATTTCAAATTCTTTTTATCAGGAAGAAAAGTTTGGTCTAGGGTTGGGCTATCTAACACATAAGCCACTAGACACCTATAGCTATTGGGTACATGAAATGCGGCTACTCCAAGTTGAGATGTAGTGTAAATATAAAATACATACTGGATTTCAAAACTTTAGCATGGAAAAAAAATTAAAATATCTCATTAATAAGTGTTAATGGTGAATACATATTAAAATGATAATATTTTGGGTCTATTTGGTTATATACACGTATTATTCAAATTAATTTTACCTTTTTCCTTGCAACTACCAAGAAATTTAAAATTACATATGTGGTTGCATTTATTTTTATTGGACAGTGCTGTTTAGGGAGAGAGTTTGTGTTTGCTGCATCACAAAGAATTGACCTCTGAGGCTGCATTGCCCTGCTTTTGCCTAACTTTGGGCTTGTGATTACCGATATTCACAGAACTCCTTTTTACCGATATGCTGCCAAGAAAAGGTTGTGTATTCCTGGTCATAGTGGGGCCTTCTGACCCGGTTTCTTGACACTGGCTTTTGCAAGCAAAGTTAGGGTGGACTCCAAGGCTTACCATGAAAGGGAAGGGTTATTTGCACTCATTTTCAGTTAATTGCTGTTTTGTTCTGTTAACCTTCCTTTCCTTACTCATGTTTGGCAGCTTGATCTGTGCTTTTGATTCCTCAAGAGTTGCAAAAGTAGCAAACTGCACCACCCATTGTGGGTGACTCCATGCAATTACTGCATACAGTTTTATATTTTTATCACAGTGGGATAAAGACATCATAAGAAAAGCACTACATGAATGATTATATGAATAAAATAATCAATAGGTCATAGAAAAGAGTGTGTAATTCAAAAGTATACGCAGTTCAAAATGATCATTCATTTTCTTAATAGGCAGGCAACCTGTAGAAGGAAAGCTATAGTTTTATTTAGGCCTCAGTGTTTACGTTGTTTATCTGGCTATGATATATGTAGCATGATCCTGTGACCGTCAAGAATGTAGAAATGGTGTTAGAAGGCTCTTAAAAAGGAAGACTGCTACACAGCTACTCCCTTGTTGGGGAGGGGAGAGAGGAACAATAGCACCCATGATGTTATACTGAGAGATGCTAAATGATTACTTGGATTTGATTGCTTAGGTTGTTGGTACACACAATGCAGTGGTATCTGGAAACGTCAAGTGTGGAGAACTTATGAAGTGGCATTGTCATATGAGGTTTTTAGGGACCTTCTCTGCAGGAGCCCTGGTACCCTAGTAGTTAAGAGCTCAGGCTGCTAACCAAAAAGTTGGCAGTTTGAATCCACCTGCTGCTCCTTGGAAACCCTATGGGGCAGTTCCACTCTGTCCTGTAGGGTCGCTATGAGTCAGAATCAACAGATGGCATTTTTTTTTTTCCTGCAATCATGTCCAGTCTCTGTACTCTATCTTAGCATGAGGCCCTGTTTTAATTGCTCAATGAAAAGTGAAGTGAAAGGTGCTTGCTCATTTTGCTGAGGTGTGAGCCCCACATCTGATGTCCACCATCCTTGGTGAAGTATCCTGACACCTGTCAAAAGTTTGCTCTCACACCACAAACTGTGTTTGGCTCTTGAAAGGAATGTTGTCTGTAGCTCTGGGACTCTAATACAACACACTCTTGCCTGGTCTGGATAATGAGGAGCAGGTTTCTACCCTGCCATGTAACACTGTGGTAATGTGCCTCTAAGGATCCCATGAAGGAAGCTCTTAGAATATGAAATAGTCAAACCTCATTAAAAATACACCATATTACACCATTTACAAGCATAGACTTTCAACAGGAAACATAAAAGGACAGAGTTACACAGAATGATTGCCTACTGGAGGTCCATCAACTTCACTACTTCCTTTTAAAGCACTGCTAACATTGCTTGTATGACTGAAACAGAAAATAGCTAATATAAGTTACCTTTTTAAATGTTACTCTTGCTGGAAGACAAGACGTTAAGCGGCAGCTTATGTAAGTGCTGACTTTAGCACCCCGTGTGGGTATCTGTGTATATTTCAAATACATACAATAGCACAAACACTCTAGTTTTAAGAACTAATTGTTCTTCTAATTATTAATTTAAGCGTATTTCTAAAAGAGGCAAGCTGGGCAATTAATAATAGAATACCTGCCTATTTCTATCAGAATTATTTACCTGAAATCTCAATCATAAATAGACTAAGCATATCCTTTGTAATACAATATTTGAAGGATGGAGATTTCAATGCACCCGTTTTTGTCATGAAAATTTAACAAGGGTTGGTAGATTGACAAGGTAAGAAGGAATGGTTTCAGGCGGCCATGTCTAACATTTGTCATTTAATTTATGGCTTGAATGAAATAGAACTGACATCATTAAATAGTTTCTCTGATATTCTTTCTTTGTTATTATGACCAATATCTATTACCTTCCATTCATATAATTGGCACTCCTTTCTCAGAAAGTATTTTCAAGACTTTGAATTAAATAATATTACACACAGGCACAGTACCGGGAACTTAAATACATGGTGTTCTTAATCCTTGTAATAATCCACTTAAGTATGAGTCTCCTATACAGATGAGGAAACCAAGAGTAGGTGACGAAAGCCTGGGGCTTTCCATTAGGCTACAGGGCTACCATGAGAGGAATCACTCAATGATAAATAGGCAAGTTTGGGAACATGTTACTACTTGTTACTGGAGGACAGAGTATTGATCTAGGAATTCTGCCTGCAGAAGTCCCTAGGCAATTGTTTCCTGGTAATAGAAAAGAACGTAAAACCACTTCTGGTGATAGATACAAGTGTATTTCTCAGTCTTCCTATCCAGAGTCTACAAAATGATGAACCACAGATACCATTTCAGGACTGGTCTAAGCTTTTAGTGTTCTTTACTTCTATCACTAGACATTAATTTACTTACTTGTAGCACTTATTTCTACCGAGCTAACAGAGAGGCTGTCATATGCTGAAAAAGATGCACCGAGATAAGGCTGGGTGCTTAATATAAAATAACATTATAGCAGCAATTATTAACAAATGAGTGCTAATGTTAGTTGTTCAAGCTTGATGATATTATGATTTTCTTTTTTTTTTTTTTTTGCTTGAAAAAAATATGTTGATTAAGCTTAGGATTGATTTTCAAGGGATAAAATAGTAATGTCACCCTTGAGTACTGGGTTCTTTTAAAAAATTATATGAGTCCAAATGAACAAGTTACTCTAAAGCAAGGATGAGAAGGCTGGGGACGGGGTGAGGGAAGTGAGATTAAGTCAATGGGAATGGAGCAAGTAGAATGGGAGTAATGAGAATGTTGACACAACATGAAGAACATAAAAAATACCACTGAACGACAGACGTAGAAATTGGTGAATGGGAACCTATTCTGCTGTGTAGACTTTCCCCCCAAAATATACTTAAATATTAAACAAAAAAGAAAAAAAATTAATGCCAATTTAGGATGAAATAATGTTAACAATAACTATCAATAAACTAGAAATCATAAATACATGTCTTGGCATTGCCCCTTGCTTAAATAATGTTCTAACTATAGATAGGTGAGAAAACCCATAAAGAAATGATAACATGGCACAATAGATATATGTTTCAGTGACATTTAATAAAGTTACAGAATTTCTACTCATACCCTACCCTCCATGTGTTAACAGTAACTTTAAGTAATTCACAAATAGGTTGTGCTAATTATGTAACAGAACAATCTTTAAATCAGTGAGGCCACAAATGGCACATGACTGACTCTAATTTTGATATCTCTTCAGTCTTTTATCTAGTAACAAACTGAAAGACTATTTTGTGAACTACCTTCCATTTAAATGCGTAATTGTACAAGCTTAATGACTCTCTGAAGGAAATGTCACAATTTCCCAGTAAATTCATGATTATATATATATATATATATATATATATATATGCATCTATCTATATACATACTTCTCTATTACACTCTGTAAGTATCATGAGAGGGTATTAAAGGCGAATAAAAAGTTTTGTTCAAGATAATTACATTTAAACAAGGCAAAGGATAAACTTTTGTGGTTTTTCTCTCTGACTCAGTTTTTGGTATGAACTGATCATGGGTAGGCTGGAAAAAAAATCAAGGGAATAAAAATATTTCATGATAAATGTTAAACACTTAGAACTCTAAGGTGAATAATTTATGATAATATATAATAAATAATTTATGATAAATATATGATAGCATAGTACAGACAATATCTTATAGAGTCACCAACAAAAATTATTGAAAAGATTGGAAGGAAAAATGATATTTCTTTAATCAAATCAAAGACTTAACATGTCAATTCCTGTGATTATTTGACTGAAGAATACCAGTATAGTTTTGTTCCTTAAAGTTGAATTCTCTTCCCTTCTTTTCCCTGCATACTCCTTCCCTGACTTTAGTCCCATAATTTATCTCCTGGTCAAACGTCTTGTCAGACACCTTCACATGAATATATGGTTAGCTTCTCCAAATTCAACCTGTTCACAGTGGAGAGAAGGGAGGGTATATAAAAAAGCTAGTATTTTTATATACTACCATGTGTAAGGTACTTTAAAATTATACAATTTCTATTCTGATGACTATGAATCTGAATCTCTTGCTGTGGTTCTAAGCTCAAATACAGTCAATTCAATATCACTATCTTCTCAAGAACAAGATTGAAACTTGGAAGTCAAGTTTAATTCTTCCCTCTTCCTTACCCATCAAAACCAATCCGTTTTCAAGTCGTTAGTGGTACCTCTACCATGCTTCTCATGCTTTTAAACTCCAGCCCCTGGCTTCCATTCCCACAGTTTTTAGTTGGGTCCTCACCAGTTTCACCTGAATTACTACCAGATCTGCCTATTGGTTCTTCTTGCTTGGAACCAAACCCTACCCAGACTATGTTTGATGGTTTATTTTTCTAAAATGCAATCTAATCGTCTTTCATCAAAATCTTTTCATGTTTCCTCTTTACCTCTGGCATTAAAGTCAGTCATGTTTTATTTGCAACCAAAGTTCTTTATAATGTGGCTCAAGTCTTCCTTTCCAGTCTCGTATGACATCTCCCTACCCTACTCTGGTCATATAGAATTTTCATTCTTGGCCTTAATCTAATTACTGAGTTTAACCCTTCATTCTTGAACTTAATTTTCATTCAATTTATTAGAATGGCAACCCCAAACCCATACCCAGCACTCCCCATCACTTTTATGCTGATCTACTCCCCTCCACCCCTTTTTCTAACCTATGAACAATTTACTAATTTATCTATTGTTTTTGTTGTTGATAGCTGCCATGGAGTTGGTCCTGACTCATGGAGACCCCATACACAATGGGATCATACCGTCGGATCCATAGGGTTTTCATAGGCTGATTTCTTTGGGAAGTAGGTCTCCAGGCTTTTTGTCCTAGTCTGTCTTTGTCTGGAAGCTCCTCTGAAACCTGTTCAGTATCATAGCAACACACAAGCCTCCACTGACAGATGGGTGGTAGCTGCACACGAGGTGCTTTGCCTAGGAATGGAACCTAGATCTCCTGTATGGAAGACAAGATTTCTACCATTGAACCACCACAGCCCCCTCTATCTCTCTGTTCTTTACTGACAACCGTAATCCAGTAGAATTCAGGCTTAACCAGGAAAACAATCTTTGTCTGTTCTTCTTGTTCATGTACCTATCATTGCAAACGCCTAGAACAGTTCCTAAAACAGAGTAAGTGTTCAATAAATATTAATTGGATGAACTAAAATCCCTGAGTGACTTTCTTCCTTGTATTCTCTGCTTCCAAGGCACCCTCACCTCCTGCCTAGTGCCCATTGTTTAGCTGGCAAAATTTCACCTATCCTTCAATTGACAGATCTAATAACCGAAATCAAACCCATTGCTGTCGAGTCAATTCTGACTCATAGCGACCCTATAGGACAGTGTAGAACTGCCCCAAAGGGTTTCCAAGGAGCAGCTTGTGGAATTGAACTGCTGGCCTTTTGGTTAGCAGCCCAATGCTTAACCACTGTGCCGCCAGGGTTCCACAGATCTAATACTGCCTTCTTTTTTAGGCTTTTCTTGATTCCTTAGGTGAAATTAATCAATACTCATTCCATGTTTCCATACACTTAACCCATTGTCTAGTTTGGGTTTTGGTTTTCTCTCTCCATTCTCAAACTGAGAGAAATATATATTCATTTCAGGTTCCTCCAGCTTACATACAGTAGGACCGTAATACGTGTTTAATGAATTGGTTGTTTAAACAGAGCTGCAAGATGGGACTTAGCCTGAGAAAAATACGATATAAATGTATCAAATGGAATCACTATAAGGTTACTATTGTCACTGAGAAACAGCAAGGACAAAGGGAGACAAGGTATAATTTCTTAAACCTATACTGACTCTTCATGCAAAAAGGGCTAAAAAAAGATGGAAAGATCTGTATTAAGCCAGTAACAGGAACTTTGGAGACTCTTTATCATCTAATACTTTTAAAACAGCTGATGTTAATTTGAATACGCATTGGGATTGACTTGACAGCAATGAGTTTGGTTTATACTTAAAAGGACAAATGTCATCTATGAAATCAAGACTTTTAGAGCCTTAAAAAAGTCCTAGATGTTTCTGCAACTTGCTTTGTCTAACACAGCTTAGCTTAAGAGATCTAACAAAATCACAGCAGTGAAATTTGCTTCAGGCCACTAGGAAACTACATGGTATGTCAAATGTTAATTAGACAATGAAATAAACCAGAGTTGGCATTAGAAAACAGGCAAACATTGATTTTCTTTTCACTTTTTATTTATTAAAATGCTATCGAGGAAACAGATAAACTTTCCTGGCTCAATATTTATGACCAGTTTTTTTCTTTTAACTAGATGAAGCAAGTGCCTTCAAATGTGGATCAAAAGCCTGTCTGCTTTCAGTAAGGCTTCAGTTAAGAAGCTTTCTCCTAACTACAACAGGCACCTCACACAATGCCCTTTTATGATTTTTTTACATAGGTTGTTTCTTGACAGAAAAAGTGACATAACGAAAGCATGTAAAAGATGAGGAAATCCATGCCACTTTAAAAATTGATGTACACACTTTGCATAAGTCAGACCTGTCATTGTGTTGCAGCATTTCCTGAATCTAGAGTTATGATAAGGAGCCCTGGTGGCTAAAGGTTAAGCACTCGGATACTAACTGAAAGTTTGGTGGTTCCAACCCACCCAGCAGCTCCACGGGATAAAGACCTGGCAATCTATTCCCATAAAGATTACAGCCTAGAAAATCCTATGAGGCAGTTCTGCTCTGACACATGAGTCACTATGAGTTGAAAATTGACTGGATGGTGCCTAATAACAAGACTTATGATGAAAAAGAAATGAAAACACCAAAAATGTTTTTTAGGTGAAACCTAATGTGATTCAGATTATTGTTGTTGTGTGCCCTTGAGTCGATTTCAACTCATAGCGATCCTACAGGACAGAGTAGAACTGTCCCATAGAGTTTCCTGGGCTGTAAATCTTTATGGATTCCAATGTATTCCACGTAGCGAAGTCCACGTGTATAGTTGCCATTTTATGTCGTTGAAAAAAGCTGTTTCCAATGAATAGGTTGCTGGTCTTCAAAATTTTATCATGCAATTGTCTGATGGAATACATGGGAATCAAATTGACTGCTCTGTGGAAACAGGCAATAGAGAAGCTCAATATCCATCAGTCAGAACAAGGCTGAGGTTGACTGCAAAACCGATCTTCAATTGCTCATGTTCAAGTTCAAAGTTGAAGCTGAAGAAAATTAAAACAAGTCCACAAGAGCCAAAATACAATGTTGAGTATATCCCACCGGAATTTAGAGACCATCTCAAGAATAGATTTGACACAGTGAATATTAATGACCAAAGACCAGATGACTTGTACGATGACATCAAAGACATCATACATGAAGAAAGCAAAAGTTCATTAAAAAGACAGGAAAGGATGAAAATACCAAGATGAATGTCAGAAGAGACTCTGAAACTTGCTCTTGAAGGTAGAGTAGCTAAAGCAAATGGAAGAAATGATGGAGTAAAAGAGCTGAACAGAAGATTTCAAAGGGTAGCTTGAGAAGACAAAGTAAAGTATTATAATAAAATGTGCAAAGAACTGGAGTTAGAAAACCAAAAGGGAAGAACACACTTGGCATTTTTCAAGCTGAAAGAACTGAAGAAAAAATTCAAGCCTCAAGTTGCAATATTGAAGGATTCTGTGGGTAAAATATTGAATGCAGGAAGCATCAAAATAAGATGGAAGTAACACACAGATTCACTGTACCAAAAACAATTGGTCAATGTTCAGCCAATTCAGGAGGTAGAATATGATTGAGAACCGATATTATCAAAGCAAGAAGCCCAAGCTGCACTGAAGGCCTTGGTGAAAAACAAGGCTCCAGAAATTGATGGAATAATAATTGAGATGTTTCAACAAATAGATGCAAAGCTGGAAGCACTCTCTAGTCTATGGCAAGCAATTTGGAAGGCAGCTACCTGGCCAATCAATTGGAAGAGATCCATATTTGTGCCCATTCCAAAGAAAGCTGATCTAACAGAATGCAGAAATTATTGAACAATATTATTAATATCACACAAGTAAAATTTTGCTGAAGATAAATCAAAAATGTTGCATCAGTACATCCACAGGGAACTGCCAGAAATTCAAGCTGGATTCATAAGAGGATGTGGATCCAGGGATATCATTGCTGATGTCAGATGGATCTTGGGTGAAAGCAGAGAATACCAGAAACATGCTTACCTATATTTTATTGACTATGCAAAGGCATTCAACTATGTGGATCATAACAAATTATGGATAACATTGAGAAGAATGAGAACTCCAGAACATTTCATTTGCTCATGCAGAACTTCTACATAGACCAAGAAGCAGTTGTTTGAACAGAAAAAGGGGATACTGAGTGGTTTAAAATCAGGAAAGGTGTGTGTCAGGGTTGTATCCTTTCATCATACTTATTCAATCTATATGCTCAGCAAACAATCTGGGAAGCTGGACTATATGAAGAAGAATGAGGTGTTAAGATTGGAGGAAGACTAACAGCCTACGATGTGCAGATGACACAACCTTGCCTGCTGAAAGCAAAGAACACTTGAAGCACTTACTAATGCAGATCAAGACTACAGCCTTCAGTATGAATTATACCTCAACGTAAAGAAAACAACAATCCTCACAACTGGACCAGTAAGTAATATCATAATAAACAGAGAAAATATTAAGCTGTCAAGGATTCGATTTTACTTGGATCCATAATCAATGACTATTATGGACCGAAGTATGTCCCCCCAAAGATGTGTGTATCAGTTTGGCTGGGCCATGATTCCCAGTATTGTGTGGTTGTCCTCCATTTTGTGATTGTAATTCTATGTAAAAGAGGATTAGGATGGGATTGTAACACCCTTACCCAGCTCACATCCCTTATCCAATGTAAAGGGAGTTTCCCTGGGCTGTGGCCTGCACAAGAGATAAAAAGGAAAGGGAAGCAAGCAGAGTGGGGGGGCCTCATACCACTAACAAAGCAGTGCCAGGAGTAAAGCACGTCCTTTGGACCTGGAGTCTCTGCAAGGAGAAGCTCCTGGTCCGGGGAAGATTGATGAGAAGGCTGACAGAGGGAGAAAGCCCTCCCCTGGAGCCGAGATCCTGAATTTGGACTTTCACCCTGCTTTATTGTGAGGAAATAAACTTCTCTTTGTTAAAGCCATCCACTTATGGTATTTCTGTTATAGCAGCACTGGATGACTAAGGCAAGACCATAGAAGCAACAGTCAAGAAATCAAACCACGCATTGCATTGGGCAAATCTGCTGCAAAAACCCTCTTCAAAGTTAAAAAGCAAAGACATCACTTTGAGGACTGAAGCGTGCCTGACCCAAGCCATAGTATTTTCAATTGCCTTGTATGCATTTGGAAGCTGCACAATGAATAAGGAACATCAAAGAAGAATTGATTCCTTTGAATTATGATGTTGGCAAAGAAAACTGACTATACCATAGACTGCCAGAAGAACGAACGTATCTGTCTTAGAAGAAGTACAGCCAGAATGCTCCCTAGAAGCAAGGATGGTGACTTCATGTCACGTACTTTGGACATGTTACCAGGAGGGACCAGTCACTGGAGGACGACATCACCCTTGATAAAGTAGCGGGTCAGTGAAAAAGAGGAAAATCCTCCATGTAATGGACTGACACAGTGGCTGCAACAATGAGCTCAAGCACAGCAACAACTGTGAAGATGGTCCAGGACTGGGCAGTGTTTCATTCTGTTGTACACAGGGTCACTATGAGTCAAAACTGACTCAAAGGCACCTAACAACAACAAACCTTACTGAGTCAGACCGTCACATCTTTTTCCCATGGAGAGGCTGGTGTATTCAACCTGCTGAACTTTCAGTTAGCATCTGAGCACTTAACCACTGTGCCATCACCAGGGCTCCTGTGATTGAGATTCAAGTTAGAAAAGTCCAAAGCATTTGATTACTCTAAAGGTTAAAGAAGATGCAGCACAAATGGTCAGTTAAAATGCACGTCTCTGTATCTGCACTGCCTGAGCTCACCATTTAAAATCTGTGTGAATTTTGACATCTTACTTAACCTCTCTGTGCCTTGGATTTTTCATTTCAGAAATGGGTGTAATTTTATTACTAACCTCAAAGCACTGCTATATAGATTAAATGAGTTGATATGTGTAAAGCACCTGGAACACAAAGTCTATGTAAGTGTTTGTTAAATACATAGCTTTTCACAGAAGGAAGCAAGATCAAAACCTCACAGCATCCAGAGCACTTGAGAAGCAATAAATCAAATGGGTATTTAATTCAAATTTTCACCCAGCAAAACATCTGTTCTCTTCCAAATCATAACATTAAAATGCAGTAACCCTTACTAACCCTTCATAATTTATTTATAAAAGCTGTGTTCTGTACTTGTTAGTAAAGAGTTTCAAGATATGTTTTTCTGGTTTCTGGATTCTAATGTCACTAGCACCAGAGACAGGACAATTATACAGTTTCTTATCAATTATCTCTTCAGTGCAATGCCTCCTGAAACCATTTCCGAAAACATGTACCAATCCTATCACATAATTGTGTAAAACTCAAGCAACTGATGCCTGTTGTTTACTGCTAATTTCCTTGAGCTTCCTAAGAGGAATTGCTATTGACCACTTTCATGAGGAAACTATTGACCCTTCTCCACTGGAGCGTCCTGAGAAGAAATTCACTAAATATGTCCATATTTCTTCTTTTGAATATCAAGGTGCAAGAGGCATGCTGAAGGATATGGTTTATTTAATCCAAAATTAAAATTTTATAGGCTACATTACCTAAAGTAAATTGCTTCATATATTTAGAGGAGAAGCTGCTTTTGGAGTGCTTGGCATCCATGTATTTGAGGCTTAAATTAGGCTAAATCACCAACACAAGCATAGACATGATGGATTCCACGATATTTCAGATATTGTATCTAGTCTTCCCCTTCTCACCACACGTGGGAAAACAATTTTCAAACAGGAAAGATTTTCTCTATCAGGTATCATTGACTCCAAAGAGATTTCTTAACTATTCTTCTTACTCTCTTAGTCCATAAAATTGAGAGATATTCAAAAACATTTTTTCAGGATTTTTATGTCCTGTTTATCAGTTTTTTTCTGTCTTATTTGGTTAATATTACATTTTTATTAAAAATTAGTGTTCATTTCAAATTGAATAACAACGTTTAGGCATCTTACAATAAAAATAGATGTAAAATACAGCATTTAAAATAAAGCAGGAACCAGTGTGGCGGGGAGCCCTGGTGCCACAGTGGTTAAGAGCTTGGCTGCTAATCCAAAGGTCGGCAGTTCAGATCTACCAACCACTTCTCGGAAACCCTATGGGGCAGTTCTATTCCGTCCTATATGGTCGCTGTGAGCCAGAATTGACTCAACAGCAACAGGTTATATATATATATGTTGTTGTATATATAAATGGATATGTTACTTAACATTAGACACAATTGGTATAAGCTAACTGTAAACATATGAAAAATAGTCTTTTGACATTAGGTCAACACAGAACAAGAATAAGGCACAATTGTATAAGTTTTTATTTGAGGAAGTATTTTCAAATTACCTTTCAGATAAAGCACTGTTATTCCCCATAATATACCATTCACCATCTATTTTACTGCTAAAATTTCAAATTTGACCATTTAAAATGTATGCATTTTTTCTTGAAAACACAGTTTCTTGCAAATTCAGTGAAGACTTAAGGGTCTCCCCAGTGCCCCTTGGCATGGTTTTGGTTGTCTTCCTTTTCTCTGGTGGTTTAGGCTAAACCTAATGAAATGCTAATATTATTCTCCGCTCGGAGGTCTCAATACTTAATAATTATCTAACATTAGACACAATTGGTATAAGCAAATCACTTATTCCTGAGTGAAGTAGTATTCAAGAAACGTAATCAGTTGCTTGATTTTCTTTCGGATTGTAATAGCACTGAGGGGGAAAAAAATCAAACAACAATGACAAAAAGAGCAAGCAGGAAGGCTTTATCTGGTGGCGGTGGGGGGCAGGCTGTACTTAATATTCTTAATCTAAAATCACACTTTTCAATTTTCTGCTTTATAATGAACTACAGCCAATCGCTTCCCATCAACCCTGATAAAAAGAGTTGTCCAACTGTTCAACATTTGCTCTACTAATTGAATGATCAATTATTCAAATAAATGATTCTCTCTATCAAGCTCTAGGAAAGTCGTGGTTGTTGTTCTAGCCCCGGTTAGAACAGTGTAGAGAAACAAAGAGTCCAAATCCAGATAGAATTCTAAAACGTTAAGAGACAATCCTTCTAACTGAGCTAAAATTTATGGCAACTGAAACTGCTTTGGCATTTCGTAGATTCTGATCTTTTCCCAGACTGCTAATCTCACTTTCTCACAGTCTATTTTGCTGATTAATTCATTGGCAAGTATCACTGTGTTCCTTAAGAACCTGCAGTTTGTTAGGTGATGGGTTTTAACGATTTGTCTAAATGCACTCCTTCTTTGCCAGCAAAGAAAGACCTCTCCCTAGGTTATCTTAGCCCCAAGAGGACTTTATGGGGAGTGGGGGTTGGCAGAGTGGCAGGGGAATTCTCAACTGACAGATGGCAGATGTAGTCTGCATTCAGGCCTACATTTAGATGGATTAATAGTAGCTGAAGGTCATTCTGTGGATTTGCTCTTTTAAAGGCAAAATAACTTTTAAAGGACTCAGGTTGCACGTGTAAGCAGATACTATCCATAGTGTTGATAGTATTCGGAAGGACTCCTCAGTAAGTGACTTGCTTTAAGTATATACACAAGCATCCAAGCAAACAGAGCTCTCACCAATGGAAGTAGCCCCCTCAACTCCCCCCTTAATTATTTTCACACATACAGTCAGTACAGAAGCGTTTTCGATGATTTTCATTCATGTCTTACCTTACAGGGAAACCAATATTCTTTTCTTTCACTACAATGCCTATGTCTAAAAGCCATCTAGTAAACAGAAACCCAACATCTAATAGTTTATGTAGAAAGTGTCCTAACTTTCATAGGCAGGTCATACTCCTCCCCAAATTAAGAATAGGATGATGAGAATGAGAATTATAGTTCTTAGAAATCAGATTAGCTTGCAACTGACTTTTGCACATCAAAATAATACAGTAAATGCAAAGTGTAACCCACTTTCACAATAGGAATTAAAAAATCAGATTCTCAGACAAAGACATAATCTATTAATGGAAGAAACATTTACTAAATTGGGCAGAATTTTATCTCAGAACAGGCTAGATTAAAGTACTGATAAAAGCCTTTGTAACTATTTTTTATGATATCCTAAGGCCATTATGGCTGGTGATCATTTCAGAAGCTAAAAAGAGTTTAACTTTTTTGCATGTACCACAAACACAGCTTATGCAATTCCAATAGGTAATATCTTCCCTTATAAAGTTTGTTGTTGTCGTTGTGTGCCATTGAGTTGATTCTGACCCGCAGCCACTCTATAGGACATAGAACGGCCGCATAGGGTTTCCAAGGATCAGCTGGTGGATCCGAACTGCCGATCTACTTTAGGAGGGACCGATGGACTATAAGCATTTTAAGAGTCAGGAACTTTGTCCCAGCACCCATCAGTACATGACTACCAGGTAGCCTGGCATATCATAGGTCTAAAATAGATAGTCGTTTAATGAATGAAGGAATGACTCCAGGTAGCTATAACCATTTCAAACTGCATTTACTAATTCTATCATAATAAATTTGAGCATGTGATTTTAAAATCTTAATAAAATTAGATTAAAAACCACAATTTCTACATCAGAGACTTCCTGTTGACTAAGCATAATAATTTAGAGTTACTTAAGGTTATTCAGAAGTAATCTAGAAGTAACCAGCCATTTGTCAACTTGTCAAACTGTGGTGGACTATTTGTTGCTGTCATGCTGGAAGCTATACCACCAATATTTCAAATACCAGCAGGGTGACACATGGTGATGGGTTTTAGCAGAGCTTCCAGACTAAGATGAGGAAGAAAGCCCTGATGTTCTACTTCCCAAAATTAGACAATGAAAACAGAGGCTGCAACAATAGACACGAGCATACCAATGATGGCGCAGGACCAGGCAATGTTCTCTTCTGTTATACATAGGGTCCCCATGAGTGGGAGCTGACTTGCTGACAACTAACAACGGAAGTAATAGACTTACTGACTTTGTGTTATGTTTCTCATGATGCACTTGTTTATAAAACTTAGAAACTTCGACTAATACTTCACAAATATTTTAAGACTTAACCCAACGGGCCACATGGCTATATTCATATTACGGATGGTTTATTGGTTCTAAAACACGTAATTTAAAAACTATTGGTGAACAGAGGAGGAAGGATAACTGGAGAGAGAGGTCGAGAGACAATAAATAGTCTGATCAATAATAGGATACTAAGAAACACCCCAGAGACTCCATGCCTCCAAGTTCACTTAACGTACTTTACATTTCAAATCATATCTCACAGAACAAGTGATAGGATTACACGGCTAAATCCATAAGCATTGATTTTTGTCTCAGTCACAGATGCATGCTGTGCACTATTGGAAAATTTGCTAAAATAGGTTTATGCCATACAGTGACTACCATGTAGTAAGCACTATTTCTACAAACTTGCTCAAGTCTTTAATAAGCAATTACCTAAGCTTCAGAAAACATAAACAACATTAAATTATGCAAAAACCTCCTTGAAGATGCTCATGAATCTTTCCCATTTCTACCATTTTTCAGAGTTGCAGAGGCCTTCCTATTCCCCAAGCAGAGTATCCTGCTTTCTAAAAATCACAGCACACATGTGTGAGCTTTCAAAGTGTTTTTAGGAAATATCCCCAGTGGACTCTGGAGAGCTTGCCTTCCGGTCAGAGAAAGCAGCAGTGCTCAAATGGGCTATTATTTTCACTGAAAGATTGACTCCATTCCTTGTGGAATTTTGGGTTTAGTTTCACATGATTTATTTTCACACGGTAGTAGATAGATGTGCAGCATCCATTCGAATAACAACTTGGCACTTCTCAGGCACGATTCAGAGTTTCTGAGCAGAGGCATTAAGTGTCAAGGGGACAAAATGGCAGCAGGCCCCTGCTTTTGTTGGTTCTGTCAATTATTCTAGGGAAACGTTGTCAGATTGGGCCTGCAGATGTGATAAGAGCCAGGAATAGTCACTGAAAGACATGTGGCTTGATTACATAAAAATGATATGTATTATTGCAGCGTTTGTTGCGTTTATCACTTGGCTCCTTTTCCATTAGGAAGCTTCCTGAAACACCTGTTTAAGGTTTCTGTTTTGAAAATTCTCTTTGTTCTTTGCTTTATTATCATGCTTTCTCTGTTGACTTAACTCTCTGGATCTTTGCTCACTTTGATGGGAAAAGGAATCATTTTTTGCCCTATTTTGTCCTGTACTCCAATTTTTATTTTAGCTATAGTCTCAGATCTGGTTTCTTTCTACAGTGAAAGCTGTGAGAGCCAGAACTCAACAGGGCTGCTCTGTTTTTCCAGGTCTTGAAAGTTTTCCACTTTTGACAGGTTTTTTGTCAAATCCTACCTCATAAACCCCCCAGTGAGTTTTCCTTCTCTGACAGGTTTCTGCTTTCGCAGGTTTTACTATACATACTTTATGTACCTTAAAAATTGTTTTGATTTTAATGTTTATAATAATACGGAACATTTTTATATTTATTTTACAAGTAAAATTAAGGCTATCAATTTGCATTTTACGTCACATTGACAAGGTCAAGTTTGGATAAAATATAAATAAATATACATAACAAAGAACACTTAGAATTACTAATAGAATTATTATTACAAATTAGTATATTTTCTTATGTCTAATGACTTTTTATTCTCCTTAAGTGACCACTTATAAAATAACTCCTTAAAAGTAGTTATTTGCCAAAAAAAAAAAGCCCCTGCAAACTAAATCTCGGATTTGCTATGAAGCTATTTTTCTCACTTACTTTCAATGTGTGACAAACAAGAATTTTTTGTGAATATCCTGTAGTGAAACCACACTATTTACTCAAAACTTATTAAGTGATTCATCTCTAACTTCTATGATTAAGCATTTAGCTTCAGCTTTTGCATGTAGCTAATAGCACAGAGCCCTCTTTAATTAACTTAACCTCATTATAGAAAGTATCTCTCTCCCGGGGACCATGTGACAAGTACCGTGTGAAAGTTCATATTCTGTTCAGTTTTACCATATCCATTTAAAACATTCATTGTGATAAATATTTATCAAGTAGGTAATTTTAACTACAATACATTTTATGCAGTACCTAGGAAAAGGAAAGATATTTAGGATTTTATGTAATTTTTAATTCTAAAACTTAATGTCATTATGGTTTATACATATTTTCTTAATGAGTTTTTTATATTAGAATCATATGTTTAAAAGTTTACTGCAATATCATCAAAGAACAAAATCTTACATTCCTCCAAGGCAGAAATGGAGACATATGCTTTGCCTCTGACTATGAGCACTCATTATTATCGAACAACTATAGCGCAGCTAAGAGAGCCACTTTGGAGAACTACATCATGGAACTGGATGTGTTGATTGTGTATTTCTGTGAAATTATTCATGAAGGTGCTGAATGGCTTGATGTCTGTAGACGATTTGCTCTGAAAGGGAAATGTGTGTAGGTGTGGGGGTGCCATGTTGCTAGAAGAAAAGGGAAGTGGAAAGAGTGACTATTTCTATTCTCATAGCTTCTTATTCCATCTTTTCAAATAAACATGCCTTTTCTAACTTTGCCACACACACACACACAAAGCCACCCAATCCCTCCCACCACCATCCCTACCACTATGCATGAGAAAGCAACCTTGAGTAATATTAAATTTTTAAAAATAATTAAATTTTGAAGAATCTGGCTAAACCTCAGATACTAGAATGTCAAGTTAAATTTTGATCCTAATTATTTAATAGTTTAACCCTAAATTTTGAGTGCTTTACTCTCAATACTTAATGGAGATTGGAAAATATCATACAAAGTGTCATATATACATTTACCAATTACTTAAATGGCAACCTAAGTGGCTAGATTAAAAAAAAAATTACTAAAACATTAAGTCAAAATGATAGATCGGCATGGTTATTGAGATATTGAGAAAACAGGGCAATCTCATACTAACATGATCTCGGTTTCAGGGTGATTAGCTGTTGATCCTGGCCCTAGAAATGTAGGTATATGTGTATGGGGCTATAGGTTGGTAAAAGAATCTTCCTGGAAGAAAAGTGCAAAGTCTAAATGCTAGGGTTACTAAAATGTTCACTTTCAAGCTCGGGAGCCCCAGACCAAGCTGAATGAGAATCTGGTCTCCCACGTTCCCAGCCAATATGCAGTTGGTGGTGATGAGTTGCTTTAGGTCAAGGGTTTTCTGCTTCACATACCTGTGTCAGCACTTTGCAAACCTGAGATCATTTGACTAGGGCCATCATTTCACACCTTTAGGTACATATCCAGGTTTTGTGGCACCTATAAAGCTTAAAAAATCTGGAAGGCTTTGTTAAGAATGAGTCCCTGAGGGGTACAATTGTTTAAGTGTTTGACTACTAACTAAAAGGTTGGCAGTTTGAACCAACCCAGAGGCACCTCTAAAGAAAAACGTAGCAATCTGCTTCTAAAGGGTTACAGACCTAAAAACCCTGTGGAGCACAGTTCTACTCTGCACTCGTGGGATTGCCGTGAGTTGAATACAACTTGATGGCAACTGGTTTGCTTTCTATTTGTTTTCATTAAGAATAATAATCCGAAATTAAGTACATCATTTAGATACAAAATTAAATATTTTATTTACAATAAGAAGCTGTAACAAATAAGAAATCTGAAAAAAATGACAAATATCTCAAATAACAAAATTCAGAAAAGTGATATTTTTTCCTTAATTGACTGCTTACCACACTTCTGTTAATACTTTTTTTTCCCACTACGTTTGTTCTGCTGCATGCTGTTTGATGGCTTTTTCATGTGACAAAGGAGACAAAGGCTTTGCATTTAGTATATACTAATCCAATTTGCCTTGTTTCCATGGGTTGTAACAATGCCCTATAATTTCAAGCTTTCAGTCCATTGTCATGTTGGTTTTGAAACATTTTTCAGCACAGTTTCTCTTTAGCTTCTTGCTTCTAAGCAGAGATGCTCACTCAGTTCTACTTTTGATGCTATGCCAACACTAATCTCATTAGTATACCAGCAAATCATTTTTTGGTTGCACTGCCCAGCGGATATGACAATGGGTTTGGTTTCATGGTCACCACTGACTTCTCCCGGTCATAGCTTAGTTATCTCTCCTGACTCTGCTCTCACTGGCATCTCTGGCCTTTTCTCACTGCTAGTTGGGAAGCAGAGAGGGAATCTTGAACCTGAACTCTTTGTTTAAGGCAGAAAGGAGTAGGCAAAGAACCACCAGGTGACTACACACACAGCACTGGAAATCCTTTCTCCAAGAGTCATGTCTAACTGACCCATTGGTCCACCATGAGAAATTTAATGAAATAAATTTCTATGTAGTTTGTTTAATAGTAAAAAACATAAAAGCTCATATTCAAAGAAGTGCTTTCCCAGTTTGGATGTTGAAAGCTTCTTTATTCCTTTTAATTCTTTTAATGCTTCTGGCCTACTATAAGTGTGGTAAACTTCCATGCATAAAAATAATGTGCATATTTTCCTAAGATCTTTATTTTTTGAAGCCATAAACATCATTTGGCATATTTTGAGAATGTCTAGTACTCTGCATGGGAGAAAACTTGAAACTATCCTTGTGTCACTTTGCATAAATAAATCTTTTGGGAACAGAAAATAGCTTAAATTTTAATCATGTTTATTAATATGTGAGCAAACCAGGACTAAAAAGAAATGAATAGACATAGGGAGCCCATCCTCTCCTTTAGGTAACTACATAGTATAGAGTCCTCAGGCACAGTAAACTACTATCTGCCTGTGTCCTCTTTGGCAACGGGATAAATAGCTCTGCCATCATTTGATTCTAAACTGATTTCTCCTACTTAGCTACTGCTTTACCAATGCTAAAGGAGCCTTGGTGGCACAGTGGTTAAAGAGCTAAGCTGCTAACCAAAAGGTTGGTGGTTCAAACCCACCAGCTGCTCCATGGGAGAAAGATGTAGCAGTCTGCTTCCATAAAGATTATAGCCTTGGAAACCCTGTGGGACATTTCTACTTTGTCCTATAGGGTTGATATGAATTGGAATCTACTCAACAGCAGTGGGTTTGGGTTTGGTTTGGTTTTATCAATGCTTGGCTGAATGTAAATCTAGAAGTGAGCAACTTCCTCGGGGTGCACTGCTTTTGATGGGTTAGCTGTCAAATGCTCCATTGTCCAAATTACACTGCTACTGTAGATTTCCTGCTAAGAAACAATTTACTGCAGCATTGGGCTATCAGTCTTGCGGGCTGTGTTAGTTTTGGGGTATCAAAATCTGATTAACTTAGTGCGGATACACAGCAGTTCCTACTGTTGCTTTCCCCAAATTTTCATTTACTGTATTGTTCACAGGATATGATAAGAGGCTCCATACAGAAAGCATCCCTAGAATAAACAGTAAGCAATGTTGCCAACACTTGATACAATATCTAAGCTGAAGACAAGCATGAAAATAACAAAAACAAAAGAAGAAAAAGAAGCCAAATCATCAACATTTTCTCATATTTTTCTTTGTTCAGCACACACACACACACACACACGTATATGTATATATATATATATTTTTTTTTTCCTTCTTTCAACAAAGGATACATACAGTGGTTAAGAGCTTGGCTGTTAACCAAAAGGTCAGCAGTTCGAATCTACCAGTTGCTACTTGGAAACCCTGTAGGGCAGTTCTACTCTGTTCTATAGGATTGCTATGGGTTAGAATCAGCTGAACAGCAACGGGTTTTTTAAATTTTATATATATGTATATATACATAAAATCCAAACCCGTTGCCATCGAGTTGATTCTGACTCACAGTGACCCATATATATATATAATTACATATATTTTTATATGTGTGTATATATATATATACATATATTATATATATATAATCAGACTTTTTTTCTAAACTGATAAACTGTTAGAAAAGGACAAGAACTCCAAACTGTATGTGCATAGATTTTTTAAAAAATTGTTACTGTTAAATGTGTAAAAATAGTGGGATGTTATACATCTCTTCTAGTGACTTAATGTTTTATCCTTTTTAAAAACTATTCCCATAATAGCCATTTTTAAGATTTTGTTTTGGTGTGTTCAGACTCAATTATCACTTAACTGATTCAATATAACAACTTAATGATGCATCTGTTTACCTTTTTCTAACCACTTATTTATATAAATACCCAGTGACAGCATACCAAGGAGATTTGTGTGATAAGAAAAATGCCAGCCTGTTCACTCCTTATTCAATATGAAGGAGTTGAGGATGAGACTTAATTTAATCATTACATTCAAGAAAGGACCAAACTTCATTTCTAATATTCCATTTGGAATAATACTGACATCTATATTTGCTAACTTAATTGAAGCACAACAACTAGCTTTCACATAAACGTACCAACTTTTAATAAGTTGAGACATGAACATTCTCATTACATTGGCAAACAAGTGCACAGGTAACCCTTTCCATTTTAATACTCAATAAGACTCACTGGTTTTCTTCTTCACGTTAGAAAATGCAAACTTGTCTCTTAAAAAAGAGAACTAGATTCTCTCAAAACATTGTTTTACTCTAGTGCATTGTCTTTGTTTCTTAGTGCTGCTATAACAGAAATACCACAAGCGGATGACTTGAATGAACAAAAATTTATATTCTCACAGTTTAGGAGGCTAGAAGTCTGAATTCAGGGTGCCAGCTCTAAGGGAAGGCCCTCTCTGTCCACTCTGGGCGAAAATCCTTATCTCGCTTTCTTGGCATTCCTTGGAGATATCCACGTACCATCTATCTTTGCCCCATTTCTGCTTGCTTGCTGCTGTGCCTAATCTGCTCCTTTTCTATCTCAAAATGATTGGTTTAAGACACACCTTACAATAATGTGGCATCATTAACATAACAAAGAAAATCCTATTCCCAAATGGATTACATCCACAGAAACAGGAATTAGGATTTACAACACATATTTTCAGGGAATATAATTCAATCCATAACATGCATTAAACACTTTTGTCAACAGCACTAATTTACCTTATAAAACAGTCATTTATTAAATTAGTATTAAACCAGACGCCACAGAGTTGATTCCAACTCATGAAGACCCCCACGTGTGTCAGAGTAGAACTGTGATCTATAGGGTTTTCAATGGCTGATTTTTTTTTGGAGTAGATCGCCAGGTCTGTCTTCTGAACCTCCAAACATTGGATGAACTCAAAACTCCAACTTTCAGTTAGTGGCCAAGCACATTAACGATTTGCACCACCCAGGGACTCCAAATTAGTACTAGTTTACATAAAAATTATTTACTCTGAAAGAGGGTAGTGACTAGCCCAGTATGTTCCAAACTAAATATACACACACATACATATATACGTGTATACATGTATATATGAGTGTGTGTATATATATATATGTATTTCAACAAGCTTTCTGTGAAAGCTTGTCAACGGTATTAAGAAGAGAACCTAACATTGTCCCAGCATTAAGCCCATCTCTGCCTACTTTCTAAATTCCGCTTCCTCTGAGAAATAATTATTAACTATTAAGTGCTAGGTTCTGTGCTTGGTCTTGCAAATACAAAGTGGTTACATATAGTTCCTGTCCTTAAAGAGCTTGCAGTGTAATGGAGAGAGAGGTTGAAAAATAATTACAAGTTCAGGACTAAGTATAAAGTAAAGGGAACAATTGTGCCTGAAGGGCAAGAGGTCAGATCTTGAATGACGACCTGGTTAGGTGGGCAAGTGTGTAAAGGGCACCATAGACACAGGCAACCCTACGGAAACGGGGCCATGCAGAGCAGGTGTGAAGAACCACGGAAGTTTGGTAGAGCTGGAACACAGGCTGAACGTGCGTGTGTGGGGATAAAGGCTGAAGAGGAGACAGGGGCTTGGGAGGTCTAACCAATAAACTTGGATGACATTCTGGCAGAGGACATTTAAAGTTTTTTTTTTGCAGGGGGTTGGGGGAGGAAGGGGAGGATGACAGGTCCAGATTTCCATTTTCAAATATTTCTCTGGTGGCTGTGTGGAGAAAGGATTGGAAGGTGTAGAAGACAGAAAAGCAAACAAATAGGCACAAGGATTTTGCAGATCTGGGCATCTACCAAAATAGTGGCTTTGGAGAAGATGAGGAAGAAAATTTAAAAGATCCTAGAAGGCTGAACTGAGCAGGTTAGATCTTTGACTGGGTATGGGTCCTGAAGTAAGGGACGTGTTAAGGATTAACTTTCTGGGTTGGAAGACTGGTGCTACCAACAAAGTAGATGGAGAACACGAGAACAGAGTGAAAAAAGAGCAGAAGGGAGATGTGTTCCTTCACGCTGTGTTTGTGCCGAGACGGAGATCTGGAGCAGAGGCGCAAGTTTGGAAGCAGCAGTGGGAGGTCTCCCAGAATGAGTAAAATGTCTTCGACCACGGGAACAATTACGTGGTCCATGTTTATATCATCCATTCACTCAATGCTTCGTTGGCTCTCAAGTAAAAAAAAAGAAAAACATTTAAGCTCACAAATACTTCATTTTATTTCAAACACACTCTGAAAACACAACTGTGCTGTTCATGATGTTTTCCCTGTTGTGTAGATGAGTTGGATTCCTCGTAGCCTCTAAAAAATTGTAGATAACAGTTTCCAGAAAGATGGAAGAACATATAGTGTTGAACTAATTAATTTCACTTTATTATTTGGAAAAAATCATATTTTCATTCAGATTCATTTTATTATCACCAGACATATAAGAGAAAAACCAAATGGTTTTAAATGATGCTTCATATAAATGTAGAACATAGGAAAAGGAACTTTAAAAGCACAGTGTATTGTTCCGTGGTTACAATTAAAAGGGTTGTAAGCTTGAATTGCTATCAGATAGACTACCCTTACATTAGAAAGAGAAAACAAAAAAGGAGTTATAAACTGACGTGTGAGGAACCTTGTAAATCTTTATATTCTTGCAACAAAACTATTCTTTTTGCTGATGGTAACAAAACCTTATCTCCAACTCTGGCTAGTGGCTGAAGGTCTAGCCCCATGATGACAACGAGCAGCAGACAATCAACCTGGATGTCCCCTGGGAACCTCCTATCACACATGTTTAAGAAATACGCCTCCACAGCACTTGTTTTTATTTAATATCTTTTCAAGATCTTATTTAATATCTTTCACACTTTCAGTGTGATGTGTTCAGAATTCTCTCCAACAAAATTCTCTGTCAAGTTGTGTTATAGCATGACAATGTTGCATAAACCAAAACCTGAAAGTTACTTAAGGGCTGAATCAGGTTTACATAAAGTTGAAACATCAAAAAGCCTCTGTTCTCTCCAAACGTCTCCTAATACTCGCCCTACCTAAGCGTCTGTTAATGTTATCACCATTACCACTGATTCTCGTTTGGAAATTTTTCTCGGCTCTTTTCTGATCATTCATCATAACCTGCAGTATTTCTCCCTGTAATGCATTTATTGTTTCTCCCATCTCTCTCTTCATCCATTAGTACAGCCAATTTCTAACTAGTCTCTTTGACATTACTGTTACGTTCAGATACATTTTCTGTATATACTACTGGCTGAACATTCAAATCTCCACATATTTTAATCTTATCTCCTCCTCTACTGATCCTTTGACAGCACTCAAATATTTCTTTCTTTTGAGCACGCCTAGCAGAGTTGAATACTTTGGAATGAATGCATTTGATCACACCACTGTCACTACATGAAGCCCTCTGTTCTTCACGGCCTAATGGCTGTTTATCCTTGGAGATACAGCTTATCTCTCATTCTCCTTGACGCTTTCTCTAACTACTACAGACAAGATTCTACAGGGGCTGGTGGCTTGTTGGCCTCCCTCTGGGCCAAGAATGTTGATAGCAAGAGTCATGATGGCCATGTCCTTGTCTTTGCTGGGAAGGGCAAATGTTGGGCTTGTTCTCACTTTCCAATATAAAGGTCTCTACCTTGTGATCCTCTTTTTGATTAATTTAATGTGTTAATGCACTTCTTTTTTCTCCATCAGGGTCTTCTTGGGAATGTGAATTTTTGACATTCATATGGATTACAATTCAAAGTTAGAAACCTATACAAGATATCAACAAAACACAGCGTATATTGTCAAGGCCTGGACTTTATTGCAATGTTTAAACTCATCTAAACTCTTCTTATCTAGAAACTCTCCAGACACATATATATTCTAGCTCAGAAAGCAATATTATTTTGAAAACACATGAATATTTTATGTGACACGGTGCCTTATTTGTTTGAATTCACTATCTTTAAGAATAATCAGCCATGCTTCAAAATTAAACATTCTGACATTTCTAATTTTGTGCCACTTTCTGACCTCGTTCAACTTTTTAAAAGTAAAAACAAGTGCTCTGAAATTCCATCCCCGTGCAAAGCTGCAACTCAGTTATGAATGGTTTTAAAAATAATGCTTAATAATACATTCTGAGAGGAGTTCTGGCAAAATGGCACTCTAGGCAGAAGCACCAAGCCGTCCCTCCACAGCAAAGATCTGAAAAACTAAGCCAAACAGAGAATACAACAATCCTGAAACCCTAAAACATCAACTGACGAGATAAAGAACTCAGCCAAGTACCAAATGGAGTGAGAAAACTGACAGAGAACGGAGAGTGAGGAGAGATTCATGCAGAGGTACCCTACCAGCTAACGCAGCGTGGATCCACCATCTTGGACTCCTATCGGAGACCAGCAAATGGGGGTACGAGAAAGCAGCCTCACGGAGCGTCCAGCGAGAGACAAAATAACCGGTAATTTGTGGTGTGCGCTTTCCCACTCCCCACCCCTCTTTGCCCCTGCTTGGCCTCCTCTGCTTCCGGCGGCTACGGTCTCTTGACTGGGAAGTGCCAGCTGCTTGGATTCCACACACCCAAGTGGGCGGCTCTCTGGGTGCCATTTGTTGGCTGCTAGTGTTGCTTTTTTTTATGCTTATTTTGATTTCTCACTTGCCTCTCGCCACCTCCCCCTCCTTTCAATTGAGTGCCTGGCTCCATGCGCCACCTTTGCTTCTTCCTGAGGGGCTCCAGAGCGCCAGCAATTTGTGATATACGCTTTCCCACTCTCTACCCTTCTTCACCCACACTCAGCCTCCTCTGCTTCCTGCGGACACAGTCTCTTGTCCAGAAACACCAGTCCACACTAGATGGCCCTCTGAGTGCCATTTGTTGGCTGCTGGTGTTGCTTTTTTTTTTTTTCCTGCTTCTTCGGATTTCTTCCTTGCCTCTCGCCACCTCCCCCTCCTTTTGCTCGAGTGCCTGGCTCCATGCACCATCCTTGCTTATTCCTGAGGGGCTGCGGAGCTCCATTCGAGTGTGGAGCTGCTTCCTGGTCTGTGCTACCGCACTGGTGGGATCCCGGGGCTTTTGTTCGTTTGTTCGTTTTGAATTGTTTGTTTGTTTTCTTTTCCTTTTCTTGCGTTGGGAACCCTTTCTGGCCAGGTGGAGCTGCATGGCAAGAAACTCCCCTTTAGCTTCCACAGACATGCAGAAGGATCCCTGAGAGCATTTCTTTTTTTGTTGGTTTTTTTTTTCTGTTTTTTTTGGGGGGCCTTTCTTGTTCTTTTTTTTTTAATTTGTTTTGTTTTCTTTTCCCTCTTTTGTCCTTTTTGTCTTTCTTCATTGCTCAGTTTCTCGTCTCTCTATATCTTCCTTCTCTTTCTGATCCCTGAATACCAGGCGTTGTATACGTCTACGTCTTCTAGCCAGGCTGTACTGCAACACCTGAGAGCAACTTCCCCAGACCTCATAGCTGCATCGGTGGCATCCCTGGGAACTTCGCGGTTCTTTAACCTTTCTGACTTTTATTTATTCATTCTTTTCTTTTCTTCCTCTTCCCCTTTCCGTTTTTCTCCATTTCATAGTCTGTCATCTCTCCATTCCAACAGCAAGCTCCCCTAGCATTCTTTTTTGTTTCTTTGTATGTTTTTGGCTCCTGTTCCTCTCTACTCTCTCCCATATCCATCTTAGCTTCACACATAACAGTCTCCCTGCTGTATCCTGCCTACCTGCACCATGCGCTTGACATCACACCACCAAGCAGCACAGGCACGACCTACCGGAACCTGCCCAGCACTGATTAAAGACCCACCCTGGTGGCTGTAGTAAGTGCCACAAACAACCGTCGCAGTAACTCCTCTTCAGCTAGACCTGCCCTGCTGTACCATATCTGAGTGACTGACCCTGCCAGTTAGAGAAGGAGGCTAAAAGTATTGAGCGCACAGACAAGCAAACAACAAAGAACACACAGTCCGCCTGCTCAGACATTAGTCAAATTTTTTTTTTTAAAAAAGGGACGAAACAAACAAATCTACAATCAATAAACGAGAAAAATAACTACTGAATGCCACTGAAACAGCAGACAATATCAAAACATTTACAAAAACAGGACAGCATGGTTCCAGTAGGTGTCCAAAATAAAACACCAGATGACTCTCCTGTGGAAGAAAACGCACTAGAAGTACCTGATAGGGAATTCAAATCTCTAATACTCGGAATTCTCCAAGAACTGAGGCAAAAAAATGACAAACATGAGGAAAAAATAGACAAATTCATGGAAAATACACACAAAAAATTGGAAGAATTCAGGAAGATGATGCAGGAACAAAATGCCAAAATAAATTCACAACTCGAAATTATACAAACACAACAATTAGAAATCCAAAAGATAAACAAGAAGATTTCAGAAATGAATGATGTCATAGAAGGGCTGAGAAGCAGATTTGAAACCATGGAAGACAGGATCAGTGGAACTGAAGACAAACACTTGGATACAACTCTGTTTCAGGAAAACGCAGAAAAAAGAACAAAGAAAAATGAAAAGACCCTGAGAGTTATGTGGGACACAATTAAAAGAAAAATTTACAAGTGATTGGCATTCCAGAACAGGGGGAGAAAACATAAAATACAGAGAGGATCACTGAGGAACTGCTGACAGAAAACTTCCCCAATATCATGAAAGATGAAAAGCTGGCCATCCAAGAAGATCAAAGAACCCCATATAGAAGAGACCCCAAAAGAAAATCACCAAGGCATATCATAGTCACACTCCCCAAAACCAAAGACCAACAAAGAATCCTGAGAGCAGCTCATGAAAAACAAGAAGTCACATACAGAGGAGAAACAATAAGACTAAGCTCAGATTATTCGGCAGAAACCATGCAGGCAAGAAGGCAATGGGATCACATATATAAAATCTTGAAAGAAAAAAATTGCCAGCCAAGAATAATATATCCTGTGAAACTCTCATTCAAATTTGATGGTGAAATTAGGTCATTTCCAGATAAACAGAAATGAAGGGAATATTTAAAAGTCAAACCAAACTTACAAGAATTATTAAAGGGAGCTCTTCGATCTGAGGACAAACAGCTTCAGCTCACAGGCAGAACCTAGGACTCAGGATCATACGAGCCAGATAGCAGTCTAGGAAATGAACTCTCGAGGACTATCCAAAACCAAAAGAAATACAACAGGGAATCAGAACAGTTAATCAATAAATGACAAAAACATCAAAACAACAGAAGAGGGAATAAACGGCATAGGTATGGAACCTTCTAATGGAGAGGAAGGCAAGGCAATACCAAGTAAGGGTAGACTGCTTCAAACTTAGAAAGATAAAGGTAAAATTCATGGTAACCACAAAGAAAGTCAACAAACCAACTCATAAAGATAAAGACGAAAAACATAAAGTCTTGGCAAAAACAAAACCTACAAAAACAAAAGAAATGAAAAAATAAATCCACAAACAAAAGTAACTCAGCACAAGAGAGTAAGAAGAACAAAAAAAACTTCAGCACCACAAAAAAAAGCACCACAAAATGACAGCAACAAACTCACATCTATCAATAATTACACTGAATGTAAATGGACTCAATGCACCCATACAGAGATGGAGAGTGACAGAATGGATAAGAAAACAGGATCCATCAATATGCTGTCTACAAGAGACACACCTCAGAAACAAAGATGTGAATTTATTAAAAATCAAAGGTTGGAAAAAAAATATATCAAGCTAACAACTACCAAAAAAGAGCAGGAGTGGTAATTCTAATCTCAGAGAAAACAGCCTTTAAAACAAAATCTACCATAAAAGACAAAGAGGGACACTATATAATGAATAAGGGGACGATCCATCATGAAGACATAACCATCATAAACATCTACGCACCCAATGACAGGGCTCCAAAATACATAAAACAAACTTTAACAACACTGAAAAGAGAAATTGACAGTTCCACAATAATAGTAGGAGACTTCAACACACCACTCTCAGAAAAGGACAGAACAACTAAGAAGAAACTCAGCAAAGATACAGAAGACCTAAAGGGCACAATCAGCCAACTTGACCTCATAGACATATACAGAACACTCCATCCAACCACTGCAAAGTACACATTCTTTTCCAGTGCACATGGAACGTTCTACAGAATAGACCACATCTTAGACCACAGAGCAATCCTCAACAAGACCCAAAACGTTGAGATAACTCAAAGTATCTTCTCTGACCACAATGCCATCAAGGTAGAAATTAAACACTAGAAAGAGCAAGGAAAAAAAAACAACTACATGGAAACTGAATAATACCCTGCTTACACATCAGTGGATAAGAGAAGAAATCAGAGATGGATTCAAAAAATTCCTAGAATCAAATGAGAATGAAAACACATCATACCAAAACCTTTGGGACACAGCAAAGGCAATCCTCAGAGGACAATTTATAGCAATAGATGCACATATCAAAAAAGAAGAAAGGGACAAAATCAAAACATTAACTACAGAACCCAAACAAATAGAAAAAGGAGAGCAAAAAAAGCCCACAACCACAGGAAGAAAGGAAATAGTAAAGATCAGAGCAGGAATAAATGAAATAGAGAACAGAAAACCAATAGAAAGAATCAACAAAACCAAAAGTTGGTTCTTTGAAAGAATCAGCAAAATTGACAAACCACTGGCCAGACTGACAAAAGAAAAACTGGAGAGGACACAAATAACCCAAATAAGAAATGAAATGGGGGACATTACAACAGACCCAACCGAAATAAAAAGGATTATAACAGAATATTATGAAAAACTATACTCCAAAAAATTTGAAAACCTAGAGGAAATGGATAAATTTCTAGAAACACACAGCCTACCCAAACTACAACAAAGGGATATTGAAAATCTGAACAGACCCATAACAAGAGAAGAGATTGAAAAGGCAATTAAAAAAAAACTCCCAACCAAAAAAAGGCCTGGCCCAGATGGCTACACTGGAGAATTCTACAAAACATTTACAGAAGAGCTTGTACCAGTACTACTCAAGCTATTTCAGAGCATAGAAGAGGAAGCAACACTTCCAAATTCATTCTATAAAGGCAGCATAATGCTGATACCAAAACCAGGCAAAGACGTCACAAAAAAAGAAAATTACAGACCAATAACTCTCATGAATACAGATGCAAAAATTCTGAACAAAATTCTAGCCAGTAGAATTCAGTATCATATAAAAAAAATAATAGACCACGACCAAGTAGGATTCATACCAGGTATGCAAGGATGGTTCAACATTAGAAAATCAATCAACGTAATCCACCACATAAATAAAAGGAAAGAAAAGAATCACATTAACATCTCAATTGACGCAGAAAAGGCATTTGACAAAGTCCAACACCCATTCCTGATAAAAGCTCTCAATAAAATAGGTATAGAAGGGAAATTTCTCAACATAATAAAGGGCATCTATGCAAAACCAACGGCCAACATCATTCTTAATGGAGAGAGACTGAAAACATTCCCCTTGAAAACAGGAACAAGACAAGGATGCCCTTTATCACCACTCCTATTTACCATTGTGCTGGAAGTTCTAGCTAGAGCAATAAGGCAAGAAAGAGAAATCAAGGGCATCCAAATTGGTAATGAAGAAGTTAAACTGTCCCGGTTTGCAAATGATATGATACTATACATAGAAAACCCTAAAGATTCCACGAGAAATCTACTGGAACTAATAGAAAGATTCAGCGGAGTAGCAGGATACAAGATTAACATTCAAAAATCAGTTGGATTCCTATATACCAGTAAGGAGAACGATGAAAAGGAAATCAGGAAAACAATACCATTTTTAATAGCCCCTAAAAAGATAAAATACTTAGGAATAAATCTGACCAGGGAGGTAAAAGACCTATACAAAGAAAACTATAAAAGACTACTGCATGAAACCCAAAGGGGTCTACATAAATGGAAAAACATACCATGGATAGGCAGACTCAACATTGTGAAAATGTCAATTCTACCCAAAGCAATTTATAAATACAATGCAATCCCAAGCTAAATACCAACAACATTCTTCAAATAGATGGAAAAACTAATCACGAACTTTATTTGGAAAGGGAAGAAGCCCCGAATAAGTAAAGCACTACTGAAGAAGAAAAATAAAGTTGGAGGACTCACACTGCCTGACTTCAGAACGTACTATGCAGCTACAGTAGTCAAAAAATCCTGGTACTGGTACAGTGACAGATACATTGACCAATGGAACAGAATTGAGAACACAGATGTAAATCCATCCACCTACGGTCACCTGATCTTCGACAAGGGCCCAAAGTCCATGAAATGGGGAAAAGAGAGTCTTTTTAACAAATGGTGCTGGCAAAACTGGATATCCATTTGCAAAAAAATGAAACAGGACTCATACCTCACACCGTATACAAAAACTACTTCAAAATGGATCAAAGACCTGAATATAAAGCCTAAAACTATAAAGTTCATAGAAGAAAAGATATGACCAACACTACAGGCCTTAATACATGGCATTAACAGGATACAAACCATAACCATCAATGCACAAAATTCAACAGATAAGCTAGATAACTGGAACCTTCTAAAAATCAAACACCTATGCTCTTCAAAAGACTTCACCAAAAGAGTAAAAAGAGAAGCTACAGACTGGGAAAAAATTTTTGGACAGTACAAGTCAGACAAAGGTCTAATCTCCATAATCTCTAAGAAAATCCAACACCTCTACAACAAAAAGACAAATAATCCTATTAAAAAATGGGCAAAGGAAATGAACAGACACTTCACCAAAGAAGACATTTAAATGGCCAACAGACACATGAGGAAATGCTCGCGATCACTAGCCATTAGAGAAATGCAAATTAAAACCACAATCAGATACCATCTCACTCCGGCATTACTGGCATGAATCAAAAACACTGGAAATAACAAATTTTGGAGGGGCTGCGGGGAGATGGGAACTCTTATGCACTGCTGGTGGGAATGCAAAATGATACAACCATTTTGGAAAATGATATGGTGCTTCCTCAGAAAGCTAGAAATAGACGTACCATTCGATCCAGCAATCCCACTCCTAGGAATATATCCTAGAGAAATAAGAGTCGTGACTCGAATAGACATATGCACACCTATGTACATGGCAGCATTGTTCACAATAGCAAAACGATGGAAACAACGTAGATGCCCATCAACAGATGAATGGATAAACAAACTATGGCACATACACAGAATGGAGTACTATGCAACGAGAAAGAACAACAACGAATCTGTGAAGCATCTCATAACATGGATGAAACTGGAGGACATTATGCTGAGTGAAATAAGTCAATCACAAAAGGACAAATATTGTATGAGACCTCTATTGTAAAAACCCATGAAAAAGTTCACACACAAAATGTAACAATCTTTGTTGGTTACCAGGGATGGGAGGGGTGGGGAGGAAATACTAAATAGGCAATTGATAAGTGGTATCTTGGGTGAAGGGTGAGACAGTACACAATACAGGGGAAACTAGCACAACCTGTACAAGGAAAGGTCATGGAAGCCCCACAGACACATCCAAACTCCCTGAGAGACTGAATTGCTGGGCGGAAGGCTGTGGGGACCATGGTCTCGGCGAACATCTAGCTCAGTTGGCATGACACAGCTTATAAAGACAATGCTCTACATTCTACCTTGGTGAGTAGTGTCTGGGGTCTTAAAAGCCTGTGAGCAGCCATCTAAGATACTCCACTGGTCTCATCCCTTCGGGAGCAAGGGAGAAGGAAGAGAACAGGATACAAGGAAAAGATTAGTCTGAAGGACTAATGATCCACAGCTACGAAGGCCTCCACCGGACTGAGTCCAGTACAGCTAGATGGTGCCCGGCTACCACCACTGACTGCTCTGACCAGGATCTCAACAGAGGGTTCTGGACAGAGCTGGAGAAGGGTGTAGAACATAATTCTAACTCACAAAAAAAAGACCAGAGTTACTGGCCTAAAGGAGACTGGAGAAACGTAGAGAGTATGGCCCCCAGACACCCTTTTAGCTCAGTGGTGAAGTTACCTCCGAGGTTCACTGTTCAGCCTGGGAGGGAACAGCCCCGTAAAACCAAATGAGACTAATGAGGTATAGGAGTCCAGTGACAAGGGCCCGAAGGCAGAAGGGGACAAGGAAGCTGGTGATAGGGAACCTAAGGTTGAGTAAGGATATTGTTGATGTGTTTGAGATTGTTAACCATTGTCATAGGGCAACATTTGTAGTAACTGTTAAATGAGAAACTATTTTGTTCTGTAAGCCTTCATCTTAAAAGTGAGAATAACAGCACATTTGGAAGTGTGTAGTCAATGTCACTGAACTGTGCATGTAGATATTTTTGAAATGGTGTATCTTTATGTGTATTTTCACCAAAAGAAAAAAAGGTTGAGAAGTTAGAGGGTCAATATGTTGTGGGGTTGTTAACCAATGTCATAAAACAACATGTGTACTACTGTTTCATGAGAAACTATTTGTTCTGTACGCCTTCACCTGAAGTACAATAAAATATATATAAAAAAAATACATTCTGAAACTCTGTTTTTCAGCCATTGCTGACATAAGTATGAACTTTTGCTGTCAACCCCACCAAAAGAACAAAGTAAGATTTTGTTGCCTGTGAGAATGCATCTTAAATAGCATGTCAGTAGAAATTTTTACTTTAGCAGATGGAGACCCCTTCCTAACATGCTTTTACTTGTAATAATCTGATTATCTCAAGTATTTTTGCTGTTCATGTGGGAACTGCCTAAATGATTGACTATTCCCAAAAAGATTGGGAATGATTTCCAAGTTATGTTTTCAAGGCAGTTAGGCAGATAAGCAAAACTCACAAGACTTCTGCTGAAGAGATGGATAGTTCTACATTTGTTACAGAGGGATATTTTTCATATTCAATGAGTTAGCACACTTGCTTTAACATTGCAAACCACCTAGAAGAGATGATCTATTTTTATGTAAACACCATAAACATCACACGTGCCACATTAATAGTAACACAGGAAAGAGTTCTGAAAAATAGGAGTCCAGGAGCATGAAGGATGATGTAAATTAAAAAACAACCAACAATAGGACAGCCAAAAAGTACAATAATTTACAAATCTGGCAGTACATAAAACTAGCAAATGTATTTCATGATGTTTATCTTTGCTATAATTTTCAGAAGATAAAGCCATACCTTGATTAAAAGTCTGATCTATTATTCATAGAATCATTTTAGAGAATTCATTTATAAATTCTTGTTTTGAAACAGACGCAAACTAACCATCTTGGAAGAAGTAGGAAAAGAGGAACTCTCACAGTGAAACTGGTGAACAATTCCTTTTGTTTCATGACAGAAAGACCTTGATACAAAAACAAATAAACAACTAACTGGAGTTTAGACCGTCTTGACTCTCCATGCTTCGGGGGTTACGTACACTGAACTTACTTCACCTTGCTCATGTACAGCATTTGCTTTTCCTCTTCTTCATCTTTGGAGATGGGTTTAAAGTGTGATGTTGCCTAAAGTTCTACCAGTATTGTACAGAAATCATTCACATTATGAGCACTTGCTCTTTGCCAGGCACAAGGCTAAGAATCCTCTCCCTTTTTTCTTTTTTATTCTTCAACAACCCTATTCCCAAAGAACCAAGGCAACCAACTCAAGGCAACCTCAGCTGTTACAGAGCAGAACTGCTCCACAGGGTTTTCTTGGCTGTCATCTTTATGGAAGCAGATCACCAGGCCTATCTCCTGTGGCACCGCTGGGTGGGCTTGAACTGCCAAGGTTTATGTTAGTAGTCAAGCATTTAACTGTTTGCACCACCTAACCAAAACTAAAACCAAACCCATTGCTCTCGAGTCGATTCTGACTCATAGGGACTCTATAGGACAGAGTAGAACTGCCCCACAGAGTTTCCAGTGAGCGGCTATGCCACCAGGACCCCACCCAGGGACCTACAACCCTATTAAAAAACCCAATGTCATTGAGTCAATTCCAACTCATAGTGACCCCCCGTAGGACAGAATAGAAACCGTAAGGTTTCTGAGGAGCAGCTGGTGGATTCAGACTGCCAACCTTTTGGTTAGCAGTCATAGATCTTAACCACTGCAACACTGTTAAGCAGGTACTATTCTTATCTCCCCACCACTTGCCTATCAGTTTGTCATACTGTGGTGGCGTGTGTGTTCCTATGATGCTGGAAGTTATACCACCAGTATTTCTAATACCAGCAGGGTCATCCATGGACAAGTTTCAGCAGAGCTTCCAGATTAAGACTGACTAGGAAGAAAGGTCTTTTTGTCTACTTCCAAAAAGTAGTCAATGTAAACTATGGATCACAACAGAATATTGTCAGATTAAGTGCTGGAAGATGAGCCCTCTAGGATGGAAGTCACTGAAAATCCATATAAGCTGCAACAGTGGACTTGAGGATACCAAAATCGTGAAGATTTTGCAGGACTGGACAATATTTTGTTCTGTTGTGTACGGGTCGCCATGAGTTGGAGCTAACTGGATGGCAACTATCAACAACAACATTCTTATATGAATTCTAAATTGAGGAAACCAAGGCTTAGAAAGATGAAGTAACTTTGCTCAAATTTATATAATTTATAACTGGTGGCATCAAGATACAAACACAACCAGTCTGAGGCCAGGTCCATGCTCTCACTTCTTGTGCTCTAGTGTCTCCTGTATGACTCCAGAAAATAATTTGTTTTAAAAGTAATGGAAATTAACGAGTCTATAAATTACATACATATGTGATTCCTAGAATCTGCCAGTTAAGTATCCATTGTGCAACTGAACATTCTTTCTAAAATCCTTTACCAGGTACAGGAAATGCTGCAAAACGCTGCCTTAAGCATATTCCGTGGGTCTCCCAGGTAGCAATTTAATAGGCCTGTTATTATTCAAAAACACTTGTCCTTAACCATACTAGAGTAATCAAGTGAAACGAAGCAGGTTACAGTGAAAAGTATTTCCAAAGCAGGGCACAACAGGTAAACAAATCCACAAAAGATTCAAAGCTATTGGAAAGGAAATCTGGTCAATTCCAAAACGAACAATCACAGTTAAAACAATTTCTCAACATTTATTTTCCCATCAGTTCTCATAATGGAAGTTTTACTATTCACTATAGAAAGGAAAATCTAAGTATTTAAGACAGAAGGTATGTGGGAGAAGTTTGCATTAACAACTTTTTCTCTCCCACATAAATATACTAAGGACTAGAGCACAGCACTAGTCTTTCAGTCTTCCAAAACTGTGCAATCCTATATGGTAGCCACTAACTACTCATAGCTAGTAAGCACATTGGAGCCCTGGTGGCACAGTGGTTAAAGTGATCAACCGCTAACTGAAAGGTTGGCGGTTTGAATCCACCAGTTGCTCCTTGGAACCCTCTGGGGCAGTTCTACTCTTTTGCTATGAGTCAAAATCGACTCGACAGCAATGTTTTTTTTCTCACTGAGCACATGAAATTTAACCAATATGACTGAGGAGTTGAATTTTTAACTTTAATTTAATTCACTAATTTAAATTTAAAATAAAACAAACTGATACACAATTTAGCTATTGGAAAAATTTTAAGCATCTTTGGAAAAACTTGAATATATACATCTACTAGTTCAAATGTAAATTTTATGAAATCAAATGCAGATCATGTATTTCCGATGAAAATTTCGGATCAAAATTGAGATGTGCTGTGAACATAAAGTACACCCTAGATTTAAAAGACCCTTTGGGACATCTAACACATTCCACTGTTCCAGACCTCCCTGGGGGATTAAAGACAGGATTTGGCAAAGTGCTTATGTTGAAACTAGTCAAGCAACGAGTGAAACATACATTTATTTCTAACATGTTTAAAAACAAGCACACTCCCTAGAGTGTCTAAACAGGGAAGCTTGCAACTGAAGATATCTTTATAGCTTTCTCTTTCTTGGATTCTTCTCCATTTTCCAAAAGAAATAAAAAGTTACAACCCTATACTTCTTAAAGATCCCAATGTTGTTCCATACTTTGGACTACAATTAGAATTAAAATAATTAAGCTAGAATTACAACTAGAATTAAAAGCAAATATAACTGAACAAAACAAATAAACACATATACAAGCAATCAGGATGGCTCAATGTGTCAAGAGCTCTGAGCTGAGTCAAGAAACTTGGGTTCAAGTCCTGTGTGACCTGGAGCAAGTATCACTACCTCTCTGGCCTGTTCCCTTGTTTCCAAAATGGAGAAGGGGAGGTTCATTATCTCTAAAGGCTTCTTCCAGCTCTAAAGGTTGGTGACACTAAATGAATTCTAAGAAGCTAACACGTCACATAATGTTTTACATTTTTCATAGCAACTTCATATATTTTAATTCAAAACAACCTGGTGACAGGCTTCTTAACCCCTTTTCACCAAGGAGAAATCTGAGACTCAGAGAGACTAAACGTCCTCCAAACTGACACATTTTGAGAAACTGGGGTGCCTGGGAAGATACCTGATCTAATCAGTACATTCTACTTGTTGTCATTTTCTGACAATCGCAGAAATTATGCTAAAATTTTCATAATTTAATAATCACTTAATAATAATATACTGGAGATGGGTGAGAATATCAGATATCTGTCATTTGTTTCTCTCAAATATCTCTTGTACTCTTTCTTTTTCTTTTCCTATCAGCACCATTTATTTTATATGTAAACTTTTGGAACTCAGTGAAAATGTCTATTAAATATAAATAAAAACTCTTTAGTGAACTGTGTTATAACATTTTAATGATGACAAATCCCTTAACTTTTTTCAGACACCATGTTGTGTAAACTATGAAATGAACAATGAGGTCACTGGAAAAAAAATAATTACTATTTAATAGGTTCTTAAAATATTTTATTGTAAGTTGAAAAATTCCTAAATTTTTTTTTTAACAGAAATACAGCTTTCAAGCCTAGAAGAACTAACATAGCTTAGAAAATTACCCAATTTTTAACCAGCGACACCCCCCTCTTCTCCAGAAACCTTGCTCATTACTGAGTAATTAGATAGTCATTTTTAACATTTTTGGTGAGTTGGTAGAAAATTATATAACTGACATTTTTAGGCTAAGAGAAAGCATTCCAATTAAAATGATTAGTCATTAATTATCTAAAGAGGATACAAATTTTTGACATAATTTAAACAATTGGCAGAGTAAGTTTTAAGAGACATTCAATTATCTATACACTTTTCAGTAGACTATTCTACTACAGACATCTTGTTCGTGCCAAGTAGTTAAAAGTTTCTCAGCAAGAAAATACTGTTGTTACAAACTCATTCAGCTAAACATATATTACTGGTTGGAAAGGACTGAGGCCATATTGATTTAACTGTGACTATCTAAAAGTAAAAATCTCCCAGGAGACTATAAATAAGATATATATACATCTCACATTCCCCCAAGGAAATTCCTTCAGATCAGCATGCATGGTATTAGATGTCCCCAAGTGGCCCCTTTAACCTAGGGACAAAGGAGAAAAGAAACAGAAGGGATTTCTACCCTTGGGGAACCATAGTAAGTCATTGGCTCAGATTTATTATACTGTTCTTCTGTCTTGTGTCACTTCATGATAAAATGCAAGGTGGGAGGAGGACAGATGGAGGAGTTAGACGGTTCGGAGGAATCTGAAAGTCATGCCTATTGCCTGCAACCTTATCTCTTTTCCCAGATATAATAGGAGTTATAATTTTAAAGAAGTCCAATGACAAGGCATAAATGTTGAGTGACTGAGGTATTTGAAATTTTCAAGGTGCAACTTCTGTGACCTGATAATACTAGCCAACTATAGAGCACTCTGGGAAGTGTTGAGGGGGAAATATAAAAGAGAAGACAAAATACTCTTTTCTTGTAAGATGTTTCTAATACATGTCACGCGGGCTGAAGAGAGAACCTGCTGAACCCATACTGTATCTTAAGATTCATCTGGAGTATATTCTAAGTTAGGGTTTTTTCCAACTGGCATTCAGGACTTGATTCTGAAGTTTTACTCAGTAGCATTAACATTCCAACATATTTAATTTTTTGTTGCTTCTAAATATTATTATTAGGAATGAGGCAATAATATTATTTCTGTGGTCTAATTATCCACCCATCTCTTTTAAAATACAAACATGAGTGCAATGTTACCAGGTTTATATGGAGAATATTTAAAATGTTGATACTTTCTTCTAATGGTAACTTATTCATTTGGAATTAATAACATAAAATGGATATTTTTTTGATGTTCTGTTATTGCCAGTTGTTCCATAAGTGCTAGGGTTTTTAAAATAAAATTCAAAAAGCAATTTCTATACAATCTGCTTTTCTAAGATAGCTTACTACATGTCTCTCCTCTAGGCATCAACCTTTGAGAACAGTTTTGAATTTAAACAAGATTAAAGCTATGATAATGGCACCCAGTTTTGAAAATCTGTTCTCTGATAGTTTTATTAAGAAACAGAAGAACAAGTGAAGACATATGGCTGTGTAGCTACGGACATCTTATCTGCAGACCTGTACTGAACATTGCCCTTAACTGTGCTTTTAATGTACGGACAGTCATACTGATACTATGAAATAAGTTTACTGTTTTTATTTTTATTTTTTTCCCTTTTCTTTTCTTGGTAGTATTGCTACTCCATTTGTTTTACTATAAGAATTAAGTAAGTTTAACTTCTGCATCTAGCTTCTATGGTTAAATTGAGACTTCTATTTACTTCTGAACCTTTATGAACAATTTGTAAAAGTATCTCCAATTTCATTAAAGTAATTTTTGAAAGGAGGTTATGAAATCTCATATATTGGGTGGAGCTAACTGTGCAGTCAGACTCTTCTTCTGCTATGAATAAAGTGTCTCTAATTGGTAAACCCCTCTTGGGAGAACAAGGATTGATATATACCTACCCTTACTGCCAAAGGATGAAAACTGGAGTAAATCAACAGAATTCACATTAAGAATAAAAATATGAAGTAATATTTTTTCCACTGATTTGAAGAGATAGGCTATGAGTTAGGCTAGAAAAGTTCAATGCTGGGACAAACCACTCCCAATATATTTCTTTACATAAGTCAAAAGGGATGACAAAAATATATAGTCACAATTCTGGCATCTGCTATGAAAAGATATTTGCTATATTTTTTCTCATTTGTCATTATCTGGGATTATTTTTATCCTTTGTTAGTGTTATCCTGCTGTTTGACAGAAAATATGCTCTGCTTCAAGATGCTGGTTAAAAGAAGAATTCAGCAGCACAGCAGCCCTAGAAGAACTGAAGAAGAAAATGGAAAAAGAACCAAACAAAAAAATAAGATAAAATAAATAATAAAAAAACCTCACTCTCCTATATTCCTGACTCCTAAAACACAGGCTGTGAAAATGGTTTCATTAAAAAATAACAAGCCCACGCTCACCAGGGGATAGTTCAGGGCAAACTGAATCAAAAATTCCTCAATCATTGCTCAAATAGCTCAACTAGAATTAATTCAAAGGACAAAGTTGCAGAGTGAGCTCTCCATTTCTCACCAGTCTGCCTCTACAGCGCTCCTATCCAGCCTGGAGATAACTACAGAGCTCCTATCCAGGCTGGAGATAAATGGTCTGGAGGACCCCTCCATGGCGGGCAGGTCATTTGGCCAAGCCTATCTTTATATCAGTGGAAAAGTGGCCCCATACCCCTATATAGTATTAGTTTGAGTTCTGAGCCATTTCTACATTGAAGTATTAACAGACCGATAACTGGGTCCGAAGTTATTTGATTTTTAGCACTGTACTTCTGTAATTTTTTAAGTTACTTCCTTACTTTTCTCAATACAGTCATTAGTCCAGTTGGATGGTCAAAATGGTGGTCATCATCATAGTTAAGCAATTTTTCTCTTGCACAGGTTCTAATAAAGCATAGATAACTTTCATCTTATATATAAAACTATATTCTTTATTTAAAAACTAGAACAAATTCCCTTTAGAGCTTGGGAGGAATTAGTCAAGGTTAGATCTACAGAGTTCTAAGTCTTTGTGTCTTGCTCCACAGCCTCCCTAAGATTTGAGCAGGTCTTTTCTCTTTTGATGCCCTATCAAAGTCAATGAACCCTCTTCTTTGATAAAATGCAAAATAGTGCTCTAGTAAGAACAGTTTTTGTCTATATTACTAATTTGGGGTTTATACTGCTGAGTTTTGCTATTAAAATTGTGTCCATTCCTCCAGTGCAAAAGCAGATCTAAAATGTCCTGAGTTCTCAGGGACTTACCACAAAGGTCCACTACTTCTACACAGGATTGGTTACATAATGTGTGAGGCCCAGAGTAAAATGAAAATGTGGGACTTCCTTGTTCAGATTTGTTAAGAATTTCAATATGGCAAGAGCAGAACATAAACTGGACTATGAGACTCGGGTTGCATGCCCTTGAAGCTGACCCTGCCTTTATGCTACTGCCCACATCTCCCAGGGCTGGAATGAGCATGTTGCAGCTTTCACAGCAGTGGCTCCAACTTCACCTTTAAGCAACTTTTATATTTCTCTTAGGAGCCCTAGTGGCACAGTGGGTAAAGTGATTGACTGCTAACCAAAAGGTCGGTGGTTCAAAACCACCAGGGGCTCCTCGGGAGAAAGTTGTAGCAGTCTGCTTCCCCCATAAAGATTTACAGCCTTGGAAACCGTATGTGGTCACTATGGGCTGGAATGGACTCTGCAGCAGTGGGTATATTTCTCTTAAGCAGCCTATTGGGTAAGAGCTTTGGGAAATAACCTTCAGACTATTATAAACAGATAACTGATAACTAGGGCAAGGGGTTTCCATTTAGAACGAACTCACAGGACATTACCCTGAGGGTTTGGGTCTTTAGCAACTCAGAAGTTACAGGGAAAGTGAAAGACTTTGTTGTATAGAGAATATGTGCTGATCATGGACATATTAGGGGTTCAGGATCTGTTGCCCATCAACTAGTTAGGTTATTTGGGGTAAGATATTCCAATTCTCTGGATCTCGTTTTTCTCACTTGTAAAATAAAGGTGTTGGAAACATGACTTCAAGGATCCCTGGAATATTTACTAAGGGTGAGATGAGCAAAAAAGAGATATGACCTCTCTTCTTTTTCCAAAGAGGGGATACACCTCTGCTTTCAGTGAGCATTTAATTTTATAGGAGGGTAGTTCTACTACTACTCCTATTACTAATGACATTATGTGCTGAGTACTGTTTACATGCTTTACATTTATATTTAACTAATTTCATTTTCATAATTACTTTACTAGGTAATGAATAGTATTTGCCCATTTTACAGGTAGGGGCATTAAGATCCAAAGAGCTTAAGGATAGTGACATTTACTAAGCATCCACCATGTGTACAGCTTATGGATTCAGTGCATTCAGGCTCAGGGAAGCCAGAAGCCTGAGCATCAGAAGAGGGGGAGAAGGAGGAGGAAGGATGGGAAGAGCCTGTGTTTGTTGTCTAGATGTCTCAAGGAGTAGGGTACAAAAGCAAAAATCAACTTTTTGATAAGTGGGAAGTAAGAAACTCTTAAAGAACATAAAATCGGTTCTATTTACAGTTCTAAGACATACGAGTGCTTTATATAAAATGAGAAAGTCTACCAAATGCCAAAGTTAATAAAATTGTGCCTTTAAATCCCATTCACTATGCTAATGTGTTACACTTTCAACTAAACAAGTCTGGATTTAAGAATGCACTTTTTTTTTCCTTGCTAATCCCATTCCATTTTTAAATAGTAATATTAAAGAAAAGTTAATAAAATTTATTTAAACACCTAATGGATTTAGTTAATTGCCCTAGGAGAATAACCCGTATTCTTCATGTCCCCCTAGTTTCTCAAATTTTCAAATAAATACCAAATATATTCTTCCAAAATACAAAAAAATACATTGGACAAGATGCACTACAGATGGAAACTTAAGTAGTTCTTTTATATTATTGTAAATTTTTGTCACTAGATGCATAGGATATGAATGGATATGATAGGGCAAAAGTCAATATACTGAAGAAATAATGTCTGAGTTGCTACAGCCCTTCAAATTTCTTGACCTAGACATTAGGAAATTGAGCACGTTTAATTTAGCACAGCAAAGCAGAGTAGAGATCATTTTATTGTCTAACATCAAGACAACTATCAAAAACATTTTTTTAACTCTCTATTTAAGAGCAGTAACATTATTAATTGTCTGCATTTTGCTCCCTCTTCATAATTCAATGTGTCTAGTTCTACATCTGTTCCATAAAACTGGCATCTTTATTATACCCCTGGGATACAATCTCCCAAAAAGAGCTTTCCAAATGTAGATTTTTTGCTTCCTGTATAAAATACTAGAGTGGGTGACATACAATTTTGCTCCCAAAGGGCAGAAAGAATATTTATATCACTAAGCATATGCAAATTGAAACAAAAGATTCTATGCTTATAATCAAAACCATTTACCTGGGTCATCAAAACTACTTGAGTAATCAGAAGAAATTATCTCCACAAAATTTTTGAGTAATTGAATCTAATCTTCATTTTACCAAAGACTGCAACTGACTGGTGACCATAATCCCACCCAATTCTTGTGGTCAGATTCTGGAAACTGTCTACCAGTGAGAATAACAACTGTAATTCAGACCTCTAAATTCATTCACTCACCCATTATTCAGTCATTCAACCACTAGTCGAGTGTCTTCTAAGCACAATGAAATAAACCTCTACCACAGCAGACAGTTATCCCCAATGAATGTTTTTATCATTCTAAATTATTGCTGACTTGCTAAAACTGCCCACCTGAAAATAAAAACCTGCATTTTAATTACTAGTTTATGTGAAGCAATGAAAACATACCTCCTGTTTTTTATTTCTGTTGCAAGTCATGTATTTCTAGGAGACTACAGGGCATTGATTTCCAGCCACAAGTAAATAAGGCGTCTGGACTTTGTCTTAATGAGATAAAGTTTAATCTGTGCTTTCTCAGTGGGATGGTTTTTGCTATTTAATTGGTAGCAAAAAAACTTCAGCAGCATGTCCTTTCTCTGCCAACAGTGAATTCTATGTGGAAATGAGGTTGCTACAGAATGCTTTCGGATATAAATGCTGCTTTAGAACTAATTAGATAAAAATCACAGAAAAATTCTTGTGCATTATTGAGAGGGAACTTGAAAACATCATTTTACTCCATGAATTCCCGGAATAATACAGAAAAATAGGACCTGGGTCCGTATTTATCCACTGGAATCTTCCAAAATAAGGTTCACCACCACCAACTTTAAACATGTTATTTATGTCACAGTTTTTTTTAACATCTTAGACCAAAATTAGGATAACAAATATGAATAGACATATGTCATCTACAATGTTATGTACCTAAAATAAAAATGCAATCACTATGAAACAAGAGGGGAAAAAAGCATGACATAGGAATTATCATGCCCAAAACAGTATTCTAAAAATGTTAACTGAGACAAGATTAAGTACCAATTACTTAACTGAAGCAGGGTTTTCCCTAGAGACTACCTGGGAAACCTTGTCAGCAACTTCACAGAAAAGCATCACACTGCATACGACAGGCAAGAACCCTTTCAAGTTAGTGAAGATTAAAAAAAAGCATGCAAAATATTTGTTCTCCATTAGTGTTTTCAAATGGATCATGTCACTCCCTTGCTAAAAACCCTTCAATGGATTTTCACTGCACTTGGGATAAAATATAAAATCCTCATCATGGCCTGCAGCCCCTTCCTACCTCCCTTCTTCATCTATCCACACCGCACTGGCCTTCTCCCAGTCTCTCAGATGGACTGTCTTTCCCGCCTCAGAGCCTTTGTACTTGTGTTTGTTTGTTTGATTTTTCCCCTACCTAAAGTTCTTTCTTCCTCTTGGATAACTTCTACACACTGTGTAGGTGATCAAATCATACTTCTTTAGAGTGGCCTGCCCTGGCCACCCAGCCCAGAGTACTTCTTCCTTGTTAATCTTTCTCATGGCACCTAAGTGGATTTCTCTCACTAACCTTCTCTTAGAACCATGCTCTATTCCTTTTCAGTACTTACTATATCAAAACCATTGCCATCAAGGCGATTCTGACTCATAGCAACCGTGTAGGACAGAGTAGAACTGCCTCATAGGGTTTCCAAGGTTGTAATCTTTCTTGGAGCAGACTGCCATATCTTTCTCCTGTGGAGTGGCTGGTGTGTTCGAACTGACGACCTTTCAGTTTGAAGCTGAGTGCTTAAGCACTGCGCCACCAGGGCTCCTTCACTTACTATATGCTATAGATATGTATGTGGATTTTTGTTTCTTTGCTTGTTTTTAATGTGAGTCTTCCCCCACTAGACTCCATGAATACAGAGACTAGATCACCATTGCTTATCTGTGATGAAGCACAATGCCTACATATTCACATATATATTTCCTGAAATAATAATTAACTTCTAAATTACTGGACGTGGTTCCTAACATTGCTATAGATCATGGTAAACAAAGCTTTACTTAGACTGTAATCAACAAAACTGTTGTAGAGGATGCATCCTAAATTGACCGCCAATGAATTACATCCTTGTATAATTCCTCTCCCTTTGAAACAGGAACCTGTGACCAGCTTCTGACTAACAGAAGATGGCAAAGGTTATAGGCTGTTACTCCCATGATTAAGTTCTTTTATCTAAGACTCTGTCTTATTAGACAGAGGCTCCCTTACTGACTTTGAAAAAGTGAGCTGCCATGTTCTGAGGGGGACATAGGGCAAGGAACTGGGCAGCCTCTAAGAGCTGTGTGCAGACCTTGCCAACCATCAGCAAGAAAATGGGGCCCTCAGTCCTACAGTTGAAAGGAAATGAATTCTGCCAACAGTCTGGGGGAGCTTGAAAGTAGACCTTTTCCCTGTTGAGCCTCTGATGAGGACCCATCCCTGGAGGAACCTGCATTGCAGCCTGGTGAGACCCTGAGCAGAGAACCCAGTTATGCCATGACCAGACTCCTAATCCACAAAAACCGTGGGATGATAAATGGGTGTTGTGTTAAGCTGCTAATTTCATACAAATCTGTTACACAGCAATAGGAAACTAACATAACAGTCAAATTGGATCACATCCAAAGTTAAATGCTCTCTTTCTTCTTTTATATTCTGATCTCATTTTCTGTTAACAATTGAGTTTTGTACAGTAGAGTTTTTCCTTTTGTTCAAGAGATGATTTTTTTCACTGAAAGGAACAGTTTTTTGGATGTTGTTTTGATATAATCATGTAAGTATTTTTCTTTATTTTAATATACTTTCTGATTTGTGGGCCTTTGTTCATAATTGAGTGCCTACTATGTGCACTTTAGACAATGAAAAGAAGCAGGCAGGATGCTTAAGCTGGGGGTGCACACTGATGGGAAATATATGAAAGCTCTTGGACAAAACATGTTGCTGTTGTTGTTGGGTGCTGTTGAGTCATTTTCGACCCACAGCCACCCCATGTGACAGAGCAGAACTGCCTCATGGGGTTCTTTATGGAAGCAGATCACCAGGTCTTTTCTTCCCTAGAGCCTCTGGGTGGGTTTGACGCCAGCCTCTCAGTTAGTAGCCAAATGCTTGACTGTTTGCACCACCAAGACACCGTGGACAAAACATATGGCCCAATAATTTAATACAGATTGCATAATAATACTAAGAACTCTACACACGCGTGCAGTGCCTCTTCACGATATTTTTATCCAACCTTCATTCCCAAATGACTGGGGTGGGGTCCTTGATTTTGTTTGTGGCAGAAAAAAGTGGCCAACGTACTGACAGAGACGAGGCCAAGTGAATCTCAGTACATAAGAGTTACCTGATATACTCCCCTCTCATATGAGGACAGGAAAAATACTGTATTCTCCTATGTATTCCCTAGACACACAGTTGACATTAAGAAATACTGATTTAACTGAAAGTCCAAAAGATATCAGAGTACAATAGAGCATGTCAGGGATGGTTTCTTGAAAGTAGTGTCTTACATTGGTTCTTGAAGACATGGACAGTGGTCATTGGTAGAACAGAGAAATGGCTTTTTTCCTGTCTTTATGCAATTTCAGGTACCAATTATCTAGGTTTTTCCTAAAAGCTATTTATAAAAATGTATCATTTTTAGTCTTATTCATTCTGTGAAATTTAATTTACTAATGCAACATCTTCATTTAATTCCACTGCTACCAACTTGCATTTTTTTTTTCAGAATATCTTCTAATCAATGCTACTATACAACTTAAGAAGTCATTTATGCTTCACGCCACTGGTTATAATTTTTAAATGGCTCCAACCCCTGTATAAAATACATCAAGTGTGCATTTCCAGGTTGCTCTCTTCTGCATGGCTCTGTGTCCTGGTTCATTGGAAGCCTGACAAGGAGGAAAGAGCTCTGAATGTAGACAAAGAAGACCTATGTTTAAGTCTGGGCTCTGTGATCAAGCGCACTTCTCTTGGGGACTTATTTTGTATAATAGGCACAATCATTCTCCATTTGTTTATTTCTTGAAGAACTGCTTAGCCTCAAGGGGGATAAAAGTGCCCGACAATGGTTCCCTCTGTTTCTGATCACACAGACCAATAGGGGAGAAGAGTAAACAGATAATCCTAAAAGGCCTTAAAAGATTATAGCACCTAAATTACAGGCTGGTTTTTGAGGACCAATATAATATATACAAAAATCATTTGTGAATTACAGAAACACTCTATCACTTTATAAATATACTATAACAAATATTTACTATGTGTCAAGCTCTTGATAGTACCTTATTCTTTCCTTCTCTCTACTTTAGTTCTTACCAGGCCACGTCTCTAGATTTTTATCTCCACTTAGGTAAAGCTTTCTAAACCTATTTAAAATGCTGGTTTCTTGGCAAGACTTTCTCTAGTGTCCTTTAGTCTAAAGAGACTGTTCCTTTTTTTTTTTTTTTCCCCCTAAACTTAGAAACTTATCTAAAGTCTCTTTGGGACACTTCTTGTGTAGTCCGAACAGATCTAAATTTCTGGTTATTTTATTTATTTACTTTTTATGTATTAAATAACAATTCTTTAAAATACATTGTAAGGTATTTAAGCTATCTTTTCAATATAATGAGTATAAACTACCTTCTGTGTTCAGATGAATATCAAGAACTTCAATTTTGGAGGAAGACAGAGGGAAAATTAGACAAGCGTGCCAATAATTACCAAGTGGAACACAGGAGTATGTGCAAATCAAAAACCCATTGCCATCAAGTCAATTCTGATTCATAGTGATCCCATATGTTACAGAGTAGAACTGCTTCAAAGGATTTTCTTGTCTGTAATCTTTACAGAAGCAGACTGCCAGGTCTTTCTTCCACAGTGCCACTAGGTGAGTTTGAACTGCCCACCTTCAGGTTAGTAGTTAAACGCAAACCATTAAGCATTACAAATGAAAAAAAGAGCAAAAGATTCCACATGGATGAGGGAATAAGCTAAGGCTTCTCAAAGTTAAGACCTTGAAATAAGCTTATTGGTATTGATGAAATTTCCAAACGCAGAGACTGAGAATCAGCTGGGGAGAAGAATGTTTGGAGGAAACAGTGTGAGCAAAAACATATTTGTAAAGGAACTCAGAACATGTTCTTGAGTAAGGCAGGTTGCCTGGAACACAGCTCTGGTGTAGGGGCCACGACTCACGCTTGGGAGTACACTCAGAGTGGAGGTGAAGAGCGAGTGGGCATTTAATTTGACAGACAGTGGGAAGCCACTTACGACTTCTCTGCAGGGAAGTCAATAGTGCTCAATACGTATTTGCTAATATTTTAATTTTATTTCTACTACCTTTCAAAGCCTTGCTCCCCTTTGGGAGCCATTGTAAGCACTTTAAATATAACACCTTTATTGCAGACACTAAAAGCGTACATATTTTCCATATTCATACTCAGCTTCAGACTGATCACAATTTTACAAGTACACTTCTTTGGGGATACATCCCTCTTCTTACATTCTACCTATCTTGGTGTCACAGTGCTGTTCTTCGTTAATTCACGGATCATTTTCAATCCTTTGTTTCAAGGATTTGCTTCAGGTCATAATTAAAGAAGGAAACACTGATATGTTTCCTCAGTAGTGTTTCTTGAATCATCTTTTAAAGTTCTTTCTAGAGTAATCAATAGGAGGATATTTCCAAAGAGGCCAACATGGCTTACAGATAGATCACTTTCCAGCAACAGAAAAGTACCTTGGGGGAAGGAAACTACTTAGCCCCCTGTGTGGCAAGTACATTAGAGATATATAATACAATAATTAAACTGATGAAGAGTCAATAGACTCTAAAGGACTGGGAGGAAAAAACAAAAAGCACGTAAACATTCCTTCCTTCCATTTGCTTTAAGAATAACTTTTATATTACCAATAAAAAAACAGAAATTAATACAGCAACTGTTTACAATTCTGAAAAAATTTACCATCTCAGCTAATCCTCCTAATGTTCTCCTGGGAGGGGTCCATGTAAACACCAGATTTCATTGAGATCTATGATCTCAAAGGGAAATGGAATATTTTTGGACAAAACTACTCAAATTATGCTAGAAAAAAAATTGGTAGTCTTGAGTTATTTTTATTAGCAGCCAGTATTGATGAAACTGGAGCCCTGGTGGCAAAGTGGTTCAGAGCTTGGCTGCTAACCAAAAGGTCGGTAGTTGGAATCCATCAGCTGCTCCTTGGAAACCCTATGGAGCAGTTCTACTCTATCCTAGGGTTGCTACGAGTCAGAATCGACTCGATGGCAAAGGGTTTGTTTGTTTGTTTTTAATTGTACTTCAGATAAAGGTTTAGAGAGCAAACTAGCTTCTCATTACACAATTAGTACACATATTGTTTTGTGACATGGGTTACCAACCCCATGACATGTCAATACTCTCCCTTCTCTACCTTGCGTTCCCTATTACCAGCTTTCCTGTCCCCTCCTGCCTTCTAGTCCTTGCCCCTGGTTTTTTTTTAATGATGAAACTAGCCTTGAGATTGTTCAAGGGACTACTTTGCTGAGACTTGTTTAACTTTTGATTGTGTTGGATGTAAATTATTTCAGCATGGAGACTAGACCCTCACTTCTTATTACAGGCATAATAGGGTGAGTCAAATCATATCACAAGACCATAATGATACAATATGAAGAGGATCAAAGTGGATCCAGGGGTCTAGGCAAGCTTTGCCTCTAACCTCTTGGCTAAATGATAATGGGCCATGTAAGTTTTCTGGAGCATTTTGGTTTTCTTGTTTTTTAATGAGTATTGGCATGAGGAGTTAGTTTTTATGATCTCTGAGGGTGCCACCAGCTTTAAAATTCAAGTAAACAAAGTTAGGCTGTTTTTCCACTTCCCTATGTTCCTTGTGGGATGCTAGGGATGGTTATTATCAGCTGCAACATAATTTCTCAATTCTTCTCATTTGCGTCAAACAAAACAACCTAGATTAACAGCCTAGATTAAGTGCCAGAAACAAAAAAATCTTTGACATCACAAAATTTAAGCGACAGAGGAGTTTATTAAGAAATCTGGTCCAACTCCTCATTTTAGATAAGGGAATAGCATCATGACCTGCCATGGCACACATCTGCTATGGACAGACCCTAAGTCCAGGCCTTCTGTCTCCTGGCTCTCTGACAGTGTTTCCCAAACCTCAGCTGTGTCTGTACCACGTTCACAATTTCTGACATATCTTTACTATTATGTCTGAATACTTTTATTAAAATCAATTCATGTTTTTACTTAAATATCTTTATTAGAAGAGAAAACTGTACATCTTCCCAGTAAATGGAAACCAGTATCCACAACCATCAATAGAAGGTTACCCAAAAATATTTACAATGGATGTAGTGTTTCATCACTTAAATACTTTTGCTTGTCAGAGGCCTGTGGCCTGAGGCCGGCTCTCTTTGTTAAAAACAGAGACTGCTAAATGTTGGGAGGTATTAGCCATACTAGCAAAAAACTCAAACTCTTGCTTCAATTTAATGAGTATTAAAAAACAAAAACAAATCCAGGTGTAATTCCAGTATTTCTTTCCTCTGCTGACTTCCCCTCCACCCCCCATGTGAACAAATAATTTACTAGTTCTGTTTCCCACTTCCCTGCTTTCCAATGCTCTGCTTTCCATCTGTTTAATACTTTGGCTGCATCAATTTTAAGTGTGAGAGGCTCCCTGCCCTCACATTAATATGCTGCATTATAATGTGGGCTTTTTGGAGACAATGCCGGGATCCACAGGCACTGTGGCAGGCTTTTCAAAGACCTTGAAATTATCTGAAAGTTATTGTTTGATTCCATTAGGACCAGCCCTGATCTCATTTCTCCAAAATGAAACCTGACAACTCTAGTTTAGGCATGGCTTGTATGTGATGCAACTAGGTCAGACTTGATTCAAATTTATCAGAATGTAGCAAAAAAAAAAAGTTTATATAAGAATAAAATAGGTTATAATCCCATGACTTCTTTTACTCTCAGTCCCTTAAGCCATCCTACTTCATTAAGAGTTTATTCATTTCTTATTTCCACATTTAAATTTCTGAATATAATAAAGAAACTTAAGCACTGAGAAATAAAGTACGTGGCATGCTTGGAGAATTAAAGTAAAACTCAAATATTAACACTTAAATATGTTAAATAAAAGCAATTTATATATTTTTCAAAAGCTGGATCACTCCAAGCTATGTTTTCAACAATCCCATTATTGAAAAATATGCCAGTTCAAAAAATGTACACATTTGCTTTCAAAATCAAAACAACTCAGTGGCTATACATGGCAAATTTAACAAACGTGATGTTAAATGGGTGTATATTAGGGGGTTTCATAAAAGAGGTGTAACTTATTGGTTATATATGAATGATTATACCTCACTCTTGAAACCCTAATTCTAGTGAAGGGATAGAAATAGTACAAACACACTAGAACAAAGTGAATGGGAGAGTGGACAATAGCATGAGAAAAAAAGGAATATGGAAATAAGACGAATGAATTCTTAAAAGACTAAGGTTTTGGATAATAAAGTTCTTGTCTCAAATTCTGTATGCCTCATAATATCAACTGAGTCTATGAAGAGCATAAAGATATTTTCAGATATACAAGGGCCCTAAAATGTTACCTTTCACAGTTAATCACTCTTCAAAAAAAACAGTTGCTATCAAGTCGATTCTGACTCATGACAACCATGTACGTCAGAGTGGAACTGTGCTCCATAGGGTTTTTAATGACTGATTTTTTTGGAAGTAGACTGCCAGGCCTTTCTTCTGAGGCACATCTTGGTGGACTGGAACTACCAGTCTTTGGGTTAGCAGCTAAGCCCATTACCATCTGTACCATCCAGGCACTCCCGTCCGCTTTTAGGAGAGTGTGAAAAGATGTGCTTCACCAAAACCGGGGAGTAAACCGTAAAAGAGGAAGTTAAGTATTTCAGGAGGTAGGTTGTCCAACAAAACAAAAGGCAGCGGGTATTTCCAAGACAATGGCCAAGGAAATCTTAGGTGAACAAGCTTTGCACAGAAGAGAACCCAATAAAGTTGGGACTCAGAGAGCACAGGGCTTCAAAAAGATTGGATCTGAGGAACAATAGATTACATGACGTAACCGATTTACCGGAAGGAGTTTTAGAATTTTATGGAAGCATTTTGGGCTATATTAATATTAGTCCTTAGACATCTAAGCAGACAGAGGGAGCAGCGAGATAGCTTGAATAAAAACAAAAAGTTGTCCAAATCAGAGAATAAATTCCTATTATGAGTCACCTTTGAACAATATTTGCACAATCATAATCACAAGGCTGTAAACACTTAACAGTGATTTAACCAAAGTGCATTTTATCACTATACTGAGGATGTGGGAAAGGGGGGCATTTGAGGTGGAAAGGGGGTTATAACAGAACTAAATTACAGTTTGCAGTTGTTGAAAGTTAATTACAGAGGCCAAAAAAAGGTTAAGAAATAATAGAATAAACATATTTTTTAAGAATAAACATGTAAAAACCAGAAGAAACAATTAAGAGAGTTGACACTGGTTGGCTGAGGGGTTGGAGAAGGGTGGATAAAGAATTATTTGATATTTAAAAATATATGTTTTAATATTACATGCTTTGTCTTATACATTTAATTAATCTAAAAATGAAAATAAATGCATCTACATTTTAAATTGTATTGTCAAATACATATATTACTAAATGAATTGTTAAATAATTTTTTTAAATACCTCAAAGCAGATATTTTATATCATTGAATGCAAAATACACCAAGAGTATTTCATTCTCATAGAATGCTCATATTCTTCTTACATATCCACATTCTTTCTCCTAATTTGATATACGTTTTAAATGGTTCAAGGTGTTTTTAAGACTTCCAATGAATAAAAACGATTCAAGCTGTCCAGCTAGTATTTGCTGTTTATAAGGAATCAAGCATTTTCACCTGCAATCTTCCTTCTCTGTTCTTTATCATGTAAATGTATTCAGTCTATTTTAATTATTGCTTTTGCCTTTGGAGTGACTCACTCTCCCCTGAAAACATTGAAAGATACGATGAAGCGCAGAATCTTTTTTGAAATTGCTGATCTTCTGTATGTTAGATCTCTAAAGAAAATCTCGCAGCTCTCAATAGCAGTATTTGTTACCGAATATAAAAAACAGCAGTCAATGCTATCGAAATATAAACATTTAACCTTGAACTCTTTAAAAAGAAGGAGAATCAAGTTGGCTATTTAGTACAAAGAAACGTTAGTGCTTATAGCACTGAGATATTTCTAATCCGAAGAAACGGTGCAGAAATATCTATCTGAAGTTACATAATACACCAGGAAAAGGCAGTGGAAATACAGTAAAAAGAGGAGACATTCCTACCTACTTCAAACATGAGGAAAGGGTGATGCATTTAAGCAGCCTAGATGGTGAAACATCCATGAAGGTTAGAGGTTCGAGGACAATAAGTTCTTCTCTCTGTTGAGCTCATGATTTGACCTGCATTCACGTCCTTTAGAGACACAGTTGCCAGCAGAGTTTCTCAAGACCCTAACTCAGGAAGAGGCAAGCTGGTGGAGTGGGTAGCTTGAAAGATTAGTTTTTTAAAACAACGAATTGTATTCTAGATTATTACAACCCCTTATTTCAATCCATTGCTAATATTTTATTTTCACGTAGTTTTTAATGCTTATATTGTTCTTATTCTACTAACAAGACTCCAAAAACATAAGTGATTCCTTTGTTGTCTGTATTTAGCTTTAGAAGAAGGAGAAAAATAGGGCTCAGGTCTCCTTTACCTTTCATCCAATTCTCCTTCTATTTTAGCAGTGATTACTAACTTATTGGCTTCAAACAACCTTGGGGGACTCAATAATTTGAATAGTGTCAAAATTCTCAAGTCCAAATGCAAATCCTACATTATCTTCAGAAGGAATCAGTAATAGGTTCTACACATACGTATCCTTCTATTTTTTTCAAATGTGCATAGATGTTGCCATGATGAGTAAAATATACATTATTCAAAAGCTTCTTACGGAATTAAAAATAGCCTTTTATCTTTGTGCATTTTCTCAAATCAAAGGAAATTAAAAGTATAATTACCTATTCCACGAAGGTGAACAAAACTTTTTGATGTCGTAAAGGGATTCTGTACTAAATAAAGTTTACACCATGCTCTCTGAGAGGACTTCCTTGACCAGCCAAACTAAATGAAGCACCCATCCGCCCCACTATTCTCTAACTCAGCCCCTTTTTCTTTTCATAGCACTTACCACTCTCAGCACACTCACAAGTATTCCGTTTATCTTTTGACTTGTTTTTTAGGTCTTCTTCGTTCTGTCCCTCACCCGCCAGAAGAGGGCGTGCTCCATGGTGGTCGAGGCAATTGACCGTGGCGTCACCAGCACCTAGGACTGGCCTGGCACAAAGGAGGGGCCTCTTACAGTTCAGTTGACTTAATATTGAACAAATGTTGCCACCACTATTCTCCTAGCTGGTTTATGGCTCCATCCTCTTAGACGGCAGATGATTACAGTATAAGTAGAAAAAAAAGTCAGTGAAAAAGGTGACTGCTAATGGTTTTGGGGTGCTTGCCACACCAGGAAGATGTCCTGGTGGCACAGTGGTTAAATGCTCAGCTGCTAACTGAAAGGTAGGCGTTTCGAACCCATCAGTGGTTACACGGGAGAAAGATGTGGCAGTCTTGCTTCCATAAGGATTACAGACTTGGAAACCTTATGGAACAGTTCTACTCTGTCCTACAGGGTCGCTATGAGTCAGAATCGACTCAACAGCAATGGGTTTGGTTGGGTTTGGTCACACCAGGCATTGGTACATACATAGCGTACTCGCAACCTTGTCTGCAAGATGGGTATAACTGCCTCTGCTTTGCAGACCATGCGACTGATTCTCAGAGAAGTCAGGCCCCTTATCCTGGGCCACGTGACAAGTTACAGGTACTGGTATTAATCGTAACTAGTAACTATAACGTAAAACTTAAATATTACTAAAAACTGTCCCAATCCACTAGATAATATTGTCTCTGCGACTACTCCAAATACATGACACTCCATACGAGGTCATAATGTATTTAATGAAAAAAATGGAGACCAACATTTTCCATCTGAGGTGCTACCTGTCCTCCCTTAAAATTTTCGTGCATTCACTGAAGACTCTACTCCTTTAAAATGCAACAGATGTCTCAGCATTAACTAAAATCCCCTATCATTTTTTTTTTCAACTCCTGGAGGAGGGGGAAGAAAAGGAAGGAGGGGAGTGATGTGCACAAAGGGAAGTCTGTGATGCTGAATCAGCCTCAGAGCTGAAGCGCGGGCAGCATGATGCTGCTACCGCCCAGAGCGGAATGAAAGAGCCACTTTGTTAGTGATGGGGGAGAGTGTTAGGGGATGCAACATTTCGCTAGAAGAAAGTCATGCCTCAGGCAGAAATCAGGGCAATTACTGAATGAATCTAGGGGCATCACATTCACTCTGAACACTAAAGAGATGGTGGCCTTCTGCTTGGAGGCAAAGGACAGCACTGAAATGTGTCCCTTTCCAATCCGTACCCCCCCCCCCCTTTGCCCAGTGCACAGAATCAAAGGGAGTTTGAAGCTCAGCCTGGCTCTGCCTCAGGGTTGACAAATGTGAGATCAGCCCCCCCCCCATCACCACCTGGTCCCCTCCGGACCTTCTAATGGTTCAGAGGGCAGAGGAATAATGCAATTTGTCAGGAAAACAACAAATGCTGCAATAACAATGTCCACCTAAACTGAGCAAATGCTCAGTTTAACTGTGTCTACAAGTCAGCCTAACAGGAGTTCAGCTGGGGAAGCCAGTGATCCAAAAGAAATTATTTTCTTATCTTTTATTGAAAATTTCAAGGAAAACACATACCACAGCCCCTCGGGACAAGCCAGAGAATCACAGGACAGAGAAGATGGATGTCTTCCAATGTCTTGACACATCTAACTTTAAGATATTGAGAATACTATCATAACTTTCTGCCTTAAGTGTTGATATTGGAGAAACAAGATTTATGTTTTGGTCTAGGGGGCAAAAAAAACTTGGATGTCCATAAAGGGGCCTGTGTCATTCACTTCGCCTATCTGATTAGGAGCATAGGGGGCAGAATTTTAAAGATAAAGTTATCTTCCTTTGGGTGACCAGCCTTCTCCTTCTTGCAGTTTACTCCTCTTCATCCCACTGAGCTTTCTGGCACATTATATATATATATACTCTTTTTTTCATGTTAGAAGTTCCTGCAGGAAATAGTAACTCTAGTTCCCTGAGATGAATGTACACATATGTTTAACATTAGGCTCACTTGTATCCAACTATAAATCTGTACACTAAAGGAAAACTACATATATTTTAAATAATTCAAATAGAGCAGCATGTACTTGTATTGCACGGAAGGAAATTAGGCACATTGAAAATGCACAATTAAATTGTATCTCAGTCTTCTTACTCATAAGTATAAAATCCTCATAGTTGGCTAAGTGATACCTAGGAGAACACAACTGATTATTAACTTGGAGCTGTTCTGATGGCTTTCAGCAGGGGTAATCACGGATCCAAGACTAGTCATTATTTTCCCTCCAACTGGTGACCCCCTGCCCATATCCACTGTTAACGCTTTCATTAAGGTCCTTACCATTTCTTGCCTAGCAACTGCAAGAGTCTCCTAGCTGGCTTCTCCTGGCCAATTGTCATCACTCCCTCCCATTAATTGTCCATGATGCTGGGGAATAGATTTTCTAAAACACAAATCTAATCATGTACTGGCCATTTTAAATCTTATTTATTTCTTTATTATCTTCAGGATGCAAATGACAAATTCACAGGTTGGCATAAAAGTCCTGCATGAGTTTCTTCAGTCTCATTTCTTGTCATTACTCTTCTTTTCCCCCACACCCCATGTTCAAGTCCTGCCAAATGATCTGTAATTCACCAAATGCAGTATGGTTTTCTAGGCGTTTTTGTGTTCATATGTACTGTTGCCTCTTTTCAAGCTTCCATTCCCAATGCTCTTCACCAGGTTAACATCACTTTACACAAAACTTAACTCAGATGCTTCCTTTGCCATGAAGGCTTCCCTGACCACACTTTTCCCTGACCACATTCTGTCTCATCAGGGGTTTCCACTGGACCTTCTTTTCTTTTTTCATACTTCATTGTAATCTTATGTTACCTTTTCTTCCTTTTTTAATCATCAGGAAAGACCAATCACTAGAAAAGAACATCATACTTGGTTAAGCAGAGGGTCAGAGAAAATAAAGGAAATGCTCAGTGAGACAGATGGACAGAATAGTCACAACAACGGACTTAAACATGCCAACGATCATGAAGATGACCCAGAACCAGGCAATGTTTGGTCCTGTTATACATAAAGCAGCTGAGTGAGAGTGGACTGGATGGACACTAACAACAACAGCAACAACAACAAAGCTTCTTGAAGGATCTGTCCTTTGTTTTGTAGCTGTTTTTCAAGTATCACGCATTGTACCTGGCATGTTTTAGTAAACACTCTACAAATTGGATAAATGAATATATTAAGTGCACTTATTTGAAAGTCACTGTATTTGGTATGATACAAGAAAGAGTGGGAAGTCAAACTTCTCAAAAAAAAATTACTAAGCCTGAAAAATTACCATCATGATTTATTCCAAAAATGATTTATTGCCTTATTCCTGGGAGGCTATTAAAAAGTGAATACTGTTGTGAGAGTTAGCCCAAGGAGTCACTAACTCCTGACCTTGAATTAGCTTTAAGGTCTCCCACCGTCAGCAGCATAAGATTGCAAGTTACAGGGGTGACGAGAAAGGGACGATAGCAAAAAGGTGAGGCTGGATTGTATAGGGATCAGGGGAGAAGAATAAAAGTGTGCTTATCAGTTTCATGTCTTTTCCTGGCACCAACTCCTGCTTTCCATCTGCATACCCAGTATTCTCCCCATGTTTCTTTCACTTATGGGAAATAAACAACAATTGAGAGGGAGAATTTTTCTTTCACGGGGACAACAAACCTTGGTAAACAAAGAATGAAAGAACTCCACGTGACCCTCTGATAAATCCACCTTCCCTCTTCACTGTGCTCAATTTCCGAAACTCATATGCCAAGACCTTGGCACGCTCCAATTTCCTAGTCTTACAGCTTCCTTGATGTTTTGGAGTTATTACTTGCTCTAAAATACCTGAGACGTATCCTATTCAGGTTTCTGTAATGGCCGTCCCTCCTCTGCTTCCAAAACCTCTCAAGACACTAATAATGCAACTCAAGTGGGCTTTTTCTTCTGCTTTCTGGAGATGCCGCCAGAAGCACTGACCGGTATTTCCTTGCCTACCTTCTCAGCCCTACTCTATCAAGGACCACCCACGGAGGAGCCTGGCCTCCAGCATTTTCCCACAGAGTGCCACACTCCTTTCCAGAATTGCCACTCATCAACCTCATCATTCAGATCTGATATAACATCTAATTATTCTGATTACACCACATTTCTGTGGAGGGCCTTATTACCTTTGCACATTACTGAAGACAATATGATCCAGAATAATCAACTGAACTTGTCTGTCCCAATGGTGAGAATTAAGGTTTTAAAAGCTACATAGATTGGAAAAGCTACTTTCTAGGCCTGTCATATATCTCAAAGTATTAACAATAATAATACTTTGCATTAAAAGCATGTTTCTTCCAAAGAGATGAAGACTCTTCCTCCTAGCTGATTTATGAGCCTGTGCAATAGCCAAGGAATCACAAGAACATAAATTTCCTGTAACAGCTCCTTGAGTCATTAAGCTACACAGCAGCTTTCCGCTATAAACCCTGCAAATATACAGGCGTTAAATTAGCTGCAGAGTGGCTCCCTACTTGTCCTTTTAATACAAGGGACACAGCCTGCAAATGGGAAGAAGGAGTCCTCGTCTTCAAAGAGAAGTTATTTCCTAATTTGCACTTAGACCCAAATGCAGTATCCCATTTCTCTGTACTTATTAAATAGTGGTGATCCCTTAGATGAATACAAACTTGTTTTGGTCAGATCTGTGCACCACCTCAAATACCTCACCAAGTTAATTTATTGAATAGCTCAAATTGTTGTTGTTAGTGTCTTCGAGTTGGTTCCAACTCATAGTGACCCTATGCACGACAGAACGAAACATAGACGAGTCCTGTGCCATCCTCACAACTAAATTTCCAAAAACTAAGGAGAGATTCTTTTATCAGTTCTTTAGAATCTACTCAAATTTCCTATACATCAGTTTCCACTTCTTTTTTCCCAGAATACAGACCTGGTGATGAGGGAAAGATATCCCCTCCCCCCCAAAAAAAGGCAAATAAGATGAAAGAAGGGAGAGTATCATACAGACCAAGAAATTAGGGAAGCATCTAGAGGTTGGCCCTACAAAGTTTACTCTGTGCTCCCAACAACTCCATGATGGCTTACAAGTTTCTCAAGGCACAAGTTGAGTATAAAACTCAACTGACTTTGCTGTGAAGACTGTCGGCAGTGATTTCAGTTCTGTTAGGCAATGGATGATGCAGATGACGGCAAAAAGCAGAATATAAAGAAAACACAGCTAAGGTGCTTAGCCCCAACTGTTTTGTACTGAGCATGAATGTAGAGATTATTACAGAGTGACCTCGTGGTTATGAACACTTTGCAGATGTCAGTCTTCTCTAACCCTTAGTCCACATTCTCTTTTAATAAAATATACATGCTCATGCAAGAGATAATTTAAGGTAAATTCTCCTCTATATGAAAATACTAATGCCTATAACCTTATCCACACAATGTAGAATGGGCAATCAGAGACCCATAACCTGATATTTTGAGGCAATTTATTCAGGTTCAGTAAAATGCCTTTGAACTTAAACATATTTTCTTCAAGGAGGTTATACAGTGTGGTGAAGGGAAGAAAATGATCTGGGTAATTATGCTGAAAATATAAAGAAAAGTATTTTGGAGATTATTGTGACCTTTCTTTTACAAGTGGGAAATAAGATAAAGTCCAAATCATCAGAACAATAATATTTACTCATCATATTAAATTCATATAACCTTAAGTCTTTCCCTTGATTATAAATCTACCTGAACCCTGGTCACCACAGCTAAGGATTTCTTTCTTTTCTTACCTTTTTGATACTTTAGGCTGAGCTGTCACAAACCCCATTAACTCTTAAAGGGAATACCAGAAACAGGTATATAAAAGAACCAAGTAAATATTTTTTTTTAAAAAAATGCCAAACATGCAAGAATTTCATTAGCCATTAATATTTGTCTCTGCCTAGTCTACATTAACTTATACCCTACTGCCTCCTCCTAGTCAAAACTTTTTACTTCCAAGTTCCCAAATACACTAGGACAATGATCCTTAAATTACTTGGCCAAAAAATCACCAAAATTGTTTGTTAAAACTACTCATTCCTGAGCAGTGCCTTGACTTCCTGAGGCCAAATCTCAAATAAGGGGCCTGGGAACACAGATTCATAGCAAAAGCTTTGTGTTTTGCCCCCAAACACAGGTTTCTAAGAAAAACAACCAAATAAAAAGCCAAGTAGATAAGAAACAAAATGAATATGCTAAACTGATCATTTATTTATTGAATGGATATTTATTGAGGGTCTTTTTTGTGCTAGTTACTTTTGTCATTGCTGGGCACTATAATACACACTATGTACAACGTTAGTTGTCCTGTTTTAAGAAATTCAATGCTTCATTTTAATTAAGGCAAAGCTTATTTTTATATGGCTTATATGTATGCATGAGAACTTATTTCCAAAACAACCTGATGGGTAACAACCTTGACAGAAGTCTATGATGAATAATTAGAAATCATGGAATGAAGAAAGAGTGGATTTATTACTAAAGTTTAGGAAGTGCAGGTGCTAAAAGGCAACCCTTAGTCTGACACTGGAGTCCCGGGACTGTGCCAACAGTTAAAGCACTCAGCTGCTGACAGTTTAGAGATTGGAGTCCACCAGAGGTGCCTTGGAAGAAAGGCCTGGTATCTACTTCTGAAAAATCAACCATTGAAAACCTTGTGGAGCACAGCTCTATTCTGACTCACATGGAGTCGCCATGAGTTACAACTGACTTGACAGCAACCGATACTGGTACAGTCTGACTCTACCATTCTGGGAAAAGACCCTTACTTTGAGGGCACTTTTCAAATGTGTTGCAAATCATTACTTTTTACTGTGGCAATGCCTGGAAAGATAATAATGTCCTTTTTTTCCCTCATCCCAACCCCAAACTTAATCACAGTGTGTAAAACATTTGATGGCACTGGGCATGTTAAAATTAAAATAGGAGAAAATAAGTGGGGGAAAGAAGTCTTTGGAAAAAATTTTAAAATTCTAGAGGGCAGAAATAGAACTGATGAATGAAAGTTGGAAGGGTGCATGGTGTACGTCAATGCAATAAAGAACTTTTAAACACTTTATGGGATGGACTGTCTTGTTAGAAGAGACAAGGGAACTGTCTGTTAGTGGTTCTGTGGGCAGCAGGACTAAGGGTTTAGAAGGTTAAGTATGAGTCTTCAGAGTGAGGAAGTGTCTAAAATGGTGATGTTCACTGAAAGTTTAGACGAGGGAAGCTTCACTGATCAGTTCATCCTTGAACTGTGAAATTCTAAAGTATGTTTGCCTCTAAGAACCATACTTTAAGTGGAAAACCAAAAATCTAGAGACCGTAGAGTGGTGCAATGGTTAAGCGTTCAACTGCTAATCCAAAGGTTGGCAGTTCCAATCCACCAACCCCTCCTTGGAAACCCTAGGGGGCAGTTCTACTCTATTCTATAGGGTCACTATGAGTCAGAATCGACTTGACGGCAATGGCTTTTTTTTTTTTTTTTTTTTTAATGTAGGGAACAGCCACTAGCATGGCTAAAGATGTCTAAAAGAAGGGGGAAAAAAAAGGCAAAAGGGTGAGGTATGAATTCCTCTTCACTGCTGTCATTTATAAATGCTACCAGCATTCCCTAGCTCCAGGGGACAGAAAGAGAATGAATGTAGGAAAGTTACAAGGAGATACAATTTGATACAAAATAAATGAGAATTTTCTAGCAATTTGCATACTTAAGTCTGTTGTTGTTAGGTGCCCTCCAGTTGGTTCTGACTCACAGCGACCCTGTGTACAACGGAACGAAACACTGCCTGGTCCTGTGCCATCCTCACAGTCATCACTGTATTTGAGCCCATTGTCAATCCATCTTGTTGAGGGTCTTCCTCTTTTTTGCTGACCCTCTCCCTTACCAAGCATGATGTCCTTCTCCAGGAGGGTCCCTCCTGATAACATGTCCAAAGTAAGTTAGGTCGAGTTTGTTTGTGCTTTCACTTTCAAAACTTCTGTGATTATCATCATCAAAATGTTCCTATGCCTAACGCAAGTCACAGGGCAACAGAAGAAAATACTTGACACAATTAAATAGCTAGTGATTCAGTGACATATGATGTCAAGCTGTTTGAAAGACTCAGTACCTAGCAGACTAACTTTCCTGCCACAAAATAAACACTTCAAAAAAAACTGTTGAATGCACACGTCAGAACTGTATGAATTCTCGTGATAGATCACACTTTTGTTCCTGGGACTGTGCTCAAACAACAAACAAAAAACAGCTGCCAGCAAGTCCAACTCATGGTGATGCCATGTGTTTCAGAGTAGAACTGTGCTCATAGGGTTTTCAGTGGCTGATCTTTTGGAAGAAGATCGCTAGCCCTTTATTTCTGAAGCCCCTTTGGGTGAATTCAAACCATGAACATTTTGGTTAGCAGCTGAGGGGTTAACTGTTTGCGCCACCCAAGGACTCCAGGAACTTCTACTTCTTAGAAATGAGACAATATGAGATAGAAACTACGACACTTCTCTTACTGATGAGAAACTGAGGCAAAGCAACTTGCACAAGTTCACAGAGCCAGTAAATGTCAGCAACAAGATCTGATGTTTTATCCTGAAAACCACGTTTGCCCACTGTTAAGCCTGGGCTGAGTGATCTCCAGACATTCCTCTTGCTCTTGTGTACATTTTTTCATACATTTCAAAATGGGCACCATCAGAACCTCGGCAGTATGAGGAAATTATAGCTCCAAATGGCACATAGAAATATGAATTTTATATGGAAATGATTTTGCCGGATGAAGATTTAATAAATCTTTTACATAAATTAGCACTATAAGTCCTGAAGGTGCATTGAGTTTAGTCCTTTATTTTAAATGTGTCTCCCTGCACATGAAGCTCTTTGACCTGTATTCCGTTCTCTTCATTATGAATAAACTCTCAGTGTTTGACATCACACACTTGTTGCATAGTGATTTTCACATTTAGTGAGCAGGAAGAATCATCTTCTTGATGACCATTTTGTAATTCTCCTTTAAAATGTTTCCTTGGGATGTTGTTCAGATTGATTAAAAACTAATCTGAAGAAAAAAGGAGGCAAGCATCTTCAGTTCCTAAGCTAATTAGCAACAAATAAAGTCTCTCTAATTGACATAACATTTCGTAGTTACATTTCATCATTCATAAGATGATTATTCATGAAGCAGAGACAAGGCAGGAAGGAAGCGGAGGCAGGCACAAAGGGAATGAGTAGGTAAATGTGCACGCATATGACTGAGTGCGTGCCTCTGGCATTATGCCACATCCAAATAAAAATATTTGAAATCTGTTATTTTGTCTTAGCTACAAGAATTATTTTCTATCCTATAATCTGTTATCAAGCACAATTAAAACATAACTATATATGAACAGACAGGGATCTGCCAGAAATTCAAGCCAGATTCAGAAGAGGACGTGGAATGAGGGATATCATTGCTCATGTCAGATGGATCTTGACTGAAAGCAGAGAATACCAGGAAAATGTCTGCCTGTATTTTATTGACTATGCAAAGGCATTTGATTGTGTGGATCATAATAAATTATGGATAACATTACAAACAATGGGAATTCCAAAACACTTTATTGTGTTCATTTGGAACCTGTACATAGAACAAGAGGCAATCATTTGAACAAAACAAGGGGATACTGTGTAGTTTAAAATCAGGAAGGATGTGCGTCAGGGATGTATTCTTTCACCATACTTATTCAATCTGTATGCTGAACAAATAATCTTAGAAGCTGGACTATATGAGGAAGACTCATTAACAACCTGCGATACGCAAATGATACAACCTTGCTTGCTGAAAGTGAAGAGGACTTGAAGCACTTACTGATGAAGATCAAAGACTACAGCCTTCAGTATGGATTACACCTCAACATGAACAAAACAAAAATCCTCACAAATGGACCAATAAGGAGCACCATGATAAACAGAGAAAAGATTGAAGTTGTCAAGGATTTCATTTTACTAGGATCTACAATCAATGTCCACGGAAGCAGCTGTCAAGAAATCAAATAACGTATTGCATTGGGCAAATCTGCTGTAAAAGACCTCTTTCAAGCATTAAAAATCAAAGATGTCACCTTGAGGACTAAGAATTGCCTGACCCAAGCCATGGTATTTTCAATTGCCTCATATGCATGTGAAAACTGGACAATGAATAAAGAAGACCAAAGAAGAATTGATGTCTTTGAATTATGGTGTTAATAAGGAATATTAACATGGAATATTAAATATACCATGGACTGCCAGAAGAACGAACGAATCTTTCTTGAAAGAAGTATAGCCACAATGCTCCCTATAAGGGAGGATGCCAAGACTTCACCTCATGTGCTTTGGACATGTTATCAGGAGGGACCAGGAAGGACATCATGCTTGGTAAAGTAGAGGGTCAGTGAAAAAGAGGAAGACCCTCAACGAAATGGATTGACACAGTGGCTACAACAATGGGCTCAAACATAGGAATAACTGTGAGGATGGCTCAGGACCTGGTAGTGTTTCGTTCTGTTGTACACAGGGTCACTATGAGTGGGAACTGACTTGAGGGTACCTAACAACAACAACAACATATATGAACACAGGAAATGCAAAGCAAATGAGTTAGTGACCTTAATAATGCAAGAAAGTATGCTCTATCGATTTTACGTAAAGAATTCTTTATCCAATTGGCGTTTTGGGATAAGTAACACCTGTTTTGTTTCCCCATAAAACCAAGTGCAAAAAATTAGGAATATATACCCAAACATTCCCTAAATAAATAATCATGGTTTATTCATGAATTAGGTAAACCCTTTATACTGTTCACATTTTTAGCTTTTAGCCAAAACTCTGTGGAGAACTATTTTTTGAATGACTGCATCCCCCCAAACTCATTTTATGGACAATTCCTCCACTTAGATGAAGGACTCAGAAGTCCTTGGGTGGTACAAACAATTAACATACTCAGTCACTAACCAAAAGATTGGCTCTTCGAATCTACACAGGGCACCTTGGAAGAAAATCCTGGCAATCTGCTCCAAAAGATCACAGCCACTGAATAGCCTATGAAGCAAAGTTCTACTCTAACACACATAAGGTGGCTTTGAGTTGGAATCGATTTGATGACAACTGGTTTCAATGACAGGTGAATGACCAGTGATAACCCAACCCACTCCATCATGATTTTAGACTCTGATAGTTTTATAGTCTTAGTCTTGCAAGAGTGAATTAGTTTACATGTTTTGAAACAATTCCATAAGTCTGTAGCTACTGTTCTATTTCAATATTTAAATCTGAACCTATATAAACTTGATTAGAAATGCCATGACAAGATAATTTCACATTGATTTGTTGATAGTTTTGGCAAATGAGGACAATTATGTTACCTTTTTACGCAACTTTCAGAATAAACGTGGTTAGGAATTTTAAGAAACACAAAATTAAGAAAGATATGATAAAAGGAATATACATTACAAGCAAATATCCTGCGACCCAAAGTGTGCATCTGGATATGGATACCACGCAGGTAATGGCTGGTATTCACAGTAACTTGAAGACCATCTTCTACTATAACAACATGAATATCATTTACTGAATAAGCACCAGCTGCCCATGTCTCTCTGGCCCCTGACCATATAAGGAGGGAAAAGGCAACATCAAAAACTTCTAGCTATTACAGAGAAAATGTAAAGCTTTCAGTGTTAAAAAAGAGAATATCTGGCTTTCTTTAGAAAGATGAGAGACAATTACGTAGCAGTTCCTATTTTTCTTCATCACAACTGGAGGCCAACAGCAATTTCTCACAGCACATGTGCAGCCAAATGGAAGTATCCCCAGCCATTTCTGAGACCACTTCCATTCCTTCCCCTACTGCTTCTTTCCTCCTCCCACACGATTTCAAAATGTTTTTATGTTGCACATTTTCTGTACCACTCACTACCTTTAGTTTGTTTCAGAAGTATCCAACTCATTTAATGAGACACAGTATTCTTACATAATTTTTGACATCTCTGAAATGTTTTCCCATAGAGAAATATTTGTAATTGAGATAATACTAACAAAAATAGAGACTTCCTTGGATTAAAGTCAGTATTCCAACAGCTGAAATATTAAGATACAAAATTCGTGACAAATGATTGATGGAGTTGGAGGAGGACTATATTCGGGTGGTTCATTAGTTGGTTTCTAAATATCTCATCAAGCTTACCCAGCTTGAATAAGAGGAATGAAGGGGACAAGGTAGCCTCACTATTATATAAACATATATAGAGAAAAGTAATTCTTAATTTCTTCAGAAGATAAAAACCATTAAGAACTCTATAAATATCTGAAAATGTAGTGCTTCACTCTTTTATCCCCACTCCCCCAGGTTCTATATCATAAGATGGAATTTGTTTCCTATTAAACCATTTTATTAGTTATTAGAAAGAAATCATAATTGATCTTAGAGCTTGAGTCTCCTCTTTGTGCAAGGGTAGACGCTGAAGAGAGGTCGTGTTCCCTCCAACTCCAGGGAGAATATGCTATTGTTCTCAGCAGTCTAACGCAGATGGCTGCCAGCAAAATATTTCTGGTAAATGCTATTTATGCCCACTCAGTGAAAGTAAGCGGATATTTATTGAGCGTTGCCGTATGTAAGGCAGAAGTGTTGCAGTAACGTAGTAATGCAGTCCCTACCTCTTCACTCTACATACTCAAACTTTTTTCCTTCAGACCTCTGCATTCAGAGAATTTGTTACTAGGGTGGTGTTTTTCTGGTTTATACTGAACATTTTATGAAATATCACTCTTGACACTATACTGGATATACTGGATGATATAAAATACCCAAAACAAAGGTTCCTTGCCCTCTAGAAATTATCTTCTAAAATATAAGCTCAAAATAGCTCAAACGTTCTTACGGAAACTTGGGTAGCATGGATCTTCTTTACAAGAGCTTATAAAGGACTTAAAATGCAACAATTAGTATTTCCATAGTTTAAATCATACCTTTGTATGAATGAATGATATATTCAACATTCCTCCTCAAGAGGTCCTAAGTATAAAATGCCAATAATGTGAAAATAAAGCATTAATATGCATTCAATGTTTATGCACTCATTTTACGCTTACTATGTGTCTGAAAAAAGATGGCTCAGGTTAAATAATGAGTCTTATTGTAAAGTATTATGAACCATATTTTCCATAATCTGATGAAAACTCATTGAACAAGTACCAAGACAGTATCTTTAGGTTCCAATTTCAGTAACCCTTTGTTGTTAGATTCACTGGAGATGTCCGATATTAAATCCAGGAAAGTTTAGGCTACTTTGTAAGCAATTTCATTGAGAATATCAGCTATATCTGTGTCAACAGGGGTGCATAACAAAAAAATCAATATTTTCACAAGTCTAGGGATTCAAATTTAATTTGTTCTAGGTATTAGAACATGCACACTTTCATTTAAAAATAGATTAATAAACATTTCCCAATAAAATGTTTTGCAACTGTTTCACTGAAGCATATGCTGAAACATAGAAAAAAATTTAGAGTCTAAACTCATTTATTTATTTAGTCTAAACTCATTTATTTCTTCATTTTTTTTTTCCCTTCCTTTAAATGAAGTTCTGTTTTAGATTTTACTACAGTGAGCTGGAATAAGGTAAAAGTTCAACAAAACACTGGGCATCAGCACAAAGGTCCTGCAAACATAATAGAAAATACTTTCTTATCTTTCAAGGGAACCATATGCAGCTAAATGCTCTGTCATTCTGGGTAACATGGAAAAGACACATGGGACTCAAAGATGGGTCAGAAAAGAGAAACATAAATAATTCAGGTTACATTTTTAAAAGATGATAAATGAAGAACATACTCTAGTAGAGAAGAAAAAACAAGTTACTTTGATCAAATTGTATAAAATCATGGAGCACAGCAGTTGAAAATAGGAACCGTAGAGCTAGGTCAACCTGAGATTGAATTCCAGGTCTACCACCTATTAGATGTTGAGACTTGTGGTCAGTTTTCTGAGAGATCTAACTATTCTCAATCCCTATAACGTCCTAGCTGCATCTTTTTCACTCTATCTAGGCAAATCTAAGCAACACTTTTCCCTCTCCCACTTATCAGACATGTATTTTCCACCTAAAATTCTTTCTTCACTTATTTCTGTCAAAACGAATTACTCTGCATCCTCAAAACTTTCAGTCAGAATCACTTTCATGTGATCTTTTCAGAACAGATTTTTCTGACTCCAAAACCAAAACCAAATCCACTGCCACTGAGTTGATTCCTACTCATAGTGACCCTACAGGACAGAGTAGAACTGCCAACAGGGTTTCCAAGGCTGCAAATCTTTACAGAGGCAGACTGCCACATCTTTCTCCCACGAAGTAGCTGATGAGTTGGAACTACCAACCCTTTGGTTAGCAGGCGAGTGCTTTAACCCCTGTGCCACCAGGGCTCCTTTCTGACTCCAAACTAAAAACCAAACCCGTTGGCTGTCAAGTCGATTCTGACTGATAGCGATCCTATAGACTAGAGTTACCCTAAAAGTCTATTTGCTATTGAATGTCAGTTTATAATTCTAGTTTATTCTTCATTAAAGTAAAGAGAGACTTAATAAGTTGTGTAGAACAATATTTGAATCAATGGCCATGCAGACAGACAATATAAGAGAGAATAGTGGCGACCTTCAACCCGCCCACCTTTCTCTGCCCCTCATCTCCACCCTCCATTTCTGGAACACATTTATTTTTCAATAAGGTCAGGAAAGTAAAAGTAATTAAACATCTACTCTAATGCTTAGTATTATTTCAGGTATTATGGTAGATAAAAACATCCTGTTTTGTTTTCTGCTCTTAAGTAGCATATCTATTATTTGATATTTGATTCAAAACAAGATTCATAAAGTTAAAACCAAAATCACTTCGCATTCACTTCTATAGTACACTTACTTTCTCTCCCTCTCTTTCACACAAACACAAGCAATGTTAATTGTTAACAAAATAGTTTTCATCAGACTACGAAATACAATGGTGGTTGGCAAACAAATGTTTATGAATAATTTAGTGTAACTATTTCAAGCCCCCAAAGTAACACTCTTTTTATAGTGTTTTCCAAAGCTCTCAGTAAGCTAATTATGCTCCATGGAAGAGTTTCTATCACATTCCCTATTATGGATTTTATGGTTTGTTTTACTGAAATACTTCTTCCCCTTTTTTACTATCTAGGACTTGGCTGCTTTCTTCCTCTAATATTTTACTACCAAGGCAGGAAATTAAGCTGATGATGTCCTATGGATCATAACAGGTTCCTGTTTTTGCACTAGTAAAAGATCTGTGGTGGCAGCAAGGGCCAACCGAGCACAACATGTCAGATGTGCTGACTGGTCCCCAGACAGCAGGCAACATGAAACAAAAAAGAGAAGTTCAAGACCTCACTAATGACAACAACCTGCAGCAACAGCTTCCCAGCTGAGTGACAAGAAGCCCATAATGGAAACGTTACTCCTTTAGGTAGGCTCACATGAAATATTAACTTCCTGGATTGTCTGCATTTGCATAGTAATGATAAGTTCATCTTCTTGGCTTGCTCTGGCCTCAATTAGCAATTCTATCGTCATACCTGAGATTTGGGGAAGGGAGGAAAAGAGGAGGCTGTAGAAAATTTCCCTCTGGAAACAGCAACACTAATGGAGCTTATCACTACCATCATTAATTTAATCAAAAACCTTGAGGCACAGGGTTAGAGCAATCTGTTAAGCAAACATTTTCTAAAATGAGAGTGCTTCCCATTTCAATTAGGGTCTTGCTTTTTTTTTTTTTTTTAATCTTCGAGACGTTCTTTTTCTGTGTGTTCTCCTCCCACCCCCACTCCCTGCTACTGATTAGGTCTGCAACTGGGGCTGTATTTTTATTAAGAATGTCTTCTTGCAAATTGACAATTTCGCAACAACACCCTCTACCCTAACCTTCTTAACTGACTTGGTTTTTATGACATCTCAATTAGTTCAGACCCACTGTGACGAAGATAAAGTCCTTGTATCTCAATGAGGGAATACTCTAGAGAGAACGGAGTCTCACTCCATGGTGTGCCTGCTAATAAGCTATTCTCTTTAATTAGTTGTGCAGATACAGCTGCCAGTGGGTAATTCTGTTGTATTCATGTGTGTGTTTACACACACGTGTCGTTAGGTGTGTTCCATCTTCCAGAGAGAGGGGAAAAAAAAGATGAGGCCTCTCAAGAAATTCACCAAGAATAGAATTCTTAAAAATGAAATCCCAAAGATAACTATCAGCGTTGTTGTTACCGTAGTTGACGTGGAGTCAGCTCTGACTCATGGCAACCCCACGTGTGCAGAGTAAAACTGTTCTACAGGATTTTCAAAGCTATGACCTTTCCGAAGCAGATTGCCAGGACTGTCTCCCAAGGAACTTCTGGGTGGGTTTGAACTGCCAACCTTCTGGCTAGTAGTTGAGTGCTTAACCATTTGTACCACCCGGGGATAACCATAGGCATGTTGTTAGGTGCCACAGAGTCAGTTCTGACTCATAGCGACCCCAGGGACAACAGAACGAAATGCTGCATGGTCCTGCACCATCCTCACAATCATTGCTACGTTTGAGGACATTGTTGTAGCCACTGTGTCAATCCATCTCGTTGAGGGTCTTCCTCTTTTTTGCTGACCCTCTACTTTACCAAGCATGATGTCCTTCTCCAGGGACTGATCCCTCCTGATAACATGTCCAAAGTACATGAGACAAAGTCTCGCCATCCTTGCTTCCAAGGAGCTCTGGGACTGTACTTCTTCCAGAACAGACTTGTTTGTTCTTCTGGCAGTCCACAGTATTCTTCGCCAACACCATAATTCCCAGTCATCATTTCTTCTTTGGTCTTCCTTATTCATTGTCCAGCACAAGAGGCAATTGAAAATACCATGGCTTGGGTCAGGCACATCTTAGGCTTCAAGGTGACACCTTTGCTTTTCAACACTTTAAAGAGGTCTTTTGCAGCAGATTTGCCCAATGCAATCCATCATTTGATTTTTTTTTAAATTGTACTTTAGATGAAGGTTTACAGAGCAAACTAGTTTCTCATTAAACAATTAAGACACATATTGTTTGTGACATTGGTTGCCAACCCCATGACATGTCAACACTCTTCCCTTCTCTACCTTGGATTCCCTATTACCAGGTTTCCTTCCCCATCCTGCCTTCTTGTCCTTGCCCCTGGGCTGGTGTGCCCATTTAGTCTCATTTCGTTTTATGAACCTGTCTAATCTTTGGCTGAAGGGTGAATCTCAGGAGTGAAGTCATTTGATTTCTTGACTGCTGCTTCCATGGGCATTTATTGTGGATCCAAGGAAAATGAAATCTTTAATAACCTCAATATTTTTTTCTGTTTATCATGACATTGCCTATTGGTCCAGTTGTGAGGATTTTTGTTTTCTTTCTGTTGAGGCATATTCCATGATGAAGGCTGTAGTTTTTGATCTTCATCAGTAAGTGCTTCAAGTCCTCTTTACTTTCAGTAATCAAAGTTGCATCATCTGCATATTGTGGGTTGTTAACAAGTCTTCCTCATTAACATGTTCTTCTTCATACAGTCCAGCTTCTCAGAGTATTTGTTTAGCATTCAGATTGAATAAGTATGGTGAAAGGATACAACCCTGATGCACACCTTTTCTGATTTTAAACCACGCAGTATCCCTTTGTTCTGTATGAATGACTGCCTCTTGTTCTATGTACAGGTTTTGCAGGAACACAATTAAGTGTTCTGGAATTCCATTCTTCACAATTTTATCCATAATTTGTTATGATCCACACAGTCGAATGCCTTTGCATAGTCAATAAAGCACAGATAAACATCTTTCCGGTATTCTCTGCTTTCAGCCAGGATCCATCTGACATCAGCAGTGATACCCCTCGTTCCATGTCCTTTTCTAAATCCAGCTTGAATTTCTGGCAGTTCCCTGTCTATGTACAGCTGCAACTGTTTTTGAATTATCTTCAGCAAAATTTTACTTACGTGTGATATTAATGATATTGTTCTATAATTTCCACATTCTGTTGGATCACCTTTCTTTGGAATGGGCACAAATACACATTTCTTCCAGTTGGTTGGCCAGGTAGCTGCTTTCCAAATTTCTTGGCATAGATGAGTGAGCACCTCCAGAGCTGTATCGTTTGTTGAAACATCTCAATTGATATTTCATAAATTCCCGAAGCCTTGTTTTTTGCCAATGCCTTCAGTACAGCTTAGACTTCTTCCTTCAATAACATCGGTTCTTGAGCATATGCTGCCTCCTGAAATGGTTGAACGTTGACTAATTCATTTCAGTACAGTGACTCTGTGTATTCCTTTCATCTTATAGGCATAAATGAAACCAAAATCAAACCCATAGGAATGAGCAGAACTGCCCCATAGGGTTTCCAAGGACCAGCTGGTGTATTCGAACTGCCAACCTTTTGATTAACAGCAGAACTCTTAACCACTGTGCCACCAGGGCTCCCTTATAGACATAGTGCATATAATGTAAAAATGCCAATCCACCCATTTCAGAATCTTAAATCTGTAGATTTTTAAAAACCTCAGGAACAACATCTTTATTATAGACACATAAACTGGTGGTGATCTTTCTTTAACAATGAGATACCTACCCTTTTCCCTACCCTCCTCCCCACCCCATTTCAGGGAATATCTTCACTAATGCAGACAAATCCCTTGGTAGACCCCATTGAAATGATGACATATTCTCTATGAAAGGATTTTATCTTCTGCCAGGGAGAATTTCTTGAGCTGAAAGTCACATGAGTATCCTGGTAGGAATTTCTCCCTGGGAGTTGGAGGAAATAAAACTGCATTTGCGACCTCTGTGACATTAAAGACAGCCGTGATTTGGTCATGTTACCCAGAATGCATGGGTACGGCTTCCACCTGTGTTCTCTGGCAACTTGTCCATTGGGTGTTTCTATAGGGCAAGAAGGAAGCAGGTTTCCTGCTACTGCTCACCTTTTCCAATGCAGTTATACTTTATAGATTTCGATAACTGTAAGTAACACCACACAATTAAGAGGCTATAGAATTACATATTACATATAATGGATTCTATCTTTGGCCACTACAAGATCTGAAAAGGCTCACATAATAAAATACATTCATAAGACAGGAAAGAACACTTTTATTTATTTTTTTCATTCAAACAAATACATTTTGAGATTCTTTTCTTTTTTTTTTCTTCTAATTCTTAGTCTTTAATATTTAAAATCTGGAAATTGGTGAAGACAAAAAGAATCAAACATACAAGATACTTTAAAAAACATTTAGGGAGAAATCTTCAAAATTAAGAGAGGACTTCAAAAGGCACAAGAAATCTCAACCTTTTCCTCTAAGAAGTTCAGACCCTGTATTTTCCAATTCCTAGGCTATAAAACCCACATGAAAGAGAAAGAAGTAGCTGTAAATGAAAGCATTTGTAATGTTGTGATTGAAGGCTAGGGTCTAGGAACATTAAAGAAAATATTCTCCAACACCTCTATACTCTTCTAAAGTTGAAGATACAAGCAACAGTGACATAAGCATTTTAGTATAGGTATTATTATTTCTACATTGAATAGAAATATGTTCATGTTGCAAGCTAAAAAGTCTCAACATGGGTAACTTTACAACAATATTAATCAGTTTCCAAAAACATTAAATTCTAAATAAAAACGCCAGTATTAATTCACAGGTAAAATGCTGTCACCTTTTAAAAGAGAAAATAATACATAAAACGCTCTATTTTCCTCTCTCTCTGATTCAGGAAATTCTTATTAAATCATATTGAAGGACAAGAAACCCAGTGAAGGAATTCTGAAGGTATTAAGATATTACTAAAATAAGTAAACTTAAAGAGTCCCTGATATCCCTCCCTACTACCCCGCCTGACAAATACATACCTATACGTGGAAGCTAACATTGAAATAGTAAAATTATTATTTATTTATATGTATGCATATATACGTAAATGTTTTAACTATATGAAGAATAGCTAATGCTGATTTCTTACATATGTCAGGAACTGTGCTGAGTGCTTCAGATGTACTAAACTGCTCTATCTACTCAACAACCTTAAAGGTAAGTATAAGAATCTTTTTACAGATGAGGAAACTGAGGCACAGAAAAGTCAAGAAAATAGTAAGTAATTTGACTGGGATCCCAAGGTAGGCACTTTAAACCACTTATTTATTCTGTCTCTATAGGAAGGGAAATAACAACTATGATTCTGGAAATTTGAGCTCCTGAGCCAGCTGAGTTCTTACCCATTACATGACTCTCTACGCCTCAGTTTTCTCATTTTAGAAATGAGATCTCTATGTCTCTTTTCAGCTCTAAACTCCATAATCTTTCAAACTGCAAGTTACCTTTCACCCCACCCTCAATTTTCCAGAAGTTCATTGTTAAAAGGGCATTTGAGATCACCAAGTTCAGGTTCCCAACCTTCAGTAAGGAAATTTATTCTAAAATATCTTTGATTTATAGTGATTTTCTACATGAATTCTTCCACTGAAGGGTACAGCCCATTGGTCATGTTATAAGTTGGATTATTGGAAATTAAATATCTTTCATTATTAGACATTGTTAGAAGTTTAATTATTAGAAATAGACCACCTTTTGATTAGCTTTAACTATATATGCTCATAATATCTAAACGTTCACTCATTTCTTTTGCTTTTTGTGTTCTTTTTTTGGTATTCTTTTTGAGGTCCCTGGGTGGTGCAAATGGTTTGTACTCGACTACTAGCCAAAAGGTTGGAGGTCTGAACTCACCCAGCGGTGCTGCAGGAGAAAGGACTGGTGATCTGCTTCTGTGATGATTATACCCAGGAAATCCCTATGAAGCAGTTCTACTCTGTAACACATGGGGTTACCATGAGTCAGAACTGACTTGAAAGCAATGGGTTTGGTTTGGTATTTTGGTTATTTTTTACTTTTTATATCTTTCTTCTAAACATAAAAGAAAATAGAACTATTATGCAAAGTTTAGAAAAACTACAGAAATACAAATAAATAAAAAAATCTATAATTCAACCACCCAAACAAATCTACTGAAAAGACTTTCTTAGTAGTTATTTTTTATACATCTATTTAACTTTAAAATTTAAACTGAAAACTATATATAAAGTTTTGTTCTTGTGCTCTTTTACTCAACATTCTATTGTGAACATTTACCCATGCCAATAACTATTCTTGGTGAATATAATTTTTATAATTTCTTCACCTTCTTTGCATTTTTAATTTTATATAATTAGTTCCAAGAAGTTTTGAATAATTCAGTTATTCCTACTCCTAACTACCAATGCTCCCTTTATGGTGTCTTACTTTAGTATCATCTTTAAAACATTCATTTAAACTCCAAAAGTGCTTAAATATTCACCTCTATTTTCCCCTGTGATTTTATGGTTTCTTAATATTTTTCCATAGCTATATTTTCAATCCATTTGGAATACATTCTGGTGTATGTTTTGAGGAACAATACGTCTTCTGAAACCTCACAAATAATATTCTTCTATATAATAGACTTTTAGATATTTGAAACCAGTTATCATGCCTTCCATCCAAATTCCCAGTCTTCTCATTTCTAGATTAAATATGATCCATTTTGTCAAGTTTTGCTTTTTTTTTTCTTCTCCAAAGGGGGTCAAGGAGTATTCTCCTCTGTATGCTGTCAAACTTACCAATTTTATCCTGAAGTATAATTTTCACAACCGGACACAATACTTCAAATATACAGTCAGTGTCCAAACATCCAAGAGCAGGAAATAAGAATTCTATAAACGCCAACTAAGATTATATTGGATTATTGGCCACCACTTCATATTGAACTTGTACTTAATTAAAATCTTCCAGAGCTTTTTCCTATGACCCACCACTGTCAAGCCTTATTTTCTGCAAATGTTGGCAATTATCCTCAAGCTTTCATCTACATATCAGTATATATGCAATCGATACACATTGTGCCTTCAAATGGTGATTTCATTTCTTATTTAAGTAAGATTATGCAATTTCACAGAAACATAGAAGGGGACTCAATAGATGAATAACTTTGATAGGAGTGATTATGTGGAGTGTCCCATGCTGGAGTCCCTATTAAGTAATCCTTCCTCATAAACAAACTCAGTCTGCAGCATAGGAAATGTGACGGCCATATAGTGAGCAATGCCTTCATTTAAAACACATACCCTATGGTATGACAATAGGGATTTCAAGGACTCTCTTTAAGGATACCAAGAAACAAACTTAAAACTCCCCAGAGTAAAAAAAGAGTTTCAGGCACCAAAAGAACTAAGCGGACCACTTTTTTTTCCGCAAAGCTCTTTGTGATCTTAAGCCAATCTATTCAGAGTAAAGGTCAAGTGGGCAAACCTAGCAATTCTATTTTCCCACAAAGCTGCTACAATTTTCTGTCTCCTGACAGCCCCATTGCTAGGAGTCTATTATCTATCATTCTGTTTCCAGCACCACCCAGATCCTTAACTGGAAATCCTCTAAACAGCTCCTTTCTTTCATGGGTTGACTTCCAGCTTCTTGTAATGGCTTCATGTTATACATCTAAAAGCTTTCTCTCTTTGCTCTGTTTGTTTAAGGAGGGCAATTTGAGAAAGCAAGACCCACCTAAACAAGCCTTTCACTCACTCCCTAAACCAAATGCAAGTAAATTTACTGATTAAAGCTTCTTTTAGTTCACTAGGTGGCACTTTAAAGGGAGCATTTAGATGACATGTCTGAAACTGTCTTTAAAGATTATCTTAAGGATTTGATTTCTATTTGAAAGAGCATTTTGAATCTTCCCTTTAAATAATAGTAATTCTTAAAAAAAAAAATAAACTGGAGGTTACTGTCTAATCATGGACACTATAGATTGTGTTTCCATCACATTAAGTACTTACAAAGTTTTTTCTTGCCCCAATATCTACTTGGAATGGTCGCTGTTTTCTTGTTCAGGTCTTAATCCAGATCAAGAAATCAAACAAAAGGAAATAAAATCTAGTTGTTCTGAGCTGACAACTGTTTGACAGATCAAAAAATCAAATCGTCCCACTTTCAAAGTTAAATGGAGAAAAAGAAGAGTAAAAAAGTTCCTTCCTGGCAGGCTCTAAACTTTCCTTTTAAAGGTGTTTGTACACTGACATGAATCAGAGCGGTGCCAGAGAAGCAGCATTCTCCACAGCGTACACAACACATCAAATTCAAGCTCCAATAGTTGTTTTCTTACATTTCAGTGCACATTTTCTTGCCATTTCTTGACTGGCAATTCCACACAACCACACACTTCAACACACACATTTCCTTGTAATCACCAGGAAGGAAAAATAGGTGTGAGCAACTTTAATTGAAGAACTAATGACAAGAGGATCATGTATGAATTTCAGGTGTTCTGTCTGAGGGTTAATATGTATCTGGGGGGAGTATGTATTTATTTACTTAAATTTATATTATAAAATGTATTTTTAAAAAATTGATAAAAAGGCTGGGTTTACCTCCAGTTACTGAACAGACAATATATGCACTTAAAACTACAGGCCACAGGGCCCAAACGGTGATGATGAGTTTTTCACTTTTGTCTTTGTCACAGAACATTGTTTTACACACTATTATTGTCCTCTTCCTGATATTTATGAGACAAAGTCGAAGAAGACAGCAGTTGGAATCATTAGGTAGCAGTTGTCGTCAAAAAAATATATTCAACAAGTAGTTTTTCTCATATGTTACATATGCCGTGGCATTTCTGCAGGGTTTCCAGCCTTGGAATTAGCAGTGGAAATGATCATTGCATAAAAAGCAGCTAAATTCTTAAGATGAAGACAGACCCAAGATTATACAGAGCCCGAGAACGCGAAAGAGAATAGGAACAGAGGCTGGAGCATATAGTTTATGGGCCTTCTGGTGGTGGCTGGAAGGATACTGCCCTAATTCCTTAACAGAGCTACAAGGATTCCATAATGTGATTTTAACTCACTTCTCCAACATCATCATTATATCACTCCTCTTCAACCACTCACTCTTCATTCTCCGTACAGACAGATACATCTATTTGTGGGCTGTAGAAGGAACCATTTTCTCTCTAGCCTCTACCTCTTTTCACTTAAATTTAAACCAGTTGCTGTTGCGTTGATTCTGACTGACAGTGACACCATCTGTGTCAGAGTAGCACTATGCTCCATAGGGTTTTCAATGGCTGGTTTTTTAAAAGTAGATCACCAGGCCTTTTTTCTCTGCTGCCTCTGGGTGGATTCAAAACTCCAAATTTTACATTAGCAGCCAAGCATGTTAATCATCTACACCACCCAGGGACTCCCATGTAAATTTACACCTACCTAAAATGTCCTTGACCGAGGGTGGCGCAAGCCATTTGAGATCAGCTGCTAACTTAAAGGCTGGAGGTTCGAACACACCCAGTGACTCAGAGAAGGAAAGGCCTGGAAAACTGCTTCCATAAAGATTACAGCCAAGAAAACTCTATGGAGCCGTTCCACTCTGTAACACATAGGATCGCCATGAGTTTGGGGGTGGGGGTGCAATTGATGGCATCCAACAACAACAAATATGTCCTTATCCTCTCACCTCCACAGGCTCCCTACTGTTTGACTAGTTAACTCCTACTCAACCTTTTGGACTCCACTCAAATCCCAGTGCTATTGCCTTGTCCATTCAGGTTCCCCTCCTCTATGGTCACGTAACACTCCTTCCTCATCCCTGTAGCACTCTAGAGTGATGGTATAAAGCGGAGTTTTTTTTCTAAATGCATCCAAGGACCATGTGCATCAGAATCACCTCAGCAAATTCTTAAAACACAGGTTTCTAGGTCTCAGCATGGTCCTACTAAATCAAAATCTTTGGCAATGAGACTGAGAAACTTGGGTTTTAAATTAAGTAAACTCCCCAGGTAATATCTATGCACACCAGCTTCTGAGCCATAGAGGGAGAAACACAGGGTGGAAACACAAATTGAAGCTTATTTTGCTCTTCTATTTAAAATATCAAGAGAATGAGAGGTAAAGACTCAAAAATATAATGATATTTTAAAGTGGAATATAGCCTTTCCATGGAGTAGCAACATCTACAGGTCCGAAAGTCACAACTTTCTTGATGGTCCTCTTCCTTCTTGAACACAGAAAAGTGAAACCATGGCCTACATATCTCAATTCTGTTGAAAATATTTTGAGAAAATATTCTGATTTGCTTTTCCTCCCTGCAAGAAATAGAATAATGACTCCTCTAAAGAACATTGGAGTAAAAATATGTGTGCGTATGTGTAGATGTGTATTCAAGAGAAGTATATTTAAAAAAGACATTTTAATTAACCCCAATTTAGTACAGAAAGCTGAAACACAGGAGACTTAAGCCACTCCTGACCTATAGCTTTTTAGTGATAATGATGATGATAAATGAGGCTACATTCTCCAGTCTAGAAGCACTTGCCATTGGCATGATTTCTGAACAACTCGCTTCCCTCACTTCTCAATACCCCATATCAAGTAATAATGATATCAAGAACCAGAACAGAAAACCAAGGGAACTTAATGAGAGAGCTGTAAAAGGAAATGAATATAAATGAGGTTGTGCAGCTCTGGAGACATTTCTTAAAAATCAAATTACAATGAAGATAGTTTAGAAATTGGAATGACCCTTAAGGTTGGCTCTGCAATTAGTATTCATGTTTCCTGAACAATTTTGGTGCAGATTTTCAGGTTTTAGTTAGCAAGGGTGTTACCCCAGAAAAGACTCCCTGCAATTTCTCATGGACTCCAGGCCGTTTGCTCTCATTACGAATGTCTGCTTTCATCATTCCTACAGTGTCGTTGATGTTTAGCACAGCTGCTAATGCCAACAACCATCTAATTATTTTCTGTGTAACATGGAGAATAAAAATAAGTTCGTCTGTAAAAATCTAAGACATCTTTTATTTTTAAAATGTCTTACGGCTTTTCAGAGAAAAAGATAACCAGATAGTTTTTAAAAATGTTAAACTGTTTCCTTCTGTGAGTGGGTACAGGTATAACATTGATTCTGGCATTTTGCCTACACCAAGAAAATTAGGGCTTTGAAGGCAGCGAGCGACTGACTTCTTACACAGAGCTTGTTATAATCTCTCACCCACTGCCTTCATGGAAAAGCAGATTTCACAGTGGTTGCTCAGAACCCCGTTTTGGGGTTGGAATAGGCCAAGACCACTCAGAAGTTTCTAAAGCCAATTAAATACACCTGATTTACAGATTTAATAAAGAGACTCTGTCTTCTGACCTCAAAGGGTCAATGAAAACAAACATCAATAAAAAGGAAATGTTTTCATTGAAAACATAGAGAGCTCAAGCACAGGATTTCTAATGTGATGCTTCAATGCGCTAATTTATCAGTGAAATGCTCTAGGTGAGTTATAACTCATTGAGAAAAAGAGCAATCTCTGTTCCACAGTCTTTAGACTATGCTACTTAAATTTTTTACAAAGAGACAGGTTAGAAGCTAAGCTACTTACTACACTGAGACTCTTGGGCACAGTCATTAAAGTCAATCACAAACCTGAAAACAATTTTAAACTTAAGTCTTCTGCTGACAGCTGATCACACTTACAGAATCAAGTCTGTTCGTTTCTTTCTGCCACATTGATAGGTACTTGTAGACAGCTGAAGATTGATGAGGTTCTATGCTAACAGATTTGTCTTTGTATCTCCTCAAAGAAATATCTCATCAAAAGACTTGATAGTTTAAGTGACATAAAATGATGCAAATGATTTGAAATGTTTTATACAGTTATGAGAATATACTTACATTAAACGAAAAAGCAGGTGTCAATTCTTTAAAAATAAAAATCCATGGAAAAAGAATCAAATAGTAATATGCTAGAACAATCCTTCATATTGGTTGTGAGATTCTGCATGATTATCATATTTTTCCTTATCATCCTTTTTGAGCATTTATTTATTTTTTCAAGATTTTATTATGAATATTTTCAGATATAAAGATGAAAGAATTTTGCAGTGAACTCATGTATATTCACTGCCTAGAATTTACTAGCAACATTTTACTATACTTGTTTTTATCACATATCTATACATCTATCCATTCTTCTATTTATCTATTAATTTAATTGTATTTTTTATGCACCCAAAAGTAAATTACAGGCACAAGGACATTTCCTCCTAAATACTTAAGCATGCATATTTTTAACCAGGGTTCAATATTTGTTTATATATATATACACACACACACACACACACACATACAGATATATATACACATACATACATACACACACACTTATATATAATATTTACATGAAATAGAATGCACATATACTAACCATGCATCTCATCCTAATTAAAATCCAAACTCCCTACCAAGCATGATCAGACCCCAGCATACCTCTCTAACCTCAACTCTAACACTTCATGCTTAGCCTGCTTGTCTCCAGTTACACCAGCCTTCTGTTGGTGGGTTAGAACCATGGACCTTTCAGTTAGCAGCCAAGTGGTCAACTTCTGTGCAACCAGAGCTCCTTAGAGTGAAATATAGTAGGCATGTGATAGATAACTGTTGACTGAATGAATTCTAGCCCTCCTAAACCTCTTCTTTCTTGGACACTACTTGCCCATTTTACCATAAAGTCCTATATTACTTCTTAACCAGTTTGCAATGCTTATCTTTAATCTCTTCATGTAGACAGTCAGCTTTTGTCTTGTTCATTCATTTATGCATGTTTATTAATCATCTACTCTGCATCAGACAATGAGCTAAGCACTGGAGGACTTAATAGAGGATAAGATAGAAATCTGTTCTGTCCTCATCTCACAACAGGAAATAGAAAACAAATATCATACAGCTTACCAAGTGCTTTGGACATGCAAGAAGGGGCACCTAACTTGGACCTGAGGAATAGGAAAGACCTGCCATTGAAAATGGTCTCCAAGCTGAGGTGTGGAGTAGATCTTAGACTTACTATACTTCTTTTACACACTAAATTTGAGACCACTTCTCTCTCATGTGTGAACTCCTTTTCACTTTTATGAACACGGAATGTAGTGCACTTTTCCCTACATCGAGAAAGAGCTAGTAATAATAAGATGTCAGAGTGACTCTCACTTGGCTTCTAGCAAGTAAAATCCAGGAAAAGTTCAAAGCTATGACTATATTATCTTTCTCCCCATTGGTCTCCTTCTTGAATATCCCACGGTGACTATGAAGTTTCAGCTCAAAGAACTTATTATTTTTCTACTCTGTGCACTGGAGTCTAGCTCCAGAATATGAAAGCACAGCACAAGGGCCACAGAAGCACTGAAGTCTGTCAAAGCTCTTCTCTTGCAATATTTGTTCACTTCCCTCAGAGTACAGTAACACATCACAGGAGATTTTGCTCTTTCAGAAAACCATACCACAGGATACAGGATGGGTTGAATAAATTTTGCATGTCTCCTACTTTCACCTGCTCCTTTAAATTCATTCTTTGAGTGAGTAGAGAATCCCACATTTGCTTGTACTGACTAGTCTATAAGCATAAATTATAGACATAGAGTGCACATTAGCAGACAAATAAAAGACTCTAAAATATTATATCAACACTCAGTGATTTTCACAGTTCTGATATTCTTTCCAGGTGAGATGTTACTTCTTCGTGCAAAACAAAGTTTTGAATGAGTGAGTCAAGTTGGACAGTTAGGTTGAAATTCAGTGTTGCATAACAGTAGATGGAAAAATCAAAATGTTGCATATTAACTGTACTGATGTTAATGATATTATTGAATAGTCACCTCTTTTGATCATAGTTATACTCACTTTTAATGAGAAAGTTAGTGTGCTTCATCTTTCAAATGTATAGTCAGTTCTAATACAGCGATTGCTTTGAAAACACAAAATTCCAACATGCAATAAGTTGAGCATGATGCAAAACTTCCCGTTTACTTATAAATTATTTCATCCATGAGAAACAATAGACGAACACAGAAAACTGCCCCCAACTGAACGGAACTATGCAGGAATACACAAGATAAATACATACATACACCTCAAATATCTATCAGCTACCTCAGCTTGCCACTTGTGTTAGGAGCCATGCTTATCCACATCTGGTGTTACAACTTTCTGTCATATTTCAGATAACTCTCCTTCTACCTATTCACAATAAGTCTGCAACCCTTTTGATAGCCTCTTCCACAAGCAAACTTCAGGGTTGTTTTTTCAAGGTAAAGTGCTTATTTATTTTAGCATATATATACATTTTTAACCATTTGCAAGTGTAAAAATATGCTACTGTTTTTAATTAGGTGTCTATCAATGTTTTGCCCCAATCTCATTTTGGTTTTATGATTTTGCATAATATGGTGAATTGTAAGCAAGTATGTGTCCGAATCGACTCAATGGCAGTGAATTTTTTGGTTTGTTTTTGTTTTTATATGTCACATTATAGCAGAACCCATTGTACAATTTCCATTGCTGTTTGTGTGATTTTATTAAGCCTCTTGCCCCTCTAAAACCCTATGGAGCAGTTCTACTGTACAATATATCGGGTTGCCATGAGTCGGAATAGATTCTACAGCAACAGTTTTTTTTTTTTTTTTAAAATAACGTAATAGTATCTTCAAAAACTTCATGAATCTTTTTCTGTAGGTGAACTTTAAAACTTCTTTGAAGCTAGGTAATTGGGGTCAAATAGGAAAAAGATCCCTCAACATGAGAAACAGTGGAGAAAACAGTTACTAAATTAAAGACAAATTGTAACCACAGTGATTGCCCAAATATTACAGTGTGAATAGTGAACAGATATGCTACTGATTACAGAAACTGCTATGGATGAACTAATTTTTGATTTGGCATTTTTGTGGCAGTCATCTTGCTAAAAATGTGAAGACTGATCACTCATGACAAAAGATCCTAGGTTGCTTCTGTTCATTAATTCTAGGGGCAAATCAGAATTAAATTAATACCTTCAAGCTACTACAGTAACAGAATAATTTACCAACATATACTGGAACAGTGCCAATTGATTTATAACCAACAGAAATATAGAAAGAGCTAACAGACCTCTTAGCAACTGCATAGTGATTGAACAATGGTGCAAGGCAGGTGTCCTCATGACATTATACTTTATACTTCTAGAACACAATCAATATTATGATCTTAGAACTAATGATCTTTAAGGAAATTTCATGGTTTATGTATTTTCTAGTGTCTATTTTCTAAGAACATCTAGTGGGATTTTCATAATGCTTCAATGAAGGCAGGAAACATTTTTTGATGTGCTCATAAACTCTGAATAAACTGCTTCTGATCAGATTTGGATTTTTGCTTGACTTTTTCTTTCTTGTAAAAAAAGAAAAACTTTACTATAAAACAGTAGGTCTGCAACTTTCTCACCAAAGAAATAAAGGGAAAAAACCTGACAGAGCAAACCCAAACCAATTAGGTAGAACAGAAACCATTTTAAAGTGAACAAAAGCATAGCTGAACATCAAATATAGGTCTACTATTGATGTGAATAAATTATGCAGCTCTAATTGTGAGATTTACGTAAGTGTATCATGTCAATTCTAATATATTCATTATATTTTATTAAATATTATTAAAAATTCATATTTGGATGGCCATGTATACTTGAATTGTGTTTTTATGCTACCATAGTTCTTTTTATGTTATCTAAAATTCCAAAGGATTCAAAAAAATGCAAAAGATTAATTATTAAGACATTTTTATTTATTGAAGATTCACAAATCATAACATCATATAAGTGAGAAAAATCAAAGCATTTCTTATTTCTGTGACACTGTACTAGGAACCCATAGCATCAGGGAAAAAAAAACACCCAGAATTTTATAAAAAGTGCTAAATAATCTTTAGTAATAAAAAGGAGATAGCCCTTCTCTCGTATACAGACGTGATGCAACAAGAAATTATAAAATAAAGTACTAAAATTTTTTGATTGGCATGGAACACCCACATTTTGCATGAGGCAGATTGGAAAACAAGGACTGGTCCAATGTAGAACTATAATTGGCTTTCCTGCCTCATTCCCTTTAGCTAAGAAGTTGAATATGCTGAATCCGATCAGTGGACTAAAGCTCCATCACACTAATAGAGCATCAGCGATAAGGTATAATGTGATGCCACATCATTCTGTAATAACAGCAAAAGCCCAAAAAAGGAAACTTTGCTAAATCACTTTCCAGCCTCCAAATAAATGAAATAAAGCACCAGGATTCTTACCAGGGCCCAGGACTTCAGTGTGATTAATTCCACAATTTAGATGTCGTTTATTTGGGTGGTAGAGATAAGAGCAGAGCTGCAGGTAAACTTTGCACATTCATGATTCTAAGTTCATCAACTAGCTGTATGGGTTTCTCTTTCCTATAACTAATGCGTGGGAAAAGAAACTTTACCTCATGGGAACTACATTTATAGATGTGGGCAACTTTCTACTAGATCAGGATTTTGGAGAAGTCTATCAACAGAGATGGGAAATCAGAGTTATCTTGCCAGGGATCTTTCTAGTGTTAAGACATAGCTCATAAAGGCAACCTGAACTTAAAGGTTTCACGACTACTCCCAAGCAATACAAGTGAGAATAAAAAAACACGTTTCTTTTCCAAATAACCACATATCAGTATCTAGCAGTGCAGTTTAGAGGAATGAACTCTGGTGGCTTTGGAGTCAAGATGGGCTTCCTGGGAACAGGAAGCCTCTTAATAATTCAACCATTTAAAGGTCTCTTTTTGAAAATATTCCATAAATGAAACAATCATAAAAATGAAGACGTATGAAGCAAAAATATATTACCCCAAACAGAAAAATATGAAAAATGCTTTTAACTTTTCACTGATAAATAAGGATAGTTATAGCTATCATTCACCATTCTTAATAGACAGGCATATTCTTACTATCTACAATTTGCATTTTCAGAATCTGAGACAGACAATATCTGAGATGTGCTGGAATATAAAATGCTTACCATGTGGATAGCTTCCTAAACAGCTGCTTTTATTTGTTGATTTACTTTTAAAATTTGCAAATAGCAGTGTTGGTTTCTGGAGATATTTAGTTTTCCAGAAATGAGCTACCAGATATCTTCTCCTTTACATGTTATTTAGAAACAGTGAGGAAACTCAGCCAGTAAACTGAGGGACATCATGTGGTACCAGGTCATTCTTCAATGCTAAGTGTCTTTCCTTCTCCCCAAGTGAAGATGATACAAGGTAACTTTGTTTTTGTTTTTAATCTCTAAATCCTCAGAAACTCTTATCAATGATTTCAGTCTACTTCTGCCCTGCCATGTAGCAAGAAAAATAACATCCCTGGTTCATATCCAAGTTCACAGGCCAAGTTCAGCTTATTTTTCCTTCATAGGCCCTTGCATTATAAACAGTTCTCTTCATCAAGGCCAGCACCAACAAATACAGATAAATAATAAAACATCCTAAGCTTCTAAAATGTAAAAGATTTATAAGCATGTCTGGCACGGATGATGTGAAGAAGGGCTCAGAGGCCATATGAACCATAAACTCAAGGGGAAATATCAGAATCACTTAGTTGAAAAAAAACAAGAATGTTATGTGAGTTTTTGTTTTCTTTCTCTCCTCTTTTCATTTTTTATTTTTTAAGAGGAAGTTTATCTAACACAGTACACAATCAGTCCTTAGTGATCTGATATTTTTAGGGTCAAAGATAGTTTCTGATAGATGAAAGACAAATGCTTTTAGAAACAAAGCAATTTTTATCTGAGCTCTTTTTGAAAGAAATTTCCCAAAAATAGATCATTTACTTTCTTGTTATTATGGTATGTTGAACATGTAATTGATCTGTTTTGATTATTTAAAACATCATTCCCCAGAGTGCATTCTATGGAACATTAGTTCTAGAAAAAGGATGGTAATGGTGTTTCAGGGCAAAAAAAAAAAAAAGTGTCCTGAGGTCAAACAAATTTGGGAGATGCTTATGGCAGCTTGGATTTGCTTAAAACAATGAACACTGTCATTTTGATTGGCTAATTGGGTGGGAACCATGAGCCCATATGTCAGGGTGTGTAGTGTCCCCACAAGCACTGAGATATAGAATGTTATCTTTCTCTCCTATCTCGTGGCACCACTTTGTCACCAGCTCTTTATCAGAGAGTAAAACGGTAGAAAGGTAGAGTAAAGGAGAGTGAGTGCAGGAAGAGAGGACAAGCCAAGGACTTGCACACTTCCAAATGCTGTCTGTGTGTTTTTTCCTTGTTTACCAGAAGACCTCTTGCCTCCAGTATTCCAGCTCTTTGTAGCTACACGTTTGGCCAACCATTGCTGCTTCAGCTTTCCGTTGGCATTTCTGCCAGTTCTGTTCTTTGTTTAAAAATGCAGCTGCCCTCAGCTCCTTTTGCTGGTGTTCTTGTATGGAGATTTTAAAATGACAGATATGCTCCTGCTAGAGATGCCAGAAATATAAGCAATGAATAAAGGAGGACACCAGATTATTTTCAGTGGGAGGTGACTTAGCTGTGTTTGTTTGCTTTGTTTTTTCCTTATGTTTATCCTTTATTAAAGAAGGGAATGAAAAAAAAAAAAAAAGAATCCAGATGCGTTTAGTCCACATCTGAAAAAGCATTTCACTCTTTTTGGGTGAGGTATTTAAACAGACTATTTTTTCATAACTTTCATTAATAGTAATATAGCAGTCATAATAATCCACATGATTTACCACACACTGCCAACAATCACCAATGGAGAATGTTAGTTTCTCTCCAACTATTCAATGCTCTCATCATTATTTCAAATGTTGATATGTATTTTCAATAAATAAAGTATAAGATCCTACTTATTTCCTTACAGTAAAAAACTTTAAGGTGTTCTTGGGTTTTTAGATAACAGTGACAGAGACAAGTAAGAAGAGAAAATTATAATTCCTAAGACCTGACACTAAACAAAGCAAAATCAAAAACAAAAGAAGAAGAAAAAGAAAGATTCCTGGAGTGCTTGGACATTTTGCCATGCCTCTGTGAACTTTTTTTTAAATAAGTTTGATTAAATGAAATTCAAAAAGTACTCATCAGCAAACATAGCTCCAACATGTTTTTTTTTTTTCCCCATACAAAAATTTATACATGCATTGTTATGTGACTCTAGCTGCTCTCCCCATACTGCGGCAGCACACCCCTCCTTTTCAACCCTGATTCCCCATGTCCGTTCAACCAGCTCCTAACCCTTTCTACCTTCCCATCTCACCTCCAGACAGAAGCTGCCCATTTAGTCTCTTGCATCTACTTGAGCTAAGAGGTACACTCCTCACGAGTATCACTTTATGTCCCACAGTCCAGTCCAACCTGTCTGAAGAGTTGGCCTCGGAAATTGTTTTAGTTCTGGGCTGATAGAGAATCCAGGGGCCACGCTTTCTGGGGTACCTCCAGTCTCAGTCAGACAATTAAGTCTGGTCTTCTTACTAGTATTTGAGTTCTGTACCCCACCTTTCTCCTGCTCCATCCGGGACTCTGTTGTGTTCCCTGTCAGGGCTATCATTAGTGGTAGCCAGGCACCATCTAGTTCTTCTAGTCTCAGGCTCCGGTTTATGTGGCCCTTTCTGTCTTTTGGGCTAATCCTTTCCTTGTGTCTTCGCTGTTCTTCAGTCTCCTTTACTCCAGGTGGCTGGGACCAATTGATGCATCTTAGATGGCCGCTTGCAAGCTTTTAAGACTCCAGACGCCACTCACCGAAGTAGGATGCAGAACATTTTCTTAATAAGCTTTGTTATGCCAGTTTACCTAGATGTCGCCTGAAAGCATGGTCCTCAGACCCCTCCCCTTGCTACTCAGTCCCTCAAAGTGTTTGATGGTATTCAGGACACTTCCTAGCTTTGGTTTAGTCCAGTTGTGCTGACTTCCCCTGTAGTGAGTGCTGTCCTCCGCTTCACCTAAGATAATTCTTACCTACTATCTAGTTAGTAAATAACCCTCCCCCTCCCTCCCCACCCTTGTAACCATCAAAGAATGTTTTCTTCTGTGTTTAAACCTTTTCTTGAGTTCTTATAATAGTGGTCTTATACAATATTTGTCCTTCTATGCCTGACTAAATTCACTCAGCATGATGACCTCCAGCTTCCTCCATGTTATAAGATGCTCCAACATGTTTTTCTTTAACAACAACAACAAAAAAAAACTTAAACACTTTACACTTAGTGCTTACATCATGATTTCCATATCAAAGTACTTTAAGTAATTCATATAATGCTCTTGAGAGTTAACAAGGATACTTAGCATTTACATAGAGTCATTGATTTGAAAACTCTGAAAGGATTTCAAAAATATTAAATTTCAGGCATACTCAACTGATTTTACAAAGAAGAGAAGCAAAGAGATAAGAAGAAGTGGTCAGACCATTGGAAATAAGACTTGATATACATTGGGATTTAGAATTCCTGATCTCTAAAAACATTCCTTCATGGAGTTGCTTAAACTCATGTGTTGGAGAAACTGGCTCAAAACTTAATATAAAAAGGCTAATTTTAATTTAAAGCCACCAGATTTCCACCTTTGTGTCTCGGCTCTATCCACTTCCTGAACAGTCAAATGTGGCTATCCTCATTACCCAGCTTAGCGAAAGGAAGCAACGGCAAGACATAATACAAAAATCTGTCATAATGGACTTTAAATGAATTTATTACTCCCTTTGCAGTAAATTTAACTTTTAAAATGCTACGTTTCAAGGATAATATTGAAAATGTTTTGCATTTAATTAATTGGAAAAGAGAACTTAATGTGGAGAAATCTGCTGTGCGTGTATGTGTTTAATCATCATTTGACTAATAAAGAACTCGCTAAATTACTTCGTTCCAGATGTTATTTGTTTAATATAAGTTTCTACTCAATGTTTGTTCAGTCTACTTTTAGAAATCTTATAAAAAATTGTTAAAATTACTCTAAGACACACTGTTCCAAATTCTTTTCATAAATTATTTGATTTCATCCTCATAGGAACCCTACAAAATAGGTATTGCTATCACCATTTTACAGATGGATAAACCGAGGCAAAGAGATGTAACTTACCTAACTAAGATGTGTGCCTAGTGAGTGTGGTGTAGTCAGGATTCAAACTGAAGCAGTCTGGTTTAACACTGTTTCAGAATCAGATACTTACATGAAGCCAAACAGTACAGTAAACTACTGAGGTCAAAGGATGCCAGGCAGGCAAATCAATGGACAACCCAGTGTAGAGAAAAACAGGATGTTGGAATTCCATTTAGAATTCAAGTTTAGAGAATCGCTTATATAGTCTACTAGACATGTAACCCTGTGCACTGTCAATTTTCCAGGCCTTATATACTATAACAGTCGACCTGGAGTGAAGAGAAAGAGGTTGGATATCATAGTCTTAGAGGTTCCTCTGGAGTCCCTGGGTGGTACAAATGGTTAACATGCTCACCGCTAACCGAAAAGTTGGAAGTTCAAGTCTACCCAGAGGAGTCTCAGAAGAACCATGGCAATCTCCTGAAAGATCAGCCAATGAAAACTCTGTGAAGCACATTTCTACTCTGATGCAAGTCTACTTCGAGTCAACTCAATGGCAACTGGTTTGGAATGTTCCTTTAAACCTATCATCAGCAGCTGGAAAAATTTTGGTGAGGCAAAATAATAATTATTTTATAAAGAATCAATTAGTAATGCATGCTATAGTTAGTATGCTAAATAATTAATAATGTATGCTAACTATCCTTTCTAGAGCCCTGGTGGCACAGTGGTTAAGAGCTACCAATGCTAACCAAAAGGCCAGCAGTTCAAATCCACCAGCCACTCCTTGGAAACCCGTGGGGCAGTTCTACTCCATCCTATAGGGTTGGTATGTGTCGGAATCGACAGCAATGGGTAACTATCCTTTACTTTTCTCTAGAAGTCACACTTCATCTGCAATTTCTCAAACACACACACACACTTGTATGCATAGATATTCATACAAATATATACTATATATAGTTTATTCCTGTATCACTTATCATGGTAGTATTCAATAAGGTGTTTCCTAGGTCAGGGACAGGAACGACTGACAGGACATTCCTTGCCGTCAAGGAGCCTACATTTCAGTAGAAGGAACGCGTAAAGAAAGAAACTAATTTGAGATGAAGAGCAACTAGAAAGAGGGGGATATTTTAGGAAGAGTGGTCGGGGAAGGACTGGATGATACAAATAAGGAAGCAATACAAAATCTGTCAAGAGAACATTCCAAGGAAAGGGAAAATCTAGTGCAGGAGACCTGAAATAGGAATCAGCTTGGAGAGTGCTAGAGACAGCAAGGAGGCCAGTGTGGCTTGAGCACAAGGAAGGAGGAGAATGGCTTATGACCAGGCCACAGGGGAACACACCAGGGGCCACAAAGAGATCATGGAGGGCCTAGGAGACCTTTTGTTTGTTTTTATTATTTTCAAAGTGTAATCAGAAGCCCTTGGAGTCCCTGGGTGGTGCAAACATTTAACAAGCTCTGCTGCTAACAGAAGGATTGGTGTCTTAAGCCAATCTCTTTTGACATATAAAAGAGAGAAGGGAGCAGAGACACGTGGGAACCTCATACCACCAAGAAAACAGTGCTGGGAGCAGAGAGGCTCCCAGACCAAGGGAAGACTGATGACATGGACCTTCCTCCAGAGCCAACAGAGAAAGCGTTCCCTTGGAGCTGACACCCTGAATTTGGACTTATAGCCTAATTTCTTCTGTGAGAGAATAAACCTCTCTTTGTTAAAGCCATCTACTTGTGGTATTTCTGTTATAGCAGCACTAGATGACTAAGACAGTGAGCTACTTGCAATTAGTGATCTATTGTTTCTACTCAGTATGAATTAGCGTTTCAAATGCTATTTCCTTAGTATTTAAACTTTCATGAGATTCCTTTGGATAACTTGACAGAACCTGAGATGCTAAACATAATTTGGTATTTATGAACAATCAAGGCTATTAGCCAATCATTTCCGTCTCCACCAGGCTTCAGTGGAATCCAGAGGCTTTGAGAATTTTAATGAGTAAATTTTCCTTTTTGAAGTCATTGAAAATTTGATATTTAATAATCCTTTTTGACATTTTACTTTTATTTTTGGTTTATAACATTTTTAGAGATATGAAATGAAAATTATATTTCTGAATAGATTTCTATCAATTTTAAAGGGTACATACAGCAAAGTTCATTTGAGCTATACATCTATTGTCTCTTTTGATTATTGCTCTCTACTGGGTTTCTGTGAGGTTATTGAAATTTAAGTTCTGGTAAGTTTTAAACTGTTCCTTCCTGTATGATACAAATACTCTACTTTTCAGTAGAGATAAAATCAAGCTAAATTTATTCCACCAAAATGTCATTTAAATCATGAATGTTTATTTTTACGTACACAATCATATGTTATTCCATTATGACTCTTTCTGTTTTTTAAATGCTGATGGAATGAATTCTCCTATCCAGAGTTTTCTATCATGGATATGGCTATTAAAATAGTACATCTTCATATGGACTTATAGTTGACTGAATAATATCCTTTAAGAGCACAAAACTTTCTCCAACTATTATACTTGGAATGGACAGACAGGCAACAGGATTGCAGTTACCTTTGCTACAATACCTTGTTACCCTTGTTTTCTATGTTGAAAACAGCACTGATTAGATGGAGAGCGAGTTCTCATTAATCTCTTCTCCCTTTATTCACTACGGGATCTTACGCAGTTCACTGTGGGCCTCAGTTCTCCTGTTTACGAAGCGGGGATACTTGTTTATTTGACAATAGACAGCCGGATAGATTGTCTTTTAAAGTTCTTTGGAACATTCATGATTACTGTGTTGTTGTTGTTAGGTGGCATCAAGTTGACTGATAGTGACCCCATGTGACAGAAAAGAACTGCCTCATAGGGTTTTCTAGGCTGTAATCTTTATGGGTAGCCCTGGTGGTGCAGTGGTTAAGAGCTTGGCTGCTAACCAAAAGGTTAGCTAGCAGCTTAAATCCACCAGCCGCTCCTGGGAAACCCTATGTGGCAGTTACACTCTGTCTTACAGGGTTGCTATGAGTCAGAATCAACTCGATGGCAATGGGTTTTTTAAATCTTTATGGGGAGCAGATCACCAGGTTTTTCTATTGCAGAGCCACTGGGTGGGTTTGAACCACCAACCTTCAGGTTAGCAGCCAAGCACTTAACCATTACACCACCAGGGCTCTTTATGATTACCGTAACCAAAAAAGTCACCAAACCCATTGCCTTAGAGTTAATTCCAACTCATAGCAACCCTATAGGACACAGTAGAACTGTCCCACAGGGTTTCCAAGGAGCAATTGGTATATTTGAACTGCCAACCTTTTGGTTAGCAGCCGAGCTCTTAACCACTGTGCCACCAGGGCTCCATGATTACTGTAGGCAACATTAAATATACCATAGGCTTAAGGGGAATAATCCTCGGAACGAGATCTGTGTATGAACAATTTGTTTCTCTACTGACTACTTCTGGCACTCAGAGCCTCGCATATAGGTTTGACATTCATGTGGCATGGGGGTATTATAACCACTCTGCAAATCCAAGATTCTGCTTCTCTTAAAAAAAACAAACTAAAATGTTATATTGAAACAATTTCCTTTATATTTAGAAATGTACAGAGAAGCATATAAATAGCTACTCTTGGTGGATTTATTCTAATGGAGCCTTCACTGCAGGATTTAATAACGTTGGAGGTAACCAAACTGACAGCTGTGGAGGCAGAGCCTTGACTTCGTCATTCCGGAAGGGAAGGAGAGAGCGAATCCAATTAGAAAAATGACAAAGCTGTCACCTCACTCAACTTACTTTCATTATTAGCTGCCTTTTGCTTTTCTATTTTTGCAAAGGACAAGGTTTATAGACAATTCACATATCAAATATATATCAAGTTTCAGGGATGCTTTGAAAATTAAATCTTTTCCCCTTCACCTACAAGTATATCATTTTCATTCTTTTTTCTGCTTATTTTCATGTAGCCCTCCCCACTTTTTTTCTTAGGTACGTTAATTAGTGGTATGAATCTTTTTTTTCCCCAGTGAATAGCAGTGAAAAGGAGAGAGGGTGCAGCTGATCGCAGTTTGGGTATCTGTTCTGCTGCATCTGGATTCCGCTAGGGCTTTCTTATCTCACCCTGTGATAGCAACAGCCAGAATGCAGGGTTTTCCTTATACTATTCTGTTATAGGATCAGCAGCACTTAGTATGCTAACTCATTACGATAATGACACTCATACTCAGTATGTTGCTTTATAGCATCTAATAAAGTAATCAATTAAGAGATATTTATCAGACTGACAGTATCATACCTAATACTGAGTGAAACATTTCAGGGAAGAAGGTACATGTTCTTGACAGTTTTGTTACCAAGATAAGCCTAGAATTATTATAAAACAAAAGAGTGTGTAATAAAGCACTAAATAAGCTTTATGAACAATCTAAGTTAGAGAAATCAACACCTACTCGAGTCATCAAGATATGGTCCTAAACAAATGGAGGAAGTAAATTTTAAGTTGCTTTAGCGAAGGACGGGCATTTTCTGCTGCAGCAGAGAAGAGGTGAAGGTGTAGACTGAGATGTGGATACTTGTTATTATTAAAATAGCAATACCAGAATTTACTTACCAAGGATATCAAGATTCAGGAAAAGAAACAGAAAACCTACAAATAAGGGGTGGATTTTATAAAAATAGATTTTATAAAATACTTGGAATTAAGGAAGGACACATTTCTTCTCAGGATATTGCCTAAAACTGACAGGTCTTCATTCAGAACCTATCTATTCTTACTTAACCAACAATTCAACAAGTTATTTAGTCTTAAGTATTATGACACAATAGATAAAAAGTAGCAAATTAGAAGAGGAGGGTGCATCCAGAAGTAGCCAGAAGGCAGACAGAAATCAAGTTGTAAAGACAGAAGGAAAAAAAAAAATATAAAATAGAAGATAAGAAATCAAAAATAGTGCCTGAATCTGTTTAGGGAACATTGGAACCCCATGTGATGATATGCTCTGTGGGACACTTAATAAAATGATAAAAATGCTTAATACAACAATTGCTCGATAGTTAAGATATTCATATTAATAACTATTTTAAGAAAATCTTGCATCATGTCAATATTATTAATATCATTGGCAAGTCAGAGTAAATTCAGAATGATTCAATTTAAAATTAGTTTTGGATAGTTTTCAGTTACTTGAAAGAAAAACAGCTTTAAGAAATAGTTCAACACACTTCATATGACCAAATAATCCCCCTCCTAGGTATATAACCAAGAGAAATTAAAATTTATGTTGACACAAAATTGTGTACACAAATACATACAGTGGTTTTGTCCATAATCACCAAAACCTATACAGAATTCACATGTCCTTCAGCTGCTAAATGGATAAACAAACCATGGTATGTTCATACAATGGAATACTACTCAATTTGAAAAAAAGAATTAACTACTGATTCATAAAAACACATAGCTAAATCTCAATTAATTATGCTAAATGAAAGAAGTCAGAGAAAGAGGCGACATACTACACGATTACATTTATATGATATTCTGGAAAAGGCAAAATTATAGGGATAGAAAAAGATAAATGTTGCCAGAGGTTGGGGGCAGGGGTAGGGGTTGATAAAAAAAATGGACATGAAGGCATCTTTTGAAGGTGAGGAAGATGTTCAATGGCATACAGCTAGTGAAAGTGGCAGATCCAGGATTAAAGCATCTTGTCTAATTCCAGATCCACTGAGACACAATGATACATGTTCTATATCTTGATTGCGCTAGGTACACACTGTGGTGGTTATATAACCATCAGTTTGTCAAAACTCATAGAAGTGTACGCTAAAAATTGTGAATTTTATTCTACGTAAATTATACCTTAATTAAAAATAAATCAGGTGATTTTCTCTGATTATCTGGTTTTTAAATGGTGGGCCCTTAAATAAGTCTTTTGTCTGAGTATGTCTAACATTATTACTGTCATATCTTGGCTATCCATACAGAAGATGGTCCTCACTGCATTGCTCCATTATTCCCTACGAATTGTTCAGAACACTGGCAGAGGTTTTTCATTATCTGTGCTTAAGTTTCTTGACCCAATCGTGAATCGGTTCTATATAAAAATGATTTCTTAAATATATCCATAATATCTTGAATCATGTAATTAAGATAAAAGTGTTCCTTTCTATCATGTTTATAATGTATTTTATCTAGAGACATTTACCTAGATCTGAATTCAGTTTATCAAATAATAATTGAAGAGTTGGATATGTGTAGATATAGAGATTGTTATAAAAATTATATATCCAATCACAGTGCTAGGTTCATAGAAAGATGAATATCTGGATTAAACCCTAGGGAGAAAAAAAAGCCAAAAATAATAATAGCTACAACTTATTAAATGCTTATTATGTGTCACACTTCCTGCCAAGCAATTTAAATGTTTTAAGCTTCAACACTCCTCTGTGAGATAGATGTCCTAATTTACAGACAAGGAAAGTTATATTAGAAAACTTAGTAACTTGTCCACTGACAGAAAGCTAGTTAAAATGTCAGGTCGAGGATTTAAATTTAGGCTTGCCGAATTCCAAATTTATTGAGACACAATTATAAAAAATTTAAAAATCTACACAAGGCAGACAGTAAAGAATATTATAATCAAGGAATAGAGGTCTGCAGCAAAGGGATCATCTTCCAGGAAGAAGCAGCATGGAGCAGGCACTGGGGGATGAATACAACTTTGGCAAATTAAGGTGAGAAGAAAGATTTTCCCGGGGGAGAAGACAACCATTCCCATGTTACTGCTGACACTTTCACCAACTGTATGCCATTGAACATTTTCCTTCCCTTCCAGTCGAGCATGTTATTTCTCCTAATACCAGGGCCTTCTCCAACTCAAGAAACAGAACTAAGCCTGATTTTCAGACACTGTATTCATATCTTCTGTGGGATCAACACTCAACTAGGTGCTAGCCCAAGACCTACACTTGAAAATCTCATCACCAAAGGCAAACTGTACAACCTAACTGGGCTTTACTTTCCTCAAAGACGTTCAATGTCTACATCATGGGATTATTGCAAGGATCAAATTAAATTATATGTATATGAATTGAATTTCAAGTTCCACATAGAGGAGAAATTTAAGGAAAGACTGTCAAAATGTCTCCATATCCTGCTTTCCTGATCTGGCTTTCTCATGATGTACCATGTGAAGAGCTCATCTAGCTCAGCATGGAGCTGGGGGGGAAAAAAAAGGTGGCAACAGAAGTAGACACATTACAACCATTCACAGTGTTCAGTGGTATGAGAAAGTGTGAAGCAACGAAATTTTCTATGTATTTTCCTTTAACAAATTAAATTACAACTGCCAAGAATACCTGCCAATTTCAACATGAAGGTACAGGGTAATGTTATAAGACATGGCAAATATATTTTTTACATAGAAAAGCTGTCATCCACAGATACACTCATTTGAGATGAACATTTTCTCATTCCGATTCACTGTATTTGGATACTAAAATTGTTTACATATAATTTTAAGGACAATCTAGCTTGAAAACAAGGTAGTTTCTTATCTGTTCTAGATGCCCCTTTTTCTTTCTTTATGGCATCCTTTTATTTAGATACCATGTTGCTGTCAAGTCGTCCCCTGACTTATTGCAACCTCCTATCTTACAGAGTAAAACTCTCCATAGGGTTTTTTTGGTTGTAATCTTTACAGCCTAGGAAGCTCTATGGGGCAGTTCTACTCTGTCCTATAGAGTTACTATGAGTCAGAATTTACTTTATGGCAATGAGTTTGGTGTTTGGAATCTTTACGGGAGCAGATCGCCAGGTCTTATCTCCCACCATGCTGCTGGTGGGTTCAAATCTCTCATCTTTTGGTTAGTGGTCATCGCACCACTAAGGCTCCTTTGTGAAGATTACCAGAAAAGGACATCATGTTTGGTAAACTGGAAGGTCAGTGAAAATGAGGGAAACCCTCTAGGAGATGGATTGACAAGGTGGGTTGCAACAACGGCATCAAACATATCAATGATAGTGAGGATGGCACAGGACTGCGAAATGCTTTGTTCTGTTATATATAAGGTCACCATGAGTTGGAGCCGACTCAAGGCAGCTAACAACAACAAAAATTAAACAGTGGAACACAATATTCTGCAATATCTCAAATCTACCACTGAACAAATCCCTCCACCATGCACAGACACAAGGAAAAACCATTCATAAACTGTTTTGGTGAATGTGCCAACTAAAATTTATACTAATGGCTTTATAAATAAGTTGAGTATTACATTTATTGACACAGTGCGATCATTTAAATCTTAGAACTATAGTTCATTGTTTTTTTGGGTGAAATTCTAGGTTCTAGTGGTACTCAAAATTGAAGCATTTTTGAAATATTTGGAGACATACGTTCTATGAATTCCAAGGTGTTTGGACTACAGTGGAGAATTCTGCTCACACCCAAGTTTCTTATTATTGTCAACTCCTAAACGTCCAAGATTTATTTGCTTCTTTTGATTTAATTATAATCTCTAAAAGCAAAGAGAGTTCTATTTCATTAAGACTGTCTGTTTCTATTTATACAGTACACTTGAGTGCACTTGGAAAGAACAGATAATGGATCTGCCCTTTCCACCATGTCATCATTGCCTCTTGTCACTATGGATAACTTAGCACTCTTTAAACTATGAGGTGGTGCTTCTTAAATCAGAGTTCTAATGTTGTTGAATTCCACTGTGAAAAACTACTGGGTGGTATGTTTCTTTCAGCTTCCTTCCACAGTCTTATTTCCCTAAGTAAGAGTAAGTATATTTCCAAGCCCTGGTGGTGCAGTGGTTAAGAGCTCAGCTGCTAACCAAAAGGTTGGCAGTTTGAATCCACCAGTCACTCCTTGGAAACCTTATATGGCAGTTCTACTCTGTCCTACAGGGTCACTATGAGTTGGAATTGTTAGAAGTCAATGGGTTTGATGTTTTGGTTTAAGTACCTATTATCAGTGATGGTGCTTCAAGAACAGTATGTTGTCATGTGCTTTCACACATTGTAATGGACACGTTAGGGTGAATTTAAATAGTCAACCATGTAGTATTTATTTTCCAAGTTGCTTATTTGGAAAAGGTAAAGTATTTCCATAGCTATCCTACTTTCCATGTCTTGAATTACATAAAAGAAAGTAGTGCTTTTATCCATTACCAAATTTTATTTTCTGTTAATTTCTAGGAACTACATTAGGTCTGGACTATAACAGTGACCAAGACTGAACCGTCTTTTCCCTCAACAGCTATTAGCACCAAAAGACTAACGCAGCATAGAGAATATACGTAGAAGTGCCTAAAAACTTGCCTGGCACACAATAACAAACAACAACCCACTGCCATCGAGTCAATTCCAACTCATGATGACCCCATGTGCTCTACAGGGCTTTGACATTTCAGAAGCAGATCACAAAGCCTTTCTTCTGAGGTGCCTCTGGGTGGGTTCAGCACAAAATAGATACTCAATAAATGCTAGTGATGAAAGTTAATGATATCAACTAATATTGATTCCACTCAATGCAATGAAAATATGTGTGCCATAAAAAGATGAGAAATTTACAGTTTCAGTGGCAATTCATTGAGCATCACTGACGGTGTGTTGGCAGCATTAGGGTTCTTTCTAAGTTCCAACCTGGCCATCTTGTTATTCTGATCCTGTTAGTGGCAAGTGAATCAAATGACACGTCTAAATAAACTGATTTACAGAGACCTTATTCAAAATGGCAGGCACTGTTGATTTGAATGAGACTTAAAATCCAACATAGCCACTTGAACATTTTCCTACTCACAGTTGAGTAAAGCAATGTTCATTTTCAGAAAAGAAACACTGACAGAAACATATAAGAGAAAGTGGGCTGTCTTCCCTGAAGAGCGACCGAAAACAACAACAAACAAGCCAGGTATATCTTACCATCCCGAGTGCCTCAAAAGATAAAATCTAGAAATCATCAGGCAAATAGTAATATAGTAATTCCACTAATGTTTACTTTTGGTAAAGTAAACAAAATAAGATTATTGAGATCATAAATATACATCAAGGAAATACAGACAAGTCTTAACATCTGCTAAATTTCATATCATATTTAGTATTTTATTATTAAGAAAAATATTGCATTACTACTTTTGTCAATCTAAGATAAGATGAGTGAAAAATAATAAATACTTATTAAAAGGGCACTGTACTATTTCACATCTTAGTCATACCAGAAAGCAACTATATTTTATCAAGAAATAAATTCTTACACAAATTGAATAAGGACACTGTCGATGTATTGTGAGATTGTTGACCACTGCTATAGGGCAACATTTGTAGTAACTATTAAATGGGAGGCTGTTTTGTCCTGTAAGCCTTCATCTTGGGCGAGAATGGCAGCACAATTGGAAGAGCATAGTCAATATCACTTAAATGTGTAAGTAAAAAGTTTTGAAATGGTGTTTAAATAAAATAAAAATAAATAAATAAATAAATAAACAAATGAGACTAAAGAGGTACAATAGTCCACTGACAAGGGCCAGAAGACAGAAGGGGACAAGGAAGCCCCCTGGTGATAGGGAACACAAGGTGGAGTAAGGATATTCTTGATGTGCTGTGAGATTGTTAACCATTATCATAGGGCAACATGTGTAGTAACTGTTAAATGAAAAACTATTTTTTCTGTAAGCCTTGATCTTAAGTGAGAATAACAGCACAGTTGGAAGAGCGTAGTCAATGTCACTGAACTGTGAATGTAGAAATTTTTGAAACGGTGTATCTTTGGCCATCTGTAATTTTCATCAAAAAAAAAGGTTGAGAATTTAGAGGCTTAATACGTTGTGGGGTTGTTAACCAATGTCAAAAAACAACATGTGTACTACTATTTCATGAGAAACTATTTTCTCTGTAAGCTTTCACCTGAAGTACAATAAAATATATATTAAAAAAAAAAAAAAAAAGAAATAAATTCTTACAAGAGTCCAGTGACAAGGGCCAAAAGGCAGAAGGGGACAGGGAAGCTGGTGATGGGAACCCAAGGTTGAGTAAGGATATTGTTGCTGTGTTGTGAGATTGTTAACCATTGTCATAGGGCAACATTCGTAGTAACTGTTAAATGAGAAACTATTTTGTTCTGGAAGCCTTCATCTTAAGTGAGAATAACAGCACAACTGGAAGAGCATAGTCAATGTCACTGAACTGTGTATGTAGAAATTTTTGAAATGGTGTATCTTTGGCTATGTGTGTTTTCACCAAAAAAAAAAAAAGGTCGAGAAGTTAAAAAAAAAAAAAAAGAAAGAAAAATTCTTTCAACATGCATCTCCTTAGTACTATTATAAGCATTGTAACATACTTAGATATTCAATTATTAATGTAACTATTTCAGAAGGCTGTATTTATTTTTCTATCTTATATTATGTCTTAAACACTTCAAAAATCTGGGAGAGCATTTCCATATTCAAAATCAATGTGACAATGATGGCCTTGAGTCTTTATTTTAAGGCGTAAATCAGGAAAAAAAAAAAAAAACGCTTTTGGGGGAAAGAATAAGAAGATAAAAACCAGCAAACGATTTGAAGATAATATTTTTAGGCAAATATTTGTGATTACTTAGACATTATCACATCAGTTACAACGAAGTGAAAATGTATATGGGGCATCATTTTAGAACTCTCGATTCTAAAACTTTGCTTCTGTGTGGGATATAGTTTGTTTCTGCATTTTAATTTTTCATGCAGAAGTTTTTCTTCCCTCTAAACCTCTAGTGAGTATTGGTTAACACAAAATGAATATGTTGTAATACTTTCTTTTGAACTCTGCAGTCAACCCTTTGCATATAACTTTCAATAGAAAAAAAAATTCCACATACTTCATTTTCCCTAAAGAGCAGCATGAGATTTCCAATCCTTTGCTCAAACACATAAAATATTAAGAGCCAATTTTCAGCTGCACCTCTGTCACTTCCATTATCATTCTACATGTCCAGAGGTGATAATGGACTCTGTAAATTGCAGTCTTTCTCCATCCCAGACCACTGAGGGTTTCACTAGGGACAGTTCCACACTAAGGGCGGCCCAGATGTATGTTAATGGCACTGTGTAGCAAGCAGCAGAAACCACCATACAAGATAATGTGATGTGTTGCCCAGAGGAAAAACAAAATGAGCAGAAAACAATTTCCTTAGGAATTTAGTAAAATCAACAACAAACCAATTCTCCCCCACAAATCAAATACGCAGCACTATCTTCACAGAACCTTGGAAACAAAAGCTCTGAATGCACCACAGTGAAGGACTTGTCTGTCCAAGCCAACACAGAATGAGGGCTTGTGAACATTGAAGTTTAAAAATCATGGAAAAGACTGTTATTTCCCATTGGCTTTTTGGGTGGTACAAAAGGTTAACGCACTCAGCTGGTAACCAAAATATTGGAGGTTCTAGTTCACCCAGAGATGCCTCAGAAGAAAGGCCTGGTGATCTACCTCCAAAAAATCGGCCATTGAAAACTCTATGGAGCACAGTTCTACTATGATGTGCATGGGGTAGCCATGAATCGGCACCAACTCCATGGCAGTTGTTTTCGTTTTCCAGACCTACCACACAGATCTGCCAGCATTGGCAGAATTAATTTCAAATACAAAGTGAAAAAAGACAGTAAAGTGTTTCACTCTCTGTAATGATGAAATAATACCCACCACTCCCTATAATGGCTGAAATGATGCACATCTCTCTCTGTGGTGAGCAATCTGCAAGCTGTCTTGTGGGAAAATGAATGTTGTTGACACTGGGATTTCAAATGATCATGTTTTCCAGTATCTTTTGGAAAATAAAAGTCAGATTTTAAGGGAAACAGAGGAGGAAGGGATTTGGAACTCGTCTTTTCTCCCTTTTCTAAAAGACAATCAAACTAGTTATCTCACTCTAGCACTGAGTGAGTGAGTGCTCATTGATTGAACTCATCAGTTTAAGTCATGATGCTTAGGGGTAAGGGGCGGGGGATGAGGTTGAAAGCCAAGAGTTGTGCCAAGGGGAAAGAATGATTAGAAAAAAGAAAAGAGACAGAACAGGATCAGACTGCATCATGCAGACAACTGAACACAGCTCTTTTACATATTAGACAACGAAATAACATGAGATGCAATCACTGCTCACACTCTAATAAAGCTAAATGTTGGATAAGACAAGGCAGGATCAACTTTAATTCCATATATACACGTTGAGGGCTAATTGCGTATTTTTCCAAGCAACTCAGGAAAGCCAGATCTCAAAAGAAAGGGGGGAAAAAGAGGAAAGAAAGAAAGAAGAAAAGGAATATACATTACTATCACTTCTCTATTATTAATTTAGTGTCAAAATATTATCAATGAGCACTACCTCTTCTCTTCCCCCCTCCCATTCCCTTCAGCAAAAGACTAAGCACTCAGATATATAATGCACTGTGTTAAACACTAGGGCTAAAGAGAAAAGAAAATCTACCAGTCAAAATGGGAATAAACCAAGATGTTCTTCAACAGGTGAATGGATAAATAAACTGCGGTACATCCATACAATAAAGTATTATTCGGTGATCAAAAGATATGAGCAATATGAGCTATCAAGCTATAAAAAGACATGGAGGAATCTAAAACATATACTGCTAAGTGAAAGAAGGAGCCCTAGTGGCGCAGTGGTTAAGAGCTATCACTGTTAACCAAAAGGTTGGCAGTTCTACCCCACCAGCCGTTCCTTGGAAACCCTATGGGGCAGTTCTACTCTGTCCTATAATGTCGCTATGAGTCAGAATTGACTCTATGGAAGTAGGTTTAAGTGAAAGAAGCTAGTCTGAAAAGGCTGCATATTGTATGATTCCAACTATATAATATTCTGGAAAAGGCAAAACTAGAGAGACAACAAAAGGATCAGTGGTTGCCAGGGATTCAGGGGTGAGGGGAGAGATGAATAGGTAGACAGGACAGTTATAGGGCAATGAGACTATTGTGTATGATATTCTAATGGTGGATACATGACATTATGCATTTGTCAAAACCTACAGAACTGTACAAAGCAAAGAGTGAATTCTAACGTAAACTATGTTTTTGTTATTGTTAGATGTTGTTTAGTTGGTTCCGACTCATAGCGACCCTATGTACAACAGAACAAAACACTACCTGGTCCTGTACCATCCTCACAATTGTTGTTACGCTTGAGCCCGTTGTTGCAGCCACCGTGTCAATCAATCTAGTTCAGGGTCTTCCTCTTTTTCGCTGACCTCTACTTTATCAAGCATCAAGCATGATGCCCTTCTCCAGGGACTGACCCCTCCTGATAACATGTCCAAAGTAGGTGAGACACAGTTGTGCCATCCTTACTTCTAAAGAGCTTTCTGGTTGTACTTCTTCCCAGACAGATTAGTTCATTCTTTTGACTTTATAGAGTTTAGTTAACAATAATACATCAATATTGGTTCATCATGGAAGAAAGGCCTGGAGAAATGCTCCTATAAAGATTACAGCCAAGGAAACCCTATGGAGCAGTTCCAGTCTGTATCACATGGGGTCACCTGAGTTGGAATTGAATTGACACCAAAAAAAAAAAGAAGAAGAAATGAAGAAAGACTGGTTCTTCTATTTTAACAAACGTACTACACGGATGCAGGATGTTAATAATAGGAGAAACAGTGTGCAGAGGACAGGTGTATATGGCAACTCTGTACTTTCTGCACAATATATAAATCTAAAACTACTCTAAAAATAATCCATTTAATTTTTTTAAAAGCTAATTAGTAGAATTTTTTCAGCTTCTAAGTTTTTTTTCCCCATATTTGTTTTTCCACAGTGGTTAAAATTCAAACTTTGAGCTGCTAGCAAAAATTAGTGTATAAGTAGCAATTAAATAATGATAAAGATTTGGGGAAAAAAAAAAAAAAAAAAAGATTCACCAGTGATTCCAGAATTGAAGGGAAGACAGACGTGTAAGAAAATCATGACAATACAGTATGATGTTTGCTATGGGAGAGGGATCAGCCGGCTGTTTCTGATGACACTTTATCATATTATCAGAGCTTCTAGGAGTTAATCTTAGAATTTTATATCCTTCTTCTCCCTGTCGGTTTTGACAAGAAATAGAGTATAAAATAAACTCATAAACATAAATTTTAATTTATATGTATTTATAATTGAAACAATTGAAAGCCAGAATAGGCAAATCCATAGAAACAGAGAGCAGCTCAGTGATTATCAGGGGAAGGGGGAAGGGAGAGTGGGGCGTGATTACTTAAAGGGTACAGGGTGTTCTTCTAGTGTGATGAAAAGGTTTTAAAATTAGAGAGAGGTGTTGGCTGCAAAACATTGTGAACACACTAAATGCAACTGAATAGTATACTTTAAAATGGTTAATTGTATGGTAGGTGAATTTCACCTCAATATTGAAAAACAAAGGCGCAGATGAAATACTTCTATGTGAAATTTTGTGGCACCATTTGAAACAGTCATTTTAAGTACTACAAAAATTTAGAGAATCAATCAGTCTCTCTCCTTGTCTCTTTATTACTCTCTATATGCAGAAAAAAATGATGATTCTATTGGAAAAAAATCAGAGAAAGATTTTTGATATAATTGGGTAAATAAAGCAAAGTTAATGTCTTTTTAAAGTTCACAAGATTGTACTAGAATAGCAGCATTACAGGAGGTACTATGATGGCATATGCCAGCCTTCTCAAAAACTTTTTTTTCTATGAATTTTTAATGATGCAAGTAATTTTTCAAGGTCACTGAGAGAACAAGCAGTTATTCAGACATTAAATTTGTTCACAGTTTCTTGGCAGCTTTGCCAGAAAACAAGCAAGAGGGATTTGTAGAGGAGAGGAAACGGTGCAATGAAGAAGAGATGAACTAGAAGCACTGTATAGTCAACTGCGGATACAGTTGATTCATTCTTTATCTTGAAAGCTGGTTCACTCTTTATCTTAGAAAGTAAGTATTCTTGAGTGTGGAGTAAGACTTACTGGAATTAGTCATTTTCTGGTTGCAACTGTGGTTAATAAGGTATAGGTACATTTTTAAAGAGCTTACACCTGTGAAATTCATTTTCTAATGATTTGACCATATCAGTAACCAAACATCTGCTGAGCATTTCTAATTTTACAATTAAGTCTACAGGAAGGACATTAAAAATGTACATTTTCAGTATTTGCACTTGTCAATGTATGGCATTGGGCAAATCTGCTGCAAAAAACCTCTTTCAAGTGTTAAAAAGCAAAGATGTCACTTTGAGGACTAAGATGCACCTGACCCAAGCCATGGTATTTTTCAATCACCTCGTATGCGTGCAAAAGCTGGAAGAGGAATAAGAAAGACCGAAGAAGAATTGATGCATTTGAACTATGGTCTTGGCGAAGAATATTGAATACATCATGGACTGTCAGAAGAACAAACAAGTCTCCCTTGGAAGAAGTACAGCCAGAGTGATCCTTGGAAGCTAGGATGGCGAGACTTTGTCTCACATACTTTGGACATGGTATCAGGAGGGACCAGTCTCTAGAGAAGGACATCATGTTTGGTAAGGTAGAGGGTCAGTGAAAAAGAGGAAGACCCTCAATGAGACGGATCGACACAGTGGCTAAAACAATAGGCTCAAACATAGCAACGACTGTGAGGATGGTAAAGGACTAGGCAGTGTTTTGTTCTGATGTACATAGGGTTGTTATGAGTTGGAACCAACTCCACAGCATCTAACAACAGCAACATACGCAGCCCAGAATGAGATACTCTTCAAAATCTTGAAAGTAACAAAAACTTACATTGCTCTCTTAATGTTAAAATGTAAGGTGGAAACATAATGCGACAGGAGAGGGACATGCAAAATATATGGTATATTTATTAAAAATAGTGTTTCCAAGTACCACAGCCTCCACCAGACAGACTGAGTCTAGCACAACTAGATTGTGCCTGGCTACCACCACTGACTTCTCTGACAGGGATCACAATAGAGGATCCTGGGGCAGAGCTGGAGAAAAAAGTTGAACAAAATTCTAACTTACAAAAATAAAAAAGACCAGACTTACCAGTCTGGCAGAGACTGAAGAAACACTAAGAGTATGGCCCCCAGACACCCTTTTAACTCAGTACTGAAGTCACTCCTGAGGTTCACCCTTTAGCCAAAGATTAGACAGGCCCATAAAACAAAACGAGACTAAATGGGTACACCAGCCCAGGAGCAAGGACGAGAAGGCAGGAGGGGACAGGAAAGCTGGTAATGGGGAACATAAGGTCGAGAAGGGGAGAGAGTTGACATGTCATGGGGTTTGTAACCAACGTTACAAAACAATATGTGTATTAATTGTTTAATGAGAAACTAATTTCCTCTGTAAACGTTCATCTAAAGTACGGTAAAAAGAAAAGTGTTTCAATCACTGGAGAAGGCAGAGGAATATTAATCATCCATGGTATCATATCGAAAGGGAAGTCTCAGAGGCCAATATTTAAAATATCTCTCAGACATTGTCCAGGAGAGTATGAGCTTTGGGCGGTAAACGTTAAGAATTTCCTTCTCATTGGTAAACTCATGTCTAAATTGCAGAGAGTTACAAGGGGTTGCAGTCTAGCATTGCCTTTCCATTAGTAAACCTTCTCTATTGAGTTTGGTGTGCATCTGTAATGGCTCAAAGGCATAAACCATATGATTTATCTAATTCTCTTTGCTTTGATTCCAAATAATCTTTACTACATATTTTCCAATGTACATCTGTCTACAGAGAGAAAATACTTTTGTCACACAGACCTTGATATTCTGCTCCTTGAGATATTGGTTGTTACTGTCAATGAAAACAAAAAAAAAGAATTTTATATAATTTGGCTTCCCATATAGCTAGTCTATGGAGAAGGAATACACTCACCATGTCCACGGAAGTATTCCACTCTGTGTAATACTTGCCACTTTAAACTGAAATTTTCATTTGATACATAGGTATATCTGTTGAATCCACTACTGCCTAAAACCACAAGTCTGAGAACCAGACTCTAGATCCTAGTTAATTTGCTACGGGAATGACTGTGACCCAGTGAAACCTGTGGTGACTTCTGGAGTCTTTGTTCCAGGTGAATAACACATGGCCCTCTATATTGTAGACTGCTGCATGTGGAGGTACTTCCCACTCCCCTCCCCAATTTTAACTGCTGTGTGCATGATGGCAATGATTATAATAAGGCAAAGTAAAATTAATTCAGAATATAATATAAATGGAGTAGACCACCAACTATCCATGAGAGATTAAAATCACAAAATTGAGACAGAAAAATCTGCTGGCTATCTTACCTCAAGTAAAATAAAATTACAGTGTAAATTACTTACACATTCAAATCCACTAGGTATTGGAAGTTATACAAATTGGTTAACCGGATTGCAAGAAAGTCTATCATAGGGTCAGAAAGTTCACTGAGTAAATCAAACCAAAACAAACCCGTTGTGGTCGAGTCGATTCTGACTCATAGAAGGAGCTTAACCATAGCCATGGTAGAAACAGATTAATTTGCTGTGGTAAACTCAACTGTCGTAAGTCTGCACATTCTTACTGACTATGTCACTAGAACTTAGTTTTTTAATTCAAGAGATTAATTTAACGCAAGTCCTGAAAATGAAGTGAATGGCTATGAATGACTTTTAATTACAGGCATTGCCAGATTAAAAAAATAAAAACCTTGGAGCCGACATATTTTTAAAATTACAATTATTTAAGGACCTATCCAAAATATAGATATTGGAAATTCCAGTCAAGTTGAAGAAACTGAAGCTATGTACCTATGTGTTAAAGATGAAGACTTTCTTTTTTAAAAATATAATAGTATATTATGTCATATTTAATGGGTAGAGTACATTTATTGAAAAGAGACTTAAACGAATACTATGCAAATATGAGATACAGTGCAAATGAGAGTGTTTTCTAAGTCCTTAAGTTCTTAAAACCAAAGAAATGGCTAAGTTGTAATATCATGAGTAACCATGTGCAATAAGATATTATGCTCATTTCTAATTTAATGGAGCCAGAAAATTCTTTGCATTTTTAGATACTTAATAGACACTCTTGAATAAATTGTAAATCAGCTGACATACTTTAAAAATGATCTAATTAAAAGCCAATCATAAATTTCCAGCAGTGCCTATACCTGCATGTTTTCTATATTATATGTCACACTTTCAGTGCTGTTATCTGACTTCATTGGCTTGAATTCAGAAGCATTAGGAATACACCTAATGCTTTTTCTTTTTTTTGTTTGTTTTTATGTACAACAATTGTAAAAAAAAAATCTCTTTTTAAAAGGGAGAAGGAACTCATTTTCCATATAGAGTACGAATTTGTCCAGGGTGTGTCAATGCTCTTTAAAAAAAAAAAAGTCCCAAAAACACAAACAAAAATGTGAACAAGAATACTCCTTTTCTTCTTTATCTGGAAAAGTTTGTCTGATCAAAGAACTGTGGTGACAGTATCAAATATTCTTACTACCCTTGTCACTTTTCATTTCTCTGGGAAAGGAACAAGAGTTTCTACCCTGAGGAACCAACAAGAACAGACCACACAGCTTACAGGCCTCTGACCTGCACTTCAATTTCCTATTTTTCTGCATTGAATTCTGTTAATATTTCAGCAGCTGTGATACCAGGGTCAAACTGAAATTTTTATCTATTTAATTGTGAATCCTCAGTCACAGATCCTGGAGGGAAAGACAGCTAGAGCTAACCCAACAGTTGCTGTCAAGTCGATTCTGATGAATGGAAACTCCATGCATGTCAGAGTAGAACCTATGTTCCAAAAGGTTTTCAATGGCTGATTTTTTTGGAAGTAGATCACCAGGTCTTTCCTCCAGGGTGTCCCGGGGTGGACTCAAACCTCCAACCTTTTGGTTAGCAGTAAGCGTGTTAACCATTTCAACCACCCAGGGACTCCAGAGCTAGAGCTAGAGCTTGATAAATTTAGCAAGCTAGAAAGAGAGAGACTGAGATTGATTCTCATTTTAAGAATTAATAGCACCAGCAAGAAAACAGGGACCTCAGCCCTGTAACCACAAGAAATTGAAATCCGCCAACAACCAATGAGTTTGGAAGAAGACCTGAGCTTTAGATGAAATTGCAGCTCTGGACGGCACCTTGGTTTCAATCTGGTGAGACCCTGAGCAGAATACTCTAGAAACTCATTCCTGGAGTTCTGTCCTACAGAATCAAGAAAGGAGAATAGTTTTACTTGTGATGTTAAATGAGGAGAATCTATTCCGAGAAGTTCAAAATTTCCAATCTATGCACCGTTCATTTGCTTCACAAGAAATAGCACATAATATACGAATAGCATATATGATATCACAACTGGTGTTAGGGAGCACTTAATTATTATCTTCTTTGTGTTTTTAATCTACATTTCCTTCATGTTTCCGTTTCTGTTTTTGCTTCAATGTGTGTGTATGGGTGTGTGCATACATTTTTCCCCCTCACTTAGAATGTTTTCGGAGATATTCTTCTTATGCAGCTTACAAGGAAGTGAGGCTCCAAGCTGCCCCTATCAATCTAGGGATAGAATTTTTTTGAGAGGGTTTAAAAGTTTTAAATGAACAAAAATGGAACCTAGGGTAGGAAGAACAGGTTTGCTCCATCCTAAAATCCTACATTTTACCTCTATTTTGGTCAGGGAACAGGGGGCACAGAGATTTTAAAAAAAATTAATTAGAGGATGTCTTTATCCCAACTTTCTACCAACAGAATTTTTGCTGAATATGGTTTTTCTGTCAGGTAAAAAAATGGTAGAAAATAAAAATGAGAATAGAATTTTCTGCCCCCCTCTGTTAGCTACCTGTTTCTCCTTTCACAGAAAATAGCATACAGTTTTAGTTGGTCTTTTTTAATTCATTTTTCTTTCTAAAATTATAAAATTTTTCATTTTTTTCCCTTTGTATTTCAAAATAGATAGCTCCTTACCAGAGCTTATTGAAGAACAGAAAGGACTTTTGTGTGATCTCTTCTAAGGACTTTCAAGATTAAAACTCTCATTTTTCAAGGAGGTTAATTATTAAAATACATCTTCTATGCCAGACAGGTAATAGGCACTCATGAAATTTTGGTTTAAATGAATAATAATGATAAAAGTTTAGTGAGTACTCATTGTAGCTTTACATATATTAACTCCTTTAATCTTCATAATGATTCTATGAGTAAGTGCTATTATTACTATTATTTTAATAGAATACTGAAGTTCACAGTGGTCCCAAAATTTAAATGGTTGGCAGGAGTTTATAACCATCAGTTTAAATTTTATCCCAAGCTTATATCCATTACATAAATGACTAAATTAATTCAAAATTATAATTTCGTTTGGATTACTCTACAAAGATTTCTTGTTTCTCTTATCTTGAAATTCCAGACAAGTTATGTGGATATTCCTAGTACCTTTTCATTTACACTTCAGGAAACCTCCTGGGAATTTTCTGGGTTGTTTGCCCACTACATTTATTTTAAGAAAGGACATAAATTAAAAAGAACCTTGTATCTCATTTTAACATTTAACTACAATGGTTCAGTGTTGTACCTGTCCCTTCTGACTTTTCAATTTGTCTTCAAATACTTAGAACTTTCCTATATTTAATATAGCAAAATACACCTGGAATTCAATTTAAGTCCTTTCATAATGGCATTGTAATTGTTACTTTAGGTTCTTTCCTATGACAACTGACTTTGGTTCTGTAGATTAAAAAAAAAATCAAAATGCACAAAGTCATTCAGTAGATTGACACTGTATCATTCCAGTAATCAGTGTATTAAAGGTCCCTAAAGGCCCATTAAGGTAGTAGACTATACTGGCTCCAGACATGCCATTGTCTATTTCGGTTCAATAACGATCATGCACAGGTAATTGATTGAGACTATATCAGACCCATAAACTGCATTGTAAATGACCAAAACACAATAAATGTATACAAATAGACTATAATTACAAGCCAGTTCAATACAATGGATTTGATAAGCTTCTTTATAAGTTATAAATATTCTAACAACCTTGAGACTGACTCAGCCCACAGTTTTATCAAGGATAATATAGTTAGAGGCAGAGCAGTCAGTATGGTCTCCAACTTCTTCAGAAGAAAGTGAGAGACTTAAATGCAGCATTAACTCATTCCATATTGCAATAGTAGTGGATCATGTGGTCCCAGGATGGCCTAAAGGAATTCTCCCAAAAGCTCTCACTATAGAATAACCTGTTGCCATTGAATCGATTCTGACTCACAGTGACCCTGTAGGACAGAGCAGAAGTGCCCCACAGGGTTTCCAAGGAGCAGCTGTGGGGTTCGAACTGGCTATCTTAACCACTGTGTACCAGGGCTCCTCACTACAGAACAGCAGTCATTTATTGTGACAGCATCATTATTAAAAGTTTGAAACAAGTATTTTTCATAATTTTCTATATATGTAATGTATTTATCACTTACTCATGGATTAGGAATTTGTATGAATGATATTCATCACCTTACCAATTATTATAAACATTAGCTGAGGTTGTTTTTCATAATGACCAATGAGTGAAAATATACTAAAACAGGTAGTAACTTCAGATTCTATTTGTTTCTGTTGAAAATGAATTTTGGATCAAATATTTAAAAAAAACTATGTTTTAAAAAGAAATAACAAGTTATTGGAGCACCTCTATTAGGACTGTCTGTGGGTAACTGTACCTCACAAGCCTGTTTCTGGAACTGTCGGTGTGGATGGTATTAAAATTCAAACATTTTCTTTGTGAAGTATGAAGTGTGTTTTTCTTATTTCTTCATGATAAACTCTCTTTCTCAAGGGTTTGATCCATTGTTACATATGGGTATAATACAATATTAAATTTAAAATAACCATTATAACTTTGCACTGTGGAAAACTTAGTCAGTACCATACTTAGTTCTCTTTAATTAACTCAAAGTCAAACGTTTATGAACCCTAATTACATCTACAGAATCCCTTCTGCCAAGTAATGTAACATAATCATGGGAGTGATATCCCATTATATTCACAGGTCAGCCCACCATAAGGGGAGAAGATTTGACAGAGCATGGACATCAGGGAGCGGGAATGTGGTGGGTCATCTTAGAATTCTGCCTACCACACATATACACAAGAGAGATGCCTACTATTTTCAAAATTCATAATTAGCTTAATATTTCTCTTATACAGACAGAATGGATGATTTAAAATATTTCAGTTACTTACTGTTATTTTGGTATATTTCATTCTAGAAGGCCACATTTTATTATTACAGAAAATATTCCTAAATCTTAATTTTAGATTATTGACAGTGACAACTCTTCTCCTTAGTTAAGTACTCTGATGATATATAAATAAGTTCTTGTTTATTTTTCAGAGAGACTTGAAGAGAAAACTTATTGCAAAGTGTCTCTCTTCTCTAAGGATAGTGTGAGGCATAGAATTCATAATAATTTACTTACTATTAGATTGAGTCTTCATGTAAAGTTGAGATGCAATAGGGCCCTTTTCCAACATGCAGAAGGCAAGGAATAAGTTGAATAGATATCAGAAAGGAATCAGCAAGAGAAGTCATGGCTCTCTCTGTGACTGAAATATTCTATTATGGAGATATTACAATCAAATATAAGTACACAAATATTTTCCTAAATAAAGTGATAAATTATCCTTGGATCATTCAAAATGCAATTACAATCCAAAAGAGAGAAGTATTTGCCTTAGTCTAAATACCATTTTCAGTTTTACCTTAGAAACATTATCTCAAGCTGATAAATGGGGTTAACTAGAGTGTTAAAAGGATATATTTTCTCTATTTTCTAGTCAGTTAAATTGTTTAATATCACATTGTCCTTAGTCTATAAACACAACAGCAAGGACACAAGTCTGGGTCTTTAATGTGGCATGCTTTGGCCTTCGGCATGCTGTCACACAGCTCAAACCCTGTGTTTTTCTAATCCCTTGCCTGACCCAGTGTCTACCACAGAGTAGGGACACACTCAGTGTGGACTCATAGTGATGATACTGAGGGTGCTTGTTCTGCAGCTGGTAAAGGACAGAGTGCTTTGCAGGCTAGTCTGAGATAACCTGTTCATAAGCTTCAATTTAGCCAAATAAGAGGAAACATTCCTTTGCTTCTTTTGATTTGCTTATTTTCATCGCTGTGGTTATACGATTGGCAACCGGGACTATTTATTGACATCTTATCTGAATGCTGATTCCCACAATCCTTTCCTCAATCCACTTGATAGAGCTTTGGGGATTTTTAGGTGACCGAATACAGAGAAGATTATATGGTGGAATATAATAAAATGTAACCACATTCAAAAATAGCTATTATTGCTTTTTAACTGTAATTACATGGGCAAAGTATTTCCTCTATACTCTCACTCACTTCCCTCCCTTTCTCTATATAAATACCTTCCCTTTGACAGAGTATGCCTAGTGGATACACAGTAAATAATCACAAATTTGGACAGCAAAAAAGAAGAAAAAGGCAAATTCAAACCAGGCACAGGACAATGGCACACTGACAACGTACATTATGGATTTAGTTATACGTTGAAGAAATATGTGATATTTTCAAGTGATAAATTAGTAAGTGATAAATATGTTCCAGGTACTATACTAGGCACTAGGGATAAAATCATAAACAAGGCCCAGTCCCTGGCCATAAAGCACCTTGTCAGCCTAAAAGCCTTCTAGTGGAGAACGTAGCCAAATAAACTCTATATAAAATAATATAAAAATGAATGTATAAAATAACATAAAAAAGGAATAAGCCTTCATTTAAGTGTGGTTGTCAGTTGCTGTCGAGTTGGCTCCAATTCACAAGGGCCCCATGTTTGTCAGAGTAGAACTATGGTCCATAGGGTTTTTCTGGCTGTGACCTTTCAGAAGCAGATCGCCAGACCTGTCTTCTGAAGCTCCTCTGAGTGGATTTGAACTGCCAACCTTTCAGCTAGTAGTCGAGTGCTTAAACATTTGCACCACCCAGGGTAAATTCTTGTAATATGGCAACACACGGGAGGTGATTCAGTCCTAAGGGAAAGTCGGAGAAAGTTTTCTGAATGAAACGAGAAAGAGTTAACCCCCTTAATGTTTTAGACCTTTCCAAAAAAAAAAAAAAAAAATACAACCATCATTTGCACGTAACTTGGGTATATGTGGTGAATTTAAAAGCAATTTACGCAGATGATTTTCTTCCAATGTATTCAAATTGGAATTTCTTTCATACTCACTCACTTCCCATCTCTTCTCTGTATAAATACCTTCCCTTTGACCTCATACAGAGTGTACCTAAATGGGTACACACAGAGTAAATAATTATAAGTTAAACGGCCTTCCCCTTGTTGATGTATATATTCAAGAAAGTATAATTAAGTGTATTATTCGATTCTCCAGACTATTTGATTAAGGTAGACCTTCAAATCACATACTGCAAAGTAACCACACACAGTCGGGCCCTTGAATGGGAAATAACATTGTTTCCTTAGTGAACAGTTAGGGGTCACTCAGGGGTGAAGGCCTTGAGGCTGCTCTGCTAGTCTTCAAATCTTTGAGGGTGGCAGTGGCTTTGATCTGCCAGCCTTTTAAACAAGGAAACCTGGAAATATCTCAGAAGATCACTTGATTTGTTTCTGGCGGGGAAGGTAGTCCTCCAGCTGGCACCCTCAAATTTAGGACTTTCACATAAGCTCAAAATATGAGTGCTCCCCACCCATCAAACCCTAGGCTATTATGTTGGAGATAAACCAGGCTTCCAGCCACACAGAGGGCAAAAGAAAAAGATGATGAATAAGACCAGTGATTGGAGTGGCAACCAGGCTGGGGTACCATACTGCAACCTACCCATGGGAACAAGGGGCCACAGGGATTGTATAATAGACCATACACAGGAACAACAACAAGAACAACAGAACCCAGACCAGTTGCCAATGAATCAATTCCGACTCATGGTGACCCCATATATTTTAGAGTAGAACTGTACGCCATAGAGTTTTCAACTGTTGTGATTTTTCAGAAGTAGATCACCAGGCCTTTCTTCTGAGGTGCTCTGGGTAGATTCAAGCTGACAACCTTTTGGTTAATAGCAGAGCTCTTAACTATTTGCAACACCAAGGGACTCCATACATAGAAACAAGTGGCTCTAAATATATGTAAGTGTTTATTACAAGCAAGAACAAAAAGGCTTCTGTGCTAAGAGGAAGCGTGCTCAGAAAGAAGTGGAGCCAGGACAGGTCTCAGCCTAGGAAAACACCAGGCTCTCCTGATTTAATGGGCAAGAATCCAATGATCCTATGAGTAGTGGGCTTAGAATAAGGCATAAACAGAGGCCAAGGATTAGGAAACAAATTGTGAGGCAGAAGGATGTACGGACCTATTTTAATGGAAAGCAGAGAACGGAGCAGAGGACAGAGCCGGAAACCTGGAGCGTCGCAGTACTGGAAAATCTTCCTAGTAAAAACTATGAGTAACTCATAACAGTTACATTACTTGTGAGACAAAGAAGGAGCATTATGTGGCTTATGAAAACCATGGGGTACTGTAGCTCTTAGGTTAATGGAAATATAAATCTCAGGATACTGTAAATCCCAACATTTACTTAAATCAGCCATCAAAAACCTTACGTAGCACAGTTCTATTCCGACACTCATGGGGTCACCATGAGTAATAACTGACTTGTTGGAAACTGGTTTTGGATTAATTATTCATTCATTTACTCAACAGACCTATGATAGTCAATGCCCTATTTTCAAACGACTGTGTTGGGTAGCCCTGGTACAAAGATGAGTAAGAAGCAGGCCCTGCTTTCTGGAAACAGTCTAGAGAGGGAAAAAGACAGGTGAACAAAAAACAGAGGTTTCTGTCCTAGGATACAAACTCTACAACTATATTATTAATTTATTAGTATTTAATAAAATAATGAAGCACTTTATTAAAATAATTGCTTATGCTTACTGTAAACCAGCTTCTCAGGAAGTACGAGAAGTACATCAGCAAAACTACTTCTATATAAGCTAAAGATATGAGCTTACATAGAGAACAACACCTCATCATTCAGGTGCCATTTTTTATCACATGGCAGAAAGTGTTGGGAATGTGGATGAAGATACACATCTCATTTTATTGATCCAATAAAATCTATTTGCAAACTTTTGATATAGAACCACACCATCAGCTTCATCTAAAAAGCTTCATATTGTTTTACTTTTAAAGGAACAATATTTGGCGAAGGCTGCGTCTGCCTGCTGGGAGGAGTTGGGCGTGGGCAACATTGGCAAGTTGCATAATAATGAATTGGTTCCTATGGAAATGAAATTGTTACCGTTCGTTTTTGTCATCTACAATTTATTCGTGTGCTGCGTCTGGCATTTTAATCTTAGGATTTGAGAGCCATTCCATCTTTCTGTAAGACACGAGAATTAGTTAAAGGCAGTTAAAGACGACAAGTATCGAGCACAGCATCAAGAAGAGTCTGATTAGAGACGTTTCCAAGCCTTAAGAATTGTTATTTGACGGTATCCTGTGTGGCATATGAAAGGTTCTTTTTAAACCAGAAAAGTACAAGTATCTAAAAGAGTGCTATTTTAACTGCACTGACTTATGAAACAAGTCACATGTCTTCATGCATCATCAACAAGAGTGAGTAATTAAATACAGGATAACATTTCGGTAGTAATACTTCTAAATATCACAGATACGTTTATTAATCATAAATTAATTCACAATTTTCTAATTGGAATGTTTATGGGAATTATTTGTGAGTTATGTCTTACAACTCATTGTTTATTCTCTTATCTTGAGCATGAAAAAAAAAATTCCAATAGGATTTTGTTCAACCTGAATGAATCTACAAGCTGTAAAACTAAGAAAAGAAAAATCACTTTAAGAAATAGTAATATTTACTTACTATAGCTTTCATAATGGGGTAAAGTGCTACCTTTCAACTTTGGATAAAATACATGAACCTGAAGAGTACTAATGTTCAAAGGAAATACCATAATTGAGCATTAAATAATGGAAAAGAAATTCTTTTAGAGCATTTCGCAGAGATATGATCCAGGCTAAACGTGTCCCTGGTGATCGTGAGAACCCTGTGACCAGCCTGGCATTTTGGTGGTGTAAGGGAAAGCATGAGTACTAAGGCACACAGTTCCAAATGAAAACTGTATGGTTCACCTGCAGGTTATGTTAAATAGAAAATAAGCAATTGAAAATGAAGAGCCAAAAGATGCAGGAACACTCAGGAAGAGAAGTGAAGGAATTCTTTTGAAGAGACTTCCAACGTCTTTCATCCCTGTCAGGGGACAGCCTCTCAAGCCATACTGCAGCCAGTAACTTCCACCTCCAAGGCAGAAATGGAAAGGTACGACTCTGCAAACTGCCGTATTGACATACTTTGATGTAGATAATTATCCCAATGGTCTAAAGTTTAAAAAGAGATTAGAACAGGTAGTTTTGAAAGTTCTTTTGAACTATGAAATTACGTGAATCACTGTGGTACACTCCTCTCTATGCACTGTCTTTTCTTCCATGTAGGAGGGAAGCCAAATAGTTTTTCTTCTAGTGCCGTTCATTCTGAACAGTCTTGGTAGTTCTTTAAGGGAGATCTGTACCATAATTTTGGGTAACATGCGGGATGGGTAAAAATGAATAGAGAATACTTAATAGTTTATTTTAAGATCTACAGCAATTTATATCCTAGATATTAGAAAACCTGATGATGACAAATACCTCTAAATGGATCCAAATCTAGTTCGAGAAAATAAAAAGCAACTTTTTGGAGTCGAACATGTTATTTTATTATTTCATGTTATTTATTTTTAGGGTCAGAATTAGAAATGAGCTATCTCACCTATCCATATGTCCAGCACGATCCTCCTCTTTGTACCCCTGCCCAAGTCCTGAATCAGATATTTCATTTTCATGCCATGTATTCAGGGCCTTTGTCTTTTCTACTTTGACTATAAGACTTGACTGCCCCATATCTCACCCTGAACTATCCAAAGTGCCAGCAAGCTAATCAAGTAAACTGAGTCATTCTGGTGGGTTTGTATCTGGGCAAAAGTGTGCATTTCAACAATGGATTTTTACACATATACTCTTTAACAATAAAACTTTAGCCCAGAGAGAAGGAGAAATACTTTGAAGATCTCCAAATAAATGTAACTATGAATAATTGTCTAGGCTAAATACCTCCAAATGATACATTAAGGTTCTGACATCCTTAGGCTAGTGAAAATTTTAATTAATTCACGAAATAAACATTTGTAGAGTTCTTATGCCATGTCAAATAATGTCCTAGTCCTGCGGACAGTGCTTTGGACCAAAAATTCTGGTCTTTGTGGAACTTAACATCTACTGAAGGAAACAGACAATAAAAAAAGATATAATAATTAGATTATCAGCATATAATAAACTGTATACATATATATAATTGGACAGTAATGAGGAGATAAATTGGGACATCTATAACTTTCATAACTTATCTCTTATAAAAAGATATTCACACATTCAATTCCACTTTTTCCCATATAGCATCATTGGAAGCAGAGTAAGAGGAACCAAATGTTGATAGTAAACTTTTAGATGTTTAGAAAACAGATCCCAGCATTTGGGGACATTAATTAATTCATTCTTTCTACAGTTATTCAGCACCTACTATATGCCAGATTCTATGTTTGAATGGAACTATGGATATTGTTATACTTTTAAAAAGCCACTAATAATTCTCATCATAGTGTTATTTCAGTAACTGGAGATATATTCTTTCTTAGTCAACATGGCGGTTTTAAGATATATCCACAATTTCTGTGATATTTCTCCCTTCGTGAGTTAGACCCTAATTCCATCACCATTGCGGGTAGGCTGTGTCTAGTCACTCACTACCAATGAACAGACTAAAGTGGAAGTGATGGTATGCAACTTCGGAGACTGGGTCATAAAACGTATTGTGGCTTCCTGCTTGTGCTCTTGCTTTCTCTTAGATCACTTGCTCTGTGGAAGCCAGCTGTCATATTGTGAGGACACCCAAGCGTCCCTGTGTTGAGAACGACATGATGAGAAACTGAGGCCTCCTGCCAACAGCCATGTGAATAAGCCAACTTTGAAGCAGATCCTTCAGCCCTAGTCAATTCCCTGTTGACAGCATGATGGTCATCTCATGAGAGATCCTGAGCCAGAACCAGTCAACTAAGCTACTCCTGGATACCTGATCCTCAAACCTGTGCAAAGGTAATAATATTTGTTGTTTTAAGCTGCTAAATTTGTTATGCAACTATAGATAACTTAATGTTATCAGATTTGGGGGGGAATCCAAAAGGCATAGTATAAAACGAAATGAATGTAGTGTGTGCATGTAGACACAGACGCATAAAGACCATCACATAAATATAAACTGAGAGAATAAAATAAGAGTGAGCGTGAGAGACAGACAAGACACACACACACACAGAGAGAGAGAGAGAGAGAGAGAGAGAGAGGGAAGTGAAGCATGCAGAACCCTTGCAGTATGAATTAATTTCTTTCAGATTGTCGTCGGAATTTATAATCATATTACTCTGTAGCAAAATTTTCCAATCATAGTTGACCAAATTTGCTACATGGATTCTAAAGCTAGATCTTGAAGAGCCACAGAATTATGTGAGAGTTAAACAAGGCCCCGTGTCTGCATACTCACTGCTTAAAAGTATTGCTTCCGGAGGGCCTTTGAAGAAAGGTAAATATTTTAGATGGGAGTATGAATAAATACATTAACGAGCCTGTTTATCAGCTTACCGTGGACTTACAGAGGAGGTCAACAGAGGATGGGCTACACCACAAGTAAATCACTATGGCTGGGAAGATGATGAGGAATGTATCACTGAATGAGATACTGCCCTGGAAGGGATAACCCACCTTGAATAGCTCTAGTGTTGGGGGTGAGGGACAGGTGGTGGATAATAAAGGGCAGAAAGAAGATCCAGAAAAAACTTACTACAATATGTGATGGCAATAAATTACAAGAGTGAGCAAAGCAAGTACTGAAAACAAACTAAGGCTATTTTGTAATAGCTTTCGAGAGGGCCGAGATATTCATCAAATTTTATGCTTAACAAACATAACTGGAGCAGGAAAACAAGCAGCATTCTGGTTTGATAAATATTTTAAAAAGGTGACAAAGAAAATCCATTTTCGGCAAGTCCAAATTACCCTTATGGTCTATTTGCTTAGCTAAGCAGAAATTACCAATTATTCTTTTTAAATTGCCTTGTTTAAAAAAAAAAAGGATGAAATATTTAATCTCTCAAAAAGATAGATCAATGGTGTTGAAAAGGTTCTAGCTATCTATAGTGGATGTCGAGAAACACTTTTCATTCTTTTTTTTATCCTTGTCTAAGAAAAGATAAAAAGAAGAGAACCATTATTCAAGTAAAGTGGAACCGAATTAGGAAATACAGAAATATCTTTCATACAACTTCTTAAATTTGAATATAGGAAGAAATACTGGAACTTAAAACTGATCATTTCTCTAAAGATAAGGTGGGATGGGTATTTGGTGGGGACAAGGCTGGAATTAAAAGTAAAGAAAAAGATTTACTTTGGAAATGTTGATTTAGCTTAAATTAGATGAATTAATATAAATATACGTATATTATAAACTAGAGTCCCTGGGAGGCACAAATTGTTAAGCACTCAACTGCTATCTGAAAGACTGGTGGTTCGAACCCACCCAAAGGTGCCTTGGAAGAAAGGTTTGGTGATCTGCTTCTGAGAAGTTACAGCCTTAAAAATTCTATGGAGCAGTTCTACTCTGCACACATAGGGTCATTATGAGATGGAATCGACTTGACTACAACAACAACGTTATAAGCATGACATTTATTATGTGTGGATAATGTTTTACGTGTGATTTACTTTCTGTAGGTCTCTGAGTGGCACAGTTTGTGCTCAACTACTCATGAAAGGTTGGCAGTTTGACCCTACGCAGCAATGCACAAAAGAAAGGTCTGGTGATTCATTTCCTTAAACATTACAGCCAAGAAAGCCCTATGGAGCAGTTCTACTCCATAACACCCAGCGTCATCATGAGTTGGAACCACTGGAAGGTAATGGGTTTGTTTGTTTTTTTTTTAATACTTCATGTAAGCATATCAATATATAATTTGCAACACCTTGCAATCTACTAGGAAAAGAAAGATGATAACATTTGGAAAGAATGAGACATTACAGAGTGTTGTAATAAAGGAAGCACCTGGTAATAAAAGAATATCACAGCAGCAGAAAGTAGCCAGCGAACACAAGTCTTTCAGAGACAAATAAGAAAGCATCTTGTGATTTACAAGAATGTGTACTCTGCTGACAAGCAGTTTACCATGCCCTGACCCAAGAAACACTGCCTGTCATCATAATCCTCGATTTCATTTGTTAACGTGACACCTTATTGGAAGAGTACCTTTTTTCCTTTCTTTTCTGTATTTTCAATCAATTTTCCTTTCATACACTGGCATTTTTATGTATACATTTTTAATAATTTCTTGGAGAAAGGTGTCGTGGCTAATTTTCTTTTTGGAAATGAAAAGCACTGATTTACTCATTTATGTAGGAATGAATACTAGGAACTGACAAAAAATTTTTATCCTTTGTGCAATTTGGTTTGGGAAAAAAAAAAAATCTGATTTTTTTTTTTTCCCCCAAAAGTCCTTAAAACCTAGAATAAGACTAGGTAGGTTAGGTTATTTCAGGCCTCAAGTGTCTGTTAAATGTAAAAAAGACCTAGTTCTGAAGAAAGTAGGAGTCACACTCCGAGTGTATTCTCTCATTCTGTTTGCTTTTACAAGCATAAGGACACAACTCATTATTTATAAAGCTATTTGAAATTTCTAAACCTCTTCGAATAGTTGTGTATTAGAATATCTGATGAAAAAATATCACACAAAATTTATTAAGAAGACATATGGAAAATATTTTGTACTTCCATTTGATGGCTTTACTGTAATTGCCTGTCATAAATGTGTTACTGAAAGAAAAAAGTTAGATTTTCATTTTAAAGTATTTTAATTAATCTGCGTAAGTGTAAAACAAACTCCTCTGATGAAGGAATGAAAAGCCTTTCATTTCACATTTCATCACGTGTTCTACTTTTCTAATTGAAGTTTCCAAAATATTCTTATACAAAATAGGTTCCAAAGTATTTAATTTAACTGCCTATTTTGCCAAGCTCCCCCAGGTATGTGTACCGAGATGGGGAGATAAATACTCAGTTTTCAGCTGTATAACTTGACTTCATTAACGCAGTGCAAAGTTTTGTTTTTTAGGGAAGAGTTTTCTCTCTTTTTTTTCCATATATTTAAATATCATATGTCTTTGAGGTGAGCACATGAAGACTAAAGAAATGAAATCCAAATGAGCGGTTCATTTTATCCTTCACAGCACCGTTTCACTGCAGCCTGATCCCTCTGCTGAGCCCCATGGTACACATATAAATTCACCTTTCAATCATTTGTGTGGGTTAATGACACTGAGTAATAGCACATTAGCAAAGTGCCATTCCAGACACCAGTCAGGCATGCCAAACAGATAATCTGACAATCGTTTCAGATTCATTTCCCACGAACAGAAACACTGTTCAGGCTTATTAACTGGCAAATCTGCATAAGGCACAGCACAGAGCACAGAGCCTCCATTAAAAGTAGCAATCTATCTCATTAATGTAATTTACAATAATATTTGGCCCATTCTATTGTTGTAAAATCTAACAAAAAATCTGTTCCTGTTCGACAAAGCTGTCGTTTATTTGTAGCAAATTTTCATCACGTCCCTTATGCTCCACTGAAATAAAAGGATCATAAATTGGTTAATAACAAAACGGGGGCTCAAATAGCTTATATTTTGCTGCCAACAGTACAGCACATTTGGATTTTAACTCCTAGTAGGTTCCTCAAAATACAATCTGATGATAGACTCACTGATGGTAGTTAATGCTGACTCTTCGTTTGTGTTTTGACTTTCTGCTTGTAAGTTGTCCTAAAACTTCCCTTTGGAACATGTGATCAGGAACCAGCTGTTCTGCAAGTATCTGCTATCTGCTCTTAATAAAGACACACTTGGTTAAGATTTCTGTCATATGACCATCTGTGGTAACCTGGGATTATGCCCTGCTCTTACAGCTATAAACAGGAAGCTAACATTTTCATTATATTGATTCGCAATATATTTCATTTTTGTCTCTTGAGAGCTTGTTCCTTCTTTGTGCTTTATGAACAACGTTTTGTATACATTTCTTTTTTTGGTTGAAAAAATTTTCTTCATTTATATTCAGACTTTATGAGAAGAGCAAATTCCGTTTAAAATTCATTTGTCATTAACAATGGTTTAATTGTCTTTCATGTACTCCTGATACAGGTATGACTTCTTGTTGAATTGAGGTGACCTGTTCTTCAGTGTTCATTTTCAAGAAAGCTATCATGAAAGCTTATTAGATATGGACACATATAGGCAGATTTTATAAGTCAGTGATCTATGCTAAATGCTACTCAAGAAATATTAAGATATGCATATTCCAAGTCTAATATCACTTGCACTGAAAACGTCTATATAGGGGAGACATTAGCAGTAAACAACTTAATTATGAAAGAGTCAGATCAGTACTGAGTCTCAAAATGACAAAATACTGAAGGGAAATGTTTGTTAGGATAATAGGTCTCACTTGGTGATCTTTTTCTTTTCAAGGTCGAACTCCCTAAAATAGGTCACAGGGTTTTTCAACCTGGGTAGGCTACAATCACAAAACACATTTTTCTCAGCCTTTGATTTCTTCTGGATTGAAGACAGTGATATTTCATATAATCAAATTCCTTGCTTATATCACCTAAGCCCTCAATGACAAATTCCTCCTTCAATGGTCTGTATTTGATATTTTCCTTTCATTCAGAAACCATTAGTGTTGTTATTTTTCCCCACTGTGTTTATATTGCACCAAAATGTGACTGCATTTCTCAGAGATCATTTGCCTTCTGTGACTGACCCACAGTCCCAAAGTCAAGATGGAATCAAACCGGGCTTGACCGATACAGTCGGCCCTCCATATCCACACGTTTCACATCCATGGATTCGACCAATGGTGGATTGAAAATATTTGGAAAAAAAAAAAAAAAAAGATGTGTAGACATACCCTGCTGTAGCCTCCCGCCATTTCACAGATCCTTATTCTCTCCAGCACTGGCAGTTCAAGCATCGTTTGCTTCACGTGTACTATGTAGTCAGGCCTACGTTGCGCCTGTACTGAATGTGTTCAGACTTTTTTTTTTTTTGTCATTATTCCTTAAACAATATAGTATAGCAACTATTTACATAGCATTTACATTGAATTAGGTATTACAAGTAATCTGGAGATGACTTAAAAGTATATAGGACGATGTGCACATGTTCTATACAAACACTACACCATTTTATATAAGAGATTTGAACATAATTGGATTTTGGTATCTGAGGGGGGTCTTGGAACCAATCCCCGCAGATACCAAGGGATGACTGTACTATATAATTTTTTACATGGCCACACATATAGTCAGAAGGACACTGAATAATTGGATAGAAGCCAACATCTTAAGGCCCAGAATATGTAGTAACAGAAATATAACTATATACAAACAAAAGTATCCAGTAAACAGTGGTTAATACAAAACACATAGAAAAATGCATGAATTATACATGTATATCTCAATGAAATTCCACAAACTGAACACAGTTGTTCATCCAACACCCAGATCAAGAAGCAAAACTTCACCAAAATCCAGGAAGCCCCCCTTGTGGTGTCTTCCAGTCACTTCTTGCCGCTCTTGGGGTAACCACTATTCTAACCCCTGGCACCATAGGTTAGTTTTTTCTGTTTTTGAACTTTTAAAAACAAAATCACACATTACTCTTCTGTATCTGGCTTCTTTCATTCAATATTATGTTTCTAAGATCCATCCATACTGTTGCATGTACACACAGAAAAACTCATCCTCATTGCTGTGTATCATTCCACTGGGTGAATATGTATAATTTCTCTATCTATTCCACTGTTAATGGTCATTTGGGTTGATTTAAGCTTTTGATTATTATGAATAGTGAATCTATGAACATCTTTGTAGATGTTTCTTTGTGAATATATGTACATTTATTTCTGTTGGTTATATGAGGGGGAGGTTCTGGGTGGTAGGACAAGTCCAACTTTAGTAAACACTGCCTGTTGAGCATATTTCCCTTTATAAAGGCACTTTCTGATGTATTGTCATACCTGATTCTCCTACCAATCCAGGGAAGGATACAAAGCAGGTATTATAATTATCACATAAAAACATCAAGCCTTAGAGATCTAACTTATCCAACTTATCCTGATAGTGGACAGAAAATGGATTGGACATTTGTGATATCTTGGCACTATCATGGACTGCTTCTCATAAGACAAGTGTAAATATGACAAGAGCAGCATCCCTCTGAAGTTGTCAGTAGGTATAATATTTTTTTCTGATCATGATATAACAAGATATGTTATTGACTCTTCTACCTTTAAAAATACTATATTTCTGCAACTAGAACATGAAATTATTTATTTTGGAAAACATGTTTCCTTTTATCTTTGCTTTACAATATCTTGGTTTGTCTATATCATCGAGCTCTTTCATTTTGATTATTTCCTTTTGGCATGCTCCACTTCAGCCAAGAGAACCCACTGATGACAGGATGTACTCTAAACTTAATCTAATCTTAGAGTGAGAAGTGTCTTAACACTCTCATCTCTGAAAACTAAGGATGATGAGAAACTTCGTGACCCCTTAAAGGATCTATGATTGTAGGAAATGTGTGAATGTGGGATCTGAATCAGAGACTTCGTTTGGCTCTTGCTTCAGTCATTCCTTGGCTCACTTGTGTAATTACTCAGCTTCCTTTGGTTCAGTCCCCCAATGTATAAAGGGGAGGTAATCACAATATTTTATCTGAGGGCTGTTGAGAGAACTAAATGGCTTGGAATATAGTAAAAATACACCTGGTGCTGATGAGCCATCAGCTGATGAGTCCTTTCTTTTTGCTTCTGTTCTGTGACATTCAGAATAAAAAAACATACAGTTCATCGTGCTCCTAGGAAATCCCTATGCTCAGTAGTAATTTTTATATGATTACATTGTTTTTAATTGTTTTAATTCTATCTCTCCTTTGTTTTGCTTGCCTTTTCATTTTAAATTATGTCAAAATATTTCAAAAAAATATAAAGTCAGAAGATACCCCGAATAAAAGACAGCTTGTATGATCTATGGCAACTCAGTTTATTGTTCCTTTAAACTCACAAATGGATTTAAATTATTAGCCTTCCCATACTAAAACAAACAACCATGACTCCTTCAATATACACCTACTCCTCACTTATCAACTATCTCATTATCCTACATTTCAGATTTACGATAATAGTAAAAAAATCCACTGACTATTTTGCTCCTTGACAATGTATATATGGCAGTAACAAACGCCAAGGTGCAAGGCAAGAGTAACACTGTCTGTGATGGTTAAGGTTATGTGTCAACCTGGCTGGGCCATGATTCTCAGTGGTTTGGCAGTTATGTAATGATGTTATTTGGCAGTTATGAAATGATGCAGTCATCCTCCATTTTGTAATCTGATGTGGTCCTCGTCCATTTTTGCATACCGCCGATTTCACATAAAGACCTGATCTTTGGAATCTAACCATGTCAATAAGTGAGGAGGGGTCGTACAAACAAATATGTGTACAGTGCAATTAGAATTTTTTAAATTGTTTATTGGCTTGTATGTTGTTCTTAAAATTACTACTTGACCATTCTCCCTGAATCCTATATACCTGGGAAACCTCAGAATTTACTGCTGACCACCTTATGTCAGCTTTTTATATCTTTTAGCAAGGTAACTTAAAAAAAAACATTCCCTACCTAACTCTAAATCAAAATCTTTACCAATTCTTTTATTCCAAGAAGAGGGAGCATGATATCTAACAAAAATCAGGAGGTCCCCACTACATTTCTCAGAGCAATCAAGTGTGTTAAAAAAGTTCATGTAGTTATGTCAGGCACGTATTATGTCTACCTGCATTACTGCATGCTATCAAGTACTGGCCAGCATATCTAGTCAGAAATAAGTAAATTTTTTTGGATGAAGAACATATGATGCAGTGCAATAATTTAAAGAACCCGAAAACCAAATCCATTGCCACTGAGTCTATACTAACTCATAGCGACCCTATAAGACAGAGTAGAACTACCCAGAGTAGAAACTGATAGGGTTTCCAAGGAGTGGCTAGTGGATTCAAACTGCCGACCCTCTCGTTAGCAGCCAAACACGTAACCACTGCACCATGAGGGCTCCATAACTTACAGAGGTCTGTTTTATTTAAATTATCTACTTTTATTAATATTCAGTAACTTAAGTCACTTTGTTCCACTCTTTACTCCAAGTCTATCCTTTGATCTAACTCCATTTCTTGGTCTTTTCTTTTAAAACACGTCCTTTCTAGAATTAGAGAACTTCCCTCTGGGCTCCTTGAAGATTGCTCCAGTAATGAGCCCTATTTTCAGCTATCAGTCATGCTCTCTTTTTTCAGATCTCTGATACATGGATTAGCTTCCTAAAAAATATTTGTTCGAAAGCAGTTGCCTCCAGTCTTTGTAAAGTCTTAAAAGTCTCAGCATCTATACTATCTTCACAGGATACTTTGCAGCCATAAAATGAACGTCATAATTCGGAGATGACAGACAAGTGAGCTATTTTCTTTGCTCCAGAAGATGATGGTAGGTTACAGGTAAAACATTATACAAATTACATAAAATCTCATGTAACCAAGTTAAATCTAATCTACCCTTTTAGAATGGGAGTCTATTAGTTTTGTCAGGAATCATTTCCTTTACCTCTGTTACCTTTTCTAAATTTCAAAGCAAAAATTCATATGTTGCTCTCATTTCTAAAATGTTATAATTTCTGCATGTGCTTCTAAGAAGCACACATCTCACATTAACTAAAATACCAACAATGAAACAAAAATATCTTACATTACACCAAAACTTGCACAGTTTGGAAGCAAGACAGTGTAATCAGAATTACCCAGGCTTTAGAGCCAGGCCCGAGTTCCAAGTCCACAGTCCTTATTAGCCATGGCAACTCTGACAAGCTTCTCAAGTTCTCTAAGAGATAGTTTTCTCATCCATAAAATGAGAACAGTAAGACCTGAATTGCAGTTTGAAAATTTAGTGATGGTTTATTTATCTTGTACTTTACATATATTATCTTGTGTCCCATGACATGGATTAAGCACCTAATAAGAGTACAGATGGTACAGTGGTTAAGAGCTCAGCTGCTAACCAGAAGGTTGGCAGTTCGAATCCACTAGTCACTCCTTGGAAATCCTATTGGGCAATTCTCCTCTGTCCTATGGGGTCTTTATGAGTTAGAATCAACTCGATGGCAATGGGTATCATTTTGTTACTAAATCAGGAACTTAAAGCTCTTACACTTGTGTGTGTGTTTGTTTCGGTGAAAAAGTCCTAAATGCATATTTGTTTTGAAAGACATTTTGTTCAGAACCGATCAGAGCCAAGGTGATTGTGTACATTTTTAGCACAGATCTGACACAGAGTTCAAAATTTTTTTGAAAAAAAACAGTATTGCATTGAAGAAAAGAAAGATGTACAAGTACTTCTACTAATAAAAATTATAGTTGTTACTATTAACTAATGCATACCGTCATGTTAAGCATTTTTCTATACTTTTTTTTTCATTTAATCTTCTTAACCCTATGAGGTATATACTATTCTGATTCTTAGCTTACAGATAAAGAAACCAAGGCTGGTAGAGATTAAGTAACTCTTGAGGGGTACTCACAACTTTCACCCCAGGTCTGACTGCCTCCAGAGCTTGTGCTCTTTACCACAGCCTTGTATGGGAAAATGAAATCTCTTAACAAATTCACTCATTTTGAAAATACCTAGAATCTGAATTATGACAGTTTGTAACTGTGTGTGTGTGTGTATTAGAAAGAGAAACCGCAAGGGAACAAGAATGTTAATTTTACTTTCTTAAAAAAATGCCTAACAAAAAAAAACACTACAAAATGACAGCAACAAACTTCCATCTATCAATAATTACACAGAACGTAAATGGACTCAATGCACCCATAAAGAGACGGAGAGTGGCAGAATGGATAAGAAAACAGGATCCATCCATATGCTGTCTACAAGAGACACACCTTAGAAACAAAGATGTGAATTTATTAAAAATCAAAGGTTGGAAAAAAATATATCAAGCTAACAACTACCAAAAAAGAGCAGGAGTGGCAATTCTAATCTCAGATAAAATAGACTTTAAAAGAAAATCTACCATAAAAGACAAAGAAGGACACTATATAATGATTAAGGGGACGATACATCATGACGACATAACCGTAACAAACATCTACATACCCAATGACAGGGCTCCAAAATACATTAAAAAAACTCTAACAGCACTGAAAAGAGAAATTGACAGTTCCACAATAATAGTAGGAGACTTCAACACACACTCTCAGTAAACGACAGAACAACTAAGAAGAAACTCAGCAAAGATACAGAAGACATAAAGGGCACAATCAGCCAACTTGACCTCATAGACATATACAGAACACTCCATCCAACCACTGCAAAGTACACATTCTTTCCCAGTGCACATGGAATGTTCTAAAGAATAGACCACATCTTAGGCCACAGAGCAATCCTCAACAAGATCCAAAATGTTGAGATAATTCACAGGATCTTCTCTGACCACAATGCCATCAAGGTAGAAATTAACACTAGAAAGAACAAGGAAAAAAAATCAACTACATGGAAACTTAATAATACTCTGCTTACACATCAAAGGGTAATAGAAGAAATCAGAGATGGAATTAAAAAATTCCTAGAATCAAATGAAAATGAAAACACATCATACCAAAACCTTTGGGACACAGCAAAGGCAGTCCTCAGAGGACAATTTATAGCAACAGATGCACATATCAAAAAAGAAGAAAGGGACAAAATCAGAACATTAACTACAGAACTCAAACAAATAGAAAGAGAGCAGCAAAAAAAGCCTACAGCCACCAAAAGAAAGGAGATAGTAAAGATCAGAGCAGAAATAAATGAAATAGAGAACAGAAAAACAATAGAAAGAATCAACAAAACCAAAAGTTGGTTCTTTGAAAGAATCAACAAAATCGACAAACCACTGGCCAGACTGACAAAAGAAAAACAGCAGAGGACACAAATAACCCAAATAAGAAATGAAATAGGGGACATTACAACAGACCCAACCTAAATAAAAAGGATTATAATAGATTATGAAAAACTATATTCCAACAAATTTGAAAACCTAGAGGAAATGAATAAATTTCTAGAAACACACGGCCTACCCAAACTACAACAAAGTGATGTTGAAAATCTGAACAGACCCATAACAGGAGAAGAGATTGAAAAGGTAATAAAAAAAACTCCCAACCAAAAAAAGCCCTGGCCCAGATGGCTTCACTGGAGAATTCTACAAAACATTTACAGAAGAGCTTGTACCAGTTCTACTCAAGCTATTTCAGAGCATAGAAGAGGAAGCAACACTTCCAAATTCATTCTATGAAGCCAGCATAACACTGATACCAAAACCAGGCAAAGATGTCACAAAAAAAGAAAATTACAGACCAATATCTCTCATGAATATAGATGCAAAAATTCTGAACAAAATTCTAGCCAACAGAATTCAGTATCATATCAAAAAAATAATACACCACGACCAAGTAGGATTCATACCAGGTATGCAAGGATGGTTTAACATTAGAAAATCCATCAACGTAATTCACCACATAAATAAAAGGAAAGAAAAAAATCACATGATCATCTCAATTGATGCATAAAAGGCATTTGACAAAGTCCAGCACCCATTCCTGATAAAAACTCTCAATAAAATAGGTATAGAAGGGAAATTTCTCAACATAATAAAGGGCATCCATGCAAAACCAATGGCCAACATCATTCTTAATGGAGAGAGGCTGAAAACATTCCCCTTGAAAACAGGAACAAGACAAGGATGCCCTTTATCACCACTCCTATTTAACATAGTGCTGGAAGTTCTAGCTAGAGCAATAAGGCAAGAGAAAGAAATAAAGGGCATCCAAATTGGTAATGAAGAAGTTAAACTCTCCCTGTTTGCAGATGATATGATACTATACATAGAAACCCTAAAGACTCCATGAGAAATCTACTGGAACTAATAGAAAGATTCAGCAGAGTAGCAGGATACGGGATAAACATTCAAAAATCAGTTGGATTCCTATACACCAGTAAAGAGAACGATGAAAAGGAAATCAGGAAATCAATACCATTTTCAATAGCCCCTAAAAAGATAAAATACTTAGGAATAAATATGACCAGGAATGTAAAAGACCTATACAAAGAAAACTACAAAACACTGCTGCATGAAACCCAAAGGGATCTACATAAATGGAAAAACATACCATGCTCATGGATAGGCAGACTCAACATTGTGAAAATGGCAATTCTACTTAAAGCAATTTACAAATACAATGCAATCCCGATTCAAATACCAGCAACATTCTTCAAAGAGATGGAAAAACTAATTATTAACTTTATTTGGAAAGGGAAGAAGCCCCGAATAAGTAAAGCACTACTGAAGAAGAAGAATAAAGTTGGAGGACTCACACTACCTGACTTCAGAACGTACTATACAGCTACAGTAGTCAAAACAGCCTGGTACTGTGTGTACAACAACAGAGACATTGACCAATGGAACAGAATTGAGAACCCAGATGTAAATCCATCCACCTCCGGTAACCTGATTTTCGACAAGGGCCCAAAGTCCATCAAATGGGGAAAAGACAGTCTTTTTAACAAATGGTGCTGGCAAAACTGGATATCCATTTGCAGAAAAATGAAACAGGACCCATACCTCACACCGTATACAAAAACTACTTCAAAATGGATCAAAGACCTGAATATAAAGCCTAAAACTATAAAGTTCATAGAAGAAAAAATAGGACCAACACTTCAGGCCTTAATACATGGCATTAACAGGATACAAACCATAACCATCAATGCACAAAACCCAACAGATAAGCTAGATAACTGGGATCTTCTAAAAATCAAACACCTATGCTCTTCAAAAGACTTCCTCAAAAGAGTAAAAAGAGAACCTACAGACTGGGAAAAAGTTTTTGGACAGTACAAGTCAGACAAAGGTCTAATCTCCATAATCTACAAGAAAATCCAACACCTCTACAATAAAAAGACAAACAATCCTATCAAAAAATGGGCAAAGGAAATGAACAGACACTTCACCAAGGAAGACATTCAAATGGCCAACAGACACATGAGGAAATGCTCGCGTTCACTAGCCATTAGAGAAATGCAAATTAAAACCACAATGAGATACCATCTCACCCCAGCATTACTGGCACGAATCAAAAATACTGGAAATAACAAATGTTGGAGGGGCTGCGGGGAGATGGGAACTCTTATACACTGCTGGTGGGAATGCAAAATGATACAACCATTTTGGAAAATGATATGGCGTTTCCTCAGAAAGCTAGAAATAGACCTACCATTCGATCCAGCAATCCCACTCCTAGGAATATATCCTAGAGAAATAAGAGTCGTCACTCGAATAGACATATGCACACCTATGTTCATGGCAGCATTGTTCACAATAGCAAAATGATGGAAACAACGTAGGTGCCCATCAACAGATGAGTGGATAAACAAACTATGGTACATACACACAATGGAGTACTATGCAACGAGAAAGAACAACAATGAATCTGTGAACCATCTCATAACACAGATGAAACTGGAGGACATTATGCTGAGTGAAATAAGTCAATCACAAAAGGACAAATATTGTATGAGACCTCTATTGTAAAAACCCATGAAAAAATTCACATGCAAAATGTAACAATCCTTGTTGGTTACCAGGGATGGGGGGGGGGGGATTACTAAATAGGCAATAGATAAGTGGTATCTTGGGTGAGAGGTGAGACAGTACACAATACAAGGGAAACTAACACAACCTGCAGAAGGAAAGGTCATGGAGGCCCCATGGACACATCCAAACTCCCTGAGGGACTTAGTTGCTGGATGGAGGGCTCTGGGGACCATGGTCTCGGGGAACATCTATCTCAATTGTCATGACACTACTTATAAAGATAATGCTCTACATTCTACCTTGGTGAGTAGTGTCTGGGGTCTTAAAAGCCTGTGAGCGGCCATCTAAGATATTACACTGGTCTCATCCCTTCGGGAGCAAGGGAGAATGAAGAGAACAGGATACAACGAAAAGATCAGTCCAAAGGACTAATTGTCCACAGCTACCAAGACCTCCACCGGACTGAGTTCAGTACAGCTAGATGGTGCCCAGCTACCACCGCTGACTGCTCTGACCAGGATCACAACAGAGGGTTCTGGACAGAGCTGGAGAAGGATGTAGAGCATAATTCTAAATCACAAAAAAAAAAAAAGACCATATTTACTGGCCTAAAGGAGACTGGAGAAACCTCAAGAGTATGGCCCCCAGACACACTTTCAGCTCAGAGGTGAAGTTACCTTCGAGGTTCACTGTTCAGCCTGGGAGTGGACAGCCCAGTAAAACTAAATGAGACTAACGAGGTACAGGAGTCCAGTGACAAGGGCCAGAAGGCAGAGGGGGAGTAGGAAGCTGATGATAGGGAACACAAAGTTGAGTAAGGATACTGTTGATGTGTTGTGAGATTGTTAACCATTGTTATAGGGCAACATTTGTAGTAACTGTTACATGGGAGGCTATTTTGTCCTGTAAGCCTTCATCTTGGGTGAGAATGGCAGCACAATTGGAAGAGCATAGTCAATATCACTTAAATGTGTACGTAAAAAGTTTTGAAATGGTGTATCTTTGGCTATGTGTATTTTCACCCAAAAAAAAAAAAAAAAAAAGCTGAGAATTCAGAGGGTTAAAATGTTGTGGGGTTGTTAACCAAAGTCATAAAACAGCATGTGTATTACTGTTACATGAGAAACTGTTTGTTCTGTAAGCCTTCACCTGAAGTACAATAAAATATTAAAAGAAAAAAAATGCCTAAAGCTAACCACTATGATGACTGTTAAACTACTTATATATTTTGGAAGGCAGCAGATATGTGACTAAGGATGCAGGGAGCCATCTTTCTGAGACACTGAAGAGCAAGTTTGTCTACTGGCAGTGACATAGATGAGACAACCTCTTGAGGTCCCTTTTTGATTTTATTATTCTTTTTATGTCATATACATGTCATATACCAAAAACTTGGAAATAAGATTGCATTGTGAAAGTGAAAACTATAAAATCAATACAAAATGAATCAGAGGAAAGAAAAATGTAACATTACTTCATAGAGACTCCTGATTTCCAGGTCAAAGACTTAAGTGATGATGTTAACATATCCAAGAAAAGAATATGTCAGTTTAAGGGGGAATTAAGTTGCACTGACAAAAGAGAATAGCCTGAGAAGCTGAAGATGGTGGAACGTTATAATCACTGCCCAGAGGACAAGGTGCTGTGGTTTGCCAGACAGGTATATCCCTACATGAGTTGGAGATGGCAGGCAGTCAGGACTCAAGTCTTGAAAAACTAAAAATCCTTGGACTGCTCTGACTCTGGATCCACATTCACCAAGCAGCCTTCTGATAGGGTCACTCGGTGAACATCACATCAGCCTCTCCTCACCAAGTGCCTGTTACACTTGAATTTCCCTCAAATTAGAATACTGTTGTCTTTGTAAAAAGCTGCTCTCTGTGAATAGCCAGCTAGACACGAATACCTTCAGTTGGTATTGCCATCCTTAAAAGTACAGGCTTTGGAGCTAGAATACCTGGATTGGAATCCCAGCTCTAGTATTTACAAGGCATGTGACCCTAACCAAATTATGTAGCCTTTCTCTGGGACCAATAATAGTACTTATTTTATATATTGTTGTGCAAATTAAATTAGTTAACATGTTAAAGTGCTTAGAACAGTGCCTGGTTCATAGTAAGTGCTCAATAGAATTTAGCTATTAGAGCCCTGGTGGCGCAATGGTTGAGCGCTCGGCTGCTAACCGTAAAGTCCATGGGAGAAAGACCTAGTGATCTGCTCACTTAAAGATTACAGCCTAGAAAACCCTATGGGGCAGTTCTACTCTGTCCTATAGGGTCACTATGATTCGGAATTGACAGCGCACAACAGTGTTGGTATTACTAGTTTTTTTAAACTCAGTCTTAATACTCCCAAACCCAACCCCCAATCCCTTCCACCATGCCCTCTGTATATGGATATCCTCACCTACATCTTTGATTTTTGCTCCCCAAGCTTCTCCCACCACCTCATTCATACTGAACAGTATAACTTGTTCTTTCTAGCAATCCTTGTCAATGAAGACTGGAACTTCTGTGTGCCTCTCTCGCCAACCTTTCTGATTCAAAAGACAGAGATAAGGGGTTGTCATATTTTTTGTTTTCCACTACTACTTTCCCCATGATTGTTTAAAACTTCTCCTCTTTTAATATCTGTCCTACCTGACATTTACTTTCCATAATCATTGAAAGACATCTAAGCACTCTTCTACCTACTTCAATGGTCCATAAACTGCTTCATCATGTCCTTACCATCATCTTTACGGGTAATAGTATTGATACCTATGATCTTTCTAATATCCAAGGCTTGTTTCTATTCCACATCCCTGATGTAAATGGAACTGATGTGCATGCTTCCCACAAGCAATTCAATTAGCCTGGATTAGCACAAATGGTTCTTCATTTTTTAAAAACTTATTATTTAACCCTGTAATAATAGACACAATTGCCTATTATGTCTGGAATCCAGGGTTGTATTTGGTTTGAACATCTATCTTTAGGAACTGTGGTATGCATACCTGCTCTATTCCTATGTCTATTTGTATGCAGACATACATAAATTTTTTATTTTCCAAATCTCTCGATTTCAAATATTCTCTCTAATTATCTCTATATTTGTCATTTGTCTCTATGTTTGGTTGAAAAACTGATCACTGTTCCTATGTGGGCTTAGAGGATATGGATTTTTGGACCATTGGATATATTCCTGGGTATGGAAAGACCGTGCCAGCAGTAAGAGATATGCTTGGTAATCTGAGGAAAAGGAATCAGTCATACTTAAGAAGAATGACTACTAAGCCCTGTAATCAAGGCGTAGGACAAAGACATTAAGATTTTACAGAGATACTCTGAGGGCTTGTTGTCCTAGTGCTACTCCTGGAGTTTGAGTACACACCTTAAAGAAGCTGTTCTCTGCTTCCTGAAATTGTCATTAAACACCAGGGTGTTAGTCATATTTTGGCATAGAATGAAACACAATTTGAATTTACAGCTGCTAACTTTAGAGGTGCCCCGAGTTGGCATGGCCTGGAGAATGTTTGTGTAAATCAATAGTTTGTAATTCTGGCTGCCCACTAGAATCACCTGGGGCTTTTACCAAACACTGATGCTTCGCCCTACCCCAGTGAATCCAGATTCAATTCTTTTGGGTGGCAGCCCAAGAATGAGTATTTTTAAAAGCACCCCCAGAAGATACTAATGTGCAGCCAGGATTGAGACTATAATGTAAACCACAGCAGTGGATAACTGTGTGATCACTGGAGTGGACACTGTCTTCCTCTCAGTTATCTAGATGTCTATTTGAAACAATATGGAGGTTCTGAGCCTAAAACCTTAAATACCCTATGGAAGGTCTGAAATGGTAAATGAACTGTCTTTAGCAAAGAGAAAATTCCTCATATTCAGAAGGGATGGCTTAGCATATAAAAGACCCAAGAGTGAATGCATTTTTCACCTGAGAGGAGGACAGAAAAGAAAAGTAATTTACATTTCATGGGGTTTCAGTTTATTACTTTAGGAATATGTCTTACTTCAGGAAACCGCTACCTAAAAATACAAGTTGCCATATGCTCAGAAATAAGTAATAAATGCTATCATTTGCATGTATATATAATGGAATCTAGCTGAGAATTTTCTCAAAGACCTCCCCCAGTCATTTTTCTGCCATTGTATACACCCTGCTTATTATGCCTCAGATGAGAAAGAGGGGCATGTTAAGATGACCACAATGGAATTCACTGGAACAGCAGCAGGGAGTTCTAGCAGTTCCCACATGCCAACCCTTTATAAGCACCAGCCCATCACTATCTCGTTTTCTAGACTGCCTACTAATAGTAAATGCCTGGGTTTTGGTTCTGGTATATTAGACTGTCCGCTGGCAAGGAACTCAAGTTTTATTCAGGGATAATAAATCATCAGTCTTGCTCTAGCAAATAATTCAGCCAGACTCCCCTCTCTCTTCCCTTCTTTGACAGTTCATCTCCTGTCAAGTGAACTAAAAAGAGTATTAACATTCTTCATTTTGCAACTATTAAAGTCAAATCAGCACTTTTTGCATTATCTTTAACTTTCTCTTTATTTTATAAATACCCGTTTCTCAACTCTTCCAGTACAAATGAGCATATATATAAGAATGTGTATGTGTACTATTTCCTATTCACTGTGTTAATAAGGAAGCTGCCCGCTAGAAATCTTAAATGTGATTATATTCTAAGTTGGTAGGGTATGCTTTTGAATGTAAAAAAAATGGCAGTCTGATAAGCTTTTGTCATTTTGAAAATCAAATACAGTCAATTCTAAGAAACAATATAATAAAGCTAAGGAAGAGACCTATTTATGGTTCCATTTTATAATCTAATTAATTCAATTTGGTTCAGAAATCACCCTAAGAAGCACACCAGGCCACTGCTGACCTGCAGGGTTCCTTCTCCTTAAAAATATCTTGCAATAGAGTAGCCGTACCCTAAGTATGGCTAGGAACTTGTAATTTTTACTGTTTTCAACCTGGATCCATTCAGCATGGGGCCAGTTCTTGTATGACTAATTTTAGTGATACCTCCAGAAACAAGGAAAAAATAAAACATGGTTCTTGAAGAATAATATATAACAAATAAGTCAACTATACAGAGGAAAGGAAATTCTCCATACAGTTCTTAGAGCATCTCGGCCATTCATTCATTCATGTTCTATTATGTCAGGCACCGTTTTAGGCACTGGGGTTTAAATTGTGAATTAAACCGACAGGGTCCTTGCCCTTTTGTAGCTTGCAGTCTAGTAGGAAGAGCCAACTAATGAACAGTCAGACAATAACTAAGGATATTTATTTAGTAAGTCAAATGGTGCTAAGTGCTATGGTGAAAAACAAAGCAGGGAGATGAAGAAGGGCATGCGGAGACCCACTAGAAGGTGAGGCAGTGAGCCACGTGGGCTTATGTTGGGCCTTGTGGTTTACAGGGAGGATGTTAGTTTTTCCCCTGAGCCATTCAATGATTTCGAGCAGAGAAGTGATATGATCTGACACATTTGAAATGATCGTTTGGGCTGCTGTGCTGAGATTGTCTGCAGCAAGGAAAGGACTGAATCTTCCAAACGAGTATGAGAGTCACTATTAGTGCTTAAGCACTATTTTGTTTCTTTTTCTGCCTGGCTACCAAACCAAAAATCAAACCCATTGTCATCTAGTTGATTCTGACACATAGCAACCCTCTGTGTTACCGAGTAGAACTGCTCCGTAAGGTTTTCTTCGCTGTAATCTTTATGGAAGCAGATTGCCAGGACTTTCTTCTGCAGCACCGCTGGGTGAGTTAGAACTGCCAACCTTTAGGTTAGCAGCTTATGGCAAACCATTTGCGCCACCCCAGGACCTTGCCTGGGCATGCAGAAGAGTACATTTCCCAGCCCCTTTGCAGTTAGACGGGACCACAAGACTGGTGTTGGGCCATAAAATGTGAGCAGTGGGGACATGTTCTACTTCTAGGCTGAGGTTGCACGACTCTCCTGTCTCTCTCTTCCTCTGCTGCTTTAATTGGGGATACTCTGCGTGGTGCACCTTCCATCAGCCTGGGTCCCAGAGTGAGTATAAGATGTTCTCTACAACCTCCTTACCCTTGCCAATTTAATGTAACATTGTATGAACAAGATAAGCAAGTTTTTGTGTTAAGTCACTGAGGTTTGGAGCATTGAGAGTTAGCAAAAGCCTAGCCTATTCTGACTGAATCAACTGGTTAGGAGGCTATTACAATAGCTCTGTCCTGAGATGACAGTGATGTGGACCAAGGAGAAAGCAGTGGAGGTGAGATTCTGGATAAACGTTGAAGGTAAAGCCGAAACATTTGACTTGTTAGTTGTTAGGTGCCATTGAATCAGTTCCGACTCATAGCTACTCTGTGTAAAAGAGGAGGAAACACTGTCCGGTCCTGTGCCATCCTCACAATCATTGTTATGCTTAAGCCCATTGTTGCAGACACTGTGTCAACCCAAACATTTAACTAATTCATGCTATCTTTATAAGAAATGGCTTTTAAATCAGAAAATACTTTCTAACCTTTTGCCTTTGGTAATAAAACGTTTAACAAATGGAAAATATAATCTCTCAAATATACTCCATCTAAACATATGTAATCTCTTTGGGCTGATGTAACAAAATTAGGATAAATGGTTTTATAACAAATGCAGAGATGAGTATCTAATATTTATACTCTGCCTACCTTTCTTCAGTATGGTCAAATCTTTTGAAAAAGATATGTATCTCCATTTAATGTGACATGGTCCTTATTAAATCCATGTCCTGCCAATAATTTCAAATAAAAATTATATAATTAAAATAAATCACTGCACTAAACTTCACTGAGAAGTTCTAGATATGGTATGTTAAGACAGAATTTGACTATTATTATAATGACTCTAAATGAATTGTGCCTAAAGTTGTGTCTAAACTTAAAGGTATACTAAAGTTAAATACCATGAGCAATTTATGTCATAAAAATGTAGGAAACAAACATGGATGTGTGAAAACCTTGTGCTATGCACTTGAGTCATGACCAAATAAAGAAATTATTGATCTTGCTAAGATTAATGCCTACTGCCCTAAACAAATAACTTCAGAGTATTTTTTAAAACATGATGTATAGGGACCATCAAGTGGCACCAATGGAAATTAAGGCTTATAATCTGATATAATAGAGTGCCACTCCCACAAGTTAGTGGAATACTTAATATTTGTTATGTGCTTTTGAAACATAAGCATCTGAAAACTAAAATATTGTCATATTAATGATTATAATGCAGCCCCCTCAATAAGTACAGGCCAAATGTGCAATATATCTTGATTTGTAGTTATCATTTTTAAAGCAGAAAGGAAAAGGACATGTTTTGATCAAGTCTCATTATTTTCTCCTAGAATTTGTCATTAAATCTCAGCTATGATTTTAAAAGGATCAAGGATATCAGGTAGGATTCTGTAAACTACATTTATCCTTCTCCCAGATGGTCACTTTTATGAGTATTAGTAGTAACAGAATAACCACAGGTCCAACCCCTCATTTAATTATACAACCTTCTGATATATTTTCCATTAAGAATTAAGAGCATTGCAATAGCCAAGAAAAATGATACATGACATAAAATGGTTTTATAAATCTATGCTGGAAATAAACTATAATTTTTTCTTCTGGAAAATATCAGATTACCTGAGGGGCAACCTTTTACTACAATATTTTTATATGACTTAGTCAACTCTGATTTAAATATATATATATATATATATATGTTTGTGTATATATATATATATATATATATATATATATATATATATATATATAAAACTGGCATATCTATTTAGTTTCTGACTCACTGATGTCCAAAATGTCAAATATAAATTAAATGTTACAATTTTATAATTCATAACAACTACAAAAGTTTTCATTATTTTAACATTATAGTACAGAATGTTCCTAAAACTACTTCATACTTACCACTGATAATATTAAAGACTTAAAGTCTCTTTCATCTACGTTTTAGACTAAATATAAGGATCATCATCTAAGCTACCATTTCCAAACCTAGAAAACATAGTCCTTGAACTGTCAACAATGGCTTCCTTCTCTAACATTCTTTGACTCTAAGTCACTGCTGTGACAATACTGCCTGGCATCTACTTCTTTACATTCCTACTGCTACTGCCTTAGTTCAAGTTCTCATCCTCCTCTACCTGAATGACACAGCGGTCTCCCAACTATCTGGTCTTCTTATCTCCAGTCTGGACTCATCCCATCACCCTCCACATTGCCAGCAGAGTTATTATTTCCAAATGCAAATACGCTCATGTGAATTATCCATTGGTTTTAAAATTCTCTGAAGTATTTCTTCTTTCAGAAAGCCATCCTGGATCCCACCATATGATATAGATGTTCCTTCACCATTATCACCCTGGCACACAGAGAATTTCTTTTATAGAACTCATCAAAATGGACTATGGTGATAGATTCATTGATTACCATTTGTGTCAGGTTTTGTGAAGCACTTTGCAAAGCTGATGGGCTAAACCCCCCTAAATAATATATCCATTCACTAAAGTAATTATTGAGAAGCACTAGTGGTGCAGTGGTTAAGCACCTCAGCTGCTAACCAAAAGGTTGGTGATTTGAATTTACCAGCTGCTCCTCGGAAGAAAGATGTAGCAGTCTGCTTCCATAAAGATTACAGCCTTGGAAACCCTATAGGGGCAGTTCTACTCTGTCCTATAAGGTTGCTGTGAGTCTGAATCACCTCTATGGCAATGAGTTCCCCCTCTAGGCTCCTTGCGAATAAGCAAAAAATTTGATTTGGGACCCTAGGTGTTTAGCACATTGCCTTGTACCTGGTAGTGAACAGTAAGTATATGCTTGTTGAATAAACAAAAGAGTGAATGAATAGTCTTCTCTAATACCTGAATGCAAGGTTTTATTGAAGGACTGAGGTAGCATATTCTCTAAGACTCTGTAAATATTTATTCCCATTTGAAAATGTGCTCATAAATCTCTAGCACATATTTTGCCACAAGAGATACAAAAGGGAAATGCTATATAAACACCAAACTCTGTGGTATACTTTACAATATTCATAAATAAAATCACTCACAGTAAAACATTGCTTTTCGCCTAATTTATTCTACTTAAACAAAGAAACCAAACGGTTGGATTTACGTGCTGGTTAAACATGCTAGGTATTGATTTACACTATTATAAATACTTATGTGCCACCAAAAGTTTTTATTTTCAAGCAAGAAACTACAAATGTTAAGTGATATATTAGAAAATTCCCTCCTACCACATCCTAGTTATTTTAAATGGAATCTAAATTTGGAGTCTAAATTAACAGAATACATGTAAGTTCCACACAGCATAATTTAGTACAGGAAGTTTCTCTGGTAACTATATATAAGTTGGGAAGCAGCAAGAGAAACTATAGCCTTAGGTTCTTGTAAAGAAATAGGAAGTATACTTTATGGCCTTGAATTCAATACTGGTTAACTCCTTCCTCCTGGTCTCTGGCATTATAATGTTAGGTTTGTTGTCTTATTTAAGTCAACTGCTTAAGAGTAGGTTGAAAAAAAAAAGTAGTTTGAAGAAAATTTTAGTATATCCCATTTCATTGACTTTAAAAACTTTTCAGGTGTTTTTCATTAAAACTAATAATGGTTCTAACCTGTGTCATTTATTTGGTTAACACGCTGGTCCCATCAATAAGGCAATACTTAACCTCCTTCAATCAAACCGCAGCAAACCCAAATGATCCTTTAAGCAGTCCCCATCTTGGAAATGTTCTGGAAATATCCATGAAGGGAATAATAGAGATACTGATGGTCAACTTAGTTCTTTAATGCAATTTCTGTGAATATAAATAAAGGACTGTTTGATGCAATGCACTACCACTATTATTATTAATTATAAGAATTAAACAGCAATATAATGCTCTAAAAGTGTGCATTAATTTACGTGATTCATAGGCAAAGGGGAAAAAAAAACACTGACAACAGATAGCTTTATTTTAGCAGATTTAGAAAAAAAATTTTTTTTCCTTAAGATAAAATAAATAGAATACTTCCATAGCTTCTGAAAATTAGTTCTTTGGTAAAAGGCACATGTAACATGTTTTTAAGTACTTTAATGTCAGTTCTGTGGGATTTGTGAATCTTAAGAACCAGTACTCTAAATATTATATATGAGGTAAGGCGAAAAATGCACACACAGACAAATTCTACAATTAGCAACAGGAACTCATAACACAAATTAACAGTAGCACGTGCCCCTTAGTGGTTAATATAACATTTACAAAAGCTTTTTGTTAACTGTGGCAATATGCTGAAACTTCAGGACCATCTGGAAATAATTCTACTCTCAGTCTCGGGAGGAGGCAGAGTTGTTAACACAGAATATTTCAAATATTTGGATAACTTTAGATAAAGATAACTTTAGATAAAGTAGGAGCTCACTCTCACATCGACACGCATGCTCTGCAGCTCTCGAAGGTATCTTCAGCAAAGAAAAGTCAGTGAGAAAGACGAGAATTTCACTAAACTATGCAACTTGCCAGATACTCATTCTCTGCTATGTTAAAGCATTGTGTGATGCACAAAAGAGAGAGGTTATAAAGATGCAATAAAAATGAGAGGATTCAGAAAAAAGTCTAAATAAATAGGAAATAATACTTTCTAAGAACTAAAAAATTAAAAGGGTGATTTAGTTGAGATGACTCTAGGAAACTACAAATCATTTGATTTCTAGGGCAAGGTAACTGTAACCAGAGGAATCAAAGGCAGTAGGGGAAACGTCACTGACATGGTTAAGAAACAGAGTGAAGGCCAGTGGAGATGGTGAGTGTGGCAGGCATAGGAGCTGATCGGGGAGGTAGCAAGTGGCCAGATCAGGTAAGGTGTTGTAGGCCACAGTAAGTAGTGACCTTTATTCTGAGTGTAGGGTGGAAGCATTAAAAGATCTTGAAGACAGTCACTGACTTGATACAGATTCTGGCTGGTTTGTGCAGAACGTTCTTTAGAGGTGGCAAGATGAAGCAGGAGGAACAGGTACGGGATGACTGCCAAACTCTAGGTGAGATCTGATGGAGTCTTAGATTTTCAAAGAAGAGGAAAAGCCAAAGAAGGAGAATGGGCAGGACAGACCCGAGGTAAAGGAAAAAACCCACTGGCCTCGAGTTGATTCTGACTCACAGTGACCCTGCAGGACAGTGTAGAACTATCCCATAGGGTTTCCAAGGAGTGGCTGGTGGATTTGAACTGCCAACATTTTGATTAGCAGCCAAGCACTAACCACTGGCCAAACAGGGCTCCAAGAGGTGAAGACGTGGAAGGGAACCAGGAGAAAAATGATCTGAGAGCAGACAAGAGAAGCATTTCAAGGAGATGGGAGTAGTTGCCTTGGTCAAATTTAAATTTAGCTAGTTCCAAAAGTTTCAGAAGTAACTGAAGGGAAAAAAGTCATTAAAGATGTGACAACTCTAAAAATTTTAAACTTTTCAAGATAGTTCCACCAATAAACCTCCCAAAGTCCACAGTAAAATAAGCATTCAACCATATTTTATTGCTTATCTGATACGTTGATCCCATTGTGAACTTTTAATTAATATATAAAAGGAGCCTCTATATTAATTTATTCTAATAAATATAAAACAATTAACATCTTGACTATGACTCAGATTCTGCATATCTATATCTATGAAAGATGGCATAATTAACACTCACCTTAGATTCATCATCTGCATTTAGTGAGTCACCTTACCGCTTCAATAAAATCTTACTAAAATGTCAGCATAAACACAAATATAAATGGAAAAGAAAGTTGTCATTCAGGAGTTAACTCTCAATAATCTTTCTGCTAAGGGGAAAATGTCATTTCTGAATGTATTTATCCATTTAGTCATATTGATTAAGAGAGCATCTAAAAGGCAGTCCATTAAGTCTCTGAAGTTTTTAATGGTTACTAAAGGATAAAGCAATATATATATATTTAAAAGGTAAAATGTCTTGTAGATATAAAATGCTTTAGATTGAACAATTATTCATTAATTATATACTTGCTTCTCACTTCACTGTGCTAGATCAAGTATACAATATAATTTATTTCTGCAAACTTTATATATGTTTCCCACCAGACTGAAAGATCCTTGTGGACATGGCATAGAGTAAGAATTTCATACATACCTGTTGAATGATCAAATGAATGGGCAGATGGTAGCACAAAAGTAAGATGGGAAGAAAACAAAAAATTTGCCTCCCTGCTAAAATTCTAATATTTGCAAACAAAACTTTTTCCATGGCTGTCCCAAAAGACAGACATATTACTAGGAATTTGGATGAAACAAAGAAGCAAACATGAACACAGTAGATTATTTAACTGGTGACTGACAAAATAATTGACATGCTTAAATGGCAAAACTGTATAATATAGTTCTGCATTGACATTTTAAAGATGGAAAAGGGACAGTATTTGGAAGGAGTGTTCATATTCACTCACCGGAAGAAAAAAAATGTAAAATTTGGGGTAAGAAACTTTCAGAGTTAGGCAAAGGGGCCAAATATATGTTGTTTTAATGAATGTTTATTACGACCTGAGTGTGAAATAATTTTGCCTATCTGTAATAGGCTAGTCAGCAAAATATTTGTTTTGCTTTACAGAAGAATTCATTCTATTTACTGTGCTGTCATGATATAGGGAGATCATCCGACAGTCAGAAAGAACATGAATTCAAATTCTCATCCATTCACTCACCAGTGAGCCTCTTTACTAATCTGAAGGATTAAAAAACCCACTGCTGTCAAGCCAATTCAGACTCACAGTGACCCTACAGGACAGAGTAGGGCTGCCCCATAGAGTTTCCAAGGAGCGCCTGGTGGATTTGAACGGCCGACCTTTTGGTTAGCAGCCATAGCTCTTAACAACTATGTCACCAGGGTTTCCATTTGAGGGATTAGAATGACAGTAATTATACACAAGATAATTCCAGAGATTGAATGAGATAATTTATATGAAAACCAAACCAAACCAAACCCACTGCCCGACTTGACAGTGACCCTACAGGACAGAGCAGAACTGCCCCATAGGGTTTCCAAGGCTATAACTCTTTATGGAAGCAGACTGCCACATCTTTCTCCCTTGAAGGAGCTTGTGGGTTTGAACTGCAGAACTTCTGGTTAGCAGCCTGAGCACTTTAAAGACTGCACCACCAGGGGCTCCTAATTTATATGAAAGCATTCTGACAATGATAAAGCAATATTTCTGTAATGTGTTGCAAATAAAATACTTTATTTTGTTTATTTTTCTCACTAAGATATTACTAAGGCGATACTGATATTTTCTACTCAAACAGAAACTGCCATTTGAATATCAATGTGTCCAAACTCTATACTGTAATTATCGCTGGCACTGTTTAGCTAACATCAAGATTAGCCAAAAAGTTTTACTTATATCAAAATGTATGTGTATAATAAAATATAATGACATTTGAAATTAGTACATTATTTATCTAATTACTACTTACTGTGTCAAATTTTATAGGAAAGTTTGCTCGTGTTTGTGTGTGTAAACAGAAGTGCATAGGCATGAAAAAGAGAGAGAAAGAGGAAGATGGATGACAGAAATAAATATCTGATGTAACCAAACCAAAAACCAAACCCATTACCGTTGAGTCAATTCCGACTCATAGCGACCCTAGAGTAGAGAGTGGAACTGCCCCATAGGGTTTCCAAGGTTGCAATCTTTATGTAAGCAGACTATCACACCTTTCTCCCTCGGAAAGGCTACTTACTGGGTTTGAACTGCAGACCTTTCGGTTAGCAGCAGTGTGCTTTAATCACTGTGCCACCAAGGCTCCTCATCTTATATAAAGTGAGATTTATTTCCTATTCTATTTAAAAGCGTCCCTGGTGGCACAAATGGTTCGCTCTTGATTACCAACTGAAAGGTTGACAGTTTGAATCCATTCAGTGGTGCCAGGGAAGAAAGGCATGGAGATTTGTAAAATTATAACTAACGTGTGTTTGTTTCTATCATGCTGCTTCTACCATTTATTACCGATTTATAAAAAATTATACTAACAATTTCCAGCACTTCCTTGTATAATATAAATGTTGTTTCTGCTTTGTGTTAAAATTAATATAGAATCAACTTAGCAGAAACCATCCATAGTTACTGAGTGGCCCTCTTTGAACATTAGAAGCCTGCATTATTATCTGTCCTTTGTTTTCATGACAGTCACTCTCAAAACATATACCAGAAAGATCAAACGTTTTGTTTTTATGTTTTATGTCTCCTTGTGCTTTAAACATGTTTAGCCGTGTTAAAGATTCAAAAGTATATTTTATTCAAGGTAGAGGAAAAAAAAGTAAAATTTAATCATCCATCCACGTCCCAATCATTAACAAATCTAGACTTCACCTTTTGTGGAGGTTAGGTTACTAATGAAGAGGCCTGTGGTGAAGTTTGCTACTGTTGTAAGATAAATTCGTTTTCTAACAAGTTCAGTAGGGTCAAGTCCCATACCAATACAATGTTTAACTTAACAAAACAAACTGTTTTCAACTAAATTAGACATGATTTATAAGCTTTCTATATCTCATTTTTATCTATTTATTAAAGCAGTTGTCTAAGCCCTCCTATTTGTTGATATTTAAGGAGCCCTGGTGGCACAATGGCTAAGCTCTCAGCTGCTAACCAAAAGGTCAGCAGTTCGAACCCACCAGAGACTTCTCTGGAGAAAAGATCTTACGATCTGCTCCTGTAAAGATTACAGCCTAGGAAATCCCATGGGGTAGGTTCTACTCTGTCCTATAGGGTCACTGCCAGTTGGAATCAACTCAGTGGCATGCAACAACAGGCATTTATTAGGTACTAAATAATTACATTTCTTTTAAATTAATATGTAATTCTGATTTTGACCAGTTCAGACTACTCTTTTCCATTGGAGGATAGCCAAAAAATATTTATTAAACACTCATTATCTGTTAGGATATATGTTTTAGAGAACATACGACAACTTTTGCTTTCAAGAAGACATAATATTTGAGGGCAGCTTAAAAGGTAGCTGACATTACTGTAAGGTAACGTAAGCTTAATCCTAAATTAGAGTAACAATACTAAATGCAATATAAATTCTAGTAAATGTGAATGAAATTACCATGGGCTGGGGTTTTTAGGGATGCGGTATTACCAGAGCTAGAATTTAAGATCATAATGGAATGGAACGAAGATGTAAGGTGTTCCAGATTAATGCCAAGGATCTAACTTTGAAGGAAGAATTCACAAGACATCTTTGTAAAACTGTGAGCACAACAATCCAGTTAGGATGCTGAATTCATGGTAGGAGAGACAGCAAGAAATACAGGTTAAGAATACACTGTTAAACTGAGACTTTCAAACTAGTATTTTAACATGTACACTTTTTTAAAATAGAGTTTTCTAAGTGTCTTTATCTAACAGCACACCTTGTAAAGTCCGAGGACAGAAAGGATATCTGGTGTGCTTTACTAAACTGTAACATTATTTTTTGAAGCTGGGAAAAACTGGTGGCATTACAAAAGTGTAAAAAATAAACATAAATCTCTCTCTTTAATTTTCAAATTGTGTTTAAGTATCCATTTCCAATTATGTACCATGGGGCAAAAGTTGTCTAGGTTTTTAAGGCATCGGGGTGATGGAGTCAGGAGTTAAATAAATGTAACAAAAGCTTGCTGCATATTCCTGCTTGTTTCAGAAAGCTCTCCAAATCATTAATTTGTTAATTTTAAGTTAGAGATGGCTGGCTGATGAACAATATTCAGACCCAGAGGCCAATCCTGTTATTAATAAACAATCTGATGGCCAATGATAGAAAATCTCCACTACTATTCTCAGTTAATATTCTATTTCAATTACAATGCCATTTTTTTTAGTTTTAAAAAATTGAATCTGCCACAGATGCCAAATATGTGGTACATTTTATGATTAAATCAAAACTATAATATCAAAATTCAATAAGGAGATATTAAAACTGCAGCAATCAGTTATCTGGACTCACTCAGGGTTCGTAGAAAATGTTCTCCGGATTGAAAAGGGCAAAAAAGAAAAATCACTCATATAATCAATGAGTAAGAAAAAAAGTTTACTGGCTGAATATAGCTGAACTCATTGAACAGGCTTGAGGAGTGGCCCTGTTTGGTGAATGTAAAACATCAATTGAATGTACTTAAATCCACTTACATTTCATGAAACAGCAAAGCATGTAAAATTTAATGATGGTGTCCAGTGGGGTATGTATACTGTTACTGAACTGGCATAATAATAATGGCAACTTGTGATTCATTCAAAGATTTCAGAACCTTTAAAAGCGTTACGATGGATGAGATTTCTCAGCTGTTAGAAATCAGACCAATGATGTCCCATGATTTACTCAGGGCTTTGGAATGTTTTTTAGTGCACAGATAATATAATTCAATGCTTTTATCAAACAAAAGTGTATGAAAGATCCCTCAAAGATGTATGTGTGTTGGGAAAGCCTCCCAACATTAACTGGGGTTCTCAAGATTGGAGAAGTAAACTTTAGATGAGAAAAGGCAAGTCTGGTAGAGAAAAGGCAGTATCTTATGTTTCTAAGAGGCCGTACTGGAATAAAAACTTATTCAGCTAAATTTTAACTAAGATTAAAACTTATTTAAAACAAAATTAAAATGAAGATGTCCACATAATGCATTATATGCTCTCAAATTATGGAACAGATACAACTCTTTTAAAGTTAAAACTTAATTGTGAAAGTCTTCATTAATGTTAGTGCCCAGAAGAAACTCATTACTACCATTCTTTAAATTTCATCGCAAAAATTACCTGGAAAAAATTGATTTTGTTATAAATTAGAATATTTTATATTAACACATATGGTCACCATGTTGTTGTTACTGTGTGCCATCAAGTTGATTCCAACTCATAGTGACCCCTATATGACAGAGAACTGCTCCATACGGTTTTCTAGGCTGTAATCTTTCGGGGAGCAAATCGCCAAGTATTTTCTCCCGCAGAGCAGCTGGTGTGTTGAACCGCTGACCTTTTGGTTAGCAGTCGAGCTCTTAAGCATTGTGTCAGCAGGGCTTCTTATGGTCACCATATATAGAGAGTATTTAGAAATTGGATTTACATAAGATGCTTCTCCAAATGTATTCAAGGTGATTCAGTTACATACAATTGTGCATGTTAACCATATGGAAGTCAGCTATTCATTAAGCTGGAAAGTTTCAATCTGTACCCTCAACGTCCCATATCAATTTACATTTTCCTAACAGCAGAGGGGAAAACATTCTCATTTTTTCTCTTTCCACATAATCCCTTATTTTGTAAAACTAACTGGGAAAGGAAGACCATAAAATACTTTCCACTCCCTTCTCTTGGGAATGTTCGGAACAATAGGATATTCCTTTTTATCAGTGGTAACTTTGTCAGTATTAAGTCAGACAAAGCGTACCCAGTAAACATGTCAGGCTCCGTTGGTCTACAAAGACTGGCCTGAAATTGACAAAACCATCGCCCCAACACCAGAGTGGATGAGTTTGTCAATTTCAAGACCAAATTAAACACTGATCCTTCTTTGGCACTTAGGGAATCTTGAGAACAAGGGCAGAAGTTTTTTGGAGTGGAGATGCACATATTAAAATAAAACGGTATTATCGATATTGACTGAACATCATAAATATCATGTTAGTTTCATATATATTCTCTCTCTGGACATTCACAACACCCTCAATGAATAAATTAAGACATGGGTTATAATCCATAGTTTATGGGCAAGGAAGCTAAGCTCCAGCAGGTTAAATGTCTGCCCAAGTTTATGCATCTATTAAATGGCAGGTCTAGGACTGAAAATCCAGTATTCTGACTTGAAAGCCCACTTTCTTCAAATCTTTATGATTTATGAATTTAGTGGAAATCTCTGCTCGACAACCACAATAACAACAACAAAGGGCCAAAAAATAGGAGAAGCTTTAATCTAAGGATTTACCAAGTTCCAACTCATGACAAAAAAATCCGGATTTCAAGCAGCATTCTATTCATGTAGAGAAATTAGAAGTTATTCAGGGACATAATATTAATATTAATAGCAACACTTTTCACTTGTATAGGGCTTCGCATTTTTCAAAGTGTTTTACCTACGTTATCCCATTTATACAGCACATAGGAGCAATTCAATAAATGCTAGTTAGATAAATTTTTTAATGGCAAAACTTCTAGCACTACAAAAATGGAAATATGAGGGTTAAAAGATTATGCCATTTTTTTTTAAAAAGTATTAGCCATGTTTTACATAAATTATTTTATATAATTCATTACTCCCCAGTTGAGTGGCAATCAGAATAGTATCCTCCATGACAGTGTATACACTACTTACGTATTTTAGCTCCTTCTCAACTTTCAAAGGAGACATTTTCTGCTCTAGAAATTATGATTTAACCAGGAGTATATAATGGCTTCTTTTTTCTTTTGTTATCAAACTAGTGAGTCACCCATATTGGTCAAGAAGAAGTATATTAGCATCCAATGAGAAAATAATAGCTTTAACGTTGTATTTTGGACTGCATTCCCAAAGCTGAATATTGTGATGTGTAATGTATGTGGAGAATACAAAGGGACAAATAATTGTAGGTTGTTGCTTTTTTAATTAAAATTTTGCTAACTGCCCTTCCTGAGTCCATTTGTAAGCTTTAAACTTAGAACATTTTAAACTCTGCTACTAACAACAGAATGACTTTTAGCGCATCCTACGTTTTAAACGAGTCCCTGGGTGGTGAAATGGTTAACACGCTTGGCTGCTAACCAAAAGGTTGGAGGTTTGAGTCCATGCAGAGGCACGTCAGAAGAAAGGCCTGGTGCTCTGCTTCCAAAAAATCAGCCACTGAATACTCTATGGAGCACAGTTCTACTCCCGACACATATGGAGTCACCATGAGTTGGAATCCGACAACTTGATGGCAAAAAGTTCCTTCCAGGTTTTAAATAAAAATATTATTCTCATTCAGAAGATCTCTAATTTGATAAAATGACATAAATATCGGGCTCTAAATGACAATAGCATTAAGGACAAGTACAAGACAGAAATAGATATTTATACTTATTTTTAAATATAAATCCATATTGATATATGTCATGTAAGGCATTATGAGGGATCATATTCATTAATTCTATGCTTACTTCACAAACTCTTTATTACTAATAAATTTTAAGACACTTGTTATTCAACAATCACTCACCTGGCATCAATCACCATGGAGGGTCATGAGACTATAAAGAAGACATAGGTCATACTCATGTGGAAATCACTAATTATTTTCCAAGGATGAAAACAAACTGTAAGACTTCTTTTAATGAGGGTATCACTGGTACAAAAGATAGACAGGTGACACAAATAATGATTAATATTACCCACATACTCATTGACCACTCAACCATTTGACTCACTGATGATTTAAAAATTAGTATTTATGAGCAATATAATCACAATGGTATTGAAAGTGTGAAAAGTGCAGCAAAAAACAAAAACAAAGACACAAGAACTATTTTTATCTTACTTTTCTCTTCAGGCGTTTTTTTAATATAAGCATTTTGTTGTGGCCTACATTTTTATTTACTACCCCCTATACATTTTCACACAATCCTACATAATTTTATAATAAGCTTTTAAATAGCTGTATAATATTTCATTCATTGAGTAGATATATCATAATCATGGCATAATGGAAAGGCTAGAAGCTTTCAAAGCTTATAGAGCCAGGTTTAGATTTAGATAATTGCTCCACCACTTCACTGCTGTTTTCTTATCTGTAAAATGGGATGATAATTTCTTACAGGCCTTTCAAGCATCAGGAGACTATTAATTTATGAAACACCTATCACAAATCCTAGAACTCAGTAGATAACTTAGAAAAGGCAGCTATTGCTTATTACTTCCTTATCATTGTAATATTTTGAATGTTGTAATGTTTTGTAATGTTACAATATTTTGAAAATAACCATTTTAGATTGCTTTTCCAGCTCCACACACAACTTTGCCTGCCACTCATAATGATCCTGAGTTTCTTATTTTCTAACCTCTTATCAGAAATACATTGCAATAATTATGCTGCCAAAAGAAAAGACCTATCAGGAAGTCATAAGTGAAGGAGGATGAAGGTAGCTAAAATTAAACACCTTCCCCTACTAATTAGCAAGTACTACATAAGAAGAAAAATATCCTATCTCCTCTAAAAACATCAGGCAGATGAGGCTTATGATTTTGCTCTTGATTACCAACCTAAAGGTTGACAGTTTGAATCCATCCAGTGGTACCAGGAAGAGGCCTGGAGATTTGCTTCCCTAAGATTACAGCCAAGAAAATCCTATGGAGCACTACTTATATATTTTAGCTCTACTAATGGCTTTAAAAAAAAATTTTTTTTTTTTTTGGTTTTAAAATACTGGGTCACTCAGATTATTCAAGAAGTATATTAGCATCTGATGAGAAAATAAGAGCTCTGACGGTGTATTTTGGACTCATTCCCAAAACTGAATATTGTGATGTGTTATGTATCTAGAGAATACAGAAGAACTTTCTGATAGGTCTTTTCTTTTGGTAACATGCACTAGAAATGGGAATGTGTATAGAAATGTTGTTGCTGGGTGCTGTGGAGTCGATTTTCAACCCATATAGACCCAATGTGGCAAAGCAGAATTGCCTCATAGGGTTTACTAGGATGTAATCTTTACAGGAGCTAGGTCCTTCTCCCAGAAAGCCACTGGGTGGATTCGAACTGCCAACCTTTCAGTTAGCAGCTGAGTGCTTAACCTTTGCACCACCAGGGCTCCTTACACAAATGTTAGCTAATGTAATTATAGTATTATTCTTCACTGATTTTTTTCTTCATCTTTGTTTTATCCCAAGCTTTGATATAATCTCTGTAAGTCAGAAACAGACAGTAGAAAAACTCTGCCTTCTATATCATTTTATTCCTTCTAAAACAATTTCAGATTGGAATATTTGATCTTTTCCAAGGATCACGTATTATTATAACTAAATTCAAATTTTGTTTCTAAATATTTTTACTATGAAGATGATTTATATGAAATGACATCTAAAATTGTATTCAAGAAGAGTCTAAGGTTGGACAAGACACAAAATTGCTACTTCAACTGCTGATACTTTGCTTTCTTCTGCTGCAAAACATCCATTGTCCTATCTGGTGGTGCAGTGATTAAAGTGATCGACTGATAACCTAAAGATTGGCAGTTGGAAACCACCAGCGGCTCTGCGGGAGAAAGATGTGGCAGTCTGCTTCCGTACAGATTCACAGCCTTGGAAACCCTATGGGGTTGCTATGAGTCGGAACCAACTCAAAGGCACCTAACAACAACATCATTCTTAGAGAAGACAAAAAAACAAAAAACAAAAAACAAGTTTACAGCATTTTCCATTGGTAGAGTCTTTTCATAATGATTCCTCTTTTTCCCTCATAGAAATAAACAAAAAGTAAAGTTTATGAAGGATCTCGTAAAATGCAGAGTCAAATGAAGAATTTATGTTAAAGCATACAGTTTTAAAATATAGTTCTTGTTCTAACTGAGATCCCATTCATTATGCTATTTTCAACTTGAACAAAACCTGGTGATTCCTGAGTTCAAGGTGAGTGGGATATTCTGGATACAGTAAGCGGAGGTTAAAAAGTCTATTTGACACCTTTGGACAACTGTCGCTGAGGCCTCTTCATTGTCCCCTTCAGGAAGTGTTTTGAAGGCCAACAAATGACTCAACCTTTGTCTTCTCTTTATAAATAATTCCTGCAGCCTATGGAGAAAGGCTAGCTGCGGCTTTCTGCTTCATTATGGTTACCTGAGAGGCTCTCAGGTCCTGCTTCCACATAAGTAGCCTATTCCTCTGTGGAAAACCGAGTGATCTACTGGGAGTGGTGGTGAGGGCAGGCAGTGTGACTGTTCTCTTTCCTAGAAACCTCATTCCTGTGCACTTTTCATGAAATCAATCACAAAGGAAAGGTCAGCAGACAGCTTTCAAATAAGTGATTCATTTAACTACTGACATTGATCTGGGCCAGAAAAGAGAAGTAGTGAGGGGCTAAAGGAAGGAGCACACAGTCAATCAGAAGAAACTCCTTTATGTCTTTCAAGGAGACTAAACATACTCCAGTAAGTTCCTTCCTCTAAATCACAGAGATTTGCCAAAGCCACTAGGGTAAGTTTACACTGCTATCCAGTTAAAAGTTGGTTGGTGTGTGCACATAGGAGGTGGGGCTTTTGGGGAGGAAGTAGCAGGAATGAGAAGATGGTCATTCACCGTGCAGACTGAGAAGACAAAAAGATGTAACCAGTTAACCTTTGTATCTCCTAAACATTAACTGGCCACATCCAGGCATTAAGTGCAGACATGAACTTCAGAAAACAGAAGGCACAGGAGAACAAGTCCCTTGATCCCTTGAAGACTTAAAACACACCTAGCATCTGACTCAACAGTAGATGAACCACTCTAAAGGTGGCCTGTGGAGCCAGTTGACATGGAAACTCTATATAGTATGGTATAAACTTTGGAAGTTTATTTTCTTATTTGAAGCAGCCAATACTTTACCAGCTAGTTCACAGAAGTACTGTCACACTTTCTTTTTTAATAGAAAATAAACTGAATTTCTACTTTGGTTTCATTCTCAGCACCTTATCATGCTACGAAGCATTCTTAGTGAGAGGTTCTCAGGTTTCAAAGACATTTAAGAGTCCTACAACCCCTATTTACCCATTTAGTTTCCTATCAGACAGTAAGTTCCATGAGGGCAAGGACCATAAGTGTTTTGCTCTCCAAGATAACCCCAGTGCTTATAACACAATGATGAGCCCATATTAAGTTCTAACTAAATAAATGGGTTAATGAATGGATGAGTTCCCAAGAAACTCCATCATAGTTTTTTTCCTAAATTTGCTATACTTATTTCATTGGTCATGTTTTTATGGGTTACTTTTTATTTGGCATAGAAATTATAAAACAAGCACCCTTGATCCAAGGCTCCTCAGCTGAATAAACAACAACGTGCTCTTATATTGATTAAGGAGAGCCATTATATGTTCTTCCTCAAGCTATTAGTCTGCTAGGAACATACTATAATTTATAAGCCCTATCAAAACCCTCCCTTTAATGAAATGAATAGGAAATTAATGCTGTCAGGCAGAAAGCTCTTTTAGCTAATAGTTTTTAGCACTTTCTCCAGTGAAATACTAGAAAGCAATTTTCATTTACTGGTTTATTTAAGGAGGAAAAATTCAATCCCATTGATATCACCTTGATTGTGCTTATATACAAGCATGGCGTATTTTTTTCCCTTTGCATAAACCATGTGCTATAACTTAGAAAAGTAAATGTTCTATCTTTCTGATATTAATAATAATTGTAACTACTACTGCATGACCATTAGTGAATGAACTCCTAGAAAAATACCATTTTCTATGTGTTAATACATATTTGTAGACTTTAGGTAATTTGGGTTGGAATTAAAACGTCATTCTCTCGTGGGCATTAAAAGAGATGTGTTTCTAATTTTGCCTTGAAACAGATGCACAAATTAATACACTTAACATATTTTTGTTATTGGAAAGTGCTTTATGGTTCCAATATTGAAACAGATGATAATACGGTTAGATTTTCACTTCTTAGGGATGTGTAACTAGCTAGTGCTCTTCTGCATGGACCTGAGATCTTTAAAGGAAGGACTAGCTAGAGGCATTTTTCATTGTCACAGAACTCTGAAAACCAGACTGTGATTTAGGACTTTTATTGTCAGCAGCTAGTATCATTCATTCTCTAAATACTGTTTTTATATACAATTTTACTCTTTAATTAAGAGAAGTTTAACAGAGTTTGCTTTCTGAAAAGGCTAATAATTTCCATTTGCAAATTTTTTGTTACTAATTAACTTAACAAACCTTTTCATAACACAGAGATCATTTTCAGCCTATTAAATACCAGTATTATCACATACTCATGAGTAGAGAAACATCAATCACTGTGGTTAAATGGTAAAATTCTTTGGTTCTTGTTAATACTATATGTATTGCTGGGATGTTGAAATCAAATAATTTTGAATTGAAATAGCTTTAAAAATAGCAAACTATAACTTGTACAGACATAAAAAAGGCAAATCAGAGAATCCTACAAATATGGGTAGGACCAGAGATGCTTTTGTCTATTATAATTCCTGTTTTTCAGATTCAGCTTTGAGGCAGTTTTGAATTTCACATCTGATACCACCTTTGAAAATACTCTCACAGTGATGAATGACCCCTTCCATGTAAAACAGTTTTTTGAAATACATATATATTGACCAAACTTCCTTCCTCTTATGTTGGAAATGTTTTGTTCTTGATTGGAAGCCTGTGGTGATACAGACACAGATACATGCTACTGTAAAAGGAGAGAAGAGATTTATCGTCCCTCAGTTTATAAACTGATGTCAATACTACAAACATATCCTACTATTATGATGACAAATCAGGCCTCTAAGAAGTGGCCACTGTTTTCTTTCTTCAAAAAATGTGGTTCATAACTTGGAGGAATACTTACGTCTTCTAATTCTTACCGTGGTGGTGTAGACATACTTTATCACTAGTTTTGACAGAAGGTGTAAATGGGCACAAATACTTGATCTTCTACTGAAAACACATTACTGCTTCTAGGTTAGTTGGTTGTTTTATGACAAAGGATTTGACTCAGCCCTGATCACCTTGCAAAAATTTTGGATTAGAAACTTTGTTTGAAATTTAACAGAAGTAAGTCTCATATAAACATTTTTTGGCATATATAATTATAAACTGTGTGTGCTAGACTTATATTTAATTAGAGCAGTTACGTGACAATGCCCAGTGCTCAGCCCAGGCTTGACACAAGTGGAAAGCACTCAGCATATGTCAGCTCCATTTTTATCATTATTAACAATGAAAGTAGACATTTTCATTGCATGAATAACTTAATAAAATCATCATTCTAGCTTCTTTTTAAGGCAAAGCATAAATTTTAACTCAGGTTTTATTGAATATTCTATGATCCTTGAATTGTGCAAGTAGTTAGTGATAGGCTGATAACCTAAAGTTTGGCAGTTAGCACCCACCCAGGGGCGCCATGGAAGAAAGGCCTGGTGATCTGCTTCTGTAAACATTACAGACAAGAAAACCCCACGGAGCAATTATACTCTGTCACATGTGGGGTCACCAGGAGTCAGAATCGACTCAAGAGCAACAGATTTGGTTTTTAGTTTATAAAATATTACTATAATCTTCAAAATTTCTGTCCTGCAAAGACTCCCACACATCTTATATCCCAGAGTTTTCAAAGGATGCTATCCTGGATTATTAGTAGCCTTAAATTCCCCCTTCCTCCATAAAACAACAAAAACAAAGCAAAAACAAAACAAAAAAACGCCTCTTTTGACTTTTAGTAATATGCCATACAGTGTATCCCATAACTTTACTTCCTAGTGCACAAAATAATTTGGTTCATATGCCTTCCATTTTTTTCAAACTTGTAATTATTGGACAATACATCTATCTCCTCTCTTAACATTAATTAGTTGACATTTATTTTAATTCTTATTGTAATTTATTATCCAGTAGAGTCACTTAATATAATCTTTCTTCTTCTAATGCAATAAATTTGGATTATTTTTCCTAATATTGTTTGGCTTCCATGCTCATTAAGACTCAAATCTTCTGAAAGTTATTGAAGGATAGGATCCAAATTAAATTTTAAAACATCAGCAAATTTATAGAGGCCCTAGAATAACAGGATAATAACTACATGATTTATTTATTTTTTTAAATTATGTTTCTGCTCTTTTTAATTGAAGAATATATAAAATCATGTAACCACCACTTTCAAAAAGCATAACATGCTATGGCTTTCACCCCCCTCCTGACTCTCCCATCCCATTTTGGATATACTCAGTGGAAATCTGTTACTAGTATCCTCCATGCAACAAAGCAATTTCAGTTTCAGAAACCTATGGCATTTTCTTCTTTCACCTCAATCCCTAATTATCATTTCAAATCAACCTAAGAGGAACTTCAAATTTATGTCATTAATCAATCACCACTATCTAATATCACTAAGAATCCTGAAAATCTATTTCCTATATGTGTTACAATGTTACAATTCTATCTCAACTCCATTTACATTATACATTAAAATAGGACCTCTGCTCTTGAAGTACCCTTCATATTTTCTAAGAAATAATGAATATTCACTGGATAATAATATAAAATGGTATTTCCTGATTCTCAGATCCTTGGAAAAAGTTTCACGTTTTTCTCTTCCTTTGTACACTAGGACTTCTTCCCCTTTCTATCTGAAATCAACATTCCCCTCTGAACAAGTTTACCCACTACTCAGTGCTAAACATAGCAGAAAATGAACACAACACTTTTAGCCATTTCTTTAACTTCCAGTCTCCAAACCCGTAGTTGTCCATTTTGAGCACCTACCGTTTCTTCTTGACCCCAAGTCTGTGGCAAATATACACAAATAACATATACAATTGCTAGGTGAATCACATCTTTGTGAACCTAACTTCCTAACAGCACGCCTGAAAGAACCATCATGGATTGTAATAATGACATGGTACTAAATAATTTAGAGATTATTTTATTACTGATTTCTTTAATTCTGTAACACTGAGAAGAAAATTAAACAATTGGAGAAAAACGCATATCACACCAAGCATACAAAGATAGTAACATAATTCAGTTGTGGTGTCAAAAAACGCTGATACATTAGAATTGGGAGTGAAAAATTAGCCTTTGTGCCAATATCAAACGCACAGCTCTTTAAGAAAAGTTTTTGTAAAAACATTGTATATGTATATATACGTGCATACCTCCATTTGTATCACTCACTGACTAATGTCCTTGGCTTATGATGTCATATGTTCCAGTTTAAACATGGGGGAGGTCTGTTTTATAATTTTTATGATCTTTTCTTAGATAATAATTTTCATGTCTATATTTTTCAAATTATTCAAATTCAACCAGTCTAAAACTATGAAATTTTGCTTATTTATCCAACTATTCCTGACACTTCAAAAAAAATAAAATAAAAATGACAATGCTGGATATGGCAGGAAATCAAAAAGAAAAATCAACAAATCTTCACTTCTTATTTTCAGAGATTTGCTTCCAGGTCTATTATTAGAATTGATTTTAATTATTCATTAACAGAGAACAATTTATTCACTAAGAACAGTAGCAAATGAACAATTTAAGGCCCCTAAAATGTAAGCACCCTGGTACAGGTCAATAGAAGTCAGCAAACAAGAGGCCAATTCAAAAGTTCCTACCCAATTTCCTTCCACAGCCAGGTCTTTATGAGCAAGCAGTCATGGAAAAGATCCTAGAAAAATAAACTGTGGAAACATTTCAACAACTTAATTGAGATTTTGCAAGGCTCTCAAAGCCTGCATTGTTATAACCTACTCTCATCAAAGACCCTGATTCAGCTTTAGAAATGGTGCTATTCAAACCCTGCTGTATTAGCCATATATCTTAGGAATTCACTTCCTAATTATGCAGTATGCTTTATAAACACTTTTTGTTCTGTCATTCGGTGACATAATATTTTAAGTAAAGCAAATTAGTTTGATTGTCATTATAAAAAGTTCTTCCTTAGCACGTCAGATTTAGGTTATCGGAGAACATAACTTTTTTGTTCTAGAAACTTTAATGATCTCCAAATGAATTTGTCACTTGATATGCTACTGGGGAAAAATATGTGCCTTTATAGTCTTACATCTGATAGTAAAACTCTAACCTTCAATCTGAAGTACAGGAGCTGCTGCAACGGCAATACCATAGTTTCTGCAAGAAATGAGAAAGCATGTCTTCTGTAAAGAGTACCATCAAGGTCACAACTTTGATTTTATCTCTGTCTCTGAGGAAGTCCAAGAGGAGAGTCAAAGAACACAGGGCTGAACTCATTTCAAGGGTGAAGAGTACTTCGAAATGATTTTTCTTTTCCTGGGGAGTGCTACCAGAAGCTTAGGATACATGCTGACATATACCCTTTTTCCTATAATCCGGTACAAAGGATGAAAAAACTGTTTTTTATTTACTTCATTCATCTAAATTTTATTTTCATTATAAATTCATCTTAACAAGTGGTTTATTCTTATGACTTTCCTAAGAAATATAAACCAAGTAGACAAGATTTTGTATGTTAGATAAAAATAATCAAAAATAACTTGGAAATCACCAGGTAGTTGCAGAATATTCAAATCTAGGGTGATAAGTTCAGAGCAAATATGCTATGAGAATATTTGTATTTAGGATGCTGTTTTTATCTGCCTCAGGTGAGTAATTATCATAAATTACTACATTTGACTGATGCCCAATAGTACAGCACATTCCAATCAACATATGTCACCCAACCACCAACACTGCATGATGGGTTTTGGCCCTAGGTGATAATAATGTTAAGCATAAAACTCAGTACTAATTTATCCTGTCACTCACACATTTAAAGTTTGATGCAATAATATATTACACGTAACTTTACATTAAAAAAAAAAAAAAACCAACATGGTTGAGTAAGGCTAATTGCTATGCAGGGAAAGAAGACCTAGGAAAATGACTATAGTTGGCTTAGACAGATGGTAAACCTGGGAAATATTAATCAGTAACCACCTCACCAACTTGGGTTTTTTAAAAGGCTGTACTGCATTAATAATAAGAATGAAATAGAATAAAATGCTTACTTAAATACACGGTAATGATAATATCCAGGATACATCTGTCTTTATTCTTTGATTTTGAGGGCAAATACATTAATAAATATAATACAAGTAAGGCAAAATATGAGTGATCTAAACAATAAATGATATATGTATATATATACATATACACACAAATACATATATACTAAATGATTAGAAATTGCACTATTAACCACCAGAAAAATCACTAAAATTTTACTTTGAGGCGCATGGTAGGAACTCAGTAAATATTTGGGGAATGAATAAATGTGTTTCATTTTCCAGTTTTCAAAGTTTTTACTTACATGAATTTGAGAGTATCAAACATACTAAAAAGATTAATCATTTTCATTTCTTCTCTAACATATATCAAGCAAATTAACTGACAAAAACAAAGGGAGGTGATTATCTATTTAGACTGACTGAAGAAATTGAGCTAATGATACACTATTAGATAATTAGAATAGATAAATGACAACTGGTAATCCTGTAATGACTTACTGAGTTCTTTCTAATGACAGCTGAACAGTTCAACCCAATGAAATGACTTGCCCACCCCCCCATACCCCAATTCTGGTTCTTTTTTCTTTTTGCCCCATTTAACAATGTTGGGCATCAACACTTTAATTATCTTTCTCTACATCATCTCTGCAAAAATTATATTTTCGTTCTATAATTTCTTAGTTTCCTTCTCTGATTGTAATTCCGCCTCAAACTTGTAAACTAAACAGATTCCAGGACTCCTTTCCCTTGTCTTAGCTCTTCGTATCTTATCATCGGCCTTAGAAAACTCACACCTTTCCATGATCTCAACCATCACACTGCTGATGGTGACTCCAAGTCTCCCTAGCAATTTACTGCCACATAAGTCTTGGTTACTGACATCCTTTCCAACTAAAAATCTTAAAAAATTAGACTCATTATCTTCCCCTATGATTGTCTCTTTTGTATGAGTTCCTTAGATTTTTTTAGTGGTATCATAAAATTTCTCCAAATTATCTTGATTTAAAACTCCAGAATCAGCTATAACTGATTAAGGGAACTCCTTTCACTTCCTTAGATCAATGTGAAGCCATCGATAAGTCAAAATCTTTAGTACTAATGTTTTCTTCTTAGAATCTCTAAACATCACCCCTTCCTTTCCATTCCTACTGCCATCACTGTAGTTAAAAGATCTTATGAGCAAAAAGGCTTTATGATCTCATACTTGGTCTATTTCAAGAGACTCTTAGCCAGTCATTTTTCTTCCAGTCTACTGGAAGAATTCCTCTCAGATTCATCATTTATATTATTCCAGATTAATCTCCCAATACAACACTTTCTTTGTGCCATAGAATAGAGCTTAAGGGCAAAGGTTCTGAAATCAGATGTCTTTGTAATGTATACATTTCAGCTCCAAATGTCAGTAATTTACTAATCTTGGAAAAGTTATCTGACATTTCATTGCCTTTATTCCCTACTTACAACAAAGTGTTGCTGAGAGAATAAATGAGTTAATCTATGTAAAGCACTTTGAAAGTTTCCTGAGACCACTGCTCCATAAATGATTGTCATTGTTATTATTACTATTATCATCCTCCTCTTTAAAAAAAAATTAGCAGCTTCTTGTACACTATGTGATAAAACCAAAATCCCTTAATCTGGCAGTTAGGCTTTATTCAGTCTGGTCCCATACTAATGGTCCATATTTAATGAATAGTATTTGCCCATTTGAATTCTCTGGTCTAGCCAAGCTGAACTAAGAAAATAGGCTTTAAAATAATGTATTCATTGCTTCTGTTACTCATGATGTTCCTCTCTTTCTGTAATGGGCTTCCTTTCTTCTCCACCTCCACAAATGCTATTCATTCTTCATTACCCTGCTCAAGTCTTGCGTGTTTCCCAAGGAGGGTAGACCATCTCTTCTAACCCAGGGTTTCTAGAAAAAGGATTCCTCAAATAAATTTAGAAAGACCTGTGTGTTATAACTCATATCTGAGGGTAAAAATGCATTTTAGCATTTAAAGGGTTCTGAGAAGTCCTGCAGGAAAGAAGTTTTTGTTTGTTTTAACTTACTGTACCTAAGTTATTTAAAGATTTTTTTTTTTTCTTTCTAGAAACTAGTAGCATTCTGGACATGAATGGTCCACTACAAGGTCCCTTCCAGTTCTGTCATAATTTTACCTTTGACCCTTGTATCACAAAGTTCTCCACCCAATGATTCAAAATATCTATTTATCTATTTATATGGTACAGCCATTGAATGAAGATTATTTTAATAAAAGCTACAGAGCCAAAAATTTCCAAGGGAGATTTTCTAAGCTTTGCACTAATCTTCTGAATAACTTCAGTGATTCATCGTAGGAAGATGAGAACTCTTTATTGCGCATTTTGTATACCCCACTGAGTCTAGCACAGTGACAAATAGGGTACTCAATAAAACTGTGGAATAGATGAATGAAAAAAAATGTTGCCTAGTTATCAAGACAAAGGTTTTCTTTTAAGCATTTTAAAAAACATCAACAGTCTGTCACGATTTAAAGTCAGGACAAATATACTGTAAATTAACTATGTGAAAATACCTGAACTTTCAGTAGGATTTTAGTTTAGAATGAGGTGGATTTTTGAAATGTATTTAATACACTGAAGTAGTACAGTAAATATTATATAATTTCAAATTTTATGACCATTTAGTTTAATTTCATACATTGATAAGTAAGAAGAAAAGTATGTATTTAGTTCTTACTTAGTATTGGCTAGCTAATTAAGAATCTTCCATTAAAATCTCTTATAAGACAGAAATCATACTTCACTAAAGAGCCACTGCTAACCGCTGACCTGAAGAAGACATATTAATAGCTAAAATACTTTAGTCAACTGGTGAAAACCTGGTAAATAACAAGAAAAAAATTCTACACCAAATAATTACTGATGCTAATCAACCAAGTATATTCTTCCTTTGAGGTAAACTGTATTTCCATTTCAATTTCACTTCCATAACTCTGGAAAGTAAAATGCAAGAAGAAAATGGAAGTGGCATATGTTTTAATAGGCCCTAGTCTTAAGTGATGGGACTGATTATCAGGTAGGCTTTCATTTCTCTTAATGTCTGCTGGATAGATTTCTAGGTTGAAAGAGCAAAGTTTAACTGAGCGTGAACACTGTATGTTTCGTTAAACTTTGTGCCTGCCTACATGCTCGCTCTTTTTCTCCTTCTACACACACATGCACACACACAAATCTGGAATTCAGTTCAGTACACATTTTCACAGGTGCACAGAAATATGTGTCTATATAAATATGTAAGTTGAATTACAAATATTAATTATCAATTAGGCTATTCTTACTTTAAACAGAAAACTTAACAGACACAAATAATGGAGGTTTTACTTGATATAAAAATCACTCTCAATTCACCTGGATTTACTTGGACTCACTTTTGAAATTTAGAAGTATAACGGGAAATTGTTTAAAAATTAAAATGATGATCTTTATGTCTTTTGAAGAATTATTTAGAATCTCTCTTATTGTTTTTAGCTAAGGTATAGAGATGACTTCCTTAATTTCAAAAGAAGGATTTTTTTTTAAACCTGAAGACGGCCCAAGTGTAGAAACTTCAACATATGATACAAGTGGAATAACAACAATAAAAAAAAAAAAATTGTAATAACATCTAATCAAGTTCCTTTTGATTTATGTCACTATTATCTATTAAAAATTTTGGAAACTTGAGAATTTTTAAAAACTATTCTATTTTGGTATCATAAGAATGTAATCTCTACCACATTTTTCAGTGTAATTATTATGCTGTATCCGATGGCAGTTAAAGAGGTATAATCCAACGATGATTAAAGCTTTCTTACAGTCTCTTAGTCTATAATTCTATGCTGTTTTGCAAACATTTCATCCTTCACCTCCTAATTTCCAGTCTCTGCCTTCCAGCTAGAAAAAAAATTTCCTTTTTTTTAAGTTATATGAGTTATAGACAAAGAAAGAAGATGAAAAAATATCAAAAAACAAATAAGAGGATAGGATTTAATAAAAAAAAAAAAAGTCTTTTAAAAAACTGAGTCATCCTTAAAATATTAATTAAAATGTGTGCATCCTACTACTCCTAATTCAATTTAGAAAATAATTGCAACCATCTAGACTAAAGGCAATTATTAGAAGACTAGTGAGTTGAGGAAAAACACATTCCTTGACATGTACATGTTTTTTATGTAATATGTATTTTCATTTAATTTTATTCTCATTAGATTATTATACTTGACATTAGAATAGCAGGACATTTTATTCCTAATGATTATTTGCATAATAATAACCAATAATGAATAACAGAAATAATATGAAAAAACTAAGTAAATATTAACCAGTCACGTTTGTGCCCAAACTGTCAGTAGTTGTCTAATAGCTATTACCAGAATATTCCAAAAGAAGTGTGCTTGTATTTTATGTCTATAATTACAAAACTCTAATAGGCAGATTTAGTTTTCTACGTGTGCAATATTCAGTTCTTGAAAGATCATAAACACAATTTTAACTCTATATGTATTTTACTTAAAGAAAAAAAAATTGGAAGTAAAACTAAAATATAATAATATGAGGCTTAAGATACCAATATCACACATATAATATTTGCATTTTTCTAAAGGGAAGTCTTTATTATTTTTGGTTTGTCAAATTATCCTCGATATGTTTCACTTGTTAAAAGTTTTAACAAGGACAAAAGAAAGTTTTATTAGACATATATTTAGTAAAAATAAGAATACTCCTATTATCCTTTTATAAATATTTTGTTATTATCAAGTAAATCCTCATCTTTTCAAGACCAGGATTAAAGTTTGATTTTCCTGTTTCATTAAGACAGACCACTAGAGGGCAAGCAACACTCTGATCTCAGTCAAAAATAGGAGAATGGATTTAGCTCCTTAAACCACTTGTTAACCCTAATATACATTCATTCTTTGCTTCCTACTTTTATTCTTTCAGCCAACAACTAATTTTTCAGTGCATACTCATTGCCAGCCACTGGGAATACAGAATAAAGCAAGTCAGAAACGGATCTCTCTCTATACTTGGCTCTTTTTTCACATATAAGCATGCATATATATTTGAAAAATGATTTTAATACATTTTGTCAATGTTTTTCTATTCCTTCATAATTTATTATCTTTAAAATTGTATCCATAAGTAAAGTTTACTGTAGAAAAATGAGGTACCGACTTTACCAGACAAGTTGTGGTAGATCAATTTGGATATCTCCAACATGGAAAATCAAATAACAGTGCTCTGCATAATATTAAATATCATGTGTATTAATATATCAAATCTATATCCAATCAAATATTCTACAATGCAGTCCAAAATTTGCCTTAGCATTTTCCTGACTCAATTTGTCCCTTCTTTTACTAGGTGGTCCAGCATTGATATACAAAGAAAAAAGTGGCTGAGTTGTTGTCAGAGACAATTAAAGTCTTCTTCAGATCCCCCATTATCTAGGGCCCTGAGAAAGGAGCTGAATGATTTCATAATTTCTGTTGAATATAAAAGGACACTGATCCCCTGGGGATATTGATTCAAAAAGACAGAAACAATAGCTGGGAAGCTCTTTCAGTGATAGAGAAGTTAATGATTTTGTGATTCATCCAAGAGAAACTGCCTTACAACCTCCAATAACTGCAAGGCAGATAGCGCCACTGCTGACCTCGTCAAATCAGCAGGAACTGATAATATTATGGTATAAGCCGAGCCCAACCACCACAAAGGAGAGTAGCAATACCCACTGAACTATCTTAACTGTCGTTTGCATATTTTCTATTAACAACAGATTCCTTTTAATTCTTGTTCATTGTAGGTGCAAAGTATTTTCTAATCTCAACACTTTTAAGGCAGGCCAGATAGACCTGAAACACTCTGCCAAATGATTAAAGAAAATGGAAGCTGCCTCTCCTCCATGTGCCAAAAATGAGACACACAGCACTAGCGTTATAAGTGCTAAATGTTCGATTTAATTAAATTATGTAAAGCAAAAAAAAAAGACAAAGAAAACAAGATGCAGAAATGAATAAATAGAGAAATGTTTAACCACACCAGGAAACAATCAACATCTGTGTAGCTAATGGTTTCTTCACTTAATAATTACACTGATTAATTCATTCAGAAGATATTTGCAGAACTCCTATTGTCTTAGGCATTGTTGTAGGCTCCAGGGATATAGCAGTAATCAGATCTGCTCTCATGTAGCTTATATTCTAGTGAGGAAAACTGCATTGCCTCCTGCTAGATGCATAGGACATAAAGTTGATTAAACAGCTCCTTCCCTTGAAGGGTTTCCTCTTACATATAGGAGAAAGACATAGTGATTCAGAACCATGAGTTGGGAAAATTGGTAAAAATAGAAATACGTGCCAAGGACCACAGGAAGCAAAGAGGTGGGAATTTTCTTCTAAGGTGGTGAAGGGGGGAAGTTCATCCTGGGTACTGTCTGGTAGAAGATGCAAGAGAAGAAGGCTGCTTTGTCAAAGTCATCTTGTTTTGGCTAAAACTTGAAGGGTGAGGAAGAATACTTGCTCAATGGAGATGAAAAAACATGCCAGCCGCCGGGCACCATGTTGTTGAAGGGCACACAAGTACAAAGGTGGCTGGAAAAGGAGGAAGGAGCCAGACGGGAATGGCCTTACATGGCTGCTGGGGAATCGTGACTTCCCGTGATTGGTGATGAAACAAAAGCAAAGAATAACCAGTTGCTACCTTGTAGACTGCAACTCACAATGACCCCATGTGTGTCAGAAAACTGTGCTCCATGATATTTCTGGACGGAGATTGGACCTTTCTTCTAAGGTCCCTCTGCGTGGACTCGAACCTCCAATCTTTTGGTTTGCAGCTGAGTTTGCACCGGTTGCACTACCCAGAAACGCCTTCATTGGTAATAAGGGACCATTTAAAGATTTTAAGTAAGAGTTTAAGCTTGACACTGATGAAGTAAGACATGAAAAATACGAAAAATATTTTTAAAAAATCTTTGCTTTTATATTTCACACACACAAAGACACGCACAAACACTCTGGTGATGGTAGAAGAATGGATTTGAGACAATCAGAATACTGACAGAGAAATTCTACGGACTATTTTCAACTAAACAAGGAGAATTTCTCACTCAAAGCTAGCAATTTTCTAATCCACTTCCCCTAGAATAAGGTCCTCTGAGAAAGTAGGCGTGGTTCTGAAAAGAGAATTCACGTACACGGTAAGGCAATGGGGGGATTTCCCCTTTTTCATTCTCGTCATCCCTGGGTGTTCAATTTAGGACAGGGAGAAAACTTTCATACAAATAACTGAAGGATTCAAGGGCATTTAAATTGATATCTGTTTTTATATAAGAATAAAATCTCCTAAAATTTACCACCTCTCTCACTTCAATGGGGTTCAAAGAATTCTCCATATGAAATCATTTGTTTTGCTTAACAACTATGATCAATTAGATTTTCGATTTTTTTTTAATGCTAAGTTCTTGGAAAGATGCTTAGGTATCTGCTACACCTATGTAAAAGCACATTTTATTTTTTGTTTTAGTTTGTAAAAATTAGGTTAATTTATAGGGAGTTAAGATAAAAATTAATTTTATGGGAAAATAAAAAAAATTTCTCAGAAGTGTTGACTCGGTCATATAGTCAGGATTTTTAAGGACATAAAAATCTGTGATAATTAATTTACCTTAGAGATGCTGTATCTGTGTGTGTGCTTTTTTCCTTCGGCAGAGATGTCCCACGGTGGGGGCGGGGGGAACAACTATTTTCTCCATAGAGGTTAGCAAAGAGCTTCCATAAGTGGCTTGAAAGAACCTAGTCTTTGTCATGGTGCTAAATATGTAAATCACACTGAATGACCAAGGCTGAAAGCAAAGTGACAGTTGACTGTGACTGCCATGAACCAGGGATCACATCCCTGCATGTAATGCAATTATACAGCAGGAAACAACTAATGTGTGGTGCTCTGATGGGAGAAGAAGAAAACACTGAATTCTTCTTTGTGATCTGTTTACATCTTGCAATGGGGGCATTAGCCAGATTAAAGTTCAGAATGCCAGGTGCACACATGCCCGGTGCTAAGTGGTGCCTGTACTCATAACCTGATAAAAAGGTAATAGAGACACAAACATATTATGATTCCACTGAGTCAGGGGTAATTTTCTCTCATACACTTCTCTTCCTGTTACACCATCTCAGAATGTAGGCTGACATCTTTCAGAAATTTAAAGACCTCCTAGCATCAGGAAGTATCAGCACTGCTTTTCCTTTCCTTCACTAGCACACAAATTATGCTGAAATTTTCATATTAGTTTCCTCAAAAAGTTTAAGCTCATTACGTTATCGAGACACAAGAAGAAAACAGTATTGAACTGCACATCTCCTCAATTATTTTATTTCTATTGCTGAATACATCAGATAGATCACTCCAAGTTTAAGAGGTGGGAGGCACAAATGTAGCTATTTTAGAACAGCTTGGCACATTCCATTTGAATATTCTAAGAGTTTGGAAATTCAAAATTATGTATATTCTTCTTGGAGGCGCATGTATTTTCAGACATCATGACAAGCCTCTTGAATGTGTGTCTAAACTTGTTCAAACATTTACTTTGTTTTGTGTAATACCTGGATTTTAATTTTAGAACTCATAAACTGCTTTACCTAACTTCTGTGGAACTTGAAAGCATATTGCTTGAGTACTTTTGGATTATATAAAATATGTGCCAGCCTATGCCCTGGAAGATGGTATACTGCAGAATCAATATAAAGTTTGCTAAACTAGCCAACTCCCTGTTTCTCCAAGCAGCTTTTTGGATAATCAGTTTTGCCATTCTCCGTAATATCTCCCTAATTTTTCCCATGGTGCTTTTCAACAAAAGTAATTTATACAAGATAATTGTTAAAAAGTATCAATAAGTATCAATAGTATATAATAACCCAAGCTCAATTGTGTTATCAGTAAGTTGATTAGCTAACAAGTAACTCAACTAACAAAGTTTGCAATTATATCAATATGCATTTTGTATCTAAATTAGTGGAAGAAAAAGAAAAAAAAGTATGCTACTTATTAAATACAAACATAAAACAAATCCAGACACTAAAATGTTTGTATGGTCTTAATATGATTTGATTAATTTACAAAACTTTACAGTTTTCAGCAGTGGATGGGAATTATCTTTATGCTAGGTTATTTCCTATGAATCTTTTTGTTGTTGTTTGTTGCTGTGGGGTTGGCTCTAACTCATGGCGACTTCACATACAATAGAATGAAAAGTTGTCTGGTCCTGTGCCATTTCCATGATGTTTTGAGGTTATTGTGTCAATTCGTCTCAATGAGGATTTTCCTAGTTTTTTTCTGACCAAATATGATGTCCTCATTTAGAGATTGGTCTTTCCTGATGATGTTTCCAAAGTAAGCAATACAAAGCTTTTAAGGTTCAAATAACCTCCTCTGAGAATCCTTCCTTGGCAGCCTCTACAAGTTTCTATGCTTTTATAGTTTTCCGTACTTTCCCTTCTAGGTACTAATCACAATTGCAATTAAATAATTTTCTGTATCACTACTTACTGTTTATTTTTTACCATATACACGCCGTGAGGGAAGGAACCACACATCAGTTTTATTTATCACTGAATCTTTTTTTTTAATTGTGGTTTAAGTGAAAGTTTACAGTTCAAGTCAGTTTCTCATACAAAAATTTATACACACATTGCTATGTGACCCTAGCTGCTCTCCCTATAACGTGACAGCACACTCCTCCTTTCCACCCTGGATTTCCTGTGTCCATTCAACCAGCTCCTGTCCCTTTTTGCCTTCTTATCTCACCTCCTGACGGGAGCTGCCTATTTAGTCTCATGTATCTACTTGAGCTAAGAGGCACTCTCTTCACGAGTATCATTTTATGTCCCATAGTCCAGTCTAATCTTTGTCTGAAAAGTTGACTTTGGGAATAATTTCAGTTCGGGGCTAATGGAGAGTCCAGGGGCCATGTCTTCCAGGGTTCTTCCAATCTCAGTCAGACCATTAAGTCTGGTCTTTTTACTAGAATATGAGTTGTGCACTCCACTCTTCTTCTGCTCCGTCAGGGACTCTGTTGGGTTCCCTATCAGGGCAGCCATTGGTGGTAGCCAGGCATCATCTAGTTCTTCTGGTCTCAGGCTGAGGGAGTCTCCGGTTTACGTGGCCCCTTCTGTCTCTTGGGCTAATATTTTCCTTGTGTTTTTGGTGTTCTTCCATTGTCCTTTGCACCAGGTGAGCTGGGACCAATTGATGGATCTTAGATGGCTGCTCGCTAGCTTTTAAGACCCTAGATGCCACTCACCGAAGTGGGATACAGAACATTTCCTTCATAAACATTTTTATGCCAATTGTCCTAGATGTCCCCTGAAAACATGGTCCTCAGACCCACGTCCCTGCTACTCTATCCCTTGAAGTGTTTGGTTGCATTCAGGAAACTCCTTAACTTTTGGTTTAGTCCAGCTGTGCTGACTTCCCCCGTATTATGTGCTGTCCTTCCCTTCACCTAAGATAATACTTATCTACTATTTAGTTAGTGAATACCCCTCTCCCTCCCTCCCCACCCTCATAACCATCAAAGAACGTTTTCTTCTGTGTTAAAACCATTTCTTGAGTTCTTACAATACTGGTCTCATACAATAATTGTCCTTTTGCAACTGACTAATTTCACTCAGCTTAATGCATTCCAGTTTCATCCATGTTATGAAATATTTCGCAGATTCATCATTGTTCTTTATCGTTGCCTAGTACTCCACTGTGCGAATATACCATAATTGTTTATCCATTTGTCCGTTGATGGGCACCTAGGCTGTTTCCATCTTTTTCTACTGTGAACAGTGCTGCAGTGAACATGGCTACGCATATATCTATTGGTGTGATGGCTCTTACTTCTCTAGGATATATTCCAAGGAGTGGGATAGCTGGATCATATGGTATTTCTATTTCTAGCTTTTTAAGAAAGTGCCGAATCGACTTCCAAAGTGGTTGTACCATTTTGTATTCCCACCAGCAGTGTATAAGTGTTCCAGTCTCTCCACAACCTCTCCGACATTAACTATTTTGTGTTTTTTGGATTAATGCTAGCCTTGTTGGAGTGAGATGCTATCTCAGTGCAGTTTTTATTTGCATTTCTCTAATGGCTAATGATTGTGAGCATTTCTTCACGTATCTGTTAGCTGCCTGAACATCGTCTTTGGTTAAGTGCTGTTCATATCCTTCGCCAATTTTTTAATTGGGTTATTTGACTTTGTTGTTGAGGTTTTAGAGTATCTTGTAGATTTTAGAGATTAGATGCTGATTACATTTGTCATAGCCAAAAATTTTTTCCCAGTCTGTAGGCTGTCTATTTACTCTTTTGGTGAAGTCTTTTGAAGAGCATAGGTGTTTGATTTTTAGGAGCTCCCAGTCACCTAGTCTTTCTTCTGGTGTTGGTGCATTGTTACTTAAGTTCATGCCATGTACTAGGGCTCCTAGCATTGTCTCTACTTTTTCTTCCAATATCTTTATCACTTTTTATTTTATATTTAGGTCTTCGATCCATTTTGAGTGAGTTTTTGTGTATGGTGTAGGTATGGGCCTTGTTTCACTTTTTTGCAGATGGATATCCTGTTATGCCAGCACCATTTGTTAAAGAGACTGTCTTTTCCCCCAATTAATGGACTTTGGGCCTTTGTCAAACATCAGCTGCTCATAGGTGGATGAATTTATGCTTGGATTCTCAACTCTGTTCCATTGGTCTGTGTATCTGTTGTTGTACCAGTACCAGGGTTTGACTACTGTGGCAGTATAATAGGTTCTAAAATCAGGTAGTGTGGGGACTCCCACTTTGTTCTTCTTCAGTAATGCTTTACTTATCCGGGGCCTGTTCCCTTTTCATATGAAATTGGTGATTTGTTTCTCCATCTCATTAAAAAATACCATTTGAATTTGGACTGGGATTGCATTGTATCTGTAGATGGCTTTGGGTAGAATTGACATTTTCGCAATGTTGAGTCTTCCTATCCAGGAGCAAGGTATGTTTTTCCACTTATGTAGGTCTCTTTTGGCTTCTTAGAGTACTGTCTTGTTTTCTTTGTATAGGTCTTTTATGTCTCTGGTTAGATTTAGTCCTAAGTATTTTATCTTCTTGGTGGCTACTGTAAATGGTACTGATTTGGTGATTTCCTCTTCAAAGTTCTCTTTGTTGGTATAGAGGAATCCAACTGATTTTTGTATGTTTATCTTGTATCCTGATACTTTGCTGAAATCTTCTATTAGTTCCAGTAGTTTTCTTATGGATTCTTTGGGGTTTTCTGTGTATAAGATCATATCATCTGCAAACAGAGATACTTTTACTTCTTCCTTACAAATTTGGATGCACTTTATTTATTTTTCTAACCTAACTGTTCTGGCTACGACCTCCAGCACAATGTTGAATAAGAGTGGTGATAACGACATCCTTGTCTGGCTCCCCTTCTCAAGAATGCTTTCAGACTCTCTCCATTTAGGATGATGTTGGCTGTTAGCTTTTTTATAAATGCCCTTAATTATGTTGAGGAATTTCCCTTCTATTCCTATTTTGCTGAGTGTTTTTATCATGAATGGGTGTTGGACTTTGTCAAATGCCTTTTCCGCATCAATTGATAAGATCATATGGTTCTTATCTTTTGTTTTATTTATGTGATGGATTACACTGTTTTTCTAATGTTGAACCATCTCTGCATACCTGGTATGAATCCCACGTGGTCATGGTGAATTATTTTTTTGATATGTTGTTGGTTCTATTGGCTAGAATTTCGTTGAGGATTTTTCTGTCAATGCTCATGAGGGATATTGGTCTGTAATTTTCTTTTTTTGTGGTGTCTTTACCTGGTTTTGGTATCAAGGGTGTGTTGGCTTTGTAGAATGAGTTTGGGAGTATTACATCCTTTTTTATGTTCTGAATACCTTTAGTAGTAGTGATGTTAACTCTTCTCTGCAACTTTGGTAGAATTCTCCAGTGAAACCGTCCAGGCCAGGGCTTTTTTTTTGTTGGGAGTTTTTTAATTATCTTTTCAATCTCTTCTTTTGTTATGGGTTTATTTAGTTGTTCTACCTCTGTTTGTGTTAGTTTAGGTAGGTAGTGAGTTTCTAGAAATCTGTCCATTTCCTCTAGGTTTTCAAATTTGTTAGAGTACAGTTTTTCAAGTATTCTGTTATGATTCTTTTAATTTCAGTTGAGTCTGCTGTGATATCACCCATCTCATTTCTTATAGGGATTATTTGATTCCTCTCCTGTTTTTCTTCTGTCAGTTTGGCCAATGGTTTATCGATTTTGTTGATCTTTTCAAAGTACCATATTTGGTATTGTTAACTTTTTCAATTGTTTTTCTATTCTCTATTTCATTTAATTCTGCTCTAATTCTTATTATTTCCTGTCTTCTGGTACCCGAGGGCTTCATTTACTACTCTCTTTCTACTTGCTCAAGATGTAGGGATAATGTTTGGATTTTGGCCCTTTCTTCTTTTTGGATGTGTGCATTTATTGCTATAAACTGACCTCTGAGCACTGCTTTTGCTGGGCCCCAAAGGTTCTGGTAGGATGTGTTTTTGTTCTTGTTTGATTCTATGAATTTCTCTATTCAATTCTTAATTTCTTCTATAACCCAGTCGTTTTTTTAGCAAGGTGTTGTTCAGTTTCCATGTGTTTGATTTTTTTTCCTTGCTTTTTTTGTTATTGATTTCTACTTTTATGGCTTTATGGTCAGGCAAGATGCTTTGTAATATTTTGATGCTTTGGAATCTGTTAAGGGTTGCATTACGGCCTAATATGTGGTCTATTCTGGAGAATGTTCCATGTGTTTTGGAACTGACAGTGTACTTGTCTGCTGTTGGATGGAATGTTCTGTATATGTCTGTGAGATCAAGTCAGTTGACTGTGGCATTTAGATCTTTCGTGTCTTTACTGAGCTTCTTTCTGGATGTTCTGTCCTTCACTGAAAGTTGTGTGTTGAAGTCTCCTACTATTATTGCAGAGCAGTCTCTCTTTTCAGTGCTGTTAGAGTTTGTTTTATGTATTTTGGAGCCCTGTCATTGAGTGCGTATTTATTATGGTTACATCCTCCTGGTGTATTGACTCTTTTATCATAATACAGTGTCCTTCCTTATCCTTTGTGGTGGATTTTACTTTAAAGTCTATTTTGTCAGAGATTAATATTGCCACTCCTGCTCTTTTTTGAGTGTCACTTGCTTGACACATTTTTATTCCACCCTTTGAGTTTTAGTTTAGTGTCTTTAAGTCTAAGGTGTATCTCTTGTAGGCAGCATATAGACCGATTGTGTTCTTTTATCCATTCTGCCACTCTCTGTCTCTTTGTTGGTGCATTTAGTCCGTTTATATTCAGCATAATTATTGATAAGTATGAGTTTCGTGTCGTCATTTTGATGTCTTTTTCTTTCGTGTTCTTGAAAGCTTCTTTGTTCCACTTAATTTCTGTGCTGAGTCATTTTTCTTTACGTATTTTCATCTTTTTCATTGTTGTTGACTTTGTATTTGTAGAGTCTTTATGTTTTTCTTGTTTTTTACTTTGATGTGTAGGATTGTTAGTTTCCTTTGTGGTTACCTTAATATTCACCCCTATTTTTCTAAGTTTAAATCAATCGTTTATTTCTTTATACGGCCTTGAATTCCTCTTCATGTGAAAGATCTATGACTACATTTTTAGTCCCTCTATTTTGTTTTAATGTTGTCATCTTTACATATTGACATCTCTGTTTCCCTATTTTTAGTGTTTTAGCTTTGATCTATCTTCATGACTTCCCAATCTGGGTTAATATCTGGTTGCTCTGTCCTGTGTTCAGTCTTGGGTTGTTATCTAATGTTATTGATTTTCTAACCAGAGGACTCCCTTTAGTATTTCTTGTAATTTTAGATTGGTTTTTGAAAATTCCCTAAACTTCTGTTTATCTGGTAATGCCCTAATTTTGCCATCATCTTTGAGAGAAAATTTTGCTCAATGTAGAATTTCTGGCTGGCAATTTTTTTCCTTCAAGGCTTTATATATGTCACCCCATTTCTTCTTGCCTGCGTGGTTTCTGCTGAGTAGTCTGAGCTTAGTCTTATTGACTCTCCTTTGTAGAAAACTTTTTATTTATCCCTAGCTGCTCTTAAAATTCTCTCTTTATCTTTGGTTTTGGCAAGTTTGATTATAACACGGCTTAGTGAATTTCTTTTGGGACCTACCTTATGTGGGGTTCGATGAGCATCTTGGATAGATATCTTTTCATCTTTCACTATATCAGGGAAGTTTTCTGCCAAAAGATCTTCAACAATTCTCTCTGTATTTTCTGTTATCCACCCCCCGCCCCGCCCCGATACCTGTGCCTACTCCAATCACTCATAGGTTATTCCTCTTGAGAGAGTTCCACATAATTCTTAGGGTTTCTTCACTTTTTAAATTTTTATCTGATTTTTCCTGAAATAAGTGAGTGTCAAGTGCTTTATCTTCAATCTCACTAATTATGACTTCCATTGCCTCAATTCTGCTCCTATGACTTTCTACTGAGTTGTCTAATTCTGAAATTTTATTGTTAATCTTCTGGATTTCTGTTTGCTGTCACTCTATGGATTCTTGCAGCTTGTTAAATTTGTCATTGTGCTCTTCTATAATCTTCTTAAATTCCTTTATTGCCTTGTCTCTGTGTTTATTGGCTTGTTCTGTGTTTTGTCTGATATCCTTCCTGATCTCTTTAATAAGAGTTCTGCGTATTAAACCTTTGTATTCTACCTCCTGTAATTCCAAGACACTCTCTTCCTCTGCAAGATTTCTAGATTCTTTGTTTTGGGAGCTTGCTGAAGCCATCATGGTCTGCCTCTTTATGTGATTCAATATTGACTATTGTCTCTGAGCCATCAATACACTATTATATTCATCTATTTTATGTTTGCTTACTGTGTCCTAGCATCTTGTTTTGTTCTGATATGCCCTAATTGGCTGCTTGTATAAGCTAGTTTGATTATTGGCAACTTTGAAGCTCTAAAGTCCTGTCACTAGGTGTTAGATCTGTTACTAGGTATGTGAGCTCAGGAGTCCGTCTACTTATCTCGTATGGATTTAGCTCAGGTGTCCAGGTAGTTGGTCACCAAGTGTGGGGTGCAGGCTCTCGCCTACAGCCCTAGATGGGCAGGGGTGAGTGGAGTAGGCACAGATGTCTGGCTGCAGTAGGGGGTCACGTGCTGGGCAAGGCAGGGGGCTGACAGCTGCCCTCGTATGTCTGGGAGGAAAGCATGTCCCTGTTCCCTAGAGTGTGTAGGTGGGTGGGTTTTGCAGCTGGACTATGGGCACCCAGTGCTGTTGGCTGTAAGGACTGGGAGGCACAATTTATTCTTGGACCCCTGTCGCAGGTGGCTAGGTAGTGTGGGTGGAGCCACCAGTCTTAAGGCCCCTGATGTGGTTAGTTAAGGACCCTGCTTAATGGGCAGAGCGGTGTCAAATATCACAAACCTGCCACTCCACGATATAGCTGATATAGTTGAAGTTAGACTTCAGATATATACCATGTTGTACTGTGCTAATGAGGGCCTACACTGTTGAAATGGGCCTACATATGTCTATGCAGGGGCAAAAGGCATTCAAAGTCCTTTGATCCCTTATGCCTGTGCCTAGGGAGCTGTGCCTGCCCTGAGTTACCATCTTAGGGGAGCTGGCAGATCATTTTTACCTGTTTGCTAATTTGTTCCCTCTCCAAGACTGGGAGAATGGCTAAGGGCACTTGACAGATCCTACTTCCAGCCCAGAGGACTTAGCAATGGCTGAAGCCAGACCAGGGCCCAATGCAGAGCAGGGAGGGAGCAGGTAAATGGGAGACAGGTTCTTCCCAAACAGGGTGTTTTTTGATCCATGAGATAGGTTAGACGCATGTACTCATCTTTTGTTGATTGAGCGCTGCTTTTCACTAGTTCTGGAAGCTTGAGAAGACTCTCCACTGCTCTATCTCTCCCAATGCGGAAAACATGTCCCAAATGCCACTGCTTGCCTCATCACACACACCAGCCTATCTGGCCTGCAGGGTGCTGGCTTCTGCCGGATTAGGTCTGGCAACTCCTTGCTGCTTCTGAACCATCTCTCCCTCTCCGTGCCACTCAGTCTGATTCCTCAACTTTGCATTTGATTCAGGGCTCCTACACTGTCATATACAATCAATTCACTTGTTTTTTCGGGTCTTTGTTGTAAGAGAGACTACCGGAAGCATCTGACTACTCTGCCATCGTGGCCCTGCCTCTTATCACTGAATCTTTAGATACAGGAACGGTGTAAGGCAAACAGCAGGGATTCAATAAATACTTACTGGATGAAGAACTACAGGAATGGTAATGTATTACTTGATATTTACCCATTTCAATAAAATGCTATCATGTTTTTGTTGTTAGGTACTGTCAAGTTAGTTCAGACTCATAACGATCCCAAGTTCAACACAAGGAAACACTGCCCAGTCCTGCATCATCCTCACAATCGTTATGCTTGAGCTCACTGTTGCAGCCACTGTGCTAATCCTTATTGAGGGTTCTCCTCTTTTTCCCTGACCCTCTACTTTACCGAGCATAATGTCCTTCTCCAGGGACTGGTCCCTCCTGATAACATGTCCAAAGCATGTGAGAGGAAGTCTAGTTATCCTTGTTCCTAAGGAGCATTCTAGCTGTACTCCTTCCAAGACAGATTTGTTTGTTCTTCTGCCAACACTATAATTCAAAGGCATCAATTATTTTTAGGTCTTCTTTATTCATTGTCTAGTTTTCACATGCATATGAGGCAACTGAAAGCACCATGGCTTGGGTCAGGGGCACCTTAGTCCTCAAAGTGACATCTTTGCTTTTTAACACTTTTAAGAGGCTTTTGCAGCAAATTTGCCCAATGCAATACATTATTTGTGGATTCAAGTAAAATGAAATTCTTGACAACTTCAATTTTCTTTCCCTTTATCATGATATTGCTTATTGGTCCAGTTGTGGGGATTTCTGTTTTCTTTATGTTGAGGTGAAATCCATATTGAAGACTAAAGTTTTTGATCTTCATCAGTAAGTGCTTCAAGTCCTTTTCACTTTCAGTAAGCAAGGTTGTGTCATCTGCATATTGCAAGTTGTTAGTGACCTCCTCATATAGTCCAGCTTCTCAGATTATTTGCTCAGCATACAGATTGAATAAGTATAGTGAAAGGATACAACCCTGACACATAGCTTTCCTGACTTTAAACTCACAGTATCCCCTTGTTCTTTCTAATATACTATGATAAATGTATCTAACAACTTGTTTCTGAAGCAAGATTGTATGACTCTTATTTATATAGACTGTAGGGCTCTAATGTTTTTTGTCACATTCCTTCAATTTGCATAGAAAAAAAGAAGATTATTTATAATATATAGCTGACTGGAAAGAAGTTAGCTGAGTGATATAAGTAAAATCGAAAATGAACAATGATTCAAAAAAAAATCAAGAATTCCTCAGTTCTTATGCAATATATGTGGTAGCTGTTAAGAGCTACAGCTCTTAACCAAAGGCCTGGAGTTCAAATCCTCCAGGTACTCCTTGGAAACCCTATGGGGCAGTTCTACTCTGTCATATAGGGTCGCTATGAATCATAATTGATTTGACAGCAACAGATTTGGTTTTGGTTTGGGATAAATATAATTTATATAGTTGTAATTCAATTCCTAATTGTACTACATTCAGAGGACATGCTATTTTTGAATATGTCTTAATAAATCTTCACAGGAGTCCTGGGTAAGGTATTATTGTCTCTATTTTACAGGTGGGAAAACTAGGGCTCAGAATGTTAAAAGTTCTGTCCAAATTTAAACAGCTAGTAGGTGATACTGACAGAATGGAATCTGCACGGCCTTACATTCTGAATGAAATCCCAATAACAGAGTTCTTTAAGACTATTCAATAGCTTGCCCTTTAGAATAAGGTATTGTACTTAACATCTTAGGTTTACCAAAGTAAGCCTAAATGTTTGCTGGCTGAGTAAAATACATAACTGAAAGCATCTATTTTTTTTCTTTATAATAGAGAAAGAAGTAAATAATGTTCAAGACTAATACAGCTAGATAGCTATAATCATCTCTTATGCATAGTCAATAGTCAAGAGGTGTTCAACACAGATTTAAGGGAAAAAACACTAACACATCTAATAGGATTTAATATGAAATAATGGCTTGCAATTGTACCTAAAATAAAGGTCAATTCTGCCACAACAAAAGTCAATTTCAGGAGTTCTTGCTTTTAGAGATCACCTGTTCTTAGTTTAGGGCTGTATGGTGACTTCAGTCAAGTGAAGAGTGGCAGTCTAAAGAGTGTGTATAGGCTGGAAAATGCTTGTCAGAATTAACAAAATAATCCCTGAGTAGCACGGTATTGGGTTTGTACACATATATTAATTCTATATGTACACGTAAATATTAAATTTGCTTATAAAATTTGTAAACCGTGCCTACATTGGAAAACTCAACAAAAAATTAAATAATTATAAATGCACGTGCGTTTGTCTGGATCTCTCATGCAAAAAAATAAAAAAATTTTTCCTCGACACTATAGTAATACTGTTTACCTGTTATTTTCAAACCGAATCCTTAAAACAATTCAGTTATAGTCAATCACTTTATTTTAATAAAAATAAAACATAATTAAAATGAACACATGTTAGATACTTGACTTAAATATTACATCTTGAATTGATCCCAAAATAGGGCTCCTGCATAGAATATTCTTGAACATGAATCCTGATCTGGAGGTTCAAAATATTTGACAAATGCAAAGAGTACTGACTGGGGCAGAATATTCTATGGTTTGGAATATCTTCATTCAGTCAGTCAGAATATACTGAGAACTGATTATATAATGAACACTAAAAACACTCACGGCCCTATGTTTTGGTGAAACTGCTGGAAATAAGGCTGGTTTTTCAGATTATGAAGACCAAATGTCTTGTTTCCCGAGACTTTGGGCTGATGTGTGGCAAAAGCCTGGGGATGAGTGAGTGAAAAACCGACACTCAGCCACCCTGGTCAGAGTGGGCAGCAAGAGCCTTTAAAGTCGGGGGAGCAACATCTCCTGCTGCTCCCATTCCTTCCCAAGCATTGTCTCTAAGTCCACTGCCCTAGTAATCAAAGTAACATGCTCATCAGCCTGGAAAATCATTTTTACATCAATGTCTGCATCTGGTGTTTATCATCTTGGAGAGCCAAGCAACAGAAGGCTTCATTTCAACCAAGCATTTTAAAATCTCTTCTTGGAATGACACTTCCCGTGTGCCCTAAAAGATCTATGGTGAATGCCAAGTGACTTGTGTTTACCATGGTGGATACACATGGAGAGCACTATGGAAAGAGAACTGAAGTTCCCGGGACAGAGGTTTATAGGCAGAAGTAATGAAAGAGTATAGAAGGGGAAAGATGTGCTCACATCTCAGTCCCTCCCTGATAAGTTTTCTCTTCCATAAACTGGGCATAATACCTATTTCTCCTTACCTCAAAGACTAATTATGAAAGTTAAATGTAGTAACACAGGACATCTGTTTGATAAAGTGTAAAGCTAGACACAATTTTTATATGAATAATAGTGATAAAAATATTTTTAAAAAGTTACTCAAATGCAAGATACTATTATCTTATTCCTTAAATTCAACTCAGAAAACTCCTGCTTCATCCAAAAATAATTCTTACCTCTCTGAAAGTTGCATCTGCTAGATTTTGTTGTTCATTTACATTTTAATCTCTCAGTAAGGGAGTTTCTACCTGTATGACCATAAGCCAAAAAACCAAACCCGTTGCCGTGGAGTCTATTCTGATTTATAGCAGCCCTATGGGACAGAGCAGAGCTACCCCACAGAGCTTCCAAGAAGTGGCTGGTGGATTCCAACTGCCGAACTTTTGGTTAGCGGCCGAACTCTTAACCACTGTGCCGCCAGGGTTCCATATGACTATAGTATCTACGTTTAAAAATATAAACTTAGAAGGCTGACACATGGCACTAAAAACATAACTGACACATTAGGAAAATCTGCATGTGGACACAATAGTCCAGCAACGGGTACCAATGCTGGACTCTGATTCAAAACCAAATAGTTAAGGAAAAAAAAAAGATATTACAAGCCCTGATAACCTTATGTTTGAGCCACGTACACTACATTCAAACATCTGCCTACTTAAATAATTGCCTAGAGTGACAAAAAGAAAAAAAAAAGGGGGTGTTCCACTTGTATCATAAAGAATAAAACCTGAAACAATGAATAAGCCTGAAAAAAGTGCCCCTAAAAGTATCATGATAAAGTCAATGATTTTGAAAACTAAACTAGTAACCCAATGCCACAAAGATATGCTCTTCCAGGTTGACATTATACTATTTCTATTCCGGTACAGGGAAAGGAAAATATTTTATGGCCATGAAAAGTAGAATTGAAGTAAAGTATGGAAAAAGGAATACCATTAAGAAGAGACATCTGGTCATCTTGGCATGATCACATTTCTGTTACTGAGTGCAAATACATTTTTTATGAGAATGTGCCATCGATTACATACTCTGCATTTCAGTACTGTTTCTAAACATACTGTAAATTATGTTAAGTAACTCACTGAGTCTCTGATTTAGCTACTTAGCTTTTTTTTCTCCCAAGCAGGAAGATAATGTTTGCTCCCAAAAAGAATAAACCAATAGACAAATCACATTTACAAACTCTGCAAGTGATGTGACTGATGTTAAAACATCTGGGAGATGTTAGAGACTGCATTAACTCTAATCAGGGATCACATTATGGTGGAATTTTTTTTTCCTTAATGAGGAGAAAAGACTGAGATAGTGAATGTGTTACTCAACATAACCCTGCAGTCCTTGTCCAAGAACTGATAAAGCACCAAAGAGAAGGCCTTGCCCCCCCAGATTTCCAGAACTAAGGCTACACAATCTCCTTTATGTTTGGCCTATGTGTCACTGGTGACAGTGTCTGAAAAAACAAGGTCCATTTTCTCACTCCAGATAAATCACAGGCTATCCAGCATCCAATATTTACATTAAACAAGAAGATGATCTTTGTTCTCTTTTTTCTAGCAATACTCCATTTATTTGTTAATTGAATAACCTAAAGGAGAGGCCACAGAAGACAAGACTATGTACAATATGATTTAAACTCTGTAAAACTACAGCATACTTGGAAAGACCTGATTCAGTAATTACGCTACAATATAAACCTAAAAATATTTTTAAAATATTGACCTTATGTATCCATATTTATGGGCACAATTACATGAAGAGCCAATGTCAGGTAAATAATCACGGAAATCATAACTGCAGTAGCTCACCTTGGGAAAGCTTTATTATCATTTTCAATATACAGAAGAACAATTATTTCACTTTAAAAAGTGTTTTTCAGCCATTAATTTTAAGAGTTATGTTTCTGTTTCAATTATAGAAAAGCAATTGAACAAAACCCACTTGGTGTGGGGTCTACTTAGCATCAAGCACAAATAATAACTAAATAAAATACTAGTATCTCTTTTGATGAAGAGGTTGCTGTCCTAGAATATGAGTCCTCATAAGTAAACTTACATAAGGATATTTTTTTCTAAAGGAGACATGGAGGAGGCTCTAGTGAGAAATACAATTTAATACTGTAAAATGTATTTGCACCACACACAAACTATATTGACTTGAGTGTCTTGGTAGTGGAGAATTAGAGGGATTGGTTTAAAGTATTATTTTCAAAAGTGTCTTATTTGAAATTGATTTTGAGGTTCCAAAAGAGAGAGGGTAAACTTATTTGACTAGAGAAATAGCTACTATTTCCTATGAATTATGGTTTGGGACTAGCATTCCATGATTACTCTTTGGGAAATGTTGTTTGAATGTTAAAAGCTATGGTACACATGACACAGAGAAAAGGGAGTCACAGAGAATTTTTTGATGATGCTTGGGTGATTGTTAAACTGCAAGCAGCTGGTTAAAAAAATACAAAAAATCTAAGGGAGTGGTAATTGACACCCTAAGCTAAGCAGAACTGGGACTGAGTGTTTGGCTGTTAAAGTAAGACAAGCACAGGCTTGAATGCCCCAGAGGAGTCAAAATCCTTTTGGAGAGAGAAACCAGAGACCTCCCTTCAGACCATCACACCACCCTGGTCATTACAGAGTGATTCAATGATTTCCTCCCTTTGAAGACTATAAAATAGATGTAAAATTGTTTCTGCATCACTACCATCACCATTATTTACGCCCAGTGGCCCAAAACGTTTCTCCACTTACTAACTCAGGAAATTTCTCCAACAAAAAGCTAAAGCACCCTGTCTCTTTCTCTCTTTCTTGCTTTTTTAAAAGCCTTTCCTCCTTCATCAAACGGTGGTTGAGGTAACATTTTGACTGGAACTCAGTGGACTCAAGTATAGTCCAACCAGCTAATTTGCTTAACCATCTCCCAGCAAACAATTCCCTATGTCAATAAAGGAGATGCAATTAGCTTAGCGGGGAGGGGGTGTTCATTAATTTTTTTTTTTTTTTTAAATTATCCAAGGTGCATAAGGGAACAGAAAGTGGAGATGTTTTGTAGATCTCTCATTTCTTCCACTGTCTGCCCTATTTACCTTCAAACCTAATTTGCAAACCTAGCTGAAGATATTTTTGTCTTGCATAGCTGCAAATGCCTGCATCTTTAGTAGAGATGATTTATACAGAGGTTTCTGAATATGCTGACTTCATAATGAAGAAGCTCTGCTCCTAGAGGAGTCATTAACCCAGGCAACACCAGAGACCGAACTATTGGGAATTATGGAAAACCATTCTCTGAGCAATGCAGAGATGGGTACTTAGCCTTTCAGACAAGCAACTGTATAGGAAGCTCTATAAACTCCAGAAAAAAATTTTTGAGACGGAAGGGAACTTTGAGAATATGATTTAATTCCTTCCTTCCATGGATGAATAAATTGAGGCACAAAAAGATGCAGTCACACACTTATCAGATCTCTAGATACTCAGCTCTTTACAGATCACATGGCCTCCACATGCAAAATATGAAAAATATTTGCAGGTGTATCTATGTTTTGTTTTGTCTTTGTTCCAAGATAATCCAATTAATTAAGGCAAAAGATGGACATTAGTCTAAGTAAGATTTAAACATAACAAGAGTAAAATTAAGGCACATCTTTTTCATTTTTTATAATCGATTAACTTCTTGTATTTATTCAGATTATATTAGCAACTTATAACAAACTCCAAATGCATGGAAACATGACAGAAGTTACTATCTGAACTCTGATATAAATACTTTCATCTAAAGAGATACACACTATTTCTTTGCATAAATGACTAATAAATGGGAACAACGTGAAACTGAGATCTATAGAGTCACTCAGGGAGCTATATTTTTGTACTATTTTTCAGAAAAATTTCAAGTATATGCTCTTTATTGATATTTTGGTTACCTCCTGCTCTTATTTAAGGTCCCTGGTTGATACAAGGGGCCCCGGTGGCACAGTGATGAACAGCTCAGCTACTAAACGAAAGGTCGGCAGTTCAAATTCACCAGCTGCTCCTTGGAAACCCTATGGGGCAGTTCTACCCTGTCCTATAGGGTCGCTATGGGTCAAAATCGATTTGACAGTAACAGGTTTTTTTTTTTTTTTTTTTGGTAGAGGGGGTGCAAACAGTTTGCACTGGATTACCAACCTAAAGGTTAGTGATTCAACCCACCCAACAGCCACCAGGGAAGAAAGGCCTGGGGATCTGTTTCTGTAAAAGATTACAGCCAAGAAAACCCTATGGAGCAGTTCTATTCTGCAACACTTCGGGTTGCCATGAGTCGCAATCCATGGCAACAGGTTTATTTTAGTTTATTTTTTGCTGTTCTTGTTTAGCCTAATAAAATGATGATTTGCCTCTCTGTCTTGGCACTTGTAGTAGAAACAGCCATAGGAAAACTGTGAGAAAAGGTACATAGATCTTTATATGCTTTCCAAAACACTTGCTAAAAAAAAAGTGAACTCCAGAAAAAAAGCCATACTTTTACCAAAAGTTCCTATCCACTGTTCTACATGACAGAATGCAGGGGAAAACAAAATCAGTGAAATTATTGAAAAACAAAAATCCCATAATTTTCTATTTAATTTTATCATTATACTTGATCTTGGCTTAGTGAATAGGAAAGCTGGCAGTTACTCTGTGTATAACTCAACTTAATTTATATCAAACTGAAAATAAATGTCAGAAACGTGCATTTCTTCCTGAGGAAAAAATGACCAAATTTCTTCCAGTAATTTACTTCTGGATTAATTTAATTTTATATACTAAATCATACTCAGTTTTCCCAGATCATCTTCCAATAAGTCCCTGACTGCACAGCTGCACATGAAAAGGACATCATTTAAACATTTTATAAAAGTATAGTTTATATATTTGATTTCCATATACTAAATTACATATGTAAAACAATGCATGGAAAATACCTTTACTGTGAAAGAATTTAAAGAAACCTCAATCTGATTCATACTATGTTCATATGTTGGTACTCTACAAATGGCCTGGAGTACTTTAAATAATCATTTTTAAAGTGCAATGTTAACGTTTTTTTCAGTAAAAATAGACTTGTTGCTGTGTGCCAACAAGTCCATTCAGATTTAGCAAGTCAATAGATGAGGCTGAATCAGATCCATTATGGAGAAGGTATGAGAGAGAGAGCACTCACCTGTGTGCTTGAAAGAGGTGGGAGAGGAAGGGAAAAACTGTGAGATGGAAGGAGGGAACAGCAGGGAGGGAAGGAGAGGAAGAGAGAAAGAATGGGGAGAGAGGTTTTATTACAATTTTAACAATTTATTCTTTATGAAGAAGTTATAGACATGATCAAAATAAATATACCAAAAAAAAAAGGAAAAAAAAAAAGCACTGTGATTTTTTCGTTTTAAACTATGGGAGAAAAAAAGTCCTGCATTTTCAATTTGTCTTTCAGAGTTGAGAATCTACCTTCAAAATCACAGTGGGCTCTGTTATCACCATTAACCTTTAATATAAAGGTCTATTATAGCCCCAGCAGAATTCTTAAAGTCACTACAGCATTTTAATTTTAACCTGTTCTATCTTTTTCATCTAATTGTGAGTTTGTATCTATATTTGAGACTGCTGAGAACAGCCTATAATCCAAGCCATATGTTCTTGTAATTGTTGTACTGAAAGACTCCAAGGTCTTCTATGGTTTCTGGTTTTGAGATACCAGCAATACGAGGGACCAGAGCAGAGAACAAGGAATTAAAGGCCCCACCCCTGTAGGCATGTTTTCTAGTATATTGCAGTATACTTCATCAATACTGATGGCTACCCAGGCTTCTATCTTGGGCTGGGTTCCCTGAAGGAAGGCCTAACACAGGGATTCCTGTGCATATGATTCACTGAAAGATGTTCTGAGTGGAAATGGAGCGAGGGAAGCAGATACAGCAGAGGAGAAACGAAGCAAGAATGTGACTTCAGTTGGAATTGAGCTTCAGTCTGATTGACAAGGAGCTGTGGAGCTTTCTCTCCTTCAGCAAACCTACCAGGCAAGGCAGCTCCTGGTTCAGCCAAAGGAAATTCTTTGGAGAAGGGAGAAGGGGCAGCTGTGAGCTATTAGCCGCCAACACTCAGCAGCTGGGGGATGGGTGCACTGGCGCAGTAAAGGAGATCAGGACAGGCGACCCACAGCATCCACTGTGGTGCCCATTCCTTAGAGACTTCCCATCATCTCTCTTTGACATAACTGATAATCCCTGTATGTAGCAGAGACAGACTTTAGGACAGATGAAAAGTTATGACTGTAGTAGGAATGAAAGGTGGCTCTACAATTAATTAAGGTTATATCTTGTGATTGAGTGCATGGCTATACTGTAGAGAGAGAGAAAAAGAATAAAAAGAATTAATTTTCAAAAAAAGTCAATTCTACTAGTTTCACTAAACTGACAATGATGCCACTGTAGGTATGTTAAGATGAAAGATTGTATAATTACTAACAAAAGAATTTTAATAATTGCAATTAAAATGATGTGCTACAAAAAATCAAATGTAAACTTAGAGTCAATGAGAGCTCCAGTTTCCAAATACATAGTAAATTAAATTGAAAGAATACTATATTTAGGAATAGATGTCAAAAATATCAGTCCTCTAGTAAGGTTTTAAAAAGCCTTAACTTCATCTCTATTAAAGGTATGGAAATAATTTATTGATTTTTTTTCCAAAAGGAAAATGTGAAGAAATATATGTCAACTCTACTAGGAGCCAAATAAACAAGCAGTTAGAAGTTTATTACACCAGAGTTGTGTTTAAATTTTAGAAATGGTCATAGATCGTACTTAAAATAATTACTAGTTTACATGCCTGGCTTGTTCACCAGGCAAAATATCATGGCTTATTCAATGTTACCCCTCATCTTCAGGGCATATAATGCTTTATACATATTGGTGATCTGACACAGGATTAAAAAACTGATTTGAAATGGGTTCAGGAAAAGTTTGCCAATTCACCCATAGTTTTACTTCAACCCAGCGTTTAGTGATGGCTGAACAATTAGGGAGACTGAAGGTTGCGAGGGTAAGATTAAAGGCTGTGGACTCAGACAGTCTAAATTTCAATCCCAGCCCTGCACTTAGCTGTTTGGTTTTGGTAAATTACTTTAAACTTGCAGAGCTTCAGTTTCCTCATCTTCAATACTTCCTTAGGTTGTTTGAGGATTATAAGAGTGCATAAATAGTGCTTGTATGTTTTAAGCCATAGCTAAAGCTAAACAGAGGCTATTATTATTGCTGCTGTTAGGGATATGAGAAATGTACTTAAGTGGAGGTTGCAATATGGCAGGCTGCTGGCAAATATCCACCTGCATGCATGTTTTGTTTGGCCTGTCTGCATGAGAAATTTGAAATAAAAATTGGAATCTCTGGTTTTCTTGAAAAACTGAAGCTGTCACTATATTGGGCCCATATTCCTGCAGTGAGGACCTGAAGGCTTTTGCATTAGACAAGACCTTTGCTCTCTAGTTTGTAACAATCCCAGCAGTATCTGTTATCCTACATGCAGCCCACTTCATGTACTGATGTAACCTCACTGCTACCAGTAGGAATTGGAGCTTGTGACTGTTGACCTAGGATCTGGCTGTGCCAAGGAAGAATAAGACGCAGAGATATGAAATCTAAATCTTCATGGGAGCAGTAGAAGATGCAAAGCTGCGTGGTAGAAAGTCGGTGGAAATGGGAGTCGGGGGACTTGAGTTGTAGTCCCAGTTCTGCATCAACGCCTGTGTGAACTTTGGGCTTGATGGGGGTCTGCTTCCTCATCTGTTAATTATATGTTCTGGGTAGGTCAAGTTTCTGAACACAAGGCAAGTCAGTTCTCCATATGGGTTTCAGCTTCTCATGTGTAATGAGACAAAGCCTTCCCTCCACATGCCCCGTCAAAAGAAGAAACATTGCACACAGAGTTGATGGAACGCATTTGGAAGTACAAATGCTAAAAGGAAGTATTGCATACATTATAGCAGCAATTCTGAGAATGATTTCCCCAGTGTTATTGGTCATATGCATTAGTTCTGAGTAAATATAACTAATTGTTTTCCCAAGTTTATTCTTCTTCCTAAAATACCAATGAATGCTCAAGTACTAAAGTAAATTAGATCTGCTTTGTGTTAAATCCTTTTTGGCAAAATTCCAAATGTATACCCCTTTAAGTGTACAGAACTACACTTTTAAATTTACGACTATGGATGTTTAATCATTATTTATTCTTTTTCTGTTTTTCTGTATAGAAATTTTTTATTAAATGACTTTTGTGAATTCCACAAGATAAAAAAAAAAAGAGAAACACTTTTAACTCAAAACATATCAAATTCCCATCTGAGAGAAACAATTTTTAATAACCTTATGCAAATCTCATATAAATGAGCAAAAACCTTCTAAAAACAAAGACATATAACCATCATAGCAAATATATCTTGCCAATGTCCAAGATACTTGTTTGGAAATATTACTTCTTTTAGGTTCACAAAGCCATTTTGGCCCATAAAGCTGAATTTCAATATACTGTGAGATAGAAATCAACCAAGATGAGTAAATCAATTTGCAAAAAGTTACTGCCAATGTTTTCTTCTGTTATGTGTTCTGTTGTTGAGTGGCTATTACAGTGTTGGGGATGGAGCAGTCCCAAATGAATGTCTTGACCACACACACAAAAAAAAACCTCATTTTCCAACAAGTCAATCCCAACTCATAGTGACCCTATAGGACAGAGTAGCACTGCCCCATATGGTTTCCAAGGAGGGCTTGGTGGACTTGAACTGCGGCCCTTGTGGTTAGCAGCTGCAGCTTTTAACCACTACGCCACCAGGGCTCCAAATGTGTTGACAGAGCCATCCAAATGGCATGGTCATGATTGGTGACAATTCCCAGTAGTAGAATGACAACAAATGAGAAGAAAGGGGGCAAGATCAGCCTGGCAAAATGTGTTCTATATTTTCTTTAACAAACCTTGATGTCTATTATTTCTACTCCAAAAAAAAAAAAAAAAAAAGTTACTAGAAGTAAATTTTTTTATTTCATTTTATATTGTTAGTTGTTGTTAGGTGCCATCCGGTTGGTTCTGACTCATAGCAACCCTATGTACAATAGAACAAAACACTGTCCCATCCTGTGCCATCCTTAAAATTAATGTTATGCTTCAACCCATTCTTGGAGTCACTGTCAATCCATATCATTGGGGGTCTTCCTCTTTTTTGCTAGCCCTCTATTTTACTAAGCATGATGCCCTTCTCCAGGGACTGGTCCCTCCTGATAACATGACCAAAGTACATGAGACAAAGTTTTGCCATCTTTGCTTCTAAGAAGCATTCTGGCTGTACTTCTTCCAAGACAGATTGTTTGTTCCTCTGCCAGTCCATGATATAATCAATATTCTTCTCCAACAACATAATTCAAAGGCGTCAATTCTTCTTCAGCCTTCTTTAATCATTGCCCAGCTTTCTCATGGATATGAACCGATTGAAAACACCATGGCTTGGGTCAGGCACACCTTAGTACTTAAAGTGACATCTTTGCTTTTTAACACTTTAAAGAGGTCTTTTGCAGCAGATTTGCCCAGTGCAATGCATCTTTTGATTTCTTGACTGCTGCTTCCGTGGGTGTTGATTGTGGATCCAAGTAAGATGAAATCCTTGACAACTTCAATCTTGGTTTATCATGATGTTGCTTATTGGTCCAGTTGTGAGGATTTCTGTTTTCTTTATGCTGACATGTAACCCACACTAAAGGCTGTAGTCTTCGATCTTCAAGTCCTCTTCACTTTCAGCAAGCAAGGTCATCTGCATATTGCAGGTTGTTAATGAGTCTTCTGCCAATCCTGATGCTGCATTCTTCTTCACATAGTCCAGTCTCTCAGATTATTTGCTCAGCATACAGATTGAAAATGTATGTTGAAAGGATACAACCCTGATGCACACCTTTCTTGATTTTAAATCACACAGCATCACTTGTCCTGTTTGAATGACTGCCTCTTGGTCTATGTACAGGTTCCTCATGAGCACAATTAAGTGTTCTGGAATTCCCATTCTTTGAAATGTTTTCCATAATTTATTATGATCCACACAGTTGAATGCCTTTGCGTAGTCAATAAAACACAGGTAAACATCTTTCTGGTATTCACTGCTTTCAGCCAAGATCCATCTGACATCAACAATGATGTCCCTCGTTCCACATTCTCTTCTGAACCTGGCTTGAGTTTCTGGCAGTTCCCTGTTAATGTACAGCTGCAACTGTTTTTTAATCATCTTTAACAAAATTTTACTTGCGTGTGATATTAATGTTATTGTTCGATAATTTCCACGTTCTGTTTGATCACTTTTTTTTTGGAATGTGCAAAAACATGGATCTCTTCCATTTAGCTGGCTAGGTAGCTGTCTTCCATATTTCTTGGCATAGACAAGTGAGCACTTCCAGAGCTGCATCCATTTGTTGAAACATCTCAGCTGGTATTCTGTCAATTCCTGGAGCCTTGTTTTTTGCCAGTGCCTTCAGTGCAGCTTGGACAGATGTGATGACACCCATGTGAAACTGTTCACTACAAATTAGTAAATCAGGACCAGTAAGCCTGAGCTTAACTTGCTTAGTGATTATCCACCCCTCTGCTACCTCCTGAAGCAGCTGAATGTCAACTAATTCTTTTCGGTACAGTGACTCCGTTTGTTCCTTCCACCTTCTTTTGATGCTTCCTGAGTTGTTTAATATTTTCCCTGTAGAATCCTTCAATATTTCAACTTAAGGCTTGAATTTTCTCTTCAGTTCTTTCAGCTTTAGAAATGCTGAACGTGTTCTTCCCTTTTGGTTTTCTTACTCTAGGTCTTTGCACATTTCATTATAATACTTCATCTTCTTGAGCTGCCCTTTAAAATCTTCTGTTTAGCTCTTTTACTTCATCATTTCTTCAATTTGCTTTAGGTACTTTCCATTCAAGAGCAAGTTTCAGAGTCTCTTCTGACATCCATTTTGGTCTTTTCTTTCTTTCCTGTCTTTTTAATGACCTCTTGCTTTCTTTGTGTATAATGTCCTTGATGTCATTCCACAACTCATCTGATCTTCAATCATTAGTGTTTAATAGGTCAAATCTATTCTTGAGATGGCCTCTAAATTCAGGTAGAATATACTCAAGGTCATACTTTGGCTCTCACGGACTTGTTGTAATTTTCTTCAGCTTCAACTTGCATATGAGCAATTGATGGTCTGTTCCACAGTCAGTCCTTGGCCTTGCTCTGACTGATATATTGAGCTTTTCATCTCTTTCCACAGATGTAGTCAATTTGATTCCTGTATATTCCATCTGGTGAAGTCTGTGTGTAGAGTCAGCATTTACGTTGGTGAAAAAAGGGGTATTTGCAATGAAGAAGTCGTTGGTCTTGCAAAATTCTATCATGCTATCTCAGACATCATATCTATCACCAAGGCCGTATTTTCCAACTACTTTTCCTTCTTTGTTTCCAACTTTTGCATTCCAATCACCAGTAATTATCAATGCATCTTTACTGAATTTTTAATCAATTTCAGACTGTAGAAATTGGTAAAAATCTTCAATCTCCTCATCTTTGGCATTAGTGGTTGGTGCATAAATTTGAATAACAGTCTATTAACTGGTCTTCCTTGTAGGCGTATGGTTATTATCCTATCACTGACAATGTTGTACTTCAGGATAGATCTTGAAATGTTCTTTTCGATGATGAATGCAACGTCATTCCTGGCATAGTATACCATATGACTGTCTGATTCAAAATGGCCAATACCAGTCCATTTCAACTTTCTAATGCCAAGGATATTGATGTTTATGTGTTCCATTTCTTTTTTGATGACTTCCAACTTTCTTAGATTCATACTTCATATATTCTACATTCCTATTATTAATGGATGTTTGCAGCTGTTTCTTCTCATTATGAGTCATTTTAGAAAATATTCAAATAGGTTTAATGAAAGGCTGAAGGTCTGCAGGTAAAGTACTCTCTGGTCATGCAAGTAGATGTTCTGGTCAATTGAGTATCCTCTTCAACCTCATGAAAAGACAATAAATTTTCAAAGACACAGACTAAAGTATATTTAATCCTAAAACCACTATGAACATAATCTAATTATTTTGCCTGATGATTTAGAAAGCAGGAACTTTTGTAGGATTTTTTGTTTTCCCTGCTTTTTATATTGATTTATACTTTCAACCTGAAAAAATTAGAGTCCCTGGGAGGTCCAAACTGTTAAAGCAGTGGGTTGCTAACCAGAAGTCCACCCAGAGGCACTTCAGAAGAAAGGCCTGGCTATCTAATTCCAAATAATGAGCCATTAAAAACTCTGTGGACCACAGTTTTGCTCTGATACACGTGGGGTCGCTATGAGTTGGAATAGACTCCACAGCAACTGTGTACCTAATAAATTGTATTTATTGAGCAATAATAAATTAACTCACTTTTATAAACATGAAGATATATAACTGCAAATCAGGGCTTCTGATCAGAGATCACAAACTGGGTTGATAAAATTCAATTAAAGAAAGACTCCTGATGCTTATCTGGCAAACTGTGCAACATTAGGGCTTTTAAAATATTGAAGTAGCTCTTAGCCTCTGTAACTTTCTTCAAGGTCTTCAATTGGATATCCTATAGAGAAATCAATATCAGTATATTTTGTATGTATACATTTGACAAGGTAAAACATTCATAATTGCTTTTGTGTTACTATTTTCAAGTATTTTAGGAAAAAAATGAACTATTTTTATAGAACTATAATTAGTGTGCCAAATGAGATGAATGATATTTGTTAAGGATCATGCAGACTTTATGTGAGAGGACCTAAAATGGTTTTCTTATTAATCTGAAATATGAAGTTTCTTTATATGTATTTTTAATTTAATCAACTCAGAAACTTTTAATACAACCCTCCACATGCATGACTGTGAGGAAACTTATGCTTTAAGACACTACACCGCAAAATTACTTTTCACTTTTCTCCCACATTCTTCCCACATTTTTGTTTTTAACATTCACATTTCTAAAACTGGAAAATACCAGAGCTATAGAAATATTCATCAATGTCCTGTCTACCCTAGCAATACTCTTAGACCCCCTAAATGTCAACAGGTATAAGAAAATGTTCAAAGGTCTTTAATAAAGAGAGAACTAAAGAGTAAGAAATTTATTGCTGTAAAAATTATCCCACTATCAAATCTAAAATTATATATATGTATATGTGTGGGTGTATATAGATATAGATATAGATATATATGTACATATAAATATATTCACAGACGTATTTGTGAAAGATGTTAGTTAGGCACTAATATCTTACGTTTAAACCTAAAAATCTAAGTTTCAGTATCACATACAAATCCCTTTGGCCCTTTCAATTGGAAGTTACCTGAAGAATTTTAGCTAATTATGGAGGTTTCTGCAATTCCCTTTGAAATACTTCTTCAGGTTGCTTATGCTTAACTCTATCAATTCTCCTACCCACAGAGAGTCATGCAACAGATCCCCCTCCCCTTAATACATCCTCTAAAGAGAAGGGAAAATATTTAACACAGCAATCTTCTACCTTCCAGTACTGACATCATTTTATAAACATCAGAACACCAAGGAGACCATTCACAAAATCAAAACAAGTATATTAAAGCATGTATAACTGTATTTTTTAAAAAAAGGCAACAAACTGGCACAACTTGACAAACTCAAACTCTGTTGCTGAGAGATGCAGTAATGTCTGGTCAAAAGTGGCTTAGCTATGGAGTATGTAATAAAACAGCTAAATTTGGATTGGGGACTCATTTTGCACTGAGGAAATGTAATGTAGCCCTGGGGGAGTTAAATGCAAAGAGCGACTCAAGAAAGCAGAGACCAGGTCTCTGTATCTCCTCCCTTCCTGGTAAACACAAGAGCTGTTAGTAGGAGATGCCCTAGGAAAGAATTGCTCTCAAAATCGAAGGGGGAAGAAAATGGGAAGAGGCAAAGAGAATAGAATCTTGCGCAGCTGTAACAAAACATTTCTAGTAGCCTAAGTGAGAAGAGTACTTATAAAAGGGAATGAAAGCATTGCTTATGCCTGTCTCAAAACTGGCCAAGAGTTTATCCCAGCAGAAAGTTCTAGCACCGAACCACATTTATCTCTGCTCTTACTTTAAAAATATTTCTATAGTCCAAAGGACTAATTGTCCACAGCTACCAAGGCCTCCACCGGACTGAGTCCAGTACAGCTAGATGGTGCCCGGCTACCACCACTGACTGCTCTGACCAGGATCACAACAGAGGGTTCTGGACAGAGCTGGAGAAGGATGTAGAGCATAATTTTAACTCCCCCTCCAAAAAAAAAAAAAAAAAAAGACCAGATTTACTGGCCTAAAGAATACTGGAGAAACCTCAAGAGTGTGGCCCCCAGACACCCTTTCAGCTCAGAGGTGAAGTTACCTTCGAGGTTCGATGTTAAGCCTGGAAGTGGACAGCCCAGTAAAACTAAATGGGACTAACGAGGTACAGGAGTGCGGTGACAAAGGCCAGAAGGCAGAGGGGGAGTAGGAAACTGATGATAAGGAACACAAGTTGAGTAAGGACAGTGTCGATGCGTTGTGAGATTGTTGACCACTGTTATAGGGCAACATTTGTAGTAACTATTAAATGGGAGGCTGTTTTGTCCTGTAAGCCTTCATCTTGGGCGAGAATGGCAGCACAATTGGAAGAGCATAGTCAATATCACTTAAATGTGTAAGTAAAAAGTTTTGAAATGGTGTTAAAAAAAAAAAAACCAAATGAGACTAATGAGGTACAGTAGTCCAGTGACAAGGGCCAGAAGACAGAAGGGGACAAGGAAGTCCCCTGGTGATAGGGAACACAAGGTGGAGTAAGGATATTCTTGATGTGTTGTGAGATTGTTAACCATTGTCATAGGGCAACATGTGTAGTAACTGTTAAATGAGAAACTATTTTGTTCTGTAAGCCTTCATCTTAAGTGAGAATAACAGCACAGTTGGAAGAGCGCAGTCAATGTCACTGAACTGTGTATGTAGAAATTTTTGAAACGGTGTATCTTTAGCTATCTGTATTTTCATCAAAAAAAAAAAAAAAAAGGTTGAGAATTTAGAGGCTTAATATGTTGTGGGGTTGTTAACCAATGTCATAAAACAACATGTGTACTACTGTTTCATGAGAAACTATTTGTTCTGTAAACCTTCACCTGAAGTACAATAAAATTAAAAAAAAAAAAAATTCTATTAATTTTGTCATGTCAATTTACTGTCTTGTACTTTCATATACTTTATCTATATTATCTCCCTAACCAGAGTTTAAGTCTCTTGAAGGCAGCCACCATGTATTATACTATTTGATATTAATTTATTTCTCCGGGTATAGTAATTATACTGCCTGAATTAAACTCAGCTGTACAGATTTCTGGTCTTTTTTTTTTTAAAAGCTAAACAGAGTTGTAGTTTGAGAGAATATATTAATAGTTACATATACTCTAACTTCCACATCTACGTACTCTAGTCACATCCTTTATCCTCCATCTACATCTAAAATTATGCCATCAAAAATGCAGGCAACTACTTGGAAGCTTTGCTGCACCTATATAAACTACCAGTCCTAACGTCAAGTTTAATTTACTTGACAATTCAGCGAAAAATAAACCCAAGTAAGTCAAAATATGCAGATAAAAAATTGTAAATCATAAAAATATTATTTCCCCTTGAGGCAATTCTTAAATCTCTCTTCCATATTTGGTGTCCACTTTGAAAAAGGCCTGAGACCCTCTGCAACTTACATATATTTTTAGATGGAGTTATCTTAAGGGTAATGTGTCAAGTGTGACTTAAGTTTATTTTAGTTTAGCTACAGAGATCTTTTCCTTCACATTTTTGAGGGCTGGTCTGCCCTGGTAAATTTCCAGAATAAATCTTATGTCTTTCTTTTAAGTAGTGCAAGATCTTGACATACAACTACTGTGGGAGCTGAAGGCATTTCTGGCCAGCACAGTGAATGGTTGACTTTTCCACTTGTTTTCATAGTGATAAATATATGGTTAGCATTAAGCAGGAAAAAAAATATTCCCAAAAATATGTGCTAAGCATATCTGAGAATGAATGGTGTCATACAGATACATCATAACTCCTTTCTTCATTAGAAGGTGTTCAGTTCCATAAGGTTCAATCACTCCCACAACATAAAAAAGAGCCAAAGTGTATCCTTACTTGGCATACAGGAAAAGAGGAAGAAAACTCTCTATTTAGAAGCACAGAAAATTACCAACACAACTGTTTTGTCAGATTTCTTTAGTCTTTCTATGTCTCATACAACAGAACTTCCTATAAGCTACTATAAACCATGGCCTTCAGTGAATAACAAGATAAAATTAAAAACCGAAATAAGAGTGCACTATCAAAACAACTTTGCTAAGTGCATTTCTAAAAGCTGAGCTGGCATCTTTGCTCTAAATTTAACATTTCTTCTATAACTCAATTATATGTTTTTATTGTATACAAGTTATCATATGGCTCATTATTCTTTATAAGGACTGCTTAGAGAGAATAATATTTTCTTTCTCTTAGAAACGAGGTAAAAATTTAAAAACGTTATCACTGAAAGGTGAAATGTACAGCAATTGAAAAATAATGCATGTATAATACATTAATACACAGTAAACTTTAAAATACATTTGAAAGTTTTGGGTTCCATTAAATACTGAATTTCTTTTGTCTTGATTTTTCAACCTAAAAGTCACAATAGGGAATGTTATTAAGCTCTGTAACTGAAATAAAACATTTTGGTCATATGTGATAATGATATCAATGATTTGGCGTTCCTTGAAGCCATGAAAAACTAATTTTCATTCATTTCACTTATTCATGTAATACTCACCAAAATAAAGAGCAAGTTTTTGTCTACATCATAAACTTTTGAACAACCAAAAAAAAAACAAAAAAACTAATGGTGTTAAATCATCCCTTTTCTGAAAATGGTGTCCAGTCTTGTTTTAGACTTCATATCTTGATAATATTTAGACATATGGAGGAAGAGTTACTTAGCGTTAAAGGATTTTATTACTCTTGCTTTTGCTTCCAAAGAAATATTCTTCTACTGCTGGTCTCAAGCTAGTTTTTATTTAGATGTGTTTTGGTCTTGAAATCTTTCCTAAAGTAATATTTGCCTTTTCAAACATCTCTCTGGCATTCCATTATGGGCACCTGCTGTTGATAATGACAGGTCTGTCTCCTAACCACTTCCTCTGCTTTATGTCAAGGCAAGAATCAGGCTGCTTGATTACAAACAACTACCAGTTAAAGACCACTGCATAGCTCTCTGCGGTAATTATTCAGGGCAAGTTGGGTCTGTGTTTACCGAAGTCTTAACAAAGAAGAAGTAGTTACTTGCTTTAATTTCCTTTTTGTTGGCAGTGTAGCATAATCCATAACATATTTTGGTCCTTCAAAATGCCTACAAGAATATTTGATTCAATAATATTTTATAATAATACATTTCACTATACCATTTTCTGGTCTAAAAAACCAAGGTATTCTGTCCAAAGATAATAGGTTCTGGTCCTCCCCAAATAACTTTCAGACAATAGTCAATTACAGAGAAACAACTGGGTTTAATATGCACTTCAAAACAGATTCATTTTTCTTGACTCTGGACCACTCTGTCCCTGCTCCCCCATGCCTACCCCACTTACATAATCATACTCTGCAAGACACTTATTTACTTTATAGTAGACAGAAATAAGAAGAATCACTCTTTAGGGCACTTTTTGGCACAACAATGACCCCAATATAACACAAAACACCATTTCCCAGTTGAAAGTGAATTTATTCTAGTGATACTCCATATGACAGAATGCTACATGGGAAGAACTGGAAAGGTCCTCTTGGACATCAGTAGGTACTGTTTGACTTGTAGAACTTTTTAACTCCTGATTCTGCATTTAGGCAACTTGACCACACTAGTTTGAGTCCAACTATGCTCACATTGCTTACTTGTCCATTGTCTGGGGGTTATTTGCTTCAACTACATGGGAATCCATGTTCTTTATTACTAAAAGTCCTAAACTACACGTCAAAACTTTTGAAGTTAGGCATAGATTTCTAAAGGAAGGGTACAGAGATTGCCTTTTAGCCAGGATCTAAGAGATCATGAGCAGTCACTCCTGACAGTGTCCTTACTTTCCACCGACAAGCTCATGTTCAGGTTGCTCTGTCCAGTAGATCTCCAAGTGGATAATGTAGTGAACCCAGAAAAGTGTAAGCATGAACAAAATGTGCATTCATCCATCATCATTCAAAAGATCTATATTACATGCTGATTGTGTGCCAAGCATTGTACCATGTGCTAAAGATCTATGGTCCCTGTCCTCATCAAGTTGACACACTAACTGGGAACACAGAGAAAAGAAGAATATTACAATTGGATATGAAAGCTTTATTAAGGAATGAAGATCTAAACTAAGAAGTAAAGACTGAACAGAAGTCAGCCAGTGGGAAGGAACTAAACATGAGGAATGGAAAGGAAAGACTGTTGGTGAAACTCCAGTGGCGAGGTAACATGGCGGCTTACTAGAAAATCCTGAAGGATGTCCCCTCCTAGGGCTGCAGTGGAACAACTTGTTCCAGATTTGGGAAAGGTACATGGTCTGAAGAGGCTATAACCAGAGAGGAGTATTTAGAAATGCAACTAGGAGTGTAAGCAAAAATACCCTTAGTCAGCCATACTAAGTTTACATCTTATTCTAGGGGCAATGGAAAGCCATTGCTGTCCCTATACGTGTTATGAGTCAGAATAGACTTAACGGCACCCAACAATAACAAGAAGAAATAATTATTTTTTTTGTTTAACGATTTGGCTTTTTGAATTGTTTTCCTCCACACCCTCAATAAAGTAAAAGCAAATAAAGATATACTCTGGCACAAAACAGACTGTTCATATCAATGAAAACAAACAAAACAACAACTCTGTAATTACATAGCAGAACTTCTTAAGACAGTTTAATATAGGGAAAATTAGTGTCTTGCAGAGCTAGCTTGTATTTGCAACTCTCTCTTTCTCTCTCTCTCTCACACACACAAGCATTGCCTAGAAGAAGGGATTATAAATGCAGACTCATCTTTTTAGTGGTTATGTTTTCTTTTCCCTGAAAATCTTCCAAAAAAAAAAAAAATACTACAAACCAAATGTTCTATAAAGCATAAAACCCCCAAAAAACAGTTTAATCAATCATTAAAAGCAGTCTATGCTTTCCTATATCAGGAAAGTATTAGATAAACACACACACACAAAATACATTTTTAATTCCCTAAGAGTCACAGAAAGGACACGCTGAACTGGAAAAAAAGAGAGAGAACAAAAACTGTTCATTATTTTAAACACAGTCACAATAATCACATTCGAGAATGTACATTATTTAAGATTATTTTAAGAAAAGTTTTCTGAGCATAAATATACAAATTCAAGTTAACACTATACTGTGTTCATTAAATATTTTTTAAAATGTAACTCCTCATACAGCGAACAAATCAAAAAAGACAAAGTAAAGCTACCCAAGAAAGTAATAGTATATTAACATTGCAGGGTAATTTATTCTAAAAACTATTCCAAACTCTAATGCAATAATTGTTTTATTTCAATCAGGCTAGCATCATCTTGTTACTTTCAACATAATTCACTTTCATAATATTACTCCATACATTTGTACAAATTTATTGTATGGCCAAATACAATGACATTCTTCCTTCGTCTTGCAACAGAATCACATTTCATGCGAAAGAAAAGGGAAAACATACGGAAAATAGTCACTTCAAACAGTTGATTTAGTCTGAAAAAACTACAGTGGATTTAGAATGAAAAATCAAAGGCCACTGGTTGAACTGAGGCATATTTCCATCTGTTATTAATTTCTGAGTTACATACTAAAGACTAGATTATTCATCAAGTCCCTCATGCAATATGTTAGCAAATGGGATTTCGGTTAGTAGTTTAATTGCATAAACTCTGTCCATGTAAGATCCCAGTTCACTCGAAACAAGCATTTGCAGTGGCCTGAAATGAATTAAAACAGCTACCAACACCAAAGAGTACTTCTTGATTTTATTAAGAAATACTTGTATGAAAATCTGTTAACATAAAAGGGAGGTCCGTCACTCCATTATGGTTAAATTATAGTCTTCTTTTCTTTTTCTTCTTATTTTTTTCTTTTCTTTCCTTCTGTTTCCCCCATTCAAGAAACTCAGTCATGTAAGATTTTTTATTATTATATAAAGAAAAATGGATTTAATCTTAAAATAAATAAAAGATGTGATGAGTCAGGTTAGAGAGCTAAATGAATAATTCTGAGTACTAGAACATGTGATGCGAATTCAAGTGAATATTGTAAAAATACTCACAAAGCTTGTGCACAAACTATTCGGGGATATTCTTAAGCAGGGCTCCACCGCTGTTACTTGTACAAGGTTTCACTAATGGTTTGATAACAGAGAAGGGGTTGGTCAGCATGGAGGTTCTCGTAACACTTTATAGTGGTCAAGCATGACAGCACTGATTAATTACTGCTCTGTTCTCAAAGCACACATTAGATTACTGAGCAACTCTCAGTTTGTCTCCACAATGGTCTCACAGATACAGAACACTATCTGTTTTATCATCACTCATTAAAGATCCTTGGATTTTCATGTAATTTGCGGTAAAACATCTTGTCTTTCAGGTGATTAAAACGAATATTAAAAAATACTCAAAAGACTGAAGAAAATATGGATATTTTCAATTGTCCATATTAACATTTCAGCACAAATACTTTATTTTGCTTTCAAAATGATTACCATAGTAATCAACCTAAAAATATCAGCACATTATATGTTATACCTCTGCTTTTATTTGTTCTCTTTTCCCCAAATTCCCTTCTTATCCCCCTCATCTACACACATAACAGTGAGTACAGAAGGGGCTTCCTGTTGTTTCAAAACACACAGAAAAACTAAACACTACAGCTAATAGTAAAATATCACTTCACTCTACTACTATCCAAAGTAGTGCACATTAATACGTGCTTCTATGGAAACAGCTCTTTCTGAACGCCAGCTTAAGCCTCTCCATATGATTTTTCTCAAATGCTCTTTTAAAACCATCACTGCCATTTGTTATCTTCCTGTTATATAGCCTGTTACTTTGGCTTCATCACAAATCTCTGCCTGTTTATTAGCAGCCCAGTCACTGCTATCAGATGACTTGTTTTACTTAATGTATATATTATTAGAAAAAAATTATAGAACTGCTCTCACTGCATTATATGAAAAAATTCCAACGTACATTTAGCTGACACCACATCAGCTGCTATTTAAACTGGGCTTAGCTAATGGACTTTTAATGTCAGTGGGGTTATGAGCAGTTACTGGCTATTAGCAGAAATGGCTCCTTTCTATAAAAATCACTTTTCCTCAAGTGCGTTGTTTGAACATTCCTTTCCCTGATTTAGTGACTGTCACTGAATGTAAAACAAACTCAAGGGCTCTGGAATCTGCTGTTATCTTTAAGACCCTCTTTTTAACCTTGCAGTTCTGCATTAAACACGCAACCCAACCTCCCTCATTAGTATTTAGACTTGTAACAGCAACACTTGTTAGGCATTATTATTTACTTTCCTAGTCTTAGTAAAGTACTAATGTTTCACTATGAAAACCCTGTATCATTGATGGATGATATATGTATAGTGCAAACATATAAAACAGTTTTCTGAACCCCAAAATTTACTTGCATATTTTTAAAATCCTAGTTCAAAAATGCTGAATGATGTGAAAATGTATGGCAATAATCAATATATATTTAGATATCAATGTATCATATAACTATTTATATATTAAACTGTATTTTAAGAAAATATTGAATATAAGAAAGGAAACCTATTATCCTTATATACTGACTAAAGTTCTATACAGCATATTCTTTCATTAGAAACAATCTTTTTTTCCCCTCAATTAACTTCATGTTTATTAATTTAAATAAAGCTTTGGATGTAATGGATAAATCTGAAAATAAAGCCACAGATACGGCACCTGAGGGATTCCTAGAAAATCAAGAAGTCGTCTGCCTGGGAACATAAGTGCATTTGATTAAGAAGTTGAAACAAACCATAACTGAATTCTGGTCAAGGAAGAAAAACACAACTGACCGCTCTTCGTCGATCAGCCCACATAAGGTAACCCCATGCAGGATGCTTACCAGGAAAACGATGTTTTGCCCCAGGTTGAGATGCACTCTCCTAGAGAGCATCCTGAGAGGAAGTCATTCATGTGGATAGAGGATTTTACCCATGCACGCATGAATGAAAGTTGACATTCTCCTTTGGTCAACATATTATAGTCCACTGTATAGGAAAACAACAGAAGTTCTCTATAACGTATTTAAAATAAGCCAAAGGAAAGAAGTTGAGGTCCCTCAGTCTGTCACTTGCAGGACAAGAGAAAACTTGTTTCTTTCAGATAAATCACTACACTAATGAGTCAGAGGCATCTCTGCTGTGCACTAGGGAAATGACTTATCAACTTGCTTAGCACAAGGTGCCTTTTTGCAGAAAAGTGGGACTACATTTTTCAGTCAGGAATCAGTGATTAAATATGATCCCCTATTCAATTAATTCCTTAATGAATTTATTTTATAAGTAAAAATGGTCGGTTTTTGTTTGTCCGTTACATTCTCTTTTTTTTTAAAGGATATTGGAAGTCTGCTTAAAAATGAACTCACTCCTAAAACAAAACTACACACTTACACACACACACACAATTTGCATAAGAATTTATATGCTCACAGGGAATTATGGAACTAAACCCTGGTGGCATAGTGGTTAAGAGCTCGGTTGCTAACCAGAAGGGCAGCAGTTCGAATCCATCAGGCGCTCCTTGGAAACTATGGGGCAGTTCTACTCTGTCCCATAGATCGCTAGGAGTCATAGACTCGATGGCAGAGAGTTTGGTGTTTTTTTGATTTATTTGTCTACTCCTTGTCATTCTTCATTTCATTAAGGGTCTGCCTGGAAATACCCTCCTAAGAAATAATTGCACAGTCATTTAATTCAATAAAAAATGATATATGTATCTTCCATGTGACCATCATTTCTAATAACCCCCCCCGAAAAACATACATATTATTAAAACTTTTTATAGTCATTCTTCTACTTTTTTTTTCATCATGTTATAGTAAATAAACTATAATTAACGCACCCACTGCCATCGAGTGGATTCCGACCCACAGGGACCCAGAGTAGAACTGCCCCATAGTTTCCAAGGACCACTTGGTGGATTTGAACCGCTGACCTTTTGGTTAGCAGCTGTAGCATTTAACCACTACACCACCAGGGTTTCCAAACTATAATTATATATAATAAATTATTTATACATATATAAATTTCCACTACTTTTTAAAGATCAATATTATCAACTTTTTCAAAAATGCACTGTACTACATTAAAGATAAAATCCATTTAAGCTAATTATTTTCTGGGACAACTCTCCCTAAGAACTCCAATGTAATTCTAAAAGGAATGCTAGTCAATTTCTACTGTACAGGTAAGATTCAAGATATAACATATGCATTGCTGTTAATAACGTTTAACAAAATAGCTCAGGAAATGGCAATGTATTGTATAAATACCACTGAAGGAGCAACCATATATTCCACGGTAATACTACTGATTTAAGTCTTGAATCCTCAGATGAGCATATCTTGCCCAGTTACGTCCAAGTAAAATTCCAACTTAACTTCTTTTAGTATACACCATGAACTCTACAAGTTTAAAATTCCATTTCAGCCTATGTGAGGCTAAGAAATGGAGCTATTCTGCCCCATGAAAATGACAGAATATTCAGACACATTTTATAAGCAAGTACCTCTTAACCAAATAGCCATATATGTACAATTCCATAAGCATCCACCATATGTAACTTTCTACTCTGAGACTGATCTGTTTAATTCAATCAATTCCTCAATTTAAATATGTTCAGACTAGACATACGAAAACTACCTGTGAATAACTATAATTGCATTTAATGACTTATGAGAATGATATATTTCATATAGGACTTGTCATTTCAAATATCCAAAATAATTTCAATACTATTATACTGAAGTATTATAGAAACTGCTACATAAATTAAACTTTAAATTACCTACATGTTCTGGAAAGTTTGCAGTTTTTAGAAAATATTTGATTTAAGAATGAACAATGTTACATGTAAAAGAAATTATTATTTTTTTTTAAATCAATATATCTTGTAATTCATTCATACCACCTGTTACGGGTTCAACACTATGCTAGTTGTTAGTAGTACACAGAAACAATAAGGTCTTGTCCCTATCCTTCAGGACTCTGGTACTGCTGGCCTGGAAATGAAATAAAACACCAAGATTGATACGTATCCTTTACTGTTAAATCTATTACACAATAATAATTAAATCGTATGTGTTCCTCTTTGAGGAAATGTATTATTTGTGTCTGAAAATACATACTGCTAGAGTTTTCTTTTGATGTCTCAATTACTTCCCTTTTAAACACATTTCAAATTCTTTTGCTATGTTAATTTTTTTGCTATGTTAATTGAAGTAGGTGAAAATCAAGGCTCTATTTAGCTAAAAGTTTCAAGTCAGAGGGCCTGTTGAATAATATTATTTTGGAACGCTAATCTCGGGCCTCTACTCCAGATAGCACAAATAATAAGTCATTTGAACATGCCTGTTTTTCCTCAGCTTCTTAGAGCAGTTAAGACTGAAATGGGCTTCTGTTTTCCACCAAGCGGTAGACTCTACTGGTGATGACCGCAGGATGCTAGAAGGAAAAAGCCTTAGCCGTTTTCAGTCCTTGAATTTGATCCCTAATACAACTGTAAGTTTATACTCTTCCCTCATCTTAAGGAGATCCAGAAGGAAGAAGAAAAATTGCTAAACAGCAGTCAACATAAATACTATTTTACTTAGAGTGACTTCAAGACTTGCTAAACTTGAGCACTTCCACTGGGTGGCTACAATGTGTATGTCTGGCACATTCTTTACTCAGTGGAAGATAAAATACATCACTTTCCTTTTATCAAAAACTAAACTCAAATGCCAGCATATTACATACAGACATAACATTCAAAGTGAAATTACCATTATTTACCATGTTTTCCTAGTCCTATAGTTGTTTTGTTGGTGGTGGTGGTTGTAATTGGGTTGTTTGTTCAGTTTTGATTAGAGATATCACAGGTCTCTAAAAATCACACATACTAAAACAGTAACAGCAACAATACTCTTGCCACTGATTATCATTTTTAGGTTCTGCGAAAGTTAGTAAATAGTATTTGTTAGAAAATAATCTTTTGATCTAGTTCGTGAAAGGATTTTTATGCTTTTTAAATTCCAAACAAACTTGCTAATTCATAGAAAATAGAATGATCCAAAATTGCTTCCTTTAACCTTAATCCTAAATATGAATGTAATTCACCATGCCTTTAATTAGAAGAGGATATTATTACACCACATACCCTATCGTACTGCACTTAACTTGTACTGTCTAAGAGACTGTGTGTTATAAATTAATTTTAAACAGTTGCTTTTCTATAGAAACTTTACTCCTGTAGTACTCTTTTATGTTGTTTATTATTATTCACAGTGATTTTCTTGAGTTTGGGGGGGAAAAAACCTTTGTTTCTGTTAATGGACATATCTGCCCTTATAAATGGACTGCAGATGCATTTTAATATGCAAGCACTAATCTGCTTTTATTGGAAAGGAATGTTCATATTTAAGGTTTTTCTTCTGAAGAGAAAAAAAAAGAGTAGACTTAATAAATTATAGTTGAGTTTAGGCAGTCCATGCATGATTAAACAATCAATTAAGACATTGACTAAAAATGAGAAATGTTAGTATTCATCAATAAACTTGTTAAATGTGCTGAGGGAGTTTTTGTTGTTTAACATCCTTAGTTAGAAGAGGAAATAATATGTGTTCATCTACATGAGGCACTTTTATAGCTCTCATAATTGCTGAGAAATGAAACTAGCCACAGGATTCACATGACAAAATGATTAATGAAGGTAAAATCCCCTACGCTCACAACATTTTAAAATAAATAAGGCTGGTAACTCTGGAGTTAAATTTGATTAATCAACATCATCTGTTAACATTATTATTTTGCACCCTGGTATTTTAAATAACAATTCTAGCAGGCAGGTCAGTATAAGGAAGTCTCATCTGGTTCTCCTCATTTTCATGCTGGACTACCACCTTGGCAAGGAGATGTGGTTAGTTATTTAATTAAAAGAGGGTATTCCCCAAACATTGGACTTTTCAGATGTTATACTTCACTTTTGCCTCACAAAGCACTTTTGAATCACTGCTCATCGCTAATAAAAGGTATACTGACATAAGGACAAATATCTGCATATTATGCACTTTCAAAGCTATAGTTCTCTAAATTATAACTTCAATTTAAGTAATGTCACAGTAAACATTAACACTATAACACTGTGTAGAAGGCTAGCTATGTTTTAAGCACCTATACAATCTGTAGACATTCTTCTGTGTATTTCAAGACCTTATATATATTCCTACAGGGCAACTCTTCATGGGGCAGCAATACTCAAAAGCACAAACCACATATCAACTTCAACCCAAACTTTTTTTTTAATTCTGCAATTGTAGTTCAATATTTCCTAACTTTTTTAATAAAGAGTTTAAATATCTGAAAAATATACGCATTTTGGTTTTTCATGAAAAGGCTGAAAGTCTTCCATCAGCTCCAAACAATCAGGTAGAAAGGATTAAAAAAATATTTTTTGATTTCTGAATTTGTTAGCTCATATAAAGAAATATTATTATAAAATGATCTATACTGAAGTCTCTCCAAATCTGGAGATGACAATTATTTAGAAGAAGGGAAACAGTAAACTTTCAGTTATTGGATTTCTTTTTAAGAACTAGAAAAAAGGAGAATTAGTGTTTTAAAATTGCTCAAGTCTAACTTACTCTACTTCAAAGAAGTACTACAAAAAACAACAGCACTGGATTTCTGTGAGTAAAACATCCTTGAACTAAGTGATATGGGAACAACACCCACAATCTAAGATTCATGTAATGCTCCTCCACAAACACATAAGCAATAACAGATCCAAATAAAAAATGAAATCAAAGAAAAGTTCATAGATAGGTTTAAGAAGTCAAGTTAAAAAAGACAGAGAGAGAGAAATTTGGAACTCTGTAATGGCATAACCAGGCAATCAATAATTAAAAGCAGAATAACAATTTAGTAGGGTAAAGATCTGTTTCAATTCTAAGTAACATAAATATCCCCCACAAATCTCTAATTTAATCATAAAAGTCTGCCAGAAAGCAACATTTGCACCAAGCATGCAAAGAAATGACAACAGCCATTCAACAATTAGAATTAAATGTAAAAATTTCAAAATATGTTACCTAGATTATCTACACTATTTTAAATTATGACAGCAAAACTCTGCTGCAAATATAATCTGAAGAAAATTAAAGACTTGTTGAATTTGCTTTTGCCTTCAACTCAACCTATCGTTTCTGTCCTTTGTGTTATTTGGCAAGTATTCAATTCCATCCTTTTGACTGTACATTTGTGTCATGTTTCTTTTGAAGTAAAACAGCTGATACTTTCATAAAGTTTTATCATGTTACCTGGGTCTTGACTTTTTTTTTTTTTCCCCTCCACAGACTTGTTTATGGATTTATGAAAAGTTACCTTTCAATATTCCTTATAAAGACATAAAGTCAAGGGCAGAACTTGTAGCCAGGACTTAACTGGTAGTGACTTAACATGGCATTTTAAAAACTGATGTTAGGCTCATTTTCCCAGAGACAGCAGAAAAGGAGGAAGGGGGCTATGACAGGGAGAGCGATCCCCACAGGCTGCTTAAAGAGGCACATACTGCTCAGGATTTTACAGCAATTCACCCCAGATTTCCCTTTTTGCATCTCCTTAGACAGCTCCATTCGTCTCTTTCGGGGAAGGCGAAGTTAGAATTCTGAGGTTAGAATTATTAGCCTTAATTTCTTTGATTTCTATACTTCTTTGCCTGTGGTTTACAGAGTTGGAAGTCAAAGAAAAATGTTGTTGTAAATGCTTTACATGGATTCAGTCAATCCTAGTGAGACATCCTACGTATTATCCTCATTTTACGTTTGAGGAAATTGAGGCACAGAGAGGTTAAGTAACTCACTCATGGTCACACAGCTCCGAAGTGGTGGAGAGAGGATTATGAAGCGTTAGTATCCATGCTGTATTCAAAGAATGGATATATACTTGCTAGAAGCCTTTAGCTTGTTCCTCCCCAAAGCCTAACCAAATACTTTTAAACTAAAGTAAAACACAGTTGCAATGCAAACTCGGCTCCAAAAATACCCAACTTCCAACCAAATTGTTACCCCTAAGTATTTGTGTGTAAGAATTCTGGAGCCCCTCACCCCAAGCACTAGCCTGATCACGTTTACTATCTTTGAATCCTTGGACCCAGAGAGTACTATACCGTGTTGTTGTTGTTGTTGTTGTCGTTGAGTCAGTTCCTACTCGTAGCGACCCCACGTACAACAGAATGAAACACTGCCCTGTCCTGTGTCATCCTCAAGATCTTTGTTATGCTTTAGCCCATTGTTGCAGCCACTGTGTCAGTCCATCTCCTTGAGGGTCTTCGTCTTTTTCGCTGACCCTCTATTTTATCAAGCATGATGATGTCTTTCTCCAGAGACTGGTCCCTCCTGATAACATGTCCGAAGTACATGAGACAAAGTCTTGCCATCCTTGCTTCTAAGGAGCATTCTGGCCATACCCACTGTTACATTTCAGAAAGTGAATTATTTACTATACACTACTTTTGTAATTCTTCCTTGAGAGCTGAAACTGTCTTGTCCCACTCTGTGTCCCTGACACATAGCAGAGTCTGGGCCATAGTAAGTCCTCAATAATTATTTAACATTATGGGGACATTGGTGGTTTAGTAGCAGAATTCTAGCCTTGCATTCAGGAGACACAGTTTGATTCTTGGGCAATGCATGTTATGTGCAGTCTGCAGGGGAGGCTTGTGTGTAGCTGCGATGCTGAATAGGTTTCAGTAGAACTTCTAGACTAAGGTGGACTAAGAAGAAAGGCCTGGTGATCTACTTCTGAAAATCAGTCCATGAAATCCTATGGATCACAATGGTCTGATCCCCAACTGATCATAGGGATGGCACAGCTATGGGCAACATTTTGCTCTATTGTGATGGGGTCATTATGAGTCCGGGGCCTACTCTATGGCAGCTAACAACAACAACTGTTTTAACTATACGTCTACAAATGAGCTAATAAGCTTCTAACTTGTGGGAAAATGTGAACAAGATTGTTTTTAACTGCCAGAAATGCAGAAGTCAAACTGTAAAAGATGTAGGCTAAAACTGCAAGGCAAGAACACCTGCTCAATCCCCACCCCTACCCTTCGCCCATTATCTTCCTGAAGTCTTTGCAGCCTGTAATTTTAATGTTGCTTCTGAGAGTGACTCCCTCTGCTGCTCCGGAAAAGCCATGACCTAAATCAGGAAAGTGCTAAACGCAATTAAGGCCTAAATAGAGCACGCTCTCGCTGTCTGCACCAATCGGAGAACCTAGCATACATTAGACAACAATTATTTTTAAGTCTCAACAATAATTCTGAATAAACTGAGAGGGTTGGCCTAGTAAAGCTGACGCCTAGTTTGCTTAGGGGGTTTGCTTAAAATAAATCAGTATGAATTCTGATTCTGACATTCAGACAACCAGCTCCCAAATTACTATGAGAGATGCTGGAGGACCATGTCTTGTTTGACTGAATATCCAGTATCCGGAACAGAAAAGGCTACAGAGTTAATAAATGTTTGTTATAATCTCGTGATTCCTCACTCTTTGTAATACTTGAAAATTTGTTCCCTGAAGCCTTTTAAGCATTCCTTAAGCTAAAATATGAAATTATTTTTGTAAACAAAGATAAACAAACCTACTTTTCCTTACCCCATTTGTATTCAAATTTAAATTCATCTAATCTCTCTGCTCCTGAAATGGAAAAAGAAATAGTAGAATTTTCACTGAAATTCAGTTGTCTTCATGCCAACTGTCCATTTGCTCCATACCAATATGCATAAACACATGGTAGTAATTCTTATAATTTGTAGAAAGTATGCAATTTGTTTTTAAACATTATAAATGAAGTTAAGATAATAGAGAATTATCCCAATATGATTACAGTCTTCAGAAATTTTCTGTTCTGAGTTTGGTGGTGTTAACATTCACAACACTAGTTGGTGCTAGATAAGCAGCATATCAGTGCTGTGTAGTCCAGAACTAAAACGCATTTATAAAACAAGAGGGCACTAATTCTAAGGCACAACTGATCAAACACACACCTACCTACACACACACACACACACACACACACACACACACACACACACACACACATATTCCCTTTTCCTAGTGAAGTCTTTCATTTTTGGAAGTCAGAAGTACCACAGTTCCCTCGAGCTAGGAGTTTCCAACAGTCCTGAATGAAAAAATTAGGACACAGCCAGAAGGAGAAAGCTGTTACCCTCAAGCCTACAGAATGTCCCAAAGACCTATTTAAAATGACTGCTTTCTTTATACCACAGTTACAAAATTCAGTACACTCACAAATAATGCCCATTTTGTTTTTTATTTTAAACCTCTGTTGTTTTCCTGGCCATCCATGAAGCGGTATACATTGTTTAAAACTTCTGATTTTTGCAGTACCTCTCCAACAACAGAATAAAAACTCATTCACATTATAAAGTGCTTAAATTAACTTTCACATCTTAATATGTGTTTTCATTTATAAATATAAATATATTTAATTCCTATTTCTAAGTCCTCACTCACCAAAAAAAAAAAAAAAAAACCCACTGCGGTGGAGTTGGTTCCGACTCATAGCGACCCCATAGTACAGAGTAGAACTGCCCCATAGGGTTTTCAAGGCTATAATGTTTAGGGAAGCAGACTGCCACATCTTTACTGGCTGTGCAGCTGGTGGGTTCGAACGGCTGACCTTTTGGTTAGCAGCCAAGCGCTTAACCACAGTACCACCAGGACTCCCTAGAGCATGAAAATCATACCCGAGGAAGCAACAACCTCTTTCATTGTCCCCAAGGTTCTAGTCCAAGGAGAGAAAAGAAGAAACCTGAAGGAAAAGGGAGGTCTAATAATTAGATCATTATACAGTGTGTGATTCTGAGAGTAAATAGTAGTGGTAGTTAAAAAGTAAACAGGAATGGGGAGGGTGGAGGGGTGGATTAAAGTGGTGGTGATAGCAGCTGATAGCTGATAGTAGAGTTTGGTGCTTTACATTTCCTTTGAAACCTAGTAGAGAACACAGAAAAAGCTGGTATCTATGAACATGGAGGATCACAAAGATAAAAGTGGTGAAGTAGTGCATTTCGGAAACCACAAGATACTAGCATAAATGAACAACTTTATTCACCAGAAACTGCAGGAACTATATAAACTAAATGGAGAAAAACCGCACTGAAATGCACACACCAGACAGAATGCGTTTTGTTTTTCCTCCTAAAATCAGAAGAGCAGGCCGATCCTCAATCTTTGGCTTACCTGGTCTAATGGGGGGCGGGGTGGGGGGGTGCAAGAGGCAAATACTCAGTCTCTCTGTCCTGAGCGTCTTTTCTTTTAATCTCTTCTCCCTTCTTCTTTCAATATTAATCCACTTATAATTCCCTGTTTGATTATCTTTATTGATCTTTTTTCCTACCCAGTCTTTTTAATCTGGCTGTTGTAAGCTCTCGGCAGGGATCCTACCTCCTGTTTGGCAACTTTGGGGACTTTAACTTGTCCTTTTACCAAATAAGTCTCTCAAACGCGCCCCACCCCCACCCCCACCCCCACCCTTCCTATCAGGGCTCAGTCAGTTGTGCGCCCAATAACAGCATGCGGATTCCACTGGAAGTCACACGGGTTGACTCCGGGGGTTGATTTCACCGCTATTCATCAGGTTGCTCTCTTAAGCTTCCAAACACCCCCAGTCTAAGCACCCTCGGCTGCTGCCCTGGGAGCTTCTAAGTAGTTCAAGAAATCTACAAATAGCTCAAATGATTCTCAATAGAGACTCCTTTGTAAAGACAGATGAGCTCTGGAAGAGCGCAGAAGAAAATCAGGGCAGAACCTCGGGGATGGGAGGCATCTGGCAAGAAAGGAAGGAAGGATTTATGTGCGTGGCCACTTAGCAGGGCAGCAGGAAAATTTACTCCCGAAGTAGCTATCGCTAATTCACAAAGCCTCGCTAATCACTTACCTCCCCGCCCGGACCACACTCGCCTAGACTCTGAGCTCCCCTCCACCTCCAACGCCTCCCCGCCCCCCCGCCCCCAGCGCCTCTCTCAGCTACGAGGGAATGCAGTTGGGAAACGCCTGAGTGTCTAAGCATCTCCAAGGACTTGGAGCTACCACCGCGCCTCCTCTGCTCTCCAAATTTGGAAAGAAGAAAGTGTAACTGAGGTGGGGGGATGGGGGTCCCTGAATTGCCTCCGAATGCTGAATAAGCTTACTCCATATTGGCAGGAAAACCTGAGCTGCCTACCGTGAGCATTACAAAACCATTACGAAACTGAGCAAAAAGATTCAGATTGGCATTCAGCTTGGCAACAGATTAGAGGCCCAGGTGACCCGAGATAGACTCTGGAGGGGCCAGTACTGGCACTTTGCTCCCCTTCTCCCTTCCACTAAGCTTCACCGGCTCAGAAGCCTGGGAGCCACCGCTACAACTTCAGACTCAGAGGGCGAGAAGGGAGCGGGGCGATCAGCCCTCAAGACGCTGCTACTCCCTTACCCACCCCCAACTCCCGCCCGCTCTCTTCCCAACCCCGGCTTTCCCCAGAGCCCAGCCACTTATTTTAAAGCTCAGACGCATTAAATTAAAATGTCAGAGTTATAGGCTGGCCAGCTACCACGAGGAGTTTCGGACTAGTTTGAACAACCAGGTCTCCCCAGAGCTCTGGGGTTTTAACTTTCTCTGTCTCCTGTTGGGAGGGGGTCAAGAAAGGGGTATGATTGTGGACGCATGCACAACCCCCGCCTGCCGCGAAGAGCGGACGCGGTTCTGGGTGGGCAATATATTCCACAGTGGCCCGAGCAGCAGCCGAGGGGCAAAGGCGCTTTTGGGTCCTCGGCCTTAGTGGACACTTTTCCTTAGCTGAGTGCCCTTGGGCTTCTGGCGTGCTCAGAGACGCACTGAAGATCCCGCAACCCCAAACGTGGTACAGCACGGGGATCCTCCGCGCACCGCGCGCATCAGGCGGCATCTATGGCATGCCACACAGGCACCCGCACCAACAGTCTCTCCAAACCTCTGTATGTACAAAATGCAACAGTGTTCGGGTGCGGGGCAGAAAGTGCAAGATACCTAAGGCACCCACATGCCCAGAGACGGATGCATGTCCACACCCCGTGCGTCCCTGGTCCATCCTTGCCCATCTCGGAAGTTAGATTTTAAAAATAAGAATGATCAAAGCTTCTTGACTAGTTGGGAAAGTGGAATTTAAAGTGGTTTCCAGTTGAGAGTAACGCGGCGAACTGAGGAAGCCAGGAGAACCGGGGAGGAGGAGAGGAAGAAGGAGGGAAGGAAGAAGCGAAGGGAGGTGGCCGCGGAGCCTGGCGGACCCCCTTACCTTGAGCAGCCCAGCCGGTGCCGCTGGCGCTGAGCAGGGCCAGGGCAGGTAACAAGAGCATTTGCAGCACGTATCCTAGTCCCAGTCCGCAGCGGGCCGCTGTCGCCCTCAGACCTTTCCTCATCGTCGACAGAGGTGTGCGGGGGGTAGCAACAGAGACACGCAAACAGGAGAAAGCCACACAGGGCAGCAGCTGAATCCGTGCACCGCGAAGGAGAGTAAATAACGACAACCAAGCGCCGCACTCCACTTTCTCCAAAGACAGGGGCCAAAAGAGATGGAGAGGAGACGCCGAGGAGGAGTTTGAAGGTTCTTCTTTCCCTGTGCCTTGTAACTGATGTCTCCCGTAAGTGGCTGCGCTGCCCCCACTTGGGAAGTCCGGGGAGGCGCAAGGCGACTACCTCCGCCGCTCCTCCTAGTAGCAGGATCAGCCGCAGCTTCGCCGTGCGCCGAGTCTGGACTGATCTCCAGGTCCCCACGCCTGAACAGAACACACACAAGCGCGGGGGTGGGGGGAGAAATGGGAGGAGGAGGGAGCAGAGGGAGGGAGCTTGGGCACGGTGAGGCGCTCTCTTCTCCAATCTCAGTGTTCTCACGCCGGCGGAGAAGCGTCCAGGCTGCCGCGGCTGGGTAGCCAAGGAGGGTCACCTCCTAGTGGGGGGCGCAGAGGTCCGCCGCACGGCGGTGGCGGGGTTCGCGGAGGAGGCGTGTAGGGCGCAGCCCAACACCGCGCAGATTGTAAGCTGCGGCGGGAGAGCGCCCGCCGGTGGCTTGTAAGCAGGGGTCGGAGGGAGAAGCACGCCCTGCGCTCAAGGTGGAGACCGGCTGCTCGTTTTACCCGCGGAAGCTGGGGCGAGAGAGATCTGCGGAAAGAGGCGGCTGTGGAAAGTCGGAGCGCGCCTGCTACCGCGGTGCGCAAGAACCGGACTCAGAGAGCGCAGCAGGCGCGCCCCAGGCCATTTGGCTCTGTCCACTATAGCTCAGCCTACCGCCTGCTAGCTTCTCCACCGCGCCAGTTAAGCCTGAGCCAGATTCCCCAGGACCGAACTCTCTGTGCGGCTTTGGGGTCTTGCGGTTGATTAAGCCGGCTACAGGCTCGAGCTGAAGTCCTGCGTTGTGGGGAAGAACGTATGAAGCTTTTGCGGTGCCCCAGCCCGGCGCTATCTTGGGGTTGTCACTGCCACGGAGACGGCTTTATACCCAGGAGCCTTTGACCTCCCTGCAGTGGAACAGAAACTAAAAGCTCTATGAAAACTCATTCTTTAATAGTGTTTTCTTTGCGTGCTTCTTGGTGGCTGGCAAGGTTGCGTATGTAAAGGGTGGTGAGACTATACCAAGAGAAAGTCTCCCAGAAACAATGCACAAGAAAATTTGCAGGTAATCACTTAAAGTGATGGTGGAACCAATGACATGCTTTCCAAATTCCTAACAGAAGAATGTAGGGCGGACTCAAACTATCGTGATATATTTACGTTTCTCTGGTAAAGAATTGCCTGGGTAGTTAGTTGTGAATCTGGTCTAGTGAAGGAGGAGGAACGTAAGAATGGGTAGGTAAATTAAGAAAAGGCTAGACAAAAGGAAAGTGAATGGGTTAGGAAAAGTGAATGCTGCCACAGCCAACATTCTGGGAAGAAACAAACCACTTCTTAAGATTAGAACATTTCTAAACTAATAAAAAAAAAATACCTCAGAGAAATTTTAAGTTCTCCGTGCCAAGTGGAGCATGTGTGTACACACACACACACACACACCCCCCCCCCAGACTGGAGGTCTAATATTGACAATGGTCATAACTCATTCTGTGACATGGACCCGGGTAACATTTATGTGGCTCAGTTTCTTCATCTGTGAAATATTTAAATGGCTTCAAAATTTTTTTCCATTCTAACGTTCCATGATCTGTCTGCCCAGCTCCATCTAAACCTTTAGCAAATAAGACCTGTCTTGGATGAACCTGATAACTCTGAAAAGTTCATACTGGCAAAGACATTGACAAAACTGGCTATTTCCTGTTTCCATGGAGGCTTCGTCTGCCATGCTAAATATCTCTTCTTTACCTTTTCCTTACAAAAAATTATAGTGATATTGTGGCAAGAGGGTGGTTTCTGGCACCAGACTTCCTGGGTTCAATTCTTAGAGATTCCAGTTACTTGCTACTGATATTAAACAATGAAGTGGGTGACTCAGTTTCCTAATCTGTAAAATGGGTCTAATAGCAGTATTATTTTATGAGCTTGTTGTGAGGATTAAATGAGTTAAACATATGCAAAGTGCCTAGTGCATACAATTGTTAGCTCCTATTTTTATCATTGATGAAAGATTCCCATCAGCCTCCAGTGCTGTCCAGTAGCACTTTTTGTGATGAGAAATTGAATTTTTAATTTTGTATTTAATTTGATTAACTTAAATGTAAACTTTCACAAGTGGCTAGTGGCTACGATGTTGGACAGTGCAGATATGGGCTACTCATAACCTGCCAATTATTTTAACAATTACATCAGCAGGAGAAATTATGACTATATTTCATATTTATCTTTTCAGGTTTTCCAAGAAGAACAGAAGCTTAAACAACGAGAACAAAACAAACACCCATACTCATTATTAACAACATCTAAAATTTATGCCTCTAAAATTTTATTGCCTGTCTTTTCTAACTAGAACATAACTCTTTTAAGGAAGTGACTTTGCTTTGTGGATTATTCCATACCCAGCTCCTAACTCAGAGCCAGGTGTTATATAGTTGGTATTCACTCAATATTTGTCAATTGATTGACAAAAGACTCAATAAAGAATCCTCGAAGTCTGTATCAGTTAAAGAAGGTCCAATATGTTACATAATTGTTTGGCAAATTGAAGTGCTCAGTGACAGATACTGCATGAAATTAATACCTTGAAAGAGAAAGTAAGAGACAAGAAAGGAAAAAGTAGTTCAATACTGATATTCAGCCTAAAGAGGGCAGGAATGGTTTGAGAAACGATATGTCCACGTGAGGTGGAAAAGGGAGAGGAGAGTGAGAGCACTAGAATAAGGGCAGGAAAAGCACAGCAGCATAGCTCAGCTTATCAGGCAGGGGAGTTTCCTACAATCTGTGTTTGCAGATAGATCTTGTCTTGTGTATTAATTAACATCATGCCCGACTTTGTTGACTATCACATTTCTTCTTCATGAAAGGGATAAGATTCTTCTTCATAAGAGATCAGAATGCCAAAGACGTCTCAGTTTAGGCTTGCTAACCTACTTTATTCAGATTTGGGCTCAAATGTCACTCTGAGAGAGGCTTTCTCTAACCAACATACCTAAAACAGCATACAGCCCATCACCTTCAGGTGTATTCAACTGCTTTGATTTTCGTCTAGGATTTAAGTACATATATGTATGCATGTGTGTATGTACATATATGTATGCACGTGTGTATGTACGTGAGTATGTAAATCTATGCATATATCACCTCTCCAATAGAATGTATGCTTCTCAAGGGGAGGAATTTTTTTCCTATTACATTCACCACTCTATACCAAGAACCTAGAACGCTGCCAGCCACATAGACGTTGTTCTTAGGTGCCGTCAAGTCGATTCTTAGTGACCCCATGTGACAGAGTAGAACTGCCTCATAGGGTCTTCTAGGTTGTAATCTTTACAAGGACAGGCTTCCAGGTCTTTCCCCCGTGGAGCCACTGAGTGGGTTCAAACCAGCTGCCTTTCAGTTAACAGCCAAGCATTTTAAGCATTGCCCCATGAAGGCTCATCGTAGCTGATCAATAAACATTTGTTGAATCTTTAGTGGATGAACGGAAGCCAATAGATTTTAAAACTAAAGTTAAGTATTGGATTAAAACATTTTTTTCAAGATGGATTTTCAAATTACAAATAGGCTTTTCTAATTGTTGAATAAAGTTTGGAAAAATTGTACCCCAAAATTAATCTGAATATGACTTTTTTAGAGTTGGAGTACTGTAGGTGTTTAAGGAATAGACATGAAATTCATCTCATTTTGAAAAATAAAAAGCTTCATTTAAATCCATATACAAGGGCTTCCTTTTTCTTGGCTGAAGTGAGTGGAGAATTAACTTTAGGATAATAAATCCCAGTGACAGGTGCTAATGGGAATTAAGCATGCAAATCCCTTGCATATCCCTCCAGAAATCTACACCAAGAAAACTATGCTATTTAGTATGTAGGGTGCTTAGCAGTAATATTATTTACTCTAAACTAGTAAGGAAAAAGAGTTTTCAGCTTAACACTTAAGAACTAAAAAAAAAAAAAAAAAACCTAAAAATGTATTTGAATTCTAGAAATAATATTTTACTTCGTTTTGTCTCTTTCCTTGTATGTTTGATTGTCTACTTTCTACATTTTAAAAAAAATAAATATTCATATGAGAGCTATTATTAACTGACAACTTAGAAGAGGGAGAATTTAAAAGAATAAAGAGGATGGTGTTGAGGAAAAACTCTATTTGTAACTAGGGTTCAGGGGGTGAGAAACAGCAGGTAACTTTACTGCTAGACATCAGCTAAGGAGAGCCAGATGGTCCAGATTCAGTTGGTTAACCGCCCTTCAGCCTCAGCCCACAGAAGGGAATTTGGCCTGCCATAAACCTGTAAACACTGGGGTTTTATGCGTTTTATTAATTGTATTAGCACTCTTGGTTGCAAGTGATAGAAATCCAACTCAAACAAGCTCAAGCCAAAAAGATAATTTATTGCTTTACATAACGTAAGAGCTATAGATAATAATAAGCAATATTAATAATGGCTAGCATTCATTGATCACTGTGTATCAGGCACTGTTCTAAGCTCTTTACATGTGCTATTTCACATGTAAATAATCTTAGTAAAGATTAAAGGAAAGTACTCTGAGGGAAAGAAATACCGTTACTATTCCCATTTCATACACGAGAAAACTAAGGTGAGAATGGCGTGATTTTGCTAAAGAGCAGCCCTTTGTAGATTGCTTTTTCCATTAATTAACTGGAAGAATTGACTTCCTTTCCATTCCATTCAATTCAGAAAACTTTCACTTAACCACTTTTATAGTTAAGACCCTGTTCCAGGATCACTGGAGAAGACCATGCGTGAGCAATAGTCCTTGTGCACCAAAGGCAATATAGGTAAGTAAACAAAAGGATTCTGAAAATGCTGTGGGAATATAAGGATATGAGAAAAATACCACCTGTGGAGTCTGGGAAGACGATCACCTACAAGTAAAACATAAATATGGTGTATCAGTAACGTTTATGCTTTATACTTATTTAGCACAATGGATGTACTTGTCTCTAACAATGAGATATCTGGGAATAGGCAGTCCAGAGCTGCTATGTCAGTTCAACTTATGCTCTTTTTATGTCTTGGCTCCATGTTTCCTAATATATAGCTTTTATTCTCACAGTTGCGTGATGGCTTCTTTACCAGCAGGCATCACGTACCACCTTACAGCCAGGACAAAGAAGGAACGACAAACTTGTGGGGCATATAGCCAAGTTAGGTGCTTTCCAGACAACTTTTCTGGAAGTTATAAGCCCAAGCAGTTTTCATTTTCTTGATGGCCTGTAAAATGTTTAGCCTAGACAAATCATGGGTGGTGGATGAGGAAAAGGTATTGTGAAGGCCTGGTCGTCTATGCTGGACATAATTCTGTTGGAGAGGAGGGACAAAGTGAAGGTGCAGAAAAACATGAAGACAGGAAATTATAGGGTATATTCAGAAAATCGTAGGTAGGTAGAAGGGGCCACTGGGTGGTGCAAAGAGTAAAGCACTTGGCTCTCCTCCTTTTGCCTTTTGCCTTTGCAGTCCTCCCCACTTCCCTGCCTCCCTGATGGTAGACTTGCTTTTGCCAGTGGAATGTGGGCAGATGCTGCAGAGTGCCATTTGCTCACAGAGGCCTCAAGAGGCACTGTGTGCTTCTATTTGTTCATATATTCCTTCCATTAGTCATGAAGGAACATTCCCCATTGAGCCACCAATCTAAGGCAAATAAGAGACACATAGCCTGGGGCCTGCGACATGATGCCTGGAGTGTAGAACCTAGAGTGTGATTCCAGTACACCTTAGCCAAGTTGTAGCAGAACCAATGATCCATGAGCAAGAAAAAAACCTCTTTTTTTGTGTTAAGCTACAGAGATCTTGGGTGATTTTTTTAATGCAATCTTATTGTAGCAAGTGGTGACTTACATGCTTGGTGTAAGAAATCATGCCCTCAGATTAAGTTCAAGACAAATCTGATGGTAATTCCCCTTTTAAAGCTAATAAACTAAAAGAAAATAAGACAGAATCCAGGATTAAATAAAGTGATAGTGAGAAGTGCAGTGAGAAGTATGTTATAGGAGGTGAGAAGAAAGGTCAATTACTTCAGCCTGGGGGATCAGCTGAGTCTTAAACGAAGCCACGTAGATCAGAGCCTTGAAAGATAAATAGAATTTGTATTTGCTGAAATGGAGTAGAGGACATTCTAGCAGAAGAAGCAACTCGAGCAAAGGCAGAAAAATGTGAGACATATATGAGTGGCTTAGTTTGGAACCCAGAAAGCATTATACTTAATACTGTATCTAATTATAATTTTAAAAATTATAACAGTTAACATTTTTGAACATTCATCAGTCAAACATCTTTTAAGTATACATATATGTGTTTATCTAATACACGCAGAAACAATATGTATGAAGTACGTACTATTATAGTATTATTATCCTCATTTTAAGCATGAGAAAACCAAGTTTTAGAAAGATTAGGGAATGTAGCTACATTAAACCAGTATCAGATTAGGAAACAGAGTTTATCTGGGTTCAGATAAATACCTTTAGGTTGATTTGGAAAGGAAGATAGGGCCAATTTATGAAAGGCTTTACTTCGTTTACTATGTGGTCTATATCACTTTATCCATATGCTAGAAAGCTTCCAAAGGTCTTTGGTCAATGATATACTTGGGACTTTAAGTAGCAAAATTGGATGATCATGTCTAGCAGCAATGTTCAAAACATACATTAAAGTAGCAAGAAAAATCATAGAGTGCCCATTTAGGGCTATATTCTAGGAATCAAGATGAGAACTAATGAGAGCCTGAATTTAAGCAGAAGTAAGCAGAAAACAAATGAAGAGAATGTATACACAGGTGTCCAATTGGGATGTTGGTTACTACTTCCAGAACATAGGATGAACTTTTATATTATTAAATATTCATGATATACTTAAGAATAAACTATGTAATCTGAGAAGGCGCCCTGGTGGCACAGTGGTTAAGCATTCGCCGGCTAAACAAAAGGTCAGCTCTTCGAAGCCACCAGCCACTGCATGGGAGAAAGATGGGACAGTCTGCTCCCATATTTATAGCCTTAGAAATCCTACAGGACAGTTCTACTCTATGCTATAGGGTCACTATGAGTTGGAATCAACTCAATGACAATGGGTAATGGGTATGTAACATGAAAGCTACTTGCAACAATAAACTACTCTCAACTTAATGAAAGATATTAAGGACTTAGAAATAAGATTTAAAGGGTGGGAGGGACACATTAATTTGTTAGGACTATTTGTGTTCTTAAAATAGTTTGGAAGCAATATTGTAAAGATTCACCACCATTTTGGTTATGTAGCTAGATGATTTGTTTACATAATCCCTAACGCTATGCCTGGCACAGACAAGGTCATCTATAATCTTTTTTTTTTTAAATTTAAAAAAATTTTTTTTTTAATTGTCCTTTAGGTGAAGGTTTACAGAACAAATAGTTTCTCGTTAAACAGTCAGTACACATATTGTTTTAGGACATTGGTTAACAACCCCAAGACATGTCAACACTCTCCCTTCTCAACCTTGGGTTCCCTATCACCAGCTTTCTTGTCCCCTCCTGCCTTCTAGTCCTTGTCCCTGGACTGCTGTGCCTCATTAGTCACGTTTTGTTCTATGGGGCTGTCCAATCCCTGGCTGAACAGTGAACATTGGGAGTGACTTCACCTCTGAGCTAAAAGGGTGGCTGGGGGCCATACTCTCGGGGTATCTCCAGTCTGTCAGGGCAGTAAATCTGGTCTTTTTTTGTGTATGTTAGAATTTTGTTCTACGTCCTTCTCCAGCTCTGTCCAGGACCCTCTGTTGTGATCCTGGTCAGAGCAGTCAGTGGTGGTAGCCGGGCACCATCTAGCTGTACTGGACTCAGTCTGGTGGAGGCCTTGGTAGCTGTGGTCCATTAGTCCTTTGGACTAATCTTTTCCTTGTATACTATTCTCTTCATTCTCCGTTGCTCCTGAAGGAGTGAGACCAGTGGAGTATCTTAGATGGCTGCTCACAGGCTTTTAAGACCTTAGACGCTACTCACCTAGCTAGAATGTAGAACATTGTCTTTATAAACTGTGTTAAGCCAATTGAGCTAGACGTTCCCTGAGACCAATAAATATTTTTAAAAAAATTAATGAATAACAATTTATAAGAAGCATTTATAATGTGTATTTTAAACTAGTTGTTAGATATTGAAAATCTTTTACTTTTTTTTTCAGCTATTCAACAAACATTTATTTAGTGTCTTTTTATTATTATTATTATTTATTGTACTTTAGATGAAGGTTAACAGAACAAACTAGCTTCTCATTAAACAGTTAGTACACATATTGTTTTATGATACTGGTTAACAACCTCATGACATGTCAATAGTCTTCCTTCTTGACCTTGGTTTCCTTATTACCAGCTTTCCTGTTCCCTTCTGCCTTCTAGTGCTTGCCCCTGGGCTAGTGGGTCGTTTTAGTCTGGTTTTGTCCTACAGGCCTGTCTAATCTTTGGCTAAAAGGTGAATCTCAGGAGTGACTTCATTACTGAGCTAAAAGGGTGTCTGAGGGCCATACTCTCAGGGTTTCTCCAGTCTCTGTCAGGCCAGTCGGTCTGGTCTTTTTTGAGTTAGAATTTTGTTCTATATTTTTCTCCAGCTCTGTCCGGGACCCTCTATTGTGATCCCTGTCAGAGCAGTCAATGGTGGTAGCCAGGCAACATCTAGTTGTACTGGACTCAGTCTGCTGGAGGCCATGGTAGTTGTGGTCTATTAGTCCTTTGGACTAATCTTTCCCTTGTGTCTTTAGTTTTCTTCATTTTCCCTTGCTCCTGAAGGAGTGAGACCAGTGGAGTATCTTAGATGGCTGCTCACAGGCTTTTAAGACCCCAGACACTACTCACCGAAGTAGAATGTACAACATTTTTCTTTATAAACTATGTTATGACAACTGAGCTAGATGTTCCCTGAGACCATGGTTCCCATAACCCTCAGCCCAGTAATTCAGTCCCTCAGGGAGTTTGGATGTGTCTATGGAGCTTCTATGACCTTGCCTTGTATGAGTTGTTCTGGCTTCCCCAGTATTGTGCACTGTCCTACCCTTCGCCAAAGTCACTACTCCATCTATTGTCTACTTAGTGTTTTTCCATCCCCACCTCTCCCCTCCCTCGTAACTATCAAAGATTGTTTCTTTCTGAGTGTAAACCTTTTCATGAGTTTTTATAGTAGTGGTCTCATACAATATTTGTCCTTTTGTGATTGACTTATTTCACTGAGCATAATGCCCTCCAGATTCATCCATGTTGTGAGATGCTTCGCAGATTCATCATTGTTCTTTATCATTGCGTAGTACTCCATTGTGTGTATGTACCATAGTTTGTTTATCCACTCATCTGTTGATGGACAACTAGATTGTTTTATCTTTTTGCTATTATGAACAATGCTGCAGTGAATGTGGGTGCTGCATATGTCTATTCGTATGGCAGCTATTATTTCTTTAGGATATATTCCTAGGAGTTGGATTGCTGGATTGTATGGTATTTCTATTTCTAGCTTTTTAAGGAAGCTCTGTATCATTTTCCAAAATGGTTGTATCATTTTGCATTCCCGTCAGCCGTGCATAAGAGTTCCGATCTCCCCGCAGCCTCTCTAACGTTTGCTGTTTTCTCTTTTTTTGATTCGTGCCAGTAATGCTGGGGTGAGGTGGTATCTCATTATGGTTTTGATTTGCATTTCTCTAATGGATAGTGATTGCCAGCATTTCCTCATGTGTCTTTTAGCCACCTGAATGTCTTCGTTGGTGAAGTGTCTGTTCATTTCCTTTGCCCATTTTTTAATTGGATTATTTGTCTTTTTGTTGTAGCAGAGTTAGATTTTCTTATAGATTTTAGAGATTAGACCTTTGTCAGATTTGTAATAGCCCAAAATTTTTTCCCAGTCCGTAGGTTCTCTTTTTCCTCTTTTGGTGAAGTCTTTTAATGAGCATAAGTGTTTAATTTTTAGAACATTCCAGTTATCTAGCTTATCTTCTGGAGTTTGTATGTTGTTAGTTATGGTTTATATCCTGTTAATGCTGTGTTGTAGGATCTCTAATACTGATCCTATTTTTTTCTTCTATGATCTTTAGTTTTTCCTTTTATATTTAGGTCTTTGATCCATTTTGAATTAGTTTTTGTGTATGGTGTGAGGTATGGGTCCTGTTTCATTTCTTTGCAGATGGACATACAGTTTTGCCAGCACCGTTTGTTAAAAAGACTGTCTTTTCCCCATTTGATGGAATTTGGGCCCTTGTTGAAGAACAGGTGAGCGTAGGTGGATAGATTTGCATCTGGGTTCTTGATTCTGCTCCATTGGACAATGTATCTGTCGTTGTACTAGTACCAGGATGTTTTGACTACCGTAGCTGCATAGTAGGTTCTGAGGTTAGGTAATGAGAGTCATCCTACTTTATTCTTCTTCTTCAATAATGCTTTACTTATCCAGGACTTCTTCCCTTTCCATATAAAGTTAATGATTAGTTTTTCCATCTCTTTAAAGAATGTTGTTGGTATTTGGATCGGGATTGCATTGTATTTGTAAATTGCTTTGGGTAGAATTGACATTTTCACAATGTTGAGTCTGCCTATCCATGAGCATGGTATGTTTTTCCATTTATGTAGATCCCTTTGGGTTTCATGCAGTAGTGTTTTATAGTTTTCTTTGTATAGGTCTTTTACATTCCTGGTCAGATTTATTCCTAAGTATTTTATCTTTTTAGGGGCTATTGAAAATGGTATTGATTTCCTGATCTCCTTTTCATCGTTCTCTTTACTGGTGTATAGGAATCCAACTGATTTTTGAATGTTTATCTTGTATCCTGCTACTCTGCTGAATCTTTCTATTAGTTCCAGTAGTTTTCCTGTGGAGTCTTTTGGGTTTTCTATATATAGTATCATATCATCTGCAAATAAGGACAGTTTAACTTCTTCATTACCAATTTGGATGCCCTTGATCTCTTTTTCTTGCCGTATTGCTCTAGCTATGACTTCCAGCACAGTGTTAAATAGGAATGGTGATAAAGGACATCCTTGTCTTATTCCTGTTTTCAAGGGGAATGTTTTCAGCCTGTCTCCATTAAGAATGATGTTGGCTGTTGGTTTTGTATAGATACCTTTTATTATGTCGAGAAATTTCCCATCTATACCGATTTTATTGAGAGTTTTTATCAAGAATGGGTGTTGGACTTTGTCAAATGCCTTTTCTGTATCAACTGAGATGATCACGTGATTCTTTCCTTCTATTTATGTGGTGGATTACGTTGATTGCTTTTCTAATGTTGAACCATCCTTGCATACCTGGTATGAATCCTACTTGGTCATGGTGTATTTTTTTTTTTTTTTATATGATGCTGAATTCTATTGGCTAGAATTTTGTTGAGAATTTTTGCATCTATTAATGAGAGCTAAGGGTCTATAATTTTCTTTTTTTGTGGTGTCTTTGCCTGGTTTTGGTATCAGGGTTACACTGCCTTAATAGAATGAATTTGGAAGTACCCTTTCTTTGTCTAAGTTTTGAAATAGTTTGAGTAGTACTGGTGTAAGCTCTTATCTGAATGTTTGGTAGAATCCTCCGGTGAAGCCATCTGGGCCAGGGCTTTTTTTTGTTGAGTTTTTTTTGTTTTTAATTACCTTTTCAATCTCTTCTCGTGTTATGGGTGTGTTCAGATTTTCAACATCAATTTGTGATAGTTTGGGTAGGTAGTGTCTTTCTAGAAATTTGTCCATTTCCTCTAGATTTTCGAATTTGTTGGAGCATAGCTTTTCATAATACTCTGTTATGATCCTTTTTATTTCAGTTGGGTCTGTTGTAATTTCCCCCATTTCATTTCTTATTTGGATTATTTGCATCCTCTCCTGTTTTTCTTTTATTTATTTGGCTAGTGGTTTGTCGATTTTGTTGATCCATACAAAGCACCAACTTTGGTTTTGTTGATTCTTTCTATTGATTTTCTATTCTCTGTTTCATTTATGTCTGCTCTGATCTTTATTATTTCCTTCCTTCTGGTAGCTGTAGGCTTCTTTTGCTGTTCTCTTTATATTTGTTTGAATTGTGTAGCTAATGTTTTGATTTTGTCCCTTTCTTCTTTTTTGATGCATGCATCTATTGCTGTAATGACCTCTGAGTACTGCCTTTGCTGTGTTCCAAAGGTTTTGGTATGTTTTCATTCTCATTTGATTCTAGGAATTTTTTGATACCATCTTTGATTTCTTCTACTACCCAGTGGTTTTTAAGTAGGGTGTTATTCAGTTTCCATGTAATTGATTTTTTTCCTTGCTCTTCGTGTTGTTAATTTATACTTTGATGGCAATGTGATCAGAGAACATGTTTTGTATTATCGCAATGTTTTGGATTTTTGTTAAGGGTTGCTTTGTAGCCTAAGATGTGGTCTATTCTGGAGAACATTCCATGTGCACTGGAAAAGAATGTGTACTTTGCAGCTATTGTGTGGCGTGTTCTATATATGTCTATGAGTTCAAGTTGGCTGATTGTGCCTTTTAGATCTTCTGTATCTTTGCTGAGTTTCTTTCTAGATGTTCTGTCCTTTACCAAGAGTGGTGTGTTGAAGTCTCCTACTATTATAGTGGAACTGTAAATTTCTCTTTTCAATGCTGTTAAAGTTTGTTTTATGTATTTTGGAGTCCTTTTATTGGGTGCATAGATATTTATTATGGTTATATCTTCATGATAGATCATCGCTTTAATCATGATATAGTTCACTTCTTTGTTTTTATAGTGGAATTTGTTTTAAAGTCTATTTATCTGAGATTAGTATTGCCACTCCTGCTCTTTTTTGGTGGCTGTTTGCTTGATATATTTTTTTCCATCCTTTGATTTTTAATAAATTCATATGTTTGTTTCAAAGGTGTGTCTCTTGTAGACAGCATAGTGATGGATCCTGTTTTTTTAATCCATTCTGTCACTCTCTGTCTCTTTATGGGTGCATTTAGGCCATTTATGTTCAGTGTAATTATTGATAGCTGTGAGTTTATGGTTGTCATTTTGTAGGGTTTTTTTTTTTTTTTTTGGTGATGCTGATGATTTCTTTGTTCCTCTTACTCTCCTGTGCTGAGTTCCTTTTGTTTGTGGATTTTTTTTTTCATTTCTTTTGTTTTTGCAGATTTTGTTTTTACTGAGACTTTATGTTTTTCTTCTTTATTTTGATAAGTAGGTTTGTAAACTTTTTGTCGTTACCTGATATTTATCCTTATCTTCCTAGGTTTGAACCAGTCTATTATTACTTGGTATCGCCTTGCCTTCCTCTCCATTAGAAAGTTCTATACATACACTGTTTATTCCCTCTTTTATTGTTCTGATGTTGTTTTCATTTGCAGATTAACGTCTCTGGTTCCCTGTTGTAAATATTTAGGTTTTGAATAGTCCTTGAGAGTTCATTTCCTAGGTAGGTATCTGGCTGGTGTGATCTTGTGTTCTAGAATCAGGCTGTTGTCCACTGTTGTTTGTTCTCAAACCAAAGGACTCCTTTTAATAATTCTTGTAAGTTTGGCTTGGTTTTTACATATTCCCATAATAGCTGTTTATTTGGAAATGTCCTAATTTCACTGTCATATTTGAATAAGAGTTTTGCAGGATAAATTATTCTTGGTTGGCAATTTTTTCATTTCAGTGTTTTCTATATGTCATCATTGCCTCCTTGCATACATGGTTTCTGCCAAGTAATCGAGCTTAGTATTATTGTTTCCCCTCTGTTTGTGACTTTTTGTTTTACTCGAGCTGTTCTCAACATTCTTTCTTTGTGTTTGGTTTTAGTCAGTGTGATTATGATATGCCTTGGTGATTTTCTTTTGGGGTCTGTCCTATATGGGGTTTGTTGAGCTTCTTGGATGGCCAGCTTTTCATCTTTCATGATATTAGGAAAGTTTTCTGTCAGCAATTATTCAATGATCTCTCTGTGCTTTCTGTTTTCTCCCCCTGTTCTGGAACTCCAATCACTTGAAAGTTTTTCCTTTTGGCTGTATCCCACATAATTTTCAGGGTTTCTTCATTCTTTTTTCTGATTTTTCCTCAAACAATGTTGTGTCCATGTGTTTATCCTCAGTTTCGCCAATCTTGTCTTCCATTGTTTCAAGCCTGCTCCTCAGCCCTTCTATGACACTGTACATCCCTGAAATCTTGTTGTTTATCTTTTGAATTTCTGATTGTTGTTTTGTATGATTTCTAGTTTTGAATTTATATTGGCATTTTATTCCTATATTATTTTCCTGAATTCTTCCGTTTTTTGTCTGTATTTTCCATGAATTCATCTATTTTTTCCTCATTTTTGTCTGCTTTTTGCTTCAACTCTTGGATAGGGATTTGAATTCCCTATCAGGTAGTTCTAGCATCTTTTCCTCTACTGGTAAGTCATCTGGTGTTTTATATTTGACGCCTACTGGAACCATACTGTCCTGTTTTTTATTTTACATTTTGATAGTGTAGATTTGTTTGTTTCATCCTGCTTTTTTGTTTTATTTGGTTGTGTCTGAGCAGGCGGGCTTTGCATTCTTTGTTGTTTGCTCATTTCTGGACATGATATTTTTCAACTCCTTTTCCAATGGTCAGGGCTAGTTTCTCCGCTATGGTGCAACAGGGATGGTCCAGCTGAAGGGGAAGGGCTGGATGGGTTGTTTGTGACACATACTGGGGCTAACAAGGTGAGCCATGGGTCAGTGCAGGGCAGGTTCTGGGAGGCCATGCCTGTGCTTCTCGGGAGTGCAATGTTCAGCACATTGTGCAAATAGGCAGGGGGGAGGGGGAGGGAGAGGTTGTGATGTGTGGAGCTAGGTTGGGTATGGGAAAGAAGAGAGAGAGGAGAGAGAAACAAGAGCCAAAAAGAAAAAAGTGCTGAGGGAGCCTGCAGTTGGAGTGGAGAGACATGAAACCTAGAAATGAAGAAAAACAAAAAGGAAAAAGAGAAAAAGAAAAAATAAATAGAAATTAAAAAAGAAATTCCCTCAGCAATCCAACCGATGTGACTATGCAGACAGGGAAAGTGGCTCCCAAGCCTTGCAGTAAAGCCTGGGTAGAGATGATACACAGCCCCAGGTATTCAACAGACAGGTAAAGAAGGTAAATAGAAAGAGAAGAGAAACCTAGAAATGAAGAAAAATACAAAGGAAAAAAGAACAAGAAAACAAATAAACAAAAAGTTTCCAGGGAGAAGCCAGTACAATTTGTACAAGGAAAGGTCATGGAAGCTCCATAGACATATCCAAACTACCTGAGGGACTGAATTGCTGGGTGGAGGGCTGTGGGGACTCAGGGAACATCTAGCTCAATTGGCATAACACAGTTTATAAAGACAATGTTCTACATTCTACCTTGGTGAGTAGCGTCTGGGGTCTTAAAAGCCTGTGAGCGGCCATCTAATATACTCCACTGGTCTCACCTCTTTGAGAGCAAGGGATAATGAAGAGAACAAGATACAAGGAAAAGATTAGTCCAAAGGACTAAAGGATTGCAGCTACCATGACTTCCACGTGACTGAGTCCAGTACAGCTAGATGGTATCCAGCTACCACCACTCACTGCTGTGACTGGAATCACAAAAGAGGGTCCTGGACAGAGCTGGAGAAGGGTGTAGAACAAAATTCTTACTCACAAAAAGGACAGTTTTACTGGCCTGACAGAGACTGGAGAAACCCTGAGAGTATGGCCTGCAGACACCCTTTTAGCTCAGTGGTGAAGTCACTCTCTAGGTTCACCATTCAGCCAGGGATTGGACAGCCCAGTAAAACAAAATGTGACCAATAAGCCACAGCAGTCCGGAAACAAGGACTAGAAGGCAGGAGGGGACAAGAAAGCTGGTGATAGAGAACCCAAGGTTGAGAAGAGACAGTGTTGACATGTCATGGGGTTGTTAACCACTGTCATAAGGCAATATGTGTACTGTTTAATGAGAAAGTATTTGTTCTGTAAACCTTCATCTAAGGTACAAAAAAAAAAAAAAAAAAAAAAACGAATTACCTATGTGAGAACAAACTGACAACAGCAACTCAAAAGATTTGATGGGAAGCCTAAGGGCAGTGAGTTGAAGATAATGGTGATGGGATAATTTGGAAAAGGATAGTGAGAATAGCAACACAACTGGAAGAATGTAATTGATGTCACTGAATTGTACATGTAGAAACTTTTGAAATGGTGTAACTTTGGCTATTTGTATTTTCACCAAAAAAATAAAATAAAATAAAAGGTCCTCCAAGGCTGAGAAGGGAGAGTGTTGACATGTCTTGAGGTTGTTAACCAGCGTCATAAAACATTTTGCGGTACTGACTGTTTAATGTGAAACTATTTGTTCTGTAAACCTTCATCTAAAGTACAATTAAAAAAAAAAAAAGTCCCCAGGGATCCCTTCAGCTTGACCACGCAGACCAGGAAAGCAGTTCCCCAGCTGAGTGGCACTGCACAGCCTGTCAAGAAGAAGCAAAGGTGGCACATGGGGTCAGGTATTTGAGAGAAAGGAGTGGGAGGAGATGAGAGATGGTGAAGAAACCGAAAGAGGTTTAAAAAAGCAACACTAGCGACAAAGAAATGGCACTGAAGAAGCCGGTCAGTGTGGTTGAGGCCCACTGGGTAGTGGTGGATCAGCCTGCTGGGAAGCAGCAGATTGGCAGTCTGGGAAGCTGCCAATTGGCCCGCCAGGAAGTGGCGAATGCCTAGCAGGGGGTGGGGCAGGGTGGGGGGTGGGAAAGTGAGTATTGCTGATTACGGGGTGCTCTGTCTCTTGTTGGGAGCTCCATGTATCTGCTTTCCCGTACTCCCTGTCCTCAGATCTCCCACAGGAGTCCAAGATGGTGGATCTGTGCTGCTTTAGTTGATAAGGGACCTCTACTTGTAACTTTCCTCACTCTGTTCTCTGTCAGTTCCTTATTCCATCCTGTGCTTGGTTGAGTTCTTTATCACTTCACTTGACACTTAGGGTTCCAGGATTGATGTTTATCTCTGTTTTACTTAGTTTTTTAGGGCTTTGCTGTGGAGGGATGTTGTGTTGCTTCTGTCTATAGTGCCATGGTGGCTCCCTTCAGAAATCTTTTACTTTCAATTTTTTTTTCTAAATTTATTTATGATTGTTAGAAATGTGTTGTGCTTTATTTACAAAAATGTGCCATAAATTATGGTCTGGAGTTCAGCCCATAAAATCCTTTTAATCATATGTAATTGTATGAAAAATAATGCTATTATATATATTGTTGGATCAAAAAATCAAAATATAATTTATAATTAAATCAAACAAAAGTTAAAACATCTAATTGTTGTGCTTAAGGTATAAATAAAGAAGATACTGTAGAAGATGAGGAAGATACTGTAAAATGTTATAGAGATTTCTAAGTTTATTTTCTTATATTTTCAACAACTCTCAACAATGAAGCCATGTCTTCTACTTCATGTATAATTTCTACTGGATATAGAAGGATGTTTTATTTTCTTTAATGTAAATGTTGCACTAATGATAACTAGCCTTATGTTTATCATGGCTGTTTATGTTTTTGGCTATCAGATTGAATTAAAAGGAACAAGGAAGGTGAAAAAAGAAATATATTTTTGGTAAAATTGAATGAAAAAATTTTAAAGGGAAATAAAGAAGGAGTAAAAAATTAAGTGAGATTATTTTCAGAGATATTTTAAACACAACTGTTTGAAATAAAAGTAAAAAAGAATGAGATGAAATTCAAAAGAACACATAATGAGGAAGTAACAGTGGTTCAGATAATTGCTAATGTTATCCACTAGGTGGCCCCTCTGGCCAAAAACAGCCTGGTATTATCAGAGTAAGATTCAGTGTGTAACCGAACATTTAGATTTATAAGAATATTACAACTCAGGTACAGTTAAGGGTAAAGGCCTTGCAATTTGCTGCTTGCAAATCTACAAACGTTGCTTCTCTAGACTTGGAAATTGTCAATAAGGATTTTAGTCTACTGTAGTAATATTTGACCACCAACTTTCTGCCCTGGTAGCGCAGTGGTTAATGAGTTCATCTGCTAACCAAAAGATTGGAGGTTTGAATCCACCAGCCTCTCCTTGGAAACCCTACCTGGCAGTTCTACTCTGTCCTATAGGGTCTCTGTGAGTTGAAATTGACTCAACAGCAACAGGTTAACCATCTGCCAGTGTGTTGTACTGTGGTGGCTTACACATTTGTAAAGGTGCTGTAACCTATGCCACTGGTATTTCAAATGCCAGCAGGGTCACCCATGGCGGGCAGGTTTCAATGGTGCTTTCAAACAAAGACAGGCTAGGAAGAAAGTCTTGTTAAGTCACTTCCAAAAATTAGCCAATAAAAAACTTATGGATCACAACAGAATATTGACCAGTATATTGCTGGAAGATAACCCAAACATGGTAATGATTATGAAGATGACACAGGATGGGGCAACATTTTGTTCTATTATACATAAGGTCACCTTGAGTCAGAGCTGACCGGATAACTAAAAACAAAAACGACAATAATATGTGAACAATCAGTATCACCTACCCTGATGCCTCACTCTTAGAAGATCCTAAGAATGACTACATAATGAATGAGCAAAGAAAGGAATGAAAAAATGATCTAATAAATTTATGTACGTTTTAACTTAATAAATGCTATTTTTCATTGTTATTTGCTATTTTATTTCATGCTAGGACTAGGAAAATCTCTTGATTATTATTATTCTCAAAAGTAACTTCACCTTCCATTTCTGAAATGAGTGAAGTCAAAAAGAAGAACTCATCTGTCTTTGTTACCTAGTGCTGCTGAAATACAAACACCACAAGTGGGTGGCTTTAAAAAGAGAAATTTATTTTTTCAGTTTTGGAGGCTAAAAGTTCAAATTAGAGTCCCAGGTGTTCCTTCATTGCTTGGCTTGTAGACAATACTCACATGACATCTCTCTTCTCTTTCTGTGTTCAGATCTCGTGTCTAATCTGTTTTAAATAACTCAGAAGTGATTAAATTCAGAACCCACCCTAGGTGGTCCAAAAGTTAACTCACTTAACCGCTAACTGAAAGGTTGTTAGTTCAAGCCCACCCAGAGGTGATCCGAGTCCACCAGAGGCAACTCTGAAGAAAGGCCTGGCAATCTTTTTTCTGAAAAATCAGCCATTGAAAACCCTATGGAGCATAGTTCTATTCTGACACACAAGAAGTCACCATGAGTCAGAATAAAACTCCATAGCAACCGGTTCTACTCAGTTATGAACTAATTAGAGGAGCCCTGGTGGCACAGTAGATAAGCGATCAGCTGCTAAGCAAAAGGTCAAACCCACCAGTTGCCCTGCAGGAGAAAGATGTGGCAGTTGGCTCTTGTAAAGATTTACAGCCCTGGAAACCAATGGGGCAGTTCTACTCTGTCCTATGGGGTCACTAAGAGTCCCATTTGACTGGAAAGCAACAGGTTTTTGGGTTTATAACCTAAATAACATAACAAGAGGGCTTGAAGCACTTACTGATGAAGATAAAAAAAACTAAAGCTTTCAATATGGATTACACTCCAACATAAAGAAAACAAAAATTCTCACAACCAGACCAATAAGCAACATCATGATAAATGGAGAGAGTATCGAAGTTGTCGAAGTTTTCATTTTACTTGGATCCACTATCAACGCCCATGGTAGCAGCAGTCAAGAAATCAAATGACATATTGCATTGGGCAAATCTGCTGCAAAAGACCTCTTTATAGTGTTAAAAAGCAAAGATGTCACCTTGAGGACTAAGGTGCACCTGACCCAAGCCATGGTACTTTCAATCACCTCATATGTATTCAAAAGCTGAACAATGAATAAGGAAGACTGAAGAAGAATCAATGCCTTTGAATTATGGTGTTGAAGAATATCAAATATACCATGGATTGCCAGAAGAATGAACAAATCTGTCTTGGAAGAAGTACATCAGAATGCTCCTTATACGCGAACATAGTGAGACTTAGTCTTACGTACTTTGCTCATGTTATCGGGGGGCCAGTCCCTGGAGAAGGACACCATGCTTAGTAATGGATCAGTGAAACTAGAGGGTCAGCAAAAAAGAGGAAAACCCTCAGTGAGATGGACTGACACAGTAGCTGCAACAATGGGCTCAAACACAGCAAGGATTATGAGGATGGCGTAGATCAGAGAGTATTTCATTCTGTTGTACATAGGGTCACTATGAGTTGGAACCAACTGGAAGGCACCTGATAACACCAATGTAACAAAGAAAATCCTATTTCCAAACAAGATTATATCCACAGGTATAGGGGATGGGATTCCAACATGTATTTTGGGGGAGGCACTATTTAATCCATAACATCACCCTTCATCCACTTTTCTTTGACTGTCTGCTGATATCTTGCTTTTTAAAAATACAGGAAGACCATTTACAAGCAATGGTTTACTTCTCACATTATTGACAACTCCAACCAAAGGTTACAAATTGTGCTGGCTATAGATTAGGAGGAGTTTATTGAGCCAATTTGTGATCATAGCATACAGGGCCAAAATAACTTGAGGAAAATCTGTTTCAATACCTGAGAGGCCAAAGTCTTCCAAGAATATATAAAATGAGTTATTTGAGGAGTCTGATGAGCAAGCCATGGTGGCAGAGTCATGATGGACCTTTATTGGAACCTCATCTCTGCCTCCATGTTCTTGGCATGGTCAATTTTTATGCCCCAGAATATAAACCTTTTGTCTAGTCACAGCTTATTACCTGAAAATTAATACTTTCAAGTTCCTTTGCCTTTGTTTCTGACCCCTACTTAACATGAAATTTCATTCCTCACATTAGACTAATCATTCTTCGAAATACAGATTGAATGCTATTCCATCGATAAACCTTCCCCTGAGCTCACAGCTGGAAGTGCTCAGTCCTTCTCTGACATCACATGCTTTCATATTACCTCCCATTTGCATCTCTATAAACATGTATTTTCTTCTAACTAAGATAGGAGGCATGTGAGATGTGAGCCTAGGCCTCAGACATTTTGGAATCTCCAACAACAGTTAACATGTTGATCTACACATTATAGTAAATGGAATAATATTTTTGCAATGTGTTAATGAGTTCTTCTCTTTTGCCTTTATATGAACTGAACAGTCTCACTAATCTTAAGACACTCATCCTCATCTAAGGAAGAGAGGAAAGACCCACTCATCTATTTAAGGAAGAGATGAATGCAGAGATAAAGAATTTATATTTAGTCTCTGACTTACAAAATAGGATTTCTGAATCTGCAGCAAAAAAAAGGGGGAGGGAGTGCTTAAAATCTAACTTTGTTGAAATAAAATGGTTTTCCAAATTTATTTACTTACCTCTTGAAATATGAAGAGCCAAGATCAGGGAATTCACATCCGAGTTTCTTTCTCCATGTTGTAGAGAGGATGTATCTTACAATTAAGAACAAGGCCATTAGATTTGCTGACTTTGAGGATTATAACGTGGGAAAAAGAAACACTCGAATGCTCAAATCTCAGCATTTCTGATCCCAGGTATTGTGGGAAAAAGCATAAAAAGAAAGGAAGAGCAAAGGAGTTAGATCTTTGTTTCCATAGATTTCCATGGGGTATGCTTATGAGGGAGGGGGGTTTAGAAACTTACAGTTAGGTTAAAGGAAACACTATGGGTTATGATGCTGGACACTATACCACTGATATTTCAAATACCAACAAGCAGAGTTACTTATGTGGACAGGTTTCAGTGGTGCTTCCAGAATAAGACTAGAAAGAAAGGCCTGATGATCTACTTCTGAAAATTAGGCCATGAAAACCCTATGGATCACAACAGAATATTGTCTGATACAGTGCTGGATGATGACCCCTCTTAGGTTGGAAGTCACTGAAGATACACAGTGGCCAGAACAATAGCCTCCAGCATAGCAGTGATTGTGAAGATGGTGCAGGACCGGGTAACATTTCATTCTGTTGTACACGAGCTGGCCGTGATTCTGAATTGACTGCATGGCAACTAACAACAACAATGGATTAAAAGCAGGAAATAGCAAAATCTCATTACATCCACATGTCCCAGCAGCATAAATCAAAGAGGGAAGCTATTTTGCATTCTGAATATCTGAAGGCAGTTTTGTGTCAGAGCTGCATCAAAACTGCCCTTTGTGAAAGAAAACACAGGGTAGAACTGGTTTGAAAGTCATAGTAACTTCCACGAGATCCGTTGGGCAGAGGGAGGCCAAAGGCATGGATTGAAACCGTGTTCTTCAGGGCCAGTAGGACTTAACATGAGGATGAGCCATGGAGAACTGATGGGCCTTATAGTCCTCAGGAGTACACCCCAGCAATGTGCTCCGGCTTAGGGGCCCCAACTAACCACACATCGGGCGATGACGTCTGGGACACATCCACGTACTAGCACAAGGCCAGGATGTCTCTCTGTGTTCTGAAGTCGTATGAACTAAATGCCTCCCCCACACTCTCTTCTACTTATTCCTCTCTAAGATGACATCTGCTTTGAACTTCCTCGTGACACTCCACTCTACTGGGAAGCAGGAATAACTTAGACATGCCATTTAGTAAGAAACATTTCTTCTTCTTCTTTTTTTTTTTTTTTTACTTTATAGAGATTATTTTTTTTATTGTACTTCAGGTGAAGGCTTACAGAACAAATAGTTTCTCATGAAACAGTAGTACACATATTGTTTTATGACATTGGTTAACAATCCCACAACACGTCAACCCTCTAACTTCTCAACTTTTTTTTGGTGAAAATACACATAGCCAAAGATACACCATTTCAAAAATTTCTACATGCACAGTTCAGCGACATTGACTACGCTCTTCCAATTGTGCTGCTAATCTCACTTAAGATGAAGGCTTACAGAACAAAATAGTTTAGTAAGAAACACTTCTATGTCGTCTAGTTTAATGAAACCCTTTCCATTGCTAATCATTCAGTCTATTCAGGGTTAAACTCCTCATGATGCTGGCTAAAATAATTTCTTTCAGATGACTCAGCATTCAGATTTCAGCCCTTCTAATTCTCTTGATGACACATGGGAATACAAAGAGAAGCTAACTCCGGCCTCATAGTTATGGGTTTTCTAGATCATGAGGTGTCCTATGGATTCTTGTTGCTCCCTTCAGTGGAGTAGATCAAAGTTCTGACCCATAGATTAGTCCATCTGGCCTTTTATAATGAAATCTTGATTCTCAGTGCTAGAGCTTATGACTCCAGGCCTTCGATTCTGATGTAAAAATTTCCTTTTTTATCCTGATTCCAAGTTTCTGTTCATAGTTGTATATCTTCTTTTTGGATAAATAGAACATTCTTGATCTCCTAGTATTTTGTAACTGGCTAAAAGCTAGTGTTCTTCTAGGGTCCTGCAGCCACTAGCCTTAAAGGCCTCAGCCTATCCCACATTTACATGGCAGTTTCTAAAATTTGGCCTTATTTAATATTGGGTCCTGGGGATGGGAAATGAGAATCCTGGTGTCTGACTTAATTCCTTGCCACTGTTTTCTTTCCACAATCCCATGGGACCAGACATGATGAAATTTGAGCTTTTTGGATCCTCTAGTACAAAAATGGAGCCTTGGTGGTACAGTGGTTAACAGCTTGGCTGCTAACCAAAAGGTCAACAGTTAGAATCCACCAGCCACTCTTTGGAAACCCTATGGGGCAGTTCTACTCTGTCCCATAGGGTTACTATGAATAAGAATCAACTTGACGGCAATGGGTTAGTGCAAAAATACTATTAAAGTGGAAAATAAATAAACTTTCAAAATTCTTCACATCCTGCTTTTTTTCTCAGAAACCCTGTTGGGATGTCAGTCATCTGTGCCTGGCATAGAGTAAACGTTTGTAAAATGTCAGTATTTTAAAAATATCATTTTTATTTTATTATTTTAATCATTATTGTTATTATCATTACAGTTCAGTAAATAAGAATCTATCTGTAAGAGAGGTTTCAGAAATCTTTTAGTCATTTCACAGATATAAACACTTATTGTATTAAATGTATTTATATCTTGAATATATTACTTCCATAAATAATGGAAGATGTTACATTAATTCTTACAAATATATTTACTTTTCACCAATGAAAATAATCTACGAATATTTAGTTAAAAAATATCAACATACACCATGTTGGGGAAATAAACTGGCAAAAGCCTGGAAACTAAAATGATTCAATTATGTGATTATAACATAAAAATGTGAGCAGTGTGTTTATACCTTATATTCACAAAGTTAAGATAACACTTACAGCAAAGGAGGCCTAGAAGGTCAGTTCTTCGGAGAATAGAACAATATCTACAAATCCTCACAATGTTTTTTAAAGGGAAAAAATACTCTCAAGGGAATATGACACAGTAATCATAGGAATTTCAGCAAGGAAAACGTGTACAATAAAAATGGCTTTTAATGCTCCTTATGATAAAAATTGATATTGCTCACCCATCATGATTTCCTAATAGTAGTAACTGATTTGAACTGAGTCTGCCACACTCTTTGACTTAATTCTACAAATGCTTGCATTTATGAAAATCTCATAAAATGAAACTTGCATCTATGGAAAATTCCCAGAATGAAGCTTACTGACCCTATATGAGTATTTAAAGCAGAAATTTCCACTCATTAGTACAAGGTGCTAACCCACTGAGTATATCACTCAGAAATATTATAGACATATCCATTTTTTAACTTGTCAGCATTCAGTTGAAAGATTATATCACTAATGTATGTTTCAAGGTTCTCCCTACCCTCTTCTACTATGTGACAGAAACTCATGTACAGAAATCTGCCCTTTTGGAGATAAAAATGCCTATTTGTAAGTCAACAGATGGTGTTGCTGTAGTTCAGAGACACATCTTAGGCAGAATCTCATGGGGAAAGGGAACTGCAGGTGCAGGAGGGCTGGTGTAGCTTAAAAATGCTTCCTGGGTAATTCTGATAGCCTCCCACCTCATCCTCACTGTGCAGCACTGATTTAAAGCTTAAAGATACATAAATGTCATGTAGACGCTGATTTGAGCTGCAGAGAGAAAAATGAACTCTGTTCCCGGTAGAAACTTGGCTGGTTCCATTGTGTGTGTGTGTGTGTGTGTGTGAGTGTTTTATATCATAATTTGCAAAGCCTGAACATCTCAACAATATCTTAAAATTGGATCATTTAAAAACTTCTGTTTAGTTCAAGTATAATTTCCATTTGTATGGTGGCCATAAATTGTATGTCGGGTCTTGTGGATGGGAAATGAGAATCCTGGTGGCTGACTTCATTCCTTGCCACTGCTTTCTTTCCACAGTCATTCAAAGATAATTTTTATTTTGGGTAAGTTTCCATATATGTATGTCACAACAAAAATAGTCCCCACATAAGTGGCATTGTAATCTGAACAGCCACATCCACAAGAATTATTACTGGAAACATTGGGGTTAGGTTTGAAAGCCAGAAAGGTAAAAATAATTAGAGCCAAAATTATTGGTATGTATCTTTGTGTACCCAAACTTGCCCAATAATTATTTTTTAATTGTGGTATATATGTATACATATATATCTCCACCACTTGTCTGTCAGTTTGTCATACTATGGTGGCTAGCATGCTGCTATGATTCTGGAAGCTATGCCACTAGTATTTCAAATACCAGCAGTGTCATTCACGGTAGATAGGTTTCAGCAGAGCTTCAAGACTAACACAGACTAGGTAGGAGGATCTGGTGATCTACTTCTAAAAAAATTTGGCCAGTGAAAACCTTATGAATAGCAGCAGAACATCGTCTGATACAGTATTGAAAGATGAGCCCCTCAGGTTAGAAGGCATTCAAAATATGACTGGGAAAGACCTGCCTCCTCAAAGTAGAGTTGACCTTAATGACATGGATGGAGTAAAGCTTTCGAGACCTTCATTTGCTGATATGGCATGACTCAAAATGAGAAGAAACAGCTGCAAACATCCATTAAGAATTAGAACGTGGAATGTACCAAGTATGAATCTAGGAAAATTTTGGAAGTCATTGAAAATGAAATGGAATGCATAAAGATTGATCTCCTAGGCATTTGTGAGCTGAAATGGACTAGTATAGGCCATTTTGAATCAGACAATCATATGGTCTAGTATGCCAGGAAAAACTAATTGAAGAGGAATGGTATCACATTCATTGTCAAAAAGAACATTTCAAGATCTATCCTGAAGTACAATGCTGTCAGTGATAAGATAATAGCCATACGCCAACAAGGAACACTAGTTAATATGGCTATTCGAATGCCAGTTAATACGACTATTATTCAAATTTGAAGAAAATGAAGAAATTGAAGATTTTTACCAACTTCTGCAGTCTGAAGTTGATCAAACATGAGATGCAATGATAATTACCAGTGATTGGAATGCAAAAATTGGAAACAAAGAAAGATCCTTAGTTGGAAAATATGGCCTTGGTGATAGAAAAGACACAGGAGATTGCATGATAGAATTTTGCAAGATGAATGAATTATTCATTGGAAAGACCTTTTTTCAACAACATGAACAGCGACTATACATGTGGACTTTGCCAGGTGGAATACATAGAGCAAGAGGCAGTAATTCGAACAGAATAAGGTGATACTGCGTGATTTAAAGCCAGGAAATAATCCAAGAAGCTGGACTGTATGAAGAAGAACAGGACATCAGGATTGGAGGAAGACTCATTAACAACTTGCATTATACAGATGACACAACTTTGCTTGCTGAAAGTGAAGAGGACTTGAAGCACTTACTCATGAAAATCAAAGACCACAGCCTTCAGTATGGATTACACCTGGACATAAAGAAAACAAAAATCCTCACAACTGGACCAATAAGCAACATCTTGATAAACAGAGAAAAGATTGAGGTTGTCAAAGATTTCATTTTATTTAGATCCATAATCAACATTCATGGAGGCAGCAGTGAAGAACTCAAAAGATTCATTGCGTTGGGCAAATCAACTGCAAAAGTCCTCTTTAGAGTGCTGAAAAGTCAAGATGTCATCTTTAGGACTAAGGTGCATGATGTTTTCAATTGCCTCATATACAAGAAGCTGGACAATGAATAAGGAAGACCGAAGAAGAACTGACACCTTTGAATTGTGGCGTTGGCGAAGAATATTGAATATACTATAGACTGCCAAAAGAGCGAACAAATCTGTCCTGGAAGAAGTACAACCGGAATGCTCCTTAGAAGCAAGGATGGCGAGACTACGTCTCACTTACTTTGGACATGTTATCAGAAGGGATCGGTCCCTGGAGAAGGACATCAGCAAAAAGAGGAAGATCCTCAACAAGATGCATTGACACAGTGGCTGCAACAGTGGGCTCAAGCACAGCAACATTTGTGAGGATTGTGCAGGACCAGGCAGTGTTTCGTTCTGTTGTGCACTGGGTCACTATGAGTTGGAACTGACTTTACGGCACCTAACAACAACAACAATATGCAAATGACACAACCTTGCTAGCTGAAAGTGAAGAGGACTTGAAGCACTTATCGATGAAGATCAAAGACTACAGCCTTCAGTATGGTTACACCTTAACATAAAGAAAACAGAAATCCTCACGATTGGACCAATAAGCAACATCAGGATAAACGGAGAAAAGATTGAAGTTGTTAAGGATTTCATTTTACTTGGATACACAATCAACTTCCAGGGAAGCAGCAGTCAGGAAATCAAAAGATACATTGCATTGGGCAAATCTGCTGTAAAAGATGTCTTTAAAGTGTTTAAAAGCAAAGATGTCACTTTGAGGACTAAAGTGCCCTAGACCCAAGCCATGGTATTTTCAATCATCTCATATGCATGTTAAAGCTGGACAGTGAGTAAGGAAAACTGAAGAAGAATTGATGTTGTTGAATTATGGTGTTCATGAAGAATATTGAATATATCATGGACTGCAAGAAGAACAAACAAAACTGTCTTGGAAGAAGTACAGCAGAATGCTCTTTAGAAGAGAGGATGGTGAGACTTTGTCTTATGTACTTCAGACATGTTACCAAGAGGACTAGTCCCTGGAGAAGGGTCTCATGCTTTGTAAAGTAGAGGATCAGTGAAAAAGAGGAAAACCCTCAGCGATATGGATTGACACAGTGGCTACAACAGTGGACTAAACACAGCAATGATTGAGAGGATGGTGCAGGACCAGGCAGAGTTTTGTTCTGCTGTACACAGGGTTGCTATGAGTTGAAACTGACTCAGGGAACCTAACAGCATGCACACACACACACACACACACACACACACACAGATATAGATATTTAACATTTTTCATTTCAACATTTTTCACAAGTACATTTCAATAACGTTATGTTCATCATGTTGAGCAACCATCATTACTGTAATATCTGTTTCCAAATCTTCCTATCACCCTTAACAGAAGCTCAATGCCCCCTAAGCAATGATGCCTTTTTTCCCCTTTTGCTCCCAACCCTGGAAAACACTGATAAACTTCGGTCTCTACACATTTGACAGTTCTAGATATTTTACGGGGTCATACGGCAACTCCATGAGTTGGAATCAACTCGATGACAGCTAACAACACAACCACAAGATATTTCATATATAGGGGGTCATATAATTTTTGTCTCTTTGTGACTTTTTTTTAACTCAGCTTGTTTTCAAGGTATATCTACTTTGTAGCATACATCAGGACTTCATTTCTCCTTATGGTTGATTAACAGTCCATTGTATGTATGTGTGATATTTTGTTTAGCCATTCATCTCTTGGTGGACAGACATTTAGAATGTTTCCATCTTTCGGCTATTGTGAATGGTGCTGGTATGAACATTGGTGTACATGAATCTGTTTGTGTTTCTGCTTTCAATTCTTTTGAGTATATAACCAAAAGTGGAATTGCCGGATCATATGGATATTCTATGTTTGATTTTTGAGGAACCACCGAACTATTTTCCATGACGCTTATACTATTTTATAGTCCCACCAGCAATGGATGAGGGTTCCAATTTATCCACATCCTTGACAACTCCTGTAGTTTTTCATTTTTTTTAATCACAGCCATCTTAGTGGGGGGTGGGGGTGAAGTGATATCTCATTGTGGTTTTGATTTGCATCTCCTTAATGGCTAATGACAGGAGAAAAATGTGGCACTCTGCTTCCATAACGATTTACAGCCTTGTAAACCCTATGAGACATTTCTACTCTGTCCTATAGGTCACTATGAGTTGGAATCGACTCGACTGCAGTGGGTTTGGGTTAATGGCTAATGATGTTGAGCATCTTTTCATGTGCTCATTGGTCATTTTTATATCCTCTTTGGTGAAATGCCAATTCAAGCCTTTAGCCCATTTTTACATATTAAAATATAAGCTCTACTGGATTAAACTAAAGGGAGAGCAAGTCAATATGCAGATGTCTGAGCTTTCAAACCATTATTATGACTTTAAGATAGTTATCAAATTCCAAGATGTGGGGAGTGCCAGCGAGAAGTGCTAGAAAGTTACCCTAGGTTTCTATTAGAGGATAAGTAACCATGTAATACAAAAGGTTGTTGCATGTGCTCCCCTGAAGATGCTGAAGTTTTCTGTCCTCAGGAGGGTGGGAGGATAATTCCATTTCCTTAGTTTATATAGCACTGTAATCAGATGAATTTGGAATACAGAAAAGAGGATGAGTTGTCAGAATCAGATTAGTAGGCTGGGAAAGATTGTGTTTGGAGTTCCAGTTTGATAAGGTAGTAGATGCCAGAACTCACCTGCTTCCTGGAGAGGACTATTAATGTGAACAGAGAAAAAGTATGAAGCCGATAAGAATCACGACAGAACCGATGGTAGTCCTGGGTATAGCAAACTTGGCTTATCACTGAGGACATGCCTGGCCACCAGGCCAAATGCTACTTGGCTAACAATGGTCCCCACACTTTATTTCATGTTTGCCTTGCAGGGCAACCTTCCTGATTCTTGAGGTTAGTAACAGCTGTGTGTGTGTGTGTGTGTGTGTGTGTGTCTAGGGTATGACAACCAACTCTTTTGTTTGAGATTCAGGCCAAATGCTTTTCTATCTAGTTCTGCAGTGTTTCCAGGGAATGCTGCAGTAGATGACTTGCCTGTTTGTTAAATGATTTAGAGCCTGCAAGTCTTGCTATTGTGGGAATGGGCCAAAGATTTCAAGTTATGTGCCAAAGAAAAGGGACGCGGTGGGCATCACTATAGTGTGTGCCCAGCTCTCTGTCTTACTCCTGTGTCTCATTGTGCGTATTGCATGAGAGTATATGTATATCATATACATGTTCATCTACAAATAGCCTACATTTGTGTGTGTGTATGTGGATCTGCATACTGATAGTTTTACCCTCCTTGCATCCTAGGATTCCTAATTCACTTCTACCCACATCTTCAATAACTTCCCTTCCACATTTCCCTTTTTTCTCTTTATCTACTTTCTATAAAGAGCCACAACATGGTTGAACCTAGAAATCAGTAGATCCTAGGAAATATAACTTTACAGATAAGAAGACTGAGTTTCAGAAAGTCAAATTGACTTGTCCTAATAGAGATAGTTTAATGATAGAATCAGTACCAACAACATGTCTTCTTGTTTTGGTCATATTGAAAAGATTATGGAATAGAATATATCTGGTATCAATTCCACTTCTGAGATTTACTTGCTATATGTTTTTTGTTAAATTACTTAATCCACCTTTGGTTTGCTTGTCTTTAAATAAACCAGTTGCTGTTGAGTAGATTCAGACTTATGGTGACCCTATGTATGCCAGAGTGGAACTGTACTCCCTATGATTTTTAATGGCTAGTTTTTTAGAAGTAGATTGCCAGGCCTTTCTTCCAAGGTGCCACAGAGTGGTAAAACCTAAATAAACAGAGTTGTTATGAACTATCACTGTATTAATATATAAAAAATGATCTAACATGATGAATGGAGTATAGGACGTGTACAATAAAAAAAGATTTTCCTTTTAAGACCAATGCTTTTTTTCTTTTATGTTACATCACCTTGCAGTTTCCACTTTAGTTCACTCTTCTCTTTTGCAAAATTACTCTCTCTCTTTTTTTCTATTCTTATTTCATTGTCTTTTTCTCTCATGTCAGTGTCCACACTCAGCCTTGAATGGCTGGAGAAATCTTTTCCCAGTCTGTTAATGACATCTTGAGTGATAGGGCAGTTTCCCATCTGCCCTGGTTTGTCTAAAGTTTTGCAGATGGAAGGTCATACACTAGAAGGTTTTGCAGAGTTTCTCTGCCCATCTGAAAGCTGAAGTGGTCCAGAGCTGCAGCATCTCTCCCTGCTGCAAGTGTTGGGAGTCTCCCAACTCCCTGCAGGACATGACCTTTGCCTATACCACCACCACGTAAGCTCTGCCTTTCTCTGGCTGGTGTCATAAAGCACAGATCTTAGGAGGTGGTCAATGAATAGCTACAAAGTGCACGAAAGAATAAATGAATGAATTTATAAGTTCTTGCTTCCCTCTCTACTTAGGGAAGAGCAAATATTTCTGTGCTGGAATCAGTGTCTTACATCTATCTGGTGATCCACTTGTGGGCCCATCTATGCGGAACTTGGAAGCAACAGGTTCTTTTAGCATATTTGAAGCAGCTTCGTCTGTCCTAATTCTGTTGGCCTCATAGAAGCTGAGCCAAGATACCAAGGTTTGATCAGGAAAGAGTTCTATAAGGACACTCTCAGATTGAAGGGCAGAAGACAGGGTGGTGGTTTGGGAACATTTCTAAACACCTGGTGTTCCACTCCCCGCTAACAGTCCTCATGTATAACTAGAGACCACTTCATCTTAGAGATTTTTCTTCTTCCTGCTATCTATAGGAGGTCTTACAGGGTTAAGATTTTGACCTAAGCATGGATGACAGCTTACTTTTCCTCAATCCAGCTGAGAAATTGTCATTTTCAAAAGTAGCTTTGATACACTGTAAGGAAGTACAAAATATAATGCAAAGAATAGATTAACAGTTGTTTAAAAATTATAGTTTTCTATGCCTCCAGAAACCCTATGGGCCATTCTACTCTGTCTTACAGGGTTGCTATGTGTCAGAATTGACTCCACAGCAACTGGGGTTTTTTTTTTTTTAATGCCTTCAGTGGAGCCCTGGAGGTGCAGTGGTTAAGAGCTTGTCTGCTAACGAAAAGGTAGGCAGCTCTAATGCCAGCCACTCCTTGGAAACCCTATGGGGCAGTTCTACTCTGTCCTACAGGGTTGCTATGAGTTGGAATCAACTTGATGGCAATGGATTTGGTTTTTTTGGTTTATGCCTTCAGCATGGTGCTGCTTCGACTTGCCATCCTGGCTTTGATATGCCCTCCTGGGTCTCTGATGGATTAATTTATGCCATCTTTTCTCCTAACACCCTTGGGGACACCTGGATATCTCTATCAATTCAAGGTCAAAAGCAGAAGACTCCCCTCCAACTTTCTGGAGTGATTTCATCATTCTGTGGAATTCCATTGGCTCCATCTAACTCTATATAAATCTCCAGTCCAAAACCCATGTCTTCCATAGTCAATGGGCAGGACTGTGGGGACTGAAGCAATATATGTTCTCATTCTGCCTTCTTAGGATTATCAGTTGAGCTCAGCCCTGGATAATTTCCTAGTTTAATTAGATATGTTTTTACCTCACGTGTGCAAAAGGGAACTTCTTAATGTCCACTGGCTCCGTGTCTTCCTTTTATATTATTATTAAACCACCACAGCAGCTTATTTGTTTTCTTGTGTTGAAATAATCGCTGACCCCTCCCAGAGAGAGAGAGAGAGAGAATCACTCCTTTCTCTGGGCCACTTCTGTAACTTGTAACATTTATTGTTTTCATTTTTTTATATTTTTGCAACTACTTATTTTTATATCTGTGCCCACTTAGTTGGTGCAACGTATTAAGGATAGCTGCTGTGGATTTGAACTTGTATCCCCAGGTGCTAGCACAATATCTGGCAGCATAGGGTCCCCTCAAAGTGCTACAGCACTTGATTTAAATAATAGTGTAGAAATATACCTATCTTGATGTCCATCTGTCTGAGACCTGCACATGAAAAGTAATAGGAGGGTTATCCTCCAACGGACAGAGCCCATCTGTTTAATTCTGCTTTTTCAGATCACTTGGCCCTTGTGTTAACTCTGGCTTTTCAATAGATACTCATCTTTCCTATAAAAAGTAAAGTTCCGGTGCAAGACCTCTTCTTTGTCCATGTAGAATTTCTATATTGGACTTATTAGTTGAGGTTAGCTGATTTATCAGTCGTGACCTTGCCCAGTCTTCCCATTTCTGTGATATTCCAAGATAAATCTCGAGTTATCAGACTACTATGTTTTTCCATATAACCCAGCGATAAAAAAGAGGACCTAACTGAAGAAAGTGGACAGATTGCAAAGGATGAAATGGCTTGCTTTGTCTTTAAAAAGGGTGAGGGAATGACAATTTATAAAATTAAACTGAGTCAATTAACAGGATGACAATCTGTAGGTAAAAGAATTCTCAAACTTGGCAAGTACTTTCATTCACTACTGCAACTTCTTGCTCCCAGTAGTTTCCTATTGATCATAGTCTTCTATGATCAGTTACCTAAAGGAGGTGCCCACCAGCGTGTTCACTCTTCATCATATTTTTCTGTTTATTTCTTTCATTACATTTACCACTACTGGTCTTCTCTGCCTTCTCCAACTAAATAGAAGCACCATTAGAGCAGGGATATTTGTATCTTATTCTGTACTGATTCCAAGTGTCTCTCACAATACCTGACATGTAAAAGTTATCCAGTACCTACTTGAATGACTAAATGAAAACATGGCCAGTTTTTAAAAATTTGGGCAAATTTCCAATTCACTTTTAGGTAATCTATCTTATTATTAAATATCTGTAATTTTTGAACACTGAAATGTCGACAATTTCCTATTTCTATTTAATTAAAACTATTGAAGTTAAATACAAGCTTCTCTTTTGATTGGAACTATTATATAAGATCTCATTCAGAGAACAATTTTAGGATGTGGCTTGGATCTTGATAACAAATACCAACACTATGACAGAAGAAAAACTTCTTAATGTAATTGTTATAAGGGCCATATTACCAGTTACCAGCTGCTATCTAATCGATTTTGACTCTAAGAATATGTCAGTCATTTCAACTTGGATTCAGCTAATGTGAACATGGAGAGCTGACAGTAGCTGTTAAAATCTCTCAGAGTTGTTTCAGAATGGATTATTTTACCAGTGGAGTCCCTGGGTGGTGCAAATGCTTAACATGCTTGGCTGCTAACTGAAAGGTTAGAAGTTTGATCCATGCAGAGGAGCGTCAAAAGAAAGGCCTGGTGATCTGCTTCAAAAAAATCAGCCATGTGGAGCACAGTTCCACTCTGACACACATGGGTCACCATGAGTCAGAATCTACTTGACAGCAACTGATATCTTACTAGTAGGTTATTAGATTAGATCAGAATTAGATTAAAACAAACAAACAAACAAATAACTGCAAACTTATTGCCATCCGGTCGATTCTGACTCATAGTGACCCTATAGGACCGAGTAGAACTGCCTTGTAGGGTTTCCAAGGAGCGGCTGGTGGATTTGAATTGCCAAATTTTGGTTAGTAGCTGTAGCTCTTAACCACTGCACCACCATGGCTCCAGAATTAGATCAGAGGTCTTTAAATTTCTGTAAGTGTGTGTGTATACACACAGACACACATATATGATGATCAGCCTAAGTAAGCATACTTCTCTGTCAAGCCCAGCTTGCTTTCCCAATTCCCCTTTTATAATTGCCCCCCTCTTATTTTACAAAGCCGCAGTTACACAGTGGTTCCTAAAAGGTCAGCATTTGAATGGAAACCCTATGGGGCAGTATTACTCGGTCCTATAGGGATGCAATGAGTAGGAATCAACTGGACAACTGGACGGGAGTTTGGTTTTTTATTTTTGGTTTTACTTTGCAAAAGAATGTCATATTTCTCTTCTATCCTTTGTCATTGCTTTCTTTGCTGAACTGTCCTAATGGAGAAGCTCTACTCTAAATATTAAATAAAATGACAATTATAAATGTTTGTACTGAGGAAGTAATAGTTTCCAAAAACAGTAACAAATTCATTTGCAAGTCTTATGGCTTCTAATTATTTGCTTTCAACAAAATTGAACCAAACAAAATCCAAGAGTTGATTCCGACTCATAGCGACCCTATAGGACAGAGTAGAACTGCCCCCATAGAGTTTTCAAGGCTGTAATCTGTTTACTGAAGCCGACTGCCACTTCTTTCTCTTGCGGAGCTGCTGGTGAGTTTGAACTACTGAGCTGAGCACTTAACCACTGCACCACCAAGGATCCTTCAACAAAATTGAAGGAATACCTAATTGATTTGTAGCTTGATGATAGACAAATAGAATTAATGATGAACATTATCCTATTCTAGCAATAAATCATATCTATTCCTGGATACACAATTAATTGGGGGGAATCAAACTGCATTCATCTCATTAAGAGATGCATTTCCAATGAAATTTTACTCTTAACGTATAATAATCACACACAAACATGTTATAAGTTCATGTTTTACTCAAGTTTGTACTACTAATAATTAGAATGATAACAATCCAGAAGAAATTTTCAGCACTCAAGAGCTTTGTAATCACAGGAAAATTTTTTAAAATTAAATTTCAATTTATACTCACACACATCACACACACACACACACACATATATATATATACACATATATATCTTATTGCAAAGAAGTTAGATAGGGTGATCAATAAAATAATAAAATCTAATAATTTATTACAGCTGGATAGAATTTTCTGAGTAAGTGGAATGAATATGTGAATTTAAGGAGAAAAGTCATGAAGTTAAATTTCTGACTTTTGAAGAGTGTTTCCTGTATTTTTTTAATGGATAATTACAAGTATAAAATTGCTATGATATTTAGATTTCATTGGTTACGTTTGAAAATGACATACAACTTTTAAAAAATGTCAATAATTACATGGTAGAAATTATATAGTTTGCAACTTTAAATTTTATAGAAAAGAAATATCAAATAAAAAATGTGTGAAGGGGTATATAGACTTTCAAAATTCATGTAGGTGGTATCAAACAGAAGTTTGAAGACCATTGCACAAGATTCTGATATATGTATATATATATAGAGAGAGAATATTTCTTATCTTCAATATAAGGAAATTTATTCAATTAGTAACAATTACAGCTTAGAACTGAAGATTAATATAAATAGATGGGCCCCAAGTGATCATCATTTTAGGTGACTGTCCAGATGGTATTTTTTTCCTTGAATTTTATGAGCTGAGACTTCTTTCTTGTACCAACTAATAAATGTTGTTCTAGCAAATGGAATTGTCATATGGAAAGAATCTGCTGAGAATTTGAATTCAACTGCATTCATTATTTATCTATTGAAAAATTAATTACTGCTTAGCCTATAGAAAAATGAACAAATGTAATTACCTAAATGTATTCCAGTTAAAAATATACATATACACATATGAAAACATACAAGTATTACATATTTATATAGTATATGCATATTACTACATGTTATTACATTATAGTGCATGCATATTCTATATTATTGCTATTATTATATTACATGCATATACACATGCATACAACAGATTCTAACTAGTAGATTCTAATTTAAATTTCCTGTTAGCAAAACATATTACTTCTAGACAGTAGATACTTAGTAAAAACTATTGATTGTAAAATAAATGTTAGTTTTGTAATATATATAATATAGTCCTCCAGGCAGAGTTAGTTGTTCTATGTTTATCCATATCAGTTCCATTTAAAAACTCATGCAAGTCCTATTTTACCTATTATTGGAAGATTCATAAGACACAGTGCAAAGAAATACGTATCAAAATTAGAATATTTATAGCAGTAATTATCATTTAATAGATATAGTTTATAATGGATTCTGATTCAGTTAGATTCCACAATTAACAACCTACTCAACTATCCTATAGTAATTAGACTTCAATACATCGGATATAACAGCTAAAACAAATTATATCTAGGTTGAAAAATTGCAAGTATATGAAAACAGTAGCTGCCCTTAATAATTGGATATCATTTTGTTTTATGTATTTTAAATACATTTTTAGATTTTTACCGAAGAGTTTATTAGATGAGAGAAAATAACCATACTAGTGTGGTTCCTATTATTATCCTAATAAAAATTGACGAGGTTCTCAATTTGAAATTGTTTTTCAGAAAGCAGATGTGCATTCCCTGGATGAGCCATGTTTTATATGAAGAGGACTTGAGTTACAATTACAACATTTTCTACGCTTCTATATGAAAACCAGCCTAATTTATTGAAAATTATTTATATTTAAATTAAGCGCTTTGAGATCCCATCTGGAAATTAGAAACGTACTGATAACTGTTGATTTTTAGCAATGAAAGTACATTATGTCAAGGACCATTTATTTTCTGGTCCTCCTGCTTTTATTGTGAAAATCCTGAGGTTAAAATGTAGTGGGAAAAAACCATGCAAATCAGAAGCATGGTCTGTGAATCAGGAGATCCCAGCTAAGGCCTGTGACTTATCCTTAGTCAGTTTTAGATTTTTAAATTGTTTGCAGATGGTGTTCACTTTACAGAAACGATAAACTTGTTGCACAGCATGCTGATCAAATCTCAGTTGCAGCGTTGTGTTGACCTTTGCCTCACAAAGTTTTAAAATGCAAATGGATGTATATGTAACTGTATATATACAAATGTATATATATAAATGTGTGTGTGTAAATTTGGTGCTTCCGAAACGTAGCCGTATATTATTTTAGGAATACTGGCAAACTAGAATGAACCTAGAGGAAGGCATTTGGAGGAAGGCATCCAGGACTGTAAAAAGTTTATAAAGCATGTTTTGTGGAAGAAACTGGGATTATTTAGACTTGAAGGAGTAGAGTCATGAAGTCATATTTAAATAACTTTGAAATAATAAAGGGATTAGATTTTTCTATGTTGCTCCAAAATTCATAACTAGGGTTAATAGTACAAGTAAAGATAATATAGATTTTGTCTTATTGTAAGAATTACTTTTAAAGCCCAGTTCTTTGGCAGTGGAATAAATTGCCTCACGAGATGGTATGCTACCCGTGATGGGGATGCTTAAGCAGATCGTCTTTTAGAAACACTGTAAAACATACTAAACTCTAGGATTCCTATATATTCTAACCCTTTACAGAACTTCTAAACTTCTTTTAAAAAATTCTGAAATTCAGTGTCTTAGACACGGATTATTTAACATATTTCCCTTTTTATTTAAGATGACAAGAGAGTTTTAATTTTGAATGCACTTTCGTTCAATCAAGAAATATTTATAGAGCATCTACTATGTGCCAGGCATGGTGTTAAGGAATGGGGATAGGGAAGAGTCGAACTGGGCATGGTATCTGTCTTATGAAGGTCAGAGATTAGTAGGAGCAGACATTACTCAATAGTCATATAAACAAATGAGCAAATTCGAACTTTGACAAATCGTATAGAGAAGACACACAACACTCTGAGATCTTATATCAAAACCATGACATTTTTTCCATCTTTTCCATTACAATCGAGTCTAACTAGCATAATCTCTCACCTGGAGGACCAAGCAGGCTACTGACTGTGCTCCCTGCTTCTACTCATGCTGCCCTCCAATTCTTTCTCAGCTCCCCAAGTATGATTTCCTCAAAATGCAAATGACAGCATACCTTGATCCTGTCTGAAATCCTGCAATGCTTCTCATTGCTCCAAAGATAAAGACCAAAGTTCTTCACATGGCCTGAAAATATTTTTATAATATGGCCTTTGTCTGAGGAGCCCTGGGGCGCAGTGGTTAAGCACTCGGCTGCTAAATAAAGGTGGGCTGTTTGAACCCTCCAGCGGCTCTGTAGCAGAAAGATGTGGCAGTCTGCTTCCATAAAGATTTATAGCCTTTGGAACCATATGGGGCAGTTCTACTCTGTCCTATAGGGTTGTTATGGGTCAGAATTGACTTGATGGCAATGGCTTTGTTTTTTTGTCTTTTGGCCTTTGTCTAACTCGGACAGTATCTCATGCCACTTTCCACTACTTTCTCTATTCCATCCAGTCAGAGAATTTTCAGCATCTGGAGCATTCTTCTGCATCAGGGTCTTTGCACATGCTGTTCTCTTCCCTGCCAAACTTTTCATCCCTTCTCCTTTCACCAAAGATAACCCCATCAAATCTCAATTTACATACTGCCTTCTTACACACAATCATAATTCCTTCACTCATTTACCCAACAACAATTTATTGGGTTCCTATTAAGTGCCAAGTACTGTTCTAGGTGTTCGGAATACACAAGCCAACAAAACAGTCACAGAGACTTGTCCTCGAGGGAAAAATAAAATAAAACTTCCTGCTAGTTTATACTCTACCCAAGAGGTTAAGTCATTATCTAGATAATTGCATTACACAAGTAATCTCATTTGATATACACCTGTATTCTCAGAGATTTTCAATACTACAGTTTCTAAAAACACTCAGGAATGTGAGATTAGTTACAAGATTATAAAAAAAAAAATGGTCCTTGGTCTGACAAAAACACAATTGATGGAGAACTTGGCTCATTTCATATCACATGTTTTCATATCTAAGTTGATTGCATACTAGTGCATATCTTTGTATTGTATATTGCATGTATGTGTATATTATATCTGTGTATTTTATATGTGTGTTATGTATGATAACATAAGTAGATTTTATACTATCCTCCACCAAAGAATGTAAATGAATATTTCACCTTGGAAGTATTAATGCGTTTGCTCAAAATTAGTTTAAATATTTTAGAACTTAAACTTATGTTGTTATAAACAATTATAAACTTTACTTTTTTGGAAGCAAGTGGTCACAAGTTAATTAGTCAATTAGCTATTTCAGAAAGTCTTTGTTCATCACATTTTACTCAGTGTTGGGCCTGGAGGAAAGCTTTTATAAATTAGGAAGCCTCTTTACTGGTCTGAGGAATTTACAGTCCACCTAGAGAGACAACATAAATGGAAGAATATGAGGCAGTATATCTACCAACTACAGCAAAGTATAGTAAAATGTTAACGTAAAAGAAGAAAATAACAAAACTTTTCCTCACCCCAATTATTTTCAGTATAGTTCCTCATTCAGCAAGATTAAAAACTGTACAGCCATGAATTTATGTTACATCAGAAGAAATTCACTAGCTAGACTGTGATTTCTGGTAAGAAACAACTGCTAACTAGTGTTTTGTATTATTCAAAAAATGTAGAAGCAGCAACCTGGAATCTACAGAAAGCTTCTGGGTGCACTAGATTATGATTGCATTCTCTTATGATGAGGATGCCTTGGTCTGAAGACTTTACAGGTTATGGATCTTAGGAGAAAAATAACAGTTCTGGAAGGGTTTCTCCCTTGTAGCTCACGGAGATGAGGGAAAGGTCAAAGGCAATGTGTTTACAGCAGCTTGGAAAGGGGCTGTGTCAGTTGAGGTAACTGCCAGATAGGATCTAGCAGAGGTAATTGTAGTTGTTTTTTTCTGACTTTCTGATTGTGGTGAGAGCTGAGAACTTAGAGCAACGGGCTGAAAAAAGACCATGAAATGAAAGGACCATTGGTTTGGATAAAACTATAGTCAGTAAAAAATGGAAAATAAACTTTCATGTGTTTGGTGTTTAGCAGCCTCAGAGACTTCAAATAACATTTTACCCAATTGCTTTTGAGTTCTTCATAGTTGGAATGCTTTTTCCTTGGGTCACTTGGTAGTTTAAAATCTGTTAGCAGTTGTGAAATAGTGTAAAAGGGGTATGGAATGTATTTTTCTTCTTAAATGCCCCTTAATCCAATTAAAGGTAGGCCAAGGACATACACTAATTTAAAAAATTACTATCAATTTCTACAGTAATGATAGGGATAATGTTTGTACCCTAAAAAGTGCTTTGTTTGGTTCAGGTTGGCCAAAGCAAACTTTTTTTCATTGGTCTGTATGCTCTTATTGCAGGGTTCAATCCAATTAGTTGAAGAATTCAACGTTCCTTCAGGTTTCGGTATTATTATGCTATATGGTTTTGTACATAGGGCAAACAGTTTAAAAGGGTGCACTCTGTAATATTAAATGATATGATAAATGAATGCTGGGAACAAAATTCAAATTTAAAAAAACTAACGCTGACAATTGACTAAGAGCCCAATTAACATTACACACGTTTTGCCAAGTCGAAAAATGAAAAGCAAACAAAAAAAAAATATTTGTATTATAGGCAGAGTTTAGAAGTTTACAAAAAAAATTTTTTTTTCTTATTTCAGAGAAGTGACCCAGAATTATTTTTCTCAATTGCTTGCTTATGGTGCTTTTAAAGAAAGGGAATAGTAATGTGTGATTAAATGCTTAATGATTAAAGTGGCTTATTGAAAGTTTTGTATAGACTGGATGTTTATGTTTTGAATCATTCTATGCCATTGGGATGGAGCCCTGGTGGTGCAGTGTGTTAAGAGCTTGGCTGATTACCAAAAGGTCACAGTTGGAATCCAGAAGCCACTCCTTGAAAACCCTATGGGGTGGTTCTACTCTGCCCCAGCAACGGGTTATGCCATTCGAACAGCCTGTTAAGCACCAGAGAGCAGAGCTGTCTGGCTCATTTCCTTGGCCTCTAGGAACTACGTAAGTGCAGGCCGGCACACAGTAGAACTATAGACCCACAATAAATTTTGTTGAATGTATTGATAAAGGCTCTAACAAGAAAATGAACACAAAATAACAAAACAAGACTCAGGATAGGGAAGCGTTCTGCAAAGTAATACAGTGAAACAGAGTTCTGCAGAGTTTTGCCAAATTGATCATGCAACATGAAGAGAAAATATTATAATTCTCTCAAATACTTTTCTGTAGTCAGCCCTGTAGGGAAAAGGATGTAATAAAAATGAAAAGTGCTCTGAAGATAAACTTAAAGTCATCTATGTACCCTCTATCCTAGGAAAAGATAAAGAGAAATACTTAGGTTTTGGAAAATTGCTCCGTGATAGGAATAATTAGCAAAAGAAGACAGAAATAAAAAGATAGTGAGTCCACAGTCAAACTGCAGCATAACATCAGTAGACGGTTTTCAGTTTCAAAAGTACTTCATTCTTTATCAAAATTTCTCGCTAAGGTCAGTTTGTTCGTTTGTTCTTTTGTTCCTCCCTCCCTCTCCCCCTTTCTTCTTCCTTCCCTTTCTTCATGGTGAACCTCAGGTAAATGGATGCTATACAAAAGAATTCAAAATTCTGCTTTGAGTTTTAGAAAGATGTACGGGACTCTCGGAGCCCTAGTGGCACAGTGGTTAAAGCATTCAGCTGCTAACTGAAAGTTCGGAAGCTGGCACCCACTAACTGCTCAGGCGGAGAAAGACGTGGGAGTTTGCTTCTGTAAAGATTTACAGCCTTGGAAACTCTGTGGGGACAGTTCTACTCTGTCCTATAGGATTGCTATGAGTTGGAGTGGATTCGATGGCAATGGGTTTGGTTTTGTGATGGGGCTCTTTAGGGAGCTACTCACTTAGTCAGATGCTAAAGCTATGGGCCAGGAAAGTATAAGGATTTGGAAATGAAGGAGATACTGAAAGAGCATTTCTCTATTTTCCTTTAGTTTTTCATTCCCTTTAAATCCTGTGTTTATTATGACACTTTTATACGATTCCTGAAGCATCTATTGTCGTTGTTAGCTGCCATTGACTTAGCTCCTGACTCCTGGCGATCCCATGCATAGCTGAACAAGATGCTGCCTGGTCCTGTCCCATCCCCATGACCAGTGGATCAGACCATTGTGATTCATAATGTTTTCATTGGCTGATTTTCAGAAGTAGATCACTAGGCCTTTTTCCTAGTCCTTCTTAGTCTGAAAGCTCTGCTGAAATCTGCTCAGCATCATAACAACTTGCAAGTTCCACTCATGGATGGGTGGTGGCTGAGCATGAAGTAGATTGGCTGAGAGTCAAATCTGGGTCTCCTACATGGAAGGTGACAGTTCTGCCACTGAATCGCCAATGCCTCATGAAACATCTATGTTGTGGTGTTGTTAGTTGCCCTCGAGTTGATTCCAATTCATGATGACCCCATGTATGCAGAGTAGAACTATTCCACAGGATTTCCAAGGTTGTTATTTTTGAGAAGCAGATCACCAGGCATGTCTTCCAAGGTGCCTCTGGGTAGATTATAACTGCCAACCTTTCAACTATTAGTCGAGTGCTCAACCATTTTCACAACCCAGGGACCCCATCTATAGTAGATGATAAATACCTTCCTTGATTACCCACACTTTTCTTGGTCCTAGGTCCTTTATTACTTCATTAGGTTTTTCCCAACTCTCTAAGAAGCATTATAGTAGTATACAAAATTTCATACCAATAATTCTAATTCTAAGGCATGAAATACTGTTTCATGTTTATCACAAGCCTCAGAACCATGAGCAACTGTAATTCCACAGAAAGTCACAGTGCCACAAAAAGGAACACTTTCTTATTGAAAATAGTACTGTGCATCATAGAAAACATAAAATTGTGCCTCAACTTGTTGGCATTGCCTAGATTTCCTGGAAGTGCTGCCCTTGAGATCCTGATTCTTCGCAATGATATTATAGCATAAGAGTATGAGGATCAATTTTCCTTCTGTCACTAAGCATCTGCTGGAGATAACACCTGAGTATAGAGGTGCTACACTTAAAAACTCAAAGGTTAGCACAGTTAAGTGATATTGGGCTGCTGGGTGCCAGGTTGTTCAAAGCAGATTAATCTACAAAATCAATATGGACACAGGACATTTATTGCACTATTCCATTATACACCCATAACTCAAATATTTAACATGTTGTCAGAAATAATACTCTGAGCTTTTAAACCTTAACCAAATGTGAAAGCAGAGACTCACAGAAAATTAAATCTATAGTGAACCAATGCATCAAATGATACGATTTTTTTCCTAGTTATTTCAGTGACTCTGAAGAAGAAAGGAGCCTATAAAAATATGACTGAGAAGGCAACTGAGATTTCAAAAAATGTGCCAAATCATGGAAGTTGTCTTAGAAGGGTCACTGGATGAAAGCATCAATTAAATGAGATGTCTTGGCTGATTTAACAACAACAACAAATGGAGTAAAGGACTTATTGTTGTGGTTAGTGGCCATTGAGTAGATTCCCACTCATGGTGAACCAATGAACCACAGAACAAAACATTGCCCCGTCTTGCATCATCTTCACAATTGTCAGTATGCTTGAGTCCATTGTTCTGGCCACTGCGTATTTGACTGTCTTCTAATGTACGGGGCTCATTTCCTGGCACTATATTTGACAATATTCTGTTGGGATCCATAGAGTTTTCATTGGCTAATTTTAAAAATTGCCAGGCCTTTCTTCCTAGTCTGCTTAGTCTGGAAGTTCAGCTGAAACCTATCCACCATGGGTGATCCTGCTGGTATTTGAAATACTGGTGGCATGGCTCCCAGCTTCATAGCAACAGGCAAGCCATCACAGATTGACAAGCAGATAGATGGGTGGTGGAAGGACTTACAGAGGTGGTTTTAGAGAATAAATTGATTTGACATGGTTCGTTCCTGACAATTTCAGGTCTTTTATGAAATAGATTGCAGGACAGTGGTATTGTATAGGATGAGGTAATGAAGTGGTAGCAATAAAGAGTAGTGTGAGTTGTGAAATCCGCCTAGAATTGATATTGTGCTATAGGAGTTAAGGTAGGTGAGTGCCTACAAAGCATTAATCTCTGAGAAGAATCCATAAATTAGATAAATGCATATTTTGTTTGCCTTGACCATTTTAATTCATACTTAACAATACTGAAATGTCTAGATAAAGAATAAAACAATCTATCCTCTGGATCTTAGGCTTTGTAATATCTCTATATTCACAACAATTTTCTGGATTATCAATTTTTATCTTGTATAGGCATTGTCTAACTTAGGGCAGCAACAATGCATAAATAAAACCAAAAACTAGTAGGATGATTCATATAAAATATTTATTAGGCTAAATATTCAAACATCATTCTATAAGTTTGTTTATGCATTTAAGTTGATAAAGTTTTCTTTTCAATATTTTCTACTTCATATAATGTTGAAAAATATGCCCTACCAACTAGGTAGAATTTGTAGGCCATTTTTTATGGTCAAATTTAACTGTATATTCCAATATTTTTATTTTATAAAACTATCATTATAATCCATCCCACATCCTAGTAATTCAAATTCAATTGTTTAAAATTATTTATTGTGCTGTATGTCAGGTACTGTGTTAGAAGTCTACGGATGATATTTGTCAAATATATAATACACACATATTTAAATACACACATTCACATATACACACAAATACATTCAATAAAACAAGACCTCAGTCAATTAGGTTGTTATCTACATTGAAATTTTTAAGAAAATCACAGAAAAACAAGTAGATATCAGAAAATTAGGTTTTCCAGAACTCCTAATTTTAAGTTAAATTAACGTTTCTAATATACAATCAATCTGGTGTCCATAGATATTCAACCTGATTTTCTACATTTTTCACTTGCACTATTTATTTTAATTAAATTTGACACCTTTACTAAACTTTTAGAATATTGGAAGCTATAAAAATACCCCTTTCCAGAATATTTCAGCAAAGAAAGAGTTACTAATCCCTTTAAGTTGTATTCACATGGAAAGACATATTGGAGCATACTGAAAGGAGATAAGGATATATTATATTACAAATTTGAGCACAGTCCTTAAGAATAACAATGTTGCTACCGTGTGCTTAAAAAAAGAAAAAAGAAAAAATTCCCTTTGTGGGTAGTAAGTTCATATTTGTTCAGTGAAGCAGTACTAATATTTTGATAAGATCAAGATTTAATATAAAATTTTAGATGACCAACAACTTATATCGACATTTTGTGCTTTTGAGCAGCATATTACTGCTGCCAAAGATAATTTCTTTTTCTATTTGGAGATACTCTGGATTCACAAAAGAGAAGATGCATAGAACTGATGACACAAGTTGAGGTCCAAGCTCCATATTGTGAAAGATATTTAAGAAGCAGCCTTGCTATTGATTGAACTAGAACATGCTGAAAATGATCTATACCAGTCAGTCTACGGTGATCATTATTCATATAGAAGTACTTTTCAGGGTGTACATGCGAAAGTCCTATGCCTGATTGCATAGGCAGGCACTGGAGTAATGCGGTCCTTCGATTATCTAATCACGTCATCCCTTCCCCAGTGTGCATTGTATATACAAACAATTAAGAAATAAAATTCGAGTCTGGTAGGGAAAGATTATGAGATTACATGATTACAAAATTTGTTTTGTAGTAATTTACACATTAGTGACTCATAAAATTAGAATGGATTCAGTAAAGAAAAATGTCATCTGAGGCTATCCAGAAGTGAGTTTATGTTTGCTTAGGAGCTCCGAATTTCTTTGCTGTCCTGTGACTTTTAACTTGTTGTTTGGGCTCCTTCCTTCAATACGACCCATCATATTGAAACCAAAGGGCAATAACCTTTCTTTCGGGAAATGGGATGAGATCTGTTGATCTGAGTCGGGAAACTGCTTGCCTCATGGGGATAAACTATTTGTGTATACTGAGAGGAAGAATATATAAATAAATAAGGTAAACAAAATACAGTATTGCTATGACATCTTCACAGAACCAAAATTACACAAGGAATCATTAGGTTTCCTTAGAATTTACATCTGTTGAGAATATGAAAACAAATGCTAAAATATGTTGTTATTATTTTTTAACCACTCCCACTCCTAGCCCTTCCAGGTCTTCTTCTTTTTGTTTTATTATTCAGCTCACACATGAATCCACATTTAAGTCTCCTGTGGACACTTTTTCACTTGAGCCCTTTTAAAGAGCTGAGTTCCATGCTATGTGCTCTGTATGATGTTAGGCCATTTAATCCCTAAAAATTGTTCTGAGGTTGATAGTACTCCTGTTTTATGAATAAGGAAACTGAGCCCTAGAGAGATTAGATTACTTGCCCAAGCTCATGCATCAGTAATTGTTGGAACCAGGAATTGACCTCAAGTCAGGCAGACTCTAAAACTTATGCTCCCACTACTACACGAATTTTTAAAATTTAATTCTCCAGGCTTCATTCCAAGAGAAAATCATGTTACTGCATGACAGCCTTCAGATCAGTCACTTGTTTAGTCTAGAAGCTTTTTGAGTACCGTAGGTAAATTCTCTGTAGGAGAGGAAATGATTAAGGGCGTGGAAATCTCAGACTTAAGTTCTGCTTGGGCAAGTTATTTATAATCACCATATTTTAGTTTTTTCATCTTGTATGTGGAGGTAATAATGCTCATCTCCATGAGGAATAACTGTGATATTCTATGTAATAATGCCTGGCACATAGTAAGGAGGAGTTTTGTAAATCAGCTATTATTAGGGACAGAGTTCTGCACTAAATAGGAAAGATGAGTGGATAGAGAGTTGAAGAGCTAATTGAGGAGACAAAAGATGAAAATACGAAAAATAATTTTAAGACAATTGCTAAAAATATGTCATGAATGGTACATGCAAATTCATAAATGAGGACTAAGAATAACAAAGATAGAGGGAGGCTGGATATATAAAGAAAGATTTCTAGGAGCAGGTGCTTTGCAATATGCAAAGGTGAAATAGTGCTTGGTTTTAAGGGTATGAGAGCTAAAGGAGAGACACAAAGCTAAACAATCTAAAACCAGTTGAAACCAGTTGCCACTGAATCGATTTCTGACTCATGGCAACCTCATCTTGTTACAGAGTAGAACTGTGCTCCATAGGGTTTTCAAGGCTGTGACCTTTTGGAAGCAGATTGCTAGGCCTTTCTTCCAAGGCACCGCTAGGTGGGTTTGAACCCACAGCCTTTCAGTTAGTAGTCAAATGCTTAACTATTTTCACCACCCATGGTACTGGTAAACAATATAAGGGGCACTAAAGAGGGATTGGAGGACTTAACTGAAATAGAACCTTGCGGTGTTCCTAATTCATTCATCCATCAAGTAATGTAATAGCTACCATTTGTTTTAGTGTTTTCTACATGCTGGTTTGAACACATTATCAGGAAATACCAACTGCTAGAAAAGGACATCATGTTTGGTAAAATAGAGGGCCAATGGAAACCCTCAATGAGATGGATTAACACAATAGCCAAAACAATGAACTCAGACGTACCAACTGTCATGAAGACTGTGCAGGACTGGGCAATGTTTCATTTGGTTATACATAAGGTCATCATGAATCAGAACCAACTCAACGGCAACTAACAGCAACAGTAACATGCCAGTTGCAGTTCTAAGTACTTTGTGCTCTCTCAGTCCTCTCAACAACTATGTAAGAAAGGTGTTAATCTTGTTTCCTTTCTACAGATGAGCACCAAGGTGCTGTTTACCTTGTCCAGGGTCACACATCTAGTGCAGCAGATCCAGGATTCCAAACCCCAGCAGTCTGGTTCCAGAACCTAAACTGCTTCCAGAAAGGCACTGTGCTGGGGGAGGAGATATAAGAAGGTAGGGCTGCATTGTCCAGCAAGTTTTAACATACAAGGAGTAGACTTGTTGCCACTTGTTCTTTCAATTTAGGGTCAAGTCCAAACTCCTACTGCTTAATTCCTAAGAATCAGAGGATCTGAAACCTGTCTTTGAGTTGTAAACCATGCAGGGATTGTCTAGGAATTTTGCAGCCAGAAATGGATCAGCAGACTGGATTAAAGGACTAAGTCCTGTCTCAGTAACAAGCAATCACATACAACAGCAAAGAGACAAAGGGATGAGCAATAAATGTAAATCACATTACAGAAGTCCAAGTAATTGGGGTCAGGATGAAGTTTGGGAAGGAATTTAGAGAACAGAGAGAAGATGTCACCAAAGATTTAGTAATGACATACAGATGAAAATGTGGGGAAAATAGAAGAGAAAGAAGGAAGGATAGGGAAGCAAGGCACCACCTTGAAAACCCTGAATTTTTCAGTCTGAGGAGCGGGGGAATGGAAGTGTTACCAGTAACAAGCAATATTAAGAAGGGGGGAAATTAGGGTAAAATGGAGAAAATTTAGTTTTCATAACATTGAGCTAGGGACTAATTTAACTCATCAGTGAAATACATTTCTCTCTGAACAACTTTTAATATCATAGTTAAGTATTTCCAAACACACATTGTAATGACTTTTTTGTTGACAAAATATGACTAATAAAAATGCTTGAAAGAGTATAAGAAAGAGACACTGAGATTATTTGATGTGGGAAATAAAATGTTCAGGAGTAACACAACAATTTTCATACATGTGTGTGTGCTTATGTGTATATATGTGTGTATACATACAAGTATATATGTATGTGCGTATATATATATATGCATATCTATACATATGTATATGATGTCCTAGTGGTGCAGTAGTTAAGAGCTACAGTGAGCTATGGCTGCTAACCAAATGGTCAGCTGTTCAAATCCACCAGCTGCTCCTTGGAAACCTTGTGGGACAGTTCTACTCTGTACTATAGGGTTGCTATGAATTGGAATCAACTCGGTGGCAATGGGTTATATACATATACATATATATATAAATAAAAGTGAGTAGTGATCAATTGTATCATCTCCAAAGAAAGAAAAACAGGAGTAATTGGAGGTAAGAGGGAAGTATTAAATACTAGATCTGGACATTATGAAAAATATCCTCTTTATGTGTATATCACTGAAAATGGAGTTTGTATCTGGCTGGAATATTTTAATAACTTAAGTATGATGGATCTGTCACATTCTCTTTGCTAAGTTCTGCAGCTCTGCTTTCACTGGCTTTGCTGATGTTACACAGCTGTGACTGCTCATGTCTACAGCATAAGACAACTGCCCCATAGGGCTTGAGTTCAGATTGCCTATTGCTATCGTCAGGTGCTGTCAAGAAGTTCCATCTCATAGCAGACCCTATGCAGGATTGCCTAGAGGCTTCCTAAATCCATGCGAATGAGTTATTAAACCCTTTGCACGTAGGGAAGTCCCAGACTCTCCTAAAGGAGCCCTGGTGGCGCTGTGGTTAAGAGCTCGGTTGTACCAAAAGGTCAGCAGTTCGAACCCACCAGCTGCTCCGTGGGAGAAAGATATGGCAGTCTGCTTCCGTAAAGGTTATGGTTGTTGTTAGGTGCCATGGAGTCAGTTTCGACTCATAGAGACCTTATGTACAACAGAATGAAACACTGCACGATCCTGTGCCATTCTCACAGTCTTGTTATACTTGACCGCATGTTGCAAGCACTTTGTCAATTCATCTCATTGAGGATCTTCCTCTCTTTCACTGACCCTCTACTTTACCAATCATGATGTCCTTCTCTAGGGACTGGTCCTTCCTGACAACATGTCCAAAGTACACGAGATGAAGTCTCACCATCCTTGCTTCTAAGGGGCATTCTGGCTGTACTTCTTCCAAGACAGATTTGTTCATTCTTCTGGCAGTCCATGGTATATTCAATATTCTTCACCCATGCCATAATTCAAAGGCATCAATTCTCCTTCAGTCTTCCTTATTCATTGTCCAGCTTTTGCACGCATGTGAGACCATTGAAAATACCATGGCTTGCGTCAGATTACAGCCTTGGAAACGCTATGGGGCAGTTCTGTTACAGGGTTGTTTGAGCTGGAATTGACTTGAGGGCAGGGGGTTTGGTTTTGGGTTTAGATTCTCCTATCTCCACATCGTGGAGGCCTTTCACTGCAGGGGGCAAAGAAGTGGTAGCAAAACTGAAGCTCTGAAGCTGCAGTGCAGAAAGCCACGTGAAATGGCCACCTTCATTTCACTTTTGTGATTAGTTCCTGGTTCCCATTTGAAAACAAAAGGTTGTCATAAAATCCATGTTTTATTGCCTTCCTTTTTTTGTATCGGGCACTTCCGAAATGGGTATCATAAAGTCCCACCTTTACCTTCGGTCGTCACCAAGGCTAGCAAGCAGCTGCAGGCTTGACTTGTACAGATTTGATGGGAAATGGGGTCCTTGGGTCTCATCTCTACGGCCAACAACTTGGAATTGATTTTGGTTGAATTCTATTTAGTTCTCTAAATGGAGATTTAGTTTGTATCTTGGCTATAGAATTGGATTTCCTTCTTGATGGTTGTCTTTTCATGTATATAATCTTAAGTGGCCTGAATTTTAAGGGTGACAGCTGTGGTTAGGTTAGTAGAGAATTGCTTGAGGGTATTAGAAGTCAACTTATACTGAAAGCCAAAATTAACTCTTAAAAGCACTCAGCTTTCTGACAGCATTTACTGGACACTGTTCTCCCTAAAACTCTTATCTTAAGAGACTTGGATATTGCCAGTGATCTAAAACTTATTACTGCCCTGAACCATGCTGAATTTTATAATAGATTGACATTAAGTGGTTTCAATATTTATCTTACCATTTATGCACTTATACTCTCCAACTTAACATGAGTAGCCTATTCTACAACTATATGATTTGTAAAGGTATGTTTTAATTATATTTTCCCTTCTACTTCTATTTAGCATTTGCAATTTGGAGGGTAGATATTGCCCAAAACTATAGAATAAAATCTACAATAGAATGTTAATTTGATAAGCGGGAAGGATATTCTGTCTGTTTGTACACCGCTGTCTTGCCAGTAGAACAGTGTCTAGCACTGGCAATAAAATTTGTTGAATAAATGACTAGCTTATTTTGATTCAAATACAAATTTTTTTAATAAAAATCATTGGAAATTTTCTATATACAAGAAAATCTCTGTGTGTGTGTATGTGTGTGTGTGTATGTGGGTATTTCTATATGCATGTCATTATACATATTTCCATGTGCATATATACATGAGTCTCTTCTGGCAGACTCAATATATTCCAAATGACTGCAATAATGATTATATAACAATATCTGGCTATTATTCAATTATAATTATTGTGTTACTATTTTTAGTATTCAATATATCACTCCACTGCCAGGGGATTTAATCTCTAAAGTCTATATTCTTGGTTTTATATTGCTTTGTTTTTAATATTTCTGAGAACAACAAGAATATTCTGCCCTTTTCTTGATTTTTCATTATCCAAATCAGGTCTCCAAATCTGGCTTGAAACCCCTCTAAGAAGATCTGGCTTATTTTAATGAAGGATAGTGCAGGGAAGTAAAATCTGGTCATAGGTGAACCAACATCTGGACATACCTGGTCTCTTTAGATATAACATGCTGGTGATTGGGTGATATCTCACCGAACTGTTTGACTGTGTTGGTAGAAGGGAAAAAAGAAAACAAAATGTCTTAAAGTGATGAACTTGTATTGATGTTTTCAAATTACCTGCGTAATAAAGCTCGATACTTTTGTTTTCAGCATTGCCTCAATATCATAGCTTGATTAAGGTGTCAGCTAGGTATAAATTATCCTACATTATTATACTAGAAGCTGCCCACAGACCCACATGTTTAAATTGCAGCGCTCTCCAGAGATTTAGGTGTGATCTGCGTCTGCCATAAAGAGCACCTATTATGCATTAGCTGTTCTATTATTGGCTTTGCAAGGATTAATGTGATTTACACTAAGAGAACACACAAGTAGGACCTTCACGGGCACAGTGTCGTGAAAATGCTTTTCTTCTTTTTCTTGCTCTTTCTTCCCTCCTTCTTGACCTTCAGTTATGTATCTGGAAATTGACCCAGAAAAGTACAGTTTCCAAAGGTCTTCCCTGTCAGACTCACGGAAGTCAAGTTCCTGCTATCTGAAAAGAGAAAGAAATTCCTAGCCTCATCTCCAACCATAAGGACATAAGGTCCCAGACTGACAAGAATCCCTACTGTTCGTACCTCTGTTATCTTATTGATGGTGCCAGAGTTATCCTTCTTCTTTTTTTAATAGATAGTTTTTAGAGATGAATGTTGTTTTTGAAAATCTTGTATCATTTAGCATTACTATGAGATTACTTTTTTCCTCTCTTTCCCTAAATGTCTTATAATATTAGAATGTTTCTTGTAACATCCTTTCAGTTTGTCCTTAGGCTGGCCCTATGTCTTTGTTTCCTGAACAGTATAAAATCTGTAGTTTGGCTATAAAAACCAAACCAGTTGTGGTTCAGTTGATTCCAGCTCATGAAGATGTTATGTGTATCAGAGAACTGTGCTCCGTAGGGTCTTCAAGGCTGTGACCGTTTGGAAGCAGATAGCCAGGCCTTTCTTCCAAGGTGCCTCTGAGTGGGCTCAAATCTCCAATTCTTTGATTAATAGTTGAGAGCTTAACCATTTGTGCTACCCAGGGACTTCTAGTTTGGCTATAGAGTCACATCAATTAAAAGAGTCTACCCATATCTAGGAGCCTTAGTGGCACAGCGTTTAAGAACTCAGGCTGCTAAGCAAAAGGTCTGCAGTTTGAATCCACCAGCTGCTCCTTGGAAACCCTATAGGGCAGTTCTACTCTGTCCTATAGGGTTGCTATAAGTTGGAATAGCCTCATTGGCAATGGATTTACTCATATCTAAGCATCAAATCTTATCAGACAAAGCAAGTCTTAACCAAACTCTGCTTTTATACAAAATTAAACTAATATAACCAAGAAAGTAAAAAAAAGTATCTGAGCTATTGAAGTTTTTCTAGTGAAACTTGCAGTTAACCTCAGTTTCTTAGAGGGCACTTACAGGACAAAATTGAAATCATATTAAGGACTTCTGGGAAAAAGATGTGCTCTGGGTTGGAACATAAAAAGCTATCATCCAGAAAAATTCACATAAACAATTTCCATATAAGCTTTTTAATGTCACCTACCTCAACAAAAATCAAATTGCCAATACTTAATTACCCCGTACACTTACATTGCAATATTATAATCCCATTACAATGAACTCTAACTCAATGTTCTTACAAATAATTTTCTTTCCCCCCGCATTTTTCGTAGCTGTTCAGAGTACGTTGTATGTAATTGAATGTATTAGTATGAGTGTCCATCTTTTCTATTTTTCATGGATTATGAAAGCACATCACTACTCTGAATTTTGTGTTTATTGTTAGTTATATATTACCACAGAGCTGAATCACATCCTCACCTCAGAAAAGTTTACCTTAGTTGGGATCATCTAGTAAGAAACTCTGAACTAAGAAATGATATGTTTCTCAGTTCTTTCTGCTATATATATATATATATATGCAATCTTTAAGAATATAATAAATTTAAAAAATTATATTTGTCATTCTCTAAGAAAGAAAAATAGATGTTCCTTTTTCTTTCAGGGTAAGAGACAGTGTCTTCAGGGAAAAACTAGCGGCACAAATCGTTCACCTAATAACTCATTGAGGGCACATTACTTTTTAAATGTATTTGCCTTTTTATCTGTAGTTGACATCCAACCCGAATGGGTCACTAGAGTCTGCTTTTGATGTGAACAACCTTCTTCCATGGAATCGAAATGGAAATTATTACTAAAAAGCAAAAAGAGTGCTCACCTCCCAAAAAAGTAGAGAAAATGTTTACTGATACATGAAAATTAATATTTTCTCTCACTCTTCATAAAGGGGAAATATACATACGTATATAACAAAGTTCTTTTTCCAGGCAGGGGGAATTATATCTGAAATAGGAAAAAAAAAATAGTATTGAAACATGTTAGTTAACTATCTTTGGTTTAATTGTTCAAAGAGCAGATATTTCTCCAGCAAATCCAAACATCAAGAATCCTCTAGTTATGTAGTTTTTTTTTTTTTTTTTTTACCACTATATGCAAGTTTTAACTGTTGATTGCATATTCTCGGCGCATGGAAAAGGAGGGAATAGAGAACTCACATGTCTACATAAATGTGGTGACTATTCAGAGGGGCAGCCAGAGCACATATTTGTTTACATATGTTCACAAGAGAAGACTTTTATAATTTTAAGAATGGAACTCTGTTTCTAAATGAAAATTATTTATTTTTAAATATGCAGTCTCTAAATACTGAGTGATATCCTTACACCTTTTCAAGAAATCATACGAACTCTAAGACAGAGTTGATTTTATCCCACATAAATAGACTTTAAAAGAGAGATTACATAATGCAGTTTTACAAAACATGATTTAGAAATGAATTTTTAACCTGGCACCAATGTAGGTACCCAGATTACAGGAGTCAAGCTCAGAAGCCATGATAACTGTTTCTGCCTCTGTCATGGATTGAATTGTGTCCCCTAAAAATGTGTGTTGACTTGGCTGAGACATGATTTCCAGTATTGTATGATTGTCCACCATTTTGTCATCTGATGTGATTTTCCTATATGTTGTAAATCCTACCTCTATGATGTTAATGAGGCAGGATTAGAGGCAACTATGTTAATGAGGCAAGACTCAATCTACAAAATGAGATTGTGTTTTAAATCAAGCCTTTTGAGATATAAAAGACAGAAGCTATCAGAGAGACAGGGGGACCTCATACCACCAAGCAAGAAGAGCCATGGATCAGGCAGCAGGCTGGAGACTTCTGCAGGCTTCCATTCCAAGAATCGGAGACTGGGTGACAAGGAGAGTTTGAGGTTGAGGGGAGAAAGAGAAAGAGAGAGAGAGACAGAGAAAGAAGAGAAGAAAGAGCTTTGCCATAACATCCATTTATATACTGGAGGCAGGCCACGCCCCCAAGGAAATGCCCCTTTCAACTGATTGGCTGAGCAAATCAGATCACCTCATGGAAATTGATTACATTAAATCCCATGATGGAAGAGCATCCAGTCCACTGTCTGCCAAATCATTAACAATCATAACCTAGCCAAGCTGACACATAACATTAACCATCACAACTTCTTAATGACAAAATTGAAAGACAAATGTAGAGCTATTATATTTTTACTAATAAAAATCAGTAAAATAATAAAGACAATTGAATTTAATTATTATTGTTCATGACTGAGTGTTCTGTTGGTAAGTTGATGATGTCTATGTAAGTAATAAATTCATGTTTAGTTAATATATTTCTATATATTTATTCCATAAAATTTTATTTTCTTGCTTTCATCTTAATAAATCACTAACATTTCTTATTGTATTTTAGTAGTGATAATGCTAAATTAAGGAACATTTCTTGAAGTATTATAGTTCTTATATAGTTTTATTAGTTTCAATTTAGAAAATTTTTCTCTTGGCTAAGGCAATAGTAACTGGAATAAAATTACTAACGCTACACTTAAAATAGGAAATGAACAATTAGTTTGATACATTATACTCATACATTGTAATGGAATAAAGTATTATAGATTATCATTATCATAAAATACTAAAACACATTTTAATTTCATCTGACAGTTCACTTGCACATCACAATTTTCACTACTAAAACCGTATATAAATCAACGCCCATGGAAGCAACAGCCAAGAAATCAAAAGACGTGTTACAATGGGCAAATCTGCTGCAAAAGACCTCTTTAAAGTGTTAAAAAAGCAAAGATGTCACCTTGAGGACTAAGGTGAGCCTGACCCAAACCATAGTATTTTCAACCACCTCATATGCATGGGAAATCTGGACAACGAATAAGGAAGACGAAGAAGAACTGATGCTTTTAAATTACGGCATTGGCGAAGATTATTGAATATATCATGGTCTGTCAAAAGAATGAACAAATCTGTCTAGGAAGAAGTACAACCAGAATGCTCCCTAGAAACAAGAATGGTAAGTGTCACAGGCTGGGTTATCTAGAGAAGCAAAACCGGTAAAACATATAAATATATATTGAAAAGAAAACAAAACCATTGCCTTTTGAGTTGATTCTGACTCATAGAGACCCTGTAGGACAGAGTAGAACTGCCCCATAGGGTTTCCAAGGAGCAGCTGGTGGATTTAAACAGCTAACCTTTTGGTTAGCAGCCGAATTCTTAACCACTGAGTGACCAGGGCGTATATATATATATATATATATATATATATATATATATATATATATATACATACACACACACACACACACACACACACACACACACAGATTTATATTAAGGAAATGGCTCACAGGATTGTAGAGGCTGGAATGTCCCAAGTCCTTTGGGAAGGATAGAGGCTTCTCCTGATTCATGTAGCCACAGGGGCTGGTGAGCCCATGATCAGAAGGTCAGACAATAGGGCTCTTGCTCACAAGGCTGTGAAGATTGATGAATCTCAAGATTGGTAGATGAGACGGCAAGTAAACTACTAGCTCAAGTCCTAAGAACCAGAGGTCAGATGAACAGGAGCCAGCTCCAGGATCCAGAGCCAGCAAAAGCCCACCAGCCTTGCCAGAAAGTCCACTTATATTTGATGCATGTCGTATCCCCAAGGAAACTCCTTTACAAATGATTGGCTACTCACAGCAGATCCCATGATGGAGGTGATCACATTATATCAAATCTCATCACAGAAGTGAACATATCATCATACCACTGCCAAACTATGTCATAACTGCCAAACCACTGAGAATCATGGCCCAGCCAAGCTGACACACAACCTTAATGATCACAGGGAGACTTCATCTCATACACTTTGTACATGTTATCAGGAGCGACCAGTCCCTAGAGAATGACATCATGCTTGGTAAACTAGAGGGTCAGTGAAAAAGAGGAAGATTCTCAACAAGATGGATTGACACAGTGGCTGCAACAATGGGCTCAAGCAAAACAACAATTGTGGGATGGCACAGGACAAGGCAGTGTTTCCTTCTATTGTACATATGGTCGCTATGAGTCGGAACCGACTTGATTTGACAGCACCTAACAACAATAACAGTATTTCTTTTAAATATTTCCATGTTGTGATATTAGAGAAAATAAATAGCAGTATATTGCTCAGTTTTGTCAAACGTCTTTTCATTTTTTGTAATAAAATGAAGTTTACATTTCTAGTTAGTCTCCCATACAATTCTTTTTTTTTTTCATACATTGTTATGAAACCCCAGCTGCTCACCCTATTCTGTGACAGCACACTCCTCCCCTCCACCTCTGATTCCCCATGAACATATAACCAGCTCCTAACTCTCTCTGGCTTCCCATCTCGCCTCTGGACAGAAGCTGCCCCTTTGGTCTCTTGTATCTACTTGACTAAGAGGCACATTCTTCACGAGTATCACCTTATGTCCCACAGTCCAGTCCAATCCCTGTCTGAAGAGTTGGACTCAGAAATTGTTTTAGTTCTGGGGTGATAGAGAGTCCAGGAGCCATGCTTTCCACGGCACCTCCAGTCTCAGTCAGACCATTAAGTCTGGTCTTCTTACTAGAATTTGAGTTCTGCATCCCATCATTCTACTGCTCCAACAGGGACCCTCTGTTGTGCTCCCTGTCAAGGCAGTCATTCGTGGTAGCCAGGCACCATCTAGATCTTCTGGTCTCAGGCTGATGAAGTCTCTGGTTTATGTGGTCCATTCTGTCTCTTGGACTAATATTTTCCTTGTGTCTTTGGTGTTCTTCATTCTCCTTCACTCCAAGTGGTTGGGACGAATTGATGCATCTTAGATGGCTGCTTGCAAGCTTTTAAGACCCCAGATACCACTCATCAAAGTAGGATTCAGAACATTTTCTTAATAAGCTTTGTTTTTCCAGATGACCTAGATGTCCCCTGAAAGCATGGTCCCCAGACCCCCCCCCCCATCCCTGCTACTCTGTCTCTCAAAGTATTTGATTGTATTGAGGAAACTTCTTAGCTTTGATTTAGTCCAGTTGTTCTGGCTTCGCCTGTGCTGTCCTTCCCTTCACCTAGGATGATTCTTACCTACTATCTAGTTAGTGAATAACCCTCACTCTCCCTCCTCACCCCCGTAACCATTAGAGAATGTTTTCTTCTGTGTTTAAACCTTTTCTTGAGTTCTTATAATAGTGGTCTCATACAGTATTTGTCCTTCTGTGACTGACTAAATTCACTTAGCATAATAAGTTCCAGCTTCCACCATGTTATACGATGTTTCACAGCTTCATCATTGTTCTTTATCATCGCATAATATTCCATCGTGTGGATATACCATAATTTGTTTATCCATTCATCAGTTGATGGACACCTAGGTTGCTTCCATCTTTTTGTTATTGCGAACAGTGCTGCAATGAACAGGAGTGTGCGGATACCTATTCGTGCAATCGCTCTTATTTCTCTAGGATACGTTCCAAGGAGCGGGATAGCTGGATCGTATGGTACTTTTATTTCTAGCTTTTTAAGGAAGCGCCAAATTGATTTCCAAAGTGTTTGTACCATTTTACATTCCCACCAACAGTGTGTAAGTGTTCCAGTCTCTTCACAACCTCTCCAGCATTTATTATTTTGTGTTTTTTGGATTAATGTTAGCCTTGTTGGGGTGAGATGATATCTCATTGTAGTTTTGTTCTGCATTTCTCTAATGGCTAATGATCGTGAGCATTTCTTTATGTGACCATTAGCCGCCTGCATATCTTCTTTGGTGAAGTGCCTGTTCATATCCTTTGCCCATTTTTCAATTGGGTTATTTGTCTTTTTGTTGTTGAGGTTTTGCTGTATCTTGTAGATTTTAGAGACTAAACATTGATCGGATTTGTCGTAGCCAAAAATTTTTTCCCAATATGTAGGTTGTCTTTTTACTCTTTTGGTGAAGTCTTTTGATGAGCATAAGTGTTTGATTTTTAGGAGCTCCCATTTATCTAGTCTCTCTTCTGGTGCTTGTGCATTGTTACTTATGGTTCCTATTGTTTTATGCCATGTATTAGGACCCCTAGTGTTGTCCCTATTTTTTCTTCCATAATCTTTATCATTTTCGATTTTATATTTAAGTCTGGTCCATTTTGAATTAGTTTTTGTACTTGATGTGAAATATGGGTCTTATTTCAGTATTTTGCACATAGATATCCAGTTATGCTAGCACAATTTGTTAAAAAGACTGTCTTTTCCCCAATTAATGGACTTTGGGCCTTTGTCAAATATCAGCTGCTCATAGGTGGATGAGCTTATATCTGGATTCTCAACTCTGTTCCTTTGGTCTGTGTATCTGTTGTTGTACAGTACCAGGCTGTTTTGACTACCGTGGCAGTATAATAGGTCTTAAAATCAGGTAGTGGAATGCCTCCCACTTTGCTCTTCTTCTTGAGTAATGCTTTGTTCATTCGGGGCCTCTTCCCTTTTCATCTGAAGTTGGTGATTTGTTTCTCAATCTCATTAAAAAATGCTGTGGAATTTGGATCGGGATTGCTTTGTATCTGTAGGTTGCTTTGGGTAGAATTGACATTTTCACTACGTTGAGTCTACCTATCCACGAGCAAGGTATATTTTTCCACTTATGCAGGTCTATTTTAGTTTCTTGCAGTAGTGTCTTGTAGTTTTCTCTGTAAAGATCTTTTACATCTCTTGTTAGATTTATTCCTAAGTATTTTATCTTCTTGGGGGCTATTATAAATGGTATTGATTTGGTGATTTCCTCTTCAAGTTTCTCTTTGTTGGTGTGAAGGAATCCAATTAATTTTTGTATGTTTATCTTGCATGCTGAAACTTTGCTGAAATCTTCTATCAGTTCCAGTAGTTTTCTTCTGGATTCTTTGGGGTTTTCTGTGTATAAGATCATATCATCTGCAAATAGAGATACTTTGACTTCTTCCATACCTATCTGGATGCCCTTTATTTCTTTTTCTAGCCTAACTGCTCTGGCTCGGACTTTCAGCACAATGTTGAATAATAGTGGTGACAGAGGGCATCCTTGTCTGGTTCCTGTTCTCAAGGGGAATGCTTTCAAAATCTCTCCATTTAGGATGATGTTGGCTGTTGGTTTTGTATAAATGCTCTTAATTATATTGAGGAATCTCCCTTCTATTCCTATTTTATTGAGAGTTTTTATCATGAATGGGTGTTGGACCTTGTCGAATGCCTTTTCTGCATCGATTGATAAGATCATGTGGTTCTTGTCTTTTGTTTTATTTATGTGATGGATTACATTGATTGTTTTTCTAATGTTGAACCATCCCTGCATACCTGGTATAAATCCCACTTGTTCATGGTGAATTATTTTTTGATATGCTGCTGAATTCTATTGGCTAAAATTTTGTTGAGGATTTTTGTGTCAATGTTCATGAGGGATGTCGGTCTGTAATTTTCTTTTTTTGTGTTGTCTTTACCTGGTTTTGGTATCAGGGTTATGCTGGCTTCATAGAATGAGTTTGGGAGTATTCCATCCTCTTCTACGCTCTGAAATACCTTTAGTAGAAGTGGTGTTATCTCTTCTCTGAAAGTTTGGTATAATTCTCCAGTGAAGCCATCTGGGCCAGGGCTTTTTTTGTTGGCAGATTTTTAATAACCGTTTCAATCTCTTCTTTTGTTATGGGTTTATTTAGCTGTTCTAACTCTGTTTGTGTTAATTTAGGTAGGTAGTGAGTTTCTAGAAATTTGTCTATTTCCTCTAGGTTTTCAAATTTGTCAGAGTACAATTTTTCATGGTAATCTGTTATGATTCTTTTAATTTCAGTTGGGTCTGTTGTGATATCACCCATCTCATTTCTTATACTGGTTATCTGCTTCCTCTCCTGTTTTGCTTTTGTCAGTTCGACCAATGGTTTATCAATTTTGTTGATCTTTTCCAAGAACCAGCTTTTGGACTTGTTAACTCTTTCAATTGTTTTTCTATTCCCTATTTCATTTAATTCTGCTCTAATTCTTATTATTTTGTTCCTTCTGGCGCCTGTGGGCTTCTCTTGCTGCTCTCTTTCTACTTGTTTTAGTTGTAGGGTTAATGCTTTGATTATGACCCTTTCTTCTTTTTGGAAGTGTGCATTTATTGCTATAAACTGACCTCTGAGCACTGCTTTTGCTGTATCCCAAAGGTTCTGGTAGGATGTGTTTTCATTTTCATTTAATTCTATGAATTTCTTTATTCCATCCTTAATTTCTTCTATAACTCAGTAGTTTTTGAGCAAGGTGTTGTTCAGTTTCCATGTGTTTGATTTTTTTTCCTTGCTTTTTGTGTTGTTGATTTCCACTTTTATGACTTTATGGTCAGAAAAGATGCTTTGTAATATTTCCATGTTTTGGATTTTGTTAAGGCTTGCTTTATGGCCTAATATGTGGTCTATTCTGGAGAATGTTCCATGTGCATTGGAAAAGAAAGTATACTTGGCTGCTGTTGGGTGCAGAGTTCAGTATATGTCTATGAGATTAAGTTGGTTGTTTGTAGCATTTAGCTCTTCCGTGTCTTTGTTGAGCTTCTTTCTGGATGGTCTGTCCTTCACTGAAAGTGGCGTGTTGAAGTCTCCTACTACTATTGTGGAGCTGTCTATCTCTTCAGAGCTGTTAGAGTTTGTTTTATGTATTTTGGAGCACTGTTGTTGGGTGCATAAATATTTATTTTAGTTATGTCCTCCTGGTGTATTGAACCGTTAATCATTATATAGTGCCCTTCCTTATCCTTTGTGGTGGATTTTACTTTAAAGTCTATTTTGTCAGAGATTAATAGTGCCACTCCTGCTCTTGTTTGAGTGTTGTTTGCTTGATATATTTTTTTCCATCCTTTGAGTTTTAGCCTGTTTGTGTCTTTAAGTCTAAGGTGTGTCTCTTGTAGGCAGCATATAGATGGATCATGCTTTTTTATCCAATCTGCCACTCTCTGTCTCTTTATTGGTGCATTAAGTCTGTTTACATTCAGCGTAATTATTGATAGGTATGAGTTTAGTGCTGTCATCCCGAGATCTCTTTTTATGTGTTGTTCACAGTTTCTTTGTTCTCCTCAATTTTCTGTGCTGAGTCATTTTTCTTTATGTATTTTTTTTCATCTTTTTCTTTGCTGTAGATTTTTTGTTTGCTGGGTCTTTATGTTTTTCTACTTTTTTATTTTGATTTTTAGGATTGCTAGATTCCTTTGTGGTTACCTTAATATTTACCCCTATTTTTCTAAGTTTATACCAGTCATTTGTTACTTTATATCGCCTTAACTTCCCCCCCATATGAAAAATCAATGTCCCCATTTTTTAAGTCCCTCTTTTTTGTTTTAATGTTATCCTTTTTTACATATTGATATCTGTTTCCCTATTTTCAATGTTTTAGCTTTGAAGTGTTTTCTATATATGAATCTGAGTCAATATCTGGTTGCTCAGTGCTGTGTTCTAGTCTTGCGTTGTTAGCTGGTGTTATTGATTACCTAACCGTAGGACTCCCTTTAGTATTCCTTGTAATTTTTTTTTTTTGGTTTTTGCAAATTCCCTGAACTTCTGTTTATCTGGAAATGCCCTAATTTTGCCATCATATTTGAGAGACAGTTTTGCTGGATATATAATTCTTGACTGGCAGTTATTTTCCTTCAAGGCTTTATATATGTCATGCCATTGCCTTCTAGTCTGCATGGTTTCTGCTGAGTAGTCCAAGCTTATTCTGATTGACTCTCCTTTGTAGATGACTTTTCTTTTATCCCTAGCTGCTCTTAAAATTCTCTCTTTATCTTTGGTTTGGTAAGTTTGATTATAAAATGTCTTGGTGACTTTCTGTTGGGATCTACCTTATGTGGGGTTCGATGAGCATCTTGGATAGATATCTTCTCATCTTTCATGATATCAGGGAAATATTCTGTCAAAAAATCTTCAACAATTTTCTCTGTATTTTCTGTTATCCCCCCCGTTCTGGGACTGCAATCACTCATAGGTTATTTGTCTTGATAGAGTCCCACATGACTCTTAGAGTTTCTTCATTCTTTTTAAATCCTTTATCTGATTTTTTGTCAAATAAGTTGGTGTCAAGAGCTTTATCTTCAATGTCATAATTCTAACTTCTACTGCCTGAATTCTGCTGCTATGACTTTCTATTGAGTTGTCTAATTCTGCAATTTTATTGTTAATCTTCTGGATTTCTGATTGCTGTCTCTCTATGGATTCTTTCAGACTATTAAATTTGGCATTATGTTCTTGAACAACTTTTTTAAGTTCTGCTACTACTTTGTCTATATGTTCTCTGGATGTTTCTGCAAACTGTTGAATTTCCTTTCTAATTTCTAGAAGAGTTCTGTATATTAATCTTTTGTATTCTGCCTCTGGTAATTCAAAGAAGTTCTCTTCCTCCAGAGAATTTATTGATTCTTTATTTTGGGAGCTTGCTGAAGCCATCGTGGACTGCCTCTTTATGTGATTTCATATTGACTGTTGTCTCTGAGCCATCAATAAGTTATTATAATTTTGTCTTTGTTTAGTGAGACCTAGCTTCATGTTTTGTTTTGCTTTGATATGCCCAAATAGGCTGCTCGTGTGCACTGGTTTGATTTTTGACACCTTTGAATCTCTAATGTCCTGTCACCAGGTGGTTATTTCTGTAACTAAGTATGTGCACAAAGGAGTCTGTTAAATTTTCCTGTATGGGTTCAACTCAGGTGTCCAGGCAGTCAGTCACCAAGTGTGTGATGCAGGCTCTCACCCCTGGTCCTAGAGAGACATGAGTGATTGGTGCAGGCACTGGACTCTGGCTGTGGTAGGGGATCACATGCTGAGCCAGGCAGGGGGCTGATGGCTGCCCCTGAGAGTCTGAAAGGAAAGCAAGTCCCTATTCTCTAGGTTGAGTAGGTAGGTGAGTTTTGCAGCCAGAGTATGAGCATCCCATTCTGCTGGCTGTAAAGACTCAAGGGCACTGCTTTTTCTTGGACTCCTATAGTAGGTGACTAGGAGCTTTAGGTGATGCCACCAGTCCTCAAGCCCCTGTTGCAGATTGATGAAAGTGCCTACTTAAGGGGCAGGGCTGTTTTGAGGGTCACCAATCTGTCAGTTCACAGCTGAAGCAGTTGAAGTTAAACTTCAGATGTTTGCCCTGTTATACTGTGGTGGTGAGGGCTAACGCTGTTGAGATGGGTCCCCACAAGTCTATACAGGGGTGTAAGGCACTCAGAGTCTGCAGACCCCTTATACCTGTGCCTAGCAAAGGAGCTGTGCCGACCCTGTGTTCCTGGCTTAGGGGAGCCAGTAGGTTATTTGTTCCCTCTCCAAGGCCAAAAGAATGGGTCAGGGCACCTGTTGGGATCTACTTCTGGCCCAGCGGACTCCCGGTGCAGAGCACAGAGGGAGGAGGTAAAAGGGAGAGAGGTTTTTCCCAAATGAGCTTTTTTTTTTTTTATCCCTGCGAAAGGCATGCATGTACTTATCTTAGCCACTTGGGAGCTGCTTTTCACTGGTTCAGAGTGTCCAAACAGAATCTCTGCTGCTGGGTCTCTCTCGATGTGGAAACTGCTTCCCGCACTCGTGCACAGCACAGCTGTTTGCCTGCTTCACTACTGACCGGTGTGGCGGGAGCACTGCCGTTTTGCTGCGGGGGCTCTGGCGCTCTTCACTTTTTCCAAACTGTCTCCCTCTCCCCCGCCTGGACACTCGTTCTGATTCCTCAACTTTGCCTTGTTTAGGGCTCCTAGATATTCATATATAATCAAATCATTTGTTTTTCCAGGTCTTTGTTGTAAGAGGGATATAGGAAGCACCTAACTAGTCTGCCATGTTGGCCACGCCCCCCCAAACATCTTTTCATTAAAGATTATATCTTGATCTGAAATAGACAGGTCTCTATAAAAACTAATTTCAAAATTTATATGTGGTCTAATTTTCTTATATGTTACTGGAATGTCATACCTCACATACAGTTTTTAGTTCAGTGTAGATAAAAAAAATTCCCCTAATTTAAAGAAATATTTTTAAAGTGAATCAAATTCATATTAGTTCATGTAAGCTTTTGTTAACATGATTAATGTTATTTGAAGTTCATACCAAATAAATGTGTATAGCTCAAATTAAAAGTTAATTTAATTTCTACCAAAAAATCTTGATTTGAGGATTTTTAGCTTTTTCTTTTATTTTGCTAATCAATTGTATATCTTCTCTAAATTAATTCTAATAATATTAACCACATTTTGTCAGCATTCCCTTAATGTTCCTAAGAGTCACTGTAAAATCAAATTAGGTGAATGTTTCTGCCCACTTTTGGGCAGATCCAGAAAATATAATCTTGAATTGTACCAAAGAACATCATTGCTATTGGCATGACTGACGCCATGTTTCTCTGTGACAATTTCAAACTACGAGCAATGGTTGGCACAGAGAATACATCTAAAGTTTTAGCCAAAACTCTGGCTTCTCGGCCCTTTCCTTTTCCAATCATGTTTGCACCATGTGATGATTTAGATTGTGTGTCAACTTGGCTGGGCCATGATTCTCAGTGTTTTAATGTGATCACCCCCATGATTGAATATACTGTGAGTAGCAAATCAGATGAAAGGGAGTCTCCTTGGGGGTGTGGCCTGCATCTGAATATAAGCAGACTTTCTGGCTTTTTGCTCTCTCTGGATCCTGCAGCTGCCTCCTGTCATTTCATCTCTGGTTCTTGGGACTTGAGCTGTCAGTTTATCTGCGAACTTGGGATTCATCGATCTTCACATCCTGTGAGCGGAGCCCTGCTCTCTGACCTGCTGATCTTGGGTTCACCAGCCTCTGCAGCTACATGAATCAGGAGAAATCTTGTGGTCTTGCCTGCTGATCTTGGAATTTGTCAACCTTCACAGCCCGTGAGCAGAAGCCCTGCTCTCTGATCTGCGGATCTTGGGCTCGCCAGCTTCTGTGGCTGCGTGACTTGGGAGAGGCCTCTACCCTCATCCATGGACTTGGGACTTTCTAGCTTCTACAATCTCGTGAGCTGTTTCCTTAATATAAATCTCTCTCTATATATATTTATGTGCTTTACTGGTTTTGCTTCTCTAGAGAACCCAGCCTAAGACACACCATTATGCAATTATCTTTAAAATCAATGACTAAAATTTAAATTGTTTTCTCAGTTCTTCATTTTATTCAAAACATGTCTTTTTTTTACATCAGGCATAAAACCAATGGAAACATCTTCAACTTTGACTTCTATCTTTTTATCTAGTAGCTCAATAGTTTGCATAATAAATATTAGTGGTTCAACATGACTCTTGTTCCTTAGTTCCTAGTTGAACTGTTTAATTTCATGTATGCTAGCTTCTCTCACTTCTTATAAAACCAAATCTGTTGCCTTCAAGTCTATTTCTACTCGTAGTAGTCCTGTAGGACAGGGTAGAACTGCCCCATAGGGTTTCTAAGGCTGTAAATCTTTACTGAAGCAGACTGCCACATCTTTCTCCCATGGAATGACTGGTGAGTTTGAACTGTCAACCTTTCAGTTAGCTGCCAAGCATTTAACCACTGCACCTCCAGAGCTCCTGTCTCTCACTTCAGTGACCATTAAATTAATACTCTTACTTTGCATTATTCATCCTAGGTAGTCATCATATTTTATTATTTTTATCTGTCTTCATCTTCAGTCATACTACCGTCGTATTTCTAAATCATTTCTACTAAAGCTAGTCATTTTCCATTGTTTTCTGAAAGTAGTGCATGTTGTACCATAAGAGCATTATTATGCTTAGCTAGATATTGAAGAAACATTAATAGTCTTTAAAGAGCAGCTTGCCAGTGTTTAATACTGTTGATTTCTTATTGCTTGTTTACTCATTTCCCCCCATTTCTAGTAATTGTGTTTCTGTGCAAGTCAGAGTTTCTGTGCTATTTGTTTATTTACCAATTTAAGTGTTTCCAATTACAAATGAAGGCCAAAGTCAATCATGAAGATTGATGTGAAAATGTAACAGTAGAAAATAGTTTCATTTTGCATTTAGAATATTAAAGCCCATTTCTACAGTTTCTTTCTCCATTTGAAATTAAATTTTGTTACAACATTAAATATAAATATTTTGCCAGGGTACTATAACAGAAAAAGTTAACCATAAATTTGAATAGGATTATGTTTTATTAGAAATATTCTCATGATTTCAAAGGATGTATCTATTACCACTTTCCAAATTTACCATCCAATAAACACAGTAAAGATAGAAACTTTCTTTTTTCTTGCCCAATTTCCAAAGTTTGTGTGTACAATTTTCTGCAATTTCTAACAGGCAGTCTAGAGTTGCATTTGCTGCTTCTTAATCATGAGTTTGATATAAGTAACTCTCTTTTTGATTCTTATTGTTTTGATCAGTAATTAAATTCTCATTGCTTTCATCAGTAATTATCTCATTCAGTGAATATTTCAATAATTTCAGTATATCTGATTTCAATGGAATTGTACAAGTTGAAAATTAGATGAGAATTTTAAAAATAATTTTATAATGTTATTTTTATTTTTTGATTATTAAAACTTCATTAAATATTTTATAATGTCTCATTTGTAGATTTTACGTTATGTTTGAAAGAAGTCTGTATTTTTATTGTTGACATTTTTAAAAATTTAAGCAAGATCAACTCTTTAAAAAATTCCTATTTCCTTTCTTTTCTGCATTACTTTTCTTTCAGATCCATTTACATATCATCTATCTTCTATCATGATCTTGACTTGCTATCATTCACAACCATCTAAAAGTTTAAAAAAGTAAAATGTAATTGCATTTAAATAGTTCAAAATTGAAAATATCTTCATAAAAATTAAAATAAACATAAACTATCAAAAAATTAAAATTATGTCCAATATGTATGTTGGTTATAAAGACATTTCCTCCGTAAGGCTTGATTATAACAGCTGGGAGACATTATCCTGAAACATTCTAGTTATATTCTATACGGTGTATTTTATGCTTGAATAAATTACCAATTCGTTGTGCTGTTTACTCTCATAGCCATTATATTTGGCTCTGAGAATCAAGGGTAAAAGTGGGAATGGCTTTTCTCACTATTATATCTAATATAACCCACTCACAGAAATTCTTTTGCTTTCTTTCCCTGCAACTTGGAGTTATGTTGCGTTGGAGCTCTCATTTCCCAAAAGAGGAATGCTTCCACCAGGAGACACAACAGAGTTCCATTGAATTCGACTGCTATGTGGCCATTTTGGACAGCCCATGCTTTTTGAACAAACAGGATCAGACAAGGAGGGTGACTCTAACAGCCGTGGTACTTTCCAACAGGAAATTGGCATCCTCCTTAATCATAGGGGTAGGGAAGACTATGACTGCGTAGCGAAAACAATTAAGTACTCCACTACTAGCAGAAAGGTTAGCAGGTTGAACCTATCCAGAGATGCCTCCGAAGACATGCTTGGAGATCTGCTTCCGAAAGGTTACAGCCTTGAAAACTCTATGGATCAGTTCTACTCTGCACACGTGGAGTCACCATGAGTCGGAATCAACTTGATTGCAACTAACAACACCATGCCTGGACCTCAGTAGATTCTCTGAGGTACCTTTTATTATTTCCATATCAAATAGTAAACATTAATGAAAATCTATACCAAGCACTTCCCTCAAAAGAATGGGAACACTGAGGATTTGGATTTTTCAGGAACGAAGCTTTGGGTCACTCCACCAGGTAAAGAATACTAACAAGCTGAGGTTGTGGTTGAGGGCAAAGGTAGCATAGAATGGATAATGCAAGCGGGTCACTATGGCTTCGTGACCAATTATAGAAATGAAGGATTTAGAAACTGGATATATTCGTTGCCTTGTTTGTTATGTGTTCTTGCCAACTTACTGTTTTATATAAGGACTCAACTTGATGTTGTTTAAAATTTTTCAGTTTAGTTTTAGGTTACAGAATATTCACATGGAAATTTGACTAATTTTTAAGGTAGTGTTATTAATTTCCAGAGATGGGTACCATTTTTGTCAACCACAGAGTATACCTCAGTACACTCACAGAGTACACAATGACTATACAGACCGTCTTGGCTTTTTTGTGAGAAAGTGGGAATTTTTTTGTTAAAGAAGAGATGCATTTTATGATACCAAAAAATAAAAAAATAAAGATGCTATTGTTGCATGGAATTTCAAATATATGCAGAAGAGTGTGCTATGTTAGTGACTAAGTTTTTCTCTCTCTGCTTCAAAACCATCCCTCTGTACTCTACCTTGTGCTACTGAGGTTAGAACTCTGCAAATTATATTTCATCTTTGCTAGCTGGTTCCATTAGGTTCTTCCAGTAGGTGCCTGGAAGAAGACTGGAAAGTAGGATGGAGAAGGCATAGGCTTCTTCCTGTTTTTACTTCCTGTTCCTGTCAGAATCTCTCTGGCAATGATTCTTCACCCTGGCAGCAGCTGTTGGCCAGTTTCCTCATCGTGCCCTGTCTTAGTTATAAGTGCTGCTGCAGTCCAAATACCACAAGTGGGTGGCTTTAAAGAACAGAAATATATTTTCTCACAGTTCAGGAGGCTAGAAGTTCTAATTCAAGTTGTGACTCTAGAGAGAGGTCTATTGTCTATTTCAGCTTCTAACAGCTGTCAATCCTTGGTGTTCCTGGGCTTGTATATTCATCTGCCCTCATCATCACCAGATAGAATCTGTATTCCCCTACGTCTAATCTGATCTTTTCATATCTCAAAAGTGATTAGGTTTAGGACACACCTACACTGGTATGGATTCATTAACATAATAAAGTGCAGTGCAATGGATTGCTTTTGTGTGGACTTTCTTGCCATGGTCTTGTAATTCCCATGCAAGGGATTGGGTAGGCCTGTGCAAATAGGGTAATTGTGGCCCACTGAGGGGATTGGTCAGTTTTACCATCCCACTGGGCTTGAAATGAGCCATCCTAGAGGCAAGAAGGAGAGGATCCCCACCACCACCAAGGAAGAACAGCCAGGAGTGGCACATGTCCTTTGGAGGCAGGATCCCTGAGCTAAGAAACTCCTGAAACCAGGAGGCAGAGAGAGAGAGAGAGCTGTAACACTGAAGACAGTGAGAAGTGGTGACAGAGAAACAGTGGCAGGAGAGACTGGCAGAAGATGGTGCAGTGGGCTTCCCGGCCCACAGATCAAGAATGCTGAATGCTTTTAGGCTGAGGCTTACTAAAGGAGTAGGGTGCCTTTGGGCATTTACTAGAAGAGCTAAAAGAGATTTGTAACACTTGCCTGAGCAGGGCAGAGGCTGAGGGGCCAGAGAGAGGCATGCCTGCTGCATGGCTGGGAAGAGGCTGTCCTGATGGAAGAACTGTATCCTGAGCATTCCTCAACCTGAATTGTAACCTGTTCCTTCCCTAAAAAACCCCATAATCATGAGTATTGATTGTGAGTTCTGCGTGGCCATCACAATGAATTATTGAACCCAGCAGAGAAGTAGAGAGTGCCGTGGGAGGGATGGTAGCTGTCAGAAATGGTAAAGATGGTGGAGAGAGGAGGCATGTCTGACCTCCGCCTCATAGGACTCAGCCTTGGGCTGTTGATCTTGATTCTCCTTCCCCCTTGTGAAGTTAGAGGAGTTCAGACTCTGTCCGCACACCATTTTTACGCAAAGAAAACTTCCTTTCCAAATAAAATTATATCCACAGGCAGAGGGTTAGATTTCCAACACATATTTTTTAGGGACACAATTCAATCCATAAAATGCCCCTTAGAGATACCAGCAGCAGACGGCTAGTGTACTCTCATCAGATCTTAGTTCTAGCTCCATTGGACCCTCCTCCAAGCTCTTGAAGTACCAACATTACCTGGTTAGAACCCCTCTTTAAAGGTTTGTGTCTCAGCTCTATAGAGCTCTACATAAGCTTCTAGGTTTTAGGCACCTAACTTCTTCTCTTTGTTTCCTCAAGGGCGTGGTGATTTCTTCCAGCAGTTACTCTCTCTGCATTACTCAGTGTTGTGTTTTTTTCCCTTCAGTCCTCCAAAATTAATTTAACATATTTCTTATGTCAAATTTCTTCTGCTAAAATAACTGATATGGATTCAGTATTTTCAAAACAACCTGACTACTTCTCTATTAATATATATTAAATTAGATATTGAAATTAAAAGAAAAATACACATTATAATTAGTAAATATAAAAACTTCAAATAAATTTATTTAGGTAAATCTGAGAATTTTACTCATTCTTTAAAAAATAAAATATCTTATTATATATTTTTATAAAAATTACCAATTCTAGCATTCAATGTCCACCTAGTTATGTGTAAAACCGATAGCCATCAAGTCTATTCTGACTCTTTGCTGCTCTACAGGACTTAGGATTTCCAAGGCTGTAATATTTATGGAAGCAGACTACCACATCTTTCTACCTCGTGGAGCAGTTGGTGGGTTCAAACAACTGACCTTTCAGTTAGCATCCAAGCACTTAACCACCGCATCACCAGGGGTCCTTAGTTATGTCTACCAAAAATCAAATGAAACTCATTGCTGTTGAGTCGATTCTGACTCGTAGCTACCCTATACGACAGAGTTGGACTGCCCATAGTGTTTCTAAGGAGCAGCTGGTGGATTTGAACTGCCAACCCTTTTGTTAATAGCCTGAGCTTTTAACCACTGCTCCAGTTAGGTCTAGACCAATGTATATACATACTTAAGAGAAATATAAATTATTCAGTGTTGCAGAATATTTCTTAGTGATCATGAGCAACTGTTGTAAATATCATCCAAGTTCAAAAGTACTTCCAGCTAAAGAGTACCTGCATTATTTAGAACACAAAGGAAAACAATAAAATTAATGCTTGTCACTACTGAGACTGATGCTTTGTTATGTGAGAATTTATTTCTTTATGCTTTCTGAGAGAAAAGATTTGACAAGAAAATTAGTTTGTCATTTTTTTTTACTTGAACACTTTCACTGCTCAAATCCTTCCCACTTAGGAACTGTATTCTTCTCTTACATCAGCATCAGTACAACTGGCAACTGTTCATGGTATCCATACAGAGTGACCTTTTGCTTTGAGGGCTAGGACAAGAGATACTGAGAAGCATTTTCTGTGGTATCTGAATGATAATATTTTCCTGTACTGATTGCAAGATCCAGTGCAGCATTGCTTGTGTGTGATTTAACACAGTTGTGTGTATAATAGGAGCCCTGGTGGCACAGTGGTTAAGAGCACGGGCTGCTAACAAAAAGGTCGGCAGTTCGAATCCATCAGCCACTCCTTGGAAACCTTATGGTGCAGTTCTACTCTGTCCTATAGGGTTGCTATGAGTCAGAATCATATGGGCCCTGTGAAGCAGGGGCCCAGTGCAGGAGCTCCTATGACTGCTGGTGTTAAAAGTCACCTTTAGTGTAGTGACTTACTGGAGTGTAACTAGGTATCATTTTTAAGGCTTCATGGTCTTCCCCCCTCCCCTTTCCTTTATGAGCATCAGTCTCTCTTTCCCAAACTCTTCTTTTCCTCTTCAAGGTTTACTCCTCCCTGTCTCCCAGGGTATTTTATTTCTTCACATTTATGTTTTCTTTAAAGTCTCCCTCATTCTGTTCTTCCAGATCTCTTTTACCTGTCCATTTTTCAAAGCAGCATAAACTTTATATGCCGTTTTCCAGATCCTGAAACTCACCTTACAATATACTCAGTACGTATTTATCTGGAAGTACATCTTCCTCAAGGGCCTCCATTGCACTTGATGAATTTACACAGCCTCTGCAAACCTCCAGTATAATTATTGTACCTTCAGCACTGTCCTTAAGCAAAGCAGATAATCTGAAGGATTCACTAGGGGCCAGCAAGTTCCTCTCTCTATGCAAAGGAGCTAAACGTCTACTCATAAAGTTTTAAAATCTTGGATTCATTATTGCCACCACAATCACAGTTGCATGTCTCTCCCACTCAATGGTGCAGCTCTCCTCAGCTTGAGCTTGCTATGTCATTTGGCCTCTGAAGATATTCTCTTTATTCCCACTTCATAGAGGATTTTTGCAACAACAAGCAACCAGGATTCAGTGGTTCTCAAATTTCCAGTTCAAGAAGCTGGCTAAAACATAGTCTTTGAATTTTGCTGTATAATTGGTTCTCTTCTCTATATTTCAGACAGGAAGTCCTGGCAGAGAGTATGGCCTGATGACCAGTGTATGTCATATTATGGTGCCCTTTCTTTCTGTCTTAGGAACCTCAAGTGTTTATTGAAAAGTCTTACCTTATGTCATAACTCTCTGGCCCCTACACTCTTCTATTCCTAAAATTATTTCACATAAATACATTTATTTTACATAAATATACATGTTATACTTTAAAGGATTTAATATAATCTCTGTTCTCAAATGTTTATATTTTATCCTTTCTCATTATATCCTGAACTCCAAAATTAATATCTATTCATTATTAATTCTTTGCTAAATCTACATTTCATTTTCTAAGTTTGTCAAATAGTGTTAAAATACATTAATTAATAAAAAGATAATAATAGATTAAATACATTAGGAAACAATAATGTGAAACTAAGCATACACATTAGATTAGAGCAAACATACAGAAATACTTTCTAAGCATTTTACCAAAGTAAATGTTTTGTCTGTATAATATATATCTCAATGAAATATAATCCAAAGAAAATTTTAACATGTTTATTAATATAATAGACATTGAAGTAGAGAAAATATACCAACATCCGATATAGTTTTTCAGTTAAAAAAATAAATATTCGAACTTCTGTATGCTCATATGTTTTCTTTACTATTTGATTATGTCAGAATCATTAAATAAGCCTGATGGTTCTGAAGCCATCATAAAATTTTTACAGAATAATTGCAAAGTATAATTCTCTGTTTTTTTTCCTTGACTCACTCTATTCACATGTGCAATATACATTAATATATCGCTTTGTTTTCAAAGTGGATGGGTACAGTCAAGTTCACCATAGAGGTAAGAGAGAACTTTAAAGGATGTAGGACATATATTGTGTGAAAACATCATTTCTCTCTTTGCCAACACCCGTAAATACAGTTGAGAATCACTGAAAATGTTGGCGCACCTCAAAAGAAAAAGAAAAGAGCTATTTTTGGGCAATGCGATTAAAATCCAAAATATTCAGATTTGATTTGAACTTTATATTCAGCAATGTGATAAGGGTAATGACTCTGTCTTAGAAGGGACAGGCAATACTCTCTCATTATAGTAGTAAACCCTCAGAAGAAGCTAAATATTCTCTCTGAATTACCTATACATTAAAAGAGTATGACTGCGTAACTTACTATCAAACAAATTTTAGAAACAGGTGTTACAAATTTTGTGGCTGAAGCAGAGCCTTGATATCTTTATATCATCTTAGAAGCCTACTGCCTGTCTTTTGCCTACCACTTCCCCCTCGCCTGCCATACCATCACCATACTCCAATCCATGACATTTCTTTGAGGGCCATACTTAATCTATAACTTAAAACGAATTAATTTAAGCCCCAACTGAGTTAATCATTTATTCCAGGCTTTGAAGATTATATTGTTATGAGTGAAGTTTAGAAATCTCTTCTGTTAAACAAGACGTATAAAATAAAAATCTGAGGAGCACTGGTGGTGCAATGGTTATAAAAGATGGACTGCTAACTGAAAGGTCGGTGGTTTGAAACCACCAGCGGCTCTGTGGGAGAAAGATGTGGAAGTCTGCTTCCATAGAGATTTACAGTCTTGGAAATCCTGTGGGGTTGCTATGAGTCGGAATTGACTCGACAGCAGTGGGTTTATAGTCGTTTGTATCAGGAAATGGATGTGGGCAATGTTCTTTTTAGTGCCTAAGTTATTTGGTTAAAGGCAGGTAAGTGGGAGCTAGTTAAAACTTCCAGATCCTAGAGTATCAGTTCCTGTATTATTATGAAAACCCATTGCCGTCAAGTGGCTTCCAACTCATAGCAACCCTATAGGACAGGGTAGAACTGCCCCACAGGGTTTCCAAGGAGCTGCTGATGGATTCGAACTGCTGACCTTTTGGTTAGCAGCCCTGAACTCTTAACCACTGCACCACCAGAGTACTGTCAATTACATGCATCTAATATATTCTCAAAAGAACCCTGCAACTTTCCTTACACTTTCCTATATTATAGCGAGTACTTTGTCATTAAATTCTAGGAAGATTATATATTATAGCGGTTAAAAATGCTGGGTTTGGGTATTGAATCTTCAACAATTATTAGTTCTATAACCTTAGGTAACTAAAAATTTTTTATTTTTCCATTTCTTCACTTGTAAAAGTGGGGTATTAATACCTAGATTACACAGTTGTTTAAGGATTAAATGAGATAGTGTGAATAAAGATTATGTTCATGATAAGGACTCAATGAGTAGGAATTAGTTTTGTTGAAATTAATTTTAGTATCACCACCATGGAGTTTCTTCTAGAGGGGAGCTCTGGTGGCTTACTGATTAAGAGCTCGACTGCTAAGCAAAAGGTCAAATCCACCAGCCGCTCCTTGGAAACCCTATGGTGCAGTTCTGCTCTGTCCTATAGGGTCGTTATGAGTCAGAATCGATATGAGTCAGAATCCACTCGAAGGCAATGGTGTAGAAACATTGAAGAGCAAATGTAACAAAGTTTTAAGGTGTAAGAATAAAATTACAAAACCACCCAATCAGAAAAATAGAAATTACTCTCCTAACTCCCTGTGTGCTGGGTCTCCATCACACTCACCTGTCTTGAAGTCAGAGATAAGAGGCTTTGTACTTATCATTATCCTGTGCACATGTTTATTATCCGAGGTATAATACATAGTTTTAAATGTCTAGAAACAATATCACATGCTAGGAATTTTTCTGTGATTTTTTAAAAAACTCCATTATTGAAATATGACCACATACCATAAAATTAATCCATGTAAAGTACAGGTAGTTCCTGACTTACAATGAGCTTCTGTTGTGATGACTTTGTTGTAAGTCGGCTCTGACATAAGTTGAATACTTCATTTTTTTTTTTTAATTTTCATTATTATTGCCTTTTATAGTCAGTATCTTTATAAATCGGATCTTTGTTTTTGGAGGCTGGAAACATTACACGTAAACCTACAGATACATTTTAACACATACATACATAAAAAATACACAAATCATAAAATTTCACTCTGACAAAGAACACGAGTTGGACAACGTTGGCATTTTGTCAGTTTCGGTAATAACTCTGCTTGTGAAAGGTTCTGGATCATCTGGATTACCCCTAGGAATGGAGGTAGCATTTCTAGTCAGAAAATTGGAGTTGTTTGTAAGGTCCTTTTCTTCTTTTCTTCATATATTTTGTGGTAACATCTCACTGCTTCTGGAATCTGCCTATTGACTTTAGCAAAGCGATCGGTGTTTGGGTCCATGTTTTCAAGCAACTGAAGCTCCTGATTTAGTTTAGTAAAACTTCCGGCTAATCCTTCCACTGTAAAATTTTTGACAACTTCTTTCCTTCCTCTTCCTCATTATTTCTTTCTTCTTCAGCATTTCTTTCCTCTTCAAAATCCATTAAGTTCTGATCTGTCAATTCCCCTTCTTCGTGATCTATGAGCTCTTCCACATCAGTGATACAAAGTTCTAAATTCAGAGTTCTTGCCATATGGACGATTTTCCCACCAATCTCCTCCATCATATTACCCTGATCAAATGCTTGGAGTGTGTTCACATAACTCAGCAATTTTTTCTACATCCCCTGCATGCGTTTTCCGGTAACTTCCTCCCAGGAAGATGCAATGTTTCAGATACACGGACGGTCGTAAGTGCAGCTCGTCATAATTTGACTACTTCCTAAATCGGGGACTACCTGTATACAATTCAGTGACTTTTAGTATAGGTAGAGTTGTGCAACTATCAACATAATCTAATCATGGAACATTTTAATAACTCCCAAAAGAAAAGTCACTTCCTGTTCCTTCTCACCACTTCTTCCTTCAGTACTAGGCAATAATCTACGCTCTGTGTGACTTGCATTTTATTCATCATTATGCTTCTGAGATTCATCCATGTTGTAAAAACTTTATTTTCATTGCTGATTTTTTTGTTTCGATTTTGTTAATTTATCAGTCACTGTAAGAGATATATTAAAATCTCCAACCATAATGGTTAATTTATCAATTTTTGAAGCTATATTGTTAAGGACATACATGCTTGGCATGGCTGGGTTCCTGGTGATTTGCAACTTATTTTCACATAGAGATCTGTATCTCTTGAGGTACTTTTTGCCCTAAAATATTTTTTTATTTAATATTAATAGAGCTAGGCCAGCTTTTTTTTTTTTTTTTCCTTTTCTTTTCATTTTTTTGATTAGTGCTTGCTGGTCTGTCTTTTTCTATGCGTTTACTTGTGTTTAGGTGTGTCTGCTGTAAAGGACATATCTGTATAGTTTTTATCAGATTATGAAAAATGTATTTTTCTTCTTAGAGAATTTAAGAGTAGAAATTTAATTGTCTTACAGGTGTCTACGTATGGGTGTGTGGATTTATCTACATTTATCTTTAGTTTTTTATCCCAGCCTATATTGGCTTAAGTGGTCAACAGGAAAAATAATAAAAAGAGTTTATTCTTTTGGGTGGTTGTTGTACTTGCTTTTGCAGAGAATATTTTATACCTCAAGAAAACAGGTGTCTAATCAAAGGAGAGCTAATGGTATTAGTCCAGTTAATTCATTTCCAAATTTAATCTCAAAATGGAAGCCCTGAATATAAATATTGGACAAACTGAAAGCAGCACTATTTCTAGCACTTTCCTGTAAGTGCTGTAAGTGCATAGCCCTGGAACAGTACGGTGAAACAAATCTGAGCTATCCAGGCAACTTTTTAGAGGCAAATTGTGTGAGCACTAGAGGCCAAGTATGTATGGTTTGATAATAAATGCTACTTTAAGCTAATGTTTCCAGACCTCTGAGCAAAACCCAGTTTGTGTAAACAAAAACAGAATTTTCGGAAAGAAAGCTGGAATATACATTCTTGGATACACCTTAATTAAGAATCATTTTACAAGGAATTTAAGTCCAAATTACTTTACTAAAGACCAGTTATTACCAAGTAAAAAAATAATTCTAGAGCCAGACAAATCTGGGTTATACCTGGAGCCATCTTATATGGCTCTTTGATCAATCAAGGCACTTAACATCTCTGGCTTCTTTTCCCTATCTGAAAAATGAGAACTATAATGGAATTTACCTCATTAGTTTCACGTTTTTCTTTGACAAAACATTTACTCTCTCACTATCATTTTATTACTAAAATTTATTGAATAGCAACTCTGTGCTAGGCATGTTTCCAAATGATTTTCTTGCATTATTAGATTTAATCTCACAAAAATTTCTGAGTATGTACCAATATTATTCTCACTATTCAGATGAGGAAACACAGTCAGGACTGGAATCCTATTCTAATTTCTTAATTAACCAGTTGCCATTGAGTTGATTCTGACTCATGGTGATCCCACACGTTTCAGAGTAGAACTGAACTCCATAATGTTTTCCATGGCTGATTTTTCAGAAGTTGATCACCAGGCATTTTTTCTGAAGCACCTCTGGATGAAATTGAACCACCAACTTTTTGGTTAGCAGCTGAGCATGTTAACCACTCAGGCACTCCATCTAATTTCTTAAATGCTATGTAATACTATCTCATAGTACTGTATCATATTCTGATTTCCTTCCTACTCCTGTGAACTCCTTATTTATATCTCTTCAAATAGCTTCTCTTCACTGGTTAAATATATCAAAACTCATTGCCATTGAGTTGATTCCGACTCATGGTGCCCCTATGTGTTACAGAGTAGCACTACTCTATAGGGTTTTCTTGGCTATAATTTCTATGGAAGCAGATTGCCAGGCCTTTCTTATGTGGTGCTGCTAGATAGGTTCAGACGGCCAACCATTAGATTAGTAGTTGACCGCAAGCCTTTTGCACCATCCAGGGACCTGGTTAAATGAAGATTTCCTAAAACTCCATCTTTGGCCCTTTTTCTCCTCGTCTTATGACCTCATCTCCATCGTGTCTTCAGCATTTACCTTTACAGATTTTTAAATTTACATCTCCAGCCCTGAGGGCATTCCTGAATTTCAGATTCTTATTTCCAACTACTTACTCAATATGACCAGCTTGATGGGGGCTATATTTCAAACTCATTATGTCAGAGCCTAAAACAATCATCTTTTCTCACACAGATGCTCCTTCTTCTGGCAGAAAATCGCTATCCTCCTAGCTACTTGACTTTGAAACCAAAGAAGCTTCCTTTGTTTGTTCTTTCTTAAGACTAACATTCATGCAGTTAGGAGCCCACCCTCATGTCTGCCATTGGTGTGTTTCCCCATTTGTCCTCCCCTTTCTTGTTCTTCTGCTTTCATCTTGGCTCATACCGTAATTACCTGGATTATCCTCATAGCTCCTGACCAGTCTTCCCTTCCCATTAGCTTCTCTGCCTCTAATCCAATTTCCTCACACTCTCCAGATGTAGTTTTCCTAAAGACCATCTCTAGTCATTCAGAAAAAAACAAACAACAAAAGCAACCCCATCGTCTTATTACTTACAAAATTTAGTTCAACATTTTTAGAAGGCTCTTTCAGAGAGATAGTCAAGACTATTTATAAATTGGGGCAACCCACTTTTCCAGACTTGTTTCCATAAGACTTTTTTGAAAGTAGCCTACTGTGCTGGCAAAGTACACATTTTTATATTTCCTAAACTATCTTGCTTTTTTTAAAAAGTGCCACATAGTTTTCTCATTCTGCTATCTCGCTATTTACCTGTCTTAGTTATCTAGTATTGCTGTAACAGAAATACTACAAGTGGATGGCTTTAATAAAGAAAAATTTATTCTCTCATAGTCTAGGAGGCTAGAAGTCTGAATTCAGGGTGCCAGGTCTAGGGGAAGGCTTTCTCTTTCTGTCAGCTCTAGGGGAAATTCCTTGTCATCAATCTTTCCCTGATCTAGGAGCTTCTCAGTGTAAGAACCCCAGTCCCAGAGGATGAGCTCATCTCCTGGTTCATCATTCTTGGTGTTAGGAAGTCCCCATCTCTCTGCTCGCTTCTCTCTTTTATATCTCAAAAGAGACCAACTCAAGATACAACCTAATCTTGTAGATTGGGTCCTGCATCATTCACATAACTGCCTCTAATCCTGCCTCATAAACATCATGGAGGCAGAATTTACAACACATAGGAAAATCACATCAGATGACAAAATGGTGGACAATCGCACAATACTGGAAATCATGGCCTAGCCAAGCTGACACACATTTTGGGGGGACACAATTCAATCCATAGCACCACGTTTCTCCATTAACTACACCACCAAAACCAATATGGAATAGTATTGCCTCCCTTTCAATAACAGTTTATATAACTTTTATGGAATATAATACAGTCTACCTAATTTGTTTTAGGTATGGGTCATCTCGTCTACTAAACTGTGATAGAGGAGATGACGTTTAATGAGGACCCCTATGGAATAAGGAACTCCTGACCGATCTAATAAACATTGGTGTTTGGATTTCTAAGCTAACAAAATTCTAGTAAATTTTAATCTCAAGGCTAAGCTTCCTTGTGCTAAAAGAACGATTCCCTTAGGTCGTGCCATGACAAACTCCTTTCTTATTTGAATTTTCACAACAGAGACACCTACCGTGGTGAGGGTGAGCTGTGATGTAAAATTTACCTATTGGACTTTGCTCTAGTTTTCCTCAGCACTGCTAAGGAGTGACTTCTTGCCCTTATACATGGAAGTTCTAAATTCAATGAGGAAGATGTTTACAGTTCTGTAAATATCACTTTGGCATTTTACATTTTGTAGGGAAGAACTTTTACATTCAGTTCATAGAAGAGTTTGAGGATTTTAAATGCCAACCAGGAACTTAAAAAAAGAGACCTATCCTAGAGATAAGACCAAGTTTCAAATTCAACATTGAGAAATGTGCAGAACGGTTAGGGGTTGCTGTGAAGAGTGAAGATATTATTTGATGAAAGAACAGAGGGCCCTTATTTATTTATTGGCTCACAGGGGAAGGGATGGAACACTAGAGACAGATATGAAATTATATATATATATATATATATATACACATACACACGTGTGTGTGTGTGAATGTAATATTATGTAATATGTATATGTTGCTATTAGCTGCCGTTGATTTGACTCTGACTCATGATGACCTTATTTAAAACAACAAAATATTGCCTGGTCCAGTGTCATCCTCACAATCACCAACTTGTTTAAGTCCATCCTTGCAGCTATTGTGCCAATCCAGCTCACTGGGGTTCTCCTACGCCCTTGTCGGCCCTCTACTTTACCAAACATAGCGTCCTTCTCTAGAAATTTATCCCTCCTGATGACATGTCTAAAACAAGCTAGTCAGACAGTATCTGGTTGTATGTGATCCACAAGGCTTTTATTGGCTCATTTTTGGAAGTAGATTGCCAGGCTTTTCTTCCTAATCTGTCTTAGTTTTGAAGCTCTGCAAAAACCTGTTCAGCATCATAGCAATGTGCAAGCCACAATAGTGTGACAAAATGACAAAAGAGTGTTGGAGATGTATTTATATCTGTATCTAAATTTTGTTTTTAAATTCCACTTTAGATGAAAGTTTACAGAACAAATTAGTTTCTCATTAAACCATTAATACACGTACTGTTTTGTAATATTGGTTGCCAGCCCTGCAATGTGTCAACACTCTCTTCTTCTTGACCTCGGGTTCCCCATTTCCATTCCTCCGGCTTTCCTATCCCTTCCTGCTTTCTCATCTTTGCTTTTGGGCTGATGTGCCCATTTAGTCTTGTATAGATGGTTGAATTACATGTGTTATTGTTTGTTTTATAGGCCTGTCTAATCTTTCCACTGAAAGATGAACTTCAGGAGTGACTTCAGTACTGAGTTAAAAGGGTGTCCAGGGAACATACTCTCGAGGTTTCTCCAGTTTTTGTCAGACCAGTAAGTCTGGTCATTTTTTGTGAGTTTGAATTTTGTTCTACATTTTTCTCCCACTCTGTTCAAGACCCTCTATTGTGATCCCTGTCAGAGCAGTCGGTGGTAGTTGTGCTGGACTCAGTCTGGTGGAGACTGTGATAGTTGTGGTCCGTTAGTCCTTTGGACTAATCTTCCCCTTGTGTCTTTGGTTTTCTTCATTCTCCCTTGCTCCAGATGGGGTGGGATCAGTGAAGTACATTAGATGGCCTCTCAAGAGCTTTTAAGACCCCAGATGCTACTCACCAAAGTAGGATGTAGAACATTTTCTTTATAAACTATGTTATGCCAGTTGAGCTAGATGTTTCCTGAGACCATAGTTGCCTGCCCTCAGCCCAGTAACTTGGTCTCTTAGGGAGTCTGGATGTGTCTATAAAGCTTTTATGACTTTGCCTTGGCCAAGTTGGGCCGACTTCCCCTTGTAATGTGTACTTTATTACTCTTCTCCAAAGTTACCACTTATCTATTCTCTAGTTAGTGTTTTTCCCTCCCTACCCCTCTCCTCCTTCCTAACCATGAAAGGTTATTTCTTTCTACGTGTAAATCTTGTCATGAGTTTTTATAATAGCGGTCTCATGCAGTGTTTGTCCTTTTGTGATTGACTTATTTCACTCAGCATAATGCCCTCTAGATTCATCCAAGTTGTGAGATGTTTTGCAGATTCATTATTATTCTTTATTGTTGTGTAGTATTCCACTGTGTGTATGTACCACAGTCTGTTTATCCGCTCATCTGTTGATGGGCACTTAGGTTGTTTCCATCTTTTTGCTATTGTGAATAATGCTGTAATGAACATGGGTGTGCATATGTCTATTCGCTTGATGGCTCTTATTTCTCTAGGAGATATTCCTAGGAATGGGATTGCTGGATCATATGGTATTTCTATTTCTAGTTTTTTAAGGAAGTGACATATCTTTTTCCAAAATTGTTGTACCATTTTGCATTCTCATCAACAGTGCATAAGATTTCTAATCTCCCTGCAGCCTCGTCAACATTTGTTATTTTGTGTTTTTTTGATTAGTGCAAATAATGTTGGGTGAGATGGTATCTCATTATGGTTTTAATTTGCATTTCTGTAATGGCTAGTGAAAGAAGCCCTGGTTGCACAGGCATTAAAGTGATGGACTGCTAACTAAAAGGTCGGTGGCTTGAAACCACCAGCTGCTCTGCTGGAGAAAGATGTGAAGGTCTGCTTCCATAGAGATTTACAGCCTTAGAAACCTTATGGGGTCATTGTGAGTTGAAATAAACTCAATGGCAGTGGGTTTTGTTGGTTTGAAATGGCTAGTGATTGTGAACATTTCCTCATGTATCTGTTAGCTGCCTAAATGTCTTCTTTGTTGTAGTGTCTGTTCATACCCTTTGCCCATTTTTAAATTGGATTGTCTTTTTGTTGTAGAGGTGTTGGGCTTTCCTATAAATGTTAGAGATTAGAATGTTGTTGGATATGTCATAGTCAATTTTTTTTCCCAGTCTGTAGGTTCTCTTTTTACTCTTTTGGTGAAGTCTTTAGATGAGCATAAGTGTTTCATTTTAGAAGACCACAGTTATCTAGCTTATCTTCTGGTGTTCGTGTATTGTTAGTTATGGTTTGTATCCTATTTATGCCGTATATTAGGGGCCCTGGTGTTGACCTTATTTTTTCTGCCATGATCTTTATCGTTTTTGGTTTTATATTTAGGTATTTGATCCATTTTTAATCAGTTTTTGTGTATGGTGTGAGGTATGGGTCTTGTTACATTTTTTTAGAGATGGACATCCAGTTTTGCCAGCACCATTTGTTAAAAGGACTAAGTTTTTCCCATTTGGAAACATAGTGGTTAAGAGCTACGGCTGCTAACCAAAAGGTCAGCAGTTCGAATCCACAAGGTCCTCCTTGGAAACTCTATGGGGCAGTTCTACTCTGTCCTGTATGGTTGCTATGAGTTTGCTTTAAGCCTTTGTCAAAGATCAGGTGGCCGTAGGTGGATGGATTTACATCTGGATTCATGATTCTGTTCCATTGGTCTACAAGTCTTTCATCGTACCAGTACCAGGCTCCTACTTTGTTCTTCTTCAATAATGCTTTACTTATCCAGGGCCTCTTTCCTTTCCGTATAAATTTAATGCTTAGTTTTTCCATCTCATTAAAGAAAGCTGTTGGTATTTGGATCAGGATTGCACTGTATTTTTAGATTGCTTTGGATAGAATTGACATTTTCACAATGTTGGGTCTACCTATCCATGAGCATGGCAAGTTTTTCCATTTATGTAGGTCTCTTTTGGTTTCTTGCAGTAGTATTTTGTAGTTTTCTTTGTATAGTTCTTTTATGTCCCTGATTAGTTTATTCCTAAGTATTTTATTTTTTTAGGGGCTATTATAAATGATATTGCTTTCCTGATTTCCTTTTCTTAGTTCTCTTTATTGGTATATAGGAATCCAACTGATTTTTGTATGTTTATCTTGTATCCTGCTACTCTGATGAGGCTTTCTTTAGTTTCATTAATGTTCTTGTGGAATCTTTTCAGTTCTCTATGTATAATATCATATAGTCCATGAAAAGGGATAGTCTTACTTCTTCCTTACTAATATGGATGCCTTTTATTTATTTTTCTTGCTTTATTGCTCTAGCTAGGACTTCCAGCACAATGTTAAACAGGAGTGGCGACAAAGGGCATTCTTGCTTTTTTCCCATTTTCAGGGGAAACATTTTCAGCTTCTCTCCATTGAGAATGGTATTGGCTATTGGTTTTGTACTGATGCCCTTAATTATGTTGAAGAATTTCCCTTCTATATCTATTTTATTGAGAGTTGTTATCAGGAACAGGTGTTGGACTTTGTCGAATGCTTTTTCTGCATTGATTTAGATGATCATGTGATTCTTTTCTTTTGTTTTATTTATGTGGTGGATTATGTTGATTGACTTTCTAATGTTGAACCATCCTTGCATACCTGGTATGAGTCCCACTTGGTCATGGTGTATTATTTTTTTGATACAATGCTGAATTCAATTTGCTAGAATTTTGTTGGGAATTTTTGCATGTTTACTCATGAGAGATATTGCTCTGTAATTTTCTTTTTAGTGGTGTCTTTGCCTGGTTTTGGTATCAGGGTTATGTTGGCTTCATAGAATGAATTTGGAAATATCCCTTCTTCTTCTAAGTTCTAAAATAGTTTGAGTAGTACTGGTGTGAGCTCTTCTCTGAATGTTTGGTAGAATTCTCCAGTGAACTCATTTGGGCCAGGACATTTTTTTTGTTGGGAGTTTTTTTAAATCACCTTTTGTGTTACTTCTCTTGTTATGAGTCTCTTCAGGCTTTCTAACTCAGTTTGTGTTAGTTTAGGTAGGTAGTGTGTTTCTAGAAATTTCTTCATTTCTTCTAGGTTGTCAAATTTGTTGGAGTACAGTTTTTCATAGTACTCTGTTATCATCCATTTGATTTCAGTTGGATCTGTTGTGATGTCCCCCATTTCCTTTCTTATTTGTGTTATTTGCTTCATCTCCTGTTGTTCTTTTGTCAGTTTGCTTGGTGGTTTGTCAATTTTGTTGATCCTTTCAAAGAAGCAATTTTTTGTTTTGTTGTTTCTTTCTATTGTTTTTCTATTCTCTATCTATTTCATTTATTTCTGCTCTGATCTTTATGATTTCCTTTCTTCTGGTGGCTGTAGGCTTCTTTTGCTGTTCTCTTTCTATTTGTTTGAGTTGTAAAGGTAACATTTTGATTTTATCCCTTTCCTCTTTTTTGATGTGTGCACCTATTGCTGTAAATTGACTTCTGAGCACTGCTTTTGCTGTGTCCCAAAGGTTTTGGTATGATGTGTTTTCATTCTCATTTGATTCTAGGAATTTTTTGATTCCATCTTCGACTTCTTCTATTACCCAGTATTTTTTAAGCAATATGTTATCTAGTTTCCATGTTTTGATTTTTTTTCCTTGCTCTTCCTGTTATTAATTTCTACTTTTATGGTATTGTAATCAGAGAAGGTACTTTGTATTATTTCAATGTTTTGGATTTGGTTGAGGGTTGCTTTGTGGCCTGAGATGTGGTCTATTCTGGAGAATGTTCCATGTGTGTTGAAAAGAATGTATACTTTGCTGCTGCTGGGTGGAGTGTTCTGTATATACCTATGAGGTCAAGTTGGTTGAGTGTGGCTTTTAGATCTTCTGTAACTTTCTTAAGTTTCTTTCTATATGTTCTGTCCTTTACCGAGGGTTGCGTGTTGAAGTCTCCTACTATTATTGTGGAACTGTCAATTTCTCTTTTCAGTGCTATTAGAGTTTATTTTATGTATTTTGGAGCTCAGCTGTTTGGTGTGTAGATATTTTTTATGGCTATAGCATCATGGTGAATTGTTCCTTTAATTGCTATATAACATCCTTCCTTTTCATTTATGTTGGATTTTTCCTTAAAGTCTATTTTGTCTGAGATTAGTATTGCCATTCCTACTTTTTTTTGGCTGCTGTTTGCTTGATATATATTTTTCTATACTTTGATTTTTAATAAATTTATGTCTTTGTTTCCAAGGTGTGTCTCTTGTAGACAGCATATTGATAGGTCTTGTTTTTTTAATCCATTCTTTCACTCTCTGCCTCTTCATGGGTGCATTTAAGGCATTTACAGTCAGTAAGATGATTGTAGTTTTGTAGGGTTTATTTATTTATTTTTTTTGTGCTGATGTTTTCTTTGTTCCTCTTACTCTCCTATGCTGAGTTCCTTTTGTTTTTGTACTTTCTTTTTATTTCTTTTGTTTTTGTAGATTTTGTGTTTACTTAGACTTTATGTTTTACTTCTTTATTTTGATGTGTACGTTTGTTAACTTTCTTTTGTGGTTACCTTGAAATCTACCCATATCTTGTCAAGTTTGAACCAGTCTTTTATTACTTGATATCACCTTGACTTCCTCTCCATTTGAAACTTCTACACCTACACTGTTTATTCCTCCTTTTATTGTTCTGATGTTGTTGTCATTTACAGACTGATGCCTCTGGTTCCCTTTTAGTTTTTTATCCTTGAGATTTCATTACCTAGGTTGGTATCTGGCTGATACTGTCTTTCAGGTTGTTGTCTGATGTTGTTGGTTCTCTAACCGAATGACTTTCTGTAACAATTCTTACAAGTTTGCTTTGGTTTTTACATATTCCCTTAATTTCTGGTTAAATGTCCTAATTTCACCATCATATTTGAGTGAGAGTCTTGCATGATATATTATTCTTCACTGGCAATTTTTTTTCTCTCAAGATTTTATATATGTTATCCCATTGCCTTCTTGCCTGCATAGTCTTAGTCTTACCATTTCTCCTGTGCATGGGACTTTTTGCTTTTCCCGAGCTGCTCTCAGGATATTTCTTTGTCTTTGGTTTTAGGGAATATGATCATGATACATCTTAGTGACTTTCTTTTGGGGTCTATTCTATATAGGGTTCGTTGAGCTTCTTGGTTGATCAGCTTTTCATCTTTCATGACATTAGGGAAGATATTTTCTCAGCAATTCTTCAAGGATCCTCTCTGTGTTTTCTATTTTCTCCTCCTGTTCTGGAACTCCGATCACATGCAAATTTTTGCTCTTGATTATATCCCACATAGTTCTCAGGTTTTCTTCATTTTTTGCCATTCTTTTCTCTGATTTTTCCTCAAACAAAGTGATATTCAAGGATTTTTCTTCAGTTTTCCTGGTCCTGTCTTCCATTGTTTCAAATTTGCTTCTAAAACCTATTGTGTTGTCCATTTATGAAATTATGTTGCTTATCTTTTCGATTTCTAATTATTGTTCTTGTATGATTTCTAATTGCTTATTTAATGTGACATTGTGTTCTTGTACTGTTTTCCTGAATTCTGCCATTGCTTTGTCTGTGCTTTCCCTAATTTTGTCTGTATTTTCCATGATTTTGCCTAGTTTTTCCTTAGTTTTGTCTATTTTTTCCTTTATCTCTTTCTAATCTCTTGGAGAGCCCTGAATACTAGACTTTTGAAATCCCTATCAGGTAGTTCCAGTGGCTTTTCTTCTACTGGAAGGGCACCTTGTGTTTTATTTTGGTCTCTCACTGGGGCCATCACATCGTGTTTTTTATATGTTTTGATATTGTCTGCTGCCTCTGAGACATTCAGGAATTATTTTCTTCATTTATTGATTGTAGGTTTGTTTGTTTCATCCTGCTTTTTTGTTTTATTTGGTTGTGTCTGGGCTGGATGTGTTTTGTTGTTTGCTTATCTGTGGGAATGATAGTTTTACCACTGTGTCCAGGTGGGCAGGCCTGGTTGTTCAGCTATTATGCAGCAGGGCATTTCCAGCAGGAGAGAGGAGTTTCTGGAATGAGTCGCTTGTTTGTGGCACTAACCGCGGAACTGTGGCCGGCTGGGTGAGTCTGGAGGTGGCATGGTGGGGTGGGGTCCAGGGGTTTGGAGATTTGTGCTGGTCCTGCTTAGGGGCACAGCATTTGATGGGGAGGGGCTGGGGTTGGTGTGGGGTGGGACCCACAGTTCCATGCTGGTCCGACTTGAGGGCATGGCGCTTGGCAGGGTGGGACTGATGAGTGGCGCTCAGCAGTTTCTGGGGGTCCAGGGGTCTGTGCTGGTGTCGCTCGGGCATGTGGTGCTCAGTGGGGTGGTGCAGAGGGGAGAGGATATGATGTGCAGAGCTAGGGGGGAGAAGGAAAGAAGAGAAAGACAGGAGAGAAACAAAAGCAAAAAAACAAAAGAAATGGAGGTGCAGCAGGAGCTGGCGAGTGGGGTGGGGAAGACCCAGGGAGGCCGTGTGCAGGTGGGTCTCCAGACAAGTGGTACGGCACAGCCCACTGAATTGGGGCAGAAGCAGTGCAAGGGGCTAAGTGAGGGGGGAGAAAGGAAAGGAATAAGAGAAAGAGAGGGAAGGAATTTATGCTTGGTAAAGTACTGGATCAGTAAAAAAGAGGAAGACCCTCAACAAGATGGATTGACAGAGTGGCTGCAACAATGGATTCAAACATAGCAATGATTGGGACGATGGTTGCCGGACTGTGCAGTTTTGTTCTGTTGTACATAGGGTCACTATGAGTCGGAACCGACTTGAGGGCATCTAACAACAACAACATTTTTGATTGTATGTATTTCTTCCTTTAAACTTATTGCACATTATTTGTAACTAATATCTTTATCTGCCTTTTATAAACTAATTTTAATTATTTCTCAGTTTTCCATAGTATCAGTCTATTTTATAACCTAGAAAGAACAAAAAGCCCAGGGAATTTAAGTTTTTCCAACAAATATTTACACACACAGCCTGACCTAAGTTTTTTTCTAAAATTATTGTTACAATGTAATTTATCTTTTTGGCATCTTAATGATGAATAACTTATATGAGTTGATTTTATTCATCTATGACATGCAGATCATTTATATGGCATTTTTGTATTGTCAACAGGTATGGAAGCTTTTAAAAGCAGACATGTGTTACTGATACTGGCATGGAAATGTTGGTAATTAAAGTCTCATCATTGTAAAAGGTTTACTGTTCTCACCATCATTAGGGTAAAAAACTGAATGAATTAATTTTAGCTGCAATTTGTTTCTCCAGTTAGTCTTTATTGTTTTCCCCAAACAGAGTGATACATGATCCAAACACACACACATGCTATTTAAATGGCTACATTGCTGACATTTTTTTTTCCTCAGAAAACACCCTTGATAACATACAACTCAAAGAGATTTTTAGTGAACACTCCGACCTAGAATAAAGATATCCCAGTAAGTCAGCAATTTTACACTTTACAGTTAGTTGTGAGAGGAGATAGCCAAAGTTATGTTTGTGTTCATTATAAATGTAGGATAAAGAATGATCTCAATCTAAGTGAGACTCACTAATCCTGTAGAGTTTACATGTTTTTAAATAAAATAAGTTATCACTGTGCATTCATATTTGTGGTAAATCAGATTAAAAACAAAAAAATTCCATTTTAGAAGATGTTAGTAGGTAAATTGACATCCTTTGCAGAGAGACATTTATCATTGATCCTGTTCCCACACTTTAGTTTTCCCCTGGGTTATCTCATTCTTGACCATGACTTCAATTCTTGCATACACATTGATATGCTTAAAATTCCAACTGACACTCCCAGTCAGGCTCTTTCTTGATCTCCAAACTGCTTAACTGCTCTATCCAATTACTATACTGTATTAGTTAGTTATTGCTGTATAACAAATTAATGGTTTAAAAAAGAAGATTTTTTCACAGTTTCTGTCTGTCAGGAACCTGGGCGTAGCTTAGCTGGATCCTCTGGATCCTCACAAGGTTGCAACCCAGATGTAAGTCTCTTCTAAAGGCTCAGCTGAAGGAGGATTCACTTTCAAGCTAGCTCATATGGCAGGATTCAGTTCCTCATGAGCTGTTGTACTGAGAGCTCCTTCAGTTTCTTGCCCTATAAAAAACAAGTTGCTGTTGAGTTATTCTGACTCATGGAGACCTCATGTGTGTCAGAGTAGAACTGTGCTCCATAGGGTTTTCAGTGGCTGGTTTCTTGGAAGTAGATCACCAGGTCTATCTTCTGAGGTACCTTTGGGTGGACTCAATCTTCCAACCTTTCATTTAGCAGCTAAGCATGTTAGCTGCTAGTATTACCAAGGGACACCTCTCCATAGGACAGCTCACAATATGGCAGTTGGCTTCCCTCAGAGAGAGGGAGAGGGGCTAGCAAGAAGGAAGTCACAATCTTTTTATAACCTAATCTCAGAAGTGTCATCCCATCACTTTTGCCATAATTTATTCACTAGAAGTGAGTTGTCTGGCCCAGTATCTCGTCACGCAAGGGCATGAATACCAGGAGGATGGGATCACTGGTGGTCACCTTAGAGGCTGTCTACCATGTGTAGCAACTAAACATTTCCATCCAGTGTATCACAGGCACTTGAACTCAACATATACCAAACTGACTTTTTTGAGGTCTCTATCAAACCTGCTTCTTCTCCTACTTCGTTATCTTGAATATGGATCACAGATTGTGATTTATGCAGTTTCTGCTTTTTCTGTTTGTCTTTTTTGTCTGTGGTGTGCGTTTATCAAAGTATTGCTTTTTTAAAAATTTTGTTTTTTTTTTTGGTCTGAAAGGCGGGTTGATATAAACTTACATTACTAGTTCAGAGATCGTGGGAGTGGGAAGGAAGCATAGTTTGAGTGTGTAATTGCAGGAGACTTCATGTTTAGTGAATTTTAGTTTGAAAGATCACTGTATCTATTTTATCTTCTTTCTGGCCTGGTCTCCTTTACAAATGTGTAGCATGGTGATAGCTGGCCTCTTTACTGAGGTTACATACGCTCTCATGTCAGTTGGCAGCCTTAATACTCTGCAGTCCTTTCACGTGGTGATTCTGCATGTAATTTGTCTGTCCAGCACTACTGGTGTGAAATTTCAATGGGGAGAATGAACAAAGAGGAGTGTGTTCTGTTTGTATTGTGATCATCTTTCAACTGTAGCTCCCATATTTTCAAATAAGAGACATCAAAGTCTCCTCTACTCTATTACTTGCTTTCTAAAGCAAAGGAGTCATGAGACAACTGCGTAATATACAGTAGATTTTCTCATTAAATATTTTTTGTGGAATATTTTCAAGTGCTAACTCCTATTCTTATATTATACTGATAATTTCCTCAAGAATCTTGGATGAGTTGGCGGTAAGGTGAATTAGAAGTCTGGGTTCAAATGGCTGTTATACCTACAATTTAAAAACAAACCACTTCCTTTCTTATCTTGTCAGGAAAAATTGATTCTGTTATAGAGGCTTAATAACATCTTGAAAATGTCTCCTGTCAAAAACAATTATGCACCAGTTCCTCCTTGTCCAACAGTTTATTTGTCCTTTCCAAGGCACTCTGGTAGATTAGTGAGAACTAATGTTGCCTTGATCTCAATAGATGTGTTCCTGAAAATAGCCAGTAGCATTCTGCCTATAACTTCCCTGCCATGGAAGTAAGGCTAAGTGAATCGTATGTGCTCTAATGCTTTTTCTAGAAGTTTTTAGAGAGTTGAGGCACATCTTGGCAAGCTTCTGGTTCTTTGAAAGTAGCTTTCTGTATGATCATAACCATGTACATTAACCATAGTTTACACAATCTATGCTTATGGTTATCCCAGTGTATTGGTTAGATGTACAGTTGTGCTTTACTTATATTATTTCATCAACTAAAATAAAGCAGCCAGTGTTTCTACCACTGTTCGCCTTTACTTCTTACTTATTGGCTAAAAGATTATGTGGGATTGAAATTCTCTATAAAACCTTGTCAATAAGCACTGCAATAGAGTTTACAGTGTCTTCTATTTCCTTGTCATTCTTGAGCATGAAATTAATAAAAATGTACCACAAAGATCAAATGGTCCCAATGATTTCAATTTATTTAGAGAAACTTTTTTCAAGAATTGTATTCCACATTGTAAGTAGCTCCTAGGTAGTAGAAATAGTAGATAGCTGCCTTGAGTTGACTCTGGCTCATGGTGACTACACATACAACAGAACAAAACATGGTTCTGTGCATCCTTATGATCGCCAATATATTTCAGTCCATCATTGTCTATCCATCTTACTGAGGCCCTCCTTTGCCCTCATTGGCCTTATACTTCACCAAATATGATGCTGTCCTGTAGCAATTGATCCCTCCTGAAGATGTGACCAAAGCAAGTGAGTGTGACAACGTTTTTTTGTGATCGATGAGGTTTTCATTGGCTAATTTTCAGAAGTAGATCTTCAGGCCTTTCTTCCTAGTCTGTCTTAGTCTGGAAACTCCATTGAAACCTGTCCACCATGAGTTACCCTGCTGGTACCTGAAGTACTGATGGCATAGCTTTCAGTATCGCAGCAACACGCACACCACCACACTGCAACAAACTGACAGTTGAGCGGTGGAAGTAGCTTCCAGGGGTGCCTAAATGTTCTTTCCTATCTTTCTATACTTTAATATTAGTAAAGTTCTCTTTAAATGGCTAGATCCACTCTTCGTTTTTTCCCTAACAAATTCTTAATTTTTTTTTTTTTTTTTTTGGTACTCTCTTCTCTAAACTTGGATAAACATGTCATGGTTATCAATTTTATCAAGATCTTCACTTACTGTCAACCATTTTGAACATTGATTTTGCTTTTATGCCTCTAGTATATGTCTAGAAGCATTTGTCTATACTTCTTGGCTTGGCTTTTCTGCCACTTCCTATACCTGTCAGTTGTCTGAGCCATTTAGTGATTACTTTGCTGTCCCCATTTTTCTCAAGTGTATCATCGACTTGCAACAGACAACCTTTGCAAGGCTAGTATCAATCTGAGTCCTTTTGCTGTTCTGCACCCATCCTTTACCTCATTATTACATGAAACATATTTTGACAACATTTTTATTTTAATGCCTTAAATGTGGCTACATTTTCGTTTATACTCTCACTTTTCCTTCAATAAGTCCTTCTGTTTTCTGAGGGAATATTTCCATAGGTTAGGTCAAACTTCGCGTGTGTTTTCAGCACTTCCAGGCATATCCACTACATTTTCAGTTAATCACTCTCACACTCTCAAAGAGGACTACTTCCTATATTCTTCTCATTCCTCTGCTGATGACTTTGGTTCTTATTGCACTGAGAATATGCAGGCAATGAGAAGAAAACTTATTTACCTTCCTGCCACCAGATTTAACAGATACATTTATATGTGTCTGGAGACTCTAGCTACTCTCCTGCTACAGTATCCCAGCTACTGAAGGTACTACGTTTATGTACTTGATCCCATTCATTTTCTTCTATTCAAGGACTTTTCCTCCTGCAAATACTCCTCTTTTCTGCATCATCAAATTTTTCCTATTGATTATCATTAGCATGCATACATAATGTAATATTTTTCATCTAAAAAACAGCATACACATAATGGATAAAGGATGATTATTATAATTTTCTAATCATTCAAATTTTACTTTGGTCATACATATACAAATTAAACATATAACCAACATATTTTACATTAAGTGTGACACTTAATGTAATCTTTTGGTACCTACTTTTTTACTCACAGTATTTACAATTTCTAACTCAGGTCCTGTTCTGCTATAAAGTGGACATTGAATTGACCCAGAACACACTCATATTAATGGTAGATTATCATCAAAAGATGATATATATATTTTTAAATACAGAGAATTCCTAGATTCCTAAGGACAAAGTCTAGAATTCGAGAAACATTTTTATTTAAAAAGAGGTGGGAAATTAACTCCAAAGCTTGAACCGGTAATTAATCTGCCTTTATTTGCTTGGAGTCCTTTGACTATAACCCTAACTCTAACTCTCGTGGACACAGAAAAAGAGGGCTGTTCACATATTTGGTGTTCAGGATCTGAGCCAAATATTTTTACACATTTCAATTATCAAAGTTTATTACACTTTGTCCATCTCTAGATCAAGATTGTTACTACCAAATATAATCAGGAAAATCTAATCATACTTTTTAATTACTTAACCATGTGGTTAGTATGAAGTAGTTAGTATGTTTAATAGATAAAGCAGAGAAAACAAAGTACTAGAGTCAAGAGACTGAGTTGTGTCCTTTGGAAATTTTTTTTTTTTTCCCCTACAGATTGACAGTGTTGTGTTAGATGATCCATGTGGTCTCATCTGCTCTGAAACTCAAGGAATTTCTTTTTTTGCCAGTAATAATTAAAACAAAACTTTTTTGAGCTCTACTTAGTTATGCTTTAAGGCACCATGCTAAGTGCTTAATATGGATTATATAATTTAATCCTCACACCCACTCTGTGAATTTGGTACAATTAGTATCACAGAAAAAGCAGTGAAGCTTAGAAAGGCTAATTAAAATGCTCAAAGCCTCTCAGCTGGTAAGTGTGGAGCTGAGACTTACACCTATGCTGTCTAACACGAGTTAAGGACCCCTTAACCATCTCCTAACACTATCTCTCTCAAAGAGTGGACAGATTTGTAAAAAGTGAACTATTACATAAGGAGTATGAAATTCTCTTTAGTTAAGATCTGTAGTAGAATTAAATTTTGAGATTTTATAATCCTGGTCATTTTCTCACTCCATCCCTCTTAAGCCAAGGAGATCTCCCTATTCCTGAGGAGGCAAACATTGCTACAGGAAAATGATTATACAGAATTCAGAGAACAATGAGGCAAATTTCTGGCTCTTGAATATCTAGCTACATGGAATTCTTCAACTCATAACAGGGGTAATTAGTTTTTTGAACCAAGATTTGTGATGAATGAGAGCCAGGGAGTGGTGGCACAGTGGTTAAACTGCATGGCTGCTAACCAAAAGATCATTGGTTTGAACCCACTAGCTGCTCTATGGGAGAAAGATATGGCAGTCTGCTTCTGTAAAGATTACAACCTTGGAAACCCTATGGGGCAGCTCTATTCTATCCTATAGGGTCATTATGAGCTGGGGCAATGGGTTTGGTTTGGTTAGGCTCCTAAGAGTATTGAAATACTATTCATATGTTTAACAATAGATTTACAAGGGTAGACATGGAGAACAAGTCTACTCCTCACCCAGAAATTAGATATACAGTTGCCTGGAGTGGGAAGAAGAGTCAGAGAGGAAGCTAGTGGATTAGAGCTTTGAGAAAGGGCTCCATGGATGATTCCCTTGAGGGCTTAAAACCTTGAGCAAGGTGGCAAGTGACAGAAGCTCTAAATAACACTTCTAAGTGGAAATTTGGACCCACATTTTGGCTGGAACCCTGAGAGCTGGCAGATCCTAATACAATGGGAGTATCTATGAAATGATACCTAGAGTGAAATTGGGTTTATGGAAGAATTGGAGGGCATGAGGCAATCCCAACAAATTTTCTGATTTTGTGTCAACATAGGAGGACACCACATTTTCCCTGGGCTGTCACTGGAGCGTATGGAAGTTAGGTATGAGGGAGTTTAATCTTTGGAGGTGACTCAAGTTAGGGATAAGGAGGCTACAGAGTGAAAGGACATCAACTTGAGAGATCAAGAAAAATGAGTGGTGATAACTAGATGTCAGAAGAAATTAAGAAGTATCTGCCAATGTGAAGGAGGTTATAGGGTAACTAGTAACCCATTCTCCAATGTCTTGCTACCATGTAAGTACACTGGGAATTCATTATGGAAAATTAAAAGCATTCCTTTAAAGAACAGAAAGGGGTGTGAGATTCTGAATTGATCGAAAAAATCTTGAACAGTCAGAGAATTCTGGTGGTTGAGTTGAACATATTATGGCTGAGAAATGCTAACTGACTGAGAAAAACTGGAGTTGACTAAATTTTCTGTCTTCAGGTAAAGAGGGGCTTGAAATAGAAACCAAGTTCAGTTTGAAACATATATTAAAAAAACCCATTGCTCTAGGGTTGATTCTGACACATAGAGACCCTATAGGATAGAGTAGAACTGCCTTGTAAGGTTTCCAAGGAGGGGTTGGTGGATTTGAACTGATGATCTTTTGGTTAGCAGCCCAGCTCTTAACCACCACACCACCAGGGCTCCAAAACATATATAAGACAGTTAAATATTTCATGCATACCCTGATAAGTTGACTAACAGCATCATGCCAAGGAAGGAAGAATATATTGGGGAACTAGGGAAAGCTTCTCAGACGATTTGGGTTCTGAGTGAGGCCTTGAAATGTGAGTAACATTTTAGGCTAAAAATATATGATGGAGGCATAAGTCGAAACTGCATTCCAGCTGCAGACAATATGAACAAAGATGGCACAAAGTTGTGGAAAATTGTGGTACATTCAGAAACCAATATGGTTAGGGTATAGGGTATTTTTGAGGTCATGTAACTGGAATAGTGGATTGATTCTTAATCATAAATGGACTAGAAAGCCATCCTTGGTGGTTTGGATGTTTTCATATTTGTAGACAGTGGGAGGTTATTGAAGGATTTTGAACACGGAAGACATAGAAATTGCTTGCAATTTTATAAGTTAAGCCACCTTCTTAAGCTCTATGCCTGTTTAGAAGGAGCCCTGGTGGTGAAGTAGTTAAGTGCTCAGCTGCTAACTGAAATGTCAGTGGTTCAAACCCACCAGCCACTCCATGGGAGTAAGATGTGGCAATCTGCTTCCGTAAAGATTTCAGCCTTGGAAATCCTATGGGGCAGTTCTACCCTATGGTATAGGGTCACTATGAGTCAGAATCAACTCGACAGCAATGGGTTTGGTTTGTATGCCTGCTTATCCAACTTCCTACTTGATATTCCTACATGGATATCTCACAGAAAGGTAATCTAAAGGTGAATTCACTTTAAGGTGAATTCTTGGTTTTCCTTCCAAATCATAGCTTTCAGGTGTAGCCATGATAGGAAATGGTACTTCCTTCCTCACAGGTGCTTATGTTATAATGCTTTTATTCCAGCTACTCCAGTATAGTGAATTCTTTTTCCTTTTTTTTTTTTCAGTTTTACTAGCAAAAGAGACATCACGTATGCATACTTCTCTCCATCTCACCAGCTATCACTTCTAGTACAAGTCACCAAGTTCTCTCCCCTGGATCCTTTCAATCGACTCTGATCTCCTCTTCTCATCTTCCACCGTTGCCCTCCTCTGACCCATTCTTCCCATTACATCCAGAATATTATTCCCAAAATCTTTATGTCCATCTCATGCTTAAATTCCTTTAGTAACTCTCATTGAGCTTACAACAAAATCTCAAATCAACAATACCAAAAACCCCTGCATGCCTTTCCAGCCTCATCTCTTTCCTCTCCTCTTTACCCATTAAATTCCAGCCATAATGAGTGCTTTCCAGTTCCACAAATGACCTAACTTCTCCTGTCCAGTATTTTATTCACATGCTCATCTTTTCCAACCCTTTTCCTGGTAACTTCACACTGCTTTAATTTCAATTAACATCATTTCTAGAAAAACTTACTGTCTAGTCATGGACCAGTATCTTAGTTATCTAGTGCTGCTATAACAGAAATACCACAAGTAGATGGCTTTAACAAACAGAAATTTATTCTCTCACAGTCTAGGAGGCTAGAAGTATGAATTCAGGGTGCCAGCTCCAGGGGAGGGCTTTATCTCCCTGTTGGCTCTGGAGTAAGGTCCTTGTGATCAATCTTGCCCAGTCAAGGAGCTTCTCAGGGCAGGGACCCTGGGTCCAAAGGACATGTTATTCTCCTGGATCTTGTTTCTTAGTAGTATGAGGTCTCTATGTCTCTCTGCTCACTTCTGTCTTTTATGTCTCCAAAGAAATTGACTTAAGACATAACCTAATCTTGTAGACTGACTCCTGCCTCATTAACATAACTGCCACTAATCCCACCTCATTAACATCATAACATCATAGAGATAGAATTTACAACACATAGGAAAATCACATCAGGTGATGAAATGGTAAACTATCACACAATACTGGGAATCATGGACTAGCCAAATTCACACAAATATTTTTGGGCGATACAATTCAATCCATAACAACCAGCAATGTGAAACTTGCCTCCAAAAATGGAGAGTGCCGAAGACCAAAGAAAGAGGTGGGCAACTCTAGTGTGGCAGCAAAGAGTTTATTAGGCAGACTTACATATGGTGAGTCCTGGACAGCCACAGGACCAAAGCAGATCTGCATGCCTTGCAGTGGAGAGCAGAGGTTTTATAGGGTGGTAGACAATAGTGGCGGCATGCCAGGGACTTACATAAGGAAGCACTTAGCAAACTATAGTGAACTAGTGGACCACATGAAGATGTTCGTGTTTGGTCTTGCAAAGCCTGTTTCCCTTCAGTTCCACCCTTTGAGGCCAGCTCTTACAATCTGGCATATTCTTCCTCTTCTGCTGTAGTATGATATACCCTGTTCCCTCCCTGATGAGACTAGATATAGAAATGGGATTGGCCAGGTGCCATGTGGTGCCCATGCATGTGCAAGAGATGAGAAAGTTACTGTGTGTCCAGAACAGGGGGAAGACTTCTCTGATAGGGAGAAGGAACTGGGAGAGAGAAGATGACCCAATTCCCACCTACCAGAGAATGTTCTGGGCCCAAGACCTTTACTCAGGCAGCCTGGATGGGAGACATAGAGGCAGGCCATTTCCCCAACACCTGCTTTGAACCTCAATCCAAATCAAGACCCTTTTTGTAACCTTTCATCACATTATTTAATTTTTATACCACAACTTATAATTATACATTTATTTGCTTATTTGTTGATTACTTGTCTCCTCTGCCAGACTATCAGTTCCATAATCATATTTATTCTAATCAATCACCAGCATCTAGCCCACTGCCTGGCATGTAGTGGCTTCTTCATAAATATTGGTTGAATAAGTGAATAAAAGAATGACAGTCAATGTTGTGAAAGCCAGGTATCAACTTCCAGGCAAGAAAATCTGTTACAAAACTTGCTAATGAATGAAAATAAAAGTTGAGATTTGCTACAGTTGCAAATTATAGAAAAGCAAGGCATAGAAATGTATCACTTTCATAACCTGATTAGGTGGTCATAGACCAGTACAGTGGCTCCACACTCATCAAATTCCTTGGTTCCATATATATTGTTGCCCTTCTTTTCCTAGAATGTCACCATGTGAATCAAGACAGCTGTGTAAACTCCATCAACAGATTCATAATCCAAGCATTAGAGTAATGGAGTGGGAGTCAACGACATGCCATGTCTCTTCAAGAAGTTTTCATAAAAGTCCCACAAAACAATTTTATTTATATCTCATTGGTCAAATCTTACAGTGGTCACATCTAGTTTCAAAGGTGCTAGTAGGAAAGTAGGAGTGAGGGGTTAGGTAGTTAGCGGTCTCTGCCATAAATGAAATGGAAATAGAACAAATATGGTCCACCTTTTAGAACTACAGAGGACACAGTTCTAATTGCAAGTTATACTATATCTCATTTTATGGGTGAGAAAAATGAAGCCAGTTGGAAGGAATATCTGTACCTACAAAGTTTCTTACTTCCCATCATTCTGACAACAAAAGGCTCATTCTATTCAACAAATGGTTTCACTTACTCTGACATTTTCAATAAACTGCATTTGAACTAAAACTTCATGCGGATTTCACAAAACGTCTTCAAAATGCTTAAACAGTTTGCACCGTGTAAATATTTAAAACAAATATATCCAAATATATAAACACCGACTGTCTCATCTTTCTTGAAGATAAATCCAAACGTATCAGTGGGGGCAGTGAAAAGTCAGCTATCTTTGTTCAGATGCTGTTTAGCATATCCCCAAATGCAGTGGAAAGTATTTTGGGGGTGTTCTTTCCTTTCTGCTAATCTTTTTATCATTGTATAATGTTTCAAAATGTGAATATAATCCTACTAATGGAAAATGTGTGCAACTGAAATCTCATCATTATAAAATGTGTTTTGTTCACAGAACAAATTTTTAAAATATTAAAAAAGATCCTTAACTATCGGTTATTATTTTTGTGCTTAATTATACCTTATTTTAATTAAATAACATCCTGTTCTTACAAAATGTTTTGTACAGTGTGTTGAAGTTCTTCTTTTGAACATTTCTTTTGTTTTTCCTTCTGGTCAATTTGGAAATTTCTTTTTAGTTATAATTTCTCATCTTATATAGAAGCTTTTTATCAAAATTCTATCGCATTCTAGAATAGCAATCTATTGGTGCAATACTCATAGTAGTCATTAATACCATGTCAACAATAAAAATAAACCGAATAATTATCAATTATGGAGTATTTAAAAAGTGTAGGCAGTTTTCTCAGTTCTTGACATACGATATCTAATTTCAAATGATTAGTGATCTTTTCTGCATTTCATAGATGAGGAAACTGAGTTCATTGCCCTTAAGTATCATGTCCAAAGATATAAAACTCACAGAATCAAGCCAAGTCTGTGACTCGGGTTCTATGTTGCTTGTCTCTAGGTTGTGTTCACTCCTCTCTACCCCTTCACAAATCTCTTGATCGACTTTGCATTCATTTGAAAACCTAGAAGATACAGCTAAAGAGAGTTGGCTAATTTCTTTGCCTTCATGAGTGCTGTGGATTCACAATTATGTTAGTCTTTATCAAACCTTCTTAACTTGGGGGTCCATTAACCACAGTGAGTTTTAAGAATATGCTTCAAAGCAACTTTGAATGTCCTGAAATTTTATGCATAGCTTTACATGTATGTGCAATAAGTTGTTGGTCCTGTTCATAGCCTTCATCAGATTACCAAAAGACTCTGCAGCTTCAAAAAACCTATGACCCACTAGAAAAATCAATAAATGTTCATGAATGATAAGCATGACAAACTAGTAAGAAATTTGATTATATATGCCTTGTAAATTTTTAAGAAGCCCGAGTAGATGGGTAGGTCACTATTGTTGAAATATATCCACTACTTTAAATTACTACAAAAAGAAGGTTGAATCAAAATTTACTAGAAACCTGTTGTTTCATCAGAAGGTACTGAAGTGTATGGTAAGAACATAGGAACAAAAGTGTAAATACTGAACTCTACTTTGTCTTAGACCCTTCTCTCTCTGACTTTGGGAGAAGTTTCTTAATAATTATTTCCTTCAATGTGCGTTTCAGTTAAAAATAAATGGGATGATGATACAAGCCCTGCTGAGCCGGTAGGGGAAAGTGAGATAATGGATATATACAACAAACACAATTATTATTAACAGCAAATTGAGTCTCTGAAGTTCTCGGTTTTATCCTGGTTTTATAATGACACAATATGCAAGTCACTTCACTGATCTGGAACTCCAGTTCTTCCTAAGAAAATAAGAACACTGTCTTCCCTTGCTGCCTCCCAGAAGCAGTATTTGGAACTACAAAACCAGCAAAATAATAGTCAGATGTTCTTTCTTCTGTGAGGCCTGCCTGTCTAAAATAGCATCTCCATGTTCATTCTTCCCTGACCATAAGCCATACCTCTTCACTACCTGATGTTATACTGGTATTAGCTATTTATTTGTTTCCTTACCTGTTGTTTCTCTGCCTCACCAGAATGTAAAATCTATGAAGTTGTGGGCTTTGTTTTGATATCTGCAGTACCTCGAACAGTGCCTGGAGAATAGAAGGCACTAACAGATACCATTGGAAGAATGCTGGATAATTTATAAAATTCTTTGATATGATTGAGGCAAAAATATTACCTTATAATGTAAACTATTATTAAAACTATATTCACTGACTCTTCTTCTATGTCTCTATTAGTTTCTCTTGTAACCCCTTTTTTTTCTTTCCAATTGCTGAGGGGTTCCCCCTTAATTTCTTAATACTTCCACCTCAAATCTCCCCCTTTGTCTATGTTGGGAACAGTCATGCCATCACTGCTCACAAGAGCCACAACTGCATGGTGACAATGGTTCAGGCTCTGTGGTATGACAGTCATGTGTGTGGCATCATGAGTCTGCCATGAACGAGGTTGTATTCTTGGAAAGTTAATAACCTTTTTCAGTCTCAGTTTTCTAATCTGTAAAATGAGGTTTTCAACTGAAATTAAGGCAAGAAAGAAAGAAAAAAAAGGAATCACAAAATTTACTTTGACTGGGTCATGGCGACTAGGAAATCATAAAAAGGAGAATTCAGAGGAATGACCTTGATGACAACTAGCAAAGGAAGTGAGTTTTAAAAGTGTGAAATGGATTTTGGTGTGGTTTAGTATCCAGCAGCAGTCTTTGTAACTGGGGAAAGCTGTCATCCAGCACTACCTACACTAATAAGCACTCCTTTGGTTTTTCTTGATATTTGGACATTAACAAATTTTCCAAATATATATGTTTTTCAGGAGAACATTTGAGTACATTTGGAAGCACATCAGGAGCTTTGATGTGGGGGGAGACACAGATTGTTGGGTCCATCTGGGCCTGTGGACTTTGAGTATAGTAGCATACCAAGAAGCCTTCTCTGATTATTTCTTTTGTCCAAAAACTCCTACTTGTTGTGTGTTCCTCCTTCAAACAACAACACATAAGTCATTTCAAGCTGAGAGCTCTAAACTTTCTCAATAGGAAGGTGAAGTATGAAGATATGTGGGAGAATTCTGGGAAAAATCAAGTTATGACAGATGCTATTCTAGTAACCGACTTTGATGAGGACAGAAAGTCCTGAAGGGAGTCAGTTCTGTGCCAAGGTGTAATTAATTTCTCACTTTTGAATACTTATAAAACATACTCTTTGAAGCATTTCAGATGTTAGGTCCTAATGAGTAGTGAGGTAGAAGTAGCTGGAGTCATAGGATTAAAAGGACTAGAGAAATATTAGTGATATTGGAAGAGTCTGTGAATGTGTTCTTCCTGCAGGAGTTGTGGTGAGATGCCCCATTTATTTCGCATAGACATTAGAAATTTTAACAAGACTGTTGGTCCCTAGTGGTGCAGTGGTTAAGAGATCAGCTGCCAACCAAAAGGTCATAGTTCAAATCCACCAGCTGCTCCTTGGAAACTCTACAGGGCAGTTCTACTCTGTCCTGAAGGGTCGCTATGAGTCAGAATTGACTTGATGACAATGGGTTTGGTTTGGTTTGATGGTAAAATTAAATGGTCTTTGTTTTCTATTTTTTAATCTTGATATTTATACATAGACCTTGATTTAGTTGGTCTTAAAGGAAAACAAATTAAGAAGTTATGAATTTAAGTTGTTTGCTTATTAAGATATAAGGATGCTACATATACCTGCATGTATGGGTGATTTCTCTCCAAAAGATAGTAAAATTGCACTTGGCTAAGACTGTCACTGTTTCGGTCATGGAATTTTTGTCATGTAAAATAGTGGAAAAAGTCTGCAAAGTGTTGAAATATGGCAGTGTAGCAGTTACTATGAGGAATTTAAGGTTCAGTGGTAGAATTCTCACCTTCCATTTGGGAGGTACAGGTTTGACTCCTGACCAATGCACCTCGGGAGCAGCTATTACCTGTCTATCAGTGGGGGCTTGCATGCTGTTATGATGCTGAACAGGAACAGGTTTCAGTGGGGATTCCAGACTAAGATGGACTAGGAAGAAAGGCCTGGAGATCTACTTCAGAAAATCAGCTAATGAAAACCCTGTGTATCACAACAGTCTGATCTGCAGTCGAACATGGGATGGTGCAGGACTGGGCAGTGTTTCGTTTTTATGTGCATAGGGTCACCATGAGTCAGGGGGCTGATTTAATGGCAGCTATAAGCAACAACAGCAACAGAAGTGGTTACTATGGATGCCTTGTCCATACTGCCTCAGCACTCACCATTCTGCACATCCCAGTGGATTTTGACAGTCAGCACCTATGACCCTCTGTCTTTCTAAGCTTTTTGTGGGGCAAGCTGAAAGTGCTTGTTAGCAATTCCAGGAGTAGACCTCAACCAACAAGGGATAAACACCCCAGTTTCCTTGTCCCTTAGGTTGTCTTTAGCTTATTTTAGGAAGCCCCTCTGAAGTCCCCAGCAGGACTGAGCCCTAGCTGCATACTGTGGTAATCTACTCACTGGCACATCTTTTTAAAATATTATTTTATTGTGTTTTTGATGAAATTTGCACAGTAAATTAAGTTCCCATTTGACAACTTCTATATAATTTGTTCAGTGACATTAGTTACACTTTTCACAATGAGTCAGCATTCTCTTTCATTGAGTTCTGTTTGTTCTGTTTTCGGTACTCAAGTTTCCCTGCCCCCTTGTCTTGTCATCTTTGCTTTAGAGTAATTCCTGACCTTTTGCTCTTTTATAAATTTTTTGTTTTGTTTTTAATAAAGCACCACACTCACAGGCAATATCCTTTGTTTGTGTGGCAGTCTATTATTTAGCTAAAAGGTGGTCTCGGGATAGTTTTGGTTGAAGGTTTAAAGAGTATCTCAGGGCAATAGTCTCAGGGTGTCCTCTGATCTCAACTGGTCCAGCAAGTCTGGAATTTTTAAAAATGTGAGTTCTGTTCTGCGTTTTTGTCCCATTCTATCAAGGTTCATTTATTGTGGCCCTGATTAGAATAGTCAGTAGTGATAGCTGGGCACCATCTAGTTCTTCTGGTTTCAGGTGGCACATTTTGTATAGACTTCCTTTCCTTTCTTATCTCACCTTCCACTCCAGTACTTATACTGCCTGGGATCACTCCCAAATAAACTCCTTGCACTCAAACCACTATTTCCAAATCTTCTGCTGGCAGGAAACTATCCTAAGATAAGATCCTTCTGAAAGGATGAAGAAACACTGGCTAGGATGGTCAGAATGAGTAAGTTATGGATGAGGGCAGATCATATTAATTCATTTATTCATTCATTAATCATTTACCTGTTGAGAGCTTGTAATGTAGAGTCATGTCTTACTTAAGGTCCACGATACATTCTGTGAAATAGGACATTATGTGATTTGGACGTTGTGCGACCACCATACAGTCATGCATCACATAATGTCCATTTGGGCAACATCCTACCGCCTATATGTCCATGGTCCCATAAGATTATAATCGAGTTCAGAAATCCTGATCGGAGAACACAACATAGCAGACTTAAACAGACATAGTGAAAGCCACAGCTTCCTCCATGCAACATGTGTATCTCATGTCTCTTGTATACAAAGCAATTGTGCTGCCAGGGAAGCTGCCAGGGAAGCTGTGGCATTTGCTATGTCTGGTTAAGTCTGTTATGTCGCATTCTCCAATCAGGATTTCTGAACTCGATTATAACCTTATGGGACCACGGACATATGTGCAGTCGAACGTTGCCTGAACGGATGTTATGTTGCACGTTACGGTACTCATAACTAAGGCAGACCTTGTGAAAATGAAAAACACTTGGCTCTCATCCATGGGGAGCTCACAGAAAATGAAACATCAGGATTATTTTTTCTTCCTATCCTAGGAACTAAACCCTAAATGGACTGGATGGAATAAGGTGGATTTTGTAAATGGTGGAGGTTTTAAAATTAAGTACAGGGTGATGCAAAAACAGGACCCTACCTTCAAGGGGTGCCATTTTTTTTCACATGTGAAAGGAAATCTTTGCCATACGGACTGTCCATACACAGTCCATGAGGGTGTGATTAGTGAATTCTTTTTTTGTGGATTCCCTGGGTTTCAGATGCTCCATAAATACAAGGCATTATGTTCTCAAGTCTTACCATATTTTTTCTTTAAAAGCCACACAATTTTTGTTTAAAGTGGTATGTAGGAGGGTTTTAGAAAACACATTTTATTCCCACTCTCTTGCTCTGTTCCCTCAGTACCATCTGGTATGAGGGGGAGCCTCCCTAATTGACATTAATGACTGGGAGATCCAATGCAAATTACTGAATTTTGCAGATTAGCAAACATGATTAGAAAAATCAAGGAGTCTGCATTGAACTAATGTACTTTGTTGAGTACTAAAAAAAAAAAACATGCTAGTGGAGCTTAATCTTTTAATATAAATAGGTACTTTTTAGGGGTTGACAAAGCCATTAGGGGACACTGGAACATAGTGTTCTGTAAAAGAAATTAGTTGTAATTTAACAAGAAAATGTTCTCATGTTTTATGCTTTTTCTGAACTCTACCAATAGCCACACTGCACATGAGCTGAGTCTAAGGTAGAATCATCCTCTACGGATCTTAGAGGTCATCTAGCACCGTTTTTTCTATGCAGGAAATGTACCGAGATTATTCGTGTATGTGGGCCTCTTTATTTTGTGTCTTATTGCTTTATAACAACACTGCTTATGTTAATGGGAATTTTGTGGTTTGTAAACATTTTAAATGTCAGCTGTTGAGACTCTTAGCTTTTATTACTCTCAATTCCCATTCCTCTGTTATTCTTGCTCTTTTTCAGGCAACAAAATCTCTGGCTTCCTCCCACACGCCAGTGTAAATAGTTTAACACACGCAAGCCATATATGCATACAACTTTCTTAGGCCCAGCTGTGTGTGTTTTTTGCATCCTTCAGGAATTCGGTCATCAGTGGGTGCGGGAAGGAGAGAGAGCAAGGGAGAATGAAAAATTGGGTGCAGAGAGTTTAACAGAACAGAAAGTTTAGGGAATTTTTTTTCTATCTTTAAGTATTGTAGTAGACAATGTTGTATTTTGTAATGTAATACTATTGTCAGTTTCTTTTCAAATAAAAAACTCTTTTGAGATCAAGTTGAAGCTGAAGTATGGAATTTTGAGCTTCAGAGATTGTTGCTGTGACCTAGCTACTTTTCTGATCAGAAGGAAACTGGGATGAAAAAGGCACAGCATCATTTACTTCATTGTGATAACATCTAACAGACTGTAGTAGGAGCAGCCTCTGCACAAGTGAGCAGAAAGTAACCCTATGTACTTGTTGCAGCTGGGAATTACACTACAAATCATCCTAGCTTCTATGTGATGCAAAGGTAATGCTTTTGGAACTAGAAGTAAGAGGAGCAAATATTGCATATCTGATTGACTATGTCATTGGGTTATGAAAAATAATGTCATCTATTGCTTAAAATGGAAACCCTATGGGGCAATTGTACTCTGCCCTATAGGGGTGCTATGAGTTGGAATCGACTCGACAGCAATGGGTATTGCTTAAAAACGTAAAGGAAGCCATTTTAAGGTATTACCTATTTTTCTAACTCATTCTAGGCTTCTTCTATTACAGGGTTTTCATCTACATTTGGTTCCTTAAAATAACTTATCTGAGGAAACTAAAATTAAAAAGAATGAAAGCAATTATAAAACCTACTTTATTCTGATATGTTTACGATTCAATCAACACAATATATTAAACCTACTACAGAGGGAAATTAAGATAGAACGCAAATACAAATGAAGAACTTTGACTTCTTTTCCTTTACCAAATATTTTGTACTCAAATTCTGCTGAACTTTCTTATTTTCCACTAAGCAAGTTGGAAAAGATTAGAAGAGATTAGCTATGTCTTTAACATAAGGTATTATATACAGATTTAGCTTTTTTTCTTTCATTGTAATTTCTTTAGAGTACTTTAAACTAATATTATTTTCTCTTTTCTGTGTTTTAAACATTGTTGATATTTTTGTTTGAAAACTATTCTGGAGTGGAAATATCCTGAAACTTGAGATTCCTAAATGATTTTAGATTATGAAATTAAATATCTCAGTAACTGGATAGATTATGGTTATAATAACTAAAACTTCCCAGATCTTTCCAGCAAATGTGCATGCTTAGCTTTATTAAAATTCAAATATTCAGAGTGAAACTTTGGTTAAAACTTATCATTCATTCAGGCTTCTTCCAAACAAAACGAAACAATCATTTGAGCACTTAGCATGTGCAAGGCTCTGCAACAGTAGGGGAAAAAAAATCAATCTGCATAAGAATGACTAGAATAATGAACTTTTCCTATGGCTTCCTTCACAAATGTACCCACTTCATGGCATCTGGAATTTTTTTTTAACTTTGTTGGTTCACCCCACTGAAATAATTGGTAAGAACACAACACAAAAGAGGGGTTAATTGCTTAAATTTGAGTCAGAAATGGTTGACAGCCTGTAGTGGCATTGAAATGAATTGAACACAAGCTACAGAGTTGGGAGATACAGCCCTTAAAAATTATGGTGAATAAGGATGTGAAGCATATTTGCAGGAAATAAAAAAGGAATAACCGATGGACCTATCAATAAAAAGAAAAAGACACAGTGAATGCAGAGAAGCTTTAATCTCTTTTGCTAAGGAAAATAATCTCTAGATACGAACAGAAGAGTTCATAAAGGAAGGAAATGATGTTGAGTTTTGTTTTGGTATTCCTGTCTGTCATTGCTGCCTTTGAAAAGCAGTCATTTCTAAGAACTTGAGAGAGATTTTTCAGTAGTCACCATAATGTTTACCCTCAGGGATTTGGGTCCAACAACTCTAGCAACCAAACTGGCTTAAAGACATTTCATCTCAGAAGGTCTCTGTCATGTTAAAAAGAGCAAATCATCCTTAATCTACTGTTTAAATTGAAAGTGAAAGACAGTAGACATTAACCTGGGGTCTCCACTCCAGTCACATTGCAGGATTGCATTAAAATGCCCTCGTTAGAGTGACAGTCTATAACAACACTCTGTGCTGCTGCTTTAAAATGTTAATCATTCTCTTTGTAGACCTGGAAGATGGTATGCAAGTGAAGAAACATTATTGTAAATGCAGGTGATAATAGGGACATTCTATTTGAGCCTTGGGAAACATTCTAAGCCATGGGAAAAAAATCCATTCCAGAGAAAGACCATAATTATAGTATAATCAGGCCCCTCTGTACTTATGCAAGACACATGGCTTGTGTCCCACTTAGACTCTCTAGTGTAGGCATATACTATCCCATTTCAAAGACAAAAACACTAAAACACACATTTTTTTCCTGCTATAACTTAACACATTAATTAATACTCTCAGTAAAAGAGAACCAAAATTGAAGTAGAAGATTAAATAAATCACCAGGAAAGACATAGCAATTAATTTTTGAGCCAGGTAACTAACTCTGAGCTCTTGAGTCTTGGGCTTTTGCTTTTTCTATCAAGTTTTATTGCAGTTTTCTTTTAATCAGCTATCGATTTTCTGAAAGGACTGTATTCTAATTCAAGTTGTTAGCTAGAAAAGTGTTTCCAATGTGGCATGTAAGCATCCAGGGGCAAAAGGCCAAGGCTGTTTGTGGGGTTGTCTCAGTCATCTAGTGCTGCTATAACAGAAATACCACAAGTGGATGGCTTTTAACAATGAGAAGTTTATTCTCTCACAGTCTGGTAGGCTAGAAGTCCAAATTCAGGGCATCAGCTCCAGGGGAAGGCTTTCTCTCTCTGTCGGCTCTGGAGGAAGGTCCTCATCATCATAAGTCTTCCCCCAGACTAGGAGCATCTCTGCGCAGGAACCTGAGGTCCAAAGGACGCTCTCTGCTCCCAGTGCTTCTTTCTTGGTGGTATGAGGTCTCCCTTCTCCACTTGCTTCCCTTTCCTTTTATCTCTTACAAGAGATAAAAGGTGGTGCAGGCCACACCCCAGGGAAACTCCCTTTACATTGGATCAGGGATGTGACCTGGGTTAGGGTGGTTTTGCAATCCCACCCTAATCCTCTTTAATGTAAAGTTACAATCACAAAATGGAGGGCAACCACACAACACTGGGAATCATGGCTTAGCCAAATCGATACACACATTTTTTGGGGGATGCAATTCCATCCATAACAGGGATGCTGTGAGGTTCACTGGAATAATGATGTTTACCAACCTGTCTCAGAAGCTTGTAGCATTTGTAATATTGGCCACTTAGATTATAGCTATAGATTCAGCTTCATCCAAACTGTCAAATAAGTCACTCCTTAGATAAGACAGAGACATAATCCTAAGAAAGTGGGTACCAGCTTGAGAGCAAATCATTTTAGTTGTTGAGCTCTCTCTAGGCTTGAGCCTTTAGCCTTGAGCCCTCATGATCTAGCCTCTAATCTTCCAGTCACTTTTGGTATAAAGCAAGCGTGTAGACTGAAGTTTCAGTTATTAACTGATTGAACCTGGCAATTTTCTTAACTTCTTTGAGACTCATTTGCTTCACAGATGAAAACACATATTCTAAAATCCACCCCACAAGGCTGCTTTGAGGATTTGATATTATAATGCTCATGGCACAGTCCCTGATACACTGGAGCTCAACAAATGTTTGCTTTTATTGCCTTCTCTATTTTAATTGCAATTACTGTATCTGAATCTGAATGTGTTTGAGGTGCTGGCAGACACTGTGTTTTATTTCAGGTAATATCTCCAGGGGCCAGCAAAATACCTGGAACATGGCAAGAGCTCAGGAGATTAGATGTTTCACAGCCTCTCCTTGTTTACAATGCTCCAGAAACACTGGCTTTTCTTATGTGCCTTGAACCTTCCAAGCTCCCTGCTGGACCAGGGATTTTACACTTGCTCTTTTCTTTCCTGAATTTTAGTCCCACAGGTTTTTGCATGGGGTGCCAGTTTAGTGGTCTACCTCCTCTGTGGCTTTTTCTGATCTATATAAACAGCTTCCTTCTAAGCATGTATCACTGCCTGAAATCACCTTGTTTACTATTGGTCCTTGTTTACTCTTGGTCCTGTATACTGTCTCTATTTCTTGACATGAATGCAAGTTTCAAGAGTCTAGGGACCTTGTCTGCTCTGTCCACTGTTATACCTGCAGTACCTAAATGAATAGCTGGCATATACCAGGCCTTCATTAAACATATGAACACTGAATAAATGTTAGTTACATCTTTGGCAAACTACTTAGGTCTGGCCTCTTCTAAGCTGGTAAATCTCTGTGCCCCATATCTTTCACAAGGGTAAGATTTGAGCCTTTATTTAATACCAGTTCTCAGGGCTAGTTCATTCTCTTGATCCTAGATGTATATTTCACAATGTCCACACTCTACCTGCCTGTTTGTTATAAGACTATTTGAAGTAGCATTCCATATACTTTGTGTGGTCTACACTTATAATTCCCATTTGTTTTGTCTGATACTAGCTACTGGTTAGCCAGGACATCCTTTAGTTGCTTGCTAATTACTTCCCTTATTAAGTGTCCCAACTCTGTAAGTCTGTCTTTTTCTCAGGCCCTGGAAATCCTACAGATGAACCATTTCAGTTGTTACAAAAGGATGCTAAACTTGAAAACAGAGGTAGACCAGTTATGACCAATGGGCCAAATCCAGCATGCAGCCTGTTTTTGTACAGCCCTGGAGCTAAGAATTTTTTTTTTTTTGTTTACTTTTTTAAAAGTGTTGTTAAAAAGAAAAAAGGATATGCTACAGAGTCAGTATGTGTCCAGTAGAGCCTAAAATATTTACTATCTGGCCACTTACAGAAAAAGATTTCTAAACCCTATACTAAAATATATCCAACCAGCCCCAGTGATGCCAACTACCCACATATCCACTTGCTACTAGCCAAAAGCCTGCACTGATATGGTTAGCTATACCCCAAAGAAAGCTATTTGCCTTATTATAGGAGAAATAAACTCTACTGTCCAGTAGTTTGTGGTTTTCAAGGTAAATCTCTTAATATAAACTTGGGGGTCAAGTTTTACTTGCAACTTCAAATAGTAAGTATTATATCTGCTTTACTAATCAGAGCAAAGGGTTGGAGGCTTCAATCGGACTTGACAGTACAATGCTTGCGACCTGAGATCTCTGCACCTTAGGTCGTTGTGGCAATTATTTAGAGCAATTTACTCTGAAGCTTCTAGAAGTCCATTAATGAGATAGTACTGAGATAAGTATCTAAATCTGTGCTGTCAAACATGAGAAGGGTTAGTGAAAGTGGAAACCAAAGATTACTGACAAACAAGGGAACCATTTGCAAAGACACATCAGAAATGTAGATCTGTGTGGAGCTTTCCTGAATTTTCTGTTGTTTTGATTAAAATGCATGAAAAAGAAGTAGACTGCATTAAAAAGTACAGAAATGCCGTTTTAGTGGCAAAGAGCAGTGAGTTGCACATGCAGGCTGCCTCAGAGATAGTCCTAAGATCTCAAGTAGCCATGAGACTAGTAGGACAACCAGTAGCATTAACCCCTCCACAGGTGCTATGTCCATTTGGTCTGATCAAGAGACACACACATGAGGTACCTACACAGTGTTCATGAAGTGAAAGCTATTTTATTACTTACAGAAAACAGGTAGCAAACAGTAGGAACGGGGCCATAGTGAGTTAGTCTCCCCTGGGCTTGGAAGGCGAAGGCTCTCTGGGTGAAATGGAGATGCTTCTACACATGCAACACTTTGCCAGAAAGTCCTTCTCCTACATAGTTTTATACTCCAGGGGCTATGTGACTCACTGCACTTCAACACAACTGCAGATTTCCTGGCCTGACAAAGCAAGGAGGTTTATGATTAGACATTGGGCACCAGTCGGGATGTTATCACTTGAGCCCTTCTGCTTATCGGGACAGAATGTCAGGCTTGTGGGGTGAGGCAGGATTTGTTTGAAGACTAAGGATGATAGCAAAGGGAGGAAGAGAGGGAAACTATAGCATTAGACTCTCTGAGGGAGGGCCTCCTTTCAAGCAGTAACTTCTAATCACTCAAAAAATATTCATTGAGCATCTACTGTTCACCAGGCCACGCACTGTTCTAAGGACTGTGGATGAAACAGTGAACGAAACAATGTTCATGCCTGGGCTTACTCCTCTAGTGTGAGAGATTGGCATACGTCTGGTGGTGGTAAATACTATGGAGATAAATAAAATAGAGTAAGGGAGATAGAAAGAGTCCAAGAGGAAGTATCCAAGACTCCAAGAAGAAAGCCTTGCGGATGACACTTGAGCAGAAATAGGGGAAAAAAAAAAATGCAAGAGTCGATATGGGAAGAAGAACAGTTCACAGAGGGAACTGTGAAAGCCAAGGCACTAAGGTGGCATGATTTGTCTGTTTAAAGAACAGCAAGGAGGTCTGTGCAGCTGAGGAGAGAAAGAAGAGGAGAGTGGAGCAGGTGAGGTCAGAGACGCCACAGGAAACCAGATCTAAAGGGTGTTAAGGACTTTGCCTTCTGTTGTGGATAGAATTGTGTCCCCTCAAAATAAGTATTGGGATCCAGACATCTATACTTCTGGATGTAATTCCACTTAGGAGTAGAGTTTTCTTAGTTATGTTAGTGAGGCCATATCAGTGTAGGGTGTGTCCTAAACCTAGTCACTTGTGAGTGATATAAAGAGTAGCCTAGACACAGAGACACACAGGCAAAAATGGGGAAGTTAAACACCACATGAAGACCATCAAAGAGCTGAGGAAAACCGGGGCTACAGAAACTGAGAGACAAGGGTCTTCTTCCAGGGTCAAAAGAGAGACTCCTTTCCTATAACCAGTGCCCTAAATTCAGACTTCTAACTTGCTAAACCATGAGAAAATAGCTTTCTGTTCTTTAAAGCCACCCGCTTGTGGTATTTTTGTTACAGCAGTACCAGGAAACTAAGACACCTGAGATAAGAAGCAATTGGGGGCTTTTAGAATAGAACTGAAATAATTTGATCTAGACTTTAATAGGGTTGAAGTGACTTCTCTGTGAAGAATAGATTTGGGGGTGTAAGTGTAAACACTGGCATTCCATTTAGAAAGTCATTTCAATAATCTAAGAAATGATAGCGGTCAAGACCAGAGTGGTAGCAGTAGAAGTAGATGAGAAATAATTATTTTTCAGAATATAATATACTTTGAAGCTATGGCCTATGAATTTTACTGATAGATTGGATAAGAAGTGTGAGAGAAAGAGAGGGTCAAGGATGACTCCAAAGGTTTTGTCCAGACAAATGAAATGATGAAGTTGACGTTTACTGAGCTGGAGAAATAAGTTTGATGGAGTAAATTGCAGGCTTGGTTTTGTACTTGCTAATTTTGAGATACTGCTTAGATATCCAAGTAGAGATGTGGAAGGCACAGATGGATTTACAAGCCAGGGAGAGGTCTGGGCTGCAGATTTAATTATGGAGTTGTCAGTATATAGATAGCATTTAAAGGCATGAAACTGAGTAAAGTTTCTCAGGAAGCCAATGTGTCTAGAGAAGAGTAGATGTCTGAGAACTGAGTTCTGAGATACTCCAACATTTAGAAGTTGAAAGGCTATAAAAGAACAAGCAAAGGATATTGAGAAAAAGCAGCCAAGAAAGTGGTGGTAGAACTAAGAGAAATATATTGTCAGAAAGTAAGTGAAGAGAATGTGTCATGGAAGCTAGGATCAATTTTGCTGATACGGAGTGAAATTTAATATTGAATTTCACATTGTAGTGATCATCAGTAACTTTTGCTTTAATGGTGGGATGGAGTGGGTTCAACAGAGAATAAGAGAAAAGTATGGAGCCAATGACTCTTTTGAATAAATTACTCTTTGAAGGAATTTTGCAATGAAGGAATGTAGGAGGAAGTACAGCCAGAATGCTCCTTAGAAGCAAGGATGACGAAACTTTGTCTCACACACTTTGCACATGTTATCAGGAGGGATCAGTCCATGGAGAAGGACATCATGTTTGGTGAAGTAGAAGGTCAGCGAAAAAGAGGAAGACAGACACTCAACAAGATGGATTGACACAGTGGCTGCAACAATGGACTCAAGCAGAGCAACAATTGTGAAGATGGCACAGGACTGGGCAGTGTTTTGTTCTGTTGTACATAGGATCTCTGTGAGTTGGAACCAACGCTATGGCACCTAACAACAGCAACAACAAGAGAAAAGGGATAGTAACTGAAAGGAATATAGCTTTAAGGGAGGAATGTTTTATGATGAGAAATGATTCAGTATAATGGATGTTAATGGGAAAGAGTAGTGAGGGAAGTATTAAAAAAGGCAGACAAGAAAGGGAACAGTAGCTGGAACTCTATTTTTGAATGCATAGTACATAGGGATTTGAGGGATTGGCCTTTTATAGGAGCATGGAGAGTACATCCATGAAAAATGGAGAGAAGGCAGCATAGAAAGGTAGAGATATAGCTAGATTAAAAAATGTGATAGTAAGAATGGGTGGAAATTCTCTTTGCATTACTTCTATTTTCTCAATGAAACAGGAGCCAGGGTCATCAGCTGGGAAAGAGAATGGGAGAGAAAATATTGCAGGCTCGAAGAGGGATTGTGGAACAATTGTGAGCTAAGCAGCACTTGCTTGCTTTGGACATATTATCAGGAGGTATCAATGGCTAGAGGAGGATATCATGATTAGTCAAGTAGAGGGCCAATGAAGACATGGGAAACCCTCGCTGAGATGGATTGGCACAATAGCTGCAAGGATGGACTTAACATACTCATGACTGGGAGGATGACCCAAGACTGGGCAATGTTTCATTCTGTTGTATATAAGGTCACCATGAGTTAGAGTCAACTCTACAGCAATGAACAGTAACAACAACAAAAGCAACAAAAACAGGCAATAACCAGGTTGGGAGCTGGGAACCAGATGAGGACTGAGACCTCTAGTCTTAGTTATCTCGTGTCACTGTATCAGAAATACCACCAGCGGGTGGCTTTAATGAACAGAAATTTCTTTTATCCCAGTTTAGGAGGCTAGAAGTCAGAATTCAGGGCTCCTGCTCTAGGGGTAGTCTTTCTTTCTCTGTTGGCTCTGGGGGACGGTTACTGTTTCTTTTTAGCTTCTGTTCCTCGATTCCTTGGCAATCTTCATGTGGCATGGCATCTATCTTCCCCATCTGTGCTTCCTTGTCTCTGTGCCTAATCTGCTCTTTTTATATGTCAAAAGTGATTGGCTTAAGATGCATCCTATGCTGATTAATATAACAAAGTAAACTCTATTCCCAAAGGGGATTACATCCCCAGGGGTTAGGATTTGCAACACGTATTTTTTGGGGACACAATTCAATCCATAACACCACCGTAGCTTCTTATGGGGCAATTGCCCTGGAAGCAATGTTAATATAGCAGAAATCCAAAGATGCTAAATCTACAGTGAGGAGTCAGTCCTACATTAAGGTTCAGGTTGAGATGAAGTTATAGGATGAATGAGGTGTGGGCTAGGAAAACATTAACACTTACAGAGGCCAGCTTACTCTCTTCATTTAACAGCAGAGAATAACATCTACAACAATTTTGAAAGGTCTCAGAATAGTGATACTCCTAGGCCCTGGGATGATTGTTTGTTCTCTAACCCTCTCAAGGCATGGAAGTCAATCCAATTTAATGTCTTCTGCCTTGTGAAGAATGAGCATGGGTAGGTAGTATGGCAAGTAGGGAGCGGTGGGAGAAAGTGATATGTAAATAGAGGACCAGTGATTATATTGTGAGCCTCATTTTTCCCTGTGCTGTTTCAGTGAAGCAACAAATTCTGTAGACCAAAAAAGTTCTGCATATAAAAGCAAGTTCTTAGCACTGCCATAAATTTTCTTACTTTAGTTTCCTTTACAGTTAATCTACCTAGACACAATTTTGTTGCCTCTCCAGGATCCACGTTGATAATTTGCCCAGGGTTTTGCAAAATTCTGAAAAAATACATCAAAAGCTACCTGGTTAACATCGGCATTTCATTGTTGCTTATGGTTATTTTCTTAAGACATGGGAGTAGAAATTAAATGTATGTGTAGAAGAACTTTTATCTACAAACATTTTTTGGAGATTTATTTAGCTAACATGATTGTGACTTTTTTGTTTAAAGTGTAACAACTTCAAGAACTGGAATAGCATGGTGATACAACCACTCCTTAAAGATGAATTTTCCAAACGAGAAATTTTTTTTTAATTGTTCTTTAGATGAAGATTTAGAGAACAGATAGTTTCTCATTAAATAGTTAGTACACATATTGTTTTACGACAGTGGTTAACACCCCCATGACATGACAACACCGTCCCATCTCAACCTTGGGTTCCCTATTACCAGCTGTCTTAGTTATCTAGTGCTGCTACAACAGAAATACCGCAAGTGGATGGTTTTAATGAAGAGAAGTTTATTTCCTCATAGTCATAGTAGGCTAAAAGTCCAAATTCAGGGCATCAGCTCCAGGGGAAGTCTTTTTCTCTCTGTCGGCCTTCTCATCAGTGTTCCTCCAGACTAGGAGCTTCTTGGAGCGGGACCCCGGTCCAAAGGAAGTGCTCTGCTCCTGGCACTGCTTTCTTGCTGGTATGAGGTCCCTCTGTCTCACTGCTCACTTCTGTCTTTTATATCTCAAGAGATTGCCTCAGGACACAATCCAGTCTTGCAGATCAGGTCCTGCCTTACTAACACAACTGCCACCCATCCTCCCTCATTAACATCATAGAGGCAGGTTTTACAACATACAGGAAACTCACACAGTACCAGGAATCATGGCCCAAACTGATATACACATTTTTGGGGGGACATAATTCAAACCATGACACCAGCTTTTCTGTCCCCTACTGTCTTCTAGTCCTTGTGCCTGGACTGTTGTGCCCCATTAGTCTCGTTTTGTTTTATGGAGCTGTCTAATCACAGGCTGAACGGTGAACCTTGGGAGTGACTTCATTACTGAGCTAAAAGGTGTCCGGGGCCCATACTCTTGGGGTTTCTCCAGTCTCTGTCAGGCCATTAAGTCTGGTCTTTCTTTGTGAGCTAGAATTTTGTTCTACATTTTTATCCAGCTCAGTCTGGGACCCTCTGTTTTGATCTTGGTCAGAGCAGTCAGGGGTGGTAGGCGGGCACCACCTAATTGTACTGGACTAAGTCTGGTAGAGGCGGTGGTGAGGAAATTTTTTAAAAGCGAGCTTCTATTATGTTGTGTTTTAAATTTGTACTCTCAAATGACCTTTTATTTCATTTACAATTATGCTAAAATGACACTTTTTCTTGTAACATTCTTAGTGTTAGAAAAACCTTTACACTTAGCTGCTTTTAAAGACCAAACATTAACATTTAATAGATGCATTGCAAATATAAGACATAATCTCATCAAGCTCTCGATATGGAATTTTCCTGAATTTTATAGCTTATAATTTTATCTTCTCATTAGCCAGTATGAATATACAAGGTTAGATTTTGTTATTGTATAATTCCATATTCAACATATTGGTGTTCGAATTAAAAAGAAGTTGTTGAATGACTAGTATTGCATAAGACCTAGCCAAGAAGAGCCATTAGGTTACAATGGATTTTGGTGCACATCAAAATTAGCAAAGCTTCTCATTTGATTTTAAACATGTTTAAAAAAAAAACAACACTCAGTGATACATTATAAATCTTTTTGCTGATGTCTTATGGGGAGAATTTCTGGATTGATGCACTTTGTACATGTTATTTAACCAAACTAAGTCTCAGATTCCTCCTCTGTACATATAGGAAATAATGTGACACAACTTTGGAATCTAAAAGCCCCTTCAACTGTAGATCGTATGAATCCATTTGAAGTCACTTAAATCTTTGGGCATGTAAAGGAGAATTGTCTATTTTATCTATTTAGTGAACAAGACCTATATACTTCTTTTAACTGCTTATTAGGGTCATTATTTACTCTTCCTTTTTCACTGTCACACCTTAATCATGCTACTAAGCATCTGGATTTCTTCATCAGCTTCCAAGCTAATTTTTTTTGATGTCCATTCTCTACTTTAACAATATATTATCCATTAATTCTTTTATTCCACAATTATTTATTAAATGCCTACTATGTGCCAGGCATTGTTTTGTCTCAGGGGATACAACAGTAGACAAAACAGACAAAAACACTTTGTTTCCTAGAGCTCAGGCTCTAAAGAGGGAAGAAAGAAAATACTGAGGCAATAAAATATACATGTGTCAGATGATCATAAGTAAAATCAGAAAATAAGCAGGGCTAAAATTTAGGGAAAACTGAGGTGGGAGTGGCGATGTAGTTTTAAATAGGATGGTCAGGAGACGTCCATTGATAAAATGACTTTTTGATTGAGACTGCTCAAGCATTTATTGTAAGTACTATAGTTAGGAAGTGCCAAATGCATGCCATTCTTTAAAGTGGTTTTAAGAGAAGCAAAGCGTATAAACACAGTCTTAGAATTTAAGGGGATTTGAGTCCAGAGTAGGAAAGAGATCAATTACCAAGTAAACAACAAGTGCCTATAAGTAAGAGACCAGAATTGTACTCTGCCACTTTCTAGTTGTGCTGTTGTTAGTTTCTCTCATGCTGATTCCGACTCATGGCAACCCCATGTGTATCAGAATAGAATTGTGCTCCATAAGGTTTTCAAGGCTGTGTCCCTTCAGAAGCAGGTTGACAGGCCTTTCTTCTGAAGTGCCTCTGGGTGTGTTCCAACTGTTAACCTTTCCACCAGTAGTCAAACGCTTAACCATTTGTGCCTGAGAAAATTACACAACATTGCTATACTTTAGTGTGTTCACCTACAGAATAGAGATTTTTAACAGTACTCACACCTGTGCCCTAAAATAATCACAAAGATTAAATGTGTCAATATATTTTTGTTTGTTTATTTCTCATAGACTTGGTGCGGTAGCTGCCATACAGTTGGCACTTAATATATGCTTATTGGTTAAATAAATAAAAAAAATAAATAAATCTTAAGAAGTGATTTTTGTTTCACTCTTTAATACATTGTACATTAACTATCCTATAAAGTATTTACACTTTTATGGTAAACCTTGGTTAAGCTTTTTAATTTATGCTTATCTTTCGAATTATCTAAGCTTTAAAAAAATCTATGCACAGTAGTAACTGTGAACTGAATAAGAAAACAATCTTAAGAACACCACTGATTAAAATGTTAAATCTTTGCTCTGTAAATATAATTTTCTATTCACAAATATAAATGGTAACATTAAATCCACAGTTATTTTTGCTAACCTCAAGGCTTCCCAGGCAGAATGAAAGAGTGTAATTTTACAAAATGAATGAGTCTATTATCTTGTGCTACAAGAAGTCTTTAATTCTGATAACAACAAAAGGAAGCCCTAGTACCTAGGTAACAGCTATTTACTTATTGGATTGGAGTTGGCATTTGTAGGTAGAGTAAAATTGGTTGTGCCCCATCTTTGGGTTAATCAAAGACATATATCAATTTCATGCTATAAAATTAGTAATGTGAAAGGAATACAATATGAGTTCTGGCATGGATTGAATTGTGCCCTCTAAAAATATGTCTCAACTTGGCTAGACCATGATTCGCAGTATTGTATGATGGTCCACCATTTTGTAATCTGAGGTGATTTTCCCATGTGTTGTAAATCCTATCTCTATGATGTTAATGAGAGTGGATTAGTGGCAGTTATGTTAATGAAGCAGGACTTACTCTACAAGATTAGAATGTGCTTTAAACCAATCTCTTTTGGGATATAAAAGAGAAGAGAGCAGAGAGACAGGGGGACCTCATACCACCAAGAAATAAGAGCCAGGAGAATAGTGTGTCCTTTGGACTCAGAGTCCCTGCGCTGAGAAGCTCCTTGACCAGGGAAGATTGACGGTAAGGACATACCCTCAGAAGCAACAGAGAGAGAAAGTCTTCCTCTAGAGCTAGCACCCTGAATTTGGACTTCTAGCCTCCTAGACTGTGAGAGAATATATTTCTCTTTGTTAAAGTCATCCACTCGTAGTATTTCTGTTATAGCAGCACTGGATAACTAAGATAAGTACTGTGTATATTTGCTTTGCTACTCAGCCATATAGCACTAGTATACAGACCCACTATATAGTAAGATGTAAGTGAAATAATACTCTCTATCCCACACTCTTACATCTTTCAGTGTGCTTAAATTAAGAGCTCTGCTTAGAATTGTATGAAAAGCCACAATCCTTCCATGAAACCCCTATACCTAATACATTTCTGAAGTAGTAAGACTGACACAAATAAAACCAGGAAAATTGTTTTTGATGCTTCTCAGCTTTTGCATCAAAAAATATAGAAATAAGCACTGAAGGCAAACAGTTGTCTTTCAAAGCTATTGTACCTTTTTGCCTTCTCACAGAATCCATCAGCTTTTGAAGAAGAACAAGTTACTCGTTTGAAAACAGAGGTCATATAAGGAAAAAACAATGCATGCATGACTAACAAAATCCTTTCATTCATGAGAAAATTTTTATTTAAATTTTAAATCAGTAGTGAACCCTATGCAAACACTTTTTGACCAAGAAAGAAAATGAACTCTGTATTTCTACGGAGATAGTTTGTGAAGCATAACATATGATAGATCTTATCTTTATTATGCCCTGGCTTAGTACTGCTGAAAGGGGCAGTAAGTCATAAAAAAGAAGAGCACAACTCATAAATAAATGCTTAATTCTCTTGATAGTACTCATCATTCTGTAAGGAACCAGATAAGTAATTCTTCAACCCAAATATTATAAGTTCTTTACCCTTAAGCAAAACCCTTGTAACACATACCTGGAAATGCTTTTCTGATGGGTAAAGCTAAGTTAAAATATAGATTTTTAGCAAAAAAACAAGTGTAAATAACACTGAATCACAGAAATTAAATATCCTCTAGTTTCAAGCATGGAGCAAGGCTGATGTAAATTTAAGTTTTTATATCCAGCATCTATACTTGCAAGATTAGCTAACTGCCTTTGATTTTTTCTTTTTTTAATGTATATTATACAACTGGTCTGGGAAAATACTCATATAAAATGTATCATACAAAACTAAAGTTAGTAGATCATTTGGGAAATAAAAAGAACATGCTACCAGAAATGGAGATTATTGAAATTTTCAGTCTGCAAGTGCCTTTGATTTAAACTCGGCAGACAAAATTTGACATTGAAAGAAATATGAAAAAATGTAGTCATTTTGATGTCTTTGTAGTTACGGATCAGGACTTTTTTTTTTTTTTTTTTTTTTAACATTTTAAGCATGTTATGGATCAGAAAATCGTTTTTTTCCAATGTTAAGTAAAATGTTTGGCATTGTGTATGCATTGCTATCCTGGGAAAACTTTTGATGAAACCACAGATTATGTGAACTGGGCAACATATTTCCCTTTAGGTGACAACTAATAGTCTCATCACAATTGCAACCTATCACTGGAGGACAATAATATAAGACACATTGAAAGTATTTTGGAAGAGGGGAGCCATAAATAGCATTTTCCACAAACAGATTCTGAACCAGAATCAGGCAGATAGAAACCAAAATATGTCTTTTACTGATACAGTGACTATTGGAGGACTTGGCTTATATCTGAAGGCAACTGAAAGTCTTAGTATTCAACTCCAAATTAGGTGGCATTTTTTTCCCACAGTGACAGAGACCCCATGTCTTACCTCTAGAAATGCTCCATAGGGTTTTCTTGGCTGTAATCTTCAAGGAAGCAGACTGCCACCCCTTTCTTCCACAGTGCTGCTGGGTGGATTCAAACCTTAACCTTTAGGTTAGTAGTCAAGAACAAACCATTTGCACCACCTGGGGACCTCCTAAAGGAGAGAGTAGGGTAAAAGTTATCTTTGCTTTGAGTCCATTCTCCTAAAAGAAAGAAAACCAGGAACAGAATTACAAGCGTGAGGTGTCTTTTTCCACGCTCACTAGTCAGAAAAGTCACTCTGCTTGAGATGGAGTCAGGAAATAGAGAGGCCAAAAATATTAGCCAATGGGGCTTCCTCCACGTGCAAGAAAACTTTGGGACTGGAGAAGTAGACTAACACTTGTCGCTTCTAAATCATCCCTGAATCGAATGTCTTCGTTCTTGGACATAGGATAATAGGCTCAAATAAGGTACTGTGCTGCGTAGATAAGGAATCGGTGACCAAAATTGTTATTTTAATCAGTATTTATCAAGTAGTTACCATGTGCAGAGGACAATGCTTTATACAGATGCTTGCAAAAAGAATGTGTTCAGTAAATATTTGCTGAATTAATGAAAGGATGAAATAAAAGCCCCAAATGAACACAAAAACCAAAGCCAAAAGCTAATTGAGTTAGTTGGCGCCACAGTTCCAATTAACTATGTTTAGGGGTTGGAAAACAAGAAAACAAATAATATCCAGAGCTCCAATTTGTCTGGCTATATATCTAATATTCTTTCATTTATTTTATGGTTGCTGTTGCTATGTGCCGTTGAGTTGATTTCAACTCATAGCAACCCTATGTGACACAGTAGAACTGCCTCGTAGGATTTTCTTGGGTATAATCTTTATGACCCTTAACAATTTGCTCCAGCAGAGCTCCTTTTATTTTACAGTTGTTGTTGTTGTTTGGTGCCATCGAGTTGGTTCCAACTCATAGCGACCGTGTATACCACAGAACAAAACACTGCCTGGTCCTGCGCCATTCTCACAATCATTCTTATGCTTGAGCAGATTGTTGCAGCCACTGTGTCAAATCCATCTCATTGTGGGTCTTCCTCTTTTCCACTATCCCTGTACTTTACCAAGCATGATATCCTTCTCCAGGGATTTATCCTTTCTTATAACATGTCCGAAGTATGTAAGACATAGTCTCTCAATCCTTGCTTCTAAGGAGCATTCTGGTTGTACTTCTTCCAAGACAGATTTGGTTTTTTTTTGGCAGTCCATGGTATATTCAATATTTTTCACCAGCACCACAATTCAAAGGCGTAAATTCTTCTTTGGTCTTCCTTATTCATTGTCCAGCTTTCTCATGCATACGATGCAACTGAAATGTCATGGCATGGGTCAGGTGCTCCTTAGTCTTCAAGGTGACATCTTTGCTTTTCAATACTTTAAAGAGGTCTTTTGCAGCAGATTTGTCCAATGCAATGCATCTTTTAATTTCTTGACTGCTGCTTCCATGGGTATTGATTAGTGGATCCAAGTAAAATAAAATCCTTGACAACTTCAATCTTTTCTCTGTTTATCATAATGTTGTTTATTGGTCCAGTTGTGAGGATTTTTGTTTCCTGTATGTTGAGGTGTAATCCATACTGATGGCTGTGGTCTTCGATCTTCATCCGTAAGTGCTTCAAGTCCTCTTCACTTTCAGCAAGTAAGGTATATCATCTGCATAATGCAGGTTGTTAATGAATCTTCCTCCAATCCTGATGCCCTGTTTTTCTTCCTATAGTCTAGCTTCTCAGATTATTTGCTCAGCATACAGATTGAATAGGTATGGTGAAAGGATACAACCCTAACACACTCCTTTCCTGACTTTAAACCATGCAGCATCCCCTTCTTCTGTCCGAACAACTGTTTCTTGATCTATGTACAGGTTCTTCTTGAGTGCATTCTTTGAAATGTTATCTATAATTTCTTATGACCAAACAGTCGAATGCCTTTACATAGTTAATAAAACCCAGGTAAACATATTTCTGGTATTCTCTGCTTTCAGCCAGGATCCATCTGACGTTAGTAATGATGTCCCTGTTTCCACGTCCTCTTCTGAATCTGGCCTGAATTTCTGGCAGTTCCCTGTTGGTACACTGCTGCAGATGCTTTTGTATGATCTTCAGCAAGATTTTACTTGTGTGTGATTAATATTGTTCGATAATTTCTGCATTCAGTTCGATCACCTTTCTTGGGAATAGGCATAAATATGGATCTCTTCCAGTCGGTTGGCCAGGTAGCTGTCTTCCAAATTTTTTGGCAAAAATGAGTTAGCACTTCCAGCGCCGTTGAAACATCTCAGTTAATATTCCTTCAGTTCCTGGAGGCTTGTTTTTCACCTATGCCTTCAGTGCTGCTTGGACTTCTTCCTTCAGTACCATTGGTTTCTGATCATATGCTACCTCCTGAAACGGCTGAAAGTTGACCAATTCTTTTTGGTACTGTGACTCTGTGTATTCCTTCCATCTTCTTTTGATGCTTCCTGCGTTGTTTAATATGTTCCCCATAGAATCCTTCACTATTGCAAATCAAGGCTTGAATTTTTTCTTCAGTTCTTTCAGCTTGAGAAATGCCGAGCATGCTCTTCCCTTTTGGTTTCCTATCTCCAGCTCTTTGCACATGTCATTATAATACTTTACTTAAACTTCTTAAGCTGCCCTTTGAAATAATCCATGCAGTTCTTTTACTTCATTTTTTCTTCCTTTTGCTTTAGATACTCCACATTCAAGAGGAAGCTTCAGAGTCTCTTCTGACATCCATTTTGGTCTTTTCTTTCTTTCTGTCTTTTTAATGACCTCTTGCTTTCTTCATGTATGATGTCCTTGATGTCATTCCACAACTTGTCTGGTCTTTGGTCATTAGTGTCCAATGAGTCAAATTTATTCTTGAGATAGTCTCTAAATTCAGGTAGGATATACTCAAGGTTGTACTTTGGCTGTTGTGGACGTGTTCTAATTTTCTTCAGTTTCAACTTGAACTTGCTTATGGGCAATTGATGGTCTGTTCTGAAGTCAGCTACTGGTCTTGTTCTGACTTATTATATTAAGCTTTTCCATTGTCTCTTTCCACAGATGTAGTCAGTTTGATTCCTGTGTATTCCATCTGGTGAGGTCCATGTGTATAGTCGCCATTTATGTTGGTGAAAAAAGGTATTTGCAATGAAGAAGTCGTTGGTCTTGCAAAATTCTATCATGCGACCTCAGACAACGTTTCTATCACCAAGGCCGTATTTTCCAACTACCAACCCTTCTTCTTTGTTTCCAACTTTCGCATTCCAGTCACCAGTAATTAATAACACATCCTGATTGTATGTTCAATAAATTTCAGACTGCAGAAGTTGGTAAAAATCTTCCATTACTTCATCTTTGGCCTTAGTGGTTGGTGGGTAAATTTGAATAATAGTCGTAGTAACTGGTCTTTCTTGTAGGCTTATGGATATTGTCCTATCACTGACAGCGTTGTACTTCAGAATAGATCTTGAAATGTTCTTTTTGATGATGAATGCAATGCCATTCCTCTTCAAGTTGTCATCCTGGGCATAGTAGACCATATGACTGTCCAATTCAAAAGGACCAATGCCAGTCCATTTCATCTCACTAATGCCTAGGATATTGATGTTTATGCTTTCCATTTCATTTTTGATGATTTCCAATTTTCCTACATTCATACTTTGTACATTCCAGGTTCCGATTATTAATGGATGTTTGCAGCTGTTTCTTCTCATTTCGAGTTGTGCCACATCAGCAAGTGAAGGTCCCGAAAGCTTGACCCCATCTACATCATTAAGGTAGACTCTACTTTCAGGAGGCAGCTCCTCCTCAGTTGTCTTTCAAGTGCCTTCCAACCTGGGGGGCTCATCTTCTGGCACTCTATCAGATAATATTCAGCTGCTATTCATAAGGCTTTCACTGGCTACTTTTTTTCAGAAGCAGACTGCCAGGTGCTTTTCCCTAATCTGTCTTAGTCTGGAAGCTCAGCTGGAACCTGTCTGCCATGAGTGACCCTGCTGGTATCTGAATACTGGTGGTATAGCCTCCAGCATCACAGCAACACTCAAGCTCCCACAGTACAACAAACTGACAGACACATGGGGGTTATTTTATGGTGGGCCACAGAAATCATTCTGCTTCTTCACCTCTCAATGTATCCATGTCTTTGCCATCTAACTTTGCTGTAATCTGAGATTAGCCATGTGGTTTGCTTTGATCCATAGAATACCACAAACATGACTAAACAGAAGCTAGAAAAGTGCTGGAATGATTGTGTCTGCCCTTCTTCTTGCATCGCTGCCATCACCCTGAGGACATACCTGGTGTAGCCTGCTAGAGTATGAGAGACACGTAGAAGAGCTGATTTACTCCAGTTGTTCGATCTGAGTCTGCCTAGATCAGTCTAATTTCAACCCAGCCCCAGACATATGAGCAAGTGTGACACAAAGTTCAGCAGAATCACCGAAAAGCACCCGTACAGACACTTGAGCGTTGAAAGCCTATTGTTGTATGTCACTGGGGTTTTGTGTTTCACTTTACACAGCATTATTGTGGCAATAGATAAATGATAGACATTCTTCCAATTCTCTCTCCCTTCCTTTCTCCCTCTTCCTTTCCCTCAATCTATTTCTTGCTTCCTTCTTTGATAAATGAAACCCATTCATCATTTACTGTGTGCTGGGAACTACGCAAAGCACAAAGCACTGGAGATGCAACGATAAATAAGGCAATAATCCAATCACTTTATCCTTACCCTTGTCAGTCTTCCTCTCCACAATCCATATTCTCTTATAATTATCAAAATCAATAGGCTATAAAATTAAGTGACTATCTATAGCCAAGTATAATTTGGTTAATTGTTGAATCCAAAGCCCTTTTGAGCATCTAACTAAAAGTAAATAATAGACGGTGATTAGTCATTAATTTTATTGTTAGCTATAGCCTCATATCTTAAAGCCCGGGCATAAAGCCATGTGCTAAATCCATAAGATTGCTGGTATCTGAAAGTGCCAGTAACAAAACAAGGGATGATAGTATTTTGGAAGCAGATAAAATGGAAGATACTTGAATAATAGAGGTTATCGAAGGGAAAATATAAACTAATATGGTACTATGTATGATATGATGATATAATCATCAATATTAAAAATAATACTTTTCAGAGCCTTTAGCAAAAATCTAAAACATATTGCCTGTACATTTTATTTTTTAAAGCGTTTCATTATGGAAAATTCCAACTATAAATAAATGTAAAGAGAAAAGTACAATTAAACTCCAGGTACCCATTAAGCCCAACTCAGCAGTTACCAACTCAAGGCCAATTTTGTTTCATCTATATCCACATTCACCATTCCTCAAGGTTTCAGTCTGAAACAAATCCCAGTCATCACACTATTTCATCTATAAATATTCAGTTTAGATCTCTAAAAGATAGACTTTAAAAAGCCCAAGGCCTTAATAACATTAAAACACTAACAATTAATTATTTTTAAAAGTATTTTCAAATATACTGTTTCTGTTCACATATCTCCAGTTGTCTCATAAAAATGTTTGCTCAAATCAAGAGTCAAATAAATTCTGTGCATTTAATTGCTGCATGTGTCTTTTAAATCTCTTAATTTTAAGAGATTAATCTATTTTCTCCTCTTTATTTCCTGCAATTTTATTTGTTGAAAAAAACAAAGTCAATTGTATTAAGAGTTCACCACAGTCTGGATTTTGCTGGTAACATTCCTGTAGAATCATGTAACGTGTTGACTGACCCCCATATTTTCTGTCCTGAAATGTGGAAGTTAGATCTATGGGCTTGATCGTATTCAGGTTAGATTCTTTGGAAAAAATACTCCAGAGATAATTTTGTATATTTCCATCAGGAAATGCTACCTCTGTTTCCAAATCTATACATGATGCCTCTCCTTCTGAGTCTCTTTTCTTATTATCTAAACCCATTAATTCATGAAGGATTGCAAAATGGTGGTGGCATTCTAATTCTATCTTCTTTGCTTGTTAGCTAGAATATGATTATAAAGAGAAACTTCTCAACAATATTGGGTATACTTGTTTACCCTGAGACACAGTTGGTATAGAAAAAGGTGGATAAATGCTAATTCTTTTCTCTATTAACCAATTTTCAAAACAATGGATCAGTGCCCTTGTATATTCCAAAGGACAACAATGAGTTTTCTTTTCTTCTTCCTCTTGTCCTTTATCTGTTGATTGTTTTTTTAAAGACCCTTAAGAACACGTGGGTTTAATCATATTTGGTGTATTTTAATCTATCGGCCAGTGGGAGATATGCAAGTTGGTTACTGAGTTTTTTTGATAAAACCCTAGCAATCTTTGATGGCTTCTTTTGCTGTCTAGTTAATCAATTGTTCTAGACTCCTCTTGTATGTCTTCTTCTTCAGAACTGGAATCAGCCAATTCTTCAAGAGCCCTTGTTCCTTTGTATGGGAAAATGGTATTTAGAGATTATAATCTGAGTACTAGTGGAATCCTGAAACTTGACTCATAGTTTCTCAGACTTTTTGGTGGAGAAGTTAACAGGTTATAGACACACACACACACACACAATTATTAATGAGTTTATGTAGATTCTTTGAATTCAAATTTAGAACTAATTGAATTGGAATTGTATACATAAACTTATTGATCTTATTTCTCTATCTCTTTTCAATCTATGCTGAAAATCTGGGATCCCAATGACACCAACATAATTACTTATTTGCTTTACTCTACAATATACATACAATAGTTTCAGAAAAACACTACTGGCATTTCCATCAAAAACATGATCACATAAAAAGTTTGAAATTATTTTCTTCAGTTTATTATGGGTTTAGGGTATATCTAACTAGGGATACATAGTCAAATTTTGTGTTTTAGTCACTCGAAGTATTTCCTCTCTTTAGTTATGCTAGCAACTCAATAGATATTTTTTATTTAGCCTCACATTTTAAGATATTTCAATTTAATTTTAATTTTCCTTTTTCAGTATTTAGAATATTTCCCCCCCCCTTTTTTTTTAAAGTAAAAAGCATAAGCTATAGTACCCAGCCTGCAAAATGACTGCTGTGGACTGAATGTATCCCTAGAAATTATGTATTGAAGTTCTGGCACATGAGCCTATAGATGAGATCCTTTTTGGAAATAGGGTTTTTATTTTGTTATGTTAATGAGGCCATACCAGAGTAGGATGGATCATAAACCTAATCAATTCTGAGTTATTAAAAAAAAAAAAAAATCAGAATAGATACAGAGATCCATAGGAGAAGATGCCATGTGAAGACAGACACACTCGACAGATGCATCTGGAAGTCCAGGAACTCCAAGGAATACCTTCACTACTAGAGGCTGAACTAGATGAAGAAGAACCTCTGTTTAGAGCCACACACTGAATTTAGACTTCTAGCCTCCTGAACTGTAAGGAAATAAATTTCTGTTATTTAAAGCCACCCGCTTGTGGTAATTTTTGTTATAGCAGCGCTAGGTAACTAAGACAATGACCCTCAAAGATCTTTGCCTCTTGGTATTCATGTCCTTGTACAATTCCCTCTCACACAAAATCAGGTTACTTGGTATAAGTAATAACATATTGTGGAAGTGATGATGTGTGGCTCCCAAGGCCAAGTCATAAAAGACATTGCAGCTTCAGCCTTGGTCATTTGGATACTCACAGTGGTGGAAACCTGTGCTGTGTCTTGAAGACACTCAAGCCCATGTGCGGAGGAACTGAAGCATTCTTTCAACAGCAAGAACTAACTTGCCAGTCACCTGAGCAAGCCACTATGGAAATGGGTCCTCTAGTCCAGTTAAACCTTCAGATGACTTTAGCCATGGCTGACATGTAACTATAAACTCTTGAGAGCCCCTGAGCCAGGATTCCTCAGTTAAGCTATTCTCAAATCCCTGACTCACAGAAAATGTGAAAGGTAATAAATAACAATTGTTTTAAGTTCATACATTTTGGACAATTTAGTAAGCAGTATAAGAGGTATATTCCAGAAGGCCTAGTTTCCCCCTTTCCTTTTTCTCCCTAAGATAATATATGTGTGTAGCTAAATTCTATATTGCTTTTGGATTTTGAGCCATAGTTAGGATTGTTTTCTTCACTACTAGGCTTTAGAGTAATTTGCCTGTGTTTTACTCCAGTACTGTATTTTTACACAAATAACGCACACTTTCTACGTTTGTTTGACAACTGTGCCCTTCCCCTGTGAGGTATTTCATAAGTGTGGCTATGCTAAAATTTTTTTTCACAACAACATGTAGAAAAAAAAAATTGGCATAGCCGCACTTATGAAAATATCTCTTGAGGGAGACATGGTTGGTAAGCAAACATAGAAGTTGTACATTATTTGTATAAAAATACGGTACCTGCGTGGATTGTTATTTTGTTTTGTTTTAATTTAAGTTAAAATTTTTTAATACACTTTAGGTGATGGTTTACAGAGCAAATTAGTTTCTCATTAAACAATGGATACACATATTGTTTTGTGATATTGGTTGCCAACCCTGTGACGTGTCAATATTCTCCCCTTCTTGACCTTGGGTTCCCCACTTCCATTTGTTCATCTTTCCTGTTCCCGCTTGCCTTCTTGTCCTTGCCACTAGGCTGCTATGACCATTTAGTCTTGTACACATGGTTGAGCTATTGGTATTATTGTTTGTTTCACGGGCCTGTCTAATCTTTGGCTGAAGGGTGAAACTCAGGGGTAACTTCAGTAAAAAAAAAAAAAAAAAAAAAATTAAATTCAAGTGTCTTATCCATTTAGAAATTTTGGAGAACAATGTGAGAAGTTGACCAAATTTTACTGTTTTATATATATAATGAAACATTTACCCCAATAACATTTATTACAATATCAATGTTTCTCCCACCCATAGACTGTATTTATTATATACTAAATTTCCATATTTAATTTGGTTGATTTTTAAAATTTCTATTATGTTATATTAGTCTCTATTCTATTTATACAGAAATACATGTGCTTTAATTATGGAAGCTTTATAATGTGAAACATATATGATAGGGCTGGCCAATCTTCATTGTTTTTCTTTTTCAAGGATTTCCTGAGTATTATTGTTTGTTTATTCTACCAGATAAAATTTATAATCAAATAGGCTTACTCCAGAATAAAACTCATGGCATTTTATTGGGGTCATTTTAAATTTATACATTAACTTAAATCTGGCATATTTATGATGTTGAATCTTTTTATCCAAGAAGATAGTAAGCCTTGCCATTAGTTAAATCTATTTTGTGTATTTTAGGAATGCTTCTACTTTTCCTCAAGTGTGTTTTGGATATTTTTTGATTATTTAAGAATTGCCCCAGTAATGCTGCCTGACAATCCCCACTCATCCTCAGTTCCCTACAATAATAATAAACATGTATGCTTATATTCACAGGTCTGGAATGAAGCTGAGGTAGGTCTGCTTGAAGCTGTGGGTTGACTGGGGTTGGCTGTGTGCTGACCTAGATCAGTTGATATAGGCCATGCTTGGCTCATCTTGATTCATAGCTGTGAGTTCATATAAAGTGTGCTCTATCTTTTCCCCAGTCTTCTGGAACCATCAGACTCCCTGGAATATGTTTTTCTATTGGGGATGGCAAATGTGCAAATGAGACAAGTGGAAATACTCAGTGTATTGAGCGAACACTCAATGCACATGGTCACCTGTGCACAGAGTCATTTAGCCAAAGTAAGTCACATGGTCAAGTTCAACATCACTAGGATGAGAATGCACACTCAGCCTCTAGTGGGAAGAACTTCAAAGTCATACGACAAAGAACATAAACACAGGGAGGGAAGAAGAGGTGAGAAAAATAGCAAAATCTACCAGACATTTCCTGTTATGTTTAAAGCTAGGTAATTTATTTTATTTTTACTTTTGGCTATCGTAAATGGGGTCCTCTTGTTCATTATATTTATTTTTTATGTTTTTGTATGTAATGGCTATTTTTACATTCTGATTTTATTATCTTTTGATGCGCTATTTATACTGCTCTTTCTAATAGTTTTACCATTAAATCTTGGGGTTTTCCAGATACATATTTTTTATCTTTTCCTTTCCAATTTTTTATGTTTCAAATTGCTTGCTCTGGTCTAACTGTATTGGTCAACACCTCTTTTCTTCTTCCTCCTCCCCACTGTTCTTCCTGGAATCCAACCCCTTCAACCATACACGCACATCCCTTTTGAAACATCCTGCTGCATTGTCTGATTCTGCTTCAGTTCTCAGTTGAAGAGTCGGAGCATTAAACAAACAAACAAATAAAGCATTTGCTCCTTATATACTACTGGATGAAGTCCTTCCTGCTTTTTATCTGGGGTGGGCTAAGTTAAAAATATAATGAAGTGCTAACTACATTGAGTTGGCCACAGATTTAAGGAAAACAAAGAAAAGCTGATTGTATGCCAAGATTTAAGGAAAATAAAGAAAAGCTGATCGTATGCCAATCACTGTGCCATGCACTTTTACAAATGTTGAGAGAAGACTTTTGGCTTTGTGGGTTTGCTAGCTTGTCCATTATAATAGGAAGATAGAGAGTCACATCAGAAGCTCTGACTCTGTTTTGGACAGCCCCTTGAGCTCCTCCCTCATGGATCTTCATGGATAGCTGCCAAAAAATCTAAACCATTGCCATCAAGTCAATTCCATCACAGGAACCCTATAGGTCAAAGGAGAACTGCCCTCATAGTGTTTCCAAGGCTATAAATCTCTACAGAAGTAGACTGCCGCATCTTTCTCCCATGAAGAGGCTGGTGGGTTTGAACAGCAGACTTTTAGGTTGGCCTTTGGGTGCTTTAACCACAGCATCACCAGGGCTCCTTTCATGGATAGATATCATGGGACAAGATGGTGACTAAGCCCAGTAACTGTTTGTGACCTCAAGAAGCTTAAATTTAGCTGGGGAGATAGACATGTTTTAATATCAGACTTTATCATCAAGATGAAGAATGAAATAATGAAATGAAATAACAGTGTTCAGATTTTCAGAGCAGATAATTTTCACTCCTAACACTACGTACAGTCATTTACTATGATATTGAAGAACCGATTCATTTTTTTGTTTCTTCTTTTCTTCCTCATGAACTCACATTTGAGATAAGTAGACATGATTTCTGGCAGCGTGTGTGTTTGTGTGTGTGTGTGAGAGAGAGAGAGGGTCAGACAGATAGATTTTGGACTAATGCTTAATTTTTCTATCCTTCAATTATATCAGTTTTAAAAGAGGATAGTAATATCACACCAAGATTCATGAGAATATGAATTAGATGTCTGTCAAGTTCTTGTAGCTCCTTAGAGAAAGATATTGTCATTTGATTCAAGTTTGTTTGTATAGGACTAAGGATGTAAAGATAAAAAATTTACTTCATGTGCTTTGAATTATATTATAAAACTTCAAGTATATTGTTATGCGTTCCCACTATATATAGGAATCTGAACTCTACTCAGGTGCAAACCTGAGACAAAGCATTTATTATACAACATAGGCAGGAGCTTCATGATAGATAAGAACGTGACTATAAAATAAAATTATTCACATTTTAATGTGTTGCATGATTAAAAGAATAAAGGTATTTGGTAAAAGTAAAGATATCCCAGCATCAGTCTTTGCAATATAACTTTACATTATGTCTCTACAGACCTTTTTCTAAATGTTTCCCAGTCAAAACTTTAAAAACCTAATTTAACTGGAGAAAAATTCTAACCAATGTTTTCTCAAGAGTTATTTTCCTTTAAATTGTAGCTCTTACCCTTTTTTGGATCACTGTTCCTGTTCTGTATCTATTATAAGTGGTGGAACCTCTGCTTAGATAAAAGCACCATGCCAGTCAAAGTTCTTTACTGGAAACAACAAAAGGCAACTCTGGCTGACTCAAGCAGAAACAATCAAGGCTGGGATTACCCAATAAGCAAGGTGAGCACAGGTTTACTTGTGTGTACTTACACATCTTTGGTGAACAATTTCATCTGTTTTCCACCCCTCAAAGATGTGGTGAAACCCATGTGAAATTGTTGTGAAATCCATGTGAAGTTGTTCACTACAGATTAGTAAGTAAACACAAATAAGCCTCTGCGTACCTTGTACCTTGCTTAATGTAAACTGATGTGTACCTTGCTTACTAGTTAATCTGTCCCTGAGAAACATTATTTATTATGGAATTTTAGGTAGCTCATAGAATTTGTGTGAGGGCCAGAGAACTAAGCTTAGAGACTATGTAGTTCTGAAGCAATGCCTGAAACATTCCTCAGAGCAATTTTAGGGTTGCCCACTCAGGGCTTATATCACCAACACTAGATACTACTGCAGTAACATCCACCTTTGCCACTTTTGGCAACTAGATCCAGTTGATATTACATTTCCCAAAAAATATTCCACTCAGCGATTATCTTATGAATCAAAGCTTGCCCTGATTGCATTTGATTTCAGTATGTCTTTATTAGCAAGAGAGTGCCTTCAAATGTCCTTTCTAACATGACACTGCATTACTAGTACCTGATCTGTGGAATTACTGAGCACATGAATATTTTTTCACACTTTGTAGTGTTTATTTTCAGAATCATTTTTGGCTCTGACATGGTTATTGGCCCATTAGTGTAAGAGCAAGACTGTATTCCTGAATACAGAATTAGTTTCAGTCAATTTTCCTTTGTCTTCTAACAAGGTGTTTACAGTAACAGCTGCTTGTGTCTCCGGCTCTGACTACCTGGGCTCTTGACAATACCAAGGCTCAAGATTATTTCCTACAGAGGTTGATTATGTTGGATCCTGAGACTCCATCACATTAGTTTACTAAATTACTTTGCCTTGAGTTTGGCTGAGATGTTCTGCTCGATAGGCTCTGCATAAAGAAATATAAGAGGGCACATACAGTCTCAGGGGCATGTGCTCAGCCCATGTACCTCATGTGCAGGCACCACTCATCGGTGGAGGCTTGTGTTTTGATATTGTGGGGCAAAGGACTTAGTTTTACCCAAAGTAAGGTGGCCTTTTTTCTTAGCTCAGAGAAATAACCCTTGGAGTATTTGGGGCGCTGTGATCTCAGACTTCCAGGACACATCTGAGGATTTGTGCCGGTGAGTAGGGGCTGGCCAGACCAGAAAAGACTCATCTGGGAGACTGATATCAACTAGCCTCAGGAGGCATAATTTAGCCTATCATGCAGGACTGGCCAATAAAAGCCCTGAACACAGAGGCTCATAGAGCTTTCTGGTTGATGAGAATATCTACTCTCAGGAAGGTAGCTTGTCCCTTGGGACATGGAATCTCCACATTGGGAATCCTCCCAGATCACTCTATGCATCCCTTTGTTTGTATTCTTTTTGACCATAATAAATCTATAGTCATAAATATGGTATTTAAAAAAAAATGTTGCCATTGAGTTGATTCTGACTCATGGTAAACCCATGTGTTACAGAGTAGAACTACTCCATAGGGTTTTCTTGGCAGTAATCCTTATGGAATCAGATCACCAGGACTTTCTTCTATGTTGTGGCTTGGTAGGTTTGAACTACCAACTTTTAGATTAGTAGTCAAGTACAAATCACTTGTTCCACCTGGGACCCAAGTATGGTATAACCAACCAAAACCAAACTTATTGCTTTTGAGTTGATTCCAACTCACAGCAACCCTATAGGACAGAGTGGAACTGCCCCATCGAGTTTCCAAGGAGCAGCTGGTGGATTTGAACTGCCAACCTTTTGGTTAGCAGCTGAGGTCTTAACCGCTGCGCCACCAGTGCTCCAAGTATAGTATAGTCTCCATAAATTATATGAGCAGTTCTAATGAATTATCAAGCACAAAAGCATAATAGGGGCTCAGCAGGTCAGAAAATAAGGGCATCATATGGATTCCTGAGGTTGTGACTGTCATTTGAAGGAGTAGTGGGAAACAGGCACCAAATTTTGCGGTCAGCAGATCAGACGGTTGGAGTGTCCTGTGGATTCGCCGAACTTGCAACTGGCATCTGCCTATTTGGCAGTTTAAAGGATGGTGTCCTTTTAACTTGTGAGCTCTAGGTGGCTAAGAGCATAGAGGGAGTGAACTGGGGGTGGCTATTAATGAGGATGGAGAAGTGGGAATGTGAAGACTGGCTCAACCTCCATATTTTGGGGATTGGATTCACGCTGATCCTTAGTGTGTGGCTATAATGCTGAACAAGTTTCAGTGGCGCTTCCAGACTAAGACAGACTAGAAAGAAAAGCCTGGAGATCTAATTCCATAAATCAGCCAGTGAAAAACCTATGGATCTCAACAGACTGATCTGCTATGGATCATGGGGATAGTACAGGACTGGGCTACATTTTGTTCCATTATACATGGAGTTGCCGTGAGTTAGGAGTCGACTTGACAGCAGCAACAGCAGCAACAACTACAGGGACCAAATAATTGTTTCATAGACTTAAGGTCTTCCCAAGTAGAGAACCAACCAGGCAATGTAGTTGTTACAGTTCATTTCTCATAAAATCTCCTCCTTGAAAGCAATACAACTTGATTAAGTTGTACATATCCCATTTACATACAAGCAAAACTTTTCACATCCCTATTTCTTTTCTACATTGCTAAACATTTTGAGACATCTACCATAGGTCTTTCCTATATTTGAAAATGTCCTGTGGCTCTTGTATGAAGAGTTATCACTAAAGAAAGGTTACAGAATTTCCAGCATTTAGGAAAATCAAAGTTGCTACTTTAGCTACTGCATTGATTTTTCAATGTCATTGCATTTTTTGTACCTTCTGCTTGTTCTTCTTCAAGTATCTATATGGCTTGCTCTCTCATTTTTTTAAAGGTCTTTGGTCAAGTGTCATTTTATCAGAGAGAACTTCCCTGATTTTCCTTTATAAAATAACATACATCTCAAGTCCTACCAACCTCCATGGTATTTCATATACTCCTTGACCACATGATTTACCATTGTTAAATATTATAAAATTTTTTGTTTATTTTTGCTTCCTCCACAGCGTGGAAGCTCCATGGAAAAAGGAACTATGATTTGTTCACTGCTGTATCCTCATTGTCTGGGACAGGACTCTTCAATAGAACTCTCAGTGATGGAAATATTCTAAATCTGCACTTTGCAGTAAGCTCGCCTTAACCACATGGGCTAGCAAGCATTTGAAATGTGGCTACTGTTACTTGATGAAGGGAATTTTAAATTTTACTTAAATTTAAATCTAAATAAGTGTGAAATAGTCATGCTTGGTTCACAGCTACCATACTGGACAACACAGATTTAAGAAGTTCTCAAGAAATGTTTGTTGGTTGAATGAGTGGTGTTTTCCATTCTAGCTGGTGCATCTCTCTCCATATTTATTTTTTTGCAGATATGCATGCTTAAGGTAGAATTTCCTCATTATATTATACAAGGCAGAACCTTGGAAACTCAGAAATGATTGTATACGTGGCAGTAACCTGGTTAAGTTGATCCCATTCTGATCTAGTACTTTTGTTTCTAGAAAAAAGATGTAGTCCAATCTATGACACTGTATTTTGACCCAAGTGTGCACCTTTATCCTACTTAATTCCATCTCTCCTTTTTTTTTTTTTTAATCTCTTCTTAATACCATAGGAAATATCGTGTTACTTGATCTTCCTCTGCTGATGCAACCATTACCAGAATGTGATCTAGTCATCAACAGGTGTGGTATTCTACTGTTTTCTTACATGCAGATGAACTACTTCCTTTGTATATATATCATATCAGTGAAAGACTGCTGGATTCTCATTACCTGAGTACAACTAATCAGGAAGTTGAACACACACTGTATTCCATTCATGGGCTCATAACTTCTAAGGGTCAGCATCAGAAACTGTGGTTGAAGATAATAATTGTTCAAACAGCTGCTTGAAAGTTTTTATTGATAATATTACTGGTAGAATTTATAATGGAAATTAGTGAGACAAATGAAATCATTTTATTAATTAGGAGAGAAGTAGGGAGTTGGCCTTCACATTCTTATTTAGATTTCTAGAATATCTCCGTATGCTTGTTTTACAGAATTTCTCATACCAATAGATAAGTTCTTCAGTCACTCGCTAATGAATGATAACCTTACCCAAAAAACAAGGCCATCCCGCATATTCAGAACAAGATCTTGGGTTATAATTTCATATAATTTACAGTGAATCTGTTGGTTTAGAAATTTGTTAATATCTCTCCTGAGATTGACTAGGTAATACATTGTGAGTGGGTAATATGGGGAGGGGAATCTTCTGCATGTCTATAATGTCATCCATACTGGTACAAAATTTCACCATCTCCATCTCTATCTGCCTCATTTGCTGAAAGTGTTTTCAGACTGCTTGGTGAATGACTACCTAATATACAAGTTTTCTGCTCACAAGTTTTGGAGCAGGGTGTGCAACCTCTGAAGATCTGTTGTTAAGGTTTCTGTCCTGCACTATGGTCAGCAGAGGCTATTAGTTCTTGAGTAGATGGTTAGTGCTGCCAGCTACAATCTGCAAAGTCTCAAGGTCAACTTTAGAGTTCTCAGGGGGCTTAGAATCTTGGGCAAGGCAAGGGCATGAGCAGAATCAGGTAGGCTGGACCTATCATCTCAAGTCCTGGAGTTGACTGCAAGAAAAGAATAAAGAAGCATAATCCTTCATTCATTCATTGATTTAACAAATGTCTTGTAAGGGCATACTATGCCTACCACACACTAGGAAAACCACAGGGAACAACACAGGCAAATAGTCAGTGGATTTGACAAAGTTTCTGAGAAGACTGAAGGTTGTCATGACTGAGACAAAGGGATTTTGAAAGAGTTCTCCTTTGGAGGTATTTGACATTTTTAGCAAAAGCTCTACGGCTGCTTTAGGAAAATAATACGAGATAGGGTGAATAAAAGAGCGGTGGGATTCATTCATAAAGTTATAAGAACATAATGTGAGAAAGCCTAAGATACAGGTAGAAAAAGTCAGAGTAGTGATATGAAAATAATGTTCAAAATGGAATTAAACAATGACTTACCAATGATAAAAAATTACAATGAAGTGAAATTTGAAATCAGCACATTTATATGTGTATGTTCTTCTTAGTCTAAATAGCCAAGTAATGAGATAAAATAGGTCAATTCTCTTTGAGAAGGAAAATAGCATGTGTGGATTGTAACATTAAGCGTATTTTGTGTAGTATCGTTGATACTTTTTGATGTTGGGGATTTTGCAGCTAAGCATTTTTAACCCAACAACATGTCATTGTGAAGTATGCTACAGCAATATTTTCAATATATATGACCAGATACATAGCACATTTTGGTTTAAAACAGAAGTTATTCTTTTTAATTCCCAGAAGGTACTCAACATCCGTTCTGTACTAGTCACAAGCTAGGCATTTTTTGCACACATTTTTCATTTACTGCACATAATAAACTTGTGGCACTCTGGAATTCATATTAACTTAAGATGGAATAGAAAATTGTGTTTGGGTAACCACTCCCACTCATGGGAACATAATGAGTAAGATGTAATAAAAAATGATTTTATTTATTTATTTATTTTTCTTGTCCCAAGGATTTCTTGAGACCTGTAAACTGCAGGAACTTGCCTATAATTGGGATGCCATTACATAAGATTGGGACTTGCAGAGAACTAGAGTACAACTCTGTATTTCTGAATAGCTAAATTTCCTCGGAAGTCCTTAGAAGTATCACCTAACCTAGGATTTGCCAACTATCTTTAATCTACAGAACCACATACCTGTTTATATGCAGAAAACCTTGAAAGAAGATTTGCCTTTAACTTCACAGATAAATCTATCCACTCTGAAGGGGAAGTGTCAATAGGGAACCTTGCTGTTGGTCCAGCCACTTTCAATACCCTCCTCAAAACCCAACAGTGACTGAACAGGGGAGGGGGTTAGTTACTAACTGCTCTAAGAACTATAACCGTAAACCATTGTTGTGTCTGGTCAAACTATAGATTTAAAGGGGCTTTGATGTAGTCTCTTAATGTATGCTCCACTTCCAATTCTGCAGCAATATAGCAAAATGGTATATTGCAGTACTAAGAGTATCCCATGGACTGCCAGAAGAACAAACAAATCTATCTTGGCAGAAGTACAGCCAGAATGCTCTTTAGAAGCGAGGATGGTAAGACTTCATTTCATGTACTTTGGAAATGTTATCAGAAGGGACCAGTCCCTGGAGAAGGACATCATGCTTAGTAAAGCAGAGGGTCAGCAAAAAAGAGGAAGACCCTCAATGAGATGGACTGACACAGTGGCTGCAACAACACTGTGCTCCAGCATAGCAGTGATTGCGAGAGCGGCACAGGACCAGGCGGTATTTCATTCTGTTGTACAGAGTGTTGCTATGAGCTGGAACCCACTTGACAGCACCTAAAAACAACAAGAATGAACAATAACAACAACAAATTCCACCAAAACAAACAAACAGCAATAAAAATACATTCATCAGAGATTGCAAAGTAGAGCAATGATTATAATGATTATTTGTTTTAATGTACATATTTGTTTTCCTCTAAGATACTACTAGTATATTTTAAATCATACTGAATCTCATGTCCTTTCTTCTCCCCCTCTCTGTTACTAATTTTGAGTGTACACTTTGAAGTAAAGTCTATTTGTCTGATAATATTTCAGGTATTATATATCATTTAGTTATCCCCAAAGGTTGATGCAAATTTCTTTTTGTCTGTGGCTTGGAACGCAGGGATTTGTTGAGTTGATTGTATGTATATCTTCCCTTGAGGAAACACTTACTTTTTCCCCATTTAGAGCAAAAAAGCCCCACAGCACAATTTGTTTTCACCAAGGGATTTATTTTCTTATTTCATGAGCATGTTTATTATGGAACATTCTCTGAACTAGAGCAAGCTTTGCCCGTGATATATTATGAGCACAATTAAATTAAATGAAGTATTCAATAATATGGCTAAACAAAGATTTTCCCCCAAGCCCTGGGAGCAACAGATTCATAGTTTTGTAAAATGATGAATATCAGTAGTGTAGTTTATGCAAGGAGCCCTGGTGGTGTAATGGTTAAACATTTTGCTGCTAATCTAAAGGTGGGTGGTTTGAACCCACTCAGAGGCTCCGCAGGAGAAAAGACCAGGAGATCTCTTCCTGTAAGATTAAAAAAACAAAAAGAAAGAAAAAAACAACTCATTGCCATTGAGTTGATTCTGAGTCATAGCGACCTTACAGGACAGAGTGGAACTGCCTCATAGAGTTTCCAAGTCTGTAATCTTTATGGAAGCTGACTGCCCCATCTTTCTCCCGTGGAGGGGCTGGTAGGTTTGAACTGTCAACATTTTGATTAGCAACTGAGTGCTTAACCACTGTGCATCTGGGCTGCTCTATAAAGCTTACAGCCTAGGAAACCCTATGGGGCAGTTCTACTCTGTCACATAGGGTTGCTCTGAGTCAGAATTGACTGGATGGCATACAACAACAATTTTAAGCAAGACCGATATACATTTTTGTATGGGTGGTAGAGTGGGAATAATGAAGTGAGATTATACAGTTTTTCTACTTTTTTTCCCCATGAATATTTTATCTTAAAGGATTCAGTGTAATGGTATATTCAACTCTTCATTCATACAACTAAATGATAATTCCATTTATTATGAATTGAATGATGTTTCCCAAAAAGATATGGTGATGTCCTAAACCCTGGAACCTGTGAATGTGACCTTGTTCGGAAATAAGGTCTTTGAAGATGTTATCAGTTAAGTAAACATGAGGTCATACCAGTGTAGGGTGGTTCTAACTCAATCTGACTGATGTCCTTATAAACAAGATGAGACACAGAGAGACAGATAGGGGAAGGAAGCCATGTGACACTGCAGCTTCAAGCCAAGGAACACTTGGAGCTACCAGATGTTGGAAGAGAGGCATGAAACAGATTCTCCCTCAAAGCCTAAGAAAGAATCAATTCACCTGGCACCCTGATCCTGGACTCCCAGTCTCCAGAACCGTGAGACCACAAATTTCTGTTCTTTAGAAGCAACCTGGCCGTGGTATTTTCTTACAACAACCCTAAGAAACTAATACACAATTTTATGTCTTACTAATGTTTATCAATTTCCAATGAAAAAAAGAAGTTTTTAATCAATAATGAACCTGGCAAGTATTCTTTATTATCCTGAGTAATAAGAAGAGGCTTTTAGTTCTATTACTAAGGTACACAACTAACTAGAAGGAAATAAAATTAAATAAACACAAATTGAATTTTGAATATTTTTTCAATGTCTTTATTAAAGTGTATATTAATACTATTTTTCTTTATTATATTAGTTCAAATTTTTTTTTTAAAAAAAACTAGGTAATGTAGGAGAATTGATGTAGAAGAATAAAAAGAATTTTGAATATTTTTTCAATGTCTTTCTTAAAGTGTATATTAATATTATTTTTCTTTATTATATTAGTTTAAATTTTTTTTTTAAAAACGATGTAATGTAGGAGAATTGACATAGAAGGATAAAAAGGAGGTTTACTTTTTTTGTTCTCAGTAGTTTAGGAAATTTTCTGAATATTCGTCCTAGCAGTATGATTAAGATTTTAGAATCGAACTCTAAAATTGAAATGCTTGTGTTGCTTTACTTTCAGTATTCTACCTCCTATTTTCTGTTTGAGATGTGTGGTTGGTAGAATAATGATCCCCTTGAAGGTATCTGCATCCTAATATCTGGAACCTACGACTATGTCATATTACATGGCAGAAGGAAATTAAGGTAGCAGATACATTAAAGTTGCTAATCAGCTGATCTTAAAATATATTTTCCTTAATTATGCAGGTGGGCCCAATATATTCACAAGGGTCCTTAGATGTGTAACACGGAGCAAGAAGTAGAGGCCAGAGTTATCTGATGTGAGAAGGACTAGACCCACACTTGTTGGCTTTGAAGATGGAGGAAGGGAGGATGAGCCAAGGAACGAAGATGCTCTATCCACGTATCCTGTTGCTTTTCTTCCTAGTCTATCTTAGTCTAGAAGCTATTCTGAAGCCTGTTCAGCATCATAGTAGCATTCAAGTATCCACTGACAGACAGGTGGTGCATTGGCAGGGAATCAAACCTGGGTCTCCTGTATGGAAGGCAGGACTCTACCACTGAACCACCAATGCACCTGGCTAAACGATAGTTCCCAGTTAGTCAATCAAACATTAACAGAGGTATTGTTTTGAAGGTATTTTGTAGATGTGATTAAAACCCATAATGAGTTGATTTAAGTAAGAAAGAATGTCCTAGATATCCTGGTGGACCTAATTCAATTAGTTGAAAGGTCTTAAGAGTGGAACTGAGGCTTTCCAAAAGAAGAAATTCTGTCTATGAACTGCGGCTTCACCTTGTGCCTGAGAGTTCCAGCTTACCCTTGTCCGCTGCCTGCCCTACAGACTTCAGACCTGCCTAGCCATCCCTCACAATTATACAAGCCAATTCCTTGCAATAAAGATTTTTATATATATCTCCTACTTGTTCTGTTTTTCTGGTTGGACTCTGAATGATACATACTACCATAAACAGATGAAATATCCTTATTTCAATCCACACCTAGAATAATTTACAACAGAGAAAAATAAATGATAAGAAATGAGAAGACTACTCAAAGCTTCAGGATTTAAGTTTGCCTTGCTGAATGAAAATTGTAGTTTCAATGCTGAATTAAACAATGAAACTATGAAGTATTTTGTATAATTATAATCGTTAAGATGATATAATGATAAAATAATACTTTAATGCATGCTCCGCAATCATAAAGCTCAACTTAAGCATTTGAAAGGAAATAGTATATTTTGAAGATGCTTATGTGGAAATATAGCCAGATAAGACTCTTTCTGTGTTTTTTTTTTGCACTACAACTTATTGGAAAGACTCGATATTTTCAGATCTATGTTCCACCATTCAGTTTCCCCAACGATTAGTCTCTGCCATGTAACTTAGAATTTAATTACACATGACTATTCATTTTTCTCTGAATGTTTTGGATCTGTTAGTTTTTTCATCCTAAAGACAATGCAAGCTTCTTGAGATGAGGAGTCACAATTTATACTTCTTTTTCTTGGAGTGTCTACATAGTTATAGAAGCACAGTAATTTCTTAAAAAACAAACGAGTGCTTTGGAGTTGATTATGACTCATGGCAACCCCACATGGTTCAGAATAAACTCTCTTCCATAGGATTTTCAATAGCTATGACCTTCAGAAGTAGATTACTAGGCCTTTCTTCTGAGTCATCTCTGGGTTGATTCAAACTGCCAACCTTCAGGTTACTAGCCGAGCACTTAACCAGGGATTCCAGTAAGTACTTGATAATTATTTATCAGTTGTCTTATAAATTACTTTATTTACCTCAGAAGACTGAGGAATTTATTTAACTGTATGTATAAAGGACCACGAACTTAGTGTCTTAACACAAATTGATTACCTCACAATTTTTGTGGGTCAGTTGTCCAGGCACAAGGAGCCCTGGTGGCATAGTGGTTAAGAGCTCGACTGCAAACTAATAGGTCAGTGGTTCAAACCCACCAGAAGCTTCATGGGAGAAAGATGTGGCAGTTGGTTTCCATAAAGATTATAGCCCTGGGAACCCTAGGGGGCAGTTGTATTGTGTTCTGTAGGGTCACTATGGGTTGGAATCAACTCCATAGCAACGAATTTGTTTTTGGTTTTGGTTTAGTCCAGGCACAGATTTGCTGGGTCTTTTTACTGGGTCAGCTCAGGTCTCACCAAGCTGAAGTCAAGGTGTCAGCTTGCTGCTTTCTCATCTGGTGCTTGGGATCTTCTTCCATGCTCATTCAGGTTGTTGGAAGAATTCAATTCCTTGGAATTGTAGGACTGAGGTTCCCGATTCTTTGCTGCCTGTTGAACAGAGTTGCTCTCAGCTCATAGAGGCTACTCCCAGATCCTAGCTACTTAGCATTCTCACAACATGATAGCTTAGGTCTTCAATGCGAGCAGGAGGATATTTCTCTAGCAGGCTAAGAAAGAAGTGACTACCCCTCATATTCACAGGTCACACACACACTTAAGAGAAATACTTCTACAGGGTAAATATGCCAGTGGACTGGAATCTTGGAGGCCATTTTAGAAATCTGCCTAGTCTCTGTCTCTATCTCTCTGTCTATCTGTCTGTCTGTCTATCTATCTATCATATATCTCAGGGAGATCTAGTCTCTAAGTCTCAGATATATATCTATATATATGAAATCATATATCTCATGGAGAGACCTAGTCTATGGTAGGCAGAAAATAAAATAAACAAATAATATATACACATACTGTATGTTTTGCTTTTTCCAGTGTAGACATTTCCAAACCCAAACCAAACCCACTGTCAACGAGTCGATTCCGACTCCTAGCAACTCCACGGGGTCGCTGTAAATCTCTACGGAAGCAGACTGCCACTTCTTTCTTCCGTGCTGCAGTCAACCACTTTAGTAGACATATCTGTCTCTTATAATATTTAATTCGTTAAAGTGATTTTTACTTGGTAAGCCATAATATTTCTCCGTCTTAGTACCAGATACCATGAAGAAGATAAAGAGAATTTCTCCGTGCCTCCTTTCCCTTGTGACATTCATTCACATCCCAACAATCGCCAAAGCCACACAATTACTGACAGTGACATTCAGATCATCTTTTAAAATTTTTTATTTACATTTTAAAATATTTTTCTTTATCTATGAGGGTGAAGTGAAAATTAATTCACAACTCTGCACTGCTGGTGACAGAAGTAACTGTAACAGAAACATCTTCACACTGATCTAGAACTTTATATTCTCAGTGAGTCAAGTGATTAATTAAATCCCAACACTCCTGTGAAGAAAATTGGAGCATTTCTATAAATGAGAAAAATTACAGCTGAAGTCTTGAAACAAGTCATTCTGATGGTTTGGGAACACACACTCTGAAAATTAAAGATTTCTTAAAGAAAAATCTAGTGAAAAATGTTCACAGGAAGATAACAAATTGTATTATCAACTATAGTTATTTCTATAGTAAATTTCTAAAAATACATATAATTTTATGAGAAAAGAAGAGGTATAGAATATGCAAAATATTGTGTGTGTGCATATGTGTATATAAAATCTTTAAGGGCAGTTAGAAAACATGAATGAGGACTGATGAAATATTAGTCCTGTTCATGTGCTGATATACTCCCGTCCCCAGCGTCCCACCCTAAGCCCCCAATTCAGCTCTTTTAACCACAGACTAAAAATGAAACCCTTTGTCATACTGTAAACAATATACCAGAGCTATGATCCATTTTTTATCAAATGTAATTGAAGCATTTTTTTTTTAAAATATTTTATTGTACTTCAGGTGAAGGCTTACAGAACAAACAGTTTCTCATGTAACAGTAGTACACATGCTGTTTTATGACTTTGGTTAACAACCCCACAACATTGTAACCCTCTGAATTCTCAGCTTTTTTCTTTTTTTTTTTTGGTGAAAATACACATAGTCAAAGATATACCATTTCAAAACTTTTTACGTACACATTTAAGTGACATTGACTATGCTCTTCCAATTGTGCTGCCATTCTCGCCCAAGATGAAGGCTTACAGGACAAAATAGCCTCCCATTTAACAGTTACTACAAATGTTGCCCTGTAACAGTGGTTAACAATCTCACAACACATCAACAGTATCCTTACTCAACTTGTGTTCCTTAACATCAGCTTCCTACTCCCCCTCTGCCTTCTGGCCCTTGTCACTGGACTCCTGTACCTCGTTAGTCTCATTTAGTTTTACTGGGCTGTCCACTCCCAGGCTGAACAGTGAACCTCGAAGGTAACTTCACCTCTGAGCTGAAAGGGTGTCTGGGGGCCACACTCTTGAGGTTTCTCCAGTCTCCTTTAGGCCAGTAAATCTGGTCTTTTTCTTTTTTGGGGGAGTTAGAATTATGCTCTACATCCTTCTCCAGCTCTAATAGTAAATAATGATATCTCTACTGCTTTTTTTTTGGAAATTAAAAAAAATAAAGTTAAAATATAAAAGCTTAGCAGTTTTATAAAGGGACTGAAACAGCTCCTCAGCAAAAAAAATCTCATATTTCTGATAGAAATTTATAGAATTAACTCAAAAGAGGTAATTCATCTTGATCTGAGGGGCCAGGAAAACTTGGAACTAGAAATCCTATTTTGTCACCAGATAAAAATATCTTGATTATTTTATAAAATCAGAAGGAGAGAAAAGAAAATAATCGTGTTATTCCATTACCACTTCCTCAAATACTACTGCTACATATGAAGTGTTTCCTTCTAGTATTTCCTCTTTCTTCCCAGTGTAGCCACTATGTGGATCAAGCACGTCTTGTGGGGTATAATCACAAAGCATATTTATTCTTGTCCCCTCCTGTCTCTTTAAATTTATTCTGTTGACTAAATCTTCCCCCAGTCCTGGTTCTTTTCCTGGATAAAATTTAGGGCAAGTCCCCAGGCTTATCTAGTCACTTTCAGATAATGAAATGTTCTCCAGACAGTAATTAATATTTTCGGTGTACTGTATTATTCAACACTTTAAACTTCATTCAAAATGCAAAGGACTGCTTCTTTCCCAGCCCGGGTCTGCTGTAGGCTAGTCACCAGCAGTGGGAGAGAAGGGTGTCCTTTTTTCTTTCTCTGACTGAGGTTTTTGCCCCTCTTCCCTCATTTTTTCAGTCTCTGTGTCTGGCCACTAGGAGGATGTGGGAGAGGGGAGGAGGAAAGTAAAGGAGTTAGAAACTCTTTTATTTAACTAATACTGAGCTGCAATGTGTTCCTTGGGCAGGTAGGTATTTGAAGATAAGTTTTCCCTCTTGGAATACATTCATGGATTCTTGGGCAGCTGATCTGCTTGAGCCCTCTGCTCAATGGGAAGTCTTCACTGAAATTCCCTGGACCAGGTGATGGCCTCATACTCTTGCTTTTGTTTTCTTTCTCATTCTCAGTGCCCCACCACCACATAAACTCTCTCTCTCCCTCACTGTTGAGATCCTCGTGCCCCTGAGTGACAGTTCTGGGCACGGTTCAGGGAAAACTCATCAGGCTGTCTCGCACATGAGGCCCTCATCTTGTCCCCAGGAAATACTCCTATAGTCTTTGCCTGAACAATCTCAAGGAGACCAGCTGATCCCAATGCAGGACCTCTTCCTTCCAAAGCAATAGAGGAAACTGTCAGGAAATTGTTCATCCACAAACTTCTCTACCTCATTCCAACACCTGTCCACTGTGTGCACCAACTTCAGGTAACATGTATTAAGCTCTCTGAGTAATTTCATTATAACCCTCTTTAGTTGAGGTGAAAGGAGAAGTTCACTCATTCTTCTTCCATGGGGAGGAGTAATTCCTCACACACCAAAAACTCTTCCAAAAAATCCCTTCTAATTTCAATTTACCCTCTTAATGTGGATGAGAAGGTTATGAGTTGAAAGCACAAAGTTCTCCACAACCTTTTGCAAATTCTACATGGTGATCTCACCCTTCATTTTTTTAAAAAATTTTTTTATTGTTCTTTAGATGAAGGTTTAGAGAGCAAACTAGTTTCTCATTAAACAATTAATAGACATATTGTTTTGTGACATTGGTTGCCAACCCCATGACATGTCAACACTCTCTACTTCTTGACCTTGGTTTCCTCATAACCAGCTTTCCTGCTCTCTCCTGCCTTCTTGTCCTTGCCCCTGGGCTAGTGTGCCCATTTAGTCTTGTTTTGTTTTAGGGGCCTGTCTAATCTTTGGGTGAAGGGTGAACCTCAGGAGTGATTTCATTACTGAGCTATAAGTGTGTCAGGGGCCATACTCTTGAGGTTGCTCCAGTCTGTAAGACCAGTTAAGTCTAGTCTTTCTTTATGAGTTAAAATTTTGTTCTCCATTTTTCTCCAGCTCTCTCTGGGACCCTCTATTGTGATCCCTGTCAGAGCAGTCAGGGGTGGTAGCCTGGCACTATCTAGTTGTGCTGGACTCAGTCTGGTGGAGGCTGTGGTAGTTGTGGTCCATTAGTCCTTTGGATGAATCTTTCCCTTGTGTCTTTGATTTTCTTCATTCTCCCTTGCTCCAGATGAGGTGAGACCAGTGGAATATCTCAGATGGCCACTCATAAGCTTTTAAGGCCCTGGACACTACTCACCAAAGTAGAATGTAGAACATTTTCTTTATAAACTATGTCATGCCACTGAGTTAGATATTCTCCAAGACCGTGGTCCCCACAGCCCTCAGCCCAGTAATTTGGTCCCTCAGGGAGTTTGGATGTATCTATGGAGGTTCCATGACCTTGTCTTGGACAAGTTGTGCTGGCTTCCCCAGTATTTCGTACTGTCTTACCCCTCACCAAAGTTAGCACTTGTCTATTGTCTATTTAGTGTTTTTCCCTCCCACCTCCTCCCTCATAACCATCAAAGATTGTTTCTTTGTATGTGTGTAAACATTTTCATAAGTTTTTATAGTAGTGGCCTCATACAATATTTGACCTGTTGAGATTGACTTACTTCACTCAACATAATGCCCCCCAGATTCATCCATGTTGTGAGGTGCTTTGCAGATTCATCATTGTTCTTTATTGCTGCTTAGTATTCCATTGTATGTACCATAGTTTGTTTAACCATTCATCTGTTGATGGGCACTTAGGTTGTTTCTATCTTTTTGCTATTGTGAACAGTGCTACAATGAACATGGGTGTGCGTATGTCTATTTGTGTGATGTTTTTTATTTCTCTAGGAATAGTCCTAGGAGTGGGATTGCTGGATCATATGCTGTTTCTATTTCTAGCTTTTTAAGCAAATGCCATATCGTTTTCCAAAATGGTTGTACCATTTTGCATTCCCACCAGCAGTACATAAGAGTTCCAATCTCCCTGCAGCCTCTGCAACATTTGTTACTTTCTGTTTTTTTGATTCTTGCCAGTAATGTTGGTGTAAGATGGTATCTCATTGTGGTTTTGATTTGCATTTCTCTGATGGCTAGTAATCGCGAGTATTTCCTCACGTGTCTGCTAGCCACTTGAATGTCTTCTTTGGTGAAGTGTCTGTTCATATCTTTTGCCCATTTTTTAACTGGATTATTTGTCTTTTTGTTGTAGAGATGTTAGATTTTCCTGTAGATTTTAGAGATTAGATCTTCATTGGAGGTGTCGTAATGAAAAATGTTTTTCCCAGACTGTAGGTTCTTTTTTCACTCTTTTGGTGAAGTCTTTTGATGAGCATAAGTGTTTAATTTTTAGAAGATCCCAGTGATCTAGCATATCTTCTGGTGTTTGTGTATTGTTAGTTATGGTTTTGTATCCTATTAATGCTGTGTATTAGGGCCTCTAGAGTTGACCTTACTTTTTCTTCTATGATCTTTATGGTTTTTGGTTTTATATTTATCTCTTTGATCCATTTTGAAATAGTTTTTGTGAATGGTGTGAGGTATGGGTCCTTTTTCATTTTTTTGCAGATGGACATCCAGTTTTGCCAGCACCATTTGTTAAAAAGACTGTCTTTTCCCCATTTAACAGACTTTAGGCCTTTGTCAAAAATCAGGTGACTGTAGGTGGATGAATTTACATCTGGGTTCTCAATTCTGTTCCATTAGTCAATGTGTCTGTCATTGTACCAGTACAAGACTGTTTTGAATACTATAGCTGTATAGTAGGTTCTGAGGTCAGGTAGTGCAAGTACTTCTACTTTATTCTTCTTCAAAAGGGCTTTAATTATCCGAGGCCTCTTCCTTTTCCATATAAAGTTAATGATTAGTTTTTCTATCTCTTTAAAGAATGCTGTTGGTATTTGGATCAGGTTTGCATTGTATTTGTAGATTACTTTGGAAAGAATTGACATTTTCACATTGTTAAGTCTACCTATCCATGAGCATAGTATGTTTTCCATTTATGTAGATCCCTTTGGATTTCTTGCAATAGTATTTTTTTTATTTCCTTTGTATAGGTCTTTTACATCCCTGGTTAGATTTATTCTTAAGTATTTTATTTTTTTAGGGACTATTATAAATGGTGTTGTTTTCTTGCTTTCCTTTTTGTAGTTATATTTATTGGTGTATAGGAATCCCACTGATTTTTGTATGTTTATCTTGTATCCTGCTACTCAGCTGAATCTTTCTATTAGTTCCGGTAATTTTCTTGTGGAGTCTTTTAGGTTTTCTAAGTGTAGCATCGTATCATACAAAATTGGGACAGTTTTACTTCTTCCTTACCAATTTGGATGCCCTTTATTTCTTTTTCTTGCCTTATTGCTCTAGCTAGAATTTCCAGCACAATGTTAAATAAAAGTTGTGATAAAAGACATCCTTGTCTTGTTCCTGTTCTCAAGGGGAATGTTTTCAGCCTCTCTCCATTAAGAATGACGTTGGCCGTTGGTTTTGTATAGACGTCCTTTATTATGTTGAGGAATTTCCCTTCAATACCTATTTTATTGAGTTTTTTTTTCAGGAATGGATGTTGGACTTTAGCAAATAACTTTTCTGTGTCCATTGAGATGATCACATTATTCTTTTATTTTATTTATGTGGTGGATTACATTGATTGATTTTCTAACGTTGAACCATCCTTGCATACTTGGCATGATTCCCACTTGGTTGTGGTGTATTATTTTTTTGATATGATGCTAAATTCTATTGGCTAGAATTTGTTGAGAATGTTTACATCACATCTATGTTCATGAGAGATATTGGTCTGTAATTTTTTTTTTTTGTGGTATCTTTGCCTGGTTTTGGTATCAGGGTTATACTCCCTTCATAGAATGAATTCAGAAGTATCCCTTCCATTTCTATGTTCTGAAATATTTTGAGTAGTACTGGCGTAAGCTCTTCTCTGAATGTTTTGTAGAATTCTCCAGTGAACTAATCTGGGCCAGGGCTACTTTTTGTTGGAATGTTTTTTTTTTTTTTAATACCTTTTCAATCTTTCCTCTTGTTATGGGTCTGTTCAGATTCTCAACTTCAGTTTGTGCTGGTTGGGTAGGTAGTGTGTTTCTAGAAATTTGTCCATTTCCTCTAGGTTTTCAAATGTATTGGAGTATAGTTTTTCATAGTACTCTGTTATCATTCTTTTTATTTCATTTGAGTCTGTTGCAATGTTACCCATTTCATTTCTTACTTTGTTTATTTTTGTCTTGTTCTATTTTTCTTTTGTCAATTTGGCCAATGGTTTGTTGATTTTGTTGATCTTTCAAAGAACAAACTTTTGGTTTTGTTGTTTTTCTCTATTGTTTTTCTGTTCTCTATTTCATTTATTTTGCTCTGATCTTTATTATTTCCTTTCTTCTGGTGACTGCAGACTCCATTTGCTGTTCTCTTTCTATCTGTTTGAGTTATGTAGCTAGTGTTTTAATTTTGTCCCTTTCTTCTTTTTTGACACGTGCATCTATTGCCATAAATTGACCTCTCAGCACTGTCTTTGCTGTGTTCCAAAGGTTTTGGTGTGGTGTGTTTTTATTCTCGTTTGATTCTAGGAATGTTTTGATTCCATCTTTGATTTCTTTTATTACCCAGTGGTTTTTAAGCTGGGTGCTATTCAGTTTCCATGAGTTTGATTTCCTTTCTTTGTTCTTCCTGTTATTAATTTCTACTTTGATGGCATTCTGATCAGAGAAGATATTTTGTATTTTCTCAATGTTTTAGATTTTGTTGGGGGTTGCTTTGTGGCCTAAGATGTGGTCTATCTTGAAGAATGTTCTATATACATTGGAAAATAATGTGTACTTCGCTGCTGTTGGGTATAGTGTTCTATATATGTTCATGAGGTCAGATTGGTTGATTGTGGCCTTTAGATCTTTTTCTTTGGTGATTTCTTTCTTGATGTTCTGTCCTTTACTGAGAGTGGTGTGTTGAAGACTCCTACTATTATTGTGGAACTATCAATTTCTCTTTTCAGTGCTATTAGAGGTTTTTTTTTTTTTTTTAATATATTTGGGGCCTTGTCATTGGGTGCATAGATACTTATTATGGTTATGTCTTCATGGTGGATTGTCCCTTTAATCATTATATAATGCTCTTCTGTGTCTTTTATGGTATATTTTGTTTTAAGGTCTATTTTATCTGAGAATAGTATTGCCACTTCTTCTCTTTTTTGGTAACTGCTTGATTTTTTTTTTCATCCTTTGATTTCTAACACATTTATTTCTTTGTTTCTAAGGTGTGTCTCTTTTAGACAGCATACTGATGAGTCCTGTTTTTTTAATCCATTCTGTCATTCTCTGTCTCTTTATGGGCGCATTTAAGCCATTTACATTCAGTGTGATTATCGACAGATGTGAGTTTATTACTGTCATTTTGTAGGGCTATTTTTTGTGGTGCTGTCATTTTCTTTGTTCCTCTTACTCTTCTGTCCTGAATTCCTTTTGTTTGTTTATTTATTTTTTTCCATTTCTTTCTGTTTTGTAGATTTTGTTGTGTTTACTGAGACTGTTTTTTTTTTTTTTTTTTCTTCTTTATTTTGGTGAGCAGGTTTGCTAACTTTCTTTGTGGTTATCTTGAAATTTACCTTATCTTCCTAAGTTTAAATCAGTCTTTTATTACTTTATACCATCTTGACTTCCTTGAAAGTTCTATACTCACACCAATTATTCCCTCTTTTATTGTTCTAACATTGTTGTCATTTATGGATTGACATCTCTGGTTCCCTGTTGTAAACTTCTTAGTTTTTTTTATCCTTGAGAATTTATTATTTATGTTGGTGTATGGCTGATGCTGCTGTCTTATGTGCTAGAGTCAGGTTGTTGTCTAATGTTGTTGGTTCTCTAATTGAAGGACTTCCTTTAATAATTTCTGTAAGTTTGGTTTGGTTTTTATATATTCTTTTAATTTCTGCTTATCTGGAAATGTCCTAATTTCACCATCATATTTGAATAAGAGTTTTGCAGAATATATTATTCTTGGTTGGCAATTTTTTTCTTTCAAGTTTTTATATACACCATCCCATTGCCTTCTTGCCTGCATGGTTTCTGTTGAGTAATCAGAGCTCAGTCTTATTGTTTCCCCTTTGAATGCGATGTCTCATTTTTCTCGAGCTGCTCTCAGGATTTTTTCTTTTTCTCGAGCTGCTCTCAGGATTCTTTCTTTTTCTTTGGTTTTATTGAACATGATTATGATACATCTTGGTGTTTTCCTATTGGAGTTTGTCCTTTATGGGGTTTGTTGAGCTTCTTAGATAGTTGGCTTTTCATCTTTCATGATATTAGGAAAGTTTTCAGTCAGCAAATCTTCAATGATCCTTTCTGTGTTTTCTGTCTTCTCCCTGTTCTGGAACTCTGATCACTTGCAAATTTTTGCTTTTGATTGTATCCCACATAATTCTGAGGGTTTCTTCATTTTTCTTCTTTCTTTTCTCTGATACTTCCTCAAACAAATGGTATCCAAGGAATTGCCTTCAATTTCACTGATCCTGTATTCCTTTGTTTCAAGTTTGTTCCTAAAACCTTCTATGGCACTGTCCATTTCTGAAATCTTGTTTATCTTTTGCATTTCTAATTGCTGTTTTTTGTATGATTTCTAGTTGTTTATTTATTTTGACATTTTGTTCCTGTATCATTTTCTTGATTTTTTTCTATTGTTTTGTCTGTCTTTTCCATGATTTTGTCAATTTTTTTTTTAATTTTTGTCTGCACTTTTCTTTATCTGTTGGAGAACCCTGAATATTAGAGATCTGAATTCCCTATCAGGTAGTTCCAATGCCTTTTTTTCTATCAGAAGGTCATCTAGTGTTTTATTTTGGTCTCTTTCTGGAACCATCCTCTCTTTTTTTTTAAATATATGTTTTAATATTGTCTGCTGTCCCTGGGACATTCAAGAATTTTTTTTTTCATTTATTGATTGTAGATTTGATTGTTTCATCCTAATTTTTCTTTTGTTTGGTTATGTCTGGGCAGGCAACCTGGGTGTGTTTTGTTGCTTGCTTCCTGTGAGCATGATACTTCTCACCATCTTGTCCAGGTGGGTAAGGCCGGTTGCCCAGCTATGGTGCAGCAAGGCAGCTACAGAGGGGGTAGAGAGGTGAGGGTGTGGGGAAGTCCAGGACATGGTCCGGGGGACTATGTTTGTACTGCTCAGGGGTGTGGCACTCAACACAAGGTGCAGATAGGCAGGAGGGAAAGGAGAGGATGTAAGGTGCAGAGCTAAGTGAATAGGTGAAAGAAGAGAGAAATGAAGACAAAAAAACTTTTTAAAAAAGGCAAAAAATGAAGTAAATAAAATGAAGGTATGGTAGAATTTGGTTGGTGAGGGCGGGACAGACCCACGGAGGCCATGTGCTGGTGGTTTTCTAGCCAAATAGTGTGGCTTAGCCTGTTGAGAAGGGGAGTGGTTGCTGCAAGGTGCTAGGTGGCCAGGAGAAAGTGAAGGAAAGGGCAAAGAGAGAATAAACCAACCAACCAACAAATAAATAATAAAAAAATAAAAACAAGAACAACAACAGCAAAAGATTGTGTTTGGGGTACCAAACTTTAAGGGTGGGGCAGAATTAAGGTGGTAACAAGCTGATGTCTCTTGCAGGGTGGCACGGCATGGCCAGTCAGGCAGGGGCAGAGCAGCGCAGGCCTAGTTGGGAGGGAGAAGGAAAAAGAGAAAGGGAAAGATAAAGAAAAATAAAAAATATGATGCTTAGGGAGCTGGCCTGTGTGGGCCTTGCTGACCCAGGGAAGCTGTGTGTCAGAGGTTCTCCAGCTGAGCAGTACAGCACAGCCTACCAAGAAGTTAAGGTGGTGCACAAGGCTGGGTGGATGGAAAAAAGGAAAGGAAGGAAAGGAGAGAGAGAAGAAACAATATCAAAAATAAGAAAGAAAAACGCAAAAAAAAAATAAATAAATAGAATGGCACTGAGGGAGCCAGTTGGTGACAGCGGGACCCAGAGAGGCCATGAGCAGTGACTCACCAACTGAACTGTGCAGCATGGCCTGTCCGGAAGGGGCGAGGGCAGTGTACAGGGTTAGGTGGGAGGGAGAAAGCAAAGGCAGGAAGGGGGAGAGAGAGACAGAAACAAAAAAAGTAAAAAATAAAAATAAAACAAACAAAAATACACACCAAAAAAAAAAAAAAAACCAAACAAAGAAAAAAATGGTGCTGAAGGGGCTGGCTGGTGGGGGCGGGGCAGATCCTGGCAGCAGTGAGCTAGTGTCTCTCTGGCTGAGCAACCATGGCCTGTTGGCTAGCAGCTGAGGCACTTAAAGGGAAGAAGGATGTGGGTTGGGAAAATGTGTATCCCTGGTTACCGGCTCTTCTCTCTCCTGCTGGGAGCTCTATGGCCTTCCTTAAAAGTCCCTTATCACATCCTCCTAAAGCTATACTTTCGAAAAATTTTTTCCAATTATTATTTAAATATACCAATATATTTTAATAAAATATTGCATTTTACTCAATTCTACTATTTTCATATTTCTTCTTACTGAAGAGCATTTTTTAGTAGTTTTTTTTCATGGTCAGAATGGAGTCGGTGGCAATGATTTTTTTTTTTGGTTTATTGGACAGCACAGCTCTAAGTCTTTACTTTGTCCCCCATAACATACTGTTCCATACCCGATTTGGGTATGGATGGAACTCTTGGTTGAAAATTATTATCTTATACTTCTTTCAATGTATTACATAACTGTTTTCTGGAAACAATTTTTTCTGATAAGAAATCTGCTGTTAATTTAATCTGTCTTTTCTGTATAGCAGATTTGAAGATTTTCTCCTTATTCTTGGTGTCCTGCAGTTTACCAAGAAATATTTATTTGAGGATATTTTTAGGATACATGCCTTTCTTTAATTTTAGAAATTACTAGCCATTTTATCTTTCAATATTGTGTCTTTGCCGTACCTTCTCTTCTTTTCTGGACATTTGTTAGACATAGGTGGGATCGTCCCAATCTATCCTCCATTGATCTTAACTGCTATTTTGTATTTTTAATCCTTTTATGTCTCTTTGTTCCTTTCTGAACGAATTCCTCAGTATTATTCTCCATTTTACTAATTATCTCTTTGTTACATTTTTTTAGTTTATCTCAGTCAGTTTTTATTTCAATAGCTACACATTTTATTTCCAAATTTTTTAATTGATTCTCTTTCAGAGATACCTACTCCAATTTTAGTTTCCCATACTTTGGATTTATGATATCTTATATATTTTGACTGTTATAGATGCGTTTACTGTACCTACCCATCTAGCACCATCTTTACCCACATATTCTGCTGCCTTCCCTTGTAACCATAAATGAAATATCTGTACTTTTATGCAAACCAGTTCTTCCATGCATGCGCAGAATCTCATCACCTTTCCCCTACATAAGGACATTGCTCCAGGATCTCCCCCTTTTCTCTTCTTGATTTATATATTTTAGGATAATAAAAACGCTAGCCTAAAGTGTTTTTCAGATTGTTCTATTGCTTTCATTAGACTCGGAGTGCATCCATCCTAGGATTTTTTGTTGTTTGGTCATAATTTTTTGTGTGTGCTTTTGTATGAATTTTGGTGTTTAGACTTATCTTGTGTGGGGAAGTTATTCATACTTTCTCTTTCTCTACTCTTTCTTTTTATCTAGTGGATTTCTGGTTGCTTCCATAAAGTATCTTGGTGCCCCTCATCCTGAACCAGGTCTTATATTGGTTCATCAGAGTTCATGCCCTCTTTGTTACCAAAACCAAACTCGTTGCTGTTGAGTGGATTCCAATTCATAGCAACTCTGTAGGACAAAGTAGAACTGCCCTATAGGGTTTCCAAGGAGGATTTGAACTGCCAACCTTTTGGTTAGCAACCAAATGCTTAACCACTGTGTTACTGGGGCATTTATTGGTCTAATCACAGGGATAGCAGATTGCTTTTCTCATGTACTGTTAATGACACTGCTTCTGGTTCAATTTATCTTCCTGGGGACACAGCTTCAAAAGTTTGCATACACAAACAGTGGACAACAGCAGTCTTTTCAATGTTTGCTCTTTCAAGGGGTGGGAAGCCCCACCCAAATCCCTAGTTTCAAGTAATAAATTTCATTTGATTTCTCCATTTCCAGTTGGACATTTTTTCTCCCCTTATTGCCTAGTGGAAGCTGAAGTCATGAATGACTTAGAAAGCTTCTAAACCTGCATATCAACAGGCTTCAAGTTGGCTCATTGCTTGGTGTTTGTAATTTATTGATGGTTCAGGTTGTTTATCTTGTGTTTTAATATTTTTAGTTCTTATTCCTACGTTACTAATAGAGGAAAATTAATTTGCTGTCTTGACTAAAAGGCTTAATATTTGAACTTTTTATTTATTTGAAGATCTATTTTCCAGAGGTGAGCAATTGATCTTAGTCTCCAATGATTACTGAGCCAAGGTAACAGTTCATTCATTTAATTTTTTGTGAAGATTTCTCCTAATACGTATATGACTAACGTATTCTAATTTTATTTGTAAGAAAATTACGATCAGACAGGTTAAGTGACCCTATGGTGTATAGGCTAGTAGGGTGCACTCTTGGGTGAGATCTGATGCTCACCAGTTACTACCCTTTCTGACTCTGCTAAATCATCTGTTAATGTGGATAATGATACTATCTACCTCATAGGATAACTGTGGATTAAATGCAATAAACACGCCGAAGTGCCTAGAATAGTGCCTGTCATGAAATAAGTGCTCATTAAATGTTAGCTATCATTTAATGTCAATTTGTCATACTGTGGTGGCTTGGGTGTTGCTGTGATGCTGCTGAAAACTATGCCACCTGTATTTCTAATACCGGCAGAGTCCACCAATAGTGGACAGATATTAGCAGAGTTTCCAGATTAAGACAGACTAGAAAGAAAGGTCCAGGAACTTACTTCCAAAAATTATCAAATGAAAACCCTATGGATCACAACAGAACATTGTCTGACTCATTTGCTTTGGACATGTCATCAGGAGGGATCTATTACTGGAGATGGACATCATGTTTATCCCTTTCTCTAGCTCCCTCATTTTTGAAATCTTCCCCCAGATCTCAAGTGGGAGGAGAGTTCCTCCTGTCAATGTTGGTCATGGAGGCATCCAGGCTCCTCACTTGACCGCTACTGAACTACCCTGATTTGCGTAGGGTAATGCCACTTGCTAAAGCTGGAAAAGGGTGCAAGTCCAGGCTCCCCACTCAACCTCTACTGATACTACACTGGTAGAGGAGGTAGAGCCTTGCCTATTACCACCCAGTGGTGATGGTAACCCAGGCTACCCACCTGGCCTCCAATGACACCACGGGGCAGGTATGGTAGCGGTGTTGGTGGTGATAGTAGTGACAGCTATTTTTAACCCCTTATGGTTTCTGTTTCTCTAGATCACACTTTTCCTTATCCTTTGGCTAGAGAGAACAAGCTTTTCTTATTTTTTATTTCTTTCATATGTGTGTGTGTGTATGTGTCTATGTCTGTGTATCTGTGTGTCTGTATGTCTGTGCCTATTGACATTTCTGGATTTCTGGGTTGCTGGCTTCTCCAGTCTCCACTCTGGGTGGGATATATGAGAAATAAAAAATAACCCAGGGAACTCCTCACTGTTTCATTATCAAATTCCAAGGTCTGCCTTCTTCTTTCTGCCTTTCAATGTTTTTTTACGTTTGTTTATTGTATTGTTTCCAGGTTTTTACTTGTACTTAGTGGAAAGGATAGAGAGAGGAGACTATTTAATTTTGTCTAGAACTGGAACTCCTATTGATCAAACCAAATTTTCCTTCATTGGTGTTATCATTCCTCTCAATAAATGTTGTTGAACCAGAATCCACAAACATATTGATATCTACAAGTATTGTATTTCCATTCAATAATAGGGATATTTATTTATAAATCTGCTGTACTTTACCAGCTAATCAAGGTAAAAATCCTAGTTGACATTTAAAAAAAAAAGCATCCTCACAATAAAACTAGTTTGTCAATTTGGTAACTGTTCTTCCTTGATAAAGAGCAATTTTCATTTAATTAGATTTCCTTGACAATAATATTTAAAGTGTTACGATTAAAAATAAGATTCAAAAGCTTGAAAATAATACGTTACAATATTTAATCCTTCAAATGCTTTCACAATTTAAAAGAAATAATGGTAAGAATTATTCCTGAATTACGCTGTTAAGAAGATCTAATTATGTTTAATCATGTTTCACTAGAGTTAATAATATACATTTATTAAACTGATATGTTTACTAGAAGAGTTTATGCCTGATTCTACAAACATTTTCACACTGACTTTTGCAAAAATTTTTAACACATTTCAAGTGTATGTCCATGAAGCACTTACATATATTTATGATTTTTATGTTTCTTTAAAAATTGCACATAAAGTTATAAAATGAGTAATATATACACACATTTTGAATTAATACCTTAGTTTAAAATGAGTAAAAAAAAAAAATACATGGGTAGTACTTTTCAGCATTTTAAATATCTGGGGTTTATGATAGTTGTGCTAGAAATAGTATGAAATTGTGGTAAGCAAGTTATGTTCTTAACCCAGTTCTATGACTAATTTACTGACAAGTAATCAAGCTGCTCAGCAGAGAGAGCTATATGTGACCTCTCTCTTTCAGAGAGATATGAGATGTTACCTCAAAAGCATCATGAATGTCTTAGAAATGGGTGCTTTACAATATAAGAAATTATTTCCTAAAGTAGGCTGGCTTCCCTGAAGAAAAGGAAGTATATATTCTCACATCTTAAAATACTTTTCAATGATCAAGTCATCATGTGTAGATGCAAGAGTTGCATAATTCCATGTTCTTAACAACAATGAAGTGGAAGATATAGTAAAACCTATACCATAATTAATGCAGAAGTTGCAGTATAGCAAGCCTTCTACCTCAACTTCTACAACATTGATAAATCCAAAATTATTCATAAAAATCATGTCCAACATGAAAATTATAGTCATTGTCCATTGAGAACCAAATTAGCATTTAGAGTTTATCACTGGGTACATTAAGTCATCTGTTTGGTGGCATATGTGGAATTTCATCCTGTAAACTATGGGATAAATATCATGGGATATTTATTCATATCTCTAGTAATATTGGGAAAGATATTTTACTCTCTAGAAGATATAAGATGCCTGTCTTCTCAACAACAAAAACTTGATTTGTGTTTTTTTCTCATGAATCCTATGTTTGAAGATATTTTTGCTGCTGAATAACCAGATTAACTTGCAGTTATTTATTAATTAAACAAATACAGTTGATTGCCTATTATTGATCAACCACTATTCTAGGTACTGAAGACATAGCTTCTCTTTTGGAGCTAAAAATATTTCTCCATTTTGTAGCAATCAAAGACATAAGCAAATTACTAAATGAGTTTCTGATTATCAAATAAAGGCTTGATATAACTCCAGGCAAAAGCAAAAAAAAATCTTGATGATTTGCTTTACTTCTTTAGCCTCATATAGCTTATGTTTCTAAATTTACAAAACAGCCTAAGGACACTTCATTTCTGTGGGAAATTCCTCTGGGGCAATTGCCCTATAGCTTGAAACTCTGCTGATTTTAAAAACTAAGACAATTTGCCAAAAGTTTATCTTGATCCATTCTCTACTCTATTTGGTTAATTATATGGTTGCTGTATTTGGCTGAGCACTCTTTAGAATGAAATGGGGCCAAAGCACTACAACCCTAAAAGTGACCCTGTTAATATCTCTTTTATTTTCGCTTCTTGTTTTTCATTATATCCTGGATTTTCAGACACTATTCCTTACAATTTTTAATAAAATTCAGTCTACATGAGGATGGCCTATTGAGTATTATTGTTGTATGAGATTCTCAAGGAAGAAACTTTGTGTGTATGTGTGTTATGTGAGGATTTGAGAGAAATCTATCTCTACTTGGACATCTTCCAAATTAGAGTCCATTTTTTTTAAGTCCTCTTGACTGAGACTTCTATGACTATTAGCAGATTTGGTTAGACAATTAAGATATGTTATTTGTAAATAAGAAAGTGACCTTAAAGATCATATAGCCTGTCTTCTTCCAAAATTTTTCAAAATCCTCTCTTTATTCCTATTTCATATATCGTTTTTTTTTTTTTTTATCCTTGGAACTACTTCAGGAATCTAATGCTGATAAAACATTTTCTCATGTATTATATAAATGGTGTGTGGGAGGCTGAACTTTGGTGGCTCTCAATGACACATGCCTCTTGATTGTTGTTGTTAGTTGCCATCAAGTAGGCTCTGACTCATGGTAACCGATGTATAACACAATAAAATATTGCCTGATCTTGTATCATCTTCATGATCGTTGGTATGCTTGAGTCCAATGGTGTGGCCACTGTGTATTTTGAGTGTTTTCTAATCTAAGGGGCTCATTTTCCAGCACTATAATGCACAATATTCCGTTATGATCCATAGGTTTTTCAGTGGCTAATTTTCAGAAGTAGATTGCAAGCCCTTTCTTCTTAGTCTGCCTTAATCTCAAAGCTCTGCTGAATCCTGTCCACCATGGGTGACCGTGCTGGTATTTGAAATACTGGTAACATAGTTTCCAGCATCATAGCAACATGCAAGCCACCACAATATGACAAACTGACGGGTACTAGATGTCTCTTGCTTCATGCCTTTTTGAGTCTCCTCCTATATCAACAGTGGGCATGGTAGTGTGACTAACTTTGGGCAATGCAACATTAACATCAATCATTAATCAATCCTCCTGGAATATCCTTCTTTGATTCCAGCCACCATGGTATGAGGAAGACAAAGCAGTCCTGCTAGTAGTTCACATGAGGGAGAACTGAGGTCTCTGGCTCACAACCTAAGCCATCAACTATGTGAATGAAGCAATTTGAACCTTTCATTCAGCTCAGGGTCCTGACATCTTGCAAAATAGAGAAACTTTTTGGTCGATCCATCAACCCACATAATCATGAATAATAATATTTTTGTTTGTTTTAACTAAGTTTTAGAGCAGTTTGTTACAAAGCAATGGATAACAAAAACATAGACTTTCCCATTTTTTTTTCTACAGCTAGATTTTAGTTCCTCAGAGCATCTCCCTCATTGCTACCTAACCCACAGCTGTATTTGAAAATGCAATCCATGCATTAGAAAAAATAAAAATGAAGAAGAAATGGTTTATCTCCTAAAGGAGCATATCATCTAGTAGAAATGCTGTGGCATATGTAACTAAATCTGAAGTTGAAAATGATAAGTTTCTTGAGTGTTTCAGAGGTAAAGTATTGTGCTTGTTGAGTAGAAGGATGAGCAAAAATGTCACGGAGGTTGCCATATGTGGTGGCCATGAAAATTCAACACTCCGATCTCCTACTGAGGGGAGAAGAGTTTCTTGAGATTCCCAGCATTTGATTCTCTGGATTCACCATCCTCTGTAACCAGCTAACAGCTGAGCTCTTGGGGTTACTAATTCTTGCATACTTCTTTGAGATTCATGACTCTTCTAATGGGAGATTTCGGATTAAAGATTTCACATCGGCCTGGTTGAAACGTTCACAGTGTGGTGTTGAAGTAAGTATGTGCTGCAGTATGTATGTGCTGCAGTATGGAGGATCAGGATCTGATCCTCCTTCTTTCTACTTCTGCTTCACGTGTTTCATATGTGCATGTCCTTGCCCTCTCCTTCTCTCTTTTTTTTAGGGTTCACAGGCATTTCCTCCAAAAACATCTTTTGCATAATTAGTCCTATTGTGTGTTTTTTCTCAGACAATCAGAACTAACACACTATGTGTATTGAGCCTTGAAAGAGGTTTTGAACACATTGAGTTGTGGAGGAATGGCATTCAAGATGATAGAAACAATGTGAGGGGAGACTTGAAAGGGAAAGTTGATGACTCGTATGAAAAACAAAATTATACAATTTAGTGGGAGTATAATGAATAGGAAGGTGAGTCAAAAAATAAGAAGAGTAGGTTTTGTTCTTAAATGCAGGACAAAGGAGTTTGGACTTTGGAATAGATAAAGGAGAGGCATGGGAAGTTTTTGCATAAACCCAAACCAATCCCACTGATGTTGATTCCGACTCATATTGCCCCTATAGGACAGAGTAGAACTGCCCCATAGGGTTTCAAAGGAGTGGCCGGTGGATTCGAACTGCCAACCTTCTGGTTAGCAACTGAGCTCTTAACCATTGTGTCACCAGGGATCCACAAATCTGTTAAGGAGTGGTATAATTAGAGCAGTGCTTTGGGAAAAGTAACCATTGCAAAAAGGATCCCTGGTGGCATAACTGGTAAGTGCTCAGCTGCTAATCTGAAAGTCTAGTAGATCTAACTCACCCAGCTGCTCTGTGGGACAAAGAACTTACGATCTGCTTTTGTAAAGATTACAGCCTAGAAAACCCAGTGGGGCAGTGCTATTCTGTCACGCGGGGTTGCTATGAGTCAAAATTGACTAGATACCACCTAACAACATCAGCAACTTACAGCAGGCTGGATTAGAGGGTATGAAGTATTAATACAATATTAATTAAGTGTGATCTTGACAGAGTTTTGAAATCCTGGCTAAAAACTCTAAATTCTTCACAAGCAGTTTTGCTAAGCCCACTTTAACCACTTCCTTTATCAGGCTCTATCCTTAACTACTTCCCTTATAAGGCTCCAACACCCTTGGGCCCCAATACACATAACCAACTGCCAGATGCCCAGATGACTAATATCCAGGATGATCCCTTCTTCCTCGGGCCTGCAGAATTATTCAAAGTACTCAATTATTCAAATAGGTGCCTAATTATTCAAACTTATAGGAAGCCCCTGAAACCTAGCTAACTCCACCCTGCTTGCCATACATAAGCCACCTAGTACAGTTCCAACTTTCTGTTATCCTGTCCCAGGACCCTGTGTGGCTCTGCTTAGCAACTGTCTCTCATTTTCAACTGTAATTGAAAAAGAATTCTGCCTTCCATCTATCCTCATGTCTTTATATTATGTCCTATCATCCAAAGAACCTGTAATCATACCTAATATTTTATAGTAGTGAAATAGAAGTCAAGTAGGAAGCGTGACTTTGTAAACCAATGGGGAAATTGGCACAGGCTTGACATGAGGAATAATGATGGTAATAATAATACCCTTACATTTGTGCAATGCTTTACAGTTAATAAAAAATTTTTTCTGCATGGATTTAATTTTGTATTATTCTTGGGGAGTTAATTATTTTTTTAAATCTCCATTTTACAGATGAAGAAAGCGAAGTTCAAAGACTCAGATAATATAATTTAGCTACGTGCACTGTATCTTTTGATTTCAAATCCAGGGCTCTTTAAGGTAACACCAAGTTTAGAATTCATGAAAAATACAGCAGTCAAACAACTCAGGCTAAATAATGGATAAATTGGAACTTATGGAAAAAGTAAGGTTGGATATGTAACTTTTGTACCCATATCTAAAGAGCAGTTATAGAAAACCATGGGAGTTGATGCTTATATCAATGAGGACAGAGTGAAGAGAGCAGACAGGTCTGAAGAGCACTTAACCCTTTTGTTACTAAATTTTTATTTTTTCTAAAAAATTTTAATGTTATGTGTTTTCACTGATTATGACAGGTTGATTCAAAGACCCGTTATGGATTTTGAGATATATAATCTGGTAATACAAGTCACCAATTAGGCAAGTGGCACTGTGGCGCCACTGATCTATCATATGGCAATATACGAATAAGAACCAAATAGTTTATTGCAAGTGCCTTTCCATTAGGTTTCATGGGGAACCTTTGGTTTTCCAAATATGACACAGAAAAACCAAAACAAACCCAACAGGACTCCCTAACCATCACATTAAAAAAAAAAAAAAAAAAAAAAAAAACAACTCGTTGCCATTGAGTCGATTCCGACTCATAGTTACCCTATCACATAGTAAGGCCATAATTATGGTTGCAAGCCTCATCTCACGGAAATAAAAGGAAAAAAGAAAAAGTTTACAAAACTAACACATCCAGGAAGCATCACCTAATAGATCGCTCAACCTAGTCAACAATGAGGCTCCAACTCTGGTCTGCTGGGCTTCACGCATTTCAAAAGGGACCCACCTTGATGCTAAGATACATTAGAACCAGCATAATGTACTACCCATGATGTCTAGAGGCATAAAATGTGGCTGGTATACATCAATAGTAAAGAAAGGGTTTTAAGTAAAGTGATTAAGAAATCAGGGAAGGATCTCTGCAACAAAAGAAAAATGGTATCAAATATTTATTGAAAACCTACCATGTACCACCCTGCGGATACTGAGTAAGAAAAATAGATAAAAGTGTCTTCCATCAATGAAGCTTATGTTCTAGAGATATTGAAGAAGTAGACTTAAATATTTTTAAGACTTGTGAATGAAGGGACTTGTTTGAATATTAAGTGCTTATGATTACACATTTATATTGGATAACAGAAAGAGATACACTTTCACATCACTTTAAAATACAGTTTCATCTGTTATTTTTATTGTTTTATTTATTATTCAGTTTACAGACATAAAAACCACTGTTGTATTCTTGATTGGAAAGTGTGAAAGCAATTTACTTTTGGTAAGTTAATGTACAAGGAGCCCTGGTGGTGCAGTGGCTAAGCACTTGGTTCCTGTCTTAGTCATCTAGTGCTGCCATAACAGAAATACCACAAGTGGATGGTTTTAATGAAGAGAAGTTTATTTCCTCACAGTCAAAGTAGGCTAAAAGTCCAAATTCAGGGTGTCAGCTCCAGGGGAAGTCTTTCTCTCTCTGTCGGCCTTCTCATCAGTGTTCCCCCGGACTAGGAGCTTCTCGGCGCAGGGACCTCTGTCCAAACAACGCGCTCTGCTCGCGGCACTGCTTTCTTGATGGTATGAGGTCCCCCATCTCTCTGCTCACTTCTGTCTTTTATATCTCAAGAGATTGCCTCAGGACACAATCCAATCTTGTAGATTGGGTCCTGCCTCACTAATACAACTGCCACCCATCCTCCCTCGTTAACATCATAGACTCAGAATTTACAACATCTAGGAAAATCACACTGTACCAGGAATCATGGCCCAGTCAAACTGATACACACATTTTTAGGGGGCCATAATGCAAACCATGACAGCTGCTAACCGAAGGATCAGAGGTTTGAACCCACAAGCTGCTCCTCAGGAGAAAGATGTAGCAGTTTGCTTCCATAAAGATTAATCCGTTGTCATCGAGTTGAATCTGACTCATAAGTTCTGCTGTCTTCTATAAAGTTGCTATGAGTTGGAAAAGACTCCACGGCAATGGGTTTGGTTTTTTAGTTTTGAGTTAATGTACAGCCCCTGGTATCTATATTATTAGAAATAGTCATCGTTTTTTTGGGGCTACAAAAAAATCTATCTCCTAAGATATATAAAATCTGCCTAGTTGTACTTTTGAAGACTTGAAGACCAAGTCCTCTAAAGCAAAATTTTTATTATTAGAGGAAATTGAATGTGGCTGCTGTATTTTATTGCATGCTGTTTATTGTATCTGTGGTTCTATATTCTTACTTCTTATCTTACCCAGACAAAACCAAAGATCAGCAAAAATATTTGACTTATCTTCATAATTGATCTCTTTATTTGAGAAATGATTTACTTAGATTTAGAAGATCATCCAAACATTTTTTCTTCACTCTTCTTTCATTAAAAAAACAAACAAAAAACAGTACTGTTTTTGGTATATTCTTTCAGTTCTCACAAATCAAAAATTAAGAAGATTTTTTCTACAGAAACATTAAATTTTAAAATTGTTGGTTTATGCTTTTAAATGTAAAAAGAGATGCACTTCTGACTATAAACACACTCACAAGTACGAGGGTATATCAAAAAATATTGCTACTAGGGTTCCAGTTCATACAGGCACAGGTTTATTGCAAACAAAATGTGTTTACACACGTCACTGTGATCAGTGGATGGTTGCAGACAAAGTGCTCTCAGTAATAGACTTGTCTTGGTCTTGTTAGGGTGCCTTCAAAAAAAGGATACTTTTTGTGCCATGGGGGAAAAAAAAAACAGTTTTGAAGTCAGAGCTAGTATCAAATTTTTAACAAAACTCAAGTGGATGTCTTTCCAAATCACTGAAGCTTTGCAACAAGTTTATGGGAATACTGCCCCATATAAAACAACAGCCAAGAAGACCTCAAAGATGAGCCAAGAGAGGAAAGAGTGCTCAGAGGGTTATGGTGACTGTTTTGGGGGATTCCAAAGGCGTAATCTTGAATTAGATTTTCTCAAAGGATACAAGATGATCACAGGAGCTTATTATGATGAAGTTTTAAGAAAACTGAAAGCTGTATTGGTGAGAAAAAGGCCAGGAAAGCTGTGCCAAGCAATTTTTTTCCATTACGACAATGCACCTGCTCATTCTTTGAGGGTAGCAAGGGCTGTCCTATGATAATTTAATTGGGAAACCTTACCGCCTCCACCCAACAGCCCTGATCTTGCTTCTTCAGACTTATTTTTGTTCCCAAAACTCAAAGAACATTTAAAAGGAACACAATTTGAATCCCTTGAGGATGCCAAAACTGCCGTTTTGACGTGGTGTAAACCAAAGGGCACAGAATTCTTCAGGGAAGGGTTAAAGAGATGGAGACACTGCCTTTAGAAGTGTACAGACCTAGATGGAGGATATGTCAAGAAACAATAGTTTTACATTTTGATATTTTTGTTCAATAAAGTTTCTATGATATTGTAGCAATACTTTTTGACTTACTCATATATATATATATATGTATATATACATATATATATATATATACATATATATCAGGGCTTCATTTGAACTCCTGCTTAGAATATGCATTTCCACCCCAGATATACTGAATTCGAATCTACATTTTAGCTAGATCCCCAGGTGATTTTTATGTATAATAAATTTTGAGAACCACTGCTCTACTAGTGATTCTCAGAATTGATCCTTAACCAGCAGCATTAGCAATTAGCATAACCTGGATTAAGAGCTTGGCTGCTAACCAAAAGGTTGGCAGTTCAAATCCACCAGGCACTCCTTTAAAACCCTATGGGGCAGTTCTACTCTGTCCTATAGGGGTGCTAAGAGTCGGAATCAACTTAATAGCAATGGGTTCGGGAACTTGTTAGAAATGCAAATTCTTAGCAGGGGTTCTTACTGAAATGAACAGGTTCAAAGCCCTGATATATATATATGGAGCCCTGGTGGTGCAGTGATTAAGAACTCAGGCTGCTAACCAAAAGGTTGGCAGTTGGAATCCACCAGCTGCTCCTTGGAAACCCTGTGAGGCAGTTCTACTCTGTCCTACGGGGTCGCTATGAGTTGAAATCAACTCAACGGCAATGGGTTTATATATATATATATATATATATATATATATTCCCTGCAGACATATTTATATTTTACAATAAAGCTAAGTTTTCACTCAGCATCTTTCTGTAAGTTAGTATCAACCAAACACACGCACTCAAATCTTATGTACAATCTGAAATTATGGCTTCAAATAGGAAAACGCTACAAGAAACTTAATTGCAGGGGCATTAATGGAGACTTCTCTAATACTAGCCGGCTGTCTACTGAATAACATCTCTCCAGAGAGATTTGCTGACTACACACCTGCTTCAGTAAATGAAAGCAGAACCTGTGCTTCACTTCAACCCTTCGGCCTTAAAACTGCTGGAGTTCTCACTCTTCTCATTTTGATATATCTTTCATACGAGTAACAAGTATATCCATGAGATAATAAAATGTGTTAAAACAGTATGCTTGGCAGTGTTTTTGCTGATGTATTAATTCATTTCCTTTCATGTGCTATATCACCATCGTGTCTACCCAGATTTTATGAGAGGGATCACTGAAGTGAAAATCAAGCCAATGAATCGTTTAATATGAACTAACGAAAAACAGATATAAAAGGCTTTAGTAACTGTTTTGAAGCTTTAATTGTCAAGTGGATGTAAATTCTGAGTACTGCTAGGCAAAGTGAAGGACTGTAATGCAGACATTGGGATCGCTTTGTGGTAAGTTATTTAATTAAATAGTCATGTAAACAATGATGTTCTGGATGAACCCACAGATATAAGAAAGGTTTCTCCGAGGCAATTTGAAAGGGAAAAGGATACACTATCATGTCTATTTTTGACACAGCTTATGACAAAATTATTATTAGCATTATTAACATGTCATAACTGTTTATATAAATCTCACTTTGTTCAAATAAATTAATAAGAATATTAACAATATTTTAAATTTTAAAAGTAACAAAATATTTCAAAACTTCTGTTGTTTGTTTATGGCATTGGTACAATAAATTTATGGGTTTGTCAAGATATTAAAGATATAAGGAAGAAGAAACACAAGCTACAGATTATTCTTTGATGTTAAAACTTATTGTATTAAAATAGTAATTGTAATAATTGATTTGAAAAAAATGACTAATGGATATTAAAACAATAAGGTGAAATATTTTTAGGAAGCATGATATTGATAGGATGATAAACTATCATTTAATAAATTGCTTACAAAATATAAACAAAAAATTAGGCCATTATTGGTCAGAGCCTTAAAGAAATAGTAGTCAAATTCAGCGTCATTACTGATATGCATCTTGATATTGTGCAGTAAGCAGTACATAGAATCACCTAGGTAGTATTCTTGCCAAAATATTCAAACTGAATTTAATCACGAGGCAAAAGAAAACAAATCCAGAATACAGAGTATTCTATAAGACAGTTGGTCAGGACTTGTAAATGAAACAAAACAAAACAAAACAAAAAATCAATTATAAAAAAGAAAAAGAGACTGTATCATCCTACTTCATGAATTTTTTGAGCTACTTTATTTTTTATTGTACTTTAGATGAAGTTTTACAGGGTAAATCAGTTTCTCGTTAAACAATTAATATACATATTGTGTTGTGACATTGGTTGCCAACTCCACGACATGTAACGCTTTCACCTTCTAGACCTTGGGTTCCCCATTACCAGCTTTCCTGTCCCATCCTGCCTTCTCGTCCTTGCCCCTGGGCTGGTGTGCCCATTTAGTCTCATTTTTTTTTGATGGGCCTGTCTAATCTTTGGTTGAAGGGTGAACCTTAGGAATGACTTCAGTACTGTGTTAAAAGTGTGTCCAGAGGCTGTACTCTTGGGATTTCTCCAGTCTTTGTAAGACCAGTAAGTCTGATCTTGTTTTGCGAGTTAGAATGTTGTTCTACATTTTTCTCCGGCTCTGTCCGGGACCGTCTGTTGTGATTCCTGTCAGAGCAGTCCGTGGTGGTAGCCAGGCACCATCTAGTTGTGCTGGACTCAGGCTGGTGGAGGATCATCATCCTACTTTGAAAGAGACTAAAGAGACAACGAGCAAAAGCACTGATTGATTCCTAGATAGGAGAAAAAAAGAGAAAGAGAGAGAATATGAAATAACTTTTTGGGGAAAATTGAAATGTAGGTTTATTCTGGATATTATTGTATTAATATTGATTTTCTTAGTATAATGACAGTGTTATGGTAACGTATGTGATTGGCTTATTTTTAGGACATGCATGCTGAAGTAGGACTTAAGCATCATGATGTCCAACTTTCTGTCAAATGGTTCATAACCAAATGTAGAGAAAGAGATAAAGCAAATGTGGCAAAAAGTTTATAGATTGATGACTCCAGTTGACGAACATACAGTGTTTATTGTACTAACATTTCAACTTTTCTGTAGATTTAGTATTTTTAAATTTAAAAAAACTATGGAAAACTGGCATTGTATAAGGCATTTTTAATCAAAGAGTAATATTTGAGGTCTGCTGAATAGGAATAAACTTTAATGGAAGAACTTAGATCCCCTTACAACTCAGTGTTTTTAAACCCTGATTTTTGAGCAGTTATACAGATAAGTTAGACTGTTAAAAGAGATAATTTTTTTTTTTTCTGAGAAGTCACAACTTAAATTTCTCCTGAAGTAAAGGCCTGATAAGGTCAGTTGCTTTTTGTTTGATATTATAATTAGGAATTATGTTTAGCTTTCTTAATATAGATGAAGAAAATTCAAAGGGATTAGTCAATGTAACTGCAACTTTGATCAAAATAATTTTATCTTTACAGATTTTAGAGAATGTTAAAATTAAAAACTCATTCATAAAGATATATTCTCATGTACTTTGTTATGTATTTAAACAGACTTAGAAAATGAATAAATCAGTCATTCAGCTATTTATTTTGTTCAGACCATTTATTTGACTCATTTCTCTCCAGTATACTGATTTCTTTTATTCTTTCAAATGGGTACACTTAGATATCTGTCAAAAAGTCATGCCAAAAATGATGTTAACAGCATATAATCCCAACTTTTTTGTGGCAAATCTTTCCAATGCAATTGCATAAGGTATTTTTGAATTTTGTGCTTATAGCCTCAACATGTGAATTAGTTAGTACTCATAAAGTAGAATTAAAAATACTTATCAAGCTGTTTTTCCTCAAAATAGTGAACTGCATAAGCGTGGAGGTAACTACTAATACGAAATTGATTTTAACTTTAGACTTTTTTAACTTAGCTCATTATTGTATCTGATATGGGAGAATCCTAGGAATGCAAGGAAGGTGCAATGTCAAGAGGTATATTAATACTGAACATTTCATCAATAGATCAAATACATCAAAATCAATCCTTTCAATAGATCTTCCAATGGTATTAGATGACATTCAAGCAATTCCTGTAAAAAAATCAAGTCAGTCTATTAAAAAATAGCCCCATTTTTAGGAGAAAAACAAAAAAAGATTCTAAAAAGGCCTGGAATTCTAATCTAGCATCATAAAATATATATGCATCAAAAAAACAGCTAACATCATATTTAACAGTACAACTTTAATGGCATTTCTAATAAAATCAAAGATATAAAGATTTACAATACCATCCTTTTTTTTAACATTTTTAAAACTTTTTTTTAGGAAGTTTTGTAGGATGCAATTAGACTTCAATTAGAAATGAAAACTATAATTTTGGAAGTAAGGAGACAAAAATATTCATTATTATAGACTATATACTTAGAAAAGTTATGTAATTGAAGAAAATAGACACAAAAAGGAAATTCAATTAAGTATTTGGACCAAATATGATAATCAATATCTTTCTTATTAACAAGAAATAACCAGTTAGAAAAATAATGGGGAAAAAAAAAAAACAATTTCATTCATAGTATAGCATAAAATGGAAAGCACTGAGAACTGAATTTAACAGGAAATGGGTAGGATGAATGTGAGGAAAGTTACAAAGCTTTGTTAGAGAAGTGAATGAAGACTTGAAAAAATCAAAAATTTCCAACAACAGAGTACTAGTTAACTAACTTGGTATATACACTCAGTGGAACTTACTGGGGTTTGCAAAGGTCTCAATATCAACTGTCTTCTCAGTGTGAGCTCTGAGCCAATTGACTGATAAACTAAGTGTCAGTATACTTAAAAGAAGATATCACATTTATAACTGATTAAAGCTTAGGCTGGCTTTGTTTCACAAATGAAAAGGCTATACTTGAAATTCTCTTGCCCCCCATGAAAAGTTTGAGTCTGAAGAGCAAACCTACTAATTCAGCTCATTATTTCTCACCCTTCTGGATTGGGAGGGATAGAGAAATGTACCAGATCCTGCCATCTGTATCTTTGATAGATTACCTTTACCTATTTGAGAATTGTGGACCAATGGGAATCACCCCATAAGCCATGCTCTGAGCAAAGACCAATCCTGCTACTCGTGCACTACATACTCTTCTCTCACCTACTCTAGGATGTCACTCTCCAGTATCATCAATTTATTTCTTTCCACTGGGTCTTTTCCATCAGCATATATTCAGAATGTGACCACTCGTTCACCTCCTCCACTGCTTATATCCTAGTCCATGGCACAATCATCTCTAACTATTATTATTGCCTCCTAACTGGGTTCTTTTCACCTATCCTTGGATTTTTCATTCCATTCCCAACATAGTGATTCTGTTAAAAACAAAGTCTGATTATGTCATTCATGTGAATAACATCCCCCAATGACTTTTCTTCTGTTTTATGGTAAATGCTGAAGTTCTTACCATTGCCTGCAAGTCACATCATCTGGGCCTGTTAGCTCTCTGACCCCGTCTGCCATCACTTTTCCTCTTTTTCACACTGGTCTTGCCATTCTGACCTACCTTGTTTTGTTTTTTTGTTTTTTTTTTTAACATACCAAAGATGCTTCTACTTCAGGATTTTTGCATTTCTTATTTTCTCGGTCTGGAATATTCTTTCTCAATTTATCACCCTGGCTCATTCTTTCAATATTTTTTTGTGGTCATTGTTCAAATGTCAAATATTTCTTCATGAGACCTCTCTTGGCTGCCCTATCTGAAACTGCAATTCCCATGATCCCCTATCCCCTTAACTTCCTTTATTTTTCTTCTTAGCGCTTATCATCACCTAACTATATTTTACCTTTTTACTCATTTATTTTATTTATTTATGTCATATACTGTCTGTCTTACTACTGCCATAAAAACCAAGGCACATATGCTGTTATCGAATAGATTCCAACTCATAGTGACCCTACAGGACAGAGAAGAACTACCCTGTAGGGTTTCCAAATCTACAATCTTTACAGAAGCAGACTGCTACATCTTTCTCCCTCAGAGTGGCTGGAGGGTTTGAAATATAGACCTTTTGGTTAGCAGTCAAGTGCTTTACCACTGCGCCACCAAGGCTCCTACTACTGCCATACTTCACCCCAAATACCAGGCAAGGATTTTTTAAAAAAATGTTTTCTTTTCTCTCTCTCAAACATCTGAAATAGTTCTTTTCACGTTGCTGATCCTTGAAAAGTATCTGTTGACTGAAGGAATGAATATATGAATGAAGGAAGGAACAAGCCAAGTAATTTGTGCCTTCTCCATGTGGAAGAGTAAGGGGTGTTTCAAAATGACAACAGTGTTTCGTAAAATCATTCCTCTTACTGTATAAAACACTGGAAGTCAGAAAAAGCTTCCCTTTTATAAAATATTACATAGTAATTAAATATAATGTTTAGAAAAGTTTAAATGACATGGGACTTAAAAAAAATTATTATTATTATTTTATTGTACTTTAGATGAAGGTTTACAGAAAGAAATAGTTGGTACACATATTGTTTTATGACAATGGTGAACAACCCCCTAACATGTCAAAACCGTCCCTTCTAGACTTTGGGTTCTCTATTACCAGCTTTCCTGTCCCCTCCTGCCTTCTAGTCCTTGTCCCTGGACTATTGTGCCCCATTAGTCTTGTTTTGTTTTATGGGGCTGTCTAATCTTTGGCTGAAGGGTGAACCTCGGGAACAACTTCATTACTGAGCTAAAAGGGTGTCCGTGGGGCAATACTCTCAGGGTTTCTCTAGTCTCTGTCAGGCCAATAAGACTGGTCTTTTTTTGTGAATTAGAATTTTGTTCTAAACTTTTCTCCAGCTCTGTCCAGGACCCTCTGTTGTGATCCCTGTCAGAGCAGTCAGTGGTGGTAGCCAGGCACCATCTAGTTGTACCGGATTCAGTCTGGTGGAGGCTGTGGTAGTTGTGGTCCATTAGTCCTTTGGACTAATCTTTCCCTTGTATCTTGTTTTCTTCATTCTTCCTTGCTCCTGAAGGGGTGAAACCAGTGGAGTATCTTAGATGACTCCTCGCAGGCTTATAAGACCCCAGACACTAGTCACCAAGGTAGAATGTAGGACATTTTCTTTATAAATTGTGTGATGCCAACTGAGCTAGATGTTCCCTGAGACCATGGTCCCCACAGCCCTCTGCCTAGCAATTCGGTCCCTCAGGGAGTTTGGATGTGTCTATGGAGCTTGCATGACCTTTCCTTGTACAAGTTGTGCTGGCTTCCCCAGTATTGTGTACTGTCTTACCCTTCACCAAAGTTACCACTTATCTATTGTCTATTTAGTATTTCCCTCCCGCCCCTCCCATTCCTTGTAACCAACAAAGATTATTTCTTTTTGTGTGTAAACCTTTTCATGAGTTTTTACAGTAGTGGTCTCATACAATATCTGCCCTTTTGTGATTGGCTTATTTCACTCACCATAATGTCCTCCAGTTTCATCCATGTTATGAGGTGCTTCACAGCTTCATCATTGTTCTTTATCGTTGTGTAATACTCCATTGTGTGTACGTACCATAGTTTGTTTATCCACTCATCTGTTGATGGACATCTAGGTTGTTTCCATCTTTTTGCTATTATGAACAATGCTGCATGAACATGGGTGTGCATATGTCTACTGGTGTGATGGCTCTTATTTCTCTAGGATATATTCCTAGGAGTTGGATTACTGGATCCTATGGTATTTCTATTTCAGCTTTCTAAGGAAGCTCCGTATCACTTTCCAAAATGGTTGTAACATTTTGCATTCCCACCAGCAGTGCATAAGAGTTCCAATCTCCCTGCAGCCTCTCCAACATTTGTTATTTCTTGTTTTTTTGAATCGTGCCAGTAATGCTGGGATGAGATGGTATTTCATTGTGGTTTTAATTTGCATTTCTCTAATGGCTAAGTGATCAGGAGCATTTCCTTATATGTCTTTTGACTGCTCGAATGTCTTCTTTGGTGAAGTGTCTGGTCATTTCCTTTGCCCATTTTTTATGACATGGGATATTCTTGATGTTTTAAGAAAAAAAGTGGTTTATAAAATAGTTTAGTAGTTTCTACAATATAATCATAACTATGTAAAATACACACTATTGAATTAAGAGACTAGATGAAAATATTCTAAAATACTAATGATGGTGTTGTATTCGATAACATTACGTGCGAGTATTTTTCTTTATTATTCTCACATTTCTGTATAGTTTGAAATTTCTATAATAAGAACCTATTTTTTTTAAATGCCTCTAATTACTTCAGTTAGCTGCATGGCTGCCCATGACTTTGTGTAGTATCAGGAAAGAACCTAGGTATGCAGCTAGGATAATTCCTTGACCAACTTTCAAAACCATACACCAGAATTAAGCCTCCAAGGTTGCCACTAGTTCTACCATGTTTAGTAAGTGTAGAAGCAGAAGCTTCCACCAGACCTGTCAACCCTAGAATCTTGATGTCTTCATTTCTTCATTCCTTTAGCAGGAAGCTGCTGAAATCAGAAGTCACATGTTACATCAGGAAACCACATCTGACTTGAGAACCTCAGATTTCTAAACACAATCCATATCAGCAAAACAAACATGTTGCATCTTGCCTCTATCCCCAGATATCTCAAATATTTGAATCTAATTGGCAGAATCTAAATTATTTCCAGATTCCTAATTGCAAGGGAGACTTGGAAATGTAGTTTTGAAATCTACTGCCTCTATGTGTTAGAGATTATTTGGAATGCATGTTGCATGCATTGGATGATGAAAAAATAAAGTCTCATACTGGGGGCTTGATGTTTATTATACTCCCATTTCCAACAAATATTCAAGGGAAATGAGATATTCAACATGTGCGGAAAGGTGGAGTAAAAATAAGACATCGTTAGGATTTACCCCCGATAATTAAAGAAAACATCTTCATTTTTATAGTTGGTGGTAAGCGAAGAATGTATTCCCTAATAACTTTTAGGGACTATACAAGAGTAGAAATTTTCTGAAATTGGTGAGCACACTTTTGCTGACTACTTCATTAGTTATGACAAATTTTCGATATTTTCAATTTGGCTGTATGCAAAATATTCTTTTTCTTCTCATGAAGATGGAATAAAGTCATTAATTTGAAGATGCATACATTTGATTGGACAGGAATTTAATTAAACTGTTAGATAGCTTTTTGGAAAAAAGGACTTTTAGGCTGTAATACAAAGAGAGTGAAACCATTAGGTTAACAGATATCAGGCCTATGAGAAAATGAGTTAGATATGCGTTACAAATGGAGGAGAAACCAGGAAGGGTGGCTGGAGATAGGGTAGATTGGCTCTACCTACGGGTAGATACTCTACCATAGAAATGCCAAAGAACCTTTGTACGTTATGAATACGGCAGGAGACAGAAGCAAACTAAAGTAACTATACTCTTTGTCTTCCCTTACTGCCTTACCTCATTTGTTGTCAGTACACTTTTGTCTTGACTGTGTAACTAATTTTCACACTGGCCAGGGATGGGTCACTTTTGGTGTGTTCAAAGAAGATAAAGCACTCACTGCAATTTCATTTAAAATACATTTCTGTTTCTGTGATCTTTACTTTTCAGCTGAATGTTGATTACATCCCCCAGGCAGACTATCAATACAAAAGTCAGGAAATATTGCAATTTATGGAAAATAAATTTGATATTAAGTATAAGTTTCCTTCATGCAACAGTGAGTGGTGGGTTTATGATATGGAGTACTGTCTTTATCTTAGGAAGATGCCTGATGAAGTAAGGAAAGGCCACAAGAGTTAATAAAAAGTTTTCACTTTATGATGAAAAATAATTTTGAGGGGTGATAGGATTAGGGTCATATTTTAGAAATAGGAGAGTGTGATTGTAGCTTGAGTAACCAGTTATATCACTGTATAGTACTTCTTGGGAGCCACACCTGGCATCTTTCCTAAGGCTTCATAAAGAATAAAACAGGTATTATGAAGAACAACATCCAACTTAATGTCCTGAACCACTGTTTGATATCTGCTCTATACTTTCACAATTCTTCATTCTTCCTCATCCTACTTACCCAGATGTCCATCTACCTTATATATCAGCTCTCTTGGGCTTTTGATGTGGATCTCCCTCCAAACAAGTTTTAACTTCTTCTCTTGACATAAAGAATTCTTGGGTTGCCATATATTTGAGAACAATTTTCTCTCGGTATCTATACATCTGTATGTCTTGTGAATGAGGAATTAATTGTTCTTTGTTCTAGCCTATCTTTTTCAGTATGTTTGTACAGCAAATATCCTTAGAAGATAGAGATAATGTCTCCCTCTAGAGCAAAGAGTAGGTTTGCTTATAGCCTTGGAAGATATAGAGAATGTTTCCCTCTGGAGGAAAGAGCAGGAAGGCTTAATGCACATTATAAAAGACTTAGGTTCCCTAAGCGCAGGATTCCTGTCATGTAATGCAACCCAGTACGTTTGCAGGTATCATTCTGGGCCCGTTTTTGTTGACCCTATGGAACTTGTGGTCAGGAGGAACCAAGGCAAATATACTGATGCTTATACTGTTTGCCGTGCTCTGAGTAACCAGGCCCTCTGTTTCTGACCCAGGAGTCCTGTATCTTTTGCCAGCATCATCAAAACAGTGGCAGGCCCTGTTTACAAGAAAACTGTTTTTTTTTTTTTTTGTCTTGGGTTTTATGTTAACTGCTTTATTGAGGTATAATTTACATACCGTACAAAATACAAAATTGAATGGTTTTTAATGTGTTCACAAAGTTGTACAGCCATCTCCACAATCAATTTTAGACCATTTTTATCACCTCCAAAAGAAACTTATGCCCATTGTCAATCACTTCCAATACTCTTTTCCCTACTGCCTAGTCCTAGAAATACACTTTGATGGTTAAGATTGTGTGTCAGCTTGGCTGGGAATGATTCTCAGTTGTTTGGCAGTCATATGATGTTGTGATCACGCCAAGATGGGATCTGCTTTGATAGCCAATCACGTGAAAGAGAGTTTCCTTGAGCTTGTGGCTTGCATTGAATATAAGTGGACATTCTGGCAAGGCTCATCAGCTTTTACTTGCTCTGGATCCTGCAGCTGGCTCCTGTTCATTTGACCTCAGGTTCTTGGGACCTGAGCTTGCAGCTTACCTGTGATCTTTCCTGCCAATCTTAGGATTCATCGATCTTCGCAGCTTATGAGCAACAGCCTTTCTCTCTGACCTGCCAATCTTGGCTTCCCCAGCTCCTGTGGCTGTGTGAATCAGGAGAAGCCTCCAGCCCGACCCATAGACTTGGGACGTTCCAGTCTCTACAACCACATGAGCCAGTCCCTTGATATAAATCTCTCTATATATACTTATATGCTTTACTGGTTTTGCTTCTGTAAAGAAACCAGCCTAAGACATTTGGTACTGAGAGTGGTTCTAGAGAAACAAAATTTTAAGGATGAGTTGTCTAAACTGGTTCTCAATTCTGGTTAGTTTTAAAGATGTTGATGACTCAGCTTCAGTTAGTGAAGAGGGCACTCCTAAACCATGGTGTGAGGTGGCAATACAAATACGCAAAATACCATTACCAATACATCAGGTATTGATGAACCGCGAGGCTCTGGGTGATTGCATGTGTGATTCCTTTCTACAGTTTTGTCAGAATCAGAAATATAAGGAAGCTAGTTGGTTGGTCCTACTTTCACTAGACAAACTGGTGAAAGAAAGAGATGACCTCAGGACTTCAGAGTCAAAGCTCAAGTGCTGCATAAATGATCTCAAAGTTTCCACCTGTGCCTTGAAAGAAAGTCTGATTTCTTATAGTAACAGAGCTGAAGTTGCTGAAAACCAAATGCAGAGTCTTATCATAAGAGTGGCTGAATTACAACACCAACTCAATTGCCAACCTCGAGAGGTGTCTGAAGTTAAAGTGAGAACACTGATTGGGAAGAAATGGGGTCTTGAAACTTGGGATAGGGACTCACAATATATCCCATCATGGGGGTGATCACATTATATCATATCTCAACATGGAAGTGATCACAATATCATACAACTGCCAAACCACTGAGAATCATGGCCCAGCCAATTGACACACAATCTTAACTGTCACAGTCCACCCCTTGTCAACTTGGCACCTGTACACATCTCCTTAAACCCTACAAAATTGCTGAATAAAGATAATTATAAAGTCATACTTTACCTAACATTATACAATGAACACACATACAGCTGAAAATGCACTAGCCCTGTTTACATCTTATATTTCAAAAGTGAAGAAGACAAAAATGTTTAATGCACACATACACATACAAAGCAGAAATACTCATAAGAGTTACAGTCCTCATTTCTAAAGCTGGTCATGTGGTCGTAACTAGTATTTAGAGCTACCTTCTTCCGCCACCCATTCCGTGTTCCCTTTGCCCTCAGCAAGCACCTCAGCTGGTCGTGGCTCTTTTTCTGGTGGAGTGACCCAAATCTTCATTTCTGAAGGGTCTGGGCCATTAGTAGTCATGTTGGAATTGGGTTGCTACAGTTTTGCAGTGACTTTAATCACAGGGCATGGTAGTATTAAGAGACACCCTAAGGGATCTCCTACATTCCAGACATACTCTTCTTTACCTCCATTATGTAATATCAATCTGATTTCCTCTTGGTAATCAGGATCAGTCACACCAGCCAGTATGGTAACTCCCTTCTTTGCCATTGATCCAGAGGCATAAGGAACCCAAAGTGGCCAGGTAGCATTCTTAGCTTCCAGTTCAATGGAATCAGTGATGTGCCTCCAGGTGGGAGCATTCTTCCCTTTGGAACTAAGACCTCTAGACATGCACAGCATAAGGTCATGGGGACAGGAAGCAAAATTATTGCTAGTGGGTCACTAGGGGTAGTAGTGAGTGGTGCCACTCCCATTTCTACCCCTTGATTCCTGGACCCATGAATACTGGCTATGGGAGATACAGCACCATATATTAGGTGCCTGTTTAGAGTACATACAGCCTCCTGGAGAACATTGCCCCAACCCTGTAAAGTATTGCTACCTAGCTGGCACTGTAATTGTGTCTTTAGAAGGGCATTCCACCGTTCTATAAAGCCAGCTGCTTCAGGATGACGGGGAACATGGTAAAACCATTGAATTCAATGTGCTTGGGCCCATTGCTGCACTTCATTTTCTGTAGAGTGAGTCCCTTGATCTAAGGTAATGCTGTATGGGATACCATGATGGTGGATAAGACAATCTGTAAGTACATGGATGGTAATTTTGGCAGAAGTATTGCATGCAGGGAAGGTAAACTCATATCTAGAGTGTCTATCCCAGTAAAAACAAAACATTGCCCTTTCCATGATGGAAGTGGTTCAATGTAATCAACTTGCCACCAGGTTGCTGGCTGATCATCTTGCGGGATAGTGCCATATCAGGGACTCAGTGTTGGTCTCTGCTGCTGGCAGATTGGGCACTCAGCAGTGGCTGTAGCCAAGTCAGCCTTGGTGAGTGGAAGTCCATGCTGTTGGGCCCACACATAACCTCCATCCTTGCCACCATGACCACTTTGTTCTTGAGCCGATTGAGCAATGACGGAAGTAGCTGGGGAAAGAGGATGAGTGATTTCCACAGAACGCATCATCCTATCTACTTGATTGTTAAAATCCTTCTCTGCTGAGGTCACTTTTGGTGAACATTCACATGAGACACAAATACCTTCATTTCTTTGGCCCATTCAGAGAGGTATATCCACATACCTCTTCCCCATAAATCTTTGTCTACAGTTTTCCAATCATGTTCCTTCCAAGTCTCTGATCATCCAGCCAAACAACTGACCACAGCTCATGAATAAGTATACAATCACACATCTGGCCATTTCTCCTTCCAAGCAAAGTGAATAACCAGGTGCATAGCTCAAATTCTGTGCATTCAGAGAATTTCCCTTCACCACTGTCCTTCAGGGAGGTCCCAGAAAGGGGCTGTAGTGCTGCTGCTGTCCACTTTCGAGTGGTGCCTGCATATCGTACAGAACCATCTGTAAAGCAGGCATGAGTTTTCTCTTCTTCAGTCAAATGATCATAAGGAACTCCCTGTGAGGCCATAGGTGCAGACTGGGAGATGGAAGGTAACGTGAAAGGAGTGGAGAACATGGGCATTTGAGCCACTTTCTCATGTAACTTACTTGTGCCTTCAGGTCCTGCTTGGGCCCAGTCTTGTATATACCACTTTCATTTAATCATGGAGTGTTACTGTGCATGTCCAGCTTTATGACTCTGTGGGTCAGACAACACCAAATTCATGATGGGAAGCTCAGGCCAGATGGTGACTTGTTGTCCCATGGTTAAATGTTCAGTCTCTGTGAAGGCCCAATAACAAGCCAAAAGCTGTTTCTCCAAAGAAGAGTGGTTATCTGCAGAGGATGGCAATTGAGTTGGCATTGTAACTCAGTCACTCTTATGATAAGACTTTTTGGCAATATCAGCTCCGTTACTACAAAAAATCAGGTTTTCTTTCAAGGCACAAGTGGAAACTTTGAGGTCGTTTATATGGCACTTAAGCTTTGACTCTGAAGCCCTGAGCTCATCTCTTTCTTACACCAGTTTGTCTAGCGAAAGTAGGATCAACCAACCAGCTTCTTTATACTTCTCATTCTGACAAAATATCTTACCTATTGGTGGTGATATTTTGTATATTTGTATTGCCACCTCACACCATGGTTTAGCAGTGCCCTCTTTACTACTTGAAACAGAGTCATCAACATCTTTAAGACTAACTAGACTTGAAAACCAATTTAGAAAACTCATCCTTACAATTTTGTTTCTCTAGAATTGTTCTCAGTACCAAATGTCTTAGGCTGGGTTCTCTAGAGATGCAAAACTGGTAAAGCATATAAATAAATAAATATACGTACATATATATATATATATATACACATAAATATATATATATGGAGATTTATATCAAGGAAATGGCTCACCCAGTTGTAGAGACTAGAACATCCCAAGTCTGTGGGTCAGGTTGGAGGGTTCTCCTGATTCACGTAGCTGCAGCTGCTGGTGAACCCAAGATTGGCAGGTCAGAGAGCAGGGCTGTTGGTCACAGGCTATGAATATAGACGAGTCCTGAGATTGGCAGGCAAGATCACAAGTAAGCTGGTAGCTCAAGTCCCAAGAACCTAAGGTCAAATGAACAGGAGCCAGCTGCAGGATCCAGAGGAAGTAAAAGCTGACGAGACTTGCCAGAATGTCCACTTATATTCAATGCAAGCCACATTCCGAAGGAAACTCTCTTTCATCTAATAGGCTAACACAGCAGATCCCATCATGAGGGTGATTACACTATATTAAATCTCAACATGGAAGTGATCACAACATCATGCGACTGCCAAACTACTGAGAATCATGGCCAGCCAAGTTGACACATCGTCTTAAGTCTCATGGCCATCTTATTTTCCTTTCCTTCTTTAATTCTTTGAAAACATGTATGCTAGCTTTAAAGTCTTTGCTAAGTCCACCACTTGGACCACCTTAACAGCGGTTTATATTTCCTGCTTTTTCCTCCTGTATATGGATCACACTTTTCTGGTTTTTCATGTCTTATACTTTTTTTGTTGAAAAGTAGGAATTTTATTTTTTTCTTTTTCTTGTACTTTAAATGAAGGTTTACAGAGCAAATTAGTTTCTCATTAAACAATTAATACACATATTGTTTTGTGACACTGGTTGCCAGTCCTACAACATGTCAATACTCTCCACTTCTTGACTTTGGGTTCCCTGTTACCAGCTTTCCTGTCCCCTCCTGCCTTCTCGTCCTTGCCCCTGGGCTGGTGGGCCCATTTGGTCTTGTTTGTTTTATGGGCCTGTCTAATCTTTGGGTGAAGTGTGAACCTCAGAAGTAACTTTGGTACTGAGTTGAAGGGGTGTACGGGCGGAAAATTTGGCATTTTAGATAACATATTGTAGCAACTTTGGATAATTATCCATGGCACCACACACTTTCTGAGAAATATTTTTGTTGCTTGTTTATTTCTTTAGAGGCTTGGTTAGACTATTTTAGTGAATTATATTTCCCTTGTACTATGTATCTTCTGAAGTGCATGCACACAATTTTTTTTGGAGTGACAGTGGTTTTAGCAAGATTTTTTTTGAGTTTTTCTTTTCCTGAACTCTCTGTTAAGCTGTTTGCATCTGTTGAGATCATACCCAGCTGCTGCTGCTGTTGTTGTTGTTAGTTGTCCTCAAGTCAATTCTGACTCATGGTGAACCCATGTACCTCCAATAATTAATGGCCTATCACTCTGTTCCTTTCAACTATTCCCTGGGTATAAATTATTCCACAGCCTGGTTGAATTAAATTTGGTCATCTTTCCAGGGGTGGTCTTTGAAACCAGACTTTGAGACTTGTTCCAACCTTAGGAGGGCTCTATTAGTCATTCCTTTCTCTGATTGTCTCTGGTAAACTTCTGGTTCATCTATGATTTAGCTTATTGTTCTTGTGGAGCAACCAGCCTCCTCTTAATTGCTTACTACCAAAATTTCTGTTGTTTTTAAGAGCACTCTTAGGCTCCAACTTACCCATGGTCTGTTCCAGTCAAGTTCCTTGGGTAGAGCTTCAGAGCTCTTGGTTCTTCTGGTCTGCCTCTCCTCCTAGTCAAAATTTCTGTGCCACTACTACGGAGCTAAAAGCAGTGAAACCAGACTGCTTCTCTCAGAGTGAAATCCTGGTTTTACGAGCAGAAAGGTGGGTGGAGATCGTAGTCTCTGTTCTTCTCTGTCTCTTCTGATGTGGAGATTCCAACCTTCTAGCAAATTGCAACGAGGGCAATCTGCTACACCTAAGGTAGAACTTCTACCCTACAAGTGGAGGCTTGGTATAAGACCTAGACCTTTCAACTACTCTTGCCTGCAATCCCTAGGTGAGAGGGATGAGAAATATTTGTTGCCTATACCTTCCAAGAAGTAAGTATAGCCCTAGATTGGGAGCTAGGAAGACAGGGAGCCCTGTGTCTTCAACTGCACTTGCCTGGAGTCAGTCTTTTGTCATGATTAGCTGGTGGGGGAGGCATGTGGGAGCAAAACATGGCTTGACTTAGTAGACTTTCTTGAATAAATGTTTATCCATTTGCTGTATGCCATTAGGGCATGTCCTAAAGATGTTGCCATTCAGAAGTTATCTCCCTTTACCATCTTCTATTTCTCTTCATGCTACCCTAATGGGAAGCTTGCTACTCAAAATATTCTGGTCTCTTGGACAGAAACAGGCAATTATAATGATTTGAGTAAGGAGATCCCAATTAATTCATTGGACATACAGAGGGAAAGGAGCTGATAAAATTGAGCTTTTGTAAAGGTAGAATTTATAGGCTTTGGTGTTATAGAGGAAGTAAGTTTGAGGCAGGAAATCAATGATGACTTCTCTTTTAGCTTGGGTGAGTGAAGGATGAAATAAAGAAGAAAAAAACTGGAAGTAGATTGAAGCTATGACTTTTGAGTAATGAAAGCTAAAGTTGTTATTACTGGATTTTAGTCTAGTAAGGAGGCAAATATGATCCTTATTTTCTTGACTTTTACCTAAGAGACCACAAGTACTTCATCTTCGATTCTGATTAAAGAATTTGATCTGGAATCTTTGAAGCTCTTAAAGAAAAAATAAATTATTTAAAGCAAAATAAAAAAAAAAAAATGATAGAACTTCTAGAGTTTCACTAGACATAAGGAGTTAAAACCTGGAACTAAAAGTTCTTTTGTTAGGGAGAACTTATTAATTGGCTTTTGGAATATGAGAGGCAATGACTAAGACATAGTCTGGGATGAAGAGATGAAGACAAAGGAAAATAAATTACTCTGCGTTTTAAAGTAAGATAAATTTTCAATTTTTGTTGGTAAGGAAAAAAAAGGTTTACTTTTAATGGATCATGCTGAGATACAGGAGAAGGAAATTAGGGGTAAAACAATATGAGAGGGAAGAGTAGAAACTTGTCAACAGTGTGAGGGTAAAAAAAAAGTAAACATTAAATTTAATGGTAGGTATGGTTTACAAATTTTGAAAAATAATATTTGTCAGGTTTTAATGATCTTGTGTGTTTTTTTAATTCTCAATCTTTTGTAAAAGTGTCTTAAGAACAACAGCTTTGTGTTCATGGTTCCTTGTGAAATGATGGAGCCCTGCTGGCAACCAAAAAAAGGTCAGCAGTTCGAATCCACCAGCTGCTTCTTGGAAACCCTATGGGGCAGTTCTACCCTGTCCTATAGGGTTGTAATGAGTCGGAATTGATTTGACTGCAGTGGGTTTGGTGTTTTTTTGTTGTTTGTTTTTTCTGGTTTTGTGAAATGATAAACTTTGTTCATTCTTTAAATAAAAGGACTATAGAAGAGTCGGCAGAAATACGATTGCAAGCGATTTGCTTAAGGAAAGGAGCTTTGATAAAGAAATGATTGCCTGGAAAATGTAAGCATCATTCTCCCTTAGAAGAAACTTTGAACTTATTGAGGAGGGAATTAATTGGGCTGTCTACGGCTAGCTGACATGTGGGCTCAAATAATTTTATTTGAATATAAAGAAAAGTGTGAAAAACAGAAGTCTAGATAATTAGGGTGCAATCAAAGTGTAAAAATGGCTTGGGGGCAGTGTCTGACCTCCTCCAACTGGACAAGGGGGAAGGAGAACCAAGATCAACAGCCCAAGGCTGAATCCTATGAAGTGGAGGTCAGATACGCTTCCTCTCTCCTCCATCTCTATCAGTTCTGACACCAACTGTCCCTCACACAGAAAGCTACCCCCTAGGTGAATGCTAACTTTTAAGTGATAAAGACCAATTAGCAAAGCTGTTAGTGAAATTATTTAGAAATAAAAACAAAAGTGAGAAGAAAACATGTATAAAATAGTCTCTATGAACACAAAGATGTGTGCCTGTGTTTAGAAGAACTAGAAAACTATGTAAAATACTGAGATTATCCTCTTCCTTGTATTTATTTTCATGGGGTGGTGGGTGGGTGGTTGGTTGGAGGGTGATACCTTTGACTGTTAGTTCTTTTCTGAATACTGAGTGCTTCCAGAAAAAATCAGGCAGAAAATCTGTAAATATTAACTAGCATTTATTACATACTTACTATGTGCGTAGGCACTTTATGGAATCTCTGGAAGGTACAAATGGTGGATGCAGTCAGTTGCTAATCAAAAGGTTGGAAGTTCAAGTCTACCCAGAGGCACCTTGGAAGGAAGGCGTGGTGATCTACTGGTAAAAAATCAGCTACTGAAAACCTTATGGAGCACAGTTCTACTCTGACACACATGAGGTCGCCATAAGTTGAAATTAACTTGTTAGCTCTTGATAATCACTTTATATCAGTGACTCTCGACAGAGTGATTTTGTCCCTCAGGGGACATTTGACAAAGTCTGGAACGATTTTGAGGGTTATAACTGCATGGTGGGTATTACTGGTATCCAGTGGACAGAGGCCAGGAATGCCGCTAAACATCTTGCCAGTTGCCAAGGTAGTAAAATTCTGATGAGAAATCAAAGTTTCAAGCCTCCCAGAAACCCTTCAGGATGGATACTTGTATCACCCCTTATGTACTGCAGGTTTAGGTTTCAAAGATAAGAGAAGACTTTAAAACGAAATCTACCATAAAAGACAAAGAAGGACACTATATAATGATTAAGGGGATGATCCCTCATGAAGATATAACCATAATAAACATCTATGCACCCAATGACAGGGCTCCAAAATACATAAAACAAACTCTAACAACACTGAAAAGAGAAATTGACAGTTCCACAATAATAGTAGGAGGCTTCAACACACCACTCTCAGTAAAGGACAGAACAACTAAGAAGAAACTCAGCAAAGATACAGAAGACCTAAAGGGCACAATCAGCCAACTGGACCTCATAGACATATATAGAACACTCCATCCAACCACTGGAAAGTACACATTCTTTTCCAATGCACATGGAACGTTCTCCAGAATAGACCACATTTTAGGCCACAGCACAATCCTCAAAAAGATCCAAAATGTTGAGATAATTCAAAGTATCTTCTCTGACCACAATGCCATCGAGGTAGAAATTAACAATAGAAAGAGCAAGGAAAAAAAAAACAACTACATGGAAACTGAATAATACCCTGCTTACACATCACTGTGTAATAGAAGAAATCAGAGATGGAATCAAAAAACTCCTGGAATCAAAAAACTCCTAGAATCAAATGAGAATGAAAACACATCATACCAAAACCTTTGGGACACAGCAAAGGCAATCCGCAGAGGACAATTTATAGCAATAGATGCACATATCAAAAAAGAAGAAAGGGACAAAATCAAAACATTAACTACATAACTCAAACAAATAGAAAGAGAACAGCAAAAAAAGCCCACAACCGCCGGAAGAAAGGAAATAGTAAAGATCAGAGCAGGAATAAATGAAATAGAGAACAGAAAAACAATAGAAAGAATTAACAAAACCAAAAGTTGGTTCTTTGAAAGAATCAACAAAATCGACAAACCACTGGCCAGACTGACAAAAGAAGAACAGGAAAGGACACAAATAATCCAAATAAGAAATGAAATGCGGGACATTACAACAGACCCAAATGAAATAAAAAGGATTATAACAGAATATTATGAAAAACTATACTCCAACAAATTTGAAAACCTAGAGGAAATGGATAAATTTCTAGAAACACATGGCCTACCCAAACTACATCAAAGTGATGTTGAAAATCTGAACAGACCCATAACAAGAGAAGAGATTGAAAGGTAATAAAAAAAACTCCCAACCAAAAAAAGGCCTGGCCCAGATGGCTTCTCTGGAGAATTCTACAAAACATTTACAGAAGAGCTTGTACCAGTACTACTCAAGCTATTTCAGAGCATAGAAGAGGAAGCAACACTTCCAAATTCATTCTATGAAGCCACCATAACGCTGTTACCAAAACCAGGCAAAGACGTCACACAAAAAGAAAATTACAGACCAATATCTCTCATGAATATAGATGCAAAGATTCTTAACAAAATTCTAGCCAATAGAATTCAGCATCATATCAAAAAAAATAATACACCATGACCAAGTAGGATTCATACCAGGTATGCAAGGATGGTTCAATACTAGAAAATCAATCAAAGTAATCCACCACATAAATAAAAGGAAAGAAAATAATCACATGATCATCTCAACTGATGCAGAAAAGGCATTTGACAAAGTCCAACACCCATTCCTGATAAAAGCTCTCAATCAAATAGGTATAGAAGGGAAATTTCTCAACATAATAAAGGGCATCTATGCAAAACCAATGGCCAACATCATTCTTAATGGAGAGAGGCTGAAAAAATTCCCCTTGAAAACAGGAACAAGACAAGGATGCCCTTTATCACCACTCCTATTTAACATTGTGCTTAAAGTTCTAGCTAGAGCAACAAGGCAAGAAAAAGAAATCAAGGGCATCCAATTGGTAATGAAGAAGTTAAACTGTCCCTGTTTGCAGATGGTATGATACTATACATCGAAAACCCTAAAGACTCCACGAGAAGTCTACCAGAACTAATAGAAAGATTCAGCAGAGTAGCAGGATACAAGATAAACATTCAAAAATCAGTTGGATTCCTATACACCAATAAGGAAAACAATGAAAAGGAAATCAGGAAAACAATACCATTTTCAATAGCCCCTAAAAAGATAAAATACTTAGGAATAAAGCTGACCAGGGATGTAAAAGACCTATACAAAGAAAACTACAAAACATTACTGCATGAAACCCAAAGGGATCTACATAAATGGAATAACATACCATGCTCATGGATAGGCAGACTCAACATTGTGAAAATGACAATTCTACCCAAAGCAATTTGCAAATACAACGCAATCCCAATCCAAATACCAACAACATTCTTCAAAGAGATGGAAAAACTAATTATTAACTTTATATGGAATGGGAAGAATCCCCATATAAGTAAAGCACTACTGAAGAAGAAGAATAAAGTTGGAGGACTCACACTACCTGATTTCAGAACGTACTATACAGCTACAGTAGTCAAAACAGCCTGGTACTGGTACAACGACAGACACATTGAACAATGGAACAGAATTGAGAACCCAGATGTAAATCCATTCACCTACAGTCACCTGATCTTCGACAAGGGTCCAAAGTCCATCAAATGGGGAAAAGACAGTCTTTTTAACAAATGGTGCTGGCAAACCTGGATATCCATCTGCAAAAAAATGAAACAAGACCCATACCTCACACCGTATACAAAATCTACTTCAAAATGGATCAAAGACCTGAATATAAAGCCTAAAACAATAAAGTTCACAGAAGAAAAGATAGGACCAACACTTCAGGCCTTAATACATGGCATTAACAGGATGCAAAACATAACCATCAACGCACTAACCCCAACAGATAAGCTAGATAACTGGGATCTTCTAAAAATCAAACACCTATGCTCTTCAAAAGATTTCACCAAAAGAGTCAAAAGAGAACCTACAGACTGGGAAAAAATTTTTGGACAGTACAAGTCAGACAAAGGTCTAATCTCCATAATCTACAAGAAAATCCAACACCTCTACAACAAAAAGACAAATAATCCTATTTAAAAATGGGCAAAGGAAATGAACAGACACTTCACCAAAGAAGACATTCAAATGGCCAACAGACACGTGAGGAAATGCTAGCGATCACTAGCCATTAGAGAAACGCAAATTAAAACCACAATGAGATACCATCTCACCCCGGCATTACTGGCACGAATCAAAAACACTGGAAATAACAAATGTTGGAGGGGCTGCGGGGAGATGGGAACTCTTATGCACTGCTGGTGGGAATGCAAAATGATACAACCATTTTGGAAAATGATATGGCGCTTCCTCAGAAAGCTAGAAATAGACATACCATTCAATCCAGCAATCCCACTCCTAGGAATATATCCTAGAGAAATAAGTGTCGTCACTCGAATAGACACATGCACACCTATGTTCATGGCAGCATTGTTCACAATAGCAAAACTATGTAAACAACGTAGGTGCCCATCAACAGATGAATGGATAAACAAACTATGGTACATACACACAATGGAGTACTTATGCATCGAGAAAGAACAACAATGAATCTGTGAAGCATCTCATAACATGGATGAAACTGGAGGACATTATGCTGAGTGAAATAAGTCAATCACAAAAGGACAAATATTGTATGAGACCTCTATTGTAAAAACCCATGACAAAGTTCACACACAAAATGTAACAATCTTTGTTGGTTACCAGGGATGGGAGGGATGGGGGGGGAAATACTAAATAGGCAATAGATAAGTGGTATCTTGGGTGAAGGGTGAGACGGTACACAATACAGGGGAAACTAGCACAACTTGTACAAGGAAAGGTCATGGAAGCCCCATAGACACATCCAATCTCCCTGAGGGACTGAATTGCTGGGCGGAGGGCTGTGGCGACCATGGTCTCGGGGAACATCTAGCTCAATTGGCATGACATAGCTTATAAAGACAATGCTCTATATTCTGCTTTGGTGAGTAGTGTCTGGGGTCTTAAAAGCCTGTGAGCGGCCATCTAAGATACTCCACTGGTCTCATCCCTTCGGGAGCAAGAGAGAATGAAGAGAACAGGATACAAGGAAAAGAGTAGTCCTAAGGACTAATTGTCCACAGCTACCAAGGCCTCCACCAGACTGAGTCCAGTACAGCTAGATGGTGCCCGGCTACCACCACTGGTTGCTCTGACCAGGATCACAACAGAGGGTTCTGGACAGAGCTGGAGAAGGATGTAGAGCATAATTCTAACTCACAAAAAAAAGACCAGATTTACTGGCCTAAAGGAGACTGGAGAAACCTTGAGAGTATTGCCCCCAGACACCCTTTTAGCTCAGTGGTGAAGCTACCTCCGAGGTTCAGTGTTCAGGCTGGGAGTGGACAGCCCCGTAAAACCAAATGAGACTAATGAGGTATAGGAGTCCAGTGACAAGGGCCAGAAGGCAGAAGGGGACAAGGAAGCTGGTGATAGGGAACCCAAGGTTGAGCAAGGATGTTGTTAATGTGTTGTGAGATTGTTAACCATTGTCATAGGGCAACATTTGTAGTAACTGTTAAATGAGAAACTATTCTGTTCTGTAAGCCTTCATCTTAAGTGAGAATAACAGCACAATTGGAAGAGGATAGTCAATGTCACTGAACTGTGCATGTAGAAACTTTTGAAACGGTGTATGTTTGACTATGTGTATTTTCACCAAAAAAAAAAAAAAAAAAAAAAGGTTGAGAAGTTAGAGGGTTAATATGTTGTGTGGTTGTCAACCAATGTCATAAAACAACATGTGTACTACTGTTTCATGAGAAACTATTTGTTCTGTAAGCCTTCACCTGAAGTACAATAAAATTAAAAAAAAAAAAAAAAGATGAGAGAATGTCCACATAAACTAAAACATTTTTTCTCTCCAGTATAGAAAGCTTTCAAGTATACCTACTAGAAGCTCTACTAACTTTACTTTGTCTTTTGAGGAACACATTTTAGTCGTAGAAGTGCAACTGATAACAGCTGAAGAAATGTCATTTCAGCTTCAAATTACCGTAAGCACCACTTGGTCTGTTATAGAAATACTTTCTGGGGAAAAATTTGCTCTTTTACTTGTACTAATCACTTAGTGTTTCTAAAAGATATACTGTGTATTTCTTTCCAGATTAATTTAATGATTACAATGCACTCAATCCCTCAATCCATATTGCAGTTTGAAGTTTGTCTTTTTTCCAAGAATGTTTTATTGCCCTATGTAATTACCATTTTTTGTGCTAACATTTCTGTATTACAGGTAGAAAATAACAGATCAGATGTTTTAAGTCCTTCAACTTAAAGATTATGGAACAATAGACCCTAACAATATGGCATATTGCATGCATTTGAAAATGTTCCTTAAAGTAAACATAGTTAAATTTATTCTGATATATAACTCTACCTGCTTTCTTTCTTTCTTTTTTTAAAATATGGTCTTGAAAGTACTTGCTCTTTGTTGAACATTAAATGAGCTAGTTTAAATGTTCTAGTAAAATGTATGGCTTAAGAAACAGGCATTCAGTTCAAACTACTTTATTTAGAAGAAAAAAAATCCTTTCAAGGACGAAAAAATATTTAGCGTGAAAATTATGAAACTGTTGAAATTTTTTATCTAGCTATGGATAGTAAATACTGTGAATCATATGAGATCACATTCTTATGAAAGCATACTTATGGAATCATCTAATACTAAGTTAGCATTGAGAATTTGTTTCAACACAACAAAGAACTCTGAGGTCTTTTAGTGATTTTATGATTCTTTACACAAAAGGCTATCCTGCTTGGTACAAACACACAATAGTAAAAACATATTAGATCCTTTCCTATTCTGGGAGCAATGAAAAAAATAAACAAGCCAAGAATTACCATGATAAATTCAACGATAAACAGAAAAAATACTTTTATTTTCAGAAAACCTAAGACTGAGGATGAATAGTAGCAGTATAATAAATTATTTCTTCATAGAGATCTCTTTTTTTTTCCTGTTACAGTCCATGCTTCCACAATCTGTTTGTTTGTACAAGTTAGAAATCCAAAAATTGTTCTCATTTTCTCCCTTAACTCTAAATGCATTCAGTCGTTGTTGTCCTTGTTGTTGGCTGCCATTGAGTCAACTTTGACTCATGGTGACCTTATGTACAAGAGAACAAAATATTGGCCAATTCTGCATCATCCTCACAATCACTAGGATGTTGGAGTCTATCATTGCAGCAAATGTCCAGTCCATCTCACCAAGAGTCTTCCATATCCTCACTGGTCCTCTGCTTCACCAAACTTGATGTTTTCCTCTAGTGACTGATTCCTCCTAATGACATGTCCGAAGCAAGTGAATCAAACAATGTTCTGTTGTGATCAATAAGATTTTCGTTGGCTAATTTTTGGAAATAGATTGCTAAGCCTTTCTTGTCTGTCTTAGTCCAGAAGCTCTACTGAAACGTGTCCACCATGGGTGACCCTGCTGGTATTTGAAATACTGGTGGCATAGCTTCCAGCATCAAAGCAACATGCAAATCATCACAGTATGACAAACTGACAGGTAGGTAGTGGATCCAGTCATTAAAGCCAAACAATTCTACATTTTTAATGCTCTCAAACCTGTATCTTCCTATTTCCATGGTCACTTCTTGGTAAAAGACATCACAAACTCTCATTTACGTTATTATTACAATTGTCCCTTCCTGCTCTCCGTGCCTCCAGTCTTTTTCCACATTGAAACATAATCCAGAGTGACATTTATAAGTGTCATTTTCTGGCTTTAAAGTGGCCATGGTTCTCTGCTATCTTCATGATTAATGCACAATTCCTTAGCAAAATATACAAGGCCCTTCATGACCTGGCCTGGATTATTCTCTCCAGTTTCATTTTAGGCCGCTTCCACATACTCCATGCCCTTTGCTTTTGGTCTAGTTTTTCCAAGTTATTTGCAACTCCCTAACTTACATTGTTTCTCCTTTCTTCCTCCCTCCCTCCCTCCCTTCCTTGTTGAAAATGAACCTTCTTTGCCAATAATGGCCCTTGCACTCAATCCTCATCTAATTTCTAAATTGATCCTTACAATACAGATTAAAAAAAAAAAAAATCAAAACAAAAACCCATTGAAGTCGAGTCAATTCTGATTCATGGTTATTCCATGTGTTATACAGTGGAACTGAGTTCCCTAAGGTGTTCTTAACTGTAACCTACAGAAGGAAATCGCCAGGACTTTCTTCCACAGTGATATTGGCTAGGTTCGAACCGCCTACCTTTCAGTTTGTAGAGGAGCGCAAGCTATTTGTGTCCCTATACTCACCTCCTTTTCAGTAATATATTTTACTCTTCCCACCAATAATATTTCTAAACCATTAATATCAGCCCCTGAAGTTATGTGACTCTTCTCTAAATTACCTTACCTTCTGTGAGTTTATTATTTTTGAAGACTTTATCACTCTATATTGTGGTTGTTGGTTTCTTCATCTGTCTCAAACAGAAGACTATGAATTTCTTTGGGGCAGGGAATATGTTTTGCAAATTTCACCATCACTAGCCCTAATTCGTATCTGAAACATAGGTGAAGCACAATGAACAGTTAATGAGCATAATACTTTAATTTTTTTTTTTTTTTACTGTTATGAAACTTGTATAGAAGTAATCACAAGTTTAAATAGTTGTTGAGGAAATCACAAAATAAAATATCAATATATATGACTGGTATAGTTTGAATGTGTCTCCTTAAAAAACATACTAGAGTAGCTGTGAATGTGACCTTATTTGGAAATTGGGTCTTTGCAGATGTAACCAATTTAAGGTCATTAGGGAGGCCCCTAATCCAATATGACTGGTGTTTCTAGAAGAGAAAACAGAGAGACACAGAGGGAAGACAGCCATTGAAGATGGAGCCAGATATTGGAGTGATGCTCATACAGACTGAGGAACACTCCGGGCTACCAGAAACTGGAAGAGAAAAGGAAGGAGCTTCTCTAAGAGCCTTCACAGAGAGCATAGCCCTGAATTCAGACTTCTAGCCTCCCGAACTATGAGAGAATAAATTTCTGTTGTTAACAACCATTCAATTTATGGTACTTTCTTACTCTAGCCCTAGGAAATGAACAATGAGTAAATAAAAAAGTAAATATCTTCATCAAAAATCCTACAAAGAAAACATAAACACATACACACACACACACACACACACACATATACGAATGTGGCAAACATTATTGAAATAAATGCAGGAAATAGTTAAGGAGCTGGTATTTATAGCTTAAGAACCCTGATAGGCTAACTTCGACTCTATGGAAGGTTTAAGAAACGTCACCATTTAGGGTAGACTATTGAGCATTGGTATCAGTATTCAGTGTTGGTGTGAGTTTTTCACGTTTGTTTTCATTTGTTGTTTTAGTAGAAAGTTTGGAGAGATTGTGGTGAGCCTGCTAAAAGGAGCCGATATCATTGTTTTCGTCCTTTCATTTTACTGTACTATGGATCTCTGTGCAAACCTCTAACATCACATTACCAGGTTACAATATAGTTAGTGTTAGTCTTCTCTACTACTGTGAGCTCGCTGAAGGAACATGTTTCATTATTCTCTGTATCTAAACTATATAGCCCAGAGACTGGTGTTTAGAAAGCAAAACATTTTTGAACGAATAAATAGGGTTCCTAATTTGCCTGAAATAAGATGATAATTTATGGTATGCTTACAAACTGGTGGTGTAGTGGTTCAGAGCTACGGCTGCCAATGAAAAGGTCGGCAGTTCGAATTCACCAGGTGCTCCTTGGAAAGTCTTATGAGGCAGTTCTACTTTGTCCTATAGGGTCGCTATGAGTCGGAATCGACTTGACCACAACGGGTTTGGTTTGGTTTTGGTTTTGGTTTACAAACTTATATTTCATTATGAAAAATAACCATAATGAACAGTAAACAGCCATTTTCTCTGTTTTGTCTGTTTTGAATGATTAAGTCCTTAGGGAAAGATATGGGATGGAGTCAGTGTCTTACATTCCTGGTTTGCCTGAACGGTGATAATTTATGGTACACTTATAAACTTTTTATTTCATTATGAAAGAAAAAAAAAAAAGAAAAAGAAACAGCCATTTACTTTATTTTCTTCTGTTTTGAATGATTAATCCCTTGGGGAAAATACAGAATGGGATCAGCATCTTGCATGTACTAGGCCCCATATAACTGCCTCTAAACAGGATTGTCTCACTAAACGATTTGTTTTCATTTAAAAAAGTAAACAATAAATCACTTTTAGCAAGTTAAATTTCCACTAATGGCTCAGGTTAGCATATTGTATCAAATAAAATCCCATGACAAGAGATTTGAATCACGTTAAAAATTTTTAGGCCCTAGGTGCTTCTTTAGCAAGTTGGTCTATTTGTGAGGTTTTGACTCTTAGGTTGGTATTTGTATTGTGTTCTACTGAAAATTGTATCGTGGGAAAGAATTTGTTACGTTATTAAACTATGTAACCAAGTCCCATAGGATTTAAAGTACTTTGCAAGATAAAAGACAGCATTTTACATTCCCTCTTATTATAATCTATGGATTTTATCAAGGTAAACTGCTACAAAACGGTAGTTCTATGAGTGTGTCACCTGCTATTTTGTATGCATAACGGAAGCATAATCCTGTGATTGCCTAATAACTGTATCCCAGATAAATGAGAATGGCACATATTATTTGCTCATAGAGGGCTGCTACATTGATTTGGGTCCTCTGAAAAGCAAATGCCAAGAAGGGATTAAATGTGCAAGATTTTTATTAGGAAAAATGCCTGTCAGAGAAAAGAAAGAGGGAGCCAGGTAAGGCTGGGACAGCTGGATAAGGCTACAAAGCCATTAGATCATAAAAATGTGACAATGGATGACGGAAGATGGAGAAGACAACAGATGGACATATCCTACCTAGACTTCCCTACAGCCTAAGGAAGGTTGAATTTGGCAAAGCAATTGGGGTGTCTTCAAGTCAATGTCAGCCATCACAGAAATCTCAGAGAAGTCCTCCAGGAAACTTTACCAGTTGCCTCTGAGTCAACTCCGACTCACGGCGACCTTATGTATGTCAGAGTAGAACTATGTTCCCTAGGGTTTTCAGCGGCTGATTTTTTGCAAGTAGATCACCAAGGCTTTCTTCTCAGGTGCCTCTGGGTGAACTTGAACCTTCAAACTTCCAGTTATCAGCCAAGGGTTTTAACCATTTGTAGATGGAACCATTTGTAGATCCAGTTATATGAAAAGGGACAACTACTGCCCAGGGACTTCTCTTCCAGGAAGAGATCTGCCTTTGCATCTCTGCCATACTCATTCACTGGCTGTGAGCAGCCTATGGGAGGCATGTCCTCAGCTCCAGCAAGGTGATCGATTTCCCAGTCTGGTCTGGGGCTCTTGGTTAATTATACTCCCTGCAGGTAGAGGTCTATATTCTTGTGGCCATTAGTGATACTACACAAGTGATTGAAGAACAAATACAGATTTCAATCTCCTAAAGAAAATGAACCAAATGTAAATGACTCTATAAGAATAGAAAAAAAAAAATCACTTAGTATATAGGTTAGGGTAGACTAGGCTGTAAAAACTAATCAACCCTAGTATATAATGTAGGATCGCTATGGGTCAGAACTGACTTAAGGGCCCCTAACAACAACAACTAGCATATAATGGTTCAACACAACAAAAGATTTTGTTGGTCATAAGGCAGTTCAGTGATAAGAAACTGGACAGTGGGGAAACTATTCTTCTCTGCTCCACACAGACAAGGAGAGACACAGACAGCAGTAACTTGGCCATCATTAATATATAGCTTCTGAGTTTTCTCTGGAATTGGGGGTTGTGTTATGGATTGACTTTTGTCCCCCAACAATATGTGTTGTAAATCTTAATCCCTATTTATGTGGTTGTAATCCCACCTGGACATAGGGTATGTAGGGTGTGTCTTAAATCAATCACTTTTGCAATATAAAAAGAGAAGATTAGACACAGAAGCAAGCAAGCACAGATGGGAGAAGCTAAATGCTACACCACATGAAGATTGCCAAGGAACCAAGGAACATAAGCTGAAAAGAGAAAAAGACTTTCTACCAGAGCTGACACAGAGAGAAAATCTCCCACTATAGCCGGTGCCCTCAATTCAGATTTCTAGCCTCCTAAACTGTGAGAAAATAAATTTATATTTGTTAAAGCCATCCGCTTGTGGTATTTCTGTTATAGCAGCACTAAGAAACTAAAACAGATTGAGATTTGGATATCTTGGACTATGGAAATTTTATGGTCACCACTCCAGTTAGATGGATGGGGAAAAACATGGAGAAGTGTATATATTTTTTAAAAAAAAACAAAGACCTTTGCTGTTGAGTGGATTCTGACTCACAGCGAGCCTGTAGGACAGAGTAGAACTGCTCCATAGGGTTTCAAAGGAGTGGCTGGTAGATTTGAACTCCTGACCTTTTGGTTAGCAGCCAAGCTCTTAACCACTGCACTACCAGGGCTTCAAAGAGGTACATATAGGAGATTTTTATGGTCAAGGCCTTGATGTGGCACCCATTTCTTCCACTCAATTCCATTGGCCCCACCCAATGGCAAGGTAGGCTGGCAAATATAGTCTGGCTATGTGTCCAAGAAAGGAGATGGATTATAATGTACATCTGGCCATCCCTACCACACCTGGAAATGATCAAATATCAATATTTGTGGCACCAAGTAAACAGAACTCCAAAAGAATGAAATTCTCCATTTTTATCCAGCTGTTTGACATTATGCAAATACAGAAAATAGTCATTAATGCTTTCAGGATTGAAGGTACCTGCAATATTTGGATACATATTACTATAGAGTAAATTCATTGAGCAAATGCTAAAGGGATTATTATAATCACGTGTTTCAAATTAAATAATTTTCCCCCATTTTTTACAAACAAAAAAGTGCAATTAAGTATTCTAGAAATGAATTACAGATGATCCGTATGAAAATGTATAGAAGTGGATGAGTCTGACATGCTGAATCAGTCCTATAAATAAATTCCTCTTCAGTTTTGTTTTGCAGGTTTTTAAGAGCATATTTTCAGGCTCATTTTTTTTTTTTTTGGATTATCTGTATCCTTAGTGTTTATGCATTCATAGGCTTGTAATAAGAAAGTTACAGAGGACTAAGAAAATACAAATTACATATTTAGTAGAAAAACAGCAAAAAATAAATAAATAGGGGTAAATGAGGACTAATGATTAGTAGATATCAATCTCTGTAGGAAGAACAATAGTAATCAAATCTGGACAAGTCTCAAAGTTCACATTGTACCTTGACATCTACTTCTCCTTAGTACCTATCCCATCTTTGCCTAACTGTATACAGTGATATTCTGCTACCTGTAGACAGCCTCACCTTTCTACAGAGAACATTGAAACGCAGACAGAAATAAGGCCAAATGATTATTAGTGTCAGGTAGGTGTTATGATTGGAACTCCAACTGTGCTATTAATTAACTATATGACCTTGGGAAATTTGCAAATTCCTTAAACTCTTTAAACTTTAATCTCCTCATCTATAAGTGATGATTACAATGTTCTCATCATAAAGCTGGTATAAAGAATATATGAGCTAATCTATGCATAGTGATTATCACAAATCTGACATATGATTACTGCTCAATGATGTTACAAATTATTATTCTTATTTCTATATATTTCATACTATTACTTTTTTTTAAAATAAACTTCCTACTCCATTAGTTAGTGATATTCAGAAAAATGTTCTCAATTTGGGCTGAAATGTTTGAAAATTTAAGTGGTTTCTTAGTGTGTCATCTAAGCTATCAAATGTAGGTCCTTAATAACTCCGTTGGAGTTGCCGGATGGTGCAAATGTTTAATGTACTGGCTGCTAATCAAAACATTGGAAGTTAGAGTCCACCCAGAGGCACCTTGGAAAAAAATCCTGGTGATCTACCTGAAGAATCAGCCACTGAAAACCTTAAGAAGCACAGTTTTACTCTGGTACTGATAGAGTTGCTATGAGTCAGAATCAACTCAATGGCAATCAGTTTTAATAACTCTATAGAACACTGGTACTTCTGTTTAGTTTTTGGCGGGCTTGGAATTCTTTCACAGAGCCTCCTAGATTTTTTTGCTATGCTCTCTGAAAGTCAGTTGGTGCCTGTTTTCCACCTTCATTTTTTGAACTGTTTCTGGAGGCCAGACTGAGTTCATGTTCTTCTCCTTATTTTACTATTAATGATAAAGCAAGACAGACGGATTAATGCATCTGAACTGTGGTGTTGGCAAAGAATACTGAACATGCTGTGAACTGCCAGAAGAATGAACAAAATCAGTCTTAGAACAAATATAATCAGAATGTTCCTTAGAAGAGAGAATCATGAGACTTCAACTTGTTTCCTATGGACATGTCATTAGGAAAGACCAATTACTAGGAAAGGATATCATGTTTGGTAAATTAGGGGGTCAACAAAACTGAGGGAAACGTTTAATGAGATGGACTGACACAGTAGCTGCAACAACGGGCTCAAACATAGTACCAGCGATCATGAAGATGGCGCTGGACTGGGCAACGTTTGATTCTATTATAATGAGGTCACCATGAGTTGGATCCCATTCGACGGTAACTAACAACAACCACAAAAATGCATCAGTTAATCCTACTCCCTCCTGCCAGACCAAACTTGCATCTTAGCAAGGGCTTCTAATGGACTGCTCTTTGATTTAAAACCCTTCCCAGGGTTGGTTGCTCTGCCCTCAGAGTGCTGTTACCCTAATGCCTTCTACATAGCTTCATCACCCTTCACTTTTCTTTTTAGGAGACACACAACAATTTAAAAGAAAATTATATATTTCTGTTATAAACAAACAAAAAAAAAGCCGTCTAGTTGACTCTGACTCATAGCAACCCTACAGGACCGAATAGAACTGCCCATAGGGTTTCCAAGGAGTGCCTGGTGGATTTGAACGCTGATCTTTGGTTAGCAGTCAAACTCTTAATCACTAAGCCACCAGGGTTTCTTGAAAGTGCTGCATTGGCTGGGAATCCAACCCGGGCCTCCCACGTGACAGACAAGAATTCTACCACTGAACCACCAATGTGCGACAAAAAAGTGATATTATTTTATTATTACAATTATTAGTTTTCTGGGAGTAATTTCCTTCTATATTTTGTATTTTAAACCTATTTATATATCACATGTAGTAACATCTCATGTATAAGATTAAATCTAAAGGATAAATTATACATGCCTTTGTTTTCCCCCTGTTCTAATGATTACATTGAACAGTGAGACTATATTCTAACTTTGACATAATTTTTAATGAAAAGTTTTAATTGCAAAAACAAAAACGCTATGCAATTTTCCTTTTAGAAGTTTTTCCCAAAGTAATGAGATTTACATATTTTGAATAAGCACACATCTTCTTTTTATGGTGTTGGTAATTCAGTGAAGAAGAAGACAGAAAAGTGTCCGTGTCCTCAGAGAGCATGCTCTCCAGCAGTCCATGCAGCTAAACAAAAACAAAAACTATCTTTAAGTGAAAATATCCGTGAGATCTTTTATTCTTTCATAAAGAAATTATTGAGCATCTATCTATGCTGCATGAACTACTTCTTAGGTGGTTGGAATACAGTGGCAATAAGGAAATTAATTATTATCATTTTCTGAACCCATCCTAGATAAGTATCCAATGGCCCATTTGCATGCAATGGAAGTTCAGATATACAGAAATAGGGCTCTAGAGAGGTGGGAGTAGGACTGACTCTTCTACTACATTATAGTGTACTGCACTCGACTCTGCTCTTTCCTCCCTATAATCAGCATTCCCCTATTTCTTAGAATTCAGGAGAATAATGTCAGCTCCAAGCTCTGTTCCCCACTCAGTGACTCTCTAGCCGTTTTAGAATAGTGGAACAAAGAACTCCATGAAGCAAACAACTGGTTCATCTCCTGGAAATGCTGCTTAATACCACACCAACTGAATGGAAAGGAATCCTTGTCAGTATCTAGAGAACAATCTTATCTCCTGGATTTTCACTTATGAAAATGGCATAAAACTGGCTTTATGTAATTGTTCTCTAATTATTCATATTTGTTAAAGAGATATAATATTAAGTAAGGCTGACTTTTTTATAATCATTTTTAATTTGCAAGAGTTAGAATTCATTGTTGGGTCCAAAAATGGAAGGGTCCACTGCTGACACACGTCACTAACACAGATTTGGGGTGCCAGTGACGTTGCATCTCTGTTAATGATTTTACTCCTGCACTGGGTTCCTACCAAAGAAAATTCTTTTTCCTGCCTGCAACATAGATAGACTTTAGCTTGAGCTTTGGGATGAAGAGAGAAGCTCTGTGAGTTGTGTTTAGCACTGAAAAGAAAAATGACCTCATTATGGGACAGCTGTATGGGACAGTTTATTACACTGAACCTGAAGTGATATTTTATCTGACTTTTTGTCTCTCACCATCCGTTTTTTCTCTTCAGGATGAACTATTACTACTATTTTTAAAACTTCTTAAAGAGAAATTACAAAAACTATCATTTGCTTCCCTTTACAATTGTTTAAAGAGAAACAAACGGGAGCAACAAAATTCTTTAAGGCAGTGACTTCAACTAGCTTTGCAGGACGGACTTTAATGATGTTCAGAAAAATACACAGGGAAAGGGATTAAGTTTCCTCTTTTTTTAAAGTCAACGGGGAAAAAAACCACACACACTACACTCATGAAATGTTTCTCTGGAAACACTAATCTTGAAAAAGATTTTTTCTTCCTTGGGCTATTTCTTAATTTTCAAATGATGAAGTGAGTTAAGAAATAGAAAATCATTATATGTATATATCTACATGCACACTCATATATAACATATATGTACATATATACATACATGCACACACATACATGCATGTAAACATGCATACATACATACTCTCATATATTTCTGGCTTCATCACTATTGTCCTTTGTGTGTCATTATTTTGCCACACTGAAGTCATAGCAGCAGCCACATTGAAGGTGATCATTATGTCATCCAATATATTCGTTTGTGATTTACAACCTAAATTTTCTTTTATTCACTTTTATGTTCATATTTCTAGTCATGCCTTATCTCTACCACCTTAAAGTCGTTTTACAGTTACAGTCTGTACTGGAGAAACCCTGAGAGTATGGCCCCCAGACACCCTTTTAGCCCAGTGGTGAAGTCACTTCCGAGGTTCGCTGTTCAGCCAGGGAGTAGACAATCCCATAAAACCAAATGGGACTGATGAGGCACAGCAGTCCAGGGACAAGGGCTAGAAGGCAGAAAGGGACAGGAAAGTTGGTGATAGGGAACCCACGGTTGAGTAAGGATAGTGTTGATGTGTTGTGAGATTGTTAACCATTGTCATAGGGCAGCATGTGTACTAACTGTTTAATGAGAAACTGTTTTGTTCTGTAAACCTTCATCTAAAGTAAGAATAGCAGCACAATTGGAAGAGCGTAGTAGATGTCACTGAACTGTGCATTTAGAAATTTTTGAAATGGTGTGTCTTTGGCTATGTATATTTTCACCAAAAATAAGGTTGAGAAGGGAGAGGGTTGACATGTCGTGGAGTTGTTAACCAATGTCATAAAACAATATGTGTACTACTGTTTCGTGGGGAACTATTTGTTCTGTAAACCTTCACCTGAAGTACAATAAAAATAAAATAAAATAAAGTTACAGTCTGTAACTGTAAGAGCATTTGATTTGATCATTATTTTGCTTATTATACCTACCAACTTGTTTGCATTGTTCATTTTAAAACACTCTCCTACCCCGTTAACTATGCTTTGTGATTTGGGGAAACTATTTCCATTACTACAAGCAATTATTATTCAAAGAATTCATTCTTGTTGAACTTTAAAAATAAACCTTATTTTGGAAATATTTCACTCAGTATCAGAAGTGAATAAGTTTATTTCCTTTTAGTAGTGATTCCTTCATGCTTCTAATTTAGTTGTTGTTGTTAGTTGCCCTTGAGTTGGCACCAACTCCTTGCAACCCTATGTATAACAGAACGAAGTGCTGCCTGATCATGTGCTATTCTCACAGTCACTGGTATGTTTGAACCCATTGTTGCAGTCACTGTGTCAATCCATCTCATTGAGGGTCTCCCTCATTTCTGCTGACGCTCTTCTTTACTAAGCATAATGTCCTTCTCTAGTGATTGGTCTCTCCTGATGATGTGTCCAAAGTAAGGGAGATGAAGTCTCACTATCCTTGCTTCTAAGGAGCATTCTGGCTGTACTTCCTCCAAGACAGATTGGTTCGTTCTTCTGCCAACACCAGAATTCAAATGTGTCAATATAGAACATGGGACAAAATTTTAGTTCTGTGTGCCAGGTCATCTGTAAAAGCAAAACAAAAACAAAACTCAAAAACTTTTAATACTAAATATGAAGATTGTTTAAAGTTAAGATTTCCAGATTATATATAAATTGTAATAAACCTTAAAATGTGGCTAGAATATTCCATAACTACCCTACTTTATTAAGATAGAATTCATACAAATATTAAAAGTACAATGTCACAACTAAGACAGTGAGAGGTGGAAGAGAGTTTAGAAAGCGTTCTTAGGCAAAGAAGCCCTGGTGGCGCAATGGTTAAAGGGCTGAGCTGCTAACCTAAAGGTCAGTGGTTAGAACCCGTGCTTCTGTAAAGATTTACAGCCTTGAAAACCCTTATGGGGAAGTTCAACTCTGTCCTGCAGGGTCAGAATTGGAATCAACGCCACAGCAATGGATTTTTGGTTTTGGCCTCAGGCAAAATGGAAGGAAATACAAAAGAATTAGGCTTAAAACATAAAACCCTGTTAGGATTTACAACTTTATTATGATTCCGCAAGGACTTGCTGTCTGATCCATTCCTCACTCTTTCACTGCTGTAGTTCAAGCTCAGGGGAGGAGGGCTAACCTCTGAAGGTTGGATTTTCCAATCTCCTGTCTTAGCTTTCCTGTGAGTGATTGGAGGAGACCAGGGAAGAAGGAGGAATCAGGGTACTTCTTCCCCTCTGGGTGGCACAAACACTTAAGTGCTTGACTACTAACTGAAAGGTCAGTGAAACCCCCCCGCCCCCCAATCAAGGTCCCTAGGAAAACAGGCATAGTGATCTGCATCTGAAAGTTTACAGCCTAAAAACCCTGTGGTACACAGTTCTACTCTGCAACATATAAGGAACTATAAGTAGAAATTGACTTGATGTCAACTGGTTTGGTTTTGGTTTTATTGAATTTTCTGCCCTGTGTAGTATCTTCAACAACAAGTTCTTTTCTTGTGGCTCAGCTCCTATCTCCTTCCCTACTCTCTGACTTAAGGTAACACTACCAACTTCCTATCTTCTTCCAACCGAGCAGTAGTAGCTGCTTTCTACTGTTGCTAATCACTGACCCCTTTGGCTTTCCTGCTCTTCTTTTATCCATGCAATAAAATCTCCACTTTATTTCCCTCTGTTTAAATACATAGGTTGCTTTATGCTGTCTAATTGTACAACTACCTTGAGTGTATTCTGTTCATTGCAACCAAAATAACCAGGTAAATACAAATCCCCTTTATATCATCAAAAAAAATTCTGTCCTCATAAAACCTAATATGGTGGTTGTCTTAGGCTGGGTTCTTTAGAGAAGAAAAACCAGTAAAGTATATAAATATATGTAGAGAGATATTTATATCAAGGAAACAGCTCACACGATTGTGGAGGCTAGAACGTCCCAAGTCCGTGAATCAATGTAGAGGCCTCTCCCAATTTATGCAGACACAGAAACTGGAGAACCCAAGGTTGGCAGGTTGGAGAGCAGGGCTCCTGCTCATAGGCGGTTAAGGCAGATGAATTCCAAGATGGATAGGTAAGCTGCTAGCTCAAGTCCCAAGAGCTGGAGGTAAGATGAAAGGAAGCAGCTGCTGGGCCCGGAACAAGCGAAGAAACCTTGGCAAGGTGAGCACGAAGGAAGTGGCTGGCAGAGGGCGGAGAGATGAAGGCTGAGGGGGTGGTGAGCTGCCACGGACCCTACCGCCACTGGTACCACTCAGCAGATTCCATCATGGGGGTGATAACATATCAAATTTCAATAGGAAAGTGATCACAATGTTATACAACTGCCAAAACACTGAGAATCATGGCCTAAACAAGTTGACATAGAATCTTAACCATCACAGTGGTTATTATTTACATTTTATAGACAAGAAAGGTGGGCTCAGTAAGGATAAGTAACTTGCTTAGGATCACATAGGTAATGCATAGCTTACATGAGGGTGGGCTCTAAAGCTAGACAACTTGGATGTTGTCATGGATTGAATTATGTCCCCCCAAAAATGTATGTATCATTTTGGCTGGGCCGTGATTCCTGGTACCGTGTGATTTTCCTATATATTGTAAATACTTCCTTGTGATGTTGATGAGGGAGGATGGGTGGCAGTTGTTTTAGTAAGGCAGGACTCAATCTACAAGATTGGATTGTGTCCTGGGGCAATCTCTTGAGATACAAAAGACAGAAGTGAGCAGAGACAGGTGGACCTCATACCACCAAGAAAGCAGTGCCAGGAGCAGAGTGTGTCCTTTGGACCTGGGGTCCCTGTGTGGAGGGGCTCCTAGTCTGGAGGAACATTGAGGAGAAGGCTGACAGAGAGAGAAAGCCTTCCCCTGGAGCTGATGCCCTGAATTTGGACTTTTAGCCTACTTTACTGTGAAGAAATAAATTTATCTTTGTTAAAGCCATCCACTTGTGGTATTTCTGTTATAGCAGCACTAGATAACTAAGACAGATGTGAATCCTAACTTCACCTTTTATTATCCAGGCAAATTACTTACCCAACCTGGGCTCAGTTTTCTCATCTATAGAATAGAGATTTTAGTTTTATCTACCTCAAAAAAGTGTTGTGAAGATTAAATAAGTTAATATATACTAAAGTTGTTTGGGAGCCCTTGTGGCACAGAGGTTAAGAGTTGAGCTGGTAAGTAAAAAGTCGGCAGTTGAATCCACCAGCTCCTCCTTGGAAACCATATGGGGCAGTTCTATTTTGTTTGACAGGGTCTCTGTAGGGTCCCTACAAGTTGAAATCAACTTGAGGACAAAGGGTTTGAGTTTTCAAGTTGTTTGAACAGTTACTGGCACATAGTATATGCTCAATAAGAGCTAGTTATTAGTATTATTAGCAATGTGGCTTCACTATTGGTTTTCATTACTTTGAAAACAGAAAACAAGTTACTGTGATTGCTCCTGTGGTTGATGGCACAGTGTGTGATTTTCGAAAAGGAACATTTACGAATATATGACATGACATCATATTGAACAATAGTTTCTAATTTGGTCAAAAATTTGGTCTTCTACCCCTGATTATCAGAACAGTTTAGAAAAGCAAGATTGATTTCTTTTGTGGAATAGTCAAGAATACCACAATGACCTAAGGCACCAAATGATCACAAACCATCATCCTGCAATTAAAACAGCCAGAGCTGACCTGCTCTTTATTAAACATTAATCTTTGGCTTCTTCTGAATGCACCAGTGAGTTCAAGGTCTGGATATGTATGACTCATGCTAGCTCTGAGCCATTAAGCTGTTCTTTAGGAGAAAACTATTCTTCATTGCACTGAACCTGACACTTAAGATTGTTTTTATAATTTGAAAATTGGCAGTTCAAACTATAGTAAAAAAAAAAAATTGTTAGCTTTTGTACCATTATATAGATGATACAAATGTTATTTTACCATATGACTGTACAGAAAACAATGTGGTATGAAAATGCCATGGGCATATATTAATATTTTAAATATAATATTGTTAGCATCTACTAATTTTTCAATATTTTTTATACTCAGCATTTATACTTGGCAACATTCTCAACAAAATGCAAATTGCATGAATAAATTAAAGTTGTGCTATTTATTAACAATCACGTAAAGTAAAAGGCAAGCAAAATATTGTAAACAAGAATTTTCTATTAGTTACCATTATAATTGTATATTTTATAATGTTTTTGGGACATGACTCTACCTCTAAGCAATACAAAATAACCAAACCAATCTCGTTGCCGTCAAGTTGATTCCTACTAATAGCAACCCTACAGGACAGAGTCGAACTGCCCCATGCAGTTTCCAAGGAGCAGCTGATGGTTCCCAACTGCTGACCTTTTGGTTAGCAAAAGCTAAGAGCTCTTAACCACTGTGCCACCAGAGATCCAACACAAAATAAAGTGGGGGTAAAATAATTTCTCTGGTAATACATAAACTTTTTAGTTTTTGTTATATGTTTTCACACTCATTATGACGTTTTTACCATCTGTACAAATCTAATTGTTTCCTATAGAAATTTTCTTCAATTTCTTCCACTCTGTAACTCTGTCTTTTACAAAAGCTAACTTGTAGCAGTCTTGGTTATTTGATTATTAAAAGACTGTTTAGGAGATTTTGGATCTCATTTGGTAAATGGGTGCCACATAGCACCACTGTATATTAATTTTAAACTTTTGAGACTATTTATAGCTTTTTTTGTATTATACATACTTTATTTCCTCAGCTAAATCTTTATATAAAAGGATGGACATAGTGTTTTTCTCCTGTTACTTTTTCAAATTATTACAGTTACACTAAGAACAACACCTGGATCAGAATCACTGCCCTTGTATGCACGTTTTCCCCCAAGCAGTTATAGGAGAACAGAACTGTTCACTGATGTCACCTTAATCCAGGAAGTTTTCTTGATTAGTGGTGATTAATCTGTTATAAAAATTGACGATAGCTAGTCTTTTCTGTATTTAATGGACAGTGATAATAGCCAAAGGGAGTTCAAATTCAATGTCAATTATGAATTAAACTTAGGTTTTTAAGTAACTGTCTTTGAAAGGAAATAAAATGCGCATCTAACCTTCACATATTTAGGGCTATTAAACTAAATACATAAACAAACATGGTTTATAGCAGAGTAGAAAGATGTAGGCTATTTTTACACTAAGTATTCTAAGGATGAAATTTATGACAGCAGGTAGGGTAGAAAGGAAACATTTCAAAAATATTATTTTCTTTAAAATTTGATATTTACAAAGGAAAGAACTAGTCTTGAATAATTAAAAATAAAACTTAAAACTTTGGTGCAAATATTTTCGTAGCACATGGGTTAACATAATTAATGACAGATTAACTAAAGTAAGTAGACTGTTATGACAAACCTAAATACAGTATGTGACTTAAATCAACGTATTCCCTTCCTGCTCCTCCTTCACCAATCATTCCATTTGAAGAGGTCACCCTTCAATGGTATCAGTTCTGATCCGAAAGGGACTTCAATTGAATCTGACCTTTTCGTTGGAGGAGTGAAAACAAACAAACAAACAACAAAAACAAAACTGAAATTATGCCAGATCAAATGGCTTTCCCAAAAATATTTGGTACACAGGCCAAAAATCTGTCTTTTGTCAATGAAATGTAGGACAAACCAGCAATACAAATCACCTTTCATAAGTAAATTAATTCTTAAAATTCCACGCAGAATCTCGAAACTCCTAACATGGATTTTTAGATCCTAATAGATACAGGTTTACCTTCAGACTCTGCCCATTGACCTATTGGACCTTGGAAAATAACCTTAAATTCTTGAGACTTCACATTCTGAATATATACTTTATCTATAATGAGGATCACTAGGGAGGTGAGAATGAGAGATTATAAAGCAAAGTGCCAGCATTGCGTGTCACATAGTTGTATCTTGATAATTGGCAATTTGGGAAAATGAATCATTTAAAGAAAAAATATAGATGATCATAAAACGTAGGAGTTATTTGCTTTATTTTATATTTTCTGAACATATATTTTGCTGATTTATTTTCTAGTTATATGCTATATTTCTGTTAACTTAAACATCAGCCTCAGAGGTTATATCAATATTTACATTCCCAGTTCTTTCCGTAACTCAGTGATCCCTCCTCCTCACTGCGGCTTGATAGCGCCATTACTGATAAAAGATGCAGACTGTATGCATGGCAAGAATCTACAGGTATTCTGGATTTAAAGTTCTTCGTTAATAATCTGCTAAGATTCACATCTAGTTTATGATCATTCATACCTTTAGATCCATATACTGTATAACAAGACCAGAACTTTTGGTTATAAAAATAATGATCATTATGTATTTTTATGAACAGTACTAATAAGTCTTGGGCATGAAAAAATAAACTAAGGAGTTAACACATATCCTCGAGTTTTGTATAAATTCTGTTTTACTAGTTCTGAGGGTAAGATATAAGAAAATATACCATAAAGGTAATATGAGGATAACCACACCCTGGTAGATTCCTTGCTGGACTTGTTTCCTACTCGAAAGAGATGGAATTCAGAGTTTGTCAAGTAGAATTCACAGCAATAGCTCAAGGATCCAGTAACATATACTATATATGTCACATAAACAGCTAACAAATTATAGAACATTGCCCTTTGAATCAGAATTTCAAAAACAGGTGTCAGGCATTTCTGTCATCTATTGCCTCTGAAGACATGATAAACTAACATAGTTTTTTCTCAATATTTCTGTGACTCCTATCCGGGGGACGATTGGTTACTCTAGCTCCTTGAGGTCTGTGGCAGCAGTGACAGGCTTTACAGTGATCCTTGAAACTCCAACATATCCAACAGAGCTATACCCAATTTCGGCAAAAGACTGCTAATGATAGCAATTATAAAAAAAACAAATGAAACCCGTTGCCATCCAATTGATTGAGACTCATAGCAACTCTATAGGACAGAGTAGAACTGCCCCCTAGGGTTTTCAAGGAGCACCTGGTGGATTAAACTGCTGACCTTTTGATTAGCAGCTTTAGCTCTTAACCACTACACTATCAGAGTTTCTAGTAGCAATAATAGTTATTGTTTACTGAGACATAATAAATATGAATATATATATACCATAAATGAATATAAATATATAAAATAGGCCACGTTATTATTCCCATTTTGCAAAAATGAAGAGACTGTTAATGACCAAAAGCCTGTGGCTGCTGTTGTTGTGTGCCGTCAATTTTCAACTCATCACGACCCCGTGTGATAGGTAAAACTCCCCCACACGATTTTCTAGGCTAAAATCTTTATGGAAGCATGTTGCCAGGTCTTTCTCCTGTGGAGCCGCTAGGTGGGTTCAAGCTGCCAGGTGAATTCAAACGCCAACCATTTCATTAGCAGCCTAGTGATTAACTGTTGGCCACCAGGGCTCCTTAAAACCTTGATATAAATATATGAAACAGGACATGTTATTATTCCCATCTTGCAAAAAAGAAGAGACTGTTGATTACCAAAGGCTTGTGACAAGTAGTGGCAAAAACAGAATTAGGTCCGTCTATTATGAAACCCTGAGCTCTTAGCCACTACGCAGTACTACCTCCTGTACAATACATGCATTTTTTTCACGAGTGGTTGTCTAAGTCAGGAAGTAGAAACATGGAAGCTATGCATTACAACCGATGTTCAGTATGAGGTATCCCTTGTGAAACTGATTTCATCTGTTGTGAATTTTAGCTATAGAAAATTTCAATTATTTAGACTGCAATAAAGACTTGTTTATTAATCTCTGTGTCTGAGGTTTCTGTCTAAAAGCATTTTCAAACTTGGAAAAATCTTTTAAATTTTCTTAGATTTTGGAATATAATTTTTTGAGCAAAGACTACACGATAGTTTTTTCCACATGCATAAGCTACAGGCAAAAAAGACGCAGATAGAATAGAAATCAAAGAAGCATCAGAGTAGAAAACCTAGTGGCAAGCAAAAATTCATCTCCAGTAAACTAATGGCTGATCCATCAGTCTTTTTCTTTGAAGTGTTGATCTAAAGGAATAACAACAGAAAGAGGCTGAGGAGAAAAAAGAAAAACTTGATTCAACAAGAGCAAAACTAAATCTGAGTAAGATAATGTCCTCTTATTAAAACACCTCAAATAAGCCAACTTTAGAATAGAGGCATCAGTTAAACAACAGGACATCTGCTGGATTCTTAAATGAGGCTAGAAGAAAACCCCATTTTTGAAATAAACGATTATTAAAGGAAGCATCCCTTGATTCACTCATGACACCAATCTGATCAGATGCTCTAATCATTAATGCACTCTAGGGAAAACTCATTTAACATTTCCTTCAGAAATACGAAGAGATATTTGGAATTACTTAGATAGAGATCTGTTTAAAAAGCATGAGTCTGTATTGGCTGTGTGAAGAATGTTAATCAAACCCATTTGGGGAAAATTACTAATAACAATATATATACATGGAGTTCAGTTTACTGAATTATGTAAACATTCAGAATAGGCGAACACTTCTACCTGGGCATTGGTTAGCTTAAGCACAAAAGCAAAGCAATGTAATGGTAGGTATTATACGTATTTATTAAATATTCACTAAGATCTATGATATGTTGACAGTGTGAGGGTGGCTTGAAAGAGGGAGTGACTCCAGAGTTTTAAAGTGTAAATAGGAGTTTCCCAGAACTATGAAGGAGAATTGGAATTCTAGGCAAAGAAAAGAGCAGAGGGTAAGCATGGTGAAATGATCAAGGGTCTAGTCTAATCATTACTTGCAGTTCTTGAATTTCAACCACCCACACTAAAATAAACTGAAGTGTTTGTTAAAAATGAAGTCACCATGCCTTATCCCAGGCCTATTGAATAGCTATTAGTGGTTGTGTTGTTGTTGTTACTGTTAGGTGCGGTAGAGTTAGTTCCAACTCATAGCAACCCCATGTATGACAGAAAGAAGCAATGCCTGGTCCTGCGCCATCCTCACAATTATTGCTATGTTTGAGCCCATTGTTGCAGCCACTGTGTCAGTCCTTCTCATGGAGGGCCTTCCTCTTTTTTGCTGACCCTCCACTTTACCAAGTATGATATTTTTCTCCAGTATCTGGTCCCTCCTGATAACATGTCCAAAGTACTTGAGACAAAGAATTGCTACTATAGATGACAGAAGTATCTGGATCTTAAGCAACAAGACTTCACTGTCTGATTTATATTTATGAAGGATATCTTGGTGGTCTCTTTAAGAGAAGATTGAAAATGAAAGAAAGAGACTAAGAGGCTCATTAAAAGGCTGGTGCATTGATTCTTACCTTCCTTTTTCTTTAATCTACTTCTATCAGGCTTTTGACCCTAAACGGAAACAAAACATTTTTGTCAAGGTTACTAAGGATCTTCAGTTAACCAAAAGGCTGTTTTGCAATCTGCATCTTAAGAAAGCTCTCAGTGATTTTGACAAAATTGATTACCCACTCTTCCCTTATGATCCCCTGTAAAGCCTTGTTGATGTTAATGTGACGGTTAGGTGTGGGGGCAGGGAAAGTGTTCTAAAATCCTATCATTAGGCCTAGTCTTTTAGTGGCTAAGTGCTCAACTGCTAACCGGAGGTCAGTGGTTCAAATCCACCAGCAGCTCCATGGGAGAAAGGTGTGACAGTCTGCTTCTGTCCCATGCTTACAGCCTTGGAAACTCTATTGGGCAGTTCTGCTCTGTCCCATTGGGTCGCTATGAGTCTGAATTGACTTGGCAGTTGTACAGTGGTATGCCTCGGAGCTGTGTCTTTCACAAGTGCTTCTCAGATTTTTTTTTTTTTTTTTTTTTATTCCTTCATTGAAACGGGAAGACTAGAAGGAGCTGAAGTTTGGTACTTTCCACCGAGTCAAAGAATAAAGAGGGCTATAGTTAACTATTTCTATTCCTCCAATGCAGAAGGCTAGAGGGAGCTGGAGTTAGGTATTTCCATTCCTCCACTTCAGCGAAGCTTTGGTAAAGTAGTTTACCTTCAGGGCAGGCCATTGTTAAGGAGAACAGAGCACTACTTTCTGCTCACTTATCGACTATCTCATTATCCGACATTTCGCATTTATAGCAATAGTAAAAATATCTACTATCTGACTAGTTTGTGCATTAACGATGTACTTCTGGCAGTAACAAATGTTGAGGTGCAAGGCAAGAGTAATGCTGGCTGTGTTGGTTAAAGTTATATGTCAATTTTCTGGGCTATGACTCTCAGTGGTTTGGCAGTTACGTAATGATGTAGTCATCCTCCCTTTTGTGATCTGATGTCATTATCCTACATTTTCACATAACACCGATTTGGAATAATGACCTGGTCTTTGAAACCTAACCATGCATATAAGTGAGTAGAGGGTGTATTTGAAAATGGTTACATTTCCTCTCCTCCTGCTGGAAGTACAAGGGAATTTTCATCCAAGCTTCACAGTGAGAACCAGATAGGGCTACTAGAGGATAAAACTCATAAAAGTATGGAAGGCCCCCAAGGAGACCTTAGGAGTTTTTATCTTTCAGGCTAGCCCGTGCTCAGTCTACAGTGGTTAGTCAATTACCCTTTAAGAATTCCTACTGGATGCTGGCTTCAGGTAGTGTTTTCTGCTTCCAATAAGTGGTGATTCTTTTTATTAAACTGTTTTGTCTCTCCAGATTTTGGGGGTGATGGTTTGTCCTGTGACCTCATTTCTCCGATGGATATAAAAAGTTGTTGATTCTCAGGTTTTCAGCTTTTTTCTTGTTACGAGGAAGGGTGTGAAGACTTCCAAGCTCTTTACATTGTGTATCAGAAACAGGAAGTGATCACCCACTCTTAAATCTTGAATTTCCTTGGCTTCCAGGAAACTACCTTGTATTTACCTTACTTTTATCTCATAAGCCTCTCCTTCTCCTTTACTGGATCCTCCCTCATTCCTGACTTCATGATCCTCTTCTTTTCACCTGCTGTACTTTCTCCTTGAAATAGTAGCTTTAAAATACCACCCATATACTTAGTCCCCACATATCTACCTACAGACCCTCATTTGCCCTATCTACTCACAATTACCCCTTTGATGTCTAGTAGGTATCTCAAATGTGTTATGTTCAAAAGAAGAATCTTTAATTCCTCTAACCCAAACTTCTACCCTAGTTTTTCCCATCTTGGATCATGGCATTACCGAGTTCATCAGAAAAATACTTAGAACTCATCCTTATTTCCTTTATTTTCCTCACATTTCATGTTTGATTCATCAGCAAGTCCATTTAAACTTTTCTTACGCTATATCCCAAATCTCACCAACTCCATGGCCACCAATCTAGTTCAAGCTTCCAGCATAAACTCTTGACGTGTTGTTGTTAGGTGCCGTCAAGTTGGTTCTGACTTATAGTGACCTTATGTACAACAGAACAAAACATTGCCCAGTCCTGCATCATCCTCACATTCATTGCTGTGTTTTAGCCCATTGTTACAGCCACTGTCAATCCATCTCGTTGAGGGTCTTCCTCTCTTCACTGATCCTCTACAATACCAAGCATAATGTCTTTCTCCAGGGACTGGTCCGAACTCTCACCATCCTTGCTCCTAAGGAGTATTCTGGCTGTACTTCTTCCAAGACAGATCTGTTTGATCTTCTGGAAGTCCATGGTATATTCAGTATTACTCACCAACACCATAATTCAAAGGCATTAACTCTTCTGCAGTCTTCCTTATGCATTGTCCAGCTTTCACATGCATTTGAGGCAATTGAAAACACTATGGCTTGGGTCAGGTGCACCTTAGTCCTTAAAGTGACATCTTTGCTTTTTAACACTTTAAAGAGGTGTTTTGTAGCAGATTTGCCCAATGGAATGCATCTTTTGATTTCTTGAGTGCTGCTTCCATGGGAGTTGATTGCAGATGCAAGTAAGATGAAATCCTTGACAACTTTAATCTTTTCTCCTTTTATCATGACGCTGCTTATTAGTCCAGTTGTGAGTATTTTTGTTTTATTTATGCTGAGGTATAATCCATGCTGAAGGCTATAGTCTTAGATTTTTATCCATAAGTGCTTCAAGTCCTCTTCATGTTCAGCCAGGAAAATTTTGTCATCTGTATATTGAAGGTTGTAAATGAGGCTTCCTCCAATCCTGATGCCCTTTTCTTCTTCCTATAGTCCAACTTCTCAGATTATTTGCTCAGCATACAGATTGAATAAGCATGGTGAAAGGATACAACCTGACACACACATTTCTTGACTTTAAATCATACAGTATCCCCTTGTTCTGTTTGAATGACTGCCTCTTTATCTAAGTACAGTTCCTCATGAGCACAATTAAGTGCTCATTCCCATTCTTTGCAATGGTATCCATAATTTGTTATGATCCATACAGTCGAATGCCTTTGCATAGTCAATAAAACACAGGTAAACATCTTTCTGGTATTCTCTGCTTTCAGCCATCATCCATCTGACATCAGCAATGATATCCCTGGCTCCATATCCTCTTCTGAATCTGGCTTGAACTCCTGGCAGTTCCCTGTTGATGTACTGCTGCAACTGCTTTAGAATGATCTTTAGCAAAATTTTACTTGTGTATGATATTGATGATCTTGTTTGATAATGTCTGCATTCTGTTGGATCACCTTTCTTTGGAATGTGTACAAATATGAATCTCTTCCAGTCAGTTGGCAAGGTAGCTGTCTTCTAAATTCCTTGGCATAGAAAAGTCAGTGCTTTCAGTGCTGCATCCATTTGTTGAAATATCTCTGTTGGTATTCCATCAATTCCTGGAGCCTTGCTTTTCACGAATGCCTTCAGTGCAGCTTGGACCTCTTCCTTCATTACCAACGGTTCTTGATCATATGCTAACTCCTGAAACAGTTGAGTATCGACTTTTTTTTTTTTTTTTGGTACAGTGACTCTGTGTATTTCTTCCATGTTCTTTTGATGCTTCCTGAGTCATTTAGTATTTTCCCTCTAGAAACCTTCACTATTGCAATTCGAGGCTTAAATTTTTTCTTCAGTTCTTTCATCTTGAGAAATGTCAATTGTGTTCTTCCCTTTTGGTTTTCTATCTTCAGGTCTTTGCACATTTCATTATAATACATTGTCTTCTTGAGCAGCCCTTTGAAATTTTTCGTTCAGCTCTTTGACTTCATCATTTCTTCCTTTTGCTTTAGTTACTCTATGTTCAAGAGCAAGTTTCAGAGTCTCTTCTGACATCCATTTTGGTCTTTTCTTTCTTTTCTGTCTTTTTAATGACCTCTTTCTTTCTTCATTTATGCTGTTGATGTCATTCCACAACTTGTCTGGTCTTTGGTCATTAGTGTTCAATGCCTTAAATCTATTCTTGAGATGGTCTTTAAACTCAGGTGGGATATACTCAAGGTCATACTTGGCTCTCGTGGACTTGTTCCAGTTTTCTTCTCTTTCAGCTTGAACTTGTATAGAAACAATTGATGGTCTGTTCCACAGTCGGGCACTGTCCCTGTTCTAATTGAGCTTCTCCATCATCTCTTTCCCCAGATGTAGTTGATTTGATTCCTGTATATTCCATCTAGTGAGGTCCACATGTACAGTTGCTGTTTATGTTGTTGAACAAAGGTATCTGCAATGAAGAATTCCTTGTTGTTGTTAGGTGCCGTCAAGTCCATTCTGACTCATAGCGACCCTCTGTACTACAGAAAAAAACACTGCCCAGTCCTGCATCATGCTCACAAAGGTTGTTATGCCTGAGCCCATTGTTGCAGCCACTGTGTCGATCCATCTTGTTGAGGGTCTTCCTCTTTTTCGATGACCCTGTGCTTTACCAAGCATGATGTCTTTCTCCAGGGACTGATCTCTCCTGATAACTTGTCCAAAATATGTAAGATATAGTCTCGCCCTCCTTGCTTCTAAGGAGCATTCTGGTTGCACTTCTCCTAAGACAGATCTGTTTGATCTTCTGAAAGTCCATGGTTTATTCAGTATTCTTTGTCAACACCATACTTCAAAGGCATTAATTCTTCTTCAGTCTTCCTTATTCATTGTCCAGCTTTCGGGTGCATATGAGGCAATTGAAAACACCATGGCTTGGGTCAGGAGCACATTAGTCCTTAAACTGACATCTTTGGTTTTTAACACATTGTCTTAGTCATCTAGTGCTGCTATAACAGAAATACCACAAGTGGATGGTTTTAACGAAGAGACATTTATTTCCTCACAGTCAAAGTAGGCTATAAGTCCAAATTCAGGGCGTCAGCTCCAGGGGAGGGCTTTTTCTCTCTGTCGGCCTTCTTCTCTTCAGTGTTCCCCCGGATTAGGAGTTTCTCTGCACAGGGACCCCATTCCAAAGGAGGTGCTCTGCTCCCAGCACTGCTTTCTTGATGGTATGAGGTCCCCCTGTCTCTGCTCACTTCTCCCTTTTATATCTCAAGAGTTTGCCTCAGGACACAATCCAATCCTGTAGACTGAATCCTGCCTTACTAACACAACTGCCACCCATCCTCCCTCATTAACATCTTAGAGGCGGGATTTGCAACATATAGGAAAATCACAAAATACCAGGAATCGTGGCCCAGCCAAATTGATACACACATTTTGGGGGGGACATAACTCAATCCATGACACACATTAAAGAGGTCTTTTGCAGCAGATTTGCCCAATGCAATGCGTCATTGGATTTCCTGACTGCTGCTTCCGTGAGCATTGATTGTGGATGCAAGTAAGATGAAATCCTTGACAACTTCAGTCCTTTCTCCTTTTATCATGATGTTGCTTATTGGTCTCATTTTTTTTTTTTTTTTTTTTGCAGGACCGAGGACTTCTTATTTAGAGACGAAGTCCTTGGTCTTGCAAAATTCTATAATGCTATCTCTAGTATCATTTGTATCACTAAGTCCATATTTTCCAACTACCAATCCTTCTTCTTTGTTTCCAACTTTCTGCCAATCACCAGTAATTATCAATGCGTCTTGATTGCATGTCTGATAAATTTCAGACTGCAGAAGTTGGTAAAAATCTTTAATTTCTTCATCTTTGGCCTTAGTCGTTGGTGTGTAGATTTGAATAATAGTCATATTAACTGGTCTTCCTTTTAGGTGTATGAATATTATCCTATCACTGACAACATTGTACTTCGGAATAGATCTTGAAATGTTCTTTTTGATTATGTATGCAATGCCGTTCCTCTTCAATTTATTATTCCTGGCATGATTGCCTGATTCAAAATGGCCAATACCAGTCCATTTCAGCTCACTAATGCCTAGTATATTGATGTTTATGCATTCCATTTCTTTCTTAAAGATTCCAATTTTCTTAGATTCATACTTCTTACATTACACATTCTGATTATTAATGGATGTTTGTAGCTGTTTCTTCTCATTTTGACTTGTGCCACATCAGCAAATGAACGTTCTGAAAGCTTGACTCGATCAGTGTCATTAAGGTCAACTCTAATTTGAGGAGGCAGCTCTTTCCCAGTCCTGTTTTGAGTGTCTTCCAACCTGATGGCCTCATTTTCTGGCACTATATTAGACAATGTTCAGCTGCTATTCATGAGGTTTTCACTGGCTAATTTTTTTCGGAAGTAGACTGCCAGGTCTTTCTTCCTAGTCTGTCTTAGTCTGGAAGCTTTGCTGAAAACTGCCCACCAAGGGTGACCCCGCTGATGTATGAAATACTGGTGGCAAAGATTCCAGTATCATAGCAACATGCAAGACAACATAGTATAACAAACTGACAAATACATGCAGGAACTCTTGACTACGCAATTGCAATAATCTCTTATCTCCCACCTCTATTCTTATCCTGTGTGGTAACTCCTCACAGAGCTATAGAGTGAACTTTAAGAACATAAATCAGAAAATGCCACTCTCCTGCTCAAAATTATCCATGGCTACCATACTTAAAATAAAACCCAAAGTCCTTACCAAGACATGTAGGGTCCTACATCTCTCTTAGCAGTATCTCTTATAAAAACAAACAAACAACCTCATTGCCGTTGAGTCAATTCTGACCCATAGTGACCCTATAGGACAGCGTAGAATTGCTCCATAAGGTTTCCAAGGCGTGGCTGGTGGATTTGAACTGCCAGCCTTTTGGTTTGCAGCCAAGCTCTTAAGCACTGAACCACCAGGGCTCTAGTATCTTCTATACTCATACTATATTACACTGTTTCAGCCATGGTGGCTGTTAAAGCAAATCTACTTTACTTCAGAGATTAACATTTATGCTTACGTCTCTGTAGGATACTATTTTACCAAATATTACCATATTTGTCTCTCTTTCTTTATTCTGGCCTCTGCGCAAATGTAACTTCTTTTGAATGCTCTTCCATGACCACCTTAGTTAAACAATTCTTTCTTGTTCATATTACTCTATCTTACTTTACAGTGGTTTATTTTATTTACAACATTTTCACTAATCCCATTGCCACTGAGTCAATTCCAACTCACAGCAACCCTACAAGGTAGAGTAGAACTGCTCCGTAGGGTTTCTAAGGCTGTAATCTTTACAAAAGCAAACTGCCACATCTTTCTCCCACTGAATGGCTGGTGGGTTAGAACAGCTGACCTTTCAGTTTGCCCCAGAGCACCTAACCACTACACCACCAGGGTTCCTTTGCATTTTCAATACCTAATATTATGTCATATAGATATTTTCTTGCTTATATATTTTATCTCTTCTACTAAGAAAATAAACTCCAGGGAAGTAAGTACTTTATTTTGTTCAGTCTTTATTCCTATTTCCTGAGGCCAGGAGAGCCTAGCACATACAAAAGCAGATGAAGAGTATTTGTTATCTGAGTAAATCATTCATATGTAAAAGCTTGAAGCCTTAACAATGGCATTGTGAATAAGAATTGAAAGAATGATTCTGCTTTGTTAAATAGAAAGCTATTTTAGCTAATGTAGCAAATTGTACTATAACAACAAGCTAAAGAACTAGACAATATTAGAAATGTCAGCACTTCCATTATAAAAATGACAATACAGAGACCCAAATAGTTAATCTACCCAAAACAATGAGATGTCATCTGCAGATTTAGGTTTGAAGGATTCTTAAAGTAGAGTTGGTATACAGGAGCAGGAGATGGAGGAGAGAGCAAAATGAGAAGATAGGAGTTAAAGAGACAGGGGATTAACATTAAAAATCATGGTGATTTGGGAGAATTGTAAATATTAAGCAGACTAAACCATGGACTAGGAGAATATGGAAGATTCAAACAAAAGTAAGAAATAAGTAAAGACAAACTGGCATATCCCAGGTTGTTGATAGTCTTACAGACTGCATAAGTTGCTGGGGATTTATTTTAGGTACAGGGTGGGGATATGGAAGTATTTTAAGTGGAGGGGGGCTATCTGTAGCGGATAGTTGTTTTTTGTCAGTGCAGAACTGCATACACTTCTTAGCTTTGAAGAGTACCAAAACAGTATGAACAGAGTTCCAACGCCAATCATGGTGTTGCCAGGAACATGAGGTTCTGCTCGGTTTGACTCTATCTGGGGACAAAAAGACAGAGACAGAGTTGAGGAGAAGTAAAAGCAACTTTATTGACTGGCCAAGCAAAGAGACAGTCAGTGCTAAGTGCCTTCCAAGGCTGGTCATAGGCAACTTGCTGAGGTTGGTTGGTAGAGGTAAGATCAATTATAAAATGCAAAACAGTGCGTGCGCAGGCGCGAAGTGTTCCAGAATGAATAAACATTTTCTAGGGCCTGGGTTCAATTCCCTGCACAGGAGGAAGTTAGCCAGTTTTCTTCATTAGCATGTTAGCTCTCAAACTAGGGGTGGAGAATTTACCATGCATGAGGTAGTTAATGAGCTAGAGGTTATCTGGAGTGTGGAGATGGAGGGCAGGACCAGTTTCGGTTGGTTCTGGCTAGCCAGTGGCTGTTTCTTTTCAAAGAAGTTCTGAGGCAAAAAACAACTTCAGGAAATGGGCTGGGTGAGGGGCTATACTGAGAAGACAATGGTTTTAAGAAAATGGCTCTAGCCCTGTCTTATTACCACAGCTTCAGTGACAAGTGAAATGGGACAGATAATAACACCTCACCCAGCAGCCAAAGCATGGACATATAGGTTAAGTTCATCTTCTACCTGGGATTTTGATTACTGAGGAACAAAGTGTATTCATGGTGAGAGCAGAAAAATCAAGATTCCAGGGACGTGGTGGCAAGTGTCTGTGCATTAGAGCAACACAGTGATGGAGCAGTGAGCACAGAGCCCGTATTCATGCAGTAATCACTGGTATAGCTGTCTGCTTTGATTGGTCAATATACATGCCATACTTGTACAAAGATATTTTAAATATTACTCTTCATCAGTACTGACCCTAATTCTGTTCTGGTGGCAGGATCTTGCTTGTATTCTCTTTTGCTTAGTCTACTTTGCTTCCTGACTGTCCTCTAAGCCTGGAATTCCAGCCCTTCCACAAGTTGATAACCTTGTAAAACCATGAAAATATCTGCATCTTCAAAAGACATCTCAGGGAGAATTGTGGAGAATTAATTATAGGTGAGCAAGAGTAGTGGCCACAAGGTTAATAAGGAAATATTTCAGTAATTAGCATCAATATTGATGAAGACCTGAACAAGACAGTAGTAACAGGGCTGTTGTTGTTGTTGTTAGGGGCCATCGAGTCTGTTGACTCATAGTGACCCTATGCACAACAGAACGAAACACTGCCCAGTCCTGCGCCATTCTCAAATCATTGTTATGCTTGAGCCCATTGTTGCAGCCACTGTGTCATTCCATCTTGTTGAGGGTCTTCCTCTTTTTCACTGACCCTCTACTCTCCCAAGCATGTTGTCCTTCTCCAGGGACCGGTCCCACCTGATAACATGTCCAAGTATGTGAGACGCAGTCTCACCATCCTTGCTTCTAATGAACATTCTGGCTGTACTTATGCCAAGACAGATTTGTTCTGTCTTTTGGCGGTGCATGGTATATTCAATTTTTTTTTTTTTGCCAACCCTATAACTCAAAGGCATTGATTCTTCTGCAGTCTTCCTTATTCATTGTCCAGCTTTCACATGCGTATGAGGCAATTGAAAACACAATGGTTTGGGTCATGCTCATGTTAGTCCTCAAAGCAACATCTTTGCTTTTTAACACTTTAAAGAGGTCTTTTGCAGCAGATTTGCCCAGTGCAATGGGTCTTTTGATTTCTTGACTGCTGCTTCCATGGGCATTGATTGTGGATGCTAGTAAGATGAAATCCTTGGCAACTTTAATCTTTTCTCCTTTTATCATGATGTTACTTATTGGTGCAGTTGTGAGGATTTTTGACTTTTTTATGTTAGGTGTAATCCATACTGAAGTCTGTGGTCTTTGATCTTCATCAGTAAGTGCTTCAAGTCCTCTACACTTTAGGCAAGCAAGGTTGTGTCACCTACATATCGCAGATTTTTAACAAGCCTTTCTCCAATCCTGTTGCCACGTTCTTCTTCATATAGTTCAGCTTCTCAGCTTATTTGCTCAGCGTGCAGGTTGACCAAGCATGGTGAAAGGATACAACACTGACACACACATTTCCTGACTTTAAACCATGCAGTATCCCCTTTTTCTGTTTGAACAACTGCCTCTTGATCTAAGTACAGGTTCAATAACGATTCCATTAAGCCTTATGGAATTCCCATTCTTTGCAATGTTATCCATAATTTGTTATGATCCACACAGTCGAATGCCTTTGCATAGTCAATAAAACATAGGCAAACATCTTTCTGGTATTCTCTGCTTTCAGCCATGATCCATCTGACATCAGCAATAATATCTCTTGTTCCACATCCTCTTCTGAATCTGACTTGGATTCCTGGCAGTTCCCTGTCGATGTACTGCTGCAACTGCTTTTGAATGATCTTCAGCAAAATTTTACTTGTGTGTAATATTAATGATATAGTTTGATAATTTCCACATTCTGTTGGATCACTTTTCTTTGGAATGTGTACAAATATGGATGTCTTCTAGTGGGTTGGCCAGATAGGTTGCAAAATATTAAGAAGACAGAATAGAAAAATCTTCTGCTCTTTCTTTGAATTTTGTGGTTGAGAGAATGAGTGAAGGCACTAAGGATGGTCTTTGTCTGCTGGTGTGGGTGAGTTTGGAAGAAATGTTCAGTTTTGAACAGAGTGAGACTAACATCATGAGTTCATAGTCATGGAAAATGGGTCTATCGGTTTGGAATATTCAGTGAGACCTTGGATATGCGATTTGGAGTTAAGGAAAATGTCTGAGTTGGAAATACATGTTTGGGAATCTCTAGTCTATTTTAGGGTGATTAAAGGCATGAAAATTAATGAGCTCATCCAGGAAGAGCAAGTGAATTCTGTCCAGAAGATGGTTCAAAGGAAAGATGATTGGGAAGTACAAGGAAAAGGACACCAAAGAAGACTGAGACAGAGTGGGCACAGACATGGAGACTTAATTAAGAGAGTAATCAAAGTTAAGCTATGTTGTCGAATGGATCATCCATGTAGATGTTGAATATGTCCATAAAGATGCAAAGAATAAGGGTGGAAAATAAAATCAAAAGCTGAGTGGTAAAATTTTAACGAACAAAGGGTAGCAACAGGAAGAATCCTTAAGTCACAATAATGAGGAGGACGAATAAAGGGTTGAATAGCTAGATGAGATGAACCAAGATGGGGGATAAGTTTACACAATAAATGTCGTTGCAGTCAAGTCCATCCCAGCTTATGTTTAAAAATACTGTAGTAAATAGATTTTTTTTTTTTTAAATCTCTGAGTTCATTTTTGGATTTCCTTAATTTTACATGTGTTTTATTTTTAGGAAGACAATGGACTTTAGAATGAAAAATTAAAAGTCACAACACAAATTTATTGGTTTAAGCGGACTCCTAATTTCATTGACTGTCTTTTCAAGGAACATTCTCAGTCCTGGGCCTTTAAAGGGCCCTAGAGCTTCCTATGTTTTTGATAAGAAACTGGATGTTGCAACTCTCAGAAGCCAGCAAAGTCACAGACAGATGCAAAGTGGAGGAGAATTAGGGAATAAAATCTCTGGTGTCTAAAGATCAAAAGATACTTTCCATAAAGTTTTAAAGTATGGTGAGAATTGCTGACAGGGAAAGATGGCATTAAATCATATCCTAGTAGTTTCAAGAATTGAATATCTTAAATCTGAGCCCCAAGATTTGTTTTAGCTGTCGTGGTTGACTCATGTTTGACAAAAGTCTGGCAAATCTGATGAGTGTAGACAGTTCAATAAGATACTTCTGTCTAACATAAAATTTTGATGGTCTAAATTGATCAAATTATTTGGAATATTGTCAAATTTATGCTTTAAAAAAGGTAGAAATGAAACTAGATTTTCTTCCTCAGGGATATAAAGGCTCACTTCTTCCAGGTGAATTAATTTTTCTACTTAACCTATAGTCAAACAGTTCATAAAGACTTCTCAGAAAAAGTTATACATAAGCAAATATACATAAGCAAATATACATAAGCAAATATAATCCACTTGTAGGACTGGACTCAGTAATAATAATTTAAGTGTGAAGTAATCTTTAAGGGATTTCTGCATATAGTTAGCTTAAATTGACACAATAATAAAATTTAATAAATTAATGTCAAACTTTTCTGAGTAATAATATACTGTCTTTAATTATTCTACTTCTAGACCACAGATCTTTCATCAGTGTTTTGTCTCTTACTTTAATAATTCATTTTGAGTACTTACGTTAGCTCTAAATAACAATGGATTTTAATAGCCTCAATTCATTAGAAATTTACTCTCAGAATTTTACAACCATAGATGAGTTAATTTGCTTAAAAACCGTACAATCTATTGCATATTACATTTCTTGCCCCAGTATTTTAGGTATCTTAAATATATATTGCATTGGAAAATATGAATTAATGAGCATCAGCAGAAGATTATTATTTGGCAAGAATAAGTTCTATGATGCTATTAATATCACGTAAACTCTATGAAAGCATGGCATCTTGTATTATTTGAACCACTGCGGGTGGTTCATAGCACTTTCATTAAAAGATAATAATAACATTTAGAAGGCAAGTTGTAGATATAAGGATACTGAAATTTTAATTGAATTTTTTAGTGTGATGGCAGAGACATTATTTTCCTACAGAAGGTAGTATGCAGAAAGCAGTTTTCTTATGAATAAACTGACTGTATTAATGATTTAGCAGAATCAGTTACTTTGCAATTGATTCTGATTATAGCTAGTATCTGAGCTTTAAGCACTGTGATCTCAGGATTTTACCTAATGGCACAAATGAATCGCACATGGCTGCTGAAAAAACACGTACAATGTGCTCAATAACGATTCCCTTTACATTAAAGAAACGTTCTTCAAGGCAGAGTTCATGAACGGGTCCAATCATAACTTTAAGATATGACAGCATTTTTCATAAAATACAGGGCCTGGGGAAAATTCAACACCTTGTAAGGACGATCATTAACCAAATAGCTGACGCACAGCACATTGCAATAGGACTCGCTAGGTACTGGTGAACCAAGCTGAAACTTTGATAGTGGAATGTGTTACACATAATTAAATATGGATCCTTCCTAATCAATAGTGAGGGCATAATTACTTTTCTCAAGTTTAGTTAGGCAGGGTCGTTTGAGGGGACAGAAGCCAGAGTGAAGAGAATCAAGAAGACAAACTAGAGAATCATGCATTTTGGAGCTGAGGAGGCTATTAGGAGCTTCCACACACTTGAAAACCCAGACTGCAATTTTATGAGTAGTTTTATTAGGGGAACTACTAGACAAGGTCAAGAAGGCCTACGAGAACTGCCGAGTACATTTAAACAATGCCTTCCTGTTTCAAAAAGTTATCCAGTATTAACTGCCAGAAAATTTTCATATCTTTGAGCAAAAACATCTTATGTAAGCATCTCCTTAAAGTATTGCCCAATTCTACCTTTTAAACAATGTCATCGTTTCTCTATGGAAACTATCAGTGATGAATTAATGGATGTTACCAAGTGATGAACCGTAACTGTTCCAATCACTGACTGTAAGTCATCAAGGAAAGAAATATGTATTTAAGTATGTGTAGGTGTTTGTAAATACATCTTCCTCAAACCAGACCCCTGTGAGGGAGGAAAACTGAGGAGAAAGAGCACAACAGCTTAGTCCTATGCAACCTGTGGGCTGATTAGCATTCTTAGCAGTGTTGCTAAATACTGTATCTTTCCTCTTTCCATCCCTTATCTTTTCTATTTCTAAATATTTGTTGAATAACCTCTATGAGCCAAGTCTTGAACATAATAAGTCAATTATTTATTTGAAAAATGTAAATGATAATGATGATGATAAGGCCAACTATGAGTGTCTGTCAAGTGCCATCAGATGTCCAAGAAGGCTCTATATTAAACAACAGAGAAATGATGGCTTGAGGTCTTAGTCCTGTTAGATGACCTGCATATCTGACTTTAGATAGGAGAAGTATGAAGGGATTTTGAATTCTTTCCAGGAACAGATAATGTGAATTAGAGCTTACAGAAGGATAATTTTTTTTTTTTTAAATTGTACTTTACGTGAAGGTTTACAGAAGAAATAGTTTCTCATTAAACAGTCAGTACCCATATTGTTTTATGACATTGGTTAACAGCCCCACGATATGTCAACTCTGTCCCTTCTCGACTTTTTCTTTTTTGGTGAAAATATACATAGCCAAAGATACATCATTTCAAAAGTTTCTACATGCACAATTCAGTAACATTGGTTACAGTCTTCCAGTTGTGCTGTTATTCTCACTTTAGATGAAGGTCTAGTTTCTCATTAAACAGTACACATGTTGCTCTATGACAAAGGCTAACAACCCCACTGCATGTAAACACTGTCCTTACTCAACCTTGGGTTCCCTATCCCCAGTCTTCCTGCTCCTTCTGCCTTCTAGTCCTTGTCTCTGGACTGCTGTGCCTCATCAGTCCTGTTTTGTTTTATGGGGCTGTCCAATCCCCGGCTGAACGGTGAACCTCCGAAGTGACTTCACCACTGAGCTAAAAGGGTGTCTGGGGGCCATACTCTCAGGGTTTCTCCAGTCTCTTTCAGGCCAGTAAATCTGGTCTTTCTTTGTATGTGTTAGAATTTTGTTCTACATCCCTCTCCAGCTCTGTCCAGAACCCTCTGTTGCGATCCCGGTCAGAGAAGTCAGTGGTGGTAGCCGGGCAGCATTTAGCTGTACTGGACTCAGCCTGGTGGAGGCCTTGGTAGCTGTGGTCCTTTAGTCCTTTGGACTAATGTTTTCCTTGTATCCTGTTCTCTTCATTCTTCCTTGCTCCTGAAGGGATGAGACCAGTGGAGTATCTTAGATGGCTGCTCACAGGCTTTTAAGACCCCAGACGCTACTCACCAAGGTAGAATGTAGAACATTATCTTTATAAACTGTGTTATGCCAATTGAGCTAGATGTTCCCCAAGACCATGGTCCCCACAGCCCTCTGCCCAGCAATTCAGTCCCTCAGGGAGTTTGAATGTGCCTATGGAGCCTCCATGACCTTTCCTTGTACAAGTTGTGCTGGCTTCCCCAGTATTGTGTACTGTCTCACCTAGAAGGATAATATTTTGCTTAAAGATTTTTTTCCCCAAGCATACTTGATAAAATTTCTTCTGTTGGAGATTTTTTTTCCAGGAAATTTATAGCATTCTTACCATCTGAAATCCCTTAAAGTACTTGCTTTCTTTTCTCTTTAAAATATGTTCTCTTAAGAGACCTGGAAAAACAAATCATTGCTTTTATTAAAAATGAATATATCATATTTAATAAGTAACATGAACTGGGCAAATTTTGACCAGAGATAATAGATATAAACCTTTAAAATCAAACAAGGCCTGAGAAAGAAGAGATACCCCACCTGTCTCATTGGTTTATTTTTAATATAAAAAACACCAACGCCATTTCCCCCCCCCCCCCATTGGAGTTTTATAAAGCTGGTTACCCTTAAAAAAAAAAAAAAAAAGTTTCTCATAGGGCTAGATAAAATATTTAAGGTTTTAAATAATGAATATACATCTACAATACATTTATCGATAGTATTGTGTGATAACTTAAATGGTCTTTATATTTTGTGGTCTTTATATTTTATGTTAACTACAATACCTGAAGGCCATTCACACCTTCTCCCTTACTATCAGAACTCTACTGCATTTTTTTCAGGTATCTAGCAGAGATCTCAGGGAAGATGGGCCCCATATCTAGCCTGGGGTTGTGCATTTGACTGACCAATGAGCTGTAAGGGGTGTCTTCTGGGGACTTCTGGGAAATATTTTTATCCCTGAGAAGAAGATATGTTAACTCTTTGACTTATGCTTCTTGCTTTTGAATGTGACATGAGGATTTGTTGTTTGATCCTTGTGCAGCCACACTGCAACCATTTAGAGAAGGTCAATGCAAAGCCACAGAACCTTGACTCCTGGAGCACCAAACAAAGCTGTTGGAAACCTTGAACAGCACTTGAAAAAGTGAATGGTTAAACGGAGCTTGCTTTCTGGTATTGAGTGGTAAGTTTACCAGGTTACATTAAATTTTTCTTAGAGAACAGTGTTTCAGAATAGTTAATTGGGGCAATTCTGAACCTGTTTGTGTTAGGTAAAATATCAGTCCCAAAATTCACTAAATATGTGGTCTTAGGCAAGTTACATAACTCTTTAAGCCTCAGATTTCTCATTTGTAAACTTAGTATGATACAATAATAAGGAAGTTGTCCGTTTTAAGAGTTAGGGCATGGAAAGCCTTGAGTATAGTGCCTGGCACTGTTAGAGTGATTGTCTCTATCAAAGCACCACTCTTCTGACATTATATTTCTATATTAAAAAAAAAAACAACTCGTTGCTGTCAAGTCAATTCCAATTCACAGCGATCCTATGGGACAGAGTCGAACTGCCCCATAGGGTTTTCAAGGAGCAGCTGTTGGATTTGAACTGCCAACCTCTTGGTTAGCAGCCAAGCTCTTCAACACAGCATCACTAGGGCTCCGTATATCTGTCTTTTATTCAACACTTCACTTTTTATAACTTTTTGATATATAATCAGCATCTAGTAAACTACAAATAGTTAAAAAAGTACAACTTGATAAGTTTTTAAAAATTTTTTTTATTGTACTTTAGCTGAAGGTTTACAGAACAAATAGTTTCTCATTAAACAGTCAGTACACGTATTGTTTTATGACATTGGTTAACAACCCCACGACATGTCAACAATCTCCCTTCTCAACCTTGGGGGACTTTTATTTTGGTGAAAATATACATAGCCAAAGTTACACCATTTCAAAAGTTTTTACACGTACAATTCAGTGACATCGATTACATTCTTCCAGTTGTGCTGCTATTCTCACTATCCTTTTCCAAATTATTCCTATCACCGTATCTTAACTCCCTGCCCACAGGCCTCCCATCAAAGCTTTTGAGTTGCTGTTGTCAATTTGATCTCACATAGATAATTCTTTTTTTTTTTTTTTGTACTTTAGATGAAGATTTGCAGAACAAATAGTTTCTCATTAAACAGTTAGTATACATATTGCCCTATGACAATGGTTAACAACCCCATGACATGTCAACAGTGTCCCTTCTCAACCTTGGGTTCCCTATCACCGGCTTTCCTGTCCTCTCCTGCCTTCTAGTTCTTGTCTCTGGACTGCTGTGCCTCGTTAGTTCCATTTTGTTCTATAGGGCTATCCAATCCCTGGCTGAATGGTGAACCTCGGGAGTGACTTCACTGCTGAGCTAAAAGGGTGTCCAAGGGCCATACTCTTGAGGTTTTTCCAGTCTGTCAGGTCAGTAAATCTGGTCTTTTATTTTGTGAGTTAGAATTATGTTCTCCATCCTTCTCTAGCTCTACCCAGGACCCTCTGTTGTGATCCCGGTCAGAGCAGTCAGTGGTTGCAGCCAGGCAACATCTAGCTGTACTGGACTCCGTCTGGTGGAGGCTGTGGTAGCTGTGGTCCATTAGTCCTTTGGACTAATCTTTTCCTTGTATCCTGTTCTCTTCATTCTCCCTTGCTCCCCAGTTTGATAAGTTTTGACAGAGATACTCACACATGAAACCATCATTACAATCAAGATGGGGCATAGATGTCTACTTGGTCCTATAGGGTCACTGTAAGTCAGAATTAGCTCAAAGACAATGAGTATTAACAGATGAGTAGATAAACAAAATGTGGTGTATACATACAATGGAATATTACTCGGCCGTAAAGAGAAACAACATCCTGACAGGTGATATAACATAGATCAACCTTGAAAACATGCTGAGTGAAGTATGTCAATCACATTAGAACAAATATTACACGACCCTACTTACACGAAATATCTAGAAAATCAAATGTATAGAGAACAAAAGTTTATTAGTGATTATCAGGGATGGGTGTCATGGATTGAATTGTGTCCCCCAAAATATATGTATTCATTTGGCTAGGCCATGATTCCCAGTATTGTGTAATTGTCCACCATTTTGTCACCTGATGTGATTTTCCTATGTGTTGTACATTCTACCTCTATGATGTTAATGAAGTGGGATAGGTAGCAGTTATGTTCATGAGGCAGGACTCAGTCTACAAGATTGGATTGTGTCTTGAGCCAATGTCTTTTGAGATATAAAAGAGAGAAGCAAGCAGAGACACAGGTGGATCTCATACCACCAAGAAAGCAGAGCCGGTAGCAAAGCATATCCTTTGGACCCAGGGTTCCTGCACAGAGAACCTCCTAGTCCAGGGGAAGACTGATGACAAAGACCTTCCTTAGCCAACAGAGAAATCCTTCCCCTGGAGCTGACACCCTGAATTTGGACTTCTAGCCTACTAGACTGTGAGAGAATAAATTTGTGTTTGTTAAAGTCATCCCCTTGTGGTATTTCTGTTACAGCAGCACTAGATGACTAAGACAGTGGGGAAGAGGAGAAAATGGAGAGTCATTGTTTAGGAAGCACTGAGTATTAATTTATGGTGATGGAAAACTTGGCAACAGATACTTCTGATAGATGCACAACATGTAATTGGTGTTACTGAATTGTACGTGTAAAAAATCTTGAATTAGCAAATGCTGTGTTATATATGGAAACCCTGGTGGTGTAGTGGTTAAAGCGTTAGGCTGCTAACCAGAAGATCGGCAGTTCGAATCCACCAGGCACTCCTTGGAAACACTATGGGGCAGTTCTACTCTATCCTATAGGGGTGCCATGAGTCAGAATCGACAGCAATGAGCTTTTTTTGGTTTGGTTGATATACATATATATATTTTTTACAACAATAAAATTCAAATCAGAGACAGTGGATGCAACTAACTTAAAAGATGATGGAGCAGAATTATAGTCAGATTGTTCTGACATGTCTGTATCTGTACTATTGACTGATTATGGCACTGCTATAGGGTCACTATTGGGCAGTTCTACTCTGTCCTATAGGGTTTCTATGAGTCAGAACTGACTCGGCGGCAATGAGTTTTGGGTTGAAATAGATGATCCAGTCACTAAGGCATTGCTTGATATTTTAATCAGAGGGAAAAAACAAAGTAGGCCCGTAGTCTGGTGGAGTCCTGATTGGAGTCATTAGTGTGGAAGTTCAAGGTCTTTCCTGTAGTTCCCAGAGGTAAGTCTGTTCACAGACAAAGAACCCCTTGGTTGGGGGAAGCTGAGTCTCTTTGAAGAAGGATCATACATCTTAGCTAAGTGTATGTTGTAGCTGTTTTTCAATCTTCCTAGAATGCCCATTTATTAAGTTAATAATTTATTGGAGGAAGTGGAGGAAGAAAACACCCAGACATTCTAGATACATGTTTATAGGTGATTCTAATTTCCAGGGATACAAAACTCCACTGTAGTCCCCCAGTCTGAGTGGAAGTTTATAGCAGTATGGTTATAAACGGAATGTTAGTCCAAGTTCATGGTTCAATGGGTCCGTGAATCCACAGAATTTCTACTGTTATTTTTGCAGCTCTTTATATCTATTTGAAATATATACTTCAGCAACAGAATCCCCACATTAGTTCCCTGATCAATAAAATCATGATTTTAATGGAAGTATGAGCCAACTGTAAACACCTAGAGCTACCTCCTCCCAGACTCATCAAATTAGTAAACCAGTACTTGCTGTATCCCAAAGGAATTGTAGAGATTAGTGCCACATAAATAAACATGCAAAGGTCACATTTTCTATTACATGCCCTTTTAATGCACCTGATTGACCTATGAAAAAGCCAGATGAAATTTAGTGAAAGACTATGGATAATCAAATTAATAAAATGGTGATAAGAATCAAAACTGTAAATTTTATATATATATAATATATATAAATATATAATATTTTATATATATAATATATAAAAATATAAAAATTTATTATATATTATATTATATATATATATTTGCTCCTGTATATATATATATAGGAGCAAATCAACTCAGTTCCTGACACCTAGTATGTAACATTGACCCAGTACCTGCTTTTACTCAATTCTACTTTGTAAGAACAATAAGAAGCAGTTTGCCCTTATCCAGCAGCAGCATTATCCAGCAATTTGCCATATTATAGTCTGAAAGAATTTTGAGGATCTTCAAAACCCACAGAATAATACACTAGTCCTTATACTGATGACATTATGTTACTCGAATCTGGAAATCTGAAAGTAGTGAGTACCCTAGATGCCCACTACTTGTCTATCAGTTTGTTTTTCTTGGATGCTGGCAAGGTGCTATGATGATTGGAGCTATGCCACTGGTATTTCAAATACCAGTATGGTCCCCCATGGCGGACAGGTTTCAGCAGAGCTACCAGACTAAGACGGACTAGGAAAAAGGCCTAGTGATCTGCTTCTGAAAATCAACCAATGAAAACCTTATGGATAACCACAGAAATGTTGTCTGATGTAGTGCTAGAAAATGAGCCCTTCAGGTTGTAAGGCACTACAAATACAACCTGAGAAGGACTGCCTCCTCAGCATGGAGTCTATCTTAATTATGTGAATGGCATAAAGCCTTCTGGACTTTCATTTGCTGATGTGGCACAACTCGAAGGGAGAAGAAATAGCTGTAAACATCCATTAATACTTAGAACATGTAATGTACAAAGTATGAACCAAGGAAAATTGGAAGTTGTCAGAATGAAATGGAATGCTTGAAGATCAATATCTGAGGCATTAGTGTGCTGAAATGGACTGGTATTGGCCATTTGAATCCAACAATCATGTGATATATTACGCTGGGAAGAACAGATTTACGCTGGGAAGAACAGATTGAAGAGGAACAGCACTGCGTTCATCATCAAAAAGAACATGTAAAGATCTATCTTAAAGTACAATGTTGTTAGTGATAAGTTAATACCTATATGCCTACAAGGAAGACCAGTTAATATGACTATTGTTCATATTTACTCACCAACTACAAATGCTAAAGATGAAGAAATTGACGATTTTTAAGAACTGCTGCAGTCTGAAATTGATCAAAGGTGGAATCATATTCATTACTGATTACTGGTCATTGGAATGCATAGGTTGGAAATAAAAAAGAAGGATCAGTAGCTGGGAAATATATCCTTGGGAATAGGAAAGATGCTGGAGATCACATGATGAAATTCTGCAAGACCAATCACTTATTTATTTTTTCAACAACACAAATGACAACTATACACATGCACCTCCCCAGATGGTTTATACAAGAATCAAACTGACTACTTCTGTGGAAAGAGATGAAGTAGAAACTCAGTATTATTGGTCAAGACAAAGCCAGGGGATAACTGTGGAAAAGATCATCAATGTTCATATGCAAGTTCAAGTTGAAGCTGAAGAAAATCAAAGCAAGTTCAAGAAAGCCAAAGTATGATGCGCTAAACGCTAATGACCAAAGGTCAGAAGAGTTGTGGGATATCAAGGACATCATACATGAGAAAAGTAAAAGGTCATTAAAAAGACAGGCTACAAGTCCGAATTCAAGGTGCCAGCTCTAGGTGGAGGCTTTCTCTCTCTCTGTCAGTTCTGGGGGAAGGTCCTTGTCATCAATCTTCCCCTAGTCTAGGAGCTTCTCTGTGCAGGAACTCTGGGTCCAAAGGAGGCACTCTGCTCTTGGTGCCGCTTTCTTGGTCATATGAGGTCCCTGAATGCTTTAGATGGGAAAGAAAACTTGCCAATTCTTATCCTTTTCCCCCACTGTTGTTGCTTAAAAAAACAAAAAAAGAAACCTGTTGCCTTCAAGTTGATTCCGACTCATAGTGACCTCATAGGACAGAGTAGAACCGCCCCACAGGGTTTCCAAGGAGTGGCTGGTGGATTAGAGCTGCTGACTTTTTGATTAGCAGCCAAGCTCTTAACTGCTGCACCACCAGGGCTCCCCCTTCTTGTCTAGCATTTTAAAATAATGGAAAGAGGAGAAATGACTGTTTTTATCATCAGCTGGGGGAAGTTATCCTATGAGTTGGAATTGACCCAATGGCAATGGGTTTAGTTTTTTTTTCTTGGTGGGGGGACATTATATCCTCATCTTCTGTTGGTCCTTTGGGAGTATAATTGCATCCATCAATTACTTCTCTTGCTCATGGCAGGCTTCCTCATGGCCAAGTTCCCCTTATGGTACAGCTGCCTTTGCTTCTGAATATTAAGCTGCAAGAGAGAGGGCACCTCAGATATGGATGAAGTGAGATGGGAGGACTGCCAATGCCCACTCTTATTTCAGAAAGCTAGCCAATGTCTGTCTCTCACATGCCCCTTCTTCCTTCTCTCTCCTCTCAGATATACATACATTTAATATTTTGTGTCAGAAAACGTTTATTGAGTGTCCACCTTTTTGCTGGGTTCTGAGGATAGAAAAGTAAATAGGACATAATCTTCACCCTCAAGAGGCTCAGTTTGGAAGGATGGTGTCTTAGGCTGAGTTCTCTAGAGAAGCAAAACCAGTAAAGCTATAAATACATATACCAACCAAACCAAACCTGTTGCCACCTAGTCGATTCTGACTCATAGTGACCCTATAGAACAGAGTAGAACTGCCCCATACAGTTTCCAAGGAGCATCTAGTGGATTTGAACTGCCAACCTTTTGGTTAGCAGCTGTAGGTCTTGACCACTATGCCACCAGGGTTTCCATACATACATATATATATATATATATATATATATATATATATATATATATATATATATATATATATATATATATATATATATATATATATATATATATATAAAGAGAGAGAGAGAAATATATATATAGAGAGAAATTTATATCAAGGAAATGGCTCACGTGCTTGTAGAGGCTGGAACTTCCCAAGTTCGTGGGTCAGGATATAGGCTTCTCATCATTCACTTAGCAGCAGGGGCTGGTGAACCCAAGACCGGCAGGTCTGAGAGCAGGGCTCTTGCTCACAGGCTGTGAAGATTGATGAATCCCAAGATTGGCAGGCAAGACTGCAGGTAAACTGCTAGCTCAAGTCCCCAAAACAGAGGTCAGCTGCAAGATCCAGAATGAATAAAAGCCCTCAAGCCTTGCCAGAACATCCACTTATATTCGATGTAGGCGACACGTTCAAGAAAACTCCCTTTCAACTGATTGGCTACTCACAGCAGATCCCATCATGGGGATGATCACATATCAAATCTCAACAGGGAAATGATCACAACATTATACAACTGCCAAAATGCTGAGAATCATGGCTCAGCCAAGTTGACACACAATCTTAACCATCACAAACCTGATTAAATAAATGAGAAACAAAAAATAAACGGGAGAGAAGAGATAAATCTCCCATACCGAAGAACTGCAAATAATTTGCATAGATTACTCACCTATCTCCAGGAGATAACACTTAAATCTCCACCTCCTCACACCCACCCACCCCCACTCGGTATGGGCTATGCTTAGGTGACTTGCTTCTAAGAGTACAGTGTGGAAATAATAGGGAAACAGCATATAACTTTGCAGTAGAGAAAGCTGGCAAACACTATGTTGGCCAGGTTATCAAGGTTAACATCATGAGTGATAAGTCATGTACCGTTGATATGATGTGATAGAATGAGGCTTTATCTTTGTGCTCTTCCATTCAAAAATTTATAATCCTAGTCCAACCATGAGAAAACCCTTAAACATACCCAAACTGGGGGAATTTCTATAAAATACCTGTGCTATCTAGGTCATTCAAAACAAAGAAATTCTGAGAAACTGTCCCACCCCAGAGGAGATATGACAACTAAATGTAATACAGTATCCTGAATGAAGTCCTGAAATAGAAAAAGGAAATGAGGGAAAAACTAGGGAAATCTGAATACAATGTGGAGTTTAGTTAATAATATCCTTCCAATACTGGATCCTTAGTTGAGACAAATGTATAATAAACTCAAAAAACCAAATCCATTGCCGTCGAGTAGATTCTGACTCATAGCAACCCTGTAGGACAGAGTAGAACTGTCCCATAGAGTTTCCAAGTAGCACCTGGTGGATTCAAACTGCTGACCTTTTGGTTAGCAGCTGTAGCTCTTAACCACTATGCCACCAGGGTTTCCAAATGTACAGTAGTTGTTAGTATAGGTTGTTAACAATAGGGAAAATTGAGTGAGGGGTATATGGAAACCCTCTGTATTATCTTTCCATACTTCTGTAAATCTGAAACTAACCGAAAATTTAAACAAATCAGGATAAAAAGGCGGGGGATTAACAGATGTCTTCATAGTCCCAGCCAAATTTTGGTGTAAGATAGTTTTGTTTTTTTTTAACGTATTCCTAAACGAAATATTTGCAAGTTTCCATTGTTCAGCATATTCAAGTATTAGAGACGAATGTTTATAGCATGTAGTAGGTGAAACATCACATTGCCTTATATAGAGTAAGCCCTCAATAAGGGCTTACTGAATAGGATAGCAAATTATTTTTCTTCTTGGTTTCGGGTATTTATTACTTTGTTCTGGTTTCTTGTGTCGTAAGTAGAAAGGTGTATGGGAGAGGCTTTCCAAATATGGAAATGTTAATCCCTGAGAATCAGACCAGTAAAGATCACAAACTAAGTAGCAGATCAGTTATCTGATGAAATAACTCATCCTGTGAAATTGTCTCTCAGTTTATCTTGGAGACTTGAGAAAAGTCCACCTAACTGAGATGATTGGAATGTAGGATAGGAGGGCATAACATGACTGTAACTGATAAGAAAGAAAAATAGGTGGATCAATGACATTAACATTCCTAAAGATAGTATAGTTAGCCAAAACATAAAGAAAGGGCCTCTGAGAAGAATATTTTGTCAGCATTTCCCTAGCGCTATTCATGGAGGCCTCAGGCTATCATAGCTAGATGTCATTAACTATTAGGTTCATTCAACTAACTACCTCTCCTTGCTCTGATTAATTTTATTTCGCAAGTAGATTTTTTTTTAAGTGGAAAGAGAATACTCTAGGGTTACTTCTCTGGTTATAGTTCTCAAGGTGCGTTTGAAAATTTGCATTCTGATTTATTCATTAGTTTCTTGGGCATTTGGTTAACCTGGTTTTCTTATTTGCCAAATAGGCATGATATTATTACTTACCTCATACAGTAGTTTTGAACATTAAAATGAATGGCAAAATGCATACACTGTGTATAGTAGAATACCTTATATAAGCACTCATTAATTCTTGAGACATACTGTTGCTGATGTTGCTATTATAATTGTGTTGCTGTTGTTACTGAGTCACTTTCCTCCACCCTGAATTTGAGACAGCCTGACAAAATTGTATTCCTTAAACTAAAAATTGGAGAAGTAATTATCCACTAACCACCCTCTGAGGTAATGCAACCTTCTTTGGCCTACCTAAGCAGCTGGTTGGTTTCCCCCTCATATCTTTATCTCTACTCTCACCTTACAGTACAAGAACCTGAGCATCATATACTCCTTAAACATTCATGACAGCTGGTAACAGGTAGATAGGCTACTTTATAGAAATCTCTTAATTCATCGCTGAAATGAGGCACCTCTGGAGTGGAACATAGAAGTTATTTAGCCAGTGGGTCTAGCAGCTGTGATAAATGGTGTGTGTGATTTAAATTTGGGTGGAATTGTGTTTAATTGAAATTTTGGCCACTAAAGAAACTTGCACTGCAAAGACTAGTACGTCATTGAAGGACTGCCAAGGGTGCCGAGCATGTGGAAGAAAGAGCCACGTAGGTTAATATTTCATGAAGCGGTCAGGGTTTTATAAAGCAGAGTTCTAGAAACTATGTTCCAGCACCACTTTCATAACAACCACCAGGGGATTTGTTAAATCGTAGACCCCTTGTCCCCCGGATAAGTTCTATTGGATCAGAATCTTCTGAGGGAAGTCTAGGAATTTGCAACTCTAGCAAGGGTCGTAGGTAATTCTTAAACACTGCAATTTTGCTTTATAAATCAAGAGAGTGCACTTTGTCACCAACGTGTTGACAGATTTTACTCACAGTGTTCACACATTTCCAGGAAGTCTTAAGTTTAAAACTTATTAGGCAAAATGGGGGACAATTTGATGTTCACCGCACTGTGCCTTGTTAACCAACATTTAAAGGAAGGTAGTTTTAGAATATGTTTGTAAACCAAAAATTGGACTTTGCATTTTAAATAAGTGGCATTCTAATTACAAGAGTCTTCTGGTTCAGAAGTTTACTCAATTTGCATGTAAACAGCTAAGCAAAGTGTTACTAGATGCAAATTCCACCAAGCCTGCTTTTTCTTTGTTTTACATTATGTGAGATACTTTTACATTTGAGGATGTTTTCTTTTCAATAAACGTTATATTGAACACATATATATCAGTCAAGCCCTACCAAGCTTAATCTCATTGATAGCTACCATGATTTGATTTATTTTCCCAGGTATGGACTTGACCACAGATTTGCTTTGTTCGTTATCCAATATTTGCAGTCCTTGAAATATTTCTATGAATGCTGATATGTGTTTGTGTTTTTAGCTTCCATAAAACATATTCTAAGGAAAAATGCACCAGACTGGTTTACTAGCAATTCAACAAAATCCATTTAAACAATAAGCCACTGAACACAATCATGAAAATTATTTCTCTCTGGAGGAGTAAGGCACTGAGCCAGAGAACCCTGTACTACACCATGTGTTACTCGTATGACCTTAGTGGCATAATGATTAGATGCTCAGATGCTAACCGAAAAGTTGGAGGTTCGAAACCACCAGCTGCTGTGTGGGAGAAAAGACCTGGCAATCTGCTGGGGTAAAGATTACAGCCTAGGGAACTCCCCGGGGGCAGTTCCATTCTGTCATACAGGGTCGCTATGAGTCAAAATCAACTTCATGACACCCAACAACAACAAAAACATGAACTTGGATACATTATATGACCTTCCCGAACCTCTGATTGTGTAACTGAAAAATGGGTTAAGTAAGATAATATTTGTAAAATACCTGGCACATAATAGCTAAACAAAGAATGATCATTCAAAGGAAAAAAGAAGAGAACCTTAAAAATAGTGAACATTGACAGGAGGGCAGATGATAATATGTGGGGCTTTGCTCAGTATACACAATGCAGAACTCTTCATTTTCAGCACGAAATATCTAGCGCGTTAAATGATTACTGAAACCATCATGTTATAAAAGAGACGAAAAAAAGGAATTAAAAAACACTTTCATGGCACAGCTAGAACTTTTAGTAATTTAGTGATTTTTGAATTGTAAAGTGAGTAAGAATGTTATTTACTTCAAGAAACTTCATCATACCATGGTTGAATGAATCTAGAATACTTAATAAAGGCACTGTGCTGTGAGAAATATTCCTTAATGCTGCTGACCTTATATTTCCTGTGTTACTTTTTTATTCCTTAACTTTACATTTCCTGTCACTTCCTTCATACAGAACGAATAAAAATTGTTCCTATGTTTTATATTATTGTGCACATTATTATTTCTTATTAACATTTTTATTTCCACAAATAGAGAGTAAAATGCCATTTTCCATAAAGAAGAAGAAGAACTCAGGACTTTTAGCCCTCAAAATCTTTATAGTTCTTAGAATCATTACTGTGCTTTCTCAAAAACAGAACATTTTAAGGAAAAGGGCCTTTTAACCTTTTCCTGATTTCACAGTGATAAGAGCTCCCTAATGAAATGTGTTTGTAATTGGTGACTTTATTTTTTGCAAAATAGGAATAAGTGGAAGTTAATATTTTCATTACATTGAACTGGCACTGTCTTAAGTGACAGGATTTTGCTATTTTTTTCCCAGTACTTTTTGAACAATCTGTTTACTTCCTTTAATTCAAAGTCAAATGAAAAGAGACTAAAACACTTACTCAAAAGCAGTTTACTGTGTTTAGGAAGAGTTTTAATGTATCAGAAATCGAAGGCCTTTGATTGATTATTAGCATGAACATAATTTAGAATGCAAGTCATTTTCAGTGTAGGAAACTTGTTATGTAAAGTGAGAAGAGAGGAAGGAAAGGGGCTGTTAGGTCTTTGAGAAGGAAGAAAAATATTCTGGGAAAATTCCATAAAAAGGTACTCACTTGGAGATTTGGAATGGAAGGTTTTGTTTGTTTTTCTCTTGTTTGCTAGCTTTTAAAAAAATTTTTTTCTTTTATTATATGTTTGCATACATATACAAACTTTGTTCCAATTTTTATTTTCTTAGATTTCTAGAACTAGAATTGTTGCATTAAGGGAAAATTTAACACTGTTGCTATATGACGGTAAATGACATTGTATAGAAAAATATTCCCAAAATTCTTTGCCTACATAGTGTTTGAGAAGGCCTGTCTACACAATCACTAGTATTAAGTACTACTTCAAAATTATAGCAAATTTGTTAAGAAAAAATCGCCTCTTTTTTTTTGCTATATGTTCATTTAATGAGATTTCATACATTTATTAGTAATTTGCAGTTCTGTGAACTGTTCATTTATGAGTGATGCCCGTTATTCAATTAGAGGATTAGCAGTTATTTTTGTGAATCTCTATGAGTTCTCTTTACATATTGAAAGTGTAAATCTTTATCAGTTAAATTTGTAGTAAATGTTTTCCCAAATTTGCTGCTTGTCACTTAAATTGGTTTTGATAATTTTAAGTATAAAAGTATAATTTTTTTATATATTCACATTTTATGCTTGACAAATAAATGATGTTTCAGGATATAGGTTCTATCAAGGCATGGATTTGACTGTTATGTTCTATGCTGTATCTCCATCACCCACTGTGCACCTAAGCACTCGGGGATGCTCAGTAAACATTTTTAAGTGAATATATGTATGTTTGCAGGTGTAATACATTTAGTTATTGATAACTCTGGCAAAAAATAGAATTCTCGGGAAAATTAACCATTTGGTGTCTTACCTTTTGTACATTTTTTTCACTATTAGAATTCCCTAATTATAATATTAGCAACTTGAAGTAATTACTGTGTTTTACTCATCTCTGTATACACTAAAGAGCTTATTGCAATGTCTTTCCATACATAGGAGCCCTGGTGGAGCAGTGGTTAATAGATCAGTTGCTAACCAAAAAAGTTGGCAGTTCGAATCAACCAACTGCTCCTTGAAAACTCTATGGGGCAGTTCTACTCTGTCCTGTAGGGTCACTATGAGTTGGAATCGACTAGAATTTTTTTTTTTTTTTAGTTTTCCATACACATTTGTGGAACTGAATTCAATGCCTAGGAAAACACCTAGCCAAATAAAAACATAATATTGTCTTCCCAAATCCTTACTGATATTCATTTCTTTCAATAGTTATTTGTTGAATGTTATTCCGTGCTTATCACAGAAGTTTCACTTATTTAACACAGAAGATTCACTTGCTTTTGGAGGCAGGCAATGCTGCCAAATTGTTGCTGTCTCAGACAAAGAGGATATTTGCTAGTAGTGTATGAAAAGCACACAGAGACAACAAACTTCAAGTTGCAGGATTAGGGCTGAAAGGTAATCCATAACCAAGGCTGCTCATGAAGTCACAGGGAATCAGTAAAATTTTGTTGAGGATGATCTTACAGTTCCTGAGGAATATCACTGCTCATGCTGTAAAATAAATTCTCTCTCTCCTCTTGTTTCTGTGTCACTAAATCAAAATTCAAGAATAAGAATGCAAACATTTGATTGGCAATCCTAGGTCACACATTTCACCCAGATTTTCAAAGGACAGACAGAAGGAGAATTTGCCTCAGCCCCTTATAGCTTCCATGGGCCACTGCATCCCATAAGGTTAAGTGCAATGAGAGTGTGATGGTTAATTTTATGTTCAGCTAAGAAAGGGGACATTAACCTGAACTACGTAGGGGTTATTGGAAGCTGACAGAAAAAAAAAATGATAAATATAGAAATATTGAACAAAACAAATATAATTAGTCCCTCATGTAGCTTATTATCTGGGAGGAAAAAAAATCATCAATAAAGTATAATATTACAACTGTAATAAATACAATGAAATAAAATGTTATGATACTATAAGAGTGTGTGTATATATATATATACACATGTATATATATATATACATGTATATATAATGTTGTTGTTAGGTGCCATCAAGTTGATTCCTACTCATAGCTACATCATGTACAACAGAACGAAACACTGGTGGGTCCTGCGTCATCCTCACAACAGTTGTTATGCTTGAGCCCATTGTTACAGCCACTGTGCCAATCCATCCACTGAGGTCTTCCTCTTTTTCCCTGACCCTCTACTTTACCAAGCATGATGTCCTTCTCCAGGGACGGGTCCCTCCTGATAACATGCCCAAAGTACATGAGATGAACTCTCACCGTCCTTCTTTCTAAGGAGCATCCTTGTTGTACTTCTTCCAAAACATATTTGTTTGTTCTTCTGACAGTCCATGGTATATTCAATATTCTTCACCAACACCATAATTGAAAGGTATCAATTCTTTGGTCTTCCTTATTATTTGTCCAGCTTTCATATGAGGCGGTTGAAAATACCATGGATTGGCTCAGGCTCACCTTAGTCCTCAAAGTGACATCTTTGCTTTCTAACACTTTACAGAGGTCTTCTGCAGCAGATCTGCCCAATAAAATATATTCATTGATTTCTTTACTGCTACTTCCATGGGCATTGATAGTGGATCCAAGTAAAATGAAAGAATTGACAACTTCAATCTCTTCTTCGTTTATATGATGTTGCTTATTGGTCCAGTTGTGCGGATTTTTGTTTTCTTTATGTTGAGGTATAATCCACGCTGAAGGCTGTAGTCTTTGATCTTCATCAATAAGTCCTTCAAGTTCTCTTCGCTTTTAGCAAGCAAGGTTGTGTCATCTACATATCGCAGGTTGTTAATGAATCTTCCTCCAATCCTGATGCTTCGTTTGTCTTCATATAGTCCACCTTCCCAGATTATTTGCTCATTTAGAAAATCAGTGGAGAGCAAGAGAATTGTCAAATTTATTCCTGCCCCCATGTTGTTGTTGTTGTTGTCAGGTGCTTTTGAGTCATTTAGGACTCATAGCAACCTCATGCACAACAGAAGGAAACCCTGCCTGGTCCTGCACCATTCTCAAAATCATTGCTATGTTTGAGGGCAGTATTGCAGCTACTTTGTCAATCCATCTCTTTGAGGGGATACCGAGTGGTTTAAAATCAGGAAAGGTTGTATCCTTTTACCATACTTATTCAATCTGTATGCTGAGCAAACAATTGTCTCAAAACAAAAGCATAGATACTTATATCCTACCTACATCCTACCTCAGCATGCCAATATGAAATCTTACATTTTGGTACAATTCCAACATTCAGTGAGTTTTTAAAAATACTATTTTTGTTGGAAACTGGATATATTTTCTCTAATTCTATTTTCTCTTCATGTACACATAGAATATCTGTATCCCTCAGTTTTCTAGTTCTGGCCAGTGGAATGTAAATGAAAGACATATACACTATTTTCTGGCTTGGCCATAAACCTTCAGTAGCATCTGCTCTTAACATCATCATGGCAGCTGAAAGCATGTTACTTTGAGATGTGGGAGACACGCAATGGAGTCACAAACCTGAGAGCTGCCCAGTATGTCAACCTTTATACATAAACAATAATTAATTGTTTTGATGTTAGGTTATTAATATTCAGATATTATTACCATAGCTTAGTCTAGCCTGCCCTAACATGTTACATCTGTCATTTTAAGAGATATCTCAGTCATCCAAGATAATTTCCCACAATCTTTTATTTATTTGATCATTCAGATTATATAAATAGCCAAAAAAGAGAGTATCCTTCTGACCATTTCAGCATTTCATCATTGACTCAGTTTCATATTACCATATTCCAGAACAGGGATTCATGAGAGGTCAGTCTCCATTTTCCAGTTTTTGATCATACCTGAGGAAGAGATTTATATCAATTCGTTTTCCTTATCAATAAATATGAGTTGTGATATTTACATGTGACTTTAAAACTAGTGGAAATCACCTTAATACTAGGGAAAATATGATAAAGAAGATTGTACGTAGGAGGCAAGTTAATATGTGTTTGTGAGGGGAGTCTTCTAGAGTAAAGTCAGTCAGCTGAAAAACTAGACAATGAAGTTCAGAGGATGACGGGAGTGATGCCAAGAATATTAAGGTCACATAATTTAATAAGGGTGTGAGAGAGGTAATTAGAGAAACAGGAAAGAAAATTGAAAGGCGTACTAACAATCAGCAAATCTGGCATAAAAGACCACAGAGCATATCAGGGTAGAGACATCTGAAACAGAGCCATATCCTGTCTATATTGTGATTGTATGGAACTTGGGTGAATTTTTACAATGAGGATTATCTGTCAATTCAATGTTCCAAGTAATTGAGTCTACTTTGTGTGATATTAATCTTCTTATAATATTATTTTGAAGTTTGGTTACGATAAAGTCTTCTTGAATGGTCTCTTCCTGGTCAGAACTGAAACCTGGTTCTTCTCTGGGGACATGGCTTCTCTTACTTTCCACATACTAAGGGGACAGGGCTTACTGATTGGTTTAAAATCAGGAAAAGTGTGCCTAAAAGTTATATCCTTTCACCATACTTATTCAATCTGTATGCTAAGCAAATAATCCGAGAAGCTGGACTATACGAAAAAAAAAACGCAGCATCAAGATTGGAGGAAAACTCATTAACAACCTGTGATATGCAGATGACACAACTTGCTTGCTGAAAATGAAGAGGACTTGAAGCACTTACTGGTGAAGATCAAAAACTACAACCTTCAGTATGGGTTACATATCAACATAAAACAAAAATCCCCACAACTGGACCAATAAGCAATATCATGATAAATGGAGAAAAGATTGAAGTTGTCAATTATTTCATCTTACTTGAATCTACAATCAACGCTCATGGAAGCAGCAGTCAAAAAATCAAAGGATGTATTTTGCTGGGCAAATCTGCTTCAAAACAAACAAACAAAAAAATACCTGTTGCCGTTGAGCCAATTCTGACCCATAGGGATCTTATAGGACAGAGTAGAACTGCCCCATAGGGTTTCCAAGGAGCAGCTGGTGGATTCGAACTACCAACCTCTTGGTTAGCAGCTGAGCTCTTAACCACTGTGAACAAAGATTGCACTTTGAGGACTAAGGTGGGCTTGACCCAGTCCATGGTATTTTCAATTGCCTCATATGTGTGGGAAAACTGTACAATGAATAAGAAGAATTGATGCCTTTGAATTGTGGTATTGGTGAACAATATTGAATATATGGACAGCCAGAAGAATGAACACATCTGTCTTAGAACAAATATGTACAGACAGAATAATCCTTAGAAGAGAGGATTAGGAAACTTCATCTTACCTATGTACTTTGCACTTGTTATCAGAAGGGACTATTCCCTGGAGGAAGACATCATGCTTGGAAAAGTAGAGGGTCATCAAAAAAGAGGAAGACTCTCAAAGAGATGGATTGACACAGTAGCTGCAATAATGCACTCAAACCTAGTAATGACTGTGAGAATGGTGCAGGACCAGGTAGTATTTCCTTCTGTTGTACATGAGGTTGCTATGAGTTGGACCTGGCTCGAAAGCACCTGACAGCAACAATATGGCAGCAGGAAGAAATCTGGCAATTCTCTTGCTCCCCACTAATTTTCTAAATCACTACACATCTACCTTCTCATAGTATGTCTTATATAATTTTCTTGTAATCAGATTATATATCTTGCTACTTTCTCTGTGACTGTCTTCTTACTAGTTCCTGATCATTTTGTTATAAACATAAACAGTTTGGACCATAGCTAACAACTTCTTCTCCGTCATTATTCACAACCTCATCTTGAGTGATATGAATATCCGTATTGACTCAACACAGTAGCCTTAGAGTTCCTTGAAACATTTCAACTCTAAAATCTTAACTTCTGGAAGTCTTTTGAAGACCTTGATTTTATGCTGGCAGAAGGGATTCAAACACAAACCTCTATTGTTCCAATTATATAGAGTTCAAAAACAAGTAAAACTAATATTTCAGATTCGAAGTCAGGAAAGTTGAAGGTGCATGAGGGGGAGTTTGAGATGCTGACAATGTTCTATTTCTTGATCTGTATGTTGTTATATGGGTGCATTTATGTTTTGAAAAGAAATCAAGCAGTGAATTCGTAATTCATACACTTTATTGTATGCATTTTATACATTACTTACTTTAAATTAAAAAAAAAACAACAACAACCTATGTTGCAATTCTGGATCTGCCTGGAGTGGATAGTATGGACTATGAACCAATTAGTCAAATTATCTGAACTTTAATTCCTTATGCTGTAAAATAGCAATAATAATGCCTATCTTACCATGATAGTCATTTAATTTCTTGGAAAAATTAACCAATGCAGAACAAATGGGTGTGCTACCATTATACCTATGACACAGTAGGAAATCAGTAAATGATCAATATTGTAACAATTATTAATAAAAAAAAAAACCCTACTTCATTAAAGCAACTAACCTTTGTGACCACAACATGAACCTTATCATAATTTGAACCTCAGATTTGAAATTTCAAAAACTCTAAAATTTCACTCTGAGAGTAAACCTTTCTTCCAGCTCTTTATTTTGATGTTTCCTGTTCACAAATGAGCACGAGTTCTGTAGCTAGACTTCATGAGCCCAGATACAGACTTCACTGACTCACTTCTGCATTTTCTTTATTTTGTTATATGTCATAGATTCTTAAATTTGTTTCACGTCCTTTAATCTCTTGCCACTTGTCCGCCAACATGCCTTTCTAAATCCAATAACAGTACCAGTTGCTGTCAAGTTGATTCCGTCCCATTCCAACTCAGTGTGTGTCAGAGTAGAAATGTGCTCCATAGGGTTTTCAAGGGCTAATTTTTTGGAAGTAGATTGCCAGGTCTTTCTTCTGAGGCACCTCAGTGTGGACTCAAACTGCCAGTCTTTAGGTTAGCCGCTTAGTGCTTTAACCGTTTGCACCACCCATGGACAAACCAGGGAAAAAACTATTTTAATTGACTCTGTTTCTCTGGACCAAGCACCAACAAGGAAAGATTAATTCTTTGAAGATACTGAAGAATATGCCATCAGAATTTAAAAAGCGAAAGATCCCAGATTAGGATAACATAACTCTTCTACATGTCCAGAATCTTAGGAAGTAGGGGAAGGACCTGGGAAATGGAGGGCTGGAAATTCAAGTTATTTTATAAACCAAGAGCAGTAATTTTCATTGTTATCAAAAGGAGGACACCACTGCTGTATTAGAGTGGTATATTAAGGGGAAAAAAAAAAAAACGGAGAAAGTTTAGAAACCAAGAATAGAGTTGCTGTGCTTAAAGGCCTAGGGGATGGGAGCTGTCCTATTTATGATATAATGTATATTATATATTTTTGCAATTTGGTGAAACAAAAGAGTGCTTTCTGATTGATAAGTTGCAGGAAGTACAGCTTGAATGTCCTAAACCAGGCAGATAATGGCAACATAAAACTTGAACTTGCTTCAATTTATTTCTATTTGGACAGGTCTGTCCCTGCTCTTCTGTAAACTGATCTTCGCAGAAAAAGTAACGAAACAACTAACACCTCTGAGATATTTTAAATTTCTTGAGGATAAAACACTATTTTATTCTATCCTTCACGTGATCTAACAAAAGCACTAGAAAGTGTTCAATAAATATCTGTAGATATTATTTCTTCAGTTTAGTGTGCACAATGCAGGGCAAATTGGGAGATTAGAATTAGCTTGTGGCTCATTCTCTCATCCTAAAGGTTTTCAATCTTGGTAGGAAGATAAGAATTTAGAAACATTTGTTGAGAACAAGAGGAGTCTTAGTTCTATTTACAACTTTTTTTTTAAATGACCCTGAACTATGAGCATAATGATCTTGTATATGCATTTTACTGTAGCCTGTGGTTTGTTTCTTCTTAAAAGCCATGATAAAATATTTATGACTTTTAATATTTATATATATATTAGTCCACACATTGAAAAATGAGACCAGAGGCCACCTGCAAAGAATGATAATTTTCCGTTATTAGAATTCTTAGTTCTAATCAATATCCATGTGTATATATGTCTCTTCATTTACCTTTTTGTTTGTTTGATTTTATCAATATTTTAAAAACCCTGTTAGTGTAGTTTACTCTTAATTTTTCTTTATGTAACATCACGAATGAGGGGAAATCATAATATATTTTATTCTTTTTAGTAAATAACATGAAACATTTTATGTTGCAAGATCCAGGATAGGATTATTAGTAAGATTTTTTGCTAAAAAGAGTTTATTTTATGAGTGAAATGAAATCAACACTTTATCTTAATGTTTGTCAAAAGATTCCATATGTGTGATTTCTCCATGTAAGTTTAAAAATATGAAGGAAAGCAGAGATTTTGTATGCTGGTTTTTAAAAAAAAAAATGTGTCAATATAATTTGTATGTTCTCTATCCTATGAAGACTTGAAGGCCATATCTACTTGTTCAATGGATAGATGCTATTCATCAGGGGAAAACTTTGGCTTAAGGTAAATTCAGTCTCCAAAACCAAAAAGGATTGCACCCATTTCCGTCTTTCGCTCCTCTGTGCCACATCTCCAGAATCTCCAGCAATCTAAGAGAAAAACAGGACATTTCCAGTGACTTGACAAAGAGATTTCTCTCATCAGATTTCTAAGAAAATCGGCCTGACTGTTGGTTCGGGGACTTCCCTGAACTGGGCGAAGGCACCCTGGAGAAGAAAGTGAAGGGGAAGATCAGGGGAAGCAGGCTCAGGAGGCCTTATTCCTTTGTGGTCACAGAGGAAGGAAGGGGGGAAAGACTCATTAGTCGGCTTTTCTCTTCTCGCGATGTGGTCTGTGCGATTTAGCTTTAAATATCTACTCAGCTAACAAAAATATGACCGTATATTGTATCGTAAGACCACAAAGCACCGCTTGTGGAAAATATGGTAACAAGCTGCCCTACTGCACTGCAAATAAGGATCAGAACAATTTTTTGTACTCAAAACCCCCCAGTTAGAGGAAAAAACATTACCTAATTCTTCACAAATCATATTTCATTTCAGAGGAACTTACTTATACAAGGTCATATACAATGTTTTACTTGTTTTGTACTAGTGCAGGCACCATATGAAAAATAAAGCTTTGGTAATGTTTATATGATAACTAGTCAATCATAAAATAGATGAAATATAAAAACTTAGCCATTTATAGCAGACTGGAGTTGTTACATGACTGCTCTCTTCGTACAGCTGGAAAATCAATGAACACATGGTGGTTAATGGCTGTTGTGGAGCACAGTTGTAAGTGACTCTCCTGAGCGGAGACAAGTTCAGGAGTTTTTCAACATATCACCCTGTCCTTTCTTACCTGAAAAACTTTATTTTCCTTCTCCTGTAAGCGATCATTCAACTTGTGTATTTTACAGAGACCTGACATTCCTTTGGCCTGCACTAAACTGTATCTTAACATGACATAAACAAAAAGAGGCTTTAACAGGTACTGCAGGCAAAGAGAATTCCTCCAACAACAAACTCAATCTTCTACTTTTTAATAAATGAAATCCTCAAATGGTATAATTTCTTTCCCAATGTAGAGATTGTCATTCAGTTTTGCCTTTAAAGACAGGACATCTTCTGCTTATACTGTCTTTGAACACTGATTTAATATTAAATATTTGAGGAGTCCCTACCAAACTTGCTGACGATAGGAAATACTTCAAAGATGGTCTTTTTTCCTCTATAAGGGAAAAGAAATTTTATGCATTTTATGGATCTGTTTTATTTCAACCCACTCACTCTGCAATAGACAGAAGCTGATACCAAGAAAAAACATTTGGTATGTGTATTTATGGAAAATTCACAGATCTTCAAATTATATTTTGCATACAAAGTTATTGATTCATCCATCCAAATTCACTCATATGCTTGTAATGAGTCATGCATAGTGTGTGTCAGCCAAATTCTGAGATTAAGTCTGAAACTTTCGTGTTATCTAAGATACATACAGAAATAAGTTTATTCCAAACTAAGGATGAGTAAGAAAATTAGTATAGCATATCCTGCCTTCAAACATAACGTATATTGCCATGCTAGACAAGACTTTGACCTTTGAAGATATAAACATAAAAAAAGTTGAGGTTTTTTTTGTTGAGAAATTTGTTCTGAATCTTAGGAGGAAGAAAAGAGTGTTGTTATGAGGTGCATTTATTTCGGTACAAGACCAGAACAGCTTCTTCTAGCATTTTGGCCATGCCGTTCCAAGAGGTCATCAAGTGATTCTCACAGTGACATTAATTTTAATTAGTAATACATAAACCAGGAGGCAGAATTTAAGAGAACAGCAATAAGCTACCAAAATTTGGAAAAGGTAGGGATCACTATAGGATCTAACAGATAAAAGCCCATAATGAATACCAAATTATTTTGTTGATAGAGAGGATGAGATATGTGGTAGCTATGCAAGTCTTATGAGTTTACAAAAGTGGAAGCTAGTTTAAGACACCTTAATTATACTTACCTGTCTGTAATTGTGCTTAACTTTATAATTATTGTGTATATGTCCCAGGAGTTTCAGTAGTCAAAAAATGATTGATAAATGGGTAAATTTATCTTTGGATCAAAGGAGAAGAATTCAACGAGGGATTCAGTATAAGAGTTTTGTTCAATTAAGATAGACTAAGGCATGAATCCCCCAGGTATCTGTCAGTTTGTCATACTGTGGGGGCTTGCATGTTGCTGTGATGGTGGAAGCTATGCCACCGATACACAGATACCAGCAGGGTCACCCATGGCGGACAGGTTTCAGCTGAGCTTCCAGACTAAGACAGACTAGGAAGAAGGACCTGGCAGTCTACTTCTGAAAAGAATAAGACAGTGAAAACCTTCTCGGTAAAGTACAGGGTCAGCGAAAAAGAGGAAGACTTTCTCTCCAAGAGAAGGATTGACATGGTGGTTGCAACAATGGGCTCAAGCATAACATCCATTGTCAGCATGGTGCAGGACCCCTCAGTGTTTCATTCTGAGGTGTATACGGTTGCTGTGAGTTGGAACTGACTTGACGGCACCTAACAACAACAAGGCATGAATAAGTGAAATAGTAGTATAATATGCCTGTAGTATGGATAAGTTTATTTGGGTATGTAGTAATGCTATATCATGGAGAATTATGCTGTTGGTGAAGAATATTGAATATACCATTGACTGCCAGAAGAAGGAACAGATCTGTCTTGGAAGAAGTACAGCCAGAATGCTCCTTAAACCCAAGGATGGTGAGACTTCGTCTCAAGTACTTCGGACGTGTTATCAGGAGGGACCTGTCCCTGGAGAAAGACATCCTAAGTAAAGTAGAGGATCAGCGAAAGAGAAGAAGACCCTCAATGAGAAGGATTGACACGGTGGCTGCAACAATGGGCTCAAGCATAGCAATGATTGTGAGGATGGTGCAGGACAGGGCAGTGTTTCATTCTGTGGTACATAGGGTCTCTATGAGTCAGAAGTGACTCCACAGCACCTAACAACACCAAGAACATATCATGGGGAATAGTATTTATATTAGAACCACAAATATCCTATAACATATCTGATTTATGGGCTGAGAATTCTTAAATAATAGTATAAGCATTCTAATGAATTTCAAATTAAACCGTGTTTTGGGGAATTACTGGTCCTTTACTGTAATGCATGATTTTGTTGTCCATAAAGCTTTCACCTTGGCTCCTGTCGCTATGATTACAGAGCATAGTTGTAATAGCCAGTTTATATTGATCAATTTTTATGTATTAGAATTTTGCTTGATCTTTGCAAGAATATTATGACATAGGTGTTATTTACATCATTTCACAGATGATGAAACTTAAATTCTGAAACTTAAGCAACTTGCTGAAGATCAAAAACCAACAGTTGATAGAGTCAAGGTTTGAGCCTAGATATCTGCTTGACATCAAAGCCACATGGACTCCTACTACAATTGTATGGAGAAACAGGTTGGAGCAGGAATATCGTGGGAAAGAACTGATGTGCTTCTATAGATAAAAAATGATTGAGATAATAGAAGCAGAGATTTGTTTGTTTGTTTGCTTGTTTTGTTTTAATGCCCCTATTGATTTTCTTATATCAGTGGAAGCTTTTGCTTAGAACTGAACTGGAAAAATAAACAGTTGCTATAAAAGAAAGACCAACTTTCACCCCCAAAGAATTTCTTGTACTCCGTGCTGATAGCAAAAAGATCTCCTTATGGAAAAGAACAATGGGGAAAGCAGAGGGGAACAATAATCTCGTATTCATGCCCACTGGGAGCTTCAGAAATGTGAAACAATTACTCGCATTCTTCAACTGGTTCTGTTGGCTCAATACTCATGTGTCTAATCATATGACTGCTGATTCCTCACAAACAAGAATCTGTGTGGACATTAAAAAGCGTATTTAGGGTGAAAATATTGTCGTATGGTTTTCCTAGGGATTTTTGTAAAAGGAGACTTATTTTGTTGCTCTTTATCAGTGTAAGATCTGTGCAACCTCAGCAGAAATGGATTCTAGCTCAAATATAATAACAATGTCTTCCTTTTGCTTTGCAATAAACAATTTACAAATTGTTCTTATGTGTATTATCTCGTATGGGTTCTTATAGGCAATACCAATTCCAGTTTACAGAAAAATACACTGAATCTCCATGTTGCTTAAGGTTTTGTCAGAAATTTTCTGCAGTGCAGAGCTTGTGAGTTTTAGAAGTGAGAAATGTAACTAAGATTTTGTTTTCTACCTCGAGTCCAGATTTCTGTGCATTCTATAATGCTAAATCATTTTAGTGATGGCCTGATCCTTAATGAGATTTTTCTGATAGAGGTTTGTTCAATTGGTGAAAGTTAACTTTTATTCATTTCTTGATTTAATTGTGCAACAGAATGTATTGAGATCTTTATGCTCCAGGCACTGTGTTAAGCAGAGTAGGTTTAACAAAGGAGGAAGCAAACAGTTCGGGGTCAGATGAGTGAGTCAACAGTAATGGAAAATTTCTGTAGAGGAAACTACCTCTTGTAACTATGCAGTTACACAGTTTACAAGACAACATCTAAAAAATCATTGATATGAGTGGGTTTAAGCACTTAGAACCTGAATCTTGTGACAGAAGATATTTTATATTATTTTCTAAAAAAAGAATAAAACATTTAACTCAAAACAAACAGGAAAACAACAACAAGACAAACAAAGGAGGCCTCCACTATGTGCTATATGAAAGCAGAGTTGTTCTGCTTGAACCAGATGAGCGGTTTTGCCTACTTGTTGCTGTTAGATGCCATCCACTTGGATTTTCAATTTATAGCCACCCTATGTGACAGGGTAGAACTGCCCCTTAAGAGTTTTGAGGCTGTAATCTTTATGGGAGCAGATTGCCAGTTCTTTCTCCCATGAGTGGCTCGGTAGGTTCAAATCACTACCTTCTGGTTAGCAGCCAAGTGCTTAAGTGGTGTGCTACCAGGGCTCCGTATGCCTACTTGGCCTTCCTCTTTTTCCTGAAAATTTCCTGGGCAAGTGTTCCCCTGCTAAGAAACCTAGGGAAAACTCTTACTTTTCACCAGCTCTGTACGTATGATGAATTTCTGTATCACGCTTTGATGTTCTTATTGGTGAGGGTTTAGATCAGTCACTTTTCAACAGAAGCTAGTAGCTGAAAGAGGAGAATAACTGGCCTGATTTTTTACTCTTCTCTGCACTTGCTGAACTTGCCTGACAATTGCCACATTCAATCAGTATAAGAAAGTCATGATTAATGCAGAGTGTTGCATTTAATATATGTAAGTGGAAAAAATGTTGACATCTGATGGCAGGTTACAAATGACTAGAAGAAAACAAAAATCAATGAAGAAATTAGGGATACATCTCAACCCTGAGTCAGCCTTCAACAATTCACTTGTCTGCTTTGACTTTCAGTCTTTGATCTTTGCGTATTCACCTACACCCTAAATAACCAAAACCTTTCCTACCTGCCTTTAACTCTCTAACCTAGCCTCAAATCATAATTCCTGACTGCAGGTATTCAATGAGGACAAATAACACTCAATGTTCTCTTTGTTACTGTTCTTTCTCTATATTTACTATGCCCCAAACACAGAGTTAAGCACTGTATATTCGTTACGGTCTGCAATCTTTTTAATATCTTTTAGATATATATAGGTTGGCTCTTATAAGGATACTAAAGCTTTTGGAATAACTTGCAAGAGTTCAAAGGGCCAATAAATTGCAAAACTGGGATTAAAGGTTAGATCCATGTGATTCTAAAGTTGTAGCAGAGACTGCTGATTGTGTTCTCCCTGCCCACTACCTGTCCTCCCCTTCTCTATAGTAATTGAAGTGTTATACGAGAGGCCGTATGACAGCTTTCTTCCCTTCGAGGCAAGGCCATGTGACTAGGTTCCACTTAGTGGATATGATAGCACAACTTCTGGGCCATAACCAGAAAGAGAGAGTAGTCTCCCCTTTTACTTCCATGCCTACCATTGACTAGAATATGGCTGTGATGGAGTTTTGCAGCAGCCCACTTGGACCTTGAAGTTAATGCTGCGTGGTATTGAGGATGGACAAGCAATTCATCAGACAATACCTTGGTCTCCAGCACCATCAAGATGCTAGGTGAGCACTGGACCACTCACCTATATTTATGAACACTGTATTTGTGGGTCTCTATGTCACAATACCCTAACATTTATCCTGACTAACACAGAGACCAGTGATCTTAGTGTTAGGCTAAGACTCAATCAGAAAGTAAGAAAAGGCAAAATGAAACAGAAAGCATGTAATAATTACCTTCAGGGTATCAAAGAAAAAATTTGTGTGTATTTTGATAACTTTATGCAATGAAAGGAAAGGAAGGGAGAAAAAGAACATAGGCTTGGAGGACATGGTCTGTGGATAGCCACAACTTCCAAGAAAAATGGCCTTCAGGGTGGTATTTGGAGTCCCTGGATAGTGCATATTGTGAATGTCATTGGCTGCTAACTGAAAGGTTGATGGTCAGCATCCATACAGCATCCACAGAAGAAAGACCTGGTGATCTACTTCAAAAAATTCAGCCATTGAAAACTCTATGGAGCACAGTTCTACTCTAATACGTATGGAGTTGCTGTAAGTTGGAATCGACTCCACAGGAACTGGTTTTTCTGTTTTTTGTTTTTTTTTTTTTTAAGAGTAGTATTTGTAGTTTCACTCTGGTTGGGTGACTGAGGGTTTTAGAAATAAAACGAGCCATCCAAAACTAATTTTGATTCAAGAAGAAGATGAAGTATGGAGTATTATGAGGCTGGGGACTATCTACCCAGCAAAATTAGGAGCAATCAGGAATAATCAGGATGCAGTTTGAGAAATGGCGTTGGGTGTTAAAAATCTGAGAAAAATTCCTATACAACCCATTTTCTCTGGGTTTGTTATATTGTGTCTAGGTCTGATACAAATATAGTTTATTTGTATCCAATTTAGATCTAATAAATTTTTAACGACTGTGCAAACTAAGTGTTGATCATTTTCTTACCTATTAATAACTTAGTTAGCTATTTCCTTTTTAAGTTAATACGAACATTTGCCTTGTTTTCAAAAGCTTAGCACTATTACTTTATAAACTCACTTTTTAGCATTCAGTATTTTATTTTCTTCAAAATGCAACTATTTTCCATTTAAATTGATTATACTTTGGGGAGATTTATTATCATATGGAATATGCAATAAGAACATTTTAAAAATAAAATAACCATATTTAGTACCAGTTACATGCAATACAAATCATAAGTTGAATTCTAACTTTTAAGTTTTCTATACCTATATTAGATCTGATCCAACACCATTAAATTCACTCAAGAATCAAAAACAAGGTTGGAGTCTAGGCCATAGATTCCCTTTAAGGAACAATCCTGTAACGGCCAAAAATATATAAATAAATTAAGAGTAATTTGTCATATTGGACCATAGATCACACTGGAGGAGTAAAAACCAGAGTAGACTGAGCATTTCCACAGGTGAAGATTTTTTTTTCCCGTTATTGGAAACTTGGAAAAGAAAATTTTCCTTCTCAGAAGTTTCTTCAACGATTGTTATACTGTTTCCTTTCCAGTCTAAATAAATTCTATATGAAACAGTGATTCTAAATTACTTGGTCTCTATAATAATTTTAAAAGGTGATATGATGTATTAGAAATACTATAATAATCTGGATACAGAAATACAGTAGAATGCATAACTTAATTAAAATCACTGCTTTTCACTTATTTCATTTCCTTGCTTTCTTTTGCCTTCACATATTTGGAAGAGACCAGTTATAATGAAAACCCTCCAAAAGTTTCCCATCTTATTTAAAATAATAACTAGCCTTTGCAAATGGTAGTTGCTAAGACCAATCTGCCTACGGGAGAAGAGATCCTTCTAGCATAGGATCAATGGAACATATGGTGTGGCCAATTGCATTTTCCCATGTTTGCATCAGCATGTAATCCATCTTACATCCTCTTTTTTAGACGATGTGACCTAGACGTTCCTCTGTTGTGAAGCAGAGTCTATTTTCCCCTCTTCTTGAACCCGGGCTGATCTCTGTAACTTCAGCAACCAATAAGATGTAGCAGAAATGATGCTGCATGACTTCCGGGGCTAGGTTTTAGAGGCAACACAGCCCCTGCCTGGTTCTTTCTCTCATGGGACATTTGCCAGCTTGTTGTGCAGATGACCAGGTCACATGGAAAGCCCACTTGTGGGTGTTCCTACTGATAGCATCAGCTAGGTCTTCAGCTGAGAGGCAGCATCAGTTGTCAGACACGTGAGTGAAAAAATCAGATAATTCCCTCACCTCAACTTTCAGTCTTTCAGCTAATGCCTCCAACATCATGTCCTCCCCTCCTTCCACCTGACCCAAAGAACTCATGAGAGATAATAACTGATTGCTGTTTTAAACAACCTAAGCTTTTGGGTAATTTGATAAGTACCAATAATTAACTAATATGAGTGGTAACGGAGCAACCATGGCTACCAACCATGGCTACCATAGATTTTGAGAACCCTTTGGGTGGTACAGTTAAGCTCTTGGCTGCTAACTGAAAGGTTCAAATTCCCCCAGAGACACCTTGGAAGAAAGACCTGATGATCTACTTCCAAAAAATCATAGCCATTGAAAACCTCATGGAGCACGGTTCTGCTCTGACACACATGGGTTTGCCATAAGTTGGAATCAACTGCACAGTGGTTGATTGGTTGGTTTGGGTTTATCTGTGGAGCCAGGACCAACTTGATGGCCAATGGGTTTGGTTTTTTTGTTTGTTGTCATTAGAATGATAACGATAAATCTATTTTGGTACTATGCAGACAATAGATGTTCAATTCTATCTAGATTTTTGACAAAAGAATCATAGAAAACACCACGTAAACTAAATACTATTTTCCTTAGATAGCTTAGAATGCATGAAATAGTTCCTGACTCTAAAATGGATTTGAAGTTATTATTATAAGAGCAGTGAATGTGTTTAGGAAAATTCCAGATACCATCATATTTCAACAATAAGATTTTCCTTTAAGTTTCAATCATTTCACTGACCACATTAACCCATCTTTGAGTCAAAAGGACTCCCTCAGAAAACTGTAATCATATTAAAGAAATTTGTTTTTCTCTAATTATTTTTATAATTGTTTCCATATGTAAGTGTGTATTTTTGATTTTGAAATTAATTAAGTCCTGTTGAGAGTGCCAGATGGACAGACGTGGTAAGTGGATTTCTGGTTTTAAACTGAGAACAAATGCAGCACTGGGGGTATGAATCCCTCTCTCCACATAGTCCTGGCTCTGAACATCCTGTGCAAGAGTTCTGCCCTAGGGAATTCCCCAACTCTTGACTTTCCATTGGCTCTTCCCAATTTAAGGACTTGTCATTCCATAGGAATTGAAGTTAGGTGCCTATTTGTTTTTACACATGTTTGATGGTCAAGGATGAAGAGTAAGTGGCTACTTTCTGTGTACGCATTCTCTTTATCCAGTTGTGATGGGGAGTGGTCGTGGGGGGTGGTGTGGTGCTCAAGAGATCTCTTTTTTTCTTGATCTACTGAAGACTCATTTCCTGTACTGTAGGGCACAAAATAGAATGTATCATATGTGTTCTGATAAGGCATACATTTGTATTTTACTGAATATTAAGGCTGTTATTAAAACAACAACAAAGAATGCATTTTCAGTGGCTTAGAGTCATAACACATTCGTGGCAGGGCTGTGACTAATTTAACTTTCAGTTTTATAGATTCAAAAGCCAGCATTTAATGCATTTGTGTCTCTGTTGTGTGTATTCATTGTATCTCCTAAGGTCTCTGTAGCAAATGCATCTAGTGTCCCACCAGTATCTTGTGCTCTTGCCACCTCATTGGATAACACCTACATTTCTTTGCATTTGGGCTTTCTCTTGTGTCTATTGTCCACACCCGCATTGTCTCCTCTGTGGCTTTCTGAAAGTGCTGAAGAATTAATGCATCTGAGAGTAGCCCTCAATTTACGACCGACAAGATTTTGTATAAAATTACCCTCCTTCCTTGCTCGTTGGAGAGCTTAACTCTAAGGTGTGTCTTTTACATTGGTTCCCAAGTGTCCCCATGAAGATTAGGCTTCAGTGGTGGCTGATTGGATAATGTTTCCCTTTATTGGTGTTTTCCTTTCCTCGTTTCACATTCTCATTCACCTATTGGTATTTTCTTCACCTCTCAAAAGAGGTGCTCCGTTTTGAACCCTTGTCTCTGGGACTGCTTTTGGAGGAAAGCAAAGTAAGACCCCACTCATTCTTTTATTATTTGGTTAATTTCAATGCCTTTGTTTAATCTCTTTACCTGATTTCTTTTTTAATACAAATATTGTTTTAACGACTTTTTCATTGTTTTGGTCAACAAGTCCAGAAGTATTTATTCTGTCCTTTATTATTTGACATTATAGCAATTGTTTTCCTTTATTAGCATTTTAAGATACATGTTTCTATGGGGTTCCTCTCCTTGTAGATTTCACTTTTTTTTTTGTATGTTTCACCCTGGGCAGTGTCTTCCTACTCATCATCATTTATAAATTTGCAATCTCTTTTGATAAATGTCTTTATTCTTTGAATGAATTTTGCTTTGTTAGAATATCTGAATTGAATGGCTTTCTATTTTTATTTTTCAACTCAAGCTACAGCAGCCTTGAAAAAACACCCCCCCCCAAATGTGATATAAAAGATCAAGCTGATAATTGAATGTCTTTCCAGGCTACTACCTTCCCTGCTGCCCAGCCTTATGCTTTGTGGGAAAGAAATACTTCTGTCTCTTACACTATCTACACACCTCAGTAGGCTCAACCTGTTAGTGAATCTTTATCTTCAGGGACATTGTGGTGTCCTCATTTACATTCAGCTCTGGGTCATCTCTTCTCACCTAAAAAGCTGCCCTTTCTTGGTGACTTTTCTGGATGGGACTCAGAGAAACTGTTAGTAGCTGGCTAAAGCTTATGTAGAAGTTAAAAACAAGCAAAGCATCTGAGAATACTAGGTAGACTGAGAAAGCTTACCCATAAAGTGTGTGTATGCAAATGTTAGGGAGCCTAAATGCAGCATTCACTAGAGTAGAAGGAGCAGTAAAGTTTTCCAGTGCATTCATTTTGAGGACCAGGGTCCTTTCCCAGTGGGTGGCCAGTCCTGCAGTTGGAGCCCAAAACCATATTAAGGAAGCAGACAAAAAAAGATTTACCAGGAAGACAATCTAAATGGCACCAAAACATTACTTGGGTGCAAAAATGAGGTAGTAATGAATCAAGTTACGGTATGTCAGATGAGTGATGTAAGCGTAAGGAATAAGATGTTTGGGCGTTGGTGGAAGTAAGGTACCCAGGAAGGATTCTCAAATAACAATAGATGGGAACTGCCTTCTAAGGTGGGTCTGTTGTTGTTGTTGTTAGGTGCCATCGAGTCAATGTTACCTCATAACCATCTCATGTGACAGAGTAGAACAGCCCCATAGGGTTTCCTATGCTATAATCTTTAAACGGAAGCAGACTGCCACATCTTTCTTTTGCTGAGTGGCTGGTGGTTTCTAACCACTGTAGCAGCCGAGCACTTAACCATTGTGCCACCAGTACTCCTAGAGATGGGTCTAGTTCACTGCAAAACATTTGCTTTGTCTCAAGCGTCATGTGAATTTGAGCGTGAATGAAATTATTCAGAATAACAATAGAAAGGTAAGCATGGCAACCAACACCTTTCCCCCATAAGTACTCAGTCAACTCTTACAATAAATGTTTAATAAATACTTAAAGAAAACCACTTCTGAAGCATGCCAAATTATGAGCCTTCCCCAAGTACCCATGTATCAGTCTGGCCCTCTTGTCGTCTGACATTGTAATTTGTTCTTTCAGTTACTACCACTGACCCTAGTTCTTGAAGTCACCTTACATTGTTAATAGAAGTAGGTGGAACATAAATTATAAATTAACAATATTATCAATATTACTTCTATCTTTGTATCCTTTCCAGGAGATAGAATATTACTAAATAAGTTTCTCCAGCAAATCTTCTTTCATTAAGACCACAAAAGCTCTTCCATTACTTCATGTTGTGACTAAAATTAATATTTGATATTGCTAAAAGAGAAGTATTAACAAGTTAAAAAAAAAACCTCCCAGAGGGTTTGATCACTCTCTTCCCACTTCTGATGCATCAGGAACTTTCCTTCACACTATTACACCATTGCTGTTAAGTCGATTCTGACTCAAAGCTACCCTATAGGATAGGGTAGAACGGCCGCATAGAGTTTTCAAGCTATAATCTTCACAGAAGGTGACTGCTACATCTTTCTCCTGGGGAGGAGCTGGTGTGTTTGAACTGCTCACCTTTTGGTCAACAGCCGAGTGCTTAACCACTGCACACCAGGTCTCCTACAGGAACTTCCCTTACTATACATAAATTTTGAGGATTTAAACAGAGGTTTTTTTTTTTTTTTTTTTAATGGTGCTTGTTGTGGGTTGAAAAACTAAGTACCCTGAGTCTAGAGCAGAGCGGAACATGTTAGAAGAGTTTTTTTCCTTCCCTTTGGATGTTGAGACACTTATAAGCATGGAATAGTAGCAATGGTATTTGTAAAATGCAAATAAAAATTTTTACTCCCTTCTGATATGTGTCTTGACTGAACGGTCAGATTTCAGTGAGCTTGTGGTTATCTAGTCTATGGTGTTCAGATTAGAGTTTACGAGGATGGTTGTGATCATTAGGACAGAGTCTATTAATGGAAGCTGTCAAAACACATTGTGCCAAACATCTAATATCATATGTACTCTGCCAGTGTTTCTCGTGAAGTGTCTAAACACATGAGAATTAGTCACTGGTTTCTTTCATCACTAGAGTAAGTCACTTGCTATTTTCATGTGAAATACGTAGTGGAGCATTTTTGCTATTTTACATCATTTTTCTGCCCAGTTTCTTTTCTAGCCTTTGATTCCCCTTCTCTTCCATGTAATTTCATAGCTTTTTCATTGAAATTGACTGGCAAAGAGAAGACCATTAAGAAACACTCTGTACCTGTCAATCAGTAGACCCAGAAATTTTCAAAATGGTGATAGTTGATTCAGCACACTTGCTTGTCGGAGTTATCTGCATGGCAGAGACGTTGGCGCATTGTTTCTGAGCCTGACTTCTACACGCAAGGAGTAACAGAGCATGTCCCCGCTTCTTTTATCTTCCTCAGGAGAGCAACCAAGTGGCATAATCAATTCTTCTGGCCTTTGTATTTCACCCGATGTTTACTTTGTGCAGTGCTTTCAGATTTGCCCTTATTTGACCTCTTTAAAAATTTATTTGCCTTTTCTTTTTATCTTAAAATAAGTTGGTCTCAGTGCAAGGTCATGGTGCATTGCATTAAATACTCATACTATTTTTCTTCTCTCAGCATCCACGAAACAGTGAAGCGTCGCCCTAATTCCTGAAAGATCGTCAAGCTCTGGCTTACAAAGAATAACCTTCTCTGCGCCAGGTGTTGAGGGAGTGGGAAATGTGCAGACGGCTTTGACGCACTAACTTTACTGGTCACTGACATGTATTATCGTACTTAAGAGAGATCAGGCATAAGCTTGACATCTTTTGTGCCACGAATATCAAAATCAAGGAAGTGTTGATTTGGTCTTTAATGGATGATAGGAACTGTATGCTGCTTTAGAGAATTTGCGGACAAAAATTAATTCTCAGGTATCCACAAATGACCTAGCTTGCTTTTTCCTTAGGGTTGGTTACACATGCTTCCCAAGTCACTTAATTAACAAGATCAGGGTATGATTTCCAGGGCTTAAAGGTCACATTTAGAAACACCAGGCCTTTTCTTTCTATTGCTATTTTTTAACCATCAATATCAGCCACCTGGAGGAATGGCCACTACTAAGCCACGGCTTCTTTTGCACTGACATTTGCTCAATACATTTTTTTCATGGTAATAATTGAAAAAAGTCAAAATGGCATGAAGAAGTAAATGTCATATTCTCACAATGCAATATAAATGGAATTCATAAAGGCTCAGTGACTCACAAGACAGGTTAATTAAAGCCTCCACGTGGTACATAGAAGTTAGCAAAAAATTTGCTTGACCACTTTATTTTCATGGCTACATAGGTTGAATCCTTTAATGAAATGTCTAGCAGAGACTGTGATCTGGTATTAAATAAAACGTGTTATTCTATTTACTTTCTTTTCAATTATTTTAATTCATTTCCAACTCCCAGGCAGTAATGTTTTAGATAAAAGCATTTAAGATAAAAGTTAACTCTAATATAAAAAAGTTAAGTGTTGCAGAAAGCCAACACAATCCCTGTCTCATAGAAGTTGTTTTACCCTACCAGGAGTACCCAGTGGGTTCCATAGCATATATAAACAAAAAGCAGCTGGTGCAAGGTAGGAAAACTTGAATGTGGACATAGAAGTTTTAATTATTATGATGATTGTTAATATCTCATCCCCATATGTGCCTATGGGAGCCCAGCAAAATAGATACTGTTATTTGGAATTAACTTTTAAGCTTCCCTAGGACTAGAGAACAACTTGCAATAAACAACGAACAGCCCTCAAAATAGAAATAGTATTTAAAAACAGTTGGAAGGTTTCATTCATGTTTCAAAAAATATAATCTATGTTTGAATCTTGGTAAAAGATAATAAAACAAACAAACAAACAGACCACAACATTTGCCCTCCAGTTGATGCCGACTAAGGTGACTCCGTGTGTTTCAGAAGAGAACTATGCTCCATAGTTATCTTAGTTTCTTTGTGCTGCTATTATAGAAATACCACAGGTGGATGGTTTTAACAAACAGAAGTTTATTTTCTTACAGTTTAGGAGGCTAGAAGTCCAAATTCAGGGCTCTGGCTCTAAAGAAAAGTTTTCTTTCTCTGTAGGCTGTAGGGGAATATCCTCGTTTCTTTTCAACTTGTTTCTTGGTTGCTTGAAGATCATCATGTAGAGTGTAACTTCCCCTCCATTTCTGCTTCTTTTTCTGTGCCTGATCTGCTCTTTAATATCTTAAAGATGATTGACTTAAGACACATCCTACACTGATATGGTCTTATTAACATAACAAAGAAAGTCTGATTCTCAAATAGTATTACACTGGCAGATATAGGGGTTTAGGATTTATAACATATATTTTGGGGGAACACAATCCAATCCATAACAATAGAGTTTAAAATGTCTGTGATCTTTTGGAAATAGATTGCCAGGCCTTTTTTCTGAGGCAACACTGGGTGGATTTGAACTGCTAACTTTCAGTTATTAGTCAAGTACTTAACCATTTCTGCCATCCAGGGACTCCTAAAGTGTAATATAAGAACTTATTGTTTTATTAAAACCAAAGCCATGTCTAAAGTGTGTATGTGCGTGTGTGTGTCTGTGTCTGTGTATTAAACACAACCCCAAACCCAAACCTGTTGCTATGGAGTTGGTTCTGACTCATGGTGACCCCATGTGTTACAGAGTAGAACTGCTCTGTAGGGTTTTCTTGGCTACAATCTTTCCAAAAGCAGATTTCCAGACCTGTCTTCCTTGGCACAGCTGGTTGGGTTCAAACTGCCAACCCTTAGGTTAGTAGTTGAGTGCAAACCATTTTCACCACCCAGGGACTGTATTTAAATATATATATATATATATATAAATTACATATGTATAATTTCTACCGCCTGTTGGTCGGTTTGTAGTACTATAGTGGCTTTTGTGTTGCATTGATACTGGGAGATATGGCACTAGTATTTCAGATATCATCAGAGTTGCCCATGGTGTACAAGTTTCAATGGGGCTTCCAGACCAAGAGGGAATATGAAGAAAGGCCTGGTGATTTACTTCCAAAAATTAGCTAAGGACAATCTTATGGCTCACAACAGAACATTATCTGACTCATTTGCTTTGGACACAATCAATTGGGAGAAATCAATCCCTAGAGGAGGACATTATGTTTATTAAAGAAGAAGGCTAATGAGATGGTGGGAGACCTTCAGTGAGACGGATTGGCACAGTAGCCCTAATGATAGACTCGAACATGCTGGCAACTGTGAAGATGACACAGGATGGAGCAATGTTTCATTCTGTTGTTTATAAGGTCACCATGAACTGGAGTTGACTAGAGGCAGCTAACAACATCATTATTATTATTATTATTCTGTGTCGGCGACTGCAGATTTCCTACCTCAGTGCCATTTTTCATACTTATTATAGTACTAGAATCACCCGTTCTTAGCTTGGCATATGGTCATTTACAATAATGATTTCATATCCCAGGCAGAGTAATAAAGGCAAAGGACCCACTTCTTGTAGAACTGTGAAGTCAGCGGCCATTCCAGCCATGGACTCCCTACAGCAGGACACCTTTCAGAGGAGAAATAAGGACACTTTTGTCTAGTTTAAACCACTGTTATTCTGCATTTTTCTGTTATTCCCACCTGGACACAGCCACTCATGGTGGTGGAGTCACCATGAAGCAACTGAGAGGCCAGACCTAGAGTCAGAAGATGAGATTTGATTCTTTCTCTGCCTCTTACCAAGCGTATATCTTTGGGCGACTCACTTCACCTTCATTTCTTCGTTGGTAGTATGAGGTGGCAGTTCCTACCTGACGAACTAAGGAATAAACGAGATAGTGAAATGCTTGGGATCAGCAAATCTGTCCCCACAAAATGATCAAATATTAACTAGCATGCAAATGAATATCTGAGGCATTTGCTTATATATTTAATAAGAAAAAAAACTTTCTTCTGGATATTGTCAGACTATTTTGGGATAAGTAGAGCTCAAAATATTTTTTATAAAGTAAAATTAATGTATTCTCTATTAGAATATTACTTTAAGTAGAATCTAAGTCTCTCAGGACCTCAGTATTAATATGAAGTTCTTTTCTCATTTAGATTTACCTTTCACTAAGTTAACCACTGTGACTCAATCACAATTTGCTAACATAAAAGTTTATAGGTTTATTTAAGAATTCAGTAAAAGAAAGGCAAAAAATTTGTTATGTCACTATATCTTACTGGGAAAATTATTACAAATGTAGTAATTTCATTATACGTAATAAAATGACAAATTTGAAGCTGCATTTGATAGGAATGAGTTTCAATAAATGTGTACCAGTTGAATATATATCTACCTTAAAATATACAGAATATATAAAGTTTAAAATATCCTTTAAAATGTCTAGAAAAACACAAGTACCATAAAATTTAAATTAAAAAAACTTACAAAATATGGGTTATATACAAATTAAGGTGTTCGTCACCGTGCTGAATTTCTCCCAAGGCTTAGCCTTTAGATACAACATCCAACAAGTGGTTAATATTAATTTATAACATATACATATCACATATTACTTAAATCAACAATTTCAATAAAGTTCAATATATTTAATAAATCTTTGAGGACCAACAGCTTAAGTTTCCATTTTTACCAAACCGGTCATTTACTTCTAAAAAACTGATTATAATTGAAGACTCTAAAGGTACCTCACAACAAAAAAATTAAAAATAATTATAAAAAGATTATTTACTTTCTACTGCAAGGCAAATATTATACCTTGGAAATGATATACCTCTTGATTTCTGACAACTTTTGGTGTTATCTCAAGTATGTCACTAAAAACCCATTTTACTCAAGGAGTAACATGAGAAAAATATCCTATCCTAAATTATCTCATGAAGGATATGGTTAATATGGAGGAGGTATTAAAAGAATTAGTAAGTTAACATTTCTAAAGTACTATAGATAATAAAATAAAAGTTACATAATAACTGTAAGCTATTATTTCTTATATACTAATTTTACATGGTTTAGTATGAATCACTTCTAAAAGGATTTTGGAAAGTCTCTACCTAAATTGTGATCCTTAATTATCACCAATTATTAGTTTGCAGTTTAAACATAACAAAGCCTGAGATAAGTTAGACAGAACAAAAATCTGTGATGATTTTAGATCACATATTTTCTCTAAAAGAGCTTTTGCTTTGGTTAGATATTTTGAATCTCTTACCTAGGATCCTGCAAACGGTTAAGAAAATGCAGATTCATTTAAAAATACAGACAGTGTCACTTTCTGCAATTTCCGCATGAAAATACGCTTAGCAATTATCAATCTTGATGGTAAAATAATGCTAAATGACTTTTCTGCCACTTAATCTACTCTCCTTTATTCCTCCTTTTCTGCCAATCTTCTCTAAATATTGTCTGCTTTTAATACTACCATGTTTTAACTCATTTAATCTTATGTGAGCTGGCTTCCACACTAACCATTCTACTAAAATTTTTATCTTGACAATCATTCTTCATTTTCTATTTACAAAGTCCAACCTTCTTTTCTTATCTTTATTGACTACTCTGCTCTGTGTGGGGCTGTTAACTACTTCTTCTTTCTTCTTAATATATTTTAAAGGACTGATTCCTAGATCCTAGGTTTGTAGGAACTAGATTCATTCATTTATTCATTTGGATATTTATTCACTTCTTCTAACGTGTATTTTTGAAGATTTCCTATGAGTCAGGCACTCTGCTCAGTGGGAGCAATGGCATCAGGAGCATCAGGAAAGCATGAACTTCCCGTTACTCTGGACATATATCTGCTTCTAACAGAGTTCATTACAATTTATTTATTTGATAAACAGAGTACACATTATGTGCACAACACTCAATTCTAGAGATACAGTCATAAAACACTTCACAATGTGAGATTCTTGAGGATTCAAGCAACCATTCATGTATTCCAAGATATAATTTATAGAACACTTACCATGGGCCTGGCACTGGGGATGGAGAAGTGAAGGAAACAAAGTCCCTGACCTCATAGTGCTTACATTCTGGTGGGAAAAATAGACAATAAATTAAATGTGCAGTATAATATGACTGATGACTGTAACTTATAAATGCCTTGAAGAATACTACAGCAGGATAAGGTCTTCAAGTTGAGAAACATGGATATCACTTTTAGATAGGTTGGTTAGGAAAAGGTTATGTAAAGAAGTGTTTTTTGAAAAGAATTTGATGAATGTGAGAGAATGATGCACGTGAGTATATGGGGGAAGACCATTTCAGGCAGAGGGAATATGAAGCGTGAAGTCTCGAGCTGGGATTTTGCTTTGTGTGTTTCAAGCAGAAAACCATTGAGCCTTGAGGGAAGTGAAGGAAATGAGATTAGAGAGAGAAATAGGCAAACCATCTCATCTGGGGCTTTGAAGGCCATGGATCAAATTTTTCTGCCTCGTTTTTGATTCTGGTATTAATATGAGTGACCAAATGAAAGAGACAAAGCAATTTATGCAGATTGTCAAAGGAATTAGCTGAAACGTGGTCCACACTTCTATTCCACATCCACTTGAAGAATGTGAAGGATAATATTTGGAGAAGGACAATTTTATAAGGTGATCCCTGAAGATACTTATTTGGAAACAACAATTGCTTTTCTGTGCTTTCCCACCCCGCCTCCACATTCTGAGGGGAGAATATAGCTGCCTTTTAACCATAAACCTAACCGGGGGCTTCAAGGAGAGACCACTTAGAGCACCTTGAAATGTATTTCCTGAAGTTGAGAAATGCAAAGGATTGGAGCCTAATTCATGCCATAGAGAGCTGGAATGGATGAGTTATTGGGACCTGACTTTTGCCTGGAAAATTTAGAGGGCTAGAAAAATAATAATTCTTTGGTGGCTGAGTGAGGTGAGTATGACTTCATGAGATATGCTGGTCTCAAGCTCTACAGTTTGTATGGACAAGAGAAACATTTGTATTTTTGCTATGCAAGAGTATGTCACCAGAAAGAAAAAAAGAATATTAAGAGGTCATTGTCTATCCCACCTAATATGGCTTCGTAGAGGGGTAAGAAGCCATTCACAAAAAGAAACTGTAGGCCTGGGATACCCTGGGCCTGTAGTCTCTAAGGACCACATAGAATGGAAACACACTCACCAAGATTAAAGGAACTTCAGGAGAAAGGAGTTTAGCAGGAAACCTTTGATGAGCTCTTGAAAGCACCTCACAAGAGGAAGAGTCTACTTTTTTTTTTTTTTTTTTTTTTTACTTTAACAAAGAGAAATTTATTTTCTCACAGTCTAGTAGACTAGAAGTCCAAACAGGTGTTAGCTCCAGGGGAAGGCTTTCTTTCTCTGTCAGCTCTGGAGGAAGGTCCATGTCATCAATCTTCCCCTGGACTGGGAGCTTCTCCGTGCAGGAACCCCAGGTCCAAAGGATGCACTCTGCTTCTGGCACTGTTTTCTTGGTGGTGTGAGGAAGAGTCAACTTTTAACCATCCGTCTGGTAAGAGTATGAAGGCTGCCTAGCCAAGTAAGATCTGTTTTACACCTCATTCTTCTCCTTGTAAGGAGCCCTGATGGTGCAGTGGTTACACACTTGGCTGCTAACCAAAAGGTTGGTGGTTCAACCCACAAGCCACTCTGTGGAAGAAAAGATGTGGCAATCTGCTTCCGTAAAGATTACAGCCTTGGAAACCCTATGGGGCAGTTCTAGTTTATCCTATAGGATTGCTACTAGGAATTGACTTGATGGCAATAGGTTTTGGGTTGATTTTCTCATTCTTCTATCATTTTGATCTTGCCAGGGTAAAAAAATTGCTAGCTTGTGGGGGAGAAGGTGATCAGGAAGACAGTGGATAGCAAAAGAATCATTCCCTTACCTTCCCACTCTGGGAAGGGAGCAGGGTAAAGATACTTGATTGTGCAGGTGTGTCCTTCAATCTTGATCATTGTGTACTTCGAATTCACTGAGAGGATGAGATGGGACTGAAATTCAGCCAGTGTTCCTTTGACCAAGCTTTCCACTGGAGGGGATTCCGATCTTCTCAAAGAAAGGGGTACTTTTTCCTAATTTTCGCATAGACAGAATATTGAGTAGTAGAGATTCTAGAGACATAAATGGTAAGCAAAGGTCAAAATTTTGATTTGTATCATGAAATGAATATTATACTTTGCAAACTGAAATGCTATTCTTGACTTACCCTGACTACAGTGTGGTCTGTCATCCAAGAGTGGGCAAAAAAGTCATTTGACATGTCGGAGTTGTTATCAAGGGGAAGAGGAATATTATCATCATTGCATATATTTTTAAAGGACAGGGAAGATGGCAATAAAATGCAACTTAATTATAAAATGCATTTTATAATTGGTCAGTGGTAGATACAGACAGGATAGATATAGAGATAAAATGATGAAAGAGAGAGAGAGAGCAACTGAGCAAGGCAGAATCTCCTATGCTATTCACTCTTTTTCCACATCCTCTCCCCTCTCTCCACTGAGGGGACCTTTTAAAACAATAAGTTATCAAGCTACTGTAATGGTATAGGAAGCAGATGATCAATACAAGTAAGGTAGCAAGCTTTTTTATTGTTGTTGGTAGATTTTTTTTTTATTTGCTTGTTTGTTTGGTATGTTTGTTTTCTTGCAGTTGTTCCATTCTGAAGAATGTAGGAATCCACTACGGCTCTATCAGGATGGAACCAGAAATATATCTTTTCAGCTTTGATTTCAGGGATTGCAGTAGGATAGAATTATGACACAGAGACCAGAGCAGAGGGATAGTCAAAGTAACGGAGAATAAAGACCAAGGACGAGATTGCTTCTAGGTACTCATTCAAGTTGGATTCTGTCCACACTCTAAGATGACTCACTGGGATTAGTAACTAATTGCTCTGCATCATCCTCAGGATATTAAAATTCGCTGTGAATCATTGACTGTTAAAAATATTATTTCTGATAAGGGGCATTAACTATATATTCGTCCAGAAGTTTGTGAAATAGATAAGTAGATAGAAGATAGACAGATATATATAGATAGGCAAACAGACAGACAGACAGATAGAGATAGACAAACAGACATGGATATTTCTATGGTACTTACTAACATTTGTTTTATCCATATTTTCTTCACCATATAAAGTATTCTCTTCAGTTCTGTTCACCATTGAGTTTGTAATCATTCTACCCATATAGAAAGTGAATATATATGAACAGAATCTAATTAGTAGCTTTGGTTGTAATCAGTTATGTTGGCCAGTCAGTTTCTCTGGACGCATTAAAAAACAAACAAACAAAAACCCTCTGTTCTAAGTAGGACACTCAGAATAAGGCAGGGTTTGAAAACTGGTACCAGAGAAGATTCTAGGCTTCATCATGCCCAATGTTTGTAAAGTAGGATTTTGTGATAGGCGAAAAAACAATGATAATACGTATATTAGGCAGGTGAAGGAGTGAAAAAGCTTCATATTTGTTATGGAAGGAGAATCTGAGTAATCCACTGGGGACCGAAAGGAGAGAAGATGGAAATAAACTTGAAAGAAAAGATGTTACTTTAGGACTATTTTGAAAAGCTCTGGAATCTTAGATGATATATATTTTAGTAGGTTTGACTTCTTCTGCCTATGGATGAAGTAACCATATTCATGTGTTACGTTATTTTGATCTGTTAGCTAGTTTCTTGTCTCCTGCTTGTTGAAAACTCAGGTGGTAGACAGGGTCATAGGCAGTGAAGCCTTAGCCAAACTTTCAGCAAGAGGTATGCAGGAAATTAACCATGAATGGACATGGAACAATGATGGAGGGCCTAACACAGCTCTGAGACTGGCAAAGGTGGGAGGGTGTTGCCAATCCAAATACGGGCATTTTAAACCTGGTGGTGTAGTGGTTAAGAGCAATGGCTGCTAACCAAAAGGTTGGCAGTTTGAATTCAGCAGGCACTCCTTGGAAACCTAATGGGGCAGTTCTACTCTGTCCTTTAGGGTCACTATGGGTGAGAATTAACTCGAAGGTAACGGGTTTGGTTTTTTTGGTTTAAGGCAGAGTGGTCTTAGAATCATCCAGGCTTATGCCATTAACCATGACATTCAATCTGGTAGGTGGGGCTTTGTGACTGGAATCACTTAGCAAGAGTATCTCATACTTAAAAGTCAGGCAGCAAGTGATGTATTATTATTTTTTTAATTCCAGGGATTCTACCCCTGTTTGAAGTACACTCAGAGGTAATGACTATAAGTACAATATGCAGTGGTTATGCGTTTGGCTGCTAACCCAAAAGGTCAGTGATTTGAACCTACCAGCAGCTCTTTGGGAGAAAGATGTGGCAGTCTGCTTCCGTGAAGATTACAGTTTTGGAATCACCATGGAGCAGTTCTACGCCGTCCATTACGGTTGCTATGAGTTGGAATCAACTCGACGGCAATGGGCATTTTTTTTTTAATGGAAAAATTAGAACACGAGTTACTAAGATTGTGAGAACCACAGATGAAACACCTAAGTTCCAAAGGAAGGTTCTTGTCCCAGTAAAAGAATGGAAATACCCATCAGTGATTAGGAAGAAACCCACTCTTCTGGCCTAATCCCTCATGACTGAGAGGAAAGATTGTAGCTTGCTATGTTTGTAGTAGCCTGGGATTGTGAGATTAATTTTCAAATCCATCCACTGTTTAAAGTCCCAAACTTGAATAGGATTATCTCTGAAAAATGAGAAGGACAGAAACTGAAGTTTTTGAAAAAGTTGAGTGAATAAAAGTCTCAATACTTAGAGTTGGGCAAGACTAGGGAAAGTAGTAAGATACAGAGCACATCAAGTGTGGAGTGAAAAAAGAAAAGCGAGAAAGATCCAAAGACCTGTTTCCCATACTTCATAATAGTTGGTACAGAGAAGAACCCCAGTTCACACAACTGCAAAAACCAAAGTCTTAAACACTGAACTTTAAAACCCTCCAGAGGAAAATAGCTCTATATATACTTTTTTAAGAAATAAAGCATAGTTTTTCAGTCTTACCTCCTGTCTAGGAAATGGGCACATCCGGAGAGCAAAACACCTTCCAGCATTATTCAGAATTCCCGGTAGACAATTGATCACCACATCTTGTGAACTAAAGAACAGACCTTTTCTCCACCACTTCCCAATTTGACTAAGCCAACAGATGAACTAAAATAGAAAAATACTTTCCTCTTCTTTATCCTTCACCAAAGAAGCCCTGGTGATGCAATGGTTTAGCACTTGGCTGCTAACTCAAAGGTCGGCAGTTCAAACCCATCAGTGGCTATGTGGGAGAAAAGACCTGGTGATATGCTCCCATAAAGATTACAGCCCAGGAAAATCTATGGGGCAGTTCTGCTCCACCCTTTAGGTTCTCTACGAGTTAGAATCCATTCAATTGCACACAACAACGACAAAAACATCCTTCACCAAGGAGCTGAAGGACCTTTTACAGGAATGAGCTCATGATGACTACAAGGCATTTTGCAGTCAGACTTAAGTGCTTTAGAGGCTACCTATGTTCCAAATTCTGGTTTTACGTATTTAAAATACTTTAAATTTATGTTTTCACAAATTTTCTTTCAGAAATACAGTTTGTTTTGTCATTTTTTGAGCAAAATTATAACAACCTCAACAGAAACAACACAGCATCTACTCTGAAACTCTAACCTTAGGAGAACTGAGTATGCTTTTAAACTTGGAAAGTGTGTTCTCCACTATTTAACCTAATGCCACTATAATTATAATCATCACAAACTCACTCTTATAATTCTTTCTGCAAGATATGAGATTAAAATAAAGTGCTAATCTAAACAATGAAAATAAAATGGAACCCTGCAATTACAAGTCAAACTTTTCTCATGCTGGAACAGAATGAAGAAAGGCATTATTTAATTAAAACACCAAATGCCATAATCTATGCGGAAAAACCAAACGTACCATAAGTACAGGAGATAGAAGGTAATATTAAAGACAAAACTGCATGTCTAATGCTTGCCATTATGTATAAACACAAATTATACCCCAAAGAAACATTCCTATTCTATGTGGTAACCATTAATGATTGAATTCCACATACATAAGTTTTAAATACAGCATGGAAAAAAACAAATTTTTTTCCTGAAACCAAATGCTATCTCTTTCTTCAACTCGGACAGGAGCTTTCTGGTACACTACAGTCTACTCCATTGCCTGTTGTGTTACACCCAGCCTGCTTTGCTCACGTATCTGGTCCCTTTGAATATTTGAGATTACAAATCTTGATTACAATACCACCTTAATGCATGGTTCACCCAAATCAAGAACAGCAATATTGAGAATAAAATAATCCAGAAAAGAAATAGTCACTTTCAATCCAGTTAACAATATTTTTGAGGGAATAATCCAGGAGAGTTTAAACATTAGTTAATCAATAATGCAAGTATCTTGTTTAAAAATGCTAGTGAAGTTTTTTTTGCTAGACTTATTATCTGGCATTCTATTTCGTATTATGAAAGTGTTGTTATAATTGAGTTTGATGAATCAGAACTTCCTGATTACCTGCAGGGGAGTATGGCCAAACCACTGGCAATTCATAGATATTGTTTATTTGTGTATTTATCATGTTAGAATATAAAGAATCCACATATTTCTGAGTATAAGGAGTAAATATGACAAAACCATACTCAGGTTTTCAATGGAAGAGAATCATGTCTAGTAAGAATAGGTTCTGATTATTATTAACTAAGACAAGTATGACTAGCCTGTCTTGACTTTCAGGGTCAAAAAGAAATTAAATGTATGCCATTTATACAGACATATACACTATATCCATCATAGTTTAAAAATATTTGTCTCAAAAAGGAGAACTTTTTGTCATTTATTGTCATTTTTAACAAAAAATATAACAACAACAAAAACAACACAGCACCCATTTCAGTCCAATACTCTGTTAGATATGTCAACGTTGTTGTTGTTGTTAGGTGCTGTTGAGTTAGCTCCAATTTATAGTGACCTTGTGCATAACAGAATGGAAGTGTCTAGTCCTACTCACAATAGTAGGTATGTCTGAGCCTACTGTTTCTGCTACTGTGTCAGTCCATCTCATTGAGGGTCTTCCTCTTTTTCACTGACCCTGTGCTTTACCAAGAATGATGTCCTTCTCTAAGGATTGGTACCCCCATGTAGCACATACAAAGTAAGTGAGATGAAGTTTTGCCATCCTCACTTCAAAGGAGCATTTTGGCTGTACTTTCTCCAGGATAGATTTGCTTGTTCTTCTGGAAGTCCATGGTATATTAAATATTCTTCACCAGCACCATAATTCAAGTATGTCATTTCTTCTTTGGTCTTTCTTTTTCATTGTCCAGCTTTCACATGCATATGAGGCAACTAAAAAAAAAAATCATGGCTTGGGTCAGCTGCACCTTAGTCATCAAAGTGGCATCTTTGCTTTTTACCACGTTAAAGAGGTCTTTTGCAGCAGATTTGCCCAATGCAATACGTCATTTGATTTCTTGACCGCTGCTTCCATGGGTGTTGATTGTCGATCGAAGTGAAATGAAATACTTGACGATTTCAATATTTTCTCGGTTTACCATGATATTGCTTATTGGTCCAGTTGTGAGGATTTTTGTTTTCTGTATGTTAAAATGTAATCAGTACTGAAGATTGTAGTCTTTTTTCTTCATCAGCATGTGTTTCAAGTCATCTTTAGGCAAGCAAAGTTGGGTAATGTAGTAGACACTCTGGAGAATCCAACAAAACTATGTAAAAAAGGTCACTGGCCTTCAGAATTATAAACTATAGTTGTGAATTCAAGATTGTCACTTACAAAAAATTGCCCCTGTCTTACCTGATCTCCTTATAGCATTTAACAGAGTTGAACTTCTCACCTATTGACACTTTCTTCTTCCTTGGTTGGGTAAAACAACATATTCTCCAAATTTTGCCTCCTCATGTTTGTGGATTCTGTTCAGGATTCTTTTTCTTGCCTGCTTAATATTGATAATCCCTGGTCTCTAGCTTCAGGTTTTTTTTTCTTTTCTGTTTCTTACTCCATATACTTTCAGTAAGTCACTTTATCTTCCCTACGGCTTCAAGTGTCATGCCTATGCTGTTAAAACTCAATTCAATATATCCGGCTCAAATCTTTCTCAGTTGATTCCAGTGATAGGATACCTACCAGAAAATCTAATTTAATGTTTCATTACACATTAGTCCTAACATGTCTAAAAACAAATCTTTAATTTTCATGACTCTGTAGCTTAAAACTTTTCCTTTCTTTTTTATTTCATATCTCAATTAATGACGCTAGCACTCACCTAATTGAATAACATGAAAATCTAGATGTCTGGTTTGACATCTCCTGCCCTCACCACTTAAATCTGTACAGTCACCATGTCTCATCAATTGTGCATCTTTGGTGACTCTCAGAAGTGCCCATTACTTTCCATCCCCTTTACCAGACAGTCCTAAGCAAATTCTTTACAATTTCTTACTTGGATTATTGAATATCCTTCTAACTAGTCTTTCAACTTCTAGGCTGTCCTATCAAGGGCATAATAATGTCAGAATGATCTTCCTAAAATGAAAATATGATCATGTCGCTTCGTTGTTTTTAATATATATGGCTCATTATATCTTTTAGGATAACTTCCAAATTCCTTATTGTGTAATAGAAGTTTCCTCATACCCAATTTGCAATTCCAGCTTAATTTGCTGCCATCCAGCCCCTCAAACTCTACTGCCATAAATAAACTCGTGAAGTCTCGTAAATACTGTCTCCATGCCTTTCCACACTCTGTCTGCTATATCTTTCCTTTCACCCCTTCATTATTACCCTTTGCCCTCCCCTGTTCTCATCTCTCTCTGTCTCTCTCTCTCTCACACACACACACACATATCCCCGTTTACATGGATACATAAAATCCTTTCTTCAAAAATCAGCTCAAGGTCTTAGAGAAGACTCTCCAGAGACCAAACCACACAAATCTGGATAGGTAAACTACTCCTAAGGTCCCACATTGTTGTACACACTTCCATGAAAGCAATTTTTCACACGCTTTTTAATAGCCCATTTGATTCTATCCCTCTCTAAAATGCAAAGTCCCCCTAAGCGTGATTTTTGGCACATAGAAAGTGTTCAAATTGGTTATCATAATTATTAATTTATGTAGGAAGAACTTATTAAAAAAACTTAGACCTACTTAAAATGCAGTTGTCAGAGATCAAGGATATGGCACTTGTTATCTTTTATTGAACAAAAATATATTTCAGAAATTATTTTATTTTCCACTAAGTTCAAAGAGTAATAAAGCTTAGCTCTTCAGCATATTTCCAGCACAGATCTGTAATTATTATAATTAATTATTTTTCAACTGATATTAATTTATTTTTTTATTTTTTTTTAAGTAAAAAGAAAGTTTTATTTGGCATATATTCAAAAGGACAAAAGTGGGAAGCCGACAAGCATGCTGCCAGAGCTAGAATGTCTGCCCGAATCCAAAGAATATTACAGGATAGGCAAGAATGGGAAAAGGGACAAGCAAGCTGCCACAGCCATGTCTGCCCGAGTCCCTAATTTATTTTTTATACTTAAAGTTTATTATAAGTAATAGTTTAAATGCATTTCTTCAAATAAACGTACTTCTTTGATTTGTCATTTTTCTTTTCAAACCCTCCAGTGCTCTTGCTTATTAAAAATAAAATCTTTTTTATTAATAAAAGTCTTTGCAGCCTACAATGCCTACGTTATTTTGCCCCATTTCTTCTCTGATTATATCTCCCTTCATGTAGTATCCTCTCAATAAATGTTTTCAAATAAATACACTGTTGAATCTATTATATTTTTAGCATTCTCAGAAAGATGATAAACAGAATTGTATCGAAGCATTCCTCAGATGAAATGAAAATTGCTTATGTTCTGCTGGTTTCAGGCATCTATTTAGTGTGATGCAGTCCTAGGTACTTCCTCTGCAATATAAAAACCATCCCAAAATAAGAATTTCAAAATATATGTTTATAAAGTTTCTATCTGCTATATAATTACTATAGCGCAAGCATGTATTGGGAATTAAAAGATTTCAACTTATCTTTAGACCCTAAATTTACTCAGAATTATATGTTTGGTATCCTGGAAACTGATATAATAACTGCTAAAGGCTATGTGGAGTATTTATTTGAATGTAACTTCATATACTTTGGGAAATTCTTTATTCTAGCTAGTCATTTAAGAGTAAAAGTATAAACTCTGAAACTCCAGGATGAATATTATAGACAATTAGAATGAATTTAGGTAAATGGAGGAAGAAGATTAACCTTCAACTTGCTATAGTGTACCAGATGTCCTGAAATTATAGTCCCTCCATTAAACATAATGATTTCATTCTATAAGCTGCGTTAACTAGGACTTACCTATACATATGGTGTAAAAATGTACATTGTTGCTTGGTTAACCACCATCTCTTGCCTCAAAAATAAAATGGTTTTTCCATCTCCATTAAATTTTTAAATGAAAAAATGTGCTATGTCCAGTCTATTTCTTCACATTTCTTTTGGGGTAATTTTATTTTTTATGATTTCCTTTTTCCTTTTTTGTCAGTACTAATGTTATTTTATAAAAATTACTTGTCCTTAGGGTGGGACTGTAAAAGTTCACAATTAAAATAAATATTTATTACTTTACTGTTTGTTAATTAACCGCACACCTTCCTCAGCAGATCCATCAAGCTTTCTTTCCTAAAGTTTTAAAAGACTGAGCAATGTGAGAACGAAGCTCACGTGCAGTATGTGTGGTATGGAGCAATTTGATTTATTTTCATCTTACATGCAATAACACGGTGTGGTAATCAATGAGGAGTGAAGTCAGGGGTAATTAAAAGATGCTTTGTTTTCATTTTATATGAAATGTCTTTCTCCTATTTTCAAACAAAACAAAACCAACACCCCCTAAAAACCAAAATATACATACACACAAGAGACAAGTCATGTGAATCACGAGGGTTCTCAGGTTAGTGCAAACAATGAACATTAACTCAAAATGAGTTTATTGTAAATGAGAATCTTGCAATGAAATCATTCACTTTAAAACAAAAACCTTAACATGCCATTCCCTTATTAAACCTTTTCAGTGAGTGATTTTCCCTCATAAGACCTGAGTCCCTGCGTAAATCACCAACCTCATCTGCCAGCACTTTCCCCTTTGTCTAAACTCCAAGCTTAAAGATGCTTTTTTCGGTTATTTAGCTCAAAATGTCATGCCCCTTCCCACTTCAGGACCATCTAGATAATACTTTCATTTCAGAATTCAGAGGATAGTCTTTCTCCCCTGGACTTCTGGATCACCTGGCACAGAAATGAGCCAATGAGGTAAGATACCACGACTCAGAATGTATTTTAAAACATGCAGAAGCATTTTGATAGCAATAGCGATGTGGGGAGGGAGTGCTATTCGCATTTAGTGGTCAGGGACCAGGGATGTTAAAAGTCCCACAATGTGAGGTTAATTTTGCACATTGAAATATTGTCCTTCTCAAAATACAAATAAGGCTTCCCCTGAGAAATCCTGATTTAAAGAATAGATCGAGTCCATTACTAAATGTTCCGTTAGCTCCGTGAATTCTCCCTTTATTGCAATTTTAAACAAATAATTTTTATTGATTGTTTAATATTAGGCCAAGTGAAAATATTGGATTAGAGACAGGGAACTTCTTTATTTCTGATGTTTCCTTCCACGTAAAAATAGTTCTGTAAGTGTAGGACTTCTGACCACTCTCTGCTCCTTTACTCATTCTGCCTCATGGGAAAGGATTTGTAAATTTGGGAAATATATCCCGGGGATAATGTTCAGCCTAGTTTTTTTATCTTGAGAATGGGCTGTCCACAGCGCCACTCCTTCTTGTGGGCATCTTCACAGTGTCGCTTGCGTCTGGATGTATAATTGTGTGGTATAATCAATAAGCGCATTTGACTTTCTCACTAAACTAAATCCTCTACCTATAATTTTGGCCTCCATCTTATACTTCTTTTAAATATTCAATTTATTAGCCCCCCTTGGAAAACCAGCATTTCATTCTTAGAGTATTAACTTTGAAAAATAAGTGACAGGGAACAACATTTTAGGGAATATATGTAAGTGAAGTGATCAAGGCTCCTGGTGTGGCCAGGCCTTGGGTATGTATGCACAGAGTGTTTTGATTTGAGTTTTTCAAGCTGTGAAATTAGATTTTAACCATCTCAGGCTGGACAGGATGCTTTAAGCCAGTCACATGGTCTTGCAAAGGAATGCTTGGGTATTGGACAAGGAGAAGGCACAGGTAGCCTGGCAAGCAGGGCTCAGGCCTCATGGACCTTAGCAAAGGCATAGAACCTCAAGAAGGGTAGGAGAATGAGCCAGTGTTAGTCTATGCAAAACTGCTGTCCTTTATTGTAGGCCTCAGGGCTCAAGCTGTGGCAGGCTGAGCTGTTCTGAAGCAGGCACAGGTAAGACAAATTTCACTGAAGAACGAGAGTCTTCCTCGTCACAGGCATGTTAGACACCTTGGAAATATTTTCTATTTTTAATCTTAAGGCAACTGAACTCTTTGTGCTGTAGAGCTCCAGTGAATCCCTAGATTTTATTTATTAGAAAGAGTCCTAGATAAGTAGCATTGGATCAACTAATCAAAATTCCATGCTGAATTCAGGGCCGAGAAATAAAGTCCAGAGAGACAATTCTTAATTTTATGTAGTTTATCTGCTCCTGTAAAGATTACAGCCTAGGAATCCCTATGGGGCAGTTCTACCCAATTCTATAGGGTTGCTATGAGTTGGAATCAACTGGATGGCACACAACAACAGCATGTATAATTCCTTTGCCAATTCGTATTTCATTGTATTTCTTTGTCCTTACTTGTTCTTTGTACACGGAAGTAATTAGTTTTTGAATCTCAGATATTGCAAGAACTTTTATAATTTGTATTTATTTTATAAAATTTATCTTACAATTTTAAAAGTTTTTATTTGGCCATATATTTTATTTTTGTTGATTCCAGTTTTTATGTCAAACTTCTTTCCCCACTCCCCCCACTCCAATTTATTCTGGAATTTATATATTGTTATTCATTTATAATTAATATTTGGATCACTCTGAAGTTGATTTTGGTGCAATTGTAAATTAAGCAGCCACCTTTGTTTTTTTCTATTTTCGCCTAAATGCCTAACCTTTTGTCCCAACATCATATCTCAGCAACCGTATTTCTTATACTGACTTAGAATGGCATATAGTTCATTTACTAAATTTCCATACTTATGTGTATATCTATTTTGGACTATTTTGCTCATTAATCTGTCACTCTACAAAGCATCAAATTCTTTAATGTAATTTTTAATATTTTAAAATACAGATTAGCGACCAAAAAAAACAAACAAACAAATCCTTTGCCGTTGAGTTGATTCCAACTCATAGCAATCCTACAGGACAGAATGGAACTCCCAATAATGTTTCCAAGGAGTGTCTGGTGCATTCGAACTGCCGACCTTTTGGTTAGTAGCTGAGCTCTTAACGACTTAGCCACAGGGGCTCCAGAACAGCAATAATCCCTCATTAATTATCTTTTTCAGGATATTCTTGGAAATTCTCTCTTGACTATTTTTTAGATAAACTTTACTATTATTTTCTCAATCTCTTTCTCCACTCAAAAAATTCATGTTATTTTATTTTAGATATATTGATTAGTTTTACAAGAATTTACATTGTTAAATTAGCCACAAAGCAATGTGTTTTTCCATTTTTCGTATTTTTATGTTGCTCTGTTGTAGTATTAAATTTCTTCATAGAGGACTGTTTCTCTCTACTTTTTAGCTATTTGATTTATTTTGCTAACATTGTAAAAGGGATTTTTTTCGTTTATATTTTAATCTAATTATTCTATACACAAAAGTTCTTATGTTCTAAGTACTCATTTTATAACTAGCATTTAAGCTGATTTTATTATTTTTTTCAAAATTGTTTGATTACTTTCTTGTATTTTCCACATATGAAATTTGAGAAGATAATAATTCCAAGTATTAATGAATTTCTTTCACCCCTAAAGCCCACAAGTCACAGAATTCACCACGAACACTATTTACCCACACTGAAAGAAATGAGTCATTCACTGAGCAAAGAAAGACAAAAGCTAGAAACTCTGAGACAGAAAGATCAGGATGCATGAGGTTTCCCAGTTGCAGAGAACAGATCAACAGTAGGCTGGCCAAGAAGGAGGAATTGGTGGTAAGGAGGATGGACTGGGTGTGTAGATAACATAGAAAGGAGAGGAGACGCATCAGTACTTGGGATTAGATGGAACACTTCCAGGCCTTCTCCATCCTTTCAGTCTCCCCACCCAGAAGAGGTGGAGTGACTTAACTAGATGGTAAATGGGAAAAATAAGTCGAAAATCTAGTCTCAACTCCGTTTTTTCCTTTTGGAAGTGAGTGTCCCATAGGAATTCCTCCTCTTTACTCTCCCAAGTTCCCTAACCCTAACCTCCAAGGGTGTAGCATTGTCTGTGAGTGAGTAGGTGAGGCTGCCTAATCCTGGGTTAAGAAGTCCACTTTGGTTTCACACTAAGATATCCTCCAAAGGAATCTTTACAGAAATAATGAGGATACTTCCTCCTCCATTTGCCAGTCTGTTGTCTTATATATAAATTTATTTAGAACTGAGGCAGGAAAGAAGTAGAATTTGATTGGGCCTCTCAAAGACCTGCACAAGAGTTTAAGATCCACCAGGGCAGAAATCCTGGCTATCATTTTCCGTACTCTGGTGTACAGTGGTTAAGACTGTGAACTCTGAACTAAGATTAAATTAGCTCACAAACTGGCTACACTATATATGAGCTCTATGATGTGGGACAAACTACTCAACCTCAATAAACCTCATTTTAATCCTGTGGAAAGTGTGCATAATGATAGCACACACATCAAAACGTGCTTGTGAGAATTAAATAAAATAATCCATGATGAAATTTAGAAGCCCTGGTGGCACAGTGGTTAAGCACTGGGCTGCTAACGGAAAGGTCAGTGGTTCAAAACCAGCAGCCACTCCGTGGGAGAAAGATATGGCAGTCTGCTTCCAAGATTACAGCCTTGGAAACCGTATGGGACAGTTCTGTCTTACAATATGGCTATAAGTCGGAATCGACTCAACAGCAGTGGGTGGGATGATGAAATTTAGCACAATAAGCATCATATGGTAAGTACTCAATAATAATTAGGGATTATTATTATGACATAGGAGAAATACAAAATAAATATAACCTTAAATGCATGAAATCTATTAAAAACAGCTGTGGTCTAGTTATTAGAAAATTTGAACCCAACTCTACAATCTAGGTTTATGCTATACACACATAATCTGCCAAAATAAATTTCTCTCACAGCTAGAAAAGAGAAGATTGTGTGTGTGTGTGTGTGTGTGTGTGTGAAAATCAAGCCATGCACAATTTGTTCATGAATTATGTCAACAATTTTAATTTAACCCCAAAATTTAAGGAAAGTTTGTTACTAGGAAATCTATAAATATAATACACTATAAATAATAATATATTTTAGTTAGATTATATATATGCATACACATATATGTATACATAACAATAGATACACAGATGTATATTCAACAGTACAGACCTTACCAATTGTTGAGCAAATGGAGCCACTGCCCCCGAGGCTTTGCACCTTAACATGTTCCTGCGCTTTCGAACGCCTTCCTTGAAATTTTTTAAGTCCCTCTCTGGGTTGGTCCTAGCTGGCAGCACTGTCTTTGCATGACACCTTGAATTTGGAGTTGATCCTGGTAGCTGCTTCTTTCCTTTGTGGCTCTCTCACCCTCTATCCCATCTATGTATTTGGTTAAATTCCTAGAGCAACTCCAGGAATCCTGCCTATGGGTCATTCCAGGACCCATGCCTTGGCATCAGCTCCATGTGAGTGGCATGACAAAGCAGATGACTCTCACTGGCCAGCATAGTGGAATCAATCAAGACTGGGCAGCCAGAATTTTTCAGACACACTGACTTTGTGTGATCCTGGTTCACAAATTCAGGTCATTGGGTTACCCACAATTCATCACTGATCCTTTGGGCCCCATGCATCAGTGTACATACTCTATGTTGCAAACGTGGTGCCGCCTCCAGCCTTCAGCACCAGAGGGCCGTGGAGGTGGTGGCAGCCCCAGTGTACACCTCATTGCTAGTACCTAGGGCAGTCACTCCACCCTGCTGCAAATGATGCTCCACTCGTCAGGCAGCCCTTCCGATGTGCCCAGCACAGATCTCCTCCCTGGATTTTGAGTCCATTGCTCCACGATGCCAGCTTGCCCTCCTTTATTGATTTCCTTTTTTGATGTTGTGGCATCCTACTCTTCTAGGTTGGTGTCAAGCTTTGCCACAAGAGGGCTAGCCATTCCGTGCATGAATAGGACCACTCTTCTCACTCTCCCCAGGGCTACTCCCTTTTGGAGGTGACGTGTGGAAGTCAGGAGTGCAGCTAACATGGAAAGAAATCATATTCTAGGAGTTCAGTGATTATGGCCTAAATTGTTTAAGAGAAGGTATAGTTTGAAGATATGTTGCTCTACATTTACGTCATAAATATCTTAAAGGTAAATTTAACATGGCCAAAAATTGAACTAGTATTTCGTTTTCCCTACATAATCTGGGTGAGACTTGCATTTGCGGTCATTATCTACAAAGCACAGTGACGATCTTTGAGAAGCCAGTGTTCATGGGTGTTAGGATGTATAATGCAGCATGATGACTAATGGCATAATTAACATTAATTGAATGGTAGTAGGAAACTACAGAGTCAAGAAGATCTATACTGTTTAGACACAGATTCTGAGACCCTACTTCACTGTGAGTAATAACAGTATTGCTACCTCTTCCTTGAAATTAGCTTGGAATGCATTTACAATGATGAACAGGAAGAGAAGTTTCTTAGACACAGACAAGAACAGACTGTTCCTGATGGACACAATCAAGAATCTTCCCAAGTTCTGGTAGGACAATAAACAAATGCACAATTACCTCTGCTCTGCTTATTATTGTAAATCGTCATCAATCGTCATTATACAGTACATGGTCCCATGCATTTTGTAATTCATTTCGGAGTCCTGAAAAAACTATATTTGCCTGGGATCCTAGACATCTTAGGGATAGTGTTGGATGCCAATATATCAGTAAGTCAAATAAAAAGATGTGGTGTGACCGTCTCATTAGATGCTGAAAATATATGTGATAAATTTTAACATGTTTGCATAAAATTCAGTAAAAAATTAAATCTAGGCTATTTTCTTAACAAAATACCTGCTTCAGTCTCAGAGTTAACTTTGTAATTATTGATGAACTCTCAGTGACGCCTGTGAAAGCCAGAACTGTATGGAACTGCTTTGTTTTTCCAGGTCTTGCAAGTTTTCTGCCTTTGACAGGATGCAGTCTTACTACTTTTCTATTGCTCATTTTAGTGGAAAATATCAGCGTTTTCCTTCTCTGGCAGGTTTCTGCCTTACTCAGGTTCTGGCTTTCGCAGGTTTTACTGTACATGTTTTAGAGCTAGATTTGAATGGGAGTCCAGCTTCTATCATTTACTGCCTTTAGGTTCCTGGAAATACTTACTATAAAAATCTTAGTTTTCTTATCAGTGAAAATAAGCAAGGCAATCTTATCTAAGTCCTAAGATTTTTGTGAAGGTTAAATAACATAATGCTTGCAATACACTTAGCAAAGTGCCTGGAACACAATAAGAGTTCATTGAGTAATTGCCTGTTAAAACCACTATCACCCAAGCTGAGAAACAACTTTACAAATAATATCTAGAATATTTATAAGGAAAACCACATGATGTTAGCATATAAAACCCTGAATAAGCTGAGAGGTGCATATTCTTGGATGGCTACACTGAATATTGTCAAGACGGAATTCTTTCCATTTTATATATTTAATGGAATCCAAATTCTAAATTGTTTTTTAATTTAATAAAATTACTCTGATTTTCTTCTGAAATAGTATAAACCGACTGCCATCGAGTTGATTCTGACTCATAGAGGCCTCCTTGGGTTTCCAAGGCTGTAAATCTCTATGGAAGCAGATTGCTACATCTTTGTCCTTCGGAGGCACTGGTGGTTTCGAACCACCAACCTTTTGGTTAGCAGTTGATCGCTTTAACCACTGCGCCACCAGGGCTCCAAAATAATATTTAGACTATAAAATCTTAGAGGACTTTGAAAAAGAAATGTAATAAAAAAGGGCTTGGTCTATCAAACATGCAATTAGATAGTGCTATAATAATTAAAACTGTGAAGGGCTAGCACAAAAATCAACTGACAGATAATAAAAGAGCCTAGAAATAGAATATATGTATGTGTATACGAATTTCTATATTTACATTATATTTATACATTACATAATACATATTAACATAAATAATGTACAATATATCATATTACTGTTATCTGTCTGTCCATCATCTATCTCTCTACTATGGAAGCATCCCAAAATAATAAAGAAGGTAGGGATAATTCAGCATATCATAGTGGGAAGACTGAACAGACAAAATGAAGTTGAAATATGATCTCCCTGTTACCCAATACCCAGTTAACTTCCAGATGTCTCAAAGAGCTAAATATAAAGGATATAATCACTAAGTATTTATACCATATAAGTACACGATTGAAAACAAACAAAAAAAGCAATGGAAGAAATCATAGAGAAGACTGATTATTGAACACATTAATTTGTTAATGTTAAAAATGTTGTAAACTAACTGAAAAATACCATTGCTCTTACTAAAGCGTAATGTCTGGCGTATCATATGAGCTCAGTAATAACACAAGTGTTCAATGTTAGGAAAAAAATTAAGTTAGTTACGGCACATCCATACAGTGGAGGGATTTTTTTTTTTTAACCAATCATTAAAATAATCTTTTAAATTACTTTTGATGAGTTTGAAAATTATTATGATGTGATGCTAAGAAAAAAATTTCAGCAGATATAAAATGCAAATATGATCGCAATTAGATCAGAAAGAAAAATATTAAAGGGAGATAAAGCAGTTATTTTGTAGTTGTTTAAATTTTTTGTCTTTGTGCTTTTCTACATTTATCTATAAAGAATTTTTTAAAAGGCCCTCTAGTCAAAGTAAGGAGCCCTGGTGGTGTAGTGGTTAAGAGCTTGGCCGCTAACCAAAAGGTCAGCAGCTCCTATCCACCAGCTGCTCACTGGAAACCCTATGGGGCAGTTCTACTCTGTCCTATAGGGTTGCTATGAGTTGGAACTGACTCAATGGCACTTAACAACAACAGTCAAAGTAGAAGTTAAGTTTGTACACGAGCAATAGGTCACCAATGATGACAAGAAAACTGAGAGGGGAAAATATTTTTACCTATATTGGAAGAAGTTAGGAAAACTTTCCTTTTAGAACTTTTTACGTTTAGATTGCTACAGGGCTTTTAAAAAAAAGAAATATATATATATATATATGCACACACACACATATTTATATATTTTCTGATAAGTTAAAAAAAAAAATTGCCGTTAAGTTGATTCTAACCCATAGCAACCCTACAGGACAGAGGAGAACTGCCCCATAGTGTTTCCAAGTAGCAGCTGGAAGATTCTAACTGCTGACCAGTAGTAAGCAGCTGTAGCTCTTAACCACTGCACCACCAGGGCTCCTTTGATAAATTAGAGAAAATGAACAGATGTTAATGTTGAAAATATAGTTGGCATCCCCTTACTAGTGAGAATTAAACCAGTGAATCTAATGAGTCTTTGTGCGTCATCTTCAAAACTGGCAAGAGTAGAGAACACATCATTAAAACTTCAGATCCACATTTTGGGTCAAGGCTGACATATCAAGAAATGCAGTCTAGGGGAATAAGCAGATAAGAATTTTAAGGTTTGTTTTTTCAAATTAAGGTAAGGGAATATCCATGGAAAATGCTTGTCATGTTAGCTATGTGGTGGAGAGTCCCAGGGATTGGTAATACTGAAGTTGCCATTAAATTTATCCAAGTCCTTGAAGTGAGAAATTTCAGTTCATTGTTGACGACACAGATTGCAGAAACATATGGAAGCAATTAGGGAAAAGTAAATGCAGACTGTGGGTGCAGACTTCACATTTGTGGAGCTTGACTAGATAAAAGGAAAAACATAGGATGAGATCTAAAAGGGGCAATGAGGACTCTGGTATCTTCTTTCAGAGCTGAGGAAATTTGAGCATGAAAGAAAGCCAGAGAAGACAAAATTGATGATTCGCTGGTTCTGCTATGGGGGTAGGGAGAATATGAAAGAGAATAGTGTCTCTCATTAAGAGGAAATAGCAGGTTCTGTAGCAAAGGCTGAAGGGTTAGATTTCCAGATAAGAAGAAGACTCCCCTTCCTCTGAGATTATTGGAAGAAAGTTCTGATTGATGTAAAAATTTATCATAAGACAGACAGCTGGGATGAGGGGGGCAGGCTATTGTGTAGAGGGAAGGAGCCCAGGATCAGAGGATGAGACTCTGGCTCTCCATAAATGAGATCTATGATCTGAGGACTTGTTCAGTGTTTACTGGAATTATTAACCTTGCTGCATCTGTTTCTCCTCGGATCAGTGGAAAGACGATGTATTGTATATAATACGGAAAGTCTCTTTGAAAAGTTGCAATGCAATCTTATAAATAGGTGTTTTTTTTTAATGATAAAATGAGGTGGGAACAGGATTAGAGGAGAGTTGAGAAAGGTTAAAAGCTTCTGGGGAAATACATCATAAGTTTTCAGTGCAGTATTCAGGGCTTAAGCATATGGAAGAAGTAGGACCCGCCAGTGTCCCTGAGAGGACCTTGTTGAATTCCTCTGACAATACCCCAATAATCTTGCTGCCTGAAAATGATGCTTTTGATGAGTTTCTAGCATGTTTGAGCTTAAAACCTTTTCTTGCTTTCATTTACTAATACGGATGGTGTTTATTGGGCCTCTTATTTAAAAACCTCCGTGAGGCTTCTCCCCTGGTGGCCTTTTAGATTCAGTGTTGGGTACTATGGAAATATTTTAGAATCTAGATGCACATTGGGTCCGTGGGAACAGAAAGGTTCTCACGCACAAAAAGCTCCATAAAACATCTACAGCATTGTCTCAGGTTGCTTGGAGAAACTGCATTCATATTCATAAAGTATTGCATAATTATGGGATCCTGATTTTCATATTTCCCAGTGTGTGTTTTCAGCTAGCCTATATTACCAAACTAAGGTAGTCAACACAACTTCACAAAATTAGAGCGTTCTGTTTTGTATGTTGCAGTTTGACAGTACTCTATTTTTAATTTGTTCATCATTGATCCTAATAAAGACAAATTGTCATTGTAACCATTGTCTAGAATGCAATACATTAGTTTTATTGCTGTTATAACAGCTGCTCGTGTGTCACTTCCTCTGTCATTCAATGATGATGTGTCCTTTTCTCTAGACAGTGCCAGAAAATCTGCATGCGCTCACAGCACAACACCTCCATATGAGCTGAGTTAAGCAGAGAGAAATTGAATTGTATATCATCATTGGATTTCCACTACTTAGCACAGACAGGGGACATACAGAAGGAAGTCACTTCATATATACTTGTTAAATAAGTGAAAAATATTTTGTTATTTTTAGTAACATTGTAACTTTGTCTACTACCTAATCTCTCTAGGCTTGGTTTTTCTCATCTAGAATTTGGAGATGGTGGTACATTCTGTACCTGCAAGGTCAAATGAACAAACTTTGTTAATGTTGCACCTCCAGCAAAGAAATGTAAGCTATCACATTACCTGAGCAATATTTACAATGATGTCTTAAACCCCAAATGAATTCATATGATAAGCTAACATTTCATAATGTCTTTCTTTTCCTTATACCATCGTTATCCAGGTGGAATGTGGAACACTCCTATTTTATCTCTCATTTCCAATCATGTCTTCTCTTGATATTTTTTTCCCCAAATTTTTATTTAATGATATTTCAGAATTATGGTTGTGGTGGTGAGATGGAAAAAAAAAAAAAAAAAACAAACTTGGCTGCTCAGCGCTCTGAACGATTCTGGAATAACCTCACTTATCATAACATTAGAGAAGAACCTTGCTTTGATTGTCACTATTTTGCAGAATATATGGTACTGACATTTTTCCTTTTCTCCAAGGGAAATAAAGTAATAGAACAAATGGGAAAAATTCTTCTCTGAGATATATATAACTCTTAATTTTTTGTACCAAGTTCTTACTCATCCCTCTTAATTGCAAAATCTTAGCGCTTTGGAAAAAAAAAATACTGCCACTAATCATGTAATGAGATTTTATATTATTTATCTAGAATATATTCAGTCTTTAAAAGCATTTACCGTGTGGTGAAAAAGTGCAACTATTACTGGAAAAATTTAAATATCCTTCAAACACACTATTCTTTTTCACATTTCCTTGGCGTTTATTAAAAATTATTTTTATCTACCATTGATGCAATGGGGATGACACTTTTAAGATAAATTCAGGAATGCCCCTGAAGGATCAACTACAAGACATGAAAGGTGACATTCTGTCACATGAACATGAATGACTGCTAGTATAATCACTGGCTCCTCTTTTATTAGATTTTGTTTTATTAATTAAATGTAACGTCTGCCATTGGCCTTAGAAAAGTGCTCATCGGTTCTTCTTTAATTTCAAATAGATTAAAAGTGAGACTTGACATTAACGAAAAACTTAGAATTCACAGGGAGTTTTAATTGCAAACAGCATTTCAGTGGTGAGCATGTAGATAACTTCTTAGTTCTGTTAGTAATATACATGGTATTGAACAATGGCAAGACATAAAATAAATCATTGGAAGAACAGAACACCATCACTGGCTCTCTTGCCCAAGCATAGCTTGGAATCCTGTCTACCTGGGGCAGGTAAGTGGAGAAGTCAACATTGAGAATTTTCTTGGAGGATTTTCTCAACTTCTACACTGAATTCTGGGATTTCATTTTACTTTGAAAATGTGATGAGTTGGGGGAGATAGCATTAAAAGTCTTAAAAATCATTATGATGATTATTAGGTTTAATTAAAATACTTTGACATCACATTGTGCAAATATGATTTCAGCTGCTCTCTATTTTTAAGCTGAACTTAAGATATTACAGGGTAATGGATGTCCATGAAGTTTCTTGAAGTTGCACATTTTATTATTTATTATTTTAACCAGAGCCTGTTGCATAAAAAGGGCTGTCTTCTGTGGAGACCTGTAGCACAAGTATTTTCCAGTTAGCATCTTTGCATGTTCTCTTCTGGCATGAGTCAGGTTTAGCCTCGTCACACTGGGCTTTTAAGAGGAGCTGTATCTTTGCAGCCCAGGCTACATGTGACAAGATTAAATTGGCACACTTTACGGTATGGCTCTTGTGTTCCTGGCAGCACTAGGCCGGCTGATACCTCTGCGAGAAGGCTCAGCTGTCACTCAGTGACCCATTAACACTACCATTCCATCCTGCAGTGTCATTTTCTCTTTCTCATGGAGATAATGCTCCCTGGAGATCTCCAATACCTGCAGGAATGAAAGAGAACAGCGGAGACAGGCTAACTATCAAAGAGGGAGCAAACAACACAGCAAGACCATGAATTCCAACAGCAGAATTTTAAATTGAGTGAAAAGATGAGGTCCATTATGATGGCTGGGTTGGGAAGATGGGGGGAGGATTGAGTTTTAAGAGGTATCATAACTTTTTAAGAAGCCATTTTCTCCTCTCTGCCTGAATATCAAAAGAAGTGCCCCAAAATAACACTTGCAACTAGATATAGAGAAAGTGGTTGCTTTGAAAATGTAATAGGGGGATTTGAAATGGGGTAAGGATTATCATTTACAGACAGACAGTGGCTATAAAACAGACAGCATCTATTATGGTGAATTGCTCAGTATTCTAAACAGAACAGGTTTCCTGGTTATGGTTGGCTTATTGAGGCACAAAATCAACTTCCTAGTAAAAGCACAAAAGAGGAAAATAATATGAGGTCTCTGTAGCCCTAGGCCTAAGTCTTCTTCTGTCCTATGACTGAACCATTAACAGTGGCATACACCAACTCACTGCTATCTTGCAGTCCAAACTACGTATTGTTTGGCAGGTCACTTTATAAGAAGGTATACTTTTTAATGATTACTAAATAAAGAAGGATTATAGGAATATACTTCTCAGTTTCCTAGACTAAGTCCATCCTAATTTAATTTTATGTAAAAGCAGAAAGCAAAGCCATCTGAGTCATGAAATGTTCTATGGAAACCAGCTGAAGACAGTTTTAAGTATAGGTAGAGGCAAAAAAGGAAAAGAAAAAAAATCTAAGTTGGCAAATTGAAAGACTAGATGGAATTCAGGGTTACCAAAAAAAAAAAAAAAAAGGTTAAAAAAAGATACCACATTATAAACTCTACTGCTATCTCCATGTTTAGCCTGCCTACAATTTTCCCGCATCAGCCAAAGTTTATTATTGGGATTAGACTATTATTCTCAGGCTAAGTTTTGTGTACACTCCGGGTGACAAAGGTGCTAGAAGTCATAGGAAAAATGTGGCATGTTTTCTGGAACATCAATTGTAATTTTTTTTTTAAGTTAACTATTTTAATTACAGAGCCATAGTGGCGCAGTGGTTAAGAGTTGGGCTGCTAACCAAAAAGTAGGCCTTTGGACTTCATCAGCTACTCCTTGGAAACCCTGTAGGGCAGTTCTACTCTGTCCTGTAGGGTCACTATGAGTTGGAATCGACTTGATGGCAACAGGTTTGGTTTTTTATTTTAATTACAAAAAAATTAAAGGTTATTTTTACACTAAAATAAGTATGGTGTATTTTTGGAGTAGGATATAATATTCATACAAATTTTAAAGATCATAAATAAAACTTTAAAAGAAGGGTTGGTAAGAACATCTTTGGCCTAACCTCCCAGAACTTGTGTGCCCCTTAAGTGTTTGAATTTGTTCCTCCGTCTGTTACGTATGGGGCCCTGGTGGTGCAGTGGTTAGGAGCTTGGCTGCTAACCAAATGGTAGGCAGTTGAATCCACCGGTCGCTCCTTGGAAACCCGATGGGGCAGTTCTACCCCGTCCTATAGGTTCGCTGTGAGTCAAAACCAACTCCCCCACAACGAGTTTGATTTTTGAGTTCTGTTAGACACACATAGGGGAAAACTTTGAGAAGCACTGCCACAGAGTGTAGCAGGAAAAGGGACTCACATTATTATAATTTAGCTATAATGATGGTGTTAATTAGAATTGGGGTGTAGTTCAGCCAAATCTTCCAGTAAAAGAAACAACGTTTACTCTTAATTTTACAGTTGAAAATATTTTTAAAATCCGTTAATCCAGGTCGTGTGGCTCGCGGCACAGGGCGGCGCATGAGGTCCTCTCTGTCACCATTGCACTGGATTGTGGCGTCACGTGCGCGTTCGGGAGACTGAAAAAGACGTGGGTCCGCGGGCCCAACGGTTTGAGCCTGTGGGAGGGAGTTGTCGCCACCACCGTCCACACTCCATGAGGAAGATGCTCGCCGCGGTCGTCTCCCGTGTGTTGTCGGGCGTCGCCACCCAGAAGCCTGCCGGCAGAGTGCTGGTGGCATCCTGTAACTATTCAAAACAGGCTACATTTGAAATCAAGAAATGTGATCTTTATAGTTTGGAAGAGGGCCCTCCTGTCACCGCAGAGCTCACCAGGGAGGATGGGCTCAAATACTACCGGGTGATGCAGACTGTTCGCCGAATGGAATTAAAGGCAGATCAACTGTATAAGCAGAAATTTATTCGAGGTTTCTGTCATTTGTGTGATGGTCAGGAAGGGTGTTGTGTTGGGCTTGAGGCAGGTATAAGACACACGGATCACGTCATCACATCCTATCGGGCTCATGGCATATGCATTGCTCGGGGACTTTCTGTTCGAGCAGTTCTTGCAGAGCTTACAGGACGAAGAGGAGGTTGTGCTAAAGGAAAAGGTGGATCAATGCATATGTATGCCAAGAACTTCTACGGGGGCAATGGCATTGTTGGAGCTCAGGTGCCCCTGGGAGCTGGTGTTGCCCTGGCCTGTAAGTATAAGGAAAACAACGAGGTCTGTTTAACTCTATATGGTGATGGCGCTGCTAATCAGGGCCAGGTATTTGAAACTTACAATATGGCAGCTTTGTGGAAATTGCCTTGTGTTTTCATCTGTGAGAACAACCGCTATGGAATGGGAACGGCTGTTGAGAGAGCAGCAGCCAGCACTGATTATTACAAGAGAGGCAATTTTATTCCTGGGCTAAGGGTAGATGGAATGGATATTCTGTGTGTCCGGGAGGCCACAAAGTTCGCAGCTGACTATTGCAGATCTGGAAAGGGGCCCATACTGATGGAGCTGCAGACTTACCGTTATCACGGACACAGTATGAGTGATCCTGGAGTCAGTTATCGTTCCCGAGAAGAAATTCAGGATGTAAGAAGTAAGAGTGACCCTATTATGCTTCTCAAAGATAAAATGGTAAACAGCCAGCTTGCCAGTGTGGAAGAATTGAAGGAAATTGATAGTGAAGTAAAGAAAGAAATTGAGGATGCAGCCCATTTTGCTACAACTGATCCCGAACCCCCCTTGGACGAATTAGGTCATCACGTCTACAGCGGTAGTCCGCCTTCTGAAGTTCGGGGTGCAAATCAGTGGATCAAGTTTAAATCAATCAGTTAAAGAGAGACTTATGTGAATTTATTATCATTAGGTCTCCGATGGAGCATTCCTGGTTAACTTTAAAAAACTGTTCTCAACTTCAAGAAGAAATAAAACTCAAAACTAAAGTCTTGTAAACTTTCATTAAAATATATTCAATTACAAGGAATAGTAATTATATTCAATTGCACTTTGTTGCATTAAAGTATGCTATATGCTTAATCATTAAGTGTGAATATCTTGAAGATTATTTTAAATGTATACATGGCTAAAACAGGAAATACAGAAAAAAGATTAACTTCTTAAGGTATTTGCTAAAATAGTTCTATACAATTGAGTTTTAGACTATTTTAACAAATTCTCTCATTTACTAAGAGAAAGAAAAAAGTTCTTTGATTCCCGCTCCATCCTGTAATGGTATGTGTGTACGTGTGACTTCACTATCCTGAGGCAGAGAAGTGTTTTCAAGTTACACCAGTGTATCAGAACCTTTAGTACTATGTGACTTACAATAGTTTACTTGAATTAACCAGTAATGAACACAGGTTAGTATAATAGTGTGCTTGCATGCACACACAAAACAATATTGATGCTAAAGCCTGTCATCACTGACCACCATTTCTTCAATAAAACCCATTATTATAATGGCAGAGGGAGGGAAGACAAGGACAACCTTTTTCATATTATTGTACTTTATTACAATATTTTTAATGTACTAATTTAAAGGAAAACAACGTAAACGAAGTTTAAATCTAAGGAAAAATTATATTTCACTTTAACCTTTAAAGTTTCTCTTGTTTTATCATCTATTTGTACCATTTTGTGTCCAAGATTTATTTTTTTATTTTTATTTTTATTGTGCTTTAGATGAAGGTTTACAGAGCAATCAGTTTCTCAGTAAACAATTAATATGCATTGTTTTGTGACGTTTGTTGCCAACCCTGTGATGTGTCAATACTCTCCCCTTCTCGACCTTGGTTTCCCCATTTCCATTCGTCCAGCTTGCCTGTTTCCTCCTGCCTTCTTATCTTTGTCCCTGGGCTGGTGTGCCCGTTTAGTCTCCTATACATGGTTGAGCTAAGTGTATTACTGTTTATTTTATAAGCCTGTCTAATCTGTGGCTGAAGGGTGAACCGCAGGAGTGACCTCAGTACTGAGTTAAAAGGGTTGCCCAGGGGCCCTACTCTCAGGGTTTCTCTAGTCTCTGTCAGACTAGTAAGTCTGGTCCTTTATCGTGAGTTCGAATTTTTTTGTACAGTTTTCTCCATCTCTGTCCAGGACCCTCTATTGTGATCCCTGTCAGAGCAGTCAGTGGTGGTAGTCGGGCACCATCCAGTTGTACTGGTTGTGTCCAAGATTTTAAAGAGCCATCCTGGTAAATTTCAGAGAAATTGAATTCATTGAAACATAAATAGAGATGGTGTCATCAAAGGGCTAAACAGAGGTGGCATTAGTAAAAAGTTGAAAGTAAAATTGGCTTTGGCTTGAACTGAACATTCACAAGTAAGTTTTCATAAAAGAAATCTAACTTGAATCATAAAGGTTCATTTCCTCTGTAGTCAATTAGCAAGTCATGACTTGGTGAAAATATTTTTATTCAGTTTTATTTGACTAAGGAGCCCTGGTGGTGCAGTGGTTAAGCACTTGCTCACTTGCTGCTAACTGAAAGGCTTGAGGTTTGGACCAACCAAGGGCTCCACTGGAGAAAAGACCTGTTCTCATAAAGATTACAGCCAAGGAAACCCTCTGGAGCAGTCCTACACTGTCTTGCTATGAGGCTTGCTATGAGTCAGAACCATCTCAGCACACAACAACAACAACATATTTGATTAATGACGTAAACTCCTACTGAGTGTGCCGTTCTGGCATATTTACTCTTCTGAGATAGACTAATTTCCAAAACCAGAAATAAGAATTGGTCCATGATTTAAGCTTCAAGAAACAGTTTGTAGAAAACACCAAAAAAATCAGTTGTATAAGGCCTTAACCTTTTCTTCACATGATTTGTTTCTACAAACAGAATCTAGAGATTTCGAAGAACTCAAACTGAGGAAATCAAAAGCACAGAGGCCTTTGAGTACAGGAACATGGGTTTACATATGTTTGTGCTTAATGATCATATCCTCCCCAAAAATGTTGAAACAAGATAACCTCAACATTCTATATTGAGAAAACGGAGATAAACAATTATGTTACTAGCTAACACGGTTTGGTTAGAATACTGCAGCTGCAGTTCAAAGGTACTTTGATTGAAATTCATCCGTTAAAGAAAATATATTCAAAATAATAAGCACACGTTCTTCTAATCACAATTCTCCTACTTTTTTATTTTGACAAACTTAACATTGCCATAAACTTGCAAGTGGAATATGAGTTGCTCAGTAAAAGCCATTTCATATATACAACATACAGAAGTCATTTAAATGTTTATTCATATAAAGAATTATTTTGGTAGTTGCAAAAATTAAGATAGAAATGATTAGAAATGAAACCGTCACTAAGCCAAGATACATTGTATATGCGTTGCACTTCTTTTCAGGACAAATACAAATCTTACTATGTTAGAAGAAAAAGTACATTTGTCAAAATATACATTATATGGTGAAGGGTAAGACAGTACACAATACTGCAGAAGTCAGCACAACTGTATAAGGAAAGGTCATGGAAGCTCCATAGACACATCCAAACTCCCTGAGGGACTGAATTGCTGGGTGGAGGGCTGTGGGGACCATGGTCTTGGGGAACATCTAGCTCAATTGGCATAACACAGTTTATAAAGACAGTATTCTACATTCTACCTTGGTGAGGAGCATCTGGGGTCTTAAAAAGCCTGTGGGCAGCCATCTAAGATACTCCACTGGTCTCACCCCTTCGGGAGCAAGAGAGAATGAAGAGAACAGGATACAAGGAAAAGATTAGTCCAGAGGACTAATGTACCACAGCTACCATGGCCTCCAGCAGACTGAGTCCAGGATAGCTAGATGGTACCCAGCTACCACCCCTGACTGCTCTGACCGGGATAACAACAGGGTCCTGGATAGAGCTGGAGAAGGACGTAGAACAAAATTCTAACTCACAAAAAAAAACCAGATTTACCGGCCTGACAGACTGGAGAAACCCCTAGAGTATGGCCCCCAGACACCGTTTTAGCTCAGTGGTGAAGTCACTCCAGAGGTTCACTGTTCAGCTGGGGATTGGACAGCCCCATAAAACAAAATGAGACTAATGAGGCACAGCAGTCCAGGGACAGGGACTAGAAGGCAGGAAGGGACAGGAAAGCTGGTGATAGGGAACCCAAGGTTGAGTAAGGACAGTGTTGACATGTTGTGGGGTTGGTTGTTAACCATTGTCATAGGGCAATATGTGTACTAACTGTTTAATGAGAAACTATTTGTTCTTTAAACCTTCATTTAAAGTACAAAAAAAAAAAAAAAAAAAGAATTATCTGCGTGAGATCAAATTGCCAACAGCAACTCAAAAGCTTTGATGGGAAGCCTAGGGGCAGTGAGCTGAAGATAATGGTGATGGGATAATTTGGAAAAGAATAGTGAGAATAGCAGCACAACTGGAAGAATGTAATTGATGTCACTGAATTGTACATGTAGAAACTTTTGAAATGATGTAAGTTTGGCTATCTATATTTTAACCAAAAAAAAAAGTCCTCCAAGGTCGAGAAGGGAGAGTGTTGACATGTCGTGGGGTTGTTAACCAATGTCATGAAACGATATGTGTACTGACTGTTTAATGAGAAACTATGTGTTCTATAAACTTTCATTGAAAGTACAATAAAAAAATTTTAAAAAATATATATATACATTATATTTCCCTAAAGCAGAAACTACAGGTAGTCCCCAATTTACAACGGCGTTCCTTCCTGATGATTCAGTTCCAAGTCTGACTTAAGTCAAATATTTCATTTTTTTCTTTTCCTTTTTTTTTTTTTTAGTTTTCATCATTATTGCCTTTTATTATCAGTATCTTTCTAAATTCAATGTTTATTTGTCTTTGGGTGGTGGAAACATTACATTTAAACTTACAGATATGTTTTAATGCATACATACATATGTAAAAAATACGCAAATCATAAAAAAAGATGGACGATCATAAGTGCTGTTCACTGTAATTCGAATATGTTGTATGTCAGGGACTACCTGTATTCAATGTTTTCTTGGTTAAAAATGTTCAGACTTCTGTGTGTACACTCAAGAACTGGTAGCATGAAACTTTGTCCTCATGGGGAAAAAATCTTGTTTTCATCTAGGTCAAAGAATAAATAATAACAATTTACTTAACAAGTTGTAAATCAGACAGGTGTAGAACACGAGCAGTTGAATTTTATTTCCTTCTCTAGTACATATTAGAAGCCCTAACAGGCCATAAAAAAGCAAAGATGTCACTTTGAGGACTAAGGTGCACCTGACCCAAGCCATGGTGTTTCCAATCGCCTCAAATGCATGTGAAAGCTGCACGATGAATAAGGAAGGCCGAAGAAGAATTGATGCCTTTGAATTATGGTGTTGGTGAAGAATATTGAATATACCATGGACTGCCAGAAGAACAAACAAATTTGTCTTGAAAGATGTACAACCAGAATACTCCTTGGGAGCGAGGATGGCGAGACTTCATCTCACATACTTTGGACATGCTATCAAAAGGGAGCAGTCCCTGGAGAAGGACATCACGCTTGGTAAAGTAGAAGGTCAATGAAAAAGAGGAAGATCCTGAACGAGATGGATTGACACAGTGGCCCCAACAATGAGTACAAGCATAACAATGATTGTGAGGATGGCGGAGGACTGGGCAGTGTTTCATTCCGTTGTACATAGGGTCGTTATGATTGGGAACTGACTCTATGGCACCTAACAACCACAACAGGCCATGACGATCATAAGAGAGTCACTCTTGTAACAAATGCTAGAATATCAGAGAAGGAAGATTCGCTAATGTCTTAACAATCTTTATTATATTCTAAAAAGGAAAGAACTGTGTGCATATAGGTGGAACGTAATGAAAAAGGAAGTAAAGACAGGTATATGAAGGGAATTCTGAAATGTATTAGAATTGCATTTATTTTAAAAATTGACCTAAGTATCTACATCCAGTATACAATAAACAGAGCAGATGTTAGTGAAGTTTAACTGCTTTTATTGAGATATAATTCATATGCCATAAAATTCATCCTTCTTAAAGTATACAATTAAGTGTTTTTTAGTATATACACAGAGTTGTGCAGCCATTACCACTATCTAATTCCAGAACATTTTCATCCCTCCTAAAATCAAATTTGTAACCATTATTACTTGTCCCTACTCATTTTCTGCTCCTTCCAGTCTCTGGTAAACACTAAGCTACTTTCAGTCTCTAGATTTGCCTATTTTAGACATTTCATATTGCACTGTTTTTCCCTCTACTATTACAGGGTTAAGTATTACTAGAAAGCAATGATTAGAAAGCAGTTCAGAAAAGTAACTTTTAAAAAATATGTACTTTATTCCCTGGCTTTGAATCCTGTCTCCATAATTTATAAATTATATAATCTTGGGTAATTTACTTAACTGAGCCTCAGTTTCCTCTTCCACAAAATGAAGACTATAATGCCCATATTACATGGGTATTGTGAACACGAAGAGGGATAATTTATACAAAACGCTAAGCATAGCACCTTGCATTCAAAAGCAGTTTAGTAAAAAAGAATAGTAACTATGACTAATAGTTATAACTTCTACATACTGTATGAACCTGAATTAGCCATTTGATACTTATTGGACCTCCCCTTCTGTATAATTAAGAAACTGGGTGTATATATATATATATATATATATAGTGAGAAAAAAGTACATTATTAAAATACATGAACAAATGGAGGAATGAATGGAATTAAACTAGAACCAGGGGCTTTTATCTATTACTTTACTATAAACAGTTCTTATTTTCAGGCTCAGAATAGAGACATAAAAACTAAGATTGGGAGGGAAACATACAAAATAGGAAGTATGGCACGTTAAAGATAGCCACAAATCCTGTGATACTCCTCTCATTGAGAAGTGGGATCTATGTCTCCTCGCTTTGAATCTGGATGGGCTTAATTAATGCTCTAACCAACAGAAAGCTGCCAAAATTATGCTGTGCCAATTTCAGGGCCCAGAACTAAAAAAGCAGGTAGCTTCTTAATTTTTTTTTTTTTTTTTTAATGTTCTCTCTGAGAGCCATGAGTCTCCATCTAAGAAGTTCAAATACACTGAGACTCCCTGCTAGAGATGCCATGGGCAGCTATTTAGATAGCTAGTCCTACCTGAGTCCAGCATCCCAGCCAAACCTTCCAGGACAACAGACATGTGAGTGAAGTCATTTTGAACCCTGTAGACAAGCCCATCTGCTAGTGCAAAACCAATGAGCACCTTCAGTGAATGTCTTGCAGGACAGAGGAATCACCCAGCTAAACTCTGCCTAAATTTTCAATATACCAAATCACATGTTAAAACAAAATGGTTGCTTAAGACTAATTGCTAAGGTGCTTTTTTACATAGGAATAGGTAACCAGAACAGAACAGAGGTTAGACTATGCAGAAATAGGAATTATATTTCTTAGTCAAAGCCAGAGATCTCAGGACAATAGGTGAAGGTTAGTAAACCAAGTCAGATTCAGAAAGCCTGTATGTACCACTACATAGGTTCACAATTTAGAAGTAGCAAGAGGGAAGAGACTGGTCTCAAATAGAAATAAGAGAGCCTGGGGACAGAATGATAACTCTTAGACATTTTTTCCACCTTCTGAGATCGGATTTCAGATTAACTAAGATAACTACTATGTTGGATTTTGACATTTATAGCAAAATGTTGTCAACCATAGGTCAAAAAACACACAGCAGATTAAGTTTGCAGTTTCCCTGACTGAGGCTTGTCTAGAGTCAAGATGAAAGTTCACTCTTGATTGGTGTGTATCAGGGCTTAATAAATTAAAGCCACTAAGCCAGCACTTGAAATGCCAAGACAGTCTGTGAGCAAGTTGTTGGGAGTTCACAGCTGTTTGTTACCAGTCTCTTCGAGTAGTAAAGAGTAATCCAGGTAGTCAAGGGTTAAGATTAATGGAACCTGAGAAGCAAAGCAAGAATGAAATAATGAACTGAGCCAAATTCGTAGCTATAGACAAGGAGTGAAACAATCACAGACGAGACTAATTTAGAGGCCAGGGCGATGAGATGGAAATACGTAACAAAGGCAAGGGAGTCAGGACAAGTAGGTTGGTATATTGGTGGCCTCTTGTCATCATGGAAGTCAACATCTATTGGATAAATTGAATTAGCATCTCACGTTGTGGAGAGCCCTTTAAAATCTAATGCATCTGCCCAGCATCACTTGGTCTTAAAGCAACTCTGCCTTTATATGGCAGGGAAATAAATTAGAGCCTGGACTTTGGTGTCGTTTAAACCTGGGTTCAAATCTTGGCCCTGTCGGCTATGAGAATTGCTACGTGAGAAAGTGACTTAACTCTGTATCTCCATTTCTTCATCTGTAAGAAGACTAACTCATACAACAGCTGTAAAAGTTAAATGAAGAAGCAAAGTAACATCTAGCTAGTTATAGGTACTCCACCTTATCTGGAAACAATAAACAAACAAAAAAAACTGTTACGTGTTAGGTAGACAGCTAGCTGTATGGATTGTAGCGGACAGAAGAAAATTAGGGCAATTTATGGAAAGTATTTTCTCAAATTCAGCTTCCCTTTGCTCTCTCATGACTTCATTTTCCATTTAAGGAATTCTTCAGCCAGCACTGAATACAGAAAATAGCACAGAAAGTTTAGACAGTAAGACTACTTGTCTTAAAATTTGTTCAGAATTGGGGCTTATTGATCTATTGACTATAGGAGAACATGTAGATATTAGGTAGACACTACTTTGGTAGAATCGGGGGTGGGGAATACAGATTTTTGTATTCTATTGTAATATAGATGATGAAATATATTCCAATACCAGAAATTGCTTCAAATTTAGCCCCATCCTTCCTAGTGTAGATTTCCTTTATAGAATGCTCACAAATAATATTAATGAAAAATGTTCTGATCAGGCTTAAAACAAAATCAAAAACTCTCCATTCAATCAGTATTATAATTCTTTCTCATTGACTTAATTCATGTCTGTTTGATCCATGAGGCTGATCTATACAGCAAAGAGCAAAGATAAGAGGTTCCAGTACTGGAATTTGAAAGAGAGAGATGGAAATTTTCTGCCGAGTTACGCACAGAAAAGAATACAATCAAATTATGAAACACTGAGGAACACAAAGACAGTTCATACAATACTTTCCTTTTGACAGGCAATAAATACTCCAACTGAATAATTTACCAAAAGAAAAAGAGCCCACTCAAACCTCATGACCTTTCAAACAATGAGAAGGAGTTCAATGATCCACAAATGTTCTATTAAAATGCAGCTTTCCAGGCCGCAGTGTTATTTCAGCACTCAGACGTTAGAATTCTCAGAGGGAGAACACTGCCTTTGTAGTTTCTGTGTTACTTAAAAAAAAAAAAAACCTTTCTGCCACATGAAGTAGCACTTAGTGCCCCCTAACAACCCCCCCCCAAAACAAAGCAGGGGGAATCAATGATTTTAATAACTTTTCTAGAGCATCTGAGCTATTATATTTCCCTGGAACCCTTTATCTACGCGTTACTAGAGTGATACTGCCACTTTAGAATGTGTATATAATTTGCCTCCGTTAGAGACTTAGAGTAACGAGCCAAAAGTGCCCAGAGGATTTCTCCATCTCCATCACATGGGCTGCAATGGAGCAGCATGTGTGGCTCATCACTTCCTAGGGATCTATCTAGGTTCCAAATATTGGAGAACTTTTCCCTCATTGGTACCTTGTAAAATTCTATTGCTTCCCTAAGACAAAAAAGCCTGTAGAAGTTAGGTGTGTACTATCACGTATTTCAGAACCAAAGCACTAGAGTTTACTACTATCATGGAAGCACATTATGAACTCAGTCAGTTCTTGTGGAGGTGATACATTTCCCACTCTTTTAATTTCTCTTCAACATTCCTTTCTGGGTTTTCTCTTTGTCTTTGTGATATTCTTCTCCTTTATGTATTTTCTTATATCTCTTTGAATTGTTAAAATTAGAACTAAAAGCTGTATGTAAATATATTTCTGACAGATCTGGAGATAGTGAAAAGACAGTTTCACCATTTTGACATTGAATGTTTCCGTATTTATTCACTGAATAAGCAACAAACTCTCAAATATTCCTGTGTTCAGATACTCTGAGACCATGTTCTCCTTTCTTACTGTGTGACCCTGGGGGAGTAACTTTTTTTCTGAGGCACTCTTCACTCCTTTGTACAAACAAACAAACCACGCAAAAGGGAGGGGAGGGATATCATATCATATCACACTTACCTTGTAGTATTGTTGTGAGGATTGGAAATACTGTGTGTAAAGTATTTTCTGCTTGGCATACAGTAGGTGCTTCAAATAGTAGGTAGTTATATTTTCCCTTCTTCTCATGTTGTCTCTTTACTACTGTCTTATGTTAAAGGATTGTATTTTCTCGTATATCTTTACTGGAAAACATTTCATTTGTCTTTTACCTTTCACAAATATCATTTAGATTTTGACTCCTTCATTTCAAAAGCTTAGTCACGACTTTGAATTTAGTGATTCCAGAAACTCAGTAAGCCTTGCTGTAACTGCATTGTACAGGTTATCAGTGGAAAGTTTAAATGTCACCTGGTCTATGAAAGGTCAGCTGTTGGAACTCACCAGCCACTCTGTGGGAGGAAGATGTGGCAATCTGCTTCCCTAAATATTTACAGCCTTAGAAATCCCATGGGGCAATTCTACTGTGTCCTATAGGGTGGCTTTGAGTCAGAATCAACTTGATGGCACAGGTTTGTATTTTTTGGGTTTTTTTTTTTTTTAGTCTAGAAATTGAGTTTACTGCGTATATAGTATAAGCATGAATTGATAAGAGTGTGGCTTGCCTTTCGTTATTATCCAGACTTATCCATTTCATACTGTCCCACATTTAATAAATTTATTGCATTATATTTTGTAAAATTTTACTATAAAACAGCACTTGTCATAAGATTTCATTAGTATGAGACCTTTCAAATCTCTGAAATGCTATGAACCCTACACATATTAGTTAATTTAGAAGAAAAATTTACATATGCACAATAAGCTTTTACATGTGCATTCATATTTCGTTTGAGAATAAATTTGCTGTTTTTATTCCTTAATAAGGATTTTATTTCATATTAATCAAAAATATTAAGAAGCAAGTGGCAACATTCTGTCATGTTAAAGGAGCAGCAGTGCAAACATTATTTATTAACATTATTCATAAAGTTTCTATCGTAAACAGCATTAAACTACTTACTATTCACCATAAGGGTATAAAAAGTGCATCAAAGCTTCAAAATCAATGACATGTTGCCGTCTACCCAATGCTGCTCTTTGGCAAAAAGAGAAGCTGCTCCTAAAACTCAGCATGCCATTTTTTAATTCACACTTAAATTTCCACTTGAGGAGGCAAGCCAAACCAAACTCGTCCTCCCTGAGATGCACCCTGGGAATAAGTGCCCCCCCCTCCCCCGCTTTAATAATTATATGAGAAGAGTCTTTCTCCGACTTCCCTTTCAGTCTGAATAGGGTTGCTTATTAGGACCTAGTTGTTTTCTACTCTATTTGCATAATTCACAGATGTCAACCTGCTGGCTCTACTCTGTCCCATAGAATTATTGTCTTTGTTTTCTGAGTAAATTTTTCTCTATAGCTGTACCTACGGATACACTATATAAAAATGGTTAGATAAAACAGCTATCAGCATTTAGATAGTTAGATAGAGACAGATACTTCTAGTCAATCATATCTAGCTTCAAGATTGCTTCTTCTTTTGTAAATTGAACGATGTGCGTGCCTGCGTAACAGTATGTGTATTTAGGGAATCTTTACTTAAACACAGGAGAGCTTGAGGATATGTAAACATCTGTTTATGCCCTTGATTCATTATACAAAATCTTTAAAAACCTACTACTGTAAATAAGAAGCCAATAATTATTTCGTTATCAGAGCTTTATAATAAAAATTAAAAACTACAATTTGTATCGATCTACAATAGCTTCTCAGCAATTACATGGATATTTAGATAAAGATTTTTTCTCATTTATTTAATATTCTCTGCAATTCAGCTTAACTCTTCAAATGTCATGTGCTTTTATAGCAGTAATTGTTTTGGGATTTTCTTTAACTTAGAAGTTCCTAAAAAGGTATCATTCAGAACAAACAGATATACAGAACCATAGACTGTAAGTAAAAGAGATACACACTTGAATTACATATGAATTTCAAAGACAATCAAATGTGACTGTAGTGTATAGATGTAACTGAATTGGATAAAAACACTTCTGATCGGGACATTCATCTACAATAGCAGTTTAGGAAGCAAAGTATTTAGGCTTCAAAAACAAGCAGTAGAATTTGATTCACAAACATTTTGCTCAAGTGTAATCTTTGTCTAGTTTTGTTGCATCTGAATTTTTCTCTGCTCTTTCGATTTGGTACAAATTTACTGTTGACTGGTTCACCCAGCAGTTGATGACTAGTTTATGATGAATACTGAAGTTCAGGTGAATGCACTGCATTTGTTCATCTTTATAAAAATTGTGGATAAATATTCTGGGAATTGTAAGTCTACATTAACAACCATGTGTCACAACATGCTCTTTTAAATACAGTTATACAGTAATGAATCTAATTCTTAACATGGGACCAGTTTCTTTGGCCAGGATTCAGAAGCTTCTTAACTCAATTTTTTAAGAATTTATTTTTAGCCTGTGAGCAGCCATCTAAGATACTCCACTGGTCTCACCCCTTCGGGAGCAAGGGAAAATGAAGAAAACAAGGTACAAGGAAAAGATTAGTCCAAAAGACTAATGGACCACAGCTACCATGGCCTCCACCAAACTGAGTCCAGTACAACTAGATAGTGCCCAGCTACTACCACTGACTGCTCTGACTGGGATCACAACAGAGGATCTTGGACAGAGCTGAAATATAGAACAAAATTCTAACTCACAAAAAAAGACCAGACTTACTGTCCTGACAGAGACTGGAGAAACCCGGAGAATATAGCCCCTGGACACCTTTTTAGCTCAGTAATGAATTCACTCCCGAGATTCACTCTTCAGCCAAAGGTTAGACAGCCCCATAAAACAAAATGAGACTAATGGGGCACAGTAGCCCAGGGACAAGGACTGGAAGGCAGGAGGGGACAGGAAAGCTGGTAATAGGGACCCCAAGGTCGAGAAGGGAGAGTGTTGACATGTGATGGGGTTGTTAACCAGTGTCATAAAACAATATGTGTACTAACTGTTCAATGAGAAACTATTTGTTCTGTAAACCTTCATCTAAAGTACAATAAAAAAAATTTTAAAAAAAGAATTCATTTTTTTGTGTATGGAAAAAAATTTTTATTGTGCTTTAGGTGAAAATTTACAGCACAATTTAGTTTTTCATTCAAAAATTTATACAGAAATTGTTTTGTGACATTGGTTGCAATCCCCATAATGTGCCAATATTCTCCCCCTTTCCACCCTGGGGTCCCCATGTCCATTTGTCCAGTTTTTCTGTCCCTTCCTGCCATCTCATCTTTGCTATTGGGCAGGTGTTGCCTGTTTGGCCTCATATATTTGATTGAGCTAAGAAGTATGTCCCTCACCTGTGTTTTTGTTTTATAGGCCTGTCTAATCTTAGGCTAAAAGGTGGACTTCATGAGTAGCTTCAGTTCTGAGTTAGCAGGGTTTCCAGGGGGTTGTAGGGTTGAGGGGTTCTTCCAGTCTCTGTCAGACCAGTAAGTCTGGTCTGTTTTTGTGAATTTGAATTTTGTTCTACATTTTTCTCCCACTCTGTCTGGGACCCTCTATTGTGATCCCTGTCAGAGTGGTCTGTGGTGGCAGCTGGGTTCATCTAGTTCTTCTGGGCTCAGGCTGGTGGAGGCTGTGGTTCATGTGGTTCATTAATCCTTTGGACTAATATTTTCCTTGTGTCTTTGATTTTCTTCTTTCTCCTTTGCTCCGGATGGGATGGGACCAATAAATGTATCTTAGATGGATGCTAGCAAGCTTTTAAGACCTCAGACGCTACTCACCAGAGTAGGATGTAGAACATTTTCTTTATCAACTATATTATGCCAATTGACCAAGATATCCCCTGAGACCATGGTCCCCAGCCCTCAGCCCCAGTAACTCGATCTCTCAAGGTGTTTAGAAGTGTCTAGAAAGCTTTTTTCGCCAACATAAAATGAGACTATACACATGGACCTCACCAGATGGAATACACAGGAATCGAAGCGACTACATCTGTGGAAAGAGACAATTGAAAAGTTCAATATCATCAGTCAGAATAATTCCAGGGGCCAACTATGGAACAGAATATCAATTGCTCATATACAAGTTCAATTTGAAGTTGAAGAAAATTAGAACAAGTCCACAAGAGTCAAAGTACAACCCTGAATATATCCCACCTGAATTTAGAGAACATCTCAAGAATAGAATTGATGTATTGAACACTAATGACTGAAGACCAGACAAGTTGTGGAATGACATCAGGGACATCATACGTGAAGAAAGCAAGAGGTCATTAAAAAGACAGGAAAGAAAGAAAAGACCAAAATGGATGTCAGAAGAGATTCTGAAACTTGCTCTTCAACAGAGAACCTAAAGCAAATGGAAGAAATGATAAAGTCAAAGGACTCAATAGAAGATTTCAAAGGGTGGCTCTAGAAGACAAAGTAAAGTATTATGATGACGTCTGCAAAGACCTAGAGTTAGAAAACCAAAAGGGAAGAACATGCTTAACATTTATCAAGCTGAAGGAACTGAAGAAAAAATTCAAGCTTTGAGTTGCAATATTGAAGGATTCTACGGGCAAAATACTGATCAACACAGGAAGCATCAAAAGAAGATGGAAATAATACACAGAGTCACTGTAACAAAAAGAATTGGTCGAAGGTCAACCATTTCAGGAGGAAGCATATGATCAAGAACCTTTGGTACTGAAGGAAGAAGTCCAAGCTGCACTGAATACATTGGTGAAAAACAAGGATCCAGGAATTGATGGAATACCAAATGAGATGTTTCAACAAATAGATGCAACACTGTAAGTGCCCACTCGTCTATGCCAAGAAATCTGGAAGACAGCTACCTGGCCAACCAACTGGAAGAGATCCACGGTTATGCCTGTTCCAAAGAAAGCTGATCCTACATAATAGTAAAAATAAATAGTAAAATAAAAAGTAAAATTTTGCTGAAGCAGATGTAGAATGACAGATCATTGCGGATGTCAGATGGATCCTGGCTAAAAGCACAGAATACCAGAAAGATGTTTACCTATGTTTCATTGACTATGCAAAGGAATTCGATTGTCTGGATCATAATAAATTATGGGTAACACTGTGAAGAATAGGAATTTCAAAACACTTAATTGTGCTCATGAGGAACCTGTACATAGATCAAGAGGCATTTGTTTGGACAGAAAGAAGGGCATACTGTGTGGTTTAAAATCAGAAAAGGTGTGCATCAGGGTTGTATCCTTTCACCACACTTCTTCAATCTGTATGCTGAGCAAATAATCCAAGAGGCTGGACTGTATGAAGAAGAATGAGGCTAGCCACTAGAGAAATGCAAATCAAAACCACAATGAGATACCATCTCACTCCGACATTACTGGCATGAATCAAAAAACAAAACAAAACAAAACAAAAAAACCCAGAAAATAACAAATGTTGGAGAGGCTACAGGAGGATTGGAGGATTGGAAATCTCATACACTTCTGGTGGGAAAGAAAAATGCTACAACCATTCTGGAAAATGATACAGCACTTCCTTAAAAAGCTAGAGATAGAAATACCATCTGATCCAGCAATCCCACTCCTAGTAATATATCCTAGAGAAATAAGAGCTGTTGCATGAATAGACATATACACACCTGTGTTCATTGCAGCGTTGTTCACAATAGCAAAAAGATGGAAACAACCTAGGTGCCGATCAACAGAAAATGGATAAACAAACTATGGTACCTACACACAATGGAATACTATGAAATGGTAAAGAACATTGATGAATTTGTGAAGCGTCTAACAACATAGATAAATCTGGAGAGCATTATGCTGAGTGAAATGAGTCAGTCACAAAAGGACAAGCACTGCGTGAGATCATTACTATAAAAACTCATGAAAAGGTTACACAAAAAGAAACAATCTTTGATGGTTATGAGGGAGAGGAAGAGTGGGAGGGAAAAACACTAAGTAGACAATAGATAAGTGGTAACTTTGGCAAAGGGTAAGACAGTACACAATACTTGGGAATTCTTCCAGCACAACTTGTCCAAGGGAAAGTCATGGAAGCTCCATAGACACATCCAAACTCCTTGGGGGACCAAATTACTGGGCTGAGGGCTGCAGGGACCATGGTCTCAGGGAACATCTAGCTCAATTGGCATAACATAGTTTATAAAGAAAATGTTCTACATTATTCTTTGGTGAGTAGCGTCTGGGTCTTAAAAGCTGTGAATGGCCATCTAAAAACTCCACTGCTCTCACTCCATCTGGAGCAAGGGAGAATGAAGAAAACCAAAGACACAAGGGAAAGATTAGTCCAAAGGACTAATGGACCACAACTACCATGGCCTCCGCCAGACTGAGTCCAGGACAACTGGATGGTGCCCGGCTAAGACCACTGACCGATCTGACAGGGATCACAATAGAGGGTCCCAGACAGAACTGGAGAAAAATGCAGAACAAAATTCTAACTGACACGCACACAAAAAAAGACGAGACTTATTGGTCTGACAGACTGGAGAAACCCCGAGAATATGGCCCCCAGACAAGCCTTATAGCTCAGTAATGAAGTTACTCCTGAAGTTCACCCTTAAGCCACAGATTAGACAGGCCCATAAACCAAAATGAAACTAAATGGACACACCAGTGCAGGGACAAGGACGAGAAGGCAGGAGGGGACAGGAAAGCTGGTAATGGGGAACAGAAGATCAAGAAGGGGAAAGTGTTTACATGTCGTGGGGTTGGCAACCAATGTCACAAAGCAATATGTGCATTAAATGTTTAATGAGAAACTAGTTTGCTCTATCAAGCTTCATCTAAATTACCCCCCCCCCCCAAAAAAAAGAAATCAAACTACGTAGTACATTGGGTAAATCTACTGCAGAAGACCTCTTTAAAGTGTTAAAAAGCAAAGATGTCAGTTTTAGGACAAAAGTGGGCCTGACCCAAGCCATGATATTTTCAATTGCCTTATATGCTTGTGAAAACTGGACATTGAATAAGGAAGACTGAAGAAGAATTGACACCTTTGGATTATGGTGTTTGTGAAGAATATTGAATATACCATGGACTGCCAAAAGAATGAACAAATCTATGTTGTATGACGTACAGCCAGAAAGCTCCTTAGATGTAAGGATGGTGAGACTTCGTCTCACATATTTTGGCACATTATCAGGAGGGACTAGTTCCTGGAGAAGTACATCATGCTAGTAAAATTGAGGGTCAGCAAAAGAGAGGAAGACCCTCAAGGAGATGGGCTGACACAGTGGGTGCAACAATGAGCTCAAGGTCACAATGATTGTGAGGATGGCACAGGACTGGACAGTGTTTAGATCTGTTGTACACGATATCACTATGAGTTGGAACCGATGACACCTAACAATAACAACAGGAAGCTTCTATGACTTTGCCTTGGTCAAGTTGTGCTGATTTCCCCTATACTGTGTGTTGTCTTTCCATTCACCAAAGTTAACACTTGTCTACTATCTGGCTAGTGATTTCTCCTCCTCATCCTTCCCTTCCCTGGTAACCATCAAAGATTGTTTTTTTTTTCTGTGTGTAAACCTTTTCTTGTGTTTTTATGATAGTGGTCTCATGCAATATTTGTCCTTTGGTGATTGACTTATTTCACTCAGCATAATACCTTCCAGATTTATCCGAGTCGTGAGATATTTTGCAGATTCATCGTTGCTGTTTATCATTGTGTAGAATTTCATTGTGTGTACCTACCATAATTTGTTTATCCGTTCGTCTGTTGATAGACCCTTAGGTTGTTTCCATCTTTTTGCTGTTGTGACCAACACTCCAGTGAACATGGCTGTGCATATGTCTACTCATGTGACAGCTCTTATGTTTCTAAAATATATTCCTAGGAGTGGGATTGCTGAATCTTATGGTGTTTCTATTTCTAGCTTTTTAAGGAAGCAAAGTATCATTTTCTATAGAGGTTGTACCATTTTACATTCCCACCAGCAGTCCATAAGTGTTCCAATTTACTCACAACCTCATCAGCGTGTTATTTTCTTTTTTTAAATTAGTACTGGTAATGTCATAATGAGATGGTATCTCACTGTAGTTTTGATTAGCATTTCTTTAATGGCTTATGATCCCAATCCTTCCCTCATGTGTCTGTTAACCACCTGAATGTCTTCTTTGATGAAGTATCTGTTCATATCCTTCACCCATTTTTTAATTGGATTATTTGTCTTTTTGTTGTTGAGGTGTTGTCGTATTTTACAGATTTTAAAGACTAGACCCTTGTCAGATATGGCGTAACCTAATAATTTTTTCCCGATCTGTAGTTTCTCTTTTTACTCTTTTGGTGAAATCTTTTGATGGGCACAAGTGTTTAATTTTTGGGAGCTTCAAATTATCTAGTTTATCTTCTGGTGTTGGAGTATAGAAAATTTGAATTGAATTCTTATCTTAAAAACTGAGGTCTGCTTGATGATAACCACATAGTCACTTTTATGTTTTCTCTTCTTTCATGAAGCTGAGCAAATATTGAAAAATGAAAATAAGTCCATGTCTTAGTCATCTAGTGCTGCTCTAACAGAAATACCACAAGTGGATGGCTGTAACAAAGAGAAGTTTATTCTCTCACTGTCAGGTAGGTTACAAGTCCAAATTCAGGGCATCAGCTCCAGGGGAAGGCTTTCTCTGTTGGCTATGGAGGAAGGTCCTTGTCATCAGTCTTCCCTTGGTCTGGGAGCATCTCAGTGCAGGAACCTTAGGTCCAAAGAACGCACTTTGCTCCTGGCACTGCTTTCTTGGTGGTATGAGGTCCCCAACTCTCTGCTTGCTTCCCTTTCCTTTTATCTCTTGAGAGATAAAAGGTGATGCAGGCCATACCACAGGGAATCTCCCTTTACATTGGCTCAGGGATGTGACCTGGGTAAGGGTGGTGTTACAATCCCACTCTAATCCTTTTTAAAGTAAAATTATAATCACCAAATGGAGGACAACCACAGAATACTGGGAATCATGGCCTAGCCAAATTGATATACACATTTTTGGAGGTACATAATTCAATTCATGACAGTCCATAATGGTGGAATTTATCTTTCCATTTCATACATATTGTCATGGATTGAATTGTGTCCCCTAAAAATATCTGTCTACTTAGCTGGACCATGATTCCCAGTATTGTGTGATTGCCCAACATTTTGTCATCTGATGTGATTTTCCTAGGTGTTGTAAATCCTATCTCTATGATTTTGATGAGATGGGATCAGAGGCAGTTATGTCAATGAGGCAAATAATCCAAGAAGCAGGAAGAACAGGGCATCTGGATTGGAGGAAGACTCATTAACAACCTTCTTTATGCACATGACACAACCTTGCTTGCTGAAAGTGAAGAGTCCTTGAAGCACTTACTGATGAAGATCAAAGACCACAGCCTTCAGTATGGATTACACCTCAACATAAAGAAAGCAAAAATCCTCACAACAGGACCAATAAGCAACATCATTATAAATGGAGAAAACACTGAAGTTGTCAAGGATTTCATTTTACTTGGATCCGCAATCAAAGCCCATGGAAGCAGCAGTCAAGAAAGCAAAAGACACACTGCATTAGACAAATCTGCTGCAAAAGACCTCTTTAAAGTGTTGAAAAGCAGAGATGTCACCTTGAAGACTAAAGTGTGCCTGACCCAAGCCATAGTATTTTCAATTGCATCGTATGCATGTGAAAGCTGGATAATGAATAAGGAAGACTTAAGAAGAATTGACGCCTTTGAATTGTGGTGTTGGCAAAGAATATCGAATAAACCATAGACTGCCAAAAGAACAAACAAATCTGTCTCTGAAGAAGCACAACAAGAATGTTCCTGAGTAGCAAGGATGGCAAGACTAAGTCTTAACTACTTTGGATGTTGTCAGAAGGGATCAGTCCCTGGAGAAGGACATCATGCTTAGTAAAGTAGTGGGTCAACAAAAAAGAGGAAGACCTTCAATGAGATGGATTAACACAGTGGCTGCAACAATGGGCTCAAGCATAACAACAATTGTGAGCATAGTGCAGGACTGGGCATTGTTTCAGTCTGTAGTACATAGGGTCACTATGAGTCAGAATCAACTTGATGGCACCTAACAATAATAACCACAACAACATGTTCAAGAGGCAGGACGAGATTGGATTTTGTCTTGAGTCAATCTCCTTTGAGATATAAAAAGAAAGAAGTGAGCAGAGAGACAAGGGGACCTCATACCACCAAGAAAGCAACTCTGGGAACAGAATATGTCCTTTGTACCCAGGGTCCCTGCACAGAGAAGCTCCTAGTCCTGGGGAAGACTGATGACAAGGACCTTCTTCCAGAGCCGACAGAGAGAGAAAGCTTTCCCCTGGAGTTGATGCCCTGAATTTGGACTTCTAGCGTACTAGACTATGAGAGAATAAACTTGTTTGTTGAAGCCATCCACTTGTGGTATTTCTGTTATAACAGCACTATATAACTCAGACATGTATGTTGTTATTTTGTATGTTCGGATTATACAGAAGTCTTGGATAATGCTTTGATGACTAAAGTGCTCCTGACTCAAACCATGATCTTTTCAATCACCTCATATGAATGCAAAAACTGGACAAGGAAAAAGGAAGACAAGAATTGACATGTTCAAAATGTGGTCTTGATGAAGAATTTTGAATATACTGCAGACAGCCAGAAGAGTGAACAAAACAGTCTTTGAAGAAATACAACAAAAATGCTCCTTAGAAGTGAGGATGGCAAGACTTTGGTTCTCTTACTTTGGATATGTCATTAGGAAGACCAGTTGCTAGAAAAGGGCATCGGGTTATGTAAAGTAGAGTGTTAGCAAAAATAAGGGAAACCCTCAATGAGATGGGCTGACACAATAGTCATAACAATGGACTCGAACATATCAATGATCATAAAGATGACGCAGGATTGGACAACTTTCCGTTCCTTTATACTTATGGTCACCATGAGTCAGAGCTGACTGAACAGCAGCTAACAACAATGACAACAACAATTATGAGTGGACAATATTGGAATATCTGTGCCTCATGGAGAAAATTATCTTGATTTCTGGTCCTGTGACTGGCTAGTTGTGATTTCCAAGAACTTCTAAGGTCTAGAATTAAACATTTCATATTTTCTCCTGGAAGATATGCAGTATTTGAACCAGTGTATCTGACATAATTGTAAAAAGAAGTGAGAAAAGTGAAGTAGTTCTTAGTGGTCATATGATTAAAAAACAATGCAACAGATTTGACTATAGTTTTACACTGTTTTCCTCAATTTAACCATGAATGAACTCAAGTTAGTTGTAATAAATTTTATGTGAAAACCAAGCATGGCCAACCAGGCTCCAAAATTAAGAATAAGTAAAGAAAATAAGTAGTTTTACTGGAAGAGGGAGAAAATCTGAATATGTAGGTTAATTTTAAAACAATGGAGCTTAATAAAACAGGAAAAAGAGAAAATGGAAAGTTAGCATTAGATAAAACAGACCTTCCTCATCTGACTTTTCCTAAACAATTCTAAAGAGGAACTGGGGCTAGATTTTTTTTTTTTTTTTTTTTTTAATGTTGCTTCCTTTACTGGTAAAGGTGCATATTGTTCAAAGCTGCAAGAGAAAATCAAAGAAAATGATGTCTAAGACTATTTTTTTTTAAACCAATGTAAGTATGTAATGAAGCTCTGGTGGCGCAGTGCTTAAGAGCTTGGCTGCTAACCAAAAAGTCAGCAGTTCAAATTCACCAGCCACTCCTTGGAAACCTATGGAGCAGTTCTACTCTGTCCTAGAGGGTGGCTATGAATCAGAATTGACTGTATGGCACCAGGTTTGTTTCTTTTGGTTTAGTATGTAACAGGGAGACAGGCAACTTGTCAAGCTTTATGGCAGAACTAAAAAATTACATTGCCTTCTTAGACTTGGATTTTTGAATGATGGCTCCATTTTCAACACCTGTCATTGATATTAGATGTTATTGATTTAAAACTTTAGACTTTCTTCCATACTGTTATAAATAAATGATTGAAGAATGAATGTGTAAACAAACAAGTAAATAAACAGGGGTGAGAACTAGACAAACCTTCTGGGCAGAAGAATTCCAAATAATTTATGTAGATACTCTATCCTCAAGTAATTACAGCATAACTCCCCATTCCTTAAATGCGGACTGAACGTAATGTTTTCCTCCCAAAGAGTACAGAATGAAAATGTGGAAACAAAATAATGTTACAGTGGAGAAACCTAACAAACACTACCTCAGCCAGGAGATCAAAGCACACAATAACAGTGTTAAATCATGTTCATAATATGTACCCTTGATATGAAATGATCAAAATGGCACTTCCATGGTCCTCTTTCTGAAACTCATCACCCTAGTCTATTCAGAAGAAAAATATTAGAAAATACTGAAGGACATTTTGCAAAACACTGGACCAGTACTTCCCAAAACTATCAAGGTCATCAAAAAGAAGAAATATCTGAAGAAGGGTCACAATCAAGAAAAGACTAAAGACACATGAAAAATAAATGTAATACGATATCCTGGATGAGATCCTGAAACAAAAAAAAGGAAATCTGAATAAAAGACGAGTTTTTGTTAATAATAATGTATCAATATTGGTTCATTAATTGTGACAAATGTACTATAATAATGTTTAAGATACTAACAATAGAGGAAACTGGCTGTGGAATATATGGAAACTGTATTATCTTCACAATTTTTTAAAAGTCTAAAACTATTGTAAAATAAATAGCTTATTAAAAATTACCAAAAATATTAAAAATATATTTCTAAATTAAAAAATACTTTCCTATAGAACTCCAAATCCAATTGTGTATTATTAGTATTTATTCATTAACCCAGTATGTAATTAATTTACCAAAAATATTTATTTCTGACTATATTACACTCTTTTGGATACTGAGATAGAGGAAATGTCATCAGGTTCACAATGCCCGTTATAAGGATAAGGAGGAAGATGTCAGCTAATCAGAATTTTATGACATTAAATGGTTTTAGGATATTGAGGAGGGTAGTTAAAACGTCATATAAATTAATGACTACTAATGTCCAAATCACTTCCTCATATTCCATCTCTTTTTGGAAGGAAGTAAGTTAATTGGGGATATAATAATAAGCAAACATGACCTTTGGTAGTTGACTTAAACTAATATAATTTATGGCTTAATTTGATTTTACTTCTGTATCTGGTTGCAAAGGCATGCAATATCATAACTTTGAATAAACTAAAACATTAAACATTAAAAATATTTAATCTACATTTATTAAGCAAAATAAAATGTTAATGTTTCAGCCAAAGTATTTGTATTGTGTGAACATGCCCTCCCTTATTAAATGAAAGTTTAATTATTGTAAATGGTCTGTTCAATACAGCGTTTCACTATATAAGTGGTATGCTGCCATATTGATAAATATCTCAAGGTGAACAGTCATAGTTCCTGTGTGTTCAGATGATATCTTTGCTAAACTAGACATTTTCTTTTTATAAGAATTTTATATTGATTACATGTAATATGGAACATTTTAAAGTAAATTTCCAAGATGAATTTTGAAAGTAATCTTCTCAGAGATTACAGAAAGGACACTAACTTGTCCAAAAAAAAAGCTGAATAAATAAGAGTTTAAAAAAACGAGTAGCATTGATAATGGCAGGCAGTTTATCAACGATCAGGTCATGAATACAGAGAGCATTTAATGTGAGAACAATAGAAAATTTTGAACCAAAAAATTACAGATTATTAATAAAATATTCTGCAAAAGCATTTACCTTTTTTGTCTATAAGGTAAACTTCTAATTTCAGATCCAGGGTAAAATCGACATCTCTGGGTTATTTATTTTTGTATACATCTTTTGGTAAAGAAAAGAATCTGAGTTGCAGCATGTTATTTCCAGTCATGATCTGGGATGAGAGCAGAGTGGCCTGACATTTACAATACTTCAGTGGCAATTACAGCACAGTTAACATATCAATTTAATTAAATTCCTATAGTGATTCATGACATAAAATATCAAAATAAGTTAACTTGCACAGAAACAGACAAAAGATCAATGCAGTGGGCAGAGATACAACGAATTAAATTAAAGTGTAACTGCCACTCACTGAAAGAATTGTGTACGTAAGTAGATTTTTTTGTTTGTTTTTAAGAGCAATCTCTTAGAAAGGCATCATTTAGAGAAGTGAGATAAGATATATCTAAGATGATTCCAAAGATTCATAAAGTCAGCCTTAAAGCAAAACCTAAAATATTTTTATCTTATTGTTTATGGAAGAATTAAAGAATTATGTTTGCATTAGACATAAGTAAATATAATTTTTTGTTTGTTTGTTTTATTAGGTAGAATATGAATTCTGCATTTCCAAATGCAATTTGCTACTAATTTTTGTAATTTTTTTAAATTGTACTTTAGAGAAGGTTTACAGAACAAACTAGCTTCTCATTAAACAGTACACATATTGTTTTATGACATTGGTTAGCAACCCCATGATATGTTAACACTTTGCGTTCTTGACCTTGGGTTCTGTATTATCAGTTTTCCTGTCCCCTCCTGCCTTCTTGTACTTGCCCCTGGGCTGTTGTGCCCCTTTACTCTTGTTTTGTTTTAAGGGCCTGTCTAATCTTTGGATGAAGGGTGGACCTCAGGAGTGACTTCATTACTGAGCTACAAGGGCATCTGGGGGTCATACTCTCAGGGTTTCTCCAGTCTCTGTTAGGCCAGTAAGTCAGGTCTTTTTTTGTGAGGTAGAATTTTGCTCTACATTTTTCTCCAGCTCTGTCTGGGACCCTGTATTATGATCCCTGTCAGAGCAGTCAGGGGTGGTACCTGGGCACCATCTAGTTGTACTGGACTCAGTCTGGTGGAGGCCATGGTAGTTGTGGTCCATTAGTCCTTTGGACTAAATCTTTCTCTGTGTCTTTAGTTTTCTTCATTCTCCCCTGCTCCCAAAGGGGTGAGACCAGTGGAGTATCTTAGATGGCCATTCATAGACTTTTAAGACCCCAGATGCTACTCACCAAAGTAAAATGTAGAACATTTTTCTTTATAAACTATGTCTTGCCAATTGAGCCAGATATTCCCCTAGATCATGGTCCCCACAGCCCTCAGTCCAGTACTTTGGTCCCTCAGGGAGTTTGGATGTGTCTATGGAGTGTCCATGATGTTGCCTTGTACAAGTTGTGCTGGCTTCCCCAGTATTGTGTACTGTCTTATCCTTTACCAAAGTTACTGCTTATCTATCGTCTATTTATTGTTTGTCCATCTTCAACTTTCCTCTCCCCTCCCTTGTAACCATCAAAGATTGTTTCTTTTTTCTTTTTTAGAGTGTTTTTAGATTAAATAATATCACTGAATCATATGACGCAATAGAAAAGATACATGTTAAAGAAAGCTCTGTATGTCAAAGTGAGAAAAGAGCAGTGGCCACTGGTGGATTAATCGGGTTCTCTCATCCTCGCTCCACCACTGTGAGCTCAGCATGACCATGGAGTTCTACAGCAAATTGAAAGGGAGACACTGGTCTTCCTGTTAATAAGGCAGGGGATGTCTTGAATAATTAATTAAATGGAAAAAGAAAGAAATTGTCATTTATTTAGTATCCCAAATTGGTTATATTGGATGTACTAGAGACTTAATGATGACTTAGACCGCAACACGAGATATCCTCCCCCTGCACCCAATATGGAACTATAAAGTAGGATCAGAACACTGGGTGCTCATATATGCTACAGTTTTATATATAGCCTTATAATCACATTGCTTTCTCCTTGTAACTCTAAGCATCTTCATCTGTAAAATGAAGGATGAGTTGAATTAGATGTTTACTAAGATATAATTCAAGCCTTTTTATAGTTCTGTGTTGGAAAGACAATGCCTAGCTCATTTCCTGTGCTTGTAATCTTAGTTTAATTACTGCTTGAGTATTAAGTAATTATTAACTTATAAATAAGAAGTGATTTACTTTGAATGAAGCAAAATAAGGTATTGTGTATGAGTGTGTGTGAGTCATTTCTCAGTTAAAATTAGGTTTATTTGTGAAGAATAGAAAATCTCAAATTATGGAAGCTTTTTCAGAATAGAAGTTTGTTTCTCCCTCTAAAATATATCAGCAGTCGATGGCTAAAATACGGCATCCAGTAGGGAACCAAGCACCTTCTATGGTGCTTTACCGTCTTTAAGGTGTGGCTTCCACCTTGTTGTGCAAGATGTCTGTTCTATTTCCAGGTATCACATCCACATTCCAGTCTTCATGGAAGTACCATTACTGCTTGCATTTCACTGGTCATATCTAGCTGCAAAAGTGCTAGTAAATAGTGTATATTTTGGCAGCTCATGTACCCAGCTTAAATTCATGTGGATTATTACTGAGAAGTTTAGTGGTTTGAACCTACTCAAAGGTACCTCTGAAGAAAGGCCTGGTGATCTGCTTCCAAAAAATCAGCCTTTGAAAATGCTATGGAACATAGTTCTACTCTGACACACAGATGAGTTTTCCATGTGTCAAAATTGACCCTATGGCAACTGGTTTTGTATTACTGAGGAGGAGATGAGAATAGATATTGAGGGACAACTGGTAGCCTCTGCCACAAAGTCCCTGCATGTGGAATATATTCATCTTCCCACTCTGAAGTCTCTTTAGGTTATAGTTTACTACAGACAAAAAACAAGATAACTTCATATAGAATAGGATCTTCATATGGAATAGGATCAGGACAATCTCAATAAAACCTCTGATTCAGAAAAGGGAAAAAAACCGAACAGTTACCAATTGATTAGCAAATTTGTGGGCCTCTCTAGGATGATTTTCTATTAGTAGATTTTCTAAGTCAGCGATTCTCAAACTTTTGGTCTTAGGATCACTTTAAAGTCTTATACATTATTGAGAACAGCAAAGACCTTTTTAAATGTAGGTTGTGTTTATCAACATTTGCCTAATAGAAATTAAAACCAATTTAAAAAATGTTTATTGATTATTTAATAATAACAAACTCAATACATATCAACATGACTTTTTTTTATCAAAAATAACTATATTTTCCAAAGAAAATGGTGATACGAGTGGTATTATTTGAATATTTACAAATCTTTTTGTTGTCTGGCTCAATAGTAGGCAACTGGATTCTCATAGCGCCTTCTTTGTTCAATGTTTTACAATATGTTAGTGAAGCAGATGAAGAAAATCTAGCTTCACACAGATATGAAGCTGGAAAAAGGAGGAACATTTTAATAGTCTTTTCAAAAATCTGTGTATATTCTTCTTTGAGTCTACACCAAAACTCAGCAAATGGAAGCTTCTTAAAGGTTAGTTGCAAAGTGAAACCTGAAACCAAATCAATCACTTTTCATTCTCAGTCACATTAAAATCTATATTTGTGGTTTGCGTTTTGAATGACTCTTTTACCCAAGCATGGTCCATATGGAAAATATTGGTTGCCTAAACCATTCTAGTTTTCTAAATGTTGACACGTTTTACTATGTAACATCAAAAAGACACATTTGATAGTATTACTATACAAAAGTCTTTTTAAGTACTAGGAAGCTGTCAGGTTCATAGTGATGGATATAATTTTCCAATATTCTAATTTACACCTAAAAGTGCAGATTTTATTATCGGAAACAGATAGTGAGATGACAGACTTAACTGTCCATTTCAGAAGTGACAGCAGTTTTACCTATCATTGTCTGCACCATCAATGCAAATGTTTACACAATGAAAAATGCAAAGGATACCTTAGTACTACAATGAAAATCATTTTGACCTTACAAACCCCTGAAAGAAACTTGGGGCCTTGAACCACACATTGAGAACCACTGTACTAGGTTAAAAAATACGCATATTTAAAATATTTACAGATCATGCCCGGTGACACAATTTTTATACCCACCAAAATTTTTGGTCCGACAGGTTTTTGTTATTCTGATCAACACTGATATTATTAAAAATATAAATCTCTGCCTATTTGATAGGCAAGAAAAGCTCAGTGTTACCTTAATTTTTCATTTATTGCAAATTTAAAGATCTTTATGCTTATTGGTCAATATGACGTTGGTGCACAGATAGAGAAATAGTTTAATGAGACTGAATACAGTTTATAAAATGACCCAAGTTCATTTGGGAATTTAATTTATGATAAAGGTTGTATTTCCGTAATGGGTACTTGGTTGGGAGAGAGGTGTATACTTTCATAAACGGTGTTGTGATTACTGGGTATATACTTGAAAAAAAAAAAAAGATCAATGGACCAATCTCTAGAAAAAGACATCATGTTTGGTGAAGTAGAAGATTAGTGAAAATAAGGGAAATACTCCATGAAATGGCAATGGGCTCAAACATATGAATGATTGTGAGGATGGGGCAGGTTTGGGAAATAATTCATTCTGTTGTACATAAGGTCGCCATGAGTTGGTGCCAACTGGACGGCAACTCACTACAACAACCATGTACTTAACACTTTCTATCAAAAATTCTGAATGAGTCAAAGACCAAAATACCTTTTAAAAAAACAACCTATAAACAAAGTAAAAGACTAAGTAATTTTTATATTTTATACATTGAACTTCTGTCAAAATATAACACAGGAAACCCAGTAGACTTTATGAAAATATAAGCATGATAAAGTTATTTAAATTCCCTTGCAATTTTACTATGATCATAAACCAAAAGTCAATGCTCCATAACCAATAATTAATTGATTAAGGGTAGGGTTGCACAGCTGATGATTGAAATTGCAGTCAATAAGTTGCATACCTGTAAAAAGCTGAATTGACTAAAGTTGTGTGATAGATACATTTACAAAATGATTAAAAAAAAAAAAAAGTAGCTGCTGAGGCTACTTATGTACAACCAAGCATCTCCTGGGATTTGGTTTGAAGTTTTATGGTGATGATTTCATAGGACATCCCAGTTAATTGACATAATCACATATTTAGTGCTTCTGTTCTATGTCCTAGTTCATTGTGTAGTGCCTGGGATCTTAAAAGCTTACAAGCTGCCATCCAAGGTACAATTGGTCTCTATTCACCTGGCACAATGGAGGAAGAAGGACAGTCAGAAATAGAGGGAGGAAATGGAATGTTTGGCTAATTGCGTTTGTGAACAATTGCCCCCTTTGCCATGAGACCAGAAGAACTGGATCTTGCCTGGTTACCGTTACTGAACACTTTTTTTTTTTTTTAATTGTACTTTAGATGAAGGTTTACAGAACAAATAGTTCCTCATTCAACAGTTAGTACACATATTGTTTTATGACAATGGTTAACAACCCCATGACATATCTACACTTTACCTTCTCGAACTTGAGTTCCCTATTACCAGCTTTCATGTCCCCTCTTGCCTTCTAGTCCTTGTCCCTGGACTGTTGTGCCCCATTAGTCTCGTTTTATTTTATAGAGCTGTTTAATCTTTAGGTGAACGGTGAACCTAGGGAGTGACTTCATTACTGAGCTACAAGGGTGTCTGGGGGCCATACTCTTGGGGTTTCTCCAGTCTCTGTCAGGCCAGTAAGTCTGGTCTTTTTTTGTGAGGTAGAATTTTGTTCTACATTTTTCTTCAGCTCTGTCTGAGACCCTCTGTTGTGACCCCAGTTAGAGCAGTCAGTGGTGATAGCCAGGCACCATCTAGTTGTACTGGACTCGGTCTGGTGGAGGCAGTGGTAGTTACGGTCTATAAATCCTTTGGATTAATCTTTTCCTTTTATTTTATTTTCTTCATTCTCCCTTACTCCCAAAGGGATAAGACCAGTGGAATATCTGAGACAGCTGCTCACAGGCTTTTAAGACCCCAGATGGTACTCTCCACGGTAAAATGTAGAACATTTTCTTTATAAACTGTGTTATGCCAGTTGAGCTAGATGTTCCCCAAGACGACGGTCCCCATAGCCCGCTGCCCAGAAATTCAGTCCCTCAGGGAGTTTGGATGTGTCTATGGAGCATCCATGATGTTGTTTTCTACAAGTTGTTCTGGCTCCCCCAGTATTGTGTACTGTCTTACCCTTCACCATAATTACCACTTATCTATTGTCTATTTAGTATTTCTCCCCACACCCCTCCTATCCCTCATAACCAACAAAGATTGTTTCTTTTTGTGTGTAAACTTTGTCTTGAGTGTTTACAGTAGAGGTCTCATACAATATTTGTCATTTTGTGATTGACTAATTTCACTCAGCATAAAAGTCCTCCAGTTTCATCCAAGTTATGAGATGCTTCACAGAGTCATCATTGTTCTTTATCGTTGCATAATACTCCACTGTGTGTATGTACCATAGTTTGTTTATCCATTCATCTGTGGACGGGCATCTAGGTTGTTTCCATCTTTTTGCTATTGTGAACAGTGCTGCAATGAACATGAGTGTGCATATGTCTATTCCCGTGATGGCTCTTATTTCTCTAGGATATATTCCTAGGAGTGGGATTGCTGGATCTTATGGTATTTCTATTTCTAGCTTTCTAAGGAAGCACCATATCATTTTCCAAAATGGTGGTAACATTTTGCATTCCAACCAGCAGTGCATAAGAGTTCCCATTTCCCCACAGCTTCTCCAACATTTGTTATTTCCAGTTTTTTTTTGATTCGTGCCAGTAATGCCAGGTAAGATGGCATCTCATTTTAGTTTTAATTTGCATTTCTCTAATGGCTAGCGAGAGTGACAATTTCCTCATGTGTCTGTTTGCCTCTTGGTCTTCTTTGGTGAAGTGTCTGTTCATTTCCTTTGCCCAGTTTTACATTGGATTATTTGTCTTTTTATTGTAGAGGTGTTGGATTTCCTTATAGATTTTAGAGATTATAACTTTGTCTGAGTTGAAATGTCCAAAACTTTTTTCCCACTGTGTAGGTTCTCATTTTACTCTTTTGGAGAAGTCTTTTGATGAGCATAAGTGTTTAATTTTTAGAAGATCCCAGTTATCTAGCTTATCTTCTGGAGTTTGTGTGTTGTTGCTTATGGTTTGTATCCTGTTAATGTCATGTATTAGGGCCTTTAGCGTTGGTCTTGTTTTTTCTCCTACGAAATTTATGGTTTTTGGCTTTATATTTAGGTCTTTGATCCATTTTGAATTAGTTTTTGTGTATGGTGTAAGGTATGGGTCCTGTTTCATTTTTTTGCAGATGGACATCCAGTTTTGCCAGCACCATTTGTTGAAAAGACTGTCTTTTCCCCAGCTGATGGACTTTGGGCTCTTGTCAAAGATCAGGTGACTATAGGTGGATGGATTTACATCTGGGTCCTCAATTCTGTTTCACTGGTCAATGTATCTGTTGTTGTACCAGTACCAGGCAGTTTTGACTAAAATAGGTGGATAGTAGGTTCTGAGGTCAGGTAGTGTGAGTCCTCTTACTTTATTCTTCTTCTTCAATAGACCTTTACTTATCCGAGGCTTCTTCCCTTTCCATATAAAGTTAATGATTTGTTTTTTCTTCCCTTTAAGGAATGCTGTTGGTATTTGGATTGGGATTGCATTCTATTTGTAAATTATTTTGGGTAGAATTGTCATTTTCACAATGTTGAGTCTACCTATCCATGAGCATGGTATGTTTTTCCATTTATGTAAATTTCTTTAGGTTTCTTACAGTAGTCTTTTGTAGTTTTCTTTGTATAGGTCTTTTACATCTTTGGTTAGATTTATTCCTAAGTATTTTATTTTTTTAGGGGCTATTATCAATAATATTGTTCTCCTGATTTCCTTTTCATCGTTCTCTTTATTGGTGTATAGGAATCCAACTGATTTTTGTATGTTTATCTTGTATCCTGCAACTCTGCTGAATCCTTCTATTAGTTCCACTAGTTTTCTCATGGAGCCTTTAGGGTTTTCTATGTATAGTATCATATCATCCGCAAACAGGGTCAGTTTAACTTCTTCATTGCCAATTTGGATGCCCTTTATTTCTTTTTCTTGCCTTATTGCTCTAGCTAGGACTTCCAGCACAATGTCAAATAGGAGTGGTGATAAAGGGCATCCTTGTCTTGTTCCTGTTCTCAAGGGGAATGTTTTCAGCCTCTCTCCATTAAGAATGATGTTGGTTGTTGGTTTTGCATAGATGCCTTTATTAGATTGAGAACTTTCCCTTCTATACCTATTTTATTGAGAGTTTTTATCAGGAATGAGTGTTGGACTTTGTCTAATGCCTTTTCTGTGCCAGTTGAGCCGATCATGTGATTCTTTCTTTTCCTTTTATTTATGTTTTGGATTATGTTGATTGATTTTCTAATGTTAAACTATCCTTGCATAACTGGTAGGAATTCTACTTGGTTGTGGTGTATTATTTTTTTGATATGATATGGAATTCTATTGGCTAGAATTCTGTTGAGAATTTTTGTATCTACATTCATGAGAGATATTGGTCTTTAATTTCTTTTTTGTGGTGTTATTTCTTGGTTTTAGTATCAGGGTTATGCTGGCTTTATAGAATGAATTCAGAAGGGTCGCTTCCTTTTCTATGTTCTGAAATAGTTTGAGTAGTACTGGCATAAGCTATTTTCTGAATGTTTTGTAGAATTCTCCTGTGAAGCTACCTGTGCCAGGGCTATTTTTTGTTGGGAGTTTTTCTTATTACATTTTCAATCTCTTCTCTTGTTATGGGTCTGTTCAGATTATCAGCACTACTTTGTTAGTTTGGGTAGGTAGTGTGTTTCTAGAAATTTATCCATTTCCTCTAGGTTTTCAAATTGGTTCGAGTATAGTTTTTCATAATATTCTGTTAGGATCCTTTTTATTTCAGTTGGATCTGTTGTAATGTCTCCCATTTCATTTCTTATTTGGGTTATTTGTGTCCTTTCCTATTTTTCTTTTCTCAGTCTGACCAGTGGTTTGTCAATTTTGTTGATCCTTTCAAAGAATCAGCTTTCGGTTTTGTTGATTCCTCCTATTGTTTTTCTATTCTCTATTTCATTTATTTCTGCTCTGATCTTTATTATTTGCTTTATTCTAGCAGCCATGGGTTTTTTTGGTGTTCTTTTTCTATTTGTTCGAGTTCTGTAGTTCATGTTTTGATTTTGTCCCTTTCTTCTTTTTTGATGTGTACATCTATTCCTCTAAATTGTCTGCCAAAGACTGCCTTTGCTGTGTCTGAAAGGTTTTGGTATGATGTGTTTTCACTGTCATTTGATTCTAGGAATTTTTTGATTCCATCTCTGATTTCTTTTATTACCCAGTGTTTTGTAAGCAGGGTGTTATTCAGTTTCCACGTATCTGATATTTTTTTTTTCCTTGCTCTTCCAGTTGTTAATTTCTACCTCAATGGCATCACGGTCAGAGAAGATACTTTGTATTATCTCAACGTTTGGATCTTGTTGAGGATTGCTCTGAGGCCTAAGATGTAGTCTATTCTGGAGAACGTTCCATGTGCATTGGAAAAGAATGTGTGCTATGCAGCTGTTTGGTGGGGTGTTCTATACATGTCTATGAGGTCAGGTTGGCTGATTGTACCCTTTATGTCTTCTGTATCTTTGTTGACTTTCTGTCTACATGTTGTGTCCTTTACTGAGAGGGGTGTGTTGAAATCTCCTACTATTGCTGTGGAACTGCCAATTTCCTTTTCAGTGCCGTTAGAGTTTGTTTTATGTATTTTGGAGCCCTGTCATTGGGTGTGTAGATGTTTATTATGGTTATGTCTTCATGATGCATTGTCCCCTTAATCATTATATAGTGTTCTTCTTTGTCTCTTATGATGGATTTTGTTTTAAAGTCTATTTTATCTGAGATTAGTATTGTCACTCCTGCTCTTTTTTGGTAGCTGTTTGGTTGATATATTTTTTTTCCATCCTTTGATTTTTAATAATTTAAGTATTTGTTTCTAAGGTGTGTCTTTTGTAGACAGCATATTGACTGATCCTGTTTTTTTATCCATTCTGTCACTCTCCGTCTCTTTATGGGTGCATTTAGGCCATTTACATTCATTGCAATTATTGATAGCTGTGAGTTTATTGCTGTCATTTTGTAGTGATATTTTTGTGGTGCTGATGTTTTGTTTGTTCCTCTTACTCTCCCTCTTTTATTGTTCTGTTGTTGTTTTCATTTACAGATTAACCTCTCTGGTTCACTGTTGTAATTCTTTTGGTTTTGGATAGTCCTTAAGAGTTCATTTCCTAGGTTAGTATCTGGCTAGTATGATCCTGCATCCTAGATTCAGCCTGTGGTCTGATGTTGTTTTTTCTCAGAACAAAGGACTCCCTTTAATAATTCTTGTAAGTTTGGTTTGATTTTTACATAGTCCCTTAATTTCTATTTATCTGGAAATGTCCTAATTTCACCATCATATTTGAATGAGAGTTTTGCAAGATAAATTATTCTTGGCTGGCAATATTTTTCTTTCAAGGTTTTATATATGTCATCCAGTTGCCTTCTTGCCTGCATGGTTTCTGCCAAATAATCAGAGCTTAATCTTATTGTTTCTCCTCTGTATGTGACTGTTTTTTTTTCTTGAGCTGCTCTCAGGATTCTTTGTCTCTGGTTTTAGCAAGTGTGATTATGATACTCCTTGGTGATTTTCTTTTGAGGTCTATCCTATATGGGGTTCCTTGAGCTTCTTGGAGGGTCAGCTTTTCATCTTTCATGATATTGGGGAAGTTTTCTGTCAGCAGTTCTTCAATAATCCTCTCTGTGTTTTCTGTTTTCTCCCCTGTTCTGGAACTCCGATCACTCGAAAATTTTTGCTTTTGATTTTATCCCACATAATTCTCTGGGTCTCTTCATTTTTCTTCATTCTTCTTTCTGATTTTTCCTCTAACAGATTTGTAGCCAAGTATTTGTCTTCAATTTCGGTTATCCTGTCTTCCACTGTTTCAAACCTCCCCTCAGTCCTTCTATGACACTGTCCATTTCTGAAATCTTGTTGTTTATCTTTTGGATTTCTAATTGTTGTTTTTGTATGATTTCTAGTTGTGAATTTATTTTGGCATTTTGTTCCTGTATTATTTTCCTGAATTCTTCCATTTTTTTGTCTGTATTTTCCATGAATTTGTCTCCCTTTTCCATGAATTTGTCTATTTTTTCCTCTTTTTTGTCTGCTTTTTACTTCAACTTCAACTCTTGGATAGTTCTCAATAGTAGAGATTTGAATTCCCTATCAGGTAGTTCTAGTGCCCTTTCTTCTACTGGGAAAATCATCTGGTGTTTTATTCTGGATGCCTACTGGAACCATCCTGTCCTGTTTTTGTATATGTTTTGATAATGTGTGCTGTCTTCAGGACATTCGGTAGTTATTGTCCATGTTTATTGATTGTAGATTTGTTTGTTTCATCCTGCTTTTCTGTTTTATTTGGTTATGTCTGAGCAGGTGGGCTGTGCATTCTTTGTTGTTTGCTTGTCTATAGGCCCAATTCTTTTTGCCTCTTTCTCCAAGGGGCAGGGTCAATTAGTGAACATTTTGACTAAAGATTCTGTAGAGGAATTCCAATCAAAAGTGTGAAAATGTAGAACAGAATTTTAAATTCTAATGGACTCTAGACATTCGGGAGCCATGTAGGGTGGATTAACCCCTGAAACTATTGGTCTGAGATAATCTTTAAACCTTAAACCAAAAATATCAACTGAATTCTTCTTAAAACCAAACAATTGTTTAGCTTTAAGTAGTAAAGAATGCTTGCGTTGAGCATTGTGCTCTTTTAAGATCTATCTATATGTGATCAAATTAACAATAGCAACTCAAAGGACTACACAGGAAACTTAGGGACAATGAATATATGTTAAGCGGGGAGGAACAACTTGGAAAAGGAGGGTGAGAATGGTTGCACAATTTGAAGAATGTAATCAAAGTCACTAAATTGTACATGTAGAAATTGCTGAATTGGTGTATGTTAAAAATAAAATAAATTATAAAAAATTATTTGAATTTCTAAATGGCAATTAAAGTACAAAATAGATCAAAAGAAAAAGAATGAAATGGAAAATATATTTAATACATACCACAAATAACTAATTCAACTTTTTAATATAATATTATAAATTAGTAAGAAAAATAAATATAAACAGAAAAATAGGCAAGTATATGTATGTAGGTTATTTAAGATAGAAAAAATTTTATAACTATTGTATTCTCAGAAATATTTGAAATCATCTCAACAAACTTTCTCATTGATAGATGAGACAACTGAAGTCCCGAGATGCAGAGATAAAAGTTAAATCTTTTCCATCCTCATTAAGTGTTGTAACCATCATTGCTGTTGTTGTTCATTGCCTTTTATTCAGCTCCAACTCATGGTGACTTGAAGTATAACAGAATTAAATGTTGCCCATCTGTCAGTTGGTTGCACTGTGGTGGTTTGCATGTTGCTATGATGCTGGAAGTTATGTCACCATTATTTCAAATAATAGCAAGTATTGAATACCACGCTGGACAGGTTTCAGCGAAGCTTCCAAATTAAGATATACTAGTAAGAAAGGCCTGGCATTCTACTCCTGAAAATCAGTCAGTGAAAGCCCTGTGTATCACAAGAGAATATTGCTTTAGTTATTATAGGTAACTTATTTATTTATTTCTACTAAGTAACTGAGTTATCCAAATCTGATTTGATCTCAATTGCATATAAAATTTAATGTATGTATGTATGTGTGTGTGTGTGTGTGTGTGTGTGTGTGTGCAACTACTCCATAAACATGCAGATGGCATAGGACGACTTTTAACTGTTTGTAACTGATATGTTTTCTAAATAGATTAACATTATCCCTTTGAAACTGACACCATCTTCTCTCAATATACGGGCTAGATATAATAGTTAAGAACTCAGGCTCTTGAGCTAGACTGCTTCGTTTGGAATCCTGGCTATATAACTTACTAACCTGAACAATTTGTTGAAACTTGCTGTGCCTCAGTTTCCTGTTACGTGTTATCTTTGTTCCTAAGGTTATTGTGAAGATTAACTCATGTGTGTAAAGAGTTTATGACAAGGCATGACATACAGTAAATGTACAATGTTAGCTATTACAATTTTATCATCATCTATAGTGGAGGTCACTATGAGTTGGAATAGACTCATTGGCAATAGGTTTTGTGTTTCTTTTATAGTGAAGGCATTAACAGTTTTTTCTTTTGTGCATTGTTTCCTTGTGGATTAGGAGCATGTTTTATCTTGTTCTGGATCACTACAAAAATAATCCGCATACAGAATTGATATCTATACAAAGTTATTTTCAAAATGTATCCAGTAACACGATGAATGAACCCAAGGTATCTATTGTTAGTAAGATGTTGGAAAAGGATTTTCGGTCATTTAGAATAATGGAAATTCAGTGGATTTGTTATTCTAGCCTTTTATTTGAGGAAGAACCTAGATATTCTAGCTCAAAAATAGATGCAAGTGTGAGGAAAGAGAGCAAAGATACAAACAGGAATACACATTAGTTGATTTTATATTCAGATTATATCTATATGCCCTTAGGTTTCATGCTTATATTTCTCATTATGAGGCTACTTGCAACTTAACCTGCTGTCCGTTGAAAACTCTTCTGGAAACACTACAAAAGCTAAAGGGATTTATCATAAGGCTAGATATGCAGTATTTTAATGTATCCTGGAAACTAAATTGAACTGGAAATCATCTATGCATACTAAGGTAATGTCTGCCCATTCTCCCATTCTAAATGGATCACTGATGGCTTATCATAATTTCTTAGAGACCCAATACTGAACTTAGAAAATGATTCTCAGAAGCTAGAAAGGCTTTCATTTTTTCAGATTTTATTTGTCCTTTGTCCTTTACAATCCTGAACTCAATCAAATTGTCAGAGAGTTACCTCCCATCACAAGGATGATGGAAATAGGACTTTTGGTCTGTTTATTTCTGAAAAGAAAGAATTGTGGGTAGGAAAACTTTACCACTCAGCATTTTAGCAACTTGCAATACACCAAAGCAATCAGAGTTTTCTTGCATGAAATTCTTCTCTAAAAATACTCACAAGCACCAAATGGACTTTCTCCTTAACACAAATCGTTGCTATCATTGTCTTTCTTAGTGGCATGCTTTCTGAATTTCTGTCAAATCCTTTTGTAAATATTTTAAGTGACATAATTTGATGAATTTGACTAATGACCACACGATCTTTCATGCTGAAGCAGGGCTTATGACACACTTCATTACTCATTCATCCCATTTTTCTTAAATATTCAATTTTTTAAAATTAATCTTTTATTTCTTGGTTTCCACATGACATTGCTGCTGTTGCTGCTGCTTCTCCTCCTCCTTCTTTTTGGCTGTTTGGTTGTTTTTTGTTTACTTTAAAAGAGTCAAATTGAGATATAATTCACATAATATAAAATTAACCAGTTTAAAGTGTATGGTTAAGTGATTTTTTGTGTAAGTACAGAGTTGCGTAACTAACAATACGATGTAACTTTAGGGTATTTTCATCACCCTTAAAAGAAACCCTATGCCAATTAGCATTCATTCCCAACTCATATTCCCTGTTCCAATCCCCAGCCCCAGGCAACAACTAATCTACTCTCTGTTTCTATAGATTTGTCTATTCTGGACTTACCATATAAATGAGATTATACAGTCTGAGGTCTTTTTTTGACTGGCTTCTTTCACTTATCATAATATTTACAAGGCTTATCCATAGTGTATCATGTATCAGTAATTCTTTTTATTGTTGATTAATATTCTATTGTACAGCTACATCACATTTTGTTTATTCATTCTTCAGTTGATTGATTGATATTTAAGTTGTTTCCATTTTTGGCTAGTATGAATAATGGTGCAATTAATAATTATGTACAAGTTTTTGCATGGACGAAACTTTTCATTTCTCTTGGAATGAAACAGATTGCAGGATGAAAATGTGTCTCCAAGGTTTATATTTTAAGAAACTGTTGGGCTGTTTTCCAAAGTAGCTGCAGTATTTTACATTCCCATCAACAATGTATGAGGGTTCCAATTCTCCAAATTCTTACCAACACTTGTTATTGTCTGTCTCTGTGATTATAGCCATCCTAGCAGATGTGATGGCAATCTCATTGTAATTTTGATTTGCAATAGTGATGAAATTGAATTGTTTTCTTTATTTCATTTTTAGATTGTTTATTGCTACTGTATAGAAATGCAATTTATTTTTGCATATTTATCTTATATATTGCTACATTGCTGAACTGATTTATTACTTCTAATAGATTTTATTGAATTCCTTAAATTTTCCATATATGAGATCATATAATTTGCAAATAAAGAGAGTTTTACCTCTTTTTTTCAATCTGATTTTTTTTTAATTTCTTTTTTCTTGCCTAATTGCTCTGGCTAGAAACACTCATATAATATAGAATAGAAGTGTCAAGAGCAGTTATTCTTATGTTGTTCCTGATCTTAAGGGAAATCTCTAGTTTTTCTCTGTTAAGTTTGATGTTAACTATGAGTTTTCTGTAGATTATCTTTATCAGGCTGAGGAAGTTCTATTCCTAATTTCTTGATTGTTTTTTCATAAAAAAGGATGTTGGATTTTGTCAAATAGTTTTTCTAAAGATGATCATGTGGGTTTGTCTTTTATTCTGTTAATATATAGTACATTGATTGATTTTCAGGTGTCAAACCAACATTGTATATTACCTTCCTGGGGTAAATCATATTTGGTCATTGTATCAGTCAGAGTTCCACCAGAACTAGAGAACAGTTGTTCATATGTATGTATATGAATTGATACAATGAACTAACACAATGATACAATCTCTCTTTCTCCCTCCCTCTCTTTTCCCTCCCTCCCTCTGCATCTCTCTCTCTCTGTATATATATATATATATATATAAACCCCCCATATATATTTATATATACATATATTTATATATATATATTTATATGTATATATATATATAGCTTTAGAGAAGGAGAGAGAGGAAGGGAGAAGAGAGGGAGAGAGAGGGAGGGGGCAAGGAAAGAAAAATTGTATCATTATATCATTGTATCTCATCATCATCTGTCTGAGAGAGGGAGAATAAGTACTTCATTATATTTATATATATAGAGAGAGCAATGTTCATTTTATATATACATATATATGTGTGTGTGTGTATATATATATATTCCTCTTCATATATATATGAGTCCCTGGGTGGTGCAAACAGTTAAGTGTTTGACTACTAGCTGAAAGTTTCCTGATTGAAACCCACCCAGAGGCATCTTGGAAGATAGGCTAGTGATCTGTTTTCAAAAGGTCATAGCTTTGAAAACCATATAGAACAGTTCTACTCTGCACACATGGAGTCGCCATGAGACAGAATTGACTCTACAGAAACTTACAGTAGTTATAGACATAGATATAAATATAGATTTCTTGCAAAAAATTGACCTACATAATTGTGGTTGTTGTCAAGGTGACCATAGGGCTTGCTGTCAAGAAGGGCAGGTTAGAACCCTTGGTACAAGCTGTAGCTTTTATCCACAGGTGGAGTTTCTTCTTCTTTAGGGCAGCCTCATTTCTTCACTAAGGGCTTTCAACTGTTTGAATCAGGACCACTAAGGTCATGTAGGTTAATTTTCCTTACATAAAGTAAAATTATTATAGATTTTAATCACATCTACAAAATATCTTCATAAAAACACCCAGATTAGTGTTTGATTGAATAATTGGCTACTACAGCCTAGCTAAATTGACACATAAAACTGATCATCATAGTAAAGGTGTATAATCTTTTTTGAAGGAGAGTTTAACTGGATATTGCTAGATTTGGTTTGTTAACATTTTGTTGAGAATTTTTAAATCTTTTTATAAGGGATATTGGTTTGTAGTTTTCTTGTAATGTCTTTGCTTGATTTTGGTGTCAGGGTACTAGTGACTTTATAGATGAGTTTGGAAATGTTCCCTCCTCTATTTTTTTTTTTTTTTTTTTTTTAGAAAAGTTCATGAAGGTTTGACATTAAATCTTTTTTAAGTACTTGGTAGAATCTGTGAGTGAAGCCTTCTGGGCCTATGATTTTCTTTTGGGAGCTTTGAAATCTTATAATTAATCTCTTGTTATAGACCTATTCAGGTTTTCTATTTCTTCATGAGTCAATTTCAGTAGTTTGTGTCTTTTTAGGAATTTTCCTATTTCATCTAAGTTATTTCATTTGTATGGTATAACTTTTCCATGTTTTTACCTTCAAACTATTTGTGTCTTTTAATCTAAAGTGTATCTGTTATAGACTGTTGTAGTTGTATCATATATTTTCTGTCCATTATGGCAATCTCTACCATTTGAGTGGTGTATTTAACCCTTTTTATATTTAATGTAATTGCTAATAAGGTACGATTTATGCCTGTCATTCTACTGTTTATTTTATATACATCTTATATCTATTTTTCCCTCTATTCCTTGTTAACTGCCTTCTTTGTGTTAAGCAGATATTTTCTAGTATACCATTTTCATTTTCCTGTTATTTCTTACTGTAGTTTTTTTTTTTTTAAATTATTATTTTCTTAGTGGTTGTCCTGGGGAATTTCACTTGATATCATAAATTTAAAAAATCTAGCTTGCATTGATATTAACTAGATTTCAAATAGTATACAAATATGTGGTCTGATATACTTTTATTCATCTCCCTTTTTTTGTACTATTATTATCATACAAATTATATCATTGTAAATTATAATTATTGCTTTATGTGGTTGTCTTTTAAAACATAGTAAAAAAGAGTCCTAAATAAACATATATTTACACTGCGCTTTACATTTATCTATGTATTTACCTTTACTGGTGCTCTTTATTTCTTCATTTAATTCAAGTTACTATCAAGTATTCTTTCATTCCAGCCTTAAGGACTCCTTTTACTTTTCTTGTAGGTCAGGTCTTGTAGCAACTAATTCTCTGTCTTTTTTTATTTATATGGGGTTGTCTTAATTTCTCATTCATTTTTGAAGGAGAGTTTAACTGTATACAAAAGTCTTGGTTGACAGTCTTTATTTCAAAATTTTTAGAGATGTGATACCACTATCTTCTGGTCTCCATGATTTCTGATAGAAGTCAGCTGTTGATCTTTTTGAGGCCTCTAATTGATAAGTTGCTTTTCTCTTGTTTTTTTTCCAAGAGCTTTTCTTTGCCTTTGCCTTTGCCTTTTGACAATTTGACTCTGATCTATCTAGTTACAAATCTCTGTATTTATTTTACTTGGAGTTTGTTGAGCTTCTTGGTTATGTAGATGAATTTTTTTTTTTTATCGTATTTGGAAAGTTTTCAGCATTATTTTTTCAAATATTCTTTTCCCCCTTTTTCTCTGTCCTCTCCTTCTGGGACTTCCATTATGCATATGTTGATATGCTTGATGATTTCCCACAGAAACTTGAGGCTTTACTTTATTCTTATTTTCTTTCTTCTCCGCAGACTGAATTATCTCTATTGATCTATCTTCAAGTTTACTGATTCTTTCTTATGCCAGCTCAGATCTGTTGTCTGTAGTGATTTTTTAAATTTGTTACTTACTTTTTGACTCTAGATTTTTTATTTAATTCTTTCTTTAAAAATATAATTTCTATCCTTTTATTGATATTCTGTACTTGGTGAGACATTGTTTGTCATGCATTCCTTTAGTTCTTTAGATATGATTTCCTTTAGTTCTTTGAACATATGTATAATGAATATATATATTTAAAATCTTTATCTAATATGTCCAAAATCTGAGCCTCTTCTGGGACATTTTCTATTGTTTTTTTTTTTTTTTCCCTTATGTATGTAGCACACTTTCTTGTTTCTTTGCATGTGAGATATATTTGTTGTTGTTGTAAAATGGACGTTTTATATAATATATTGCAACAACTCTGCAGTCATAATCCCCAATTCCCAGTTTTGTTGTTGTTACTAGGATTTTTGTTGTATCATTATTGATGTTGTTTTTCATGTTGCTTCCTATTCATTTAGGAACTTTCCTGGACTTATTCTGTAGATTCTGTATTCCGTAAAGTGTGTGGCCACTGAGTGCTTTGATAGCTTTTTTTTTTAAGTTATTGATTGTCTTTATTCTTAAATCTGGTTTCCTGGGGGACACCATGTTCTGTATAACTTAGTGTTCAACCAATAATTCATCAGGTTTCTCTAAATGCCTTGCCTGCATATCTTCTACCCTTTGTCAAAGGGATCTCTATGAAAAGGCACATCCCTAAACTTCAGGCAGTTTACAAAACATCTCTAGCATTATTTTAAGCTTATAGAGGCTCTCCAGATTAGCCAGATGTAACTATCTTCCTCTTTCCCATGTATTTCCCATGTATTCTCGTGCACAGCTTTTTGCCTGCACACAGCCTTTGAGATACTCCATGAACATGTTGGAGCATTTCAAAGTTTCCTATGGTAATCTAGTTTCCAGGGTTTCTTTTTAAAATTTTCACTGGGCTGTTATTTGCTCCAACTGAAACTTCAGCTTTAAGCAGCTGTGATTTTGCTAACAATTCGCTATTATTTTGGTAATGCTTTGGGGGTAGTGGGTCCCCTCCCTTCAGTAAGCTGATCTTTGAAATCAGATCAAATGGCCGGAGCAGCCAGGGAATAGAGATTTTCCTGGGAGCAGCAGGTTCCAAAAAAATGTTGACTATGCTATGGGGATGATGCTTTTAATGGAGCTCCAAAAAAACAAAAAAAAAAAGGGTCATACCTCTCTGTTGTCTGTGAGGCTGCTGGCTTTTGACTAAAAAAACAAACCAAACCTGTTACCATCAAGTCGATTCCGACTCATAGCGACCCTATAGCCCCACTAATCTGGGGAGATAAAAGAGGTAGAAATAACCCCATGTAAAAATGTCACAAACCCTGCTATCTTATGCAGGTTCCATATCTCTTGGATAGATCATTTTCAGTTTGTTCTGTGGCTTTTATTTATATCCAGAGTTCAGAAATGTTTGATTTTAGTTGTTTTGCCCATATTTACATAGTTTTAGTGGGAGAGTCAATTCATCAAGGTCTTTACTCCATCATTTCAGAAGTCTACTTACATTACATTTTTTGGGTAAAAAAGTACTTTGCAATTTGTTGATTTTCTCATCTCCTTTAGCTTCTCTTCCATTTGTTCATTGATATATGTATTTTCAAGTAAAATCTACATTTATCATATTCTTTCTATTTTGAAGCATATTAGGACCCTTCTCTGACTCTTTCTGACACAGTATATATATACTGTACCTTGATATATATGTATATCAGGTACAACAGATATAAGTATCACTACATATTTTATAACATTTTACATTTGATATTCTTTCTTATATTTAATAAGATTTTATGAGTTAACCTGAGTTCTATTATATTTTTACATTTAATTAATATTACTTTTATCAATGTTCTTATCTTTCACATGCCATTTGCTTCTATATTTGATTTTATGAAAAAATAGAATTCCATAAAATTATTCCATTGCTAGTCTTTGCAATTCTAAATCTGAGATAAAGAGCTACACCAAATACATTTGAAAATGTACCTATGTATAAATTTACTAAGGTAATACAGCATATTTCAGTGTTAATTCAGTAAATTTTCTGCCATAAATGTATATTATATCCTTTATTTACAATATATCTTTTGCATAAAAATCAGTGTTTGAATCATATCTTGAGAATATTCCCTCAATTAGTTATGCAGCAATGAAATCCTCAATATTCTTCATAATTTACAACTGTAATTTGCTAGATGATAGAGATGAGATGTAAGCTTTTTAATGCTGCGGTATGTATGGTATGGTCATTAATTATCAACTTGACTAATTATTATTGGTAGCAATTAATCTTTGCTCTAATAATTATTGCTGATGATTATACATGTTTTGCCCCCATTACCTTTTGTAATGACATGAAGATGATGTATGTGATTACTAAATTACTGATTCTGTAAAACAGAGTTAAATAATTTGTTGTGGTAAAGATGCCCCTAAACTCAGATAAATTTTCATTAAGCCTGTGGGACTGCAAAGAGACATACGATAGAATGGTTTTTTTTTCCAGATATTAAGATGCCGATGTTTTCCCCCTCCCCCCAGACTTTTTTCTTTGTACTTCCTATACCACTGTTCAAAGCTTCTTGCTGTCTTGAATAGGGGTGTTTTCTTTTTTTAAAAAATTGTACTTTAGGTGAAGGTTTACAGAACAAACTAGCTTCTCATTAAACAGTTAGTACACATGCTGTTTTATGACTTTGGTTACCAACCCCATGACATGTCAACACTCTCCGTTCTCTAACTTGGGTTCCCTATTAGCAGCTTTCTTGTCCCCTCCTGCCTTCTAGTCCTTGCCCCTGGACTAGTGTGCTCCTTTAGTCTCGTTTTGTTTTATGGGCCTGTCTAATCTTTCTCTGAGGGGTGAACCTCAGGAGTGACTTCAGTACTGAGCTAAAAGGGTGTTCAGGGGTCACACTCTTGGGGTTTCTCCAGTCTCTGTTAGGCCAGTAAGTCTGTTCTTTTTTTGTTAGAATTTTGTTCTAGATTTTTTCTCCAGCTGTGTCTGGAATACTCTATTGTGATCCCTGACAGAGCAGTCAGTGGTGTTAGCTGGGCACCATCCAGTTGTACTGTACTCAGTCTGGTGGAGGCTGTGGTAGTTGTGGTCCATCAGTCCTTTGGACTAATCTTTCCCTTGTATCTTTAATTTTCTTCATTCTCCTTGAATAGGGGAGTTTTTAAAGAAGTGTGCTTCTAAAAATGAGTTAGTGCTTTGGGCAAATAAGACTAGAAAAGAAGTCATGAAATGATGACTCTTAAAACCTCCTCATAGTAATCACAAAATCATATCTGCAAATGCTTGACAGTGACCAACATAGCATTTATAAGAAGAGGGACAGACTTTGTATTTCTTTTGTTTTTTTTTTTTTTTTAATATATATTTTATTGTACTTCAGGTGAAAGCTTACAGAGCAAATAGTTTCTCATGAAATAGTAGTACACATGTTGTTTTTTTTGACATTGGTTAACAACCCCACAACGTATTAAGCCTCTAAATTCTCAACCTTTTTTTTTGATGAAAATTACAGATGGCCAAAGATACACCGTTTCAAAATTTTCTACATTCACAGTTCAGTGACATTGGCTACGCTCTTCCAACTGTGCTGTTATTCTCACTTAAGATGAAGGCTTACAGAACAAAATAGTTTTTCATTTAACAGTTACTACACATGTTGCCCTATGACAATGGTTAACAATCTCACAGCACATCAAGAATATCCTTACTCCACCTTGTGTTCCCTATCACCAGGGGGCTTCCTTGTCCCCTTCTGTCTTCTGGACCTTGTCAGTGGACTATTGTACCTCTTTAGTCTCATTTGTTTATTTATTTATTTATTTATTTTTATTTTATTTAAACACCATTTCAAAACTTTTTACTTACACATTTAAGTGATATTGACTATGCTCTTCCAATTGTGCTGCCATTCTCGCCCAAGATGAAGGCTTACAGGACAAAACAGCCTCCCATTTAATAGTTACTACAAATGTTGCCCTATAGCAGTGGTCAACAATCTCACAATACATCGACAGTGTCCTTATTCAATTTGTGTTCCTTATCATCAGTTTCCTACTCTCCCTCTGCCTTCTGGCCCTTGTCACCGGACTCCTGTACATCGTTAGTCCCATTTAGTTTTACTGGGGTGTCCATTCCCAGGCTTAACATCGAACCTTGAAGTTAACTTCCCCTCTGAGCTGAAAGGGTGTCTGGGGGCCACACTCTCGAGGTTTCTCTAGTATTCTTTAGGCCAGTATATCTGGTCTTCTTTTTTTTTTTTGGGGGGGGGAGTTAAAATTATGCTCTACATCCTACTCCAGCTCTGCCCAGAACCCTCTGTTGTGATCCTGGTCAGAGGAGTCATTGGTGGTAGCCGGGCACCATCCAGCTGTACTGGGCTCAGTCCCGTGGAGGCCTTGGTAGCTGTGGACCATTAGTCCTTCGGACTAATCTTTTCCTTGTATCCTGTTCTCTTCGTTCTCCCTTGTTCCCGAAGGGATGAGATCAGTGGAGTATCTTAGATGGCCGCTCATAGGCTTTTAAGACCCCAGACACTACTCACCAAGGTAGAATGTAGAGCATTATCTTTATAAGTAGTGTCATGCCAATTGAGCTAGATGTTCCCCGAGATCATGGTCCCCAGAGCCTTCCGTCCAACAACTCAGTCCCTCGGGGGGTTTGGATGTGTCTATAGGGCCTCCATGACCTTTCCTTGTGCAGGCTGTGTTAGTTTCCCCTGTACTATGTACTATCTCATCTCTCACCCAAGTTACCACTTACCTATTACCTATTTAGTATCCCCCCCCCATCCCTGGTAACCAACAAGGATTGTTACATTTTGCATGTGAATTTTTTCATGGGTTTTTACAATAGAGGTCTCATACAATATTTGTCCTTTTGTGATTGACTTATTTCACTCAGCATGATGTCCTCCAGTTTCATCCATGTTATGAGATGGTTCACCGATTCATTGTTCTTTCTCGTTGCATAGTACTCCATTGTGTGTATGTACCATAGTTTGTGTATCCATTCGTCTGTTGATGGACATCGAGGTTGTTTCCATCGTTTTGCTATTGTGAATAATGCTGCCATGAACATAGGTGTGCATATGTCTATTCGAGTGATGACTCTTATTTCTCTAGGATATATTCCTAGGAGTGGGATTGCTGGATCGAATGGTACGTCTATTTCTAGCTTTCTGAGGAAACGCCATATCATTTTCCAAAATGGCTGTATCATTTTGCATTCCCACCAGCAGTGTATAAGAGTTCCCGTCTCCCCGCAGCCCCTCCAACATTTGTTATTTCCAGTGTTTTTGATTCGTGCCAGTAATGCCGGGGTGAGATGGTATCTCATTGTGGTTTTAATTTGCATTTCTCTAATGGCTAGTGATCGCGAGCATTTCCTCATGTGTCTGTTGGCCATTTGAATGTCTTCCTTGGTGAAGTGTCTGTTCATTTCCTTTGCCCATTTTTTGATAGGATTGGTTGTCTTTTTGTTGTAGAGGTGTTGGATTTTCTGGTAGATTATGGAGATTAGACCTTTGTCTGACTTGTACTGTCCAAAAATTTTTTCCCAGTCTGTAGGTTCTCTTTTAACTCTTTTGGTGAAATCTTTTGAAGAGCATAGATGTTTGATTTTTAGAAGATCCCAATTATCTAGTTTATCTGTTGGGTTTTTTGTGTTGATGTTTATGGTTTGTATCCTGTTAATGCCATGTATTAAGGTCTGAAGTGTTGGTCCTATTTTTTCTTCTATGAATTTTATAGTTTGAGGCTTTATATTCAGGTCTTTGATCCATTTTGAAGTAGTTTTTGTATATGGTGTGAGGTTTGGGTCCTGTTTCATTTTTCTACAAATGGATATCCAGTTTTGCCAGCACCATTTGTTAAAAAGACTGTCTTTTCCCCATTTGATGTATTTTGGGCCCTTGTCAAAAATCAGGTGACCGTAGGTGGATGGATTTACATCTGAGTTCTCAATTCTGTTCCATTGGTCAATGTCTCTGTTGTTGTACCAGTACCAGGCTGTTTTGAGTACTGTAGCTGTATAGTAGGTTCTCAAGTCAGGTAGTGTGAGTCCTCCAACTTTATTCTTCTTCTTCAGTAGTGCTTTACTTATTCGGGGTTTCTTCCCTTTCCATATAAAGTTAATAATTAGTTTTTCCATCTCTTTGAAGAATGTTGTTGGTATTTTTATCGGAATTGCATTGTATTTGTAGATTGCTTTAGGTAGAATTGCCATTTTCACAATGTTGAGTCTGCCTATCCATGAGCATGGTATGTTTTTCCATTTATGTAGATCCCTTTGGGTTTCATGCAGCAGTGTTTTGTAGTTTTCTTTGTATAGGTCTTTTATATTCCTGGTCAGATTTATTCCTAAGTATTTTATCTTTTTAGGGGCTATTGAAAATGGTATTGATTTCCTGATCACCTTTTCATCGTTCTCTTTACCGGTGTATAGGAATCCAACTGATTTTTGAATGTTTATCTTGTATCCTGCTACTCTGCTGAATCTTTCTATTACTTCCAGTAAATTTCTCGTGGAGTCTTTAGGGTTTTCTATGTATAGTATCATATCATCTGCAAACAGGGACTGTTTAACTTCTTCATTACCAATCTGGATGCCCTTTATTTCTTTTTCTTGCCTTACTGCTCTAGCTAGAACTTCCAGCACAATGTTAAATAGGAGTGGTGATAAAGGGCATCCTTGTCTTGTTCCTGTTTTCAGGGGGAATGTTTTCAGCCTTTCTCCATTAAGAATGATGTTGGCTGTTGGTTTTGCATAGATGCCCTTTATTATGTTGAGAAATTTCCCTTCTATACCTATTTTATTGAGAGCTTTTATCAGGAATGGGTGTTGGACTTTGTCAAATGCCTTTTCTGCATCAATTGAGATAATCATGTGATTTTTTTCTTTCCTTTTATTTATGTGGTGGATTACGTTGATGGATTTTCTAATGTTAAACCTTCCTTGCATACCTGGTATGAATCCTACTTGGTCGTGGTGTATTATTTTTTTGATATGATACTGAATTCTATTGGCTAGAATTTTGTTCAGAATTTTTGCATATTCATGAGAGATATTGGTCTGTAATTTTCTTTTTTTGTGATGTCTTTGCCTGGTTTTGGTATCAGCGTTATGCTGGCTTCATAGAATGAATTTGGAAGTGTTGCTTCCTCTTCTATGCTCTGAAATAACTTGAGTAGAACTGGTACGAGCTCTTCTGTAAATGTTTTGTAGAATTCTCCAGTGAAGCCATCTGGGCCAGGGCTTTTTTTGGTTGGGAGTTTTTTTATTACCTTTTCAATCTCTTCTCTTGTTATGGGTCTGTTCAGATTTTCAATATCACTTTGTTGTAGTTTGAGTAGGCCGTATGTTTCTAGAAATTTATCCATTTCCTCTAGGTTTTCAAATTTGTTGGAATATAGTTCTTCATAATATTCTGTTATAATCCTTTTTATTTCAGTTGGGTCTGTTGTAATGTCCCCCATTTCATTTCTTATTTGGGTTATTTGTGCCCTCTGCTGTTTTTCTTTTGTCAGTCTGGCCAGTGGTTTGTCGATTTTGTTGATTCTTTCAAAGAACCAACTTTTGGTTTTGTTGATTCTTTCTATTGTTTTTCTGTTCTCTATTTCATTGATTTCTGCTCTGATCTTTACTATTTCCTTTCTTCCGGTGGTTGTAGGCTTTTTTTGTTGTTCTCTTTCTATTTGTTTGAGTTCTGTAGTTAATGTTTTGATTTTGTCCCTTTCTTCTTTTTTGATATGTGCATCTATTGCTATAAATTGTCCTCTGAGGACTGCCTTTGCTGTGTCCCAAAGGTTTTGGTATGATGTGTTTTCATTTTCATTTGATTCTAGGAATTTTTTAATTCCATCTCTGATTTCTTCTATTACCCATTGATGTGTAAGCAGATTATTATTCAGTTTCCATGTGTTTGATTTTTTTTCCTTGCTCTTTCTAGTGTTAATTTCTACCTTGATGGCATTGTGGTCAGAGAAGATACTGTGAATTATCTCAGCATTTTGGATCTTGTTGAGGATTGCTCTGTGGCCTAAGATGTGGTCTATTCTGGAGAACGTTCCATGTGCATTGGAAAAGAATGTGTACTTTGCAGCGGTTGGATGGATTGTTCTATATATGTCTATGAGGTCCAGTTGGCTGATTGTGTCCTTTAGGTCTTCTGTATCTTTGCTGAGTTTCTTTTTAGTTGTTCTGTCCTTTTCTGAGAGTGGTGTGTTGAAGTCTCCTACTATTATTGTGGAACGGTCAATTTCTCTTTTCAGTGCTGTTAGAGTTTTTTTTATGTATTTTGGAGCCCTGTCATTGGGTGCATAGATATTTATTATGGTTATGTCTTCATGATGGATCATCCCCTTAATCATTATATAGTGTCCTTCTTTGTCTTTTATGGTAGATTTTGTTTTAAAGTCTATTTTATCTGAGATTAGAATTGCCACTCCTGCTCTTTTTTGATAGTTGTTAGTTTGATATATTTTTTTCCAACTTTTGATTTTTAATAAATTCACATCTTTGTTTCTAAGATGTGTCTCTTGTAGACAGCAAATAGATGGATCCTGTTTTCTTATCCATTCTGCCACTCTCCGTCGCTTTATGGGTGCATTGAGCCCATTTACGTTCGGTGTAATTATTGATAGATGTGAATTTGTTGCTGTCATTTTGTAGTGCTTTTTTTTGTGATGCTGAAGTTTTCTTTGTTCTTCTTACTCTCTTGTGCTGAGTTCCTTTTGTTTGTGGATTTTGTGTTCATTTCTTTTGTTTTTGTAGGTTTTGTTTTTGTTGAGACTTTATGTTTTTTGTCTTTATTTTTATGAGTTGGTTTGTTAACTTTTTTTGTGGTTACCATGAATTTTACCCTTATCTTTATAATTTTGAAGCAGTCTACCGTTACTTGGTATCGCCTTGCCTTCTTCTCCTTTAGAAGGTTCTATACCTATGCCGTTTGTTCCCTCTTTCATTGTTTTGATGTTGTTGTCATCCTTTGATTGATTTCTCTGATTCCCTGTTGTATATCTTTTGTTTTTGGAAAGTCGTCTGTAGTTCAGTTCCTAGAATGGTATCTGGTTCATGTTAACCTGCGTCCTAGGTCCTAGGTCCTGCCTGAGGGCTTAAGCTGTTTGTCCTCAGATCGAAGAACTCCCTTTAATAATTCTTGTAAGTTTGGTTTGACTTTTGCATATTCCTTTAGTTTCTGTTTATCTGGAAATGACCTAATTTTACCATCAAATCTGAATGAGAGTTTTGCAGGGTATATTATTCTTGGCTGACAATTTTTTTCTTTCAAGATTTTATATATGTCATCCCATTGCCTTCTTGCCTGCATGGTTTCTGCTGAATAATCTGAGCTTAGTCTTATTGTTTCTCCTCTGTATGTGACTTCTTGTTTTTCACGAGCTGCTCTCAGGATTCTTTGTTTGTCTTTAGTTTTGGCGAGTGTGAATATGATATGTCTTGGTGATTTTCTTTTGGGGTCTCTTCTATATGGGGTTTGTTGAGCTTCTTGGATGACCAGCTTTTCATCTTTCATGATATTGGGAAAGTTTTCTGTCAGCAGTTCCTCAATGATCCTCTCTGTGTTTTCTGTTTTCTCCCCCTGTTCTGGTATGCCAATCACTCGTAAGTTTTTGCTTTTAATTGTGTCCCACATAACTCTCAGGGTCTCTTCATTTTTCTTTGTTCTTTTTTCTGAGTTTTCCTGAAACAGAGTTGTATCCAAGTGTTTGTCTTCAGTTCCACTGATCCTGTCTTCCATGGTTTCAAATCTACTTCTCAGCCCTTCTATGACACCGTCCATTTCTGAAATCTTGTTGTTTATCTTTTGGATTTCTAATTGTTGTTTTTGTATAATTTCGAGTTGTGAATTTATTTTGGCATTTTATTCTTGCATCATCTTCCTGAATTCTTCCAATTTTTTGTCTGTATTTTCCATAAATTTGTCTATTTTTTCCTCATGTTTGTCAGCTTTTTGCCTCAGTTCTTGGAAAATTCCGAGTATTAGTGATTTGAGTTCCGTATCAGGTACTTCTAGTGCATTTTCTTCCACAGGAGAGTTATCTGGTGTTTTAATTTGGACGCCTATTGGAGCCATCTTGTCTTGTTTTTGTAAATGTTTTGATATTGTTTGCTGTTTTCGGGGCATTCAGTAGATATTTCTCTCGTTTATTGATTGTAGATTTTTTTTTTTTTTCATTCTTGTGGTACAGCTGGGTAGATCTAGTTGAGGAGGAGCCACTGGGATGGGTTGCTTGTGGCACTCACCGCAGCCACCAGGACGGTCGGTAGTCAGTGCTGGGCAGGTTCCAATAGGGCGTGCCTGCACCGCTTGGTGATGTGATGTCTAGTGCACGGTGCAGGTAGGTAGGGTGCAGCGGGAAGATGGTTATGTGTGAAGCTAAGCTGGATATGGGAGAGAGGAGAGAGGAGGAGGAGCAAAAAGCGTACAAACATAAAAGAATGCTAGGGGAGCTTGTCGTTGGAATGTACAGATGAGAGACTATGGGATGGAGGAAACCAGAAGGGGGAAGAGAAAGAAAAGGAAAGAATGACCAAATAAAAATCAGAAAAGTTAAAGAACTGCAAAGTTCCCAGGGATCCCACCGATGCAGCTATGAGGTCTGGGGGAGTCGGTCTCAATTTTCACAGCTCAGCCTGGCCAGAAGGTACAGAGGCATACATCGCCTGGAATTCAGGGATCAGAAAGAGAAGGAAGAGATAGAGAGACAAGAAATTAAGCAATGAAGAAAGACAAAAGAGAAAAAGAGGTAAAAGATGACAAAACTAATCAAAAAAGGAAGAAAAATAAAATTGAGAGAAAAAAAAAAGGGCAACACCAGCAGTCAGTGCCTACAAATGGGACCCAGAGAGCCCCCACTCAGGGGCGCGAATTCCAAGAAGCCGGTAGTCTCGGGGTTAAGTGACCGTGGCCACGGGAAGCAGAGGGGCGAACGAACAAAGGCCCCGGGATCCCACCCACGCGGGGGCCCAGACCTAGAAACAGCCACACGCCCACACGCAGCCCTACAGCCCCGTAGGAGAGAGCAGAGACAGCACTCGGAACCAGGCACCCAGGCAAAAGGAGGGGGAGGCGGCAGAAAAAGGTTCGCTAGGTGCCAGCAAACGGCTCCCAGAAAGCCTCCAGCCTGGGCGCGCGGAATCCAAGCACCGGCGCCCCCCTGCTCAGGGACTCCGGCCACGGAAAGCAGAGGGGCGAACGAACAAAGGCCCCGGGATCCCACCCACGCGGGAGCCCAGACCTAGAAACAGCCACACACCCGCACGCAGCCCTACAGCCCCGCAGGAGAGAGCAGAGACGGCACTCGGAACCAGGCACCCAGGCAAAAGGAGGGGGAGGCGGCAGAGAAAGGTTCGCTAGCTGCCAGCAAACGGCTCCCAGAAAGCCACCAGCCCAGGCGCACGGAATCCAAGCACCAGCAGCCCCCAGCCCAGGGACCCTGGCCACGGAAAGCAGGGGATCCCCAGCTGAGGCGGAGAGGGGTGGGTGGTGGGAGAGCGCGCACCGCAGTTTACCGGTCGTTCTGTCTCCGACCAGATGCTCTGCAAGGCTGCTCTCCCGTTTGCTGGTCTCCGATAGGAATCCAAGATGGTGGATCCGCGCTGCGTTAGCTGGTAAGGAATCTCTGCCTGAGTCTCTCCTCGCTCTCCGTTCTCTTTTAGTATTCTCACTCCGTTTGGTGTTTGGCTGAGTTCTTTATCTCTTCATTTGGTGTTCTAGGGTTTCAGGATTGTTGATTCTCTGTTAGGCTTAGTTTTTCGGATCTTTGCTGTGGAGGGACGGCGTGGTGTTTCTGCCTAGAGCGCCATCTTGCCCCTTCAGACTTTGTATTTCTTGTATTCTCAGCACAAAAATAGTGCCTGACATACAGTAGATGCACAACAGATATTTGTAGAATGAATAATTGAATCATGAAATGGGTTAAGTGTCTGGTAACAGTGAGAAGGTGACATAAGACAGTCAGTGGGTAATCATCTCGCTTTCACAGCAGAGATCATTCAATAAGTCTTCACAGAGGTAGTCTCTACCCTGCCACTGACTCTTCAAAGATTGTTAGAGAAATACATGGACATCCACTGAATCAGAAACAAAATAAATTTGAGATTTATGATGCTTATTCTGAACAAAGTTTGCTGATTTTTGGAAAAATAGAGGCTTACATTTGTATTAAGATTTACCAGAAAAATATTGAATCCTCAGAAGAAACTTAAATGGACTCCTATTTTAAGAAGTCTCAGCCCAGCCAGCCAGTGCAGAAACAATCTGCCATAGAAATTATACTAAGTGTTTGGTCTTAAAACATTTTTAAAAGCAGATAATTTTGTGTCATTTTACCGTAATTTATTTTTGGAGTCATTTAAAATATTCTTATGATTTGAAATGTTTTTTCAGTACTGCAACCTTAATATATAACATTGTGACAATGGGAAACAAGGAATTATACCTTACTACCATCCAAGAAATAATTAAATCATATGTTGACAGTTCCTCTGAGTGTGTGTGTAATAATGTGTCTATGCTCCTGCAAAAATATAGGAAAAACAGATAACCACTGCTTTTTTTTTTTTTTTTAAATAAAACAGTGGCTACTTGCCAACCCCACATTTTTTTTCTTATGAGCAATATTTTCCCAGAAAACATCACTATTTAAACAATATACAGGGTAAGGTGATGGAAAACATAGTGGTTAACAGCAGGAGTTCTGAGGTCAGGAAATCTTTGGCAGGATTCTTAGCTCAATGTTTGCTGTCAGTCTTCCTGCTACTTATTTAAACATTCTGAGCCTAATTTCATCATCTTTAAAACACTGCTTATAAAAGTAGGATTGCATCAGGAGATTATTATGGAGCTTTCATGTAAATACTACTCTTTCTATAGTTATAATAATAGTAGCTGCCTCATAGGGTTTCTGAGGAGATTAAATATAAGAAAAGTACTTAGTATATATAACAAGGTCTAAAGAAACACTATTATTTTTATAGGTATTATTGTTTTCAAGCAAGTATAAGATGTTTACAACTGAAACATTAAAAAACATTTCAAAATCACACATGAAGACAAGTATAAATGCCAATAAAATTTTCTTTAGTCAAAACTAGAGAAGAGTATTTATCTCATTTCTGAGATACTATCTTTCAAGCCTAATTGATATTCTCTGATCTGTAGTATAAACAAGTGTAAGCATAGGAATGGTTCACAGCCAATGACCTTGTGCTTCCAGGTTATTGTACAAAGATAACAAACATGACCATCGTATCGCATCATTGGTACGTGTTGCTTTTCTGGACTGACTCTTTCTAAATGGATCCATATCAATAACTTATTCCAGTTGCGATGCCCTTCGACACTTGACCAAGAATAACTCCCAAAGTGGGTTAAACTCTATAGTGATAACAACATTTAAAAATTTTCTATTCTAGTCCTGACCCCCAAGACATAGTGTTCTTTAGCTATACTGAATACGACCTCATGACTTGGCAAGTGTTAAAGATTTATCTATTTATTAACATTTTACTCACAAGGATAAAACTCTTGAAATATTACAGCTCATTTTCAAGAATGTCCTTGGGATGGAAAGCAGATATATTCTTTGTCACATTACACTTTCAGACCTTGTAGGTCACTGTCATAAAGCAGTCACCAGAAAAGTTAAATGAAACTGCATTATGCAATAGATTTTTTCATATTTTAAATATATATACATTTATATAATACTTAACTGTGAATTTTGATGTGAGGGCTAAGAACCCTGTGGAGAGATAGCTAAGCTCTAAAGAAGGTAAATAGTTTTGGAATGAATGGGATCGTATTTTCTGTTGAAATCTGTCAGAATTCTCAGCTCAACACCTTTATTAAGAAATTATTCTTTTATTTATTATGATTAACAATTAAGTGGAAAATACGGTTTTTTGGAAAAAGAAATATTTATCGTCAGTTTCTGTAAGAAATATATAACAATGGCTTAACAATTTCAGGATTATGTACAAGATTAAGGCAGAATGGTATGGCAAACTGGTCCCACAGAGAAGTTCCTTTCTGAGTGCTGGCTTGCTCAAAGGCTCCTGCCATCCCATCTTCCCTGACTGCCTCTTTGTTATGCATTGTGCTTAGAATAGAACTAGGATAGAGAGATATCAGTACATTGGATAGAATGCAGTATCAACCTAGTGTCCTTGTTGGCTCCAGATTATTTGCTAGTCATCTTCACTTACCATTGTGAGAAGCACACTGGGGCTAATTTGGGTTATACTATGGTAGTTTGGACTGTATGCCTTGGAGTTAACCAAGACCAGCAGGTTAAAGTCCAAGTTCACTACTTAACCCTATTTTTCAATTTTCTTACTTGTAAAAGGGGTACAATAATAGTGTAACTTTTATTGGGTGGTTGTGAGAGAAAATGAAGATAATCTATACAGAATAATACAATTCTGGAACAAATGGAACACTTAAAAATTACTACTATGACTGTTTCCCCTTAAATATATAGTATTCCTTCAATAAATTATTGTGGCTCTCTAAGAAAATATTTTATCCAGATATTTTTCTTTATGTTTTTAGTCTGGGTCACTTTTTATCCAGAAGGGTAGATTATGTGAGCATAATTCCCATGACTAGATTAATGCTTCATTTTATTTGTTATAGTTTAGTTTTTTTTCAGCTTTAAATGGGTTCTTTTCCTCAGTATGTGAAGATTCATTCATTCAGTCAGTTCACGTTTATTGAACACTCCCTATACGTTAGCAATTGCAGTAGAAACTGGAATAAAAAAAAGTATAAGAAAATCCGAGTAAACCAGCCCTCATAGAACTTTCATTCTAGTGGCAGAGAGAAACCTATAAACAAGCAATTGACTTGCCATATGATAAACGCTTTAATGAGGGAAGTACACGATGCTTTCGGAGTTCATGGTTGGTGCTAAAAAAGTGATGTTTAAGCTCAGACCTAAAGAAGAGTTGCAAGCAGCCAAGAAAAGTGTGAGAAGGAAAATATTACACACAAAAGAAACAGAATGTGCGAAGAACCAAAGTCAAGAGTGAACATGGAAATGACACAAGGATGGTCTTTGTCACCGTTCTTATTCAATATTTTACTGGAAGTCCTAGCAAGAGCAATAAGGCAAGAAAGGGAAATAAAGGGTATCCAAATCGGAAAGGAAGAAGTAAACTATCCTTTTTCGAAGATGATGTGATCCTATACATAGAAAATCCTGGAGACTTCACAAGAAAGTTACTGGAACTAATAAACAGATTAAGCAAAGTGGCAGGGTACAAAATCAACACACAAAAATCAGTTAGGTTCCTCTACACTAACAAGGAAGACTCTGAAAAAGACTCAATAAATCAATACCATTTACAAGAGCCTCTAAAAAGGATAAAATACTTAAGAATAAATCTAACCAGGGACATAAAAGACTTATACAAGGAAAATTATAAAACACTGCTGCAAGAAACTAAAAGATCTATATAAATGTAAAAACGTTCCATGCTCATGGACTGGAAGACTTAACATTGTGAAAATGTCACTATTACCAAAAGCCATATACAGATATAATGTAATCCAAATCCAAATCCCAACAACATTCTTTAATGAGAAGGAAAAACTAATCTCCAACTTCATATGGAAAGGAAGGAAGCCCCGAATAGCTAAAGCAACATTGAAGAAGAAGAACAAAGTAGGAGGCCTCACATTTCCTGATCTCAAGACTGCCTATGTAGCCACGGTATTCAAAACAGCTTGGTACTGGTACAATGACAAACACATAGACCAATAGAACAGAATTGAGAATCCAGAAGTAAATCAATCCATATACAGGCACCTGATCTTCAACAAAGGATTAAAGTCCATTCAATGAGGAAGAAAAAGTCTTTTTAACAAAGGTTCTGGCAAAATTGGATATCCACATGCAGAAAAATGAATCAGGATCCATACCTCACACTGTGCACAAAGACTAACTCGAAATGGATCAAAGACTTAAATATTAAAGCTATAACACTAAAGTTCCTGAAAGATAACTTAGGGTCAAAACTAGGGGACATAATTTTTGGCATAAGCAGTCTATCAAACAAAACTAAAAATGCATGAATGACAGAAGATAAATTACATAAGTGGGACTGCCTAAAAATTAAATATTTATGCTCATCAAAAGATTTTACCAAGTGAGTAGAAAGAGAACCTGTATACTGGGAAAAAATCTTTGGCAAAAACATATCTGATAAGGATCTCATCTCTAAAATATATAGAAAGCTTCAACAACTCAGCAACAAAAAGACAAACAGTCCAATCAAAAAATGGGCAAAGGACATGAGTAGACAGCATTACTGGAGAAGACCATCATGACTGGTAAAGTAGAGAGTCAGTGAAAAAGAGGAGGACCTTCGACGATATGGATTAAGGCAGTGGCTGTGACAATGGGCTCAAATGGAGTAATTATTGTGAGGGCAGTGCAGGACCAGGCAGCATTTTGTTCTGTTATATGTAGGGTCACTATGAGTCGGAACCGACTTGACAGCACCTAACAACAATAACCCAACCAAGCCTGTTGCCGTTGAGTCGATTCTGACTCACAGTGACAGTATAGGACAGAGTAGAACTGCCCCAGAGAGTTTCCAAGGAGTGACTGGTGGATTTGAACTGCTGAGCTTTTGGTTAGCTGTTGAGTTGTTAACCACTGTGCCACCAAGTTTCCTACAACAGCATTAAAAAAAAACTCTCAGCAAATTAGCAATAGAAAAGAACTTAGTCACGATAAAAAAAAAACAAACAACAAAAAAAACTACAGTTATTATAATTAAGAGTGAAATATTGAATTCTTTACCCATAAGATTTGAAATATTAGATATATGAGTTATAGCCTGTTGACTGATTGTGTTGTTCAGATCTTTTATTTCCTCTCTTATTTTTGCCGAGTTGTACTATCTCAGTTGCTGAGAGAAGTATGTGGTAGTCCCCAACTATAACTGTCAATTTCTCTGTGTCTCTTTTCAGCTTTACTAGTTTCTGCTTCATGTATTTTCAGGCTCTGTTGTATGGTGCATTCACAAGTGGGATCATTATATACTTTTGACAGATTGATACTATTATCACTATGTAATGTCCATTTTTGTCTCTAGTAAATTTCTTTGTTCTAAAGTCTACTTTATCAGATATTAATATTCCCATTACTGCTTTTCTTTGATTATAGTCTGCATGATATATTTTGCTCTATTCTCTTTCTTTCAACTTTGCTGTTGGTGTTAGGTGCTGTCCAATCGATTCTGACTCATAGCAACCCTATGTACAACAGAACGAAACACTGTCCAATCCTGCACCACTCTCACAATTGTTGCTATACTTGAGCCCATTATTGTGGCTGCTGCGTCAATCCATTTCATTGAGGATCTTCCTCTCTTTTGCTGACCCTCTACTTTGCCAAGCATGTTGTCCTTCTCCAGGGACTAGTCTCTTCTGTTAACATGTCCAAAGAACTTGAGAAGAAATCTCACCATTCTCGCTTCTAAGGAACATTCTGGCTGTATTTCTTCCAGGACAGATTTGCTTGTTCTTCTGGCAGTCCGTGGTATATTCAATATTCTTCACCAATGCCATAATTCAAAGGCATCAATTCTTCTTCGGCCTTCCTTATTGATTACCCAGCTTTCACATGCATATGAGGCAATTGAAAATACCACGGTTTGGGTGAGGCACACCTTAGTCCTGAAAGGGACATCTTTGCTTTTTGACACTTTAAAGAGGTCTTTTGCAGCAGATTTGCCCAATGCAATGCCATTTGATTTATTGACTGCTGCTTCCATGGGTGTTGATTGTGTTTCCAAGTAAAATGAAATCCTTGACAACTTCAATCTTCTCTCCGTTTATGATGATGTTGCATATTGGTCCAGTTGTAAGGATTTTTGTTTCCTTATTTTGAGGTATAATCCATACTGAAGGTGGTAGTCTTTGATTTTCATCAGTAAGTGCTTCAAATCCTCTTCACTTTCAGCAAGCAAAGTTGTGTCACCTGCATATCGAAGGTTGTTAATGAGTCTTCCTTCAATCCTGATGCCCTGTTCTTCTTCATATTTCTCAGAGTATTTGTGCAGCATACAGATTGAATAAGGATGGGGAAAGGAGATAACCCTTACACACACCTTTTCCGATTTTAAACCACTCAGTATTCCCTTGTCCTGTTTGAATGACTGCCTCTTGGTCTATGTACAGGTTCCACATGAGCACAGGTAGATGTTCTGGAATTCCCATTCTTCTCAATATTATCCTTAATTTGTTATGATCCACACAGTTGAAAGCCATTGCATAGTCAATAAAAAACAGATGAACATCTTTCTGATATTCTCTGCTTTCAGCCAAGATCCATCTGACATCAGCAATGATATCTCTCATTCCATGTTTTTTTTCTGAATCCAGCTTGAGTTTCTGGCAGTTCCCTGTCGATGTGCCTCTGCAACCACTTTTAAATTATCTTCACCAAAATTTTACTTGAGTGTGGTATCAATAATACTATTTGATAACTTTCACATTCTGTTGTGTCATCTTTCTTTAGAATGGGCACAAATATGTATCTCTTCCAGTTGTTTGGCCAGGTAGCTGTCTTGCACATTTCTTAGCATAGACTAGTGAGCATCTCCAGAGCTGTCCGTTTGTTGAAACATCTCAAATGGTATTCAGTCAATTCTTGGGTACTTGTTTTTCTCCAATGCCTTCAGTGCAGCTTGGACTTCTTTCAATACCATCGGTTTGCTATCCTCCTGAAATGGTTGAATGTTGACCAGTTCTTTTTGGTACAGTGACTTTGTGTATTCCTTCCATCTTCTTTTGATGCGTCCTACGTAGTTCATTAGTTTGCCCATATAATCCTTCCATATTGCAATGTGAGGCTTGAGTTTTTTCTTCAATTCTTTCCACTTAAGAAATGCCAAGTGTGTTCTTCCCTTTGGGTTTTCTAACTCCAGGTCTCTGCACATTTCATTATAATACTTTACTGTGTCTTCTGTAGCCGCCCTCCAAAACTTCTGTTGAGATCTTTTACTTCATCATTTCTTCTGTTTGCTTTACCTGCTGTATGTTCAAGATTAAGTTTCAGTCTCTTCTGACATTCATTTTGATCTTTTCTTTCTCTCCTGCCTGTTAAACGACCTTTAGCTTTCTTCATGTATGAAGTTCTTGATGTCATTCCTTTCAAGCTACCTATGTTGAATTTGAAGTGTTTTTTTTTTTTTTTTGTAAGCAGCACATAGTTGCTTCATTTATTTATTTATTTTTTTAATCCTCTTTGCCAGTTTCTGTTTTCAGACTGGTGTACTAGACAATCTACATTTTAAGTAATTGTGTGTTGGCACTTAAGGCTGCCATTTTTTAATTTGTTTTCTGTTTGTTTCTTTGGTTCTTGGTTCTCTCTCTTTCTTGCCTTTCTGTAGGTTATTTGAACATTTTTTTAAGATTCAATCTTTTTTTATTATAGTGTTTATGTGTGCATGTGTGTGTCAGCATAGTTTCCATAGTGATTAATGACTCTGGATATTACAACATACATATGTGACATCACAATCTACTGGTGGAAACATTTCACCGCTTGTAGTGAGAGGTGGAAATCTCTCTTCCATTTCAGTCCTTTTACTTTCTCCACTTTCAAATATAAATATCTTGAGTTTCATTATAGTATTATAATATTTGTTTCAATCATCAAATATAATATATATTTACCTATATTTCTGTTCTTTGTGCTGATCCTTCCTCCTTATTATTGTACCCCATTTCCAAGATCCTTTTTTCATTTCATTTCTCTTTGAAAAACTTTGTTTGCCAATTTTTAAGGGTAGCTTTTAAGAATAAATTCTTTTAGTTTTTCTTTCTATGAATATGTCATTATTCTTCCTTTGTTCCTAAAGGATATTTTCACTGAATTTGAATTTGTAGTTGACAGTTTTTTTTTTTTGTCTTTCAGCACTTGAAAAATGTTTCTGCTTCCTTTTGGTCTCTAATGTTTCAGATGAGAAATCCACTGTCATTCAAATTGATGTTCCTGTATAAATACTGTGTCATTTCTCTCTCCTTTTTTTTTTTCTTTTTTAAGTTTTTGGGGGCTTTAATTTTCAAGGCAGTGGTTAAAGCACTTGGCTGCTAAATGAAAGGTTGTTGGTTTGAACCCATCAGCTGCTCTGTGGGAGAAAGACTTGACAGTCTGCTTCTGTAAAGATTTACAGCCTTGGAAACCTTATGGGGCAGTTCTACTCTGTGCTATAGGGTCACTATGAGTTGAAATCTACTTGAGGGCAATGGGTTAGTTAGTTAATTTTCAAATTTTTAATTATATGTCTTGGTGTTGATTTTTTTAGATTTATTCTGTTGGTTTCATTAAGCTTCTTGGATCTATAGGCTTGTGTCTTTTGCCAAATTTGGAAACTTTTCTTCAAATACTCTTTCAGATGCACTCTCTTACTCTGCTCCTCCTGGGAATCTAATAGAAGAAATGCTGAATTTTTTGTTATGGTCCCACAGGTTCCTGAGGCTTTGTTCAATTTCTGTTTTTCCTCAGCCTACTCGCTCTCTGGTGCTACCTGGGGGCATGGAAAGGGTTTTCTTAGGCCAGGGTGCCAGGCATCTCACAGTGGTAGGAGGGCAATATGGGAATCCCCCTACCAAAGCTCACTGGTTGCCCTGGAGTCTAGGAAGGGAAGGAGATGTTTAGGCTCACAATGTCAAAGAGATATCCCAGGCCCGGCAACTTGTTGTTACTGGGTCTCTTCTGCTGATTCTTCCCAATGCCCCAGTGCCTCTGGACAAGGGAGGAGTTTTCTGGGCATATCAGTTGCTGTGGTTGGGTCCTTTCTGCCTGTTTTTTCCACCTGACCTGATTCCTCTTTATAAGGTTAGTCAGCCTCAGGAGTCTCAGATCTTCAGGGCCGAGAGATTTAAAAAATGCCACCAAGGTGGGGCTGCTTGATGTGGCTTAGTCCTTTGTCATTTCTACCTGCCAGCCCAGAGTTTCTGGTGGGAGAGGGATGTCTCAGGAGTGTGGAGTCAAATAGGCTTTCCAAACCAGGCTGAAGCTGTGACTGGATCCTTCCTACTATTCCTGCCTGCCACACCAGTGTCTCTTGAAGGAAGAGAAGAGTCTCAATTGGGCGTAGAAGGACAGTGCTTCCTTTTGTTGGTGAGATTTCCTATTGTACCCCATTTCCATGATGTCACACTTGCCTAATGCCAGAAAAACTCTTGTTTGATCTGGGAGAAAATGAGCCTATCTGGGCAGGTTCTGTTGCTAGGTTGAGGTTAGTAAATGCCATATCTGGGTGGTCTTCTTCTGTTAGGTGGGGGATGGCAAGATGCCCTGCCACTGTTGTTCTCTACTCCTGGGTTCCCTCTATTCCTGGGTTGCCAAAGCAGTTTGTCTTCTTACCGTCTTTTGGAATTATCCTTTGGTTGTTGCTTGTGTTATTTCCATGGTTTATAGCTGTGCTTAGCAGGGAGGAGTAAGGAGAAACAGGTCTACATCATCTTGTCTGGACCCGAAGTTGTATGGTATTAAATTTTGGTAGTGGTTTTGGTTTAATAGCTATGCAAGGACTACACTCAATGCCTAGCATCCATCCTTCAAATATTTGAATTTTCATTTATCTTTTTCTCTAATATCAAATTTTAAAGCAGTTTTTTCATAATAATATTATTATTCTTATATTTTTAATTCTCTAAGATGTACTGTCAAATTTTAAAATCCTCTAATGATGAACCTGATCTTTGCTTTTGTAGCTTAAGTGTGCAGCTCTCTGATAGCTCATCCGACAAAGACTCTGTAGCGTGTATTATTTTCTGAGACCTTCTGTCAGAATAAGATTGAGTAACTTTGCATAAAATGAGAAGCTAGGAAAGAATATAAATTGGATTAGTTCTTATATTTAAAAACATATTTTGGTGGACAAAGATTATCTTTGACAAGAACAATGATGGAAGGCCTAAAGTTGTTGAAAATATTTTGAATGTCTCTGTTTAACAATTAGATATGGATTGAAAGCAAAGAAAATAGCAATTTTATTTGAAGAGATCTACTTTTTACAGCTCTTCTAAGTTCTATGAGGACAAATAGAATTGCTAATTAAATGTTTAATATTATTTATAGGAAGCATAATAGCTTGGGATTACCCTCACAATGTATTCAAGTTGCATATCTATAGGTTACTCCCCAAACTTTGAATTCGGAACCATTGAACAACATGAGCACATTTAACCTGTGCCCATTTTAAAATATTTGCAGCATAATTTTGCTGAGTGAATTATGCAAGCTGTTATAATTTAAATAACTGTTTTAATGAAATTGCTGGACATATGTATGATTTATTTGTCTATTAAGAAGGCAATACCTAATATTTCAATACCTAATATGAAATAAATAAATAAATATTTATTTATTTATTAGGAAGGTAATACCTAATTTAACCTTTTCATGGGAGACCTGGTACCTTTATATGGCATGGTTTCTACTAGCAAACTGTGGAAAGAAAAGTGGACACTATTAATAATAAACATTTCTATGCATAAACATATTCACTGAGTAACTGGGACTAAATTGATTAGCAAAATTTGATCAAATTATATGACACTGCAACAATCACTGTTATATTACTAGCCAATTTTGATTTGCTATTATTACCTCTCTTTCCTCTGATTTTCCAACAATAGGTATTTGATCCAAAATATCTTTGTCACTAACTGCTATGTATTTACTCTGTCAAGTAGTTTTTTTTTTTCTTTTTCTCTGTACAGTATCTCAAACTAAAAGGGTTTTAATCTATACATTTATTTCAAGAGAGTTTAATTTACTTTTCCAACTGCTCAGGCTTAGTCTATTGGCCGCCATGGAAGCCCTTAAGGAGCCATTCACTCTCTCAGTTTAGTGTGCAGAACAAATTAGTACTTTCCAAAATAATACCAATTAAGCTAACGTCAAAGTTAATACCTATATTAATCTCAGTAGACAAGTTAAAATATCCTTCCAAAAGGGCTGCTACTCAAGGACAAGACTTTTTAACTGGCATAATTACACTACTTCTATATTATACTCCTTATATCTACTTTTGCTAGACACTTTCTACTATTACCGTGTCTGCTACTGCTGCTGCTACACACACACATGTACACACACACACGAATACATATACCGTACATATACACATACCACTTACATTTTTTAATCTGCAAATTCTGGCATTTCATTTTGACTAGCATATTGGGCAGGAAATCAGAAGACCTAGACTCTTTTTCTGTGTCTTGTATAACTACTGTGTCATCTTGGGCAACTTATTTGACTACACTATGACTCATTTTCCTCATTTGAGAAATGAAAATATTGAACTAGATCAGGGGTTGGCATACTAAGGCGCTTGGACCAGCCACCTATGTCAATAAAGTTTTATTGGAACACAGCTACGCTCATTTATGCGCTGTCTATAGCTGCATTTGCATGACGTCATCAGAGTTGAGTAGTTGCAACAAAGTCCAAATGGCCCACAAGCCTGAAATATTTACTACATATACCTTTAAGAAAAAGTTTGTCAATCCTGGACTAGAAATTCAATAAGGTACTTTCCAGAAATAAATTTAATAACTCAAGAAAAATTTTATGGGAAGAAAATCTTAGTCTTCTAAGTATGATGATAAAAGTTTTAAATTATTTAGTTTTCCGTCCTGAAATTCTTCTCCTTGAACTCAAATTACAAAAGTCAACCTAACCCATTTAAATAGTGAAATTCTCTCAATTAACAATCTGTGCACATACACAGAGTGTGAAACCAAGTGGTAGTCATAATTTTTAGCGATTTTCTAACCTTGTCATCTCAATTAAGAGAAATGTAGACTAACCTTATGTCAGTCTACATTTATTGTTGGTGGTGGTGGTGATGGTTGCCATCAAGTCGATTCTGACTCATAGTGACCCCATGTGACAGGGCAAAATTGCTGCATATGGTTTTCTTGGCTGTAATCTTTACAGAAGCAGATTGCCTGGTATTTATCCTGCAGAGCTACTGAGTGGTTTTGAATGTCAACCTTTTGATTAGCAGCCAAGAGCTGAACACTTGTGCCACCAGAGCACCTTCTTCATTTACTGGGCAATTTTATTGGAAAATTTTTTTTCAAAGCACTATATAATCCATTTTGAGGATTTAAAGACACAGTCACACTCTTCAAGTAATCAAAAAGCAAATGTAAGAAAAAATATAAAATGAAAATAAAATTCATAAACTCATAGAAACCAAATATAGATCCATATAGAGATAAGTGTATGTGTGTGTGTGTTTACATTAGTTGGAGAGGGTGTTAACATTGAAGGCTTGAGTTTTATTATATGTTGAAGAGGATGATTGGCACTCATGTGGGATTGAGGCGTTAACAACGTGTGAATTTTCTGTGACTTTCAAAGCACTGAAATGACAGTATGTCAATTAAGTGCCCACTAGGAAGTGATGAACTGTTAATTGTCAAATTAGTGAAAGACCTTAAAACCTCTGATCAGGAACTTAAATTTCACACAATAGGCAAATTGGGAATTACTGCAGCATTCTGGAAAGATGATAAAAGCATCAATTTATTGTGAAAATTTTGAACTGAAGAATGGAAATGCATTAAAGAGTACAAACTAAACCACACAAGAGAAACCCAGGACAGTTGAATAAACAATTGAACCTCTTTTTCTTCTAATAACATTTTATCAGTAGAGTGTTTATCTTTTAAATTTGTTTGAATTCAGTTTTATGTAAGAAGTTGTGGTAGACTTTTGGCAAAAATTGAGCACTGGTGGTGCAGTGGTTAAGAGCTTCTAATCCACCAGCTGCTCCTTGGAAACTCTATGAGGCAGTTCTGTTCTGTCCAATAGGGTCTCTTTGAGTTGGCATAACTAGAGGGCAACGAGTTTGGCAAAAATGGCCACAATTACTCCCTTCCCAGTGTCCACAACCCTTGTAATGTGGATTATCTTTCCCAATTTAAATATGGGCTGGCCTTGTGACCTGGTTTGGCCAACTGAATTCAATAGGATTGATGATATGCTAGTTTTGAACCCAGGTCTCAAGAGGCCTTTCTTGATTCCTTTCACTCTCTTGAAGAGGGTCCTAATGATCTTCATCTCACAATATTTTAAAAGCCTTATGTAATTCTTCCCACATCGAAACAGGAATGACCACTGTGGTCAATAGAATACAGCAAAAGTGACAGTATGTGAATTCTTAGGCTAGGTCATAAGGGCATTGCAGCTTCTGCCTTAGTCATTTGGAGTACTGCTGTGGGGAAGCCAGCTGCCATGTCATAAGGAGCACAACATGGACAAAAATTAAACTGCCAGCACCAGTTGCCAACCATGTGACTGAAATACCTTGGGAACAGATCTTTGAGCCCCTGTTAAGCCTAAAGATGACTGTATCTGCAAATGTCAAATGACAGTGACCTCACAAAGAAACTCCAAGCCAGTATCACCCAATTGCGCTGCTCCTGAAACCCAGCAGAAACCTTGATTACTGTTATTTAAGCCATTAAGTTTTGGATGTTTGTTATGCAGCAATTATTAACTAATACAATGTGACTGAGCAGGTTACACAAGAGACTTGAGCTTCCCTGGGAACATGGGCTATCTGTAGGGGCAGCAGTAGTAATATGCATGCATAATACATATAATTCTAAGTCCCCGGGTGGTGCAAATGGTTAAGCACTTGACTACTAGCTGAAAGGTTGGCTATTTGAAACCACTCTGAGGTGCCTTGGAAGACTAGCCTGGCAATCTGCTTCTGAAAAGTCAGAGCCTTGAAAACACTATGGAGCAGTTGTACCCTGCACACATGACATCGCCATGAGTCGGAATGGACTTAATGGCAACTAACAACAACAACATCTTGAGAGAGTGTTATTGTTTCCCTACTATGACCAAATTCTGATTCACTTTATTTCCACTTTTTTTGCTTTGAACTCCTCAATTTTATTACATTATATTAATTTTATCTGTAGTGTACTTTATATATTCAAATCTTTATTATTTGACTTATAAGCTATAAAAATATCTTTTGACAGCTGGCTTACAGAAGAGAAGGAGTTTTGCTTACCTACGCTATCACAAACAACCTTCATCATCTTTGAATTCTCAGATGTTATTATTTGTATGAATGTTACATTGCTAACATCATTAATCATAGCATTAATCATACTTCTCACATTTCTTTTACTTCTAGCATTTAACAGTCCTTTTGCCAACTTAACCATTCATCTCTTAGTTGTTTGAAGTTTATTCTTTAATAGTTTCTTCAAGATCTGAGTTCCTGTATGGTCAAAAAACAGTTGGGTTATCTTTATTCTTGACTGGCTGGGTATAAAATCATAGGGCCATATTTTCTTTAAGGACTTTGCCCCAGTGTTCTCTAATGTACAATGCCACACTGGAGAAAGCTGAAGTAAATCTGACTTATTTTCTACAAGGAGGGAATTTAATCTTTTTGGTGAGCTGCTAAAAGATTCTTAATTTTATTTTTTTTTAAGATATCTAACACTTACTGAGTGCTTAGCACGTATAATGCAACTGCTGTATGACAGGTACAATTCTTAGTCCAATTTTGGAGATGGAAAAATAGAGGCACATAAAGTTAAATAAGTTTCCCTATGTCACACAGGAAATAAATGACTATCCCAGCCTTTGAAATCAATCATTCATTCACTTATTCAACATTTATTGAACACCTACTATGTTCTAAGTCTTGTGTTAGTCACTGAGGTCTATTACCACAGAAGTCATCAACCTTAATCTTAAGAAATGTACTACTACACAATGATGAGTAAGGTGTATTCACAGACAATGGCAATTTGTTGTTGTCGTTAGGTGCCGTTGAGTTGGTTCTGACTCATAGCGACCCTATGTACAGCAGAAGGAAACACTGCCCAGTCTTGCGCCATCCTCACCATCATTGTTATGCTTGAGCCCATTGTTGTAGCCACTGTGTCAATCTATCTAGTTCAGAGTCTTTTCTTTTTCGCTAACCCTGTACTTTACTAAGCATGATGTCCTTCTCCAGGGACTGATCCCTCCTGATAACATGTCCAAAGTATGTGAAACATAGTTTCACCATCCTTGCTTCTAATGAGCATTCTGGTTGTATTTCTTCCAAGACAGATTTATATGTTCTTTTGGTTGTCCATGGTATATTCAATATTCATCTCCAAGACCACAATTCAAAGACGTCAGTTCTTGCTATGGGTGACCCTGCTGGTATTTGAATATTGGTGGCATAGCTTCTAGCATCACAACCACACGCAGGCCCCAACAGTAGGAGAAACTGACAGACCTGTGAGGGAATGACCATTTAGTGTAATATAAATATCCAGCTTCACCTTAGAAATAGAAGCAAAATGTCTCTACCAGCCAGTCATTTCTTTGTGTACTTATGTAGGAAGCTACTGTCCTTTTGATCCTACAACTTGCCATAACTCCTTTGGGAATAATATCAGTTGATAAAACATAGATAAAAACGACGCATCAAGAAAATCCATCTTCAACTTAGATTTTCTTTCTGCTCTATCAAATCTCTTCACTCTTTTGTATACATTTAAGTTTTTATCCAGTATCATTTTCCTTCAGCCTGAAGAACTCCCTTTTATGTTTCCTGTAGTACAGGTCTCCTGGTGACAAATTCTCTCAGTTCCTGTTTATTTTGCTTTTATTTTTTAAAGGTATTTTTGCTGGCTATAAAATTGTAGTTGATCACTTTTTTTTTCCTGCACTTTAAAGATGCCATTTCATTTTCTTGCAGTAATTTTATCTTTTTTCCTCTGTGAATAATGTTCTTTTTCATCCCTCACTAAATTTAAGATTTTTTAATCGATGGTTTTCTGAAATTTGGTGAAGATTTAGGTTAGTGTGGTTTTCTTTATGTTTATCTTGCTTAGGGTCCTTGAGCTTCTTAGATCTGTTCAGAGTTTTTCTTAAATTTGGAAAAATATTGGCCTTTATTTCTTCAAACATTTTTTACATCTCTCTCTCTCTCACTTCCTTTTAGGCTTTAACATAACATGTATGCTAGTCCACTTCAGGTTACTGATATTCTGTTTATCTTTTTCAGTCTTTTTTTTTCTTTCTTCTGTGTGTGTCATTTTGGATAATTTTTATTGTCATGTATTCAAATTTACTGCTTTTTTTTCTGTAGGATTTAATTTGCTGTCAATCTTATGCAGTGATACGTTCATTTCATATGCTGTAATTTTTACCTCTACATGTTCCATCTGTCCTTTATTTTATGCTTTAAATTTCTCATTATGTTCATATTTTCTTTTTAATTGTTGAGTATATTCAGCACGTCTATAATAGCTATTTTAATATCCAAGTTCATTAATTTTATCTTCTCTGTCATTGCTTCATATTCTTATATTGACAGGTTTTTCTCTTGGTTATTGGTGACTCTATAACTGGCCATGGTGAAGTAATAAAATTTTAAACTCGGTATTTGCTACCTAGCAAAATGGGATTATCAGCTAGGTTTAGGAAATACACCCTAACAAAGTATGTTAACCTGTTACCCATTTATAGCTATACAGAAATAACATGAAATCATCAATCATTTGAGAAAATCCAACAAAATTAAAATATAGACAAAAGTAACACCCAAAGGAAAATAGTTAAACATTGAAAAGAAAAAAAATATAAAAGAAATTAAATATTCCTAGAGACTTTCTGTAGAATAATTTAACTGATGGAAACAAACTAAAATCAAACGAAACAGCTATAAATAGAAACAATCTAATTATGAAAATTAGACACAACTACATGAAGAAAAATTTCTCATCGGAAGAATCAAACAGCCAGGGGAGTGGGAGGTATACATGGCAGAAGATGGAATAAGTGAATCAGAAGATTGAACTGAGAGATACTTCTAGAACATGGACTACAAGGGCAAAGTAATTAGAAAAGCATGGAGAGATGGTGAATACAGCCAAGTACTCCAATGTTGTCTAAGAAGATTTTCAACAGTTGTCTAATTGAGCAAAATATGTAGAATAGAAAGAATAAAGAATGAAAAAATAAAAATTCTCTGAGATGGGAAAAAGAAGAAGTAAAATGGAAAACAGGCTCCAGATTGAGAGACAAGCAGGAATACTGAAAAAAGACAAATACCTAAAATAACCTGATAAAATGTCATAGCTCAAGAAAAAGAAGAAAATTCAAAAAGTATCCAAACTAAAAACAAAACAAAAAGAGAAGATAATAGATTTGTTGGCAACCTTTCCAAAGCTTTGCTGTGGCCTCTTCAGGAAGATTTGGGGCAACTTAAGTCTACTCCATTTATTGCTATTTTTGCTATAAATAGACATTAATCTAGGTGTAAGAAAATAAGTAAACAAAAATTCTAATTATGTGAATCAAAGGCTCACCATCCTTTTATTTTTTTTAATAGAACTTATTACCTTCTTATATACTATAAAATTTACCTATTTATTAAATTTGATATCATAAATTTAATGTTTATTGTATATTACACCTCACTAGAATGTAAGTTACATGAGGGAAGATATTTTTGTTTGTTTACTGCTTGTCCACAATAGTTTGCACTCGACTGCTAACCTAAAGATTGGCAGTTCAACCCTCCCGCTTCTACTAGCAGTATCTCAGAATAAAAGACCTGGCAATCTGCTTCTGATTACAGCAAGAAAACCCTAAAGTGGTTCTACTCTGTAACACATGGTTTGCTGTGAGTCACAATCTACTCGACAGCAACTAACAACTGATTATCCCCAATACTTAGAATAGGCATGGAAACAAAATAGATTCTCAATATTATTTGTCACATAAGTTCTTTGTAGTATTAAGGTATTGGAGACTCCCTAAATGTTCATCAATAGGAGAATGATTAAATAATGTATCATTTATCCATGTCTTGTATCAGTAAAATAGATTGAAATAGTCAGACATTATTGAATGCAATGATATCCAAGATATAATAAGAGAAAAAAAGTCAGTCACAAAGCATGTCTGTAAATATGTAAACGTCTAAAAAAGAACTGATAGGGTACATTCTGAAATACTAACTATAATTACCTCTGGGAAGGTAAATAGGATTGAAAAGTGGGTGGTCAGTCAATAGTCAAAAAACATTTTATAAATACCATCTATATGCCAGATAATATTCTCGGAACTGAAGAATAACAGTGAACACGACAAATAATGTTCTTACTGTAAGGATGATTACATTTTAGTGGATGGTGGTAATAATAAGCAAGAATAAATAAGATAATTTCAGAAACAAAGAAATGCTACCAAGAAGATAAAATGGGGTAGTATGGTGGAGACCAAGTTGGAAGATATTGGTTGCCTTATATAGACTGCTTAGGAATAGTGTTTCTGAAGAGGTGATATTTAAGTTGAAACCTAGACATGAGTAGGATGGAGGAATTAAAATCATGAAGATTTAGGGGATAAGCAATGGAAATAGGAAAAGAAAAAATATCAGCAAATGCAAAATCTCTGGGATAGGAAAATACATGGCATGACGGAAGGACAAAATGAAGACCAAAGTATGTGAGTTTGGTGAATGAGGGGAAGAATGGAGTGGGAAGACAAAGTAAAAAAAGAGGTAGGCCAGGGTCACAACATACTGGGTCTTTGCTGGCCATGTGACATGAACATCAAAAGTGTAAGTGTAATGGGAAAGCATTTAGGGATTTAAGAAAGTCAGTGTCATGGTCTGGTCCATACTTTACAATGAGTAACTGGTAGCATAGGAAGGATGACTAGCAGAGGATCAAGAGTAATGTCCAGGGACTAGTTAGAAGCTAATGCAGTAATCCAGATAAAAGATAATGGCGCTCCAAGCAGTGTGGTGAGCAGTAGCGCTTTCGCTTTTCAAGATCTAGTCTTCTGTGCTCCTTCCTTCCTTCTTTCTTTCCTTCTGTGATGAACACATAAATTGTGTCATAATGACTGTACAAAATAACTCAAAAATTTGAATTATTCTAGAAAAGGCCTCAGAGATAATTATAGTAGTAACACTGATCGGCAATAGTACGAACCATTGCAGACAGTTGGTTTGAAAATAGTCAGAGACTTATTTCATCCTATTTATACTGCTTTAGGGTATATTTAGAATTTCGAGAGGGAGATGCCTTCTTTGCAATCTATAATCCATCACATGTACTGCAGTGGGAAGGGGTGTCTGCCTTTGTTGTGTGCTCAATTGCTCGTGAAGAAGAGCTCACCTAAGAGACATCAACAATATTTAGACGAATACTTGTTATGCTCTAAAGTGTTTTCAAATAACAGTTTGCAGGCTCAGAACAGAATTGGGAATATACTGAAATGTTTATAAATGTCTCCTCCCTATAGGGATTTTCCATTTATACCTGGTAGAAAATAGTTGATCTATAGGTACAAATTTGAGAGTAAACTTTTAGAAATTCTAAAAATCTGGTTTGCACTATTGAGGCACTAAGAAAGCAGTCCAGGTTATTTAAACTAGAAATTTGTTCTGGGATCTTAAAATAATTTCTTACAGCCCATAGAAGAGAGGATTTGGTTCACCCATTCTCTATAGATAGTTAAAGGAAAGAGTGTGATTTCACTAATAATTGGATTTCTAAGATAAGCACTTTAATAGCATTTTGTATGCATGAAATCACAGAATATTAATATTACACGCAAGCAAAATTTTGCTGAAGGTAATTCAAAAATGGCTGCAACTGTACATTCATAGGAACTGCCAGAAATTCAAGCCAGATTCTGAAGAGGATATGGAATGAGAAATATCATTGCTGATGTCAGATGGATCTTGGCTGAAAACGGTGAGTACCAGAAAGATATTTGCTTGTGCTTTATTGACTATGCAAAGATATTTGATTGTGAGGATCATAATAAGCTGTGGGTAACATTGCAGAACCTGTGCATAAACCAAGAGGTAGTCGTTTGAACAGAACAAGGGAATATTGTGTGGTTTAAAATCAGAAAAGATGTGTGTAAGGGTTGTATCCTTTCATTATAATTATCAATCTGTATGGTGAGCAGATAATCCAAGAAGCTAGACGATATGAAGAAGAACATGTCACCAGGACTGGAGGAAGACTCATTAACAACCTGCAACATGTAGATGACACAACCTTGCTTGCTGAAAGCAAAGAGGACTTGAATCACTAACTGATGAAGATCAAAGACTACAGCCTTCGGTATGGATTACACCTCAACATGCAGAAAACAAAAATTCTCACAAATGAATGAATAAGCAACATCATTATAAACAGAGAAAATATTGAAGGTGTCAAGGATTTCATTTTACTTGGTTCCACAACCATCACCCATGGAAGCAGTAGTCAAGAAATCGAACGATGTATTGCCTTGAGCAAATCTGCTGCAAAAGATCTCTTCAAAATTTTAAAAAACAAAGAGGTCACTTTGATGACTAAGGTGAATCTGACCCAAGCCATGGTGTTTTCAGTCGCCTCATAGGCATGCAAAAACTGGACAATGTATAAGGAAGACTGAAGGATTGATGCATTTGCATTATGGGGTTGGTGAAGAATATTGAATATACCATGGACTGCCAGAAGAATGAACAAATCTGTCGAAGTACAGTCAGAGTGCTCCTTAGAAGCAAAGATGGTGAGACATTTTATCAGAAGGGATCAGTCCGTGGAGAAGGACATCATGCTTGGTGAAGTAGAGGGTCAGCGAAAAGAGGAAGACCTTCAACGAGATGGACTGACACAGTGGCTGCAGTAGTGGGCTCCAAAATAGCAACCATTGTGATGATAACACAGGTTCGGGCAATGTTTTGTTCTGTTGTACACAAGGTTGCTTTGAATCAGAACTGACTCGGCACCTAAAACAATATGCATAGAATATTAGGGAATATAATGACTTTCTCATTTCACATTTGATCCATTTATGGAAGACCAGTACACCTAATATGACCAAATGCTGAAAATGTTGGTGAAGCATCTCTGCCCTGATAATTATGAGTCTAGCAACTGAAAGATTGGTTTGGTTTTGCTAATTTCTCACTTCACTCTATTTCTTCTTTAGAGGAGGAAGGATGCCTACGTGGATTAAATGATTGAATATTAGAGATCTATGCTCATAATAAGGCATTAAATGAAAGCAAAATACATCCATTTGAATAAATTATCACATGAAAACTGTTCCTTATCTATAGTGCTTAGAATAGAAGGTGAATAAACTGCCATGTGGTATATCAAGTAATCTACAAGAGAGTAGGAAATACTTGTGATGGCTTTAATCTTAGATTATCACCAACGACCTAAGTAATTTTGAGCATATACTTGTCCCTTCTAAGCTTCGTGTCTTAATTATCAAAGTGACTATGAAAATAATACTACCTGGATTAGAAAATGTTGATTTTCAACCCATTACTAACAGTAGGGTGACCATACATCCGAGTTTGCACAGGATAAATTCAGTTTATGTCTGTTATTAAGACATTCTGTCTGGTTTGACATTTGCCACTCTCAAAAGTGTCTGTAAAAAAGTGTCGGGGTGGTGTCTGACCTCCTCTAACTTCACTAGGGGGAAGAAGAATCAAGATCAGCAACTCAAGGCTGATTCTTATGAGGCAGAGGTCAAACATGCCTCCTCTTTCTGCCGTTTTTACCAATTCTGACACCAATCATCCCTCCCACAATACTCTCTACTTCTCTGCTTGTTCAATAATTCATTGCAATGGCCACACAGAACTCACAGACAATACTCATGATTGTGGGGTTTATTAGGAAGTAACAGTTACAATTCAGGCTCAGGAACTCTCAGAATACAGTTGTTCCATCAGGACAGCCTCTTCCCAGGTGTGCTCGCAGGCATGCCTCTTCCTGGCCCTCAGTCTCTGCCCAAAGGCACTCAGCTGTCTCTCTCTGTAGGCCAGGAAGTCCATTGCACCATCTCCTGCTGCTGAGTCTATCCTGCCAGGTCTCTCTGCCACCACTTCTCACTGTCTTCAGGGTTACAACCTGCTCTCCTGCTTCCAGGAGTTTCTCAGAGCAGGGATCCAGGTTCAAAGTCTATGCTGGCTCCTGGCCATTCTTCCTTGGTGGTGCTGGAATCTTCTCTCTTTCCCACCTCTGGGGTGACTCATTTGAAGCCCAGTGGGATGGCAAAACTGATCAATCCCCTTAGTGGGCTACAATTACCATATCTGCACAGTCCTGTCCAATCACTTGGGTGAGAGTTACAAGATCATGGCTAGAAAGCCACACACAAGTGATCTATGGCACTGCAGTGTCCCAAATTAGGTGATAAATTACATGGCCGCCATAGCTCTCAGGTCTCTGCTGATTTTGTTCAGGTATCCACCATGACCCCTAAGCAGCCCATATGACTCAGGGCAAGGTGACTCCATCTCCAGGAGTGGATCCTGATACATCTAAGGCAATGGTTGATTTAGGAACTCATGCTTTATGTAATCAGCACATGCCATCTTTCTGGGGACTCTTTAATCCAATGGTGGACACATGATCTAAGTTATTTGACTCAAGATAAAAGGAATGCTTTATTTCATGGTCAGAAGGAAGGAAGTTTACTGTCACCTCCAGAAATAAACAGGGAAGGGTATTGTTTCAATTACTGATAACTGTTATCTTGCAACCATGAGGGACTTTGCCTGAAGATAGAGGCAGAATTAAGAGAATCACTGGGTCCTTCTTCATAACACAACAGAAGAGCAATCTACCTCCATACATTCTGCTCCTTAAGATAATAAACACCATTATGATTTATGTAGGTTTGAGGCAGCATATTTTAATAAACTATAACTAGAATACTATAATAGATATAATATTTCATAGAGGTTTTCAAAGGATTAAGTAAAATTATTCATATAAAATGCTTGTCACAGTGTTGGGAATAGTAAAAACATAGAAATTTATTTACTTTATAACATGATCGGGAGAATGCTGCCATAGAGAATCTATGTACAAACACTCAGATATACAGAATTCTGTACCTTAGATCTGGGACATTCTTAAACTCTAAAATATCCCACTGCTTTTAGACAGATATCTCCTGTTATCATATATCAGGGAATCAAAACCTAGACAGTTAAATTTAGAAGCTAGTAAGCACAGGGCTTTTCTTTCTTCTGATATAATTTTCCTTCTGCCACATCATATGGTCTCTTACTTTAGTGGAAAGAACATGAAGGTAAACATCAACCCGGACCTAAGTAACTAACTGTAGTAGTCATTTCTGTGCAAGTGTGAATGTAAATATGAATGTGAATGTGTGTCTGTATGGCCTCCCCACATGGAGTCAACATACTTCTAGTAATAATACTCAAAAAAAAAAAAAAAAATGAGGGAAGAGAATCTGTTTCTCTCCATTCTCAACCCATATGGTTTGAGAAGGACTTCACCCACTGGCTTTAAGTTAGAGAATGTGTTCACAGCCCAGCTGGAATCAGGACATAACTCTCACCTTTACCAGGCATGTACACCAACTCCTCACTTATCAACATGGTTAGGTTCCATAGATGAGGTCATTATGTGAAAACTGGCGTTATATGAAAATGGACGATGATCACATCAGATCACAAACTGAAGGATGACTACATTATTAGATAACTGCCAAATTATATCATTACATAACTGCCAAACCACTGAGAATCATGGCCCAGCCAATGTGACACATAACCTTAACCATCACAGCCAGCATTACTCTCGTCTCACACCTTAGCATTCATTACTGCCAGATGGCCAGATGTATGTCATTAATGCACAAATTAGTCAGACAGTAGATTTTTTATTATTGTCATAAATGCAAAATGTAGGATAACGAGAGAGTCAACAAGTGAGGAGTAGATGTACATGTGATCCAGGGCACGTTAATAAGGTACAACTTGAGTTAAAAATCACAAGACTTCTACTAAAGCCACTGAAGAACAGGGTTTTTTATCATGCTTCACTTGAACAATAGAGCATGTGTGGCTAGCGCTGCTACCACCATGAGGAAGCTGGTGTTTCATACCACTTACTTAGCTCTCGAAGTGGATAAGAGCTCAGGCTGCTAACCAAAAGATCAGCAGTTTGAATCCACCAACCACTCCTTGGAAACCCTATGGGGTAGTTCCACTGTGTCCTATAGGGTTGCTAGGAGTCGGAATCAACTCGAAGGTACACAGCAACAATTTAGCTCTCAAGAAATTCTGTAGCTGTCTCTCTCCTTTGTACTTGGCTGCACATGCATTGTTGAGGGCTTTGTAACTCTCCAATGTACTTAATGGAAAAAGTGAACTTTGTGACATGTATCATATATACCGGAGTCCCTGGGTGGTGCGAATAGGTAACACACTGGAGAAATGAGTCCATCCAACAATGCCTCAGAAGAAAGGCCTGACTATCTACTTCTGAAAAACCAGCCACTAAAAACCCTATGGAGCACATGAGGTCGCTGTAAGTTGGAATCAACTTGAAGACAACTGGTTATCATATATACTGGGTCCAGAGCTTGGACACATTGTTGAAGAAGACAAAGACCCTGCCCTGGAGGAGCCCTCATGAAAAGTTTGCAAATCATGTTGCAAGGCAGTTAAAATAGCATGACCCCTGACCATCTTCATTTCAAATTGTCCAAGTGTTAGACACTGTAACAACTCCCTTCTGAGATGCATTCGAAGAGAGTTGCATGCATATTTTTCTCTGCTGTAGAAAAAGTTATGAATTTAGTAATAAAATGATAAAACCATTTTAAAAGCTGGTGTTAAAGTCATAGTTTCTTCTCTGCTTTCTCACACAGCACATCTAGTTCAGAAACAAAAAAGGAGCTGCAAGATTTCCAAGTCTGCAGATAAAAATGAGGTCATCCTGCTCCACACAACTGAGGGATGTGTCTCCAGCAGGAGGAAGCCTGCATTTTCACAATGGAACTGCTTTTGAGGACCGTAACCTAGAAGTAAACCAGCAGGTTTTGAACTTATGAAAACTTTATTAATTTACCTAAAGATTGAATTGCTCAATTAGCGTATCTTTTGAGACTTTGATAAAAAAAATTAGCAAAATCTCTCTGTCACTCGTTCATATCCCGTTTATTAGAGAAAGAAAATCAGAGAGCCATTAGCAGAAGAGAGAGTCTGAATCAGCCCTGTGCTATCATAACAGGATGCCTAACAACCCTAGAGGGAGAAGATAATAATATGTTAAGAGCTAGGCCAAGAAGCTTCTGTCTGCCAAGCTGAACCCTTTAGAAATGTTAATTTTCACATGAAGAATAGCGGGGTTGTTTTATTTTAGGAGAAGGATGATGGGTAGTCTATTTTGATTTTAAGTCTATAAGGTAGAGTGTCGTATGTCCCTGAACCTCAATGGAAATGAGCTCTTGATTGGACTGAGACTAACTTGCCTACAGTAGGGAAAACTGCTGAAAGATGAGAAAATGGCATGAATTAATGCTGGAAATTTTGCCAGAGGGGAGGCAGAGAGAGAAAGAGATGATCTGATTATACATTCAGGGATGACAGGTGAACCTCCAAAAGTTCAGAGGTTCAGTTCAGATATCCATCTCAACATTTAACTGCTCATCTGAAGCTTTGCCAGGCACAAGGAAATACATTCTGTTTCAGAAACTGCTGACAATTTCTCAAGATCAGTGGGGCATGCCACATGGCCTCTCATTCCTGCATTTCTCCTCATTCATCTCTTAAAAACAAAGATTCGCCAATACTGTATATTATAGTTAGAATTTTCTCTTACTGCATATTTTGCTAGTGCTCCACCCCTAGGGGGTTCTTAAATATAATGGAATTTTACTACATAAAGAACATTAGTACTTTCAAAACTTCTTCTAAAGTACCAATCCTTGGAATTATTAAACAACAACAAAAAAAAAAGAAGGCAAAAAAGGTAAAAGTTAAAATATCAATATCTTAATTTTGTCCCATAATTTTTGAGGAAATTTTTTACTGGCATTATTAAAAAAAAAAAAAAGTCAGCTTAGTTAGTGAATAATTAAACTGAGACAGACCCCCCACAGTGGTGTATAAAAAATCATGTTTTCTTTGCTTGGCTTCCTCCCCCACAGTGTTGTATTAAAAATCCTGTTTCCTTTGCTGGGTTTCCTCTCCCCCAGCTTTGCATTTGAATCCTGCTTTTGCTTGGAAGTTATATGTAAACCCCATTGCGCCTGCATAGTACGATTAAGACTGTTGCTGACCTAACTTGTATGAACTTCCTACTTGTAAAACCTATTAAAAGTAACTTGCCTGCCCGCCCTTGGGGAGCAGTCTTGGCAACAGCAGCTCCGACTGACTCCTTTCCCTTGTACAACGAAATAAACGTGCCTTTCCTGTTCTCCCACCTCAGTCTCTCGTTTATTGGCCAATACGAGTCATGCCGAGCAAGAACCTGGGGTTTCCATGCGGTAACAAAACCACCTTCTTTTTAGCTAGTTGTTTGGCTCTTATTCCTAATTATTGTTAAAGTATATACTTTTATTATTGTTGTTTGCCAGTTGTTTGTTGATGTTAAATTAGTTTTAAAATCACAGGCCACATAATTTTTGCCATTGCCAGGCACTCAGCTAAGGGTTTTATAGTCACTGTCTCACTAATTGTCACAAGTTTTGAAAGATTGAAAAACCACAAAACAATGCAAAACAAAACATACACGAACACATTCACACAAAAAACAAATTCTGACAGAAAAAAACCTGACTCCAAAATTAATAATTATCTCTTTGCCCTTGCTATGTATAATAGTGTGGTCTACAGACCACAAGCAGTGAAGTCACTTGGGAACTTGTTAGAAATGCAGAATATCAGGTCCATCCCCAATATACTGCACTAGAGTCTGCATTTTAACAAGTTCCCAGGTGATTCCTGTGCACATTAAAATTTGAGAATAAATGCTGTGTACTACACTGCCATTTCCTTTTGATTATTAAATTTTCTTGGTACATCTCAATGTTTTTAAAAGTCTATTTTTTTAGTTCCAAATTAAAATATATTTATTTTCTGATTTAAACAATGAAAATTAAGAAGTAAGAAATCTATAAAGAAGGAAGTAAAATATATCATAATCTTATCCTGGAAGACAGTCATTGTTAATAGTTCAAAAATAAAATCAAAAGAATGATTCTACTTTCACCATCAAAACAAAGCATCAATGTATTATTTATTTAACATAATTATTGTAGGAGAAGGAGCCCTGGTGGTGCTATAGTTAAGCACTCAGCTTCTAACTGAAAGGTTGGCAGTTTGAACACACTAGGTGCTAGGTGGGAGAAAAGACCTGGCTATCTGCTCCAGTAAAGATTTCAGCCTAGGAAACCCTGTGGGACAGTTCTACTCTGTCCTGTAGTGTCGCTCTGAGTTGAAATTGACTCTACAACACGCAACAACGACAACATTGTAGAAGAAATCATAACCTCATTCATAACAGTTAGGATATGGTTTAATTTTAAAAAATAGTGTAAGAATATTTGAACACCCTTCTAAATGAGATTTCAATAAGGATGATTTTGATAGATCTGAGAAGCGGTTAATGTCTAATCCTTTGAGTTTCTGTCTTCAAACTAATAAATATACATTCAGTTCAACATACTGCTCATTTCCCCCCACCACATCTTTTCTGTTACATCACCCATGCTTACCTCCACCTTACATAAATAAACTATTGAGCCTTAGCACAGACAGAAACCAAGAAGTGAAAGCTTGATAGAATTCTCTACATAAAAATTGATACATCTGTTAACAGCCGAGTGCTTACCCATCGTGCCACCAGGGCTCCTTCTCCTACAATAACCATATTAAATATATGGTAGATTGATGTTTTGTTTTATTTTCATGGTAAAAATAGATCTGTAACAAGAATAAGCAGCAGTTGCCAAAAAACTACAATGTTTATGAGAAATAAAAGAACACTATTTTATATAATATTACAATACAGAAAAAAAAAAGATGAATATCCCAATGGACAAAAATATATGAAATATATGAACACATTTTTTTTCAAATTCAAATGGTTGATAAGCAAATAAAAATCATATTCCACCTTAAAAGAATCAAACAAATGCAGTACTATTTTTCACTGAAGAAGATTTGAAAGGATAAATTGGAAAGAGTATGAGAAAATGTAATCCTTATATACTTACAATTAGTTGTGAATTGGTGCATTTCTGAAGTTTAATTGGGCAATGTGTTTCAAAACCCCTAAAATATGAATATACTTATAAACTCCATTTCTAAAATTTATCCTCGGAAAAATTATTATGGTTTGTGAAAATTTTATAAATATATTTATTAAAGTAGCTTTTATGGTGCTATTACAATTGAAAGTCAATCAAGATGTTCAACAACTTAGTCAGCATTTGTAAAATAAATTATAGCAAATTATAATGTCACTAAATGTATACTTTGAAAAATATCATTATTATTTCATACAGGCACCCATGTAATGGAGAAAAGATCGTGACACATTTTTGAGTAAAAAAGAAAAAATATATATAGTGCCATTTTGAACTGCTTTCTATTTTGTAACTTCTATTTTGGCCATTTTATCAATAGTAAATTGTCCTCACCATCCATTCTTTTCCCAAATGAAAAAAGGTGATTTTCTCTTGGAACAAGATGTGCACCCACTGATACTTTTTATTTATTATTATCAAGATAATAGTGTACTGTCTAATATCCAAACCAAAAACCAAACCCGTTGCTGTTGAGTCGATTCTGGCTTACAGTAGTTGTATAGGACAGAGCAGAACTACCCCACAGGGTTTCCAAGGAGTGGCTGGTGGATTCGAATTGCTGGCCTTTTGGTTAGCAGTTGAACTCTTAACCAGTATGCTACGAGGGCTCCTAATATAGTGTTGTTAAAATACCAGAGAGAAGGGGACCAGAAAGTTCCACTTCATGATGATATTTGAGATGTGTCTTTATTCATTTCCAAGTCAACTTCTCTCAGTCATGGTCTGGTAGCAAGCCCACTGTTATAAAATCTCTCAAATCCTGGAAAGACTATGGTACTCACAGTCAAAATCTCACAATCCACTAAGTGTCATGCAATTCCAGGGAAGACTATAATCTCTCCCTCTGTTCTTTCACCTATTATTAATCCTTTCAAGTCCACCATACGTGTGCACAGGAGTCAACTTGATGGCAACTGGTTTTACTGGTATGCGTGTGCATAACTGAAATCATTAACAAAAACAATATAAACCTTTGATCTTCAATATATATATATATCTGCAATGCAACCAATAGTTATAACTGTTCGGTCCGTCATTCATTATTTCCTTCAGTGTCTCTGGACTATGCCACAAAGCTGGGAAAATGGGTGATAAATTAGTGTGTACATATTCTGACAGGAAGTTCTGGACACATCAATGCTGTATAGAAACCATTGTACATCCTTACCTCAAGTAAGAGAAAACTAGGGGTTTATTGGAGAGGAGGATTATTTAAATAAATTTTGTAAGAGTATGTTTCCCACCACCTCAACTATGAAGCCAATTGAAGTGCTGTAACGGGGTGCAAGAAAAACAAGAGGAGAGATGCCAGCAAAGGGAGAGGTCTATAAAATTTTACCATTTGGCTGAACAAGGGTAAAAAACTGTCTTGTTGCTTTCAAGTGGATTCCAACTCATAGCAACCATATAGGACAGGGCAGAACTGTCCCAGAGGGTTTCCAAGGAGCAGCTGGTGGATTTGAACTGCCAACCTTTTGGTTAGCAGCCAATCTCTTAACCACTGTGCCACCAGGGCTCCTGAACAAGAGTGAATGAGTATAAACAGGCTAAAAGGGAGGACAGGTGTGACTCGTCTGTAAGACTCCGCTCAAGAAACTTGCCTGCCTGCGTGAGAGGAACTGGGCAGAAAAGGGCAGGAGCAATGGGGAGTCCTGAGATGTAACCTGGAAATTACATCACCTGCAACAGGGACCTAACTACAATGAGGAAGTCCCCATTCCAGTGGGGAAGTGCCCCTTGCCCCGTAAGAGGCCAGGAAGAACCCAGAGAGCACCTGCCATGACAGAAAATGTTTTACAGCCAAGAAACACTACAAACATATACTAGCTAAGTAAATCAACCTTTAACTTTGCCCCACTAATATCTCCTGCCCTTTATCTGACCCAAAAGGGAAGAACAAGACAGATGGAGAATAAAATACAGACCAAGTCCTCTCTTCTAAGCTGTTGGTCATTGAGCTACTACCCATTCCAGACGTGAAAAACAGACAAAAAAAAGTCTTTAAGTTGAATGTGAGATTTAATTTTTTATTTAGATTAGACTGAAATTGTGAACGCCCTAAAAGTGCGATTGTTCTATGTTATGAAAATCACTGGGATCAGTTGAAGTTGTAGCTCAAGATAAGAAAAGAAGGTCTAATAAATCATGTTTGAAGACATCTGTTAGAGAGGAAAAAGTGCTATTCCTTGACTCTACCCTAAGCAGTTCAGGCAAATCAAAAAGCTGATTATACACACATTAAATATGGGGTCATTCACTTGCAAATATGCTTTACTTAAATTACTTTGTTTTTAAAGTAAAGTACGCTAAAACCCTCCAAATATATCACGTACAGGAGAATGCAAAATAAGGGTATTTTCTGTCAAATATAGCTTTCAGGAACTCCAAATACATTAATTCATCAACAAATAGGTATTGCACATTTATTCATTCATTAAAATACATATCAAGTACTGCAAATATGCACTAGGGCTATAAATATGTGTCTGGAAAGTCTTACATTTCATGATGTAGCTAAACCTTATAATTAACATTTTTGTGCATTTTTTGTATGCTAAACATTATGTTACTTGTTTAGACGGGTAAAGACTGTTAAAGTGCTCTCACTAACCTTACCATTAAAATGTGGAGGGAAAGGAGAGAAATTGGAATTAACTGTAAAAAAAAAAAAAGAAAAGGATGGAATCTGATCAACTGACTAAAAGAAATACAGATAAATTTCCATGGGTTTCCAAAGAAGAATCATGTGAAAATGGGAGGCATTTCAGACAAAGGGAATGAACAAAAATATGGCGTCAGATTAGCATTAAAATACTGAGTAAAGTGTATTAGTTTCTTAGGGGTGCCATAACCAAGTACCACAAAGCGGGTGATTTAAAATGAAATATATATATATATATATATATATATATATATATATATACAGTCAACTCTTTTCAGAAGCCAGAGTCTGAATTCAGGGTGTCAACAGGGCCATGTTCTCTCCAAAATCTCTAATGGAAGATCCTTTCTTGTATCCTCTTATAGGCCCAGACTTTCCTTGGCTTGCAGCTGCAGCATAGCTCCAATCACTGCCTCCCTCTTAATGTGGCTGTCCTCCCTCTGTGTTTGTCTGTGTCTCTTCTCTTCTATAAGAAGAGTCATATCATATTGGATTGGAGTCCCTGGGTGGTGCAAATGGTTAACACACTTGGCAGCTAATCGGAAGGTTGAAAGTTTGAGGCTACCTAGAAATGTCTCAGAAAAAAGCCCTGGTGATCTACTTCTGAAACATCAGCCGTTGAAAACTCTTTGGAGCACAGTTCTACCCTGACACACATGGGGTCTCCAAGAGTTGGCATTGACTTGATGACAATTTATCTTTCATATTGGATTAGTACCCATTCTACTCCAGTATGACCTCATGTTAACTGCTGTCTTTAAAAATCCTATTTTCAAACAAGGTCACATTCACAGGTACTGGGGGTTAGGACTTCAAAATATCTTTTTGAGGACACAATTCAGCCCATCATATAGAGTATCAGTATTTTACAATCTAATTTTCCAGACTTACCTCTGGCTTTATGTCTGCAACATTTTAGCAATGGTAGTAGCTCCACATATGAGATCCTTCCAAGGGCTCAGCATTACCCCATTATACGTTGCATCTTCACAACTACCCTCATGTTAGGACGTATTTTCCCTTTTATAGAGAAGAGGAAATTAAGACTGTGTTTCTTTTTCTACATTCGCTTTCTACATTCTGCAAAAGCTGTGATCACACATTCTGTTTACTACTATTTTCTTTCACCTGGTGCATCCAGGTTAAACATTCAACAGTAGGTTCAAATGTCATAATAGTGGAAAGAGTAGAGAATATAAAGCCAGAAGTTTGAGATTTGTGTCCTGAGTCTGCTACTTACTAGACATGTTAGTGATTCATTTAACATCTCTGTGCTTCATTTTACTTACTTTTCAAATGGAACATCTCTCACAACTTTTGTGAATATTATGTATGTATGATTTTGAAAACACTCAACTATGAAGGAACATACAAGTGTTAAACATGAAGAAATGTTCTAAAATGGTCAGAATTAGATTGGTAACTTCTGTTTTTTTCCACAACACATTGCATCTAGATGTATTTTAGCACTTGTATTATTGTATTATGGTTTTAATCTTTTTCTCTCCCACTAGATAGTGGCTTCCTAAAGAAGAAAACTTGCTCTTGTTTATCTCTGTAACACAATCCACAGCAAGGTCCATTGTGGAAGAACGAGGGCTAGTTAAAGGAGAAAGAGAAGATTAATTCAACCACAAATGTATTTATTAGAGATCAAAACTAAACATGAAACATACAAAAATCAGTTGGATTCCTTTACACCAACAAAGAGAACCTGAAAAGGAAATCACCAAATCAATACCATTTACAATAGTCTCCAAGAAGATAAAATACTTAGGCATAAACCTAACCAGAGAGGTAAAAGACCACTACAACGAAAACTACAAGACACTACTGCAAGAAACCAAAAGAGACTGGCATAAGCGGAAAAACATACCTTGCTCATGGATAGGAAGACCCAACATTGTGAAAATGTCAATTCTACCCAAAGCGATCTACAGATCCAATGCAATCCCAATCCAAATACCAACAGCATTTTTTAATGAGATGGAAAAACAAATCACCAACTTCATATGGAAAGGGAAGAGGCCCGGAATAAGTAAATTACTGAAGAAGAAAAAAGTAGTCTGAGAGGCCTCAAACTACCTGATTTTAGAAGGTATTATACCACCACAGTAGTAAAAACAGCCTGGTACTTGTACAGCAACAGATACATAGACCAATGGAACAGAATTGAGAATCTAGACATAAATTCATCCACGTATGAGCAGCTGATATTTGACAAAGGCCCAAAGTCCATTAATTGGGGAAAAGACAGTCTCTTTAACAAGTGGTGCTGGCATAACTGGATATCCATCTGCAAAAAACTGAAACAAGACCCATACCTCACACCGAGCACAAAAACTAACTCAAAATAGATCAAAGACTTAAATATAAAATCAAAAACGGTAAAGATCACGGAAGAAAAAATAGGGATAACGCTAGGAGCCCTAATACATGGCATAAACAGAATACAAACCATAAGCAGCAATGAACAAGCACCAGAAGAGAGACTAGATAACTAGGAGCTTGTAAAAATCAAACGCTTATGCTCATCAAAAGATTTCAACAAAAAAGTAAAAAGACAACCTACAGACTGGCAAAAAAATTTTTGGCTATGACAAATCCAATCAGCATCTAATCTCCAAAATCTACAAGATACTGCAAAACCACAATAACAAAAAGACAAATTATCCAATTAAAAAATGGACAAAGGATATGAACAAGCACTTCACCAAAGAAGATATTCAGGTGGCTAACAGACACATGAAGGAATGCTCAGGATCATTAGCCATTAGAGAAATGCGGATCAACACTACAATGAGATATCATCTCACCCCAACAAGGCTAGCATTAATCCAAAAAACATAAAATAATAAATGCTAGAGAGGTTGTGGAGAGACTGGAACACTTATACACTGTTGGTGGGAATGTAAAATGGTACAACCACTTTGGAAACTGATTTGGCACTTCCTTAAAAAGTTAGAAGTGCCATATGATCCAGCTATCCCACTCCTTGGAATATATCCTAAAGAAATAAGAGCCATGTTCATTGCATATATGCACACTTAGTTCACTGCAGCACTGTTCACAATAGTAAAAAGGTGGAAACAACCTAGGTGCCCATCAACAGACAAACAGATAAACAAATTATGGTATTTCCACACAATGGAACAGTACGCAACCATAAAGAACAACAATGAAGCCATGAAAAATCTTATAACATGGAGGAATCTGGAGGTCATTATGCTGAGTGAATTTAGTCAGTTACAGAAGGACAAATATTGTCTAAGACTACTATTATAAGAACTCAATAAAAGGTTTAAATACAGAAGAAAACATTCTCTGACGGTTACGAGGGTGGGGAGGGAAGGTGAGGGTTATTTACTAACTAGATAGTAGGTAAGAATTATCTTAGGTGAAGGGAAGGACAGCGAACACTACAGGGGAAGTCAGCACAATTGTACTAAACCAAAGATAAGAAGTTTCCTGAATACAGTCAAACACTTTGAGGGACAGTGGAGCAGGGGTAGGGATCTGGGGACCATGCTTTCAGGGGACATCTAGGTCAATTGGCATAACAAAGCTTATTAAGAAAATGTTCTGCATCCTACTTTGGTGAATGGCATCTGGGGTCTTAAAAGTTTGCAAGCAGCCATCTAAGATGCATCAATTAGTCCCAACCACATGGAGTAAAGGAGAATGAAGAACACCAAAGACACAAGGAAAATATTAGCCCAAGAAATGGAAAGGGCCACATAAAACAGAGGCTTCCTCAGCCTGAGACCAGAAGAACTAGATGGTGCCCAGTTACCATCAAAGACTGCCCTGACAGGGAACACAACAGAGAGTCTGTGATGGATCAGGGGAAAGGTGGGGTGCAGAACTCAAATTCTAGTAAGAAGACCAGACTTAGTGGCCTGACTGAGACTGGAAGAACCCAGAAAGTATGGCCCCAGTATTCTCTATCAGCCCAGAACTAAAACAATTTCCCAGGCCAACTCTTCAGACAGGGACTGGACTGCACTGTGGGACATAAAGTGATACTCATGAAGAGTGTGCCTCTTAACTCAAGTAGATACAAGAGACTAAATGGGCAGCTTCTATCCAGAGGTGAGATGAGAAGGCAGAGGGGGTTAGGAGCTGGTTGAATGGACCACGGAGAATCAGGGTTGGGAAGGAGGAGTGTGCTGTCGCAGTGTGGGGAGGGCGACTGGGGTGGCATAGCAGTATGTATGTAAATTTTTGTATGAGAGACTAACTGGAAATGTAAACTTGATTTAAACTACAACAATTTAAAAAAAAAAAAAGAACCTAAAATTTAAGAATATAAGTCAGAGTGATGTAGGCATAGGACTTAGCCTGTTTATAAGGATGTTTAAGATACTTAAGTAAAAGGGGTAAGTATTGAAAAGAAAGCATAAGGCACCCCTATCCCCATACATCAGGAGACTGGATTTCTCATAATGACCTTAAGCAGTTTAATTAGCTTCTCTGTGATGCTCTCTTTATCTGAAGTTTGACAAAACTTCGTTTGACATATCTTGTAGGCTGTTGAAGAAAAAGTAAATTATGCATATGAAAAGCTTCTAATGTTTCAGAAAGGTCTGCTAGTTTTCAATTCTATGCTCTTTCTACAGCTGTGACATTTGAGTTATTGTTTTAATTTTTATTTTCCTGAGGGCACTGGCCATTGGTAATCCTGACAGAGGAAATTTGTTTTCCGCACGGTTTCTCTCTGGTTTTGTGAAGGTGCTGAGCTGGGTGCCAGTCCCTCACTACTGGGTGTCTGTCCCAGTGCAGGAAGAGCTGTGCTTCTCCAGGAAACGGATTTTGCCAGATGTCTTTTCAACAAAGAATGTCTGTATCTCTTTTGAAACTCCTTTTCCAGAATGCTGCCATTTCCATGGATTCTCCCACTGTCACAGGGGCTGTCACTGCCAGTGTTTAGTGTAACAGCTCCTCTCATTAGTTCTCCTGGACTAATTACCCAGACAAGCAGCTAGTCACTTCACTGTGGGCAGCTTTACACTCCTCAACTGCCCCCACAAAATATCTGTTCCTCCAGGCTGACTGAGGCCTTAGTCCTCACTGTTCAGGTACTGACGTCTCTGGGTTGTACAAATGGTTAATGTGCTTAGCTGCAAATTTAAAGGTTGGAGATTCGAGTTCACCCAGAGACACCTCAGAAAAAAGGCCTGGAAATCAACTTCTGAACCACTGAAAACCCTATGAACCTACAGTGACACAAATGGGGTCATTATGAGTTGAAGTCTACTTGACAAAAACTGTTCAATGGTTTGTCCAGACCCTGCTGGGAAGAACAGTCAGAATTCCCTATAAAAGATTGTTGCTGCTGGGCCTCTGTCGTTTTCTCCTTATTCAGCCACTTGTAAACACTACCCTAGAGTCCTATCTAATCAGATAACCCAAGGGATTTCAAATAGCTATTGTTCTTGTTCACTTTATTTTTATTGATTTTGTTCTGTTGATTTCCACCCCTTGACCCACCAAACTCAGTGGCATTCTTGGGGTCCAGAATCATCCTCAGGACTTCTGCTGAGGACTGGCTACTCCAACAGGAAGTTGATATATGACTCAGCCTGAATGTCCTTCTTATATTTGCACTGAAGCTAGAGAATAGCTCACAGAATTCCTGGCACTTTGATGGCTTTCTTAACTTGTTTCCAAGGCAGGTTCAAATTTCCCCCTATTTTGTTTTTTACAGAATTGGTGAAGGAGGAGTGGCAGAATATTAAGAGTTTGTCCTCAAGCCTCCATCTGTTTCCAAAAACAAATCTTGATGTTTGAAAAATTGAAAAATCCTCCTTTGTACTTCTTTCCTTTTCATTATTTTGAGAGAGATTGCCTTTGATAGCATCCATGGCATTTGCCCACCACTCATCTGTCTGTTTGTCATACCGTGGTGGCTTGCATGTTGCTGTAATGCTGGAAGCTATGCCACCAGCATTTCAAATAACAGCAGGGTCATCCATAGTGGACAGCTTTCAGTGCAGCTTCCAGACTAAGACAGACTAGGAAGGAAAACTTGGCATTCTACTTCTAAAAAAATTGTCATTTGAAAACCTTAATAATAGCAGTAAAAGTCTGATATAGTACCAGAAGATGAACCCTTCAGGTTGGATGCCACTCAAAATACAACTGGGGAAGAGCTGCCTCCTCAAAGCAGAGTCAACCTTAATGATGTGGATGATGGAGTCAAGTTTTCAGGACCTTCATTTGCTGATGTGGCATGACTTAAAATGAGAGGAAATAGCTGCAAACACCCATTAATAATTAGAATGTGGAATGTACAAAATATGGACCTAGGAAAATTAGAAATTGTCAGAAATGAAATGGAACACTTGAAGATCGATATCCTAGGCATTAGTAAGCTGAAATAGACTAGTACTGACCATTTTGAATTGGACAATCATACGACTGTCTATGCCGGGAATGACAAATTGAAGAGGAATAGCACCACGTTAATCATCAAAAAGAACATTTCAAGAACATTATACACCAACAACAAATGCTAAAGATGAAGAAATTGAAGACTTTTTACCAACTTCTGCAGTTGGAAATTGATCATATATACAGTCAAGATGAATTGGTAATTACTGGTGATTGGAATGTGAAAGCTGGAAACAAAAAAGAAGGATTGATAGTTGGAAAATATGGCCTTGATGATAGAAATGATGTTGGAGATCGCATGATAGAATTTCCAAAATCAATGATTTCTTCATTGCAAATACTTTTTTCCACAACATAAATAGTGACTATACACATGGACCACTCAGATGGAATATATGAGAATCAAATTGACTACATCTGTGGAAAGAGGCCATGGAGAAGCACAATATCATCAGCCAGAAGAAGGCCAGGGGCCAACTTCGGAACAGACCATCAGTTGCTCTTATGTAAGTTCAAGTTGAAGCTGAAGAAAATTAAAATAAGCCTACGAGATCCAAAGTATGACCTTCAGAATATCTCACCTGAATTTAGAGCCCATCTGAGGTATAAATTTGACACACTGAAAGCTAATTACTGAAGACTAGATGAGTTGTGAGATGACGTAAAGAACATCATACATGAAGAAAGCAAAAGATCATAAAAAAGACAGGAAAGAAAGAAAAAACAAAAATGCATGTCAGAAGAGCCTCTGAAACTTGTTCTTGAACAAAGAGTAGCTAAAGCAAATGGAAGAAATGACGAAGCAAAAGAACTGAGCAGAATATTTTCAAAAGGCGACTCGAGAAGACAAAGTAAAGTATTATAATGAAATGTGAAAAGACCTGGAACAAGAAAAACCAAAAAGGAAGAACATGCTTGGCATTTCTCAAGCTAAAAGAACTGAAGAAAAAATTTAAGCCTCAAATTGCAATATTGAAAGATTCTGTGGGTAAAATATTAAATGACGCAGGAAGCAGCAAGATGGAACGAGTACACAGTTACTCTACCAAAAAGAATTGGTTGATGTTCAACTATTTCAGGAGGTAGCATATGATCAAGAACTGACAGTACTAAAGGAAGAAGTCTAAGCTGTACTGAAGGCATTGGCGAAAAACAAGGCTACAGGAATTAATGGAATACCAATGGAAATATTTCAACAAATGGATATAACACTGGAAGTGCTCACTTATCTATGCCAAAAAATTTGGGAGACAGTTATCTGGCCAACCAACTGGAAGAGATCCGTATTTTTGACCATTCCAAAGAAAGGTGATCCAACATAATGTGGGATATTATTAAGCAATATCATTAATATCACACACAAGTAAAATTATGCTAAAGATAATTCAAAAATGGTTGCAGCAGTGTATCAAAAGACAACTATCAGAAAGAAATTCAAGCCAGATTCAGAAGAGGATGTGGAGCGAAAGATATCATTGTTGATGTCAGAAGGATCTTTGCTGAAAGCAGAGAATACCAGAAAGATGTTTACCTGTGTTTTATTGACTATGCAGCAGCATTCTGCTTTGTGGATCACAGAAAATTATGAATAACATTGTGAAGGGTGGGAATTCCACAGAACTTAATTGTGCTCATGATGAGCCCTTGCATAGACCAAGAGGCATTCATTCAAAAAAGAGCAAGGGGATACTGCATTTAAAGTCAGGAAAGGTGTGAGTCAGTGTTGTATCCTTTCACCATACTTATTCAATCTGTATGCTGAGCCAATAATCTCAGAAGCTAGATTATATGAAGAAGAATGCAGCATCAGGTTTGGAGGAAGACTCATTAACAACCTGTGATATGCAGATGACACCACCTTGCTTGCTGAAAGTGAAGAGGACTTGAAGCACATACTAATGAAGATCAAAGGCTACAGCCTTCAGTATGGATTACACCTCAACATAAAGAAAACAAAAATCCTCACAACTGGACCAATAAGCAACATCATGATAAACAGAAAAAATAAGTGAAGTTGTAATGGATTTCATTTTAATTAGATCCACAATCAATGCCCACGGAAGCCAAAGTCACATAATCAAATCACATATTTCACTGGGCAAATTTGCTGCAAAAGACCTCTTTAAAGTGTTAAAAAGCAAAGATGTCACTTTCGGGACTAAGGTGTGCCTGACCCAAGGCTTGGTATTTTCAATTGCCTCATATGCATGTGAAAACTGGACAATGAATAAGGAAGATCAAAGAAGAATCGATGCCCTTGAATTATGGTGTTGTTAAAGAATCTTGAATATACTATGGACTACCAGAAGACTGAACAAATCTGTTTTGGAATAAATACAGCCAGAATGTTCATTAGAAGTGAAGACGGTGAAACTCTGTTTCATGTACTTTGGAGATGTTATCAGGTGGGTCCAGTCCCTGGAGAAGGATATCATGCTTGGTAAAGTAGAGGTCAGTGAAAAAGAGGAAGATCCTGAACGAGGTGAATTGACACAGTAGCTGCAACAATAGGCTCAAACATAGCAAAGAGTGAGAAAATGGTGCAGGACTGGGCAGTGTTTCATTCTGTTGTACATGGGGTCGCTATGAGTTGGAACCGACTCGATGGCACACAACAACATTGCATTTGCATGGCAACTACTTCAGAACACCTGTCCAGATGCTTTTACGACCCCTTGTTGCTTCATGGGCCACTTGATAATATAACTGAAACATCACTTTTGTTTTCAACATTGAAAATTTACCTGCAATGTCCACCATGGCCAGACTTAAAATGAACACGATCTTCTTTTCTGCTGTTTTTTTTTCATGTTATAAAACCTGAATAAAACCTACAAGCCCTTGTTAAATGTTCTTTAACTTATTCAGTATAAGGAAGCCTACTTTTTTTTCTTTCAGTTTCTTTTTACTTAAATTAAATACAACATGGGGGAGTTTTTCTATTAAATTGTTGTTACAATCAAAAGTAAGTTTAAAGTGTATCTTCGGAGGAATCTCTGGCTGCTTAGCAATTTAAGCTATAGTCATGTATACAGAGACTCTATATTTGGAAGAAGGACTTTTACTGTTCAAGGGATTTTTTTTTTTTTTTTTTTTTTTTTAAGTAGAAGAAGTCTTTTTTAATTTATCTTTGCTCTTCTATCCTGGCAGTGCTTTTAGAAGAATTAATGAGGTACTGTCTGGAAATCACTCTGTGCTCCGTAGAGAGGTGCTATGCAAATGTAAGATAATAGTATAAGAAACCATTATATTAAGAATCAAGTAATTATATGAAGGACTAAGGAACTTGACTTTACCCCATGATGATTTAAATATTTGTTGAAATTTTGAAATGATCAGTGTCCAGTTCTGAATGAGAGCCATCACTTATGTCAATAGCTTCAGGAACAGTCACCAAACAATATTCTTTTGCTGAGTTAGTGTCTTATACACCTAATCACATAGTCATTTTATCTCAGAAGCAAATATAAAATACTTTGCTTTAGGCAGTATTGAAGCATTTCCAGGGAGAGTTTTATTTTATTTCACAATTCACAGAGGTGTTTTACTACAATGCACAGTCCACAGTCAGCTTAACTAGCTTTTCAGCATCATAAAACTAAGGTTATATTGGGTTAATTTTCCTCTATGTCCACCTGATCTACTTGCCTTTTTTTTTTACCCCTCTTAAAACTGACAGAAGGATGACTGATTACAGCCAACTGCAAGGCCCCTTCTTTGAATGCATGACCTTTTCTGGAATCAAGTTAGACATTCAGAGGACATGAACAAATCACCATAAATTAATAAGGGAAAAGAGTTCAACACCACTGACCAGTTGAGCAAATCCTCATCATGTTCGTTTGCTCCTAGAAATCATTCAACATGGATATTCTTTCAATTATAGAGAAAATTAACTGCATCCCAAGAACCAAATTAAGAAGTCCAGTGCAATGAGCTGGGAAGGTCTTTGTGAATGGCATGCCACCTGTGAGTGACAATTTCGCATTTAATTATAATGGTGTATAATTTATAACTCTCCTTCTCCTCTTTCGAATTATGCCACATAGGTGGGGTTTCTAGATGAGAAAGTATTTTGCTGGGAGAAGGCTCTGCCAAAGACAATTTTGTCACTTCTTTGTGAAGCAGACAAAAGCACCATCACAAGTGGTACCGACTTTTGCTTTGCTCTGAGAAGAATACATGTGTCTTACAGCAGGATGTGTCAACCAGAGCCCTAGCCCTGGTTTCAATGATTTTCCCTTCCTCAGGACATGCTTTGGGTCTGGCAAGTAAGGTAGAATGAAATATAGAGAATTTTCATACCTTCTTCTCTACTTACCCACATGGGGTAGTAAAGTATCTCTCTCCATGATCAAAAGCATTGTCACTGGGATCAGTTTGAATTTTGGTGGAATTGGGGAGCCAGAAGACAAAACAGGACAAGAAAAATTATTTGCTTTAAGGGGTATGCCTTGTAGGACAAGACAGAATCTGTGGGATTTTCAGTGGGAAAGACGGTGTGGCTGATAGGCACACGGCTCTATCTTGTACTGTGAGGAATCCTAGGGAATCATATTGGGTTCACTTTCTAGAGGAGTTTAAATAGTCTAGCTTGTATGTTTAAACCATCTTCGATAAATAGCAATCACACTGGAAAAAAGAAGTATGCAGTTATTTGTTAAAACCATTCATCACACGACATTATCATGTTTTTACCATTCCAATCCCACCAGAATTGTTTTTCTCAGACTGTCTTGGTAACCAACATTTTACATTTTACAACAATAGTAAAAAATCTACTATCCAACTATTTTGCATATTAATGGAGGTAGCAGGCATGGTGGCAATGGATGCGGAGCCTTCCCTCCCTCAAGGTGGGTCTAGACTTGTCGTAGTGATGAGCACATTGGTAAATCTTAGCTGTTACTATTTCTAAATTTAAAAAATCGGACAAATGAGTGGTCTGAAAAGAGAAAAACAAATCTCCGTTTTCATATAACACATATTTCATATTTCCGCATAAGACCTGGTCTTTGGAACCTAACTATGTGAATGAGTGAGGAGTGGGTGTATAAAATTCAATAAGGTGGTTCCTTTCAGAATAAATGTTTTCAAGCACTGTCTTTTCTAGATAAAGAAAAAAAGTTTAAAGCTTGAGCAGAGAACTTATTCTACATAAAATAATAACAAAATAAATAAAATAGCTTGAAAAATCACTACGGGTGCAGCACCAATACGAAGAAAACTTTAATTGGACAATGTAAAAATGAAAAAAAAAAAAAATAACAAAGTAAAAGAAAAAATTAACAATGTGGAAAAAGGCCTAAACTGATTTCAAAATTTAAGAGCAAATTTGGGGCACAAGCTGAAGCAGAAACCTAATATTGGTGCATGCATAATTAATTAATAGCAAAACCTTTTAGTCCTATGTAAAAATTAATATCCATACAACTTTGTGACAGTTGCTGCCCCCCAAAAAGATGCATACTTTTTGATCAATTCAGACTATCAAGAGAATCATTGTGATCTACCTCATCCTTCCATCCCCTGCCCCCCAGAAGATCATATTAAACCCCACCGGCTTAAAAGTAAAGAATTTAGTGGAGACAAGGTGTAGTTTGGAGGATGGTCCTATACTGGCCATCTGCTTGGATAGTAGTTCTGGAAGATGAAACTTTTACCCAGGCAGGATATGTACGTATAGATACAGATACGTAGATATAGATGTATAGATATAGATATATAATTCCTTGGGCAGCTTGGGGCTCTTGGAGAGTAAAAATAGGAAACATTTTTCTTAGAGGATGCCACAAAAGCTATCAAACAGTGTAGTAGGCTGTATACTTTGTCTTCCAGTTGTTAACCGGAGCTCAGAGCAAGGGCAAACATCTGAAGATACCTTCATCAGCAGTAAGAGGTAAGGCTATCCAGTCGGAAAAAAAAGAAAAGAAATAGAAAAGGAAAAACATACACACACAACTGCTATAAAAGCCTTTATAAACACATTATAGACTCCTATACCTGTTTTTTTTTTATGATCCGAACACAGTAGCATCTACTCTACTTGTTTCTCTCCATTGTCGTTTCAGTTTCCCTGCTCCAGAACGACATTTTGATCATGTCTTATGGTTTTTATGATATATTATAAAGGCCTGCCTCATTTCAGAAAATACATTATAATTTCAATAGTATGTTTTGTTTTTTTTTTCCTCACTCTGTACTGCACTCTTCATTCTTTTATAGGTTGGAAATGAGAACTCACAGTTGGTATTACTCATCCTGGCTGGGTGATGTATTGCCTGTCTTTAGGACATTGTGGTCCTTAGCCCTTATTTCACTGTTTTAGTATTTTGGTCCTCAGCCAAAACTGAGACAGGACATCATGATACATCTTCATTTGTAAATATGAACAATTAGAGAAACTACCTACTTGAGGAAAATTAGCAATTAGAGCAACTGACTCCCATAGAAACAATAAATACAGAAGATAAATGTTTAAGGTCTCATTAGCATTTTCAGTTAGATTTTGGCATTAATAAAAAAGATGCCACAATAAAAAGAAGAAAAGTAAAAGAATTACCTACTGAATATCTTAAAAATCCACAAAATCCCAACAACATGATTTTTGGAAAGCAGCAAATCTCAAGGGAGTCACAGAATTTTAAAAACGGTCCGAGTTGAAGACATGGTACTTGAAATTAGATGAAGAAACAGAATGGTTTCTAGAATGTGACAGAAAATATAAGAGAAATACATTATAAATGGCAAGAATATACATGAGATCCAATAATCTTAAGATAAAATGTACCTGTGGAAAACAATAGCAAAGTAGTTTAAAAAAGCATAGTAAGAAATAATAAGATAGAATTTTTGTGTTCTGATGAATGTCTTGGGTCTCTATATTCCCAAGACTTTTCTACCATTCAAAGACTATTATATTTGCTTGTTCATTTATTCATTACTTCATTCTTTCATGTATTATTTGATTTAACTAATATTTAGTGAGAATTAATGCTTAAGCACTGGTCTTGCCTTCAAGGAGTTCATGACCTTGTAAGTATACCAAGTAATTATATATGTGAAAGCTCACACAGCTCAAAAAACAATTTCCTTCCTTGTTTCCTTACCATAGCCTGTAGGATCTCTCCTTTATATTGAAGATGTGATCAGTATACAGTATCCTTTGTGAACTTTGAGATCTAGTTTTATGTGATAGAGGCTTATCTGTAGTGTCTTCATAACATTAGCATACCTATTTAACCATACACAATTTTAATCCATTTTCCTTTTGCAACATATGAACATATTTCTGTTTGAAATAAATTACATTGGAAAAAATAGCACTCATTTTAAATTAATTAAAAATAAATATTCATTCCCAGTGAACAAGATATTTTAGAATATATTTAAAACAATTTTATTTAAATTAAGTGGGAGCTCAGAGGTCTATATATAGTTGTTTCTATGTAACTTCTGCCTGAAATTATTTGATTCATGTGCATCTGTCTATTTTTGAAAGAATTGAAACATTTCAAGAGTAAGAACCATGACACTTTTTTCCTTAGTAAAGTTCCCAAACCTAAAAACCAAACCCGTTGAGTAAGTTTCCCTGTGGTTAATTATTAGCATAGCAAGATTTCAACTATTAATGGTGGCTGTCTGTATGTCTTGTATGTATGTATCATGTGCCTGTATGTCCAATCTGTGCTAATCTGCATTTTTCAGAGGAAAATTCATTTAGAAGTAAACATTTTCATATGTCATTATCAATATCTTTCAAGAGTGAATTCGTCTGTGAGAATTTTCAGTTAAATCTTTCTCAGCGTTTTGTTAGGAAGGCACAAGATGCGCACAATCAAGAGGAAACACAAAGGCAATGTCCCAGCCAGTTCCATTTTGTATTGTATAGTTTGTATTGTGTAAATATGAATTTTTAAATAAACATTTGAAAATTACCATGCCCATATGGGAATAACAGGTAGAATTATTACTAGAGGTGCCTGAAATGGTAAACATACGTTTTCATTGCCAAAACTGTTGTCATTCCATTTTATGATATTTTAAAGTCCATAATCAGTTTTTCATTATGACAATATATATGCTCCTTAAATAGGTGGTTATTACCGATTGGAGAAGAACTGTAAGTAATAGTATATAAATGTGGAGTACTGCATATTTTAAATAGTGAACCTTAAGGAAATGTTGGGATTTTCCAGGAAATGGTGACAGCTGTCAAATAGAACTAATGTATATGAGTGATGTCATTCCTTGAGAAAAGTAGAAGAGGCCATGATGATTAAGGCTGAAGGTAGGGGTGGGAGGAGGTTGTCAATGTGTATAGAATTAGACCAATCTTGAGCACTGAGTGTAAAATGAAATCAATTTTAATAAGTACTATTTTTATGGATAAATAGAATGCCATGATTATAATAACTTAGAATTTGTTATGTATTAATGGTCCCTAAGGGAAGAGATTGAAGTGAATGGTTGAATCTATATGTGGGAGAAATATTACCATATTATATTAATCTGTCAAAATAAAACTTCAACAGAACTACTTATTAAAGAAAATAACATAGTGTTGAGGTTAGTGAACCTCAAACTAAAATGAATTTCAAAATGTTGGTGTTGGTGTTTGCCATCGAGTTGATTCCAACTCCTACAGACCATATAGGAGACAGTAGATCTGCCCCATGGGGTTTCCTCGGTGTAATTTTTATGGGAGCAGATTGCCAGGTCTTTTCTCCTGCAGAGTTGCTGGTGGATTTGAATCGCTGACCTTTCAGTTAGCAATCGAGCGCTTAACCATTGTGCCACCATGGCTCCTTAAAGTAAAATGACTGTTGTTCAAACCCTGGTGCTACCGCACAGAATTGTGATCTGTGTAATATCACATAGGTCTTCTCACCTCAGTTTTTCCTGTGTATAGACTAGGAAAATTGATAGTATCTACCTCAAAGGATTCTAAAGGTTCAAAAGTTTTAAGGTGCTTATGTCTGTGCTTAGCACATAAGGTCTATATAAAAGTTTGTTAAAGAAAAATAAAATGTTTATAAAGAAATAAAGTGCAGACATCCACCAGAACCAAACCATTTTAGGAAGAGTAAGGTGAGCATAAAGTTTAAAATGAATCATAATGTATTAACTCATACTAGGCAATTTCATAAAGTCAGGATGCTTAAGTAGGCTATGGAAAGACATGCTGAGTAATTCTTTGGTCCCAGAACAGTCTGAGACTGAATACAGGCTCCCATTTTTTTACCATTTGTGTACCTATGGGGAAATTGCATATATGCTCTAATTTTCCACTTCTTCAAATATAAATTAAATATAATACTCTTATGAGACTGTTGTATAAATAAATGCCTTCCAAAACAAACAAACAAAAATTCTTTGCCTTCAAGTCAATTCCGACTCATAGTAACCCTACAGGACAGAGTAGAAATGCCCCATAGGGTTTCCTAGGTTGTAATCTGTACAAAGAAAGACCAAACAAGAATTGATGCATTTGAGTTATTTTATTGGCAAAGAATATTGAATATACCATGGACTGCCAGAAGAACGAACAAATTTGTTTTAGAAGTAGTACAGCCAGAAGGCTCCTTAGAAGCAAAGATGGCAAGACTTCGTCTTACATACTTTGGACATATTATCAGGGGAGACCAATCACTGGAGAAGGACATAATGATTGGTAGAGGGTCAGTGAAAAAGAGGAAGAACTTCAATGAGATGGATTGACACAATGAGATGGCTTGACACAGTGGCTGCAACAATGGGTTCAAACATAGTAACAATTGTGAGGATGGAGCAAGTGTGGGCAGTGTTTCACTCTGTTGTACATAGTGTCGCTATGAGTCAGAACCAACTCTTTGGCACCTGACAACAACAATCTTTATGGAAGCAGACTGCCACATCTTTTTCCCTCAGAGTGGTTGGTGGGTTGGAACCACCAACCTCTCTGTTAACAGCTGAAAGATTAACCATTGCACCACCGGGGCTCGTTCTAAATAAATGTCATACATAACATAATTAGTCCTGTGCTTGGTACATTCTCTTATGCCCTCAAAAATCATTGCTGTTTAGAAATGGCTATTTATGTTGTTTTGAACCCACCCTCCCATACTTAGTAATTTAAAAAGCTGTGCAGAATATGTTTTTTTAAGAATGTTGTCAAAGGTATTAGAAAGCTATTTAGGCAGTAAGAATTTGCTGGGCAAAGATGCAGAAGAGGAGAAAAAGTAGTGGGCCTACCGCTTGGTGCCAAGTTTCTCTTGATAAGACTATCAATAAAGTAAAACATGAGGAAACAGGGTGAAAAGTTGAGTTTCTGGCAGTATCATGGGAACAGGCTGACAAAGATTTGGAGTTCAATGCCTTCCAATTCCAATTTCAAGGATGAGGGGACCTTGCAAATATTTCAGACATTTGGTTATGACTACTCAGAGGCCTGCATTTTAGGAAAAATTAAGAACTGGAAATAGAACAACATTTACAAGATTGATGTCTATATGTTAGTTTCTGATTGTATTTGGTGACATGTCCCTAGTCTTCAAGTAAAAATAAATCATCTCTTTAAAAGATATATCAGAGACTTCCAGTTTCAGCTCTGGCATGTAATGAGCTTGGAAGCTGTTACTCCCTTACTTATACAAGAAAAAAGCTGAATAAACTGAAAATCAACTATTTTCTTGGACCTAACAGAGATTTGAGGCCGCTAGGCTAACTACTACACTGAAATCTGAAGAGAGAGGCAAATAAAAAGAATCACAACCAAGATCTGCATACCTGAAGGGGAAGCTGCTGGAGCAATAAACTGATTACCACCCATTACCCTTGAGTCAATTTCAACTCATTTGGACCCTATGTGTTACAGAGTAAACTGCTTCTTAGGGTTTTCTTGGCTGTAATCTTTAAGGAAGCAGATTCGTAGACCTTTCTTCTGGGGTGCCACCAGATGTGTTCAAACTGACAACCTTTAGGATAATAGTCAAATACAAACTGTTTGCACCAGCCACTGACCTAATAAACTGATTGAACCAGAAACTTATTGCCATTGAGTCAATTCAAACCTATAGGACAGAGTAGAACTGCCCATAGGGTTTTCTAGGCTGTAATCTTTATGAGAGCAGATTGCTAGGTCTTTTCTGCAGAATGGCTGGTGGGTTCAAACCACTGACCTCTCAGTTAGCAACCGAGTGCTTAACCACTGTGCCACCAGGGAACACTTAAATGTTAATTTTGATAAATTGTTAGAAACTAAGGGTGGGAAAGCATAAGAGTGGGAAAATCCTGAGGGTCATAGTCTTGCAGGGGCAACACTTCATGGATTTTACCTCTAGGAACCCCACAGATTCTCATGATGCAGAAACAATAAAAAAATTGTCTGGTAGCTCTAGCGGGAGAGGGAGAAAACGTAACCACTTTGAATGAAGATCAACCACAACAAAAAAACAAAATATAAGTGACTGTAAACTTAGCACTAGAAAATTATCCCTGGGAGTAAATGAAATGAGATGCCCTCTTCTAACAATATGGAAGCCATCAATAAGTTCATTATTCCTAGTATGCTGACCTACCTTTGGGGCTCTAATATTTTTTCCTTTTTTTTTTTTTTTTTAATTGTGCTTTAGATGAAGTTTTATGGAGCAAATTGGTTTCTCATTAAACAATTAATACACATTTTTTTTTGTGACATTGGTTGCCAACCCCATGACATGTCATCACTCTCCTTCTTGACCTTAGGTTCCTCATTACCAGCTTTCCTGTCACCTCCTGCCTTCTCATCCTTACCCCTGCGCTGGTGTGCCAATTTAGTCTTCTTTAGTTTTATGGGTCTGTCTAATCTTTGGCTGAAGGGTGAACCTCGAGAGTGACTTCATTACTGAGCTAAAAGGGTGTCTGGGGGCAATACTCTCAAGGTTTCTCCAGTCTCTATTAGATCAGAAAATCTGGTCTTTTTTGTGAGTTAGAATTCTTTTCTATATTTTTGTCCAGGTCTGTCCAGGATTTTCTATTTTGACCCCCATCAGGGCAGTTGGTGGTGGTAGCCTGGCACCATCTAGTTGTCCTGGACTCAGTCTGGTGGAGGCTTTGGTAGTTGTGGTCCATTAGTCCTTTGGACTAATCTTTCCTTTACGTCTTTGGTTTTCTTCATTCTCCCTTGCTCCAGATGAGGTGGGACCACTGGAGTATCTTAGATGGCTGCTCACAAGCTTTTAAGACCCCAGAAGCTACTCACCAAGGTAGAATGTAGAACATTTTCTTTATAAACTGTGTTATGCCAATTGAGCTAGATGTTTGCCGAGACCATGGTCCCCACAGCCCTATGCCCAGCAATTTAGTCCCTCAGGGAGTTTGGATGTGTCTATGGAGCTTCCAGGATCTTTCCTTGTACAAGTTGTGCTGACTTCCCCAGTATTCTGTACTGTCTTACCCTTCACCAAAGTTACCACTTATCTATTGTCTATTTAGTGGTTTTCCCTCCTTACCCCTCCCCTCCCTCATAACCATCAAGGATTGTTTCTTTCTGTGTGTAAACTTTATGATGAGTTTTTATAATAGTGGTCTCATACAGTATTTGTTCTTTTGTGATTGACTTATTTTACTCTGCATAATGCCCTCCAGATTCATGAGATCCCTGGACTTCTGACATACAGAACTGTGAGCTAAAAAAACAGGTGTAGTTTTAAGCTTCTAAGTTTTTTCTAATTTGTTACGTAGCAATAGAAAAGTAATAAAGTGTGTTTTCTCTATAAAACAAGCCCAAATTGCTATAACGTACATCACAATTAAAGGTGTTTTTTTAGTTGTTTCCACTTTTTTTTTTTAATTTGTGGTAAAAATATACACAGCCAAACATACATTCATTCAATAATTTCTATATGTACAATTTACTGACATTGGTTACGTTTTTCCCATTGTGTCACCGTTCTGACTATAGATTCCCAAATTATTTCAGTATCATTAACTTAAAATCACTGCCCTTAAACTTCTCACTTGTGCCATTAACTGTTGTTAATTTGATCTTGAATAGATAATTCTTTAAAAGAGCACAATGCTCAAGGCAAACATTCTTTGCTAATTTAGCTTAACCATTGTTTGGTTTAAAGACGACTTCAGAGGGTAGTTTTGGTTAAAGTTTTACAGATTAAATGAAATAGATTTGGGGGTTCTTCCAGTCTCAATGGGTCCAGGAATTTTGGATTCCATAAGAATTTGACATTCTGTTCCACATTTTTTAACTGAATCTTTGATCAGAGCACTCAGTAATGGTAGCTGGGCACTACCCAGTTCTTCTGGTCTCATGGCAAAAGGGGCAGTAGTTCATCAGGGCAATTAGACCTGTGGTCCATTTCCTCCTCTGAATCCTGAGTCTCCTTCTCCCTCTGCTATTCCAGGTAAATAGAGACCAATTGTTGTACCTTGGTAAAGGTGGAATGGTTTTAACTTTGAGATTAGGACTAAAACAAAAATGTACATTCTAACCAGCATATTTGCTGAAGCTCCAGGCCAGTACAATAAAGTGAGAAACATAAATAAAAGGATAAGAAAGGAATAAATAAAATGTTATTTTTAATAACATGATTTTGAACATAGGGTAAACTACTAAATTTATTATAGTATTTAGCATGCCCATTGAATTCAAAGTTAATACACAGAAAAGAATTATATTTCTATACACTATCAACTATCAAGCAGAAAATGAAATTTAAAAATACATTTTACAATAGTATCTCGTCATAGTTTACTATATTCAGGGGGAAATATACTCGTGTAAACTGTCTTTTATCTCAGAGGATCACATTTCAGACACTGCAGAATTTTTGCAAAAGTTAGAGCTTTATAATTTTGATACCCTCAGTCATCTAGGTCTTAATTTAAGTGTCTTATTTACATATTTAAAACCTTTGAGTTCCGTTTTCCATTTGAGTCCTGTGTTTCTGGCATCTCATCATTCAACCAAGCAGGGAGAAAATCTCCACAGTGTTTTGTGAGCAGACATCTTCTGTATGCAAGGTGATCTTTACCGATGCCTCTTGTTGTGGATTGCTTAAGCCTGTGTTTCACAAGTCTGGCTGCAATTTAGAATCACTTGAGGAGCTGTGCAAAAATACTGGTGACCACATGCCACCCCAGAGATTGGATTTAATCAGTCTGGTATGGGGACTAGGCATGGTTATGTATTAAAAGCTTCCTATGGGATTTTAATGTATGGCCAGAGTTGAGAACCACTTGCTTAGACCTATGAAAGAGTAGTTTTGTACCACAGCTCCACATTAAAATCACCTGTGGAGCTTTTAAAAAATATTCATGATTAGGTGTTACCTCAGATTAATTAGACTCTTTGGGGGCATGGTTGTGATATCAGTGGTTTTAAAAAGCTCTCCAGCTGATAATGGTGTGCTATCAGGATTGAGACCCACTAGTATAAAACCTGCTTCTTAAGAAAGGATTGTCACCAATTCCCACATTTGTTTCATACATGGAGGTTGTTGTCGATTCTTTTAGAAACTAGTGAAGACCTACATTACTGCCAAATGTTCCTTAAGACACTGGCTTTCCACAAACTTTGAACATATTAAGTATTGATTAGCATTTCTGTTAGCTATTTCTTTTCCTGAAGTGATGGTATACACTGTTCCATTTTCCTCTATTATTTCTATACTAATTTATAGTCATTAGAATTCAAAAGTTACCCCTGGAGGGCAGAGCAAGATGGCAAAGTGAGTGGATGCTCCCGTTTACTCTCCCAATAACTAATCCAATGAACAACAAATAAAAATAAGCACAGACTGAAATCTCAGAATGCGGGATGGCAGCTGAGGCTTTGGAGAGTCAGGGTTAGTCCAGAAGTGGCGAAGAGGAGGAGCTGGAATGGCACAGAAGCTGGGAGAACCTACCTGCTAACATCTGGAGCATTCACTGCAGCCTTTTTCGGATGGACTTGAGCTACACCCCAAACAGGGAACACAAAAAGGGAGCTAAACTGAGGAAGTTGTGGCCCAATTTTTTAAGGTGGTACAGACTATTGGCTGTGGGACTTCACAGGCTATGCAATTGGGAGGGGACAAAGGGAGACTGTGGCACAACAAAAGAGTGCCATTGAATCTCTCTGAGGTCTGAGAAGGAAGAGCACTGGGACTGGGAGGAACTGAAAGGGTATCAGGGCAAGGGGAGTACTTTGGACAGGCAACATAAAGGGAAACAGTTGCCTCCCTGCCCACAGAGGAACACTGTGGGAGAACCTGTGCAGGGATGCCCAGGAGGAAAAAACATAGACATTCAATACGGGAAAGGCAAGCCCCACTGCTTATGTCAGCGTCTGCAACCAGCTAAAATCCTCCGGCACATGCATACTGAATTTCAGAGATCAAGCATTCAGAAATCCTGAATCAGTACCAAAAGTAACCTAAGAATAAGAGTGACCTCTGGTGGTTCTTAGTAGAAGATACCAAGCCTTTGTCATTGGGTCCATCCTGACCCTGTGGGGAGGAATGGAGATGCCACATGGCGTTCCCAGAGTTTCGAGTCTTTGCAGATGCAGACTGCTGCATCTTTCTCCTGTGGTGTGGCTGGTGGGTGTGGGCCACCAACCTTTAGGTTGGCAGCTGGGTGTCTGGCCACAGTGCCACCAAGGTGCCCAATCAGAACACTTTCCCACTAAAATCAGAAAACAGGATTTGATGTTAAAAAAAAGACAAAAGAAAAGATAACAAAATGGCCCAACCTTCATCAAAAAATAGTAAAACACACAAAATCACTAGAGAAGAAGGACCAATCAAAAGCAAAACATGAAGAAAAGGCAATTGCTCCTATGAAGGAGAGACGAATAAAAATTTGAAAATTGTAAGACTATGGTGCTAAATATCTTTAAAGAAAGCAAAAAACAGACAGGAAACAAACTAGCAGAGATCAAGAAACAAGTGGAGGTACTAAATGAGAGACTCAACAAGGAAATTGAAAATGCACACACACAAACACACACAGAGAGAACAAATGGAACTGAAGAAAAAAGCAACTGTATTAGATAAGTCAAGAGAAACACTCAACGATAGAGTCAAACAGACAAAAGGTAGATTAAATGAACTAGAAGACAAAATAACTGAACTTATCAGTCTCAAAAGAAGCAAGAGAAAGAGCAAAGAAAAACGAACAAACCCAAATGGAAATATGAGATTCAATTAAGAAATTTAACATTTCAATTATTGGAATCCCAGAGCACCATGACATCAATAAAGGCATAGAAAAATTTCTCAAGAGATAATCAGAGAGAATTTCCCAGACCTGAACAGAGAACCAAGCCTGAAAATACAGGAAGCTACACAAACCTAAATTAGAAGAAATAAAAAAAGATTAAATCTGCTCATATCCTAATAAAATTCTTGAAAACTGAAGACAAGGAAAGAATTCTGAAAGCAGCAAGAGAAAAATGCAATATAACATAGCAAGGGTCTTTCATGAGAATCAGTGCAGATTTCTCCCCAGAAATTCTAGCAGCCAGAAGACAATGGAGTGACATATATAAAATACTGAATGAAAACAATTGCTAAACAACATTCTTTACCCCAGAAAATTTGTCATTCAAAAATGAGGAGGAAATCAAGACATTCCCAAATAAACAGAAACTCTTGGAATTTCTAAAACCAGACTAGCTTTGCGAGTATTACTAAGGGGGGCATTTCAAATGGAAAGGTAAGAGTATTAAATAAATTAAATAAGTACATGGAGAAAATACAAAAATAAAAAAGAGGAGAAAGAAAAATCTCCCCTCCTCCTCCAAAAATAAAGCAAAACAAAACAACAACAACAATACGAGCAATCATAAGGACCAAGTATATGACATTTTCAGGGAATAAACTCAATAATTAAATGCTCCAAACAATACAAAATCAAGTTGGTAAGAAATAAATACAAAGTAAATTTATCAAATATAGGCTGTATATTGATATTTATGGAGATACACCAACAGAAATAGGAGAAGGAGGAGCATATCAGGAATAGATTTAATACATTAAGGTTGTAATTTAACTGTTGTTCATATGTTAAATGTCATGTCTATTGTAAGTTGTGTAATGTAATAAATGTAGTACCTTAAGAAATCACTGAGAAAAAATACTCAGAAGAGGGAAGCAAGCAAAAGGGCTCATCAAAAGAAAGCAGCCAAATACAAAAACAGAAAAACTAGAATTAAAAAAAAGATATGAAACACTCAAAAACAAATAGAAAATGAAAGAGATAGTACCTCATTTTTAGTAATAACCTTAAATTTAAATGGTCTAAACACCATAAGCAAATGGCAGAGGGTGGCAGAATGAATTTAAAAAAAAATCCATCTTTGGTTGCCTATAAGAAACACACTGTAGACATAAGGACACAAACAGACTGAAAATAAAAGGATGGAGACAAAATACTCCATGCAACCAGTAGACAAAAAAGGGCAGGAGTGGCCATAATGATATCAGATAAAGTAGAGTTTACATCAAAACATATTACAAGAAATAAAGAAGGACATTACATAATAATAAAAGAGTCAATTCAGCAAGAAGACATAAGGATTATAACTACATATGCACCAAACAGTAGTGTTCCAAAATATATGAAACAAATACTGACAATATGAAAGGAGAAATAGACAACTCCATAATAATAGTAGAAGACTTTAACACACCACTTTCAATTATAGATAGAACATCTAAAAAGAAGTTTACTAAGGACATTGAAATCTTAAATAAAACCAATTGGACTTAATGGACACATATAGAACACTCCACCCAGCATCAGATCAGTACACATTCTTCTCCAGTGCTCATGGATCATTTCCCAGAATGGACCATATGCTAGGACACAAAATAAGTCTCTACAAATTTAAAAACGTTGAAATCATACAAAGCATCTTCTCTGACCATGCGGTATGAAGCTAGAAATCAACAACAGAAAAAATATATATACATGGAAACTAAATAATACATTACTAAAAAACTATTGGGTAATAGAAGAAATCAAAAGTGAAATTAAAAAATTCCTAGAATCAAACGAATATGAAAGTACTACATATCAAAACCTTTTAGATACAGCAAAAGCAGTACTCAGAGGGAAATTCATAGCAAAAAATGCCTGCATTAAAAAGGAAGAAAGATCCAAGGTCATTAAACTTAAACCAACAACTTGAACGAATACAAAGGAAATGCAAAAGAAGCTAAAGATACTGGAAAAAAGGAAATAATAAAGATCAGGGCATAAATAAGTGAAATAGAAAATAGAAAGAATTGACAAAACCAGAAGTTGGTTCCTCGAAAAGATAAAATAGACCAACCACTGGCTAGATTGACAAAAAGGAGAGAAAAAAAAAATAATCAAATTAAGAAATGAAATTGGTGACATTACATCTGATCCAACAGAGATAAAGATTATAACTGATTACTCTGTGTCTTAGTTATCTAGTACTACTATAACAGAAATACCATGAGTGGATGACATTAGCAAAAGAAATTTATTCTCTCACAGTTTAGGAGGTTAGAAGTACAAATTCAGGGTGCCAGTTCCAGGGGAAGGCTTGCTGTCTCTGTTGTCTCTGAGGGAAGATCCTTGTCATCAGTCTTTTCCTGGTCTAGGAGTTTTCAGTGCAGGGACCCTGGATCTGAAGGACACTCTCCCCTCCTGGTCCCTCTCTCTGCTCCATTCTCTCTTTTATATCTCAAAAGAGATTGACTCAAGATGCAACCTAATCCTATAGATTGATTCCTGCCTCATTAACATTACTGCCTCTAATCCTGCCTCATTAACATCATACAGGTTAGGATTTACAACACACAGGAAAATCACATCATATCACAAAATGGTGGACAACCACACAGTAGTGGGGATCACGGCCTAGCTAAGTTGATACACATTTTTGGGGGACACAATTCAACCCATAACGCTATGAAAAATTGTACTTAAATTTGAAAACCTAGATGAAATGGACAAATTCCTAGAAACGTATTACCTAGACAAACTAACACAAACATAGGTAGAAAATTTAATCAGGCCCATTACAAAAGAAGAGATTGAAGAAGTTATCAAAAAACTGCCAACAAGAACAACAAAAAGCTCAGGACCAGATGCCTAGATTGGGGAATTCTACAAAACATTCAGAGAAGAGTCAACACCAATGCTACTCACTGTCTTCCAAAACATAGAAGAGGAAGGAACACTACCAAACTCTTTTGTCTTAGTCATCTAGGACTACTGTAACAGAAATACTGCAAGTAGATGGCCTTAACAAACAGAAACTTATTCTCTCACAGTCTAGTAGGCTAGAAGTCCGAATTCAGGATGCCAGCTCCAGGGTGAGGCTTTCTTTCCCTGTCAGCTCTGCAGGAAGATCCTTGTCATCAATCTTCCCCTGGTCTAGGAGTTTCTCAATGCAGGGAACCCAGGTCTAAAGGATGCACTCTGCTCTCGGCACTATTTTCTTGGTGGTATGAGGTCCCCCTGTCTCTCTGCTTGCTTCTCTCTTTTATATCTCAAAAGAGATTGACTAAAGACACAGCCCAATCTTGTAGATTGAGCCCTGCCTCATTGACATAACTGCCCTAATCCTGCCTCATTAACATCATAGAGGTAGGATTTACAACACATAGGAAAATAGCATCTGATCACAGAGTGGTGGACAACAACACAATACTGAGAATCATGACCTAGCCAAGTTGACACACTTTTTTTTTTTTTTTGGAGGACACAATTCAATCCATAACATCTTTCTATGAAACCGGCATAACTCTGATACCTAAACCTGTCAAAGACATCACAAAAAGAAAAGAAAAGAAAATTACAGACATATATCCTTATGAACACAGATGCAAAAATTTTCAACAAAATTGTAGCTAACAGACTTCAGTAACATATCAAAAAAATCATATACCATGATCAAGTGGGATTCATACCAGGATTACAAGGGTGATTGAACATCAGAAAATCGATGTTATCTACCACATAAATAAAACAAAGGAAAAGAAACATATGATCATGTTAATTAACGCAGAAAAGTTATTTGATAAAATTCAACACTCTTTCTAGATAAAAACCCTAATCAAAATACTAATTGAAGGGAAATTTGTCAAAATAATTGAGGGAATATACGCAAAACCACTGGAGCCCTGGTGGCACAATGGTTAAGAGTTTTGCTGCTAACCAAAAGGTTGGCAGTTCGAATCCACCAGTTGTTCCTTGGAAACCCTATGGGGCAGTTCTGTTCCATTCTGTAGGGTTGCTGTGAGTCAGAATTGACTCAATGGCAATTTTTTTTTTTTTATGCAAAACCAACTGCCAGTATTATACTCAGTGGAGAAAGGCTGAAAGCCTTCCCTCTGAGAACGGGAAGGGGACAAGGATACCATTATCATCACTCTTATTAAACATTGCACTGCAAGTCCTAGAAAGAGCATAAAGACAAGAAAGAGAAATAAAAGGTATCCAAATCAAAAAGGAAAAAGTAAAACTAGCCCTATTTGTAGATGACATGATTCTATACATAGAAGACCCCAAAAATTCCACAAGAAAACAGCTGGATCTAATAGAAGAATTCAGCAATGTTGCAGAATAAAAGATTAACATACAAAAAAACAGTTGGGTTCCTCTACACTAACAAAAAGTACTCAGAAAAAGAAATCAAGAAATCAGTAGCACTTGCATTAGTCACCAAATTAATAAAATATCTAGGAATTAACCTAACAGGGTACATAAAAGACTTATACTTTATAATTATGAAAATTATAAAACACTACTACAAGAGGCTAAAGGTGGCCTATAAAATGGAAAGCATTCCATGCTCATGGAGTGGAAGACATGATATAGTGAAAATGTCAATTCCGCCTAAAGCAATCCACAGATACATTGCAGTCCCTGTGGGGATATATGCCATTGAAATATGGCTACACCAGTGACAACTTCAGCCCCTCAAGGGCCCATATGCTGCACACAGCATGTTGAGACTTGTCAGCAACATGTTGAGACTTGTCACGACTTGTTTTTCCAAAATCTATTGTCCTGTTACTGATTGGCTTGTTTACCTGATGTCCATTCTCCCTTGCCTGAAACTTATTGTTATTCACCCAAAGCCCATTGTTCTGTGATTTGATTCACTACTTGCTGTATTGACTATAAATAAACTCCTGGGACTGAAGCCAGGGTTGATTCCTCTGAGTGACCCTCCTTGGCCCCACTTCTCTGTAAGAGTTGTGCAGTTGGTTACCGTCACCGTTGCCATTCTGACAAGTCCCGACAAATATTTCAACAATATTCTTAACTGAAATGGGAAAACTAATGACCAACTTCATATGGAAAGGAAAGAAACCCAAAGTAGTCAAAGCAATATTGAATAAAAAAGAACAAAGCAGGAGGCCTCACACTCCCTAATATCAAAATATGCTATACAGCCACTGTAAGCAAAGCAGCTTGGTAGTGGTTCAAAGATAGACACATAGACCATTGTAATAGAATTGAGAACTCAGAATTAAACCTAGCCATCTATTGACAGCTGACTTGACAAGGGATCAAAGTCCATTCAAAGAGGAGAAACAGTCTCTTCAATAAACAGTACTGGCAAAACTTGATATCCACCCGCAGAAAATGAAACAGGACCCATACCTCACACCATACACAAAAATTAACTCAAAATGTATCAAAGACCTAATGTTAATCCTAACACCATAAAATTTCTGGAAAAAAGCATGGAGAGAAAACTATGGGACCCAAGCTTTTGTAAAAATAGATCACAAATATAGCAACAAATGAAGGATTAGAAGAAGACAAAGTAGATAAATGGGATCTCATAAAAATTAAAAACTTATGCTCATCAAAAGACTATTAAAAGAGTAAACAGACAAACTACAGACTGGGAAAAAAATCTTCAGAAATGACATATCTGATAAGGGTCTAGTCTCTAAAATCGATAAAAATCGATAAAAAACAACACAACAACAATAAAACAAACAACCCAATCACAAAATGGGCAAAGAACATTAACAGAACCTTCACCAAAGAAGATAACCAAGCAGCCAGCAAACACATTAGAAGATGCTCATCACCATTACCCATTAGAGAGAGGCAAATCAAAACTACAGTGAGATACCATCTTAGCCCAGCTAAAATGACACTGATAAAAAAATCAGGTAACAACAAACGTTGGCAAGGATGTGGGGCAATTGGAACCCTTATCCATTGCTGGTGGAACTGTAAAATCCTACAGCTACTATGGAAAACTGTGTGGTGCTTTCTCAAAAAACTAGAAATGGAACTACCCTGTGATCTAGTAATTCCACTCCTAGGTGGAATTCCACCCTATAAAAACAAACCTGTTGCCATCAAGTTGATTCCAACTCATAGCAACCCTATAGGACAGAGTAGAACTGCCCCACAGGGTTTCCAAGTAGTGCCTGGTTGGATTTGAACTGCCAGATCTTTTGGTTAGCAGCTGTAGCTCTTAAACACTACACCACCAGGGTTTCCAGGTATATACCCTAGAGATCTAAAATAATGACATGAACAGACATATGCATACCTATGTTTATTGCTGCTTTGTTCACAATAGCAAATAAATGGAAACAACCAAAGTGCTCTTCAACAGATGAATGGATAAGCAAAATTTGGTACATATATACAATGAAATACGATGCAACCATGAAGAACAATGATGAGACCATGACACATATTATAACATGAATGGACCTGGAGGGCATAACGCTAAGTGAAATAAGTCAAGCATATAAGGAAAAGTATTGTATGATTGTTCTTTTATAAGAAGACAAGGATAGATACATACAGAGAGACCAATGTTCATTGATTGCTACCACGGAGAGGAGAGGGGGAGGGGAAAATACACATTAGATGTTAGAGACTAATTATTTTTAGTGATGGGAAAATTGGCACTGAATGTGGGTATAGTGAGCACAGCACAACCAAAGTAAATGATGCCACTGAGAAGTGCTCAAGAGAAGTTTGCCTGTACTAAAGAATTTGATATCTATAAGACAGCAACGACTCCAGCAAAGACCAAAAAATGAGTGTTTAAGCACAAATGGATGAGTATAGGCATATAGATATACAGGTAGGTATAGGTATGTACATGGGTAAGAACAGACAGAAGTATCTATAAAATCAAATACCAAACTCTTTGCTGTAGAGTTGATTCTGACTCTTAGTGACCCTATAGGACAGAGTAGAACTGCCCCATACGGTTTCCAAGTAGCTGCTGGTGGATTCGAACTGCCCACCTTTTAGTTAGCAGCTCAACTCTTAACCACTGTGCCACCAGGGCTCCAGAAGTATCTATAGGTAAGGGTAAATAAAAATATGGCACATATAGTCATTGAAATACAAATATGGATACTCCTCAGACATAAACAAATGCCTTCCGAGATTGGTTTTCTGAGCTAGAAAGCTTAGCACCATATTCTCATGGGACAACTCAGTCAATTTGCATAGTATAGTTCACAAAAATCATGTTCTGTGTCCTAGTGAAGTGAGTAACATCTGGGCTTTTAAAAGTCTGTAAGTGGCCATCTAAGATACAACTACTACTGGTCTCTACTCACCAGGAGCAAAACAGTAAGAAGGTAACCAAAAGCTTAGAAAAGAAACAAGTCTATGTGAGCCACTACCTCACCCGCCCTGAGACCAGAAGTACTAAATTGTGCCTGGCTATCACCACTGACCATTCTGACTACAATCACAATAGGTGGTCCTGGATAGAATAGGGGAATAATGTACAGCAGAACTCAAATTATTAAAAAAAAAAAAAGACAAACTGGAAGAGCTGAGAACAAAGGACTCCTTGATACTAGAATTGAGCCTATCCCCTGAGTTCATCTTTTAGCTAAATAGGAGAGTGGCACACAAATTAAAGGATGTTGTTGTTAGGTGCCGTTGAGTCGGTTCTGACTCATAACAACCCTATATTACCCATAAGATTGGTGGGCTCCTTAAATACCATCTCTATGAGATAAAAATCAACAATTACTCAAAAGCAAAGGTGAGAAGACAAGCGGGCAGGGAAACTAAAGTATGGAAATGAAACAAACAGAACACAATTTAAGAGAATGTTGACACATTGTGATAAATGTAACTAATGTCACTCAAAAATTTGTGTGGAAATTGTCAAATGGGAACCTAACTTGCAGTGTAAACTTTCACCAAAAACGCAATAAAATGTTTTTTTAAAAAGTTAGCCCTTGCTCAGTTTTCTCCTGGGCTGGGGAGAGGATGGTGGATACTTTTCAAACAACAGGGGAAAAAAAAAAAAAAAAAATATATATATATATATATATATATATATAAAATTAGGGATAAACCCATTGCTGTCGAGTCATTTCAGGCTGTAATCTTTACAGATGCTGACTGCCACATCTTTCTCCCATGGAGCGTCTGGTGGATTTGAACTGTTGATAGGTTAGCAGCCAAGCACTTAACCACTCCATCACAGCGGCTCCTTAGAATTAGGGTAGCCTATATGTGTGTATATATATATATACATATATATGTATATATATATATGTATATATATATACATATACATACATATGCTTAAGATTAGTTTTTTGTAGAAGAAATTGGTTTTAGTTGCTAGTTTGAAGACCAGCCTGGATACCGGGCTAAAAAATCAAGGAAAACAACAATTTTGCTCTGCCTCTAAATTTCTAAAAGAGGTATGTAAAAGACTCCTTTTTCTTAATTCAGTCCTTGCCTCAGCCATACCTACTTAGCAAATGTTGGACAACAAAAGTCAAGGGAAAACTGTAGAATACTCCCTTAAAGTCTACATCAGCTAAGACTTGAGCTTCTACCGATTCAGACTGGCCTGCCTATGTGAGGCTAGTGAGCCTGGCTATAGCTATATTTTTCTTGCTGAAGTCCTTGAGACTTTCGTGAATTTGCTAAGATCCAGCATGCTTTCTTAAGGATAGCTGACTCTTTTGAAACCAGCCGCTAGCCAGGGGACCAAGCCAAGGATTTATCAATGAAAAAAATCTCAGAACAGATAGGACTTAAAATGATGTTTCTAGGACACAGAGATGGTACTAAAGTATAATAGCCAGTGGTCCAAGCCAAGGTTTTCAATGGGAAAAAAAATCACAGGTGACCTAGAACTTAAAATCATATTTACTTGTATATAATAGTTAGTCAATTCCAAAAACCATCCACATTGAATAATCTAGAATGTAGTAAACCTCCCAGTTTCACACAACATCTTGGTGTTACCTTGCTTCCCAAATTCCATTTCTTAACCAAATCTCAGTTTTCAACCCAATTTACCAGATACTTTCATCTTCCTGAAATTAATTTATATCTCCTACTCCCTAGCTGCACTGCCCATCCTTCAGGCACAAAGGAAGAAAACAGAATGTATGCTCTCTGAGGTCTGTTGACTCCTAAGAGGAAGAGGCAGAAGTAAATGAATTAGGCATGCCCAAGTCTTCTCCAAAACCTACTTCCCCAAAGGAGTAAGAGTGAAGGTGTAGAGACTGATAAGACTTTACTATAACAGAAGTCCCTCTTCAAGGAAGGAAATATTATGAGTAGGAAAGAGTGTTTTCTCTCTGTGGTCCCCGCCCCCACAGACGGTACAAGCTAAAGGAACTTTCCAAGAAATTGTGTTTCAAATAGTAAAAAATTTAATACCTAGGTTTTCTACTGAGATGTTTTGGTGAAAAAGAATAAATAAATAAATCTAAGACTAGATCAGATCCAGGAGAACCTGTTTCTCTGAAAATTATAAGCATATTTTTTCACTCACATGAAAGATGCTTCTAAAAGCATTAGGAAGCTCAGTTTAGACCTGAAAGAAGGACTAGGCGGACATAACAAGAAGGAAATTAGTTCCAAAGCTAGGATCTCTAGGTATGGGAGTAACAATCCAGAGTCTCTAGAAAAGATTTATGTAATTCTTTAAACATAAGTGGGGAGTGTTGAACACGGGCAGGCTTCATTTTCCCACCTCAGAGAAGAAGTATGGTTTTGCCTCCCATTTCTCACTGATTCACCAAAGTTTGAGAGACCTGTGTGGGTGCTGAGGAACACACAGTATTTCCATGTTATCCCTTTAAATTTGTTTTTTGTAATCAATACAGAGCTGAGTTTTGTTGAGGTTTTTGTTTTAATTTTTAATTCACTTGAATAGGAAAAGAAAAATGACTACATACCCAAGAGAACTCAATAAATTTAAAAAAAAGAATAGGAAGCATAAATTTTAGCATGTGGGCTTCCACAGAGGTAGAGATGATGGCAAAGAAAGAAAGGTTAAGTACAGCATATGATCGATGCCATTTCAGAAAAATGTAAACAAAGTGAAAGCAAAAATGACAACACTGTTACTATAAGACAGAAGAGAATTCAAGTACAACATTGTTAAACAGGACAAAGATTTTTATTATATGATGATGAAAGTACAAGCAGAGAATAATCTGTAGTCATAAAACTTTATGCACCAAACAACGTATCAGGCAAAACATAAGCTCCTAAAAACACAAGGATGACTATATAAAAATTTAATTTATAGTTGATGATACTATAGTATCTTTTTTAGAATTTGACAGATCAAGTTGACAAAAAGAGGTAGATGAATAATAATCAGCCATAGTGTTTTAATAGATATACGTGATATTTATATTCTAGAAATAGTTTTACTTTTGTTTACGCATCTAAAACTTGATTACATATATTTTCCAGAAAAAAACTATGAATCATAAAAATTTGTTGTTAATTTGTGTACTACATTTGGGATAAAATGGATACTTCTTGGTAAAATAAACTGAACTTGATATAAGGAAAGGTAGAAAGTATGAGAAAATAATAACCTTGAAAAATAATTAAAAGAAACAGGATTTTATAACAAAACTCTATTTAAATCTTAAAAATAACATTCCTTATGTTATAGAACTAGTCTATATTATAGAAGGCATTCGATCATGTGAATCATAACAAATTATGGATAACACTGTGAAGAATGGGAATTCCAGAACACTTAATTGTGCTCATGAGGAAACTGTACATAGACCAAGAGGCATTCATTTGAATAGAACAAAAGGATATTGTGTGGCTTAAAGTCAGGAAAGGTGTGTGTTGGGGTCGTATCCTTTCTCCACACTTATTCAATCTGTATGCTGAGCAAATAATCTGAGAATCTGGACTATATGAAGAAAAAGGGAGCATCAGGATTGGAGGAAGACCTGTTAACAACCTGCAATATGTAGATGAAACAACCTTGCTTGCTGAAAGTGAAGAGGACTTGAAGCACTTACTGATGAAGATCAAAGACTATAGTTTTCAGTATGGATTGCACCTCAACATAAAGAAAACAAAAATTCTCACAACTGAACCAGCAAGCAACATCATGATAAATGGAGAAAAGACTGAAGTTGTAAAGGATTTCATTTTACTTGGATCCACAATCAATGTCCATGGAAGAAGCAGTCAGTAATCAAATGACAATTGCATTGGGCCAATCTGCTGCAAAAGATCTCTTTAAAGTGTTAAAAAGCAAAGACGTCACTTTGAGGGCTAAGGTGCACCTGAACCAAGCCATGGTATTTTCAGTTTCCTCATACAGGTGTGAAAGCTGGACAATGAATAAGAAAGACTTAAGAAGAATTGAAGCTCTTGAATATGGTGTTGGTGAAGAATATCGATTATACCATGGGCTGCCAGAGGAATGAACAAATTTGTCTTGGAAGAAGTACAGCCAGAACGCTCCTTAGAAGCAAGGAGTTTTATACAATATCTACCAGACTTTGTTATTAAGGTTATTTAGGGATCTTAACATGAATTAGGATATTTTTCCTATTTTGCTATTGTGTTGTTATTGTTAGGTGCTGTTGAGTCAGTTTCGACTCACAGAGACCCTACACACAACATAAACGAAACACTGCTAGGTGCTGAGCCATCCTCACAAAAGTTGTTATGCTTGAGCCCATTGTTGCAACCACTGTGTTAATCCATCTCATTGAGGGTCTTCCTCTTTTTCATTGACCCTGTACTGTACCAAGCATGATGTCCTTCTCCAGGAACTAATCTCTCCTGATAACATGTCCAAATTACGTGTGAGGAAGTCTTGCCATCCTTGCTTCTAAGGAACATTCTGGCTGTACTTCTTTCAAAACAAATTTGTTCTTTCTCTGGCAATCCATGGTATATTCAATATTCTTCGCTAACTCCAGAATTCAAATGCATCCATTCTGTGGTCTTCCTTATTCGTTGTCCAGCTTTCACATACACATGAGGCAATTGAAAAAATACCATGGCTTGGGTCAGGTGCACCTTAGCCGTCAAAGTGACATCTTTGCTTTTAAACACTCTAAAGAGTTCTTTTACAGCACTTTCTATACTGTCATTAGTAACTTAGAAATAGAAACAGAAGAAAATATTTTTGAAAATATTAAGCTTAAATTAGCCAAAAAAGCACCTGTAAAAACAAAACAAAAAAATTTGTGCCACCAGGGCCCTGTCAAAAAAAGCACAGGCATTATAAATTCCCAGAAGGGTAAATAAATAAAATCTCCATGTTAGGGAGATATAATACATTCCTAAAAGACAATGCCTTCAAATTGTCAAAACTTGGTGAATTGATATACAGTTGACTGAATTTCAATCTGTATTCTGATGATATATTTTAGATTTTAACATCTAAAGGCTGAGAATGTCCAGGAATAATTTGAAAAAGGATAGTGATTTAGAAAATATTATAACTTTTTATATAGCTACTTTACTCCAAAGTGTATGTTGGAACAGAAGAACTTCTGTAAGTAGATCTGACACTCCATAGTAACTTAGGGAGCATTTGATTTAGTGGGAGTGAATGATTTCTGGTTAAAACAGTGTCAAACTTCGTCTTCACAACAAAGACAAAGCAATATTACATAAAATATAACAAGAGAAAACTAAAATAAAACAAGAGAAAATATGGTCATGCTTAACACTAAACCTCTCTGTTAGAAACTGAAAGAAAAAATAAAGATGAAACTGCAAGATTGCTTGGCTCTGAGTCAGAGCAAGCAAAGGTGGCTGGGAGGACAAGGAACCAAAATGCCCCAGTAAACAAAGGGACTCAAGTAATGCTCATTACTTAAAACACACATATGAAAGTTAAGTTGACATAGTTGGATCTAGAGTTTTTGTAAGGCTGCATACTAAAGGTGCTAAAGGAAGCATATACCCATCTCATGGGCCCAAACTGACACAGTGAATGGATCTGTGGTCTCTCCAATATGAACAACGAGTTATACAAGTTGCTCTCGAGTCAGTTCTGACTCATGGCGACCCCATGTGTGTCAGAGTAGAGCTGTGTTTCACAGGGTTTTCAATGTTGATTTTCAATGCTGATTTTTCAGAAGTGCATCACCAAGCCGTTTTTCTGAGGCACCTTTGGGTGGACTCAAACCTCCAACCTTTTGGTTAGCAGCCATATATATCAATTGTTTGCACAATCCAAGGACTCCCCAATATGAATACAGAAAAGAAAAAATGCGTTGGTGTCCCCATGGAACTGGGTGAAGGTAATAGCTAAATAAACTTTGTAAAATAGACTTCCAAAAGATATGAACAAAATAAAATGATTTGAAATAAATGTGTTTATGTGGTGAAAGATAAAATATCATTTATAGAGAAGAATAAGACATCAAGAACCAACAAGCAACGAAAAAAGCGAGAGAAGAAATATTTATTGTTAGATATGAAAGGAGAATGTTTTAGAAAATCCTGAATATGAAAAATATAGATTTGGAGAAAAATACTTAATAGATGGGATTCACTCAAGTTTGGACATAGTTTATCGGAAGATTATTTAATAAAATGTGCTAATCAACTTAAAAGTTGGAAGAAAACAAAGATACCTTCTCTCTGCCATGTATAAGCATAAATTTTAATTGCACTAAATTCTTAAAATCTAGACCAAAGCATCTAAGAAATTTTAAAAAGTATTCAGAAGAAAAATGAGACTATCTGTATAATCTTTAAGTACAAAGAGCTTTTAAGCAAGATAGAAAACCCCAATGGTGGAAGGAAATTATATATATTATATATAATTATATACATATGTATGTATAAATATATATAATGTTATTATTAAGAACCACCACCTGTCTGTCAGTTTGTCCTACTGTGGTGGCTTGCATGTTGCTGTGATGCTGGAAGCTATACCACTGGAATGTCAAATTCCAGCTGGGTAATCCATGGTGGACAGGTTTCAGTGGAGATTCTAGACTAAGAAGAGGAATCCATCCGATAACAGATGGATCTTGGCTAAAAGCAAAGAATACCATAAAGATATTTACCTGTGTTTTATTGACAATGCAAAAATATTCATCGCTCATGGAAGAGCAGTCAAGAAATCCAGTGACATGTTGCATTGGGAAAATCCACTGCAAAAAACCTCTTCAAAGTGTTAAAAAGCAAAGATGGCACTTTGAGAACTAAGGTACACCTGACCCAAGCCATGGTATTTTCAATTACCTCATATGCATGTGAAGGCTAGACAATGAAAAAGGAAGATTGAAGAAGAATTGACACATTTGATTTATGATGTTGGCAAAGGATATTGAATATGTCATGGGCTGTCAGAAGAATGAACAAATCTGTCTTGGAAGAAGCACAGCTAGAATGTTTCTTAGAAACAAGGATGGTGAGACTTCATCCAGTGTACCTTGGACATGTTATCAGGTAGGACCAGTCTCTGGAGAAGGACATCATGCTTGGTAAAGTAGAGTGGCAGAGAAAAAGAGGAAGGCCTTCAATGAGACGGATGGGTACTGAGACAGCAACAACAGGCTCAAACATTGCAGTGATTGTGAAAATGGTGCAGGACAGGACGAAGTTTTGTTTTGTTATACATAGGGTTGTTGTGAGTTGAAACCATACTACTGCTAACAATAACTTTATTAAGAGACTACATAAATGAAGTAAAAATGCAAAGAAATGACTTGCAACATTAATATACAAATAGATTCTACAAATTTATAAGTAAAAGGCAAAAAAAATACAACAGTGGCCAAAAGATATGAACAGAAGATGAAGCTAGATGGGCAATAAAAATATTTTCTGACACAGTGGTGGATCTGAAAAATGGAAATTACATTCACAATGAGAATTTTTTTTTTTAACCACCAGATTGGTGAATACAAAAACAAAAAACACTTATATCCAACATTGCAGAGTATGATGGGTAATAGTCTCATAAATTGCTTGTGAAAACATGAAAGGTTGCAACAGAAATGAGTAACGATGTAATTCAGTAATGTCCACATAATTTAAAATACCTTTTAACCTGTAAGTCCCACATTTGGTAATCTGTTCTGTAGAACTAAACATACTAGTACGTAAGGATTCAGTGGCATTTGTATTGCAAACACATTGACACAATCTGGATTTCTGTCAATAGGAAAGAGGGTGAATGTATTACGTATATCTTTATTTTGTATTATTATGCATACATTAAAGATAATGACTTAGACCTGTGTTTATTGACACTGATGTTTTATTAAGTTTAAAAATATATTTTAATTGAATTTTTGTTATAAAGAGTAAACTTGGATATGTGCGTGTATTTGTGTATGGCTTTCATGAATATAGAGAAAGCTAAGGTGTGTTCAACCAGGCTTTTAGCACTGATAAGCAGTAAGGAGTGGTACCACCATTCATCTCTCAGTTTGCCTTACTGTGGTGGCTTGCGTGTTGCTGTGATGCTGAAAGCTATGCCAATGGTACTTTCAAATGCCAGCAGGGTCACCACAGGATTCAGCAGAGCTTCCAGACTGAGACAGACCAGGAATAAGGACCTGGCGATCTACTTCTGAAAATACTGGCCAGTGAAAATGTTGTGAATAGCAGTGGAACACTGTCTGATATAGTGCCAGAAGATGAGTCTTTCAGGTTGGAAGACGCTCAAAGTACGACCGGGGGAGTTGCCGCCTCAAAGTACAGTCGATCTTAATGACGTGGATGGAGTAAAACTTCCAGGATCTTCATTTGCTGATGTGGCATGACTTAAAACAAAAAGAAACAGCTGCAAACATCCATTAATAATTGGAACCTGGAAGGTACAAAGAGAATCTAGGGAAATTGGAAGTTGTCAAAAATGAAATGGAATGCTTAAAGACCAATATCCTATGCATTAGTGAGCTGAAATGGACTAGTATTGGCCATTTTGAATCAGTCAGTCATATGGTATACTGCACGAGGAATGACAAATTGAAGAGGAATGGGGTTGCATCATTGTCAAAAAGAACATTTCAAGATTTATCCTGAATTATAACGTGTCAGTGATAATATGCACACACCTGCAAGGAAGACCAGTTAATATGACTATTATTCTAATTTTCACACCAACCACTAAGGCCAAAGATGAAGCAACTGAAGATATTTACCAACTTCTGCAGCATGAAATTGATCAAACATGCAATCCAGATGCATCGGTAATTACTGGTGATTGAAATATGAAAGGTGGAAACAGAAAAGGATGAGTAGTTGGAAAATACAGCCTTAGTAATAGAAAAAATGTCAGAGATCACATGACAGAATTTTCAAGAACAACAACCTATTCAATGGAAATACCTTTCTTCAACAACATAAACAGTGACTATATGCATTGACCTCATCAAATAGAATACACAGAAATTATATTGACTACATCTGTGGAAAGAGACAATGGAGAAGCTCAATATCATCCGTCAGAACAAGGCCAGGGGCTGACTATGGAACAGATCGTCAATTGCTAACATGCAAGTTTAAGTTGAAGATGAAGATAATTAAAACAAGTCCATGAGCACAAAAATACAACATAGAGTATATCCCACCTGAATTTAGAGGCCATCTCAAGAACAGATTTGACACATTGACCACTAAAGACCAAAGACCGGAGGAGTTGTGGGATGACATCAAGGACATCATACAAGAAGAAAGCAAAAGAGCATCTAAAAGACCACAAGGAAAGAAAAGACCAAAATGGATGTCAGAAAGGCTCTGAAACTTGCTCTTGAATGAAGAGTAGCTAAAGTAAAAGGAAGGACTGATGAAGTAAAAAAGCTGAGCAGAAGATTTCAAAGGGCAGTTTGAAAAGACAAAGAGAAGTATTATAAGATCTGGAGTTAGAAAAGCAAAAGGGAAGAACCTGTTTGACATTTCTCAAGCTAAAATAACTGAAGAAGAAATTGAAGCCTCTAGTTGCAATTTTGAAGGATTCTATGGGTGAAATATTAAATGACAAGGGAAGCATCAAAAGAAGACGGAAGGAATACACAGAGTCACTGTACCAAAAAGAATTGGTTGATATTAAAACATTTCAGGAGGTAACATACGATCAGTAATCAATGGTATTGACAGAAGAAGTCTAAGCTGCACTGAAGGCATTGACGAAACACAAGGCTCCAGGAACTGATGGAATACTAATTGAGGTGTTTCACCTAAGGGATACTATGCCGGAAGTGCTCACTCACCTATGCCAAAAAATTTGAAGACGGTTACACTGCCAACTAACTGGAAAAGATTCATAGTTGTGCCCATTCCAAAGAAAGGTGATCCAATAGAATGTGGAAATTTTCAAAGAAAATCATTAACTTCACATGTAAGTAAAATTTTGCTGAAGATAATTCAAAGAGAGTTGTAGCAGTACATCTAAAGGGAATTGCCAGAAATTCTAGTCAAATTCAGAAGAGGGTGTGGAATGAGGAATGTTCTTTGCTGATGTCAGAGGGATCTTGACTGAAAGCAGAGAATACCAGAGAGATGTTTGCCTATGTTTTATTGACTATGCAAACGAATTTGACTGTGTGGATCATAACAAATTATGGATAACATTGCTAACAATGGGAATTCCAAAACACTTAATTTTGCTTATCTGGAACCTACCTACATAGATCGAAAGGCAGTCGTTCAAACATAATGGGAATACTCTGTGGTTTAAAATCAGGAAAAGTGTGTATCAGGACTGTATCCTTTCACCATACTTATTCAATCTGTATGCTGAGCAAATAATCTGAGAATCTGGACTATATGAAGAAAAAGGGAGCATCAGGACTGAAGGAAGAGTCATTAACAACCTGTGATATGCAGATGACACAACCTTGCTTGCTGAAAGTGAAGAGGACTTGAAGCACTTACTGATGAAAATTAAGGACTACAGCCTCCAGTACAGATTACACCTCAACATAAAGAAAACAAATGTCCTCACAACTAAACCAATAAGCAGCATCATGATAAAGGGAGGAAATACTGAAGTTGTAAAGGGTTTCATTTTACTTGGATCCACAATCAACACCCATGGAAGCATCAGTTAAGAAATCAAATGATATATTTCATTGGACAAATCTGCTGCAAAAGACCTTTTGAAAGCAAAGATGTCACTTTGAGGACTAACGTATGCCTGACCCAAACCCTGATATTTTAAATTGCCTTGTATGCATGTGAAAGCTAGACTATGAATAAGGAAGACCAAGGAAGCTCTCTCAGCTGCTAAGTTGATACCAAAAGAAAAACCTGTTGCTGTCGAGTCAATTCTGACTCATTGCGACCCTGTAGGGCAGAGTAGAACTGCCGTATAGAGTTTCCAAGGAGCAACTGGTGGATTTGAACTGCTGACCTTTTAGTTAGCAGCAGAACTCTTAACAACTACACCACCAGAATAAAATCCCAGCATAACCCAGGTGGTGACATTCTGGCACTGATAAGGGAAAAAAGAGTCTACACACTTCAAAAGTTACAAGAATGAATTTTTATCATGTACCATCAGGAGCTGGTGACTATTCTGGGATTGGCTACTGAGGATCCTTGATCAAGGGTCTGAAATGGTAGGTTGGAAAGCAAAAATTAATCAACTTGGGGAGATTTTCTCTGACAACGGATTTAACACCCTAGATAGAATCCCAGAGGATGTGTTAAATTTACTGCTGGGTGGCTCATAGAAAGCTGGAGTAAACAATGGTTCACTCTCAGTGAAATTTCACTGGCAAAGGGTAGAGGAAGGATTTATAAGGCCTGAGGGAATTAAGTGATAATGCTTCTTTATTAGGTGCAGCCATGTATATTCAAGTCAGTGCAGAAGATCCACCATGTGATTCTTCTCCAGGGACTGAATTATACTCCAAGGTCATCAGAAATGTGGCCAGTGTGATGATAATGGTTGTGTGTCAACTTGGCTGGGTCATTATTATTGACAGTTCTGATGTCGTTTGGCAGTTAGGTAATGATGCAATCACCTCTATGATGAAATCTGATGTAATTTAATCATCTCCATGATGAGATCTGCTATGGCAGCCAATCAGTTGAAAGGGAGTTTCCTTGGGGGTGTGGCCTGCATCCAATATACATTGACTTTCTGGCAAAGCTTACTGGCTTTTTGCTCTGCTTTGGATCCTGCAATTGGCTCGTCATCATCTGATCTCCTGTTCTTGAGACTTGAGCCAGCAGCCTGCCATCTGATCTGGTGATCTTGTGTTCATCAGCCCCTCCAGCTACGTGAGTCAGCTATGTGAAGCATCCAGCCCGAAGCTTGATGCATGGACTTGAAACATTCCAGCCTCTACAACTGTGTGAGCCATTACTTTGATATAAATCTCTCTCTCTATGTGTCTCTATATAGACAGATAGATAGATCATAGATAGATATAGATAGATAGATAGATGCATATACCAAAACAAACAAACAAACCTGTTGCTGTCTAGTTGATTCTGACTCATAGGACAGAGTAGGACTGGCTTCTATCTCTGTCTGCACCTATGGCCTCATGGGCAGTTCTTTATGATTAGTTGACTGAGGAAGAAAAAACTTGTGCCTGTTTTACAAATGGTTTTGAGTGATATGCAGGCACCACTTGAAAGTGGACAGTGGCAGCACTACAGCCCCTTTCTGGGACATCCATGAAGGACAGTAGTGAAGGGAAATCCTTCCAATGGGCAGAACTTTGAGCATTGCACTTGGCTGATCACTTTGCTTGGAAGGGAAAATGGCCAGTTGTGCGATTGTATACTGATTCATGGACTGCGGTCAATGGTTTGGCTGGACGGTCGGGGACTCAGAAGGAACATGATTGGAAAACTGGTAACAAGGAGGTACTGAGAAGAGGTATGTGGATAGACCTCTCTGAACGGGCCAAAGAAGAGAAGATATTTGTGCCTCAGGTGAATGCTCACCAAAGGGTGACCTCGGCAGAGGAGGATTTTAACAGTCAAGTGGATAGTATGATGCATTCTGTGGAAACCAGTCATCCTCTTCCCCTAGACACTCCCATCATTGCCCAATGGCTCATGAACAAAGTGGCTGAGGTGACAGAGATAGAGGTTATGCATGGGTTCAGAAACATAAACTACCACTCACCAAAGCCAACTTGGCTACAGCCACTGATGAGTGCCCAATCTGCCAGCAGCAGAGACCAACAGTAAGTCCCTGATAAGATGCTGTTCCTAGGGGTGATCAGCCATCAACTTGGTAGCAGGTTGATCACAATGGACCTTTTCTTTTTTTTTTTGACTTTAACAAACAAATTTATTCTCTCACAGTTTAGGAGGCCAGAAGTTCGAATTCAGGGGGCCAGCTCCAGGAGAACACTTTCTCTCTCTGTCAGCTCTGGGGGAAGGTCTTTGTTGTCAGTCTTCCCTTGGGTCTAGGAGCTTCTCAGCACAGGGACCCTGAGTCCAAAGGAGGCACTCTGCTCCTTGCTGTTCTTGCTTGGTGGTAATAAGGTGCCTCTCCTCTACTCGATTCTCTCTTTTATATCTCAAAAGAGATTGATTCAAGACACACCTAATCCTATAGATTGTATCCTGCCTCATTAACATAACTGCCTCTAATCCTGCCTCATTAACCTCATAGAGGTTAGATTTAACATCATACATGTAGTATAATCACATCAGATCACAAAATGGTGGACAACCACACAATACTGGGAATTATGGCCTAGCCAAGTTGATACACATTTTTTGAGGGGATACAACTCAGTCCATACCAACAGTTTTCAAAATAGTGAAGAAATTCACAATGGACCTTTTCCATCATGGAAAGGGCAGATTTTTTTCTTACTAGAGTAGATACTTATTCTGGGTATGGATTTGCCTTCCCTGTGTGCAATACTTCTGCCAAAATTACCATCTGTGGACTTACAGACTGCTTATCCACCATCATGGTATCCCACACAGCATCACCTCTATCAAGTGACTCACTTCATTTTCATGGCAATGGGCCCATGCTCATGAAATTCACTGGTCTTACCATGTTCCCCATCATCCTGAAGCAGCTGGCTTGATAGAACAATGGAATGGCCTCCTAAAGATGCAATTACGGTGGCAGCTAGGTGGCAATACCTTGCAGGGTTAGGGCAATATTCTCCAGGAAGCTATGTATGCTCTAAACCAGTGTGTACTATATGGTGCTGTTTCTCCCATAGCCAGAATTCATGCATCCAAGATTCAAGGGGTGGAAATGGGAGCGGCACCACTCACTATCACCCCTCGTGACCCACTCACAAAATTTTTGCTTCCTATCCCTGAGACCCTATGCTCTGCAGGTCTAGACGTCTTAGTTCCAAAGGGAGGAATGCTCCCATGTGGAGACACATCACTGATTCCATTGAACTGGAAGCTAGAATGTCACTTGGCCAGTTTGGGCTCCTTATGCCTCTGGATCAACAGCCAAAGAAGAGATTTACCATATTAGCTGGTGTGACTGATCCTGATTACCTAGAGGAAATTGGATTGGTATTACAAAATAGAGGTAAAGAAGAGTACATCTGGAATGCAGGAGATCCCTTATGGCGTCTCTTAGTACTACCACGCCTTGAGATTAAAGTCAATGGAAAACTACAACTCAATTCCAATATGACTACTAATGGCCTTGGCCCTTCAGGAATGAAAGCTACTGTCACTTCACCAGACAAAGAACTACGACCAGCTGAGGTGCTTGCTGAGAGTAAAGGGCATATGGAATGGGTGGTGGAAGAAGGTAGTTCTAAATACCAGCTATGACCATGTGACAGTTGCAGAAATGAGGTCTGTAATTGTTGAGTATTTCTTCCTTGTGTGTGTGCATCAAATATTTTTGTTTTCTTCACTTATAAAATATAAGATGTAAACAGGGCTAGTGCATTTTCAGTTGTAAGCGTTTTAGTTGTATCATGTTATACGTAAGCATGCCTTTATAATTGTCTTTATTTAGAGACTATGTATGCTGTAAGGAGCTGTGTACAGGTGCAAAATTGACAAGGGGCGGGCTGTGATGGTTAAGGTTTTGTGTCAACTTGGCTGGGCCATGATTCTTAGTTGTTTGGCAGTTATGATGTAGTTTGGCAGTTATGTAGTGATGTAATCACCTCCATAATGAGATATGATATAATGCAATTACCTCCATGATGAGATCTGCTATGAGCAGCCGATATAGGTTGAAAGGGAGTTTCCTTGGGGGTGTGGCTTGCATCCAACGTATATGGACTTCCCTGCAAAGCTCTCCGGGTTTTTGCTCTGCTCTGGATCCTGCATTTGGCACATCATCATCTGACCTCCAGTTCTTTGGACTTGAACCACCAGCCTGTAGTGTTACTAGCCCATCTTGGATTTGTCAACTTCTGCAGCCCATGAGTCAACAGCTTGACATATGAGCTACCAATCCTGGGTTCATCAACCCCTGCAGCTACGTGAGTCAGCTGTGTGAATCTCCAGCCTGACACCTGACCCATGGATTTGGGACTTTCCAGCCTCTACAATCTCGTTAGCCATTTCTTTGATATAAATCTCTCTCTCTCTCTCTCTCTCTCTCTCTCTCTCTCTATATATATATATATATATATATATATATACATATATATATATATATATATATGTACACCTCAACATAAAGAAACCAAAAATCCTCACAACTGGACCAATAAGCAACAGAATAATAAATGGAGAAAAGATTGAAATTGTGAAGGATTTCATTTTACTTGGATCCATAATCAACATCCATGGAAGCAGCAGTCAAGAAATCAAAAGATGTATTGCACTGGGCAAATCTGCTGCAAAAGACCTCTTGAAAGTGGTAAAAAGCAAAGATACCACCTTGAAGGCTAAGGTGTGCCTGACCCAAGCCATGGTGTTTTCAATTGCTTCATATGCATGTGAAAGCTGGACAATGAATAAGGACGACCAAAAAAGAATTGACACCTTTGAATCGTGGTGTCAGCAAAGAATATTGAATGTACCATGAAAAAGCCAAAAGAACGAACAAATCTGTCTTGGAAGAAGTACAACCAGAATGCTCCTTAGAAGCAAGGACGGCAAGACTACTACGTCTCACATACTTCGGACATGTTATTAGGAGGTATCAGTCTCTAAAGAAGGACATCATGCTAGGTAAAGTGGAGGGTCAGTGAAAAAGAGGAAGACTCTCAATGAGATACATTGACCCAGTGGCTGCAACAATGGGCTTAAACATAACAATGATCATGAGGATGGTACAGGACCGGGCATTGTTTTTTACTGTTGTACATAGGGTAGCTATGAGTAGGAACTGACTGGACGGCACCTAACAACACACACACACAAACACACACACACACACACGCATATATATATATATGCTTTGTTAATTTTTCTTCTTTAGATAACCCAGCCTAAGAGAGGCAACCATCACTGAGAAGTTTAGTGGTGACTCTTATATGGAAAAGGCCAGAGATGACAGTAGGAGACATGGACACAAACCCACACCCTTAACATTCATATGGTTGATAAGTCCCCAACATAATAGTCACCAAATGGCAGCACATAACCACCAGAAAGTAGGGGGCGTCAATTATCATAATACAGATTTCTTCACTTCCTAGTCCTGATGTAACAGAAATATCACAACAGAGTGACTTTAAAATACAGGAATTTATTTGATCACAGTTCTGAGGTCTAAGAGTCCAAATTAGGGTCTTGGCCTTGTTCATTTATTCCTTGAAGGTAACCCCGGGCATTCTTTGGTTTCTTGGCTTATAGATAATCCTCACATGGCTGATGGAGGCTAGGTTATAGAGAATCCTGGCTAAAGTCTGATCCCAATGAGTACACTTGTCACAGTCCTGCAGATCATGCAGAAATTGGGTAATTAATTTTCCAGTCACTTGTTGCATAATTGGCAGCTGGAATAAGCATCAAATTGAGCCTTTGGTCTCTTGAATAAGAGCTAACATAGCGGTGAAGGCCAAATGGAAAATTCTGTAACTCCCCTCCTCTCCTCCCAGATAGCAAATCAAAACCAATATCATATCCCTGGGGGGATGGTGAAGATTAGTGCTACCTTTAAAGATGTAAAAGCTGCAGTAGTGGTGACCCCTGCCATATTTCTGTTTAATTCTGGTCCTAAAGAAGTCATAGGAATCCTAGACAACAACTGTAGACTCTACTGCAGAGTAGCCCCAATTGCAAATGCTGTGTTGGATGTGGGTTTAGCTAGAGCATATTAATAAGATCTCTGTTACTTATTAATAATTACTTATTTAGCAAATACCAAGGATACCTATTTAATTTCAATAGAAAAGATTAGAAACAGTTTGCATTCACATGGACAGACTAAAATATTCTTTAAACCTTTGCCTTAAACCTGTATTAACTCTGCTGACCTCTGCCATTATATCATCTGAAGAGATATGGACAACCTGGGCATCCTGTAGAGCAATACCTATTCATTATATTGACAACATCATACTGACTGAACACAGAACAAGAGGTGGCTAGTATACCAGAAGTCTTGATAAGACATGTGTTCCAGAGGGGTTGTCTTAGTCATCTAATGCTGTTGTAACAGAAATACCACAAGCAGATGGCTTTATCAAAGAGAAATTTATTTTCTCACAGTCTAGAGGCTACGAGTCCAAATTTAGGCCATCATCTCCAGGGAAAGTCTTTCTCTCTCTGTCATCTCTGGAGGAAGATACTTTTCATCAACCTTCCCCTGGACTAGGAGCTTCTCCATGCAGGAACCCAGGTCCAAAGGACCTGTTCTGCTCCTGCCACTGCTGTCTTGGTGTCATGAATTGCCCCGTCTCTCTGTTTGCTTCTGTCTTTTATATCTCAAAAGAGATTGCCTAAAGATACAATCCAATCTTATAGATTGAGACCTGCTTCTTTAACACAACTGCTGCTTATCCCACTTCATTAACGTCATAGAGGTAGGATTTACAACACACAGGAAAATCACATTAGATGATAAAATGATGGACAATCACACAATATTGGGAATCATGGCCTAGCCAAATTGATACATATATTTTTGGAGGACATAATCCAATCCATGACAGGGGTGGAGGTAAACTCTACAAAGATTAAGTGACTGGCCAATTCAGTGAAGTTTTTAGGGATCCAATGATCAGGAGCTTACTGGAATATCCCTCTAAAGTAACAAATTGCAGCATCTTGCATCCCCTAATACAAGGAAAACAACACATGATTTAAAATTGGAAAAGATGTGTGACAGAGTTGTGTCCTTTCATGCTACTTATTCAGTCTGTATGCTGAACAAATAATACAAGAAGCTGGACTATATGAAGAAGAACCACTGCAGTAGAATTGTTGGAAGACTCATTAACTACCTGTTATATGCAGGTGACACAACCTTGCTTGCCAAAAAATTAAGATGACTTGAAGCACTCACTAATGAAGGTCAAAGACCAAAGCCTTCAGTACAGATTACAGCTGAACATGAAGAAAATGAAAATGCTCACAACTAGGTGATAAAGAACATCATGATAAATGGTGAAGAAATTGAAATTGTCATTGATTTTATTCTACTTAGATCAACAATCAACGTCCTTGGAAGCAGCAGGCAAAAAATCAAATGACACATTGCAATGGGCAAATCTGCTGCAAAAGATCTCTTTAAAGTTTTAAAAAGCAAAGATGCCATTTTGATGACTAAGGTGTGTCTGATCCAAGCCATGGTGTTTTCAATCAGCTCTTATGCATGTGAAAGTTGGTAATGAAAAAGGAAGAGAGAATTGACACTTTCAAACTATGGTACTGGTGAAGAATATTGAATATATCATGGACTGCAAAAGAATGGAAAATTCTTAGAAGAAATATCACCAGAATGCTCCTTAGAGTGAGGATGTCGAGATTTAGATTTCCTTACTTTGGCACTACTCTGCAGTATAGTCTGCAGTCATTGACTAGGATTCCTCTGACTTCGGTAGGGCCAAGAAAGCCCAATTGCTAGAAAAGGAATCATGTTTTGTAAAGTAGAGAGCCAAGGAAAAGGAGGGAAACACTCAATGAGATGGATTGACCCAATACTAGCAACGATGGACTTACACATACCAATGGCATAGGACTGGGCAATAAGTCAGAGCTGACTTGGTGGCAGCTAGCAACAACAATAACAACACACGATACCAGAATTCAGCTCTCTACAACATAAACTCCATGAGTTTACTATGTTTACTACCATATCATCTGTGCCTGGAAAAGTACCTGGCTCATATTACCATTCAACAGATGTGCGTTCAGTGAATGAAGGTCTCATACGGGGCAATAAAATAAACAAGACAGAGGTCTCAACTCAAATATGTTCACTGGCCTAGCAGTAGATTATTGAAGGGTATATGTATAAGAGAGAAAGAGTAGAAGGGACTGAGTAGAACTGGAGAGCTTATTGACCTATCTAAAATTAAGCTTTAATATTTTAATAATTATTAAAGTAATCATTCAAATATTATAATATTTCAATAATAATTTAATAAACACTTTGCTGACCAAATAAAATGGTCTAACAGTTAGATCCAGTTAGTGGACTGTTGGTTTGTATTCTCTGAGTAATATAAGGTAAAAAGCGATTCCTCATGATAATAAACTACAAAATGGTGAGACTTTCAGAGGGAATAATGAGGAAAACTAATAACTTACAGGACACAATTAATTAGTATTTTCTGTAAATCTTACAGTGAGACTCTGACAAAAGTTATCATGTTTGCCTTAGCCTCAAGGAGTTTAGGTAGGAAGATAAAACATATACCTAAGAAACAGCATGAGAATGATTGCAACATTTTATATAGTTAAATGCAAGGCAAAACAGCACAGGTTTAAAATACATGTGCCAGAAGGACATGATACATGCAGTGATTAGAGAACTGGATCTGCTAAGACTTGGAAAACAACCCTCTGTGCTGCATGAATTCATAGACGCCTGAACATAGAGGTTAAAGAAGTAAAATTCCAAATTTTAAACCTCAACTTAATGATTTATTTTCTAAACAGCTTGATGGAGCATTAATCTGAAATAGGAATTTCAGAAGCATGTTGGAATTTAAAAAGTATTTATTTTAGCACATCTGCCTCTAAGAACCCTTTGAGTCCACCATCAGAAACTGATTACACAATGTCCAGTTGCTTCTCTGTGAGACAAGTCAGTAGTGTTTTGAGAACTATTTTCTGAAGTGTAAACTTTCTTTAAAATGCTTATGAACATCTTGTAGAAGACTTGGTACAGTACTACATATGATGTGGGTGCTTTTCTCCCCCTACAAGTCAGAGATGACTCATTCTCATTGTCTGCTTGCAAACATCTTTGTCAAAAATACATTTAAAGATAAGGTGAAGAGATGAAGAGGGAAATAAAGAATGAGAGTTTTTAAAAAAGGTATCTGCAAGGAAATTCACCCAATTTGAGTGTATTTGAGTATCTTTCAGTAAGTTGAGAGTTTTGCCTTTTTTATCCAGATTACAAACTCAGGAAGAGAAAAGGAGTAAAACTATGCCTGCAAGTTGTTTCATTCAAATACCAGATAATACAACAAAAAGACAGTTAATGTGACTCTCAAGAGAGGAAATGATAAGGGAGCTGAAAGAGTTCTTACAGATCCAGAACAGCAACAAATGAAGATACTCATTTTCACAAATGTCTCCAAAATTACGCATGAAAAATGAAACAACCTTTTGTGCTTTAAAATGTATGGCAAATGCTGATTAAATTCACCCTGAGAGCATGTCAATTTGAAAAGGGGATTATAAATGTACATGCCACCGGGCACTCTCTTTTGCAAGGGGGGTGGGTGTATCCATTTAAATACTGTGTTAGCTCTGGCACATTTAGACTGAGAGCAAAGCTGGAGGAAAATTGGAATAACATTGGCCTTCAGGAGGGTTAGAGAGGCTGTCCCTGCAGCAGGTTGGTAATTTGTCACATCAGCCCCTTCATGAACTATCAACCTCATTACTGTGGTTCACAGCATGGTTGGCCCTTGGGAGTCTAATACTAATAGCATGTAGAGGGGTGATGAGGCTTGTGGTTTCAACTACTTCATTATTGATTCACTTAAAAATACACCACCTACATATTTGAGTAAAACAGTCAATGCTTTATGGGGGAGAAACGCCAAAAACATCTAAAATCAATTAAAGAAGGGGGGACAAAAAACATGAGCGGGATCTAAGCAGGAATAGCACTGCAAAAGCAAGTCTTTTTGGAAAGATAGAGGGTGAGTAATTTTGTGTGACAGCAATCGTTTGTTTGCTCTGTTGTGTGAGGCCATGCATCAACCAGTAACAGCTATAACTGTACATTAAGTAGGGCTACTAAACGAAATAGGTCTCAGGGATATTTTTAAGACACTACAAAGATACACGGAACAAGGGTGTTTGAAGGACATTGACGGGCAGTTTCGGGGTTATGAACAAGATCTGTTCCTAACTGTGTCTTTAAGTTGACTTTGTAGGTAAGTTGGAATAGGTGAATGAGGTTCTTATTTAGCCTTAGTTTAGTGCAAGAAGGTAATACATGGAATTATACTAATACATCAGTTATTGTTGGGTGCCATCGAGCCTATTTTTGACTCATAGCCATCCCATGTGACAGAGTACAACAGCCCCATTAGTAGGTACTAAATATTTTTCTTTTGTGTAGATCCCCCAAATTCAACATTTACTAGATACCCATCTATGGAGGCACACAACTCGCCTATTAGAAAGCATTTGGTCACTTACGTTTCTCTTCTGCAGTAGCGATGGATTTTTACTGTATCGGTTGCTTTAAGCATTAAAAGAATAAATGTATATATCAAGGAGTTACAATGCTAGGTTTCCTTTGTGTTTTATATTTATTGATTCACTGATAATGTAAAAATACTCAAGCAACAACACTGACTTGTCAAAAAGTTTGATGTACACTAAGAAAGGATTTGGACTTCTTGCACCTCTATATTGTACTACTATGCTAGCAACTAATTTCATGCTGTTATTTAATTTTAACTTTAAATTAATTAAAAGTTAAATAGCATTTACAATTTAGTTCCTCAGCCACACTAGCCACATTTCATTACATGTGGCTCATGGCTGCTCTATTGGATGGCATAGATATAGATCATTTCTAGCAATGCAGAAAGTTCTATCGAGTAGTGCTGCTCTAGAGCATAACTCCTATTTGCTTTCAGTAAAGCCTGAAAGAATATATCTGAAAAGAAACTCAAAGTAGATTAAAATATGTAGAAAATTTGAATTTTCATAAAGTTACACTTTTTTTCTGGCGTAAGTCACTCACTGTATTTTTGACACTATCATCTAAAAATATTTTGTATTTAACACATATAATTCAATTACTCTTGGCGAACATTTGTAAAATGACTAAAATATGGTTCTCAGATTTGATCATGCAAATGTCCTTTTACACTTTGCAATGTGGATTGAGGCGGCTAAAATTTATGTAGAAGTAGAGAATCATTTGTTGTAATTGCAATTATAAATAGTTTTATTATCAGTCATCACACATCTGACTATTTAAATAAGAAAGGATGGAATTTCTGGCTGTAAGTGCCAGTTATTAAAAAAATATTAGAGTTTCAGTCCTTTAAAGCATACACGAAAAGTCTGAAAATGGTTAAAAGCAGAGCTGTTCTAAATTTAGAAAGTCAATTAAAATGTGTTTTAGCGTATAGCTTTAACATGTCCTTATTTCTAAGGTCATTTCTATGGAAGAACAAACTAGTAAGATAGTGTGAATGAGGCCCCACACCGGGATATGAAGCTAATCTTTTCTGATGTTCTTAGAGATTTGTTTAGCATTTCCTTTCCATAGGCTGTTTGTTGTGTGGGATGTGTGTACATGTGTTTTAAGATAAGGCAAACCTATATTTCAGGCATAAAAGAAATGGAAGTTTTGAAACTGAGTGTGAAAAGTGGCTCAGCAGAGCTGGAGGCTACCTGCAATCTTAGGAGAATTTGCATAAAAATATTTCTAGCTCAGTCTGAAAGAATTCTGAAGATGGAAATTGCACCAGAACTTTTGAACCCAAGGCTTTGTTCCCTCTGACTGCCCCCTTTGGGGCCGCAATAGGCTTAAAGAAAAAAGCGTTCAGTATATCCAAAGCCACTTGTTTCTTTGTGTCATGTATTTTTCTTTGCCTTGATTGTTGTTGCTTAGGGTTTCTTAGTATCTTTTTTCTTTGTTAGTGCTTTAGGTTGAAATATCTTTATTTCCTTTTTTAACATAATGGTTGAAAGATACCTAGGAGGCCTGCTCTGTGTGGGTTTTGTTGATAGTGCTTCATCTCCCTATTGTTTGCCATTACCTACAAAGTAGAAAATAAAATCAAACCTTTAGGTTAGAATTCATGGTCATCCCCAATCTTTGTCCAAGTTCATCATTCTCCTTTATAAACTTTCTGCTTCAGCCAGAGGGTCAAATCATTGTTTCTTCCAAGTCCCGACTACGTCACACCAACATCCCATTAGAGGGGCTTTATCTGGAATATTCTGCACTCTCAAAATACCACTTTATCCCCAAAACAACATAAAAACTATCATGAGCTGCTATCACCAACTGACACTCTGTTCTAGGTTCTCAGAGGAATAAATATGTGACTCAGTGTTTAAGATTTTAAGTCAGACTACCTACATGCTAAACCAAGCCGAACTAGGCATTTGCCGTATGACCTGGGAAAGTATTTCCACCTCTTTTGGGCCTCAGAGTCATTGTCTATGTAAGTGTAAACTCAATCTCAAAGAAAAATTATGAAGATTTAATAATACTATATGGAAATGCTCAGGGACCAGCACATTGTAAGCACTCTAGGACCTGCTGCCGTCTAGTCGATTCTGACTCGTTTTAACCGCACGTGTGTCAGTGTAGAACTGTTCTCCATAGCATTTTTGATGGCTAATTTCAGAAGTAGGTGGACACAGCTTTCTTTTGAGGCACCTCTAGATAGACTCAAACTTCTACTCTTACAGTTAGCTGCTGACCATGTTAACCATTTGCACTACCCAGGGACTCCAAGCCCTGTATGAATATTAACTATTATAGTTGTCTAGTGTCTTTGTTACAGGCTGCTTTGTGACAGCTCTCTTTGCCTAACCAATTGGAATGGAAACTACTTGAAATCAACAATTTCTTGATACTAACCCGTCGGTGTCGAGTCAATTCTGACTCATAGAGACCCTCCAGGGCAGAGCAGAACTGCCCCATAGGGTTTCCAAGGAGCAGCTGTTGGATTTGAACTGCCGACCTTTTGGTTAGCAGCCATGTTCTTAACCACTGCGCCACCAGGGCGCCTTCTTGATACTGGTGGGCTTAATTTCCCTCAAAAAATCTGGCTCAGTTTTGAGCACCTTTTAACTAATGATAGCTGAGTCTTACTCAGTCAATGTGTTTCATAGCATATTATATATTTGAAAATCTCTTTGATCATGGGGCTCTGAAACAGTAAGATTGATGAGGAAAATATAATTCACTTCCAAACTATCAAAGCATAACTTCTTGTACATGTAGCAAATCAGAGCCTGACAAGTAATTAAAAAACAAAACAAAAACTTTGAGAATAATACAAGTAAACATGGCTAAAAGTTAAGTCCAAGAGTCATTCTTAGTTTAATAAGGAAAATAGTAATGTTTGCTGACGTTCTGGCTAATTCAATATTATATGAATCAGAAGCAAAGTGGCATAATTTTGCTAAAGGAGACAGAATTCTAATTATTTATAGACAATATGATTGACTGCTTGGAATACTGAGAGAATCAAAAAATTAATAAAAGAGTTCAATGAAGTGTCTAGATGTAAGATAACTAATTAGAAAATATTATGGAATAATCTCATTCACATTAGCAACACAATCATAAAATATCTAGAGAGAAAATCAACAAAATTGTGAAGGGTTGATAAGAAGACAAACAGGGAAAAAAGACTTTTGTAGAGAGGATGTCTTAGTCATCTCATGCTATTATAACAGAAATACCACAAGTGGATGGTGTTAACGAAGAGAAGTTTATCTCCTCACGGTCAAAGTAGGTTAAAAGTCCAAATTCAGGGTGTCAGCTCCAGGGGAAGTCTTTCTCTCTCTGTCGGCCTTCTCAACAGTGTTCCCCCGGGCTAGGAGCTTCTCAGCCCAGGGACCCCTGTCCAAAGGACGCACTCTGCTCTTGGCACTGCTTTCTTGATGGTATGAGGTCCCCCTGTCTCACTGTTCACTTCTGTCTTTTATATCTCAAGAGATTGCCTCAAGACACAATCCAGTCTTGTAGATCAGGTCCTGCCTTACTAACACAACTGCCACCCATCCTCCCTCATTAACATCATAGAGGCAGGTTTACAACATACAGGAAAATCACACAGTATCAGGAATCATGGCCTAGCCAAATTGATACACACATTTTTTGGGGGACATAATTCAAACCATGACAGAGGCAGAAACAGAAAGAAAAAAAAATGACAAGTCACGTCATGTTCCTACAAAAAAGAAAATAATAAATATTTTCTAGATTTAATTCTTCTCCAATTAACTTAGTGCTTTTATGGAATTGAAAACAAAATATGAATAGAATAATTTTTGAAATCTTGACCCAGTGAAACTAAAATTCATGTGTAATAAACAGAAAACAGTAAGGAAAACAATATTAAAAATTATGTATGGTGGGCCCAGAACATTTAGACTGTGCCAGAAATTAAAATGTGTTACATTATTACGTTAACTTAACCAGCGTCATTCTGTTCCTACAGACAAGTGCATCAGTTAGAACAGATAAAAGAGGAAAATACCCTAATTTTTTGTTTTTTAATGATAAAAGACATATTTTCAAGAATGAAAAAGGTAGCCAATGGATTGATTTGAAATAATTTGTTAACCATTGCTGAAAGAAAAGAAAAAAACATCTACTCAGACTCTCCACTTGAATCATAGGTACAGACAAGAGTTCAAATTTTTTTTTTAAATGAAAGTAAGTCTAATGATAATAAGATATTCATTTTTTCTCATAAGATACTAATAAACGTATTTAAAAATATGTTAACATAAAATATACTGAATATCGGCAAGATATTAGTGAGATACTCTCAGATCTAGCCTGAGGAATAATCAGCAAGATGATAATTCAATTTAAAGTAACATTTATCCTTAATATAAAAAAAAAATCTTCATATCCAACCATTACATAAATCAAAATTTATCTTTATTATTAAATATTATGCAGCTCTTTAAAATGAGGTTGAAGAAAAAAGTTTAAAGATATAATTTAATGCATTTTGAATCAGAAGCTATTTCAACATATTAAATCATGGCTCTCTTTATTTTCTATATTTACCAAAAATATTGAGAGTATATTTTATTATATTAAAATAAAATAATGTTTTTTGAAAAAATGAAGATACTGTCAACATTGACTCTCAGAAGTAATAGTTGGTTTTGTACCTGTGGCATTGTCCCCATGCTCTCATATATAATTCTCCATCTTTTAAGAAAAATCAATGATACATTGGGAGGATAGTAAATTTTGTTGAAATTAATTAAAAATGCAAGCTATATGTACTATTTTGCTTCACATATTATAAAATCAACACATTTTGAATGCTATCACTTCTTAGATATATTCACCTTCTACATCTCTAGTGCTTGGTAAAGTAGAGGGTCAGGGAATAAGAGGAAGACCCTCAACAAGATGGACTGACACAGTGGCTGCAACAGGGGGCTCAAACATAACACCTACTTGTGAAGATGGCGCAGGACCGGGTAGTGTTTCTCTGTGTTGCACATAGGGTCACTATGAGTTGGAACCGACTCAAAGACACCTAGTAACAACAACAACATCTCTAGTATTAGTAACTGTCTCCTCAAAACAAACAAACAACAACCTAAAAAAAAACAAAAAACAAGCTTTTGTGCTGGTTATTTATCTGTTATGTCTGATTTCCAATTCCACCTTCAATATACCATCTGTGATACTGAGGCTGATTCTTTACCAAATCTTCTTCCTGGAATCCCTTGTCTGTTGATATCTAGTTAGGTTCCAGTTAGTGGGGGAAATAGTCTGTAGATCAGGAGCATGAAAAGGGGAGAAAATATTTTCTTCCTGTTCCAGATCCTGCCAGTGTCCCTTTAGCAGCAAAGGCCAGCTATGATTCAAACCTCCAACTTTTTTGGCAGTATCAGACATGGCCACCCAGACATATATCCAAGTACCAGCTGCACCATACCTCATTGATTCAAGTTAGGTCTCAGAAAACTGACAAACTGTGGACTTCTGTGATCACAGTGGGCCTGCTGAAATGCCAAGTATCTGTTGTATTCCAATAGAATTTTGAAATACGAATGCTGTTTTTCTCCACTTTTACAAAAATAATAAAGTGCTAATATATTCCTGACAGATTCTGGTATTGTCAGATAAAAGTAAATAAACTAAAATTCTATAATATGCAATTAGAAATAAACTTCTACCAAGTTTTAAAAATGTAAATGACTTTGAACTACATCTAAAAAATAAGAAAAAAAAAACCTTAAAATCACATACATAGAATTATTTACTTGCTTCTAAGTCAAGAATATATTCATGAATCTCCACAGATTTTTAGCTGTACGTTAACTTTGATAGCATACTCTACCTCTACCTGTAGGTAAACTGACGTTACCTCTGTTTTATATTTTGTATTTCTCCTAAGATCTGAGACCTTGTTAATATTTCTCTTATTCACTTTCTTTCTTTCCTAATTCACATCAAACCCTCTTTCCCCAAGTATTTATGTATCATTTACCTCTTTGTAGAATTATGGATAATGATAAATGATTCAAAATAACTTGAAGGATTTTATATGTTATACTTCCCTAGTTTATATACAAAAGATAAAATTGTTGCTCCACCCATGAAAACATCTTTTCTAAAATAAAACCAATTTAAAGATGTTTGTATCTGCTTTTGATTAGAGTATAGGAGTTTACATAATTCAGAACAGCAGATAATTTCCCAAAACACATATATTTTGGCCTGAGGGTGAATGTTCTATTTGCATTCAAGTATGAATGTATCCGTTTTTCTACTAATATACAATTTTTCAAAAAAAAAAAAGAATAAAAATAACATTGAAAATCCAATTTAGAAGGAACTTGAAAGTTGTTTTCTATCCTGCTTAACTCATTTCTGTCTTTCCACTCCATAATGCAGATGGAGAAATGGTATTGTGTTCTTAACCTGGAGACTAGCGTTTGCATTTTCCCTGCATTTCCTTGGGCACTGGAGAATTTATTGGTGAGGAAGGCAAAATGAGAGAAAATGAAATAGCAGTCTCTTCAATCCTTCCCTTTTTGTATTTCTAAGATAGAGTTGTTCACTTGAAATAAGACTAATACGAATCTTTAAGGCAAACAAACATTTTTCTTTGCCTTTAAGAGTTGAAGAGTTTACTGGGAATGCTGTATTAAAAATGGACTATTTATATACAGTTGAGAAATAGCTGCAATTTCAAGCTTTCACTTTAATCACTTCAGAGTGATCAAAACCAATTGGGCTAAAGATACAATAATAAAAAACAGTTTTGATAGTGATATATAGAATTGTCTTTACCACATAGAAATGCTGAAGCATAATACTATTTTTGGAGGTCTCCAATATTAGTTTTTATCTGTCTTTTTAAGATTATGGATGCTCCCAAATGAATAGTCTACTGTTTAGCTACACAAAGGGTACCATTCCATTTGACCCCCGAAGTGATCAGTCAGAGTCTCAAGTGGGAAAGTTCATTACCTGGAGCTTAGTATGAATAATGATGAATGCCATTATTCATCATAAAATCTTCCAACATCTTTTGAAATTCTAGCCACAGTATTTGATTCAGTGACCTCTTGTGACAATGAATTCCACAAGCTAACTGCATACTGTGTAATGAATGAATTTTTTCATTATTCTATATTAATATACCATTAATTTCACATACATTAAAGGACGTTATAAACAAAAAACAGTTAACTCAGTGATTTTCTGGTTATACAATCTTAATAAAATATAAAGCAGTATCAGCATTTTCTTAAACATTTTTTCATAGGAAACATCATTTTATTACCTATAGGCTAAGACCAGGCTTTCTTAGCTTTCAAAACAGGTCTTACATCGACACTATAGCTATGTTATACCAAGACTCTATTTTTGTGATCTACGTAATGATATAGTTACAAGCATTACCACCTTAATAAAATATGAGGATATTGTTTAGCAATCATGATACAAATGATAGTTAATTATATTAGAAAATCTTCATCCCTCCCTTTTCTCACTGTATACTCCCCTGCTCTACTAATGTTGGGCTTTGCCACGTAACCCCAACGTCCTTGCACTGTGGCTTAGCTCTTATGCTCTAGTTATCTGCCAAGAGAACAGCAGGCCTCAGGTAGCCACTGAACTTTCACATTAAACCCCAGAGCAAGCCCATTGTCATGGATTGAATTGTGTACCCCAAAAATAGGTGTATCATTTTGGATAGGTCATGATTCACAGTATTGTGTGATTTTCCACCATTTTGTCATCTGATGTGATTTTCCTATGTGTTGTAAATCTATCAGTATGATGGGATTAGTGGCAGTTATGTTGATGAGATCTATAAGATTAGATTGTGTCTTAAGCCAATCTCTTGTGAGATATAAAAGACAGAAGCGAGCAGAGATACATGGGGACCTCATACCACCAAGAAAGCAGTGCCAAGAGCAGAGTGTGCCCTTTGGACCCAGGGTTCCTGCACGGAGAATCTCCTAAACCAAGGCAAGATTGATGACAAGGACCTTCCTCCAGAGTGGAAAGAGAGAGAAAGTCTTCCCCCGGAGCTGGAACCCTGGATTCAGACTTCTAGCCTACAAGACTGTGGGAGAATAAATTTCTCTTTGTTAAAGCCATCTACTTGTGATATTTCTGTTATAGCAGCACTAGATAACTAGGTCACCCATATAGAACTGAACTAAACTGCAGTCTGGAGCCAAAGCCAGCTAACCACAGTCTGAAGCATAGCTAGCCAACCTGCCCAGTTCTGATCAGACAAACTGCTACCGAACTGTAGGCCTGTGGGCATCAGAATAAAGGCTTGTTGTAAGTCACTGAGATTTTGAACAGTTAGTTACAAAGCATTATTGAAGCAAAAAACCTACCAGCAAATCCTGGAAAGCAGACTGTTTTAGATTTATCAGAGATTGTAAAGTTGTTTTAAATGTCTTAGAAGTAAAACTTAGTCAGGAACTGGGCATTCCCATGTTTAGCTGCTTATCTCAAGACAAATTTCAATCATTTTATTTTTGTCTAGAAACAACATGTTAAGAATATAGTTTATACATGAATTGTACTTTAAAAGATTCGACACATTTATGAGAAAGCGAATGAGAGAAATAAGGGCAGCAAGATAATATATATCTACTTTTGTTACACATTGCTGTTGGTCTAGAGATTTTCCAAGTTGATCTCCTGTTTTATTTTGTGTTGCTTTTTTTTCTCATCATTTCTGATTATGTGATAAATAAATACATTATTTACAAATTCTCTGCAGCTCTAAAAAATACTGACATTGCTCTTCCTGCTTATGTAAAGTACACCGTGCTTGCTAAATTTACCATTCTTAAAGAAAGATACTCTTAAATCTTTCCCCATATGCCTCTTTTTTTTTCTCCCAGATCTAATAGGCAGTATTTATCATGTAGGGAAAAAGGAAGATTGGGATTGCATGATGGGAGAGCATGATATAACTATTAATTACATCTAAAATTATATAGTACTGAGAGTTTACAAGGTGTTGTGGTGATCTTTACCTTATTTAGCTTTCACAAACATACTTTAAGAACAGTAGCATAATCACTTTTGAGGGGGTAGGGTAGAGAAGGCTCTGAAGTTTTAAATGATATGCTGAGATTTTTAAATGCCATAGCTCTTACTTGAACTTAAGTCCTCTGACTCTAAACTCGTTTGCTTTCAATTATAAGAACTATTTGCTTTTACGTTGTTGTCCAGCTGTGGTTCCTAAGGTGGTTGTTGCTGTTGTGTGTGCTATAGAGTGGATTTTCAACTTACAGCAACCCCATGTGATGGAGTAGAACTGGCTCATAGGATTTTCTAGGCTGTAATCTTTATGGGAACAGATCACCAGGTCTTTTTCCCATGGAGCCACTGTGTGGGTTTGAACCACCAACGTTTTGGTTAGTAGCCTAGTGCTTAACCATTGTACCACCAAGGCTCCTTATTAACACGCTTTTCCTGATACATCAAAGGATTCCAACTCTATAGGAGTTTTGAACAAGTGCCATTCAATCTTGTTTAGAGAGAAATTTTCACATGTATTTCATAAGATTTTAATTTAAAAATATCTTCCCATATGAATCTCTACCAATTCCATTCCCCTTCCAAAATAACACCAGATATGGGATAGTCATTTTTTTCCTTACTGATTTCTTATTTTCCAATATTCATTCCATCACCAAATTCTAGTATTTCTATACTCTGGGTTAACTCTAGAATATAACAATTTCTCTGCATTTTTATTTTTCCTAGCGTGTTCCAAACCACCATAATATGTTTTGAAAAGCTAATTTAGTAGCTTTAGCCTTGACATATGGTTCCCACCATCATGACTTCTTTCAAGGTTGTTTTTGTTATGTGCTGTTGGTTGACCCCAACTCATAGTGACCATATAATATAACTCAGTGAAAGGTTGCCAGGTCCTACACCATCCTTACAATAGTTGCTATGTTTGAGCCCACTGTTGCAACCACTGTGTCAATCCATGTCACTGTGGGTCTCCCTCTTTTTTGCTGACCCTCTAGTTTACCACGTATAATGTCCTCCAGGGACTGGTCCCTTCTAATGGCATGTCCAAAGTACCTGAGACAAAGTTTCGCCATAGTTACTTCTAAGGAGCATTCTGGCTATACTTCCTCCAAGACAGATTTGTTTGTTCTTCTGGTAGTCCATGGTATATTCAATATTCTTTGCCAACATCACAATCTGAATGCGCCAATTCTTCTTCAGTCTTCCTTTTTCATTGTTCAGGGTAGTTGGAATTTTCTTTTCTTTTCTCTGATCCCCCTCTTGTGTGTCAGAAGCTACAGCCTGGGATCCTGTATCTAGGCACTGAAGATCTTATTTTGCATAAGGACGCTATTTCTTTTTGTTTGCTGCCTTCCTTTATTATGTCTCTGGCTAACTAATAACTTAATTCACTTAAAATTTTCGCCAGTATATTTAATACACATAAAGTCAAACAAAACAGAATTTGAAAAATGAGATCGAAAGAGGGTAAAAATGGGAAGAAAAAAGAATAAGAGGCATTGTCTTAGTTTCCTAGTGCTGCTATAACAGATATATGACAAGTGGGCATCTTCAAAGAATAAAAAAATATTTTCTCACAGTTCATCATTGTTGTTAGGTGCTGTCGAGTTGGTTCTGACTCACAGTGACCCTATGTACAACAGAATGAAATGCTGCCTGGTCTTATGCCATGCCCACAATTGCTGTTAAGCTTAAGCCCATTGTTGCAGTCACTGTGTCAATCCATCTCTTTGAGGGTCTTCTTCCTTTTCACTGACCCTCTACTTTACCAACTATGATGTCCTTCTCCAGAGACTTACCCCTCCTGTCAACATGTCCAAAGTATGTAAGACATAGTCTTGCTGTCCTTGCTTCTAAGGAGCTTTCTGGTTGTACTTCTTCCAAGACAGATTTGTTCGTTTTTTTGGCAGTCCGTGGTATATTCAATATGCTTCTCCAGCACCACAATTCAAAGGTGTCAGTTCTTCTTCTGTCTTTCTTACTCATTATCCAGCTTTAGCATGCACATTGAAAATACCATGGCTTGGGTCAGGGGCACCTTAGTTTTCAAGGTGACATCTTTGCTTTTCAACACATTCAAGAGATCTTTTGTAGGAGATTTGCCCAATGCAATGTGTCTTTTGATTTCCTGACAGCTGCTTCCATGGGTGTTGATTGTGGATCCATGTAAAATGAAATCCTTGACAACTTCAATCTTTTCTCTTTTTATCGTGATGTTGCTTATTGGTCCAGTTGTGAGGATTTTTGTTTTCTTTATGTTGAGGTGTAATCCATACTGAAGGCTGTGGTCTTTGATCTTCATCAGTAAGTGCTTCAAGGACTCTTCATATTCAGCAAGCAAGATTGTGTCATCTGCATAATGAAGGTCGTTAATGAGTCTTCCTCCAATCCCGATGCCCCATTCTTCTTCATATAGTCCATCTTCTCATGATTATTTGCTCTGTATACAGATTGAATAGGTATGGTGAAAGGATACAACCCTGACATGTACCTTTCCTGACTTCTAACCATGCAGTATCCCCCTGTTCTGTCCAAACAGCTACCCCTTGATCTATGTATAGGTTCTTCATGAGCACAATTAAGTGTTCTGGAATTCCCATCCTTCAACAATGTTATCCATAATTTGTTGTGATCCACTCAGTTGAATGACTTTGCGTAGTCAATAAAACACAGGTAAACATCTTTCTGGTAGTCTCTGCTTTCAGCCAGGATCCATCTGACATCAGCAATGATATCCCTGGTTCCATGTTCTCATCTAAATCCGGCCTGACTTTCTGGCAGTTCCCTGTCAATATACTGCTGCAGCTGCTTTTGAATGATTTTCAGCAAAATTTTACTTGCATATGAAATTAATGATATTGTTCAATAATTTCCGCATTCAGTTGGAGTACCTTTCTTGGGAACAGGCATAAATATGGATCTCTTCCAGTCGGTTGGCCAGGTAGCTGTCTTCCAAATTTCTTGGCATAGACAAGTGAGCACTTCTGCATCTGTTTGTTGAAACATCTCAACTGATATTCTGTCAATTCCTGGAGCCCTGTTTTTTGCCAATGCATTCAGTGCAGCTTGGACTTCTTCCTTCGGTACCATCGGTTCCTGATCATATGCTATCTTTTGAAATGGATGAATGTTGACCAATTCTTTTTGCTATAATGACTCTGTGTATTCCTTCCATCTTCTTCTTTTTTTTTTTTTTAATTGTACTTCAGGTGAAGGCTTACAGAACAAATAGTTTCTCATGAAACAGAATTACACATGTTGTTTTATAACATTGGTTAACAACCCCACAACATATCAACCCTCTAACTTCTCAACCTCTTTTTTTTTTTTTTTGGTGAAAATACACATAGCCAAAGATACCCATTTCAAAAATTTCTACATGCACAGTTCAGTGACATTGACTATGCTCTTTGAGTTGTGCTGTTATTCTCACTTAAGATGAAGGCTTACAGAACAAAATAGTTTCTCATTTAACAGTTACTACAAATGTTGCCCTATGACAATGGTTAACAATCTCACAACACGTCAATATCCTTACTCAACCTTGGGGTTCCCTATCACCAGCTTCCTTGTCCCTTTCTTCTTTCTGGCCCTTGTCACTGGACTCCTGTACCTCATTAGTCTCATTTGGTTTTATGGGGCTGTCCACTCCCAGGTTGAATAGTGAACCTTGGAGGTAACTTCACCACTGAGCTAAAAGGGTGTCTGGGGGCCATACTCTCGAGGTTTCTCCAGTCTCCTTTAGGCCAGTAAATCTGGTCTTTTTTTTTTTTTTTTTTGTGAGTTAGAATTATGCTCTACATCCTTCACCAGCTCTATCCAGAACCCTCTGTTGTGATCCTGGTCAGAGCAGTCAGTGGTGGTAGCCGGGCACCATCTAGCTGTACTGGACTCAGTCCGGTGGAGGCCTTGGTAGCTGTGGACAATTAGTCCTTCGGACTAATCTTTTCCTTGTATCCTGTTCTCTTCATTCTCCCTTCCTCCCGAAGGGATGAGACCAGTGGAGTATCTTAGATGGCCGCTCACAGGCTTTTAAGACCCCAGACACTACTCACCAAGGTAGAATGTAGAGCATTGTCTTTATAAGCTGTGTCATGCCTCCTTCCATCTTCTTTTGATGCTTCTTGGGTCGTTTAATATTTTCTTCCATATAATCTAATCCTTCACTATTGCAACTCGAGGCTTGAAGTTTTTCTTCAGTTCTTTCAGCTTGAGAAATGCCGAGTGTGTTCTTCCCTTTCTGTTTTCTATATCCAGCTCTTTGAACATCATTATAATACTTCACTTTGTCTTTTTGAGCCACCCTTTGAAATCTTCTATTCAGTTCTTTTACTTCATCATTTCTTCCTTTTGCTTTAGCTACGCGATGTTCAAGAGCAAGTTTCAGAGTTTCTTCTGACATCCGTTTTGGACTTTTCTTTCTTTCCTGTGTTTTTAATGACTTCTTGCTTTCTTTATGTATGATGTCCTTGATGTCATTCTACAACTCCTCTCGTCTTCAGTCACATTTTAGGAGGCTAAAGTCTGAATTCAGGTCACAGACTCTAGGGGAAGGCCCTTTTCTGTTGGCTCTGGGGGAAGATCCGTATCTCTGCCAGAATTCTTCAGTTTCTTGGTGATCACGTGGCATAGCATCTACCTTTCCCCATTCATGCTTGCTTGTCTCTGTGTCTATGCTGCTCTGTATAAATCAGAAGGGATTAGGTTTAGCACACACCCTACACTGATATTGAAAGAGGCTGCCTACGTCTGGCTCACTATTATTACTCCCCATTGCTAACCCCTGCATTGTCTCATGATCTTGTTTTTCCCTCCCGTTCCAGTCCCTATAAAAAGTTTAAGATTAACTGATGTTCCTCCTTGGAGGGTGAAAAACAAGTGATAATGATCTAGGAATGACAAAACAGACAAAGCACCCATCTTGGGACAAGAAAACCAGGATGCCGCTAGATAACCCCCAATAAAAGATTAACTCATCTGGGACGTGACCATCTCAAGAGGGAACTAACACAAACATCTAAGACCCATAATCCTGTCCCTATAAAAGCCTTCAGCCGATCTCCAGTGGTGGAGATGGGTTTCTGGAGGAATCTATTCCCCTCTGTCTCCTATATATCGATATATAATAAAACTCTTGATGCTCACCTCACCTCTGTCTGAGAATTGGCTATTGTGGCAGGTGGCTCCAATCCACGTTATTGTGGTAACAATATGACATTATTAACATAACAAAGAAAAGCTTATTCCCATAAGGGATTACATCCGCAATTATAGGGATTAAGATTCCAAGACATATTTTGGGGGGAAACAATTCAATCCATAAAAACCATGGGGTAAAAAGTTCTTGATTTACCTGTAGAACCTCCTGAAACAGCTGGAGAAGTAGTTATAGTTTCTCTCTCACGTCCAATTGGGCTAACCTGAGGAGAAAGATTTTTATAGCTTATAATTCACGGTACCTGTTGGACTAGATGGTGAACACTGGGAAGCCATATCCCTACAGACTTTGTATTTACTTTCCCAGAGGGCCTCTAAAAGTGTAGGATAATTGGTCACCTGAATACACAGGAATGGCAGGGGATACTACACCAAAAGATAAACACTACTCACCTTACGGTTTTTTGTAGATACTTCCAAACTTTTCTATATTTCTGAGCATAGAGATTTTTAAAATACAAATTACCCCCTCCTTTTTAAAAATCAGTAACAAAAAACGTTATAAAATATTTTAATTTTTGATGTGTCAGAAAAGAAATAGAAACACGCTGAGATGAGCAGAGCCTCTGGATTCAGACACAAATATGCAGTGGCTTTCTGAAAGTTCACTCCTGAAGGAAACAGGACTCAAAGGGCTCTGAATGGGTTAGATGTCTGGTACCAGAGTTAATGCAGGTGCCAGGTCTTCTCAATGTGTAAAGTGGCTCAAAAGACCTGAGGTAATTGCCCATAGCTGTGGCCTATGAGGAGCTCCTTGCCTGGAGAGAAGTTTGAGAGCAGAAAATGCAATACAATAGAGAATCAAGCCAGCTGTGGATCTGGTTTGGTGAGTTCCTACAAGCTAGAAACAGTGAAATGAGCAAAATAAAATGTTGTTTAGAAGTGGGGGCAAAGGGCAACTCTTAGGTTGAAGTAACTACAAGCTTTACATAGTTGGAGGCCAGGCAAAGAGAAAGAAAAATAAATTTCAAATGAACAAATATAAACCCAGTTTCTTCTCAATGTACCTTTGCAAATGATTATTTCTAAAGAGACATGGAAAACTTAGGAAAGACAGACCATACATTCAAGAAATAGGTCAAGAAATTCCTGGGACAATGAAAAAAACTTAAAGTAAGCATACCATATTTTTACGAAAATAACGTAACCTTCTACGTTTGTTTGCCAGCCACTCCCTCCCCCAAGAGGTATTTTTGTAAGCATGTTATGCTAATTTTTTACAGTAACATGTATTTTTTTTACAGCAACAAGTATTTTCGTAAGCACATTATGCTGATTTTTTTACAGCAACATGTAAAAAAATTAGCATAATGTGCATAAGAAAATACCTCGTCAGAGGAGGGAGCGTTTGGGAAGCAACATAGAAGGTGTTCATTTTTTGCATAAAAATAAGATATTTTACAATTGTCAAGATGTTATGAAACAAAACCTGTTAATTAATTAAAAAAAAAGTTGAAATAAAAATTAGGCAATTTTAAATATTGAAAATTAAGTACACACATGTATTATTAGTTTAAATAAAATGAATTTTTAATGTGTTAAAAAGATACTAAATAAACTGGAAGATAGCACATAATATAGCAAATAATAAAAAAAAAAAAACTAAAACAAACCCATTGCCATTGAGTCAATTCCAACTCATAGTGACCCTATAGGACAGAGTAGAACTGCTCCATAGAGTGTCCAAGGAGTGCCTGTTGGATTCAAACTGCCAACCTTTTCGTTAGCAGCTGTAGCACTTAACCACTATTTCCACAGCAAATAATAGATCCAGAAAATTTTAAAATAATTCTTTAAGAATACATAAGATTTGGATGTTACAATTAATAACATTAATTTCATAAACGCTCTAGAGGTGGACAGGAATAACTCTTAAAATATAAGCAGATTGTGTAGCTCCCTTGTTTAAAACCCTAGCTTGGCTTCCCACTGCAATACAATAAAAGCCTTACCACATCCATCATGGTGCTGCATGATCTGACTGTGAAGGCTTCCAAGTCTCCCTTCCACATTCTGTGCTCCCCACACAATGTCCTTCTTTCAAAGCCTAGGACCTGTCCAGCTCCTTCCACCTCAAAGTGTCAACAGTGGTCGCCTTCTTCCACCTCAGAGCATAAAGTCTTCAGTCCATCTTCAAATGACTGACTCCTTCGGGCCTTAGCTTAAATGCCATATTCTTGGGAGAGGTTTTGCCTGAATACTCAATATAAAGCATGAACTTTACAATAATATTTCTTAATGAATTAATGAATCTCTTCTCTTGTCTTCTTAGTAGGACTGACCAAAATTTATTTACTCATCTATTTGTTTACTTGTTAAAATCCCGCCTCTTTTACTAGACCACTTACTCCACTGTCAGTTTTGTGTTCCACTGTATTAAGGAGGGCCTAGAGCAGTACTCAACATCTATTAGATGCTAATTAAGTATTTTGAATCTATGTAATGAGGTATAGGTTTATGCTGTAGGTAGAAAGTGGGCAACAGGAGATGAAGAGCACCTCATTGAGAGTCCAGGTGGCACTATAATTGCTTTTTATATTATAAGAGATCTTATCTTGTTACATAATAATCCACATAGCTACGATTAGACTTTTACACTTTGTAACAAAAATCCAAAATCAGATGTTCTGCAACAGATAAGCAGACACTCTTCATATGTGCAGTTTATAGACTCCCATATAGAGGTTTGTAACTTCCTCTAAGCTCTTGAGGTCTGTTTAGAAGAGAGGTGTTCAGAAGCAGTTAACTGGAACAAAAAAGGGACAAGGACAGGCAATTTACACATGGTTAGCCACACAAAGCCATCCAACCATAAGGCACTCCCTCCAGGTGAATGGGAGACGCAAAGTTTGAAAACCTTCTGTCCTCTACAAATTTACTACATTTTGTTACTAATAATATATGCCACATATAGCAGATTGTCTTTTAGCATCTTTGATCTCATTTAAAGTTATAATTTACTTTCTCTGCCTATAGACCGCTCAACGGGGCCCTAAAAGTATATTATAAATAGCGTAGCTTCAGTTGACTGCAGCCATTTTCATATTTAAATGAGGAAATAACACTAGTCTACTGTACATAATTCATTTTGAGATATGATTGATAAATTAATTACAAGGTATTTTTCAGGAGTTAAAAAAGATGGAAATATAAATGTTAATAGCAGTAGTTTCCCTAGAAACCAGCTCTATCATGCAAGAGCTTAAAGAAACTTTTTCACTATTCACTGGAACAAAAAAAAAAGAAAAGTGCCTATCTTTATTAAAAAACATGAAATATAATTAAGTACCCAACAAAAGTACTAGGAATAGATCTTAACAGATTTTGCATTAACATTTGTCAATGTCTTACAATCCCAGCAAAGTTAGTTTTTGTCCAGTTTTTTCATGCTTGCTCTTCCCAGACATGTTAAAGGCACGACTCTTTGTTTGCTTTTGAAAATATTGGCACTGGTGCTTCATATTGTCATCTGGCTTCTCTTTAGATTGGGGTTAGGGTGATGTAAGAAAAAGAGTGACTTATCACGCTATCTAATTAAAGTTTCCAGGGTACAAGAAGGTAGAAATAAGATTATGGCTTTTTCTTCCTTCGAAGCACACCTCTTCCCATTCCTTCCCATTTTTATGCCCTTTTACTCACACTGCTGGTGAGAATGACCACTCTCTCCATTCCAACTCTTGTAGTCTAATCCATGCCTCTGATCTTATAATAAATAGTGTTCTCCTTCAAGAGCCTTTTGTGAGCTCCTCCCAAGTGACATCCTCTGTTTCCACTAAATCCACTTGGACAGACCTTCAGTTATTTCATATCTTCCATTAGACTGATAAAGCATTTTTCTATGCTCCCATATAAACTTTTCAGCTCCCTTACATCCCATATACCACAAAAAATAGTGCTTTGTGTACAACACGTACTCAATAAGTACTTTCAAATTGAATCAAATGTTGGTCAGTGTTTAACAGTTGCAGCAAAGACTATAATGATGTTTTTGACTCATTCATATTTAATGATAAAATCAGAATCTAGATGATTCTTACTGATCTTCTTTACCTTTTACCCCTATAGCCAGAAAGTTGCCTTTACTTGGACCATTTTTGTTTTGCAAAGATAATATTCTAATGTAGGTGTAAAACTCTACACTATAATAATTTAAGTTTGATCGTAATATAAAAGTTCTTAATAAAGAAACAACTCGTGGGAGGATAAAGTGCTGTGTTGGGCTGGGCCGCAGCATTGGTTTCTCCTTGTAACAGCTGCCTCTAAGGAGATGTTTGTAGTCAGTGATGTGAGGGTTATTTGTATATCCCTAACAGACTAAAAATAACTTTACCTTGTGCATCTTTCTTTTATGTCCAAAGGCAGTCAGGTAGAGTTTTGAAATCCTTCTTCAAGAAATCAATTTTGAGAAAAGATTATTGTAATGTCCATTTTTACAGCATAGTTGCTCTTCTTTTTTATCAAGTAGACATGAGAGGACGATCTATCTGTGACCACAAAGTTTTGTGCTACCCATGTGACTAACGCTGATGGTTCAAGTAAAGGCTCACACCATCATTAGATGGTAAAATCCTAAATTACAAGACTATACTTCCCAGTTTTGTAATTAGATTTGTGGGAAAAAAAAAATTCCCATAATGTGTAATTACCTCTTTCATTGTTATTAGTTGCCTTCTTGTCAGCCCCTGACTCCTCGTGACCCATGCACAATGGAATAGAATAAAATGCTGCCCTTCCTAGTCAGTCTTAGTCCAAAAGCTCCGCTGAAAACCTGTTCAGCATTATAGCAACATGCCAGCTTCCACTGGCAGATGGGTGGTAGCTGCACATAAGGTGCATTGGCCTGGAGTGGAACCTGGGTCTCCAGCATGGAAGGTGAGAATTCTATCACTGAACTACCACTGCCCTTGAGGCTCAGATTGGTTTAATCTATGTGATAATTGTTCCAGGTCAGGCTACTAGGAAGCAGCCTCTGAAATGGAGATTAGCAGGCAGAGGGTTATTGGTGAGTTCTCTCAGGATTAACATCTGTTCCTGGTAGTAGAGGATGCAGACTTGGCCAACAGGGAGAAGTTGAATAGTGGTGCAGTGAAAACCAAGGTCTGAGCAAGCCAAACCAACAGGGAGCTCTGGAGCTGCAATGGCCTTTCAGAGTTATCACAAGTTGGTGCAAGAAGGTCAGGTCTTTATATCTCTGTGCTGATCATTCATTGGATTTTGGCTACTCTGGAAAAGGGTAATGATCTTGAGCAAAAGTAGTCCCTGGAAAGGGCTGAGAATTGTTAGCTGATTAGCTGTCAACACTCCCAGTAGTTGGGAGAATAAATGTTTCAGACTTGAAGGTGGGGAGCTGTGTGGCACAGCACAAGTGATAAATCATTATTATCTAAGTAAAAGAGTATAATGAAAAACCATAACCATTATTGTTACTATTAGGTGCTGTTGAGTCAATGTTAACTCATAGCGACCCCATGTGACAGAGTATAACTGTCCCATAGGGTTTTCAAGGCTGTAATCTTTACAGGAGTACATCACCAGGCCTTTCTCCCACGGAGCCTCTGGGTGGATTCAAACCACCAACCTTTTGGTTAGCAGCCAAGGGCTTAACTTTTGGGCCACCAGGGCCTTTTATCATAAGCATCAATACTTCCAAATTCATGAATTTGAACTGAAATAATACATTAATAACAAAAAGATGCACTTCTAGACTGTTTTATATTTTTACAGGTGTTCTAGACATCACTTGGTAAAGTAGAGGGCCAGTGAAAAAGAGGAAGACCCTGAACGACATGGATTGACACAGTGGCTGCAACAATGGGCTCAAGCATAACAATGATTGTAAGGATGGCTCGGGACTGGGCAGGGTTTCATTCTGTTGTACATAAGGTCGCTATGAGTTGGATCTGATTCGTCAGCATGCAATAACAACAACATTCACAGCTTTGCTGATCTTGGATTAATGATTTTTTTCTATTTATGTAGTGATACTATTTATGTAAGCTTGCTAGAAAATTATGTATAAACTCACTGGGTCTAAGATAATTTATGTCTACATCACTCTCATTTACTAAATAAAAATATCAACATAAAATAAAGATATTAACAATCTTAAAAAAAAAAAAACATTGGTGGACTGTCTGCTACTTTCACTGGTACAACAGATTGCAGGGTGAAGGGGAGATATTAAATTCAAATACACACACACAAAACCCAGTCAATTCTCATTATTCTCATATTCCATATTTGCAGATTTGCCTACTTGATAAACTTTATTTGTAACCCCACAATCAGTACGTGCAGTGGTCATTCACAGACGTGCAGAGCAGTGAAAAATTTGTGTTTCCTGATATGCATTTTTCCAGCTAAGGTCGAACAAGGCAATACTCTGCCTTCTTGTTTCAGCTGTCATACTGTAAACAATTGTCCCTGTTGCAGTCTATTTAATGTCATGTTTTTCTCATTAGTGTGCTTTGTGTTGGTGATTTCGCTATTTTAAATGACCCCAAAGCCACAAATGAAGTGTTGTCTAGTGTTCCTAAGCACAAGAAAATATATATATTAGATAAGCTTTATTCAGAAATGAGTTATAGTCCTGTTGGCTGTGAGTTCAATGTTAATGAATCAACAATATATACTAAACAAGGTGTCTTGAAACATAAAAACACATAAAACAGTTATATATTGATTAGTTGATGAAAATGTGACCAGAAAATTGTAGAAACTTAACCCTCTATTTCTCCTCGGAACAATGGTTCAGTATCAATGCAACTTCATCGAACAAAACTACTGTGAATAACAAGAATTGACTGTGTAGGTGTGTGTGTAGATATTGGTGGTTCAGTAGTAGAATTCTCACCTTCCATGTAGGAGACCCAGGATCGTGTACCTCATATGTAGCCACCACCTGTCAGTGGAGGATTATGGGTTGCTAAAATTCTGAACAAGTTTCAGCTGTGCTTCCAGATTGAGCTGGACTAGGAAATCTACTTCTGAAAATCAGCCAATGAAAGCCCTATGAATAACAATGGTCTGATCTCCAACAGATCACGGGGGTGGTGCAGGACTGCATCGCCATGAGTCAGGGGCTGACTCAACGGTGGCAGCTAAAAATAAAACAACCTTGTAAAAGTAGAAGGAAATATACTAAAATTTTCCTGATAAAATCTGAAATAAATAGACCATAATGATTTTTATTTTCTCTTTTTGCTTTCAATATTTCTTTCACTTTATACAAAAAAAACCTTATGTATATTACGTGTGTGTGTGTGCACGTTAATTCCTGAGGTCACGTTATATGAGCTAACAACAAAGGATGTTCTTTTTATTCTCACTTTGCTTAGAACATGAGATAGAAGGAACTCTGGACATTTCTGTCAACTTGAGGCAAGAGAAAGAAATCAGTTCCTTACAAAAGGTAATAAAGACCGTAATGTTTTCATTTTAATTACCTGTCATATTTTCTCTTGCAGAAGATGCTTAAATGACAAAGGTGAGTGACTGAACAAGGTATTAAAATAGCTTTATCACTTTTCCAGCCCAAATGAATAGTCATTTGGTTTCAGGTTTAACTGTTATTGGTCTTACAAGGGATGACTTCAGCTTCTGTTTTTTCTGTTTGAAGCTATAGGTACATATATCTTTATTTATATTCTTTGGACCTCAGATATATTTATTTTTGTTTACTCAGTTTATATTTTGAATTGTGAATTTTTTATTTGATTTTGCTTTGACTTAATTTATTATCAAACCATTTTATCATAAGAGATATGCTCGAGAACTGAATCTCCAAATTTTTCAGAAGTAGCTGAAGTTTTTTTCACTTTTCACATATTTTATTATCTGTCACCTAAGGAAATACTAACGGTGCTTTTGAATCTCCAGTTTTCCTCCCACACAGCACCCCTTTACTTCTTTTACTGATGACACTTTACAGATTGACTTTTCAGACAGTGGGATATAGTCAACACTCATGCTTTTGCTGATCGATCAAACCAGCTTCCTTTGTGTGCTCACTGGCAACAGAGTTAGTGATTTTGGTCACATCACTGTCAGACACAATATTATTGAAGCTTTCTAAAATGTATTTTCAACTATATTTTAGACCAATTTAGAGACTGAGGGAAAGCTATAAATATGCAATCATTTTGCAAAACTTCCTGCCCTAAAGAATTAGGCTTTGAGGTGAAGTTAACTTTCCTGTTGCTTGAGGAAGTTACTTAATGATTCTGATGAATCTCTTGAGAAAAAGTTCAGTGGATGTAAAGTAGAGGGAGTCTGTTGGTGGAAAAAGGAACTTGTTTTGTGCCAAGATACCTCAAATTTAGGGTTTACCACCATTTGTCTTCTGGCCTTCAGCTTTTCAAGCCTAAGAACTCAGCTTGTCTGTATTTACTATTTGATTAGAATCTGGAACTCTAGGTCAGATTTAGCAAGTTCATAGGAGATCTACTACGTATATTGTGAATATCTAAGTCTTAATTTACACTGATAATATTGTCAAGTGAAAGAACTACTCATGTCAGTTCAACAGGAAGAATTCTTCCCTGTAGCATGCCAAACTAATACCAGGGGATTGCTGGATGATCATAGAATCAGAACACTCAAGGGGTACAGATTTAGAATTTTCAATGGTATTAGATTAAGATAGTTTATAAGTTCATTTACTCAAAAGGCATGCCTTTACTAACAGCATTCTAGCTTTTGAAGTTCCTGGCAAACGTTATTTCTTTCCTTCATAGTTCTTGGAATAACATCATGCCTTTCTTCTATGACTCTCCATTTTCTATTATTTCATTAATCACTAGCACATTTTTCTAGTGGGTACATACTTTCTCTAGAGATATTAATGACTGCAGTAAGGTCATTCTTTCATTTTAAAGAGACTTCACTTCTTGGCCCTAATACATTTCACGTGTAGTTTAACTTTCATAGGGAAAATTCTATTCCATATGTTTCTTAGTAAAACTAATTTCTTTTAACCCCAAAATTATACTATTTTACTAGGATTTGTCAACTGGCTGAAAGTCAGAGTCACCTGTACAAAATTCAAAATAACAAACAAACAAAAACTAATACCAGTCCAACGAAATCAGAGAGTGAACTGAGAAAATTTATTTTAAAAATCTCTGTAAGGTATTCCGATGAACTGCCATGGATGAGAACCACTAGTTTAGACCCTTCACTTAACCACCAAAGGGTATAATTTTATGCAAGAATAAGAAAAAATCTGCAACTGTATCCAATCAACCTGTTGCATTTATTATGCTCTCTTGAACTGAGCATATGTATTTTTGAGAGTTGAGAGTAAAAATACTATCATTACATTACTCCTTTAACATACACTAAAATACCAGCATTGCTACATGGTTCTAGCTTGTGGAAATGCCTTCAAATGCTAACAACAAGAGCTAACTTACCACAAATCTACCATGTGCCAGGCACCAGGTAAGCTTACCTCTTTGATCCTCTCTGTTCATCCCTCTCAACAACCCTAAGTGATGAGCATTAGTTTCATCCCCATTTTGCAATAAATACAACTGAAGCACGGAGAGATCAAATAATTGTGCCCAAGGTTCCAAAGCCAGTAAATAATGAACAGAATTCAAATCCTCTTAGTTTGACCCCAGCATCTGGATTCTTAATCATTATTCTGTATTATCTTCCATTCATTCATAGACACAAGATGTAAAATAAGGCAAAATAAAAACAAACATGAAACAAATCAACAGACTTAGTTCTTTCTCTTCAGGCACACATTTTCTATAAACTATAAGCCAATGTAGAAAATACATGATTGTACTATAGACTATATACACATTTATAGGTGTTGTTGTTGTAGTCAGGTGCCATTGAGTCAGTTCCGACTCATAGTGACCCTATGGATAACAGAATGAAACACTGCCCAGTCCTGTGCCATCTTCACAATCCTTGTAATGCTTAAGTCCATTGTTGAAGCCACTGTGTCAATCCATCTCGTTGAAGGTCTTCCTCTTTTTCATTGACCATCTTCTTTACCAAGCATGATGTCCTTCTCCAAGGACTGATCGCTCCTGATAACATGTCCAAAGTATGTGAGACGTAGAGTCGCCATCCTTGCTTCTAAGGAGCATTCTGGCTGTACTTCTAAGACAGATTTATTTGTTCTTTTGGCAGTCCATGGTATATTCAATATTCTTCTCCAGCACCACAATTCAAAGTCATGTATTCTTCTCTCTTTGGTCTTCCTTATTCATCGTCCAGCTTTCACATGCATATGAGATGATTGAAAATACCATGGCTTGGGTCAGGGGTACCTTAGTCCTCAAAGTGACATATTTGCTTTCGATCACTGAAAGAGAGAGATGTTTGAAGTAGATTTTCCCAATGCAATAAGTCATTTGATTTCTTGACTGCTGCTTTTATGGGCATTGATTGTGGATCCAAGTAAAATGAAATACTTGACAACTTCAATTTTTTCTCCATTTATCATAATGTTGCTTTCTGGTCCAATTGTGAGAATTTCTACTTTCTTTATGTGGAGGAGTAATCCATATTGAAGACTTTAGTCTTTGATCTCCATCTGTAAGTGCTTCAAGTCCTCTTCACTTTCAGTAAACAAGGTTGTGTTATCTGTGTATCACAGGCTATTAATAAATTTTCAGCCAATCCTGATGTCCTGTGCTTCTTCATATAGTACAGCTTCTCAAATTATTTGCTCAGCATGCAGATTGAATAAGTATGGTGAAAGGATACAACCTTGTCACATGCCTTTCCTGATTTTAAACCATGCAGTATTCCCCTGTTCTGTTCAAAAGACTGCCTCTTGGTCTATGTACAGGTTCCGCATAACACAACTAAGTGTTCTGGAAATCTCATTCTTTGCAATGTTGTCTATAATTTGTTATGATCCACACAGTCAAATGACTTTGCATGGTGTACAAAACACAGGTAAACATATTTCTGGTATTCTCTGATTTCAGCTAAGATCCATCTGACATTAGCAATGATATCCCTCATTCCATGTCCTCTTCTGAATCTGACTTGAATTTTTCACAGTTCCCTATCAATGTACTGGTGCAACCCTTTATGAATGATCTTCAGCAAAATTTCACTTGTATGAGACATTAATGAGATTGTTCAATAATTTCCACATTCTGTTGGATCAACTTTCTTTGGAATGGGCCCAACTGTGGATCTCTTCCAGTGGGTTGGCCAGATAGCTGTCTTCCAAGTTTTTTGGCATTGATGACTGAGCGTTTCCTTCATTGCAACCCTATGTTGAAACATCTTAATTGGTGTTCTATCAATTTCTGGAGCTTTGCTTTTCTCCAATGTCTTCAGTGCAGCTTCAACTTCTTCCCTCAATACCATTGGTTTTTGATCCCATGCTACCTCCTGAAATGATTGAATGTCATCCAATTCTTTTTGGTACAGTGACTCTGTGTATTCCTTCTATCTTTTTTTTCATGCTTCTTGCATCATTCAATATTTTGCCCATAGAATCTTTCAAGATTACAACTCAAGGCTTGAATCTTTTCTTCACTTCTTTTATCTTGAGAAATGCCAAGCATGTTCTTCCCTTTTGGTTTTCTAACTCCAGGTCTTTGCACACTTCATTACAATACTTTACTTTGTCTTCTCAAGCTGCCCTTTGAAATCTTCAGTTCAGTTATTTTACTTCATCTTTTTTTTCCTTAGTTTTAGCTAACTTACATTCAGAAGCAATTTTCAGAGTCTCTTCTGACATCCACTTTGTTCTTTTCTTTCTTTCCTGTCTTTCTAAATGACCTTTTTCTTTCTTCAGGTATAATGTCCTTGACATCATCCCACAACTTGTCTGGTCTTCAGTCATTAGTATTTAATGCATGAATCTATTCTTGAGATAGTCTCCAATTCAGGTGGTATATTCTCAAGGTCATACTTTGGCTCGAGTGGAGTTGTTTTAATTTTCATCAGCTTCAACTTGAACTTGCTATGAGTGATTGATGGTCTGTTTTGCAGTTAGCCACCGGCCTTGTTCTGACTGATGATATCGAGCTTCTCCACAGTCTCTTTCCACAGATGTGGTCAACTGGATTCCTGTGGACTCCATCTGGTGAGGTCCATGTGTATAGTTGTCATTTATGTTGTTAAAAAAAGGTATTCCCAATGAATAGATGGTTGGTCTTGTAAAATTCTATCATGTGATCTCCTGCATTGTTTCTGTCACTATGGATATACTTTCCAACTACTGATCCTTCTTCTTTGTTTTCAACTTTCACATTCCAAACACCAGCAATTATCAATGCATCTTGACTGCATGTTTGATGAATTTTAGACCGCAAAAGTTGGTAAAAATCTTCAGTTTTTTTATCTTTGGCCTTAGTGGTTGGTGCAAAAATTTGCATAATAATCCTATTAACTGGTCTTCCTTGTAGGCATCTGGATATTATCCTATCACTGACAGTATTGTACTTCAGGTTAGAGCTCAAAATGTTCTTTTTGACAATGAATGCAACACCATTCCTTTTCAATTTCTCATTCCTTGCATAGTTTAAAGTAGCCAATAGTGGTCCATTTCAGCTCACTAATGCCTAAGATAGCGATCTTTAAGCATTACATTTCATTTTTGACAACTTTCAAATTTCCTACTTTCATGTTTCATACATTCCATATTCCAATTACTAATGGATGTTTGTAGCTGTTTCTTCACATTTTGGGTTTTGCCACATCAGCAAATGAAGGTCCCGAAAGCTTGACTCCATCCATGTCATTGAGGTTGACTGTACTTTGAGGAGGCAGCTCCTTCCCAGTCGTATTTGGAGTGCTTTCCAACCTGTGGGGTTCCTCTTTAGGCACTATATCAGACAATATTCTGTTGCTGTCACTGTTCAGTTTTTTCAGATATAGATTGCCAGGTCCTTCTTCCCTGTCTGTTTTAGTCTGGAAGCCCCACTGAAACTTGTATATCATGGATGTCCCTACTGGCATTTGAAATACTGGTGGTATAGCTTCCAGCATCACACCAACGAGCAAGCCACCATACTACAACAAACTGAGAGATGGTTGGTGGATAATCATTGTCATGGTTTGAATTATGACCCCCCAAAAAATGTGTGTATCAGTTTGGCTAGGCCATGATTCTTGGTACTGTGTAATTTTCCTGTATGTTGTAAACCTGCCTCTATGATGTTAATGAGGGAGGATGGGTGGCAGTTGTGTTAGTAAGGCAGGACCTGAGCTACAAGACTGGATTGTGTCCTGAGGCAATCTCTTGAGATATAAAAGACAGAAGTGAGCAGCGAGACAGAGGGACCTCATATCATCAAGAAAGCAGTGCCAGGAGCAGAGCGCGTCCTTTGGACGGGGTCCCTGTGCCTCGAAGCTCCTAGTCCGGGGGAACACTGATGAGAAGGCTGACAGAGAGAGAAAGACTTCCCCTGGAGCTGACACCCTCAATTTGGATTTTTAGCCTACTTTGACTGTGAGGAAATAAACTTCTCTTTGTTAAAACCATCCACTTGTGGTATTTCTGTTGTAGCAGCACTAGATGACTAAGACAGAATTTGGTACCGAGAGAGTGGGGTGCTGCTCTAACAGACACCTAAAATGTGGAAGTGGTTTTAAAACTGTGAATGGATAGATGTGCGGCAGTGACAAAGGACCAGCAGCAGCAGAGAAGCAGCAGCAGCAGAGAACCAACAGCAGGAGAACCAGGAGACCGGTGAAAGACGGCGTTGGAGCCGACCCACGGAGCGAGAGAGTTGAGTGTCTGTGTGCACGAGGCTTTCTGGCAGAGTGGGGTGCCTCCGGGCACTTGTACCAGTGGAGGTACAGAGCTTTGGAACACTTGCCCCTGCAGGGCAGATGCGGGCATGAGGCCCGAGGGACAAGAGGCCACAGGAAACAGAAGCAGATGCTGAAGAGACAAGGGACACAAGAAGCCAAGCTGCTTCAGCCTCAAAAGGTAAGGCCATGACCTCAGGGGTTTCAAAGGGTGGAGCCATGGCCTCTGGTGTTTCTAAGGGTGGAGTTGTCACTCCGATGGACTGGGAGAATGGTGCGCCTAAAGCCAAGGGAACAGAGTTGCTGTACCAGTGGGCCTGGAAGGTAGAGCTGAAGCCTAGGGCTGATGGGCCTCCACTCATAATCCAGAGACTGTGGCCAATACCTAGAGTCTGGAGGGCAGAGCTATTGTGTAAATTGTCTCAGAGAACAGAAGATTATTTTCAAAGCCTTAAGGGTAATGTAATGTGTTCTGCTGACCTGTTGGTGCCTGTTATCACTTCTTTCCCTCCAGTTTCTCCCATTTGTAATGGAAATTTCTAGCTTGTGCCTGTTCTGCCATTGTACCTTTGGAAACAGATAGCTTGTATTCTAGATTTCACAGATGAAGAGGAATTTTTGGATTTTGGACTTGGAGTTAAGACTTTGCTATGATATGATGGGGTGAATATGTTTTCCATGTTGCAAGGATGTGATTTTTTGGAGGCCAAAGGGTAGAATGTCATGGTTTGAATTATGTCCCCCAAAAAGTGTGTGCATCAGTTTGGCTAGGCCATGATTCCTGGTACTGTGTGATTTTCCTGTATGTTGGAAACCTGCCTCTATGATGTTAATGAGGGAGGATGGGTGGCAGTTGTGTTAGTAAGGCAGGACCTGAGCTACAAGACTGGATTGTGTCCTGAGGCAATCTCTTGAGATATAAAAGACAGAAGTGAGCAGTGAGACAGGGGGACCTCATACCATCAAGAAAGCAGTGCCGGGAGCAGAGCCCATCCTTTGGACTGGGGTCCGTGTGCCTAGAAGCTCCTAGTCCAGAGAACACTGATGGGAAGGCCGACAGAGAGAGAAAGACTTCCCCTGGAGCTGACACCCTCAATTTGGATTTTTAGCCTACTTTGACTGTGAGGAAATAAACTTCTCTTTGTTAAAACCATCCACTTGTGGTATTTCTGTTATAGCAGCACTAGATGACTAAGACAATCATGAATAGCATAACATAAATGGGGGTTTGGTTTAAGAGAAATAAAGAAGAGGGTATTTTATTGTAGGAATAATGACATAGTGATAGGCATAGAGCTGTGAGCAAGTGATTGTGAAAAAGAGTCAGCTAAGCCAGCTGGGTTTCTTTGAAGTTAAGTGGGGGCATAAAAGACTATTTCCTTCCTGTAGTTGGACTTATATTCTGATGAGGATAGTTCATGAGAGCTCCTTCGTTGCTGTCTAGCACTACGGTAACTTCCATCACAGTTTCGGTCACTCAGGAATTGGACCCTGAAGGAGAGACTGTGGAGGAGGTTTATTCAGCAGAGCTCTCAGTATTCACATCTTTGGAAGCAGCTGGGCAGAGGGAGAGGTTCAGCTGAAGCACATTTGTTAGAGGCTTTGGCTATCCTTAAGGGGACCTATGAAGCTGGAATTGTCCCAGGTGGGATGAGGGGCCAGGCTGTTACACGTGTGAAGTGGAATGCCCTTGGGTGACACTGCCCTTTCAGTGTAGACTGTCCCTTTTGGGAGTGGAGGCTCTGGCATTTTTGCCAGCAGCATTGACAGCAGTTGGGTAAGTCATTGGTAAATGAAGGGAGACCTGGGTGGTATATCACAGCGTTCAAAATTTTATTCTCTGATAGAACAGTGAGCCTGAGTAACAGAATTAACTGAGCTTTTTTAAAGAGAAAAAAAAAAAAAAATCTTTAGTCCACTAAATCTGAATCTCTCAAGATGGAGCCTAGACAATGGAAAATTTTTAAAAAGCTCCATAAGTAATTCTGCTGATTATCCAGGTTTGGGAACCAGTAATCTAAAGGGCATAGATCACTCTCATGGAGCTTCAGAAATAATTACACTTTTCTTCCTTGACTATTCAGTAACCTCACACGGTATACACTGCTCCTTAATGGGCAGTAGCAGAAGGATGAATTAAGAAATCACATTATGAATAGCTCTGGATTCAACGAAAGGGCACATAGACATTTTAAGAGTATTCTACATTATATAAGAACAAAGGGATTAAGCCCAATAGGAAGCCCATTAAGCTGCTATTGCTTTTAGGAGAAATTAAAGGTTATTTTCGGACTATTATGGAATAGATATAGAGATACATAAAACTATGTTAATCTAAAATCCTCAGATAGATACAAAATGAGCTTTCTGGGAAAGCAGGTAGAATAAATACAATTAATTTATGATTTTACAATACAGTAGCTCCTCTACTGTGGAAATGACATGGCATCTGTAGAATTTTAATTGAATTACTTGGGGACAGACATTTAGAAACATTTTACAAGTTAAATTAAATTTTAATTTTGCAAGTTAAATCTTGTCTGGATTTGTGCTCTGTTGCTCAGAATGTATTAGTCAGATGGTTTGCTGTCCTCCTTGCTCCAAACATTTGTCCCTATTTGATGTTTGTTACTGCATGTTTTGGGGTGGTGCGCCCCCTCCTCTAATATCTATGTGTCTCCAGAAATTTGTGTTGTCTCTTTCCCCCGTCCTTGTCCTCTCCCCTTTTGCATTTCAGTGACACGATAAGAGTTTAATGGACTGAAATCTGGTTTCTGGACATAACAGGGACTCTCTCCTTGCAGAAACAATGTGCAGCTTGTGGGGGCGGGGGGCAGATTTGAGTGAGACCCGATTGCCGGATAGAACAACAGGACCCTGTCTTTTCAGACGCAACGTGCTGCTTGTAGGCATTTGTCTCAGCCTTAAAATCATTGAGACCACACGAGGGTAAAGTCTGAATCTTTACCAATTGCAAAGCCATACAGCTAAACAACCGTAACACATGAAGCCTAAGCAGTTTTTCTAAGGAATACTCATGACTAAATGTTAACATAGAAGGAGGAAATATTACCTTCTTAACTTCATGGAAACCTTCTTGCCTGGACCAGGTAGGAACTGGAGAGACTACAGGAGTGGCGTCAGCACTGGTGTTGGATTTCGTTTCTCTGGGTGACGGGGGCTTCACTTTGAACCTCTCTCCCCCACCGACAGTGACGCAGCTGAAATGAGCAGGAGGAGGTTTCCTGGTGAGCAACAGTGGGTCAAATCAAGGGAACTAGTGAGTTATAGGATTCCCTGAGTGGTGCAAAGAGTTAAGTGCTCAACTACGAGTCTGAAGGTTGGTGGTTGGAACTCACAGGCACTTTGGAAGACGGGCCTGGCGATCGGCTTCTGAAAGATCACAGCCTTGAAAACCCTATGGAGCACTTACTTCCTTGCTGCACACATGGGATTGCCATGAGTTGGAATCGACTGGATGGCAACTAACAACGGTGAGTTCTGAGTTTGATCTTGAGATGCATCTCCGAATTCCCATGAGACAAGCAAGACGTAGTGAAAAAGAGGACAGATTCTATGAGAAACGCTCCTCAGGGAACTGTGGAGCTACCTAGAGAAGAGAACCTTTTGAAAACACAGAATTTCTGTTTGTTAATTAACCTGCCATGCAGGATAGTGATATAAAAGTGACCTCATTTCTAGGAGCAGAGTAGTGAAGTCTGCCCATGCCACTTACATGAAGAATCACTAGGCTTATAAAAGATGCTCAAATACTCTTTAGAGAAGGTAGTTAACACAGGGCTTGATTTATAGAATAAACAAGATGCAAATATTCTATTTGAAAACTCTCCTAAGAAATTATTTTGCCATGCTCCTAAGTACCATAGTTTAGCATTAAACATAAATAAGTCACTTATTTCCATTGCTAGGAACTTTTATAAACATCCATGTCTTATGGCACAAGCAAGGAAATATAAATACACAGTTATTCTTCTTTTTAATAACTGTAGCCATCTTGCTCTTTTCATTACAGTTGACATTTTATGTAGGAAAATATAACGGTTGTTTCAGGCCACACTGGCTAGTGTAGGTCATGGATGGGATTTTCTGATTGTTTTAAATGTGTGACTTGCCCGCCTGAAGTCTTTGGGTTCTGCAGGCACTTCACAGAGCACAGTTCACACGGTGAGTTCTCCCAAGGTCCCCTGGACAGAGGAGAGTATGAGAGCAGGCACCATTTATGCATAGAAGCAAAACCTCTGGAATCTCTGAGCAGCACCTACCTATGACAGTTTTGAAAAGAATGCTGGGCTGTCTGGGAAAACAGGGTCTGCAGGGTCCAGTTCCCAGGAGGCCACAGCTTTCCAGTTTTCTTTTGCCTAAGAGAGAGGCTGTCTTACTTAGGGTTCGCTAGAGAAACAGAACCAGTGATAAATATATATACGTGTGTGTGTGTGTGTGTGTGTGTGTGTGTGTGTATATACATATACAGATGTATATACACATACATATATCTGTATATATATATATATAGTTTATACTTTGGGAGCCCTGTGGCCCAGTGGTTAAGCGTTTGGCTGCTAACCGAAAACACGGCAGTTTGTTCCTTGAAAACCCTATGGGGCAGTTATACTCTGTCCTATAGGGTCACTATGAGTCAGAATCAACTCAAAGGCAGTGTTTTTTTTTTTTTTTTTTTTTTTTGTGTGTGTGTGTACATAGTTTAGAGAGAGAGAGACAGAGCTCTGCTGGTAGATGTGATTGTGTGGGTGTGGGGTTGGCAGGTCCAAAATTTGTAGGTCAGGCAGTAGGCCAGAGATTTCTGTAGCCATGCGTCCCAAGATCCATAGGTCAGACAACAAGGAGAGTGTAGACTCGACGGGGAGGTGCTCCCAAAACATCCATGTATACTCTGGAGGCAGACCACACCCCTAAGGAAAATTCCCTTTCAACTGATTGGTTGATCACATCAGATCACATCATAGAAGGTGATTATACTACATTATATTACACTATTTAAAGCAAACAGTACAGTATCTGGTCAAACCATTGAGAATCATAATCTAGCCAAGCTGACACATAAAATTAACTATCCCAGAGGCTTTTTGCTAAAATAATATGCAGTCTTTTTCCTAATCTCTGTTTCTTTGCAGAATGTTGGTCCTATGCTCACTGAGACCCTTAAGGTACTACCACAGGTATATACCTTTCAAAAGACGTGAGTTGCTTCAGCAGTTCTCATTATCTCTGGGTATGTGGGTGGGAGAGAGGAAATGTGTGTGTGTGTGTGTGTGTGTGTGTGTGTGTGTGTGTGTGTGCTGGGAACACAAGGGTATGCTTTAAAAGTCCTCAGAAATTTTTATTCCCAGTAACTGTTCTCTTCTCCAGTGTTAATTTGACAGCTAAAAGTACTACCCTAGATTCTTCTCGGCCCTAAGGATATACAGCTAAATATGCTAAGTGATGATGAAGACCGTGCCTCACAGGGCCACAATGAAGAGGGTCGACCCTTTTCTCCAACACAACTTCTGAGTGTGATATAAACAACCTTAGCGAGGTTCTTTTGAGTGGGACCACCCTAGATATGGTACTACAGTGAGTCAGTGAGTGTACCAACCACTATTCCTGTCTTTGTGCCCAGTGTGACATATGCTAAATTAAACCAGTTAAGCTCAGGTGGCCTTCCCCCTCTGTCTCCAATTTGCAGGAAGGTATAAGCAGGATGCTCAGGGGAAGAATTATCTTTATAGTGTGAAGGTCTCAAATCAAGGTACCAGAGAATTTTCCAAGAAGCTTTCATGTTGATGATATTTTAAATAACTGATCCTGCCATCTCCATCATCCTTAGGTGCGTTGGCATGAGTCTGTCCTTTCACTGAACTCTTGTTCATTAACACTTATCAAGCCAAACAACATGTGAGCTGCCATTTATGAAGTGTTGTTTAAAAGGGCACTGTGAGGCTTGTACCATCCAAGAACGTTTTCGTCTTTGATATCAATGTGTTGTCTTTATAATTGGAGTCAATTCCTTAGGTTAGGCAATATGTTCTAGGTTTTTATGTTCAGAATATTATCATTAACATTCACATATATTACCTGAGGGTGGACAAGTTTCCTAAAACTTTATTTTAGTTTTCCAATGGACATTCACCAATACCTACTTTCCTAGCTAATTGCAATTTATAATGTCAGAGGAGTGACTGAGATACAGGACTGCTAAGTCTTAATGGGTAAGTGTGAGTGTGGGATGCTTACATTAATGTCAGTAATTTATTGTGGCAGTTATTTAGTCATAACACATAAAATTAATGGCAGTTAATTGACAATGATTGAACACGAGCATTTGAAATGTCAGAGAAACCAGTGTGCAAAGAAGTTCAAAGAATGTAGTAGTTGCGTTAAAACAAAAAACAACAAAAACAGAGATGAGAGACACAAGTGAGACTTAAGTAGTAATTGCCTGCGTGTTTGAAGACTTTCTGGTTCCTGGTTCCAGACCAAAATAAACAGTAATATGAGAAATATATGAAGCATTTGTAATTTTTAAATCTTGGTTGTCTGTATGCATTTAATGGGGAAAGCAACTATGAGGTTTTTTTTTTTTTTCTTTTCTTTTCTTTTTGGCCTACTCTGTCTTTTTGTTTTGTATGTACTGGTTAATGCTTCTAAACGTTAGAATGGAAGCTGAAGAGTGCTCTCTTTAGAAAAAAATTTTTTTTAACATTTTATAATAAATGGCAATTTAGCCCTACACAATGCAATTCAAAATGGGATGTTTCTGCTTCAGTGAAGGTGTTGGGAAGACTTTGAGTGTAAGAGATTTTGTAGTAAATAGCATCAGATGCAGCAAGTCATAGCTGAAGGACAGCATATGCATTTATGTAGGATGGAAAGGACCATTAGTCACACATCCATCTTTTCAGTCACCGAGGAACAATCCCCATTAGTAACATCATTTTTGAATAATAAGACCAAAATGTATGTATGTCCTTGGAAGTTCAACAGATAATGAACCTTACACTTGAAAAATCCTTAGGCACTTGGAGAAGTTAATTAACTCTTTTATATCCCATACTCTTATAGAATGTCTTCTACATACTACAGTGGCATATTAAATTATATCTTGGTGACCACAAAACATAAATATAGCCCCATAAGAAAAAAAGCTGAGAGGGAAAATATATAAAAATTACTTAGCGTAGTGTTTGCACAAGTAAGTTTCTTGAGATAAATACATGAAAGAAGAAATGATTTCACAGTCTATTTCTGAGTTGATGCATCTAGTGTGGATGTATCTGAGTCTTGCATCATAATCACTTGGATCGCCTCTGATTCTGATCACCACTGTGGACCAATGGTCTGGAGGAGCTTAGAGTCACCATGTCCCGATGCTACTCCATCTCATGTTCATGCTCCTCATCTTTCTGTCTAGCACCCAAAGTCTTCTCCAATGTTGGGAAGCCCACTGAGCCTGAGAACAAGCTCAGCCTAGTTATGTGGGAAAATTTACATCCCCAGGGGCAACCTTTGGGTAAATGGAAAAAGACTCTTGTCCTTCAGGTGGGCAGTTAACAGAGGTATTCCGTTGCTTCTTGGGTGGTCCTGGCAGAATTCTCTTCAACAAGCTTGATAATGCACCTTCATGTTGGCTTTTTCTCACTCCTGCTTCCTGCATCACCTTTTAAGGAAAATAACTGCACCCAAGTCCTTGTCACTGGCTCTATTTTTAAAACATTAAGTCATTGTAAATTAACCTGATTGATGTCCCTATGTAGTTATGTAGTCAGAATTAAAGGCTACAAACTGGAATTTGATTCTTAGAAGGTTAAGAAAAAAAAAATGAGTGAGTACTATACTTAAACACTAATCTATTTTATTTCACCTACAAAAATGGGTATATTTAATTTTATATTCTACATAGGAGCCCTGATGGCGCAGTGGTTAAGTGTTCAGCTACCGACTGAAAGGTCAGCAGTTCGAATCCACCAGCAGCTCCTTGGAAACCCTATGGAGTGGTTCTACTCTGTCCTATCGGGTCGCTATCAGTTGGAATCGACTTGGAAGCAACAGTTTTTTTTTTGGTCATATATTTATGAAAACTTACAGCCGAATTAAATTTTGATGTATAAATTACAGTTATTAGAAATTTTCCCAATTTCTAAAAGTGAATTTATTCTATAACTTTAAGTTTGTATTATTCCTAAGTAGTTAAAATCTATATAAATCAATAGTCATCACAGATTAAATACACTAAACAGAGTAAATTTGTTTTGTAAGGGGGATAAATTGTCTCAAAACAGAAATAATTTCCTATTCCGTTTGTAAGTACTGATTTTAATACAGCAAATTTCTCAATGTGGCAGGTCATACTTCTGAAAATGGTGTACATAACCAGGATTTGGATTTTCATTTTGAAATAAATACCTTTTAATTTCTTAAGGAATATGTGAACTAAAAAGGACAAAGTGGAATTATTCTTCATGAAGTAATTTCATTGCTATTAAAATTTTATTACTATAGAGCTTATAAATTCTGCCTAGCACATATTTTTTTCTTTATTGTACTTTAGATGAAGGTTTACAGAACAAACAGTTTCTCATTAAACTGTTAGTACACATATTGTTTTATGACAATTTTTAATAACCCCACAACATGTCAGCATTGTCCCTTCTCAACCTTGGGTTCCCTATTACCAGCTTTCCTGTCCCCTCCTGCCCTCTGATCCTTGTCCCTGGACTGTTGTGCCCCATTAGTCTCATTTTGTTTTATAGGACTGTCTAATCTTTGGCTGAACGGTGAACCTCGGGAGTGACTTCATTACTGAGCTAAAAGGGTGTCCAGGAGCCATACTCTTGGGGTTTCTCCAGTCTCTGTCTGGCCAGTAAGTCTGGTCTTTTTTTTTTTTTTTTTTTTTTAATATATATTTTATTGTACTTCAGGTGAAAGCTTACAGAGCAAATAGTTTCTCATGAAATAGTAGTACACATGTTGTTTTTTGACATTGGTTAACAACCCCACAACGTATTAAGCCTCTAAATTCTCAACCTTTTTTTTTGATGAAAATTACAGATGGCCAAAGATACACCGTTTCAAAAATTTCTACATTCACAGTTCAGTGACAGTGACTACGCTCTTCCAACTGTGCTGTTATTCTCACTTAAGATGAAGGCTTACAGAAAAAATAGTTATTCATTTAACAGTTACTACACATGTTGCCCTATGACAATGGTTAAAATTCTCACAGCACATCAAGAATATCCTTACTCCACCTTGTGTTCCCTATCACCAGGGGGCTTCCTTGTCCCCTTCTGTCTTCTGGACCTTGTCAGTGGACTATTGTACCTCTTTAGTCTCATTTGTTTATTTATTTATTTATTTATTTATTTATTTTTATTTTATTTAAACACCATTTCAAAACTTTTTACTTACACATTTAAGTGATATTGACTATGCTCTTCCAATTGTGCTGCCATTCTCGCCCAAGATGAAGGCTTACAGGACAAAACAGCCTCCCATTTAATAGTTACTACAAATGTTGCCCTATAGCAGTGGTCAACAATCTCACAATACATCGACAGTGTCCTTATTCAATTTGTGTTCCTTATCATCAGATTCCTACTCTCCCTCTGCCTTCTGGCCCTTGTCACCGGACTCCTGTACATCGTTAGTCCCATTTAGTTTTACTGGGGTGTCCATTCCCAGGCTTAACATCGAACCTTGAAGGTAACTTCCCCTCTGAGCTGAAAGGGTGTCTGGGGGCCACACTATCGAGGTTTCTCTAGTATTCTTTAGGCCAGTATATCTGGTCTTCTTTTTTTTTTTTTTTTTTTGGGAGTTAAAATTATACTCTACATCCTACTCCAGCTCTGCCCAGAACCCTCTGTTGTGATCCTGGTCAGAGGAGTCATTGGTGGTAGCCGGGCACCATCCAGCTGTACTGGGCTCAGTCCCGTGGAGGCCTTGGTAGCTGTGGACCATTAGTCCTTCGGACTAATCTTTTCCTTGTATCCTGTTCTCTTCGTTCTCCCTTGTTCCCGAAGGGATGAGATCAGTGGAGTATCTTAGATGGCCGCTCATAGGCTTTTAAGACCCCAGACACTACTCACCAAGGTAGAATGTAGAGCATTATCTTTATAAGTAGTGTCATGCCAATTGAGCTAGATGTTCCCCGAGATCATGGTCCCCAGAGCCCTCCGTCCAACAACTCAGTCCCTCGGGGGGTTTGGATGTGTCTATAGGGCCTCCATGACCTTTCCTTGTGCAGGTTGTGTTAGTTTCCCCTGTACTATGTACTATCTCATCTCTCACCCAAGTTACCACTTACCTATTACCTATTTAGTATTCCCCCCCCCTCCCATCCCTGGTAACCAACAAGGATTGTTACATTTTGCATGTGAATTTTTTCATGGGTTTTTACAATAGAGGTCTCATACAATATTTGTCCTTTTGTGATTGACTTATTTCACTCAGCATGATGTCCTCCAGTTTCCTCCATGTTATGAGATGGTTCACCGATTCATTGTTCTTTCTCGTTGCATAGTACTCCATTGTGTGTATGTACCATAGTTTGTGTATCCATTCGTCTGTTGATGGACATCGAGGTTGTTTCCATCGTTTTGCTATTGTGAATAATGCTGCCATGAACATAGGTGTGCATATGTCTATTCGAGTGATGACTCTTATTTCTCTAGGATATATTCCTAGGAGTGGGATTGCTGGATCGAATGGTACGTCTATTTCTAGCTTTCTGAGGAAACGCCATATCATTTTCCAAAATGGCTGTATCATTTTGCATTCCCACCAGCAGTGTATAAGAGTTCCCGTCTCCCCGCAGCCCCTCCAACATTTGTTATTTCCAGTGTTTTTGATTCGTGCCAGTAATGCCGGGGTGAGATGGTATCTCATTGTGGTTTTAATTTGCATTTCTCTAATGGCTAGTGATCGCGAGCATTTCCTCATGTGTCTGTTGGCCATTTGAATGTCTTCCTTGGTGAAGTGTCTGTTCATTTCCTTTGCCCATTTTTTGATAGGATTGGTTGTCTTTTTGTTGTAGAGGTGTTGGATTTTCTTGTAGATTATGGAGATTAGACCTTTGTCTGACTTGTACTGTCCAAAAATTTTTTCCCAGTCTGTAGGTTCTCTTTTAACTCTTTTGGTGAAATCTTTTGAAGAGCATAGATGTTTGATTTTTAGAAGATCCCAATTATCTAGTTTATCTGTTGGGTTTTTTGTGTTGATGTTTATGGTTTGTATCCTGTTAATGCCATGTATTAAGGTCTGAAGTGTTGGTCCTATTTTTTCTTCCATGAATTTTATAGTTTGAGGCTTTATATTCAGGTCTTTGATCCATTTTGAAGTAGTTTTTGTATATGGTGTGAGGTATGGGTCCTGTTTCATTTTTCTACAAATGGATATCCAGTTTTGCCAGCACCATTTGTTAAAAAGACTGTCTTTTCCCCATTTGATGTATTTTGGGCCCTTGTCAAAAATCAGGTGACCATAGGTGGATGGATTTACATCTGAGTTCTCAATTCTGTTCCATTGGTCGATGTCTCTGTTGTTGTACCAGTACCAGGCTGTTTTGAGTACTGTAGCTGTATAGTAGGTTCTCAAGTCAGGTAGTGTGAGTCCTCCAACTTTATTCTTCTTCTTCAGTAGTGCTTTACTTATTCGGGGTTTCTTCCCTTTCCATATAAAGTTAATAATTAGTTTTTCCATCTCTTTGAAGAATGTTGTTGGTATTTGTATCGGAATTGCATTGTATTTGTAAATTGCTTTAGGTAGAATTGCCATTTTCACAATGTTGAGTCTGCCTATCCATGAGCATGGTATGTTTTTCCATTTATGTAGATCCCTTTGGGTTTCATGCAGCAGTGTTTTGTAGTTTTCTTTGTATAGGTCTTTTATATTCCTGGTCAGATTTATTCCCAAGTATTTTATCTTTTTAGGGGCTATTGAAAATGGTATTGATTTCCTGATCTCCTTTTCATCGTTCTCTTTACTGGTGTATAGGAATCCAACTGATTTTTGAATGTTTATCTTGTATCCTGCTACTCTGCTGAATCTTTCTATTAGTTCCAGTAAATTTCTCGTGGAGTCTTTAGGGTTTTCTATGTATAGTATCATATCATCTGCAAACAGGGAGAGTTTAACTTCTTCATTACCAGTTTGGATGCCCTTTATTTCTTTCTCTTGCCTTACTGCTCTAGCGAGAACTTCCAGCACAATGTTAAATAGGAGTGGTGATAAAGGGCATCCTTGTCTTGTTCCTGTTTTCAGGGGGAATGTTTTCAGCCTTTCTCCATTAAGAATGATGTTGGCTGTTGGTTTTGCATAGATGCCCTTTATTATGTTGAGAAATTTCCCTTCTATACCTATTTTATTGAGAGCTTTTATCAGGAATTTGTGTTGCACTTTGTCAAATGCCTTTTCTGCATCAATTGAGATGATCATGTGATTTTTTTCTTTCCTTTTATTTATGTGGTGGATTACGTTGATGGATTTTCTAATGTTAAACCATCCTTGCATACCTGGTATGAATCCTACTTGGTCGTGGTGTATTATTTTTTTGATATGATACTGAATTCTATTGGCTAAAATTTTGTTCAGAATTTTTGCATCTATATTCATGAGAGATATTGGTCTGTAATTTTCTTTTTTTGTGATGTCTTTGCCTGGTTTTGGTATCAGCGTTATGCTGGCTTCATAGAATGAATTTGGAAGTGTTGCTTCCTCTTCTATGCTCTGAAATAACTTGAGTAGAACTGGTACGAGCTCTTCTGTAAATGTTTTGTAGAATTCTCCAGTGAAGCCATCTGGGCCAGGGCTTTTTTTGGTTGGGAGTTTTTTTATTACCTTTTCAATCTCTTCTCTTGTTATGGGTCTGTTCAGATTTTCAATATCACTTTGTTGTAGTTTGGGTAGGCCGTATGTTTCTAGAAATTTATCCATTTCCTCTAGGTTTTCAAATTTGTTGGAATATAGTTTTTCATAATACTCTGTTATAATCCTTGTTATTTCAGTTGGGTCTGTTGTAATGTCCCCCATTTCATTTCTTATTTGGGTTATTTGTGCCCTCTGCTGTTTTTCTTTTGTCAGTCTGGCCAGTGGTTTGTCGATTTTGTTGATTCTTTCAAAGAACCAACTTTTGGTTTTGTTGATTCTTTCTATTGTTTTTCTGTTCAAGTCTGGTCTTTTTTTGTGAGTTAGAATTTTGTTCTACGTTTTTCTCCAGCTCTGTCCGGGACCCTCTGTTGTGACACTGGTCAGAGCAGTCAGTAGTGGTAGCCGGGCACCATCTAGTTGCACTGGACTAAGTCTGGTGGAGGCTGTGGTAGTCGTGGTCCATTAGTCCTTTGGAATAGCACACATTTTTTAATCTTCAATTGGTAAGATATAATAAATGAAATTTAAAGGAAAAATATGCTTAAATCAGAAATAGAATACATGGCAATATTTAGAAAATATAAAAAGCATTTAAAATGCTATTTAATTGTTAAAAATAATTTGGCAAAATGAATGATGAACGCAATTCAAAATGAAGGAGAACACTATTCTAACAATTTGTGAATTTTTCAGTTATTTACTCTCTTTTCAAAACATTCTCTATTTGAATAAATCACTGGAAGACACTCATATTGAAGACAAAATTTTTCTATATATGTAAAAGCTTAGATATGAAAGAAATATTTGAGTTCAGAGACACAGGGATCTTTTAATAGCCAAAATTCTCTTGTTTAGCCTTCATGATGTTCTGAAAATTTTATTTAGAAATCATTATTATCAGCAAACATCGTTATAATGTACCATTAAAGAATCAGCAAGAAAATGCAATTGTATACTTATTTGGAAATAATGCATGTTTATAAACACAAGGTAATAATTAGCTGAAAAAAGCCATTTATGTCAGCTGGAAGTAACCAATTACTGCTGTGACCCACCAATCTAGGAAATAATATTTTTAAGTTAATGTACACTCTTACTTTACTCCTAATTTAATTTTAAAAAGCTCAGGTTTTATGCTCAGTCTTTGTCAGTCTATGTTATGTTTCAAAAATTTAGCTTCCTTTCAGTTAACAAGCTATACACAGATAATTTGGTCAACCACATATGACTTCTGGTAACATAGTATAGATTTTTCCATATTTCTACACTGAAACTAGACACAATCACTTAAATCAACAGTAAAGATGCTTCGTCAAAATGGTCATAAAAAATAATAACATATGAGTGTGGTACATACAGGAAAAACATATAAACTCAAGTGTCCACAAAATCTTTTAGATTTTCTGAGTTTGTAAATAAGTTATAACTTATTTACTATTATTCAGTAATTTGCAATAGAAAATATGTGTTCTATATATCTCAATTTTTATCCTCTGTTCTTACCTATAATATTATAAAATATTGAAATCATTATTTTAAGAATGTTCTATTAGTATACATGCATAATATATGTCAGATAAACTCTTTCTTCATGGAATAAGGGAAAGAAGGTACTTGGTTTATTATGTAATGAAGATCTCCAAAGTTTCAAAAAGGAAAGTTATATCTAGAGTCAAACGGGAGCAAATTCTTTTATGGTATTGCATCACCATCGTATTAAGGGTAGGGAGGTGGGCACAGTCTGTCTCTAATGCATGCAATAAGAGGATGCATTGTTTGTAAAGAATCCAAATGCAATCCTAAAACTCATTAAAGCTGTCTGCTTTTTATTATCACAATGTCCAGTGTTTTGGAATAATGTCAGCGGTAAAATCATACTCCCTCCAAAAACATATTTTGTAGATTTTAGTTCTACAAACAATTACAGCGATACACACACACATTTAAAATTATACACTCAAAATGAGCCAAATTAGTATAGTGTTTATTCCTTATCCTCTAATATACATTGTATTCTATGTAGAAATTAAAGTCATTTTCATTTATAATGATGGTCCATGACACACATGGAAAAAACACCCATGTTCATTTCAAGAGTGAGTATATAATTGTTTGAAATTTTTCAAGATTACTTCAGGTACAGTTTGTATCTTCACTCCTGTGCTATTAGATATTACATATTCCTGATGTTAATCAGTATACAAGCATACCTCGGAGATATTGCGGGTTCGGTTCCAGACCACTGCAATAAAGCAGATATAGAAACAAAATGAGTCACGGGAATTTCTGGTTTCCCAGTGCATATAAAAGTTATGTTTACACTATACTGTACTCTATTAAGTGTGCAATAACAGTATGTCCAAAAAAAATGTACATACCTTAGTTAAAAAATACTTTATTGCTAAAAAATGCTAACCATCATCTGAGCCTTCAGTGAGTCAATCTTTTTGCTGGTGGAGGGTCTTGTCTCAATGTTGATGGCTACTGATTGATCAGGGCGGTAGTTGCTGAAGTTTGGGGTGGCTGTGGCAATTTCTTGAAATAAGGCAATAATGAAGTTTGCCACATCGATTGACTCTTCCTTTCATGGAAGATTTCTTTGTAGCGTGTAATGTTGTTTGATAACACTTTACCAACAGTAGAACTTCTTTCAAAATTGGAGTCAGTCCTCTCAAAACCTGCTGCTACTTTATCAACTAAGCTTATGTAATGTTCTAAATCTTTTGCTGTCATTTTGACAGTGTTCACAGCATCTGCACCAGGAGTAGATTCCATCTCAAGAAAGCATTTTCTTTGCTCATTCATAAGAAGCAACTCCTCATCCATTAAAGTTTTATTGTGAGATTGCAGCAAGTTAGTCACATCTTCAGGCTCCACTTCTAATTCTAGTTCTCTTGCTATTTCCACCACAACTGCAGTTACTTCCTCCACCAAAGTCTTGAACCCCTCCTCAAAGTCATCCAAGAGAGTTAGAATCAACTTCTTTCAAACGCCTGTTAATTGATATTTTGATGTCCTCTCATGAATCACAAATGTTCTTAATGGCATCTAGAGTGGTGAATTCTTTCCAAAAGGTTTTTAATTTACTTTGCCCAGATCCATCAGAGGAATCGTTATGTATGGCAGCTATAGCCTTATGAACTGTATTTCTTAAATAGTAAGACTTGCAAGTCAAAATTATTCCTTGACCCATGAGCTGCAGAATGGATGTTGTGTTAGCAGGTATGAAAATAACATTAATCTCCTTGTACATCTCTATCAGAGCTCTTGGGTGACCGTGTGAATTGTCGACGAGCAGTAATGTTTTGAAAGGAATCATTTTTTCTGAGCAGTAGATCTCAACAGCAGGCTTAAAATATTCAGTCAACCATATTGTAAACAGATGTGCTGTCATCCAGGTTTTGTTGTTCCACTTGTAGAGCACATGTAGAGTAGATTTAGCATAATTCTTAACAGCCCTAGGATTTTCAGAATTATGAATGAGCACTGGCTTCAACTTAAAGTTACCAGCTGCACTAGCCCCTAACAAGAGAGTCAGCCTATCGTTTGAAGCTTTGAAGCCAGGCATTGGCCTCTCCTCTCTACTTATGAAAGTCTTAGATAGCATCTTCTTCCAATATAAGGCTGTTTCATCTACAGTGAAAATCTGTTGTTTAGTGTAGCTCCCTTCATCAGTTATCTTAGCTAGATCTTCTAGTTAACTTGCTGCAGCTTCTACATCAGCACTTGCTGCTTCATCTTGCATTTTTATGTTATGAGATGGCTTCTTTCCTTAAACCTCATGAACCAGTCTCTGCTAGCTTCAAACTTTTCTTCTGAGCTTCCTCACCTCTCTTAGTCTTTATGGAATTGAAGAGAGTCAGAGTCTTGCTCTGGATTAGGCTGCAGCTTAAGGGAATGCTGTGGCTGGTTTGATATTCTAGCTAGACCATTCAAACTTTCTCCATATCGGCAATAAGGCTGTTTCACTTTCTTATCATTCATGTGTTCTCATTGGAGTAGCACTAATAATTTCCTTCAAGAACTTTTCCTTTGCATTCACAACTTGCCTAACTGTTTGGCACAAGATGCCTAGTTGTTAGCCTATTTTGGCTTTTGACATGCCTTCCTCACTAAGCTTAATCATTTCTAGCTTTTGATTTAAAGATAGAGACTTGCTATTCCTCCTTTCACTTGAACCCTTAGAAGACATTGTAGGGTTATTAAGTGGGTTAATTTCAACACTGTTGTGTTTTAAGGAATAGGGAGGCCTGAGGAGAGGGAGAGAGATGGGGGAAGAGCCAGTTGGTGGAGCAGTTAGAACACATACAACACTTATCAATTAAGTTCACCACCTTATATGAGTGCCATTAGTGGTGCCCCAAAACAATTTCAATAATCATTAAAGGTCGCTGATCACAGAGCACTATAACAGATATAATAATATTGAAATATTGTGAGAATTACCAAACCGTGACACAGAGACACAAAGTGAGCCCATACTGTTGGAAAAATGGCACTGATAGACTTGCTACAACAGGGTTACCACAAACCTTCAATTTTTAAAAAATGCAATATCTGCAAAGTACAGTAAAGCAAAACACAATAAAATAAGGTATGCCTGTATTCAAACAAACATATAAAGCATATAAAATATACAATATATAAAGACACATAAAAATGTTACAACTCAGTAGTTATAAAAAAGTAAATTTAAAAAAAAAAAGTAAGGATAGCAAACTGATTGTAAAGACTAAGAAACTGAACTTGAGTTATTTCAATTCTCTCATTCAATGTAACTCCTTGAAATTTTCAGTTGTGTTTAAAATTTAAACAGTGCAAATTGCTAGGTGTATCATTTTTGTTTAATAAGTGCAAATTTTAGTTTATACATAATAATATGTTGCAAAATTAGAGCACTTTAAAAATTGAAATAAGTGCTAATTTTATAATTATTAATTAGTTTTAAAACTAAAGAGTAAATCAAGAAAATTAGGATTATTAATAATTATTGCATGGTTATTACTGAAAATAATTTTGTCCTCAAGAGAAGATTTGTGTTAAAAAATGATAACTTCCCAGGTATCAAATGCATTAGCTATGCCACTTTTTCACATATTTATTAAATTATATAGCAATGAAAGGACAAAAGAGTATGAGAGGCTTTCTCAGCTTTTCTGTTAATTGCTACATGTCCTGTGCTACAGTGATGACAGAAAAGTAACTTCAAAAAGGTACATAGATATTTTAATAGAAATTGGAACAAATAGATTCCTTAAACATTCTTAATTGTGGATCTCATGTTATTAAACTTAAGTTTACCTTCGTGTAGAGTCCTTGGCAGATTAATATCGTTGCTCTTGTTAGTTGCCATTGAGTCAATTCAGACTCCTGTTGACCCCGTGTGTGCAGAGTCGAAATACCCTGTAGGGTTTTCAAGGCTGTGACCATTTAGAAGCTGATTGCCAGGCCTATCTCCCAAGGCACTTCTGGTTGGGTTTGAACCACCAACCTGCCAGCTAATAGCTGAATTCTTAACTGTTTGCACCACCTAGGAATACTTGGCAAATTAATAAAGCTATTTAATTCACAGTGAATACATAAGCAAACAAATATTGGTAAATAATTGTAACAGAGTCTCATTCCATTTTTGATGCTTCACTGCTGAGCCAAGCTTTTTGAGCCCCACCACTGCCCCTTCATCTTCTGCCCCACATCTGGGCAAGCTAATTAGAAAGCCTGGGTGCTTCCTCCCTTGGCACTGGGCAGTAAGTTCAAATCTCTAAGCCCTGCACTGCACGGGGGAACCCCCTACAAGCCCCATCCCTTAACCACTATAAGCGATAGTTATGTCTTCTTTGCCTGCTCTCTCAAGCCATTTTCAGACCTGCCTGGAAGCTTGCCCAGCTCTCCCAAGAAAGTCCCATTATGTGAGTAATAATCATTTCTATACCCTCTTAGTGCATGTGTGACATCTCAGTCATGACAGCTGAACAAAATTCTGGGCGGGGTTTCCATTCCACCTCTGCAGAGTGATTACAGCAACACTGTTCTCTAAATGTACAACACAAACTAAAACTTAGTCAATATGGTGAACTACGATAAGAGGAAGAATCATCTTCCTACCCTCTTCAATAAATTAAAATGTTTATATATTAACCAGACAATAAACATTTTATGCCTAGCTGAGTACAAATCCAAAAAAGTTAAAGCTCAGTTGCATAGAAACAAAGAAAAATCAAGTAGGAATTGAAGCTAAAATACCCAGTGGGAGTATTTGCAGAGAATATAGGCAATAAGAGCTGGTGACTGGTGTTCTGAAACTTAGAAAGGGAGGAGAATCTAGGCCTCAACTCTGTGTCTGTGAGGGATAGCAGTTAAATACCTGAAGAATGTTGGACATCATAAAATCCTGGCTCATCCATAAAATGGAATTAGGAAATGTCTCATATCTCCTAGGATACTGTAAGAAAACTTGGAGTACATTCCAAGCCGTGGGTAGATAATTATTCTTAAAAAAAAACAGCACTTCAGGCTTATACCATGCATAAATGTTGGATCGAAATATACCCTACTCAAATGGTGCTGGAGACCACAAGCTAAGAACGTAAAATAAAAACCTGCTCCAAATCTACAGACCCTTACTATATATGTATGTATGTGTGTGTGCATGTGTATATAAATATATATGTATATGTGTACGTATATATACAAAGTCTTCTAATTTTTAAATAAAACACAGAGATAATAAATAAATAAATAATAGGATCCCACAGATATGTAATAGGAATACAGGATGCAGTTTTGTAGTAACAGTTCCATAACCCAGGGCATGGAAGGTACACTTTTAAACAAATACCAGTGAAGAGCATATCACAGAAGTATAAAAATCCATACAAAGAGGAAGTGCCAGTTGTTGCAACTAAATGGAAAGTTTGTACTATAAAACTAATATCTGAAGAGCACTTTGACAAAGTTTTTGATAACATTTCAAGTTATAAAATAAGACAGAGAAAAACAAAAATCAAAACCAAGACATTGTATTTAAACATCATGCATATTTTTTAAATAAGTAATCTGGAAATTAAAATGTAATAAATGAAACTAAAAAAATAAGATAGAGGGGTTGTAGAATAGATAAGGTCCCTGGGTGGTGTGAATGGTTTGTGCTAGACTATTAACCTAAAAGGTAGGTGGTTTGAACCCACCCAGCAGCACTGAGATAGAAAGGCCTGGTGATCTGCTTCTGTAAAGATTACAGCCAAGAGAACCCTATCGAGCAGTTCTACTCTGTAACACATGGGGTTGCCATGAGTTGAAATCGATTCAACAACAGGTTAGAATAGACACAGCTGATGACAAATTATTGATATAGATACATGTAAGGAAATCATTCACAATGAGACAGAGAGAAAAAAGAATTTTATACAGTAAAATCCAACATACATTTATTAAAAGAGTGTATGAAAAAGAGAACAATAACAATAGCCCTTTTTGAAAAGTTGAGAATTTTCTAGAATTAAAGAAATATACAAGTTCTCAAACTGAAAGGGAATGCCAAGTCTCAGGCAAGCTATATAAAAACAGACACATGTGAAGACAGCATGTATTAATGATCAAAGTAAAAGAGAAATTGTAAAACCAATTGGACACAAAATATTACCAACAAAGCAATAATAATTGTACTAAAAGTAGTTATTAAATCAGGTATAATAGATACTAAACATAATGTAATCATACTTTTTAAATAGTGAGAAAGAAGAAATGGCAATATAAAGTCATATTACTACCTGTATTATCATTATCGAATATACAAAGAGAAGAAAAGTTTGCTGATCACAGATCCTCAGTAAAAGATATGTTAAAGACCTTCAGCAAGAAGGAAGCTGAACTTAGAAGGAAATAGAGACAAAGTTAAAGTTGCTTGGAAGTCTAGATAAGCATTACATATAAAATTAATTTCTGGGAAAAAGATACAGTAGAGTTAAAATACTAGACAGTGAAATTGTTGTTAGTTGCCACCAAGTCAAGCTCTGACTCACGGCCAACTTAAGTGTAATAGAAAGAAATGTTGCCTGGTCCTGCACCATCTTCATGATTGTGGGTATGTTGAGCCCATTGTTGTGGTTATTGTGTCAATCCATCTTACTGAGGATTTCCCTTGTTTTCATTGGCTCTCTACCAAATACGATTATCTTTTCTAGTGATTCCTGATGACTTGTCCAAATAAGCAAGACAAAGTCTCTCTATTCTTGATTTGAAGGAGCATTCTGCTAGTATTTCTTCTAAGCTGATCTGTTTGCTCTCTTGACAGTCCATGGAATATTCAATATTCTTTGCCGACACCATGGCTCCAACACATCAATTATTCTTCTGTATTTCTTTTTCATTGTCCAACTTTCACACGCATATGATGTAGTTGAAAAGGTCATGGGTTGGGTCAGTTGCACCTTAGTCATTGCCATGGATTGAATTATGTCCCCCAAAAAATGTATGTACCAATTTGGCTGGGTCATGATTCCCAGTATTTTATGATTGTGTAACATTTTGTAATCTAATGTGATTTCCTTATGTGTAGTAAACTCTATCACTAGGATGTAATAAGATGGATTAGCGGCCATTATATTGATGAGTTATACAAGATTAGATAGTGTCTTAAGCCAATCTTGTTTGAGATATAAAAGAGAGAAGCGAGCAGAGACACATGGGAAACTCATACCACCAAGAAAGCAGTGCCAGGAGGAGAGCCTGTCCTTTGGATCTGAGGTTCCTGCACAGAGAAGCTGCCAGAGCAAGGGAAGATTGATGGCATGGACCTTCCTCCAGAGCCAACACAGGAAGTGTTCCCCTTGGAGCTGACACCCTAAATTTGGACTTGTAGCCCACTGGACTGTGAGAGAATGAACTTCTCTTTGTTAAAGCCATCCACTTGTGGTGTTTCTGTTATAGCAGCACTAGACAACTAATATAGTCATCAAAGTGACATCTATGCTTTTTAAAACTTTGAAGATGTCTTTTGCAGCAGATCTGCCCGATGCAATATGTCATTTGAATTTTTAACTGCTGCTTCCATAGATGTTGATTGTTCATTCAAGTAGAATGAAATCATTAACAACTTCAATTTCATTTCCATTTATTATGCTGTTATTTATTGGTCCGGTTGTGAGATTTTTTTCTTCATGTTCAGGTATAATCCACTAAAGATAGGGGGTAAAAAACAGAATTAGAACATCTAAGGCTTTTGACTATTATCCTATAGTTTAATATTAAGGAACTGTATACATGCCAGATTTACCTCTGCAAGTAGAGTAACTAAGTGTTTAAATTCCAAATCAGTAGAGGAAAAAAACGAGGGGATGCATATATAAAATTTATGAATCCAGTAGTATCCAAAGTAAAGGAAAAGAAGTAAAAGAAAAGGAAGAAATGAAAATGTCATAGATTGAATTGTGTCCCTCAAAAATATCTATCACGATTCCTTGTATTTTTTGATTGTACACCATTTTTTTCATCTGATGTTATTTTCCTATGTGTTGTAAATCCTGTCTCGATGATGTTAATGAGATGTGGTTAGCAGCAGTTACGTAGACTCAATATACAAGATTAATCAACAACTTAAGCCAATCTCTTTTGAGATATAAAAAAGAGAAACGAGCAGAGAGACCTGGAGATCTCATACCACCAAGAAAGCAACACTGGCAGCATAGTGCATCCTTTGGACAAGACGTTCCTGCACAGAGAAACTCCTAGACCATGGGAAGATTGATGACAAAGACCTTCCTCCAGAGCTGACAGAGAGATAAAGCCTTCCTCTGGAGCTGGCACCCTGAATTTGGACTTAGAGTGTACTAGACTGTGAAAGAATAAACGTTTGTTTGTTAAAGCCATCGACTTGTGGTATTTCTGTTATAACAGCACTAGATAACTAAGATAGAAGTCATATCAATAATCACAAAAAATATAAATGAAATAAGCTTACCTATTTCCAATACACAAAGTATCAGATTAGATGAAACAAAAACAACCAGACAAATCAGACTACACGCTCTTTGAAGAGACACTACTGGAGTAAAAATTTTAGAATGAAAATAAAAGATGAAAAAAATATATCAAGACTGTAATGTCCAAAAAATGCTAATTTAAGCCTTTTTTTTTTTTTTTTTAAAAAGGAAAAACCAGTCCTCAAAGTCATGTTAAATTTCAAGGGGCCCCAAATAGCCAAAACAATCTGGAAGATTATGAACAAAGTAGAACTCACACTGCCTGATTTTGAAATTTATTACAAATCTACAGTAATAAAAAGAGTATGGTACTGGTATAAGAATAGCATATAGAACAGTGTAATATAATTGAGAACCCAGAAATAAAAAACATAAGTCTATGACCAACTGATTTTTGATAAGGGTGTAGAACTAATTCAATGGGGGCAAGAACAGTCTCTTCAACAAATGGTGCTGGATTGCTCTCTCCCCATTCCTAATTCTACCTGGCTCTAGACCTTTGTGGCTTTATCTCTAGTTTTCAATTCCATTTGAGTTTTTTGCATTCACAATAGTATCTCTCAAGCTTTAAACTCAATCCCCCCTAGATAAGGTTTACCTTTCACCCTGGGCTCTGATCTGCTCTGACTACTACTACTCACCACTGACCTGGCTGCACTGAAACTCCCAGAAGAAACGAGGCTTAGAGAGGTTAAGCAATTCATCTAAGGTCACATAGCCAATAAGACAAGGAGCCAGGATCTAGACTAGGACCTGTAACTCTAAAGCCAGGGGTCCCAAACTTTAAACCATACAGCAGTAAATTTTTACTTGGCTGAAGCAGAAACTTGAATCTCAGGCAATTTTCAAGCTAACTTATGAGAAAAAAAAAACACTTAGCTAGGAGGTCAGCATAACCCAGGAGTCATACCTCAATGGGCCTTTGCTATTCTTGGCTCAATATTGAGGTATGCAGAACTCTCATGAGGTGATAAAAGCTTTGTTTCTTTATGACAAGTGGCCATACAGCGGAAAATCAAATTTTAGTGCAAGTTCAAAATGCAGTTAGCTATTGGCAAAAGATCTGCATAGTAAGTTGGTAAATCTCAAAAACATTAAGAAAGTATTCATAAAAATCTGGGACATTTCTCTCAACAAAAGCAAAGGTCTACCCACAGGATCATAAAATGATGACCCACTAGCTAAATCTCATGATTTGGGGGAGTGGGGGCAGCACGTCGTTATATAGGACAGGCACTCTCTAATATGTCTCAGTTATCAGCACACATTATTGGAATTTTGGCTCTCTGGCCAATATGTAAGTATGAAGAATAAACGAGTTTGAACAATTAAGCTTCTATACATAACATTTTGTACTTCCCATGTAGATGCCCCTTAATGATGCTGTCTGTTATGGATTGAATTGCATCCCCCAAAAGATATGTTGAAATCCAAACCCCTAGTACCTGTTAACACGAGCTAGTTTGGAAATAGAATCTTTGAAGATGTTGTCAGATAAGCTAGCATGACAACTTACTGGAGTAGAGTGGATCCTCATCAAATGTTAGTGGTATCCTCATAGAAGAGAAAAAGACAGATGGAGGAAGAATTGTCATGTGAAATGACTCTACAAGCCAAGGAAATCCTTTGGCTACCAGAAGCTGGGAGAGACAAGAAAGGATATTTCCCCAGGGACTTCAGAGAGAGCATGGCCCTGTCAACATGTTGATTTGGACTTGTAACCTCCAGAACCATAAGACAATAAAATTTCTGTTCTTCAAAGCCAAAAAAAAAGATGTTGGAACAACTAGATCTCCACGTGCAAAATAATGAAGTTGAACCTCACACCATATACAAAAACTCATTCAAAATGGGTCAATGGCCTGATTATAAGAGCTAAGACCATAAAAACTATAAAACAAAGCATAGGGGTAGAGCTCAAGACATTCTTTTAGGCAAGAGATTCTTAGATATGATACCAGAAGCATGAGCAACAAGAGAAAAAACAAGTAAACTGGAATATTTCAAAATTAAAAACCTTTGTGCATCAAAGGACATTATCATGAAAGTGACATAGCAGCTTACAGAATGAGAGGGAATATTTGGAAGCCTTATATCAGATGCAGATTTAATATCTAGATTATGTAAAGAATTCCTACAACTTAACAACAAAAAGCAAACAACCGAAAAAATGGACAAAGGATTTGAATAGACATTTCTCCAAAGAAGATATACAAATTGCCAGTAAACACATGAATAAATGCTGAATATCATTAGCCATTAGGGAAGTATAAATGAAAACCCCAATGACATACCACTTCACTCCCACTAGGAAAACAAAATAATAAATGTTGCCAAGGATATGGAGGAATTGGAACACTTGTACATTGCTGATGGGAAAGTAAAATGATGCAGACACTGTGAAACAGTATACCAAACCAAAAACTCGTTGCCATCAAGTTGGTTCTGAATCATAGTGACTCTACAAGACAGAGCAGAACTAACTGGGTTTCCAAGACTGTAATTTTTTGTGGAAGCAGACTGTCATATTGTTCTCCTATGGAGTGGCTAGTGGCTAGTAGGATGGAATTGCTGACCTTTTGGTTAGCAGCTAAGCACTTTAACGGCTGTGCCACCAAAGATGTGGAAAGAGTATAAATCCAAAAAAAACCAAACCTGTTGCTGTCGAGTCGAATCCGACCCATAGCAACCCTACAGGACTGGGTAAGAACTTCCCTATAGGGTTTCCAAGGAGCGGCTGGTGGATTTGAACTGCTGACATTTTGGTTATCAGCCGAGCTCTTAACCACTGTGCAACCAGTGCTCTAGAAAACAGTATAGTAGTCATAAAAAAAAAGTTGAACATAGAATTTCCATATGCTCCAGCAATTCCACTCTTAGGCATTTACCCAAAAGAACTGAAAGCAGCAACTCAAACAAACACATGCACACCAATGTTCACTGTAGTGTTAGCATTATTTACAATATTGAAGGGTTGAAAAACCAAAAACAAGTGTCTGTCAACAGATTAATGGATAAATAAAATGAAGTACATTCATGCAATGGAATACTATGCAACCATAAATAGAAATTAAGTTCTGATACATGCCATCACATGGATAAACCTTGAGACCATTACGTTCAGTGAGTAAGTCAAACACAAAACAAATATTCTATGATTCCACTTATATGAAATATAAAATAGGCAAATCCACCAAGACAAAAGATTAGTGGTTAGCAGAGGAACTAGGGAGTTAGGGGGAAAAAAGCTGGTTTAGAAACATTAATATTAAAGTGAATTTAATTTAGTACAAAAAATTAATAGAGATGAAAGGCACTACAAAATCATGTGAAAAATCCACTGAGAAGATTTTGCAAGGAAAAATTCTAAGCAATTACCTAAGTACATTAAAAATATATAAAGCAGCAACTGAAAGAGTTGATAGAAAAATTGACAAATTCCTAATCATAATAAATATTTATGTTAATAATTGTAACAGCTTTCAGAAGCTGAATAAGAAAGATGTATATTTTTATTTGTTGGTGTGTGCTACATAGAAAATGGATTATTCACACATAGTGACTGAATGTGGGTATACTAACCACCACCCCAACCACATGAATCACAAAAATCTCCAAAATTGATAAGCATATCAGGTACTCTGACCATAATGCAGTTGAAGTGAAAAGCAACTGTATCATTCCCCATATGATTGGAAAATATTTTCAATAGCTTGAGAAGTGGAGCAAATTACAATGAAAACAGAAGACTATTTCAAATTAAACAATAACATTTTTTTAAAAAATAAACATATGTGGGAAGCACTTAGCATTTCATAGGGGACATAGGCCAGACTTGGTATTAATGAAATGCTGACAGTTATGTCTAAACTCAGATTTGAAATATGATTATTCAGTAAACCAGCTGCTGTGGAGTCTCTTCTGACTCATGTCAGAGTAGAACTGTGCTCCACAGAGCTTTCAGCTGCTGATTTTTTGGAAGTAGACCATTAGGTCTTTCTTCTGAGGCAACTTTGGGTGGACACAAATCTCTAACCTTTCTGTTAGCAGCTGAGCATGTTTACCTTTTACATCACCCACAAACCTGTTGCCAACAAGTTGATTCCTACTCATGGTGACCTTATAAGACAGAGTAGAACTGCCCCATAGGGTTTCCAAGGAATGGGTTGTTCTCTGTTATGTTAACGAGGCAGGATTAGTGTAGGGTGTATCTTGAGTTAATCCCTTTTAAGATATAAAAGAGATTAAACAAGCTAGCAGAGCACAGACAGGGGAAGCGAGATGACAAGTCACATGAAGATCGCGCAGGAGCAGAAGCTTAAAAGAGACAAGGACCTTCCTCCAGAGCTGACAGAGAGAGAGAGAGCCTTCCCCTAGAGCCAGCACCCTGAATTCAGACTTTCAGCCACCTAAACTGTGAGAAAATAAATTTCTGTTTCTTAAAGTCACCCACTTGTAGTATTTCTATTATAGCAGCTCTAGATAACTAAGACAAGCACCTACATGTGTCAGAAAATTAACTGGGCATTAGCAAAACAGTTTAGCCGAAGAACCCATTCTTTCGACTCTCCACTCTCTTGCTTTTAGTTTTGCTTGATGACAAATGCTGTCTACGTGTACTTCGACTTGTTGCCAAGTGGTGTTTCTCCTTTCTGAGACCTAACTAATTTTATGCCTGCCTCTAGGTCCTCTTGTTACCTTTTTGGCCTATAACGCATCTGTGTTTCCTTGACAGCATCCGTCTTTGCTCAGGCCCAGCTTGCCACCAAATGAGCCCTAACTACTCCTATAACTAAGGAAATAAATCTCCTTCCTCAAACTGCTTCGTTTATGTGATAGAAATTCACTGATATTCATCAAATACTATTTTTACTCAAAACAGCACTTTAAATATAATTATCAAGTACTTAAAACTTAGAAATTTGTCAAAGCAAACTATTTTTTATTAATTCAGTAAAGTTTACTGGACAAAAGAAGTGAGAAAGTTCTATTTATTAATCTCATCTACCACTAATGAATGGAATATTCTTTGGTATGACATTTACTGACTTACAGTAATTGTTCTGTGTTGTTGATGTTGTTAGGTGCTGTCAGGTCAGTTCCAACTCATAGTGACCGTATACAACAGAAAGAAACTCTACTGGGTCCTGCACCACCCTCACAATCATTGCTATGTTTGAGCCCATTGCTGCAGCCACTGTATCAATCCATCTTGTTGAGGGTCTTCCTCTTTTGAGCTGAGCCTCTACTTTACCAAGCATGTTGTACTTCTTCAGGGACTGGTCCCTCCTAATAACATGTCTAAAGAGTGAGATGAAGTCTCACTATTTTCAGAATAAATGGTAATTTTCTAATTGATTTTTTTTGGTGGAATGGCTTCTTTGTAGAAAAGAAAAGGAATACATCCGAAGCATGGCCTTTGTCTTGAGCTTTAGATATTTTCAGCATTATTAGGAAGGTGGAAAGGTGATTTTTGTTTGATTTTTTTAATTACTAGTGTATTTTCTTCCCCACAGTAGCTTCTTGATAAATTTGACTAGATCAGAAACCAAATTGTCCCTAGAAGGAAAAACACAACAGGGACTCTGTGTCATTTGCAACATTTTCAAAATAAGGGTTATGTGAATTAAAACAAAAAACAGATTTTTTTAAAAAAAAGGTTAAATCATTCTTTCCTGTCTTGACTCTTTCCCTTGCTTGATTGGTCAGAACTGATGATGTGATTCATCATCTCCACCTCAGCTGTTAGGGTTAAACCTTCCAGAAGTGCTGACGTGATCCAGAGGACATCTCTTCCCCCTTGGCTCCTGTAAAACTCAGTCACGGTTAATTTGGCCATGATGAGAGGAGCTAATGTGAAATTCTAAAGTGACATTGCTTCACGCAAATTATACTGTTTACTCCTTCCAGATGCCAAAACTTATTAAACTAAACCATCATCAATTCACAACAATGAAACGAAGACTTGTACATGTAACTTCTGAAATCACGCTTGCTCTAAAATACATTGACTCTCTCAAAAAGACTGCTTGGGATTAGAACAATGAAAACACTCTGAAACTTTGTCACTGAGAAACAACCCTGATGTTCTCTTCTCATTCATTCCTTTTCTCTTAAATCAGTAGGCAATGCTATTATAATCTAAATATTGAATCTGCAATTTCTTCTTCTAGTTCGTTGTCCCATGAACTTGAATCTTTGATCAGTTTGAAAACTTCTGCTGTTACCCTGGGCAACGTTAGCTTTATCCTGGAGGCTGTTGTATTACCTTTTCTAGAATATTTTGGATTTTTAGTTAGACTTACCCAAAATGGATGGAACAAGGAGTAACATAAAAGTGAAAAGTATAACATACAGAACATTACATAACTTTTCTAAGATATGCGAAATAAGACTTAAATAATGAACTGGGTAGCAAGTTCCTGGTTAGGAAGTCATAATACTTTTAATTGAATTTATAGAGTGAAATAAAATTTTGCTTATAATTTGACAAAACTGTGTTTAAATTCATACTGAAGAAGGAAAAATTAAGAAAAATTTGGAGAAATTTTTCAACTAGGATAATAATGACCCAGGACAATTTCCATTAAATATTAAAATGCTGTTGGTGGGGCAATGGTTAAGTGCTTGGCTGCTAACCTAAAGCTTGGTGATTTGAACAAACACAGTGCCTCCTTGGGAGAAAAACATGGCAATCTTCTCCCTTAAAGATTACAGCCTGGAAAAACCTATGGGGCAGTTTTACTCTGTCACATGGGGTTGCTATGAGTTGAAAATCAACTCAAGGGCACCTAACAACAACAATCAGATTCAGTCACAAGACTGATTAAAATAAATAGTATAAAATGAGATAAAATCCTAAAATAAACTAGATTATGTAAAATTTAACGTATGATAAACATGAATTCATAAATCAATGGGTTTTTAATAACAATCATTGGAATAATTTGTAAATCTACTTTAAACAAATGAATTTAGATCACATATTTTACTGTACCAAATTAAATTTTAGCTAAACTGAAGTGTTTAATGAATTATGTAAAATCCAAGAACTTAGAAAAATTACATGTATCTTTTATCTCAGAGGGAGATTTATTCTTAATCGCAAATAGTAGAAGACACAAAAGAAAAACAGGTATATTAGATTACATAATCCGTTTGAGAAACAGTATTATGACAAACTGAAAACCAAAGGCCAATTATAAATTGGCATACATTATTAATAATAATGCTTCGTGCTTGGTAAAGCAGAGGGTCAGTGAAAAAGCGGAAGACCCTCAATGAGATAGATTGACACGGTGGCTGCGACAATGGGCTCAAAATAACGATTGTGAGGATGATGCAGACTGGGCAGTGTTTCATTCTGTTGTACATACGGTTTCTATGAGTAGGAATCAACTCAACAGCACCTAACAACAGCAACAAAAATAACTTAATAATAATTCAAATAAAGTATTATAGATATGTAGTTAATACTTCATAAGAAAACTATACTAATATATCAATTACTTAGATAAATGAAAAAAGATAATTATTAAACCACTTAATAAGATACAAATGATTAAAAATTTCATCAAATTATATGTTTGTACTAGAAATTAAGTACAGGACAAAAGTAAGTGACAGTTGTTTTTTATTATAAAGTAAAAAAGATTGCTCATAAAAGACATATTTACTTATATTGATATTGGAATATAAGCTGAGACAGAATTTTGGAAAGAAATTTGACTATATTTATCAATAATTCTAAATGTATTAATGCCTAAATTGTACAGTTTAAGAATCTTTCTAAGAAAATAATCTAAATTGTAAAAGACATTCACATATAAAAGCATTTACAGCAAATTACTTACAATAACTAAATCTGGGAAAAATGTTAAATTTTTTAATTAAGTTATTAATAATTTATTGAGTATTAGTTATTAAGTATTAAGCATTATTTATTAAGTGTTGATTTAAGTTAGTAATAAAATTAGATTTATACAGATTCATTGTCCACCTTTCAAATGTAAATGAGGCGATTGAAAATACTTTGGTTTGGGTCAGGCACATCTTAGTCCTCAAAGTGACATCTTTGCTTTTCAACACTTTATAAAGTTCTTGTGCAGCAGATTTGCCTGATGCAATATATACTTTGATTTTTTTGACCTCCGCTTCCATGACTGTTGATTGTGGATCCAAGTACAATAAAATCTTTGACAATTTCAATATTTTCTCCTTTTATCATGATATTGCCTATTGATCCAGTCGTGAGGTTTTTTGTTTCCTTTATGTTGAGATGTAATCCGTACTGAAGGCTGTAGTCTTTGATCTTCATTAGTAAGTGCTTCAAGTCCTCTTCACTTTCAGCAAGGAAGGTTGTGTCATCTGCTTATCAGAGGTGGCTAATAAGTCTTCTTCCAATCGTGCTGCTACATTAATCTTTATAAACCAGCTTCTTGGAGTATTTCCTTAGCATACAGGTTGAATAAGTATAGTGAAAGGATACAACCCTGGCACACACCTTCCCTGATTTTAAGCCAGTCAGTATCCACTTGTTCTGTTTGAACAACTGCCTCTTGGTCTATGTACAAGTTCTTCATGAGCACAATTATGTGTTCTGGAATTCCCATTCTTCCCAATGTTATCTATGATTTGTTATGATCCACACAGTCTAATGCCTTTTCACTGTCAATAGAACACAGTAAATATCTTTCTGGTATTCTCTATTTTCAGCCAAGATCCATCGGACATCAGCCAAAGTATCCCTCATTCAACGTCCTCTTCTGAATCTGGTTTGAATTTTTGGCAGTTCCCTGGCAATGTACTGCAGCAACTGTTTTTGAATTATCTTAGGCAAAATATTACTTGCATGTGGTATTAATAGTAACCAAACCAAAACCTGTTACTGTCGAGTTGATTCTGACTCGTAGTAACCCTATAGGACAGTAGAATAGCCCCATAGGGTTTCCAATTGAAAAAAAGATTGTTCGTAAAAGAGTTATTGACTTATATTGATATTGGAATATAAGTTGAGACAGACTTTTGGAAATAAATTTGACTATATTTATCAATCATCCTAAAAGTATTAATGCCTAAGTGGTACAGTCTAGGAATCTTTCTAAGAAAATAATCTATATTGTAAAGACTTTCCTATATAAAACCATTTACAGCAAATTACTTACAATAACTATAAGGTTTTCACTGGCCTTTTTAAAAAAATAAAAAGTATTTCACTATGTCCTTCTTCCTAGTCTGTTTCAGTCCAGAAGCTCAACTGAAACCTGTCCACCATGGGTGACCCTGCTGATATTTGAAGTACTGGTGGCATTGCTTGCAGTATCACAGCAACGCACAAGTCACCTGTCATGGATTGAACTGTGTTCCCTAAAAATATATGTCAACTTGGTTAGGCCATGATTCCCACTGTTGTGTGGTTGCCCTCCATTCTGTGATTGATACGATTTTCCTAGGTGTTGTAAATCCTAGTCTCTGCCTGTGGTTAATGAGGCAAGATTAGATTATTTTAAAGAGGATTAGGGTGGGATATAACACTGTTGCTCAGGTCACATCCCTGATCCAATGTAAAGGGAATTTCCCTGGCATGTGGCCTGTAACACCTTTTCTCTCTCAAAGGATAAAAACAAGGGGAAGCAGCGAGCAGAAAGTGGGGAACCTCATATCACTAAGAAAGCAGCACCAGGAGCAGAGCACATCCTTTGGCCCTGGGGTTCCTGTGCAGAGAAGCTCCCAGACCAAGTGAAGATTGATGACAAGGACCTTCCTCCAGAGCTGACAGAGAAAGCCTTTCCCTAGAGGTGGCACCCTGAATTTGGACTTCTAGCCTACTAGACTGTGAGAGAATAAACTTCTCTTTGTGAAAGTCATGCACTTGTGGTATTTCTGTTATAGCAGCATTAGATGACTAAGACACCACCACAGTATGGCAAACTGATAGACAAGTGGTAGATTATAAGCCTACAACAGTTTAAAGTGTCTGGGACTGGTAAAACACACAAAAAAACTGATGGAATCTCTAAACAGTACATAATTTGAATATTGTTTTTTATATCTAACTGCTTAACCTGGGTTCCTTAGGAAATATAGCCTGAGGTGAAGATTGTGATTGATGCTTTACTTGGGAGTTGCAGTGCAACTCCCAGGTAAAGCTTCTAGCATCATAGCAACATGCAAGCCACACAGTACACCAAACTTGACAAACGGGTGGTGGATGATCACCATGCCATCTCTAAAATCACAATTTCAAGTATGTTACTTCCTTTTCCTCCAGTTATTAATGAGGACCAGTACTATATCATTAAAATCATGTCCTAATTTGCTCATTCTACCACTTTGACTATCCCTTCATTGTTCCTGTCATGGATTGAATTGTGTCCCCCAAAATATGTGTGTAGCAACTTGGCTAGGTCATGATTCCTAGAATTGTACGATTGTGTTATCTGATGTGATGTCCTTATGTGTTGCAAACTCTACCACTATGAGATTATATGTGATCTCCTCATGTGTTGTAAATTTTATCACTGTGATGAGGTTATACTGATGAGGTTGACAAGATTAGTGTCTTAATGCAATCTCTTTTGAGATATAAAAGAGAGAAGTGAGCAGAGACACATGGGAACCTCATACCACCAAGAAAGCAGTGCTGGGATCAGGGAATTTCCTTTGGACCTGAGGTTCCTGCTCAGAGAAGCTCCCAGACCAGAGGAAGACTGATGAAATGGACCTTCCTGCAGAGCCAACAGAGAAAGTGTTCCCCTGGAGCTGACACCCTGAATTTGGACTTGTAGCCTACTGGACTGTCAGAGAATAAATTTCTCTTTGTAAAGCCACCCACTTGTGGTATTTCTGATACAGCAGCACTAGATGACTAAGACAGTTCCTCAGTTTCCTCTTATTCAGCTTACATTCTATCTTTAAAATTAGAGACAATCATGTTAATGTGAGCGTTATTATTAATATTTTTAATATGTTTTAAGTATAAAATGTATTATATAAGTATATCCATATACTTTATTTAGATATCATTCTCACTAATGTACAACCGCTTAACCTATATGATTCTCTAATAGAAGAATTGTTCCGGGTGTAAGTTGAAGGGGGATTAGAAAACAAGCAAACTCAGTATTTTAAAAAACTAAGTATTTATGTGGGATGTGATAGTGTTAGTCGAGGTCCTTAAAATGGAATAATATAATGAAAGTAGAGGTATCCCATCTTTAAACTCTTGCCTACGGTTTTCCCCATTACCTTCAACTATGTATGAGTAAACAGAACTTCTAGATTGGGGTGGATGTGTATGAGGTGGGAATGGGAATTGGCTGTTTTGAGTCTGCTTTTAACTAATTAGAACTTTGCTATTTAATCATATTGCACATACCTTTCCTTGTTTTCCTAATTTATTAATTTTATTCCTCAAAGGAGTAGAAACGAGATACAGAAATATGATAGTAGCACTGTGGTTAGTTATTCCAATTGTATCATTAAGGTAGTGTCATAGGCTGGGTTCTCTAGAGAAGCAAAACCCAGTAAAGCATATAAATATATATATATACAGGAGAGAGATTTATATTAAGGAAATGGCTCACATGATTGTAGAGGCTGGAATGTCCCAAGTTCGTGGGTCAGGATAGAGATTTCCCCTAATTCACGTAGCTGCTGGGGCTGGTGAACCCAAGATTGGCAGGTTAGACAGTAGGGCTCTTGCTCACAGGCTGTGAAGATCGACAAATCCCAAGACTGGCAGGCAAGATGGCAGGTAAGCTGCTAGCTGAAGTCCCAAGAACTGGAGGTCAGAAGAATAGGAGCCAGAGCGAGAAAAAGCCCATGAGCCTTGCCAGAAAGTTCACTTATGTCCGATCCAGGCTATATCCCTAAGGAAACTCCCCTTCAACTGATTGGCTCCTCACAGCAGATCCCATCATGGAGGTGATCACATTATACAAATCTCACCATGCAAGTGATCACATTATCCTAAGACTGCCAAACTATGTCATAACTGCCAAACCAGTGAGAATTACAGCCCAGCCAAGTGACACACAACCTTAACGGTCACAGGTAGTATGAAAGGACAGGTACATTTTCTCAAAACTAGTTGTTATCTGAGATCTTGAGCCTACCTTTCAAGGTTTAGTCCTAGATAAATAGGTTTTCTCACAATCACTGAGAGTTTGATTTTTTTAGGAAATCTCACCTTTATATGGAGTTATCCAATATGGCTACCCACTCACACTGGGCCTGGGCTTTATCTATATCCCACATATGGTCATAAGCTAAAGCATTAGGTCCATGGGGGTGGGCAAGTGCCCTCAGGGCAGCAATAAATTTAGCTCAATGCTTTTATGGAATCCTATTCCTATTCCTTTTGCTTTAGATGATTTCCCTATATTTCCCCTGAATTTAATAAGATGTTTAAAGATTTTATTATTTTTAGGGTGGAATTTTTTAAAGACAATTAGTTTTCTAAAAATAGAAGTTTTGTTAATTAATTCTGGATTACTTGACAATAAATAAATTCATCTTGTATGAATTTCCTACAGAAATTCCAAGCCTTCAAGGCTTATTCTACATTCCCAAGGGGATTATTTAATAGAGTAGTTTTTCTGGTCCTAAAAATGTCATAATAGTTTCTTTCTTCTCAGTAATGCATTGTTATGAATTGGACATAACCTTAGCCCCTGGAAATCTCTTTCCCTCTATCTAGGGGGTGAAGATCTGATAGTTGTCATAGTTTGACACAATGAATCACCCTTAGTACCATAGTCCTAGATTCATCTAGATGTCAGCTCTTGTTCTCTGCCAAAACTATTATTCCTGAAAGTTTACAATGGTGTTTTCTAACAATAATTCATTGTCTCTTTATCAGCTGCTGGTCACAGTAAAAAAAGAAAAGAAAAGAAAAAATCATTGCCATCAAGTAGATTCTGACTCACAGTGACCCTATAGGACAGAGTTGAACTGCCCCATAAGGTTTCCGAGGCTGTCTCAGTAGCCTGTAAGAATTGCTCTAACTTCTCTTAGTCACTTGTATTAGAATAGTCTGAACCCTGTTTGATTGCATGCCTCACAGCGTCAGCAAAGTCTCTTAGATAGCTAGTGCCAGTTGTCTGATCTAGGGTGAAGCTGTGATCAAATATGAGCAGATCTGAAATTCATGTCTTTTCTTCATCCAAAAGTTACTCTAGATAATAACCTGGGTAAAAATAGATTTCCAATTTGCAAATTAACATTAAATATTTAATGCCAGATAAATTAGTTTTCCTAGACCCGAAGTGTATCCTCTCCCCAAAATCGGCAGCTTCCAGTTTAATATTGGTAGCAGATATTTCTTGGTTTTTTAGTTAAACACTAAAAGCCATAATGACTCATGTCTGAGGAATGGATGTGCTTTAATACTATGAAATCAGTAGTTAGAAAGTCATGACAAATACAAATCTGATTCAATATCTGGCTGATGATTTTAATCTGAGATGTAGCTCAAACGTGTACATTACACTGAAACTCTAATTTGGAAGTCTCTCAAATGTGACTATGAAAAACTCTTGGGTCCCATTATGACTTGATATCTACTCAATATTACATTCAAAGAAACCACTGTTGAACTCCAGAAACCTGTAGTTTTTTTTTTAAATTTAAATACGTGCTTCACATAAAAATCTTCTTTAAAAATTTTAATTTTCTTAGGAAAAATTCCATAAATAACATCCTCAAAGTGTGCAAAATTGATTTTTTGGGCGAATACATTGTAACTGCCAAACAATGACCGGTTAATACATTTTTTTATCAGAGATTGTTTCTAATTTGGGAACTATGTGCATCTCCATTTTAAGTAGCATAAGGCATGGTGCATTTTCAAAGAGATTAGAATCATACTCCTAATCTGTTCATAGGGGAAAAGAGAAAATAAAAATCAACAAGTACAATAAGTGGCATTATATTTATTTTGCACAGTTGCTTGTAGAAATTCATGAAAGAGACTTCTGAACAGCCTTGGGATCATGTAACTTTTCCAGGAAGAAAACTGTTTCAGCTAAGGTTTAAAAGAAGGCGAATCAGGGGCGGGGCCAAGATGGTGGTGTAGTCAGACACTTTCTATATTCCCTCCTACAACAAAGACCTGGAAAAACAAGTGATTTGATTATATATGAGTATCTAGGAGCCCTGAACAAGGCAAAGTTGAGAAATCAGACTGAATGGCAGGGGGAGAGGGAGATGGTTTGGAAAAAGCGAAGAGTGCCCAAGTGGTGGTGGCAAGACTGCAGCTCTTCAGCCGCTCTGGGTCTGCAGCGAAGCAGGCAAACAGGTCTGCGTGCACTCGGGAAGCAGTTTTCACATTGAGAGAGATCCAGCAGCAGAGATTCTGCTTGGACACTCCGAACCAATGAAAAGCAGCTCCCCAGTGGCTAAAGATAAGTACATGTGTGTGGCCTTTCACAGGGATTTAAACAAATAAAAAAAGCCTATTTGGGAAAGACCTCTCCGTTTTACTTCCTCCTTCTGCGCTCTGCACCAGGAGTCTGCGGGGCCCGAAGTAGATCCCAAAAGGTGCCCTGACCCATTCTCCTGGCCTTGGAGAGGGAACAAATAAGGTACTGGCTCCCCTAATCAGGAACTCAGGGTTGGCACAGCTCCTTTGCTAGACACAAGCATAAGGGGTCTGCAGACTTTGAGTGCCTTACACCCCTGTATAGACTTGTGAGAACCCATCTCAACAGTGTTAGCCCTCACTACCACAGTACAACAGGGCAAACATCTGAAGTTTAACTTGAACTGTTTCAGCTGTGAAGTGGCAGATTTGTGACCCTCAAAACAGCCCTGCCCCTTAAGTAGGCACTTTTACCAATCCACAACAGGGGCTTGAGTTCTGGTGATGTCACCTAAACCACCTAGTCACCTGCTACAGGAGTCCAAGAAACAGTGGTGCCCTCGAGTCTTTACAGCCAACAGAGTGGAGTGCTCATAGTCCGGCTGTAAAACTCACCTACCTACTTGCCCTAGGGCATAGCGACATGCTTTCCTTTCAGACTCTAAGGGGCAGCTGTCAGCCCCCTGCCTGGCTCAGTGCGTGATCTCCTACTACAGCCAGAGTCCAGTGCCTGCATCAATCACCCATGCCTCTCTAGGACTATAGGTGACAGCCTGCACCACACACTTGTGACTGACTGCCTGGACACCTGAGTTGAACCCATACAGGAAAATTTAACGGACTCCTGTGTTCACATACTTAGTTACAGAACTGATTACCTTGTGACAGGACATTAGAGCTTCAAAGGTGCCAATAATCAAACTAGCACACAAGAGCAGCCTATTGGGGCATATCAAAACAAAACAAAACAAGAAGCTAGGACTCAGTAAACAAATATAAAATAAAATTACAATAACTTATATTGATGGCTCGGAGACAACAGTCAATATCAAACACATAAACAGACAGTCCTTGATGGCTTCAGCAAGCTCCCAAAATAAAGAATCAATAAATTCTCTGAAGGAAGAGAATTTCTTGGAATTACTAGAGGCAGAATACAAAAGATTGACATACAGAACTTCTCTAGAAATTAAAAAGAAATTCAACAAAATGCAGAAATGGCCAGGGAACATACAGACAAAGTAGTAATGGAACTTAAAAAAGTTATTCAAGAACACAATGACAAATTTAATGGGCTGCAAGAACCCATAGAGAGACAACAATCAGAAATCCAGAAAATTAACAATAAAATTTCAGAATTAGACAACTCAATAGAAAGTCATAGGAGCAGAATGGAGGCAGTAGAAGTTAGAATTAGTGACATTGAAGCTAAAGCACTTGACACAAACTTACTTGAGGAAAAATCAGACAAAAGAATTGAAAAGAATGAGGAAACTCTAAGAGTCATGTGGGACTCTATCAAGAGAAATAACCTAGAAGTGATTGGAGTACCAAAACAGGGAGGGGATAACAGAAAATACAGAGAAAATTGTTGAAGATTTGTTGACAGAAAACTTCCCTGATATCATGAAAGGTGAGAAGATATCTATCCAAGATGCTCATCGAACCCCACATAAGGTAGATCCCAAAAGAAAGTCACCAAGGCATATTATAATCAAACTTACCAAAACCAAAGATAAAGAGAGAATTTTAAGAGCAGCTAGGGATAAAAGAAAAGTCATCTACAAAGGAGAATCAATTAGAATAAGCTCTGTCTACTCAGCAGAAACCATGCAGGCAAGAAGGCAATGGGATGACATATATAAAGCCTTGAAAGAAAACAACTGCCAGCCAAGAATTATGTATCCAGCAAAACTGTCTCTCAAATACGGTGGCAAAATTAGGGCATTTCCAGATAAACAGAAGTTCAGGAAATTTGCAAAAACCAAACCAAAATTGCAAGAAATACTAAAGGGATTCCTATGGTTAGATAATCAATAACACCACATAACAACACAAGACTAGAACACAAGACAGAGCAACCAGATATTGACTCAGATAGGGAAGTCAAAAATACATCAAAGCTAAAATATTTTGAAAACAGGGAAACAGACACAAGTATGTAAAAAAGAACAACATTAAAACAAAAAAGAGGGACTTAAAAAATACAGACATAGATTTTTCACAAGGAGGGGAAGTCAAGGTGATATAAAGTAATAAAAGACTGGTATCTACTTAGAAAAATAGGAGTAAATATTAACATAACCACAAGGGAATCTAACAATCCTCCATAAAAACCCAGCAAACACAAAATCTACGACAATGAAAAAGACGAAAAAAAATACATAAAAACGACTCAGCACAGAAAATTAAGGGGAACAAAGAAACTGTGAACAACACACAAAAAGAGATATCAGGATGACAGCACTAAACTCATACCTATCAATAATTATGCTGAATATAAACAGACTTAATGCACCATTAAAGAGACGGAGAATGGCAGATAGTATAAAAAAGCATGATCCATCTATACGCTGCCTACAAGAGATGCACCTTAGACTTAAAGACACAAACAGGCTAAAACTCAAAGGATGCAAAAAATACATCAAGCGAACAACAGTCAGAAAAGAGCAGGGTTGGCAAGATTAATCTCTGACAAAATAGACTTTAAAGTAAAATCCACCACAAAGGATAAGGATGGGCGCTATATAATGATTAAAGGGTAAATACACCAGGGGGACATAACCATAATAAATATTTATGCACCTAACAACAGGGCTCCAAAATACGTAAAACAAACTCTAACAGCTCTGAAGAGAGAGATAGACAGCTCCACAATACTAGTAGGAGACTTCAACACACCACTTTCAGTGAAGGACAGACCATCCAGAAAGAAGTTCAACAAAGACATGGAAGAGCTAAATGTTGCAATCAAACAACTTGATCTCATAGACATACACCAAACACTACACCCAACAGCAGCCAAGTATACTTTCTTTTCCAGAGCACTTGGAACATTCTTCAGAGTAGACCACATATTAGGCCATAAAGCAAGCCTTAACAAAACCCAAAACATCGAAATATTACAAAACATCTTTGCTGACCATAAAGCCATGAAAGCAAGGAAAAAAAATCAAACACATGGAAACTGAACAACACCTTGCTCAAAAAGTACTGGGTTGTAGAGGAAATTAAGGATAGAATAAAGAAACTCATAGAATCAAGTGAGAATGAAAATACATCCTACCACAACCTTTGGGACACAGCAAAGGCAGTGCTCAGAGGTCAGTTTATAGCAATAAATGCACACATCCAAAAAAAAAGAAAGGGTCATAATCAAAGCATTAACCCTACAACTGGAATAAGTAGAAAGAGAGCAGCAAGAGAAGCCCACATGCACCAGAAGGAACGAAATAATAAGAATTAGAGCAGAATTAAATGAAATAGGGACTAGAAAAACAACTGAAAGAGTTAACAAGTCCAAAAGCTGGCTCTTTTAAAAAGATCAACAAAATAGACAAACCATTGGCCATACTGACAAAATAAAAACAGGAGAGGAAGCAGATAACCTGTATAAGAAATGAGATGGGTGATATCACAACAGACCCAACTGAAATTAAAAGAATCATAACAGATTACTATGAAAAATTGTACTCTGACAAATTTGAAAACCTAGAAGAAATGGATAAATTTCTAGACACTCACTACCTACCTAAATTAACACAAACAGAGGTAGAACAACTAAATAAACCCATAACAAAAGAAGTGATTGAAAAGGTTTTTAAAAAACTCCCAACAAAACAGGCCCTGGCCCAGATGGCTTCACTGGAGAATTCTATCAAACTTTCAGAGAAGAGATAACACCACTTCTACTAAAGGTATTTCAGAGCATAGAAGAGGATGGAATACTCCCAAACTCATTCTATGAAGCCAGCATAACCCTGATACCAAAACCAGGTAAGGACACCACAAAAAAACGAAAATTACAGACCAATATCCATCATGAACATTGACGTGAAAATCCTCAACAAAATTCTAGCCAATAGAATGCAGCAACATATCAAAAAAAAAAAAAAATTCACCATGACCAAGTGGGATTTATACAAGGTATGCATGGATGGTTCAACATTAGAAAAACAATTAATGAAATCTATCACATAAATAAAACAAAAGACAAAAACCACATGATTTTATCAATCGATGCAGAAAAGGCATTCGACAAAGTCCAACACACATTCATGATAACAACTCTCAATAAAATAGGAATAGAAGCGAAATTCCTCAATATAATTACTGGCAGTTATACAAAACCAACAGCCAACATCATCCTAAATGGAGAGACTTTGAAAGCATTCCCCTTGAGAACAGGAACCAGACAAGGATGCCCTCTATCACCACTATTATTCAACATTGTGCTGGAGGTCCTAGCCAGAGCAATCAGGCTAGAAAAAGAAATAAAGGGCATCCAGATAGGTAGGGAAGGAGTCAAAGTATCTCTATTTGCAGATGATATGATCTTATACACAGAAAACCCCAAAGAATCCACAAGAAAACTATAGTAAGAAGACCAGACTTAATGGTCTGACTGAGACTGGAGGTGCCCCGGAAAGCAAGGCCCCTGGACTCTCCATCAGCCCAGAACTAAAACAATTTCCAAGGCCAACTCTTCAGACAGGAATTTGACTGGACTGTGGGACATAAAGTGATACTCGTGAAGAGTGTGCCTCTTAGTCAAATAGATACAAGAGACCAAAGGGGCAGCTTCTGTCCAGAGGTGAGATGGGAAGGCAGAGAGAGTTAGGAGCTGGTTGAATGGTCACAGGAAATCAGGGGCTGAAAGGAGTGTGCTGTCGCAGAATGGGGTGAGCGATTAGGGTCTCATAACAATGTACGTATAAAAATTTTGTATGGGAGACTAACTTGAAATGTAAACTTCATTTAATTACAACAATAAAAAATTTAAAAAAAAAAGATGAAGGAGAATAATTAGATGAAAAAAAGGGAGGATAGACCTTTCAGGAGGATGAAGTAGTCTGTAGAAAAGCACAACAGTTTGAAACAGCATAATATTCTTAAAACTGAAAATAGTGGGAGCATCAAAAGATGAGGTAGAATCTGGTACGGCCAGATTCTAAAGGCTTTCTTCTACTTAGCTAAGAAATTTAAATTTTACCCTTGACAGCATTTATTAATTTAAATTAAGAGAATGACTTAACATTTGCATCTTAGAAAGAAAATAATTTTGTTATCATTACGGGGCACGAATGCTGGACTTTGGGGTGAGAACTGTTGGGCCAGTCTGCCAATTGTGAGATGAGCTATAATGAGGGCTTGCACTATCTAGATAAGATCAAATTGTTTGCACCACCCAAGAACCTATCTACTAACCTAAAGGTTGGCAGTTCTGACCTACCCAGTGACACTGCAGGAGAAAGGCCTGGGGAACTGTTTCCATAAAGTTTACAGCTGAGAAAATTCTATGGAGCATTTCTACTCTGTAGCACATGGGGTTGCCATGAGTCAGAACTGACTTAGCGGCAGCAAGTTTCCATTTTTTTGTTTACGGATTTTTTGGTTTTTCACTGTCTCAGGGTTTGACAGCATTAATCAATTTAAATTAAGAGAGTAACAATATTTACATTTTAGGAAAAATAGTTTTGTTATCATTATGGGGCATGAATGCTGGATAATGGAGTGAGAAATGTTAGGCCAGGATGCCAATCATCAGGTGACATATAATGAGGGCTTACATTACCTAGCAGATGTGAGATTGGAGAGAGATTAGGAGGAGTTTATATGCAGAGGAGCTCAGGATGATACACAATTTCTGCAGTAATTAAAATTGGATCTACTCAGTAGCTGGACCAGCATACTCACAGATGTGATGGATATCTAGGATTATCATTTAAGATATTTCATAACTGCGTAACAGTCTTCTTTTCTACCCATATTCCACATTTCATTTGAATAGAATCTTCTCAGGGCGTTGATATAGTGGACCCTCACTCAGCCTTGGAGAAGCTGGTGGCTTTTGGACCCAAATACATCTTGTAACTCCATTCAGATAAGTCATCATGGATGGGCAGTCCCACCACTGGGGACCAAGTGATGAGACAACACTGGCATTCACATGTTCTGATTTATTTGGGTTTCCTTCAAGTTAAATTATTTTTTCCACTTGGGCTAGGAAAAAATTGAATAATATTTGAAAATATTGGTTTTTTTTTTTTCAATTGTACTTCAGGTGAAGGTTTACAGAACAAACAGTTTCTCATGAAACAGTAGTACACATATTGTTTTATGACATTGGTTAATAACTCCACGACATGCCAATCCTCTTCCTTCTCGAACTTTTTTTTTTTTTTTTGGTGAAAATATACATAGCCAAAGATATACCATTTCAAAAATTTCTACATGCACAGTTCAGTTGTGCTACTATTCTAACTTTAGATGAAGGTTTACAGAAACAAAGTAGTTTCTCATTAAACAGTTACTACACATGTTGCCCTATGACAATGGTTAACAACGTCACAACACATTGATACTATCCTTACTCAACCTTGGGTTCCCTATCACCAGCTTTCCTGTCCCCTTCTGCCTTCTAGCCCTAGTCCCTGGACTGCTGTGACTCATTAGTCCCATTTGGTTTTATGGGGCTGTCAACTCCCAGGCTGAACAGTGAACCTCGGAAGTGACCTGTGTTCTTTTACAGAAGAATGTTGCTGGTATTTGGATTGGGATTGCATTGTATCTGTAAATTGCTTTGGGTAGAATTGCCATTTTCACAATGCTGAGTCTGCCAATCCATGAGCATGGTATGTTTTTCCATTTATGTAGATCCCTTTGGGTTTCATGCAGTAGTGTTTTGTAGTTTTCTTTGTATAGGTCTTTTACATCCTTGGTCAGATTTATTCCTAAGTATTTTATCTTTTTAGGGGCTATTGAAAATGGTATTGATTTCCTGATTTCCTTTTCATCGTTCTCCTTACTGGTGTGTAAGAATCCAACTGATTTTTGAATGTTTATCTTGTATCCTGCTACTCTGCTAAATCTTTCTATTAGTTCCAGTAGATTTCTCGTGGAGTCTTTAGGGTTTTCTATGTATAGTATCTTATCATCTGCAAACAGGGACTGTTTAACTTCTTCATTACCAATCTGGATGCCCTTTTTTCTTTTTATTGCCTTATTGCTCTAGCTAGAACTTCCAGCACAATGTTAAATAGAAGTGGTGATAAAGGGCATCCTTGTCTTGTTCCTGTTTTCAAGGGGAATGTTTTCAGCCTCTCTCCATTAAGAATGATGTTGGCCGTTGGTTTTGCATAGATCCCCTTTATTATGTTGAGAAATTTCCCTTCTATACCTATTTTATTGAGAGCTTTTATCAGGAATTTGTGTTGCACTTTGTCAAATGCCTTTTCTGCGTCAGTTGAGATGATCATGCGATTCTTTTCTTTCCTTTTATTTCTGTGGTGGATTACGTTGATTGATTTTCTAATGTTAAACAAGCCTTGCATACCTGGTATGAATCTTACCTGGTCATGATGTATTATTTTTTTGATATGATACTGAATTCTATTGGCTAGAATTTTGTTCAGAATTTTTTCATCTATATTCATGAGAGATATTGGTCTGTAATTTTCTTTTTGTGTGATGTCTTTACCTGGTTTTGGTATCAGCATTATGCTGGCTTCATAGAATGAATTTGGAAGTGTTGCTTCCTCTTCTATGCTCTGAAATAGCTTGAGTAGAACTGGTACAAGCTCTTCTGTAAATGTTTTGTAGAATTCTCCAGTGAAGCCATCTGGGCCAAGGCTTTTTTTGGTTGGGAGTTTTTTTATTACCTTTTCAATCTCTTCTACTCTTATGGGTCTGTTCAGATTTTCAATATCACTTTGTTGTAATTTGGGTAGGCCGTGTGTTTCTAGAAATTTACCCATTTCCTCTAGGTTTTCAAATTTGTTGGAGTATAGTTTTTAATAATATTCTTTTATAATCCTTTTTATTTCAGTTGGGTGTATTTTAATGTTCCCCATTTCATTTCTTATTTGGGTTATTTGTGTCCTCTCCTGTTTTTCTTTTGTTCGTCTGGCCAGTGTTTTGTCGATTTTGTTGATTCTTTCAAAGAACCAACTTTTGGTTTTGTTGATTCTTTCTATTGTTTTTCTGTTCTCTATTTCATTTATTTCTGCTCTGATCTTTAGTATTTCCTTTCTTCCGGTGCTTGTAGGCTTTTTTTGCTGTTCTCTTTCTATTTGTTTGAGTTCTGTAGTTACTGTTTTGATTTTGTCCCTTTCTTCTTTTTTGATATGTGCATCTATTGCTATAAATTGTTCTCTGAGGACTGCCTTGCTGTGTCCCAAAGGTTTTGGTATGATGTGTTTTCATTCTCATTTGATTCTAGGAATTTTTTAATTCCATCTCTGATTTCTTCTATTACCCAGTGATGTGTAAGCAGGGTATTATTCAGTTTCTATGTAGTTGATTTTTTTCCCTTGCTCTTTCTAGTGTTAATTTATACCTCGATGGCATTGTGGTCAGAGAAGATACTTTGAATTATCTCAACGTTTTGGATCTTGTTGAGGATTGCTCTGTGGCCTAAGATGTGGTCTATTCTGGAGAACGTTCCATGTGCATTGGAAGAGAATGTGTACTTTGCAGTGGTTGGATGGATTGTTGTATATATTTCTATGAGGTCCAGTTGGCTGATTGTGCCCTTTAGGTCTTCTGTATCTTTGCTGAGTTTCTTCTTAGTTGTTCTGTCCTTTCCTGAGAGTGGTGTGTTGAAGTCTACAACTATTATTGTGGAACTGTCAATTTCTCTTTTCAGTGCTGTTAGAGTTTATTTTATGTATTTTGGAGCCCTGTCATTGGGTGCATGGATGTTTATTATGGTTATGTCTTCATGATGGATCGTCCCCTTAATCATTATATCGTGTCCTTCTTTGTCTTTTATGGTAGATTTTGTTTTAAAGTCTATTTTACCTGAGAGTAGTATTGCCACTCCTGCTCTTTTTTGATAGTTGTTAGCTTGATATGTTTTTTTCCAACCTTTGATTTTTAATAAATTCACATCTTTGTTTCTAAGGTGTGTCTCTTGTAGACAGCATATTGATGGATCCTGTTTTCTTATCCATTCTGCCACTCTCCGTCTATGTATGGGTGCATTGAGTCCATTTACATTCAGTGTAATTATTGATAGATGTGAGTTTGTTGCTGTCATTTTGTAGTGCTTTTTTTTGTGGTGGTGAAGTTTTCTTTGTTTTTCTTACTGTCTTTTGCTGAGTTACTTTTGTTTGTGGATTTTGTGTTTATTTCTTTTGTTTTTGTAGGTTTTGTTTTTGCTGAGACTTTATGTTTTTCGTCTTTATTTATATGAGTTGGTTTGTTAACTTTCTTTGTGGTTACCATGAATTTTACCCTTATCTTTCTAAGTTTGAAGCAGTCTACCCTTACTTGGTATCACCTTGCCTTCCTCTCCGTTAGAAGGTTCTATACCTATGCCGTTTATTCCCTTTTTCATTGTTTTGATGTTGTTGTCATCCATCAATTGACTGCTCTGATTCCCTGTTGTATTTGTTTTGGTTTTGGATAATCCTCGAGAGTTCATTTCCTAGATCGGTATCTGGCTCATACGATCTTGCGTCCTAGGTCCTGCCTGAGGGCTGATGCTGTTTGTCCTCACATCGAAGCACTCTCTTTAATAATTCTTGTAAGTTTGGTTTGACTTTTACTTATTCCCTTAGTTTCTGTTTATCTGGAAATGACGTAATTTCACCATCAAATTTGAAAGAGAGTTTTGCAGGATATATTATTCTTGGCTGACAATTTTTTTCTTTCAAGATTTTATATATGTCATCCCACTGCCTTCTTGCCTGCATGGTTTCTGCCGAATAATCTGAGTTTAGTCTTATTGTTTCTCCTCTGTATGTGACTTCTTGTTTTTCATGAGCTGCTCTCAGGATTCTTTGTTTGTCTTTGGTTTTGGCGAGTGTGAATATGATATGTCTTGGTGATTTTCTTTTGGGGTCTCTTCTATATGGGGTTCGTTGAGCTTCTTGGATGGCCAGCTTTTCATCTTTCATGATATTGGGAAAGTTTTCTGTCAGCAGTTCATCAGCGATCCTCTCTGTGTTTTCTGTTTTCTCCCCTTGTTCTGGAATGCTAATCACTCGTAAATTTTTGCTTTTAATTGTGTCCCACATAACTCTCAGGGTCTCTTCATTTTTCTTTGTTCTTTTTTCTGAGTTTTCCTGAGACAGAGTTGTATCCAAGTGTTTGTCTTCAGTTCCACTGATCCTGTCTTCCACAGTTTCAAATCTGCTTCTCAGCCCTTCTATGACATCATCCATTTCTGAAATCTTGTTGTTTATCTTTTGGATTTCTAATTGTTGTTTTTGTATAATTTCGAGTTGTGAATTTATTTTGGCATTTTGTTCCTGCATCATCTTCTTGAATTCTTCCAATTTTTTGTCTGTATTTTCCATAAATTTGTCTATTTTTTCCTCATGTTTGTCAGCTTTTTGCCTCAGTTCTTGGGAAATTCCGAGTATTAGTGATTTGAATTCCCTATCAGGTACTTCTAGTGCATTTACTTCCACAGGAGAGTTATCTGGTGTTTTAATTTGGATGCCTACTGGAGCCATCCTGTCCTATTTTTGTAAATGTTTTAATATTGTTTGCTCTTTTCAGGGCATTCAGTAGATATGTCTCTCATTTATTGATTGTAGATTTGTTTGTTTCTTCCCTTTTAAAAAAAAAATTGAGTATGTCTGAGCAGGCAGACTGCGTGTCCCTTGTTGTTCACTCGTCTGTGCGCTCAATACTTTTTGCCTCCTTCTCCAACTGGCAGGTTCAGTCACTCATATGTGGTACAGTAGGGCAGGTCTAGCTGAAGAGGAGCCACTTGGACTCGTTGTTTGTGGCACTCACCACAGCCACCAGGGCGGCTGGTAATCAGTGCTGGGCAGGCTCCAATATGCCATGCCTGCACAGCTTGGTGGTGTGATGTCAAGCACATGGTGTAGGTAGGCAGGATGCTGTGGGGAGATTGTTATGTGTGAAGCTAAGCTGGATATGCGAGAGATGAGAGAGGAACAGGAGCCAAAAATCATACAAACAAACAAAAAAGAATGCTAGGGGAGCTTGCCATTGGCATGGAGAGATGAAAGACTATGGAAAGGAGAAAAACAGAAGGGGGAAGAGAAAGAAAAGAAAAGAATGAACAAATAAAACTCAGAAAGGTTAAAGAACCGCAAAGTTCCCAGGGATCCCACCAATGCAGCTATGAGGTCTGGGGAAGTCGCTCTCAGGTTTCACAGCACAGCCTGGCCAGAAGGCGCAGAGGCATACAACGCCTGGTATTCAGGGATCAGAAAGAGAAGGAAGAGATAGAGAGATGAGAAATTGAGCAATGAAGAAAGACAAAAGGGAAAAAGAGGGAAAAGAAAACAAAACAAATAAAAAATAAAAAACAACGAAGAAAGAAATGCGTTCAGGGATCCCTCTGCACGTCTATGGAAGCCAAAGGGGAGTCTCCCTGGCACGCAGCTCCGCCTGGCCAGAAAGGGCTCCCAACTCAAGAAAAAGAAAATAAAACAGACAAACAATTCAAAATGAACAAATGAACAAAAGCCCCGGGATCCCACCAGCGCAGTAGCCCAGACTGGGAAGCAGCTCCACACTCGAATGGAGCTCTGCAGCCCCTCAGGAAAAAGCAAAGATGGCGCACAGAGCCAGGCACTCGAGCGAAAGGAGGGGGAGGCGGTGAGAGGCAGGCAAGAAATCCAAAGAAGCAGGAAGAAAAAAGAAAAAAAATAAAAATAAAAAAAGCAACACCAGCAGCCAACAAATGGCACTCAGAGAGCCAGCCAGTATGGGCTGGTGTTTCTGGATAAGAGACTGTGTCCGTAGGAAAGAGAGGAGGCCGAGTGTGAGTGAAGAAGGGTGGAGAGTGGGAAAGCATATATCACAAATTACCGGCGCTCTGGGCCCCTCAGGAAGGAGCAAATATGGCACACGGAGCCAGGCACCCAAGTGAAAGGAGGGGGAGGCAGCGAGATGCAAGTGAGAAACCAAAAGAAGCAGAAAAAAAAAAAAAGCAATACCAGCAGCCAACAAACGGCACCCAGAGAGCCGCCCACCTGGGTGTGCGGAATCCAAGCAGCCGGCGCCCCCCAGCCAAGAGACTGCGGCTGCAGGAAGCAGAGGAACAAATGAACAAAAGCCCCGGGATCCCACCAGCGTGGCAGCCCAGACCGGGAAGCAGCTGCACACTCAAATGGAGCCCCGCAGCCCCACAGGAAAGAGCAAAGATGGTGCTTGGAGCCAGGCACCCAAGCAAAAGGAGGGGGAGGCGGCGAGAGGCAAGTGAGAAACCAAAAGAAGCTGAAAAAGAAAAAAAAAAAAAGCAACACCAGCAGCCAACAAATGGCACCCAGAGAGCTGCCCACCCGCATGCATGGAATCCAAGCAGCTGGTGCCCCCCAGCCAAGAGACCACGGCCATGGGAAGCAGAGGAGCCTGAGCTGGGGCGAAGTTGGGGGGGGGTGGGAAAGTGTACACCGCAAATTACCGGCTGTTTTGTCTCCCACTGGACCCTCCGTTAGGCTTCTCTCTCGTACCCCTGTTTGCTGGTCTCCGATAGGAGTCCAACATGGTGGATCCGCGCTGCGTTAGCTGGTACGGGACCTCTGCACGAATCTCTCCTCACTCTCCGTTCTCTTTCAGTATTCTCACTCCATTTGGTGCTCGGCTGAGTTCTTTATCTCTTCATTTGATGTTCTAGGGTTTCAGGATTGTTGATTCTCTGTTTGGCTTAGTTTTTCAGATCTTCGCTGTGGAGGGACGGCGTGGTGCTTCTGCCTAGAGTGCCATCTTGCCGGGTCTCTCAGACATAGTGATTTTGAGCCACAGCTGAGGAACCCTGAGCTCAGGAAACCTCCGATCTTTTAAAAGGAACTGCCCGCAAACTGACCACTCATTGCTCCAGAAAACATTATACTTATTATTCTGTTCAGGAAATAAATCTGCCCTTTACCCCGAAGGATAACACTGTCTTCCAAGTGTATTTGCTATACAAAGACATTGAAAAGATTTGCTGTTTGTAGTTGCCTTCTAGTTGGCTCTAACTCATAGAGCCCTTACATATAATACAACAAAACATTGCCTGGTCCAGTGGAAAAGATAAGCAAAAAATAAAAACGAGTGTTGCTACTACCTTATTACTGTATTCCAGCTCTTATAACCTATACTTCCTAATGTCTGGGCCATGATTTATGCCATATTTCAGTTATTATTTTTAGCTGCCCAGCCAAAAAGCTGAGTAAGATATTATTTCCATTTGTGTTATGTTAGTTTGAAATGTAGCCTCAAGATCCCAGAGATAATAACTAGTTTTGAGAAAATGTACCTTTTGTCTTCCATATACCACATTAACGATACAATTGGTCTAACTAACCACAGTGCTACCATTGTATTTCTGCAGTTGGTTTCTACCCCTTTGAGGAATGAGATTGCTAAATCAGAAAAACAAGTACAGGAAAGAAATACATTTTTCATACATCCCGTGATACATTACTGGTATGTTCAGTATGGTTAAGTAGCAAAGTTCCTATTAGATTATACAGTTAAAGCAGACCCCAAACATCCCATCCCCACCCATACTTCATACACATCCATACCAGTTTGGAAGTTCTATTTACTCATACACAGTTGAAGGTAGATAGCGGGAAACATAAGCAAAGTTTAAAATTGGGGAACCTCTGTTTTCTCCAGATTATTCCCTTTTCAGAGACTTCAACCTCTACTGCCTCTCACAAGTTCTCCAGTTACTCCTGGGTTTTCTTGTTTTCTAATCTTCCTCCTAGTTAGTTACACCAGGAATAATTATTCCATTAGATGATCGTATAGTTTGATTAGATGATTGTACATTAGTGAGACTGACATCTAAATTAAATGGACATATATATATTTTATAAACAGTATATAGATATAAAATATTAATAGGTACCAAATTGGCAAAATTATGTATGACTATAATTTTCTTTGTCATTATATCTGTATTCACAAAAAAGCCACTATGAAAATGAATTACATTTTATTTTTATAAATTATAATCTGAATATTATAATCAGATTATAATTATAATCAGCTTATACTTACTAATTATAATCAGAATTATAATATATATTTAAAAAAAATCTAAGACACAGGGAGGCATATGAAACACTTTAACATCCTCCAAGAACATATTAACCCTTGTTTCTTGGAAATTATTAGTAATATAAGACAATATGATATCTGTGGTGGGCAAATTAAAGGCACCCAAAGATGGCCATGTTCTAATTTTTAGAAACTGTTAAGAGGTTACATGACAAAGGAAAATTAAATCTGTAGATGGAATAAAGGATACCAATTATCTCAGCTTAAAACAGGTAAATTATCCTGGATTATCCAGGTGGGATCAATGTAATCACAAGGTCCCTTAAAAGGGGAAGAGGAAGCCCAATGAGAACCAGGACAGATGGCTGTATGAGAAACAGTAGCCCTCAATTTGCTGGCTTTGAAGATGGAAGGCATCCCTAAGCCAAGGAATGCTGGCAGCCTCTCCTAAAAACAAACAAAAAAATTGCCATCGAGTCAATTCTGACTCTTAGCAACCCTACAGAACAGAGTAGAACTACCCCATAGGGTCTCCCAAGGCTGTAATCTTTATGGAAGCAAACTGCCAAATCTTTCTCCTGCAAAGCAACCAGTGGGTTTGAACGGCCAGTCTATCAGTTAGCAGCTGAGTGCTTAGAGGCAGACTTAATAAGCTAGAAAATGTAAGAAAATGGATTCTCCCCTGGAGCTTCCTGAAGGATGCAACTCCACTGATCGGGGCCGGTTTACCCAATAAGCAAGGGACACATGGGCCGGATTGTGCCTTCCTGTCAATCTGCAGTGCACAATCTCACTTGTCCTCCAACCACATCAAAGATGTAGTAAAGCCTATGTGAAATTGCTCACCACAGATCAGCAAGTAAATGCAATTAAGTATTTGTGTCAGGGCCAGCCAGTGCATACTGGGCTTACTGGTTAATCAACCCCTGCTACTGATACCTTCATTTTTGCTCAGTGAGACCCATTTTACACTTCTGTCCTCCTGAACCTTAAGATAATAAATCTGTGTTGCTTTAAGCCATTAAGTTTGTGATACATTTTTATAGCAGCCATAGGAAATTAACATGAGCTCCATGTAGTCTGGACTAGAAATCAAAGCTTGTTCAAAACAGTGAAAATCCATCTGCAGAAGAGGCAGAAAACATGATTCTTTTTTTTTTTTAAATTTTTTTTATTGTACTTCAGGTGAAGGTTTACAGAACAAATAGATTCTCATGAAACAGTAGTACACATATTGTTTTATGACATTGGTTAACAACCCCACAACATGTCAACACTCTAACTTCTTGGCCTATTTTTTTTTTTTTTTTTTTGGTGAAAATATACATAGCCAAAGATACACCATTTCAAAAATTTCTACATGCACAGTTCAGTGACATCGGCTATGCTCTTACGATTGTGCTGCTATTCTCACTTTAGATGAAGGTTTGCAGAACAAAACATTTTCTCATTAAATAGTACACGTGTTGCCCTATGACAATGGTTAACAACTTCACCACACACAACACTATCCTTACTCTGCCTTGGGTTCCCTATCACCAGCTTTCCTGTCCCCTTCTGCCTTCTAGCCCTTGTCCCTGGACTGCTGTGCCTCATTAGTCCCATTTGGTTTTCTGGGGCTGTCCACTGCCAGGCTGAACGGTGAACCTCGGAAGTGACTTCACCACTGAGCTAAAAGGGTGTCTAGAGGCCATACTCTCGGGGTTTCTCCAGTCTCCTTTAGGCCAGTAAATCTGGTCTTCTTTTTTTTGTGAATTAGAATTTTGTTCTACGTCCTTCTCCAGCTCCGTTCAGAACCCTCTGTTGTGATCCCGGTCAGAGCAGTCAGTGGTGGCAGCAGGGCACCAACTAGCTGTACTGGACTCAGTCTGGTGGAGGCCTTGGTAGCTGTGGTCCATTAGTCCTTCAGACTAATCTTTTCCTTGTATCCTGTTCTCTTCATTCTCCCTTGGTCCCAAATGGATAAGACCAGTGGAGTACCTTAGATGGCTGCTCACAGGCTTTTAAGACCGCAGACACTACTCACCAAGGTAGAATGTAGAGCATTATCTTTATAAGTAGTGTCGTGCTAATTGAGCTAGATGTTTCCCGAGACCATGGTCCCCACAGCCCTCCGTCCAGCAACTCAGTCCCTCGGGGAGTTTGGATATGTCCATGGGGCCTCCATGACCTTTCCTTGTGCAGGTTGTGTTAGTTTCCCTTGTATTGTGTACTGTCTCACGTTTCACCAAGATACCACTTGTCTATTGCCTGTTTAATATTCCCCCCACACCGCTCCCATCCCTGGTAACTGACAAAGATTGTCACTTTTTGTGTGTGAACTTTTTCATGGGTTTTTACAATAGAGGTCTCATACAATATTTGTCCTTTTGTGATTGACTTATTTCACTCAGCTTAATGTCCTCCAGTTTCATCCATGTTATGAGATGCTTCACAGATTCATCATTGTTCTTTCTCATTGCATAGTACTCTATTGTGTGTATGTACCATAGTTTGTTTATCCATTCATCTGCTGATGGACAACTAGATTGTTTTATCTTTTTGCTATTTTGAACAATGTTGCAGTGAACGTGGGTGCTGCATATGTCTATTCGTATGACAGCTCTTATTTCTCTAGGATATATTCCTAGGAGTAGGGTGCTGGATCGTATGGTATTTCTATTTCTAGTTTTCTAAGGAAGCACCATATCATTTTCCAAAATGGTTGTAGTATTTTGCATTCCCACCAGCAGAGCATAAGAATTCCGATCTCCCCGCAGCCCCTCCAACATTTGTTATTTCCAGTGTTTTTGATTTGTGCCAGTAATGCCAGGGTGAGATGGTATCTCATTGTGGTTTTAATTTGCATTTGTCTATGGCTAGTGATCGCGAGCATTTCCTCATGTGTCTGTTGGCTGCTCGAGTGTCTTCTTTGGTGAAGTGTCTGTTCATTTCCTTTGCCCATTTTTTAATAGGATTATTTGTCTTTTTGTTGTAGAGGTGTTGAATTTTCTTGTAGATTATGGAGATTAGACCTTTGTCTGACTTGTACTGTCTAAAAATTTTTTCCAAGTCTTTAGGTTATCTTTTTACTCTTTTGGTGAAGTCTTTTGAAGAACATAGGTGTTTGATTTTTAGAATATCCCAGTTATCTAGCTTATCTTCTGGAGTTTGTGTGTTGATGGTTATGGTTTGTATCCTGTTAATACCGTATATTAAGGCCTGTAGTGTTGGTCTTATTTTTTCTTCTATGAAATTTATAGTTTTTGGCTTTATATTTAGGTCTTTGATCCATTTTGAATTGGTTTTTCTATATGGCGTGAGGTATGGGTCCTGTTCCTTTTTTTTTGCAGATGAATATCCAGTTTTGCCAGCACCATTTGTTAAAAAGACTGTCTTTTCCCCATCTGATGGACTTTGGGCCCTTGTCAAAGATCAGGTGACTGTAGGTAGATGGATTTACATCTGGGTTCTCAATCCTGTTCCATTGGTCAATGTCTCTGTTGTACCAGTACCAGGCTCTTTTGACTATCATAGCTGTATAGTAGGTTCTGAGGTCAGGTAGTGTGAGTCCTCCAACTTTATTCTTCTTCAGTAGTGCTTTATTTATTTGGGGCTTCTTCCCTTTCCATATAAAGTTAATGATTAGTTTTTCCATCTCTTTGAAGAATGTTGTTGGTATTTGGATTGGGATTGCATTGTATCTGTAAATTGCTTCGGGTAGAATTGTCATTTTCACAATGTTGAGTCTACCTATCCATGAACATGGTATGTTTTTCCATTTATGTAGATCCCTTTGGGTTTCATGCAGTAGAGTTTTGTAGTTTTATTTGTATATGTCTTTTACATCCCTGGTTAGATTTATTCTTATGTATTTTATTTTTTTAGGGGCTATTATAAATGGTATTGTAGAAAACACGATTCTTGTTGTCTCCTATGAAGTTGGCACTTTTTCACCCTCCTCTCTGTTTAACAGAGTACCTCTCGCTAAAGGGGTAGAATATATTTCCTGTCCATTGACATTGTATTTGACCATGTGACCTGTTTTAGCCAATACTAAAGAAGAGGCTGCTGATTCAGACCAGGCCTTGGAGGTTTCCACATGCACCCTTGCATTCAGAAGTCACTATGAGAATGATATGCCCCAGTTGGCCTGCTGGCTCCAGGAGGAGAATGAGTGTCACATGGATAAAAGGCAAACTGCCTGAACAAAGCTCAGCCTAGATCAACCAACCCCCAGCTGACCCTTAAACATGAGAAAAAATAAATGATGATTGTTTAAGCTATTGAATTTGGAGGAGTTTGTAAATATGCAATAGCAACTCATACATCTGCCATCTTAAGTTTCTGTTTTGTTTTGTTTTTGACTGATAGAGTGATACATCATAGCAACTTTCATGATATACTGATCTACTTTTTACTTGGAGGCCTAAATCTGGAAGTTGCTGAAACTATCTTTTTCCCGCCAAGAATCTTTTTCCTCTGTGCTGACAGTCTACAGGGTCTTCTCATTCTCCTACTTTAGAAAGGTCAGGCTTTTATTAAACACAGCTGCCCTCCAACATACCCTGAGGAGCTCAGATCTATATCTTCTGGGTTTTGAAAGAGGATATGCTATTTTAGACAGAATTTAAATGCCGTATTTGTACCATAATCCTCCCTTCTGGTATCCTGGATGTCTGCCTACGCTATTTATACTCTTTTTGATAAAGTTTCTGAAATCAAATAGTGCCAGCTGAGGAGCAAAGTCATTTACCGTCACTGGGGTAAGCATTGGGAATTGAGGACAATTTTAAACAGCAATATGTAAAAAATAATTGGCGTAGTAGTGCACGAAAATACCTTGAGGAGGAGGGGCAGTTGGCAAACAAACTTAGAAGGCAGGCATTATCTGCATAAAAATATGGTATATAATTTGAAGCTCTCAAGTAATAGATTGTGGGAAAAAATAGGAACAGAAAAGTTGGTGTTTTTCTTTAACATTTTCAATTTTCCATTTTGCCACACATTAAGAGGATCTCCCTCTGAGTAGGGTTCAAGGATAAAGTGTAGGTTTTTCTCATTGTAGAAGAAAGATGACATATTCTGAAAGACAGAGTCAGTACATTGGCATTGCACTGACTGAATGTGCATTAGATCAGACAGCAAATTAGATATTGATAGAACTATTTTGAACAGTCAATAAGCTTTCTAATGATTGATATCTTTACGCAGCCTGGTAATATCAATGCTGGCATTTAGAAACTAGAGAATGAAACTGTAATACAATATTCTCTTTGTGGAATCCTTAAGTGTAACCTAAGCCCACAGGTCTTATTACTTAGCTGGATTTACAGAGTGGATTTTCACAGGAACAAGGGAAGGAAAATTAGAACATCACCCTTTCCGCTGTGTACAAAACTGTCCTTCCAACCACTCTTCAATATGAGTCAGAGGGCAAAATAGTTCAGTGCTTTAAAGTTTTTCTGATATGATTAAAAGAAAAAAAAGGCAAAATCTGTGCACAGAAGCAGTCAGAAAAAATATATCTTAGAGAAGAAAAATTAACTAAATGTGGAGCAAATAGTACATTTCATTAGGTGGCTGCTTTTGGTAGGGTATTCAGCTAAAAACTAAGTGCTCAGAAAACCACAAAATGTATCACTGTCTGCTTCTAAATAATGTTTTCAGAAATGTAATCAAGACAGTAGAAGATGATGAAAAGAAAGCTCTATGATTTATACAATAGCTTGCTTGTTTCTTCCACCTATCTACTTGCATCCTCCATTTCATCTTCCATGAAGAATTTTCCTCCAAGTTCAACTAATTAATTAATTGCATATTCATTCATCCATTCATTTATTCATTCATCAAATATTTAGAAAATACCGATTATGTGTCAACACTGTTACAGGCACTACAGTACAGCAGTGGACAAAGCAGATAAAAACCATTACCCTCACAGAGCTTACCTTCTAGTGAGAGAAGACAGACATGGAGCAAGTAAATAAACAAAATACATAGTAGATCTACTGGTGGATAAATTAATTCAGTAAAGAAGATATGAAATGCCATGAGGTGAAGTTTGCTATTAGGAATTCCAGATAAAATGCCCAGTTAAATTCTGATTTCAATTTAAAAACCAACTGTTTTTGGTAAAACATGTCTCAAATATTGTTTTGGATATACTTATGTTAATTTTGTCATTGTTTATCTGAAATTTAAATTTAACTAGGCATCTTGTATTTTTATTTGCTATATCTGGCAGCTCTACTTGCTATTTTAGAAAAGTATGCTCAAGAAGGGCCTCTCAAATAAGACAGCTATTGAGGAGAGACTTATGGGGGAAGAGCATTCCAGAAATGGGAACAGAAAGTGTGTAGACTTTGAGGCAGGGAAGTACTTTGAAACTGCAAGGAACAGGAAGGAGGCTGTTGTGTCCAGAGCTTGGTGAACAAAGGGGAAAGTGACAGAATATGAGGTCATACTGGATGTGGTGAGCAAATGATGTATGGTCTTTATAGATGTGGAAGAAAATTGAGAAAATATTGAACATGTTAGATGTGTGACATAAAGAAGGCAAATTGGATTTTTAGATATGAAAATTAAAATGTCTGAAATGAAAAAGACACTGTATAGGACTAATGCCAAATGAGACATTATTGAGGAAAATATTAGAGAACTTTAAGATACAGCAACAGAAAATATCTCAAATAAAACACAAATGGAAAAAAGAGCAGATCATTAGTGAGCCGTGGGACCACTTCAAGTGACCTAATGTAAATATAATTGGAGTTCCTAAGGAAAGGAGAATGAGAAAATAATTTGAAGCAATAATGGATGAACACTTTCTAAATTTGATGTCAACTCTTAACCCACAGATATGAGTCTCAACAAACCCCAAGTATAAGTCTCATGAAAAAAACTACACTAAGGAACATTATAATCAAATTTCTTAAAACCAGTAATAAACAGACTATCTTAAAAGCAGCCCAGGGGGTGGAGGATATTACATACTGAGAGACAATGATAAGAAATTCAACAGATTTATAATCAGAAATAACGTAAGCCCAAAGGCATTGGAACAACAATTTTAAAGTGCTAAAAGAAAACAAAACCAAGAAAAACCCAACAACCAATAAATCTACACTCAGGGAAAATTTTCAAAATATGAAAGAGAAACAAAGGTATTTTCAAACACACAAATTAAAAGAATTCATTAATGGTAGACCTGTACTATCAAAAAATATTGTATGAAGTCCACAGAAAAAGAAAAATGATATCAGACAAAAAAAAGTTATCAGATGGAACTCTGTATCTACACAGAGAAATGAAGATCATTGTAAATGGTAACTATGTATGTAAGTATAAAGACTTTCTTTTATTTAAATTTCTTGAAAACATAGTTTATTGTTTAAAGTGAAAATAAAACTATACTGTAGACTCTATACTATAGGCTCACGATGAGTTGGAATTGACTCAATAACAACAAGTTTTGTAGATAAGTAATCTATTTTATACCTATTTAGAAATAAAGTATATGTCAAAAATAGCACAAAGGCTAAGGGCATAGAAATGAAAGTATGTTGCTATGATATTCTTATACTCTACTTGAAGTATTATAATATCACTTGAAGGTTGACTGTGATAACCAGAAAGCTTCCATGACAGCCTTAAGAGTCTCTTACTTCTGTTAGCCACAGGGCTGTTATTGCTGAAACTCAAACCAGAATTTTAATTGTGCAAGTTTCTGTATTACAACATTTGAATTCAGTCTCTCCTAAATTCTCATGTGAAAGTTAAGGCATTAATCAAGAAAAAACCAAATCCTAAGGCTAAGAGTGGGGACATCATGTTGGACCCAGAGGAAACCACCAATCTTGGACTCCTTACTCATTCTGATCCTTCCTTACAAGCAGCAACAGTTTGCCTTCCAGGGATCATAGGTCTTGCTAAGATTGAAAACTCTGTGATAATCTTGAAATGGAATGCTCCTTCTCTCCAAAATGCACTGCAACAACCCTATTGCCACTATACCCATGACTAAGTTGGAGTCTCAGGATGCTCGAGGGACAAGTACACACTATGACCCAGGAAGAAATAGCTTATACATCAACAGAATTGCAAGACTTTGCTAATACACGTATCAGCGGAAATCTGGGAAACATGCGTGGGAGTGGATTTTAAGGGTGTTAGACCAAGGAGTGCAGGCTAGAATATTAGACTGGTTTGAATTTATTGTTATGGATGCACTTAATAGATATTCCAAATTTGATCTATTAATTCATATAGCTGGATGTGACTCTAACTGAACATGGTTGTCTGACTGATTATGGACTCAGTAACATCCTACATTTAATGAGGCTGAGATGCCAAGGCTTCCTTGACATGGCGTAAGGAAAGAATCCAAAGACCTAGATAGAAATGTTGGACTAGATTTATGATGTGTGATTTGCACATCCACCCTTCAACTACGTTCCACAAGAAGGCTTAGAAAACATTCTCTTACACTAAGGCATTGATGTATACATTACTGAGCAGAGCATCTCTGAAAGGCTTTGTGACTGCTCTCCATTGTAGGCTGGGTATGACTATTTCGGAGATGTTAACATTCAGATGGTCTCCCTGATTTCAAAATGGGTGATGAGATCCCAGAATCGTAGAGGCCAAGTGGAAGCGCTTAATCACAAAGACAAGAAGGATGTATCACTAATTAGAAAATTTTATCCTACACAGATCTTTGGCAGTGGCTGATTGATCATAACGTCCCTAGGAATGAATAGATAGGCAACCTACCAGCATATTGCTTGATTTGGATAATAGAAAAAACTCTTAGCCTGGTAGCAAGAAACGTGACTTGGGTTGCCAAAGTGGAGAATATGGCCATTCACCCAGTTTCTAGACGTAAGTCAGTCCACAAACCCAGAGATCCTTTTTACAGGGAAACTCAGGTCCCCTTGAGGAAGGACTCTGCACTGTTGCTGCTGTAAATGTTTCTCCAAGTTTTCCTCACAGGGACCTGTAGCCATCTACCAGAGTGACTGCATTGGGGAACAGGAAATACCCTGACCTTTCAGGAATTGCTCTAAATTAAGACTAATTTTTGCTCGTTCAAAATGCCTCTGTGACCTAGAAGTCAAAGTAGGGGGCTGTGATGGTTGGCAATAGGTGGAGTCTTGACTCAAGTCTGATTCTCAGTGGTACCATCTGGTCTATGGACTTAGCCTGTTGTTATTTTCTAGTTCCTGAATGTATAATTGAGATAAGAATAGTTGGCAATAGCAGAAACACATAAGATATGGGCCATTACAATGGGAAGGTCTAAATGGATGCTCCTGGACCTTTCTCTCTCTTCTAATAGTAAACCACACAAAATACTGCATCTCTGGGATAATTGCACAGATTTAATGCCATCATCAAGACTTGAAATAAGCAAAGGTGATGATATCTATCACAATCACATTTAATTCACTAATTTGACCTGTACAGAAAGCAAGTGGAAATGACTGTGGACTATCATAAACTTAAGCAGGAGATGAGTCTAAATGCAGCTGCTGAGGTCCCTGGGTGGTGCAAATAGTTTGCACTTAACTATTAGCCTAAATATTGGCAGTTCAAACCCACTCAGCAGTGCCATGGAAGAAAGCCTTGGTAATCTGCTTCTATAAAGATTACAGTCAAGAAAACCCTATGGAGAAGTTCTACTCTGAAATACGTGAGATTTCAATGAGTTGTTGATTTAACTGCAATGGGCTTGGTTTTGGTATCAAATGTGGTATCTTTACTGAAGAAAATCAACATGGCCCCTGGTATTTGTTATTCCACTGTTGACTTAGCTCATGTCTTTTTCTCCATACCCATTCCTAAGTATCACCAGAAGCATTTTTCTTTTGCATACCAGGGTCAACAGTAGAAATTCACATTGCTTCCTCAGGGATACATCAGTTCCCTGCTCTCTGCTGTAATATTGTTTGCCAAGATCTTTTCTTGTTGTTGTTGTTGAGAATATACACAGCAAAACACACACCAATACAGCAGTTTCTACATGTACCATTTACTGACATTGATTACATTCTTTGAGTTGTGCAACCATTCCCATCCTCCTTTTCTGAGGGGTTCCTCTCCCATTAACATAAATTTACTGCCCCTTAAGTTTCCTATCTAAACTTTTGAGCTGCAGTTATCAGTTTGATCCCATGTAGATAATTCTTAAAAGGTCATAATGCTCAAGACAGGCATTTTTTCTTTTTTACTAATTAAGCTAAATGGTTGTTTGGTTTTAAGATTTCAGGGGATATTTTTGGATTGAGATTTAACAATTATCTCAGGACAATTGTTTCAGGGGTTCATCCAACCTTCATGGTTCCAGGATGTCTGGAGTCTGTTATAATTTTAAATTCTGTCCTGCATTTTACCCCTTTTGATCAGGATTTATCTATTGAATCTTTGCTCAAAATGGTAATGGTAGCCAGGCTCCATCCAGTTCTTCTGGTCTCATGCAAAAGGAGACCATTGTTCATGGAGGCAAGTAGACACAAATTCCATTTCCTCCTCCTATTCCCAACTTTCCTTCTTCCTTTGTTGTTCCAGGCCAACAGAGATCAATTGATGTGCCTTGGATGGCTACTTGCAAGCTTTTAAGACCTCAGACACTATGCCTCACATTAGGAGGTAGAACAGAAGCACTAAACATATTATTAGGCCAATTATTAGGATATCCCATGAAACTATGACCATAAACTTCCAAACCAAGAAACAAATCCTAAGAGGTACTTGGTTGTACATAAGCAGCCTCTCTGCCGAGATCTTGATTGTCTTGACATTTCACAGACTATACAGGTCCACTCTACCGACAATACTCTGTTGATTATACCTAATGAAAAAGGTACAACTAAGTTGCATGAACTGATGACTCAGAATCATTTGAAAAAATTCTTGCTGCATCAACTCCTCTCCCTTATTCCAAACATATGGACTGCTGGAATATTCCTTATGACCAAATAACTGAGGAACTACATTTTTGTAGTTCACTATGTCTGGAGTGAGAGTTGACCAAAAGGGCAGACTATAATAATTAATGGGAATTAATAATGGTTTGGCTGGATGTCCGTGGACTTGGAAGGAAGAGAGTAAACGACTGATAAAAAGAACATTTGAGGAAGAAGTATGTCTATGGATCTCTTAGAACGGACAGACAATTAACATAGTTGTGTCCTATGTAAATGCCCACCAAAAGGTATCCATTGTTGAAGAAACTCTTAATAATCGAGTGTACAAGATAATAATCAGTGGGACAAAATTATGTAATCTGTGGATGTCAGTTAGCCGCTTTGTCTAGTAACTCCAGTGCTTCTCAATGATACCATGAACCTAGTGGCCACAGTGGCATGGATGGATGTCAAGCCTAGGCTCAACGTCATGTTACTTCCCCTTACCAAGGCTGACATGGCTACTGGTACTGCCAAGTGACTAATCTGTGAACAGCAGAAACCTACACTGAATCCCTGATATGACACCATTCCATGAGGGGGCAGGGAGGAAAAACCTCCTTCCTGGTGACAGATTTAATACATTAGAACGCTTCCATCACTGTTGCTCTTGTTAGGTACCATGAAGTCAGTTCCAACTCACAGTGACCCTATGTACAACAGAACAAAACACTGCCAAGTCTTGTACCATTCTCATGATCATTGTTATGCCTAAGCCCATTGTTGTAGCCACTGTGTGAATTGATCTCGTTGAGGGTCTTCCTCTTTTTTGCTTACCCTCTACCAAGCATGATGTCTTTCTCCAGGGACCAATCCCTCCTGATAACATATCCAAAGTATGTGAGACAGTCTCCCCATCCTTGCTTTAAGGAACATTCTGGCTGTAATTCTTCCAAGACAGATTTGTTGGTTCTATTGACAGCCCATGATATATTAAACATTCTTCACAAACACTATAATTCAAAGACATCAATTCTTCTATCTTCCTTATTCATTGACCAGCTTTTGCATGCATGTGAGGCAATTGAAAACACCATGACTTGAGTAAGGTGCAGCTTAGTCCTCAAAGTGACATCTTTGCTTTTTAATACTTTAAAGAGGTCTTTTGCAGCAGATTTGCCCAGTGCAATGTGTCTTTTGATTTCTTGACTGCTGTTTCCATGGGTGTGGATTGTGAATTCAAGTAAAATGAAATCCATGACAACTTCAATCTTTTCTCCATTTATCATGATGTTGCTTATTGATTCAGTTGTGAGGATTTTTGTTTTCTTTATGTTAAGGTGTAATCCATACTGAAGGCTGTGGTCTTTGATCTTCATCTGTAAGTGCTTCAAATTCTCTTCACTTTCAGTAAGCAAGGCTGTGTCATCTACATAATGCAGGTTGTTAATAGTCTTCCTCCAATCCTTATGTTTGAGAAATGCCTAACCTGTTTTTCCCCTTCGGTTTTCTATCTCCCACTCTTCACACATGTCATTATAATACTTACTTTGTCTTTTGAAGCCACCCTTTGAAATCTTTTGTTCAGCTTTTTTGCTTCACAATTTCTTCCTTTTGCTTTAGCTACTCAACATTCAAGAGCAAGTTTCAGTCTCTTCTGACATCCATTTTGGTCTTTTCTTTCTTTCCTGTCTTTTTAATGACCTCTTGCTTTCTTCGTGTATGATATCCTTGATGTCATTCCATAACTCATCTGGTCTTCAGTCATCAGTGTTCAATGTGGCAAATCTATTCTTGAGATGGTCTCTAAATTCAGGTAGGATATACTCAAGATCGTACTTTGGCTCTCGTGTACTTGTTCTAATTTTCTTCAGCTTCAGCTTCAACTTGCATATGAGCAATTGATGGTCTGTCCTGCAGTCGGCCCCTGGCCTTGTTCTGACTGATGATATTGAGCTTTGCCATCGTCTCTTTCCACAGAAGTAGTTAATTTCATGCTTGTGTATTCTATCTGCTAAGGTCCATGTGTTGGAAAAAGGTATTTGTATGTGTTGAAAAAATATATTTGCAATGAAGAAGTCGTTGGTCTTGCAAAATTCTATCATGTGATTTCCAGCATCGTTTTTCTCACCAATACCGTATTTTCCAACTTTCTGTTTCCAAATTTCGCATTCTAGTAACTAGTAATTATCAATGCATCTTGATTGCAATCTTGATTTAGTAGAGTGGTGGCTACAGAACCATGTTCATGTGGTTGAATGATGAATGGGAGGCAACATAGCAAGATAGAGAATGAAGGCAATTATTGCAAAAGTCTGGCTGTGAATGAGAAAAGAACGAGAGTTGGATAGGAAGTTGTAGTCCAAACGTATTATTTTAAGATGAAGAGATGAAATATATTTCTGTGCTGACAGAAAGAGTAAAACAGAGACTTTAAAAACACAGTAAAGACAGGGATTAACTGAGCAGAAAACTAGAAAGAGTGGGAGAGGTTGAAAGGGTCCTATATGGTCAGAAAGCAGAAATTTGGATAGTGGAAGCTGCAAGGTTGTCATGGGTATTTTGGGAAGGAAGCTGTTCCAGAGAATGTAGTGGCAGGTTTCACAGCAAGACAATGGTCAGGTTTGGGATAATAAGATTTGGGGTCAGGGTGGAGTGAGGTTATCTGCACATCTGGAGGACTGTTGTATCTTTGCAATGCCAGACCCAGAGTTGACAAGGGAGTATGACTGGGAATTAAAGACCAGCATTTGACTTTCCTCCTTAACTGCTGGTGTTCCTGTGTTTAAAACTTGATTTGAAACATGAGCACTCTTTTTGTTCATATTCTTCTGGTATCTAGGTGTTCGAAGTGCCTCCCTTCACTTTTCCTCCTTCCAGCCTACATTCCCTAGTCAGTGGGTAACATTAAGCAAACAGTAACGACTCTGTTTGGAAAAGCTTTGTTTTTTGGTTTTATTATTGTTTTTGTTTATCACATGATGCCTTGACGTACCAGAGGACTAAGCCTGACAGTTTGCAAGCCTAATTCAAAGAAGAACAATGTACAAAGCAGTTATAAAGCAGCCTTTATCAGCTTTCCTGATCTTTTGTGACAAAATGCCTTTATTACCATAGTAACCATAATAACCCATATCCAATGGGAAAGATAAAACCAAACAAAGAAGAATCAGGAGTGGAGTCTTCTGAAATTTATTTGTTCTAGGGGTCTTTTCTCTTTACCAGAGCTGCTTGAGACATCATGATCTATTTAACCACTAATTGGTTAAAAACTTTGAAACATTCACCCTCTCCAGAATTCCTGGTGTATAAATGTCATTTTTGGCACAGATATGTTCTCCCAGTATTCAACATCCTAAATAACATACACTTGATGTAGCACACTGAAACGTTTCATCACTGTAAAGAAGTACAAAAAGAATGATATAGACAATGCATAATGTGGTGTAGCATTTCCTACAGCATTTAACCAAAGGGAGTGAGAATATATAAATGTCAGTTATGTGAACAAGAGAATCAGATAAATGCAAGATGGTCTTGGGAAGGAACGTGACTAAAAATAACCCAGAGAGAGAAAGAGAAAAGAGTTGGAAGTCTTATGCCTCAAGAAGATCAATTCAGTTAAACTTGTAAGCTCTCAATAGATTCATTCTAGGAGTCTGTGGCATTAAAGATTTGACAATTACAGAGAAAAGAGATCTGAACTGAGAATCAGAAGGTTTGGGTTCACATTTTGCCTTTGCCATTAAATTGTTGCATGTCCTTGGACATACAATTGAGCCTCAGGTTAATAATCTGTAAATGACAATAATTAAACTTGTCCTATCTAATTGGCAGAGATTAACATGAGAAAATTTATATCGGGCCTTATAAATTATAAAGTGTATCACTCTAAAGAAAATTGTTATTTTTGTTATTGTTTTTATTATTGTTGCTAACAAGCACCAATAAGACATCCAACTAAAGATACCTTGAAAACAAGAAAAAAAGTCTAAGGTGAAGAAAAACATGTTTTCTGCATGCAAACGCATGCCCTTCACTTTTTATATGCTGGTCCACAGAGGCCCCATGAAAACACGAAATGATGATATTTCAAAGCTAGAGAGGTAGCTCTATTTCTAAATTGGGAATACATGTCTAACTGCTTCAAATATTAATCATAAGATAATTATCAAATTAGCTAGAAATGGAAAACTGTTGCAATTCCAACACAGACTGCTTTAAAAGAACTACTTAAAATATCAAATAAAATTAGTCTGATAGACTTTGGTGTGCTCTTCCTATTTATTTATCCCCCTTATATTAGTTAAGCCTATATGTTACATCAAATTATTCCTTATTCTTTATCTGTTTTTTCCTTGATAATTCATCCATTTCCAAACCAATTGAGTATAAATGTCATAGTCTTGTACTTTGAAGATGGATTGGGATATCATAGTTGAGCAATTTTTTTGACTCATGGTGGCCATTGTAAACTGTAATGTGTTTGACAAGAAGCTTCCAGTAAATACACTTTTCAGAGAGAAAGACAGGCTGTCAATTGCTGTTAATCTATTAGCATATCCAAAATAATAAATTTGGAACATCATTGGTATGGCTGATTCAGCCTGATGGAGAACTAAAATGATCATTCTACTTTAAGATTTCATTTGTTGTTAAGTTAAATAGATGTTTATTTTAATTGTGCCTCATTATATTTCAATCAAATGGTTTTGGAAATTCCATATATTCTCACAACATAGGTAAAATTACTCAATGTTATTTTTGGAGATTTAGATACTTTTACCATAATTGCTGTGTGGAAAGAAATAATACTGTGCCCCTTGCTGATACAATGAAAATTGTATGTGTAGCCTGCATGAAACTTTTCTTCCGGGAATTACAGAATGCTCTGTCCTATTTCACATAGCATATGGACATAGCATATACTATTATTGTAGTCTTCTTTTTCTATTAAAATGCTAATGAATAAAAAGGGATTTCATTTTTATTAAGGAGGGTAGAGGTACAAGTGTGGGAGAGTGAATTAAAATAAACCTACTGGGAGAGGAGATAAGAATTCTAGACATCTGCGTGATTCTTCCACTTGAGTGTCAAACTAAGAATCATACATCCACAGGGAAGAGGGATATTAAAATACAAAAGAAAACTGAACCCAAACTTATAAAGAATGGCAAACTTTACCAAAAGGGTTCAATAAACTTAAAACAATTTTTAAAATTTTATTTGGAAAATAATGTTGATATTCATAAAATTTGGAAGCACACATAGTGGGTAGTTTGATCTTTTTTGTTGTTGTTATTATTTTCTTATTTATTTAAGAAAACTTTAATAATACCAGTATTTTATTATTCTAGGTTTTTCTTGTCATGTCCCCGCTTTTCTTCCCTGCCTTGCCTTTGGCTAATTCAATATTCATTACTGCCTCGTTCTGCCTCAAAAGTGTTTATGAATCTGATCCCACCTTAATCTATAGCTCAAATCCATACTTCCCTTCTGGGTTTCAGATCAGTTCAGCCATTTCTCTTGTACAGCTATTCAGATGGATAAATTAAGGATCCTAAAATGCTATCAGATGACTTTACTTTTTATAGAGGTCCTGCCATCAGAAAATTAGAAACCAGCATTCCTCCTTTAAACACAATAGAAAAACTATAGTGCTAACTATAAGCTGAATTGTCTGAGAGACGTTTTTTTCATAATGTTCACCTTAATTTTATGCAAATAACGTGGCCTTCTACATTTGTTTGCCAACTGCGCCCTCCCCCTGCAAGGTATTTTCATAAGCACTGCTATGCCAATTTTTTTTTACATGTTGCTGTAAGGAAATCAGCATATTGTGCTTGTGAAAATACCTCACAGGAGGAGGGCACGGTTGGCAAACAAAGGTAGCAGGCACGTATTATTTGTGTAAAAACAGTACTAACAAAGGTGAAGAGCTGAAAGAGAAACTGTGCTATTCATGATGGTCTTGGTGGTGATAGGAAAAGGGAGGAATTGAAAAAGTTAGATGTTCACAGAAACTGGAATTGCACAAGGAGGTTTAAGTTTTATATCTATATACTTAGAATCATTAAACAATAGCAAATGTGAAAAACATAGACAAATGCTTTTCATTTTTTAAATTATTACATGAAAGATAACATTGTTTTCAAGAGTTAAAACTCTGTAGTTTTAACTATTTTATCCTTTGAAATTAGTCTTCAAAATACAAATTAAAAAAACAAAATACAAAAAATGCAAATTGCATAACAAAAGACTTGCCATATGAGTGTCCCACAACTTTGAATGTCCAAAATAAAGAAATGCCCTTTCTCTCCCAGTATTTTTTTAATCCCATACTCACTCTCTTGGTATATGATGCCTTGATTCATTCTAGTTCTTAAACAAGAACCTGGAAACTTTGTTATCCAAATCCCTCCCACCCCACAGCTAACTATTCAGCAATTCTCAACTATATTCCATTATTTTCTGTTACTCCCTCTTCTCACTGCTGTTTCCTTACTGAGAAATTATCCTTGATTCACCCTGCTGCCAAAGAGACTCTCTAAAATGCCGGAAAAACCACCACCACCCACCAGTGTGGAATCTAAAGCTTTTCATGATCTTAGCTTCTCTCCAATTTCACATTTTATACTCAGATAATCTAAATGTTCCCAAGTGTCCCATATACAGTGTTCCTTTTACATTTTCGTATTTTTGTATTTGTTAACTCTTTCCAGAATGTTTTTCTGCCCTTTCTATTTAAGTAATTAAAAAAAATTATCTTTCACAAGCCAACTTAGGCCTTACATTGTTCAGGAAATCTTTCAAGATGATGACTCCCAAATGCACATCCACACATCCCCTACATTACCTTTGTTAGATGTCTATGAGCCTTGATTTGTTCTGATTGCCCAGTATGTGCAAATACTCACATCAGTCTCCCCTACTAAGCTGTGAGTTCCTAGATGGACAATATAGTACATCATTCATATGTTTATCTTCACAATAAAACAAGGTTGACTGATGTAAAAAATAAGATAATTAACTCACAGCAAAAAATGTGACTCATATGGATGGGCATGGGCAGATAACAGTATATTGAAAAAATGAAGAATGGTAGAATGATAGTATCTTAAGGTAGAAGACGAACACTAGTTATCGAAGATTCTTTTAAAACATTATGTAGCCCCTTTTGGGTTGTAACTTTTCTATCACTTATATATATTAAAAAGCCCATCTGCTTATTGCTGACTTAGCTAAAGAAGAGAATTCCTTTCTTCTCTTGCCCTAGGATACTTTCCTAAAGTGGTTAAGGTAGAAAGACCCATAGTTGATGGACTATTCAGATTTTCTGACTTGGATGGATTTGAGCATTGTGTAAAGGTTTTCTTTCTTAAGTACTTTCAGGTTTTGTCTTAGTTCCTTATCATTTGCCTTTTTGATGTTCTAGCTCCTCTTTTGTGATGAAATAATTGTATTTTTCATTATTATTTTTTTAATTTTATTGTGCTTTGCATGAAAGTTTATAGCGTAAATTAGTTTCTCATTCAAAAATTTATACACAAATTGTTTTGTGACATTGTTTGCATCCCCTCAATGTGTCAGCTCTGTCTCCCTTTACCTTTACACTCTGGGATCCACATGTCCATTCGTCCAATTTTCCTGTCCCTTCCTGCCTGCTTGCCTTTGTTTTTGGGCAGGTGTTGCCCATTTGGTCTTGTATACTTGATTGAACTAAGAAGCATGATCCTCACGCGTGTTATTGTTTGTTTTATAGGCCTGTCTAATCTTTGGCTGAAAGGTGGACTTTCAGAGTAGCTTCAGTTCTAAGTTAGCAGGGTGTCTGGGGGCATAGTCTTCAGGGTTCCTCAAGTCTCTGTCAGACCAGTAAGTCTGTTATTTTTTTTTTTTTCTGAGTGTGTGTGTGTGAATTTGAATTTTCTTCCACATTTTTCTCCTGCTCTGCCTGGGATCCTCTACTGTGATCCCTATTAGAGCCATCAGTGCTAGTAGCCAGACATCATATAGTTCTTTTGGGCTCAGGCTTGTGGAGGTTGTGGTTCATGTGATCCATTAGTCCTTTGGACTAATACTTTCCTTGTGTTTTGATTTTTTTTCATTTTCCTTTGCTCCAGACAGGATGGGACCAATAGATGTAGCTTACATGGCCACTCAGAAGCGTTAAAGACCTCAGACACTACTCACCAAGGTAGGATGTAGAACATTTCCTTTAGGAACTATGTTATTCCAATTGACTAGAGATGTCCCCTGAGACCATGGTCCCCACTCTCAGCCTCAGTAACTCGGTCTCTCAAGGTATTTGTATGTGCCTTGGAAGATTCTATGACTTTACCTTGGTCAAATTGTGCTGACTTCCGCTATATTGTGTGTTGTCTTTCCTTTCACCAGAGTTAACAATTATCTACTATTTAATTAGTGATTTCCCCTCCCCATCCCTCTCCTCCCTCATAACCATTAAAGATTATTTTTTTCTGTGTGTTTTATTTTTAATAATAGTAGTCTCATAGAATATTTGTCCTTATTTCACTCAGCATAATGCCCTCCAAATTCATCTGTGTTGTGAGATGTTCCTTGAATTCCTCATTGTTCTTTATTGCTGTGTAGTATTCCATTGTGTGTATGTACCATAATTTTTTTATCCATTCGTCTACTGATTGGCACTTAAGTTGTTTCCATCTTTTTGCTATTGTGCATAATGCTGCAATGAACATGGATGTGCATATGTCTATTTGTATGACAGCTCTTATTTCTCTAGAATATATTCCTAGGATTGTTGCATTCTTAGTTTTCATAGACACATTTTTTGGTTGGCTTAATAGATGGTAGTTGCCTTAGGCTAGGTTCTCTAGAGAAACAAAACCAGTGAAGCATGTATATACATATACATATACATATACAGAGAGAGAGAAGGAGAGAGAGAGATTGATTTATTTCAAGGAAATGGCACACATGGTTGTAGAGTCTGGAAAGCCTCGAGTCCATGGGTCAGGCATCGGCTGGAGGCTTCTCGTGACTCACAGAGCTGCAGGGGCTGATGAACCCAAGAAGACTGGCAGGTCAGATGGCACACTGCTGGCTCATAGGTTGTGGAGGCTGATGAATCAAGATGGCAGACCACTGGCTCAAATCCCAAGAACTGGAGGTCAGATGATATCAAGCTGGATGAAGGATCCAGAGCAAGGAAAAGCCAGAGAGCTTTGCCAGAACATCCACATATATTATATGCAGACCACACCCCCATGGAAACTCCCCTTACAACCAATTGGCTGATCAGATCACATCATGGAAGAGATTGCATTATATCCCAAAATGGAGGATAAATACATCATTATATAACTGCCAAATTACATCATTACCATAACTGCCAAACTACATTATTACGTAACTTCAAAACAACTGAGAATCATGGCCCAGCCAAACTGACACACAACCTTAACCATTATGGCAGTTATGTGTTAATGTTTAACCTATTTAGAAGTAGTTAGGAAACATATAAGGTTCATTATTACCATATAATGTTATATATGTTATTACACATAAGGTTCATTATAAGGTAATAATGTATACAAAATTAAAAGGTAATAATGAACTTTATATGTTCCCTAACTACTTCTAAATAGGTTAAACATTAACACATAACTGCCATGTGTTAAGCCAACCAAAAAATGCGTCTATGAAAAATGAGAATACGACACTGCACTGAATAAAATTAAAATGAAAAACAAGAGAGTCATTTCATCATAAAAAAAGGAGAGAGAATGTCAATAAGGCAAATGATCCAAACTAAGACTAAACCTGTGAGTACTTAAGAAAGAAAGCCTTTAAACACACAGGAAACATATGATTTATTTACAGGTAAATATCAGATTAAATACATATTCATTCAAAAGATGACATGTACAGCCTTCAGTATAGATTACACCTCAACATAAAGAACATAAAAATCCTCACTACTGGACCAATAAGTCACATCATTATAAACAGATAGAATACTGAAGTTGTGAAGGATTTCATTTTAGTTGAATCTGCAATCAATGTCCATGAACGCAGCAGTCAAGAAATCAAACAACATATTTCATTGGGAAAATTGCAGCAAAAGAACTCTTTCAAGTGTTGAAAAGCAAAGATATCACTTTGAGCATTAACATGTGCCTGACCCAAGCCATGATATTTTCAATCACCTCATAGGCAGGTGAAGGCTGGACAATGAATGAGAAGACTGAAGAATCGATGCCTTCGAATTGTGGTGTTGGCGAAGAATATTGAATATACCATGGACTGCCAGAAGAACGAACAAGTCTGTCTTGGAAGAAATTCAGCCAGAGTGCTCCTTAGAAGGAAGGAAGGTGAGACTTTGTCTCATGTATTTTGGACATTTACTAGGAAGGACAGGTCCTTGGAGAAGGGCATCATGCTTGGTAAAGTGGTAAGGTCAGCGAAAAAGAGGAAGATCCTCAACAAGATGGATAGACACAGTGGCTGCAACTACGGGCTCAAACATAGTAATGACTGTGAAGATGGTGCAGAACCAGGTAGTGTTTCCTCTGCTGTACACAGGGTTGCTCTGAGTCAGAACTGACTCCACAGCACTTAACAATAACACACATTTTCGCCTACATTTATATTGTGTTATATATCATTATAATAGGAAATTTGAAAGGTATAATTTTTGGTACTTTCAAAGTGACAAACTCATGTTAGAAGATCTGCATGTGATAGTACGTCATTTGTTTTTTTATCAGATTTGATTTTAGAATTAAGTTCTGTGGAGTGACTTAAAAAAGTTATAAATGCAACAATGACTTAATTAAAATGATAGTTTCCAAAGAATATACTTTAGGTTAGCAAATATATGTAGATTTGTGGTTAAAATATACTTTAGCTTTGCCTGCCTTAATATATGTGGTGGAACTTAGAGAAATTAAATGGAAAAAAAAGGCCCCAAACAAATAAAAGCTAAATTGATCTATGCTGTAATATGTTGGTAAAGAGTAAAAACTCAGGAGCCAGACTGTCTGGATGCTATTCCCAACTTCAGCCCTTATAATTACTGTGAACTTGGGAAAGTCACATGGCTTCTCTGTGCCTCAGTGTTCACTTCTGTAAAATTCAGATAAAAATAACAATCCATACCTCATAGGATTATGTTGTTGTTGTTGGTATATATAAATTATATATATATATATATAACCGAAAAATCAAACCTGTTACCGTCGAGTCGATTCCAACTCATAGCGACCCTATAGGACAGAGTAGAACTGCCCCACAGGGTTTCCAAGGATTCAAACCACTGAGCTTTTGGTTAGCAGCCGTAGCTCTTAACCATTGTGCCACCAGGGTTTCCATATATACATATATATATATATAAGTCAAAATATATAAAGCAATTAAAACAATGACTGGCACACTGTAAGTACTATATAAATATTAGATGTTATTATTAAATGAAGGAATATATTTTGTATTTTTCATTTTTTTCTCTCTGCTACTCTCCCATCTGAAAAACAAATATTTAAAAATATTTTTGATGCAGAGTTGCTGTTAACAACAGCAGAAAGGCAAAGTTTTAGAAAAATACCTTTTCACATCCCCAAATTACTCAGATTCTCAAAAAAAAATTTCAAAGGATGTTTAAGAAAGGTTCTCGTTCTTAAATGTAGTTAATTTTATATAAACACTTAAATAACATTAAGTAAATTTAAACCTTAAATAAATCTTTTTATTTTCCATTAAACTCACTTACTAAACACACTTAGCAAAGAATTCAGTGCTTCTTCAGTTCAATGTAATGGCTCACTTTTTTTTTTTTTTTTTACAGTGCTTTAGGTGAAAGTTTACAGCTCAAGTTAATTTCTCATACAAAAATTTATACACATATTGTTATGTGACATTAGTTGCAATCCCTACAACATGACAGCACACTCCCCCTTTCCACCCTGGGTTTCTTGTGTCCATTCAGCTAGTTCCTGTCCCTTTCTGCTTTCTCTCCGGACAGGAGCTGCCCATTTGGTCTTGTGTATCTGATTGAACTAAGAAGCACACTTCTCACAAGTATTATTTTTTGTGTTATACTCCAGTCTAATCTTTGTCTGAAGAGTGATCTTCAGAATGGTTTTGTAAATACTCACTTTGGAACTTAAAGCTTTGCTACTAAGTATCTATTTTTAATTTATTTATTACTGATTCATCCATCCATCCATCCATGTATTCATTCATCCATCCAACCAGCAAACATCTACTGAGTACCTATTTTGCGAAACTGGTGAGCTGTGACTGACAAAGTAACCTACGTCTTGTCCTCAAGAATATCACACTCTGATTCCAAGAACCAAACTCGCTGCCTTTGAATTGATTGCAACTCACACGTGCATATAATCACCATGGTAGGCATCATTTGTGTTTTGTTTGTTTTTATTGTGCTTTAAGTGAAAGTTTATAGTTCAAGTCAATTTCTCATACGAACTTTTATGCACACTTTGCTAGGTGACCCTAGCTGCTCTCCCAATAATGTAACAGCGCACTCCTCCTTTCCACCCCGGATTTGCCGTGTCCGTTCAGCCAGCTCCTGTCCCTTTTTGCCTTCTCATCTCACCTCTGGACAGGAGCTTCCCATTTAGTCTCATGTATCTACTTAAGAAGCACTCTCTTCACGAGTATCATTTCATGTCCTATAGTCCAGTCTAATCTTCGTCTGAAAAATTGGCTTTGGGAATGGTTTCGGTTCTAAGCAAACAGAGAGTCCAGGGGCCATGTCTTCCAGGATCCCTCCAGTCTCGGTCAGACCATTAAGTCCAGTCTTTTTACTAGAATTTGAGTTCTGCACCCCACTTTACTCCTGCTCCATCAGGGACTCTCTGTTGTATTCCCTGTCAGGGCAGTTATTGGTGGTAGCTAGGCACTATCTAGTTCTTCGGGTTTCAGGATGATGAAGTCTCTGGTTTATGTGGCCCTTTCTGTGTCTTGGGCTAATACTTCCCTTATGTCTTTGGTGTTCTTCATTCTCCTTTGCTCCAGGTGGGTTGGGACCAATTGATGTATTTTAGGGGGCTGCTCGCTAGCTTTTAAGACCCCAGATGCCATTCACCAAAGTGGGATGCAGAACATTTTCTTAACAAACTTTGTTATGCCAATCGACCTAGATGTCCCCTGAAACCATGGTCCCCAGACCCCTGCCCCTGCTACTCTGTCCCTTGATGTGTTTGGCTGTATTCAGGAAACTTCTTAGCTTTTGGTTTAGTCCAGTAGTGCTGATTTCCCCTGTATTGTGTGTTGTCCTTCCCTTCACCTAATTCTTATCTACTACCTAGTTAGTGAATACCCGTTCCCTGCCTCCCCACTCTCTTAACCTTAAAAGAATGTTTTCTTCTGTGTTTAAACCATTTCTTGAGTTCTTATAATAGTGGTTTCATACAATATTTGTCCTTTTAGGCATCATTTGTTAACTTGTATAATAAAAAATGCTATAAAATAAATAAGAAGGTGAGATTTCTCTGATGAGACAATAAACAGAAGTTTAATGGAGAAGATAATTGTTGCATTGGGCCTTAAAAATGCTATAATTGCAGGAAAATGGGGAAATCAGGTGAGAAAAGGAAGACCATTAGGATCGATACGACCAAAAGACATCCTGGCGTGTTTAAGTACATGTAATTCAGGTGTGCATGGTGTATTAATGAGGTTTCCAACAATAATGCTGAAGAGGAAGTTGTGGCCAGATTTTAGGGCTTATCTCTTTGATACTTTGTCACTAGCATACCTGTACTGCTTCTTCAAATGCACTCCTATATTTTTACCTAGTTCTTTCTTTTCATTTTCTTTCATGTAAGTCAGAATTTTACATTAATAATATTGTTTGGAGACTTGGTGGTGCAGTGGTTAAGAGCTACAGCTGCTAACCAAACGGTCAGCAGTTCAAATCCACCAGCCACTCCTTGAAAACCCTGTGGGGCAGTTCTACTCTGTCCTATAGGGTCGCTATGAGTCGGAATTGACTCGAAGGCAACAGGTTTGGTTTTTTTTTTTTTTTTTTTTTTTTTGGTTTTAATATTGTTTGGAAGTTACTTTTCCTTTTTAACCAGTGCTTCATAGTGACAAAAGAGTGGCAAAGTGGGGTGGGACACAGCTATTCATTGCTCCCCAGCATTTTCAAAACAATTCATTTTAAACCAGGCAGCCTTTTTTAGAGGTCTACAAAGAGCTTAGCATTTTGTCAGGTGCAGTTGGAAAATAGAAAGGAGATCATGCATTTAATGAGCTAGTGGCTTTTAAACCCCTTGCTGTCTAGTAGAGTCTGACTAATAGCGACTTTTAGAGGAAGCAAAATGCACTCATGAAAAATATAAAATAAAAATTTGAGACTGGAAGAGACTAAGTCCCAGAATCTATGGTTTACCAAGAAGTAATTCTAGGAGTATTATTCTTTGAGTTATCTGTGGAGAATAACTGATTCATTTCTTCCTTCATAAATATCAATTTAGTTCCTACCTATGAGTCAGAATCAACTTGACAGCAACGGGTATGTGCAGGACACCATTCTAACCAATGGAGATAGGATAGTGGATAAAAGACATAAATTTATGCCCCCCTGCCTCATGCAACTTTATTTGGAATAGAGGAACAAAGATAATAAACTATAGGTAAAAAGCCTTTATATTATATCCTCACCCAAAACCAAATCCATTGCCTGTCGAGTTGATTCCAACTGATAGCAACCCTATAAGACAGAATAGAACTACCCAGTAGGATTTCCAAGGCTGTAAATCTTTGTATCAGACAGTGATAAGTGCTATGGAGAAGAAAAATAAATAAATAAGAAGGCAAGGGGAGTTGGGAGTATAAATTGTCAGAAATGGCAATTTAAAATAGAATGGTTGGTGAAGTTCTTTCTGATGTGGTAATATAAGCAAATCCTTGAAAATGGTGAAGAGGTAAAATCTACTGAAAGTATATTCCAGAAAAAGTTAATAGCAAGTACAGCAGCCTCGAGGTAGGAGAGGTTTGGCTTCGTTGTCCAGGGAAGACTATGGAATCTAGTGCATCTGGAACGGAGAGAGAGGGGGGCGAGCAATAGGAGATGATGTTAAAGAGGTGACACAAGAAGCCATAGGCTTTATAGGCCCTGGCAAGAATTATGGCTTTTAATCTGAAAGAGATGGGAGCCATGGGAGGGCTGAGAGCAGAGGAGAGCCAGGATCTGACTTACATTTTCGTAGGATCACTCTAGTCAAGAATAGACAATGGGGAGCTGAGAATAGGGCACGTGGTTGAGGATGATTCTTAGTGAGAAGAAATCTTGCGACAAAGTGGATGGGCTAGGACAAGGGTTCGCTATCAGTGGGGTACATGCCCCAGAGGAAGAGGGTCCAACAATTCTTATGCATACAAAGCACGGTCAGTTTTGTTTTAATTCAGCTTTAATAAAACACGCACCATGAATAATGAACATGGATGCACGGATATTAATAAAGTCTACATTCTTTAAATGCATACTGATTTTATAAAGAATATTTTATCATTATGAATTTTATTAATTAAAGGATTCTAAGAGTAGGACTACTGCAATATATGGGACCTAGAAAGTGTTATTATTAAAATCGGTTTATGCTATTAAAAACTAGGATCCACTGTGCTAAATAAGAGGTCTTGACCTCCAGATGAGTCTTTCCTTCATTTTCCAAAGGAAGATATGCAAAGTGGCCAAGTTCCTAAGGAAAAGTCAGTATATTGGCCAATATCCCGAATTCTCTGGTCTCTCTACACTCTGCGCTTTGTATCCCTCTTTGGAGCAGGATTACCCACAGGGAAAATGGGAAGGCTGGCTCAAGTGGTAACTGCGTTTGTAGATCATTTCCTCAAACCTCAAGATCTGGCAGCACTGAAGATCTTGGACTTCTCCTAAGGCAATAAAACATTTCCATTTATATTATATACTATATCTAATCCTTTTTATCTGTTTTAAGGCGAAAACTGCACCATACAAATATTGGGAAATAATTTTAGAGTTCAAATTAGAACCACACACATACACGTACATATATTATTTTACACAGCTATTGAGAAATGTGATTGTCATTGATTGTCCAAAGTATATATTATAGTTTAGTATGGACTACTAGAATAAAAATGAATTTTAAAAGTGGTGATCTCTTCCTTGCTTTCCATAATTGTTAGGAATTTGATATACTGATAATAAATACCACTGGGCAAGCATAATTAGTTTTTCTCAGTTTGACAAAAACTTGCTCAAGCATTGATAGAATTTACTAAATTGCATAAGCAAAATGCTTCTTATTATTTATACATAAATATGTAGGCACAGGCCATATGAAGCTTTGTTAGCATTCAGATTAAATCTCCAGGTTTTGGTCAGAATGAAGTTGCATTTGTCAACAGTTTCATTTTGTGATATTTCCTACTTCTGCTTTCTGCTAGTGTCCACTAAAATCACACTGTACCTAGTATCAATATATTTTTGTTTCCTCAGAAGGTCCCTTTTACCAAGGCGTGTCCTCTATTTCAAGGTCAGTGCGTTAATGACAGCACATTACTCTGGTGAGTCAGTTCAGCCCCTTCGCCTGCAAAATGTTGAAATTTTGCTAAAAGCAATTCTTGAATTAATTGTGACTATTTGGCAAATTCAGACTCAGATGAACCCATCTGGTTTCTCAGATTGGACTGTGCAGAAGAAAGTGAAGTCACTTTTAAACATGAGGCTGCATTCCACTTTGCTCTAGAAATGGCCACAGAATACTGCTTTCCCTTCTGCTGCCTGAATCACCTATGACAAAACCCAGGGCAATCCTCCCCGTTATTGCCCCTGCTCAGTACTTTGTCTCCTGACACTTGAAGCTTCCCTGTTTGTCTGCTGTTTCCACTCCATAATCAAATTAATTTCTATCTTCTCCTCAACTTGTCTTCTTTCAATACTCCAGTTTAATTAGAAACAAATCCTTGTGTTAGATAAGCAACTAAACAGCAACATAGAGGAGAAGGTTGATGGGAAGCTGTCCACATTATTTACCAAATGGTTCAGGATTCCCAAGCGGCTGATAACTGACCAGTCATCAATCCAAATTCATTTCCAGGGAGACACATGAAAACTTTACTGCTTAACAGAGCTCAAAATATCCACCTGTCTCTCTGACTAAAGTACAAGCATAGACGGTTCTGCTAATGCTGGGGAGCTTCTCTAATCTTTCACATTGGGCATCACCATCTGATGCTAATTACATTGTTGATGTTTCTAATTCTTGTTTAGACTTGAAATTTTTATTACTTTAGGTTTGGGTCATTGAGTTGTGGTGGTGAGATGCTGGATCATGGAAAAATGTGTGTGAATATATGCATGTGTGTGCATGCGTGGACATGTAGTGGACTCCACAAAATCAAGCTAAAAATGCACTCACATCTCTTCTATACTGACACAATTGCCTGGGCACCCTCATCTCATTACTAGGAAGCTTATTATTTTTGAGCAACCTCTCTTCCTGGGCTGCAAGAACTTACTCAAATTACCAGCACCAGTACCAGCTTCAGTTGACTCTGACCCATGACGATCCCATGTGTGTCAGAGGAGGACTGTGCTCCATAGATTTTTCAGTGGCTGATTTTTCAGAAGTAGATTCCCAGGCCTTTCGTCTGAGATGCCTCTGGGTGGACTGGAACTGCCAACCTTTCTGTTAGCAGCCAAGCACATTAACCATTTGCGCCACCCAGGGACTTGCATAGGTCAACAAGGGCTTACTCCGGGCTTCACAGCCAAGTGCTGAGGAAACTGGGACCTAATTAGCTTGTCTCTGTCACAGCTTCTTGCTCCTACACAGTCTACAGCACGGTCTAATTCTTTCTGCGCTCAGGCTGGTTGGGCATGGCCGTCTTACACGTAGGCTTTCAAAAGGCAGTTCTTTCTGTTCACGAACACGTGCACCTAACAGATGTCACGTTGGCTCTGAGGTGGCCGCACGGGGCTGATCTAGCATCCACACCTCTTTATCCTACAGTCAGTGCTCTTGCTGCCATGGGAATTTAAGCCAGAACACTTAGAGTGATTGACTCTTGTAAGAAACACTTCTAAAATAAGCCTAACATGGCGTTCTCGTATCTGTAGCATATTTAATCTTTGTGTGTGTTTGTACACGTGCTTAAGAATTCACATCTAAAAACATATGAATTGCATATGTACTCATAAATTCAATAATTAAATCTATCATACCACTTGCTTTTTTGACAATGAACTAGTAACATTATAGTGTGCATAATGCCACAGGTGTTTATATCTTTCCCCTAACCTACGTCAAAGGAAACAAATGGCTATAACAGTACTCAAGTATGTCTTCGCTCTTTTGAAGAGCCATCATATACTGCATGCAACGCTAGGCACCAATCTTATTTATATACATTTTTAATGCAGTCATCTATTTTAAATTATTTGTGACCATTAGATGCAAGGGAAATCTGCAGCAAAATTGAATCCCATCTAAAAATCCAGTAATGATGTTTTTAAGAAAATATTATGCTGTGACACATTAGGCTTTTATATAAAGTAAAATCACTATGTTAGAAATACAGGCACTTGATAAAAATAAAGGAAAACCTGTGAAAGGCAAATACTTTAGTCTATAGTAATATCCTTTTACCTTTCCTTGAAATTCCTCCACTTGGCACAAAGAATCTTGATGCTTTTAAGTGTTTTTATGTAGCTGGCAGAATGGATTTTTCAATATATCTTGATTCCCAGAGGCTTTAGGGGTTTTGCAAACCTATGGCAAACCATAATTTGTATAAGTGTTATTTTCTTATACGAATGCTATTATTCCATAGAGATGGGCTTGCTGAGTGGACAGAGTATTACATTTTCTTCTCTGTGGTATGCTCAGAACCCATTGTCGTCCTAAAAACTAAAAAGTTGAATAAATGAAGAACAGGATGAAAATTAACAGAGTAGAGAAGCCCCAGCTGAGGAAGAAACAAATAGCTTCATAAGCTTTGAATTGGTGCAGTGGAAGAGGTCACATACAGGGCTAGAGACAGCTGCCAGAAGATTTTTTTCTTCTCTATATAAGAATTTTATGTTCTGGTATTAGACAGTTCCTATGTTTCCATTTGTGATGCATAACAGTGTAACTAATACATACCTGACCTAAGCGATGGTTTGTAACACATTTACTAATGCCTCCCCCCACTTTCACGTGTTCAATATTTATTGGATGCCTCTTGCACTACTAAACAAAATTTTGGAGGTTTGAAACCACCCAATGGTGTTGCAGAAGAAAAGTCTGGCAATCTATTTTCAGAAGACTATTGTTGTTATTGTGTGCTGTTGAGTTGATTCTGATTCATAGTGACCCTATAGGACTGAGTAGAACTGTCCCATAGGGTTTCCTAGGCTGTAATCCTTACGGGAGCAGATTGCCAGGTCTTTTCTTCTGCTGAGTGACTGGGGGGTTTGAAACACGGACCTTTTGGTTAGCAACCTAGCGCATAGCCATTGCAACACCAGGTCTCCTGGGTCAGTGATTAGGGCATAGAAAATGAATATAAAATAAGATTACGGCCATTGAAAACCCTGTGAAGCTCAGTTCCACTGTGAAACACGTGAAGTCTCCGTGAGTCAGAATCCACTCCCTAGCAACCTTTTTTTAAAATTTGTATTATGTGACAGATAACATACTAGGGGCAGAGACAGAAATAAAAAGAACATAATTGCTGCTCTGAGGGAGGTTGTCAGTCAAGAGGATAGAGACAAGTATACAAACAAATGCAATCCTCATGACATGTGTTAAACAGAGGGAAGTCCATGCATTTCAGGCTCACGGGAGAAGAGGAGACTCTAACTCAGGTTTACATAGCTGGTCATATTCAAGTTTACATAGCTGATCAATGGCAGAGCTGAAATTTGAAATGATAGGTAACTCCAGAGTATGCTCTCTAGTCTATGTTATTATAGTGCCTCTGTAGTGTTTGTCGGAAGTGATCACAGGAGGATGAGACATTGGGGGAAGAACAGAACAGCCTTGGCACGAGAACAGTGAGGGGTTACAGGCCTGAAGAGGTTTCCGTTTTGGGTTGTGGCCAATATAACTGAAGTTAGAGGTATAGTCTGATTATCTAGGCTTGGGATTGAAAAAGAGATTCTAAGGTAGAAAGAAAGGAAGTTCTTGAAGAGAAAGATTGACAAGAATTCCCCTGCAAGGAACTCTTTTGGATCTTTCCAAGATGGTCCTTATAGTATACCCAACCTAACATGAATAAAATTTTACCATTGATTTCTACGGATTTAAGGCAATCTCACGGTGAGAGAACATTTTAAGAAAGATGTGAGAAATGGATGGTAATTTTTTACATCTTCTTATCAATTAGAATTTTCCTAAAACTAGTATCATCTCCTCAGATTTTTAATTATTAACCTAAAAAGTATCCTTTATTTACTTAAAAGAACGCTTCCAAATTTCAGAATCTGAATGGTACTTTCAGATTTTGCAAGCTGTATTCAACAATTTATTAGATGGAAAATCAGAATCCTAGGGGTGTGGCTTGGGCTTATACTAGTCGGGACAGGCTAGCCACTGAAACAAACTTCAACAGTCAGTCAAACCAGCTTATGTTGAAGTAACATGCAACCCACAGATCTCCAGTGCTACAGGAATACTGATTTATTTCTCTGCAGACTCTTGTACAAGCAGTTAAATATCTTATATAGGATGTGGCCCACATCATTTCCATTCCCATGTCATTGGTTAAAGCAATTCACAAGGCCACAAGTAACTTCAAGGAAGAAGGAAGGAACATTTTCCTTATGTGCCCAGGAAGAGAAGAATGGAAGTATTTGTGAGCAGCAGTAAGATATCTACAGAAACAAATCAAATATTTCAGACAGCAGAACACAAAAAGTGTGTTTTTCTTATCACTATGTCAGACTACTTGTGTTGGCAGCCCCAGCATTTGTGTGTGTGTGTGTTTCAGTGATCTATTTCACATAATCATTCTTTCTTCGTTTTTGTGGCTCCCCCCTACTCCAGGTTCTTCACTCAGCTGTTGGATAGGGAAATGGAGGTGGGGTGCATAAGAAGAGTCTATGACCCAGTATGTGAGCGGCATACACCTTCTCCATTTACATCCCACTGGCCAGCATGCAGCCACACAACCATTCTTAATTCCAAGAGAGGGTGGGAAAACTCTCTGTCTGCCCAGGAAGAAAAGTGAACAGATTTTTGGTAACCGTTTGCAGACTGAATGGGCTCCAAGTCTGTAAGCAAAGTTTCTATCTGCCAATTCCCTTGACTTCATAGAAAGTAGGTCTTTTAATAGAGACAGAGGGGTCATTGATCATTTACTCTAGAAAAAATCAACAAAACCTCTCAACATTCTGTGTTTAAGAAGTCAAAATGAATTAGCAAAAAGTGAATTATCAGCTTATTGCTTTTGATTCCAGAGAGAAATATTCTTTCTCTCTCTCAACTACAAACTGCCTGATGATAACCTGAGGATGTGAAGAAAAAAAAATTGCTTTTACTTATTGAAATAATTCCATTTTCATTTTAAGCAAAACCCATTGTCTGCTACAAAGGGCCTTTTGAATCAGGAAGAGAATACTAATTTAAGTAATAAGTTAATACATGTTCCTTTGTGCGCAGGGTCAGAAACCAGACGAATGGGAAGGCCATTTTGTTAAATTGTTTTCCAGACTATCGTAATCTCAGCAAAACAGGAAGAGAGATTTGTTCATTTCTATTAAATAAGCATCAGAATATGGGAACGTCTTATATAATAAAAGTTATTTGGGTAATGTCATATGGCAAACTTGGTCTGATTTCAGAGGTAGTATGATGATGACTTCACTCCAGTAAATGTGATAAGAAAATGGGTATTCTCTAGTACTTGATATCTTTTGATTATAATAGACTTTGCTACAGAATGGACAGGACTTTGATTTTCAGTGCATGTACTAAAACATGTCTTGAGGTTACTGTTAAGAATTCAGGAATGCGTGTAAGAAAACGGGAAGGTATTTCTCTGTGATTGCTCTGCACCTAGGGTCCATATTAATTTTAGATATTGCACACATCTCCATTCGGGCACCTCACCCTATGCATATCTGCTTTAGGTTATAGGCTATGGGGAAAAGTTCATTTTATGATTTTAGTCATACACCTCCAGAATGCTATAATTGGAAACACTGGCAATAACACTTTGAAACTGTAAGTAGATGAAATAAAAATTATACTTAGAACTTACATCAAGATTTCACCTAAAATATTTATAGTATTTGCTAATATTAGTCAATTGCATAATAACTATACTGCAGGGCACAGACACAAAGGTTCTATAATTCATCTGGGCATTCTTTTTATTCTATATCCTTGAATGTTGATTTTAGGAGTGCATGGATATTCTAGTATCTGGCTGTACCCTGTATCCAAAATCCCAGTACCACTACCAGTTGCCATCTAGTTGATTGCAACTCCTGGCAACCCCATGTGTGTCAGACTTGAACTATGCTTCATAGGGTTTTTAATGGCTGATTTTTTGGAAGTAGATCACCAGGCCTTTCTTCCAAGACACCTCTGCCTCTGGGTAGACTTGAACTTCCAACCTTTCAGTTAGTAGCCAAGCATGTTAACTGTTTGCACCACCCGGGGACTCCATACCCAAAATAGCATATAGCTAATTGTAAATTAAAATTCCATTAAAGTGAATGATTACAGCTACTTTTCTTTTGAGAACCTACTCGTAGGTGGAGCACTGGTGGTGCTATGGTTAAGAGCTCAGGCGGCTAACCAAAAAAGGCCGGACGTTCAAATCCACCAGCCACTCCTTGGAAACCCTATGGGGCAGGTAGGCACTGTACCAAAGACATGGCAAGAATAATAACCAGGGATTAATTGTTATTTACTTTAATTTTTCATCTTAGAGAAATGAAGAACTAAAAAGTTAATTGTCAAAGTCCATAAAAGTATCAACCAGATCAGGGATTTAACCCTAGGTATGTCTGATCCTACATTGCTTTCTCATTCCACCACATTAAAAAATAAATAGATAAATAAATACATAGATATGATCACCAACTGAAAATATACTGGAGGCAGAATAGGAAGTTGAAATGAAACAAATAGTGGTTTTATTTATTCACTGTTGGGAATTAGACTCTTCAAAGACAATGACCTAGCAGTCTAACATATCCCTTGGGATTATCAGTCATTTGGTAACACTGTCAAAGTTTCACAGGCAATGTCTTTGCCCATGTATTTCCTTATCTGGAAAGCCTTTCCTACTTTCTCTGCCTGATAAACTCCCTGCTTTTTCTGTTCTTTACTTTTTCTTTTAAGCCTTTGAGTAATTCACTGCTCCTATTACGTGTTCTGTCTGCAGTCTGTATCTATTAGAAACTTTATTGCATTCTTGTTTATTATTTAAATGTTCATTTTCCCAACTGGACTGTGAATACCTTGAGGATCTCCTCAGTGCTCTGCACAACTGATGCTCATAGTCGGTGGATTAATGAATAGGTGATAAATATCTCACCTCTATATGGATTAAAGGGACGGTGTCTTATAATAGATAGAACACTATAATTGTGTGAGTCACTTAACTGGACCTCTGTTTTCTATCCAGTAAATTGAAGATGCTAAGCTAGGTAACTACCAATGTTATTTTTCAAATTTGTTGTTGCCTGCTGGATTCAAGCAACATGGTTTTACTGTCAGTAGAAAGCATACAGAGAAATCAACTGAGATACAGTCTTCTGCTTTTTTTTTCTCTATACTGTGTTAAGCAATATAAGAACTCATACCTTCTCTATTATGATAAAAATCAAGTGTCTACAGATACAACATAGGGAAGAAATAGTAGTTTTCTGCATGAAATTCTTGCTTCCTTTTGCTATGATAATTGAGAATCCATCAATAGGAAATAAACTTTCTATCTCAAATATACATGTGCATAGTTAATATCTCTTACCAAAAGCTCTTTTTTAGAGATGAAAATTATTATCTGTATTGATGTATCTGGATGCCTAACAATACACTATATCAGAACTCTATAATTGCTGTTAGAATCCTTGAGTTTGAGTTCCAGCTTTGCTGTATGAGCTTGGGCAAATCATTTAAAACTGAGAGCCTGTTTCCTAGTATTTCCTAGTAGGCAAAAAGAATCAACAGAGCCAGCTCTTCTATCAGTTTCCTCCTAGCTCTAGAGTCCTATAAGATTATAAATAACATTATTTAGATAAAATGCAAAGTGATTCCAATCTATCACTTTACGGATTTTCTTTAAAGTCATATTATGATTGTTTGCTTTTTTAAAAATGAACACAGTAAAACCTTATTTCCATTCATCTTGTCAATAAAAATATGGATATATTGCAGCTGACTTGACACACATAAGGCAGAAAATAGTTTCACCTAAATGACCCAAAGTAAATAAAGCATAATTACTTGCGATGTACTCATCTAAAATGCTTGATATCAAGAACTTGAGGGCAGGAGGTGAAGGGTGCAATAAAGTACTTCATGTTTAACCAGGGTAATGCATTAAATACATTAAAATAATTGTTTTCCCCACAAAAACAAACCTCATGGAATTTCTGGCCTTCAAGATCCTTTCCTTTTTCTGTGACAGAAAATCTTCAAGGCTCTCAAAGAAAGACCATAAATTTACACGCATCAACGTGATAATGCTTACATAAATATGCTTATAAGCCTATGGGATAAGAGATTTGTCCTTGGTGCCTTTTAGTAAAAGGCCAATTTAACCCATATATGTTGCTAAGGAAATTCTAGCTGTTGATGCTCAGATGAAGAAACTGGATGCACCAACTTTTGTAAAAGTAGAATGAGAAATACACAAAGAAAGAAATGGAAAGTAGACTTGGAAGACAGTTTTTAGTGCCTACCTAATATAGCATTTAGAGTTGGTGGTGGTAGGTAAACAAAAATATAAATATTTCTTTAAATTAGAACAAAGAATATGGAGAAGGTTAGGCAGTAATGAATGGAGAACCAAGGGCCAAATTATTTTTTTCTTTGCTAGGTTGATACCAACTTGTTTAAGTGGCTGTTTTCCAGAGCTACTTCTTGCACTGTATAAACCATATTAGTGGCTTAAGTTTTAAATTCAAAAGCTTTGGTTAATATTACTGCCTGCGTTCAAAGCAGAGTGCAGTGCCTAAAAGCTGGTCAGTAAACACTTTAGTACTGCTCTTTTCCAGTGATCTGAATTCAGTAATGTTACCTTTCCAGAAGGTGCAAAATAGAAACTGAAAGAATGATTTATGATGCTTGGCTATGCATGGCCAGATAAAAAAGCTTCAGCTGATGCTTGCAGGAGTCTCTTTAATGAAGTACAAGTTGCCAAGATAAGTTTAGGTAAATGAAGCTTCTGTCACGTTATGTTATAGTGAAAGAAATGACAGACATAGCTCAGCAGATGGAGATTAACACAGAATGGTGGTGTCAAGCAATGTAGTCTAGGTAACTGCACAAAGATGGAGCTGATGCATTAGTGTTATTACTATAAACAAGTTCATAATACCAACATATTTTCATGGAATCCATTCAAATTAAGCATAGCAGCTCTTTGTTTAAGTTGTCACTTAGCCTGCATGCAGATCGTATTTCCGAGCCATCAATTCCTTTCAAGTAAAAGCTCCTATATTCAGTGCCAACTCCTATTTAGATGGTCCTGTTAACCTTAAAACCCCTAGTGTTTTGCCTTTTCAATAATTTCTTAAGGCGATGTCTGAATTCTTTGCTGAAAATGTTACTTTCAGAGCTGTGATTTAAATGAATGAATGTCACCCCTTCATATCTCCCAGTTTTCTCTTTTTGAATGCAAATCAGAGTCCTGCATACAATGGATTGGGAGAAATCAGCTGTGTCCTTTTAGCAAAACAATAGGGACTGGTACTGGAAACCTAAGATGTAGTTTGATTTCAGCTCAGAAGGGTCTTGGGGTTGACTTTGCTTGAAAGGAGTAATTGCCTTACATCCATCTTAGCATTCCTTTGTGGGGAATGCAGGGTGGCCCACCACTACGACAAGAAACAGTCAAGGGTGGAAGGAGGGGGTTAATTGCTCTGCGACTTTTGACATTGAACTTGCCTAACAAATAAGTATTGGATTTCAATTAGTTATTATACTCCCCCAGTTCTAGGTCTCTTTCTATGTATAATTACAAAGAAAAAGCATTGACCAAAATAAGAAAAGCGATATTAAAAGTGTATATATATATATATATATATATATATATGTATATATATATATACACATATAATCCATATGATGAGAAGAAAAAAATAAAACTCAATTCAAAACCAAGTGTATTGGGTAACTATCATAAGAAAATATCCAGGCTTTCATTTCTGACATGGAACAGAGAGATCCTCCCAGGACTTGCTTATATTGTAAACTGAGTTGTACTCAGAAAAGTATAGAGGATTTGAGAGCAGAACCTTCAAAGGAAAGATGCTGGACTTTTGTGAGAAGCATGCAGCTACATTTTTAAAACGACAAGAGGAATATGATGATGGACTGTACAGTACAAATTGGTCTATTTTAAAGCTTTAGTACTCTACATTTTCTCAATAAGTTATTTTTAAAATGTAATGTTTCTGTACTGCTTCGCCTTATTCTTATCCATAGTTTTTTTTTCCTTTCTCCCTCCGTTCCTCCTGCCTTCCATCCTTCCTGCTTTCCTGCCTTCCTGCCTTCCTTCCTCCCTTCCTTTCTTTCTGTAGCCAAGAAAAATATTTAGCGATAGGCAGTCCTCAACAATCCTCAACCTACAACTAGCTTGATTAGAACCTGCGTGTTAAAACCTCCATGTCTTTTTCTCATGGGTGAGAATAGAAGGTATTGGGAAATGTTTTACACAGTAATTTGGATCCCAGGCTTGTCTGAAAATGTCTACGTGATAAAGGAAAATATACTCCTTGATAATCAGGACAGTTTATAGCTGATAGATGCCAGCTAAAGAGCTGTCTGGACAAGGAAAAGTAAAGTAGTTCAGAATATTTCATTTTCAAGATAAAATATTAGGGGAAGGTACAATATCCAAGCTCTAAAATACAACAGTTGGCAGAGCATAAACATTCCATCACCCTCTCCTATTTCCCATTTTTGAAGCCCTTGACCCAGTTAAATCTTAGTTTGCTAATTGCAGGTATCAAGCACTTACGACAATAGAGTGTTTCTACTAAATCCTTTAAAAAACCAAGATACAGACTCCAAGATGAGATCAAGAAAATAATTCTCAGTCAGGATCTATTCTGGGACTCAGCACCATTCACCCCAGATTCTTACAGCACTTTTTAGAGGCCTCCAGACCCCAACTACCAATCAACCCTCTCTTTTAATAGTATTTTACAAACCGTTCATGACCAGGCATTGTCCCCATCAAAATGTACACACCAAGGTCCAGCTCAATGGTGTTTATAACAAAAAGTCCAGGTATTATAAAATTATTTTGCAGTAGTCCTTATTGTTCCATTTTTTTCCCCAAAAACCCACAGTTCTGCTTCTGCTAATGCACCATCCTCTCATGTTCTCACTTCCCAGTGTCCTTAGATATACTGCCTATGGCTCTATGGACTATCCCATTTGTTGCCAGATCACTAAGTTCTTTTCTGTCAGAGGCATATAGTTAGCTAAAGGTTTAAACTAAGACACACTGAGCCTCTAAATAGTGCAAATCAGATTGGAATATATACTTTATGTTTTCATATCCACTATGGTGCCATTATATCATTCCTTATGTGCCCCAAGACTCACCAAACTTAAGAGTCTATTGATACCTTTCCTCTCAAGGCTCTTGGGCCCAACTCTCATGAACTTCCGGTCTCACATGCCTTGTTTGTCCACCATTCTTAAACCTTCAAAGGCTTTTGCACTACCCAGCTCCTCCCTGCAGTTTCTTCATTCCAGCTGCGCTGACCTTGTTCGTTTTCCTGACCTCTAAGTTCTTTAACGCTATAGGATAGCAATTATCTCTAATATTTGATAAAATGAGTCACCCTCCCATCAATTCAGTTAACTCTTGATTATCTTTCTAGTCTTAGCTTGAACTTCAAGTCTACGTCTTTAGCAACTCAGATAAGATTAAGCCCTTCTGTACTCCTTCATAGCAATCTTAATGAGAAAAACTAAGTTTTGGCATTTTTAAAAAATATTTGCCTTCTCCACTAAACTGTAAGCTTCATGGTGTTCGGGGAAAATGTTTGCCATATTCACTGCTGCATTTCTAGTCCTATAAATTCGCTGAGTATTTAATAAGCATTTGTTGGATAAATAAATAAAGGAATAAATGTATGGATGAATGAGTAAAATGTTTTTGCTATGTATTTCCAGATTGTTTTCTTAATTCATTTTTTACTGAATTTGTACTTCCATTACAGACTTTAAAATGTCCATTACCCTGCACCCTTACCTACACTGAGTGTCAACGTTTTGGAAAATGTTTAGTTGTTGTTGTTAGTTTCTGTCGAGTCCCTTCTGACTCATAGTGACCCCATTTACAACAGCATGAAACAGTGCCCGGTCCTGTGCCATCCTCACAGTTGTTGTTATGCTTGAGCCCATTGTGTAGCCACTTTATCAACTCATCTTGTTGAGGGTCTGCCTCTTTTTCACAGACTGTCTACTTTACCAAGCATGATGTCTTTCTCCAGGTACTGTTCCCTCCTGATAACATGTCCAATGTATGTGAGACAAAGTCTCACCATTCTTGCTTCTGGCTGTACTTCTTCCAAGACAGATTTGCTCATTCTTCTGGAAGTCCATGGTCTATTCAATATTCTTCACCAACGTCATAATTCAAATGCATCAGTTCTTCTTCAGTCTTCCATATTCACTGCCCAGCTATCACAAGTCCAGCTTTCAAATGCATATGAGGTGAAAGAAAACACCATGTCTTGGGTAAGGCACATCTTAGTCTTCAAAGTAAAGTCTTTCCTTTTTAACACTTTAAAGAGGTCTTTTGCAACAGATTTTCCCAATGCAATGTGTTGTTTGATTTCTTGACTGCTGCTTTCATGGGCGTTGATTGTGGATCCGAGTAAAATGAAATCCTTGACAACTTCGGACTTTTCTCTGTTCTGTGTATCATGATATTGCTTATTGGTCCAGTTATGAGGATTTTTGTTTTCTTAATGTTAAGGTGTAATCCATACTGGAGGCTGTAGTCTATGATCTTCATCAGTAAGTGCTTCAAGTCCTCTTCACTTTCAGCAAGCAAGGTTGTGTCATCTGCATATTATAGGTTATTAATGAGTCTTCCTCCAATCCTGATGCCACATTCTTCTTTATATAGTCAGCTTCTCAGAGTAATTGCTCTGTATACAGATTAAATAAGTATGGTGAAAGGATATAACCCTGACACACAACTTTCCTGACTTTAAACCACACAGTATCCTCTTGTTTTGTTCGAACAACTGCCTCTTGATCTATGTACAGGTTCCTCCTAAACACAATTAAGTGTTCTGGAATTCTCATTCTTCACAATGTTATCCACAACTTGTTATGATCCACACAGTTGAATGCCTTTGCATAGTCAATAAAACACAATTAAACATTTTTCTGGTATTTTCTGCTTTCAGCCAGAATCTATCTGCCATCAGTAATGATATCCCTAGTTCCACATCCTCTTCTGAATCCAGCCTGGATTTCTGGCCGTTTCCTGTTCACGTACTGCTGCATCTGCTTTTTAATGATTTTCAGCAAAATATTACTTGTGTGTGATATTAATGATATTGTTCAATAATTTCTGCATTCTGTGGAATCACCTTTCTTTGGAATGGGCACAGACATGTATTTCTTCCAGTCAGTTGGTCAGGGAGCTGTCTTTCAAATTTCTTAGTATAGACGAGTGAGCACCTCCAGAGTTGCATCCTTTTGTTGAAGCATCTCAGTTGGTATTCTGTCAAATCCTGGAGCCTTGTTTTTCACCAATGCCTTCAGAGTAGCTTGGACTTTTTCCTTAACTACCACTGGTTTTTGATTATATGCTACATCCTGAAATGTTTGAATGTTGACCAGTTCTTTTTGGTACAGTGCCTCTGTGTATTCCTTCTATCTTCTTTTGATGCTTCCTGTATTGTTTAATATTTTCCCCCATAGAATCCTTCAATATTGCAACTTGAGGCTTGATTTTTTTTTTCTTCAGCTCTTTCAGCTTAAGAAACGCTGAGTGTGTTCTTGCCTTTTGGTTTTCTAACTCCAGGGCTTTGCTCAATTTATTTTAATGCTTTACTTTGCCTTCTTGAGTTGCCGTTTGAAATCTTGTGTTTTGCTCTTTTACTTCATCATCCCCTCCTTTAGCTTTAGATACTCTACCTTCAAGAGCAAGTTTCCGAGTCTCCTCTCACATCCGTTTTGGCCTTTTCTTTCTTTCCTTTCTTTTTAACAACCTCTTTCTTTCTTCATGTATGATGTCCTTGATGTCATTCCACAACTTGTCTGGTCTTTGCTCTTTAGTGTTTAATGCATCAAATCTATTCTTGAAATGGTCTCTAAATTCAGGTGGGATATACTCAAAGTTGTACTTTGGCTCTTAAGGACTTGATCTAGTTTTCTCCCGCTTCAACTTGAACTTGCATATGAGCAACTGAGGGTCTGTTCCACTGTTGGCCCCTGGCCTTGTTCTGACTTATAATATTGAGCTTTTCCATCATCTCTTTCCACAGATGTAGTCAATTTGATTTCTGTGTATTCCATCTGACGAGGTCCATATGTATAGTCACCGTTTATGTTGTTGAAATAAGGTATTTGCAATGAAGAGGTCATTGGTCTTGCAAAATTCTATCATGTAATCTCAGACATTGTTTCTCTCACCAACACTATATTTTCCAACTATCAATCCTTCTTCTTCGTTTTCAACCTACACATTCTAATCACCATTAATTATTAACACACCTTGATTACATGTTTGATCAATTTCAGACTGCAGAATTTAGTAAAAATCTTCAATTTCTTCATCTTCGGCCTTAGTGATTGGTTCGTAAATTTGAATAATAATCAAATAATATTTAGTTAGATAAGTGAAAAATATGTAATTTTCACTATTTTGTATATTTTTGATCACTAATAATGTCAATATATTTCATATGTTTATTATTTATTTATCTGTTTATGTTTTCAGTGGGCTTAAAATTTTAACCACTGATATATTTATATTTGTTGAGGATATTATATTTCATAAGTCAATTTCTTGCAAATTTTTCCCCAGTAAGCCATTTTTACTTTTATTTTGTTTATAATTTTTGGTTGGATTACAGAAATTTTAATACTTTATGTGGTGAAATCTACCTGTGAGAATTTTCTTCCATACACCTAAGAGTTTAATTTAATAAAATATTCCCTCCCCAAATGGAATTATTTATGTGTTCTGTTTACTGAAATCAAATAAGTCCCCTAATTAGAAGATAAACAGCTTGGGAGCAAAAACTGGCCAAAATATACCAATGCAAAAGCTATGTTTTTTTACACACAGAAGATCCTAGAACTGTAAACTGAACGTATTTATTGACTAGAACACAGTAAACAGAACACTTCAAACAAGTAAACAAAGCTAATTACTAACTCCTTTTGGATCTTCTCTTCACTCTTTGAGAACCAAGAAAAAGTGAATCGCTAAAAGACCCATTTCCCTTACTCTTCTGTGCCAAAATGCCTAAATTAAGCATAAAAAGCTATTCTTCATAATAGTGATAACGACTGTATAGATAACCAAACAACTAACCAAGCAGTTGCCATCGAGTCAATTCTAGCTCATGGGAACCGCATGTGTGTCGAAATAGAAGTGTGCTCCATAAGGTTTTCAATGACTTATATTTCAGAAGTAGATCACTAGCCTTCCTTCCTAGCTGCTTAGGGAAGATTCACACTTCCAACCCTTTGGTTAGCAGCTGAGAATTTTAACCATTTGCACCACTCCTGGAGTCCTGAATGTATAAACCAAGACCAAACCAAAGCCGTTGCCGTCAAGTCGATTCCGACTCACAGCAACCCTATAGGACAGAGTAGAACCGCCCCGTAGTGTTTCCAAGGAGCTCTTGGTGGATTTGAACTGCTGATCTTTTGGTTAGCAGCCATAGCTCTTAACCACTACACCACCAGGGTTTCCTGAATGTATAGATAGTCGGATTTAAAGACATCTGAAAAACTCCTGACAAGGTAGGGTTTAAATATTAAAAGAAAAAAGAAAAAAAAAAAAAACCTGGTCTTTCGTCTGGTAGATTACCTTTTCTGATCCTTCCATGACAACTTGAGTGCCTTTTCTTTGGAACACCCAGACCCATCCTACTTGCCTCTTTCATTGTGGTCACATGCCCATCAGTTTTATAACCATTCTGTGTATGTGTCTGTTTTAATGGCTAGAATGAGAGCCCCTTGAAGGCTGATGATATGACTAATTCACACTTCCTTCTATATTCCCTAGCACAGAATCTGACATATAATAAGCCCTCCAAACCACAGTCTCTCTATCTGGAATAATAAATACAATAAAAATATCAAAGCAAAATTAAAATACACAAAACATGGAATAAATTTTGTTTTCAGTCTTTGGCATTGTCTGAAAATATTCATGTAACATCTTGTATTGCATTTTTTCAGCTTCTTCAGGAAAAACAAAAGCTTAAAAAGAAAGGCAAATATGTTAAGACAAAGCAAGAAGTTTTGAGAAAAAGATCTAAATTCGTTTAAAAAAATAGGCTTTCACAGTCGTGTTTATATCTAGCAGTACTGTTTCTTTCAAACCCACTAATTTGTTCGCCGCAGCTCTATTAGCTAACATAAAGAGGATCCCTACACATTCTTGGAAAATATGATTATTATGATATAAGAACATCATAGTTATAAACATTAGTGTGTATAGGAGGGCTGTTATATATCACAGACCCAGAAATTTTTCTTTATTTCTCAGAGGAAAAGAACTCTAAAATACATCACATTTAAAAGGTGTTTTATAGTTTTATTGGTATTCTTCTCTTAGCAAATTATTGTTCTCTTTTTTATGGTATTTATATACACACATATATAATATAATAGCTGCTGTTTATTGAGTATTTATAACAGAACTGGGCTAAATGAGTCACTTGTAATACTTCATTAAAATCCCACAACAAATTTATTAGGTGGGATTGTTATTTTTCTCTTTTTACAGATATAAAAACCAAAGCTCAGAGAGATTAAGTTGTCCAATGTCACGCAGCAGATTAAATGGCAAAGTGAAGATTCCAAACTATGTCTGGTTCCAGTATCTTTTAAAAAATAAGTGTTCTATATTTGAATAAAAACTATTGATTGAGTGTCCAGCACACATTCAGGTTTAAAAGAGACACTGATGAGTTTAACTTTGGTTAAAAGACCAAATCTATAGTGCATGGAGTGAAGACTTTACTTCAGTTGTAATGGATGAATGTTCCGATTCAGTCATCAATGAGGTTGTGATACTATGTATTTATTTCCTTATTGATTTTATATATTAAAATTTTCTGTCCTCTCTGTTCAGATTTTGTGGAATTTTAATGTCATGGTTACCGGTTATGAGCACGGACAGCAACAAGATTTCCTGGGCTTGAATCCCAAGTTTGCCACTTACTAGCTTTTGATTTTGGCCAAGAAACTTTCTCTGTCTGTGCCTCAGTCTTCACATGTATGTAAAAAGAATAATAGGACCTCCCTTATAGTATTGCTTTGAGTTTAATATTGAAAAAAATCAACAGTCTAAACTATGTGTTCTTAGCCAAAAGTAAAACTAAATCTTATTTTTAAATGTATACAGAATGTGTGGAAGACAAGGAAAGAAGCAAAGGCAAAGTAAATAGCTTCAGGGGAAGAATAATAATTCAATGGGCCCACAATGAAGCAGATTTGGTTTTTATGACTGTATTTATTTCAAAGTGTCTCTGTCCCCCAGCAGTGGCTCTCTGTGGGCAGTGGGGAGTTAAGTGTGGGTTCTCAGTTTCTAGCTGTGCCATGACTGGCAAGTGCGTCCACATGAAAAGTCATTGCAGATCTTCAGTAGCAATTCACCACTTCCTTGAGGGCTTTTCCTTTCACCTAGAGTTCTCATGTCTCCCTGGAAGGTTGCTGTTCCCCAAGTACTACAGGAAATTCCAAATTCATGAATTCCAAATCCTGCTTTTCTGAGTTTTGGGTTTAGCTCTTTAGCCCCCTGGGCTATGTATTTGCTGAATTTACCAAATGCCTTAAGGGGGAACGTTATTTGGGTTACCTTAATTCTCCAGTTTTGCCCCTCCAGGTAGATGTGACTGCCAAAAGCTCTGTGGCTTTCTATATCCTTCTTGGATTGCCTGGTGCCAATATTCTCAACCTCTAGCTTTGGCTATAATTAGAAAATGTCCTCTGGGATAGCTAAAGATCCTCAGCTCACATCTCCTAACTTTTACTTCCTTTAGTTCTTATGGTTTTCACAGCCTCTGTCTGATATATATATTAATATCTATCAATAGCTGTATCTATTGTTGTTAGTAGCAATCTAGTCAATTTTGACTCGTGGCGACCCCAGGTGTGTCAGAATAGAACTGTGCTTTATAGAATTTTCAATGGTTGTGATCTATCAGAAGTAGATCACCAGGTCTTTCTTCTGAGGTGCCTCTGGGTGGATTCGAACGGCCAACCTTTTGGTTAGTTGCTGAGTACTTAAACATTGAGTCACCGAGGGACTCTCTCTCCATATATATACATTTATATATGTATATATACATTTGTCAGATGTTTCTAGTTATTCTCAGTCAGAGCATTTGCATCCCATAATCTACTCTAACTCACTAACTAGAATTTACTTATTTATCATCTCCAGATATGTATTTTAGCCAATACTTTCTAGTTGTGTGAACTTCTCCATGACTCACTTTTATATCTCTTAAATGTGGATAATAAGAATAGCTGCCTGCAATTGTTGTGAGGATAGAACAAGTTAATATCTGTAAAATGCTTACAATAGTGCTTGTCATATAGTAACAGTGGGGTTGTAAGAGTTCGATATTATTTTGGAAGAGGACTTCTGAAGACGGGAAACCAGTTTTTCTTTTAATTTGAAAGTACTTTGGCTTTTAATAAATTAAGTTATCTTCGTAGTTCACAACCCTATCAGACTCAGTGTCTCTATTTTTTTTAACAATTTGTAGTGACCCATTTACTAACTTGAAATGAAATTCATATCTAATGTAATCTACATCTAAACATAATTACAGAAAAAAATCATACCATCTTAAACCTAATATAAAAATAACATAAAGGAGAAGTAATTTATAATAAAATGATATGAATTTCAACATAAACATAGGATGAGTACACTAGAAGACAAAAATGTAGCCAGATGCTTTCATGTACTTATGATGACTAAATCTGGATTTAGAAGAAGATCAAACCTCTTTGTATTAAAGAAAACAGAGAAAGAAAAAGTGCAGCAGCATGGGTCAATACCGGAATAGAACTACTGTTATAATAAGTGATACATACTAGAGTTATAAAAGAAAGAGGGAATTGACTCCGCTGAAGTAGAGCTTACATACCAAGAAACATGGCTTTCGCGGTGGAGAAAATAATGAGGCAGCATACTCATGCAGATATGCTGGGTAGTATTTTTACATGCAGTGCCATGTATAAATCATGTTATACTATTAACATAGCATGCAGTAATAGAAACATATCATAAAGAACACAAGTGGAAACATACATTTGGTCTTTGAACGTCCAGAAAGACATTTGAAAGTCATTACAGGGCATGAAAATATTTTTATTTGTTCAATGGGTGGGTATTCAAAATATTTAGTATTGTATCCAATCAGAATTGATATCACTCTTATTACTGGAGCTGGGTACAGGAGAATCCTGTCAAGCCAGACATTAACCACTAAGTAGCTCAACTGTTCAATGCTGGAGGAGGCTAATATTGAGAAGACCTGGCAGTGGTGTGCACTTAAGAGGCCCAGGTAAACTCTTATTTATCCATCTTCTAGGTAATATTTCAATATTTTAGTAACCAATGCAGTTATGCTGAAATAAAGACCTCAATATTAGCCCTTTTTGTATGGGACTGTCCTGAGAAATGCAGACATCTAGGATCCTATCAAATACCAATAGTGTCTTTCCAATTATGGTGACTGAACAAACATGGCCCCAGGAATTTTAAAAGTACCTAGGTGAGGTAGGGGGCATACAACATTATTTCAGTTACAGTAAAACTAATTCTGTATAATAGCTGTTATTAACTAAAAGTAACCCTTCATTTGCTACCTTAAAAACAATATAAAAATTTGGTAGAGAAAGTGTTACGTGAAATGGGTTTAAGCTTTGAGGATAATATCAAAATACTATCCTTTTAAGTTGGGAGAGTGTTAGACTGAAGATCTAAACGTCCCTGGTTCAATTCTGGGTTAAATAAAATTTTTTGGAAACCATGGTGGTGTAGCGGTTAAGAGCTACAGCTGCTAATCAAAAGGTTGGCAGTTCGAATCCACCAGGCGCTTCTTGGAAACCCTATAGGGCACTTCTACCATGTCCTATAGGGTCGCTATGAGTCGGAATCAACTCGACAACAACCGGTTTGGTTTTTAACCCTTTAATGTAGAATCCAGTAATAGTGAAATAAATGCTTATGAGAGAGAGTCTTTTAATTTTCTTTTCATATTAAATATTATGTACTCAATTTCTATACATATAGCATGTGTGATCTGATGAATACATTCAAAACAAACTAACTGATAACAAACCAAAACCCTCTTCTTATGTTATCTGTGCTAAAAAGTAATGACACCAGACATCATCTCATCTCATTGTTGATACTTGAAACATTTTGACTATCAACTGATTCTTTCTAGAGCAATTTAGAGACTGGGAAATTACTACTGTGTCATTTGTATGCTAGATACATCGCTCAAATCAGAAGCCCACATCTAAATATTATCAAATCATATGCAATGTATTTCAACACAAGTTTTTGACAATTTGCAAATGGTATGGATATATGGTATTTCAAATACACTTCTAAATAAATGAATATTTTCACTTTTAAACAACTTATATTGACTTTCTCAAAAAAGTAAAGGTTTTTCATTTTCTTATCCTTAAATTATTCACCTGTAAAATGTAAGCATTTAAGATAATTCTGAGAAATACACATTACTTTCCAAAATCTTTACCTAGACATGTCAACTTCCTTTGTTTTTCAAGCAATAGAGGACTTGTCTACGATATGTTTGGTATCTTAACCAAAACATAGAATTAGAACATAGTCTCTAAAAAGACAAATAATATCAAATTCTCTGAATGCAATTAATATTTTAACATTTAAAATGAGTAATTACCTGTGATTATAAATAACTTTTAAAGGAATATTTACTTTTGAATGTGTTAGGGATGTTATTTATTATACTATTCTGACTATAGACTGCTAGAACTTGTATAATACTGTGTTTAGATTATGCAGACAAACCTGATTATTTTGTTGCAATCTCTTTGGGGAATGGTTAAGTTAATGGAAATAGAAAATAAAGTTAAATATTAAATAAATTATCTCTTTTATTTTTAAAATAATAAATCAAGACCAGGATAAAAACTTAAAAGAACACAAAAATATGTTTCCTCCCTACTCTTAGTCCCTAGTCTCTCATTGACCCTCCACCAGAAGGAACTATAATTTCAAGGTTATTTTTTAAAGAAACATTCCAGAATTATTTTATGAATATATAAGCTTATTATTAAATATATTATCAGAAGATGGTGATCCAGCTTGTCACTTAGCTATGCTATTTGCTTTCTCTCTCTCTCTCTCTGACTGCTAGAATTTTGGTACAGGTATTAATAGCATCTTCTCCCTTTGGAAATAAAGATCATTGGTGAAGTTACTCATTGGCTACAATCTTTGATAAAAGAATGGAAGAAAGAATTGGGTCATAGAAAACAAATTTGTTGAAGTTTCAAGTTATGAATGAATTCCTATGGACAGAATTAAAGAAATATGAACAAAAAGGACACAAAAGAGAAGCAAGTTACATACCCAAGTGTTTTCCTTTTTATTTATGGAGACTCTCAGAAGAATAATCCAAATTTTAGGTGCTCAATAAATTTTGTTCTTTGATGAATGAGTAAGTTTTTCTGAACTCAAAGAGAAGCTACTGAAACATTCTTTTTTGTGTCAAATGCCTGGTCCAATATGTCTATAACTCAAAAATACTTGAAAGTAAACTCTTTCTCTGTGAATGAAGGATACGAAGTTGACAAGATTAAAGCCTTCACCAGGCAAATAGAAAGTCAGAGATTTGTAATGGTCATAAAAGGCTTGATATTTGGGTTAAAAGCTGCTATCACAAAATATGTGAGAGCCACAAAATACTATTTTATTGCTAGGGCTACATTTTAACTTATGAAATTTACCTAAAATTTATGACTATCTCCAGGACAAGCTTTCTAAGTGGTGATTCTCAAATTGTCCTCGTTTAAGATAAAGATTTTACATTTAATATCAAAGCACCATGAGCTCAATTTTTTTTTCCTGTTGCAATGATATTTGCAGGTGAATTTATTGCACTTGACAAGGGCCAGATTTATAGTACTGATGCCTGAATCACTTGGTTATACCCAGAGACAGTAAAAAGTTAACAGTAACTCCTACCCTTTGTTCATAGCAGGGAACTATTTTCAGGAAGTACCCTCTATAACACTGTAATTTTCTCCAAAATATACCCTTAAGTGGCTTTCTACACCTATTACTCTCACATATATGTCTATATGGGAATAAAACTGGCTACTCAAAGATCCCATTTAGTATTTTCACTTGTGATTAATAAAAATCTACTCTTTAAAAATATTGCTAAAATTTTCAGAATATACAGAAAGAGCAGGTACATTTCTTATAGTCTCAGATCTTACCAAATTGGACTTGTAAGTTTTTTCACTAACATGTAAATGGATGGGAGGTGTAGGTTGTCTTTCTTTTTCATTTAGTTCTCATTCAGTATATAGTTGAGATAATTGGTTAACAGCCTAATCTCTAGAGTCAGAAATACCCAAGTTCTAACCTAAACTCTGTCTCTCGTTGTTGTTGTTAGCTGTCATCAAGTTGACCTGTGAGTCATGATGACTCCATACACAATGGGACAAAATGCTGCCCAATCCTGTGCCATTCCTGTGATCGGTAATGGATGGAACTGTTGTCATCCATAGAGTTTTCATTGGCTAATTTTTGGAGGCGTGTATTTAACCTCTATGTTTCTACCTGTAAAATGGTTATACCTACTTCATTTATATTTTTGTGATGATTAGATTAGATAATCAAATGTGAAGAGTTTAGGAGATAGCCTAAATCAAAATAAGGATTTAATAACATAAATAATGATGAAAATGAGGATGAGGATGATTGGCATTATGGATGAGAGTTAACCTGTCAGATTTGCTGGTTCCTTACTGGTGGTGAAATATTTTTTAATATAACCCTTAATTACCAAAAAAAAAAAAAAGAGACAATAATAATAGCAATCATTTATTAAATAATCTGGACGAGTTCTGGACTACCCAAGTGTTTGTTCAAATTTGTATTGTTTACTTCTATATGGTGGTAAATCACACAAGGATACTGGCAGCCTGGGGAGAATCATCTGTCAAGCAGGAATTATAAAATTAGTATTTTTAATAATATAGTATGTCAATATTTTAACAGTGCATATCACCTGAATATCCCCACTCTTTTTCATGGGACAGCAAGATTAAGGTTGGTAATTCAGAAACGGAAATAAGAAAATACCAACCAATGATACTTAAATAGAGGAAATATTTCTCAATCACATTTGTTGAACATTGTTGAGAAAGGAACATATCTGCCAGCTCCTGCAGAGCAGGCCTCAGACTGGGTGTCCAACCAGATGTACTTCTGTGATTCACAGTCATTAGGAAGAGGTGAGCTTTCTCCCATTTGTGTGTTTCAGGCTCCTTGATTTTCTCAAGAGCAGGTCAGTTTTGCTAGTCTTTTTTGGCTGTAAATGTGTGGCCCATACTTAACTGGAGGTGGGCAGCAATCTTAAGCTAACTGCTTCTCTAGTTATGATGGTCCACTTGAAAGATGTGCCTCGATTCTTCAGCTGTTTTGATATCTATCCCTTTGAAAGCCTGCAAAGAATGAATCCTTCTGAACTCACTATGGAATTTCTCTTAAACAATTAGAGTTTGGAGTAATGGAATCAGCCTGAGTTGAAATCTCTCATAACAATAGCTCGTTAAGTCATGCTGAATTTGTTGTAAGGATTATATAAATATAATGATAATTAATAATCCACTCATCCATTTATTCAATCTAAATATTTGTTTGAACAGTTATTGTGGTCCAGGCACTGGGCTTGCCATTGCATAATGGAAACGCTTCTTCAACATAAGTTTAAATAATAAGAGCATTCTCCCAAAGAATGAATATATGTCTTTATACTTTGCAATTGACTGCTCTTTTTCTTTGCTTTAGCTCTTAGAAGCATAGACTGAAAACTGAGACTAGCCTGGTGTAACCTTCTTTGTCTAAGATCATTCTGGCTCTCTTATTCTTTCTGAACTTTATTTTACCTTTGTCTCATTTTAAAATGTTTTTAATTTGTCTTGCTGAATTACGTACCTCTGCAAGCCACCTTCAATTTATCAATGAAAAATGGTAGGAATAAAATAAATATCAAATACAAATCACATATAAATAAAAATGGGGAAAATAAATGCCAGGGTAGGGATTAACGGTATGTGGATTCAATTAATAGATGATTTTCTGGTGTTTTCTATTAAACCTTTGTTATTTCGTCATCTTCTGATGTTAAAGCTCATGTGAATAAAGTGGATGCATTCTTGCCAAAAATAAATAGCATGACAAAACTGGAAAATGCTTAATAAACCAAAGCTGAAGTGGAATTATTATGGCACACATAAACTAGGTTAAGATAAACAAAAATACTGATATCTTTTGTGGGTAAAAAGATGAAAATTCAATAAAGAAAGAAATGTAAAATGTGTGAAGTACTCTTCTGTAAATATGCTAGCCATGAGAGAAAAAGAGGAAATATTGCCCTTTATGCACAGGTAAGCAATCCTATGCTTACTTAAAAATAAAAATTTTACTACTTTGAGTCTTTACAGATCAAATCAATTATTATTTGAAGACTAGGTAGGCAGCCCAGAATCTGTAAGAGCAAAAGAACAAAAAAATAAAAATAAGAGAAGACTCCATGAAGATTGTTTAATTAAGCTGTTAAAATCTAAAAGCACAGGGTATAGTGCCTGATACATTAGTCAATAGTTAGCTTCGAGGGCTCTTGGGATGAAAATAATGTCGGTTCTTTAAAAAAGTGAAAAGGCAAGACTCTTAAAATTAAAGCTCTAACAAAATCTGGAAAAAATCTGAAGACCAATTTTCAAACACCTAGACTGGAATGATGTACTGGGAAAGATACCGGGCTTTTGAAAGAACCAATTCTGTCACAGTGAGAGCAGGTATCTTTCTTTTGACAGAATAATGGGATAGTAAATCAGGGATAAGCATTACATGCAATTTATTTTGACTTTAGAAAGAGTTTGATTCAGTCCTGTATGAAGTATTAATCAAGGAACAGGGAAAAGTGTGCTGAAGCTCTCATGGCTGTTAAGTGGATCAGTATCTGGTCCATTTAGTCAATCAGAAGCACTCAGAATGTTGCTATTAATAGTTCAATAGGTCTGGAGCTATAGAATACAAGGAATCAAATGTAATTAATGCCATAATATAAATATGTCAATAATAAAACAGAAAATGAATGGTAATCAAGACCTGCCCTACCAAGATTAAAAACCAACATTAACATTAATAGTTACCTATATAGATATCTTGCCGGAAACCCTGGTGGCATAGTGGTTAAGAGCTACCGCTGCTAACCAAAAGGTTGGCAGTTGGAATCCACCAGGCGCTCCTTGGAAACCCTATAGGGCAGTTCTACTGTGTCCTATAGGGCCGCTATGAGTCGGAAGCAATTTGACGGCAATGGGTTTGGTTTTTATAGGTATCTTACTATGGTGCTGTGCTTTATCTATTTCAAAAGGTCTTTACCTTATATCATTTAAAAAAAGAAAAGGAAGATGAACAATTAATTGAGTTTATTGAAAAACAGAAACTTAAACCAAAATAACCAAACCTATTACCTTCAAGTCAATGCTGACTCATAACGACTCCATAAGACAGAGTAGAACTGACCCATGAGGCTTCCAAGGCTGTAATCTTTATAGAAGAAGACTGCCACCTCGTTCTCCCACAGAGCACGGCTTGTGGGTTCAAACTGCCAACCTTTTTTGTTAGCGGTGGAGAACTTACTACTGTTCCACAAGGGCCACTTACCAAGAACCTAGATAGAGAAAATTGGTGCATTAAAAAGAGACCACAGGGGAGAGGGGCAAGATGGCGCTCTAGGCAGAAACACCACGCCGTCCCTCCACAGCAAAGATCCGAAAAACTAAGCCTAACAGAGAATCAACAATCCTGAAACCCTAGAACACCAAATGAAGAGATAAAGAACTCAGCCAAACACCAAACGGAGTGAGAATACTAAAAGAGAACGGAGAGCGAGGAGAGACTCAGGCAGACATTCCTTACCAGCTAACGCAGCGCGGATCCACCATCTTGGATTCCTATCGGAGACCAGCAAACGGGAGAGCAGCCTTGCAGAGCACCTGGTCGGAGACAGAACGACCGGTAAACTGTGGTGCGCGCTCTCCCACCACCCACCCCTCTCCGCCTCAGCTGGGGATCCCCTGCTTTCCGTGGCCAGGGTCTCTGGGCTGGGGGGTGCTGGTGCTTGGATTCCGCGCGCCTGGGCTGGCGGCTTTCTGGGAGCCGTTTGCTGGAAGCTAGAGAACCTTTCTCTGCCGCCTCCCCCTCCTTTTGCCTGGGTGCCTGGGTCCGAGTGCCGTCTCTGCTCTCTCCTGCGGGGCTGTAGGGCTGCGTGCGGGCGTGTGGCTGTTTCTGGGTCTGGGCTCCCGCGTGGGTGGGATCCCGGGGCCTTTGTTCATTCGCCCCTCTGCTTTCCGTGGCCGGGGTCCCTGGGCGGGGGGGCGCCGGTGCTTGGGTTCCGCGTGCCCGGGCTGGGGGCTTTCTGGGAGCCGTTTGCTGGCACCTAGCGGACCTTTTTCTGCCGCCTCCCCCTCCTTTTGCCTGGGTGCCTGGGTCCGGGTGCTGTCTCTGCTCTCTCCTGCGGGGCTGTGGAGCTGCGTGCGGGCGTGTGGCTGTTTCTGGGTCTGGGCTCCCACGTGGGTGGGATCCCGGGGCCTTTGTTCGTTCACCCCTCAGCTTTCCGTGGCCGGGGTCCCTGGGCGGGGGGGCGCCGGTGCTTGGGTTCCGCGCGCCCGGGCTGGGGGCTTTCTGGGAGCCGTTTGCTGGCACCTAGCGGACCTTTTTCTGCCGCCTCCCCCTCCTTTTGCCTGGGTGCCTGGTTCCGAGGGCCGTCTCTGCTCTCTCCTGCGGGGCTGTAGGGCTGCGTTCGGGCGTGTGGCTGTTTCCAGGTCTGGGCTCCCGCGCAGGTGGGATCCTGGGGCCTTTGTTCGTTGGCCCCTCTGCTTCCCGTGGCCACGGTCACTTAACCCCGAGACTATCGGCTTCTTGGAATTCGCGCCCCTGAGTGGGGGCTCTCTGGGTCCCATTTGTAGGCACTGACTGCTGGTGTTGCCCTTTTTTTTTTTTTTTCTCAATTTTATTTTTCTTCCTTTTTTGATTAGTTTTGTCATATTTTACCTCTTTTTCTCTTTTGTCTTTCTTCATTGCTTAATTTCTTGTCCCTCTATCTCTTCCTTCTCTTTCTGATCCCTGAATACCAGGCGATGTATGCCTCTGTACCTTCTGGCCAGGCTGAGCTGTGAAAATTGAGACCGACTCCCCCAGACCTCATAGCTGCATCGGTGCGATCCCTGGGAACTTTGCAGTTTTTTAACTTTTCTGATTTTCATTTGGTCATTCTTTCCTTTTCTTTCTCTTCCCCCTTCTGGTTTCCTCCATCCCATAGTCTCTCATCTGTACATTCCAACGACAAACTCCCCTAGCATTCTTTTATGTTTGTACGCTTTTTGCTCCTCCTCCTCTCTCCTCTCTCCCATATCCAGCTTAGCTTCACACATAACCATCTTCCCGCTGCACCCTACCTACCTGCACCGTGCACTAGACATCACATCACCAAGCGGTGCAGGCACGCCCTATTGGAACCTGCCCAGCACTGACTACCGACCGTCCTGGTGGCTGCGGTGAGTGCCACAAGCAACCCATCCCAGTGGCTCCTCCTCAACTAGATCTGCCCAGCTGTACCACAAGAACGAAAAAAAAAAAAAAATCTACAATCAATAAACGAGAGAAATATCTACTGAATGCCCCGAAAACAGCAAACAATATCAAAACATTTACAAAAACAAGACAAGATGGCTCCAATAGGCGTCCAAATTAAAACACCAGATAACTTTCCTGTGGAAGAAAATGCACTAGAAGTACCTGATACGGAACTCAAATCACTAATGCTCGGAATTTTCCAAGAACTGAGGCAAAAAGCTGACAAACATGAGGAAAAAATAGACAAATTTATGGAAAATACAGACAAAAAATTGGAAGAATTCAGGAAGATGATCCAAGAACAAAATGCCAAAATAAATTCACAACTCGAAATTATACAAAAACAACAATTAGAAATCCAAAAGATAAACAACAAGATTTCAGAAATGGATGGTGTCATAGAAGGGCTGAGAAGTAGATTTGAAACCATGGAAGACAGGATCAGTGGAACTGAAGACAAACACTTGGATACAACTCTGTTTCAGGAAAACTCAGAAAAAAGAACAAAGAAAAATGAAGAGACACTGAGAGTTATGTGGGACACAATTAAAAGCAAAAACTTACGAGTGATTGGCATACCAGAACAGGGGAAGAAAACAGAAAACACCGAGAGGATCATTGAGGAACTGCTGACAGAAAACTTTCCCAATATCATGAAAGATGAAAAGCTGGTCATCCAAGAAGCTCAACGAACCCCATATAGAAGAGACCCCAAAAGAAAATCACCAAGACATATCATATTCACACTCGCTAAAACTAAAGACAAACAAAGAATCCTGAGAGCAGCTTGGGAAAAACAAGAAGTCACATACAGAGGAGAAACAATAAGACTAAGCTCAGATTATTCAGCAGAAACCATGCAGGCAAGAAGGCAATGGGATGACATATATAAAATCTTGAAAGAAAAAAATTGTCAGCCAAGAATAATATATCCTGCAAAACTCTCATTCAGATTTGATGGTGAAATTAGGTCATTTCCAGATAAACAGAAACTAAAGGAATATGCAAAAGTCAAACCAAACTTACAAGAATTATTAAAGGGAGTTCTTCGATCTGAGGACAAACAGCTTAAGCCCTCAGGCAGGACCTAGGACCTAGGATGCAGGTTAACATGAACCAGATACCATTCTAGGAACTGAACTACAGACGACTTTCCAAAAACAAAAGATATACAACAGGGAATCAGAGAAATCAATCAAAGGATGACAACAACATCAAAACAATGAAAGAGGGAACAAACGGCATAGGTATAGAACCTTCTAAAGGAGAAGAAGGCAAGGCGATACCAAGTAAGGGTAGACTGCTTCAAACTTATAAAGATAAGGGTAAAATTCATGGTAAACACAAAAAAAGTTAACAAACCAACTCATAAAAATAAAGACGAAAAACATAAAGTCTCAACAAAAACAAAACCTACAAAAACAAAACAAATGAACACAAAATCCACAAACAAAAGCAACTCAGCACAAGAGAGTAAGAAGAACAAAGAAAACTTCAGCATCACAAAAAAAAGCACTACAAAATGACAGCAACAAACTCACATCTATCAATAATTACACTGAACGTAAATGGACTCAATGCACCCATAAAGCGACGGAGAGTGGCAGAATGGATAAGAAAACAGGATCCATCTATTTGCTGTCTACAAGAGACACATCTTAGAAACAAAGATGTGAATTTATTAAAAATCAAAGGTTGGAAAAAACTATATCAAGCTAACAACTATCAAAAAAGAGCAGGAGTGGCAATTCTAATCTCAGATAAAATAGACTTTAAAACAAAATCTACCATAAAAGACAAAGAAGGACACTATATAATGATTAAGGGGATGATCCATCATGAAGACATAACCATAATAAATATCTATTCACCCAATGACAGGGCTCCAAAATACATAAAAAAAACTCTAACAGCACTGAAAAGAGAAATTGACAGTTCCACAATAATAGTAGGAGACTTCAACACACCACTCTCAGTAAAGGACAGAACAACTAAAAAGAAACTTAGCCAAGATACAGAAGACCTAAAGGACACAATCAGCCAACTGGACCTCATAGACATATATAGAACAATCCATCCAACCGCTGCAAAGTACACATTCTTTTCCAATGCACATGGAACGTTCTCCAGAATAGACCACATCTTAGGCCACAGAGCAATCCTCAACAAGATCCAAAATGCTGAGATAATTCACAGTATCTTCTCTGACCACAATGCCATCAAGGTAGAAATTAACACTAGAAAGAGCAAGGAAAAAAAATCAAACACATGGAAACTGAATAATAATCTGCTTACACATCAATGGGTAATAGAAGAAATCAGAGATGGAATTAAAAAATTCCTAGAATCAAATGAAAATGAAAACACATCATACCAAAACCTTTGGGACACAGCAAAGGCAGTCCTCAGAGGACAATTTATAGCAATAGATGCACATATCAAAAAAGAAGAAAGGGACAAAATCAAAACATTAACTACAGAACTCAAACAAATAGAAAGAGAACAACAAAAAAAGCCTACAACCACCGGAAGAAAGGAAATAGTAAACATCAGAGCAGAAATCAATGAAATAGAGAACAGAAAAACAATAGAAAGAATCAACAAAACCAAAAGTTGGTTCTTTGAAAGAATCAACAAAATCGACAAACCACTGGCCAGACTGACAAAAGAAAAACAGCAGAGGGCACAAATAACCCAAATAAGAAATGAAATGGGGGACATTACAACAGACCCAACTGAAATAAAAAGGATTATAACAGAATATTATGAAAAACTATATTCCAACAAATTTGAAAACCTAGAGGAAATGGATAAATTTCTAGAAACATACGGCCTACCCAAACTACAACAAAGTGATATTGAAAATCTGAACAGACCCATAACAAGAGAAGAGATTGAAAAGGTAATAAAAAAACTCCCAACCAAAAAAAGCCCTGGCCCAGATGGCTTCACTGGAGAATTCTACAAAACATTTACAGAAGAGCTCGTACCAGTTCTACTCAAGTTATTTCAGAGCATAGAAGAGGAAGCAACACTTCCAAATTCATTCTATGAAGCCAGCATAACGCTGATACCAAAACCAGGCAAAGACATCACAAAAAAAGAAAATTACAGACCAATATCTCTCATGAATATAGATGCAAAAATTCTGAACAAAATTCTAGCCAATAGAATTCAGTATCATATCAAAAAAATAATACACCACGACCAAGTAGGATTCATACCAGGTATGCAAGGATGGTTTAACATTAGAAAATCCATCAACGTAATCCACCACATAAATAAAAGGAAAGAAAAAAATCACATGATTATCTCAATTGATGCAGAAAAGGCATTTGACAAAGTCCAACACCCATTCCTGATAAAAGCTCTCAATAAAATAGGTATAGAAGGGAAATTTCTCAACATAATAAAGGGCATCTATGCAAAACCAACAGCCAACATCATTCTTAATGGAGAAAGGCTGAAAACATTCCCCCTGAAAACAGGAACAAGACAAGGATGCCCTTTATCACCACTCCTATTTAACATTGTGCTGGAAGTTCTCGCTAGAGCAGTAAGGCAAGAGAAAGAAATAAAGGGCATCCAAATTGGTAATGAAGAAGTTAAACTCTCCCTGTTTGCAGATGATATGATACTATACATAGAAAACCCTAAAGACTCCACGAGAAATTTACTGGAACTAATAGAAAGATTCAGCAGAGTAGCAGGATACAAGATAAACATTCAAAAATCAGTTGGATTCCTATACACCAGTAAAGAGAACGATGAAAAGGAGATCAGGAAATCAATACCATTTTCAATAGCCCCTAAAAAGATAAAATACTTAGGAATAAATCTGACCAGGAATATAAAAGACCTATACAAAGAAAACTACAAAACACTGCTGCATGAAACCCAAAGGGATCTACATAAATGGAAAAACATACCATGCTCATGGATAGGCAGACTCAACATTGTGAAAATGGCAATTCTACCTAAAGCAATTTACAAATACAATGCAATTCCGATACAAATACCAACAACATTCTTCAAAGAGATGGAAAAACTAATTATTAACTTTATATGGAAAGGGAAGAAACCCCGAATAAGTAAAGCACTACTGAAGAAGAAGAATAAAGTTGGAGGACTCACACTACCTGACTTGAGAACCTACTATACAGCTACAGTACTCAAAACAGCCTGGTACTGGTACAACAACAGAGACATTGACCAATGGAACAGAATTGAGAACTCAGATGTAAATCCATCCACCTATGGTCACCTGATTTTTGACAAGGGCCCAAAATACATCAAATGGGGAAAAGACAGTCTTTTTAACAAATGGTGCTGGCAAAACTGGATATCCATTTGTAGAAAAATGAAACAGGACCCATACCTCACACCATATACAAAAACTACTTCAAAATGGATCAAAGACCTGAATATAAAGCCTCAAACTATAAAATTCATAGAAGAAAAAATAGGACCAACACTTCAGACCTTAATACAAGGCATTAACAGGATACAAACCATAAACATCAACACAAAAAACCCAACAGATAAACTAGATAATTGGGATCTTCTAAAAATCAAACATCTATGCTCTTCAAAAGATTTCACCAAAAGAGTTAAAAGAGAACCTACAGACTGGGAAAAAATTTTTGGACAGTACAAGTCAGACAAAGGTCTAATCTCCATAATCTACAAGAAAATCCAACACCTCTACAACAAAAGGACAACCAATCCTATCAAAAAATGGGCAAAGGAAATGAATAGACACTTCACCAAGGAAGACATTCAAATGGCCAACAGACACATGAGGAAATGCTCGCGATCACTAGCCATTAGAGAAATGCAAATTAAAACCACAATGAGATACCATCTCACCCCGGCATTACTGGCACGAATCAAAAACACTGGAAATAACAAATGTTGGAGGGGCTGCGGGGAGACGGGAACTCTTATACACTGCTGGTGGGAATGCAAAATGATACAGCCATTTTGGAAAATGATATGGCGTTTCCTCAGAAAGCTAGAAATAGACGTACCATTCGATCCAGCAATCCCACTCCTAGGAATATATCCTAGAGAAATAAGAGTCATCACTCGAATAGACATATGCACACCTATGTTCATGGCAGCATTATTCACAATAGCAAAACGATGGAAACAACCTCGATGTCCATCAACAGACGAATGGATACACAAACTATGGTACATACACACAATGGAGTACTATGCAACGAGAAAGAACAATGAATCGGTGAACCATCTCATAACATGGATGAAACTGGAGGACATCATGCTGAGTGAAATAAGTCAATCACAAAAGGACAAATATTGTATGAGACCTCTATTGTAAAAACCCATGAAAAAATTCACATGCAAAATGTAACAATCCTTGTTGGTTACCAGGGATGGGAGGGGGGGGGGAATACTAAATAGGTAATAGGTAAGTGGTAACTTGGGTGAGAGATGAGATAGTACATAGTACAGGGGAAACTAACACAACCTGCACAAGGAAAGGTCATGGAGGCCCTATAGACACATCCAAACCCCCCGAGGGACTGAGTTGTTGGACGGAGGGCTCTGGGGACCATGATCTCGGGGAACATCTAGCTCAATTGGCATGACACTACTTATAAAGATAATGCTCTACATTCTACCTTGGTGAGTAGTGTCTGGGGTCTTAAAAGCCTATGAGCGGCCATCTAAGATACTCCACTGATCTCATCCCTTCGGGAACAAGGGAGAACAAAGAGAACAGGATACAAGGAAAAGATTAGTCCGAAGGACTAATGGTCCACAGCTACCAAGGCCTCCACGGGACTGAGCCCAGTACAGCTGGATGGTGCCCGGCTACCACCAATGACTCCTCTGACCAGGATCACAACAGAGTGTTCTGGGCAGAGCTGGAGTAGGATGTAGAGTATAATTTTAACTCCCAAAAAAAAAAAAAAAAAAAAAGAAGACCAGATATACTGGCCTAAAGAATACTAGAGAAACCTCGAGAGTGTGGCCCCCAGACACCCTTTCAGCTCAGAGGGGAAGTTACCTTCAAGGTTCGATGTTAAGCCTGGGAATGGACACCCCAGTAAAACTAAATGGGACTAACGATGTACAGGAGTCCGGTGACAAGGGCCAGAAGGCAGAGGGAGAGTAGGAAACTGATGATAAGGAACACAAATTGAATAAGGACACTGTCGATGTATTGTGAGATTGTTGACCACTGCTATAGGGCAACATTTGTAGTAACTATTAAATGGGAGGCTGTTTTGTCCTGTAAGCCTTCATCTTGGGCGAGAATGGCAGCACAATTGGAAGAGCATAGTCAATATCACTTAAATGTGTAAGTAAAAAGTTTTGAAATGGTGTTTAAATAAAATAAAAATAAATAAATAAATAAATAAATAAATAAACAAATGAGACTAAAGAGGTACAATAGTCCACTGACAAGGTCCAGAAGACAGAAGGGGACAAGGAAGCCCCCTGGTGATAGGGAACACAAGGTGGAGTAAGGATATTCTTGATGTGCTGTGAGATTGTTAACCATTGTCATAGGGCAACATGTGTACTAACTGTTAAATGAAAAACTATTTTTTCTGTAAGCCTTCATCTTAAGTGAGAATAACAGCACAGTTGGAAGAGCGTAGTCAATGTCACTGAACTGTGAATGTAGAAATTTTTGAAACGGTGTATCTTTGGCCAGCTGTAATTTTCATCAAAAAAAAAGGTTGAGAATTTAAAGGCTTAATACGTTGTGGGGTTGTTAACCAATGTCAAAAAACAACATGTGTACTACTATTTCATGAGAAACTATTTGCTCTGTAAGCTTTCACCTGAAGTACAATAAAATATATATTAAAAAAAAAAAAAAAAAAAAGAGACCACATAGTATTTTTGGCATGGTGGGAGGGATTAACAACAAAAGAAGGAATTAATTGGCATCCATCTGTGAATTAGGCGGATAACAACAGAATAGTCATATCTACATTTACTGAGTGCTAAATATATGCCAAACACTTTATACAAATTATCTCTTTGAAGGCACGCCACAAGTCTATGGAACATTATTATCAAGTATTGCTCTCAGATTAACACAAATACAGAAAATCAAATAACTACAGAGTTAAGAAGTAAGAATTATCCAGTTTCCCTCAAATTAAAGCCACTTCTATAAAATCCTTTAAATGCACATATTTTTGAGAATCCTTACACATAAGAGATAGGACACTGAGAAGATAACCCAGTGAGGAAAAAGATAATAATAATGAAAATGGTCTTTTTTTTTAATGACAAAAGAAGTCATTGACTGAATGAAATGGAGAAGAAAAAGGAAGTAGGATAAACTACTTTAAAGTGTTAATAGATTTGGTGAACTGGCGTGGGTGACCTTGAGCAGTTCAAGTTCGGTAGATATGAGTAGAAGACATTTTACAGGGTTAACAATATGCGTAAAATTGTAGTAAAGGGCATAAATCATTTGATGAGTTTGGGCACAAAAATAATAGTAATAAGTGAGTAAGTGAAAAGAGTCAAAAAATAAAATAAAGATTGTTTTAATAGATAAAAAATCATAAATAAAAAGGGAGAGCTTGAAAGGATAAAGAGGGGGTGAGAAATGTTTAGTGTTAGGCATCTAAGTAAATTTTGGTGCAAGATGGTCTTCAGTGAAGAAAGGAATAAGTTCTAGAGGTGATTGAGTTCTTTCTTAGAAATGATAGGGAAGTTAGACAAATGCGTATCGAGAGATAGATCAGGGGATAAGAATTGTATAGATGTGGATTTAACAAGAACATAGCTAACATAGCTACTGTGGTCAGCAAACCATAAAATTGATGATGGTTGCATCATAGGGCTGCAAACTTTATCATATATGTAGTGCTGCTCTATTCCTCTACCTGTCCATAGCATTGTAGGAAATAACAGAGGAAAGAGATAAGGTCGTCTTGTACAGTAGAATACACAGGACATTTTGAAAGAGTCATTTTTTTTTGCTAACTATTCCTTCTTTTATCTCAGATATTCCTAAGGAATCATTTTCTTCCTAAAGTACATTCCTTAGAAGTGGCTTTAGTGAGATTATATAGGTGGAAAACAGTATATAAAGTGGAGTTATGCCTGAAACTCTAGATTGATTTTTTTTAGTACTTTGAAGATATTGTTGCTAAAGAGAAGAGTTTTTTTTTAAAATTTATTTAACCTTAACACGTTTCAGTTTCAGTTATTTTATTAACAATTATTCATTTAAATTACATAGATACAGTTTTGCTTCTCGTGTTGTAGTTTCTGATAAATCTAGTTGTTTTGCTATATGTTATTATCTTTTATCTTTGTCTACTTTTAATATATTCTATTAGTCTTCTATATTCTACAATTCACTATGTAAGTCTAAGTGTAGATTATATGTTTATTACACACTTGGATTTTATGTGTGTATGTGTGTGTGTGTGTGCTTTCCTGAAACTGAAGATTCCACTCTGCTTTCATTAGTTAACAACAATAATGTCTTCAAATATTATCTTTTGCATCTATCTGCTTCCTTCTACTGGGACTCCTATTACACATATGATAGCAAAAATGCCGTATGAGATAGAAGCGTTTTATGATATCAATCTCATTAAAAAACTACTAATACATCATAAAAATAAAAAAAGTCCATGTAGAAATTAAAAAGAAAACTATTTTTCTATCTTGGTGTTAAAAATGCAAAGAACTGCCTTTAATCATCGGTTGTTACATCTTATTACTTTGCCTTATGTCAAAATAACTAAATTGCTTGATTACTAATTGATAAGCAGTCACTGGATTCAATGTAAATAATTAGTCAAAAACCATAGATATTTAGAAAATTCTTACTGTGTAAACATCTGCTGCTTTATGAAAAAACTAATATTATATCTTCAATTTAATGTAAATGGGATTTTTATTTTGTTTATAATTGTAAAATGTTTTCCAATGCATCTACTGAATGCAAGATGTAAGAGTGAGATATCAGGGGATCAGCATTACATTGATGAAATTTTAAGGAGATGAAAAGAACTGCAGATATCAAGGGATATAAAATATTTTTCTTTTTGTGCTCTGAATGTTTATCTTCTCTTTCTTTCTAGAGTTCCCTGTGAGAATCTTTGTACAATGTTGCCCTACATTTTCATATTGCTAAGACAGCTTCTTTACCCCTCACAGCATGATTTCTCAGACAAAGCTTGAAATCATGAACTATATATTACAGTTTGACCCAGAAAGCTTTGACATTAAGAACCAGAGTGGTCTAAGTGGCTCAGTCAAGATGCAAGTCTGAATTAATTAGAAAATTTGACTACAGTGACCCTTGAGGGAAGGAGTAATATATTGAACTTTTTTTTTTATTATTAAAACGTTATCTATGTAATTTAGATGAATAATTGTTAATAAAATAACTGAAACTGAAACGTGTTAAGGTTAAATAAGTTAAAAAAAAATCTCTTCTCTTTAGCTGTTCTAGTGATTCAGAAATACAGATAACTGCTTATAGAATGGAATGAGCTTAAAACCACTGGCAACAAAAGATTTATGTTAAGAGTTAGGCTGCTAACCAAAAGGTTGGCAGTTCGAATCCACCAGCTGCTCCTTGGAAACCCTATGGGGCAGTTCTACTCTGTCCTATAGGGTTGCTATGAGTCAGAATTGACTCGACAGCAACGGATTTGTTTGTTTGTTTTAAATCACAATTCTTAGTTCATGTTGAGACAAGTGTATATTTATTGAATAAACGCTGAGTTATTTTATAAGCCATTAGCTTCATGTGAATGGAAATAAATGACTTAGATACAGAAGTATCATCAGCATGCATCTTGATATTTAACATTTGTGATTACATGGAATTTTACATATACTTTGCTTTCCTTACTTGGGACATTAGTGAATATACTGTCAAGTGTTCAACATTGATTCTTTTTCCTGTACAACACATTTTGGTCAAGAAATTTAAAGATTTAAAAGGAGGCAGGATTTTATTTCTTTGTAATATCAGTCATGAGTATAATTTGGCATCATAATAAACCCCTTGATTGTATTTTTAGGCAAATGTTTCAAAAAAATCACACGAAGTTGGCAAACCCTTAAAGTTATATCTCTTTATTTTTATATACAACAGTATTCATTTATTTATTTAGTCATTCAACAAATATATATTCTAAATTAGTCACTGGAATTAGCGCAGATAATAAAATAGACATCTCCCTCCAAGGAATGTAAGTTCTAGTGTTGGAATAAACAAAATTAATTTACACAGATGGTCACCTGAATTTAGAGACCATCTCAAGAATAGATTGACACATTGAAAACTAATGACCGAAGACCAGACGAATTGTGGGATAATATCAAGGACATCAAGCATGAAGAAAGCAAAAAGTCATACAAAAAACAGAAAAGAAAAAAAGAGATGAAAATGGGAGTCAGAAGAGACTCTGAAACTTGTTCCTGATCACAGTGTAGCTAAAGCGAAAGGAAGACATGATATAGTAAAAGAGCCAAACAGAAGATTTCAAAGGGAGGTTTGAGAAGACAAAGTCAAGTATTACAATGAAATATGCAAAGACTTGGAGTTAGGCAACAAAAAGGAAGAGCACGCTTGGCATTTCTCAAGCTGAAAGAACTGAAGAAAAAATTCAAGACACCAGTTGCAATACTGAAGGATTCTATGGACAAAAAACAGAATGACAAAGGAAGCATCAAAGGAAGATGAGAGGAATGCATAGAGTCACTGTACCAAAAAGAACTGGTTGAGATTCAACTATCTCAGGAGGTAACATATGATCAAGAACCAATGGTACTGACGGAGAAAGCCCAAGCTGCACTGAAGGCATCAGCGAAAAATAAGGCTCTAGGAGTTGACGGGGTACCAACTGAGATGTTTCAACAAACGGATGTGATCCTGAAAGTGCTCACTCACCTATGCCAAGAAATTTGCAAGACAGCTACCTGGCCAACTGCATGGATCCATATATGTGCCTTTTCCAAAGAAAGGTGATCCAAGGAAATGTGAGAATTATCAAACAGTATCATTAATCTCACAGACAAGTAAAATTACTCTGAAGATAATTTAAAAATGGTTGTATGCAGTACATCTACAGGGAATTCCCAAAAATTCAGGCCAGATTCAGTAGAGAACATGGCACAGGGGCTATCAATGCTGATGTCAGATGGTTTTTGGCTGGAAGTATAGAATACCAGAAAGATGTTTACCTGTGTTTTATTGACTATGCAAAAGCATTAGACTGTGTGGAATTTGTTAAAAAAATGGATGACATTGTGAGAAGTTGGAATTCCAGAACGATTAATTGTGCTCTGCAGAAGTTGTACATAGACTAAGAGGCAGTCATTCAAACAGAACAAGGGGATACTGCATGGTTTAAAATTAGAAAAAGTGTGCATCAAGGCTGTATCCTTTCACCATATTTACTCAATTTGTACGCTGAGCAAATAATCCAAGAAGCTGGACTATATGAAGAAGAAAGAAGCATCAGGTTTGGGTGAAGACTCATTAACAACCTGTGATATGCAGATGACACAACTTTGCTTGCTGTAAGTAAGAGAACTTGAAGCACTTACTGATGAAGATCAAAGACCACAGCCTTCAGTATGGATTACACCTCGACATAAAGAAAGCAAAAATTTTCACACCTGGATCAATAAGCAACATGATGACAAACATAGGAAATACTGAAGTTGTCAAGGATTTCATGTTACTTGGGTCCACAATCAACACCCATGAAAGCAACAGTCAAGAAATCAAATGAAGTATTTTTTTTTTGGTAAAATCTTCTTCAAAAGACCTCTTTAAAGCAATAAAAAGCAAAGATGTCGCTTTGAGGACTAAGGTGTGCCTGACCCAAGCCATGGTATTTTCAATCACCTCATATGCATGTGAAAGCTGGACAATGAATAAGGAAGACTGAAGAAGAATTGATGCATTTGAATTATGGTGTTGGTGAAGAATATTGAAAGTACTGTGGACTGCCAGAAGAAACAAACAAATAGGATGTGTTCGAAGAAGTATTGTCAGAATGCTCCTTAGAAGCAAGGATGACTAGACTTTGTCTCACATACTTTGGATATGTTATCAGGAGGGACCAGTCCCTAGAGAAGGACATCATGCTTAGTAAGGTCAGTGAAAAGTCAGAGGGTCAGTGAAAAAGAAGAAGACCTCCAACGAGATGGATTGACACAGTGACTGTAACAATAAGCTCAAACATAGCGATGATTGTGAGGTTGGTGCAGTGCCGGGTAGTGTTTCTTTCTGTTGTTTATAATGTCATTATGAGTCAGAACTGACTCGATAACACCTAACAACAACAACAAATTATGCAGTTGCTATTCATATCAATTTTGATAAGTGAAACAGTTATGAAAATATTGCTATTAAAGTTTATAATGTCTCAATGTCTTTGAGGAAATGAAAAATTAAATAAACTTCAAGGAAGAAAAAGAATTGAGTCAACAGAGGGGTGAGTGAATGCAAACCTGCAAGTTAAAAGAAAAAATGACTGTAAGAAGTCCTGAGGTGGTAAGGGACATGGTATGATGAAGAAAATGAATCAAAGATAGTGTGGGTAGTGACGGAATAGTCAGTGAAGATGAACTATTAAGACAGACTTGGTCAGATCATGCTTAATCATGTTGGTTAACTTAAGAATTTTATTCATTATCTATATAATAATGGAGCATCAATGAAGACTTTTGAGCAAGAGAATGACATACTAATTATTTTCTTTTAAAAATGTCACTTTGATGTGGAAATTGATAGAAAGAAGACAAGATTAAGCCTGCATGGTTGGAGGGGAAGATGTGCTCTAGTCCAGGTGAGCCATGGTAGTAGCTTGAATTAGGTTAGATACAGTAGAGAAGCATAAATGTTAAAATAGATATTTAAGAATACACCCTCTCCTCACATATGGACATGATTAGGTTCCAAAGACCAGGTCATTATGTGAAATTGGTGTTATGGGAAAATTGAGGATGACCACATCAGATCACAAAGTGGAGGATGACTATATCATTACATAACTTCCAAATTACATCATACCATTACTGCCAAGTTATATCATTATATAACTGCCAAGTTACATCATTACATAACTGCCAAACTACTGAGAATCATGGTCCAGCCAAGCTGACGCATAACCTTAACCATCAAAGCCAGCGTTACTCTTGCCTCACACCTTGACATTCGTTACTGCCAGACGTACCTCTTTAATGTGAAAAATAGTTGGATAGTAGATTTTTTACTATTGTTGTAACTGTGAAATGTCGGATAACGAGGTAGTCTATAAGTGAGGTAAAGATATAGATATTTAGGATATCTACTGTATTTTTTACACATATGACACTTGCCTTCTATGTTTGTTTGCCAACCGCTCCTCCTCCCCTAAGGTATTTTCATAAGCATAGTATGTGTAAAAAAAAAAAAAAAATCAGCATAGCACGCTTACAAAAATACCTTGTGGGTGAAGGAGCGATTGGCAAACAAACGTAGAAGGTGAACATTATTTATGTAAAATATAGTATTTAAATAGATATTTAAGAAGTGGGCAGAACTTTCTGATAGATGAAACATGGACGTTGAAGGAGAGAGAGCAATCAATGATTATTCCCAGGCATCTATCTTTAAAAAAAAAAAAAAAAAAAAATACCTTTCATTAAAATAAGGAGCCAAGGAAGAAAAACCAGATTTAGATGACTGGGGATGAAGAGTTTTAGATTGAGACATGTTAAGTTTGAGGGGCCTGTAAAACTCTTATTGATTTGAACTCAGAGAAGAATTCTTGACTGGAAAAATATTTTTGGTGTTATTTTGTGAATAGATTCTAACTGAATTTCTTGGGTTAGTATGGAAAAATACAGAATTAGAATAAAATTAACTAAAGACCAAATTTGCAGAAATTCTAATACACATAGGTTGAGTAGGTGAGGGTGAGTCAGCAAAAGAAACTGACAAGGAGCAATGAGGCAATAACTATAAAAACGGAGGGTGGTGCATACATGAAGGAAAGATGTGGTTTCAGCAAAGCTAATAAATAGTGTTTTAAGAAAGGGTACGTGGAAAGTAGTTTTGAATAAAATTAAGAGTTCAAGCAGGGTGTCGTCTGAAAAATATCCATTGGGTTGGGTGACTTGAAAGTCATTATTACCTCAAGGAGAGTCATTGTGTGACTTGGTAGTGGAGAAAGACTTAATTGGAATACACATGGCAGTATGTGCAGGTTAGATGTGATAATCTTAAGAGCAAAATCTCTTCCCTAAAGTTGGAGGAGAGAGGTAAGTGGGAATGAAGGAAGTTTTTGTCTTTAAGTTGGGAACATTCAAACATGGTTAAATGTGGACTGTAAGAATCCTGTGGAAGATGCATATAAAGATCCAGGGTGTAGAGGGAGTGATCGATATTGGAAGGTTCCTGAGAAGGAAAGATTTGTTTCACATAGAGGATCAGGGTTACAGAGAAGGGCTTCACATTAGATTATACTGCTTACCGACTACAAAGAAAAATCCCTGCATATCTAGACAGGTGATCAGCGAAACAGGGTCGCACTGAGCTCTTACTATGTAAAAATTGGGTTGATTGAAGAGTGCTGCCACCAGATATCAGTATCAGCACCTGATAACATGTCTAAAGTGCACAAAATCTCGTCATTCTCGCCTCTAAGGAGCATCCTGGCTGTACTTCTTTCAAGACAGTTTGGTTTGTTCTTCTGAAAGCCCATGGTATATTCAATATTATTTGCCAACATCATAATTCAAAGGCATCAATTCTTCTTCAGTCTGTCTCATTAATTGTCCAGCTTTCACATGCATATGAGGTGATTAAACATACCATGGATTGGGTCAGGCACACCTTAGTCCTCAAAGCGACGTCTTTGCTTTTTAACATTTAAAAGAGGTCTTTTGCCGGATTTACCGAATGCAGTACACCATTTCATTTAGTGACTGCTGCTTCTATGGGGGTTGATTGTCGATTCAAGTAAAATGAAATCCTTGACAACTTTAATATTTTCTCCATTTATCGTAATGTTGCTTATTGGTCTAGTTGTGAAGATTTTTGTTTTCTTTATGTTGAGGTGTAATCCATACTGAACGTTGTAGTCTTTGATCTTCATCTGTAAGCTCTTCAGATCCTCTTTACTTCCAGCAAACAAGGTTGTGTCCTCTGCATATCAAAGTTTGTTAGTCTTCCTTCAACTTGATGCCACATTCTTCTTCATATAGTCCATCTCAGATTATTAGCTCTGCATACAGATTCAGTAAGTATGGTGAAAGGATACAACTCTGACACACACCTTTTCTGATTTAAAATACCCAGCATTCCCTTTTTCTGTTCAAACAACTGCCTCTTGGTCTATGTCCAGGTTCCTCATGAGCACAATTAACGGTTCTGGAATTCCTGTTCTTCATAATGTTATCCGTAATTTGTTATGATCCACACAGTTCAGTGACTTTGCACAGTCAATAAAACACAGGTAAAAATCTTTCTGGTATTCTATAATTTCAGCCAAGATCCATGTGACATCAGCAATGATACACCTAGTTCCTCAACCTCTTCTGAATCCGGCTTGAATTTCTGGCAGTTTCTGATGTACTGCTGCAACGATTTTTGAATTATCTTCAGAAAAATTTTACTTGAAAGTGATTTTAAAGATATTGTTTAATAATTTCTGCATTCTGTTGGATCAAATTTCTTTGCAATGGGCACAGATATAGATCTCTTCCAGACAGTTGGCCATGTAGCTATCTTCCAAATTTCTTGGCATAGTTGAATGAGCACTTCCAGCATGGCATCCATTTGTTGAAACATCTCAATTGGTACTCATCAATTTCTGGAGCTTTGTTTTTCACTGATGCCTCCAGTGCAGGTTGGATTTCTTCCTTTAGTAACATTGGTTCTTGATCATATGCTACCTTATGAAATGATTGAATGTCAACCAGTTCTTTCTGGTACAGTGACTCTGTGTACTACTTCCGTCTGTTTTTGATACTTCTTGCATAGTTCAATATTTTCCCTGTAGAAACCTTCAGTATTGCAATTCGAGGCTTGAATTTTTCATTAGTCCTTTCAGCTTGAGGAATGTCGAGCGTGTTCTTCCCTTTTGATTTTCTAAATCAGGTCTTTGCATAGTTTATTGTAATACTTTACTTTGTCTTCTTGAGTCGCCCTTTGTAATTTTCTGTTCAGCTCCATTACTTCATTATTTCTTCCTTTCACTTTAGCTACTCTACTTTCAAAAGCAAGTTTCAGGGTGTCTTCTGATATCTATTTTGGTCTTTTCTTTCTTTCCTGTCTCCTTAATTACCTTTTGCTTTCTTCATGTGTGATGTGCTTGGTGTCATCCCACCATCCCCTTGGTCTCCTGTCATTAGTGTACAATTGTATAATGCATGAAATGTATTCTCGAGATAGTCTCTAAATTCAGGTGGGATATTCTCAAGGTTTTACTTTGGCTCTCGTGGGCTTGTTTTGATTTTCTTTAGCTAAAACTTGAACTTGCACATAAGCAATTGATGGTCGTCTGTTCTGCACTTGGCCCCTGGCCTTGTTCTGATTGATGATATGGAGCTTCTCCATCATCTCTTTCCACAGGTGTCTTAGTTATCTAGTCCTGCTATAACAGAAATATCACAAGTGGATGGCTTTAACAAAGATAAATTTATTTCATCACAGTACAGTAGGCTAAAAGTCCAGATTCAGGGCATCAGCTCCAGGGGAAGGCTTTCTCTCTCTGTTGGCTCTGGAGGAAGGTCTTTCTCATCAACCTTCCCTGGGCTAGGAGCTTCTCTGTGTAGGAACCCTGGGTCCAAAGGACATGAACTGCTCCCGGAGCTGCTTTCTTGGTGGTATGAGGTCCCTCTGTCTCTTTGCTTGCTTCTCTCTTTTATATCCCAAAAGAAATTGGCTCAAGACACAGTTAAATCCCATAGATTGAGTCCTGCCCCATCAACACAACTGCCACCTATGGCCCCTCATTAACATCATACAGGCAGGATTTACAACACGTAGGAAATCACATCAGATGACAAAATGGTGGACAGTCACACAATACCAGGAATCGTGACCCAGCCAAACTGATACACACATTTTTGGGGGATACAATTCAATCCATGACAACAGGTGTAGTCAGTTTTACTCCAGTGTATTCCATCAGATGAGGTCCATGTGTATAGTCACTGATTATGTTGTTGAAAAAAGATAATTCTAATGAATAGGTTGTTGATATTGCGAAATTCTATCATGAGATCTCCAGCATCGTCTCCATGACCATGGCCATATTTCCTTACTACTGATCCTTCTTAATTTTCAACTTTCACATTCCAGTCACCAGTAATTATCAATGCATCTTGATTGCATGTTTGATTAATTTCAGACTGCAGATGTTGGTAAAATCTTCAGTTTCCTCATCTTTGACATTAGTGATTGGTGTGTAAATTAGAATAATAGTTGTATTAACAGGTTTTCCTTGCAGGCATATGGATATTATCCTGTCACTGACAGCTGACAGTGTTGTACTTTAGGACAGATATTGAAATATTCTTTTTTACAATGAATCTGACACCGTTCCTCTTCAATTTGTTATTCCTGGCCTAGTAGACCATATGATTGTCTGATTCAAAATGGCCAATACCAGTCCATGTCAGCTCACTAATGCCTAGAATATTAATCTGTAAGCATTCCATTTCATTTTTGATAACTTTCAATTTTCCTAGGTTCATACTTCATACATTCCACATTCCAATTACTTATGGATGTTTGCAGCTGTTTCTTCTCATTTTGAGTCATGCCAGATCAGCAAATGAAGGACCCAAAAGCTCTACTCCATCCACGTCATTGACATCAGCTCTACTTTGAGAGGGAAGCCCTTCCCCAGTTGCATTTTGAGTGCTTTCCAACCAGAGGGGCTCATCCTCCGGCACTGTATCAGACAATGTTCTGCTGCTATTCATTAAGATTTTCACCAGTCAATTCTTTGAAAAGCAGCTGGTCAGGTCCTTCTTTCTAGTCTGTTCTTAGTCTGGAGGCTCTAAGCCAATCTTTGGGGTAAATCTCTCTCTATACATCTATATATCTAGATGTAGATATAGATACAGATATAGATACAGATATATGAGGCTTGATGGCACAATGGCTAAAGTGCTCAGCTACTAACCAAAAGATAGGCGGTTCGAACTCACCAGCTGCTCCTCTGAAGAAAAATGTGGCAGTCTGCTTCCATGAAGATTTACAGCCTTGGAAAGCCTACGGGGCAGTTACCTGTTCTATAGGGTTGCTATGATTCAGAATTGACTTGACGGGAGTGTGTTAGGTTGCACGTTCTATCTATCTGTCTATCTGCCTATCTATCTATCTGTACATACATATATATACATATAGAGAGAGAGAAAGAGAGATTTACTTCAAAAGGTGGCTCAAGTGATTGTAGGGATGACAAGTCCAAAATCCATAGGTCATGTGGCAGTCTGGAGACTTCTGCAGGCTTGCATCCCAAGATAGTAGGTAAAGTGACAGAAAGAGTACAGAATGGAGAGAGAGAGCAAGTTCTGCCAAAATATCTATTTATATCTAAAGGCAGAACACTCACTTTTCAATGATTGATTGATGACATTACATTATGTTACATTATGGAAGATGATTCCATTCCATTCCATTATGGAGCAGCAACTATTCTAGTGTTTGGTCAAACCACCACCGGGAACCATAGCTTAGCCAAGTTGACACATAAAATTAACCATGAGAGCACCTAATAATTTTTTTTTCATTGTTTAAGAACTCAACCTCATAAATATATAGATACATGTGACAGTTAACAAAATAACTTTGTAATGGTCATTACTGAGGAGAATATGGCAGAATAATTTTTTTAAAAAGGTAGCATGAATATCTTGCAGTACACACTTTCAGGTGGTATACATTCTCTTGTAGGACACTACACTATGTATACCTTCTTGCTATGAAATCAAGTCGATGGTTTTTATATGTGTGGACTGAATGAGTCTCTCACTTACCAGACAGTGTTTTCTATTATTGCAAGATCTAGTCAGCATAATACATTAATAGTGAAGAAAAGTGACTGATGGTATTGTTTATTTTATTACAGTAACTTACATCACTGTAAATGAAACGAGTCAAAACTGACTCAGAGACACTATGTTCAACTCTATTCAACCTCCAAATTTTATTTAATTGTTAAAACCTTTAAATTAATAAGGAAAAAAATATGATTTTATTTATTTCCGTCTCAGAATCTCAAAAGCCTTCTCAATCCAGTAAACAGGACAGTCTAAAGCAAATAGAGTTGTCATCTATGATACAATTCACTGGACATCTGTATTAGTTTCATATGGCTGATGTAACAAATTACCACAAACTTGGTGGTTTAAGAAAAAAAACAGAAATTTATTATCCCACTCTCTGGAGGGCAGAGTCTGAAATCAGTATCCTTGGGCTAAAATCAAGGTGTCAGCATGGACACACTCCCTCTGGAGGCACTAGTGGGGAATCTATTCTTTTGCCTCTTTTGGTGGCTGCTGGCATTCCTTGACTTGTGCTAGCATCCCTCTAATCTCTCCTTTCCTAGTAAATTGCCTCCTCTTCTGTGTGTATCCAATCTCCCTCTAATTTTCTCTTTTAAAGACACTTGTGATAATATTTAGGACCCACCTGAATAATCCAGAAAAGATTTCTTCATCTCCAGATCCTTAATTTAATCATTTTCCAAAACTTTACCATAGGGATTAGCACCTGATTACATTTGGGAGTCAACCTTCAGCCCACATCACCATCCCTAACCTACTCTTTAAACATAGTGTCTTCAGTAGTCCATGCTTTCAGCTTCTTTCATTTCTTTCTTCCCTATTGCTCTGTATACCATACTCAAATCCAATATTCTCACTGCTGCCACAGTATTTTATATTTTAATTCAGGTAGAATAATTCCACAATGAAGATTCAATTTTGTCATATTACATTCAAAGCTCTCTGCAGTGTGTTGCTTACTGACTTAGATGCACTATCTCCCTTTGTTGTGTCTTTCCTACTTTGTGCTCTAGTGAGAGCCAAGGCCACATAGTTCTCTATTCTTGTGCAAAGCTCTTCTGTCTTCTCAGAGTGCCCTCCCACCACTGATTCCTGGGGCACTTCTCCTCACCTCTCCTATGCCTCAGCAATTTTCCTTCCAGGCTATACACTTTTTAGTTGAATGCATCAGAAAACTCCATCTTCCCAACATTTGGCTTAATTGGGTTTATTTCTTCAAAAGAAAAAGCAACAGATCTCTCATTACTGTAAGGCCTTGCTTGAAAAGACAATTATAACATTTAATTAGAAATGTTTATTTTAGAATAAAATTCAATACAGGGCATTTTAATAAGGATGACAATGTAATAGTAATAAACAAAGTGTCAATTGTTTAGTTAGTTTTTATTATTGGCCAAGTTCTATGCAAAATATTACATTTATTTGCTTGTTTATTCTTCATTCCTATATATGACATCTCCATTCTACTGATGAGGAAAATTAAAAACTCATCCACATAGTTGATGAAAGAGGTGATATTTGAACCCATGCAGTCTGACTCTAGAGACTTCTCTCAATTACTTCTTTATGGATGTTGTTGTAGATGTAAGAACCATTATTTCTGTGTGGCCTTACATCTTGGATTATCAGGGCAATGCTGATTTTTAATAATTTTAATAATATAATTGATATAAATGCAATAAAGAGCCTCTAAGAAAATTAATTCAATTATAGTTAAATATGATATACTTCTCAATTCAAATTAAATATTATATAATTAAAGATAATCAATTTTTATTTAATTTATGTATTAATAACTAACGTTTGTATAGTACCTTGTAAGTTATAATTTACCTTTAAAGGATCCCATTTGATCTTCACAAATGTGTGAGAGAAGAAAATCATTTTGCTTACCAGTTTACAAACAACTGTATTAGACATACTCAAAGAATTTAAGAAACTGACCCACACCATTTGGATAACTGAATCCTTTTCTTGCCAAGTCTGTTGTTTTACAACCATAGGAAGCTATATATATATGTATATAGGGAGAGAGGAGAGAGAGGAGTCCCTGGGTGGTGTAAATGGTTAAGCACTTGACTACTAACCAAAAGGTTGGTGGTTGGAACCCTGGAACCCTGGAACCCACTCTGACATGCCTGGCAATCTACTTTGAAAGGTCCCAGCCTTGAAAACCCTATAGAGCAGTTCTACTCAGCGTATTTGGGGTCACCATGAGTCAGAATCGACTCCACTGCAACTAACAAGAAGTACTCAGTCTGTTTAGAACCCAGCAATTTCAGGAAAAACTGAGGTTGAAACTACAAGGATCCTTTTTCTCAGGCTTCAGTTTCTTATGCTTCCATATTAGATTCAGCTTTGTCAAAAAACTGAAAGCCCAGAGAAACACCAGTGTAACAGAATGTATTTATTGTGAGTAGATACAATATCCTGGTGGCTTAGTGGTTAAGAGCTATGGCTGCTAACCAAAACGTCTGCAGTTCTAATCCACCAGGTTCTCCTTGGAGACCCTATGGGGCAGTTCTACTCTGTCCTATAGGGTCGCTATGAGTCAGAATCAACTCGACAGCAGTGGGTTAAGATACAGTTCGAATCAGGCAACTTCAAACCAAAAGTATCAAGAAGGCGCTGCAAAGAAGGGATAGTGAAAACAGGTTACATCGACGGGGTCTGGGCAGGGTAGTCATTGTAAATTCCTTTCATGTTGGTTTCTCAGAAGATAGAGTCAGAGCAAGTGCAGGGTTTCAGGGCCAGTCAGTTGAAAAAGGAGCCCTGGTGGTGCAGTGGTTAAGAGCTAGGCCATTAACCAAAAGGTGGGCGGTTCAGAATCCAACCGCCATTCCTTAGAAACCCTATGGGGCACATTTACTCTGTCCTACAGGGTTGCTGAGTCAGAATGGACTAAATGGCAAAGGTTTGGTTTGGTTTTTTAGTTGAAAAAAAGTCACTGAGGACATGCCATGTATCCTAAAACACAGCTTCCACTGAGACACTGGATTTCCTATTTCTTGAAACTGACTGCACATAGCTAATTCTCCAAAAGAGCCCAAATGCCTAAGACAAAATGGTTTTCTGTTAAGCTGCTTAGTAGGCTATTGTCTGACCTGAAGGTGACTCCAGGAAACCAGTTCCTTACAGGCTCAAGGTTCAAAAGTACCCCTAAGGCAAATGGGCCGGGTGGGTCACCCCAACTCCATGAATCCCAGAAATATGGATTCCAGGAGAATTAAAATGGTTTCTCAGATTTGACCATGAAGAAGAAGATAAAGAGCAGAGAGACCTGTCTACACTATGCAGGGAAACAAACCATTGTCATAGAGTTGATTCAGACTCATATTGACCTCATGAGGCATAAATGAAAATAATCCCCAGAGGAGCAGTGATCACTTTAAGCCTAAGGAATGCATTGATTAGCACCTGCATATCTCTGTTGTTTTTAGTTTCTCTCAGATTTTTGTACAAGACTTTTAGTGTACAATTCTGTAATTGAAAGTGACTCCCTTTCAAGTTTCTGATCTACTAATCAAGGCAATTATTGTAATTCACATCTGAAAACTACGGAGAGTTGAATGTTTAGGAGTTTCTCTTTATAAATAACTAATTCTACAATCTTCTGAAAATGGCTACTTTTGATGGCATTACCAATTCCGTAAAATGACTTCACAATTTTCAGGTTATGCATTATTTTATGTGGATATTAGCATATAACTCTAACTTAAAATTCTCTTAATGATTTCTTAACTCCACAGAGTTATTAACAATGCAATTGTTGAATAAATTTGGAAGGAAAAAAAGAAAATAAATACAAAAAAACTTTGAAATACCCTAATATTGCTGTTTTTAGCAACTCAGAAACAATCTATCTTTCAGATCACTGTTTAAAATATTATTTAAATGACATGTGTATTTCTACATATAGCTCTCCATTCCATTCCATCACTGAAAGATGAATATTTGCTAAATGCCATTGGTATAATTTTTTTTTTTTACTGTATATATTTAGGATATTTGTTGATCTCTTAACCCTGTAATCAGTACAGTGGAAAACAAAACCTTCTTTTATAACTACTTTTACAATATTTTGCTATGAGAGCTTTCTGAGTAATTTATATTTTGTGTTTGCTTATTTATTAATATGTTTTTTCAGTGATATAGTTGGGAAAATAGAATACACTGTGCAATACAGAAAAGTTTATAAAGACATTATGAGGAAAATTCTTCCAAATACAATGCACTGGAGGACCAAAATCTATTAAAAACATATAATACATAGTATGAGCATAAACAACTAAAAATGTAGCAAAATCAAAACCTACAAGAAATCAATATACATCATTACTAATTGGAGACTATATTATAGTGACGAAAGATAAAAGAATAGAGATTTTCATGGATGATGAGAGTTTCCCTAAACATTAATTAGGCAAACTTCTTCTAATAAAACTAAAGAAAAAATACTTATGAGGCTGAGTGTCGTTTTGATAATTCTTCTCTCAGCTGGAAATGTAGGTCTTATAATTACCATTTTGAGGCGCAAAACTTAAAGCATCTTTTTCAACGCTTCTTTCTCTTAGGTCATTGGATTTATGAACATGAACTTTCTATGTTTACCCTTTATTGTAAGAACAAATTTAAATACAATGTTTCCATAATCTGTTTTATTTTGTTGGCATGCCTAAATTTTTAGTGGATTTTTGGTAGTTTTTGAAGTTTTAATAGGAGTGCTAAAATTCTTAGATGTTTGCATCACATATATTAAAAATTATACATTTTTTATATTTAACTACATCATATGCCCAATCTTAATTTTCATCTAATGTCCCATCCATTCATTCATTCCAGAAATGTTTATCAAGCATCTGTTATGTGCCAGGTAGATCTTTGGTTTCTGGGGATGTAGCCATTAAACAAAATGGACAAAACTTTCTGCCTTTCTGGAGCTCAAATTACCATGGGGGTTGACAGAAAATAAATAAGTAAAATATGTAGCTTATTAGAAGCTATTAAAAAACAATAACAACAACATAACAAGGATTGTGAGGATGGTGCAAGACCGGGTAGTGTTTCGTTGTATTGTACATAGGGTTGCTATGAGTTGGAATCGACTTGAAGGCACCTAACAACCACATAAGAAGCTATGATGTGCAATGGATAAAATTAAAACCAAGAAGAAATAAAAGATGCTGGTGTGTGAAAGAGGAGTTTCTAATTTAAAATGGGTTGTCAGGGTAATCTTTATTGAAGCATTGAAACAAACACTTAAAAGACATGTAGATGCAAGCCATCAGAAGATACAGGGAAAAATTATCACAGATGGTTCATCTCATGCAAAGGCCTCGAAGTGGCAGAAGACCATGGAAGCCATGGTGGTTAGAATGCAGTAGAAACAAGAGGTGAAGCACGTGACAAAAACAAAGAGTTAATGGTGAGAATGGGGAAGTAGTATAGGCAATGTTAGGCTTTTGCATAATGTAGGGGAGTATCTAAGTTAAACTAACTCAGGAAGATGAGCTTTCCTCACCAAATATCAGGGCAGACATTAACCACCCTTATCTCCCCTCTAGTCACTACCACACCACATTAGACCAACCTTTAGAAAATCCATTCCCAAGTAGCAGAACTACACAAAGCATTATATAGAGTGCAGAGATAGCGAAGTTAATTTCCTGAAGTTTTATCATTGTGCTCATTACATGGCTGCAAAGGAAGCAAAGTATTAATTACATGCTTATCATTATCATTGTACTTGGCAGTGAAGAAGAAAATCTGTGCACCTGAATTCTGAAGTTTGATCCACTGCGGCTAAAAAAAGGTGGGTGGTAGGTGGGGTGGGTTGCAGTTTTTAGATCCACTCTGGTACAGTGAAGTGAGCAGACAGACATTTAAGACAATCAACATGAACTAAGAAAAATGAGAAATTCTTTCTCCCTAGTGGGTTGTATTTGGTTGTTAATGTCAAAAATATACGATAGTTATGTATTGCATATATTTTGGTATAGATACGCTTAAGTTAATTAGTACTCTACATACAATTTATTTCATAGACTAGATTTTTTGTTTGTAAATCTCAGATATGTGTTCTGTGTGTCTTTTTTGGAATTCCATATATTATTGAAAAGTTCCTCCACTGTTTTAAACTACCTGATAATTGATCTTTCTAACTAAGGACTTCAGTCCATGTGTGCCTGACAATGGATACAAAGACAAAATAAACCTCACAATTTAGAACAAAATGTTATTGGTTAGCTTTGTATTTTGAAAGCCTTTTTAGATGGAAATGCAGAGTTATGGAGCTAAAGATGATTTCCTGTAATCTGGCATCATTTCAGAGGAGTTATTAACTTTCAAAGTTTGGATATCTACAGAGATATTTTCCTGTTCCAACAAGTGGTGAGGCAATAAAAGAGTAATAGAGACTTAAGATGATTTTTATTGGATGGGTATTATGCAAGCAATAAGAGCAGAATTGTTGTTAGCTGCCTTTGAGTTGGTTTCAACTCATAGTGACCCCGCGTACAACATAATGAAACACTTCCCGGTCCTGCACCATCCTTACAATCTTTGTTATGTTTCAGCCCATTGTTGTAGCCACTGTGTCAATGTATCTCATTGAGAGTTGTCTTAGCTATCTAGTGCTGCTATAACAGAAAAACCACAAATGGATGGCTTTAACAAACAGAAGTTTATTCTCTCACAGTTTAGGAGGCTAGAAGTCCGAATTCAGGGTGTCAGCGCCAGGGCAAGCCTTTCTCTCTCTGTCGCCTCTGGAGGAAGGTCCTCATCATCAATCTTCCCCTAGTCTAGGAGCTTCTCAGTTCAGGGACCCCAAGTCCAATGGACACACGCTCCTGGCTCTTCTTGCTTGGTGGTAATCAGATCTCTCTCCTCTTTGTTCGCTTCTCTCTTTTATATCTCAAAATAAATTGACTCAAGACATAACCTAATCTTGTAGATTGAGTCCTGGCTTATTAACACAACTGCTATTAATCCTGCCTCATTAGCATCACACAGGTTAGGATTTACAACACATAGGATAATCACATCAGATCACAGAATTGTGGACAACCCCACAATACTGGGAATCACGGCCTAGCTAAGTTGACATACATTTTTGGTTGACACAATTCAATCCATAACAAGGTTCTTCCTCTTTTTTGCTGACCCTCTACTTTACCAAGCATACCAGGCACTGGTCCCTCCTGATAACATGTCCAAAGTACATGAGACAAAATCTCCCCATCTTTTCTTCTAAAGAGCATTATGGCTGTACTTCTTACAAGAAAGATTTGTTCATTCTTCAATATATTCAATATTCTTTGCCAACACCATAATTTAAAGATGTCAATTCTTCTTTGGTCTTCCTTATTCATCACCCAGCTTTCGCATGCATATGAGGCAATTTTAAACACCATGGGTTGGGTCAGGTGCACTTTAGTCCGTAAAGTGATATCTTTCCTTTCTAAAATTTTAGAGAGATCTTTTGCAGCAGATTTGCCCAGTGCAATACGTCATTTGATTTCTTGACTGCTGCTTTACCCAAATTGAGAAATAATTCTGTAGTGAGTGCTGGAGCCAATTAAACCATAGGAAAGACCATGTATACTGTCTTATAGTATTGAATATGAACTATTTTGTAAATTCAACCCTTTTAATCCTGTTAGTTGAAAAGATCGACTTCCCATTAGCCAATTTATTTGTTAAATCTGGTCACCATTTATTTGTAACCAGAGTTAAATGCAAACAGAGTGCCTTTGCAGCAAGATGTTAATGCAGTTCTTGCAATGGAAGGATGAAAATCAGACACTTTACCTGCTTCTGAGTACAGTTAAAGTATAATTAGAATATAATGGATTTGCTAAAGCATTTAATGATGAATAACATTTAATTCTGTATACTACAAAAGGTATCATATTGATAAGCTCAATTTGAGTATTCAAATGAATACACTAATATTAGGTAACATTTAAAAATTGTCGTGCAAACCACTGGATAATGTGATAGTTTCAAGACTGATTACATATGCCCACATAATCTTTATATTTATACTTCTATCATTTAGGATGAAAACTACGATTCCTAGAGTAGAAAGTAATATAATGTACCATAGGAAGCCTCTAGTTTTATAGCAAAACCTGTTTTCCAATGGTAGAACAAAGTCTTTATTAAAATCGTTTACCATTTTCTTTATAGGGAGCCTGAAACTATTTGTAATTTTTGTTTCATTACATTTTATATTGTAAAATGTGAGTCATTTTTATCACTAGAGATAAATAAAAATACATACAAAATACACACAAACTAGATACTGCAACTTTGCAATGTTACAGTCTGAGACATTAAACATGCAAAACTGTTCAGCTGTGTGCTTCACCTAATTATAAATTGAAAGAATTGATGTTTTATACTAATGAGCATGGGGTGTACAGTGCAGTTAAAAGGAGTAAAGTATATGGAGAAAAGTTTCTTCAATTTCATTTATTTATATTATTTTGTAAGTATGTTTGTTATTAGGCATCCTAAGTCATACATATCATAAAGATTCCATGCCTAAGGTGACCTGTATGAAAATTGTTGTTGGCCTAGGTGCTTGGTGCACATTCAAAGGGCAATTTATGAACATTGTATGAAAATCTTCCCATAGTTTTCCTTACATTCTGTTTCCCAACATGTTTCTCAGATTCTCAGCTTCTGCCCTTATGAGTAATGTTCCAACTTTTGGTCTTAATCTACATGGAGCCTGTTGTTTGTCATCACTCTCTTGCATTATACACAGGATCCTGTCATGATCATTGTTATGGATTGAATTACATCCCCCAAAAATGTGTGTCAACTTGGCTAGGCCATGATTCCCAATATTGTGTGATTGTCCACTATTTTGTCATCTGATGTGATTTTCCTATATGTTGTAAATCCTGCCTCTACGATGTTAATGAGGTAGGATTAGAGGTAGTTATGTTAATGAGGCAGGACTCAATCTACAACATTAGGTTGTATCTTGAGACAATCTCTTTTGAGATATAAAAGAGAGCAGTGATCTGAAAGAAAGGGGGGGCCTCATTACCACCAAGCAAGAAGAGCCAGGGGCATGTGTCCTTTGGACCTGGGGTCCCTGTGCTGAGAAATTCCTAGACCAGGGGAAGACCGATGATAAGGACTTCCCACAGGACCACAGAGAGAGAAAGCCTTCCCCTGGAGTTGGCACCATGAATTCAGACTTTTACCCTCCCAAATTGTGAGAGAATTAATTTCTTTTCTAAAGCCACCCATTTATGGTATTTGTTAGAGCACCAGTAGATAATAAGACAACCATGTTTGAGATTTTACAATGCCACGAACAAATATCACATCCAACTTACTTGTTACCAGGATCTTACATCTTGATTAAGCCCTTGTAGGGGAAATCTAGCTCTTTTGTTAGTACTTGGACAACAGATGGATCAACAAGTTAACCAAGGCATATCAAGGGTGAGTGACCATGAGTAAGACTCTATTAAGAAATATTAAAAAATGCAGGTAGTTAGAGATCTATTTTTACTAGCCAAAATAGTAAACATAGTAAAGCAAACACTGGAAATTTCCAAGAAGTATTTGCGGTCCACCCTAAACAGAATGTATTTTGTCATTCTTCATGCGCTACTTCATAAATGTGTACCGGCTATGTGTTATGAACAAGAAGCAATGGTGGTTGCAAAACAATGTGTCAGACTTCCATTCTAGTCCAGATGATGTAGATATGATTTTCTCTGATCCTCTCCAGTAAATATAACTATAAACCCTGGAAATAATGTGAGAGACAACCAAATGAGATTTCTAAAAGACATAAAGAAGCAGGGCTTCGAACTGGTTTGAAACAGTTCAGTCTTGGCCATCATAAACAATGGCAGCATACACATTGCATAGCAACCAAATCTGTTGCTCATTGGATTTTGACCCAAGTAGGAAACAAATAATGGTGCCTCTCTTAAAGATGGTGACACTGTCCACAGTCCTGCCAATAATCCAGTCTCCCATAACCGGCTCCCGAAACATTCAAAGCTGTGCAATTGGCCAACATCTTTAAGTGGAGCACTGCTGTCTGTTTCCTACTTGGGTCAAAATCTGACAGATACTGACTGGTTCCTATGCAAAGTGTAAGCTGCCCTTGTTTATGATTGACATGACTGAACCATTTTGAACTGGTTTAAAGCCCTTTAAAGAAGTCAAAATGGTTAGGGACCCCAGTATTGGAGGAACAACAGAGCAACAGTGCTTCATCTAACACTTCACCCAGGTGACATAGATTTGGCTTTTTTTTTTTTTTACTTCCAATCTAGCAAGAGAAGGCAACCCCGATAGGCTCATTTCTCTATCAGATCTAATGGGAGTCTTGTCAACAACACTAGACACACCTGGAAACACATGGATGGGGTACCAACCAGGACTCCTGCTGACAGTAAGCTTTCAGAGGAAGTGCTCTCCTTCCCCACCAGAATTAATACTCCCTTCCTCACATTGAGAGGCACTGAGTGACAGGGTAGCACCAGTTAAAAGAATCCCTTCACAATTAGCACCTTTTCCAGAAGCCTCTAGTCCCCATGGGCCTTAGAGAACGCTCCTTACCAAAAGGCACAGAGTGAACGGGCAGCAACAATAAGGGCAATCCAGCTACAACAAATGGCCCATCATGGGAAGCTTTGTTTTCCTCACAGAATGTAAATGTATTTCTCCTACCTAAAGATAGTATGACTTGAAGCTCTTTCTGCCTTCTCTGGCCATACCAGAGAGACCAGTAAGAGCCCCAGTGGAACCAGATAAACCAGCAGACCAAAAGAATACCACAAAGGTGCTAATAACTAAGTGGTCATTTTAACCACAGCCCATAAAGTAGACAGGATTTGCATGCTTTACCTAAACAGGATGGATGCTTTCTAAAATAAAAGATTTAAATATGACCCAGACACTCCCAACATAATAGACTAGATGGCCAGTATTGAAAACCACCCATTAGCAAGAAACAGGAAAATCACATCAGAATGAGAAAAGACAGTCAACTGAGCTCTACACCAAGATAAATCAAATGTTGAAATTATCTAAGGAAATTTTAAAGCAGCTATCATAAGAATGATTCAACAAAAAATTATAAATTATCTTGAAACCAACAACATATGCATATATATGTTGTTATTGCTGCTGGTGGTGGTTGCTGTTGAGTCGATTCTAATTCAAGCACAAAGCCTTAAAAAGCTTGAAGCAAAACTGATAGCTGATAGAGCTGAAAGGAGAAATCAACAAATCCACAGTTATAGATGGGTATTTCAATACCCAACTCTCAGTAAATAATAGAACTACTGAACAGAAAATCAGCAAGGATATAGATCTGAGCAACACAATCAACAAGATCTATGTGAAGCATGTGGAATACTTCACCCAATAAGAACAGAATACATATTTTATTCAAGTATCCATGGAACATTCACCAAGACATACTATATCCTTGGCGGTGACAAAAACTTAGCAAATTTAAAAGAACTGAAATCATAAAAACTACATCCATATGCTAGCAAGTATGTGCAGAAACTGGATCAACTTGATCATGCATTCCAGTGGGAAAGTAAAACGGTACAGCCATTCTGGAAAAGCAGTTTCTTACAAAAGTAAACATACAATTGTGCTCTTGGGCATTTATTCCATAGAAATGAATACGTGTGATAATACAAAGCCTGTACATAGCAATTTTATTCATAACAGATGAAAACTGGAAAAAATCCAGATATCCTTCAATGGATAAATGGTTAAAAACAAAACAAAACAGAACTGTGATATATCCCTACCGTGCGATATTAATCGGCAATAAAAAAAGAAATGAACCCCAGGAAACTATGCTAAGTGAAAAAGCCAATCACAAAAGGTAACATATTCTGTGATTTTATTTTTATAACATTCTTGAAATAACATAATTATAGAAATAATATCTTCTGCTATGGTTGCTAGAAGGAATTATTTCTATAATTTTGTCACTTCACGAATGTTACAAAACCACTAATGATGTGTTTGCCAGAGGGTAGAGACAAGGGTGTGTTGTTGTGGGCTGTCATGTACATTTTAGGATGTTTAATAGCACCCCTAGCCTCAATCCAGTAGATGCCAATACCACTCCCTTCCCTAGTTGTCCAGACCCTGAAACCCATTTCCATCTACTTGATTCCAACTCTTAGCAACCTTATATAGGACACAGTAGAACTGCCCATTGGGTTTCCAAGGCTATAATGTTTACAGTAGCAGACTGCCACATCTTTCTCATGCTGAACAACTGGTAGGTTTGAACCACTGACCTTTCAGTTAGCAACCAAGTGCTTAACCACTGAGCATCCAGGGATTCTTTTGGTTGTCCAGACATTGCCAAATATTTGTGGGTGACAAAATATCTCCCAGCTGAGAACTAAAGGTCAGGAGGGAATGTTGGCAATTATGACTCAGCTTTGAGTGTGAGGTCAAGTATACCTTTTACTGATGCTTAATTTTCTTTTTTTTAAATTGTACTTTAGATGAAGGTTTACAGAACAAACAGTGCCTCATTAAACAGTTAGTACACATATTGTTCTAGGACGTTGGTAAACAACCCCATGACATGTCAACACTGTCCCTATTAGCAGCTTTCCTGTCCCCTCCTGCTTTCTAGTCCTTGTCCTTGGGCTGTTGTGCCCCATTAGTCTCGTTTTGTTTTATGAAGCTATCTAATCTTAGGCTGAAGGATAAACCTCTGGAGTGAAATCATTACTGAGCTAAAAGGGGGTCCAGAGGCCATACTTTAGGGGTTTCTCTAGTCTCTGTCAGGCCAGTGAATCTGTTCTTTTTTGTTGTTGTTGTTGTTATGAATCAGAATTTTGTTCTAAATTTTTTCCAGCTCTGTCTGGGACCCTTTGTAGTGAGCCCAGTCAGAGTAGTCAGTGGTGGTAGCTGGGCACCATCTAGTTCTACTAGACTCAGTCTGGTGGAGGCCATGGTAGTTGTGGTCCAGTAGTCCTTTGGACTAATCTTTTCCTTGTATCTTGTTTTCTTCATTCTCCCTTACTCTCAAAGGGGTGAGACCAGAGGAGTATCTTAGATGGCTACTTACAGGCTTTTAAGACCCCAGATGCTACTCACCAAGGTGGAATGTAGAACATTTTCTTTATAAAGTGTGTTATGCCAACTGAGATAGATGTTCCCTGAGACCATGGTCCCCACAGCCCTCCACCCAGCAATTCGGTCCCTCAGGGAGTTTAAATGTATCTATGGAGTTTCCATGACCTTTCCTTGTACAAATTGTGCCGGCTTCCCCAGTATTGTGTACTGTCTTGCCCTTGATCAAAGTTATCACTTATTTATTGTCTAGTTAGTATTCCCCCCTCCAATCCCTCGTAACCATCTAAGATTGTTTCTTTTTGTGTGTAAACCTTTTCCTGAGTTTTTACAGTAGTGGTCGCATACAATATTTAACCTTCTGTGATTGACTTATTTCACTCAGCATAATGTCCTCCAGTTGCATCCATGTTAGGGGATACTTCACAGATTCATCATTGTTCTTTATCATTGCATAATACTCCATTGTGTGTATGCACCATAGTTTGTTTATCCACTCATCTGCTGATGGGCGTCTAGGTTGTTTCCATCTTTTTGCTCTTGTGAACAATGCTGCAATGAACATGGGTATGCATATGTCTACTCGTGTGCTGGCTCTTACTTCTCTGGGATATCGTCCTAGGAGTGGGAATGCTGGATCATATGGTATTTCTATTTCTAGATTTCTATCGTCTTCCAAAATGGCTGTAACGTTTTACATTCCCACCAGAAGTGCTTAAGAGCTCCAATCTCCTGCAGCCTCTCCAACATTTATTTCCAGTTTTTTTCATTTATTCCAGTAATGCCCGGGTGAGATGGTATCTCATTGTGGCTTTGATTTGCATTTCTCTAATGGCTAGTGATTGCAAGCATTTCCTCATGTTTCTGCTGGCCGCTTGAATGTCTTTCATGAAGTGTCTGTTCATTTCCTTTGTCCATTTTTAAATTGGATTACTTGTCTTTTTGTTGTAGAGGTGTTGGATTTTCTTGTAGATTTTAGAAATGAGAAATTTTTCTGACTTGTAATGTCCAAAAATTTTTCCCCTGTCTGTAGGTTTTCTTTTTACTCTTTTGAAGTCTTTTGATGAGCATAAGTGTTTAATTTTTAGAAGATCCCAGTAACCTAGCTTATCTTATGGAGTTTGTGTGTTGTTGGTTATGGTTTGTATCCTGTTAATGCTGTGTATTAGGGCCTCTAGCATTGATCCTATTTTTACTTCTATGAACTTTATAGTTTTTGGCTTAATATTTAGGTCTTTGATCCATTTTGAATTAGTTTTTGTATATGGTGTGAGGTGTGGGTCTTGTTTCTTTTTTGTTTTCAGATAACAACCAGTTTTGCCAGTACCATTTGTTAAAAAACTGTCTTTTTCTCATTTGATGGACTTTGGGCCCTTGTCAAGATCAGGTGACTGTATGTGGATGGATTTACATCTGGGTTCTCAATTCTGTTCCATTGGTCAATGTATCTGTTGTAGTACCAGTACCAGGATGTTTTGACTACAGTAGCTGTATAGTAGGTTCTGAGGTTGGTAGTGCAAGTCTTCCCACTATATTCTTCTTCTTCAATAGTGCTTTATTTATCTGGGGATTTTTACCTTTTCCTATAAAGCTAATGATTAGTTTTTCCATCTCTTTAAAGAATGTTGTTGGTATTTGGATCGGGATTGCATTGTATTTGTAAATTGCTTTGGGTAGAATTGTCATTGTCATTTTCACAATGTTGAGTCTGCCTATTCATGAGCATGGTATGTTTTTCCATTTATGTAGATCCCTTTGGGTTTCTTGCAGTAGTGTTTTGTAGTTTTCTTGGCATAGGTCTTTTACATCACTGGTTAGATTTATTCCTAAGTATTTTATTTTTTTAGATGGTATTGTTTTCCTGACTTCCTTTTCATCATTCTCCTTATTGGTGTATAAGAATCCAACTGAATTTTGTATGTTTACCTTGTATCCTGCTACTCTGCTGAATCTTTCTATTAGTTCCAGTAGATTTCTCGTGGAGTCTTTAGGGTTTTCTATGTATAGTATCATAGCATCCGCAAACAGGGACAGTTTAACTTCTTTATTATCAATTTGGATGCCCTTTTTTTTCTTTTTCTTGCCTTATTGCTCTAGCTAGAACTTCCAGCACAATGTTAAATAGGGGTGGTGATAAAGGGCATCCTTGTCTTGTTCCTGTTCTCAAGGGGAATGTTTTCAGCCTCTCTCCATTAAGAATGATGTTGGCCGTTGGTTTTGCATAAATGCCCTTTATTATGTTGAGAAATTTCCCTTCTATACCTATTTTATTGAGACTTTTTATCAGGAATGGGTGTTGGACTTTGTCAAATGCCTTTTTTGTGTCAACTGAGATGATCATGTGAGTCTTTTCTTTCCTTTTATTTATGTGGTGGATTATGTTGATTGATTTTCTATTGTTGAACCATCCTTGCATACCTGGTATGAATGCTACTTGGTCGTGGTGTATTATTTTTTTGATAAGATGCTGAATTTTATTGACTAGAATTTTGTTGAGAATTTTTGCATCTATATTACTGAGAGGTATTGGTCTGTAATATTCTTTTTTTGTGATGCCTTTGCCTGGTTTTGTATCAGGGTTAAGCTGGCTTCATAGAATGAAATGGAAGTGTTGCTTCCTTTTCCATGTTCTGAAATCATTTGAGTAGTACTGATATAAGGTCTTCTCTGAATTTTGGTAGAATTCTCCAGTGAAGCCATCTGGGCCAGGGCTTTTTTTGGTTGGGAGTTTCTTTTTTTTATTACCTTTTCAATCTCTTCTCTTGTTATGGGTCTGTTTAGATTTTCAACAACACTTTGTGTTAGTTTGGGTAGGTAGTCTGTTTCTAGAAATTTATCCATTTTCTCTAGGTTTTCAAATTTGTTGGAATATAGTTTTTCATATTACTCTGTTATGATTCTTTTTATTTCAGTTGGGTCTGTTATAATGTCCCCCATTTCGTTTCTTGTTTGGGTTATTTGCATCCTCTCCTGTTTTTCTTTTGTCTGTCTGGCCAGCAGTTTGTCAATTTTATTGATCCTTTCAAAGAAAAAACTTGGTTTTGTTGATTCTTTCTATTGTTTTTCTATTCTCTATTTCATTTATTTCTGCTCTGATCTTTATGATTTTCTTTCTTCTGGTGGCTGGGGGCTTTTATTTTGCCTTTCTCTTTCTATTTGTTCGAATTCTGTAGTTAATGTTTGATTTTCTCCCTTTCTTCTTTTTTGATGTGTGCGTCTATTGCTATAAATTGTCCTCTGAGAAATGCATTTGCTGTGTCCCAAAGGTTTTGGTATGTAGTGTTTTCATTCTCATTTGATTCTAGGATTTTTTTTATTCCATCTCTGATTTCTTCTATTATACAGTGTTTTGTAAGCAGGATGTTATTGAGTTTCCATGTAAATGATTTTTTTTGCTTGCTCTTTTTTTTCTTAATTTCTACCTTGATGGCGTTGTGGTCAGAGAAGATACTGTGTATTATCTCAGCGTTTTGGATCTTGTTGAGGTTTGCTCTGTGACCAAAGATGTGGTCTATTCTGGAGAAAGTTCCATATGTATTGGAAAAGAATGTGTACCCTGCAGCTGTTGGATGGAGTGTTCTATATATGTCTATGAGGTCAACTTGGCTGATTGTGCCATTTAGGTCCTCTGTATCTTTGTTAAGTTTCTTTCTAGATATTCTGTCCTTTACCAAGAGTTATGTGTTGAAGTCTCCTGCTATTGTTGTGGAACTATCAATTTCTTTTTTCAGTGCTGTTATAGTTCGCTTTTTATATTTTGGAGCCCTTTCATTGTGTGCATAGATGTTTATTATGTTTATGTCTTCATGATGAATTGTCCCCTTAATCATTATATAGTGTCCTTCTTTGTCTTTATTGTGTATTTTGTTTTAAAGTCTATTTTATCTGAGACTAGTATTGCCACTTCTGCTCTTTTTTGGTAGCTTTTTGCTTGATACATTTTTTTCCATCCTTTGATTTTTAATAAATTTCACCTTTGTTTCTAAGGTGTGTCCTTTTGTAGATAGCATATTGATGGATCCTGTTTTTTTAACCATTCTGTCACTCTCTGTCTCTTCATGGGTGCATTTAGGCCATTTAAATTCATTGTAATTATTGATAGTTGTGAGTTTATTGCTGTCATTATGTAGTGCTTTTTTGTGGTGCTGATGTTTTGTTTGTTCCTCTTACTCTTCTGTGCTGAATTCCTTTTGTTTGTGGATTTTTTTTTCATTTCTTTTGTTTTTGTAGGTTTTGTTTTTGCTGAGACTTTATGTTTTTCTTCTTTATTTTGATGATTATGTTTGTTAACTTTCTTTGTGGTTACCTTAAAATTTACGCTTATCTTCCTAGGTTTGAACCAGTCTATTATTACTTAGTATCACCTTGCCTTCCACTCCATTAGAGGATTCTATACCTACACTGTTTATTCCCTCTTTCATTGTTCTGATGTTGTTGCCATTTACAGATTAACCTCTCTAGTTCCCTGTTGTAATTCTTTTTGTTTTGGATACTTCTTAAGAGTTCATTTCCTAGGTTGGTATCTGGCTGGTATGATCTTGCATCCTAGATTCAGCCTGTGGGCTTATGTTGTTTGTTCTCAGACTGAATAACTCCCTTTAATAACTCTTGCAAGTTGGTTTGATTTTTACATAGTCGCTTTATTTCTGTTTATCTGGAAATGTCCTAATTTCACCATTATATTTGAATGAGAGTTTTGCAGGATACATTATTCTTGGCTGGCAATTTTTTTTCTTTCAAGGTTTTATATATGTCATTCCATTGCCTTCTTGCCTGCATGGTTTCTGCTGAATAATCTGAACTTAGTCTTATTGTTTCTCCTCTGTATGTGACTTCTTGTTTTTCTCGAGCTGCTTTCAGGATTCTTTGTTTGCCTTTGGTTTTAGTGAGTGTGATTATCATATGTCTTAGCGATTTTCTTTTGGGGTCTATCCTATATGGGGTTCGTTGAGCTTCCTGGATGGTCAGCTTTTCATCGTTCATGATATTGGGGAAGTTTTCTGTCAGCAGTTCTTCAGTGATCTTCTCTGTGTTTTCTCCCCCATTCTGCAACTCCGATCACTCACAGATTTTTGCTTTTGATTGTATCCCACATAATTCTCAGAATTTCTTCATTTTTCTTTCTTTTTTTTGTGAGTTTTCCTCAGAGTTATATCCAAGTGTTTGTCTTTGATTTCACTGATCCTGTCTTCCATCGTTTCAAACCTGTTCCTCAGCCCTTCTATGATACAGTACATTTTTGAAATCTTGTTGTTTGTCTTTTGGATTTCTAATTGTTGTTTTTGTATGATTTCTAGTCTGAATTTATTTTAGCATTTTGTTCCTGTATTATTTTCCTGAATTCTTTCATTTTGTTGTCTGTATTTTCCATGAATTTTTCTGCCTTTTCCATGAATTTGTCTGTTTTTTCTGCATTTTTGTCTGCGTTTTGCTTCAACTCTTGGATATCTCTGAATATCAGAGATTTGAATTCCCTATCAGGTAGTTCTAATGCCTTTTCGTCTACTGGAAAGTCATCTGGTGTTTTAGTTTGTATGCCTACTGACATTGTCTTGTCCTGTTTTTTAATATGTTTTGATATTGCCTGCTGTCTTCAGGGCATTCAGTAGTTATTTTCCTCGTTTATTGATTGTAGATTTGTTTGTTTCATCCTCCTTTTTTGTTTTGTTTTGTTATGCCTGAGTGGGTGGGCTGTATATTCTTGGTTGTTTGCTCATCTGTGGGCATGATACTTTTCACCTCTTTGTCCAATGGGCAGGGTCAGTCACTCAGCTATGGTGCAGCAGGGCAGGTCCAGCTGAAAGAGAGTTTCTGGGATGGGTTATATGTGGCACATACTAGGGCCTGGAATCAGTGCAGGGCTGGTTCCAGTAGGCTGTGCCTGTGCTGCTCGGGGGTGTGATGTTCCATGCATGGTGCAGGTAGGCAGGAAGGAAAGGGGAGATTATGATGCCTGGTACTGATATGGGGATGGCAAAGAGGAAAGAGAGGAGAGAGAAACAGGGGCCAAAAACAAACAAACAAACTAAAAAGTCCTAAGGCAGCTTGCATTGGAGTGGAGAGATAAGAGACTGAGAAATGGAGAAAAACAAAAAGGGGGAAAAATATAGAAAAAGGGTAAAATAAAAAATAAATAATTAAATAAAAATTAGAAAAAAAAAAGAAAAGCCCCCAGGAATCCCTTTGGTGCTGTTGTGAAGACTGGGGAAGTGGCTCCCAAGCCACAAAGGACAGACTGGCTAGAAGTGTTAGAGGTGTCACACAGCACCAGGTATTCAGGATACAGGAAGAGAAGGTAAGAGTAGAGAGACAAGAAACTGAGAAATGAAGAAAGACAAAAAGGGAAAAAGATAGAAAAGAAAACAAACAAAAAAAAGCAAAGAAACAAAAACAAACAAAACACACAGAAGAACAAAAAACAAAACAAACAAACAAAATAAACAAAAAAAGAAATCCCCCCAGGGATCTCATTTCGTGGCTATGATGACTGAGGAAATACCTCCCAACCTGTGTAGTACAGCCTGGCTAGAAGGTACTCCCAAGCTGAGAAAAGAAAAAGAAAACAAACAAACAAATAAATCATAAGAAACAAACAAAAAATCCCCAGGGATCCCACCAGCTTGGCAGGATTGGCTGGGAAGCAGCTCCACATTTGAGCAGCATTTCACAGCCTTTCAGGAAGAAGCAAAGATGGCACATGGAGCCAGGTATTTGAGAGAAAGAGGGGGAGATGTTGAGAGGTATGGAAGAAACCAAAAGAAACAGAAAAAAACCACACCAGCAACATACAAATGGCCCCCGAGGAGCCAGCCAGTGTGGGCAGGTGGAATCCAAGTGGCAAAGGGCTGAAGCCAGTGCCTCCCAGCTGAAAGACTGTGTCCCCAGGAAGCAGAGGAGTCTGAGTGGGAGTGAAGAAGGGTTGGGGGTGGGAAAGCATATTTTTCTGTTTACCAGTTATTTTGTCTCTTACTGGGAGCTCTGTGAAGCTGCTTTTCCATTCTCCTTGTTTGCCAGTCTCCAGAAGGAGTCCAAGATGGTAAATCTGTGCTGCATTAGCTGATAGGGGACCTCTGCACATATCTCTTCTCATTCTCTGTTCTCTGTCAGTTTCTTATTCCATTCAGTGCTTGGCTGAGTTCTTTATCTCTTCATTTGATGCTTAGGGTTTCAGGATTGACATTTGCCTCTGTTTGACTTAATTTTTCCAGTCTTTGCTGTGGAGGGACAGCAGGTGCTTCTGTCTATAGCACCATCTTGGCTGGAAGACTGATGCTTAATTTTCAAAGTCAACCTTGAAATATTTGAGATCAGTAATTCAAAATTTTGGCCATTTCAGTAATTTTTCCCCTAAGTACATGTTCACAAGAAAATACAAAAAGATGAGTTGGATGAATCTGAATGAGTCATTAATCATAAAATAAAAAGGTAATTCGCTTCAGCTCAGGGAAAGGAAAAGTATATGTGCTAACTTAAATTAAAAAAAAATTAAAAGTTCATCATAATGAGAATTTTCTAGACAATTCTGTGACCTACTTTTAACATGTGGTACTTAGAAGTATGCTGTTAATGTAATTTAAATATTTGCCTTTTAGATGATTCTTAAGATAAAGGGAGAAAAAAATGTTACAACATAGGGACTATTTAAGCCTTTTTTTTTCTTTTTAATTTGTTTTGTCCCTAACTTCTATTTTGAGTTCTATTAGTTTTTCTGAGAGGAAAAAAAAAAAAAGTTACCCCCCCCCCAACAAAATATACTGAATTTTTTCTGTATTTATTTATATTATATAGGTTGTCATGGATTTGAAGAATCTACAACTTTTTAATTATGAAATCATAAAAATAAATTTCTGAAGAAAAAAGCTTGAATACATTTTCAACAACATTTCTAAGCTTTCATAATAAAGTCATAATACTATTACAAATTGTTAGTGTATTTAAAATGAATTTTATGAAGTGTGTTAAAATGAATGCTATGCTTTGAAAATATTGAATTTGGGAACATATTCTGAGGAGACAAAGAAGAAAATCTTTCGTAGCCCCTTGGGGTTTTTGCTAGTCTGTGGAACAATAGTCTTAACAGGTCTTTAAAAAAAAAAAAAAAAAAAAAGGGTGGTGTGGGTGCAAACTGCTTCAGATTAAATCTTCCCTTCAGTTTCATGGAGTAAATTCGTATATTAGTGGCTGTGAGTAGTCTTCATAAAGAAATACGTTTAGTTTTGTTCAATCCAGAGATTCCCATTTGCTTTACCATAGAAATTTTTACTCAGCAATCTATGATTTATTATATGTGTTAACTGGTTGTCATTCTTCTTGCATGATGCTGGGCCACCTACATATAGCTTTATGATTCACACTAACTCCCTTCATTAATATCTATGTTGGGCACAATTTTTATCTATGGTATTTATTAAATAACTGCAAAAAATTCAGAAATCCTTAGCTTAGATATGTTATCCAACAGGAGCCGATTAAACTAACATCATTCCTAAAAATGAAAAGACCTCAAAAACTTTTTTTTTTTCTCCCCATTGGTGAGATACAGATCCTCTGTGGAGCAACATGGCAGCTGTAGATATATTTATGGACGAATTAATACTCTACCAAGTGTTTTTATTTTTGTTATTGTTTTTGTTTTGTTTTGTGGTATGGTAGTGTGAAAAAGGCGAAACCTCTGTGGAGCAACTTAATTGCTATGGCTGCTAACCAAAAGGTCAGCAGTTCGAATCCACCATGTGCTCCTTGGAAACTCTATGAAGCAGTTCTATTCTGTTCTATAGAGTTGCTATGAATCAGAATCGACTTGACGGCAGTGGGTTCATTTTGTTAGTACCTTGGAAGTCTGAAAGACTTGAGCATATAAGTCATCTATACAAATAGAAGACTAACAACATTCCAAAGTAGATTAGTAGATTTTTTTAAGAGTGCAAAAATGTACATTTAACTATATACATACACGCACACAGATGCACGTGTGCTCTTGGTACTGTGACTCAACATAATAATCAATCTTGGCTGGCATTATTATCATCATTATTATTAATGTTACTACTGCTGTTTACTACTGATACATATGGGACTCAGAACTCTCTCCTACCAAAATATCCAGGCAAAAACTGAAGTTATCTAATACCATAGTTTTTTTAGGTCTAGTTCCTCAAAACAACAGAAAATAAAAAAAAATTTCAACTTCACAGGAGATATTTGGACTCTCATCTCTAAAAAGAACAAGACCACACCAATAGTTTTTACTCCAAAAGAGAAAATCTCATTTAAGATGCTTAGATGTATGAATAGCAAGCCTTTTTATTCACTACTATTTTTTATTCAATAAAACATTAACTCAAGGAATAATGTCAAATATTAAACTAGAGAAAAAAACTCAAGTAGTATATTTAGTAGGAAGGAAAATAAAAATCAGTGAACTTATTACAACATTGATATATCAATAAACATGTATATGTTTTCAAAAAGATTATGAACTATAACGTCTGAAGCTGAAACTAACAGAGTAATTAATTGCTTTGGAACACAGACTTTTGTATTTGTCAGTATCATGCTTTTGCATTTGCAGCTTTCATATTACTTTAGTTGCAGTTTCATATTTATTTCTATAAAAACATATTTTAAGTAGTGGGTGGGAATTAAGGCATCCAGATGGCTCAGTGAACCAACTGACAGAATACAAAATCAGAGCTACAAGTTCCCTGCTTGTATATTTCTCTTCCGCATAACCTCAGATCTAGAAGAAATGATCTTAGTTTAATTGGCTCCTGTTGGATAACATATCTAAGTTCAGGATTTCTGAATTCTTTGCAGTTATTTAATAAATACTATGGATAAAAATTGTGCCCAACCTAGATATTAATGAAGGGAGTTAGTGTGAATCATAAATCTGTAAGTGGCCCAGCATCATCATCAGCATCTTTTAAACAGCTCTATCTGTGTGATTCCTAATCTTCCATTCAATTCAGATAAAAAATATGTAAAGCTGGCACAGGTACACAAGCAGTGGGTAGTACCAGATTGGCAAATTAGCAAGCCAGAGAGGGCATGACCAAGAAATTATAAAATGGGCTTCTCAGAAGCAGTTTCCATCCAGAATCAATGAGAACAGGCGGAGAAAGAGGCATTTACCATGGGAAGCCATAAAAGACAGTGGTTATACTTGAGACACACAAAGTGCCTTTAAAGTTTGAGACTAGGGCTCTTATCCTGCCTCAGGGTATGTTTACCGGCAATACTCTTACATGTTCTGGGTCGCTGTTTCCTCTTCTCTGAAGCTGATGGGTTAACGCGTAATTAGAGGACTGATGTGAAGTTCCAATGAGATATCACACTTGACGGAGATGAGACTGAAATTGAATGGAGTATCAATTAAGTGGATACGTTTATGTGCTAAGTGCCGTGCCAGACAATGGGGACATACTGTTGAATACCTATCTCCTCTTATTCCTTAGTAAAATAATTTCTTGTTTTTAGCTGGTCATAGTTTCCAGGAATAAAAATATTATCCATCCTCTCTTGTAGCCGTACGTGGCCATGTGGATAAATATTTTCTAATAATATATTAGCAAGAGTGTTATGTGCCACTTCCAGTTCTTGTGCTTAAAAGGAGGGGCGTAACATTTCTTTGTTTCTTCTCCTTTCTAATGACTGGAATGTGGACATGATGGCTGGAGCTCAAGCAGCCATATTGGATCATAAAGTATACTTTATGCACAGAATATGGCCAAGTAGCAAGATAAAAAGAGCCTTGGTCAATGCAAACTTTATGAAGCCAATTTACCGATCGTAAACCTGTAACTTGAAAATATTCTCTAACACGAAAAGAAAAAATATACTATCGTTTTTAATTAGTCTGGATTTTCCTTCATTGCTGCTAAAGCGCACCTTAATTGATGCTGTGAACCAGGCAGAAACACTCTCCCCTCATGGAGCTTGCATTCTAGTGTAGAAAAGAGGAAATAGACTGTCAGTTTGTATATTTCTAGAGCACATAATCCAGTGTGGTATGAAGATAACTTGTGTTGGATCTTGTGCTGATGGTTGATAAAGCATTTTCCAGGACCTAATATAAGATCTATTGAGTCAAAATCTTTCAAAATAGGATCTCTGAGAATCTCATTTTTCAAAAGAGACCCAGTCTTAGGCACTACACAGCACTACTGTCTGCTGCCTCCCTTGGATCCCTGAAGTAATAGAATTGTTGCATCTCATCTTATGAATTGTCATGAAGACTGTCTGCCAGTTCAGTGTGATAAGAGTATAGAGTATGTGAGGACTGGTGGCATTTGAAACTCTGAAACGTGGTTTGGGGTCCAACTGTGAAGTGCTGTGTTTTCTATTAAGCAATGTAAAGATTTAGCAGAATTTAATATGTTGCTAAGTGATATTGTCAGATTTAATATTATTTTTATTAATTGAGCATCAATATTGTGAAATGGGAGATAGATGCAGGAAGCAATAAGAATGTAGTTACAGTGTATCCTCAGTGACAGCTTTGATGGTCTTTGGCATTACAAGGATCAACCCCCAAAGTTAGCTTCTAGCAGAAAGCAGTTAAATGAAAAGTAATACAAATGATGTATTCCTGAATCCAGCCATCAAAGAAATTCATATCTTTATTTAGAAAAGAACAAATTGTTCACCAAGTCTTTTCTAACCTTGATTCTATACTCTAAAATCTTATAAAGGATGTTATCACCCGTTCTCTTTTTTTCTGCTTATAACACGATAACAGAGATGCTCAGTTGTCAAACAATAACATTGAAAACAATTAGTGAGTTAAAATTTTCAATACACTTATCTCTCCAACCTGATGTTGTGCCTCTTTCCCCCTCAACCAGTCTTCTCCAAGTTGACGTTCTTTCAGTTCCTCCAGTATCCAAAGTTCTTTTTCAGCCATGGGCTTTGCACAGGTTGTTCGTTCTGCCCTGAATTGTTGTTTCTCTGACTCTTTCTTAGTTGCCTCACCTCCTCACTGAAACTGTAGCTCAACTCCTTAGCATTAGCTCACCTCTTTCCCCCTACCACTGCCTTTTCTTTTCCCTCTCTTGCACCTTGCAGCTGTTTCTCCTCTTCACAGAATGTTATGTTCTGTTTGCTGTCTTCTCTCCATTTGATTGTCTATTTTTCTCAGCACTGCGTATGCAGGGCCTAGCATAGTTTCTAGCAGATAGTCGATGATATTGGTTAAATGAGTGAATAAATGGAAATTATATGGCATTTTCTCATTGCTTAACTTATCTGAAAGTACAGTTTCTAAATTACAAAACCATTTAGTATATAGTGATAAAAAGTACTTCTGAAGAGAAGTATTGATTGCATTAAATAAATACTGGAAGACTTGATCATTAAGATGATCATAAGGTTTATATGTAGGAGTCAGTATCTTTTTGATGAAACTAATAATACAAACGATTTTTTTCCTAAAAAATGACAATTTCTAAGTATTATTTCTGAAAAGAAAGTTGGTATTCTCTTTAACAAACGCCTACAGAACAGCTTGTTTACAGTTTGGCACCAGAACCTTTTACTTCTAAGATACTGAAGTGAATGATATGCCTTTCTTGTTTGACTTATAATAAACATGTAGGCGAAAGAGTGAAATACTATTCTAAGAATAATTTTCTATCAAAATTAATATGGTATGCTCACTCTATAGATCCAGGGGTTGTGATGCAAGTTAAGCATACCTACTAATAGAAGCAAATATGGTCTGATTCAAGGAAAATGTAATTGGTTAATAAATGCTATTAGAAAAAATTAAAATGAAAGTATGATATTCAGAGTTTTTATCTGATGTCCATGCCCAGAAATTAACAAATAAATATATTAGTAATTTTAAATTTATTAGGGACTGGAATTTTTAAAAAATAATAAATTACATGTAACCTATATAATCTAGACAATGTTTTAGGTGTCATATTAACTTCTAGTCATTCTACAATATGGACTTTAAACTTATTAAAAATAAGACAAGTTTTTGTGAGTCAGGAGGCACTGAAATACAAACAATTCACAATAAAATATTTTGTTAACCTTAAATAGAAAGCAGTATGAGCAAACAACATTCTGTAACTATGCTGTAGCCTGTACTGGATAAGCATTATATAAGTAAAGATGATGTATCTTTGAATTGTAGAATTAGTAGGCTATGTTATTTAGCAAATATGAAAGTATTCATAAATTAATCAGAATAATTATACATTGTTTTCCTTCCAAAATCTGCTTATAACATATGCCTTTGAAGTCCTTATTGTTCAAAACTAACTACTTTTCTAAGAATGAATAGGCTGAAACATTTATTAACATCTTAAGAAAAGCGTTTATACAGTGAAAACAATGTCCCTAAAATCCACAGTGTTCTAAGTTGAAAATCAGAATAGATGAAAATTTATTTAAAAAAAAAAAAACCTGGTGATCTGTTTAACCTAAATAATCAAGTTTATTCTAAGACTCATTTCTTAAGGAGGTCTTCTTATAATTATATCATCTAACACTCCACAAAATTCTATAAATTAGAATAATGGGATCATCAAGAGAATTTGTTTCAAGAAGTTACTACATAACCAAAAATGAGTGATGAATAATGCCCTTTTATGTTTCTTTCTCTTTAAAGATGGTGATTCATGCCAACTGCATGATTGGAAAAGGGGAATTGTGTACCACAGTAAATACTCTGGCACACTTAACAACATGCTTTGTTTTGAAGATAATGAGGACATTGCAAGCTGCTCGGGCCTTTTGTCTGAAAATTCCCACCAGAGGCTCTTTTAAGCCACTGCGGTTTTCAGGTTTTCAGTGCCTGATTCCTGCAAAACCCATGTCTGGTTTTACTGTAATGTCAGCTGTTATTCATGCTTGCTGGGGCCTGCCTGCCACTCGTGGGAACATAATGTTGTGAGAAATCCACTCACTTTAGGTGCTCTCCCTTGGGGGCATAGTTTTGATCAGCTTTTCAACCTTTTAAAATTCTGAGCATGGTAACATATGTTAACTTGCATTGCCCCAACCTGAACAGAAGAGAAACAGAACTAACAACTGGCATATGGTAATGATATGAAAGGCCACATTAAGTGAATAGCATGAGATACCTTTCAGCTTCTTGGATTTTCAGAGGGCCAATAATGTTCCATCAGGAAAATTAGAGATGAGTGTTTTGATTGAGGTGACAAAGTTTAGTCTTAAATAATCAACCATAATGGACACCTGGCTTGCACAAAGAATTCCTTTTTTTTAAAACATGTCATTTCTCTATGATTAGAACAAGATGATGTATTTCGTACTGAAAACATTTCAGTGACATTGCTTTACCGATGTAAATTTGTCCAGCACAGCTTATGACTTGATAAGCACAGACAACAGCCAACAGAGTTTTTTGAAGAACTGCTGAAGAACTTAGAAGAAAAATACTTGTATTTTGAGCCTAAAGTCTTGAGAATAATGGAAAATAAGACAAAAATACTAAAGGACAGTTTCAAAGCATGGTTACAAGAATTGAAATAATTTGGTATTGAATATAGGATTGAAATTACCAACTAAATGTTATATAAGTTTTTCAAGGAAGACAGGAAAAATTAAAAAGAAAGTATTTTTCCTTCTATAAAAACAACAACAACAACAAAAAAAACCTGTTACCTTAGAGTAGATTCCAACTCATAGCAACCCTACAGGACAGAGTAGAACTGCACCATAGTGTTTCCAAGGAGCGACTGGCAGATTTGAACTGCTGACCTTTTGGTTAGCAGCCACGCCCTTAACTATTTCACCACCTGGGCTCCTTTCCTTCTATGTATATGTGTAAAATCCCAGCTAAAATGAAATAAAATAAGAATTGACTGAACAGCTCCTGCAAGGCTCAAATCATTATACTATACATGGGAGAAGAGACATGGAATAATTTTGGCCAATATAACTTAAAAAAATTATGGTAAACTTCACACATAAACAAAAGTAAAGAGAATAGTATAATGAATTTCTTTTTATACTCATCACCTTAAAAAATTACCAACCATTGGCCAATTTTCTTTCACCTATACCCTTTCTCACACAACCCCTACATGTTGCCATGCACATTAGAATACACTTGGTGCTTTCTTATAGTACACAGGACAAGTTAAATGTGAATATACTTGCATTCATTTTAAATGGTATACCAAAACAAAAAACAAACCCATTGCCATCATAGCGATCCTATAGGACAGAGTAGAACTGCCCCATAGGGTTTCCAAGGAGCAACTGGTGAATTTTGAACTACCTACCTTTTGGTTAGCAGCTGAGCTCTTAACCACTACTCCACCAGGGTATAGTAAGGTGAAAAAAGTCTAAAAAATCATATATACCTTATTTTGCATTTGATACTATAAAGATATTATTTAGCATTAGGAAATTTCCAGTACTTTTACAAATATGCCTTTTAAATGACTTCTTTTTTAATTTTGTTTTTATTGCACTTTAGGTGAATGCTTACAGAACAAATAGTTTCTCATTAAAGAGTCAGTGCAAGTATTGATTTATGACATTGGTTAACAACCCCACGACATGTCAACCCTCTCCCTTCTCGACCTTTTTTTTTTTTTTTTGGTGAAAATATACATAGCCAAAGATACACCATTTCAAAAATTTCTACATGCACAGTTCAGTGACATCGATTACATTCTTCCAGTTGTGCTGCTATTCTCACTTTAGATGAAGGTTTACAGAACGAAATATTTTCTCATTAAACAGTACACATGTTGCCCTATGACAATGGTAAGTAATTAATAACAACATAAGTACGCTCTTGAAATAACTTACTGTTGTATATTCTGCTTCCTGAAGCTTGTGTATTTTCTATTCCAATTTGAATCTTAAATGTTGGATAGTCCTTACTCTTACAAGTTTCCTGAAGAATCTTTAATGGGTATTATTATTCAGGTGTATTTTAAGCCAAGGGACAACAAAACATGACCCAAGTTCAAATCCCAACTTTAATCTTCAAATTGCCCACAGAATTTCTGGTATTTCTAGCATCTAATGAATCAGACAAAAAATAATTTTTTTAAATAATATTTTATTGTGTGAATAAGTTGTTGGTCTTGCAAAATTCTGTCATGAGATCTCTAGCATTGTTCCTATCACCAAGGCCATATTTCCCAAATACTGATCATTCTTTGTTCCCGACTTTTGCATTCCAATCACCAGTAATTACCAATGCATTTTGATTGCATTTTTGATCAATTTCAGACTGCAGAATTTGGTAAAAATCTTCAATTTCTTCATCTTTGACATTAGTAATTGGTGGGTAAATTTGAATAATAATTGTATCAACAGGTCTTCCTTGAAGGCATATGGATATTATCCTATCACTGACAGTGTTGTACTTCAGGATAGAGTTTGAAAAATGTTCTTTTTGAAAATGAATGCAATGCCATTCCTCTTCAATTTGTCATTTCCAACATAATAGCTCATATGATTGTCTGATTCAAAATGGCCAGTACCAGTCCATTTCAGCTCACTAATACGTAGGATATCAATCTTCAAGTGTTCCATTTCATTTTTTTACAGTATCCAATTTTCCTTAATCATACTTCATACATCCCACATTCCGATTACTAACGGATGTTCGCAGCTGTTTCTTCTCATTTTGAGTCATGCCATATCAACAAATGAAGGTTCCAAAAGCTTGACTCTATCCAAATCATTAAGGTAGACTCTACTTTGAGGAGGCAGATCTTTTCCAGTTGTATTTTGAGTGTCTTCCAACGTGAGGGGTTCCTCTTACAGGACTATATCAGACAATGTTCCACTGCTATTCACAAGGTTTTCACTGGCCAACTTTTGTCAGAAGTGGATTGCCAGGTCCTTCTTCCTAGTCTGTCTTAGCCAGGAAGCTCGAATGAAATTTGTTCACCAGGGTGACCCTACTGGTATTTGAAATACTGGTGGCATAGATTCCAGCAATATGCAAACCACCACAGTATGACAAACTGACAGACAAGTGGTGATCTTCTTTTTTTTTTTATGTTAATGGGTTGAAATTTGAAATTTGTCCATTGTGAAAAATGTTTTTTCTATCTATAATAAAATATGGTGAATTATATTGATTGCATCCCTAAGACAGATTCCATTTGTTAACAATATAGTGTCCTCTTTATATATTATATAATATATTATCTTCTTTATCAAGTTTTGCTATCAAGATAATGCTGACCTCACGAACAAAGTTTGGAGAGTTCCCTTTTCCTCTAATTTTTGAAAGAATTTGTGTAACATTAGTATTAAGTCTTCTTTAAATATTTAATAGAATTCACCAGTAAGACAATCTGGGTTCAGAGTTGTTTTTGCTTGTTTGGTGGGGAGGTTTTTTTTAATAGCAAAGTCATTTTCCCTATGTGTAGCCTATTCATATTTTCTAATTTATCTTGTGTGAGTTTTGGTAAGTTGTATTTCTAATTTAACTTGTGTCATTTTTTGGAAGTTGTGTTTCTCAAGGAATTCATTCACGTTATCAAATATGTTTTATTTATTGTAATGCAGTTGTTCATAATATTTCCTCATTATTGTTTTAATGCTTACAGAGTCAAAATAATATTCCCTTTTTCGTTTCTAACATAGTGTTTTACGTCAGTCTTGCTAAATGTTAAAGATACTTTAATTGTATTAAACATTTTATTAAGTAACTTTCTTTTTTTTAATTTTTTACTCTTTTTTTATTTTGTTGTCTGTTCTTACTTTTATTATTTCTTTGTTTCTACTTACTTTAGGCCAGTTTTTTCTTTTTTTATGTTGTTGTTAGTTTCCTTTGAGTAGACTCCAATTCGTAGTGACCTCATGTGTGCAGAGTAGAACTGCTTCGTATGGTTTTCAAGGCTTTGATCCTTCAGAAGCTGATGACTAGGCCTGTCGTCTGAGGTGCCTACAGGTAGATTTGAACTACCAAACTTTAGACTAGTGGTGGAGTGCTTAACCATTTGCGCCACCCAGGGACTCTTTGTTTTCCTTTTACTAGCTTCTTAAAGTGGAAACTTAGAATACTGACTCATACATTTCTTCTTTCCTCGTGTAAGAGTCTAAGGCTATAAATTTCCCACAAGTAAATACTTTGTTGCAATTTTTGCTGCAAATTCTTTGTGTCATGTCTTCATTATCTTTTAGAACAAAATATTTCCAATTTCCCTTGTAATGTTTCTTTTTCCCCATAAGTTATTTGTAAGTTATTGTTTAATTTCCAAATATTTCAAATATTTTTTAGGTGTCTGATTATTTTTTATTTCTAATTTAATTCCACTGGGGAAAGAGAATTCTATAGATTCTAATCATTCAAATTTATTATATTTCTTTCATGACCCAGCATGTGGACTATCTTGGTGAATTTCTCATGCACATTTGAAAATAATGGGTATTCTGTAGTTGATGATAGTGTTTGTATAATGTCAATTTGGTGAGGTGGTTGATAGTGTTGTTCTGATTTGATTTTACTGATTTTTTTAATTTGTTCTTGATTGTCAAAGAGTTATTGACTTTTCCAAACGAGATTGTCAATATGTCCATAACTCTTTTGATTTTTTCAAGTATTTTAAAGTTCTATTATTAGATACATACAGAGTTATGATTGTTATATTTTCTTGATGAAACTTTTACCATTAAAAGTTGCATTTCAGAAAAAGAAATAAAGGGCATCCAAATTGGTAATAAAGAAGTTAAATAGTCCCTATTTGTGGATGATATGATACTATACATAGAAAACCCTAAAGACTCCATGAGAAAACTACCAGAACTAATAGAAAGATTCAGCAGAGGAGCAGGATACAAGGTAAACATAAAAAATCAGTTGGATTCCTATACACCAATAAAGAGAACAATGAAAAGGAAATCAGGAAAACAACACCATTTATAACAGCACCTAAAAAAATAAAATACTTAGGAATAAATCTAACCAGGGATGTAAAAAACCTATACAAACAAAACTACAAGAAACCCAAAGAGATCTACATAAATGGAAAAAGATACCATGTTCATGGATAGGTAGACTCAGCATTGTGAAAATGACAGTTCTACCCAAAGCAATCTACAAACACAATGCAATCCCGATCCAAATACCAACAACATTCTTCAAAGAGATGGAAAAACTAATTGTTAACTTTATATGGAAAGGGAAGAAGCCCTGGACAAGTAAAGCTGTACTGAAGAAGAAGAATAAAGTAGGAGGACTTGCACTACCTGATCTCAGAATCTACTATACAGCTATGGTAGTCAAAACAGCCTGGCATTAGTACAGTGACAGATACATTGACAAGTGGAACAGAATTGAGAACCCAGATGTAAATCCATCCACCTATGGTCACCTGATCTTTGACAAGGGCCCAAAGTCCATCAAAGGAGGAACAGACAGTCTTTTTAACAAATGGTGCTGGCAAAACTGGGTGTCCATCTGCAAAAAAATGAAACAGGACCTGTACCTCATACCATATACAAAAACTAATTCAAAATGGATCAAAGACCTAAATATAAAACCAAAAACTATAAAGTTCATAGAAGAAAAAATAAGATCAATGCTAGAGGCCCTAGTACATGGCATTAACAGGATACAAACCCTAACCAGCAACACACAAACTCCACAAGATAAGCTAGATAACTGGGATCTTCTAAAAATCAAACACTTATGCTCATGAAAAGACTTCACCAAAAGAGTAAAAAGAGAACCTACAGACTGGGAAAAAAAATTTGAACATTACAAATCAGACAAAGATCTAATTTCTAAAATCTACAAGAAAATCCAACACTTCTACAACAAAAAGACAAATAATCCAATTTAAAAATGGGCAAAGGAAATGAACAGACACTACACCAGAGAAGACATTCAAGCGCCCAACAGACACATGAGGAGATGCTCGTGATCATTAGCCATTAGAGAAATGTAAATCAAAACCACAATGAGATACCGTCTCATCCCGGCGGGCACAAATCAAAAAAAACTGGAAATAACAAATGTTGGAGAGGCTGTGGGGAGATGGGAACTCTTATGCACTGCTGGTGGGAATGCAAAATGATACAACTATTTTGGAAAACAACATGGTGCTTCCTTAGAGAGCTAGAAATAGAAATACCATATGATCCAGAAATCTCAATCCTAGGAATACATCCTAGAGAAATGAGAGTCATCACATGAATAGACATATGCACTCCCATGTCCATTGCAGCATTGCTCACAATAGCAAAAAATGGAAGCAACCTAGATGCCCATTAGCAGATGAATGGATAAACAAACTATGGTACATAGACACAATGGAGTACTATGCAAAGATAAAGAACAATGATGAATCTGCGAAGCATCTCATAACATGGGTGAATCTGAAGGGCATTATGCTGAGTGAAATAAGTCAATCACAAAAGGACACATATAGTATGAGACCTCTACTGTAAAAACTCATGAAAAGGTTTACACACAAAAAGAAGCAATCTTTTATGGTTACGAAGGAGGGGAGCGGTGTCAGGGGGCATACTAAATAGACAATAGATAAGTGGTATCTTTGGTGAAGGGTAAGACAGTACACAATACTGGGGAAGCCAGCACAACTTGTACATGGCAGGGTCATGGAAGAGCCATAGACACATCCAAACTCCCTGAGGGACCGAACTGCTGGGCTGAGGGCTGTGGGGAACCATGGTCTTGAGGAACATCTAGCTCAATTGGCATAACATAGTTTATAAAGAAAATGTTCTACATTCTACCTTGGTGAGTAGCATCTGGGGTCTTAAAAGCCTGTGAGCAGTCATCCAAGATACTGCACTGGTCTCACCCCTTCAGGAGCAAGTAAGAATGAAGAAAACAAGATACAAGGGAAAGACTAGTCCAAAGGACTAATGGACCGCAAATACCAGGGCCTCCACCAGACTGAGTTCAGTACAACTAGATGGCGCCCAGTTACCACCACTGACTGCTCTGACAGGGATCACAACAGAGGGTCCCGGATAGAGCTGGAGAAAAATGTAGAACAAAATTCTAACTCACAAAAAAAGACCAGACTTTTTTTGACAGAGACTGGAGAAACCCCAAGAGTATGGCCCCCGGACACCCTTTTCACTCAATAATCATGTCACTCCCAAGGTTCACCATTTAGCCAAAGATTAGACAGCCCCATAAAACAAAACGAGACTAATGGGGCACGGTCCAGGGACAAGGACTAGAAGGCAGGAGGGGACAGGAAAGCTGGTAATAGGGAACCCAAGGTTGAGAAGTGACAGTGTTGACATGTCGTGTGGTTGTTAACCATTGTTATAAAACAGTATGTGTATTAACTGTTTAATGAGAATCTGTTCGTTCTGTAAACCTTCATCTAAAGTACAGTAAAAAGAGGGAAAATTTTTTTTAAAAAAGTTGCCTTTCTCTGTGATAATAATTGTTGTCTTCAGATACAAGTTGTCTGATTTAATATTTCCACCCCTGCTTTCTTGTGTTTGCTGTTTTCATGCTTTAACTTTTCCATCTTTTACTTTTGACCTATCTGCTGTGTCTTTATATATAAAATTCTTACCTGTAGACAAAATATATCTAGGTCTTACATTTTGTTTTTATGCATTCCGACAATCTATGCCTGAGTATTCAGTCTATCTACGTTTAGTGTAATTATTGATATGGTTGGACTATGCCTACTCTTTTTTTTCTATTTTTCATGTTTTTTATTTCAACCTGTTTCTCTTTTCCTAACTTATTTTCATTTAGTAAAATACTTTTGCATTCACTTTTATTTTATCTATTGGATTTTTAGGAGGTCTGGTAGCACATTGGTTAAGCTCTTGGCTGCTAACCAAAATGTTGTCAGTTCGAACCTACACAGCGGCTCCATGGGAGAAAGACCTGGTGATCTGCTTCCACAAAGATCACAGCCTAGAAAACCCTATGGGGCAGTTCTACTCTGTCACATGGGGTCACTATGAGTAGGAATCAACTCAATGGCATCCAAGAACAACAACATTGGCTTTTTAATTATATCTCTTTGCATTATTTTTTTATTGTCTTTTTATAGTCTTCTTGGAGTAAATATTATATTTCTTCACATGATATGTAAGAACATGGTAACAGTATAGCTCCATTTACCACTTCTGATACCCTTTGATTCATGATCTGGGGTTTGCTGTCAGGAGACTCTCACTCAGACTATTCCCCTCCTTCAAGTATCAGCTCGCTTCTGGTTTCTAGCTTCTGCTGCTTCAATCACTCTTCAGTGATTTCAGATAGATTTTTGGAAACCAGATTTATAGTTGTTATCTATAGATGTATTAGTATAGTACAAGATACCATGTCATTACCTGAGCCAGCAATCTGTATTTTTTAACCTTTCCTCCTTCCTTATTGCACGTACTAAGTTCTCTCTAGTGAAAAAGAGAAACAAATGCAAAAAGTTATTCTTCTTCACATGTGCCCAATCATCATACAATTGCCACTTAATTGTTCCTTTGCAAATGATATATAAAATCCTTGTATTCCTTATCTATGTTCCCTAACACTGCTCACTACTTCCTGACTTGCTTCTCACTTCTTAACTCACTGAAATCTGATTTTGACTCCCACTACTCCACTGAAACTTGCTTTACTAAGGTCACCGATAGCTTCTACATTGTTATATCAAATAAGCATGTTTCAGGTCTTAACTTTCTTGGTCTGTTTGAAGTATTTGATAGTGTCAATTTCTCTACCTTACCCTTCTTGAAAAGTTTGTTTTTTCTCTAGACTTCCGTGACTTCACATTTTCTATTTTATTTTCCATTTCTCTGACCATTTCTTTCCTGTTTTATAGGCACCTTTCTCTCTGCTCTTATTTTAATGGTGATGTTTCCCTTCATCAAGCCTTCTTTTCTATTAAATTCTCTATGAGAACATTTATATGCTTATAATTACTATCCATATGCTGATTAATACAAAATCCTTATCTCTAGCCCAGATAACTCTCCAGGGCTTCAGTCATGTATATTCAACTGCCTACTGCACACCCCTCTGGATGACTTAAATGCAGCTCAAAATAGATTTGACTAAAACTAAATCCATCATTTCCAACTTGTGCTCAGCTGCTGGTCTCCTGATCTTGGTATTGAAGCCAGAAACCCAAATGTCAAACTTAACTCTTCTTTCATCTTCACCAATTGAACTATTTAAATGAAATAATGACTATAATGCACTTGGCACAGTGCCTTGGACAAAAATGCAAAATAAGCATTGGTTACTGTTATTTGGTGCAACAGAGTAGCCTCATGTTGAATAGCTTGAATGCTAGACCCTGACTGGCTGGTTTAAATCCTGGCTTTTCCACCCACTAGCTATATGAGTTTGGGCAAGTTGCTTAAATTTCTGTTGCTCAGTTTTCTCATCTAAATAGAGATTATTATAGTACCCAACTCAGACATCTGCTGTGATACTAAATTGTTTAATACTAGCAAAACATTTTGAAGCATAGGTACATATGAAGTGCCATTTAAATGTTAACTATTAATGTTATTGTTGCTACAGGTATTACTCAACTTTTGCCAAATTTTGATGAATAAACTTTCTAGATATCTAGCGAGTTCACTTGCTTCACCCCATCCCTTTAGTCATTACTTTGGTCTACATGTTCGTGCTTTTCTGCCTGAATTTACAATAATTCTATGTTGTTCTCTTGCCTTTAGTCTTGACCTCCTTCCCTCCATACCACCTCCCTCTTGCCCCAAATTTACACTTCCCAAATAGGTAGTGATCATGTCTTTACCTACCTGATATCGTTCAGTGGCTTCCCTTTTCCCTTGCGAGAAAGTACAAATTACTTTAAATGCCATAAGAAGCAATTCATGATTATAAATATGGCATGGGGACAAGGTCTGACCTCCTCTAACTTCACAAGGGAAAAGGAGAACAAAGATCAACATCCCAAAGCTGATTCCAATGAGGCAGAGGTAAGACACGCCTCTTCTCTCCCCCATCCTGAGTAATTCTGACACCAACTGTCCCTCCCACAGCACTCTCTACAGGGTTCCATAATTCACTGCAATGGCCACACAGAACTCACAGACAATACTCAAAATTATAGGGTTTATTAGGGAAGTAACAGTTACAATTAAGACTCAGTAACGCTCAAGATACAGTTCTTGCATTAGGACAGCCTCTTCCCAGCCGTGCTCGCTGGTTAGCCTCTCCCTGGCCCTCAATCTCTGCCCAAAGGCACTCAGCTTTCTCTCTCCGTGGGCCCAGAGGCCCACTGCACCATCTCCTGCTGCTACTGCCGGGTCTCTCCTTCCTTGGTGGTGGTGGGCTCTTCCTCTCTGCTCTGGAATTGGCTCGCTTTAAGGAAAAACTGGCCAATCCTCTTGGTAGGCCACAATCATCCCATTACACAGTCACCTGGGTGGGAGTTAGAAGACCATGGCTAGAAAGGCCACACACAAAAGTAATTAATCACATTGCAATGCTCTTGCCTTTTATTACTTTATCAGCTTCATTGCTGGCTATCTCTGAAATGCCATTCTGCATTCGAACCACTAAAAAAACAAAAACCTTTTTCAGTTTCGTCAGCATACCATGTTCACTCTTTTTTTTTTTTTAAATAATATTTTATTGTGTTTTAGATGAAAATTTACACAGCAAATTAGGTTCCCTTTAACATTTTTTATACACATTGTTCCATGCCATTGGTTACAATTTTTAAAATGTGTCAGCATTCTCATTTTTTCCGTTCTGTTTGTTCTGTTTCCATTGATTTTGCTTCCCTTCCCCTCCTTGACTTCTCATCTTTGCTTTTGGTAACTGTTGACCATTTGGTCTCGTATAGTTAATTGTTTAAGGGAGCACATTACTCATGGGTGTTATCATTTATTTCATAAGCGAATCCATTATTTGGTTGAAAAGTGACCTGCAGAAATAGCCTTAATTCCAAGTTCAAAAGGTGTTTTAGGATGATAGCGTCAGGGGTTCCTCTAGTCTATAGGTCCAGTAAGAATGGCCTTTTTTAGAAATTTGAGTTTTGTTCTACATTTTTCTCCCATTCTACCCAGGACCATATATTGTGTCCCTGGTCAGAACAGTCGGTCATTGTAGTTGGGCATCATCTGGTTCTTCTGGTCCTGGGATTGAAGAGGTTGTGGCTCATATGGCCTATTAGTCCCATGGACTAGTTTCTTCTTCAAGCCTTTGATTTCCTTCATTCTCTTTTGCTCCATATGAATAGAGACCATAAGTTGTATCTTAGATGGCTGTTTGCAAGCTTTGAAGACCCGAGACACTACTCACCAAACTAGGATGGAGAACATTATCTTTGTGAACTATGTTATGCCAAATTGACTGAGTTGTCCCCTAAGATTTTGTTCTCAAGCCTTTTGACCCAATAACTAATCCCGTGAGTTGTTTGGATATGTGTAGGAAGCTTCCGTAACTGTGCCCCCTATGTTGTTTGTTTTATTTGTGGATATATAAGCAGCACACACAAATGTGTGTATACGTATGCCTACAGATACACCTATACTTGCACATCCATTTACTCACATATGCCTTCCTATACACATACGTATATGCATCCATATCTAGCTACATAACCATATGCATATTTTTTGGTTGCTTTTACTATTGTAAAATTGTGTATGTTATAGCACGTACCAAAATTGTCTCTTTTTCTCATGTACTTCTTAGTGTCTTTATTTACCTTGGTCAAGTTGTGCTGACTTCAGCCATATCTGGGATAGCCTATCCCAGCACCAAAAGTAACAAGTGTCTACCATCTAGAAAGTGATTTCTCCCTTTGTCTCCCTCCCATCTCTGGTAACCATCGAAGAACCTTTCTCTGTGTATATATATCTATTCTTGACTTTTTATAATAGTGGGACCATATAGTGTTTTTCCTTTTTGTGATTGACTTATTTCCCTCAGGATAATGTCCTCCAGATTCATCCATGTTATAAGATGTTTCGCAGACTCTTCATTATTCTTTATATTTGAGTAGTATTCCATTGTATGTATGTACCACAATTTGTTTATCCATTCATCCACTGATGGGCACTAGGTTGTTTTCATCTTTTTGCTATTGTGAATAATGCTGCAATGAACATAGGTGTGCATATGTCTATTCATGTCACTGGTCTTATCTCTCTAGGATATATAATTTGGAGTGGCATTGCTGGATCATAAGGCATTTTTATTTCTAGATTTTTGAGGAAGTACCATCATGTTTTCTAAAGTGGTCGTACCATTTTACAATTCCACCAGGAATGCATAAGAGTTCCAATCTCCCCACAACCTCACCAGAGTGGTTTTTTTTTTGTTCATTGTCGATTTTGCAGGGGTGAGATGGTATCTCACTGTAATTTTGATTTGTATCTCTCTAATGGCTAATGTTCATGGGCACCTTTTCATGTATTTGTTGGCCACCTGAATGTCCACTTTGGTCAAGTGTCTGTTCATGTCCTTTGCCCATCTTTTGATTGGATTGTTTGTGTTTTTGTTTTGAGTTGTTGAAGTTCTCTATATATTTTAGAGATTAGACCCTTATCAGATATGTCCTTGCCAAAAAGGCTTTTTCCCAGTTTGTAGTTTCTATTTTTACTCTCTTTGTAAAGTCTTTTGATGAGCATAAGCATTTAATTTTTAGGAGGTCATTCTGTTCTACATATGGTTGCTATGAGTGCGAACCTACTTAACGGCACTTAACAACAACAACACATATCTAATTTGTCTTTTGTCGTTCATGCATTTTTGGTTTAGTTTGTTAAGCTATTTATGCCAAACATTAGGTCCCCTAGTTTTGACCCTATGTTATCTTCCAGGAACTTTGTAGTTTTAGCTTTAACATTTAGGTCTTTAATCCATTTTAGTTAATTTTGGTGCATGGTGTGAGGTATGGATCCTCTTTCAATCTGGTGCATGTGGATATCCAGTTTTGCCAGCACCATTTATTAAAGAGACTGTCTTTTTCCCGTTGAATGGACTTTAACTTTTGTTGAGGGTCAGGTGTCTATAAATGGATGGATTTACTTCTGGGTTCTCAATTCTATTCCATTGGTCTACGTGTCTGTCATTGAACCAGTACCAGGCTGTTTTGATTACTGAGATTGTATAGTAAATTTTGAGATCAGGAAGTGGGAGGCCTTCTACTTTGTTCTTTTTCTTCAATACTGTTTTAGTTATTTGGGGCCTCCTTCCTTTCCATATAAAGTTGGATAATAGTTTTTTTCATTTCATTAAATCATGTTGTTGGGATTTGGATCAGGATTGCATTGTATCTATAGATTGCTTTTAGTTGTATTGACATCTTCACAATGTCATCTTCCAATCCATGAGTGTTGAATGTTTTTCCAATTATATAGATCTATTTTCATTTTTTGTGGTAGTGTTTATAGTTTTCCTTGTATAAGTCTTTTACATCCCTGATTAGGTTTATTTCCAATTATTTTATTCTTTTGGGGACTATTGTAAATGGTATTTTTCTTGATTCCCTTTTTGCAGCCCTCTTTGTTAGTGTAGAGGAACCCAACTGATTTTTGTGTGTTGATATTGTACCCTGCCACTTTGCTGAATCCTTCTATTAGTTCTCATAACTTTCTTGTGGAGTCTCTGGGGTTTTCTACTTTTTACGATCATGTCACCTTCGAGTAAGGATAGTTTTACTTCTTCCTTTCCAATTTGGATACACTTTATTTCCCTTTCTTGCCTTATTGCTCTAGCTAGGGCTTTCAATACTGAATAAGAGTGGTGATAAAGGGCATCTTTGTCTCATTTCTGTTCTCAAGGGGAATACTCTCAATCTTTCTCTGTTGAGAATAATGGTGGCTGTTGGCTTTGCATATATGACCTTAATTATGTTGGAGAATTTCCCTTCTATTCTTACTTTGCTGAGTTTTAATCAGGAAAGTGTGTTGGATTTTATCAAATGCCTTTTCTGTGTAGATTGAGATGATCGTGTGATTTTTTTTCCCATTGTTTTATATATGTGGTGAATTATGTTGATTGATTTTCTTATGTTGAGCTATCTTGGCATCCTGGTAAAAATACCAGTTTATCATGCTTTATTATTTTTTTGATATACTGTCAAATGTTCTTGGCTAGAATTTTGTTGTGAATTTTTACTCATGTATTCATGAGTGGATGTTGGTCTGTAATTTAGTTTTTAATGGCATCTTTGCCTGGCTTTGGTATTAGGGTTATGATAGCTTCATAGAATGAATTAGAGAGTAGTCCATTCTTTTCTATGTTCTGGAATAGTTTCAGTAGAATTGGTGTCAACTCTTCTCTGAATGTTTGGTAGAATTCTCCAGTAAAGCCATCTGGATCAGAGGTGTTTTTTTTTTTGGGGGGGGGGGGGCGGTTTATGACATCTTCTATTTCTTCTTCTGTTATGTTTTTGTTCAAATTTTCCACCTTTATTTGTGTAACTTGAAGTAGGTAATGTATTTTTAGAACTGTGTCCATTTCTTCTAGTTTTTCAAATTTGTTGGAGTACAATTTATCATAATATTCTGATCAGATCCTTTATATTTCAGTTACTTCTGTTATTATATCACACATCTCACTTTTTATTTTGATTATTTGCATCTTCTTATGCTTTTCATTTGTCAGTTTCACCAGTGGTTTGTCAATTTTATTGATCCTCTCAAAGAACCAACCTCTAGTCTTGTTGATTTTTTTCTATTATTTTTGTTTTGCATTCGATTTATTTCTACTCTGATCTTTATTGTTTCATTTCTTCTGTGACTGTGGTCTTCTTTTGCTGCTCCTTTTCTATTTGTTCAAGTTGTAGGGTTACACTATTTATTTGGGGCCTATCTTCTTTTTTGATATGTACATTTCTTGCTATAAATTCTCCTCTGAGCACTGCATTTGCTGTGTCCAAAAGATTTTGATATGTTTGATTTAAGAATTTTTAAATTTCATCTTTATTCTATAACCCAATAGTTTTTATGTTGTTGTTAGGTACCATCAAGTCAGTTTGACTCATAGTGACCCTATGTACAACAGAAAAAACACTGCAAGGTCCCACATCATTCTCTCAATCATTGCTATGTTTGAGCTCATTGTTGCAGCTACTGTGTCAATCCATCTTGTTGAGGGTCTTCCTCTTTTCACTGAACCTCTACTTTACCAAGCATGATGTCCTTCTCCAGGGACTGCTCCCTCCTCATAACATGTCCAAAGTACATGAGATGAAGTCTTGCCATCCTCACGCCTAAGGAGCATTCTGGCTGTATTTCTTCTAAGACTGATTTGTTCATTATTGTGGCAGTCCATAGCATGTTCAATATTCTTTGCCAACACCATAATTCAAAGGTATCCATTTTTCTTCGGTCTTCTTTATTCAGTGTCTAGCTTTCATATGAATGTGGGGTGATTGAAAATACCATGGCTTGGGTCAGGTGCACCTTAGTCCTCAAAGTGATATCTTTGCTTTTTAACACTTTAAAGAGGTCTTTTGCAGCAGATATGCCCAATGCAATAAGTCCTTTGACTTCTTGACAGCTGCTTCCATGGGTGTTGATTGTGGATCCAAGTAAAATGAAAGCCTTGACAACTTCAATCTTTTCTCCATTTATCATGATGTTGCTTATTGGTCCAGTTGTGAAGATTTTTGTTTCCTTTATGTTGAGGTGTAATGCATACTGAAGGTTGTGGTCTTCAATCTTCATCGCTAAGTGCTTCAAGTCCTCTTCATTTTCAGCAAGTAAGGTATATCATCTGCATAATGCAGGTTGTTAATGAGTCTTTCTGCAGTCCTGATGCTGGGTTCTTCTTCAGCTTCTCGGATTATTTTCTCAACTTACGGATTGAGTACATATGGTTAAAAGACACAACTCTGATTTTAAACCATGCAGTGTCTCCTTGTTCTGTTTGAGTGACTGCCTCGTGGTCTATGTATAGTTTCCTCACGAGCACAATTAAGTGTTCTGGAATTCCCATTCTTCCCAATGTTATCCATAATTTGTTATGATCCACACAGTCAAATGCCTTTGCATAGTCAATAAAACACACATAAACTTCTTTCTGGTATTCTCTGCTCTCAGCCAGGATCTATCTGACATCACCAGTGATATCCCTTGTTCCACTTCCTCTTCTCAATTTGGCTTGAATTTCTATCATTTCCCTGTATTGCTGCAATCACTTTTGAATGATCTTCAGCAAAATTTGACTTGTGTGTGATATTAGTGATATTGTTTGATAATTTCACATTCTGTTGGATCACCTTTCTTTTGAATGGGCACAAATATGAATCTCTTCTAGTCATTTGGCAAGGTAGCTGTCTTCCAAATTTCTTGGCATAGACAAGTGAGTGCTTCTAGCATTGCACCCTGTCATGGATTGACTGTGTCCCCCAAAAATATCTGTCAACTTGGCTATGTCATGATTCCCACTATTGTATGATTGTGTAATCTGATGTGATTTCCTTATGTGTTGTAAACTCTATCACTATGATGAGGTTATGCTGATGACGTCTACAAGATTAGATAGTGTCTTAAGCCACTCTCTTTTGCGATATAAAAGACAGAAGCAAGCAGAGACACACTGGAGCCTCAGACCATCAAGAAAGCAGTGCCAGGAGCAGAGCGAGTCCTTTGGACCTGCGGTTCCTGCGCAGAGATGCTCCCAGACCAAGGGAAGACTGATGCAACACAAGGACTTTCCTCCAGGGCTGACAGAGAGATAGGGCCTTCTCCTGGAGCTGATGCCCTGAATTTGGACTTGTAGCCTACTGGACTGTGATAAAATCAACTTCTCTTTTGTTAAAAGCCATCCACTTGTGGTATATCTGTCATAGCAGCACTAGACGACCAAGACACAACCGTTTGTTGAAACATCTCAATTGGTATCCTGTCAATTCTTGGAGCCTTGTTTTTTGCCAATGCCTTCAGTGCATATTGGACTTCTTCCTTAAGTACCATCAGTTCTTGATCATATGCTACCTTCTGAAATGGTTGAACATCGACCAATAATTTTTTAGCAAATTGTTATTCAGTTTCAAATTAGTTTATTTTTTTCTTGTCCTTTCTGTTATTGATTTCTGCTTTTATAGCATTACAATCAGAGAAGATTCTTTGTATTATTCTGATGTTTTTGACTTTTTTGAGGCTTGCTTTCTGGTCTAAAATGTAGACTATTCTGGAGAATGAGCCAAGTATATTGTAGAAGAATGTGTACTGTGCTGCCGTTGGGTGGTGTTTTCTGTGTATGTCTATAAGGTCTGTATATGTCTATATGTCTGTATGGTTGATCATGTTATTTAGATCTTCTGAATTTTTTTAGATTTCTTTCTAGTTGTTTCTGTCCATCATCAAAAGTGGTGCGTCAAAGTCTCCTACTATTATTGTAAAATGTCTATTTCTCTTTTCTATTCCATTAGAATTTGTTTTATGTATTTTGGAGCATTGTTAATGGGTGTGTAAATATTTATTATGGTTATGTCCTCTTGTTGGATTGTCCATTGAATTATTATATACTGTCCTTTTTTGTCTCTTAAATGGATTTTGTACTTAAAATCTATTTTATTAGAATTTATTGTTGCCACTCCTGCTCTCTTTTGGTTACTGTTTGCTTGATATATATATATATATATATATATATATATATGTGTGTGTATGTGTGTGTGTGTGTGTGTGTGTGTATATATGTATTTTCCATCTTTTGACTTGTAACCTCTTTGTGTCTGTGTCTAAGGTGTGTCTCTTGTAAGCAACATATTGTTGGGTCATTTTTTTTTTTTTAGTCCATTCTGCCAGTCTCTGTCTCTTGACTGGTGCATTTAAATCATTTACCAAACTAAAAGAACCTAGTTGCCATTGAGTCAATTCCAACTCATAGTGACCCTATAGGACAGAGAAGAAGTGCCCCCTATTGTTTCCAAGGAGTAGCTGGTGGATTTAAACTGCTGACCTTTTGGTTTGGAGCCGAACACTTAACCACTGTGTCATTAGGGCTCATTTATATTCAGTCTGATTATCAATAGGTATGAATTTACTGCTGCCATTTTTTTATGCTTTGTGTGTGTGTGTGTGTGTGTATGTGTGGTGTTAATGTTCTTTTTGTTTTTTGTTCTGCTTAATTTTCTGTGCTTTTTTTAAAGGATTTTCCTTTTGTATCCTTCCTTGTTGCTGATTTTGTGTTTAATGAGTCTTTTATTTTTCTTCTTTATTTTCATGAGTAGATTTATTAATTTTCTTTGTGGTTACTCTGAAGTTTACCTTTATCTTCCTAAATTTAAAACGATCTTTTATATCTTGTTATTGTCTTGACTTCTCCATATGGAACTTCTATAACTACACTATTTATCACTCCTTATTGTTTTGAAGTTGTCATCATCTACAGATTGACATCTCTGGTTTCCTCTTTCCAGTTTTGCAGCTTTATTTTACTTTTGATAATTCTTTTTATCTGGGTTGGTGATGCTGTCATGTGTCTTAATCTCAGGTTGTTGTCTGTTGTCATTGGTTCTCTGTCCAAGGAACTCCCTGTAATATTTCTTGTAAGATTGGTCTGGTTTTTACAAATTCCCTTAATTTATGTTTATCTGTGAATATCCTTGTTTTGCCATCGTATTTGTAAGGCAATTTTGCTGGATATATGATTCTTTGTTGGCAATTCCTTTCTTTCTGGGTTCTGTATACGTCATCCCATTGCCTTCTTGCTTGCGTGGTTTCTGCGGAGAAATCAGCGTTTAGTTTTACTGGTACCCATTTGTAAGTGGTATTTCATTGTTCACAAGCTGCTCTCAGAATTCTTTCTTCCTCTTTAGTTTTGGAAAGTTTGATTATGATAGCCTGGGTTACTTTTTTGGGGCGTCTGTCCTGTTTGGGGTTCATTTAACTTTTTGGATGGAAACCTCATCTTTCATGATATTAGGAATGTTTTCTGCCAATTAATCTTCAAAAATTCTCTCTGTAATTTTATTTCTTCTAGTATTCCTTTTACATGTAAATTATTTCTCTTGATAGTGTCCCACATAACTCTTAGACTTTCTTCATTTTTCGTCATCCTTTTTTCTGATTATTCTTCAAACAAACTAGTATCAAGGGATTTATCATCTATTTCATCAACTTTGTCTTCCATTGATTCAATTCTACTTCTATGTCCTTCCATTGAGTTATCTATGTCTGATATTTTATTGTTAATCATCTGGATTTCTGGTTGTTTTTGTATGATTTCTAATTTTATATTTATTTTGTCATTTTGTTCTTGTATTGCTTTCCTAAATTCTTCTAGGGCTTTGCTTATGTTTTACTTGACCTCTTTGAGGATTCTATACATAAGTCTTTTGAATTCTTTATCAGGTAATTCTATTACCGTTTCTTCCTCAGGAATGTTTTCTGCCCCTTTATTTTGCTCACTTGTTTAAACCATCTTATCCTGTTTCTTCATAGGATTTATTGTTGTCTGCTGTTTCCAAGGCATGAAAGTGTTAAATAATTTATTTCTTTACTGATTGTATGTATGTTTGCTTTGTGCTGATTTTTTGTTTTGTTTTGATTTATTGAGAGCTTTGTTTCTTCTCTTTCTCTTCGGAATGTATTTTTACCTTTGTACTATTTTAATTGTTGTTTTGTGGTTCTGGTCTATGTGTGACTTTGGTAGTGTCTCTTGGTTGGGTGTGATTTCTTCTCATTAGTGGGTATGGTGGGTCACACCCACATGGGAGTCCTCTGTGGTTAATGCTCATATGTGTTCCCTTAATGGATTGAGTATAGGTGGGAGAGCAAGTTTTTTCCCTGATATTGGGTTACAAGTGTTGAGTGGTCATGGTCCCGCCACAGCCCTTGTGGGACCATGGGATCCTTCGGAGTTGGTGCTAGCAGTTAGTGCATTCTTGAAAGCTTGGGCAGGACATCTCTGTATCTGCTGTGAGGAAGTGTTACCCAAATGGGCAGTTCAGTAGTCATTTCAGTAGATGGTGGGGTATCAAGGGGTTTTAGTGCAAGTGCAGATAGCCTGCAGGAACTGTTTTGTTGTGGAAAGTATGACGTTGCAGCTAGGAGGACTTTGGATGAGAGTACTAGCACCTGTTCATTGTTTGGCAGAGGTGCAGATAGCACCTGTCAGGATGTGACTGGCATTGCTGATGAAGTGATGTGTCTGTCTGGCTGGTCACTGGGGAGGGAGGCATGGAGCATTCTTGCTGCTAGGTGAGTTGGATGCCGTGTTCGTGTGTTGCCACTTGCCAGTTGGTTGAGGTGAGGACACACGATTCACTGGTCTCTGGTCTGGCAGCAGGATCCCACATTGCTGATTGCCAGGCAGTGGGGTGGCATGGGGATGAGTGGGCAGGGTGCTAGCCTCCAGTCACTGTTCCAATGGCATGGGAGTGTGTGTTGAGATTGCCAGGTTGGGGGGAAGGGAGCATACTTCTGGTTATAAGGAGGGCAGGGCAGAGGAGGAAAGAACATGTTCCCCTAGTCTCTAACATGGGCACCAGGGCACTCCCCACACAATGCAACCAATGATCAGGACAGACTGGACCAAATGCAAGGAGGGGGTGCTATCCAGAGGCTGGTTGTGTGGGGGATCTCTAGCCACCACTCCAAGGATCCTCCACTACACAAGCGCCATCCACCCAAATGATCAGGAACAATTACTGGAAAGTAGTTCTGTCCCTATTTTCTGGCTCCCTCCCTGCTCTATAGTCACCTGAATTCCTACGGCTCTCCCCTGCCTTCCTGCACTTTCCCTCCTAGACCCAGTTCATGCCCTGCTCACCCTGCTTTGCTCTGGGTTTGTCTACACAGTATCTGTCTGCTGCTGGGGATGGGGATTTCATGAGGTTGCCTTCCTGTGTTCCTCACTCATGAACACTGCTCCCTTTGTCTAAAAGTGACCATGCTGCCCCAGACCAGCTGGCAGAGCACTTATGGTCTGTAAGTCTCCTCGTTTACTGTTTTCATTTAGTTTCTCCTTCCCTTCAGTGTTTGATCTATTTCTTCATCCTTCTGTATGCTCTTCTGAGTTCCAAGATTTTCATCTGTATTTGTTTCCCTTGGTTTCTTGGTTCTTTGCTGTAAGGGGAAGTTATGGTGTGTGTGACCAAGCTGCCATCTTGAGCTGTCTCCAAAAAATAAAGTTTTTAAATGTCAGAAAGATGGCTAAACAAACAGAAAAAAGTACCTGACGATGGATTGACTTAAATAAGTTGATAAATCCATTATACTCTCTCAACCTCATTATTTCATGTGATACACACGTGTAATGAAACATACATTTGCTAAAGACTGTAGATGGGTCAGCAGAAAAGGTAAGGGTAAAAACAAAATGAAATAAAAAAACTACAACAAAAACAAAACACTGTGAAATAATTAGTCAGTCACTTTGGCTTAGCTTATTAACATCAGAACTGTTTTTGAGCAGAAAAAAAAAAAACCAAAGTCTATATATTGTTTAGGAGGCCTGGTGGCACAGTGGTTAAGCACTCAGCTGCTAACCAAAAGATCAGCAATATGAACCTAATAGCCACTTCATGGGAGAAAGATGTGGCAGTCTGCTTCCAAAAAGATTTACAGCCTTGGAAACCCTAAGGAGCAGTTCTAGTCTGTCCTGTAGGGTCTCTATGAGTCAGGATTGTCTCAACTGCAAGGAGTTTGGTTTTGGTGTAGAGTATTCAAAGTATTATTTCCTTCTCTGTTAGAAGGTGTAGAAGTTTCTACAGAAACTATTCTTGGTCCTGTTTACCTAGAGCTAATTTTATACCAGGAAGGAGTTAATATTGAAAAAGAGAAAATGTTGACCCAAACTCTACAGTGATTTAGAACATACTACTCTATTTATGTATCTAAATCCTCTATTTGTGTATATTTGCGTATCTGAATGCAAATCCTCACTCTGATAGATTTTACAGTAACATAAATGAAAGATATGTTAGTGTAATCTCTTTCAAATGACATATGAAATTTCACAAGTTATAAATATTTTACTCAAATTGCTATACAGAACATTATAAATACCTTGCTGTGTTGGAAGGAACCTTAAAAATATAGGGCAATATTTTAGTGTATAATTAACACTACAAATTGCAATTTCATTTCCTTTAATACAATAGTTACATATTATTACTGATTATAGTTTAAAAATCAAAGCATTATTTATTTTCTGTAGTAATCATAAGAAGAATAGTAGACAGCTTGGAAGGGAAAATTACCTGTAATGAAGTTTAGCCAAGAAGAAACTGCATGCAGATTAGGTTTCATGTACAGATTCTTACTGTGATTTATCATTTGGGAATTAGAAGCAAAATGCTCCTGATGGTCCTGGGAAATTGTAGATTACCCTTTACTGCAGAAAGCATCATCTGTAATCTTGTGCTTCTGGGGAAACAAATCTTAGTTCAATTTCAACAGTATGCTAGGGAGAAATTAGTAGACCACAAGAAAAGGAGAAAATGAGGAAAGAAATGAAGCTGTAAGAGCAGAGAGAGAAAGAAATGGGTAAGTATTATTAAGACGGCTACAGGAAAGAAGCTTATAGAGGAAACTTCAGGATCTGGCATTAACTAACTATGTTACTTTGGATAAAAGTATCTTTGTTCTCCCAAACAGAGCTGATAGCTCCCTTCCAAAAGCTCTGTCATTCTATAAGACCATTTTTGTAATGTCCTTGCACACAGAAGGTACCCAGTAAATAACAACTCTGTTCCAATATTCAGTATTGAACATATTCCAGTGTTCAAAATACTTTTGGTGTTTTTAAAATTTTCCTTTGGAATTAGCTAATGAGCCATAAGAGAAATCAGTTTCATTAATTTATAATCACAATTCATTGTATGAATTGTATGTTTATGATAGATAAAAATAAAACTTCATTGTTTTGGACTTTCAGTACTAGATACAGTTTCATATTATGACTATTTTAGTGACACCTTAAATTTATTTGGCATTAGATCATGTGCACTTTTACTCTTCATTTTAATCCATCAGAATTCATAAATACTCCCTGAACATAATTCCTTTAGTATGGAATTTCTTTTCCACCAACATGAATTTTTAAGCCATCGATATATTACTAGGGAATGGCCTAAAATATCTCTCTTCCCGTCAGTTGATGCTGAAGCTCCAAACATCACAATCCATATAGTTTTCTAATCATGATTGTTTTACCTGACAATCTTGAAATAAAGATGAAAGAAATATTCTCTTCCCTGTATCACCTCCATGCAAATAACACAATCGGAGTGTTTAGTTGCTATGGTGAGCATTGCCTGTAAATACTTTTATAGGAAGAACAATATAAGATCACCTAGCCTCTCAGCAGAACTATGAAATTTCTCAGAACCAGTGAGTACATTAGGATATGGCAATGAGAAAAAAATGCCTAAGGTCAACTTATAAGTTTAGGATCTTGCTTTGTGAATCTCTGGATGCATTGTAATCACAAACACTCCAAGAGGGATTGTTGTTGTTAGGTGCCGTGGAGAAAGTTCTGACTCATAGTGACCCTTGTACAACAGAACGAACCACTGCCAGGTCCTGTGCTATCCTTGCACTCATTGCTATGTTTGAGCCCATTGTGGCACCCACTGTGTCAATCCATCTCATTGAGGGTCTTCTTCTTTTTAGCTGACACTGCTTTACCAAGCATAATGTTCTTCTCCAGGGACTGGTCCCTCCCGGTAACATAGCCAAAGTATGTGAGATGAAGCCTTGCCATCCTCGTTCTTGAAGAGCATTCTGGCTGTACTTCCAAGACAGACTTTTTTTTTTTTTCCTGGTAGTCCATGGTGTATTCAATATTCTTCTCCAACACTGTTATTCAAATACATCAATTCTTCTTTGGCCTTCCTTATACTTTTTCCACCTTTTACACACATATGAGGCAATTGAAAATACCACGGCTTGGGTCAGGTGCACCATAGTCTTGAAAATGACATCTTTGTTTTTAACACTTTAAAGAGGTCTTTTGCAGCAGATGCATCCAATGCAATATGCCATTTGATTTCTTGACTACTGTTTCCATGGGTGTTGATTATGGATCTAAGTAAAATGAAATCCTTGATAATTTCAATATTTTCTCCATTTGTCATGATGGTGCTTATTGGTCCTGTTGTAAGAATTTTTGTTTTCTTTTTGTTGAGGTGTAATCTATACTGAAGGTTGTAGTCTTTGATCTTCATCAGTAAGTGCTTCAAGTCTTCTTCATTTTCAGCAAGCAAGGCATTGTCATCTGCATAGTGCAAGTTATTAATGAGTCTTCCTCCAATCCTGATGCCGCGTTCTTCTTCATATAGTCCAGCTTCTCAGATTATTTGCTCAGCATACAGATTGAAAAAGTATGGTGAAAGGATACAACCCTATGCACACCTTTCCTGACTGTAAATCACTCAGTGTCCCCTTGTTTTGTTTAAATGACTGCCTCTTGGTCTATGTATAGGTTCTGCAACATCACAATTAAGTGTCTGGAATTCCCATTCTTTGCATTGTTATCCATAATTTGCTATGATCCACAGAGTTGAATGCCTCTGCGTAGTCAGTAAACCACAGGTAAACATCTGTCTGTTTTCAGACATGATCCCCTCCTAGAGGGGAGAGTAGTTTAAATAATGGTTCTATTCTTTCTTTTATAGCCAGGAGTATTTTGTTTTCTTATTTTCCTACTGTGCTTTGGGGCTTTATTTGAGCAAACATCACAGTACAAGGAGAGGGACACTCTTTGAGCCAGCTTAGTTTTAATAGTTTTGCCCTTTCAAGTGCTTAAACCATTCTGACCGGCTCTTGTGACTTCATTTGCAATTCTTTAGTTTGCCATTTGAGTTTTCTGCACCAAGGCTGCCTGCTGAGAAGGACTGCATGGCTGATTTTGGTTACTCTAGCTTGGCAGCATGACTATTTTGAGGGAAGAAAAAGATGCTTATGTGGCCTAAAGTTGCCTGCTCAGCCTAGATAGACTTTGGCATCTAAACTGAAACAAAAGCACACTCAAGCTACTTAAAGTGTGTGCGTGAGATGGAAGGCAGAGTGTGTGTGTGTGTGTCTGTGTGTGTGAGAGGGAGAGGGAGGGAAAGAAAATATAAGGTGTATAGTCCACTAAATTAACTCCTAAAAACTATTCCTTTCACATCCGAAGCTCAGAAGATATGCCATGATATGATTATTAGGAAGCTCATGCTGAGGTATATTTTTGATTTGAAAATCATAAAAGAACTCTCTTGGGTTTTGCAAAGCAGATCATATGAGGATTTCAAAAGGTTATACAATAAAATCTAGGAAAGTGTCCTAATCATTACCCTAATGACCCACCATATTCAGCCTCACCCTTCCTTTCTCATTGCTGCTAATGCTCATTTTATGTATAAATCTCAACCGGAACTAACTAGGACATCTTTAGGGTAATGTTAGTTTCTAGGCAATAGTAATTTTCAATTAAAATTGCACAGTGTAACAGTGAATTGAAAGGCAGATACGAGGATGCTATATTATGGATTTTTTAGTTTTTCTAATCACCCCTTAGACTCCACACATTTCTCAAAATTGGCAACGAGTTTCTGATTTGTTTTCGGTTTTATGCCACAGTGTTTATCTGGTCTCCATTCCTCTCTGTGGAGAGGACAAAAATCTTCCCAAGACTTAGGTTCAGGTCTCCTCAGGCTATAGTGAGGCCTGCACGGCTCAAGATAAGAGAAGAAAGCACTTCAAACAGCTAGGAATTAATCAGCCAGCCTGGCTTCAAGCTCAGTGTTACAACTGAGCAATTCAGTTTCAGAAGCTCACTTACATTAACTGAAATTAAATGAGACAGGCTCATTTAATTCTTGTGTATAAGAGGCTTTTGAAGCACAGTTTAAACTAGTTACTTTGTGATGTCATGGAGCAAAGGGGCTAATTGAGCTCACTGGAAAGAGAAGGGCCCCTGGGTTTGTATCAAAGAGTGATTGGACTAGCCTTTGAAACAATTTCCTTATCTCTTATTCATACCTTTATAGCATTACATTTTGTACCATCCATTATCATTTAACCAGAATGTCCAACCCCTCCTCTTGTGTCAGTATCATCTGCAAGAGGAAGCTCTTTAGGGAATACATATGATAGTTTAATTGTTCTTTGAACCAATGTAACTTAAGGCCCTTTTCATTGTATCTCAAAACTGTATTCTACATTTCAGCAACAGAATAAGTTATCACATTAAAGAAATCCTAGAAAACAAACCATTTATATCTATGGAGATTAATAAAGGGCTCGATAACAAAATAAGTCAAAGTTAACACAATAAACTGTAGTATTTCCCTCTCCATTTTCAAGTCCTCTAATCAAATATTATATTTTACTAATAACAAAATATTATGCGTGTATTTCCTTCATATATGTCTATTGTAATCAAATACGAATATTTCTAATGTATGAATAACCTTCATATAAAGTCAACACTAAATTTCATTTTTGGATTTCAAAGACATATATATATATATATATATATATATATATATATATAAAATATGACTATTAATGCTCTCCTAAAGTTTAAAAACTGTGTCTTGAACTGTTTTAATAAAAAAGACTATTTCCTAATTAAATGATTAGCCAGAGTAATCAATGTATGCTAATGATAAGGCTAAGAGTAAAGTCACAAATGGATTTAAATCTGTAACGATAAACTCAGAATTATCTATTGTAATGACTAAACCATTTGTTCTCTCTTTATATATGTATTAGATACCAGCCCATTAGCTTAGTCAAAAATGTCAAAAGCTTTTTCTTTGACAGGCTGTTAGTAAAGTAAATAAAACATTTCTCTGTGTTATTGTCAGGTTCTTAATGGATTTATTCACTAGACACAGTGACCCTTCAACTAAGCTTTAGCCATGCAAAGAAAGAGAAAAAATTAGGAACATTTGAGTGTCTCTGATGTTGATTATAATATGGTCCTTCATGATGGCTAAAACTTTTCAATACACTCAAAATATATTCTGTGGCTGTCTAGCCCAATAATAACACTTTAATTGTGACATCTGTAGTCATTTTCATGGAAAGAAAACAGGACTGATAAAAACAAATTGAAAATCCATAATTCTTTGCAAAGTAGTGGAAAGGTTTACCTTAAATACTGATTGTTTATGTGAAGAAAGGTTTCTAAATAGATAATCAATACAGAAGGATTTACATATGAAAGACAACAGTGATTCAGTAACATACTAGTGTTCCAGATGGAGAAGCCATTGACCAATGATGCTCACCGCACATGTACACATTTTTTCTAGACATTGACCTGAAATTACCTAAGTATCATGGTTTATAAAACAAATATTTGGAACTAGCCCAAAAACATTTTAAAAAGAGAATAAATAATTAAATGGTCATGTATTCATACAATGGAATATTATATGGTGATGAAAAAGAATAAACTATACCATCACACATTATATTAAAAGAATTTCAAAATATATGTTGAAGGATAAAAGAAAGTTACGCATTAATAATACAATATGAGCACATGTCCATAAATGTCAAAACCAGTCAAAATTAAAAATATATATATTTTCTAGTGATCCATATAAATACGTTAAATAGAAAAGCAAGATAACAATAACAAATATATCTTCAGTATTTACCAGGTGCCAGCTACTTTTCAAAAATTCAATATATATTTTTACTGTTATTCCTGTTGTTATTAGGAGCCATTGAGTCAGTTCTAACTCATAGTGACCCAATGTACAATAGAATGAAACACTGTTCGTTCATGCACCATTCTCACAATCATTGCTATATTTGATCCCATTGTTGCAGCCATTGTGCCAATAGATCTTGTCAAGGGTCTTCTTCATTTTCACTGACCCTCTACTTTACCCAGCATGAAGTCCTTCCCTAGGGACTGGTCCCTCCTGATAACATGTCCAAAGTCCTTGAGAGAAGTCTTGCCATCCTCGGTACTGAGGAACATTCTGGATGTACTTCTTCCAAGCCAAATTTGTTCGTTCTTCTGGCAGTCCATGGTATATTCAATATTTTTCACCAACACCATAATTTAAAGGCCTTGTCTTAGTTTTCCAGTGCTGCTATAATAGAAATACCACAAGTGGATGGCTTTAAGAAACAGAAGTGTATTCTCTCACAGTTTAAAAGGCTAGAAGTCTGAATTCAGGGTGCCAGCTACAGTAGAAGTCTTTCTCTCTCTGTTGGGTCTGGGGGGAGATCCTTGTTATCAGTCTTCCCCTTGCCTAGGAGCTTCTCAGTGCAGGGCTTCTTTCTTGGTGGCATGAGATCCCCAAGTCTCTCTGCTTGCTTCTGTCTTTTATATCTCAAAAGAGATTGGCTTAAGACAAAATCCAATCTTGTAGATTGAGTTCTGCCTCATTAACATAACTGCTTCTAATCCTACCTCATCAACATCATAGAGATAGGATTTACAACACATATGAAAATCACATCAGATGATAAAATGGTGGACAATCACACAATACTGGGAATCATGGCCTAGCCAAGTTGACACACAAATTTTTAGAGGACACAATTCAAACCATAACATTGCATACTTTGGCCCCCCAAAATTCATGTCCTTGCCACATTTAAGCACATTCAACCTATCATATCATAGCAAATGTCTTAAATCAGTTCCAAGTCCAAAATCCAAAAATTCCTCTTCATCTATGAAATCTAGAATACAAGTTATCTGCATCCAAAGTTCAATGGTGGAACAGGCACAAGCTATACATTTCCATTTCAAATGGGAGAAACTGGAAAGAAAGAAAGAATAACAGGCACCAACCAAGTCAGCAGAACACATTACATTAGCTCTCAAGGCTTGAAAATAATCCTTTGTTCTCTGAGACCCTTTAGACAACGTCCCTGCCCTCCAGACTCTCGGTGTTGACCACACTATCCAGATTCTTAGTGGAGGCCCCTTGGCCCTGGGCTTTAGCTCTGCCTTCCAGGCCCACTGGAATGGCACCTCTGCTCCCTTAGCTTTGGGTGGTCCCATTCTCCTAATCCATCTGAGTGGTGACTTCTCCCTATGAGAATGAGGAAGCTCTGCTTCCTGTGTTCCTTGTTGCTTCAGCTTCTGCTCCCTGGTTCCTTGGTCTCTTGACCCCTGGGGCCTCTCTATCCGTATCTACCCTGCTGGTCAAGTGTTCCAAAGCTCTTTAGCTACACCAATAAGTGATTGGAGTCACCCCACTTTACCAGTAAACTTCAGCTCCTTTGCTCTGTGAATTGGCAAGCTAGCTTCACTGATAATTGTCTGGAGGCACACTACTCCACCAGGTAGCCTTCTGCGCAAAGGCACTCAGCTCTGTTTCTCTGTGGGTTGGCTACAGCATTGTCTTACACTGGTCTCCTGGTTCTGCTGCTGCCATTTCTCTGCTGCTGCTATTTCTCTGCTGCTGCTTCTCGCCCATCTGCGTTGTCTCTGGTGTAACAGCTGTCCTTATTTCCTTCTGAGTCCTCACTAGAATTGTCTTTGACATCTATAATTCCACTAATATTTTCTTCAAGGCAATCTAAGCTTTTATTATTAGGCACTTTAAAACTCTTCCAGCTTCTGTCCATTCACAGTTTCAAAACTGCTCCCACATTTTGGGTATCTGTTAGAGCAGCACCCTACTCCTGGTACTAAATTCTGTCTTAGTTATCTAGTGTTGCTATAACAGAAATACCACAAGTGGATGTCTTTAACAAACAGAATTTTATTCTCACACAGTTTAGGAGGTTAGACGTCCAAATTCAGGGTGCCATCTATAGGGGAAGGCTTTCTCTCTCTGTTGGCTCTAGGGGAAGGCCCTTGTAATCAAACTTCCCCTGGTCTCGTAGTTTCTCAGTGCAGGGACCCCAGGTCCAAAGTACACACTGTGCTCTCGGTGCTTCTTTCTTGGTGGTATGAGGCCCCCATATCTCTCTGTTTGCTTCTCTCTTTTATATCTCAAAAGAGATTGGCTTAAGACACAACCTAATCTTGTGATCGAGTCCTGCCTCATTAGCATAACTGCTTCTAATCCTGCCTGATTAATATCATAGGGGTGGGATTTACAACTAATAGGAAGATCACATCAGATGACAAAATTGTGGACAATCACACAATACTGGGAATCAAGTTGACACACAAATTTTGGGGGGACAAAATTCAATCCATAACAGGCATCAATTCTTCTACAGCCTTCCTTATTCATAGTCCAGCTTTTGCATGTGTATGAGGCAGTTGAAAATACCATGGCTCGGGTCAGGTGCACTTTAGTACTCAAAGTGATATCTTTGCTTTTTAACACTTTAGAGGCCTTTTGCACCAGACTTGCCCAATACAACACATCCTTTGATTTCTTGACTGCTGCTTCCATGGGTATTGATTATAGACCCAAGTAAAATGAAATCCTTGACAACTTCAATATATTCTCCAGTTATCATGATGTTGCTTATTGGTTCAGTTGTTAGGATTTTTGTTTTCCTTTTGTTGAGGTGTAATCCATGAAGCCTTTAATCGTCATCAGTAAGTGCTTCAAGTTCTTTTCATTTTCAGCAGTCAAGGTTGTATCATTTGTGTATTGCAGGTTGTTAATGAGTCTTCCTACAAATCTGATGTGATGGTTAAGTTTGCATGTCAGCTTGGCTGGGCCATGTTTCTCAGTGGTTTGGCAGTTATGTAATGATTTAGTTTGCCAGTAATGTTATAATGTAGTCATCCTCCATGATGTGATCAGTGTCAATCAGTTGTAAAGGGAGTTTCCTCAGGGTGTGGTTTGCATCAAAAGTAAAAATGGATGTTCTGACAAAGCTTGCTTGCTGCTCTGTATCCTGCATCTGGCTCATCATCTTCTGACCTCTGGTTCTTGGGACTTGAGCCAGTGGCCTGTTGTGTTGCCTTCCAGTCTTGAGACCCATCAGCTTCTGCATCCTGTGAGCCAGCAGCCTGATGTCTTACCTGCTGATCTTGGGTTCATCGGACCCTGCAACTACTTGAGTCAGGAGAAGCCTACATCCTGACCCCTTACCCACGGACTTGGGATGTGGTAGCCTCTACAACAGCATGAGCCGTTTCCTTGAAATAAATCTCTCTCTCTCTCTCTCTCTCTCTATATATATATATATATATATATATATATATTCACTTCACTGGTTTTGCTTCTCTAGAGAACCCAGCATAAGACATTTAGTACCAAGAATGGTTCTAGAGAAACAAAATTTTAAGGATGAGTTTCCTAAATTGGTTCTCAAATCTGACTAGTCTTAAAGGTGCTGATGACTCTTCCTCCAGGTAATGAAGAGGGAGCTACTAATTCATGGCATGAAGTGGCAATATTATTACACAGAATATCACCACAACTAGATCAAATATTGGTGAAAAATAAGGCTCTGGGTGACCACATGTTTGATATTTTTTCTTAAGTTTGTCAGAATGAGAAGTATAGAGAAGCCAGTTGGGTTGGTCCTACTTTGACTAGTTACAGTGGTGAAAGAAAGAGATAACTCAGGGCTTCAGACTCACAGCTCAAGTGCCACATAAATAGCCTCAGAGTTGCTGCTTGTGCCCTGAAAAAAAGCCTTATTTCTTGTAGTAACAGAGTAGAAGTTGCTGAAAACCAAACCCAAAGTCTTATCATAAGAGTGGCTAACATACAACATCAACTGAATTCCCAGTGTCGAATGGTGTCTGAAGTTAAAGTGAAGGCATTGATTGGGAAGAAATGGGATCCTGAAACTTGGTATGGGACATATGGGCAGATAATCAGTAATCTGGAGACACTGAGCCCCTAAATTCTGTTGAATCACTCCTGTCAACAGAACCACTCCTCTTATTCCCATTTGAAAATATTACTCCATCTTTGTTTGCCAAACCACCTTCCCCAGTTAAATCATTAGCCTCTCCAATTCCATCTGATAAGATTAACCCAGCTCTTTCTGAAGAGCCTTTGTCTGAGATATTTCCTGGGGCAGTGTCTGAACCATTGCCTGCTGCATCACCTGGGGTAGATGCCATACAAGACATTGTTGAATGTTCCCATGACATACCTTAACACCCATTTTTGCTTCTAGACCTATAACTAGACTTAAGTTCCAGTGAGTCCCAAAAGGTGAAGTACAAAGAAAGTGTTACCCAGGAGGAGGTATGCTACACTCCAAAAGAACTGCTTTACTTTTCTAGTATGTACTAACAGAGGTCTGAGAAATATGTGTGGAAATGGCTAATAAGTGTATGAGACAATGATGCAAGGAACATAAAGTTGGATGAGTCTGAGTTTATTGATATGGGCCCAGTAATCACAGATTATTCATTCAAGGTTTCAGCTTGAGAGGGTAGGAATGGATCTAATAGTTTATTTGGTATGTTTGCTGCAGTATAGAATATAGAGTGGCCTACACTAAATCAAGTTGAAGTACCAGAACTGCCTTGGTATACTGTCGAAGAAAGTATCCAAAGGCTTAGGGAAATTTGCATGTTAGGGTACATTTATCAGGTAAGATGCACAGACCCATGCATAGAGTGCCCAGAGGATACATCTTTTACCACAGCAGGGAGGAACAAATTTTGTGAAGGGAGCCCCAGTATCCTTGAAGACTGCTGTAATTGCTATTTTATGTAAGTCAGATTTGACAGTGGGAACTGCCCTAATTGAATTAAGACATCTAACTACAATGGGGCTGATTGGATGCTGTGGTTGTAGGTGCTAAGTGGTGGTACTCAATCAACAAGGACAAGGTGGGTGTGGTTACCATACCGAAAGCAGAGTGAAAGCAATAATCACAATAGTCTTACTTGTATGGACTTATGGGGCTGACTACTTAGTCATGGTGTCCCTAGGAGTGAAATAGATTGGAAATCTAAAATATTTACATGATCTGTACAAGCGGAAGAATTCTAGATCAAGTGAAAGGCAGACTAACTCAAACTGGCAGAATAGTCAGTCACGGACCCTCAATCAATTCCCAGACTTGAGCCAGTCTACAGACACACAACCTCTTTTATGAAGGGGAACCCAGATTTCCTTGAGGAAAGACTCCACAACACTGCCGAAAATTTATACTGTTAATCTTTCTCCTAACCTTTCCCAAATGAATCGATGGCCTTTTCTGAGAGCAACTGTTTATTGGGGAAAAGGAAATAATCAGACTTTTCAAGGGTGACAGGATAGTGGCTCTGAACTGACACTAATTCCAGGAGCCCCAAAATGTCACTGTGGCCCACCAGTCAGAGTGGGACATAGGGAGATCATGTTATTAATGGTGTCCTATCTCAGTGGGTCTAACCCATCCTGTAGTGATTTCCCCAGGTACAGAATGCATAATTGAAATAGACACATGCATCAACTGGCAGAACCCCGACATTGAATCCCTGACATGTGGAGTAAGGACTATTTTGTTAGGAAAAGCCAAGTGGAAGCCATTAGGACTGCCCATACCTAAGAAAATAGTAAACCAAAAGCAACTCAGCATTCCTGGAGAGATTGCAAATGTTAGTACCACCATCAAGTGCTTGAAGGATGCAGGGGTGGTTATTACTTCCACATCCCCATTCAACTTGCCTATTTGGCCTGTGCAAAAACAGGTAGACCTTGGAGAATAACAGTGGATTATGATAAACTTAACCAAGTGGCAACTTCAATTGCAGCTGCTGTTCCAGATGTGGTTTAATTGCTTGAGCAAATTAATACATCTCCTGGTACCTGGTATTCAGCTATTGATCTGGCCAATGCCTTTTTCTCAATTCCTGTTTCAAAGGAACACCAGAAGCAGTTCACCCTCAGCTGGCAAGGCCAGCAATACACCTTCACTGTCCTACCTCAGACGTACATTAACTCTAAAGCTATATGTCTCAGTTTAGTCTGCAGGGACCTTGGTCACCTTTCTCTTTGACAAGACATCACACTGGTCCACTACATTGATGACATTCTGCTGATGGGACTTAATAAAGAAGTGTCAGTGATTCTGAACTTATTGGTAAAGCATTTGTATGCTACCAAAACAAACAAAAAAAAGACATACCTGTTGCCATTGAGTCGATTTTGACCATAGAGACCCTCTAGGACAGAGTAGAAATGCACCACAGAGTTTCCAAGGAGTGGCTGCTGGATTCAAACTACTGACCTTTTGGTTAGCAAGCAAGCTTTTAACCACTACACCAACAGGGCTCGACACTAGAGGGTAGGACATTAATGTCACAAAAATTCAGGCTCCTTCCACCTCAGTGAAATTTCTAGGAGTCCAGTAGTGTGTGGTATGTCAAGATATTCCTTTTAAAGTGAAGGATAAGTTGTTACGTCTGTCCTGTCCGACAACTAAAAAGGAGGCACAATGCCTGGTGGCCATCTTTGGATTTTGGAGGTAACATAGCCCTCATTTAGGTGTGCTACTCTGGTCTAATTACTAAGTATTTGAAAATCTACTAGTTTTGAGTGGGGCCCAGAACAAGAGAAGGCTCTGCAACAGGTTCAGGCTGCTGTGTAAGCCACTGTGCCACTTGGGCCATAAGATCTGGCTGATCAATGGTGCTTGAAGTGTCAGGGGCAGATAGAGATGATGTCTGGAGTCTTTGTCAGGACCCTATTGTCGAATCACAGTGCAGATCCTTAGGATTTTGGAGCAAATCCCTGCCATCCTCTGCAGATAACTACTCTCCTTATGAAAAACAGATTTGGGCTTGTTACTGGGCCTTAGCAGAGACTAAACGCTTAACCATGGGCCACCAAGTCACCTCCCAGACTGAGCTGCCCATCATGAACTGGGTGTTGTCTGACTTATAGAGCCATAAAGTCAGATGCACACAGCAGCACTGTCATGGAAGTGGTATATATAAGAATGGGTTTGAGCAGGACCTGAAGGCACAAGTATGTTCTATAAGGAAGTGGCCTAAATGTCCATGATCTTCTCCATTCCTGTCAGTTTATCTGATCTCTCCCAGCTTGCACCTATGGCCTCGTGGAGAGTTCCTTATGATCAGTTGACTGAGGAAGAGAAAGCTTATGCCCAGTTTACAGATGGTTCTGTGTGATATGCAGGCACCACTTGAAAGTGGACAGCAGCAGCTCCACAGTCCCTTTCTGGCACCTCCCTGACCAACAATGATGACGGAAAATACTCCCAATGGGCAGAACTTTGAGCAGTGTACCTGGTTGTTCATTTTTCTTGGAAGGAGAAATGGCCAGATGTATACTGATTTATGGGCTGTGGCCAACTGTTTGGCGGAATGGTCAGGGATTTGGAAGAAACATGATCTGATATGATGTAATTAGGAAATTTGTGACAAGGAGGTATAGGGAAAAGGTATGTGGATAGACCTCTCTGAACGATCCAAAAAATGAAGATATTTGTGTCTCATGTGAATGCTCACCAAAGCAGGACCTCAGCAGAGGAGGATTTTAACAATCAAGTGGATAGGATGATATGTTCTGTGGAAAACAGTCATCCTCTTTCCCCAGCCACTGATGTCTTTGTCCAATGGGCTCCTGAAGAAAGCGGCTATGGTGGTGGGAATGGAGGTGATGCATGGGCTCAGCAACACAGACTTCCACTCACTAAGGCTGACTTGGCTATAGCCACTGCTGAGTGCCCAATCTGCCAGCAGTAGAGACCAACATTGAGTCCCTGATATGGCACCATTCCTCAAGGTGATCAGCCAGCAAACCGGTGGCAGGTTGATTTCATTGTACTGCTTCCATCATGGAAAGGGCAACATTTCATTCTTATTTAGATAGGCACTTGCTCTGGATATTTATTAGTCTTCCCTGCACATAATGCTTCTGCTAAACTACCATCTGTGTACTCAATCAAGGCCTTATCCACCGTCATGGTATCCCACATAGCATTGCCTCGGATCAAGAGACTCATTTCACATCAAATGAAGTGCAGCAATGGTTCTATGCTCATGGAATTCACTAATCTTACCATGTTTCCCATCATCCTGTAATAGCTGGTTTGATAGAACAATGGAATAGTCTCCTAAGGACACAGTTATGACGCCAGCTAGGTGGCAATACTTTGCAGGGTTGGGGCAATGTTTTCCAAGAGACTGTCTATACTCTAAACCAGTGTCCAATATATGGTGCTGTTTATCCCATAGCCAGGATGTACAATTGAAGGAACACCACTCACCATTACCACTAGTGACCCACCTGCAAAATTTTTGCTTCCTGTCCCTGCGGCCTTATGCTCTGCGTTTCTTAGTTCCAAAGCGAGGAATGCTCATACCTGGAGTCACAACAGTTTCTATTGAACTAGAGAATACCACCCAGCCACTTTGGGCTCACCATGCCTCTGCATCAACAGGTAAAGAAAGGAGTAACCATACTGGCTGGTGTGATTGATCCTGACTACCAAGGGGAAATTGGGTTGGTGTTGCTTAATGGAGGTAAAGAAGATTATGTCTGGAATACAGGAGATCTCTTAGGGTGTTTCTTAGTACTACCTTGCCCTGTGACTAAAGTCAATGGAAAACTACATCAACCCAATTCTGACAAGACTACTAATGGTCAAGACCCTTCAGGAATGAAGGTTTGGGTCACCCCAAAAGGTAAAGAGCCACAACTAGCTGAGTTTAAAGGAAATACAGAATGGGTGGGGGAAGAAGTTGTTCTAAATACCAGTTACAACTACATAACCATTTGCAGAAACTAGGGCTGTAATTATTATGAGTATTTCTTCCTTGTATGTGTCCATCAAATATTTTTGTTTTCTTCACTTATAAAACATAAAATGTAAACAATGCTAGTGCGTTTTTGGTGGTACCGATGTTAGTTGTATCATTTTAGGAGCAAGTATGACTTTGTAATTGTCTTTATTTAGAGACTGTGTATGGTTTAAGTAGAAGAGTACAGGTACCAAGTTGACCAGGGGTTGGACTATAATGATTAAGATTGAGTGTCACCTTGGCTGGACCATAATTCTCAGTGGTTTGACAGTTATGTAATGATGTAGTTTGGCAGTTAAGTAATGATGTAATTTATTATTTGGATTCCTATTTAAAGGTGGGAAATGACACAGAGAGATTAGGTAATTTCCCAAAGACACATAGCTGTAACATAGGCAATCCAGCAGCCTGGCTCTTGAGGTTAGGCTCATTCACTGTGCTCAATAGTCCAGAGAGGATGAATAACAGAAAATTCAACACAGTGTTTACTTTTTGAGAGGGTGGGGGAATAGGAGGACCAGGGATTTGATTGGAGAGAAATTTAGAAAGGGCTTCAAAGTGATGATACTGTTTCTGCTGGGTATATGCATTCATTTTATTATTTTAAAAATATATTTTGTTTTTACTTGCCATTGAGTTGATTCTGATTCATGGTTACCTGACATGTATCAGAGAAGAACTGTGATCCATAGGGTTTTTTAAGGCTGTGATCTTTTGGAAGCAGCTCACCAGGGCTGTCTTCTGAGGCACAACTGGGTGGGTTTGAATGGCCAACATCTGAGGTAGCAGTTGAGCATTTAACCATTTGTGCTACCCAGGGACCCCTTTAAATATATACATATTCTATATACAGAGTTAATACAACTTTTTAATTTTTATTTACATTTATATATTTTATAATTAAAAATAACTGAGAATCTTGCAACTTTCAGTAAATTTAATCAAACTATCATGCCAATAGAATTCTATTTTTTTAGTTTAATAAATAGAGTATTTAAAAGTTAATACACAGAAAAACAATTGTCTAGTTTTTGTTGTTCTAATAATCATTTTTCTCCTGAGGGTTGGTAGGATTAAAAAGCACTGGTAAACTGTTGAATATATGATAACATTAAAGGAAAGAAATGAAAGGACACATACTTACCACCAGAAATATTAGATCAGTACTTCACATATATTTTCTCATTTACTGCCAGGTATTAGTAAAAATCTGAGAGATGATATTAAAAATTTGCAAGATAATAGTAAAAAAAATTACAATAACAGCACACGTTAATTAGGCATTTAATATGTTCCAAGCATTTTGCTAGGTGCATCACATATGATATTCTGTCTCATGTTTACAGAAAAATAAAAGACACTTTATTCTTATCTTCATCTTCAGATGACAAAAAGGAGGCTAAAACAGATAATAATACACTTAATGTCACTCAACTAGCAAGTTGCAAAGACACAGTGGAGCATAGTTCTTTGTGAATGTAAAGGCAATATTCCTAATTATTATCCCATTTTGATTCTCAGTTTCTTCATTATCTAATGATAATCTTCAAACATATGACATAGTTGAAAAAATTTTACAGTGAACACCGCATACTCAGCGCATAGCTTCTATCACTGCCATTTTATTATATTTGTTTTATCAAATAGATGTGTGATTCCGTATCTCTCTCTACTCATCTTTTTTTTGATGCATTTAATATTGAATTGCAGAGAGCTCTATGCTTTCCCCTGTATACTTTGCCATGTGTAATGTTAACTAGAGTTCAATATTTGTTTGCACTTAAAAGTAAAATTTACACATAAAGAAATGCACCAACATTAAGTGTGTAATTCAATGAATTTTGGCAAATGCATACTCTAGTGTAACCCAAATCCCATTCAGAATATAGAATATTAATATTATTCCCGAAACTTCCCTTATGCCCCTTTAAAGTTAATCTCTGACCCCCATATCTGGCCTCTGACAATTATTATTCTAATACTTTTCTATTGTCAATTAGGTTTATCTGGTATAGAACTTTATACAAACTGAAAAATACGAATTATACTTTTTTTAAGACTTCTTTCACCTTGAATAATGTTTCTGAGATTCATCCATGTTGCCGAGTGTGTTCATAGTTCGTTTCCTTTTATTGATGAATAGTGTTCCACTGTATGAATGCTTCACGATTTGTTTATCCATTATCCTACTGATAGACAACCAAGCCTTTCCTAGTTTTTGCCTACTGTGAATAATGCTTTATAAACAGTTATACAAGGTTTTCTTCGTGGATATATATTTTCATTTTTTCTTAGGTAATGACATACTGTTAGAATGTTGGGTCATAGGTTAAGTGTATATTTAGTTATGAAAGGAAATTCGAGATGTTTCTTCAAAATGCTTGTACCATTCTATGCTCCCACCACATCCTCAACCACATTTGGTGTTTTTGGTCTTTTTAAACTTTAGCCATTCTCCCCACTCCACAGCTATCAAGTCTATTCTACTCATTCTAGTGAACACAGTAATACCTTACTGTGGTTTTAATTTGCATTTCCCTGATGGTAATGATGTTGAGCACTTCCTTATGTGCTTATTGACCATTCATGTATCTCTGTGTTAAAATTGTTTGCCCAATTTTAAAAATTGGGTTGCTTATCACTTTATTATGAGCTGAAGGATTTTTTTCTATATCCTAGATATTTGTGCTTTTTCACATATGCATTTTGCATTTATTTTTCTTTTCCAGCCTGTGGTTTGCCCATGTATTTTCTTCATTGTGTCTTTGAAGAGCAGAAATTTTACATTTTAATGATATCTAAGTTGTCTATTATTTATAGTTATTGCTGTTTGTGACTTGTCTAAAAATATATGCCTTCTTTAAGTTACTAAAATACTCTATTTTTCTCTGATAGCTTTATGTTTTAGCCTTTATACTTAAATCTATGATCTATTTTGAATTATTTTTTGTTTACTAATTCTTCATTTTTGTGGATTGTTTGAAGCAGGGTTTGAGGTACATTTATTTTCAAAGCATATCCAGTTATTCCAGTGTCACTATTGAAAAGACTTTTCTTTTCTCATTGGATTGCTTTGGAAACTTTGTTGAAAATTAGATAATTATAAATGAGTGGATGTATTTTTAGGTGTCTGAGAATTAATGAGTAGGTTGTGGGCACATTGAACTCAATGTGCTGTGAGGACACTCATGTAGAATTATCCAACTGACTCTCGCTTCTTCTTTCAAGATGTCTGTAGTGTAATGAGGATAGTAGGTGTGACAGCACAAAGAATCACTTGTCAAATCAGACACAAAAGTCAGAGATTTTACCCTGGAATTAAACTTGACTAATAATTTAAAGTAGAAGTCAACAATTTTTTTTTTCTATAAATGGCCAGATAACAAGTATTTTAGGCTTTGCAGATCACATGATGTTTATGGCACACATTCTTCTTTATTATTATTTTTCAACAACTCTTTAGCTTATGGGCTATTGTTGGTTGACCCTTGATTTAAAGGATACAAATAATCATAAGTTTCAGAAAAAGAATGAAAAATTCTTAGAACAGTTAACACAGACCTCCAGGTCCTTATTTCCTACACTAAAATGCTCCAACCCAGGTTTTAATATATGGGATATCTGACTTATACATGCCTGACATCATTAACATGAAAGGAACTATTTTGATCATGAAATATTTGCATTTTGTACTTTGAAAAGTATATAGCTGACACAGATGAATTCCAGCAGGCCAACTTGGAATAATTCCAGATTATTTACACAAGAAACCTAGATAGGCTATATATATTCTGCTAAAAGTATTTAGTAAATATCATCAATTATTCTTGTTAGTGTGTTTACAAGGAGATATACCCAAGTCACTTCTTTGTCTAGTTTCTCTTCCCTGGTATGGCCAAGGTGGGGACAATGGGTTATATACAATCTACTGTACATTTGAAGCCCTGGTGGCATAGTGGTTAAGAGTTTGGCTGCTAACCAAAAGTTCTGCAGTTCAAATCCACCAGCTGCTCCTTGGAAACCATATGGGGCAGTTCTACTTTGTCCTATAGGGTTGCTATGAGACCAAATCGAATCGACGGTAACAGGTTTTTACTCTCCATTTATTGAAGAAAGTTCATTAGCCTTGAGAAGATCTGATAATGGATTCAAATGATAGAATGATAACGAAGTTCAAGTCAAGAATTATGAAAGTGAGTAAAACAAAGCTTTTGAGGATGTATGAGTGGGTGAAATCTGGAGTGCATATCTGAGGTCATAGCCTTAAGAGGAGAATGGTTATACTTTCTCAGAGATTGCCCAAAGTAAGAGAGGATGTTTAAATCTGAAGAGATGTTTTTTAACATTGTAAAATGTAGAAAAGGTAGATTCATGCCAAGCAGCCCTAATTTGAGGAGTGGTAGTAGACATTGAGTAACTGCTATAAATGAAGAGGGAGAAATTAATAGGGACTCAGGGAAAGTAACAGTTTGGAAGAATCATCATAAGGAGCATTGTAAGCAGTCAAGAAGCTTGTTAAAGATTTAGCAGCTGTAGTTATTTTATTATAGTAATAAAACAATGCTTTCTAATCACCTAATTTGAAACCCTGGTGACATAGTGGTTGAGAGCTACAGCTGCTAACCAAAAGGTTGGAAGTTCGAATCCACCAGACGCTCCTTGGAAACCCCATGGGGCAGTTCTACTCTGTCCTATAGGGTCGCTATGAGAGTCGGAATTGACTCAAGGGCAACGGATTTGGTTTTGGTTTTAATATGATGGAATGTCATTAATCTGAGAGGTGATGCGCTTGGTAATTTACAGATATTATTGTAAAATAAAACAAAATTATACCGTTCACAGGTTATTAGGTTTGAAAGTCATCCATTCAGTTGAATATTGCATACAATCAAAAGTATTCTTTGAGAATTCCCAAGGAAGGACATAGGTCAGCTGCTTCTCATTGAAGCTCACTCACCCAGGTTTTCCTTTAGCACTTAAACAGTTTGTTAGTTCTTTGTTTAAGAACCAGATGAAGTTGGTTGCTTGCATTTGGAACAATGTAGTATGAAAAATATTTATCCTTGCTTAAGGGGTTAACATATTTAGAGCCTTTATCTCATGTTTAGGGCAGAAACTTTTTGGGAAGAATGCCTGGTGGGGTTATGCATCCTATTTAAATTACTCTCTCTCTCTGTCTCTCTGCTTCTCTCTCTCAAGCAAAAGTGTTTAATACTAAGTTAAATACTCATGTAATAGGATTCCATGATTCTCACAAAGACTCCAAAACTTAAGGTAATATTCCAATATTACAGATGATGAAATTGAGATTCATATAACTTAAGTAAGTTGATCAATGCCAAATGGTTAAAAAGTAGTAGACAGAATTGGAGCTCAAGTCTCCCTGAATCCAAAGCATGTCATAGGAATTCAAAATAGAGTTTCATTATATCGCTAGAGACTATTCTGCAGCTTTAGAGTGAAAGAAGGGAAAACAGAGATGACCTTGATTAGTGACTGATGAGGATAGAGACTTAAAACGAGACTGGCTTCCAGAGCGGTCCATATAGTGAGTAAATGGCTTATCATAAAGTCCTATTAAAAAAAAAAAAGAAGAAGAAGAAAACAAAGTTAAACATATATTGGGACAATTGGAAAAGGGCCAGATACTAAGTTCAATATAATTTAATACACATAAATTGCATTAAGTTAGACACTGGGTAATTGCTATGACTGGTAGTTGAAATAAAGAAAATCATGTAGTTGAAAGTCAGCTTTAGTGAGATTGAGGAATGGAGATTGTAGTACTTGAAAAAGTAGGCTTATTCATGAAAGTACTTAGAGTTGCAAATATTAGATGCTATGGAAATGAATCATCTTTTGGTGGCAAAAGACAGAAACCCTCTATACAAGTTTAGGTATAGTAGAGTTGTAGTGAAAGGCTTATGATGAAGATCACAGGCCCCTACTACAGGAATTACAGTATGAGGACTAGAACTTCTGAAATATTCATTGATAATCTCACTAGGTAAATGTCTACATAGTTTGATTTTTTTTCTTGAAAATTAATTTTTTAATTTACAGTTAGTTCTAGAAAAGGGTCCCTCTTTTAACAAAACTTATTAAAAATATTTAGAATTGCTCTGAATTCTTCTAATTTTACAGTTTTGTGGTTGACCTCCAAAGGTTGTGCTAGTCTTTATGCAGAATTCAGTACAGTCTGTTCAGCATTTCCATCTAAATACTTCATTATATACTAAAAATATTGCATGAATTATCTTGGATCATCAAGTTGAACATCTTTGTCTTTGTCATAGTAGAATTGTTCCTCGCAGAGAGAGCCAACTCCCATCTGATTACTCTGGATCTGCATTTGAGTATAAAATTTAGAATCATCTTTTTCTAACTGCAACAGATTGTCCTCTGAATTGTCACCCCAATCTTTATCACTGAAGTACTCTCATGTTCTTAGGGAACTGGTTTTATTTGGAAGCTCTTGGAATAACGGTCCCTGGCACTTGGAACAGTGTTCAAAATATTCACTTCCTTCTCTTTCACATTGAAGGACAGGTTCATCACCACAGGATTGTAATGATTGTGTCTGGCTTATAACCTTACTCGAATCATTGTCCTCAAGTGGACATACAAACTCCTCATTTGCCTCAGTGTCCATGAGGTTGGATTCCATGTTGTGCTCTTTGGAATGTTGTTGTGAGGGTCTTAAGTTTTCTCCTGTTACGATCTTGAGAGGACTATGTTTTTGAACTCTGTCTATTCCCTGAATGAATGGCTCATAATTACAAATGTCTGAGTCTCTTTCATGGCAGGCACGCTGATCAGGATGTGAGGGAACATCAGCAGAACATGGTGGTATTTGTGGTAAAATATCTACATTTGAAAATTCTAGGTCTCTCAGCAAACAATGACATTTTGGTGCCTCTGACTGAGGAGCTATGACAATCATAAATGAACATGCCTGGAATCTCCACACTCAAAGGACTAGTGCTCATGGATCTGGGCAACGTTAATGGATCCTCAAATTTACTGGTGTTAGAAGCACTTTCCTGATAAGTCTCGCACAAACCAGAGTCTGGACCAGAAACGAGAGGCTTTTCAAATGATCTTCCTGATTCTCACATTTCTCCTGAATGTTCTGGAAGGTGATGTTGTCTTTAAGACTCTCTAATGATCTAGTGTTGTCCATCCTTCCCCCTGCATTCTCATTCTCTGGTGGCTCCCTGGCCCTACAGCTCTACTCACCATATGCCTCGTCTTCAGTCACATTCTTTGTACCCTCTGAACTTACTGAAGTTAGAGTAAATAAAGACCCTTCATCAGCATCGTAGTCGGTCTCCAACTCAACCTGACTATCAGAAGGAACACAGTTCTGCTGTGGTTCCTTGTGGGCAGGAGTGACGTCCACGTCACTGCCTCATCTTGGAGGAAAGATGGATGGATCCGTATCTCCTGGATCACTCTATGAGACTGTGCTGTAGTAGGCTGAAGCCTCTTCCTCAGGACTCACCTCCTAGAGCATTTGCTGCTGAGTGCTCAGTAAATTAATACATGCACTCATTTGCATTTTCTTAGAAAATTCCAGCTGAGAGCCTAGACCTCCTGAAGGTAACTGTTCAGCGGCCCCTCTTTCCTCATTCTCTCCAGTCCTCCAGGCATTGGTATGCATTTGCATTTAGAGAGACAAGCTGTCATATTATGGATTGAACCAGAGATAGTTTGTAATCTGCTAGCTCCTGAAGAGAAGCTCATTGAATGCTCACCAAGAGAATCTTCCTGGGCCACAGTGTCATAATTTAACTCTCCGAGAATATCATTCCTATAGATGTGATCCTGCGCTGCTGAAATTGGTTTGTTATTATCAGCATTTGGATGTCTGGGGAGAATGGAATGGGTTGCATTGCCATTTGGGAGCAGGCTATCATTTCTATTTCCTGCCCCAGTGTTGTTTCCACACTGTGTGGTGCTCTGCCAGCTGCCAGCCTCCTTTCTGCTGCTTCTAAGAGCCCTGTCATGAGTGACAGCAGTGTGTGGCCTTGGCATCACTGGGACAGAGTCCTGGTTCTCATAGAGGTTTAGACCATGAAAATCTTGGTGTGGAAATGTGGTTGGGGGCTGTATGTTCCCTGCAGCTTCAATTTCATTGTGGAAGCCCTCATTTGAATATGTATTTTTTGAACCCGGGCTTTTGTTCCAGCATCTTTGTTGCCACAGTCTGTCAATATAAGGCCTTGTCAAAGCCCCCAGGCAGAAAGCAAAGAAGAATGTGATGAACACGGACAGGCAGACTGACAGGGTGAGGTCGTGGTAATCATCTTCTCTTCTGCCAAGAGTTTGATCGTCCCGGGCATTTCCAACCCATCTTGGCAGACATCTGTGCTTCTAGTTGATATCAGACCTGACACGTTCCTTCTTCCCGGAAATGGAAAGGCTCACGGACATTGCTTCCTGGGACCTCTCTTCTTGGCTTGGTAGAAGTTTTTTCATATGAATCAGATGAATGCGAGGGAGGTGGGTCTTCCTGGAAATTCTGATTTGGGAGTCCACCAGAATGCCTCCTTATTCCCTATAGACTTGTTGCAAATTTCATTCCACTTTTTCCTCCAGGATTCAGAAATGAAATCTTGGAAGATTGTCATGCTATCATCACACTGCCGTTGGTTGTCAGCCAAGTCAACCTCCAGATGGGGAAGTTCTAGAGCAATGACCATCATCAGTTGGATGGTGGTCAGAGCATTGCTGCTGAGGTCTACAACCTTTTGAGACTGAAGCAGGTTGGCTTCTTGTGTCCCTTGTGTCTTCAGCTTCTGCTTCTGTTTCCTGTGGCCTCTTGGCCCTCAGGCCTCATGCTCTCATCTGCCCTCCTGGGGCAAGTGTTCCAAAGCTCTGTAGCTCCACCAGTATAAGTGCCCAGAGGCACCCCACTCTGCCAGGAAGCCTCCTGCACACAGGCACTCAGCTCTATCGCTCCGTGGGTCGGCTCCAGTGCCGTCTCTCACTGGTCTCCTGGTTCTGCTGCTGTTGGTTCTCTGCTGCTGCTGATCCTCTGTCACTGCTGCACGTCTATCCATTCACAGTTTCAAAACCGCTTCCACATTTTAGGTATCTTTTAGAGCAGCACCCCACTCTCTCGGTACCAAATTCTGTCTTAGTCATCTAGTGCTGCCATAACAGAAATACCACAAGTGGATGGTTTTAATGAAGAAAAGTTTATTTCCTCACAGTCAAAGTAGGCTAAAAGTCCAAATTCAGGGCGTCAGCTCCAGGGGAAACCTTTTTCTCTCTGTTGGCCTTCTTTTCTTTGGTGTTCCCCTGGACTAGGAACTTCTCTGCGCAGAGACTCTGGTCCAAAGGGTGCGCTCTGCTCCCGGCACTGCTTTCTTGATGGTATGAGGTCCCCCCCACCCCGGAGTTTGATTTTTTGCTATGTGTTCTCCCAGTAGGAGCTCTGGTGGTACAATGGTTAAGCGCTCACCTGCTAACCTAAAGGTCAGAGCGTCGAACCCATCATCCACACCACAGGAGAAAGATGCAGCAGTCTGCTTCTGTAGAGATTTACAGCCTTGGAAACCCTTTGGGGCAGTTCTACTCTGTCCTATACCAGAAAAACCAAACCCGTTACCGTCGAGTCAATTCCGACTCATAGCGACTCTAGACAGAGTAGAAAAGACCCGATAAGGTTTCCAAGAAGCACCTGGTGGATTTGAAATGCCAACTTTTTGTTTAACAGCTGTAGCTCTTAACCACTACCCACTAGGCTTTCCACTCTGTCCTATAGGATCACTACAAGTCAGAATTCAACTCGACAGCAATGTTGTTTTTTTGGTTCTTCCAACATGGTTGTCTCTATTGTGGATTGTATTTAATACATTCAGATTCATTCCTTCGAGATAGAATGAGATTTCTGATTGGTGGGCTTTTGTAAGTTGATAGAAATAAAAAGCCATGAAGCAACTTGTCACCCATATAAAGGATTATAAGATATCTTCAAAGTATTTCTTACTGACAGTTGAATGGTAAAGGGACGTGGAGATGAAATACTTAGTAATAATTGCAAATTAAAGGAAGAGTCAGAGAGGATTAGTGCTGTCTCTTCAGAATGTATATGGGACTCCAATATATATGATGGGTTCAGCATTGTTTTCAGAAAGATCCTAAACTACTAAACTGAATAAGAGATAAGAAATGAAACCTAAATGCACATATTTAATATTACTAACCTGTTATATTGCTTTAAAAAATTTAAGGCAGATTGTGCAAAAGATTAGAAAATGCACAGGTTGGCAAGAGTAAATGTGTTCTTTTTTTGCATTCTCTACCTCCACATATTCTAAGAGAACAGAAAATATATTTCTAGTCACAGTTGAGTGTATTTTTAGGAGTGATTTTTCAGAACTTTAAAGAGACTTCAAAGAAATGTAAATATCATGCTCTTCTCTCTCTCATTCTCCCCTAAGGTCAGTTTCTTGGCAGTGTTCTTTTCAGTCAAGACAGTTGTCTTTGCCAGTATCTGTCTGCTGGAAGACAATTGTGTGCTGGGAAGCTGCCTTTTCAATGAGAGATGTGTCTCTTCTGAAAATTGTCTTCTTGTATTTCCTCAGGTCTGAGAAACCAGTGGTCTAGCTGTCACTCCACATGCTATGCCATATGCAAATTTGACATGAAGATGCATTGCAGGCAAGTTTGTGTCTTTAGGATATCACTTCAGGAGAGTTGGCAGGACAAAGGGATCACATCAACAGGTAGATCAGTTTCATACTCATGATATGGAGCCCACTGATCAATCATACTGTCCTCATAAAGGGCGAAGTGATTTGGGGATGGTCAATCAGAGTCTCGGGTATGATCCTTAAAAGCAAGTATTATTCTCCAGTAACTTTCACAAATTCTACCTTTTGTTAGAATTTCTGATTTCAAATGTAAGGATCCTCTGATAAGACTGGGTAAATCATTTCACAACATTAGATAGCTATACAGTGAAACCTGTGAGAGCCGGAACTCAGCGGTACTGCTTTGTTTTCCCTGGTCTTGAAAGTTTTCTACCCTTGACAGAGTGCAGGCTTACCATTTTTCTATTGCTTGTTTTAGTGGAAAATATTTTAGTTTTCCTTCTCTGACAGGTTTCTACCTTACCCAGGTTCCAGCTTTCACAGGTTTTACTGTAATTTGAAAGTGACTTTATTCACAATCTACTTGTTAGGCAAATTTGAGATGTCATTGGGGAGTTGTTCTTTTTTGAAAAGAATGAGACACAAGCTATTTTTCTATAAAAAATAAATGGGAATGTATTTCAGAAGTATTTGAAGAATTGTGCTCTTTTATCTTTACCAAAGCACTTGTGGTACATCCATCTTGGGGTAATATTGAATGATATCAGAAGAAATGCAGAGAAGCAAATAGGAGGGAAAATTAAATGTATATTTTCCCTCTTTTAGTGCTTAAAGGAGTCATTAAAACAACTGAAAGCAGAGTGGAATTTCCAGAACATTTTCTGGTGGAGAGCGCATAACCTGGGCTATAAAACACAATGACTGCACAGAAAACAAAAGGAGCTTTCATTGTCTGACTCTCTGGGGCACGTTCGAGACAAATTGATGCATAATGATATAAAAAAAAACTAAGAAAAAAATAACACACTGTTTTTTCCTTTTGCTGTGGGGATCTGGAGGTGGTGGGTCATTTGATTTCATGGGATGCTAACTGAATGATGATGATTTTTGTCATTTCTTCCTTTATTCTCTTAGGAGAATTTCTATTATAATGCATGTGTTTGAGCACCTGGCCTCAGACACATCTGAATCTGTTCACTGCGCCAACCAGGCATTTTGTTACAAGATCTTGGCAGTGAATATCACATGTATGGAACACATTTTAGAGGTAGTGGTGCATGTTTAAAGTAGGATGAGGACAATGACAGTGACGTGTGTCCCTTAAGTTAGAAGAGGGAAGACAATGGCTGGGAAGGGAAGAGTCGGGTTTTTGTACACATTTCTACTCTAGGGACTACTTCTCAGTCTTGTAGGTACTGAAATTCAGTTTTTCTCAGCTCTACCAGAGCTTATAGGCTCTGTGGATTCAATGCTGACTAAACTCTCAAGGTGCTAGTGATAAACTGCGATGTCAATATATTTACAGTGGAATATCTGTCTGGCCTTCAGTGGCTTCTTCACTTTGTCCAGTGGGACTGTTAGCAACTGTCACTGGGCAAAAGTTTACCAGAGTTAAACTAGGCTGCTCAATAGTTTGGCCACCTAAGAGGGAGGTATTACAGTCTTGAACTACTTTTAATCCATTCAAATAAGTCAATGTCAATGTTACAAATACCATAGGTGAAACCTTTTAAATACAATATTGAGGAGCAGGAGTATTTCGGTTTGGAGCCTCTCTCCTCTTTCTCATTGTCATCAGTTAGCCTCAGCTCCTACCAAACCAGCTGCTGTGGAGTCGATTCCAACTCATGGAGACTCCATGTGTGTCAAGAAGAGAACTATGTTCCACAGGATTATTAATGGCTAATTTTTTGGAAGTAAGTGGGCCTTTCTTCCGAGGTACCTGTGGGTGGACTCGAACTGCCAAGAGAGCTACTGATCTAGTCAGTTCTGAGGTACACATTACCAGTAACAGCTCAGTCTATCTCAGATTACCTCTGAAGAGATGGACTGAATTCAGTGGATGAAATTTAAGGGCCTGCAGGTGTAAACAACTGCAAGAATAGGTAAGGTGAGAGTTTGCTCGTCAGTGACACATAGTCAAATTACATAATTTTTTCAATCCCCCACAAAGAGTACATAGCGTGATTATGGTATAGATACATAATTTCTTGGGGGGATGGGTGGGTAGAGAATGGAGCATTCTCTTCTCTGTATGGGACAAACCATACTTTGAGTATTTTGCTCATTTCCAAGAGCTCCACTTATTTATTCAGTTATTCATGTATTCAAATATTAAAACCAAAAAAAGCCATTGCCGTTGAGTCGATTCCAACTTATAGTAACCCTGTAGGACAGAGTAGAACTGCCCCATAGGGTTTCCAAAGAGCATCTGGTGGATTCAAACTTCCAACCTTTTGGTTAGCAGCCATAACTCTTAAACCACTATGCCACTAGGGTTTCCCTTCAAACATTAAGCACATATTATGAGCTTTAGGAAATGCAGAATTAAAGTTTAGTTTATACCAAAGATCTCACATGTTAATAAGAAGGAAATACAAAATAACGATGTTAATACTAATAATATCTACCATTTACTTACTGGTACTTTGTGTCATGACCCGTCTACATGTTTTCTATAGCTCATTTAACCTCATAACATCATACTAACAAGTATTATTATCCCCATTGTACGAAGGAGGAAGCTGAGTCTCTAAGTTTTGTAACTTGCCCAAGGTTACACAGCTAATAAACGATAACGTCTGTATGTTACTTCCTGCCTGTTGATTCTGAAGATTGTACTCTTATTCACTATATCAGACATTTAGAGAAAATTAAAATACAGTGCTATGTAAAAGATATGAAAAAGACTCCTTGCAAGAAAAAGAAGGCAGAAAGGGGTCCCTTGAGGGAATTTTTCAAACAAGAGATACTGCATGAATTGAAGCTTTGAAGTGTCTTAGGCCAGAAGATAAGACAGAGACAAAGAGCAGGGGAAAGACAGTCTAACTCTTTAAAAAAAATTACAAATAGTTGTGTACTGCTGAACTGTAAGGGAAAGTAAAAGATAAAAAACTGGGGTTTGGCAAAAGCTGGAATCTAGAAATCTTATGATTTCATAAGCCTTGAAATTGTCCAATTAAGAGTGAGGAGCCACTAAAGAATTTTAAAGCAGGGGAGGTATATAGTATGTGTTTAAATATGTGTCAACACCTAAAATCAGATTACCTTCCACTTGCCCAGTGAGAAGGTAAGAAAGAAAGAGAGAAAAAAAAAAGATATTTATTTTTAAAATATTTTTCTGTCTTTTGGCAAAGTTGGTACATTTTTATTAATTTACACACACATATACTATCAAATTATATAAACTAATTAATGTAGGACTATTCCTTTTTCCACTCTCAGACTTCACAACACTCTGTATCTTTGGCATTGATATTGTCTGGATCACATGAGATAATTCTGAGTCTGCTAACATACTTTTCCAGAACACCTCACCTCCACTTTTGTAAAAGTTGTTTGAGATATTACATACTGTGAATCATATTTCAAGCTGTCATTGGAAATTATATTCCAAGCTGCAAGGACACAGTTTCTAAAAGAATTTATCCTATAGGATAGGATTGGAAATATAACTCAGTCTCTCCAGAATTGACATACTTACTTACTATATTACTTTTATAAGTAATCATAAACTGACCTGTGCACAATGACATCAAATACTTGCACCCGTAAGCTCAAAACTTCAGGAGATATTACTAAATCCACCTTTTTATTGAGTACCTATTGTGTGCTTCACATTTTAGAGATTTCTCGATATGTACATTTTTCTCTCTAAGAAAATCATGTCTTCTTAGAACCTAGGCTGCAGCTAATATAGATTCTAACATAGAATGTAGTTAATAATCTTTTTAAATTGAACAAATGATTATAATTATACTATTAAGAGCTATCTTTTAAAATATTAATTTATTTTAATTGCATACTCTTATACTCACTTGTCATTATGTACTATTGCAAGGGAACAGGATATAGTGTACCAGAGTTCCCCAGTTTTACATCTATGGCACCGCTTGGTTTTGTCAAAATTTACCAAGTAACTCTGGGTTATTTAATAGGTATGGAATAGTGTCTCTCTATTGCTTTAATACATAATAGCCTGAATTTAGTAATATTGGGCATATTTTTTCTGTGTTAACTGGCAATTTGAGTTGTTTCCCAAATTTCCTGTGGCTTTCTTATTCATGAAGGATCCCTGGTGGTGCAGTGGTTAAAGCGTTGGGCTGCTAACCAAAAGGTCGGCAGTTTGAACCCAGCAGCTGCTCAGCGGGAGAAAGATGTGGTGGTCTGCTTCCATAAAGATTACAGGCTTGGAAAGATTATAGGGCAGTTCTACTCTGACATACAGGGTCACTGTGAGACAGAATCAACTCAACAACAGTGGTTTGATTTTTCTTATTCATGTTCTTTACTCATGTTGCCATTTTAGTTTTTTCCTTTTATCATTTATTTGTTGTAATATTCCATATACTTTGGATTCTAGTTCTTTGCCAGTTATGTGTTTGAAATATATCATCTTAGGCTGTGGTTTCTCTGCACGTTGGTCACCCTGTCTGCGGAGCATACAAAAGGGACTTTACACTTCAGTGCAGTCAAATACGTAGAATGTTTTTCTTCAAAGTTCCATAAACATTTCAATTAACTCATCAATTACTAAAATGTGATCATATGAATACATATGGACAGATAAAGGAGTGAAAAAGAACTACCAAGTATATTATAGATTGAATGTGAAGAATTCCAGATAATGCTGACAAAAAGGGGATAATATATTTAATGGGGAAATCACGGGATGGTTCAAATTGTTCTAAGGAAACAAGCTATATAAGTTCAAGATATTATTAAACAGAAGGATAAAAAATGTAATACATAATACAGAGTGCACACGTTAGTCATCCTTTAGTTTTATACATTAGGTATTGGGGTTCTTGGCAGCTTAAATGTCAGATATTTTCTTTGATGTTCTTTGACATTTTCTATAAACCTAGGATCCAATTCTTTTTTAACAGAACAAACTTAGATTGTGAAATGTCACTTGCTATTACTTTTTTGAAATACATGACTGAATATAGAGTGTATCACTGTGGTGGTGTATGTAATACTGCAAAGGATACTTGCAAAACGCCTAGCCTTAAGAGCTTATTAATTCTCCTGGCACTTAGGTAAAAGTAGTGGCATTTATTAAAATTCATTTCTTACACAGAGAAAAATTAAAGAACGAAGAGTTTGTAGTGTCACCGAGTAAAAGCAAATTTGACCAGATCATAGTGTAATTACTATTGCTATGTTAAATGAAAATAGATTTTCTCCTTCACTCCCGCTCTAATAAAAGAGCCTTTTATCTAGGCTACTGAATTCATAATGGCTTTATAAGAGTTACCTCTTCTGATTCTCAAAGTTTTGTGAGGCTGGCTGTATAATAATCATTATTCCCATCTTAGAGATGATAAAGCTGAGGCTAAAATAGTGACTTTTTAGTAATTTAGTAAAAGCTCAGTTAGCTTTTATCTGGTCACATCCAGAATTAGTACACAGATGTTTGGAATTCTGGTCCTGGTTTTTTTTTCTTCTACCTTTCTAGGTACCTGGCCCCTGTGTAGGGTCTGTGGTGCTCTTAAATGCACACATTCCTATGTTCAACACACCAGCCTGGTATAGATGTTAGCACTGATCAATGGATAGATGGCATTTATATTAAAACGTGTAAATATGTGGCACTCTTCCCATCAAAAGGTGAAGTCAAAATTCCCCTCCATTTGAATAGGTGCCTGTCTTAATTACTTATTTCTTGCTAATAGATGTGGCAGAAGTGACATTGCATGACTTTCCAACCTAGGACTCAAAAGGCGATACGTCTTCTTCTTGTCTCTCTCTCAGGGCACTTGTACTAGAACCCAGTTGCCACGATGTACGGAATGCCTCTGTCTAGAGGTCTGGCCACAGCCCCAGGTGACAGGTGTCTACCTTACCCAAGCTGACAGCATCAAATGCAGACACATATGTGAGAAAATCTTCAAATGATTCCAGCCTCCCAACCTTCAGACTACTCCAGCTGATGTTGTGCAGAGCACAGACAAGCTGTCCCCGCCAAACTCAACCCAGATCATAGATGAGTGAGCAAAATGAAAGCCATCATTGTTTTCAGCTACTAAGTTTCGTGGTGGCCTGGATACAGCAAATATAAGTGAAACAGATGGATTCATTCCACCTACATTTATTGAACACTCACTGTGTGCTGACACTGTGCTTGGTGGTACAGCTGAAAAGAGGGTACCAAGAGGGAAGCAAACCAACTTTTGCAGCTACATACTTTGCGCTAGGCAATGTGACTCGTGTTGCCTTACATGTATTATACCAGATAATTCTCAAGACAACCAGTAAAGAAGGTATTACTATTATCTTCATTTGGCAGAGGAGAAATTGGGAGCAGTGCTTGAATCATTAAACTGGTAAATAATACAACTAAGATACAAACCTAGTTTTTAAAGCTCAGAGATCAGGCTTGTTCTTTCTCTCTGCCAAAGGAGAATTAAGAAGTGGTTGATGAATCTGAAGATCTTACAGTTGGGGTATGTTTATAATTAATCATTAAGCAATGTAGCAAACGCTGTAATAGAGAGAGGTGCACAGTGCTTCAGTAGCACAGAGGATACAAAATCCTTTTTTCTGACCTCCCTTCCAGAATGAATGGAGATTTCTTCATTACTTTGCATAAGATTTAATAGTCACTTGAGTCTTAAAAGAGGTTTGGGAAGAGAATGAGGAGAAACAATGAGTGAGAAAATCACTCAGACCAGAGGGAACAATGTTGGCTAGTCATAGCCATACAAAAAAGGTCTGGGGATTGTTGGGGAAAGACAAGAGTTTGGACTGGTGTGAAGATGGGAAGGAATGACCAGAGACAAAAGTGAAATAAGAGAAAAGAATCACAGAAAAAGTTGTAAACAGCCTTGTTTCTCAAACCAAAGACACTGAAGTTTAATGGAGAATCAACAGGGACCTGGGGAATTTTAAAACATGGGAGTGCTTGACCAATCTAAAAAGGACAGCTCTCGTTGCTGTGCAGAGATATAATTTCAGTGAGTAAACCAATTAGGAACTATTGTAATAATCTTTGTTAGAAATGAGGAGGCAAATAGTTGGGATGAAGAGAGAAGTGATTCTAGAGAGTTAAGACAACAGTCTTGAATTATTTTGTATACGATTTGGATGGTTGGTCATTGACACTGGATATAGTATGGATAGTGAAACCTTGATTCCAGGAAGAGGGTAGAAGAAGGTGTAAGAGGGAAATCAAGTTCACATTTCAAATTGTTGAGTGAGGAACATTCCCAAAAGGGATGCTCAATAGAAAACCAAAATTAAATTCTGGAGGTTAGCAAAAAGTCAGAGCCGAAAGGTGGATATTCGGGAGTCAGTGGAAGAAGAGACGGAGAAGAAATGAGAATGAATGAAATGGCCTAGTGAATGCTAAGAGAAGAGGGCAGAGAATGTAAACTCGGTGCATGCAGTATCAGATGACTATTTAGGGGCCACATTTTACACTATGAGCCTTTGAAAAAGAATGAGAAATATGTGTTAGAAACGATAAGGAGACACAGCAGACGATAGGACATAGAGAGGTAGTATGAATGCCACAAAAGACTGGTTTTTTGTTTCTTTTTTATGCTTAGGATATAAACGTGGAAGTAAAGTTGTAGGAATAGAGTGGGAGCTGGAACAGGTTGACTAATGTTGGTCTTGATGCTGCAAAAGGTAAAGAAAAAGTTTCAAGAACAAGAGGCTACTTTTGGTTAAGTTCGTGCAACTTAGCACCACCAAAACATAACCTATCCTCTCTCTCTTATGTTTCTAGTATTACTGTTTGAACTTAGGAGAGGTAGGTAGGAGGGGTGAGCAGATGGTGTCAAAAGGTCTGATTCAGTGGCGTTTAAGACAAAATGGGAAACAAAGAAATGCTGACAACATATACAGACAACACTTTAAAGAAGTTTTCCGAAAAGAGGAAGAAATACAGGGCAGTAGTTCAAAAGAGATATGGAGTTAAGAATACTTTAAATTAAAATTTATTCTAAGAAGGGTTGTATCACATTATTCTTTATTTTATTATGTGTATATATATGTATATGTATCTATTTATATATATGTATATATAAGTATGGACAGCAACTGGTTTACTGGTTTATCATAATATGCTTAATATTGATTCAACCAAACATTGAAATCTAAGTATATGAGAAGGATTGTATATAGGAAAGCTAAATTCTCCATTACTGTAGTGAAAGCAAATAGATACTGCCTAAATGTTTATTTGAATATTATTTAAATCTTAGGTTTGGAGGGGACAGCTTGTCTGTGCTCAACACAGCAATTTGCCTACTAGCTAACATTTATTTGTAACCGCAAAATCAATTACAGGCACAGAATATTTTATAATCTCTTTCTGTGGTTAAAATACAATTATGTGTACATGTGTTTCCCATTATGTGCTATGAAATATGTCAGTCAATGAAAAAGGCAGTTATAAACTCTAGTAAAAATGAAAAAGTTGTACAAGGAAAGACATGCAATTTAGTATAGTACTTGTCCCAGAAGTAATTAGTCCCAGGTGGTGCCAATAGTGTTGGGTATATACATAAACATTTATAGAGTTAATCTTCATTATTCATGGATTCCACATTCGTGAATTTGCCTGCTTGATAAATTTGTTTGCAAGTCCAAAATCAATATAGTACTTTCACGGAGACTTCCACTGTTGTTCGCAGGCATGTGAATGTGAAGAGTGACAAAAAAAAACTTTAGTCGCCTAACATGCACATTCCCAGCTCAGGTCAAACAAAGCTGGTTCAATATTGACTAGTTCAGTGTTCTCGGAGACTTTATAGAACATAATTACTATGAATAATGATAATAGAATATATATGTTTTATGTGCAGCTAACACCCATCTGTGTCACTAGAGGTTTGCATGTTGCTATGATGCTGAGCAAGTTTCAATGAAGCTTCCAGCTAAAGAAGGACTAGGAAGAAAAGCCTGGTGATTTAATTCCAAACATCAGCAAATGAAAACCCTATGGATCACGATGGTCCTATCCACGTCTGCAGCGTTTCCTATTGCATTACTGTTGTACGTGGGGTCACTAAGAGTCGGGGGACAACTCCACAGCAGCTAACAACAACAACAACAACAACAACAAATGGATAGGTATAGATAGGTAGATAAATAGGTAGATAGATGAGAGATATTATATTAGATGAAAATGATAAATTGAGTGGGAAAATTGATATGTGTGAGGGGATAGAATTGCTGCAGTGACAGAAGAACAAGTATGTACACAGCAGGTAAATATGGTGGCAGAACTATGTGCTCTATTTTCTCTATTTGCTCTATTTTCTCAGTGAAAAACTGAAATCAGTGTAATAGCTGAAGTGAAAATGGGGACTGGTGATGTTAGAGATTTGAAGAGAGAGAAGAAAGGATGAAATAGCAAGGGCGTGTCTTAGGCTGGATTCCCTAGAGAAGCAAAATTAGTAAAACATGTAAATAGATACATATATATACATATACATATATATATATAGAGAGAGATTTATATCAAGGAAATGTATCATGAAATCGTAGAGGCTGGAATGTCCCAATACTGTGGATCAGGATAGAGGCCTTTCCTGATTCACATAGCTGCAGGGGCTGGTAAATCCAAAATTGACAGGTCATACAGCAGGGCTGTCGCTTACAGTCTGTGAAGATCGACGCAACCCAGGCAGGTAAGACAGCAGGTAAGCTGCTAGCTCAAGTCCCAAAAACTGGAGGTCAAATGAACAAGAGGCAGCTTTAGTATCCAGAGCAAGCAAAAGCGCATGAGCCTTGCCAGGGAGTCCACTTACATTCGATGCAGGCCACACCCCCAAGGAAACTGCCTTTCAGCTAACTGACTCCTCATAGCAGATCCCATCATGGAGGTGATCACATTATATCAAATCTCTTCATGGGGCAGTTCTACTCCCTGCAGGGTTGCTATGAGTCAGAATTCGACTCCACAGCAATGGATCTGGTTTTTTAGTTTAGGTTTTAATTAAAACAAGAACGTGTTCTTGAGCCTGAGAACATAGGGGACTCTGATGATTGGCCATAAACTTTTGCAAGTACTTTGGATCTATTTTAAGTTTGATTAGAAGATACACAGATTTATGTGGAATGAGAGTTCTGGTGATAAAGGATGATCAAGAAATGCGAGATTTTAAAGTAAGCAGGGATGAAGAAAAGAATTAATTTAGGACTGACAGTCTCCAAGCAGACTGTCTTGTGAGGCTATGAATATTGCTGGGGAGAAAGAGGCACGGGTCTTTCAGGCGCAGTTAGAGCCCTAGTTTTCCATCCTCACTGCTGCTATTGGTGGTGTGATGGGGGAGAAGCAGATGCTGTGGTGCTTCACTCATTTCTTCTTCGCACACACTGTCTCCCAGCTTACTGACCTAACAGCTTTCTACTGTGATGCATTGTTTGAATGGTTCCTCTGACCACTCACTGGTCCTGTGTGAGGCATGTTGGAAGTTATGGGAAATTAATGCTCCTAGGAGCATCCTTGCCATAACTGATGCCTTTGAATTATGGTGTTGGCAAAGCATATTGAATATACCATGGACTGCCAGAAGAACAAACAAATCTGTCTTGGAAGAAGTACAGTCAGAATGCTCCTTAGAAGTGAGAATGGTGAGACTTTGTTTCACGTACTTTGGACATGTTATCAGGAGGGACCAGTCACTGGAGAAGGACATCATGCTTGGTAAAGCAGAAGGTCAGCAAAACAGAGGAAGACCCTCAACAGGATGGACTGACAGAGTGGCTGCAATGATAGGCTCAAGCATAACAACAATTGTGAGAATGGTGCAGGACCAGACAGTGTTTTGTTCTTTTGTACATAGGGTCACTGTGAGTAGGAACTGACTCGACAGCACCTAACAACAACAATGGGAGCATCCTTGAACCAAAGAATGATAAGATTTGGTGGATACATACTCAAACTTTTTGTTCCTGAGTGAGTCAGTTTTGACTATGGTAGTCTCGCAACGTTACTTTGTGGGATTGAGTCACAGTTGCCCACAATGGTAACCTGTTCATTAATGCACCCTATACTGACTCCTTCCTTTTCTTCCTTATTTACCCACTTCCCAACCAGTGCTTCCAGGGATTACCTCTCAGGTAAACTACTTGCACTCAGGTTCTGCTTCTGGAGAAACACAATCTAAGATACTATTTTATATTAATTTATAAGTCGTTGAAATTGATTGTCAGGCAATTAGTGAAAAATTATAAAAGTTATTTGCTTTTTTAATATAACCCAACCAATTTTATATATTGGAATTACAAGCACAGAACATTTTATAATCTTCTTTGGTTAAGATACAATTATGTGTAGACAGGTTTCCCATTATGTGCTATGAAATACACCGGTCAATAAAAAAAGGCAGTTATAAACTCAGTAAAAACGAAAACGTTTTACAAGAAAAGACATATAACTTAGTATAGTTGTCCCAGAAGTAATTAGTCCCTGGTGGTGCAAATGGTTAACATATCTAGCTGCTAACCTAAAGGTTGGATTCAAGTCCACCCAGAAGTACCCCATAAGAAAGGTCTGGAGATGTACTTCTGAAAAATCAGCCATCAAAAACCCTTTGGAATACAATTCTACTCTGACACACTCGTGAGATCACCATGAGTTGGAATCAACTGAACAGCAACTGGTTTACTAGTTTATTATAACATATGCTTAATATTGGTTCAACCAAAAATTGAAATATAAGTATATGAGAAAGATTGGGAAATGATGGAGCTTTTTATATAGGAAAGCTAAATTCTCTGTTACTATAGTGAAAGCCAATAGATACTGCCTAAATATCTATCTGAATATTGTTTAGAACCATGGAGATGTACCAGAAAAAAATAAACGAAAGACGTTAAAGTGACTGCTTCGGGGGAGCAAGACTATGGGGTAGAGAGTGGGCAAACAAAGGTACTCAGTAAGTTGTTTTCCTTTTTTTAAATCAGTCTCCTGATACTCTTTCATTTCTAAAAATGATGTGCATGTACATTTATAAAAACATAAAAATAAATACTAAAAATTCCACTGCCATAATATTTATGACATGCTATGATTAAGGAAATACAGTTCCTTCATGAAAAATTAAAACAAGGACAGGAAATGGAAAAGAAGGAAAATAGAGAAGGAAATACAAAGGAAGAGGAGAGGTAAAATAAAAAGAATCCATTGGTCTCCTGTAGCTGTCTTTATAACATCATATTTAGAAATTTAGCAACACATATCTTTCACAACGTTTATAATTTAGTTCTGTAATTGTTCAGTGTTGTTATTTCTTATGTACCTAATTAGATGGCTTGATTCCTTCAGTCAAGGACAATGTTTTTATTTGTTTGCTCATTGTTCTTATTAGGTGCCATTAAGTCGGTTCTAACTCGTAGCAACCCTATGTACAACAGAACTAAATACTACCCGGTCCTGTGCTATCCTCACAATTCTTGTTGTGCTTCAGCTCATTGTTGCAGCCACTGTGTCAATCCATCGTGTTGAGAGCCTTCCTCTTTTTCCAGTGACCATCTACTTTACCAAACATGATGTCCTTCTCCAGGAACTGGTCCTTCTTGATAACAAGTCCAAAGTAATTGAGACGATATCTAGCCATCCTCGCTTCTAATGAGCACTCTTCCAAGACAGATTTGTTTGTTCTTCTGGCAGTCCATGGTATATTCAATATGTTTTGCCAACACCATAATTCAAAGATGTTAATTCTTCTTTGGTCTTCCTTATTCTTTGTCCAGTTTTCGCATGCATATGAGGTGATTTAAAATACCATGGCTTGGGTCAGGTGCACCTTAGTCCTCAAGGTGACATCTTTGCTTTTTTAACACTTTAAAGAGGTCTTTTTCAACAGGTTTGACCAATGCAATATGTTGTTTTTGATTTTTTGCCTTTGGGTGTCTATTTATTTATTTGTGCTTTAGGTGAAAGTTTACAGGGCAAATTTGTTTCTCAGTCAACAATTTATACATAAATTGTTTTTTGATATTGGTTGCAAATCTCTGTGACATGTCAACACTCACCCCCTCTCCACCCCGAGTTCCCCATTTCCATTCTTCCCTTTTTCCTGTCCCTTCCTGCCTTCTCCTCTTTGCTTTTGGGAAGGTGTTGCCCATTTGGCCTCATTTACATGATTGAGCTAAGAAGCACAACCCTCACATGTGTTACTGTCTGTTTTATAGATCTTTGTAATCTTTGGCTGGAATGGTGAAATTTGGGAGTGACTTCAGTTCTGAGTTAATAGGGCATCTGGGGGCCATAGGCTCACAATCCTCCTTCTCTGTCAGGCCAGTAAGTCTGGTCTTTTTTTTGTGAATTTGAATTTTATTCTACGTTTTTCTCCAGTCTGTCCGGCACCCTCTATTGTGATCCCCGTCAGAGTTTTTGGTGGTGGTCACAAGGCACCATCTAGTTGTTCTGGGCTCAGGCTGGTGGAGGCTGTGATACTTGTGGTCAGTTAGTCCTTTGGACTAACATTTCCCTCGTGTCTTTGGTTTTCTCATTCTCCTTTGCTCTGGACAGGATAGGACCAGTAGATGTATCTTAAATGGCCACTCGTAAGCTTTTAAGACCCCAGATACTACTCACCAAAGATGTAGAATATGTTTCTTTATGAAATGTGTTATCCCAATTGACCTAGATGTCCCTCGAGACCATGGTCCCCAGACCGCAGCCCAGTAACTCAGTCCCTCAGGGTGGTTGGATGTGTCTATGAGATTTCTATGACTTTGTCTTGGTCATGTTGTACTGACTTCCCCTATAATGTGTACTGCCTTTCCCTTCACCAGCCTTTGATTTCTTGACTGCTGCTTCCATGGGTGTTGATTGTAGATCCAAGCAAAATGAAATCTTTGACAACTTTAATCTCTTCTCCATTTATCGTGATGTTGCTTATTGGCCGAGTTGTGTGGGTTTTTGTTTTCTTTATGTTGAGGTGTAATCCATACTGAAGGCTGTAGTCTTTGATTTTCATGAGTAAGTGCTTCAAGTCCTCTTCACTTTCAGTAAGCCAGGTTGTGTCATATTAATAATACAAGTTGTTAATGAGTCTTCCACCAATCCTGATGCCCCATTCTTCTTCACATAGTCCAGCTTCTTGGATTATTTGCTCAGCATACAGATTTAATAAGTATAGTGAAAGAATACAACCCTGACGCACACTTTTCCTGATTTTAAACCTTCAAGTCCTCTTCCCTTTCAGCAAGCAAGGTTGTGTCATCTACATATCACAGGTTATTAATCACAGGTTATTAATGAGTATTCCTCCAACTTTTTTTTTTTGAGCCACCTACTATCTCTCAGGATTAGTGTCTGTTCTTCCTTTAAGACTTCTTCCCAGTTATTTTGAAATGATTATATGTATGTGGAAACATTTCATTGTAATCAAGAGAGATTACTGAAGTGCTAATGTCCTTTACACTAATTACTGTGCTTAGCTTAAAATAAATACATAACCATAATTGTAATACCTAAGAAATACTTCAGACATTGCCTACAAAGCAGAACTATTAGTAATTCCAGTAGGTCTACAAAGAGAATCTTTCCATCACCTGTAAAGGGACAGGAAGGACAATAAGGACTTTTCTCTTTCTTCCTTTCTTATTCCCTCCCACCCTTCCTTCATTCCTTGCTCCCTTCCCCACCTTCCTTCTTCCCTCCTATCCTTCCTTCATTTTTTCCTCCCACCTTCCCTCCCTCTCATCCTTCCTTCCTTCCTTCTTTCTTTTCTTTCTCCCATATTCCTGCATTTGGGACTAATACAGATGTCAGCACCTCTGAAAAAAGGTTCCTCTAGGGAAGCTGATATGTATTAGAAAGGGCTATCAATTGTGGTGAAAGAAACCAAATTTCTTGTCTACATTTTGGTTTCTTGATTTTGAACAGAGGAGTCCCTGGGTAGTACAAACAGTTAAGCACCGTACTACTAGCCAAAATGTTGGCAATTCAAATACAACCAGAGGTGCCTCAGAAGACAGGCCTGGAGATCTGCTTCTGAAACTTCTATGGAGCAGTTCTACTCTGCACACACGGGATCACCATGAGTCAGAACTGACTTAACGGCAACAAACAACAACAATTTTGAACAGGGGTAATTAGATGAGGCTAAAAACTTGCTTTTTTGAAAAATGAACACACTTTCTAATCATCTTTCTACATATTCCTTCTCTTGTGTATTGCAAACATTTCCTTTTTTTTGTTCTATCATAACATCAAAGATCCTAACATAAATATATGGAGTTTGGGGAGTTTTTAAAGTTTTCTACATGAAAACAAAACAACAAAAATGTAGTATTAAATCAAACAGATTTTTTTTTTGAAATTTTCACATTGAAACAAAATAATCCTGGTAATCTACTACAGCTTTATCCAGATCTTACTTCTTTTCTATAAATTATATTATTAAGGACTTTTCTTAAGAGAAGAAAGTTGGTTCTACACTTTAGCTGTCAATTTTGTATCCTTGGTAGCAATTGCCACTGCAATGGTGACACAGAAGTTTTAGCAGCCTTAATCAACATGGTTCTTATGGCTGTCAAGTAGATCTATTTTTCATCTGACCTTTCAACAGTAGCCTTTAAAAGATAGATTGGAGCAAGTAGATATTATTATTCAGGAGGACACAGATGTGGATTTGGAAAGATGTTTAAATTATTTTCTAATGGGAAAGACAATTCCATCCCAGGCAAGATGTGATTTAGAAAGATGCTTGCTCTGTCCAACGGTGTTGAATGATGTGTATGATGATGCTTGACTCATATCCACTATTGTACAAGGACATTGAATCCTTAAAAATTAATCTGTGAATGACGACTTTCACAACAGTATAGATTAGCTGTGTAGTTACCTGAAGCTAGATACATTTGATAAAAGCTTTCAGAAGCAAAGCTTCTTTTCCTTTCCATGAAGAGTGTATTTGTACTGAGTTCCGTTTGAACCTAATATATAAATTGTAAAACTGCTGTAGCTACTCTGAACTTCATCAACTGAGGATGGTTTTATGTTAGTGCATTGCATGGTAAAATTTTCAAGGGCACTAATAACAATCTAGGAGCCTTGGTGGTGAAAAAGTTAAGTGCTGCTTGGCTGCTAACCTAAAGGTTGCTGGTTCAAACTCACTCAGCCGCTCCATGGGCAAAAGACCTGAGGATCTGCTTCTGTAAAACGTATAGTCAAGAAAACTCTGTGGAGCAATTCTACTCTGTCATATGGGGTCACTATGAGTCGAAATCAACTTGACGGCACCCAACAACAACAACAACAACAACAAGCTCAACCACTTCATTACTGAAAATGATTCATTTGTGTGAAGTATTTTTTACATTTATCTTACTATTTTATTTTATTTTTTGTTTTGATAAATATGTGTGTGTATATATATACAACATATGTATATATATACAACATGTATATGAGAGATCATATGTATATATACAGCATATATATATATATATATATATATATATATACAATATATAACAAAATACTTCCATTCAACATTTTTACATGTACAATTGAGTGGCATTAAATAATCATGTTGTAAAACCAACACCACTAATTGTTTCCAAAATTTTTCATCACCCTTAATGGAAGCCTAGTGTCCCCTAAGCAATAACTCCTTCTTTCCCCCTCCTTCCCATCCTTGGTAACCACTAATAATCTCTGGTCTCTACATATTTGCCTATTCTATTATTTCATATAAGTGATATCATACAATATTTACCCTTTTGTCACTGACATTTTACTCAGCATAATGTTTTCAAGGTTCATCCATGTTTTAATATGTATCAGGACTTAATTTCTCTTTGAAGAGTAATACTCAATTTTATGTACCAAATTTTGTTTATCTAGTCATCTGTTGATGGGTATTTAGGTTGTTTCCACCTTTTGGTTGTTGTGAATAGTGCTGTAATAAACACTGTTGAACAAGTACTTGTTTGAGTCCCTCCTTTCAAGTCTTTTGATAATATACATAGGAGTGGAAATGTTGGATCGTATGGTAATTCTGTATTTAACTTTTTGAGGAAACTTCAAACTGTTTTCCAGAATGGCTCTACCATTTTACAATCCCACCAACAATGGATGAGGGTTTCAATTTCTCCACATGCTCGCCAACATCTGTTGTTTTCTTTTCTTTTTTTTTTTTTTTTGATCATAGCCTTCTTAGTAGGGGTGAAGTGGTATCTCATTGTGTTTTTGATTTGCATTTCACTAATGGGTAATGGGAGTCCCTGGGTGGTATAAACAGTTAAAACACTGGGCTGCTAACCAAAAAGTTACAGGTTTGAGTCCATGCAGAGTTGGCTAGGAAAAAAGGCCTAGTGATCAACTTTTGAAAAATCAGCCATTGACAACTCTATGGAGCACAATTCTACTCTGACACATATGGGGTCACCATGAGTTGGCATTGACTTGAAGGCAACGTTTTTTTTAGTGGTTTATGACATTGAACATCTTTTCATGTGCTTGTTGGCCATTGATATTTCTTTGGTAAAATGTCTATTCAAGTCCTTTGTCCATTTTTTAATTGGGTTGTTTATATTTTTGTGTATGAAGATTCTTAATGCCCCACCTTTATTTCATTATTTTTGCTATTAAACACACACACACACACACACACACACACACACACACACATACACAAAACAGACTCAAGGTAAATGATAAAGGATGATTAAATGGGAAATATTTTTATATAAGCCTGAATATTAGGTTTAATTACTCATTTAAGAAAATATTATTAAGTATTATATTTACAATCATTTAAAATTTATCTACATAAATAGATAACAAATGATATATATTTAAATAAGTAAATAAAATAATTTTATAATATCTCAATGGGAAGCTTTCATAATTCTTAAAATTTTATATTTGCAGTTCTAGAACAGATGGTTCTTACAAGTGTCATTAAACTTCTAAACGTATTCTCTTTTAGAAACAGTGTTGTATGTTTCTATGAGTAGGTGAAAATAAGCATCATAAAGTAATATCCATCCTATTGGTTATAGAGTCCTTTATACTGTATGAATATTACGTAGTTTGTAACATAACCATATCTAAATCAATAGAATTAGACACTTTGAATGTAGAATTAATTGAAAATAAAATTAATTGAATCTAATTTAATTCTTCCAATTTTGCATTTTGAAAAACCACAAAACAGTTCTTGACTCTTGCAATTCAACACCTTAAACATCTATTGCAGTCAAATGAGTATATTTTGAAGAAGAAACCAATGAATTATGGGGCCTTTTCAATGACAACTTGCAATAAGCAATAATTTATATTCTTTACAATCAGTATCTCTCCTATAAAAATGTGGTTGTTTGACATCTCCTATAACTTGCTTAATCTTTTGTAAATATCTGTAAGTCAGGATTCTCAGTATGAATTTTGAAACTGCTCAAGAAGGAAAAAAGAGCTCAAAGGGAAGGAAGACACTTAAATGATAAATAAAGGGGAAACATTTAAAAAAAGAACAGAGAAGAAGTACTCCCTAACTTTATAGTATGATTTAATGCTTTGTATTTGAAATTATATCTCTTTCCTAGAAATAGCTAGGTGTTTTGCTTAGCTTTTTTGCTTTGTTTGTATTTTGATTTTGTTATTTTTTATTTCAGCAAGACTTTTAGAACCAAATGAACTATTTAAAACACATACACACACAAACTTTAGTGATTTTTTTCGAGTTATATTTCTCAAGCGATTAGTCTCTAAGTCTTTTGATTTAATATTTCAGAAAATGGATGCATCGTTTAACAAAAGTCAAATTAAATTTGCTGAATGCAAATATCATTTTCTAAGTAGAGGGGAAATATTGTTTCCTGTTTTATGAAGCACTTTTCTTACTGCCCAGTTAGAACTGATCATTCCCTCCTGTGTGCCAATATCCAGTGTAAATACACTTGTTCGTTGCTCCGTGTAACAGTCTATATTACAATTAATTTCTCAAAACCCTATGCTTCCTACTAAGAATGCGTTAAGGGTATAGGCTGTATTTTGTTCATTCTTTTATACCATGCCTATTTTCTTCTATCTTGGTTACTGCAAAGTTTCCTAAACAATTTCCTAGCTTCCTTCCCTACCTCCACTTCAATCATTGTCAATTTACAGGAGAGTTATAAAGTAAGAAAAATCACATTACTGTTGTTCTCAAATGCCTCCCAATAGCTGCTCATTGCTTTCAGAGTAAAATCCCAAGTCCTTAAAAGACCCTTCATGACCTCTCCCCTGGTATTTCTCTGCTCTCATCTTCTATACTCTCCCGTTCCCTCACTTTGTTCCAGCCTCATTTGCCTTCTGCCTGTTTCCTGAATCTGCCAAGCACCAAACCCACCCCCCCCAAAAAAAAACCCAAATCCATTGCCATCAAGTGGATTCCAACTCATAGTGACCCTATAGGACAGAGTAGAACTGCCCCATAGGGTTTCTAAGAAGTGGCTGGTGGATTTGAACTGTCAACCTTTTGGTTAGCAGCCATAGCTCTTAACCACTCTGCCACCAGGGCTCCATGCCACACACACTCCCACCTATTTCCGTGATTAACTCCTTACTTAAAGAATTTAGTCGAATGTTGCCTTCTCGGTGAAGCCTCTCTGACCACCTTATGGAATCACAGGACACTCCCTCCCTCGCTTCCTTCCTCTGTCTTTCCCTTATGTACTTGCCCTCCTGTATTTTTCCCACAGTACTTTTTGTCCTTTAATTATTGTATAATTGACTTACTTATGCTTATTCTTTACCGTTTGTAAATAAAGGGGAAACATTTAAAAAATGAACAGAGAAAAAATACTCCCTAACTTTATATTATATTATATTCTCCACAATTGTGGGTATTTTTTTTCCCCTTCTTTTTTGGTGTATTTTGTTTTCTGACAAATCACCAGCCCCTACAACAGTGCCAGGTATGAGTTAAAAACGTTGCCGTTGAGTCAGTTCTGACTCATGCCAACCCACGTTTTACAGAGTAGAGTTGCACCAGAGGGTTTTCTTGACTGTAATCTTTATGAGAACAGGTTGCCAGACCTTTCTTCCCCAGCTCTGCTGAGAGTTCGAACCACCACCCTTTAGATTAGCACTCAGTTTGTGCCACCCAGGAACCTAGGTAAGTTTTCAATAAATATTTATTAACTGTCTGACCGACAGAATAGAAGATGCCATGTTGAATGAATGAATTAGTACTAGAAATCAAGGACTCCAGCTTATATACTTTATTAATATGTCAATAGTAGCATGAATTTTGGAGCTGTAGTGGCGCAGTGGTTAAGAACTCATCTGCTAACCAAAACATCAGCAGTTCAAATCCACCAGCCTCTCCTTCGAAACCCTATAGGGCAGTTCTACTCTGTCCTGTAGGGTCTCTGTGAGTCAGAATCTACTCAACAGCAACAGTTTTGGTTTTTTTTTGGTTTAGCATGAATTTTAGGTGATAATACTCTTAATATGTATGTATCTTTCATAATATCTCTTAGCTTTACATTGTAAGATTTACTTCCACAGGCTGAAAATATTCTGTCGTATATAGTGTTTCTTCTCAAGCACAACACAACCTCTTAGAGGAAAATTCAGGCCCTCAATGTAATACCAGTTTCGCCATATCAGAAAATTGTGGGGAAATAAATAACTCCAGTTTCATTGTTATGATAGCTAATGGCTTCTGGGATGACCCTAAAACATACAATATGGTCCAAATTTCGCCTCCATCTGTGTTTCTGCTGTCAAGGGAAATCAGTTTACATCATTTATTATTTCTTTCTTGGCCCAAATGACAAGTAGTCCACACAGTGTTCAGCCCCGAACTCCAATGACTGGTGAAAGATGCAGACAGAGAATTGATAAGTCTAATGCTCCCTCAGAGCTGTGAAACTAGCAGAGCAACTCTACCTCCATAAATTGTGCTGTGTGTTTGTGAGTGTGTACATAGACACACGTGTATGATTTCCTCTGGAAATCTGTCAGAATAACTTGAAATGCTGTTTTCATCATGACTCAGAAATGATTTGGAAAACAGGAAGAAAGTACATGAGTAGCAGTGATGGATTCATGGGCTGTCATAAAGGTATCTTATCATGAAAAGTCTTTAAGGATCTTTCATGGAGCAGATGATTGCCATAAGAAAACTGTAAAAAAAGTCAAGTCTTTCACAATTTGTACTTTATCCTTTGCTTCTGTGTAAAACTTCAGAGGATTTTCATGTTCCAATTTTGCACTAAGTTATGTGGCCTGAACGATCTTTAAATAAAATCATCAATGTTATTAATATCATCAGCTATTTGAATCCTCAGCTGTGCATGGTGCTGAATGCTGCAGGCTGGTAATGATTCCGGCATCTTAAAATGTTCCAAAAAGACAAATGGACAAAAATCTACGTGCACATAATAGACAAAATAAGAGTGCAAATTCTTGCTTCATGCTGGCTCAGAAGGCAGAGTTAGGGTTGATTTTTAAAGCATCTTTACTTTATGTAGTGTGTGGAGTTGGTTGTGGCTTGAGTCATAATAATGGCAACACATCTAATAATATCCAACATGTCTAATAATATAAATGTGTTCGTATTTTTCTACTGATCCATGTTATGGATTTGATCTGACCTTGAGTGGGATAAACAACAACCATGATAGAAAGAGAAAAATGGAGATAAGGGGTTCCATTCTGAGTATCTATATTTACATAATCAATAGTCTTCATTTCCATGTGAAAGCAAGGAACACTTTTAGGAAAAATGAATAGTTTTGAAGAGTTCCTTTGTGCTGTGCCACCAATTACATTTAATACAGTGATACATTGTTAAACAATTTTACACAGTTTTTATTCATATGACTTTCCAGGTTAGCAGCCAAGTGGAGAAAAATAATACAGGTTTTGTACAACCTACCTACCGAGATGCCTCAGTTGCATATTTAGTATGATATCAGGATTAAGAGATGAGGATAATTTAACTTTATTTCTCGCAGGACCTTTTGAAAACAATCTTCACAAGGAATTCCTATTTTGTGGGCCTTGAAGACCTGGATGGCCTTGAGGTATTGCACTGGGGCTGAGAATCACTATCCAACCAACACTGTCCAACAGGTTCATGAGCTGTTTCGATGATTACTCATTTAAAGCTTAAGAAATACACCTAAAGTTTTTATATTATTTATTCTGGGCCATAAAGCTAGTCAGTTACAGGGTACTCTTCAGATATCCACCAAATAATATAAGCATACATATTTCTGAGATCCTTAGCTAATGGTAAAGTGGCTTTTAAATATCAAGTGTGCCTAATAAACTTCTAGAACTTTGATAACATTAGGTTTCACACAAATTTAGTCGGAAGTCCCTCCTACCCTGTCTACACAGCCGCCGGGTTAAATTCACATTTTCTTTTGGATCTTAAACTCTCATTTGTTATAAACTATATTGTCATGGAGAAACTGAGACTTCAGAGTTTTGGGTGGAGATGTGGCGTCTCATGATTCTTCTTTCTGACATTTTTTGAAAAAAACATGGAAGCTTATAATGCATGAATTGGTTTGGTAGTTGCAAAGGTATATATATTGCTTTGTGTGTGTCTAGAGTCTTTAGCTTGGACATTTTCAAAAGCAGAATATTTTTAGAATCAGCAAGTTTCTATAGATTTGGTGGTAGTACGTTCTGATTTCTCTTGGTTAGTTATGAATACAAATCACAGAATATTAATATCGAGACAGGAAATGCAATTACTTTCCCATCCTGAATTAATACTGCTAGCACACATGAATCATATCGCTGAAACTACATTTTGTAATGTTCTTTCTGCTGAATAAAAAATTTAGAGTAAATTTGGTAGCGCTGCTCTATAAGAACTGGTAAGAATTGTAATATATGGATTTCATTAGATGTGCATTCAGAATTCCTTTTATGTTGCAAACAATTACTGGAAAATAATGCGTTCTACTCTTAGTCAACATAACTGAAAATACATGGAAGTATTATAGTAGCACAGAGGTTTTGACCTATTTAACATGGTGATAACAGGGCTATGGGCATAACAAGACTGTGCTTGGGAAAGTTTTGATTGTTATAAAAATAAATTGAAATTTAGTAGAATAAGAACATTTGCGTGTTATTTTGAATAATAGAACAATAATAATCACTGAAGTGCTAATGAACAGATAATATGACTGAAGACAGAATTAAAAAGCTGTATAATGTTTCCTTAAATCTTCTGTAACTGTGCATTCAAATACAAATCAAAATCCATTAATGAAAAATAAAATAGCTAGGCTGGCTACGAGATCCAAAGAACAATAGACATGGTTTTCCATTCTTTTAGGTTTGGTTTGTGATCAAAGACAGCCTTGAAAGAAACAAGCTGAAGTGCAAGGAATCTCCAAACATATTTCAAAGATTATGATTGCCTATCAAGGAATACAATGGTGCTGTCATATGTTTGTCAAAATAAATACAGAGCTACCATTACTCTCTCTGTTTTCCCCAGTGCATTTTAGCTGCTCGTCAGTGCAAATAATCTTCCTATTTCCAGATGCTTAATGTTCCTAGAGTGCTTTCCTTTAAAGGTGTTGTCTGGCATAGAATATGCTGATAGAAATAGAGTTGTCACTGTTTACTACTCTGTAGAAATGGAAACATTTATGAAAGCTTACTTTTGTAATTCTTTCTGAGATTCTCTCTGAATTCTCACTGAATCAAAAAAATATTTAAAACTTTTGCAATATAGCAATTAAAACAAATGATATACATACCATCCAATTCAGCAATAAAGAGACTTTTCATTGAGATGCATAAGCAATTTAAATAGACCCCAAAAGAGCCATTAGAAATGTAAACGGATTTTTATTCAATTGCCAATAAAGAAATTTGCATTTGTTTATTTATTTATTTTATTGTACTGAGGTGAAGGCTTACAGAACAAATAGTTTCTCATGAAACAGTAGTACACATTGTTTTATGACATTGGTTAACAACCCCACAATATGTCAACCCTCTAACCTCTCAACCTTTTTTTTTTGGTGAAAATACACATAGCCAAAGACACACCATTTCAAATATTTCAACATGCACAGTTCAGTGACAATGACTACGCTCTTCCAATTGTGCTGTTATTCTCACTTAAGATGAAGGCTTACAGAACAGAATAGTTTCTCATTTAACAGTTACTACAAATGTTGCCCTATGACAATGGTTAACAATCTTACAACACATCAACAATATCCTTACTCAACCTTGGGTTCCCTATCATCAGCTTCCTTGCTCCCTTCTGCCTTCTGGCCCTTGCCACTGGACTACTGTACCTTGTTAGTCTCATTTGGTTTTACGGGGCTGTCCACTCCCAGGCTGAAGGGTGAACCTCGGAGATAACTTCACCACTGAGCTAGAAGGGTGTCTGGGGACCATACTCTAGGGGTTTCTCCAGCCTCCTTTAGGCCAGTAAATCTGGTCTTTTATTTGTGAGTTAGAATTATGTTCTACATGCTTCTCCAGCTCTGTCCAGAACCCTCTGTTGTGATCTTGGTCAGAGCAGTCAGTGGTGGTAGCCGGGCACCATCTAGCTGTACTGGACTCAGTCTGGTGGAGGCCTTCATAGCTGTGGACAATTAGTCCTTCGGACTATTCTTTTCCTTGTATCCTGTTCTCTTCATTCTCCCTTGGTCCCGAAGGGATGAGGCCAGTGGAGTATCTTAGATGGCCCCTCACAGGCTTTAAGACCCCAGACACTAGTCACCAAGGTAGAATGCAGAGCATTGTCTTTATAAGCTGTGTCATGCCAATTGAGCTAGATGTTCCCCGAGACCATGGGCCCCAGAGCCCTCCGCCCAGCAATTCAGTCCCTCAGGGAGTTTGGATGTGTCTATGGGGCTTCCATGACCTTTCCTTGCACAAGTTGTGCTAGTTTCCCCTGTATTGTGCACTGTCTCACCCTTCACCCAAGATACCACTTATCTATTGCCTATTTAGTATAACCCCCCCACCCCTCCCATCCCTGGTAACCAACAAAGATTGTTACATTGTGTGTCAACTTTGTCATGGGTTTTTACAATAGAGGTCTCATACAATATTTGTCCTTATTTGATTAACTTATTTCACTCAGCATAATGTCCTCCAGTTTCATCCATGTTATGAGATGGTTCACAGGTTCATTGTTGCTCTTTTTCATTGCATAGTACTCCATTGTGTGTATGTACCATAGTTTGTTTATCTATTCATCTGTTGATGGGCATCTAGGTTGTTTCCATCGTTTTGCTATTGTGAACAATGCTGCCACGAACACAGGTGTACACAGGTCTATTCGAGTGACGACTCTTATTTCTCTAGGATATATTCCTAGGAGTGGGATTGCTGGATGGAATGGTATGTCTATTTCTAGCTTTCTGAGGAAATGCCATATCATTTTCCAAAATGGTTGTATCATTTTGCATTCCCACCAGAAGTGCATAAGAGTTCCCATCTCCCCGCACCTCCTCCAACATTTGTTACTTCCAGTGTTTTTGATTCATGCCAGTAATGCCGGGGTGAGATGGTATCTCATTGTGGTTTTAATTTGCATTTCTCTAATGGCTAGTGATTGTGAGTATTTCCTCATGTGTCTGTTGGCCACTTGAATGTCTTCTCTGGTGAAGTGTCTGTTCATTTCCTTTGCCCAGTTTTTAATAGGAATTATTTGACTTTTTGTTGTAGAGGTGTTGGATTTTCTTGTAGATTATGGAGATTAGACCTTTGTCTGACTTGTACCGTCAAAAAATGTTTTCCCAGTCTGTAGGTTCTCTTTTGACTCTTTTGGTGAAGTCTTTTGAAGAGCATAGGTGTTTGATTTTTAGAAGATCCCAGTTATCCAGCTTATCTATTGAGGCTTGTGCATTGATCGTTATGGTTGGTATCCTGTTAATGCCATGTATTAAGGCCTGAAGTGTTGGTCCTATTTTTTCTTCTATGAACTTTATAGTTTGAGGCTTTATATTCAGGTCTCTGATCCATTTTGAAGTAGTATTTGTGTACAGTGTGAGGTATGGGTCCTGTTTTATTTTTTTGCGGATGGCTATCCAGTTTGCCAGCACTATTTGTTAAAAAGACTGTCTTTTCCCTATCTGATGGACTGTGGGCCCTTGTCAAAGATCAGGTAACTGTAGGTGGATGGATTTACATCAGGGTTCTCAATTCTGTTCCATTGGTCAATGTATCTGTCATTGTACCAGAACCAGGCTGTTTTGAATACTGTCGCTGTATAGTAGGTTCTGAAGTCAGGTAGTGTGTGTCCTCCAACTTTATTCTTCTTCTTCAGTAGTGCTTTACTTATTCGGGGCTTCTTCCCTTTCCATATAAAGTTAATGATTAGTTTTTCCATCTCTTTGAAGAACGTTGTTGGTATTTGGATCAGGATTGCGTTGTATTTGTTAATTGCTTTGGGTAGAATTGACATTTTCACAATTTTGAGTCTTCCTATCCATGAGTATGGTATGTTTTTCCGTTTATGTAGAGCCCTTTGAGTTTCTTGCAGTAGTGTTTTGTAGTTTTCTTTGTATAGGACTTTCACATCCCTGGTCAGGTTTATTCCTAAGTATTTTATCTTTTTAGGGGCTATTATAAATGGTATTGTTTTCCTGATTTCCTTTTCATTGTTCTCCTTATTGGTGTATAGGAATCCAACTGAGTTTTGAATGTTTATCTTGTATCCTGCTACTCTGCTGAATCTTTCTATTAGTTCCAGAAGATTTCTCATGGAGTCTTTAGGGTTTTCTATGTATAGGATCATATCATCTGCAAACAGGGACAGTTTAACTTCTTCATTACCAATTTGGATGCCCTTGATTTCTTTTTCTTGCCTTATTGCTCTAGCTAGAACTTCTAGCACAATGTTAAATAGGAGTGATGATAAAGGGCATCCTTGTCTTGTTCCTGTTTTCAAGGGGAATGTTTTCAGCCTCTCTCCATTAAGAATGATGTTGGCTGTTGGTTTTGCATAGATGCCCTTTATTATGTTCAGAAATTTCCTTTCTATACTTATTTTATTGAGAGTTTTTATCAGGAATGGGTGTTAGACTTTGTCAAATGCCTTTTCTGTGTCAATTGAGATGATCATGTGATTCTTTTCTTTCCTTTTATTTATGTGGTGGATTACATTGATTGATTTTCTAATGTTGAACCATCTTTGCATACTTGCTATGAATCCTACTTGGTCGTGGTCTATTTTTTTTTGATATGATGCTGAATTCTATTGGCTAGAATTTTGTTCAGAATTTTTGCATCTATATTCATGAGAGATATTGGTCTGTAATTTTCTTTTTTTGTGACTTCTTTCCCTGGTTTTGGTATCAGCATTATGCTGGCTTCATAGAATGAATTCAGAAGTGTTGCTTCCTTTTCTATGCTCTGAGGTAGCTTGAGTAGTACTGGTACAAGGTCTTCTGTAAATGTTTTGTAGAATTCTCCAGTGAAGCCATCTGGGCCAGGGCTTTTTTTGGTTGGGATTTTTTTTAGTACCTTTTCAATCTCTTCTCTTGTTATGGGTCTGTTCAGATTTTCAACATCCTTTTGTTGTAGTTTGGGTAGGCAGTGTGTTTCTAGAAATTTATCCATTCCCTCTACGTTTTCAAATTTGTTGGAGTATAGTTTTTCATAATATTCTGTTTTAATCCTTTTTATTTCAGTTGGGTCTGTTGTAATGTCCCCCATTTCATTTCTTATTTGGGTTATTTGAGTCCTCTCCTGTTTTTCTTTTGTCAGTCTCACCAGTGGTTTGTCGATTTTGTTGATTCTTTCAAAGAACCAACTTTTGGTTTTGTTGATTCTTTCTATTGTTTCTCTCTTCTCTATTTATTTCTGTTCTGATCTTTACTATTTCCTTTCTTCTGGTGGTTGTGGGCTTTTTTTGCTGTTCTCTTTCTATTTGTTTGAGTTCTGTAGTTAATGTTTTGATTTTGTCCCTTTCTTGTTTTTTGATATGTGCATCTATTGCTGTAAATTGTCCTCTGAGGACTGCCTTTGCTGTGTCCCAAAGGTTTTGGTATGATGTGTTTTCATTCTCATTTGATTCTAGAAAATTTTTGATTCCATCTCTGATTTCTTCTGTTACCCAGTGATGTGTAAGCAGGGTATTATTCAGTTTCCATGTCATTGATTTTTTTTTTCCCTTGCTCTTTCTATTGTTAATTTCTTCCTTGATGGCATTGTGGTCGGAGAAGGTACTTTGAATTATCTCAATGTTTTGGATCTTATTGAGGATTGTTCTGTGGCCTAAGATGTGGTCTATTCTGGAGAACGTTCCATGTGCATTGGAAAAGAATGTGTACTTTGCAGCAGTTGGATGGAGTGTTCTATATATGTCTATGAGGTCAAGTTGGCTGATTGTGCCCTTTAGGTCTTCTGTATCTTTGCTGAGTTTCTTCTTAGTTGTTCTGTCCTTTACTGAGAGTGGTGTGTTGAAGTCTCCTACTATTATTGTGGAACTGTCAATTTCTCTTTTTAGTGTTGTTAGAGTTTATTTTATGTATTTTGGAGCCCTGTCATTGGGTGCGTAGATGTTTATTATGGTTATGTCTTCATGATGGATTATCCCCTTAATCATTATATAGTGTCCTTCTTTGTCTTTTATGGTAGATTTTGTTTTAAAGTGTATTTTATCTGAGATTAGAATTGCCACTCCTGCTTTTTTTTGGTAGTTGTTAGCTTGATATATTTTTTTCCAACCTTTGACTTTTAATAAACTCACATCTTTGTTTCTAAGGTGTGTCTCTTGTAGACAGCATATTGATGGATCCTATTTTCTTATCCATTCTGTCACTCTCCGTCTCTTTATGGTTGCGTTGAGTCCATTTACATTCAGTGTAATTATTGATTGATGTGGGTTTGTTGCTATTGTTTTGTAGTGCTTTTTTTGTGGTGCTGAAGTATTCTTTGTTCTTCCTACTCTTTTGTGCTGAATTACTTTTTTTTGTGGATTTTTTTTTTCATTTCTCTTTTTTTTGCTGAGCCTTTATGTTTTTCCTCTTTTTTTTATGAGTATGTTTGTTAAATTTCTTTGTGGTTACCTTAAACTTTACCCTTATCTTTCTAAGTTTGAGGCAGCCTACCATTACATGGTATCACCCTGCCTTCCTCTCCATTAGAAGGTTGTATACCTATGCCGTTTGTTCCCTCTTTCATTGTTTTGATGTTGTTGTCATCCTTTGATTAACTCCTCTGATTCCCTGTTGTATTTCTTTTGGTTTTGGATAGTCCTTGAGAGTTCATTTTCTAGATAGGTATCTGGCTGGTACGATCTTGTGTCCTAGATTCTGCTTGTGAGCTGAATCTGTTCGTTCTCAGATTGAAGAACTCCCTTTAATAATTCTTGTAAGTTTGGTTTGACTTTTACATATTCCTTTAATTTTTGTTTATCTGGAAATGACCTAATTTCACCATCAAATTTGAACAAGAGTTTTGCAGGATATATTATTCTTGGCCGGCAATTTTTTTCTTTTAAGATTTTATATATGTCATCCCATTGCCTTCTTGCCTGCAAGGTTTCTGCTGAATAATCTGAGCTTAGTCTTATTGTTTCTCCTTTGTATGTGACTCCTTGTTTTCCAAGAGCTGCTCTCAGGATTCTTTGTCTGTCTTTGGTTTTGGTGAGTGTAATTATGATATGCCTTGGTGTTTTTCTTTTGGGGTTTCTCCTCTATGGGGTTCTTTGAGCTTCTTGGATGGCCAGTTTTTCATCTTTCACGATATTGGGAAGTTTTCTCTCAGCAGTTCTTCAATGATCCTCTCTGTGCTTTCTGTTTTCTCCCCCTGTTCTGGAATTCCAATCACTCTCAATTTTTTTGCTGTTGATTGTATCCCACATAACTCTCAGGGTCTCTGCATTTTTCTTTGTTCTTTTTTCTGAGTTTTCCTGAAACAGAGTTGTATCCAAGTGTTTGTCTTCAATTCCACTGATCCTGTCTTCCACCATTTCAAATCTGCTTCTCAGCCCTTTTATGACGTCATCCATTTCTGAAATCTTGTTGTTTATCTTTTGTATTTGTATAATGTTGTCTTCATATAATTTCTAGTTGTGAATTTATTTTGGTATTTTGTTCCTGCATTATTTTCCTGAATTCTTCCAATTTTTGTCTGTATTTTTCATGAATTTGTCTATGTTTTCCTCATGTTTGTCAGCTTTTTGCCTCAGCTCTTGGAGAATTCTGAGTATTAGAGATTTGAATTCCCTGTCAGGTAGTTCTAGTGCATTTTCTTCCACTGGAGAGTCTTCTGGTGTTTTAGTTTGGATGCCTGCTGGAACCATCCTGTCCTATTTTTGTAAATGTTTTGATATTGTCTGCTGTCTTCGGGACATTCAGTAATTATTTTTCTCATTTATTGATTGTAGTTTTGTTTATTTTGTCCCTTTTTTTTTTTTTTAAATTTGACTATGTCTGAGAAGGTGTACTTGTGTTCTTTGTTGTTTGCTCATCTGTGGGCACAATACTTTTCGCCTCCTTCTCCAATTGGCAGGATCAGTCACTGCATTTGTTTTTAAAAATAAATTTGGAATTGACATTTGTGAAAAAAACACAAACTTTTTTTGCATGAATAGTGATTTTTGAGTTGCTTTGTAAACTGCCACATATGGAGTTTGTGTGTGTGTGTGTGTGTGTGTGTGTGTGTGTGTATGCCTAAAATTTTAGACCTAGCAAACTCAACAATATACATTGAACTTTTTTATGGCAATGGCAACATATAACAGTATCACACTGGCTTGGTCTTCTTGAGTAAAGTACCTTTGATGTACTTTTTAGCTTCTGAATAAAAAAGATCTATAGTAGTCTTGAGATTGAGCTGATTGATTGTCCAACTAAATTTCCTTTTCTCTGATAAATTCTCTGTTCTTAATTTTTATTCAATTCAGGTATGGACATAGTTCCTACATTGTTCACAAGAACACAGTGGTTACCCTGAAGATCTTCAGGGGGTACTTCTTGATTATTCAACTGAGTACTCATTAATACATGCATATGAGAAACTACCCTAAACATGTAAGGACCATCTGAGAAGATTAGAAGTAATAATGTCCAGAGCTCACACAGGGCCAATAATAGTGCCTGTTCCCACCAGCCATGACTTTTAGCAAACTTCATTAGGTAGAGTCATCAGAAATCTCTTGGTATCACTACTGGGAAATAGTTAACCTTAGGCTAAATACTGTTCACACCACCTGTCTGTCAGTTTGTCATACCATGAGGGCTTGCACAGTGCTATGATGCTGGAAGCTATGTCACTGATATTTCAAATACCAGTAGGATCATCCGTGGTTAGCAGGTTTTAGCAGAATATCCAAACTATGACAGACAAAGAAGAAATGCATGGAAATGTACTTCCAAAAATTAGCCAGCGCAACAGAATACTGTCTGATACAATGCTGGAAGATAATCCTCCAAGGTTCCAAAGCAGTCAAGATACACAGTGGCCACAACGATGAACTTAAGGATACTAACGTCTGGAAGATGGTGTAGGACTGGGCAACATTCTGTGCTGTTGCACCTGGGATTGCCATGAGTCAGAGCTGACTCAATGGCCACTAACAACAACAACAAATGCTGTTCTGTTCCACTTTAAGAATCTAATAATATAATAGTCTAGGCTAAATAAAGAATCCCTGTTGGTGCAGTGGTTAAAGCGCTTGGCTGCTAACCAAATGGTCGGCAGTTAGAACCCACCAGCTGCTCAGCAGAAAAAAGACTTAGCAGTCGGCTTCTGTAAAGATTAAACCAAAAATAAATAAATTAAAAAAAAAAAACCCGTTGCCATCGAGTCAATTCCGACTCCCAGCGGCCCTGTTGGCAACCTTATGGAGAAGTTCAACTCTGTCCTATAGAGTCACTCTGAGTCGGAATTGACTGCACGGCAATGGGTATTGGTAAAATCCCCAACTGCTTTGTAATTTCTGTCAAGAACTTACAATCATTAAAAAGAATATTTTTACATCTAAATTAGACCAGATTTCAGTCATGGAAAATGTCCTATTCTTATTTTTCAGGCACGTGTTATCAGTCAAGAAGTGCTTCTTGAGCACCCACACTATGCATAGGAATTTGCACAGACAGTTGGAATGCACACTAAAGATGAGATACACTCGCTGCCTTCAGTTCTAACAATTTAATTGGAAGTCCTTTATTACATGTGTAATTATTATTTTAGACTCCTCTCTCTACATATATTTCTTTGATATACAATCTAATACCAGAGGAATGGCATAATGTTTCAACTCATTTCTGCCTCATATAACTTGATCTTTGAGACATTCATATTTGGAGAATGTCTCCAGTTTTTTGGAGATGTTTGAAGAAATCATTCTTCTACCAAAACCAACCAACAACTAACCAAATAAATAAACCAGCTAAATTTGCTATCAAATGGATGATATCATATACTTTTGGAGTTGGGAAAGTTGTCTACACTTTCCAAATCATTCTTTTTTAGTCCCCACGGACCCAAATATTTCCTTATATCCAAAACCAAAAAACTCGTTGCCGTCTAGTCAATTCCAACTCATAGTGACCCTACAAGACAGAGTAGAACTACCCCGTAGCGTTTCCAAGGAGCTGCTGGTGGATTTGAAATGCTGACATTTTGGTTAGTAGCTGAGCTCTTAACCACTGTACCACCATGGGTAGTCCCTTACTATCTGTCCATCATTAATTTTCATAAAATATTGATTTTTCTGTCATTTGAGGGATTTAATTTATACATTTTGTTTTCTGATTTTAAAAGGAAACTGAAAAGTACTATGCAGATTTTTTAAGTGAATTGAACAAACATGATTTATATCTAAGTCAAAATCTAAATATGCAAAAATAATCAGGTTCACAATAAGAAAGAAACTAAACGGAGAAATCTCTCTTTTCTCCAAGTTTACTGTGCTCAGTCTTCCATAACAGGTGATCAGTTAACTTATAAATATTTCTATCTGCTATGGTGATCTATTATGAAATCCAATTCTTTATCATATTAGACAAATATTTAACCCATAACATGACATCTGACTAACTTCTTATCTTCACTGCAAATGGTTCCTTCTGTGGTTAAAATTACTTATATTTTAAGAACAACAGATCTTTCACAAGATATTAGCTCTAAAATGATGTCATTTACTGAAGGAATCATGAAAGACTAAGTCTTTGAAAGTGAATGACACAGACTCTGGTAGGTGGCAAACTACTTGAAAATGGAAGGTCATAAATAATAACAGCTCTTACGGGTAGAGTACTTTGGTATTTAATATCTCATTTAATCTTCACAACAGATCTATTATGTTAAATCTAATTTGTGGAAGAGCAAAGTGATATGCAGAAAATGAGGTAAAGTTATTTATTTCATTTATTGTAGGCATCATGTTTTATTCCACAAAGAATGTAAAGTGACAACTAAAATGATTTACTGAAACTAAGAGGTGGCAAATCTGGGATTTCAACTCACAGTTGATTCCAGGTTTGAGGATAGCACAGTATATTGAAACACTTGCTTTGCTTTAAAAATATAGTTTACCAATGAATCCTGGCAGCCCAGGCTCTGGTGCATTTAATTGTGTAGGAGAATTGGCTGTCAGTGGGTGCTAGAAGGTGCCTAGAGAGGAAAATGTAGTTTAATTTGGCTGATTTGGACCCATAGAAGTAAAGAAAGATAGTATAACTGTGAAGAGTTTATACTCATAGTAGAATGATCAACTCCATTCCACTTAATCTGGGTAGTGAATAAATACCCCTGAAGATTCAGGAAATTTAGAGGATTTAAAAAATAATATTAATATTATTTTTCATACAATGTTGAAGTTTATCACCTCACCAAGTGTTAGTATCTTTCTTCCTCAAAATGTAATTAATAATACTACCTGTTTCTTCCATGTTTGTTGGTGTTTTTTGCCATTGAGTCAATTCTGACTCATAGTGACTCTAAGGGACAGAGTAGAACTGCCCTGTAGGGTTTTCTAGGCTGTAATCTTCACAGGAACGGATCACCAGGTCTTTTCTCCCAAGGAGCAGCTGGTGGGTTTGAACTGCCAACCTTTTGGTTAACAGCTGAGTGCTTAACCACAGTGCCACCAGGGCTCCTTGTTTCTTCCATAATATTTGCCAAATCCATTCAGTTACTTCAAATATTTATCGTTTGCTCTCCTGGAGAGAAGATGGTGGTCAAATCACAAGGGCTAGAAAGAAAATAAACGAACAAAAACAAAAATTACCTATAATTAGCATGAGTGGTCTATTAGGTAAATAAAGCATTGGGATAGAAGCAGGGGATTGCCTCCCAGACCTTTTTCCCAATTGTGTTCTCCTAACTTTCCTTCAGAAATAACCAGCATCCTGAATTTGTGTTGATCTTTTATTTTTTATTTTTTTGCTAATGTATAGTTTTTTGTTTTTGTTTTTTTACTTCGTTGCTTATTTTCTAGCTGAGTAATTTTCTGTATTGAATATCTTGTTGGAAAGACAAATTTTCCAGACAGAAATATGAAATGGCAATGAATTGACTGTTTTATAAAATCATACATTCAAAAACTTGTTGTAACATATAAAGGAGATTTCGAAATTAAAAAAATAGGGTTACTTTGACAAAGAAGTCACAGTGTCCACTCTTTCTTTTATTTTTAATGTTAATAAATGAAGCTAGTCACATAGTAATTGCTAGTATTTCCCTTTGGGGATACCATTTTGGAATTTACGACTTCATTAAAACATGACTAAATATTTCTATTTGACTCGTAGCAGATTTCATAAAATTTGCTATTATGCCAAAAGTTCTAACGAAGCCAAAATCTTGTCCTCTTCTAAAGGAAGCTGGTTACTCTGGACAAGTTAATTTACTAATAAACCCATGTGAATCTAGAAAATACTCATCAACACACCATTTTTGAGAAAACAATAATGCAGAACAATTATTTCCCATACAAAATATAATCATTTAATTAAAACATGCTTGGATATTGAATTCACTCACTCCTTAAGCAAATCCATAAGGTGCTTTTATAAATGAAATTATAATAGCATAGCCCATTTTCTTCAGTAGTTAGCATGTGGATAGCAATCATAAGAATGGTTTCCCTACAGCCTGAACACTTAATCTTTATATGCTAAGAAATGATACTTATAGGGCATTAGTCAAAATTAGTTTATTTCTCACTTAATGATAATAACAGTAATTATACTTGGGAAAGACAAGGTGAAGATGCCCTCTGGATAGATTAAGTAAAACAAAGGTGAAGAGGCTTATCCTTGAATTAATGAGTAAGTATTTAAGATTTTTTTTTTTTAGTCAGGAATATCCAGAGCTATCACACACGTTCGCACTGCTCACACACATAAACAAAACCAAAAGGTATTTGTTCTCTGTATTTGAGAGCATAAGGATAAAGAGGATATAATAATTAGCTGCCACACATTTTTCCTTATATTTTCCAATATCAAATAAGCTTAGGAATTCCTGTTCAATACACCCTCCTCTCAGAAATTCAGAATGCTCGTCAATATACTGAAGGCTGTGGTCGAAGGAGCCCTGGTGGTGCAGTGATTAAGAGCTTGGCTGCTAACCAAAAGGTCAGCAGGCAGTTGGAATCTACCAGCAACTCCTTGAAAACCCTGTGGGGCAGTTCTGCTTTGTCCTATAGGTTGCTATGAGTTGGAACCGACTCCATGGCAATGGATTTTGTTTTTGGTTCGTATATTGTAATTATACAGAGCTACATTGAGGAGTTCCTGAGGATGATGAGGTCATGGGCTAATCAATGTTTCAATAGCGTTGCTAAAATGACTTGTATCCTATAGTTTTCTGTAGAGTTCTTTCTGTGGAAAAGGATGAAGATAGCGTAAAATTATAATGTTACAGTGCTGTGAAACTAGCAGTTCTATTTAATAGTTTCAACAAATTTTAAATTAAATTTTCAGGGAGAGGAAATGAACTTGAACTATCTGTTTCAGAAAATTTATTACAAATTTTGAAAGATTTTCAATAAAACATATCTAGGATTGAATTCTAAATGTTTTATTATTTTTTTTCTTTTTTAGTTTCAGCCAATCACTAAATCTTTATTAATCATGTTCCATATCCCGATGTAAATCATACATTACTGGGCTTAAAACAATTGAGCAACAAAACCATGGCAAAAGCAATAATGCACGGTGTAAGGAAGATACTTAAATAACCAGAGAGGAAAGGACTTTTGAGTAATGACAGAAGCATTTGTGAGGTAATATGACAATTAGAAGATCAATCCTCCACCGTGGTCTTCTAAACCCATCATCTGAGTCAGGAAGAGGCCTGTACTATGGATAAAGGCATAGCTCCCTTTATCATCATTTGAGGAAAGAGGCAGCATAGGACCTTCCTTATTAAGGACACTCCTTCCTTAATACAGGATTTTCTCTTGGTTCCCAGGACATCACAATCTCCTGGTTTTCCACTCACTCATTGGATGTTCCTATTTAGTTATTCCTGGTTTTCTTTTCTTTTCCCAGACTTTTTAATGATGAAGTGCTCCAGGCCTCAGTCCTGGTTCTCCTCCTTTCTCCAAGTTACACCCATATCCTTGGTGATCTCATGTAATTTCCTGTCTTTAAATACAATGTATATGTTGACGACTCTCAATTTTTTTTTCCCTGCTTCTCAGCTCACTGTTTTTATTCACCAACTTTTCTTCTTTTACTACACCTGAGCTGAACCAGAGCATCTCATTTTTCTTCTGGAATATATAGTAGCTTTTTAATGGGTGTCCTTGATTCAGCTCACCCCTATACCCCAAACCTCCACTGCTCCACACTCTATACTGTACTCAGAAGCCATAGTGATCTGTCGAATACATACGTCAGATAATGCCACTTCTTGGTTCACAATGCTGCAGTGGCTCCCCATTTCACTCAGTGTAGAGGTTAAAATTCTTGCAGTGGTCTACAAAGGCTGGCCACCATTACCTTTCTGACTGTAGCTCCTATTCCCTTTTCCTGCTCTCATTCCAGTGTGTTAGCCTCCATACAGTTATCACATGTCTTAGGGCCTTTCTTCCAGCCCTCACCCTAGAATTTTCTTCTCTCAGATACCTTTTTGAATCTGGGCTAGATCTTTCATCCCCTTCCAGTTTTTCTCATAGTTTTCCTTATCAGGAAAACTTACTTTTTATACCTTATTTAATATTACAACCACCTTCACCAACTCATTTATTCTGCTCTCCATTTATGTTTTTTTTTCATTGCACACCTGTTCTTCTTATACGCAATGTAATTTACCTGCTTATGACGTTTATCATGTTTACCTCTCACCATGAGAATGTAAGCCAACCAAAGGCAGCTTGCCTTCTGTTCCAGAAGACTAGAATAGTGTCTTGCACACGATTTAAAAAAAAAAAAGAGTTGTCATCAAGTTGATTCCAACTCATGGCAACCACATGTGTGTCAGAGTAGAACTGTGCTCCATAGGATTTTCAGTGGCTGATTTTTTAGAAGTAGATCATAAGACCTGTCTTCTGAGTTGCCTTTGGGTAGACTTGAACCTCCAACCTTTTGGTTAGCAGCTGTAAATATTTATTGACTGAATGGAAATGGAAGTGTGGTAAGGAGATATGGAGTATCAGTATATTTATAAAACCTTTCCTGCTTCAGCAAAGAAAGCAAAGGAAATATGGAGAGATTCTCATGTAGGAGAAGTGTTGCAACTTCAGCATTTATGCAATTGCAGTTAGAAACAAAAATAGCTACACTAATTTTTATACAGTTGATAAAGACTATGCAATTAAGGGAAAAGGTTAAATTTTTGAAGAATAAATTTCAAGTGATTACGGAGACTGAGAGTTTGCATCTCAGCCATCAGACCTAAGTGGGACACAGAAGTGAAAATATGTGGAGCACAGAATAAGATAAAAACAAAGAGAAACGTAGGAAGTAAGCATTATGATGAAAGGGAAGAGTATCTCTGTAGTATTGTAACAGAAATGTTTCTAGCTAATCTCTGATATGGGATTTACTCATGATCTATTTGAGAGGCAGTGCATCTAATGCCTAAGAGCATAAACTCTGGACCAGTCTGCCTGGCCCAGCTATTTACAAACTCTGTGACCTTGGCCAATCATTTCACATTTTGCCTCTCTGTGGTCTGGTTTCCTCATGTCTAAATAAAGAGAAGAATAGGACCTTAACCTCTTAGAGTTGTTATTAGGATTAGATTAGTTCATATGTGCCAAACACTAAGAATAGTATCAAAAACCAGACCAAATGCCATAGAATCGATTCTGACTCATGGCAACCCCACGTGTTCAGAGCAGCAATATCCTCCATAGAGTTTTCAATGGCTGATTTTTTGGAAGTAGATCATAAAGCCTTTCTTTCAAGGTGCCTCTGAGTGGATTTGAACCTCCAACCTTTTGGCTAGCAGCCAAGTGCTTAACCATTTATGCCACCAGGGACTCCTATAGTGATAGCCATATAAACATATAAGCATTAATTAAAATTTATAGTAGCAGTAACAGCTACCTGTTGTACTGATGCATAAGGTAATGGTGTCCAAAATCACATCTCTGGAGGGACTTCTGCCCAGGGTTCCAGATTCACATTAGTCAGTGACAATCAAAAGTGATTTCCAAACATCCCAATGAGAGACACTGCTAAGGAAGCACTGTGGACAACTAAATTTGGGAACCACTACATAATATTTCAACTCTTTTGTAGATTTGTTTCATCAAATTCTGTTTTGTCTGTATTAAAAATCCAAATAACTGTTTAGTGCAAAAATTTCTCACAGGTAATTGTGAAAATTTTGGTTCCAAAAGATCTAGTGTCATAATGGTTAAGAGCTCAGCTGCTAACCAAAAGGTGGGCAATTCAAATCCACCAGCTGTTCCTTGGAAACCCTATGGGGCAGTTCTGCTCTGTCCTATAGGGTCACTATGAGTCGGAACCGACTCGACGGCACCTAACAACAACGATATTAACATTGTATACTTATGCTTATACAGGCAAATGACACAATTATATTTGTAATTATTGGTACCTCAAACGTTTCTTTTATCATATGTAATTCTTGATATTTTGTGGTGATACCTTGCTAACTGACAACCTTCTGATTTTACCTGTGTTGTTATCTCATCTGAACTGAAGTTCTTGAGCCATCATATCATTCTCTTCAATATTCATTATAAAAATTAACATAACAAAAATAGATTTATGAATATAAATAAAATAAATACAATTGTCAATAAAAAGTAGGATTACAATAATAAAAAATTTTCTAATTAAATTGAGTCATTGAGGCAAAGCCTTGTTTTTTCAGCTGATATTGAGTTGGCCTCCAACTTCTGGTGACCCAATGTACAATGGAATGAAATGCCCCGGGTCTTGCACCATCCCCATTATTGGTTGCAGATCTGAACCTTGTGATTCATAAAATTATCATTAATTTTTAGAAGTAAATTGACAGATCATTCTTCCTAGTCTGTCTTAGTCTGGAAGCTCCACAGAAACCTGTTCAGCATCACAGCAACACGGAAGCCTTCACAGACAGAAGGGTGATGGCTGAACTTAAGGTGCCTTGGCCAGGAACCTAACCTGGGTCATCCACGTGGAATGGGGAGAATTCTAATACTGAACCACCAATGCCTCAGGTATGCCCAAATGACTAATTTTTATTCTCAGATGCTAATTCAAATTAATGTAGTATAGTCTGATTGAATACGAAAAAAAAGTAAATAATATATCATTAGCAAAATTCAGAACATATACTGTTCAAAAGCATACTGAAATTCTGAGATGCAAAGAAAAGATTTGTTAAGTGTTCAAGAGGAATAAATACTCTTACATGGCCAAGCTACCCTAGACAGAGCAGAACTGCCCTATAGGGTTCCCAAGGCTGTAATCTTCACAGAAGCAAACTGCCACATCTTTCTCCCATGGAGCGGCCGGTGGGTTGGAACCGCCAACCTTATGGTTAGCAGCGAGCTCTTAACCACTGTGCCACCAGGGCTCCTTTAATAAAAGTTACAAACTCATTGCCATCTAGTTGATTCCAACTCACAATGACCCCATAAGAAAGAGTAGAACTGCCCCAGAGGGTTTCCAAGGAACAGCTGGTGGATTTGAACTGCCCACCTTTTGGTTAGCAGCCGAGCTCTTAACCACTGCTCCACCAGGGCTCCAATAAAAGTTATAGTCCTGCATAATTTGGCTTCCTGGTACTTCTTGAATCACTCCTCCTATTATTTCCTCTTCTCTTACGTTGCTTCAATCACACCAGCCTCCTTGCTGTCCCTTGAACACACCAAGCCTGCTCCCACTTTCAAGGCCTTGGTACATGTTATTTTCTGTATCTACAATGCTCACCTCTTCCCAACACCCCCATAGAGCACAGCCTCACCATTTCATGTCTCAGTGAGGTCTTCTGAGACCCTCTCTAATGAAAATAGCCCTTGCCCTCCAGATTGTCCTGCACTACTTTATTCTTCCATACCGCTCTCATAATAATTTCTTATAAAACATATTTTAACTGTTTCTTCTTGTTGTTGTTTTTCTGACTATAAGCCATTAAATGGCAAATATTCTTGACAGTTTTGTTTACTGCTATATTCTTTCAGATTAGAACAATGCCTGGCATATAGGAAATTGAATACTTGGTAAATAAACAGATCAATTAATGAATAAATGTAAATAAATGCTATCAAGATACATTTCTACAATTTCTTTTTCATATTTTTAGCTGCTAACCAGACATTTCACCCTATTTGTCCAATAGAAAATTATGGCTAGAATCCTCATCTCTGTGAGTAATGTCATGCAAGTGCTCAAGCCAGGAGCCAGGGAGCCACAATGCATCTTTATCTCTCTGTTCCCTTTTCTCTAATCATTCATGAGAAATGACAATCTACCATCCTAAATATTTCTCATACTAGGTCCACTGCCACTGCCTTAGTTCAGTCCTGATCGTATTTTATTCGGACATTTATAATAGTTTCTTTAATGTTCTCTCTACTCCTTTCTCCCTACATCACTCTCATTCATCCCTCTTTAATATATCTAACAAATGCAACAGATTGATCTATCAGATCATGTCACTTGCTTGATCAAAATTCTTCCATGGTCCACTATTTTCCATAAAAAGAAGGAATAAACATAAACTTTTTACATAACGTAGAAGGCCCCAGATTCACTTCCTTCTTCTATTTCTGCTCCCCAGTTGTAGTGAATTACATACGTTTCCCTGAAAATTTCCAGCTCTGTGTGTTTGCATACATTGTTCATTCTGCGGAGGATACACTTTACTTCCCATTTGGCCTAGTGCTACTTCCTGACTCACCACATAGCTCTTCTTTGAAGCCAGCCTAGAATTCACCAGTGACACACTTTCTTCTCTTTTGTCTTATATCCCTATTCAAGCACTGTCCGTGCTATTTTAATCACTGTTTTAAATTCCTCCATCAGTTTGTGAGGTCCTCAAAGGCAAGGGTTCTATTCTATCCTTATTTTTTAAAAGTATTTTTTAATTTCTGGCACATCTTTCAACGTTGACACATAATCTAGTTATAAGAATCAAATGTAAGAATGACTTTTTAGGAAAAATGGGACTAATTTCATCCGTGTCATATTTAATGAGCTTAAGTTTATTCCATTGTGATAAGCTCAGTACTTCATTTTTTTAATTACTCTGTATAAACTCTAGTTCTAGTAGTGCTCCTTGGGTAATATTCATACATCTATGAAGAGGCTTGCTTTCTCCAGAGCTAATCCTTTGAAAATAATCAGAACCTTGGAATACATTTTACAGCCAAACAACTTGCTTTTTATTTCAATGTTTTTCAAATCAGAAAAGAGCCTATGAGAAGTGGATGATTAGTTGATTACTGTTCATAATGAAATACCTTAACTTTTCTTTGTACAGTTGACTTTATTGCATCAATACCATGTTTTTGATATAAATTTCATAAATTATATTACATAGTTAAGGTTTTTACACGCACGTACCCCCTTTTTTTTTTTTTCTGAAACTATAGCTACATTGAGTTACAGGGCCAATGATTCTGTCCTCTGAAGGCTCAGGCCATGATTTCAGGGAAATGCATGCTTTGTCGGTTCTGCTGGGAGACCACAGGGAGCAAGAGTTGCCCAAAGAAGAAGATCAGGTGAGAGGCAGACGATTCTTTCTGATATCTTCAGACCATAGTCTCTACATATTTTTAATTCCATTTTCTTTATTAGCTTCCAGAGAACATTCCATTTAGATTCATGTCTTGTAGCGTTTATGAAAATGTGCTGCTCGGCAGTCTTGCTGTGAAGAGCATAATGAACTGTTGGCCCCAACTGCTGCTGCTCTGGATCTACCATTGCATTCATGACAAAGCCCTGCTTCCCACAGGCTGCCTCCATCCAATGGCTACACACACACAGGGTACTAATAATGCAGGCTTATTCACGTGAGACACAGGACTTCCCCAAGGATTGACTTTGGCTTGAGGTCTCCTTTTGCACCTGTCAAACCTTTCCTGCAACTCTACTCGAGTCTGAGACTCTTCTTACCCAGTTCTCCTTCCTTCCCTCTCTCATTTCATAGGCTTTAGACCTGCACTTTGGCCTGAAGATTTTCTCTGCCTTTTCCTGTTCGGTTCCCAATAAACATTTCCAAATTTAAACCTGTCTTGGCATTTTTTTCTCAGTGGACACAAATTCATGCATATCTCATGCAGTGTTGACTCTTTTTACCCTGCCAGTAAAAGTAAAGAGAAAATATGATAAGAATTGTGAGACAATAAATTTCTATTGCTTTAAGCCATGTAGTTTGTGGTAATTTGTTATGACAGTGCTCGGAAGCTAATATACTTGGTAACCATGTAAGCATTTGAATCTACTTGGAAGAATCATAGAAGTCTTCACAGAGTGGGTGGAATTTGACCTGAAGGCTGGGTAGGACGGTGTTCTTATGCGTGTATAGCATAGCCGTTTTTATGATAAGAAAATCTATGATATTTTGTCAAAGTGATTCATCACTTTGAGATTACTATCAATTCTTTCATTCAATCATTCAACTTTTCTTGAAGGACTACATTATATAGGAAATCTTTGAGAGATCAAAGAGGGATCAAAGACAAAAATCCTATACTTTTCTTCATTTCCTTTTTTTTTTCTAGTCTCAGTATAGGTCTTCCCTTATTCTTATGTTATGACTCAGTACTATTGAACTACTATCTTCCTGAACGTGTTATATTCTCTTCTTTCTGCATACCTGTGTCCAAGGTGTCCCCCTTCTTAGAATACTTCTTTCTATCCTTGGTCTCTCATTTAATTGTGTCATTTTTCCCAGCCTTTGTGTATTTAACAAACACTTTCCTATCCAGACTTTAGGTTTCAGCTCAAATTCCACCCGCTTTATGAGGACTTCCATGATTCTTCCAAGTAGAATCAAATTGCTCATAGAATTGCCAAGTGTATTAGTTTCCTAGAGCTGCCATAAGAAATTACCACAAACTACATGGCTTAAAAGCAACAGAAATTTATTGTCTCACAGTTCTAGAGGCTAGAAGTCCTAATTTACTATGTTGGTAGGGCCATACTTTATCTGAAGACTCTAGGGAAATATGCTTTCTTATCTCTTGTAGTTCCTGGTAGCCCGTCATTCCTTGGCTTATGGCAACATAATTGCAATTTCTGCCTCGTCTTCACATTGCTGTCTTTCCTCTGTGTCTGTCTGTCTCTGTGTCTATCTGTCTGTGTCTCTCTTCTCCTCATCTTATGAGGATACTGGTCATATTGGATTAGGGTCTACCCTCCTCCAGTATGACTTCATGTTAACCAGTGACATCTGCTAAGACTCTATTTCCAAATAAAGTCACATTCAGAGGTACAGGAAGTTAGGACTTAAGTGCATCTTTTTGGGAGAAACAGGTCATAATGTCAAGGATCTAGTTTTTAAAGGAACAGTCTAGTAAAATGTAATCATTAAAATCTGAAGAAAACATAAAGCTGCAATATGGTTGTTATCAATAATACTTCACATCATGCATCTTTTGTTTGCTGTTGTTCTTCAGTTTTTTTAATGAAATATGTTTAAACACATTCTTGCAACTATAGATGATCTGTCCCCTATGTTCCCAGTGCACTATGTATATGTTATCATCATAAAAATTTCCAGAGTAGTGTGTGGTTTGAGTGCTTTATCATCTTGCCATGAGAATTTCAGTTCTCTGATCACAGGACCCATGCCTTTCATCTTTAAATTTTCAGTGCCATAATACCAAAAAAACCCCAAACCAGTTGCCCTTGAGTCAATTCCAACTCACAGCAACGCTATAGGACAGAGTAGAACTGCCTCATAGAGTTTCCAAGGAGCAGCTGGTGGATTTGAACTGCTGACCTTCTGGTTAGCCGCCAAATGCTTAACCACTGCACCACCAGGGCTCTAAAATAGGCACTAGACAAATATCTGTTTAACGTGTGAAGAAGATCCCAGTTAATGCGGGTGACATATACATACACACATTCTTTAGTGGGATATAAATTGCTTGTTCACAATAGCAAGCAAGAATATCTGTCAAAAAAACCAAACCAAACTCCTCGTTGCCCAGTTGATTTTGACTCATAGTGACCCTATAGGATAGGTTTCATGAGTACTTGCTTTCCAAGTGGATATGGAATCCTGCAATTTTGAATATTGCCATTAATTTATATTTTTGTATAAAAAAGTCATATCTCAGAAATTATCACAGGGCATAACCACCCACTCCAGTAAAACTTTATTCATCAAGGTTTCAATAAATATTTATTGTGTCTATTATGTGCCAGATACTCTTTCAAATTCTGAAACATGTTTTATAAAATTTTTGTAGTGAAGAAAAACATCAATATTACAATTAAAAATTGTACTTTTTTCTTTTTGCCCTACTAGACAAAAATAGATTTTTTTAGTTATTTTATGTCAATTTGTTAGACACTAAAATATAATTTATTTATATATTACATATACACATATATACACATACATTTAAATATGTAATTTGTAAGACTCTCTTACAGTGTATGTGACATAGTCATTTTTATAATATACTCTTCTATTAGAAGGAATGGTTGAATCATTTAAATAGCTTTTTCCTGACCTACTTCAAGACATAATGACTGCTTATTACTCGTGTGTGTTGTGCAGAATTATAAAGATAGAACAGCCCAAAAAGGACTCAGAAGAGCTGCAGCATATGTTGTTCTTTCCATATTCAGCCCCTAGTTTGCCTATTAAAGTAAATAAAACGGCTGTGAGTATCTGAAAGCAACATCCAGGGAAGATCATAGGGCACAAAGTACAAGGTATGAGCCACCAAAATGGCTGTCCAGTTGCTAGGGAAGAGGCTATCGGCAAAATGCAGTGGAAACTTTCCCTCCCATTACTCTGAGATGCCAAATTCAGACCCCGACTGACATTCCTAATGGTATTTAGGCCTTTGACAAATCTGATTTATTTGGGTGCTCTTCCTCTGCTTCCATAAAGGAACTGCTGATGCGGTGACATATTTGTCATCGCGCCTCTAGAGCAGTTGCTTCTGCTGGTAACAGAACCTCTGGGCAGCATGGCTATAAATTTCTTTCAGAACCAATGTCATGTTTCTCTTCAGTGTGAAGACTCTGTTAGGTCTTCTCTCCAGCAAATCCCCCGACATCCATTTTCTCAAAGTCAAAAGATGTCTGGCTAGACAACAATTTAATTAATTAAGGAGAACGCTTCACAAATCGCTGATTGAGTGAGGGAGGAGGGGCTTGGGTAGTGTGAGGAAACAGTGGGGCTTGCAATTTTATAATTTAAGTAAAATTAGAATCGAAATAAATCATTAAGTATTATTGCCTCTAATAACAACTAAGGCAGTGTTCTTTTCTTCGTCAAAATCTAATTAGTGTACAACCCAAACTGCCTTCTTTGTAGTAACACTTTTCTTATCAAATAGTTTTATTTGTGGAGGTGTTTCTTTCACGCTCTGAGTCTAGAAGTTGCCTTTAGACTATTAGGAGTTAAACTACCAATGACTAGAATTTTTTTTTTTCCCCCTGTGTCTCACCATTCGTTTTTCCTTGTGCTGTTAACTGAACCATATCCTCCGCTGCATTCCTGCTATGCCTGCTAGTGTGGGCTCCATAGAACCCTTTCCTCTTTTTTTTTTCTTTTGCCTTCAGGTTAATAGGAATTTTATTCTTACTGTTTCTCCCTATTTGGTAATATTTTAAACCAAAAACATTGAAGAAAAATAGCACTGACGCCAAAATAAACAGTTTCTTTGCTTGTTCTTTACAGCTGGTAGAGTCTAGTACACACAATTATGGTCACTATTAAATTAACATATTGTACTATAGTATGTGTTTGTGATATTTTCCTTTTTCCTCATACTCAACGACTATTTGTTTTTTCTTTTAATGGGTTTTTTTTTTTTTTAAATGAAACTACACTTATAGTTGAGCAAATTGTCTCAGTGTGAAAAGTTCAGTGTTTTCTTTACCATGGAAGATTTTTTAGACTCACTAGAAATCATGATTTCTTTATCTTGGCAATATGAAGTTGAAAGTCATGAAAGATACTGACATTCAAGGAAATTATTCTGTGCCACAATTCATATTTAATTGAAACAGAGGCTTCCTTTTAGCTAATAACTATCAATATTAATGTATTCTTTTTGTTAAATAAAGCTATTTTTAAGTATTCTAATTTCAACAGAAGTTTAAAAAATAAAATAAAATTATGTCGTTCCAATTTAGCGCGTTGTTGTTGTTAGGTGCCATCGAGTTGGTTCCAATAGCGGCCCTATGTACAGCAGAATGAAACACTTTCCAGTCCTGTGTCATCCTCACAATCGTTGCTGTGTTTGAGCCCATTGTTGCAGCCACTGTGTCAATCCATCTTAATGAGGGTCTTCGCCATTTTCAGTGACTCTCTGCTTTACCCGGCATGATGCCCTTCTCCAGGGACTGGTCCCTCCTGATAATATGTCCAAAGTACATGCGATGAAGTTTCGCCATCCTCGCTTCTAAACAGCATTCTGGCTTAACTTCTTCCAAGACAGGTTTTTTCATTCTTCTGGCAGACTATGGTATAGTCAATATTTTTCACCAATACCATAAGTTAAGGGCATCAATTCTCCTTCAGTTTTCTTTACTCATTGCCCAGCTTTCACATGCATATTTAGGGTACTCCATCCTAATAATATATTCGTAATGTACTCTTATGCATGAATAGCATAGCAGGTACTTAAAGTGCTTGGCTTTTAAGTACTAAATATATTTTAGCATATTAAAACCAAAAACCAAACCCATTGCTGTCTAGTGGGTTCCTACTCATGGTGACCCCATATGTTACAAAGTAGAAATGCTCCCTAAGGTTTTCCTGAACATAATCTTTATGGAAGCAGGTCTCTAGGCCTTTCTTCCCTGGTGCCACTTGGTAGGTTTAAACTACCAGTTTTGGGTTAGTAGCTGAGTGGAAGCCATTTGCACCACCCAGGGACCTTTTAGCATATTAGGGATTGTTTAAATTATTTTATTAATACAAATGTCTCGTGCCTTTGTTAACAATTATCCATAATGCGATTCTTTCAGTGAAGAGTTTATATCGTTGGGGCCACATGGGTACAATTGTGGGTTATCCAACTAGGAATGAAGGCACTTTTCTCAGTACCATGCTGCAAACTACAACTCTTAACTGGTGTGTCTGCCTTATCCTAAAATTAATAATTATAATTACATACTTGGTAATGCTGATTCCTATGCTTTCTCTTAATCATTACCTGAATAGATTACTTACCTTCCTCTTAATTTCTTACCTGAATAGATTATTTGCTACAAACCTTGTAATAAAAGCAAAAGGGATTATTTGAAAACACTCAAACCCATGTTATGAAACAGATAATGTACAGTTTAAAAATAAGTTGAATGAGATTTTCCTGTTGCTCAGCATCCTCTTTAGCTTTTGGGTACTGTCTGATTTTTTATTTATTTATTTTAGCCATTCTAAAACGTATGTAGTTGCATCTCATTGTGGTTTAAATTTACATTTTCATAATGACTAATGCGGTGGTGTAGTGATTCAGAGCTGGTGGCATAGTGGTTAAGAGCTATGGCTGCTAACCAAAAGGTCTACAGTTTGAATCTACCAGGCGCTCCTTGGAAACTCTATGGGGCAGTTCTACTCTGTCCTATAGTGTTGCTAGGAGTTGGAATCGACAGCAATGGGTGTGGTTTTGGGTTTGGTAATGACTAATGAAGGACCTCTGGTGGCACAACAGTTATGAGCTCAGCTGCTAACTGAAAGGATATGACAATAAGCTCTCATAAAGATCACAGACTAGAACACTCTATGGAGCAGTTCTACTCTGTCACATGGGATCAATATGAGTTGAAATCGACTTAACAGCACCTAACAACAACAACTAATGATGCAGAATACCTTTTCATATGTTTATTTGCCATCCCTGTATCTTCTTTGGTGAAATGTCTGTTTAAATCTTTTGCCCATTTATTAACTGGGCTATTAGTTTTCTTATTGTGAAGTTTCAAGTGTTTTTCATGTATTCTGGACACAATCCTTTAATAGATATGTAATTTGAGAATATTTTCTCCCAGACTGTTGGTCATCATTTCAGTGTCTCTTTTTTTATATATATATTTTTATTTTTTGTTATTGTTGACAATATATACAGCAGAACACACACCAATTCAACAACGTCCACATATACAATTCAGTGACATTAATTACATTCTTTGAGTTGTGCAACAATTCTCCTCCTCCTTTTCTAAGTTGTCTTTCCCCCGCTATCATAAACTCACTGTCCCCTAAGTTTTCTACTTAAACTTTCAAATTGCTTTTGTCGATATGATACCGTATAAATAGATTTTAGAAGTGCTCAATGGTCAAAGCAGACATTTTTTTACTAGTTATGCTAAACCATTGTTTGGTTTTAAGAAAACTTCAGGGAATATTTTTGGTTTAAGGTTTAAAGATGATCTCAGGGCAATAGTTTCAGGAGTTCATCCAGCCTCCATGGATCCTGAAAGTCTGGATTTCATGCTAATTTGAAATTCTGTTCTGTTCTACATTTTCTCCCTTTTGGTCAAGATTCTTCTATAGAAGCTTATATCAAAATTTTCATTAACAGTAGTCGAGCACCATCCAGTTATTCTGGTCTCAAGGCAAAGTGGGAAGAATAGTTTCATTCTCTTAAGATGGTTGCATAGCAAAAGATTATAATTTGATAAAGTTCAATTTCTTAATTTTTCTCTTCTATGAGTCATACTTTTGGTGTCATATATAAAAACGCATCACCTACCCCACAGTCACATAGATTTTCTCCTACGTTTTTAGACATTGTATACTTTTATGTTTCGTATTTAGGTCTATGATCTATACTGAGTTAATTTGGATGTCCAAATGTTCCAGCACCATTTGTTTAAGAGATTACTCTTTCTTTACTGAATTGATTTTGCCACTTTGTCAAGAATCAATTGACTATATTTGCGTGGATCAATATCTGGACTCCCTACTATGCTCCATTGATATATCTATCTGTCTTTATCGATCGTGAGTTTTGAAATTATCTAGTGAGAGTTTTCCATCTTTGTCCTTCTTTCTCAGATTTTTTTGGCTGTTTTACTTTGATTTTCCATATAAATATTAGAATATTCTTGTCTATGTCTTCAAAAAAGCTTGTTGGGATTTTGATTGGTATTCTTTTGAATCTATACACCAAATTGGGGAGAATCGTCATGTTGATAATATTGAGATCTTGGATTTCTTTCATCAGTGCTTTGTACTTTCCAGCATATATAACCTATACATAACTTGTTCATTGCTGGTGAAAATGCAAAATGCTAAAGCAACTTTGGAAAACAGTTTTTTTTTTTCTTCGTTTTAATAAAGTTTAGCATACATGTACCAAACAAACTAGGAATCTCACTTGTAACTATTTATCTAATGAATTAAAAATTTCACATAGATGCCTATATGGGAATGTTTACAGCATCTCTTTTCATAATTGCCAAAAACTGATGTCTTCAGCCGCTGAGTGGATAAACTGGAATACATCCACACAATGTAATACAAATGAAGGAGGAGGTTATTCACCCAAAAATATGGAAGAATTGTTAAGTGAGAAAAACAAGACCCCAAAGGTTACATATTGCCCTATCCCACTTTTTTTTTGACACTGAAAATATAAAAATATGGGAATGGAAAATAAGTCACTAGTGGCCATAGGATATGGTATGAAGAGGGACTGATGACATATGGTCAGAACAAGGGAATTTTTAAGGTGATAGAATTGTTCTGTAAGATACTTGGGTGTTGGAAACATGACTATATGTTTTTTTGAAAACCTATAGAACTGTATACCGCAAAGTGTTGACTTTACTGTATGCAGAATAAAGAAAACAAAAAAGTTAGAGGATCTCAAGCTATAATATAGATTCAAACAATGAATCTAACTCTACTGCAAATGTATGACATCATCTTACCGAAAAAGATGGGATAAAAGAAGGCTGGCTTAAATAACTTTGGAAAACAGTGTTTGACTAAACACCATAAGGCTACAGACAAAAAGAAGTGTATATAATAAACACTGTATTCTACTTGGTAAATCTGATTATCACAGGAGTGTGAGTTAGCAATTCAGAGACAATTTTATATGTACTTTAGGTTTTAACAAATTAGTAAATGAATTGTAAATAATGGGAGCCAGATTTCTCATTGTCAGAGTAGAAGTTATAAATAACAAGAGATTAAAGGCTTTGTGGTGCTGAATTAGAGTTAGAAATTTAGGTATGAACTCATGTTTATATGAATACATATGCTGATAGGTAATAAGCAGAAGCGGATATAGATATATATGTGCATACATGGTTTAGTACGTTGTTGTTGCTTGGTGCCATCAAGTCGATTCCAACTCATAGAGACCCTATAGGACAAAGTAGAACTGCCCCAATAGGGTTTTCATAGCTGTAATATTTACCAGAGCAGATTTCCAGGTCTTTTCTTCCATGGAGTGGCTGGTGGGTTCAAACAACCAACCTTAAGTTTAGCAGCCGAGTGCTTAACCACTGTGCCTTCTGTATTCCAGAATAGAAAAAGAAGACACCATGGTTCCCTGTAAAAATGGCTGATTCTATGTCTAGGAAAGGGAAAATACACGATGAGCCTGCAGCATCTTGTAGTGCTAGAAAGTAAGGAAGTTAGAAAATAATAAAACATAGTGGCATGTCAAAAGGGCACAGAAGCCATCCAGTACAGCTAGATTGTGCCCGGCTACCACCACTGACTGCTCTGACTGGGATCACAACAGAGGATTCTGGACAAAGCTGGGGAAGGATGTAGAACAAAATTCTAACATACAAAAAAAGAGCAGATTTACTGGCCCGACAGACTGGAGAAACCCCGAGAGTATGGCCCCCCAGACACCCTTTTAGTTCAGTGCTGAAGTCACTTCCGAGGTTCACCGTTCAGCCGGGGATTGGACAGCCCCATGAAACAAAATGGGACTAACGAGGCACAGCAGCCCAGGGACAAGGACTAGAAAGCAGAAGGGGACAGGAAAGCTGGTGATAGGGAACCCAAGGTTGAGTAAGGAAAGTGTTGACATGTAATGGGATTGTTAACCATTGTCATAGGGCAACATGTGTACTAACTGTTTAATGAGAAACTATTTTGTTCTGTAAATGTTCATGTAAAGTGAGAATAACAGCACAACTGGAAGTACGTAATCAATGTCACTGAACTGTGCATGCAGAGATTTTTGAAATGGTGTACCTTTGGCTATCTATATTTTTACCAAAAAAAAAAAAAGATCAAGAAGGGAGAGGGTTGACATGTCGTGGGTTGTTAACCAATGTCATTAAACAATATGCGTACTGACTATTTAATGAGAAACTATTTGTTCTGTAAACCTTCACCTAAAGTATAATAAAAAAAAAAAGAGAGAGAGAGAGAAAAAAAAAAAAAGCATAGAACCAACCTAAATGAGCTTGCAATAGCCAAAGCTGGAACAATTTGAGCAAGAAAACTCATAATGTTAGCAATGGGTTATAACACAAGAATGACGTCAATATCATTGTGTTTATACTGATATAAATAAATAATCAAAGAACAAATAAGGTAGAAGGGACAAATCTTCTTTACAGAAGAATTCCATACAATAAATATAGAAGAAATGAGACGGATAAAATCACAGGAGCATGCTAAAAAAGAAGATAAAAAAGGAGAACTTGAATATATGCCTAGACATAAAGTTGTTGTTGTTGTTAGGTACCATCAAGTCAGTTTCAACTCATAGCGACCCTATGTACAACAGAATGAAATACTGCCTGGTCATGTGCCATCCTCACAATTGTTGCTATGCTTACGCCCATTGTTGCAGCTACTGTGTCAATCCATTTCATTGAGGGTCTTCCTCTTTTTTGCTGACCCTCTACTTTACCAAACATGATGTCCTTCTCCAGGGACTCATCCCTTCTGACATCATGTCCAAAGTATGTGAGATGCAGTCTCGCCATCCTTGCTTCTAAGGAGCATTCTGGTTGTACTACTTCTAAGAAAGATCTGTTTGTTCTTCTGGCAGTCCATAGTATATTCAATATTCTTCTCCAACATCACAATTCAGAGGTGTCAATTCTTCTTTGGTCTTCTTCTCCATAAAGTATCCCCTTCAAAATATTTATTAGTTACTCGGGTAGTTTTAACATATGTCCACAAATTCTTTGATACTCCTTCCAGAATGGAGTTTAATTCCTCTCCCCTTAAGTGTGGACTTAATGACTTCCTTCTGAAAAACAGGGCATGGAAAGAAAAAATTGGTAACTTTTCGCTGGAGAATTTTGGGAGACTTCACCTTAACCAAGTGGCCAGGGTCAAATAATCAGTGTCCTAGGCTGGGTTCTTTAGAGAAGCAAAACCAGTAAAGTGTATAGATATATCTATTGTTGTTATTAAGTTCCATCAAGTCAGTTCCAACTCATAGCGACCCTATGCACCACAGAACAAAACACTGCCCAATCTTGCACCATGCTCACAATTGTTGTTATGCTTGAGCCCATTGTTGCAGCCACTGTGTCAATCCATTTCATTGAGGGTCTTCCTCTTTTCCATTGACCCTGTACTTTACCAAGCATAATGTCCTTCTCCAGGGACTGATCCCTCCTAACAACATGTCCAAAGTATGTGAGACGTAGTCTTGCCATCCTTCCTTCTATTTATTTCAAGGAAATGGCTCACTCAGTTGTAGAGGCTGGAACATTGCAAGTCCTTGGACCAGGATAGAGGCTTCTCCTAATTCACGTAGCCACAGGGGCTGGTGAACTCAAGATGGGCAAGTCAGGCAGCAGGGCTCTTGCTTACAAGCTGTGAAGATCAATGAATCCCAAGATCAGCAGGCAAGACCACAGGTAAGCTGATAGCTCAAGTCTCAAACTGGAGGTCAGTCGAACAGGAGTCAACTGCAGGATACAGAGCAAGCAAAAGCCCATAAGCCTTGCCAGAATGTCCACTAACATTTGATGCAGGTCACACCCCCAAGGAAACTCCCTTTCAGTTGATTGGCTACTCACAGCAGATCCCATCATGGAGGTGATCACATTATATTAAATCTCATCATGGAAATGATCACAACATCATACTACTGCCAAACCACTGAGAATCATGGCCCAGCCAAGTTGACACACAACCTTAACCATCACACCCACTGTAAGTAATGTTGATATCATGCACTGCCTGATATGATGCAATGAGAAGGGCCTGCCACCCCTATGATATTCTTTCCCCAAATCTATAACCTCAATATAATCATGAGATATATCACACAGATCTATACTGAGGGACATGCTATAAAATACCTGACAAGTACTCTTCAGAAGTGTCTAGGTCATGAAAAACAAGGAAAGACTCCGAAACTGTTAAAGATTAAAGGAGATTAAGGAGACATGATGACTAAACGCAATATGGTATCTTGATTTAGATCTTGGAACAGCAAATGAACATAAATATAAAAATTGATAAAATCTGAATAAAGTCTATAGTTTATTTAACAGGTGTTGTACCAATATTAGAGTGTCCTGGTGGGTCGGTGGTTAAAGTGATAGGCTGCTAACTGAAATGTCGACTGTTGGAACCCACCAGCCGCTCCACAGGATAAAGATGTGGCTGTCTGCTTCTGTAAATTAAGCCTTGGAAACCCTATGGGGCAGTTCTGCTCTGTCTTACAGGGTTGCTGTCTTAGTCACTTAGTACTGCTGTAACAGAAATACCACAAGTGGATGGTTTTAATGAAGAGAAGTTTATTTCCTCACAGTCAAAGTAGGCTAAAAGTCCAAATTCAGGGTATCAGCTCCAGAGGAAGACTTTTTCTCTCTGTCAGGCTTCTTCTCTTTGGTGTTCCCCTGGATTAGGAGCTTCTCTGCACAGGGACCCTGGTCCAAAGGACACACTCTGCTCCCGGCACTGCTCTCTTGATGGTATGAGGTTCCCCACTGTCTGTTTGCTTCCCTTTCCTTTTATCTCTTGAGAGATAAAAGGTGATGCAGGCCACACCCCAGGGAAACTCCCTTTACATTGGATCAGGGATGTGACCTGGGTAAAGGTGGTGTTACAATCCCACCCTTATCCTCTTTAACGTAAAATTACAATCACAAAATGGAGGCCAACCATACAATTCTGGGAATCATGGCCAGCCAAATTGATACATTTTTTGGGAGACATAATTCAAACCGTGACAGTTGCCATGAGTTGGAATCAACTCAAAGGCAGTGGGTTTGGGTACTAATTATTAATTTTTCAAGCACCAAGACATGGTCTTTTCAATCACCTTATATGCATGCTAAAACTAGACAATGAATAAGGAACATCGAAGAAGAACTGAAGCATTTCAACTGTGGTGCTGATGAAGTATACTGAATATACCATTGACTGCCAGAATAACAAACAAATTCATCTTGGAGTAAGTGCAGTCAGAATGATCCTTAGAAGCAAGGTTGGTGAGAATTCATTTTGCTTTACTTTGAACAACTCATCAGGAAAGACCAAACACTAGAAAAACATATCACCTTTCCTAAAGTAGAGGGTCACTGAACACTAGCAAACCCTCCATGAGATGGATTGACATGGTGGCTGCAACAATAGCTTCAAACATAGCAACGATTTTGACTGGGCAATGTTTTCTTGTGTTATACATAAGGTCACCATGAGTCAGCACAGACTTTTCAGCAACCAACAAAAACAACATGGTTGTATAAAGGGAAGCTGGGTTAAGTATACACAGGAACTTTCTATGCTCTCTTTACAGCTCTTGTAAATGTAAAATTATTTAAAATTGAAAAGTTTAAAAAATATCTGTGAAATTATTTTCTGCATATTCAAAACGGTTAGTCTGCCACTAGAGAATGACAAGGGAAGTACGTCTCCCAGATTCGGTTCTGGACTTCTGATTTTATTGCCCCACAAGTTTTATACAATCTGCTCAGCTCTTTCTGTGTTCCTTCTCCTAAGGTCCATTGTGACTCCTCTCATATTTATCACTTCTCTGCGTTAAAAAAAATATATATTTAAATAGCAAATAATTACTTCATTCATTTTCACCAACCTTTTGTAGAGTAACTGCTATATGTAATACTCAGAATTCGGAGAAAAAAGTTAATGTGATGCCTAGAATTAGTTCTGAAACACGTGTATAAGTCTTTTAGATGAGAACTGTGTTTGCAAAGACGTAAGGACCTGAGAGGATGTGGTGCATTTTCCAGACTTCAGGTAGTTTGATGAGAAGAAAGCATAGGTGTGTAGTTGAGTAGGTGGAACATGTGGCTGGAAAAATGCGCAGGAGCTGCTAAGTCATAGTCTGCAATAGTGATCTTACAATCTGGGAGATGAGAAGTCATTTAAGAATTTTAAGTAATGGGATAACACAATCAGATGCATATGCTAGATAAAATCTTCCTGCAGTGTGAAGAATAATTTGATTTTGATTGGTTAAAATGTGTGGCTTGGACTAAATAATTAAATGCGGAGTTGAAATTTTAAGCAATCTAGGTAAAGCTCCTTTAACCTGGTTTTTATGTGGCCCAGGCCAATCTGAATGCAAATGCTGAAAAATTGATCATTTTTCTATCTACAAATTTCACTTTGTATGTCAATAGTGCATAAGCATTATTGAAACACGAACAACCTGAAAATATAATTACAAGACTTGTAATTCAGGCTTACTTTTCTACATTTCTTAAAGTTTATAAAAATATATGAGTACACCAAAAAAAGAAAAAAAAAAAAAAAAAAGAATAACAAAGATCAAGAACTGAACTTAACAAAGAAAGTAATAAAAATGATCAGTGAAATATGAAAACATGTTCTACCTTACTTGACATTAAACAAATTCAAATTAACGAAGTAATATACAATTTTCAATGATAAAAGATTTAAAATAATGATGAGAGTATGTTAAAATGAGCACTCTTATATTGCCAGTGGAAGTGCACAGTGTTTGACTTAATACATGTAAAGCTACCTTTAATGTATTATAGCACTTAGCACAGTGATTGGTATTTTGTAAGAGCACAATAAGTGATATCTATAATGAATGGTGTAATTATGTATCTGTGTTAAAATTATACATACCATGTAATGATAGCACTAGCAATAAAACATTTCTGGATAGAAACTTGGCAAAATGTGTCAAAAGCCTTAATATGTATACCCTTTGATCTATCAATTCCAGTCCTGGAAATGTATTGCCCTTCTGTATTTAAAAGCTTCTCCTTGCTGATGAGAAAAGAAAATAAATGAGATGATGTGAAAGAAATAAAAGTGCAGGATGATAGAGACTGACTGGAGAATGTTGGGTGAGTGGAAAGTCCTTTCTTTTGAAGTGACATTCAATAAATGAGAAGCTGGAGTCGACCACATGAATTTCTGTGAGGAGAGACCCCTAGTTAGTGGGACCAACTACAGCAAGGAGCCTAAGGAAATGCAAACTAGTCTGCATTATCACAACTGATATGGAGAGGCCAAGAAGAATGTACAGATCTGTCGCTATGTCCCTGGACACACTTACCCATCAATGGGAGGTACCCTCTTACTCTCCCTTGAGGGATGAAACTCCTCTGAATTTTGCAAAGGAAATGAACAGAGCAATTAACTTTACCCAAAAGCATCACAGCAGATAAGATTTTTCAAATGGGATTTCAAGGAATTAGTAGGAGTTTCCCAAGTGGAGATGGAAGAAGAAGCTATTCCAGATAGAATAAATCATTAATGTATAATCCTGGATACCGCAAGAATTAGTGTGTTTTAGGAATGAAGAGAAGAGAAAAATGACTGGAAGTGGGATATGTAGAGGAAGTAAATAGAAATTTGGGGTTGCTAAGTATCTGTGAGATCAGGTTATGAAGAATTTTATATGAATTTATAACAAAACAATATAAAAGGGGCAGGGAAAGTTTACAGACATTACATTCCACTCACAGTTTTTTTTTTTTTTTTTGCATTTTTTTTTTTTAATATTTTATTGTACTTCAGGTGAAGGCTTACAGAACAAATAGTTTCTCATGAAACAGTAGTACACATGTTGTTTTATGACATTGGTTAACAACCCCACAACATATTAAGCCTCTAAATTCTCAACCTATTTTTTTTTTTTTTGATGAAAATACAGATAGCCAAAGATACACCGTTTCAAAAATTTCTACATACACAGTTCAGTGACATTGACTATGCTCTTCCAACTGTGCTGTTATTCTCACTTAAGATGAAGGCTTACAGAACAAAATAGTTTCTCATTTAACAGTTACTACACATGTTGCCCTATGACGATGGTTAACAATCTCACAACAAGAATATCCTTACTCCACCTTGTGTTCCCTATCACCAGGGGACTTCCTTGTCCCCTTCTGTCTTCTGGCCCTTGTCACTGGACTACTGTACCTCATTAGTCTCATTTGTTTTTTTTTTTTTTTATCACCATTTCAAAACTTTTTACTTACACATTTAAGTGATATTGACTATGCTCTTCCAATTGTGTCCAGTCACAATGTTTTTAATATCATTTTATAATTAAGAACATAAAAATCAAATAAAATAATAAATAAATAAAAAGAACATAGGCTATAAACATAGCATTGTCATATACTGCTTCAGGAACTTCTCTACTGAAGTTTCCTCCTTCATCAAAAAAAAGAAAGAGTAATACATCATACTTTAAATAAAAGAGAGAAATCCCAAATCAGTCTGGTGGGACTTCCTTTCAGGCATTTTTTTCGTATATAGTCCTGAAATCTTGCTTTCCCTAAAATGTCTACACTGATTAATAAATAGTATTTTCCCATTTTTCTAAATTGAAATTATATTGCAACAATCCTACTTTTCTGCTTTTACTATTAGCCCTTAAAATAGTCATAATTAATATAAGTAAAAAAACATGCCATGAGGTCTTGCATGACATATTATGTATTCTTATGTCATTTTTTGCTTAAAATTATAATCTAATACAACAATTATAATAGTAATAGCAAACATTTATATAGCATTTTTACGTGGTATCACCATTCTAAGTGCCTTATGTCTGTTTACTCATTTTGCTCTCACAAAAAGCCTGTGAAGTAACAACCATTCTTATCATCATTTTATAGATTAAGAAACTGAAGCAAAAAGCAAAAACTTCCTCAAGGTCATGTAGCAGGTAGGTGAAGGAGCCAGGGTTAATTCTAGGGTATCTACCTACCTATCTATCTATCTATCGATCAATCGATTGATTGATCGATCGATTTATTTATCTAATCTACCTTTCTATCTATCTATCATCTATCTACCTACCTAGCTAGCTAGCTGTCTATCCATCTATCTATTTCACTGGTCAAGATCACTTTTTTATATTTTTATTGTTGTAAAAACGTAGATAATACATCTGTCAATTTAACATTTTTCAAGTATACAATTAAGTGAGATCAACTATATCAATAATTTTTTGCAAACCCCAGGCATTTTTATATTTGTTTAATAAGAAAAAGGTTGCTGCTTTCAATAATTTAATAGATGTTCAAATGAAAAATTACAGGAAAAGAAAGTATTTGCTAGTGCATTTCCTATAACATCTAACCTAAGTTTAACTCTCATTTGGAATAAAACCATAAAATATTATTAATCTAAACAAAGAGAAATTTTCAAATTGTTTGTTTTGTTCTTCTTTCCAATAAATTGGGGTAGTAATTTTTTGTAATCAAGGAAAAGACCATAAAACAAAAGTTTCCTATGAATTAATTAGCCACCATTCCATATATATGGTTGAAAAGCAACATGTAAGAAAAAAAAAATCAATCAACAGTACCTACAAGTACATGACAGTGGAATCCCAGACCCCCGCCTCTCTAAGTTCTGGAAAGGTATTCCTCTGGAGAATAAGAGTCATCCTTCCCTTCTGCATTGTCTACATTTTTAGTTGAATTTTTCTTTTGAGTCTGCTTTATCACCAAATCATTCAACTAACCAAATATTTATAAAGCATTTTTTTGATACTTTAGAGACTATATCAGATTCAAAGAAATAAGAATGTGATTCTTTACCAATATCGGCTTGCAATTAAGGTAAAAATAATATGGATTGTTTAAATATACTATCAGGAACAAGGCAGGTTATGAAAAAAACTGAAAGATTATAGGTGTTCTATTCTACAGTACAACGCTGTCAGTGATAGGGAAATATCCATACTCTTACAAGGAAGACAAGTTAATACGACTATTATTCAAATTTACACACCAACCGCTAAGGCCAAAGATGAAGAAACTAATGATTTTTACCAACTTCTGCAGTCTGAAATTGCTCGAAGATGCAATCAGGATGCATCAATATTGATTACTGGTTGGAAACAAAGAAGAAGGATTGGTAGCTGGAAAATATGGCCTTGGTGATAGAAACAATGCCAGAGATCACATGATAGAATTTCGCAAGACCAAGGACTTCTTCCTTGCAAATATCTTTTTTCACCAACATAAATGGCTACTATACACATGGATTTCAGCAGATAGAATGCACAGGAATAAAATTGACTACATCTGTGGGAAGAGACAATGAAAAAGCTCAATATTATCAGTCAGAACAAGCCCAAGGGCTGACTTCAGAACAGACCATCAATTGTTCATATGCAAGTTCAAGTTGAAGAAAATAAGAACAAGTACACAAGAGCCAAAGCATGACCTTGAGCATATCGCACCTGAATTTAGAGACCATCTGAAGAATATATTTGATACATTGAACACTAATGACCCAAGACCAGATGAGTTGTGAAATGACATCAAGGACTTCATACATGAAGAAAGCAAGAGGTTTTTAAAAAGACAGGAAAGAAAGAAAAGACCAAAATGGATGTCAGAAGTGACTCTCAAACTTGCTCTTGAACATCCAATAGCTAAAGCAAAAGGCAGAAATGATTAAGTAAAAGAGGTGAATAGAAGATTTCAAAGGCAGCTCAAGAAGACAAAGTAAAGTATTATAATGAAATGTGCAAAGATATGGACTTAGAAAACCAAGAGGCATTTCTCAAGCTGAAAGAAGTGAAGAAAAAATTCAAGCCTTGACTTGCAATAGTGAGGCATTCTATGGGGAAAATATTAAACAATGCAGGAAGCATCAAAAGAAGATGGAAGGAATACATAGAATCACTGTATCAATAAGAATTGGTTGAATGTCCAACCATTTCAGGAGGTAGCATATGATCAGGAACCACTGGTACTGAATGAAGAAGTCCAAGCTGCACTGAAGGCATTGGTGAAAAACAAGGATCTAGAAATTGATGGAATACCAATTGAGATGTTTCAACAAATGGATTCAGCCTTGGTAGTGCTCGCTCATCTACACGAAGAAGTTTGGAAGAGAGCTACCTGGCCAACTGACTGGAAGAGATCCATATTTATGCCTATTCCCAAGAAAGATGATCCAACCAAATGCAGAAATTATAGAACAATATCATTAATATCACACACAAGTAAAATTTTGCTGAAGATCATTCAAAAGCAGCTGCAGCAGTATATCAACAGGGAACTTCCAGAAATTCAGGCCAGATTCAGAAGAGGACATGGAACCAGGGATATCATAGCTGATGTCTGATGGATCCTGGCTGAAAGCAGAGAATACCAGAAAGATGTTTACCTGTGTTTTATTGACTATGCAAAAGCATTCAACTTTGTGGATCATAACAAATTATGGATAACATTGCAAAGAATGGGAATTCCAGAACACTTAATCGTGCTAATGAGGAACCTGTACGTAGACCAAGAGGCAGTTATTCAAACAGAACAAGGGGATACTCGTGGTTTAAAGTCAGGAATGGTGTGCATCAGAGTTATGTTATTTCACCATACTTAGTTAACTTGTATGCTCAGCAAATAATCCGAGAAGCTGGACTATATGAAGAAGAACAGGGCTTCAGGATTGGAGGAAGACTCATTAACAACCTGTGTTATGCAGATGACACAACCTTCCTTGCTGAAAATGAAGATGACTTCAAGCACTTACTGATGAAGATCAAAGACCACAGCCTTCAGTATGATTACACTTCAACATAAAGAAAACAAAAATCCTCACAACTGGACCAGTAAGCAACATCATGATAAAAAGTGAAAAGATTGAAGTTGTCAAGGATTTCATTTTACTTGGATCCACTATCAACACCCATGGAAGCAGCAGTCAAGAAATCAAAAGACACACTGCATTAGGCAAACCTGCTGCAAAAGACTTCTTTAAAGTGTTGAAAAGAAAAGATGTCATCTTGAAGACTAAGATGCTCCTGACCCAAGCCATGGTGTTTTCAGTCGCATCATATACAAGAGAAAGCTGGACGATGAATAAGGAAGACTGAGGAAGAATTGACGTGTTTGAATTGTGATTTGGGGAGGAATATTGAATATACCATGGACTGCCTAAGGAATGAACAAATCTGTCTTGGATGAAGTACAACGAGAATGTTTCTTAGATGCAAGGATGAGGAGACAATGTCTCACATACTTGGGATGTGTTATCAGCAGGGATCAGTCCCTGGAGTAGGACATCATGTTTAGTAAAGTAGAGGGTCAGCAAAAAAGAGGAAGACCCTCAATGAGTTGGATTGACATGGTGGCTGCAACAATGGGCTTAGTGTAACAAAGATTGTGAGGATGGCACAGGACCAGGCAGTGTTTTGGTCTGTTGTATATGAGGTCGCTGTGAGTCAGAACTAACTTGATGGCACCTGACAATGACAACAACATTTTACAGCCATTCTAAATTTGAAGAAATCACTGCTTACTGAGTGGTCCAAAAAGTCTTCATTAAAATGAGAGAGACATGCAGAGAGAAAGACAGAGAGACAGAGAGCGATTTGTAATTCTACCTTCATATATTTAACTCAGATATGATTGTTTCCCAGTCCTCAAGAATCCTTGGGTAAGGAGAGCTTCCATTCTGCCTCTACCCCCATCTTCCTTCTGAACATGATCTCTCTTCTCTATACTGATCAAGACGTAAAACTCAACCCCTCCCTCAGGTGGCACATACAAAGCACACGTTGACACACAACATTAATTTAGTATACTTTACTGAATATTTTATTTATTTGAGGGATTATTGAACAAACATTCACAATTAGGAAAACCTCACTATTCTTTCATCTCACCAAGTCCCCAGACTCAAACCACCTCACTATCTTCTCTTTGCTCTCCATTTCCCTCCCAACCTGTCCTCAACACTTCGTTTGTGCAGTGTGCCCTCCAACCCTCATGCAGACCTCCTCTTGTTGCTGGGTGGAAATCCCAGGTGCTGCTCCACGTGACTTGTTACAGCCAATAAACAAGAAGTTGAGGTGGGAGAGAAGAAAGACACCTTTATTTTGTTGCTCAAGGAAAGGAGCAATCTTGGCTGCTGCCTCCAAGACTACTCGAAAGCAGCTTGGGGAGGTGGGCTTTTACAGACAGCAGACAAGGAAATGCAAATTCTTCATGAATATTCGGGATTGACCTTCACTCAGGCCCTCAGGGCTTGGGGATGACTATGCGTTTTCTCTAGACAAGAGTTTGATCCTCCGGGATGGTGGAAGAGGTCAACTTTCCTTCATTACCATGTTAAGTCTCCACCTAGAGGTGGGGTGTTTGTATGTATTTTGCACTTAATCAGCTAATAGGTTGCTTGAAGTGTAAAGATAGTGTAGAAAACCTGCTAAAACCAATTGAGGCCCTCTATGGCTGTTCTGTGTTTATCTTGTCAAGGACAATTTCAGAAGAATGTGCTAGCTTATTCTGCTCAGTGTAGGAGGATAAACCAAAGCAAGTATCCTTTAGAAGGGTTGAGCTCTGTAGCTGCCTGCCTCACTCTCACTTTTCTTCAGAGCTTTTCGGTTTTTCCTACTTGCTCATAGAAAACAACTTTGTAATTTTCTTTGCATATCTTAATACTAAACAAAAGGACTTCTTATTTGAGATAGATGGAGTTTTTCTCTATTATATTAGAATTTTACCATTTGTAAGAATGATTGAAAAAATCCTAGATAAGCATAATAGAATTAGCAAAGACACAGAGGTGTGGTGATCCATCTGAATAGAAGTAAAGTTATGATGCTACTAAGTGGGTTATAATACTCTTATAGAGGATAGTTAACATCAGCTCAATTAAGCTAAGCATTATATCATAGATAGCAGGAATCTATTAACAGTCTTAGAGCCAAATATCAATATACATGGGTACATGAGAGTCTAGATCCAATCAGTCCAGTTAAAAGGTCATTGTAATTATTCTGACCTAAGTGAGAATGCCAGAAAACATTCTGATGATATCAGGAATGAACAGATTAAAGAAATACCATAAAGGAGTGGTCAATATCTTCTATTAGGTTGAGCCAGTAAAACACTGGATGCTCTTAGAATAATAATATGTGAACAAAAATAAAACAAACAAACAAACCCAAAATTATAACAAAAGGAGCTAATGATATCACATGATAGATTATGGATTGAATTGTGTCCCCTAAAAATATGTGCTGTGAATCTTAGCCCTTATGCCTTTGGTTATAATCCCATTTGGGAATGGGTTGTTTTTGTTATGTTAATGTGACTGAATTAGTGTATGGTGTATCTTGAGTCAATCTCTTTTAAGATATAAAAAGAGATTAAACAAGCAAGAGAGAAGCAAGAAGAGACGGGGGAAGAGAGCTGCCAAGCCACATGAAGATGGCCCAGGAGCAGAAGCTCAAAAGAGACAAGGACCATCCTCCAGAACAACAGAGAAAGAACACCTTCCCCTGGAGTCAGCACCCTGAATTTGGACTTCTAGCCTCTAAACAGTGAGAAAATAAATTTCTGTGTGTTAAAGTCACTCATTTGTGGTGTTTCTGGTATAGCAGCACTAGATACCTAAGACAGAATTTGGTACTGGAAGAGTGGGATGCTGCTCTAACAGATACCTAAAATGTGGAAGAAGTTTTGAAATTGGTTAATGGGTAGAGGCTCAAAGAATTCTAAGGAGCCCTGGTGGCACAGTGGTTAGGAACTTGGATCCTAACCTTGGAAACCTTATGGGAGAGTTCTACTCTGTCCTATAGGCTGTTATGAGTTGGAATTGACTTGACAGCAGTGGATTTTTGGAGCAGCTTGGAGATCAGCAGAACTTTTGGAAAAAGCACAGGAAGCAGAGCTACCTTGGTCTCAAAGGGTGGGGGCCACAGCCTCCTAGGTTTCAAAAAGCCAGATCTTAGACATCTTGGTTCTGGAGTGTGGGGCTGCCATTAAGATGTGCCAGGGTTATTGGGCTGCCACCAAATGCTGAGGGGGTGGGGCTGCCATACCTAAGGGGCTGATGAATGAGGCCTGTGAGGGCTGAGAGGTGGGGTCACTAGTCAGATGGACTAGGAGAATGGGGCCGTCCAAAATCAAGGGACCAGAGTTGCAATCCCAGTGTCTGGAAGGTGGAGCTGAATCCTAGGGCCAACGGGTCTCCACCTAGAATCTGGAGAACACGCCCAACACCAGAGTCTGGACAGCAAGGCCATTGCCTAGGTGTTCTCAGAGAAGAGAGAATTATTTTCAAGCCTTGAGAGCTAAAGTAAATTTTTCTGTTGGATTTTGGGCTTACTTGATGCCTGTTATTGCTTATTTCCCTCCAATTTATCTCATTTGTAGTGGAGGTATCTACCGTGTACATGTTCCACCATTGTACTCTGAAAGCAGATAACTTGTACTCTAGATTTCACAGGTTCACAGATGAAAAGGAATTTTGTCCCAAGATAGAATATGCTTAAAGTCTCACCCATATTTGATTTGGGTGATTCAGAAGATGACAGATATTTTGAAGTTGGAGTTGATTAAGACTTTTAGGATGATGTGATGGGGTGAATGTGATTTGTATGTGGCAAGGACAAGAAGTTTTGGGAGCCAAAGTGGAATGATATAGATTGAATTGTGTCTCCCAAAAATATGTGTTGTAAATCCCAGCCCCCATGCCTGAGGTTATAATCCTATTTGGGAATGGATTGTCTTTGTTATGTTAATGAGACTGGATTATTGTAGGGTGTGTCTTGGGTCAATCTCTTTTTAGATATAGAAGCAAGCAGAGATGGTGGAAGAGAAATGCCAAGCCACATGAAGATCACCCAGGAAGTGAAGCTCAAAAGAAACAATTACCTTCCCTTAGAGTCTACACCCTGAATATGGATTTCTAGACTCCTAAACTGTGAGAAAATACATTTCTGTTTGTTAAAACCACCCATTTGTGGTATTTATGTTATCTAGATTACTAGATAACTAAAACGTCCCTTGCATCCACTCTGCTTAGTAAGGCAAAAGCTGGGAAGTGTATTTAACTCCAAAGATCATTTGAGAGTTTTCAGTAGTATTACCCTGAAATTAATATCTAACTATGATGGAAATCTGATTTGATCTTACGTGAAGTCCAATCTCATATAAAAGTGAACAAATTAGTGTTCCTAAACCACTAGTGTCTAATTTATGCTGTTAAAAAATTAATATATTTTTAAATTAAAATTTTCAAAATTAATTAAAAAAAATTTTTGACTGTCAGATGCCTGTGCCTACACCAACCACCTATGCCTGTCTAGAACTGTAAGTGAGAGCCTACATCACATGCTTGGTGGCTATCTACCTTGGCACCTGAGCTGAAGCCATACAGGAGGAGTGGGCAGACTCCCGAGCTCACATACGAGTAACAGGTCTAACCACCAGGTGATAGGACATTAGAGCTTCAAAGCTGCCAATAATCAAACTAGCTCATAAGACCAGCATATTTGGGCATATGAAAACAAAACAAGAATCTAGGACACAATAAGCAAACGTAAAAGAAATAAATATAATAACCTATTGATGGCTCGGAGACAACAGTCAATATCAAACCACATAAAGAGGCAATCCATGATGGTTTCAGCAAGCTCCCAAAATGAAGAATCTAGAAATTTTCCAGAGGAGGAAAATTTCTTGGAATTACTAGAGGAAGAATACAAAAGATTAATATACAGAACTCTTCAAGAAATTAGGAAGGAAATTAAAGAAAACATAGACCACACAATAGAGGAAATTAAAAAGATAAGAGAAGAGAATAATGACAAATTTAACAGGTTGCAAGAATGCACAGAGAGACAGCAATCAGAAATCCAGAAGATTAACAATGAAATGTCAGAATTAGACAACTCAATAGAAAGTCATAGGAGCAGAACTGAGGTAACAGAAGGCCAAATTAGTGAGATCGAAGATAAACCACTTGACACCAACTTATTTGAGGAAAAATCAGGTAAAAGGATTAAAACAATGAAGAAACCCTAAGAATTATGCGTGACTCTATCAAGAGGAATAACCTCCGAGTGATTGGAGTACAAGAACGGGGGGGATAACAGAAACTACAGAGAGAATTGTTGAAGATTTGCTGGCAGAAAACGTCCCTGATACCGTGAAAGATGACAAGATGTCTATCCAAGATGCTCATCAAACCCCATGTAAGATAGATCCCAAAAGAAAGTCACCAAGGCATATTATAATCAAACTTGCCAAAATCAAAGATAAAGAGAGAATTTTAAGAGCAGCTAAGTATAAACGAAAAGTCATCTACAAAGGATAGGCTCGGACTACTCAGCAGAAACCATGCAGGCAAGAAGGCAATAGGATGAAATATATAAAGTCTTGAGGGAAAAAAAAAATTGCCATCCAAGAATTATGTACCCAGAAAAACTGTCTCTCAAATATGATGGTGAAATTATGGTATTTCCAGATAAACAGAAGTTTAGGGAATTTGCAAAAACCAAACCAAAATTACAAGAAATAGTACAGGGAGTCCTCTGGTAAGAAAATCAGTAACATCAGATAACAACCCAAGACTGGAACACAGGAAAGAGAAACCAGATATCAACCCAAATAGGGAAGTCAGGAAAAAACAAACAAACAAACAAAAAAAGCTAAAACACTGAAGATAGGGAAACAGATGTCAATATGTAAAAGATGACAACATTAAAACAAAAAAGAAGAACTTAAAAAATGTAGACATAGATTTTTCATATGGAGAGGAAGTCAAGGGGATATAAAGAAATAAAAGACTGGTATAAACTTAGAAAAATAAGGGTAGATATTAAGGTGACCACAAAGGAAACTAACAATCCTACAAGTCAAAATAAAGAACTAGAAAAATATAAAGACTCAGCAAACAGAAAATCAACAACAATGAAAAGATGAAAAGAAAATACATAAAGGAAAACGACTCAGCACAGAAAATTAAGTGGAACAAAGAAACTGTGAACAACACACAAAAAAAGACATCAAAACGACAGCACTAAACACATACTTATCAATAATTACACTGAATGTAAATGGACTAAATGCACCAATAAAGAGACAAAGAGTGGCAGATTGAGTAAAAAAACATGATCCCGTCTATTTGCTGCCTGCAAGAGACACACCTTAGGCTTAAATACACAAACAAATTAAACTCAAAGGATGGAAAAAAATATACCAAGCAAACACTGAAAAAAGAGCAGGAGTGGCAATATTCATCTCTGACAAAATAGACTTAAAAGTATAATCCACCACAAAGGATAAGGAAGGACACTGTATAATGATTAAAGGGTCAATACACCAGGAGGACATAACTATAATAAATATTTATGCACCCAATGACAGGGCTCCAAAATACACAAAACAAACCCTAACAGCACTGAAAAGAGAGACAGATAGCTCCACAATAGTAGTAGGAGACTTCAACATGCCATTTTTGTTGAAGGACAGAACATCCAGGAAGATGTTCAACAAAGACATGGAAGAGCTAAATGCTACAATTAACCGACTTGTTCTCATACTCATATACGGGACACTCCACCCAACAACAGCCAAGTACGCTTTCTTTTCCAATGCACATGGAACATTCTCTAGAATAGACCACATATTAGGCCATAAAGCAAGCCTTAACAAAATCCAAAGCATCGAAATATTACAAAGCATCTTTTCTGACCATAAAGCAGTAAAAGTAGAAATCAACAACAGAAAAAGCAATGAAAAAAATCAAACACATGGAAACTGAACAGCACCTTGCTCAAAAACTACTGGGTTATAGAAGAAATTAAGGATGGAATAAAGAAATTCATAGAATCAAAGGAGAATGAAAACACATCCTACCAGAATCTTTGGGACAGAGCAAAAGCAGTGCTCGGAGGTCAGTTTATAGCAATAAATGCACACATCCAAAAAGAAGAAGGGCCATAATCAAAACATTAACTCTACAACTGGAACAAGTAGAAAGAGAGCAGCAAAAGAAGCCCTCGGACACCAGAAGAAAGGAAATAATAAGAATTAGAGCAGAATTAAATGAAACAGAGAATAGAAAAACAACTGAAAGAGTTAACAGGACCAAAAGCTGGTTCTTTGAAAAGATCAACAAAATTGAAAACCTTTGGCCAAACTGACGAAAGAAAAACAGGAGAAAAAGCAAATAACCCATGTAAGAAATGAGATGGGTGATATCACAACAGACCCAACTGAAATTACAAGAATTATAAGAGAATGCTTTGAAAAATTATACTCTAACGAATTTGAAAACCTAGAGGAAATGGACAAATTTCTAGAAACTCACCACCTACCCAAACTAACACAAACAAAGGTAGAACAACGAAATAATCCCATAACAGAAGAAGAGATCAAAAAGGTAATTAAAATCTCCCAACAAAAAAGAAGCCCTGGCCCGGATGGCTTCACTGGAGAATTCTACCAAACTTTCAGAGAAGAGTTACCACCACTACTACTAAAGGTATTTCAGAGCATAGAAAAGGATGGAATACTCCAAAAGTCATTCTACAAAGCCAGCATAACCCTGATACAAAAACCAGGTAAAGACACCAATGAAAAAGAAAATTACAGACCAGTATCCATCATGAACGTTGACGCAAAAATCCTCAACAAAATTCTAGCCAATAGAATTCAGCAACATATCAAAAAAATAATTCACCATGATCAAGGGGGATTTATACCAGGCATGCAGGGATGGTTCAACATTAGAAAGACAATCAATTTAATCCATCACGTAAATAAAACAAAAGATAAGAACTCATGATCTTATTAATCAACACAAAAAAGGCATTTGACAAAGTCCACCACCCATTCATGCTAAAAATACCCAACAAAATAGGAAAAGAAGCGAAATTCCTCAATCTAATTAAGGGCAGTTATAAAAAGCCAACAGTCAACATCATCCTAAATGGAGAGACTTTGAAAGCATCCCCCTTGAGAACGGGAACCAGACAAAGATGCCCTTTATCATCACTCTTATTCAACGTTGTGCTGGAGGTTCTAGCCAGAGCGGTAAGGCAAGAAAAAGAAATAAAGGGCATCCAAATTGGTAAGGAAAAAGTAAAACTATCCCTATTTGCAGATAATATGATCTTATACACAGAAAACCCCAAAGAATCCACAAGAAAACTACTGGAACTAATAGAAGATTTCAGCAAAGTATCAGGATACAAAATAAACATACAAAAATCAGTTGGATTCCTCTACACCAACAAAGAGAACTTTGAAGATGAAATCACCAAATCAATACTATTTACAATAGCTTCCAAGAAGATAAAATACTTAGAAATAAATCTAACCAGAGACATAAAAGACCTATGCAAAGAAAACTACCAGATACTACTGCAAGAAACCAAGAGACCTACTTAAGTGGCAAAACGTACCTAGCTCATGGATAGGAAGACTCAGCATTGTGAAAATGTCAATTCTACCCAAAGCGATCTACGGATACAATGCAATCCCAATCCAAATCCCACATTTTATTTATTTATTTATTTATTTATTTATTTTATTGTGCTTCAGGTGAAGGCTTACAGAACAAATAGTTTCTCATGAAACAGAAGTACACATGTTGTTTTATGACATTGGTTAACAACCCCACAACATATCAACCCTCTAACTTCTCAACCTTTTTTTTTTTTGGTGAAAATACACACAGCCAAAGATACACCATTTCAAAAATTTCTACATGCACAGTTCAGTGACATTGACTACACTCTTCCAATTGTGCTGTTATTCTCACTTAAGATGAAGGCTTATATAACAAAATAGTTTCTCATTTAACAGTTACTACAAATGTTGCCCTGTGACAACACATCAACAATATCCTTACTCAACCTTGGGTTCCCTATCACCAGTTTCCTTGTCCCCTTCTGCTTTCTGGCCCTTGTCACTGGACTACTGTACCTCGTTAGTCTCATTTGGTTTTACGGGGATATCCACTCCCAGGCTGACCGGTGAACCTCGGAGGTAACTTCCCCACTGAGCTAAAAGGGTCTCTGGGGGCCATACTCTCGGGGTTTCTCCAGTCTGCTTTAGGCAAGTAAATCTAGTCTTTTTTTTGTGGGTTAGAATTATGCTCTACATCCTTCTCCAGCTCTGTCCAGAACCCTCTGTTGTGATCCTGGTCAGAGCAGTCAGCGGTGGTAGCCGGGCACCATCTAGCTGTACTGAACTCAGGCCGGTGGAGGCCTTGGTAGCTGTGGACAATTAGTCCTTTGGACTAATCTTTTCCTTGTATCCTGTTCTCTTCATTCTCCCTTGCTCCCAAAGGGATGAGACAAGTGGAGTATCTTAGATGGGTGCTCACAGGCTTTTAAGACCCCAGACACTACTCACCAAGGTAGAATGTAGAGCATTGTCTTTATAAGCTGTGTCATGCCAATTGAGCTAGATGTTCCCCGAGACCATGGTCCCCACAGCCCTCCGCCCAGCAATTCAGTCCCTCAGGGAGTTTGGATGTGTCTATGGGGCTTCCATGACCTTTCCTTGTACAAGTTGTGCTAGTTTCTCCTGTATTGTGTACTGTCTCACCCTTCACCCAAGATACCACTTATCTATTGTCTATTTAACATTTCCCCCCCCCACCCCTCCCATCCCTCGTAACCAATAAAGATTGTTACATTTTGTGTGTGAACTTTTTCATGGGTTTTTACAATAGAGGTCTCATACAATATCTGTCCTTTTGTGATTGACTTATTTCACTCAGCATAATGTCCTCCAGTTTCATCCATGTTATGAGATGGTTCACAGATTCATTGTTCTTCTTTCTCGTTGCATAGTACTCCATTGTGTGTATGTACCAGAGTTTGTTTATCCATTCATCTGTTGATGGGCATCCAGGTAGTTTCCATCGTTTTGCTATTGAGAACAATGCTGCCATGAGCATAGGTGTGCATATGTCTATTCGAGTGACGACTCTTATTTCTCTAGGATATAGTCCTAGGAGTGGGATTGCTGGATCGAATGGTATGTCTATTTCTAGCTTTCTGAGGAAGCACCATATCTTTTTCCAAAATGGTTGTATCATTTTGCATTCCCACCAGCAGTGCATAAGAGTTCCGATCTCCCCTCAGCCGCTCCAACATTTGTTACTTCCAGTGTTTTTGATTCGTGCCAGTATTGCCGGGGTGAGATGGTATCTCATTGTGGTTTTCATTTGCATTTCTCTAATGGCTAGTGATGGCAAGCATTTCCTCATGTGTCTGTTGGCCATTTGAATGCCTTCTTTGGTGAAGTATCTTCTCATTTCCTTAGCCCATTTTTTAATAGGATTATTTGCCTTTTTGTTGTAGAGGTGTTGGATTTTCTTGTAGATTATGGAGATTAGAACTTTGTCTGACTTGTACTGTCCAAAATTTTTTTCCCAGTTTGTAGCTTCTCTTTTTACTATTTTGATGAAGCCTTTTGAAGAGCATAGGTGTTTGATTTTTAGAAGATCCCAGTTATCTAGCTTATCTATTGGGTTTTGTGCATTGATGGTTAGGGTTTGTATCCTGTTAATGCCATGTATTAAGGCCTGAAGTGTTGGTCCTATTTTTTCTTCTTTTGAGGCTTTATATTCAGGTCTCTGATCCATTTTGAAGTAGTTTTTGTATACGGCATGAGGTATGGGTCCTGTTGCATTTTTTTGCAGATGGATATCCAGTTTTGCCAGCACCATTTGTTAAAAAGACTGTCTTTTCCCCATCTGATGGACTTTGGGCTCTTGTCGAAGATCAGGTGACTGTAGGTGGATGGATTTACATCTGGGTTCTTAATTCTGTTCCATTGGTCAATGTGTCTGTCTTTGTACCAGTATCAGGCTGTTTTGACTACTGTAACTGTATAATAGGTTCTGAAGTCAGGTAGTGTGAGTCCCCCAACTTTATTCTTCTTCTTCAGTAGTGCTTTACTTATTCGGGGCTTCTTCCCCTTCCATATAAAGTTAATGATTAGTTTTCCCATCTCTTTGAAGAATATTGTTGGTATTTGGATCAAGATTGCATTGTATTTGTAAATTGCTTTGGGTAGAATTGACATTTTCACAATGTTGAGTCTGCCTATCCATGAGCATGGTATGTTTTTCATTTCTGTAGATCCCTTTGGGTTTCATGCAGTAGTGTTTTGTAGTTTTCTCTGTATAGGTCTTTTACATCCCTGGTCAGATTTATTCCTAAGTATTTTATCTTTTTAGGGGCTATTGAAAATGGTATTGTTTTCCTGATTTCCTTTTCATCATTCTCCTTACTGGTGTATAGGAATCCAACTGATTTTTGAATGTTTATCTTGTATCCTGCGACTCTGCTGATTGTGGATCCAAGTAAAATGAAATTCTTGACAACTTCAATCTTTTCTCTGCTTATCAGGATGTTGCTTATTGGTCCAGTTGTGAGGATTTTTGTTCTCTTCATGTTGAGATGTAATCCATACTGAAGCCTGTGGTCTTTGATCTTTATCAGTAAGTGCTTTAAGTCCTCTTCACTTTCAGCAAGCAATGTTGTGTCATCTCCGTAACGTAGGTCATTAATGCATCTTCCTCCAATCCTGATGCCATGTTCTTCTTTATATAGTCCAGCTTCTCAGATTATTTGGTCAGCATACAGATTGAATAAGTATGGTGAAAGAATACAACCCTGACACACCTTTCCTGGTTTTAAACCACGCAGTATCTTCTTGTTCTGTTTGAATGACTAACTCTTTGTCTACGTTTACTAGATAATAAAAATAAAAACTATTAGAAATACTACTGGAATCCAATACAAAATTGATACACTAAGAATACATGTAATTACTACATAATTAACCAAACATTCACCAGTTTAAACAATGTTCTTATATAAGTATGTGCATTAATAAACAAAATCTTCAATGACTGACTTTAATTTTTAATAAGTTCTTTATATCTTAGAGTATTCTTTTTTTGTTTAGAAACTGTGTTTTCCATAACTTTCTGATTTTCCTACCTAATGATGCTTCTTCCTTCCTATGAGATTTCAAATACATACATTTTTATTTTTCTTTGTTTCTAATATGCCTCCTACAACTACTTAAAACAAAACCCCAACATGTTGAACCTGAGCGAAGCAAATACAAAGAGATTGTCAGAATGAATTTGTCTGTGTGAAAATTACACAAGATAAAGGACTTCAAAGGCTTGGAGGAGATTGTGGGAGAGGAGTAGAGGGCATGAGGGCATGTTACCTATCACAAAGTAGACATTCAATAAGTAGTTGCTGAATGAATGAATACATGAATGAACATGAACTACCGAGTTAGGAAAGCCTTGACTCAATGAACTCTTGTAGATTTCTTTTGGTTCACTGCCAAAGCTCCTTGACACAGACCTTTCTTCTGGGGAGGTGTATTTGAATCACTTTTTTCATTACCTCTTCTCCTTTCCATTCCTATTAGATTAAAATCCAGTGACACGGCATATCCACTTACATTGAATTGTTTAATTTTACTAGCGGACTATCAAGGACACAAGTGAAACTCTCAAACCTTTATAACCTCAAGTTGTTTTTACAAATAAGAGAACAATCTCACATTTTCCATGCATTTAAAGGATATTCAATAAGCAAGAGTGATGTATTTATTTGATTAATAATCAGAGATACTCAACGTTAATTAGATTATTAGAAAGGCAACCCCAAGTGTTGAAGAATTTTTTTGAGTTTGAGTCCGACATGTTCTTCCAACTGGATTTCACAACTAATTAGCCAACAGTATACTAACTCATGCAAATTATCTCTCAAATTCATCATCTATGATGGTACTCTCCACTGGAAATATATAAAATGATATAATTGGATGCAGGAAGAAAATGAGTAAACTTCTGTTTCATAATTATCTTATCTAAACTAAAAGAAAGAAGTTAGGGTTAACAATAATACACGCACATAATATATGACTACATACATATGAGATGAGAAGGCAATAACATTCTACATATTCCAGAGAGCAATGAATTACAAAATGAGTGCTTGTTTTACATCCAGGTTGGTTTCTTAGAGCTTGTCTTAGTTATCTAGTGCTGCTTATAACAGAATTACCAGAGGTAGATGACTTTAACAAACAGAAATTTATTCTCTCACAGTCTAGGAGACTACAAGTCCAAATTCATGGTGCCAGCTCCCAGGGAAGACTTTCTGTCTCTGTCAGTTCTGGGGGAAGTTCCTTGTTATCAGTCTTCCCCTAGTTTAGGAGCTTCTTATCGAAAGGACTCTGGGTCGAAAGGACGTGCTCTGTTCCCAGCACTTCTTTCTTGGTGGTATGAGGTCCCTATCACTCTGCTGTACTTGCTTCTCTCCTCTTTTATCTCTTGTAAGATAAAAGATGATTCAGGGCACACCCCAGGGCTGTGACCTAAGTAAGGGTGTTGCATCCCACCCTAATCCTCTTTAACATAACCTAATCTTACCTCATTAACCACAGGCAGAGATTAGGAATTACAACACATAGGAAAATTATACCAGATCACAAAATGGAGGACAGCCACATAATACTGGGAATCATGGCATAGCCAAGTTGACACATATTTTGGGGGGGACAGTATTCAATCCATAGGAGCCCTGGTGGAGTAGTGGTTCAGAAGCTCGGCTGCTAACCAAAAGGTCAGCAATTCGAATCCACCAGCCACTCCTGGAAACTCTATGGGACAGTTCTACTCTGGCTTTAAGGTCTCTATGAGTAGGAATTGACTCAATGGCAACAGATATTCAATCCATGACACAGCTCTTCTATTTTGTAATTGTATTATTTTACTCCCTATTAACAACATGAATATTGTTTTAATGTAATATTATTTTATAAAAATTTCTCCCAAGCCTCATAGAAAATCTAGGCAAAAACATAATTCAACCTCAGAGGAAAACCTCACGTGGTAAAGTTCTTATCATCATAGTAGCTTCATCCCATTGTGTATTTTGCAAATGAAGTGCAAATTAAGACTATTCCTTAAATATAACTTCAAGATTTGTTAATATGAAGCATTTTCTTGTGCATCTGATAATATAAGAAAATTTAAATTATAACCCTAACATTGCTCTTAAAAATTGTAGTAGGGAAATTATTTGAGAACTTTAAAGGCTTTTCTATATTTTTAACTATTTTAGTGCCTTGATATTTTCATCAAACTTACACATATAACATGCAACAAAAATTAGTTCAATCAATCGTGTATACTAGACTAATGGGCACACCAGCCCAAAGGTAAAGACAAGAAGTCAGACAGGGACAGGAAAACTGTACCGGTGGAAACAGGGAAATTAGGGTGGGGAAGGGGAGAGTGTTGACATATCGAGGGATTGGCAACCAATGTCACAAAACAATTTATGTATTAACTGTTTAATGAGAAACTAATTTGCTCTGTAAACTTTTATCTAAATCACAATTAAAAAGTTTACATAAAAATTAATAAAAATAAAATAAAATAAAAAATAAATTTCATTTTTAATTGTAAAAATTTAGATGTTTAAATAATTTAGACATGCACATAAAATTTGATAAACATCATGATAAACAGAGAAAATACTGAAGTTGTCAAAGATTTCATTTTACTTGGATGCACAATCAATACCCATGGAAGCAGCAGTTAAGAAATCAAATGACATACTGCGTTGGGCAAATTTTCTGCAAAAGACCTCTCTGAAGTATTAAACAGCAAAGATGTCACTTTAAGGACTAAGGTGCTCCTGATCCAAGCCATAATATTTTCAATCGCCTCATGTTCATGAGAAAACTGGATAATAAATAAAGAAGACTGAAAAAGAGTTGATGCCTTTGAATCATGATGTTGATGAAGAACACTGAATATATCAGGGACTGCCAGAAGAACAAAAAAATCTGTCTCGGAAGAAGTACAGCCAGAATGCTCCTTAGACGTGAGGATGGCAAGACCTTCTCTCACATACTTTGGACATGTTTTCAGGAGGGACCAGTGCCTGGAGAAGGACATCATGCTTGGTAAAGTAGAGGGTCAAAGAAAAAGAGGCAGACCCTCAACGAGTTGGATTAACAAAGTGGCTACAAAAATAAGCTCAAACATAGCAACAATTATGAAGATAGTGCAGAACTGGACAGGGTTTTGTTCTGTTGTACATAGGATCACTAGGCATCAGAACTGACTAGACAGCACCTAACAACAATAAAAACAGCACAAATCTATGATTTCCAAGTTTAGTTGATCCCTGTAATTGTAGGAATCCAGTCAGGTGACAGAAACCACTGAGTAGGAACATTTTAATATGAATAATAATTAATTTTAATGGGGAAGCAAATATAAAGGCTAGAGAATTCTACATAATAACCCTGAGGCTGAAGGTGCACACCCAAGGAAAGGAGCAAATTTGGAAGGTGGTCCCCATTCCAAGGCTGGGATTAAGATCTCATTGGAGAAGGTGTGCTTGCAGCCCACTGGATGGTAGAGAACGTCATTGGGTTGCCCCGGGCCTGTATTCGTCCGCAGTCTCTGGGCAAGGAGGAAAATACTCTTCAAGGTTGCAGATGGGTCTCAGGTAAACATGGCTGAAACTGGCAAGCAGGAAACACCCCTGCAGAGTACAAATGGTCTGAAACTGGTATAGTTATCAGGGGTACAGGTGAGCAAGAAATAGTGGCCAGGAGTGGCAAACAGGAAATAATCCTCCGCGATAGAGATGGGTGGAGGATGGCAGACAAGCATGTATTCCGGGCATCAAGAGCCTTCTCTCTGGCTGGATGGAGCAAGTTCTGGGATGTACACCATCTGTATCTGTGGGCCACAGTGAGGAGGCCACCAAGCTACCAGGACTGGAGATTCAAGCTTGCCAAGTGATGGTACACTCTGGAACATCACTGAATATCCATTTCCACACCACTGCAAACTGTATAACAGGAGCAAAAAGATAGAAAGAAACCATGACCAAGAAGAACAATGCTTTCTTCTTGCAATGTCTCTCCAGAGCCCTCTACTGTAAAAGATTAATTTTACTAATAGCAAAAGAGAAATGCTTATAGTGTCTATTCCCATTACCAGGGTGCAGGTAATGAAGGGTGGATTTGGAGCTCAGAGGCTATGCATCAATAAGTGGAAGAGTCTGTGTTTTTTTGGCTACTCAGCTTCCATGAACAGTTTTCTATACACATTTGAACTTCTATATGACAACGAAACAACTCTGTTTTTCCACCTAACAAGATATAATTGTCCTTATTACTGTTGTTAGGTGCTGTGTAGGCCGTTCTCATTCATAGCGACCCTATAGGACAGAGTAGAACTGCCCCATAGGGTTTCCAAGGAGAGCCTGGTGGATTTGAACTGCTGTTTTGGTTATCGGCTGAGCCTTTAACCACTCTACCACCAAGGCTCCAGTCCTTCTTATAGTAAGAGTGTTATCATCATTTCTCTAAATATGAGAATGTACAGTCATTGTTTCAGTCACTGGTTATATTAAATATTCCTCATCTTTCATCACATGCTATTGTTGTAGGTGCCTTTGAGTACGTTCTGACTCATAGTGACACTATGTACAACAGAACGAAACACTACCTTGTCCTGTGCCGTCCTCACAATCGTTGTTATCCTTAAGTCCATTGTTGCAGCCACTGTGTCAATCCATCTCATTGACAGTCTTCCTTTTTTTCACAGAATTTCTACTTTCCTAAGCATGATGTCCTTCTTCAGGGACTGATCCCTCCCGATAACATGTCCAAAGTATGTGAGATGTATTCTCACCATCTTTGCTTCTAAGGAGCATTCTGGTTGTACTTCTTCCAAGACAGCCTTGTTCATTCTTTTGGCGTCGCATTGTATATTCAATATTCTTCTCCAAAGCCACAATTCAGAGGCTTCAATTCTTATTCCATCTTCCTTATTCATCATCCAGCTTTCACATGCATATGAGGAGACTGAAAACATCATGGCTTGGGTCAGGCACACCTCAGTCTTCAAGGTGACATCCTTGCTTTGCAACACTTTAAAGAGGTCTTTTGCAGCAGATTTGCCCAATGCAATGGGTCTTTTGATTTCTTGACTGCTGCTTCCATGGGTGTGGATTGTGGATCCAACTAAAATGAAATCCTTGAAACTTCAATCATTTCTCCTTGTATCATGAGATTGCTTATTGGTCTAGTTGTGAGGATTTTTGTTTTATTTATGTTGAGGTGTAATCATACTGAAGACTGTGGTTGTGAGGATTTTTGTTTTCTTTATGTTGAGGTGTAATCATACTGAAGGCTGTGGTCTTTGATCTTTATCAGTAAGTGCTTCAAGTCCTCTTCATTTTCAGCAAGCAAGGTTGTATCATCTGCATAATGCCGGTTGTTAATGAGTCTTCCTCCAATCCTGATGCCCTGTTCTTCTTCATATAGTCCACCTTCTCAGATTATTTGGTCAACACGCGGATTGAATAGGTATGGTGAAAGGATACAACCCTGACACACTCCTTTCCTGACTTTAACCACTCAGTATCCCCTTGTTTTCTTCGAATGACTGCCTCTTGATCTATGTACAGGTTCTTTATGAGCACAATTAAGTGTTCTGGAATTCCCTTTCTTCGCAATATCCATAATTGGTTGTGATCCACACAGTCAAATGCTTTTCCCTAATCAATAAAACACAGGTAAACATCTTTCTGGTATTCTCTGCTTTCAGCCAGGATCCATCTGACATCAGCTGTGATATTCCTTGTACCACCGTCTCTTCTGAATCCGGCTTCAATTTCTGGCAGTTCTCTGTTGATATACTGCTGCAGCCACTTTTGAATGATCTCCAGCAAAATTTTACTTGCGTGTGATATTAATGATATTGTTCGATAATTTCCACATTCAGTTGGATTATCTTTCTTGGGAATAGGCATAAATATGGATCTCTTCCAGTAGATTGGCCAGGTAACTGGCCTCCAAATTTCTCGGCATAGATGACTGAGCACTTCCGGCACTGTATCTGTTTGTTGAAACATCTCAATTGATATTCTGTCAATTTCTGGACTCTTGTTTTTTCCAATGCTTTCAGTGCAGCTTGGACTTCTTCCTTCAGTACCATCTGTTCCTGATAATATACTACCTCCTGAAATGGTTGAACATCTACCAATTCTTTTTGGTATAGGGACACTATATTCCTTCCATCTTCTTTTGATATTTCGTGAGTCGTTGATTCTTTCCCTGAGGAATCCTTCAATATTGCAACTCGAGGACTGAATTTTTTATTCAGTTCTTTCAGCTTGAGAAATGCCTAACTTGTTCTTCCCTTTTGGTTTTCTATCTCCCACTCTTTGCACATGTCATTATAATACTTACTTTGTCTTTTCGAGCTGCCCTTTGAAATCTTCTGTTCAGCTCTTTTACTTCACCATTTCTTTCTTTCGCTTTAGCTACTTGATGTTCAAGAGCAAGTTTCAGCCCCTTCTGACATCCATTTTGGTCTTTTCTCTCTTTCCTGTCTTTTTAATGACCTCTTGCTTTCTTCATGTATGATGTCCTTGATGTCATTCCACAATTCGTCTGGTCTTTGGTTATTAGTGTTCCATGCATCAAATCTATTCTTCAGATGGTCTCTAAATTTAGGTGGGATATACTCAAAGTCATACTTTGACTCTCGTGGACTTGTTCTAATTTTCTTCAACTCCAGCTTGAACTTACATATGAGCAATTGGTGGTCTGTTCCACAGTTGGCCCCTGGCCATGTTCTACAGATGATATTGGGATTTTTCATCATCTCTTTCCACAGATGCAGTGGATTTGATTCCTGCGTATTCTATTTGGTGAGGTCCACATGTATAGTCTCCAGTTTATGTTTTTGAAAAATGGTACATGCAATGAAGAATTCACTGGTCTTGCAAAATTCTATCATGTGACCTCCAGCATTGTTTCTATCACCAAGGCCATATTTTCCAACTACCAGTCCTTCTTCTGTGTTTCCAACTTTTGCATTCCAATCACCAGTAATTATCAGTGCATCCTGATTGCACGTTTGATCAATTTCAGACCGCAGAAGCTGGTAAAAATCTTCATTTCTCTTCATCTTTGGCCTTAGTGGTTGGTATGTAAATTTGAATAATAGTCGTATTGACTGGTCTTCCTTGTAGGTGTAGGGATATTATTTTATTACTGACAGTGTTGTACTTCAGGATAGATCTTGAAATGTTCTTTTTGCCAATGAATGCAAAACCACTCCTCTTCAAGTTGTTATTCCCTGCATAGTAGACCACATGATTGTCTGATTCACCAGCACCCGTCCATTTCAGCTCACTAATGCCTAGGATACTGATGTTTATGCATTCCATTTCATTTTTGATGACATCCAAGTGTCTTAGATTCATGCTTCATATATTCCACGTTCTGATTATTAACGGATGTTTGCAGCTGTTTTTTCTCATTTTCACTTGTGCCACATCAGCAAATGAAGGTCCCGAAAGCTTGACTCCATCTGCATCATCAAGGTCGGCTCTACTTTGAGGAGGCAGCTCTTCCCCAGTCATCTTTTGAACGTCTTCAACCTGAGAGGCTCATCTTCTGGCACTATAACAGACAATGTTCCACTGCTATTTATAAGGTTTTCACTGGCTAATTCTTTTCAGAATTAGACTGCCGGGTCCTTCTTCCTAGTGTGCCTTAGTCTGGAAGTTCAGCTGAAACCTGGCCCATGGGTGACCCTGCTGGTATTTAAATACTGGTGGCATAGCTTCCAGAATCACAGCAATACGCTAGCCCCCAAAGTATGACAAACTGACAGACACATGGGGGTTTCATCACATAATCTGTGAAAATTCTGTGAGTCGGAACCAACTCGAAGGCACGTAACAACAACCACAATAAAGAATTTAAAACATTCTCCTTCATTTCATACTCTTTTATAGACTGCATAAATTTAATGCAAAATAGATCCAAAATAGAGAACCACTGGTGGTGAGTACTTATATATGATGAGTCCCTGTCAGTCCTTATATAACTAGCTTCTAAATAATTCAAATTTGACTGAGATCCTAAATATCTTTTCAAAGGACAAATTAATTTGGTCCTAAATATTTTCTAGATTATATAAACACTTTTACAGTGTTTGGAACTTTAAGAAAATAATTGAGTTTGATATATGGGTTCAGGAAACAGTACCTTTATCAATAAAATGTTACATATCAGTTAACCCTTTACCACATTTACCAAAAATGTTTTTCACTTGGGGATTATAATCACATTGTGAATAAAGTGAAACAAAATTTTATTTTCAGAGATTATGAAATAAAGAGAGGAGAAAAAATAAAAATATTGGAGGATGGAGGAAAAGGAAGCGGATGAAAAAAGAAGAAAGAAGAAAGAAAAGGGGGCAGAGAAGGAAAGAAGGCTGGAATAATTGCTTCTCACTCTTAGTTTTACAAAGTATTTACCAGGACAGAGTTGGCAGAGGCAGGTGGCAGCTCTCATTTCTTACAGATATTCTCTAGACAATAGAATATACCAAGGTTCTTCTTCTTTTTTTTTTTTTTACTTAAAAATAGTTTGATATCAACTTTAGAGTTTTTCTTTGTGGGGCAAGTATTCCTGTTTTTTTCTCTCACTCAATCTATTGCACTTCTAGTTACGAATTAATTATATGAACTGTGGAGTTTTTCTTGATTCAGAAATTACATTGGAATAAATGGAGTGCTAAAAGGATGTTACTACATATTTTGTCATTTTACATTTAGCTGCTAAGAAGATTAACTATGCTACTTTCATTGCTCAGAATTAGAAAGCAGGTTCCAGTTAACACCTAATGGAGAAAAGAGAGAGAAGGATTGAGGGCAAGTGAGTAAGAGTGGTGAATCACCCAGATTAATAGAACAGAATGCAGAATTAGTGATTTACACACCTGATGGGAAGAAGAAACATCAAAAAAATATCTCTTCTACAGAGTCCAGTGTCAGAGGGTACTGGCTCAACACCAAAGAGAAATTCAACAGGAAGGTCATAAATCCCCCCCACCCCCTCAAATAAAGCTAGATATTCAGGGAGAAGTAATGTCTTTATAGAAATATTATTTTATGCATATAAAAAGCCCTGTTTTCTTTGCAAGCACCTAACTTTTGTACCTGTAATAAGGTAGAGATAATTTTGGTTACTAATTTGACTAACTGAAAGGTTGGTGGTTTGAACCCATCGGCTGCTCCTCTGGAGAAAGATGTGGCAGTCTGCTTATGTAAAGATTTACAGCCTTGGAAAAACTATGCGGCAGTTCCACTCTGTCCTGTATGATCGCTATGAGTCAAAATTGATTCAACAGCAATGGGTTTTCAGTTTAGGTTTGACATGAATGCTATTATAGAGGGGGAAAAGAGCCACTAAATCCTAATGCTTAGAAATATGCTAAAAAATTCTTCTGTAAACAGTACCTGCATCGAAGGAATTCTGTGTATCCTTATTTCCATGCTTTTATAATTATATATTATTTTACAGCTTAGTATACTACATGTTGTATGATTTGTACCAGACGAGGGTGTTGAGTGCTCTGTCTTCTGTTTGTGCTTTTTATTAAACATGACACCAGAATTAAGGCACTACTCACAGCACAGGCATTATATTTAAAACTCATAGGTGTGACTGAGAGGAGGCAGACCTTCAGATAGATCGAACAGAGAAAATTACTGCCTGTTCCTTCCTCCCTCCACCACTCTTCTGTCAGTTTGTCGTTCTTCAGTGGCTTGCTTGTTGCTGTGATGCTAGAAGATATGCCACTGGTATTTCAAATAACAGCAGGGTCATCTATGAAAAAAGCAAAAGGTCATTAAAAAGACCAAAAAACCACCAAAATAGGTGTCAGAAGAGACTCTGAAACTTGCTCTTGAATGTAGGGTAGGTAAAGCCAAGGAAGGAATGATCACATAAAAGAGCTGAACAGAATACTTCAAAAGGCAGCTTGAGAAGACAAATTAAAGTATTATAATGAAATGTGCAAAGACCTGGGATTAGAAAACAAAAAGGGAAGAACACACTTGGCAGTTCTCAAGCTGAAAGAAATGAAGAAAAAATTCAAGCCTCGAGTTGTAATACTGAAGGATTCTATGGGCAAAATATTGGATGACTCAGGAAGTATCAAAAGAAGATGGAAGGAATACACAGAGTCACTGCACCAAAAATAATTGGTCAGCATTCAAGCATTGCAGGAGATAGCAACGATCAAGAACCTATGCTACTGAAGGAAGAAGCCCAAGCTGCACTGAAGGCTTTGGCAAAAAACAAGGCTCCAGGAACTGACAGAATATGAACTGAGATGTTTCAACAAACTGATGCAACCCTGGAAGCACTCTCTCGTCTATGCCAAAAAGTTTGGAAGACAAGTACCCGGCTAAACCTACTGGAAGAGATCCATATTTGCACCCATTCCAAAGAAAGGTGATCCAATGGAATGCAAAAATTACAGAACAATATCATTAATATCACATCCAAGTAAAATTTTGCAGAAGATAATTCAAACTCTTCGCAGCAATACATTGACAGTGAACTGCCAGAAATTCCAGCTGGATTCAGAAGAGGACATGGAACCAGGGATATCACTCCTGATGTCAGAGGGATCTTGGCTGAAAGCAGAGAAGACCAGAAAGATGTTTACCTGTGTGTTATTAACTATGCAAAGGCATTCAACAGTGTGGATCATAACAAATTATGGATAACACTGTGAAGAATGGGGATTCTAGAACACTTAATTGTGCTCATGCAGAACATGAACATAGACCAAGATGCAGTTGTTGGCACAGTACAAAGCGATATTGAGTGGTTTAAAATCAGAAAAGGTGTGCATCAGGGCTGTATCCTTTCACCATACTCATTCAATCTGTGTGCTGAGCAAATAGTCCAAAAAAGCAGGACTACGTGAAGAAGAAGGTGGCATTCGGATTGGAGTAAGATTCATTAACAACCTGTAATACGCTGATGGCACAACCTTGCTTGCTGAAAGTGAAGCGGACTTGAATCACTTACTGATGAAGCACGTACTAAGACCACAGCCTTAAGTATGGATTATAATTCAACATAAATAAAATATTGAAAATAATGAATTTGTCAAGGGTTTCGTTTTACTTGGATCCACATTCAATGGTCATGGAAGCAGCAGTCAAGAAATCAAAAGATGCATTGCATCGGGCAAATCTGCTGAAAAAGACCTCTCTGAAGTGTTAAAAAGCAAAGATGTCACTCTGAGAACTATGGTGTGTCTGTCGTCCCAAGCCTATATTTTCAATGGCCTCATATGCACGTGAAAGCTGGACAATGAATAAGGAAGACCTAAAAAATTTGATGCCTTGAATTACAGTGTTGGCGAAGAATATTCAATATACCTTGAACCGCCAGAAGAAAGAACAAATCTGTCTTGGAAGAAATATAGTCAGAATGTTCCTTAGAAGCGAGGGTGGTGAGATTTCATCTCACCTACTTTGAACAAGTTAGTCAGGGTGACGAGTCCCTGGAGAAGGACATCAAGCTTCGTAAAGCAAAGGGTCAGGGAAAAAGAAGAAGATCTTCAATGAGATGGAGTGACACAGTGGCTGCAACAATGGGCTCAACGATTGTGAGGATGTTGCAGGACTGGGCAGTTTTTTGTTCTGATGTACATAGGGTCACTAGGAGTTGCAACCAACTCGACAGCACCTAACAGCAACAACATACGTTATCTTATGTATTTTCCTTTTCTAGTACCATCATATATAAACATATATAAATTTTTATTAGTTTATTTTTCACAAAAATGTGGTTATATTAACATAACATTGGGTGCGTTTTTTTCACTTAACTATCAACTTGACAGTGATAAGTTTGTTTTTTTTTTAACTGTCACCATATGTACCTCATTTCATTTTATTGACCTTCCAGTATTCATAGTTTAAATGAACCAATTTAACCATTCTTCTTTTGATGGAAATGCAAGTTTTACTCAATATTTGCTGCCATAAACAATGATATAATAAAGATTTTTAGAATTTTTTTGATTTAATACTACTTTTGGAGCCCTGGTGGTGTAGTGGTTAAGAGCTTGGCTGCTAACCAAAAGGCTGGCAGTTCAAATCCAACAGCCACTCCTTGGAAACCTTATGGGGAGTTCTACTCTGTCCTCTAGTGTTGCTATGAGTCGGAATTGGCTCCAAGGCAATTGTTTTTGTGTGTGTGTGTAGGGGGGGAGGTTAATATTACTTTTAATGTCTGAAAAATTCCCCAAAGTGGGGTTGCTGAGGCAGCATAAAAGCTTTCAAAAAATTGGGAAAAAATATTGCAGATGACTTTTCCACGATCTAACCAGCAGTATATGAGAGAGCCCATTTCCCAGCTCTCTAGCTATCACTGAAGGTGACCATTTCATTTTTTTTTTTTTTTAAGTCTGATGAGAGTAACATGGTATATCATTGTTTTAAATACCTTACCCTGACTTTGAGTTAGCAGGGCCAGCTACATAATTTGTAAGACTCAGTACAAGAAGAAAATACAGGTCTCCAATCAGGATCCAGAAAGTCAATTTTCCCTTCCCAAGGTCTTCCTCTTGGTAGGTGGGTGACCTCCAAGGGATAGCAACCTCTACACCTGGATGTACTGGGTACCTGGATGCAGGTCGGAGAGAGGCTTCACTGTGTTGCCCATCAAATGAGGAGGGACTCTTCCAGCCAAGACAGGACAGTCACTGCCTTGCCCTTCCCAGAAGCCACATGGAGCCTGTGCCTGATCCATCCTGTCCAGCACCCATTCACAGACCACTGCTAGGGGAGAGGGCAACAGCAGAATGGAAACCTTACCCTGCCCCAGGCAGAGTGCAACAGTGGCAGTGGGACCGGGGAGGGTGGGGAAAAACCCTTCTGCGGATCTGGCAAAGGGGCAAGACTTCACATGAGCCAAGCCTCAACTTCCAGGATGCATGCTTCATTTTCCCACTGGACATCACTACAAAACACAAATTCAAAAATAAAAAAATAAATTATTAAGAATTTAAGGATTATGGCCACAGAGCATTAAACCTCTAGTGAAGAGGCTTTCTCAGTGTAAGAAACTGCGTGACTGCCCTGGTCTCCTGGCCATGGAATCTCCCCTGCTTTGTCAACTTAAAAAAATTGAATGTATTCAATTCAGATACCACTGACTAACTCGCAGTTTTAGAGACCCAAATGTATAAACTTATGAAAATTGATGTATCATTTTTTTCATTGAGGCATTCTAGCCTATTATTATATTAACCATCCAATAAGTAATAAAAGAAAGGTAGTTAAAAGCTTACCTTCAAGTGTGTTTTTTCAAGTTTTTCTTATTCTTCTTTATATTTTTAGAATTAAAAGAAAAGAACACCAATTTTGATTTTTTTTTTTGCTATTCATTTGTAATATTGGTTATATTCCTGGTCACTTCCAAGAGGTTAAGGCAGCTGGACACAGTGAGAATCCCTGAGATCTGGTACAGCCCTTTCACAAGCTAGCGCTAACAGCCCCTTGAATCTCAGTGTATTACTAATGTAAAATTTTCTTATCTCATTTCTAATCCTCTGAAACCTGTTATTAAGTAATTGTTGAGTGTTATAATTGGTATATAAAGGGTAATTTTGTGGTCTGGTAAATGACTTACTCAGATATATCCTGAGTAATGTTTGTGCTTTTGCTTCCTTATTCATAAAATGCGGATAAAAAACCCAAACAACAACAACAAAACCTTGTCCTCTGTGTCTGAAAGATGTGTTTCAAGGCAAACAGCACATTTCAAAAAGTACTCTATACTTAAAAAATGTACTTCTTTATTAAAATCATCGTATGTGATCACCCTCCACAACAAGCCACTACAATCGCTCCAGTGCTCACTTCTCTGAGAGAAATAGAAGCAGCAGCTGCCACTGGTGGTTTTCACTCTTTCACTGTGCCTGACATTTATGAAGCATGGTTCCACTGCCTAAGAGTTGCCCATGGCAGGAAACAGGGCAAGATTAGGCTTTGTTGCGTTATAGAAGCAGATGTCTTGAACAAACATATCAAAAGAATTGTGTGATAAATTGTAATGACGAGACAGTGGTGTTGAGGTGGAGGTGATGTTTGTTATGCTGCAGTGCAGTGGAATAAAACACATGCCTCTGTTCAAGATCTAAACAAAACATTCAGCATTATAAAACTCATATCTCCTGCTTTCTTCTTTACTTTGACTGGAAGAGATTAAAGACTCAGCTGTCAGTACAGCTTGTAATTTTGAAGTTGAAATGAGGGTAAAAATCTGTCCTTGGAATTTTTAAAATGCTTTAGTAGTAGAGGTATAGCTAGGAGAGATGAAATCATGAGTTCACCTGTACATTCTTTGACACTTCTCATTTGCCATTGGCATATCGAGTAACCAGCAAGGAAGATGGGATTTTTCATTGCTACCAAACAATCTCAGATTTTTAAATTAAACACTGAAATGAACAACTGAAACCATGATTAGGAGTGCCTACTTTGGATAAAAACAACCTACGTTTTTGCAGTTTTCAGTATGTCAAAGAACAGAAGCCCTGTTCAGTCACCCTACAGTAAACCTTTTAAAAACAGCATGTTTTAAACAATTATTAGACTAGCATAGTGTGTTGCAGCCATAATATACTACCCAACAAGAACTGGGATGAAAGACAAACCAGCAGCATAAACACGTTTCACAGTCTGATGTTGTGAAAGCTTCTATTTCCATTTGACCAACACTCAAGATGTACAATGGAAATGAGAAAATGTTACAAAATAAAATACATCAAAAAGCAGGAGAGCTAAAAGAGCCCCTCGGTGGCACAAACTTAAGCACTTGACTACTAGCCAAAAGATTAGCCATTTGAAACCATCCATAGGCGCCTCAGAAGACAGGCCTGGCGATCTGCTTCCAAAAGGTCACAGCCTTAACCCTGTGGAGTGCAGTTCTACCCTGGACATGTAACCAGACGCTTCCAGGTCTGCTTGGCGCAGCTAGAAAGTCATGAAGCGGTGAAAGTGTAAGAAGTTTTATTTAGTTGGCCAAGTAAAGGACCCCATGGGGATTTCTGGAGCCAAGGTGGCTCCCTCAACAATGCCCCGAGAGCTTTACAAGAGTAAAGTAAAATTGGGTCTGGGGTCTTCAGGGACGCCCCAAGGTGGAGTCAGCCTGCTGATTGGTTTGGTCCATAAAGGCGTTCGATCTACTGCGCCTGCTCAGTCTAAGACGGGGGGCTAGAAACATGGGGTTTAGCCCACGTCCAGGGCGTAGACAGGGGTGTGTTTTTCGGCCTTTGAAGTCAGTAGATCATCTGAGGGACACGGGTGTCGGTACTGCGCGTCAGGCGGGCAAAATCTACTTCCAGATCAGTTTCGACTGGTCTTGAGACCCCAGTCTCTTGCTTTTCTTAACTGAGCCGGAATCGGAAGTATACCTAAATAAGGAGATATCTTAAAGACAGGGGTTAGTTCCTACTTTACTTAATACGGAGATAGCTTACATGTAGGGAGTTAGTTCTCAAATCACATAGGAATAGCAGGCACCACCCCTTGCTTATTCAAGATGGCGGGCGTGCTATCGGCCTCAGACATATGGGGTCACCATGAGTTGCAATAGCAACTAACAACAACAACAACATATTGAATTAAAGCTTTTCTCCATAACACCTTTCCATTTTCTGTATTATATATCTTCAAATATAAAAATATAAAAGTATACTAAACAGCCTGTAAGAGATACAAGGCGTTTAAAGTGAAGTTAAAGTGAGCCACCCAGATTTCATGCAAAGGGAGGAAATGCTTTTTATAATAAAGATTAAGTACAGAGAGGCTGGGTTGAGTGCTGCTTTGGGGAAGGAAGTAGAAGAGAATTCCAATTAAATTGTCACTTTGGAGGGACAATGAGATAAGTAGAAATCACTAACAAGTTTTGTTTTAGCTTTTTGGCAAGGTATAGAGTTTATTACTTTACACTGGTATTTGGCATAGATAGACTGTACAATTGTAGTTTGGTGGTTATACCATCAGTACCAATTACATATACAATCCCATTATGGTGAAATTTGACTTCAAAAAGTGATCTTTATCAACATACAAATCTATCCAGAAGTTTTGGGAAAAAAAAAAATTACTGGTCATTAAATCATTTGTTGTTTTCACTTGGTAAATGTCTGCAAATATGCATCTTATGTCTTCTCCCTTTAGATTGGAAATATGCTTTTATGAGCTGGATGTAATCAGACAAAATACCTTTGCCATAAAATAATCTGGTGGTTCTGCAGAATAGGTTATAATAATGTTTCGCTTATTATCTCTGATGTAATTATTTTTCTTCAACTATTATCATAAATATTTCTATCTTTATCTTTTAAAAACTCAAAAAACTCAGTACTGATTCTTACTTTATTTCTTCTTGATATATATTTCTCATCCCCTTAGGCCCTTTGTTGAAGATTGCCTAAATTACAATTTCCATGAACCATAAATCTTCCAGATAATGTCTTCAAGACTGGTAAGACTTGCTGAGTAATAATAAACAGACCTTATCTTAAATGCATCTTGCATAAGAAGCTGCATCGTTGGTTCCTCTTCCTCTCTCCATCTTCCGAAGAAAGCACCATCAAAAAGCACTTAAGCTTTCTAGGGCTTCTTTCATATTTACTTAATCTGCAATGAAAGCAGGCAGATTTAGTGCTTTCTACAAAGCTCTCAGCCACACCTCCCACCCCAGGTCTTTTTACTAAACAATAATATGTTTCTGTCAGTGCTGGTCGTGGAACCTCAGGACAGGCTGTTCACTAATATTCAGAAGGAAAAGCTTGATGGTTTTCTGTGAATGGATTGAGGAAGAGAAGGAAGACAAAGCAAGAGTACAAGAATTGAAAGGACTAAGGATAGAATGTGAACAATATATAGGCACCAAGACATTATGCAAATAAGGGGAAAGAATCCACTAACTATTGACTTCTTCAAATCCAGGACAAATTTCTTATTCATCCAGCATATTTGACAAAAATTTGATAAATATTTTCTGAATGAATAAAATGAATTCAACATGAAGAAATGCAGTAAGATTTTGATGCTCTCAGATAAATTTGGAATCCTTCAGGCTATCTAAAGAGCATGTAGAGTTTATTTGAAGGCTCATAGATTAAAACAGAAATATAGTCAGATGGTAATTACGAAAGATTCCTGACCTCTGCCCATTACCATGGTTCCTTACACCAAAACTAGAAAAGTTTAATTTTCTGCTTAAGACTTTGATCTTGTTGAAAGAAAAATTCTCTCTCTTCTTTCTCCTCATCTAAGCCTACAGGGTCGCTATGAGTTGGAATCAACTCAAAGGCAACAGGTGCAAGTTTTTTTTAACATGTGAATAGGAAGAGAAGTGATCATCATTTATAGTGATGTAAGCAAAATGCATGTGATTTCTTAAATCAAATTTTCAGAGAGCAACAAAGTATCAGGTGGCGAAATAGCAAAGGGCAGGGACTGAGGGGTGGAGGATTAGAACAAGTCTCTCTTGGGGCAGCCAAAAATTTATTTTAGTTTTATTATTTTTTTATATTTTTATTACTTTCTTTTTAAAAAATTTATTCCCATACAAAGATTTATACATACATTGTTATGTGACTGTAATTGTTCTCCCCATACTGTGACAGCACACTCCTCCTTTCCTCCCCTGACTCCCCATGTCCATTCAACCAGCTCTTAACCCTCTCTGCCTTCCCATCTCACCTCCGGACAGAAGTTGCCTGTTTAGTCTCTTGTATCTACTTGAACTAAGAGGCACACTCCTCACGAGTATCACTTTATGTCCCACAGTCCAGTCCAATCCCTGTCTGAAGAGTTGGCCTCGGGAATTGTTTTAGTTCTGGGCTAATAGAGAATCCAGGGACCGTGCTTTCCAGGGTTCCTTCAGTCTCAGTCAGACCATTAAGTCTGGTCTTCTTACTAGAATTTGAGTTCTGCACCCCACCTTTCTCCTGCTCTATCTCTGTTGTGTTCCCTGTCAGGGCGGTCATTGGTGGTAGCCAGGCACCATCTAGTCCTTCTGGTCTCAGGCTGATGAAGTCTCTGGTTTACGTGGCCCTTTCTGTCTCTTGGGCTAATACTTTCCTTGTGTCTTTGGTGTTCTTCATTCACCTGCCTGTCTCTTGGGCTAATACCTTCCTTGTGTCTTTGGTTTTCTTCATTCACCTGCCTATCTCTTGGGCTAATAATTTCCTTGTGTCTTTGACATTCTTCATGCACCTGCCTGTCAGGTTGGCTTACTGTGGTGGCTTCCATGTTTCTATCATGCTGTAAATTGTGCCACCAGTATTTCAAATGTCAGCAGGATCAACCACTGTGGGCATGTTTTAGCAGAACTTTCAGAGTAAGACAGACTAGGAAGAAAGGCCTGGCTATCTAATTCTGAAAATCAGCCAATGAAAACCCTGTGGATCACAACAGAATATTTTCTGATACAGTGCTGGAAGATGAGCCCCCTAGGTTGGAAGGCACTCAAAATACACACTGGCAGCAACGAAGGACTAGAACATATGACTGATCTCAAAGATGTTGCCAGACCAGGCAACGTTTTGTTCTATGGTACATGGGGTGACCATGCGTCTGAGCTGACTCAGTGGCAACTAACAACAGCAACGTAGATAAGAAAACTGAAATTTTGGAGATTCAGTGATGTTCCTCAGTAATTTATGGATACAGCTAAGATAAAAACCTAGAGGTGTCTGATTCTAGTTGTCTTTCTTTCTTAACTTTAATCATTATGCTTCTATTATGCCACATTTGTTTTACAAACTCAAATCTGACAGTCCTAACAAGTGTCAATTATGTGTAGTATGACCATCCTAACAGTAATAATTGTCAATTATTGTAAAATGATAATATAAGACCATTAGTTGGAGGATTCTTTCAAAGGTTGATAAGAATAAAAATGAAAATTAAATATAGAGCTACATTTATTGCCTGAACTAGAAAGGGAGAACTATGTTGGTCAGGCAACTTCTGCTTGAGCAGAAGTCTCTTTTGATCATATGTAGCATTTTTTGAGAAGTGTAGAGTGTAGGACTGGTGGAATTTCAGGGGATAAGTTGGTTGAAAACTGGATGAGACTCTCTTTGATTGGTTGGCCTCGGAGTCATGTTTAATGGTGTGTCCCATCCCCAAATAGCTGACTTTTAGAAAAAAGGGACTGTCACTTATAAGTCACCTTGCAAGTTGTCAATCCATTGAATGGTTTTTAAACTCGTTCTGTTGACTACTTGTTACTATGGCTACAAAATACCTGCTGTTATCTAGGAGTATGGATTTTTTTTTTTTAAATCTCAATTCCAGTAATTTTAAACTATATCCTAATTCAGTTAATATTTTTGGCTCATTTTTATGAAAGAAAACCTGTCTCCCTTCTGTACCACCTAAAATAAGATTTTAAAAAATTAAAACACAATAAGAATAATACACTCATCCATTATCATTTTGTTGGTTGTCAATTATCTGTTCAAATTCAGCTTTAATTATATGCTATTATGGACATGCTATAGCAAAATTGAGTCTTATTTTCTTAAAATTTGAATAAAGAATGCATTTGGTGGACTACTTGGGAAGTGTATATATATTAAATACTGATATTTAGTAATAATATTTATATAAAACCTTACAGATACAAATATATCTTATTTTTAATTACATCCAAAGAAAATTATTGCGGTAGCATTAAAATAATGTCTTCAAAGATAAAATAATTCTAATTGAAGACTTTTTTTTTTTCTGCAGAATTTTAGACTGTGTCTTTGTTGTTTTTACTGGGGGTAAAAATTATTTTATCATTATGTTTTCTACAAGTCTTTCATGCATATGCATTTGAGATTATCTCTAGCACTGTCATGAAAAGTGAAAGAGTGAATATGAATATTCATATGCACCTATTTTATAGTTTAAGATGAGGCCTCTGGAGTCAGACTGCCTGTATTCAAATTCTGACTACACTTAGTGTATTAACATATACTAATATATATTGGAGTCCCTGGGTGTGCAAAAGGATAACTCATTCGGCGGCTAACCGGAAGGTTGAAGTTTCTAGTCCACCTATAACCCATAAACCCATTGCCGTCAAGTGGATTCCAACTCACAGCGAACCTATAGGACAGAGTAGAACTGCCCCAGAGGGTTTCCAAGCTGCAGCTGGTGGATCTGAACTGCCAAACGTTTGGTTAAGCAGCCAATTGTTTAACCACTGCACCACCAGGGCTCCAGTCTACCTATAAGAGATTCAAAAGAAAGGCCTGGAAATTTACTTCCAGAAAGTCAGGCATTGAAAACCCTGTAGAGCAGAGTTCTACTCTGACACACTCAAGATTGCCATGAGTCAGAATCAACTTTGCAGCAACTGGTACTGGTTATATATATGCTAAAATACTAGCATTATTAATATATATTAACATGCATAGTAATATTAGCATTATTCATTTGAAATAGTTATATTTGTATATAAATTTGAAACTACTATATATAATCTAATAATGCTAATATTTTATATTAGTGTATGCCAATAATTCTAATATATATAAAATACATTAATGTATGTTAGATATTTCGCATATATAACAGTAACTATATTTTTGTTAATGCATTAATACATATATAACAGTCATATATTAGCTAACACACATATATATAACCCTCAAAGTAATGACACTAATATTATCAGAGTACTGAATAAAAGTTAAGATTTCTTTGCAGTTTTATTTTCCTTAAATATATTACACAGAGAATATACAGTCAAAACACTCTGTGCTAGGGTCATTTAAAACAATTTTTTTCTCTGTAATCATCTGTAACCAATTTAATGTATATTTTGTTGTTTCAATTTGTTTTCGGTTTTTAGAGATTACTTTTTTCTTTCTGATTTCATTTCATTTTTTAAATGTGTAAAACATCGTTTGCAAAGTCAATTTATATTACTAAATATATCTAGAAAAGTTTCATATCGTTGTAGTCTTCTTACTCTGTCCCACCTTACCCCACAGGTAACTGTTTTTATTTATTCCATCATGTGTCTGTCAGTTTGTTGTACTGTGATGGCTTGCATGTTGCTGTGATTCTGGAAACTTTGCCACTGGTATTACAAATACCAGTAGGGTCACCCTTGATGGATTGGTTTCAGCTGAGCTTCCAGACTAAGACAGACTAGAAAGAAGGGCCTGCCAGTTTACTTTAGAAAAACTTAGCCACTGAAAATCTTATGAATAGCAATGGAATATTGTCTGATATAGTGCCATAAGATGAGCCTCTCAGGTTGGAAGGCACTGAAAAGATGATTGGGGAAGAGCTGCCTCCTCAAAGTAGAGTAGACTTTGATGGACTAAAATTTTCAGTATCTTCATTTGCTGCGGTGGCTTGACTCAAAATGAGAAGAAACAGCTACAAATATCCGTTAATAATAGGAAAGTGGTATGTACAAAGCATGAAACTAGGAAAATTGGAAGTTGTCAAAAATGAAATAAAACACATAAACATTGATATCCTAAGCATTAATGAGCAGAAATGGACTGATACTAGCCATTTGTAATCAGACAACCATATGGTCTACTATGCAGGATATGACAAATTGAAGAGGAATGGCGTCATGTTTATCATTAAAAAGAACATTTCAAGATCCATTCTGAAATACAGCACTGTCAGTGATAGGATAATATGCATATGCCTACAAGGAAGACCAGTTAATGTGACTATTATTCAAATTTAGCACCAATCAGTAAGGCCAAAGGTGAAGAAATTGAAGACTTTCACTAACTTCTGCAGTCTGAAATTGATCAAACTTGCAATCAAGATGCATTGATAATTGCTAGTGATTGGAATGTGAAAGTTGTAAACAACGAAGATGGCTTGGTAGTTGGAAAATATGACCTAGGTGATAGAAACAACACCAGAGATCACATGATAGAATCTTGCAGATCAGTGACCTCATTGCAAATACTTTTTCTCAACAACATAGACAGCAACTATACAGGTGAACCTTGCCAGATGGAATACACAGGAATCAAATCCACTATATCTGTGGAAACAGACAATGAAAAAGCTCCATGTCATCAGTCAGAACAAGGCTGGGGCGGACTGTGAAAGACACTATCAATTGCTTATACATAAGTTCAAGTTTAAGTTGAAGAAAATTAGAACAAGTCCACGAGAGCCAAAGTATGACCTTGAGTATAACCCACCTAACTTAGAGACCATCTGAAGAATAGACTTGCTGCATTGAATATTAATGACCAAAGACCAGATGAGTTGTGGAATGATATTAAGGACATCAGACATGAAGAAAGCAAGAGGTCATTAAAAAGACAGGAAAGAAAGAAGAGACCAAAATGGATGTCAGAAGAGACTCTGAAACTTGCTCTTGAATGTAGAGTAGCTAAAGCAAAAGAAAGAAATAAAGAAGTTCTACTCTGCCCTATAGGGCTGCTATGAGTCAGAATTTTCTCAATGGGGCAATGGGGCTGGGGTGGGTATAGCTGGTAATGTGGGCCAAATATTGAACAACACATGAAACATCAAAAGAAGATGGAAGGAATAAACAGTTACTATACGAAAAAGAATCAGTCGACATCCAGTCATTTCAAGAGGTAGCATATGATCAAGAATCCATGGTACTGAAGGAAGAGGTCCAAGCTTCACTGAAGGCATTGGCAAAAAACAAGTCTCCAGGAAACGAAGGAATACCAGTTGAGATATTTCAACAAATGGATTCAGGAAGCACTCACTTGTCTATGCCAAGAAATTTGGAGGACAGTTACCTGGCCAACCTACTAGAAGAGACCCATATTTGTACCCATTCCAAAGAAAGATTACCCAACAGAATGCAGAAATTGTCAAACAGTATCATTAATATCACACACAAGTACAATTTTGCTGAAGATCGTTGAAAAGCGGCTGCAGCAGTACATAGACAGGGAACTGCCAGAAGTTCAAGCCAGATTCAGAAGAGGATGTGGAAGAAGGGATATCATTGCTGATGTCAAATGGATCTTGGCTCAAAGCAGAGAATACCAGAAAGATGTTTATCTCTGTTTTATTGACTATGCAGAGGCACTCAACTGTGTGGATCATAACAAATTATGGATAACTTTGCTAAAGATGGGAATTCCAGAACACTTAATTGTTCTTATAAGGAACCTGTACTTAGACCAAGAGGCACTCATTTGAAAACAAGGGGATACTGTGTGGTTTAAGTCAAGAAAGTTGTGCGTCAAAGTTGTGTCTTTTCACCATACTTTTTCAATCTGTATGCTGAGCAAATAATCTGAGAAGCTGGACTACGTGAAGAAGAATGGGGCATCGGGACTGGAGGAAGATTCATTAACAACCTGCAATATGCAGATGACACAACCTTGCTTGCTGAAAGTGAAGAGGACTTGGAGCACTTACTGATGAAGATCAAAGACCACAGCCTTCAGTAAGGATTACACTTAGATATAAAGAAAACAAAAATCCTCACAACTGGACCATTAAGCAACAGCCTGGTAAATGGAAAAGAGATTGAAGTTGTCCAGGATTTCATTTTACTTGGATCCACAATCAACACCCATGGAAGCAGCAGTCAAGAAAATAAAAAGACGTATTGCATCAGGCAAATCTGCTGCAAAAGACCTCTTTAAAGTGTTAAAAAGCAAAGATGTTATTTTGAAGACTAAGGTTCACCTGAACCAAGCCGTGGTGTTTTCAGTTGCCTCCTATGCATGAGAAAGCTGGATGATGAGTGACGAAGATCGAAGAGGAACTTACTCCTTTGAATTGTGGTGTTGGCAAAGAATATTGACTATACCACGGACTGCCAAGAGAACAAACAAATCTGTCTTAGAAGAAGTACAACCAGAATGCTCCTTAGAGACAAGGATGATGAGACTATGTCTCCATACTTTGGACATGTTATCAGGAGGCATCAGTCCCTGGAGAAGGACATCATGCTTGGTAAAATAGATGGTCATCGAAAAAGAGGAAGACCCTCAACAATTTGAATTGACATAGTGGCTGCAACAGTGGGCTCAAGCATAGCAACAATTATGAGAATGGCACACTATTGGGCAGTGTTATGTTCTGTGGTACAGAAGGTCACTGTGAGATGGAACTGACTCAACGGCACCTAACAACAACAACATTGGAACTGCACATATATATTATTTGGAGATTTAACATATTTATGACATTAAGTGTTTTCTCATGGAAGCATGGTAGACCTTTCCATGTATTCAGATTAAATGCTATAATTAGTTTGATTTTTCTATGTCCTCTTCCTTTCTTACTATCTTTATTTTCAAATTACACTGTTTATATAATTTTATTTCTATTATAATTGGAATAATATTCCTTTATTCTTTTCTGGGAATAATGTTAATGCTAATAGTGAAGAAAACAACATTCTGCATAAGATATTGCTAAAATTTGATACCTGAACAAAGCAAGATTGAAATTTTAATAAATGAGCTCACTAGTTGATCCAAATAATGTGCCTCTTTTTTACAGCCACAATGCTGGATCATGTTTAGCTCATTCAAGTGAATCAGCTATTAACCTTTTCTGTTGTTTTTGTTGTTCAACCGTATTAAATACCGTTCGTTGTTATTTTTTAATATCATTTTTCTTCTTCTATCAGATTTTTAAAATGGTCTATCTAAAGACAAGGAAATAAGGCAAATTGCTTCTCAAATTTTTTTTTTTTTTACTTCAGATTTTCCATTAACATTATTCCTAGAAAATGAAAAAGGTAAGTTATTCTAATAATAATATTTAAAAAGCAAAGCTATCACCTTGACGACTAAGGTGAGCCTGACCCAAGACCTGGTGTTTTCAGTTGCCTCATATGCATGTGAAAGCTGGACAATGAAAAAGGAATACAGAAGAATAATTGATGTCTATGAACTGTGATGTTGGTGAAAAATATTGAATATAATATGGATTGCCAGGAAAATGAACAAATCAGGCTTAGAAAAAATACAACCAGAATGCTCCTTGCAAGGGAGGAGGGTGAGACTTGTTTGAGCCTGGAACATTTTTCATATTATAATACATTGGAAGAACACAATCAGGAAGTCAAGAGATAAAATGTAGAAGTGAGGATGGCAAAACTTTGTCTTGCTTACTTTGGACATGTCATAAGGAAAGACCAATCAGTAGAAAAGGACATAATGTGTGGTAAAGTAGAGAGTCAGCGGAAATGAGGGAAACATCAATGAGATGGATGACACACTAGCCACAACAATGGACACAAACATTGAAATGATCATGAAGATGGAGCAGAATCCTTTCATTCTGTTACACGTTGGCCGCTATGAATTGGTGCAGAATCCACAGCACCTAATAACAACAATTAATTGCTCTTTACTCTTCCAACTTTCTGAGATGATTTTGAATTCATTAAATAAATATATAGTAGTTGCTACTGTGTGGTAAGCACTGTACTTGGTCCCAGCATGCTATAGATTTGAATAAACCGGACCTGTTCTCTACCTTCATAAACCTGAGAATCATTCAATGGCATTCTTTCCAAAATGCTGATAAAACCCACTATCTATATAAACTTAAATGACTACTGAATAGACCTCAAATTAATGTTTAATTTGAATGTGTCACTATGAAACATTTGCTTTCTTTTAGTTAGGGTATATACCATGCTAGTACTTACATAGGACAGATGAATGCTGAAAAAGAAAACTAATATTTTTCTTTTCTTCCACTAGCATAGCAGTAAACAATCCTTCAAGATAAAGTTAGGAGTGCAGTTTCCAACTTTGTTTTCCCAACAATGTATTTTGCCACAAAAACTAAATAATTTGTCAACATAAAAGCAGTAATTTAATTTAAAAATATATTTGGCAACAGATCAATATCTTCAGATTAATAGGTATAAGTTTTGTTTTTTCATATGACTCTAACAGTAAAAGTGTTATATAAAAAGTTCATTTTCAAAATTTGACTTTAAAAATAAAATTTGATAAAAAAAAGACTACAGGGTGAATATTTTTTGGATAAACACTATATAACTTTTAGAAAGATAACATAGGGTCATCAAAAATCACATTAGTGATTTTTTTGTACTTAGTGTAAACTCATTTTATAGAAATGTATTATTCTGTTGAGGTTTTTATTTTCCTCTCCCTTTCAAATCTCTTGTGAGTTCTACCATCTGTTTTTAAAAGAGCAATATACCTATCTAGCCTCTAGCTATTTTGCCTACTACTCTAGCAATCAGATGAAACATTCAATAACTTGACAGAAATAGGAGCTCTTCCCTTCCTCCCGTCCCCATTGGGCACAGCATTTTAACACCCTAAATCTGAGAGTAGTAAACCTGCCTTTTTTTTGAGATTGGCATGTCAACCTAACAGCAGGTCACTAAGATGCCTTTGAAGAAATGGGTAGGTGAGGAGAGGCAGCAGGGAGGATTTACCTCTTTCGTCTTAGAACTAAGTACACCAGGATGGGGTTCTGTTCATGGGATAGAAATTGTTCTAAAGATATAAGAGTTACAATTATGCAAAAATGCATATGGTATTTCTAGAGGAAGTGGACACTAGCAACATAAAGATCATATAGAACATTTTACTCTTCTTTATTTTACTTTTTAAATATAAAAAATGCCATGGGTTTTTAGTTCACAAAGCAAATTTTAGTACTACCTTGATTACAGAAATTTAAAAAAGAGTTGAAACCAATAGTCTAAATTAGTTTTCATTCAAAAAAATATTCATTATTATAGAAATATGGACAAAAAATAAAGAAATAAAAAAAGGGAACGATAGCCAGAATGTTAGATTTACGCCTTAATGACCCTTGCCCTTGTAAACTCCCCTCCTCTTTGATTGTGGCTGGGATCTATGACTACTATGAGCAGTGGCATCACTAGGGGAGTGCGGGGGTGCCGACTGCACTGGGTGACACTGCCGGGGCGGGGGTGACACCAAAATGACTGTCTATACAAATATCCCTGTAATTAGTTACAACAACAAAAACTTTTTTTGTAAGTCCAGCTTACATGGATCAATCTAACTACAAGGCTAAAACTCTATTCTAATTTACTTTTTGAACCTCCTAATGCCCTCCAGTCAGAGCTGTCATAACTTTCATTATTACCCAATTACAATGATGCTTCGAATCACGTGGTTTCTTCTGCACATGCTACAAGCACATGCTGTTGTTTTTGTTGCTGCTGGTGTTTTCATAGTAGCTGATTTTGACAGATTTTCTGGTGTTTAGCTACAATATTGTGGTAATTAATATTTATGAACCTATATCAATAACTGTAAAGGAAAAGAAGGAGTGATATACGGCAATTACGATTCCCAAGTCATTTTAATACAGAAACCTTGGGGGAAATGGTTCAGTCATGAGCAGATGTATACTTAGGATAAAAGAAATGATGTCTCCCAACTCATCTGTGTGGTCTGCTATGAGAGAGGTCTATGGCGAGGAGGGTGGACACCATGAGTTACTACACTGGCAGACATCAGCCCTCGTGAAGCCACTGATGATGAGATATAACTGGCATGATTATGTTTTGTTACATGTAAAAAGGGAGATTATCTGAATAGGCCTAATCTAATAACAGGAGCCCCTTAAGAGCACAGTTTTTTCTGGCTGTAAACAAAAAGAGAAATTAGAGGGATTAGAACCATGAGAAGTATTTCAAACTGGCTATGTAAATGGAGGGGACAAGTGGAGATAACTGACAGGAATTCCTGAATTATAGCTGGCAAGAAAACTGGGACTTCAGTCCTATAGCCACAAGGGACTGGATTCTACCAACTACCTGGATGAACTCGGAAGGAGACTTTTCCTGATCCATCAGATGAGAAGGCAGCTTGGCTGGCAACTTGCTTTCGGTCTTGTAAGACTAACCAGAGAGCATAATTGACTCTGCTTTGACTTCATTTGAAATGGTTATCTGACATTGTGAGTGGGTCCCTGACAGTTTATATAGCCATTTCCCTGTTATTGGGCATTTAGTTTGTTTAGTGTGTAAACATTTTAATTAAGGGTATAGCCTCTGGAGGCAGACTACTTAGTTTGTATCTTGACTCCATTACAAGCTAACTGTGTGACTTTGGGCAAGTAATTTAAGTTTTCTTTGCCTCAGTTTCCACAAGTGTAAGATGGATCTAACAATAATACTTATTTTACAGGGTTATTGTGTAGATTAAATTAATTAATACATATGAAACAAAAGAATTCCTGGCATATAGAATAGTTTTCAATAAATATTAGCTATTTATATTGTAGGCCATATTTTTGTTTTTACAACTGTTATGACAAGGACCTAGATTAGAATTTTAATGGCAAATAATTAAGTCATTGAATCAAATACTTTATATAAAGCAAGAACTATAGCAAAACAGATTGTGAATTGTAACCTATAGAGAAACATGAAAATGGTAACAACTTTTTGTTTGTTTGTTTGTTTTTTAATGGAAGGAGACAATTTACAGAAACAGCAAGTGGTTGATTCTGCTTGCATTCTTAGAAGTACGTACTATTTGAGCTCATTCTTTCCCCAATTTAAGACCTATTTTAGAAAAGAATTCTTTATTTCTTTAGCTCAAATAACTTAATTCATTTATCTATTCTGAATTATTTTAAATATTACTATAAACCATTGAAACAAAAGAAAAATAACTCCTTCAAAACATAAAAGAAAAAAATGGTGGCACATATATATGATTCAATACACAGTGGCAAAACCAAACATTCCTTAGGAGATAAAAAGGAATAATTATTGTCTTGGCCTACCCACATGTGTTAGAACCGTGCACCACAAACATGGAGTCTTGTTCAAATGAAGATTCTGCTCCAGTAGTTTGGAGTGAAGCCCAAACTTCTGTATTTGTAACAAGGCTCCAAGTGATACCCATATTTTTGCCCATAGACCACATTTGTAATAAGAAGGAGATAGAGCATCTCTGTAAACCACCAGAACTAGAGGTTCAAATGTCCCTCTTGCCACAGACTGAGAACTTTAATTGATTTCTCTCAAGTTTTGCCCAAATTTTTGGAAATAGAGACGAAATTCAAAGTCTGTATTTGTAAATGAAATTCACAATAACCACCAAGTCACTACGATTTTTATAGTCAGGTTTAGCTGTAGAGTAGCATAGTTTTCAAGATCAACATGAGAACCATTGTTTATCAGAATTTAACTCCCGCTCCTAGCTAGTGACTTAGAGATCACGTGTTGAGTACAGGCAAGATCACCTAGGGAATGTCTTCACTACAAATAAACCACTTCATAAATTCAATAGTCCCAGGACACTAAAAAGACAATATTGACTCAGAGCCCATTGGTAGTTCTTGGACCACTGCCAATTACTCTGTGGAACCTGCTGTAGAGGCATATTTGCACTGGCTTTTCTTTTAAACCTATTTTATTTACAGCATAAATTGAAATTACTAGACAGTAATAAGCTTTATCTTTTTAATTTCCTTTTTCTTAAGTTCCCGTCATGATTTTGCTCTCTAAAAGCTTTTTCTTTTGTTTGATTAATTAAGCAAATTTATACACCCATTTACAAGGCATTTCCCCAAGTGTTACTGGAAAAACTGAGCATACATTTTGCACTCCCTGTAAAGAAGGCTTGAATTATAAAGGATCCATCTAAATGAAACATAAAATTTCCCCCTTACAATTAATATGCACACACATAAAACTACATCTAGCAGGTTAGCACGGGATTAAAGTGCTTTCACTGGATCCATCATTTTCCCAGCACCAATATCTGGCTACCTCTCTGCTCTTAAGTGATTAAACAAAGCTCCTATTAGGTTTAATTTCATTAAAGAAACTAAGTATTTTCACTTTGTCTCTAAGCTGATGACAAATTGTGTAAGGAAATGTAAATTAAGGGAAATTTAGTTTGTTGGATTTTAATTTTATGAAGAAAGTTAAGTTATATGCTGCTTGTTGTTATCAGAGCACACTTCCTGATGCCTGTTAAACCAAACAAAAGCCAAACACACTGCGGTCAAGTCGATTCCGACTCATAGCGATTCTATAGGACAGTGTAGAACTGACTCATAGGGCTTCCAAGGCTGTAGTCTTTATGGAAGCCGACTACCACATCTTTCTACCACAGGGAGGCTGGTGGGTTAGAATAGCTGACCTTTTGGTTGGCAGCCTAGTGCTTTAACCACTGTGCCACCAGGGCTCCTTAGATGTTCCCAGTTCAGGTAAGGAAGGTATCTGTCATTGAATGTTTCAGTGTTGTTTGACAATACATAGGTAGTATGAAAATAATTGATAAAGCTGCAGGACAATAATTAAAAGTGAATTCTTCGTTTTGTCAAAATAGGAGAAAGAATAATCCAAACATTGACAAAAAGAAATCCAAGATATTATCATATGGGCTGGCCAAAAATTCCATGCAAATTCATCCACTGATTCCTTTCTTTGTGGGTACAATTTTAAAATGCGTAGGACCCTCATTGCTCAACAAGGGTTCAAAATTAGCAATGCCAGAAGAAACTAGTGACTTGGCCTTCTCTTTAGTACATGGTTTTTTCTGAAAGATCTGAACTAAAACTTAACTTTTAAGATTCATCTATTCTGCTTTCATTGACAAAACTAATGGATAGGGCCATAGATGTTGTGTTTGAATCTCATTTGTGTATGAATTGGGGAACAGGAAAAGAAGCCATGTGTAAACTAATTGCCTTGGAATGTTCTGCAACATATATTGGAAATGCCTAACTCACAATCTTTATAGAAAAAAAATGGCTGTCACTTCCAAACTTGCAGCATGAAATCATTCGTGTATTTATAAAAGGAAGTGGATAAGAAGCTCTGAATAGAAGTAATTTAGGGAAGTGGACCTGGCACAATCTCTGGACAGCCCTGGCCCGACTGGGAGTTCTGTCTGCCCCAGTGTCTCCACTCTTGTCCCCTTACCATCTGGCCTCATGATTTCCACTTTAAACAGTTGCACTCTCTGACTCTTTTTCAATAAGAGATCCAACTGAAAGAATAAGCATCCTCTTTTCAAAGTACAGATATACTTTGGGATGAATAAGGCATAATTGATCTTTCATTTATTCGTGTGATTTTGTTCAGTAAAGTGTCCACACTCCAATCATCCGAGATGGATCACTTCCATTACTTGAGAGTGTAGCTTAACAGGAAATAGCGTTGTCATTAGAAATCAAGCACTCTGGAGCAAATACTAGAGATGTATATACCTTTGAGAAATACAGAGCTGGGAGATTTTCAAGAACAATTTTTTTTCAAAATTGTGTCTAAACTTACCCTAGATGTAGGGAGGAGAGGGAGTACACTCTCCCTTTTTCCCTTCCATTTTTCTCCTATCTTCCTCCTTTCCTCTCTCCACGCTCTTCTTTCCCTTAATCTCCTTCTTCCACTTCCTCCCTTTCATTCCGTCCTCTTCCTGATTTCCCTCCTCTCCTCCTTCTCTCTCTGCTCCTTCTTCTGTGTCTACAACCTCCTCTCTGATACCTCAGACCAAATTATAAGAAAACAAAGTCCTAGTTATTTATGTGTTCAATAAACTTCATCAGCTTGTGCTAAACGTCTAACCAGTATGTACTACATTTTCATAGGGAATGCTTCTAAGTGCAAACAGCCAACTTACTTTTGTACCTGTAGACTCCTATGCTTCTCAAAGCACAGAGGGACTACCAGTGATATTCTTTACACTATTATGCCTATCCCAAGAAGAGGATCCAGGTTTTGGTGGGGTCTGAAGCATACAGATTATCTGATGTGTCTCCTGCCTTAAAGAAAAAGGATGCAAATACATAACTATGTAGAAAGTTTGTATCTATTTAAAATGAAACAATGCAATGAACTGTTGGAGGCTTTTAGACTTAGATCCTTTAATCTTCCAAAATATTTAAGGAAATTTATCAGATATGTTAGCAACGTGGCTTTTCCTTTCCACTTAGACCACTGTACGAATCACAGCAGTTCTCAGAGGCCCAGGCAAGCGAAGTATCCTGAGGCTTAAGTTTCTTTTGCTTTATGGTAAACTTACCTCTGTTTATCTTACTAACATTCTTTTTAGAATGAACTTATTTTTTCTTCTTTTAATGTAATAAAATAATAGACCGTTTAAAAGACATAGGTTCTTTGGGCATCTATTCATCGTTTAGAATTCCAGAGCTTATATGGAGCACTGGTGGCATAGTGGTTAAGAGTTCAGGCTGCTAACCAAAAGGCCAGCAGTTCATATACACTAGCCATTCCTTGGAAGCCCTATGGGGCAGTTCTACTCTGTCCTGTAGGGTCGCTGTGAGTCACAATCAACTCGAAGGCAACTGGTTTGGTTTTTTTTAGAGCTTATATAACACCTGTACTCTTTACTGCTATATAGCTTTTTAGAAAAAAATATTTCAAGTTTGGTATAAAATAATAAAAATACTTGAAGACTTGGTGCCATTACCAGATAATTTTAATTATTTTGAACAATTATAGTACTTGTCCCTTTTACATTCATTAGATTGTTTGCCATATCTGTGTATTCTAATTGTAGTTATCCCTGTGCAGTGTATAAGACAAATGTGATGTGATACTTGATAATTAAACACATGTCCAATTCAGCATTGTTCCTTTCTTTTTCTTCTTGTACGTAGTGTGAAATTTTAAGGGTTGCACAAAACTGTTCATTTTCTTCAAAATCTTGCCAAAAACTAGATTAGTAATTTGAAAAATAAGGCCACTAATAACATGTATCACATTTATTATTTTACTGGCAAGTTTTTCACACTTCATCATTGAGCCAAGAATTCTGACATTTTGTGAAAAGACAGCAAAATTGCCTACACTGGTGAGATTTGTAAATTGGACCCCAAGTATGAAGGTAACATGATGAGAAAACCATATTAGCCAACCCAGAGTTAAAAATAAGATTAACACTTCAGCCTAGATGTGTGTGAAAGGTTGCTAACACAAACTGAAGATTCAAAATTTAAGACAAGTAAGTTTAGATTACTCAGTTACATGGCTAAGAACACTGTCTGAAAATGATAAGCACAACCTATCTTGTACATACAGGGAAAATATTTAACTACACAGGAAGCATCAAAAGAAGATGGAAGGAATACACAGAGTCACCGTACCAAAAAGAATTGGTCAACATTCAGCCATTTCAGAAGGTAACATATGCTCAAGAACCGATGGTATTAAAGGAAGAAGTCCAGGCTACGTTGAAAGGAATGACGAAAAACAAGGCTCCGGGAACTGATGGAATACCAATTGAGATGTTTCAACAAACAGATGAAACACCGGAAGCGCTCACTCATCTATGCCAAAAAATTTGAAAGACAGCTACCTGGCCAGCCAACTAGAAGAGATCCGTATTTGTCCCCATTCCAAAGGAAGGTGTTACAATAGAATGTGGAAATTATCGAACAGTATCATTAATATCACAAGTATAATTTTGCTGAAAAACATTCAAAAGTGGTTGCAGCAGTACATCGACAGGGAACTGCCAGAAAATCAAGCCAGATTCAGAAGTGGACATGGAACAAGAGCTATCATTGCTGATGTTAGATGGATCTTGGCTGAAAGCAGAGAATACCAGAAAGATGTTTACTTGTGTTTTATTAATATGAAAAGGCATTTGACTGTGTGGATCATACCAAATTATGGATAACATTATGAAAAATGGAAATTCCAGAACACTTAATTGTGCTCATGAGGAACCTGTACATAGATCAAGAGGCAGTCCTTCGAACAGCACAAAGGGATACTGTGTGGTTAAAGTCAGGAAAGGTGTGCGTCAGGGTGTATCCTTTCACCATACTTACTCAATCTGTATGCTGAGCAAATAATCTGAGAAGCTGGACTATATGAAGAAGAGCAGAGTATCGGGACTGGAGACTCATTAACAACCTGTGTTATGCAGATAACACAACCTTGCTTGCTGAAAGTGAAGAGGACTTGAAGCACTTACTGATGAAGATCAAAGACCACAGCCTTCAGTATGGATTACATTTCAACATAAAGAAAACGAAAATCCTCACAACTGGACCAATAAGCAACATCCTGATAAACAGAGAAAAGATTGAAGTTGTCAAGAATTTCAGTTTACTTGGATCCACAATCAATGCCCTTGGAAACAGCAGATAAGATATCAACTGACGCGTTATATTGGGCAAATCTGCTGCAAAAGATCTCTTTAATGGGTTGAAAGGCAAACATCTCACTTTAAGGACTAACGTGTGCTTGATCCAAGCCATGATGTTTTCAATCACTTCATATGCATGTGAAAGCTGGACAATGAATAAAAAGACTGAAGAAGAATTAATGTCTTTGAATTATTGTGTTGCTGAACAATACTGAATATACTGTAGACTGCCAGAAGAATGAACGAATCTGTCTTGGAAGAAGTATAGCCAGAATGCTCATTTGAAGCAAGGGTGGGGCGAGACGTCATCTCACGTACTTTGAACATGTTATCAGGAGGGACCAGTCCCTGGAGAAGGACATCATACTTGGTAAAGTAGAAGGTCAGCAAAAAAGAGGAAGACCCTCGAGGAGATAGATTGACACAGTAGCTGCAACAGTGGGCTCAAACATAGCAATGGTTGAGAGGATGCCACAGGACCGGGCAGTGTTTCATGCTGTTGTAAATAGGGTTATTATGAGTCAAACCAGCTTAATGTCACCTAACAACAACAACACCTTTTACCTAAATTTATAACATTTTCTTTTTTTGTTTACATTTCAAAATAAAACAGAACTTTATCTTCTACCACCTGTCTATCAGTTTCTTATATTGTGGTGGCTTGCGTGTCGCTATGATGCTGGGTCACCATGGTGTATGGGTTTCAACAGAGCTTCCAACCTAAGACAGAGTAGGACAAAAGACCTGCTGATCTTGTCTGAAAATTAGCCACTGAAAACCCTATGAATCACAACAGAATACTGTCCAATATAATGCTGGAAAATGAGTCCCCTAGGTTGGAAGGCACCTAAAATACACAGTGGCTGCAGCAATGTACTCAAACATACCAATAATCATGAAGATGGTGTAGGACAATGTTTTGTTCTGTTGTACATGGGGATGCCATGAGTTGGAGCTGACTTGATGGCAACTAACAGCAACAGCACCTTTAAACATTAATCCTTTATGCTAAACCAGGTTCTTTATGGAAATTGGTATTTTTATGTCTCCTTAAAAAATGTATATATATATTATATAAATAAACTCTTTGCCACTGCATCAATTCCAACTCATAATGACCCTATAGGATAGAGGAGAACTGCCTCATAGGGGTTCCAAGGGGTGACTGGTGGATTCAAACTACTGACCTTTTGGTTAGCAGTCAAGCTCTTAACCATTGCGCCACCAAGGCTTCATTACATAAATAGTAACTGTTTAAGATGAACCATAGGAAGCTTAATAGCATAACTGGAAGAGTCAGAGAAAGAGGAATAAAACATGGTCTTAGCTCACAGAGTATGCCACCCAATCCATGCCTTCGTTACAGAATGCTCATAGAGCTTTCAAATGCAAATACACCCAAATTATCCTACCTCTGACAACCTATAATGATCCCAAATGTATGTTCTACACTCATCTAACACTTCTTTCTCTACATGAAAAAAAAAGATTATCAATCTATATGCTTATACTCTACTTTTATGCCTCCTCCGGACCTTATTCCACCAATTATCTCTTAATTTCTCTAATAATCATAAAATTAGTAGCTGTTAATGTGTTTTTAGTGTTCGCTATGTTAGAGCTTATGCTAAAATTTTTATTTATCTTATTTAATTACCCCAACATCTATAAGATGTAAGTAATGCCTTTACATTATTTTTTAGATGCAGATAATCATCTGCCTCTTCCTTTACCTTGTTCTAAACCTGTGCTTTTACATAGATTCCTTTCCGTCCATTTAAGAATATAGTCAAGTCCTTTTCCTCTTTTCTTACTTTCCCACAAAATGATTTACTTCCTTTTCTTTACTTCAGCATAAAATTACATATCTTCAATTCTCCCTTCAGTGAATATCTATATTTAAAAAAAAAAAAAATTGCCGTCTAGTCGATTCTGACTCATAGTGACCCTATAGGACAGAGTAGAACTGCCCCATAGAATTTCCAAGGAGCACCTGGTGGATTCAAACTGCTGACCTTATGGTTAGCAGCCATAGCTCTTAACTACTATGCCACCAGGGTTTCCATCGGTAGAAAAAATATATATATATATATATATATGATATCATACATATCATATATATATATGTATGATATCATATATATATATATTAGAAGAGCCATTTCTACTTTCTGTCACCAGTTCTTAATCCAGTTCACATTGTCCCAAAGACTCTGGTTCATGCCCTGCTAACTTTCTGAAACCACTCTGTAAACTGTGAGCACCACTGCCAAGTCAAATGGTCTTTGCTCGTTCCCTAGACAATTTGACTTCCATATAGCAAATAACATTTCAACTTTAACATAGTTATAAACTGAACTTAACGTTTATATGTTCAGAAACTGTTGCCCTCCTCTGTATTTCTAAACTTGAAAGATAAGATTACCATCCTGCAGACTCTCCAACTAGAAATCTCAGAATTATTTACACTTCCCCACTGCCTTTAAATAGTTATGTAGTGTTATGTAACAAACTTAATGGCTTGAAAGATTGTATATCCATTACCTCACAGATTACCCCCTCTTTTTAGAATCTCGTGATGCTGCGATCAAGTTGTCAGTTTGAGATGCTGTCTGATTTGAGGTTCAGTTAGGAAAGGATCCATTCAAAGTTCACTTAGGCTGTGGGCAGAATTCAATTCCCTGAGGCTGTAAGATTGAGGGCTTGAGTTTCTTGCTAGCATATTTTGTAAACTTGACTAATTAATAGTATCTGAGGAAAAAGTCAAACTGAATTAATAACATTGTTATTATTATTTAACTAATATTTATTGTTTTTTATGTGCCAAACACAGCTCTAACCTATTTACACGTTTTAACTCATTTAATCATTACAGAAATCCTGTGAGGTGGGTAGTAGTAATACCTCTGTTATAGATCAAAACATGAGACAGAAATAAATTAAGTGAATTGCCCAAGTTCACATAGCTAATAAGTAATGGAGCCAGGATTCATGAGAAAGTCATTTGACTCAGAAATCTACATCCATAACCACCGCACCATAATGGATTTCTTAAATAAATAATGGATTATCTCATATATGGAAAAATAAAAGGATGGCTTGTGAGAAAGTTACCAGTGTTTAGGCTTGCATTGAAACATGAGTTTGTAAGCAAACATTCTATTTTCTTATTTTTTTCTTGTGCTATTAAGCTTTGCATCATCAAAAAATCAGGCCAGTCTTCAGTGCTGATAAGTGCTGCCCCTGTCCTTCACTCATTTTAATATAGCAATCTTGGGAGACGTGATTCAGTCAAGAATAGACCTGTATTTATGATAAAAGAAATAAGGTGAGGAAAAGTTTGACAGGTGTAAGTTGATGTCCCCCAAGTCGTCAGTTTGTTGTACTGTTGGAGCTTGCGTTTTGCTGTCATGCTGGAAGCTATGCCACCAGTATTTCAAATACCAGCGGGGTCACCCATGACGGACAGGTTTCAGCAGGTCTTCCAGACAAAGATAGGCTAGGAAGAAGGACCTGGCACTCCTGAAAAAAGTTAATTAGCTAGTGAAAACCTTATGAATAGCAGAGGAACATTGTCCAATATAGTGCCGGAAGATGATCCGCTCATGTTGGTAGGTGCTCAACACACGACTGGAGAAGAGCTGCCTCCTCAAAGTAGAGACAACCTTAATGACATGGAGGAAGTCAAGCTTTCAAGACTTTCTTTTGCTGATGTGGTATAACTCAAAACGAGAAGAAACAGTTGTAAACGTTATTAGTAATTGGAACGTGGAATATACGAAGTATGAAACTAGGAAAATTCAAAGTAGTCAAAAATGAAATGGAACGCAAAGAGATCGCTATCCTAGGACCAGAATTGGCCATTTTGAATAGGACAATCATGTTGTATACTATGCCAAGAATGACAAATTGAAGAAAAATGGCATTGCATTAATCGACAAAAAGAACATTACAAGATCTACCCCGAAGTACAATGCTGTCAGTGATATGAAAATATCTATACACCTACAAGAAAGATCAGTTAATATGACTATTATTCAAATTTACACACCAACCACTAATGCCAAAGATGAAGAAATTGAAGATTTTTAACAACTTCTTCAGCCTGAAATTGATCATATACATAATCAAGATGCATTGATAATTACTGGTGATTGGAATGGAAAGTTGGAAACAAAGGATCTGTACTTGGAAAATATGGCCTTGGTGATAGAAATGACACCAGAGATAGAATTATTGAATTTTGCAAGATCAGCGACTTATTCATTGCAAATATCTTTTTTCAACAACATAAAGAGTGACTATACATGTAGATCTCACTGGATGGTGTACAAAGTATCAAATTAACTACATCTTTGGAAAGAGATGACGGGGAAGCTCAATATTGTCAGTCAGAACAAGGCCAGTGGCAGACCAAAGAACAAACTACCAATTGCTCATATTCAAATTCAGGTTAAAGCTGAAAAAAACTAAAACAAATCCACAAGAGCCAAAATATGACCTTGAGTTTATCCCACCTGAATTTAGAGTCCATCTCAAGAATAAATTTGACACATTGAACTCTTGTGATGGAAGGCCAGTCAAGTTGTACAATGACATCAAGGACATCATACATGAAGAAAGAAAAGGTCATTACAAAGACAGGAAATAAAGAAAAGACCAAAATGGATGTCAGAAGAGATGCTGAAGCTTGCTCTTGAACACAGAGTAGCTAAAGCAAACGGAAGAAATGCTCACATGAAAGAGTTAAATAGAAGACAACAGAGGGAAGCTCAAGTATCAAAGTATTATAATGAAATTTGCAAAGACTTGGACTTAGAAAACCAAGAGGGAAGAACATGCTCAGCATTTCTCAAACTGAAAGAAATGAAGAAAAAATTTAAGTCTCAACTTGCAATATTGAAGGATTCTATGGACAAAATATTGAAAGACACATGAAGCAGTAAAAGACGATGGAAGGAATACATAGAGTCATTGTACCAAGAAGAAATGAGTAATGTTCCATCATTTCAGGAGGTAGCATATGATCAAGAACTCGTGGTACTGAAGGAAGAAGTACAAGCTGCACTGGAAGCATTGGCGAAAAACAAGCCTTCAGGAATAGACGGAATACCAATTGAGATGTTTCAATAAATGGATGCAATACTGGAAGCACTCACTTGTCTGTGCCAAAAAATTTGGAAGACAGTTACCTGGCCAACTGACTGGAAGAGATCCATATTTTTACTCATTCCAGAGAAAAGTGATCCAACGGAATGCGAAAATTATTGAACAGTATCATTAATATCACATGAAAGCAAAATTTTCCTGAAGTTAATTCAAAAATGCTTCCAGCAGTACATGGACAAGGAACTGCCAGAAAATTGAGCCAGATTCAGAAGACGACTTGGAATGAGGGATGTCATTGCTGATGTCAGATGGAACTTGGCCGAAAGCAGAAAATACCAGAAAGATGATTGCCTGTTTTTTACTGACTCTTCAAATGCATTAGACTGTATAGATCATAAAAAATTATGTATAACATTGTGAAGATTGGGAATTCCAGGGCAGTTAATTGTGCTCAGTTGGAACATGTACATAAGCCAAGAGGCAGTTTTTTGAACGATCAAGGGGATACTGCTTGGTTTAAAATCAGGAAAGATGTGTGTCAAGGTTGCATCCCTTTACCACACTTATTCATTTTGCATGCTGAGGAAATAATCCAAGAAGGTGGGCTATATGAAGAAGAATGCAACATCAGGATTAGAGGAAGACTCATTAGCAACCTGCGTTATGCAGATGACACAGCCTTGCTTGCTGAAAGTGAAGAGGACTTGAAGCACTTACTGATGAAGATCAAAGACCACAGCCTTCAGTATGGATTACACCTCAACATAAAGAAAACAAAAATCCTCACAACTGGACCAATAAGCAACATCATGATAAATGGAGAAAATATTGATATTGTCTAGGATTTCATTTTACCTGGATCCATAATCAATGCCCATGGAAGCAGCAGTCAAGAAGTCAAAGGATGTATTGCACTGGACAAATCTGCTGCTAAAGAACTGTTTCAAGTGTCAAAAAGCAAAAATGTCACTTTGAGGACTAAGGTGCTCCTGACCCAAGCCATGGTATTTTCATTTGCCTCGTATACATGGGAAGGCTGGACAAAGAAAAAGAAGACTGAAGAAGAATTGATGCCTGTGAATTATGGTGTTGGCTAGGAATATTGGACATACCATTGTGATTAAGATTGTGTGTCAACTTGGCTGGGCCATGATTCTCAGTGGTATGGCAGTTTTGATGTGGTTTGGCAGTCATATAATGATGTGATCACCTCTGTGATGGGATTTGATATAATGTGATCAGCTCCATGATGGGATGTGCTGTGAGCAGCCAATCAGTTGAAAATAATTTTTCTTGAGGTTGTGGCCTGCATCCAATATAGGTGCATTTCTGGCAAGCTTGTGGACTTTTGCTCTCACTGGATCCTGCAGCTGGCTCCTGTTCTTGGGACTTCAGCTAGTAGTTTACCTGCCATCTTGCCCGCCCATCTTGGGATTCGTTGGTCTTCACAGCCTGTGAGCCAGAGCCGTGATGTCTGACTTGCCAATCTTGGGTTTGCCAGCCTAAGTAGCTACATCAATCAGGAGAAGCCTCCAGCCTGACCTACGGACTTGGGATGTTTCAGGTTATAGACCCTCATGAGCCATCCTTAATATAAATCTCTGTACATATATATTTATACGCTTTACAGGCTTTGCTTCTCTAGAGTACCCAACCTAAGACAACCATGGACTGCCAGAAGAACAAAAAAATCTGTGTTGGGAGAAGTGCAGCCAGAATTCTCTTTAGAAACCAAGATGGTGAAACTTTGCCTCATGTACTTTGGACATCTTATCAGGAGGGACCAGTCTCTGGAGAAGGACATCATGCTTGGTAAAGTAGAGGGTGAGCAAAAAAGAAGAAGACCCTCAAGGAGATGGATTGACACAGTGGTTACAATTATGGGCTCAAACATAGCAAGGATTGTGAGGAAGGTGCAGGACTGGGCAGTGTTTCGTTTTGTTGTACACAGGGTTGTTATAAGTTGAAGGCAACTTGATGGCACCTGAGAAGAAAACTGATGTCATGAATATTCTGTTTATTGATATGCAGTTGGATATGCCTCCTTGGTCTCCCATTGAAACAATTTAATAAAGTTAGAGGACAAGATTTATTTAATTAAATTATGCTCCTAATCTTATATCCAGTTATAGTCACAGTGACCTTGAACAAAGATACCCAGACACCAGAAATATTCTTCTTTGAGACTGAGAGTTAGATACAGGGGGAGATGGGCTCTTCTTAACATTACTTTTTATCATTTTAGGTAAGGAGAGAAGGTATGCAATAACTAAACAACTCCTTCAAGTGGATGGGTAATGTATGTACTAACTTGGATTGTCAACCTTAAATGAAAATGTTTCAGGCTCTAGAGCAGCTAGCCATGCAATGTACATACACTTTCTAAGCTTTGGCTACCTTATTTGTAAAAATAATTAATTATTTTGTAATGTTAATTTAAAAATTAAAAATTATATAATTGTAATTTAACTAAATTAATTTAAAGTTTTACATTAATTAATTTAAAAAAGAAAACTTAGCCAAGATCCTAGCATAGAGTAAGAGCTTAGCACAAGCTATTTGTTAATATTAGCTCTTATAATACTGTTATGAGAATTATTTATCTTTGTATAAATTGTATATATATATGTACATATGTATACATTTGACTCCCAAATAGCAAATATCATATCAGCTTGAAGATAATTATAAACTGGGTTGTGCTTGGTATAGACTAAGTGCTTGATAAAGGGTATTTGATACAATAATTATGTATTATTAATCATTATCATGATTACAATATTATAGCAAATATTTATTAAGTGCTTGCTTTATGGTCAAGTTATATATAATAAAAGTAAGCAGACACTTCCTAGTAGGAGCTTGGAAAATACAGATTTTGTGTGGATTACCACATATATTACTGGAAAGTTTGGAATTATCTCATGAAGACTGAGAAGCAACCTAAATATGGCTTACTGAATCTCTACAGATTTATAGAGCACAAGTGGGCCCCCAGGACTGGCCAGTGTTTTCCTCAGGAAGCAGCTTCATATCTTTTCAAATGAAATCATACTAAAATGTCTAAAATATATAATCAAATAAAATGTGAGGTCTTACAATTGCCTATAGTAGTGGAACATTGAGACTTTCAGGAGTCAACTTTGTAGTCCAAATTCTTTAGACCTTGGCGGTTATTTAGCAACAACTGGTAGCATTTTGGAGTGCCTTGTTGGTACAATGATAAGCACTCAGCTGCTAATCAAAAGGTTGGTGATTCATTGTCCACCCAGAAGCACCTAGGAAGAAAGGTCTGGAAATCTACTGAAAAATCAGTCATTGAAAACCCTATGGAGCACAGTTCTATTCTGACACATATGGGGTCACCATGAGTTGGAATTGACTGGACAGCAATTAGTTTGGTTTGGTTTTTGGACTCAAGTTAAATATCAATGAAGATAATTTTGGCTACTATGACTTTATTTAATATATGGAAGAGGGTACTCATCACCAATGGCATTATATCCTTTTTACTGGAGATTACTCAAATATTCATTTGAATCTCTAATGATCTGCATTTTAGAACATGAAGGAAATAGTTTCAGTCGGAAAAAATTAATTTTTTTTGTCCAGCTGATGTTTCCATGTCTGAAATGGCTGATCATAGATGTCATTGTCTCTTGATATAGCCAACCAGACAAGATGTTTACAAAGCCAAGAACATGACCAAACACTCAGCAAGTTGATTGGTGTTATTCTCATATACATGGTTTTGGAGACTGATTGTTAGTTTCTTCTTGTATGTCCAGAAGGGAAACATAGGTGTATTCTCTAGCTTAGTCTCAGGCTTAATGATTGCCTGGTTCCCACTTGACCAAAGAAGTTCCACCAAAAACATAAAGGACAATTGAGTGATTCCCTATTATTCCTCTGATGGAGGATAAAATGAGCTAAGGGTAGGTAGAAAGGAGGATAAAGAGAAGTAAGGGCATGAATAAACCAAACTGGTCCCTCTTTTAGTATTTCAGAGTTGACTGAATATCAATCTGATAAACAGTGTTCATTCCATAAATCCTCAGAGTAGTTAAAGCGTTTTATCACAGCTTATTAGACTGTGATAAAATGTATAGTTCAGTAGATGTCCTCATATATTCTGGAAATTACCAGCACCCATTTATATGGAACCTGTACTACTAGTTTTAATTAACTGAAATCATCTGCTTGGAATTATGCTCTCAATTTAGCTCACATTTCAATCTCCATAAATTCTTTCTCAGTGCTTTACTCTGTAGAATGCAAATGGGTCCTGTGCAAAAACCCCCAGGAAAGTCCAATGGCATCAGGCAGTGGCACATTGTGGAGCATTCAGCAATCACACAATATTGGGGAATGCTGTATTAAGCTAGCTTTGTTATGTTGATTTAACCTGAAGAACAAAGTTTTCACTTACACTGAATTTACCATCTATTCTTGCCAGAATAGTATTAATATTTGAATCAAAGATAGTTAACTTGACCAAAGGAAATTTTTCTCCATATAGTATATAAAATGATATTTGATTATTTTTAATGAAATTATAGGTGAAATTGATACTATTCTACTTAAAATTCTATTTTTTTGTTTTTTCTACAAGACGGTACTCAGTGTATTTATATTTATGAAAATAGTATCATTAATCTATCTATTTTGGTCCATACCCACATTGTTTAAAAATTTCATTTTCTTTTTAGGCCCTTCTTTTACAAAATTAAAATGAAATATTATTTATTGTTAAATCTCAGTGATCTTCAAGATGCAGCTGTATGAAAGAACATCTATTGATATGTATATTGTATTATATATATGCAAACGATAATTATCAACCGCATTATAACTTTAAAAAATACATAATATATGTATTCAGCTTTCAGAGGCCTTGATTAGGTGGAGTGAAACAGAATGTTAGAAGTGTTAAAAAGTACTTATGGAGTCTCTGTGAGTCAGAATTAACTCCATAGCAACTGTTTCAAGATGTACAAGTAATGGAAAGGTCGTTATTTGATTGTTTCCCCAAGGAGTGCCCTGTCTGCCAGTTCTGCAGCGAAATAGTTCATGCGAGGTTTTGTTGGTTTTCATTTTGCAGCAGACCAAAAAAGCCTGAGTTGGATGAGACTTTTACCTGACTTGTCTCTGCATGAATGATGCTTGTTTCCATTATGACTGTCACCATTCCAAGGATAGTTCTCTGCAAACCGTAGGTGCTTAATAAATATTGTTGGTTAACTATGCAATTAAATTGGTAGTACATATTCCTATTTCTTGTGCTTCTTGGCTAACACATTAAAAGAAAACAATGAGCTAATTTGCATCACATGGGTGAGCACAGAGAGTGTTTAATTCAGTCTAATGTTCTTTCCAAATGGTTCAATATTTCCTTGAATGGAGTCTCTTCCCATGATCAGGCAGAGTGAGTAAGATACTCCCTGGGAATAAAATGTTCATCCATGTGAAGAAAATTAACTCCTTCAGAGCACCAGGGAGTTAATGGTAAATTATTTCTTCTATAGTACCAAAATGAATCAAATTGCCAATTAATCATTTCCTGGGGTATGCCAAACTAAAAGCTGCATTTAAAAAAAAAATGTTTTGGGAAGATAATCTGTGCCTTCTTTCTAGCTTGCCATCTTGCTGGGCCTTATGAGTCTTTTTCCCTCCCTTCTGCTCTTTGCTTCATCTTCCTCTAACTTACCTTTTGGATGCATGTATGGAGTTAAGGATGTGAATACCCTTTGGGTAGACAAACTGGTGGCCTGTTGCACCAGTTGATTACCTACTCAATAACAGTCCCACTGCCATACTGACAGAGCCCTGATTTTGTTCTAGTGTCTCTTTCCCAAGTGATTCAAGTAACTTGATGGCTAGAAGCCAGTCATGGTTGTCTCTTTTGTTTTTTTAGTGATATATGACCCAGTATGGTCTATCACACGTGAAGAGAAGTCTGTTAGGATAGTTCTTGGAAAGATTTTACTCACTGATGAAGCAGGACACAAGAAAGAAACCACCTCTCATCTACCGCAAGGTGTCTTGACCTCCAACTGCTGTAGCCATCTTGTCACCAAGGGAGGAAACAAACTTAGGATCAAGCTAAGACTGAGGGCCATAGAGCAAAGTAGGAAAGAACTGTATCCTTGACGATGTTATTGAACCCACTAATGATTCCAGTACCTACCTTAAAGCTCAGTTCTAACTAAGAGGAGTATCTGAAAAACAAAGAAACCTCTGACATATTTTGGAAACAAAATGCCTCTTGCTTAAACCAGCTGAGACAAAGTTGTATGCTAGTTTCGGACAAATGAAACACCTACTCTGAACAAGCATAACAATGATTGTGAAGATGGCGCAGGACTGGGTGGTATTTTGCTGTGTTTTACATAGGGTCGCTATGAGTTGGAACCAACGCGACAGCACCAAACAACAACAACTCTGAACTTACCTTAGACCACAGGATACACATATGGGTTTAGGTAGGATCTGGGAAAGACTCTAAAATGATCTTTCTTGTCAAAACAAGATCCCTAGACTCACACTGAGGGGTGGTCTAAATTCATTCAAAGAGAAGACATTTCTTAGTATTCCACACAGATGACGTGGGATGCTTAGCATGCCCAATAGATCGTAGTGGAAAAAATACTTTCTGCCTCTATTAAAACTTGTTTAAATATTCCTGCGTAAAGTCAAAATACTCTTTAAAAACTAAGAGAATATCTACATTTATTTCTGGTGTTTTGAAAAATTTGATGAAACACCTCAAGATCCCCTTCTCCAAGAGGAAATTTTTAATTGCAAAGTAGAGCCAGTATTTTGATGAGTCTTTATCATAAAAAGAGTACCTACTCTGTGCAGAGAATCTTCTTTGGAATAGAGACCCAAAGAATAAATAGACAATAGCTTTGTTGGAACTAGATTTAAAAAAAAAATAAAAACAAGATGGTATTTTTCAGAATAAATATACATATTCCTGGTTATAAACTTAGCAGGAGTGAAAAAGAGAATCAAAGCTAGAGAGACAAATATAAAAGAAAGAAAATAACTGTGTAAATAGGTGTTTCTATTTTATAAAATTGGTGGAACCATTTTATATTTCAGTTGTACTCGAAGAAGTACTGTTTGCTCTGAATTGCTACCCAAAGATCACAAATCCATTTTTAGATAAGTAGTGCTACAACTAAATATTAGGAAAGAATATTATCACAATGACATTTCAAATGGAAGAAAAGCATATGTCATATTCCTAAAAATAGTAAAACACATTCATCTGAACATCTGGTCATTTCAGATGAAAAATCAAAAACGTTTACAGTGAATTGAATATCCTTACATTAAAAGTCAAAGACAAATTGAGGCTGAGAACAAAAGAATCACTTGTGTGCTTTACAAAGTTAGAGTCACTTAGGTAATTAATTAGTATTAGTTGACATTCATGCAAGTTTTTAGTTTGCAACGGTGCCAAGTGAACTACCCAATCAGGTGCTCCAATAATCTTGTTAACCTTGACTACAAAACAGAATGGCATTCACATCTTACTTTATCTGTTAAAAAAAAGAAAATGTCATCCATAGTCTTTCCTTAAAACAATCTCATCTTTCATTGCTCTTGGCTGTGTAAAATATTATTATAGTTAAAAGAGAATTTGCATAATGCTTTTGAAGGGCTTACTAGATACAATACTTCTAATCTACTGTGGAATGTTTATAATACATAAACAGCTGAACCTTTTTTATTGTGAAGGAGGATTATTAAGGCATACTATCTAATCAAAATACAATGATAATAAATGGATAGGTGACTCTTACAAGCTTATTTTTTTGAAAAGAAGTTTTAGATTTTCCTGTACTAAATTGGCCAATGATTTTCTCTGGAAAAATGACTTCCTTAGAAAATGAAGTCCTTTCTAATGATTTGTCTTAAAATTGGTTTGTTCTTCTCAACCTGATACCTGTTCTAGTCTTAGGAATTTTAACTCATATCATTTGAAAGGATCTTGCAGAGAATACTGTTTTCTTCTTTTATCCTGCTTTTACTCTTACAGGATTCTTTTCTCATACTTGAGTTCTAGATAACTAACAGTGATGAAAAGCAAAATGGAGGTCACTTTGGCATGTTCTGAACACAAATATAATATCTGTATAACACTGTTCTAGATACGTCAAATGTTGATTTTTGTAATTTGGTATTAATTATAATAATCAACTTATTCTATGGAAAAAAAAAACCTAGCTTCCTAGTTCAATATATTATGTATTAGACTCTTATGAATATCTTCCCTGTAAATTCAGCTGCTTTGGAAAAAAAGTCTTGGGTTTGCATCTGGAATTATCTTCTTATTTACTATGTAACCTTTATGAGTTACCACTCTTGACCTTTCCTTCTTTTTATATAAACTGAATGTAGTAATAATAGGACCCAAGATTATTCTGAGAGTTAAATGAGGTGATGTATGTAGGAGAGACTAGCACTTCATATATAATTACATAAATATAATGAACATATAGTGTGTAGTAAATAGTTAATAATATTACTTTTAAAATGACGCATTATTACTAAATTTTTGATGAATCTGTTTACTCATCCAGAATCAGTTATTTCCATTTCAAGCATCAGTAGAATGATAATATCACCTCAGAACTTCTTGGAAGAATTCATGAATAAACAATTATATATAGTTTCAAATAAAATAATGGTTTGAAAAAAATTTTTTTAAATAATGTAAGCATCTTCAACTGGTTTTACACTTCATAGCTCCACCCACAAAAATATTTCAAATTTTTGAGCAACTGTTTTTTGCAGTTGGAATGTAGGTAAATACATTCTGAATTCTGTATTGTATATGTAATACGTAAAAGTGTACAGAATCCAACACCAGAGAATATAGAAGACCTGTGTATTGCATGAAACATGATATTATAGCCCTAATCACTCTAATAAAAGATTCAAAGGAAGTATTCCTGATTCCTGATAAGTCTGAGAATAAATATATTAAGTAGAACTGCCCCACAGAGTTTCCAAGGAGCACCTGGTGGATTCGAACTGCTGTCCTTTTGGTTAGCAGCCATAGCTCTTAACCACTATGCCACCAGGGTTTCCTAAAAAATTTATACTTAAATATAATGATTTAAATGGAACTTTTGGAGTCCCTGGGTGTCATGGTTTGAATTATGTACCCCCAAAAATGTGTGTATCAATTTGGCTAGGCCATGATTCCTGGTACTGTGTGATTTTCCTGTATGTTGTAAACCTGCCTCTATGATGTTAATGAGGGAGGATGGGTGGCAGTTGTGTTAGTAAGACAGGACTGGATCTACAAGACTGGATTGTGTCCTGAGGCAATCTTTTGAGATATAAAAGACAGAAGTGAGCAGAGAGACAGGGGGACCTCATACCATCAAGAAAGCAGTGCCGGGAGCAGAGCGCATCCTTTGGACAGGGGTCCTTGCGCAGAGAAGCTCCTAGTCCAGGGGAACACCGAAGGGAAGGCTGACAGAGAGGAAAAGACTTCCCCTGGAGCTGACAGCCTGAAATTGGACTTTTAGCCTACTTTGACTGTGAGAAAATTAACTTCTCTTCATTAAAACCACTTGTGGTATTTCTGTTATAGCAGTACTAGATGACTAACACACTGGGTTTTGCTAACAGCAAAACACTTGACTGCAAGACAAAATGTTGGTGATTAGAATGCACCCAGAGGCACCTTGGATGACAGGCTTGGCAATCTGCTTCCAAAAGGTCACAGCCTTGAAAACCCTATAGAGCAGTTCTAGTCTGCACACACGGGGTCACCATGAGTCAGAATCTACTTGAAGGTGGCTAACAACAGCAACAAACGAACTTTTACAATTATTTTATCTTTCTTTCCCTTTACTTATTTTGATACGTTGCCATATATTTTATAGACATAATGCTTAGGCATTTTTAATACAACATCTAGTTAAGACTTTAGATGCATTGACATAAGAAGTTCCAAGTCTAGTTCCTAAAGGCCCAGTAGCTCGTTGCTATTTCTTCTGGTTGTTTGTATTTGACAGCATTGAGATAAATATTGTCATAAAAGGATGCTCTACATAGCACATCACCCATTTCAATGAATGTATTACGTGTTTATTTGGAAGGAAAGTCTCCTTGGTTTCCCGTCCTCTGCTATGATGCTTTTGAGAAGCAGCAACAGTACTTTACTTGAGATGTGGACTGACTTCAAAGGGAATTGATGGGACTTCTAACAATATGATTTGTAAGGTCTCTTGGGAGAGAAAGCACTGTACAAATAAAAAAAAAAATGTAAGAAATATAATAACTTCAGGAGACAAGCTACTTTTATTATTGTGTATACAATAAGACAGGTACTTTAATATATACAACCTATACATTCATTTCATGGTTATTTACAAATAATTATTTGTCCACATGTCTGTATATGAATGACTTAAAAGTTATCTCAGAGACTTGCCTTCTTGTTCACTACTTTTTTCATTGCCTCGAACACTGGCTGAAACAGAATACTTTATTAACGTTTTCTGAACAAATGAATAAACGAACTATCATAGCATTATCCAGGGATATCATTTTAGGCCCAAAGAGGTGCATTTGGATTGCCTGCCTGTATAAAGGGCAATTCAAATATGCTTTCCCCCCGATTGCAAGTTCTCTGCATTCACCAAAACAGATGCTCTTGAAATTTATTCTGCATGAAAAATAACCTGGAAGTGTATTTATTCATATTTCTTACTTTTAATTATAAATTACTATTAAAAAATATCTGTTTACCCAAACCCAGTCTAAGAAACAGGATTACATTGATCCTCTCTGTGTGCTCATCCTCATGGCATCACCCTCTGTTCCCACCAGGAGTAACCAATATCCTGAACTTGGCATTAATAATCCCACTGCTTTTCTTTATTGTGACTCATAGCAATCCTATAGGATAGAGTAGAACTTCCCCATAGGGCTTCTAAGGAGTGGCTGGTGGATTAGAACTGCTGGCCTTTTGGTTAGCAGCCAAGCTCTTAATCACTGCACCACCAGGGCTCCTATGAGTCAGAATTGACTTGATGGCAATGGGTTTGGTTTTTTGATTTTTTTCAGATGGCTTTTCTTTGTAGTTTACCTAATATGAATGTACACAATAAGTATCCAATTAATATTTACTGAATGAATGTGTTTGTTTCCATTACCACCATATTGCTTAGATTTCCTGGTTTTGAACTACATACAGATAAAAACCCAGTTGCCATCGAGTCAATTCCAACTCATAGTGACCCTGTAGGACAAAGCAGAACTGCCCGGTAGACTTTCCAAAGACAGGCTGGTGGATTTGAACTGCTGACCTTTCGTTTAACAGCTGCAGCTCTTAACCACTGCACAACCAGGGCTCCATATATAAATGAGGGAGATTGATTGTTTATATATAAATATATTTATATATATATTCATATATAAATTAGGGAGATCAATTGTTTAAATATATATTTATGGGACCTCCCCCATATACTCTGATTTAGTAGATGTGGGGATAGGGTTTGGGAAACTGAATTTCCCAGGTGATTTGGAGGGAGATAAATCTGGGTAACATGTTGACAAACGCCAAAGGAATCAATCGGTCTCTATAGATAGACAAAAAGAGATAATGAATGCAGATCATCACAGGGACATTAATCTTCTACCTGTTTTAACGCAGACTGCTAGTTTTGGAGACTGTGTGGTGCCTGGGGTCTTAAAAACTTGCAGCCAGCAGTGCAAGGCATGACAATTGGTCTCTACTTGCCTGGAGCAAGAAGGAAGGAGAATCAGGAATAGGAGGAGGATATGGAATGTGTGGCTAAGTGACTCCATGAACGACTGCCTCCTTTGCCATGAGACTAGAAGAACTAGATGGTGCCTGGCTATCATTACTAAATATTTTGATCAAAGATTCTATAGAAGAATTTTGATCAAAAGGGGGTAAATGCACAACAGAATTTCAAATTCTCATAGACATCAAACTTTCTGGAGCCAAAGGGTCATATGAACCTATGAAATTATTGCCCTGAGATCATCTTTAAAACTTAAACCAAAAATATCCTCTGAAATCTTAAAACCAAAGCTAGTTAAGCTTAACTATTAAAAAATGCCTGCCTTGAGCATTGTGCTCTTTTAAGAACTATCTATATGGGATCAGGAAACCCTGGTGGCATAGTAGTTAAGAGCTATGGCTGCTAACTGAAAGGTCAGTAGTTCAAATCCACCAGGCTCTCCGTGGAAACCCTGTGGAGCAGTTCTACTCTGTCCTGTAGTGTCGCTATGAGTTGGAATCTACTTGACTGCATCTGGAATGGTTTTTTTGTTGTTGTTGTTATGGGATCAAACTGACAACAGCAACTCAAAAGATTACATAAGAACCTTAGGGGGCAGAGAGTTTATGTAAAGGGGGAAGACTAACTCAGAAAGGAAGGGTGAGAATGGTTGCATAACACGAAAAATGTAATCAATGTCACTGAATTGTACATGTTGAAATGGTTGAATTGGTGTATGTTTTGCTGCATGTATACCCAACGACAACAACAAAATAACATAAAAAAAAATCACAGGCTCTGTGTAAGATTGCCATGTGTATAGTTGCCATTTATGTTGTTGAAAAAAGCTATTTGCAGTGAAGAAGTTGTTGGTCTTGCAAAATTCTATCCTGCGATTTCCAGGGTTGTTTCTATCACCAAGGCCGTATTTTCCAACTACTGTTCCTTCTTTGTTCCCAACTTCTGCATTCCAATCACTAGTAATTATCAATGCATCTTGATTGAACGTTTGATCAATTTTAGACAACCGAAGTTGATAAAAATCTTCAATGTCTTCATCTTTTGCCTTAGTGGTTGATGCATAAATTTGAATAATAGTCGTATTAACTGGTCTTCCTTGCAGGGGTATAAATATTATCCTATCACCGACAGTGCAGTTCTTCAGGATAAATCTTGAAATTTTTTTTTTTTTGATGATGAATGCAACCCCATTCCTCTTCAATTTGTCATTCCTGGCATAGTAGGCCATATGTTTATCCAATTCAGAATGGCCAGTACCAGTCCATTTCAGCTCACTAATGCCTAGGATATTAATGTTTATGCATTGCATTTCATTTTTGATGACTTACAGTTTTCCTAGACTCATACTTCCTACGTTTCATGTTCTGATTATTAAAGGATATTTGCAGCTGTTTCTTCTCATTTTGAGTTATGCCAAATCAGCAAATCAAGATCCCAAAAGTTTTACTCCATCCACAGCATTAAAGTCAACTCTACTTGAGGAGGCAGTTCTTCTTCAACCGTATTTTGAGTATCTTCAAACCTGAGGGGCTCATCTTCTGGCACTATATCAGACAATGCTTTCCTGCTATTTATAATGTTTTCACTCCCTAATTTTTTCATAAGAAGACTGCCAGGTCCTTCTTCCTCACCAGATGGAATATACAGGATTCAAGTTGACTATATCTGTGGAAAGAGATGATGGAAAAGCTCAATAGCATCAGTCAGAACAAGGCCAGGGGCAGACTGGGGAACAGAGTATCGACTGCTCAGATGCAAGTTCAAGCTGAAATTGAAGCTGAAAGAAATTAAAACAAGTCCACAAGACCCAAAATATGACCTGGAATATATCCCACCTGAATTTAGAGACCATCTCAAGAATATATTCGATGCATTAAACACTAATGACATCATACGTGAAGAAGGCAAGAGGTATTAAAAAGACAGGAAAGAAAGAAAAGACAAAACCAGATGTCAGAAGAGACTCTGAAACTTGCTTTTGAGTGTCAAGCAGCTAAAGTGAATGGAAGAAATGATGAAGTAAAAGAGCTGAAGAGAAGATTTCAAAGGGCGACTTGAGAAAACTAAGTAAAGTATTATAACAAAATGTACAAAGACCTGGAGATAGAAAACCAAAATGGAAGAACACACTCAACATTTCTCAAGCTGAAAGAACTGAACAAAAAATTTAAGCCTTGAGTTGCAATATTGTGAAGGATCTACAGGGAAAATATTGAATGACATAAGAAGCATCAAAAAGAGATCTCAAAAAGAACTGGTCGACATTCAACCATTTCAGGAGACAGCATATGATCAAGAAAAGATGAAACTGAAGGAAGAAGGCCAAGCTGCACTGACGGCATTGGTGAAAAATAAGGCTTCAAGAATTGCTGGAATACTAATTGAAATATTTCAACAAACGATGCAGTGCTGGAAGTGCTCACTAGCCTATGCCAAGAAATTTGGAAGACAGCTACCTGGCCAACCAACTGGAAGAGATCTATATTTGTACCCGTCCCAAAGAAAGGTGATCCAACAGAATGTGGAAACTATTGAACAATATCGTTAATATTGCACACAAGTATAATTTTGTTGAAGATCATTCAAAAGCGGTGGCAGCAGTACATGGACAGGGAACTGCCAGAAATTTAAGCCAGATTCAGAAGACATAGAATGAGGGACATCATATCTGATGTTAGCTATATCTTGGCTGAAAGCAGAGAATACCAGAAGGATGTTTACCTGTGTTTTATTGATTGTGTGGATCAAAACAAATTATGGGTAACTTTGGTAAGAATGAGAATTTCAGGACAATTAATTATACTCTGGAGGAAACTGTACATAGACCAAGAGGCAGTGATCTGAACAGAACAAAGGGAAGCTGCACTATATGAAGAAGAACAGGGTATCAGGATTGGAGGAAGACTCAGTAATAACCTTCGATATGCAAATGACACAACCTTGCTTGCTGAAAGTGAAGAGGACTTGAAGCACTTACTGATAAAGATCAAAGACCACAGCCTTTAGTATGGATTATATCACAACATAAAGAAAACAAGACTCCTCACAATTGGACCAATGAGCAACATCATGATAAATTGAGAAAAGATTGAAGTTGTCGAGGATTTCATTTTACTTGACTCCACAATCAATGCCCATGGAAGCAGCAGTCAAGAAATCAAAGGATGCATTGCACTGTGCAAATCTGCTGCAAAAGAACTCTCTAAGGTGTTGAAAACAAAGATGTCCCCTTGAAGACTAAGGTCTTCAAGTCATGGTATTTTCAATCTCTCATATGCATGTGAAAACTGGACAGTGAATAAAGAAGACCAAAGTAGAATCGATGCCTTTGAATTATGGTGTTTGTGAAAAATATTAAATATATCGATGGACCAGCAGAAGAACGAACAGGTCTGTCTTGGAAGAAGTACAGCCAGAAGCAAGGATGGCAAGACTTCGTCTCTCATACTTTGGGCATGTTACCCGGAGGGACCAGTCCCTGCAGAAGGACATCGTGCTTGGTAGAGTACGGGGTCAGTGAAGAAGAGGAAGACCTTCAACAAAATGGATAGACACAGTGGCTGCAACAATGGGCTCAAGCATAAGAAAGATTGTGAGGATGGCACAGGACCGGGCAGTGTTTCCTTCCATACATAGGGTCACTATGATTTGGAACCAACAACAACCAGATTGCTGGGGTTCAAGTCCAGACTATAACATGTATTGGCTATGTAATGTTTGGGCAAATTTTTTAACCTCCAATTTCTCAATTTCTTCTTTAGCTAAATGAGTATAATAATGGTATATACTTCATCAGTATGTTATAGGACTGATTTACATACATGAAGTGTTTAAAACAGTGCCTAGTGCATAACTACTAAATGATAATAATTATTATCACTACTTCCTCCGATGCCAATTTGCTAGATGCTTTTTAGTGCTTTATTTTCATAGACTTTACTGACTTTTTTCTCTTATGTTTCTCTTGTACTAATGTGGGTGGCATGCTTTTTATTTTATAAATATAGTTCTTTTATCTAATGGCTATAAATCTATATTTTCATATTTTGTCTTTAATGCCAGTAAGAAATGTTAGTGTAAGGGGACAGGCCTAACACTAACTTATGCACTAAACATGCCAAGAACCATTCTAGAACTGGAGCAGACGTTGCCATTTGGACCATGCAGACTCTAAAGCCTCCAAGACTTTAACATCTGTCTGGCTTCTTTCTTTGACCCTCTTCTACTTGATGAAGGAAAAGAAAGACAAAAAAAAGCAACTATAATGACAGCCTCTAAGACAGAATTCACATATTTGTCACCACCATGCTTCTGTATGAGAGCATTTGGAAATTAAAAAACATGGTCTCCAATATATAAAGTCTGTTTCCTCTTGTGCTTCTCCCATGGGCCATACTTTGGACCAAGAAGGAAATGGAGGAGAAGTTGTAATAATAAAATCTCTTTATTAGAATCCTTGGAAGAATGTACAATATGTGATTGGAAATTAAGCCTCTACTTGTCCTGTAAACGAAAATCCCCACCTTATTCTTATATTCATAAATATTTATTAAACACCTTCTGTAGACACTGTGCTAAGTGCTAGGTATCTAATAATGAAGAGGAAAGATTATGTTGTTACTCTCATAGAGTTTACAGTCCACTGTATCAGGATAGGAGTTGGAAAACAAATAGACGAATAGAGAAGAAAATTCCTATTAGTTGACGACCTCTCTGGAATTAGTGAGTTTCTCATGGCACCATTAATTGCATTAATTTATCTGACCAAAGAATCTTGTGCATTTTTCTGATTTGTAGGATTTTCCAGTTATTGTACAGTGGAGTAAAAAAGACAATACTACCAAAAATTAGTTGTATAACTCAATATCAGTAACTGCAAAGTCAGTTAGGCTTAAACTCAAAACAGCTAATGAAATTGTTTTGTCTAGTTCTGTGTGTAAATGACTTCTAGAATGCTGAAGGGTGAGGACTTAAATTCAACATTCTGTGCTGCTAACCTTCAATTCAAGCTTTAATAGTATTTGGTCATTAGGGATTCTCATTTTAGCCTAATTCATTTGTAGAGCAGAAACAGAAGTAGTAGCATGTAGTAGTAGAATGCAGAGTAAAAAACAGTAATAGTAGATACGAGGTTGTAACATTTGGCAAGGAGCAAATGTCAGCAAGGAAGAAAGTAATGACTATCAGGCCAAGGGATGTGGATCTCTATCATCTTTGAAGATTTCTGAGAGAAGCAGTGATACTTATCAGAATTAAATTTCAAGGAGAAGTAGCTGCAGTAATCTATAGCATGGATGATATCCTCAAATTCCCTATTTCATCTTAAAAAAAAAAAAGTAGTTAAGAACAACCTAACATCTTGAGACAAGTGTCTAATGATCTATCATCTGCTTCCGCCTACTCCACATCGGCAGGATTTATGTCTGGGCAAAGTCATGAGATTTCAGCATAAATTAAAATCTTACTTATTCTCTGAATCAGTATAATTATAGAATCGTAGAGAGTGAGCATGACAATTGGTAGATGTGTTCATTAATTTAGTCAATAGCTATTTATTTATTGAGTCCCTACTGTGTGTCATGTACTATGTGGGCCCTGGGTTATAGACATGAATACAGTAGACTAAAATCCTTGCCCTTAAGCATCTTACATTCTCATGGGGGGGAGGAAAGTCAAAGAACAAAATAAATGTATGAATTATACAGTATATTATGGAAGATGATTAGTGTTATATGGAAAAATAAAGTAGGGAAGCTGATTATGGAGTATCCGAGTGATAGCAGTGAGGAGTTACCATTTTAAATGGGAGGTAAGGAGAGTAGTTAGAAAAGGCCTCACTAAGAAGATGAATCTCTTACAATAAATGGGATAAAAATGAGGATATAGTTAACTCTCCCCATACATATGCACATATACCTGCATATCCTTCCTGACATTAGAAATAGGAAAGGCACATATTTTCTTCTTTACAAATGACATCGTTTCACTGTGAGAAGCCAAAATGTTTAAGCAGTCAAACAAGTTGGATGTAACACCCAAGGACTATCAACTCTGAAGCGGCCAAAACTAAACTTGTATTTGGCACAGTCTAACTTCTCATGAGTCGCAATAAACTATCAAGAATCCCTTAAGAGTACATTTTGCAGCTTGTGGGCTCAAAAAGAGGCAGTGCAACTAAAAATCAGTGCTACTCAAAATCGTATGTTCTAGAGGAGTCATTGAGATTTCACTTCCTCCTACAGTTGTCTAAGCCAGAGTCTTTCCAAGCTGTATGGTACAGATCTCTGTGGGACTACATCTTTGCTAACAGATAAATAGCATGTTTGGTCCCATATCCGCGGCACATTTTGCTAATAAACCATGACAGTTTTTGCCAGAGAAAAACTTCAGACTACCTCAAAATTCTTCTTAAGTGTAGCCTGCTAGGCAATCAGTACCAATGTAGCTGAGATAGCTTTTAAGATAAAAGTCAATGGAGATTAAAAGCTCTTTTTAAAAATTGATTCTCCCCACAAGTTTCCTACTGTTCACCTCCATTTGGACAGGAGATGTTCCTCCAAGTGGGCAAGAATATAATTCACCCCTTTAATTTCCATAATAGAATGCTAACCTTGTTGCCAGACCATCTGGTATCTTTTCAATCGTCAGCATAGAATATGTAAGTGCCAGGTACTTGCCTGAGAGCTCAGTCTTGAAATGACTGTTATTTAAACTCCAGGCAAAATATGGTTGAGGCAAATGAGTCTCATAAATAACAATCTAAGAGACATGGTACCAATTCAGTTCTCTAGGTAGGTTCATGTTAGAGCAGTAGAAAACAGTGCACTTGGGCTTACATCACCAGCCTTCCAGTTCCACCAATGGAGCTGAATAATGCACTTTCTTCATTTTATCTAGATATTAAAGACATTGTTATTCAATATCTTTTACATGTGATAAAATTATTTCTAAGGCTACAACCAAGAAAAGTGTTTGTTTTCCCCGAAAGCTATTACTTTTTCTTTCAGATGACAAGAAGCCCTGTTATTTTGGTTTCCTTGAGTCGGGATGGACTTGACGGCAACAGGTTTGGTTTTTTGGGTTACTTACCTTAGCTGCCAGGAAGTTCAAATCTCAATTTAATTTTCAGCTGTAGTAGAAATCTCCATGTTTTGTAATTTAGCTCTCACCTTTCCTGCTAGCTATTTGTCTATATTGATTCTGATATTTTTAAAATACAATATGAGGAGCATGAGTTTTATTTCAGATGCTGCAAATATAGATATGAATTACTCACATGTATATGAGAAATGAATAAATTAATGCAGACTTTGTGGAGACCTACAGTGGATACCATGGTGCTCCATTTCCATGCCCTCTTCAAGCCTATTGCTATTTAGAATATAGGCTGCTTTCTTTTCCCAGCTGCGTCCCTTATTGAGGATGGCCCTCAGCATCAGGAAACTGCCTCATCTAAGGTTATATCCTGCTTACAGGATAGTCCATGGTCAATGACAGGCTGATACAGGGATATAAAGGCTCTGCCATTCATTTCAACTGCAAACAGCTCTCAAAGGCCATTCCAGCTCTAGACGATCACATGGGATCAGATGTGGCCTCAATTGCAGTCACACTGTAGATCAACTTCTCCCTTTGCTCACTCCTGTCCCTCTTAACTTCATACAGGTATACCTCCAAAGAGCAGTACTAGATAAATCTTCTGCACATGACTCCACAACTCAGAGTCTGTTTCCAGGAAGACCAATATAAGTGAACATCTCAGTCTTTCTTTTTTTCCTGAAAACAAAGGGATTTCCTAAACAATGCTAAATTTAAACACAATATTGATGAATTAGTTCAGCTGATGAATTATATTACTTTTTCTAGTTCAGTATGTTTTACTAAATAGTGGTCTGAATCTTTTAAATAAGTTTAACTTACCTATTATACCTACTTTTATCAATCTTTTCACCCAAAACAATTTTCAGCATTTATATAGTATGTCAGCAGATATTAGAATAATTTTTATCATTTTGTTAATTTGTTTTTGGTTAGGACTTTAAAACCAGACCACATATTCTCTATGATAGGCTGCTGAATATGGAAAAAAATCACAAGTTCTTTCTGTAAAATTTTTATAAAATTAAAAGATAATTTTCTGAGCACACATAAAATTCTGTGAGTTCATAAAAATACATATAGCAATATATTAATCTCTGAAGAGAGAAAGTTATTACAAACTTAAATTATATTTCTGCTTATATTTCCAGTTGAGGAGCAGTCTTTAAAGTAACAGCTTAGCCATTAGTTAATATTTACAATTGATAAATGAAGTCATTCCTTGTAAATGGACTTGGCATATTTTAGTATAGTATATAAAAAAATTTAACTTAAGTGAATAATGTGTTCATAACATGTCAGAAATTATACTATTCCTAACATTCACTATGATAAAAAATTTTAGAAGATATTATTTTGAACTTTTAAGTTTAAAGATTTTATTTTTCTATTATAAGTATCTTAAGATCTTTCCTAAGAGTTTATGTATTGGTGAAAAAAAAAGTTCTTTACATTCTTAAGAACATTCTTGACACATATTGACCAGTTCCTTAATCCCTGAAGGGATTACTAAATTAGTTCTATGTTGACATGACAGAGAAGGCAAAATGGGTAAAATCCCCATTTACGTATTTTCATCTTAGAAATAGTCATTGAGTTGAATTCAAAGATTATTTACCTTTGTTATTTCAACATATATGTCAGATTACGGCAAACCCAATATGCCTATGAATATATCATAATATTGTTAAATAATTGTGTTTAGAAAAATTATCTTTTTTGTTATTTTTATTAGTCTATATTTATATATTGACTAACTGAGTAATATATGGCCTTCAGCATCAGGAAAGTACTTCGTCAGGTTATGTCCTGCTTACAGGATGGTCCATGGTCAATCACAGACTGATACAGGGATATAAAGGCTCTGCCATTCATTTCAGTTGGAAACAACTCTCAAAGGCCATTCCAGCTCTAGATGATCACATGGGATCAGATGGGGCCTCGATTGTAATCACACTGTAGATCAATTTCTCCCTCTGCTCAGTTAAAAAAAGTTACAGTTAAAAAAAAGGAGGCCTGGTTGCACAATGGTTAAAGTGCTCAGATGCGAACCAAAAGGTCTGTGGCTCAAACTCCCAGCCGCTCTGTGGGAGATGTGGCAGTCTACTAGCCTTGGCAATACTATGGGGCTGTTCTACTTTGTCCTACGGGGTTGCTATAGTTGGAATCTACTCGACAGCAGTGGGTCTGGTCTGTTTTTTTGATATAGTAAAAATAGAAAATAAAAATAAAAAATATTTATCTTCTGATCTGACTACTAAATTATCCAGAAATAGAATTTTGCTACACGTACTGTAAAGAAAAAAAAAAAATTATGGTGAAATATTTCACATTTACAGAACGATAAAAAGCAAAAATTGTACCCATCTTAGTTTTATATTTTTTTAAATAATCAAATATAGCATGTAACTGAAACTTTTGTTTGTATCCTTCACTATCTCTAGGAGGTGACTGGGTGGTGCAGTCAGTTAAGCGTTTGACTACTAGTGGAAATGTTGGGGGTTGGAACCAGGGTTTCTAACCGATTCTTTCCATTTATTGTGTTTTTTTTTTTTTTTCTACTCCAGATATACTGAATCAGAATCTACATTTTAATAAAATCTCCAGGTGATTCTTATGTGTAACAGATTTGAGAACCTCTGCTCTACTAGTAGTTCTCAGAATTGATCCCTAATCAGCAGCATTAGCATCGCCTAGGAATTTGTTTGCGGTGCAAAATTCTCAGCAGAACTTCGAACCAGGACGAACGGGTTTGAAGCCCTGGTTGGAACCCACCCAGAAATGTCTCAAAAGACAAGTCTAGCAATATGCTTCCAAAAGGTCACAGCCTTGAAAACCCTATAGAGCTGTTCTACTCTTCACACATGGGGTCACCATGAGTCAAAATTGACTTGATGGCAACTAACAACAACTGTCTCTAGTCTTTCCTTTCCTTCCCAATATTAATCATAATACTAAAGATGCTGTGTATCCTTTCTGTCCATGTTTATTAAATAGGTTACTATTGTTAGCTGCTATCAAGTTGCCCCTGAATCATGGTGACCCCTGTGAACAACAGAACAAAATGATGCCTGATCCTGGACCATCCCCATGATAAGTTGCAGATCGGGCCATTGTGATCCATAGGGTTTTCATTCACTAGTTTTTGGGAACAGATCAACAGGCCTTTCTTCCTAGTCTGTCTTAGTCTGGAATCTTAAAACTTGTTCAGCATCATAGCAACATGTAATCCACCACTGATAGACGAGTGTTAGCTGAGCATGAGGTGCATTGGCTTGGAATTGAACCAGGGTCTCTCTCATGGAAGGCAATGCCCCTGTGATGGTTAATGTTATGTGTCAGCTTGGCTAGGGTATGATTCTCAGTAGTTTGGCAGATGTTGGACTGGTTGCTCTGCCATAATATAAGATTATGTAATCATCCTCCATGATGTGATCTGATGTGATCAGCTAATCAGATGGAAGGGGAGTTTCCTTGGGAGTGTGGCCCATCTCCAGTATAGAAAAGGATATTTTGGCAAAGCTTGCTTTCTCTCCAGGCTTTACACCTCTCATTTCCTGACCTCCAGTTCCCGGGACAAAAGCCAGCAGAAGTCTCAGGCCTGCCCCTGACCTGCAGATTCTGAATATGCCAGCCCCCACAATCCCATGAGCCAGCCAAGATTCCCAGCATGCTGCATAACCTACATATTCGGGACTTGCCGGTCCCTACAATTGCATAAGCCATTTCCTTGAAGTAAAACTTTCTATATTTGTGTGTGTATATATATATGTGTGTGTGTGTGTGTGTGTGTGTGTGTGTGTGTGTGTGTGTGTGTACACTGGTTTTGCTCCTCTAGAGGACTCAATCTAAGGCAGACTCCGTATTAAGTAGGTAGATATCAATAAATGATATGTAGCATTTATTTTTCATATTTTTAAACTTTACATAAGTGCTTTCATATTGTAGGTATCATTACACAATTTGCTTTTTCTCTTTTATTATTTTGTTTTTGAGTTTTATTTCTTTTAGTACATGTGCTGTTTAAAACATTTAAGTTCACTGTAATTGTTTTCCACTGTATAACTATCCCACCATTTAACTGTTCTCCTAGAATAATTAAGCATTTCTCTGTCTCTTTTTTTTTATATTGTTGTTATTATTGTCTATACGTGTTTAACAAATAATGCTGCAGATCCTCTTGTATATTTGAATGGTATACTTGTGAAGAATTTTCTCTTGGATGTATGTGATACATACCTAAAAGGGTAATTGCTGGCAATTTATTTGATTATGCAAAATTATGAGTCTGGTGATTTTATATATTTGCACATCCATATTTGGATTATAAAACTATTAGTTTCTTAACATTTATTTCTTTTACAATCTTATTTCTAATTTTTTTAAGAGTTTTTATTTTATCTTTTATTCTATTATTTTATCTTTCAGTTATTAACATTATAGCCTGTCTTTCTCAGTATAGATGTTCTTTAATTTTTATTTGTTTATTTTCAGTTAGTAACCCATCCTGATTGGTAGGTTCTCTTCTTCTAACTTCCTGTTGTGTTTCTCTGGTCTGTCCGTTCCTCTGACTTCCTCCTTCCTCCCCTCTTCCCTTTCCTTCATTCTTTTATTTCCTTTAGGTTTATCTCTATTCTGCACTTGCTTGCACCCTCACCTTCCAGAATCTTTAGTCAAGAATAGTTTCTATTTCTCTGTTCAGAGATGGTAACAGAGAATCAAGTCACATAGTGGAGAGATTGGCTCAATTCTTCTCTTAAATTTATTGTCTCTGTCCTCCTGTCTCTTTAGACACTAGGCAGCTTCATTTAAGCTGAAACCCCAGGCAGCTGTTAGAAGATGTTTCTCTCTCTCTCTTTTTTTTCTTCCAGACTCCTTTTATAAGTGGGAGATCTTTGCTTCATATCCTGGTTTCAAGCACTAAACATACTTCCTAGCATGTGGCACTTTTATTCCCTTAATCTCAACATGAACCAGGACCCAGTAAGCCCACAGCTTGAGGCTCCCTGGGTGCTTGATACAGGTATTTATATTTTGGTACTTTGAAATATTTTTCTTCTTTTTAATCTTTTCCACAATTTATTTGGCTTACGTTTCCAAGTAATTTTGAAATTTAAGGTTTTTCTAGTTGACCAAAAATTTGTAGCATGTGTAAGGCTTGAAATCCACTGAAATAGCTACTTTGTCCAACCAGCCTTCCTGTCCAGATGAGTCAAGTGACTCATCTTCATTTGTTTGCTTAATTTCTGCCTAAGACCTGTGAGGGATTTCCAATCCCTCCTTCTTCTAGTAGAGGGAATACTCACATGAGCCCATCCTCATAGCAACTACAGCTGCACCGGGCGACTAGTGCTCTACTGATTTAAATAGCACATAAGGCCACTGGAGCCTACAAATCCTTCCTTTCACCAACTGGGTTCCGTGCTGATGTTATCTGGGATAACTTCTAGTTTGACCTGTTACCTCAGACAGTACTGCTATTTTGTGTGTAATTTAAGATAATAATCCACCTAAAAATATAATTCTTTTAGTCAAACACCTTATTTCCAGGAGTTCCCCTCCTCAAGTCATACTTTCTAAAGTATTTTACTTACATCATGTGAAGTTATATTTCTTTTTTTCTTAATGATATTTTACTGTGTTTTAGGTGAAAGTTTACACAGCAAATTAGGTTCCCTTTAACATTTTTTATACAAATTGTTCCATACCATTGGTTACAGTTTTTGCAATGTGTCAGCATTCTCATTATTTCCATTCTGTTTGTTCTGTTTCCGTTGATCTAGCTTCCCTTCCCTCCTTGCCTTCTCATCTTTGCTTTTGGGTAAATATTGACTGTTTGGTCTCATATAGTGACTTGTTTAAGGTGAGGTTGTTTATTTTATAAGCCAATCTATTGTTTGGCTAAGAGGGGACCTGGAGAAATAGCTTCAATTCCAAGTTCAAAGGGTATCTTAGGTCGATAATCTCGGGGGTTCCTCTAGTCCCTGTCAGTGCAGTAGGTCTGGGCTTTTCTCAGGTATTTGAGTTTTGTTCTACATTTTTCTCCCATTCTATCTGGGACCTTCTGTTGTGTCTCTGGTCAGAATAGTTGGTAGCTGGGCACCACCTAGTTCTTCTGGTCTCAGGTTAGAAGAGGTTGTAGTTAGTGTGGGCTATTAGTCCTGTGGACTAGTTTCTTCTTTGAGTATTTATCTTCTTTTTGAGCTCAGTTATACATTTCTAAATTTATATTTTTACAATTTACTTATAATTGCTAAACTCTTGGAATGTAAGATGTAGGATGGGGAAAAAATCGTGCCTTTACAATGCTATCCTAACCATCTTCTCATTCTTTTGATACCTGCTTTCCAGTTTATATGTCATAAAGACATACTTGTTTTAATATAGCTGCAGTTATATTATTCTTTGAGTGACTGTATAATGGACGCTTATAAGGATATTGCATACTTTATTTAAATAATTCAGTATAGATCAGTATTTGTTAATGTCCGTGTTTTTGCTATTATGAAAACACTGCAGAGAAGACCTTTCAATATACATCTTTATGAATTTGTTCGATTATTCTCTTAAAATAAATCCCTAGAGATAGAATTTGTGGATTAAACATGCATATGTTTGAGATAGGAAAATAAAATTTAGAAAAAGTATTTTTTTAATTAGTTTATCTTCCAAGATGGAAAATAAAGTTTAGAATAACTCATTTCCATATAACTGGATTATTATTTGGAATTTAGTCTCAGAGAAAATGAAATTGGTGGTTTCACAGTCAGCTGATCAATTAACAAGTACCCCAAAAACTAAACCTGTGGCAATTGAATGGATTCCAATTTACTCAGCATTCTATTTACATACTATAAGACAGCAGTTCTCCATCTGTTTCTTTTCTCAAAACTTCACATTCTTAAAGATTATTGAGGACTCCCAAGTGCTATTCTGTACGTTGGTGATGTTTATCAATATTGATCATACTAGAATTGAGAAGCTTCAAATTATATGTTAAATTATTTAAAAATAACAAGAATCCCATTGCATGTAAATATAAATAATTTTTTTTTACCAAAAATGGTATATTCCAAAACAAAAATAAATTAGCAAGAAGAGTGGCATTACTTTACAACTATTCAAATCTCTCTAAAGTCTAACCTAAAGAAAGCATCTGTATTCTCATAGTTCTTTCTATATTCAATCTATTATGAAACATTGTTTTGATTGAAGTATAGGAAGAAATCTGGCTTCTCACAGATGGAAAGCTAGAAAAAGGTATATGCTTATACTCTTTTCACATTATCATGAATAGCATTCTTTAATACTACACCAAACTCAACAAATGGTAGTTTCTTAAATGTTAGTTTAATATGAAATCTGAAATCATACAGTAGAAATAATTTGTCATACTCTGGTAGAGTAAAATCCACTTATTTTTCTTTACTTTGAAGGAATTTTGTAATATCATGTATTGGTCATTTGGAAAAGGTTGTTTCACTGAGTTATGTAGACTTCTGTATATTGACACATTCCATTATTCGATAACAAAATAATCACATTTGTTAATACCACACCAACCTCATTAGAAAAGTCTTTAGAAATGAAGAGGTGTCTGCCTCACAGTGGTGGATACAAGTGTTCCAAAATTATAATTTTTACTTAAAAGCTCAAATTTTATTATTAGCAAAAAGTAGTGTTTGCTGTTTTCCATAAAGTGACAGATTTACTTTGTTCATTTTCAAGAATATATCTCCCAAATATCCAAGTCTGAATAGCCATATTTTTCAGTTCTTTCAAATGAAATTGGGTACTCTATGAAAAAATGGCTAGTTCAAGCAATCACACAAATGTTTTTCCTTGAAACAACAATTGTACTTTGATATGCAGAGGAAGTGCTTTACATGTACTTCCCATTTCAGTCTACAGAATATTAAAAAGACAGTACTCCAAGTGCTAGATTTAATAAAATTAATAATTTAATAAACTGAAGAATTGTTACTGCTTCATCAACAATACCCTAAGTAAAAATAATTCTCTTTCTTTTTTTTTTTTTTTTTTGTGAGTATATGGCAGCGGAGAATAAAATGACTTAGGCTAATACAGCTTGGTGCCACTGTCTTGATCTATGCTAAGAAACTGACAGTTTACCCACCATCATGTTTTACCAGCAGTGCAAAGGTCAACACAGTGAAAAAGGCAAATAATATCGTTTGGACTTCACAGCCCATTTGAAAGTATCTTAGAAATCCGTGAGAGTCTGTGAACCACATTTTCAGAACCAGAGCTATATATAGGAAAAAAAAAAAAAAAAAGAACCATTGTAAATGACATAACTAGGAGAAATAACAAAAGCTTTTATATATAAATCTCAAAAGCAACCTGTTGTATCAGACCCTTCTTCTTAAAACTAAATCTACATTTACCTCTTTGGGCAAATGTTTTTCTTATACACAGAAGGTTTTATGATTCTTCAGAATGTTCATGTTACATTCAATGTCAGATCACTAATAAGAGTCTCAACAAGATAGATTGACACAGTGGCTGCAACAGTGGGCTCAAACATAGCAATGATTCTGAGGATGGTGCAGGACCAAGCAGCATTTCCTTATGAGCTGGAACCAACTTGACAGCACCTACCTACCAACAACAATAAAAGCCTACCACTTTTGATGCAAACTCATGTTTAGTTAAGCTCTAAGTGTCCACACTCCTTTGTCTACCTTGACTGATGATAAAATTTCTGTCTTTGGAATAAGGACAGCCTGTACCTCAGCTAATGGAAAACATAATTCTGCCTTGATATGTGACAACTTAATAATTTGTTTTTTGAAAGCTACACTCAGTCAACACTTAATATATAGCACCAATTAAATAAGATGTGTTGAGTCAAATTTCCCCAGTGTTTTTATAGTAATTAAGCAATTTCTAAAAGCTTTGTTATGTTTTGAGTTAAAATTTTAATAAAATTTCTAAAGATGCCTAATTTAGGATGCACAACCAGGAGCAGCTGACTCAGTTTATTACTTAATTGGTGGAAGGAAGTTATGAGTAAAGCAACAGTGTGAGAATTGAAACAGTGATGTCACAAGGAAGTGATGAAGTTGTAATAGACAGGTAATTCACCTATACTGGAAGGAAATAACCAGTGATAATTAGATGCATGGGGCCTCCCTATGCACCCTCCCAAAGGAAATAAACAATCAGCCCACAGACAGTAATTAAAAAGAAAAACAACAACGCAGAGTTCACAAATATCATCCCTCACTGTAGCATCCCTCCCTTGTTTTGCTGTCATTTCCAGTGAGCTCCAGCTCCCTTCTCCTCAGCAACTGTCACAGAGAACTTTGTAATCAGCAGAAACTGATCCCATCTTACTTAACGTTAAAAAAACAATAATAAATTTACTGGAAAGACGTTTGCTAAATAGTAAATGGTAAATCTATTACGATGCTTGCAATGATGCATTTACACTTGTTCTGTCAAGATTTATGTAATGTAAGATTCCATTTCTAACACACAACACAGATTCGATACAATTTTATAAATAGGTGTCTGATCTGCATCCATTATGGTAACCTATTCTTGCAGCGTTCTACATTGTTATTTCTTTTCAAATACCTGCTAGAATACAAATTTTAAAAATGACTGAGAACACAAACTCATGAGTGAGCAAGCTGCCATTTCAATTACTGACAGTACGTCATGATTCTGGCATTATACAACATTCCACTATTTGTAAGGTAGTCATTATCGCCAAACTATAAATAAAGATATAGAATTCAGTTCAATAACACTAATTGACTATGCTGCTTACCCAAGATACAGTACCAGGAGCTGAGGGAATATATTTTCTGGTACAAAGTAGCTCTGAATTCAGTTAGTGTTTTCAAAGCAAACTGTAATGCCAGGTCGTCTGTGATAAATGTTTTAATATAGATTTAAGGATGTCCTATGTAAGTTAGCAGAAGAAAGAATTATCTTTGACTGGAAGGATCATCTAATGTCTTCATAGACAAGCTGCACCTTAAATGAAGACTACATTTTGACAGCTAAGAATGGTTAAGAAAACATTTCAAGCACAAGACAAACTTAAGTACAGTCACCAAAACCTGGTGATGGGAGTCATATTCTGAAAATATGTAGCATTTTGGGGAGATCAGGACATGTAATATGCAAAGGCAGTGGGGGAAATGGGGGAAAGAGTAAATAATAAGAAGGAGTGGGGAGCACATACAAGTGAATTCTAGAAATTGTCTCTGTTTCTCCTTTGTGTCCTGCTTGAATTCCCAGTTGCACTTGTTACTTTCTCCCTATAGATCAAAATGGATTCTGAAGAGAGAAAATTTGATTCATCCATTCACACAATTTTTTCATTGGAAAAGAGTGTAGTAGCTAAAAGGGAAAAGGGGCTTACTTTTTTTAAGTTTATTAAACAGTCATTGATTATTTAATATGAGCCAGATATTGAGCCAGGGATGAGTAACAGGGGTACAATTGATTATGTACTTGAAGCAAATAGAAATGGTTCTAGTATTTTCCGCACACCGTTGCCTCAGTCTAGACCTTGGGACGATTCATCTGAGGGGAATTTGGGTCTGCAAAACAAACACCTAAAGAGCAGTAAGGAAACTCATTCCATCATCTCTTTGAAACCTGATAGGAGGGGTCTAGTGAGAAAGGACTCCAGATCTGCCTCTTAGAGGTTACCTGGCCTGACTCAGGCATGCTCTTCAGGTAAAAGCATGTCAACAGCGTAAGACACCTATCTTGTCCAGGGATGTAGCTTCTCTTAAAGAGGGACAGGATAGGGCAGAGACACATTTGTTCAGTTTCTTCTCCCAAATTGGAAGTGTTGTCATACTACATGTCCCCAGGGGAAACATTACAACAGGCAAATAGAGTTCCCCCAAAAATCCATTAAGTGTGGTAAGAATGAGGGCAAGCTACAGCAGCAGTAAATGGAATTACCTGGGATTAAAGGTACCCTGAAAGATGGTCATCAAAAAACAGGTTTTTACCAATTCGACACTTGTGCCTAATGCCATCCTTCACTGACTTATTATAAAACAAGTTTGCTTACCACGTTTGGCTTATGACCTGTTCATCTCTGGTCTATGCCAAGGGCTTACTTTTTTTGTTATTAATCACATTCACACTGTTTTCCCTCTGCCTGTAACATTATGACTATTTGTAAAAATCATTTCCAAGGACTGCAATATATTTATTTAATTAGTTTGAAAAAATAGTATTATTAAAGCAAAAATTTCACAAAAAATAAATCATAATTATGATGATTCTAAAGTTATTAATATTTTCATCTATTGGCATCCAAGTACAGAAAGATTTTTAAAAAATGCCATCAAGTTAATTCTGATTCATAGTGACACTATAGTTAATAAGTACAGAGATTTTATGTATTTTTATTTTAATATTAATGTATTATAGTACTTGGATATATTTTGCCTTGTTTAATTGGAAGTGGGCATGATGGGGGTGTAAATCGAGAAAGCAAAAGAGAATGAGTATATATAAAATAAGTTTAGATATCTATCATAATATAGTTGTGGACAGCAAAATAGAATTATTAAATGACAAACATAAAAAAATTATCTTTCAGGTTTTTTTTTTCTTTTTTAGATGCAGGAACTGTGACCCAGAAAAAATAGTAACACTAGATCTAGGACAACCTGACTGCAGTCCTGGGCTTTCTCCATTTGACCATGCAAATTCCTGCCTTCTTCCCCAAGCCCTTTCTAACGTTTTTTGGCCACAGTGCTTTCGATGACCTTCCTTAGAAAGTCTTCTTTAAATTAAGATATTAAAATGTCTTATTGAAATACAAATAATGCTTCAGAATGATTTTATAAAATTATGTATCTGTAATCTTAAGGAAGACATTGATAGGTCACCGGTAGAATCCTTGCCTTTTATGCAGGTGACCTGAGTTCAATTCCTGGCCACTGTACCTCATGCACAGCCACCACCCTTCTGTCGTTGGAGGCTTGTGTGTTGCTATGATGCTGAAGAGGTTACAGTGGAGCTTCCAGACTAAGACAGACGAGGAAGGAAGACCCGGTGATCTACCTCTGAAAAACAGCAAATGAAAACCCTATGAATCACAGTGGTCTGATCCACAATTGATCATGGGGATGCACGGGACTGGCCAGCGCAGCATTTTGTTGAGTTGTGCATGAAGTCACCATGAGTTGGGGGCTGAATGGACAAGGTTAACAACAACAAGCTATGAAGAGTAACGTTTGGAGGGAATAGGTCACAAGTAGATTTCAGTGGTGAGATAATAGTAGAGCTCTAAGCTCAGGATACTTCCAAAAGAACGCCAGTTTTGTTCAGAAATGGAAGAAATGAGAATCACTGAGCCATAACTGGTCATGGAGAATACATAGAGACATTGAAAACAAAATTTCCCTACTTCAATTTTATTATAAAACCAGATTTAACAGTTAATATTTAGAGTCTGAATCATAAAACCCCATACTGTACAGACATGTAACTCTAGCCTTTCCAACCAGTTTGGCAATTGCACCTGGAGTAGAAACTGGTTTTTTACATCTGTAACTAATGTGAAGTACTTACTGATGATAAAGGAAGAAGACTACTACAGCCTTCAGTATGGATTACACCTGAACATAAAGAAAATTAGTGTCTTTACAACTGGACCAATAAACAACATCATAATAAACAGCAAAGAAGTTGAAGTTGTCAAGGATTTCATTTTACTTGGATCCACAATGGACACCCATGGAAGCAGCAGTCAAGAAATCAAACAGTGTATTGCATTGGGCAAATCTGCTGCTAAAGACTACTTTAAAATGTTAAAAAGCAAAGATGTCATCTTGAGGACTAAGGTGCCTGACCTAAGCCATGGTATTTTCAATCACCTCATATGCGTGCGAAAGCTGGACTATGAATAATGAAGACCGAAGAATTGATGCTTTTAAATTATGGTGTTGGCAAAGAATATGGAATATGCCATGGACTGCCAGAAGAACAAACCAATCTGTCTTGGAAGAAGTACAGCCCGAATGCAACTTAGAAGTGAAGATGGACTAACTTGTACCATGCTACTATAATTTTCAAACTCTTTTGCTACAACATAGTAGTAGTTTTTGGTATACGTGTGCGTGTGGGTGTTTTAGTTCACCTGCAGTGTTTTTCACACCTTAAGTGATTAAAAAAAGCACAAACTTCACTATGAGCCCTCTGGCTCATTTTATTTCAATGCCTGTTTTTCCTATGCAGGCATCAATTTCCCTTTAACCACCCATCTCCCAAGAAACCAGCTGATTTAATTAGGCTTCTATGGTCTCTCCAGCCTTGTTGAACCCTACAACAAATAATAGGAACTAAACATTAATAGGGTAAGTAGGATAAAATCTGTAATAGGGGATTCCTTCATTATAGAGTATCTCCTATTCAGCATTTATATTAATGCATAATTAAATAGCTGTCTTCTGAAAGCTCTTACTTATATCAAAGCTAGATCTCCAGAACACATCATTTACCCTAGGAGAGAGAGAGTGTCTCTACAGTATTCACTTTTTAATGTAGCTATTAAAAATGCAGCACAGGAATTGAAAATGTGCCTAAATCGTTCAGTAACCACTTTTGACATTTTCATTACATCCCCTATTACTGGAATCAAAATGGAAATATGATTATTTCAGAGGTTTCAAGGAGGCCCTCCGTGGAAGTCTGTGCATTGCAACATGCAGGATAAGATTTCATATTTTTTAATGTGTAATGTTAATAAAACTATATAGGACAGAGGAAACTGTGCATTGTTCTGGCCTGTGGGCCTCTCTCCTGAATATATTCAGGCATAGACCTCTCACCAGTGGCTGTGGAAGCTGATTTCCCTTTGCTAATGATGTTGTGGAGGTGATTCACACAAGAAATGGATAGTTACTATAATTACCTTTTAAGTTGCTTTTAATTATAACGTTCTATGACTTGCTTAAGGTTGCACAGCTAGTAGGCAACATTTTAGAAGAATTTTCCTCTCCGTCCTGTCCTTCTAGGGTAGCTTCACAGAATGAGCATGGATCAAGCAGCACCTAAAATGTTCTACCTTTCCTACCACCAGCCAAATAATAATTTTTCCCCTGAAAATTGTTGTGGTCATGAGCCTGTCGCATTAGTGGGCCAACAGCCAAATAATGACCATTTAAAGAGCCCTTATGTGGCAGACATGGAGCTTAGTGTCTTACTTGCATTATCTCATATAAATCTCACAATAGCCTATAATTTTAATACTATGACTATCCCATTTGACAAAAGCAAAAGCCTTACTTAGTCCTTTTTGTCATTATTAGCAGAGGATAGTGCAGAAATGGTTGGGTGGTTGAGAGTACGGGATAAAGAACTTACTATTTTCTACGACATCAAAATGAGTAAGAATCAAATTCTGACTTTTTGCCTTGTGGGTAAGAGGCTGAGGCTGTTACTCCACATTTGGCTGGTAAGACATTCAATCATTTATACTTTTATTCATTCTTTCACCAGTATTTATTCAGTGCCTTTCAAATGCCAGGCATTGTGCTGGTTGACAGGGGTAATGTAAAGAATAAGGCAGACATGGCTTGTGCCAGATAGAGCTAAGTCTAAAAAATAAATGAAAGATTGAGATCTATTCTAGATCAGTGGCATGGGGTTGGGGTGCTAGGAGGAGGCAGTAGCATTGGATAGCCTGGTCAGAAACTGCATCATAATTATTTTGAGTACAGTTACTTGTCAGGAACTTTTCAAGGATTATTTAGCAAATAATTGATGTCAGAAACACAGTCTTTGATATTGTGGGGGAAAATCTAATCCTCTTATGATGTGGCTCTCGGGGCCTTGCCCAAATCGTCTGGCTAAGGCTCTTCCCATTCCCAGACATCACAGTTGCTTTGGGAGTGGCTGAGAGGACACCTTTTGCCCAGTGGGCTACGTCTCTTCTCCACGTGTCAGTTTTGTAATGAAGCTGTCAGCTCCGGTGATGGATCTTTGCATCATGTGGTCCTTTAAGAATTTCTTTCTTGGATAATTGAATGTCACTCATCCAGGAAGCTCCTACTTCCTGCATTAGGATGTCAGGGGATGCACGGCAATTGTGGGCTGGATGGCCACATATGGCAATGCACCATATATTGCAAGAGTGTCTCTGCATGGCTGATTCCCTTGTGGGGATGAGTAGAGCAGCCTACCAGCTGGAGGGCCCAGAGGATTGCTGAATGTGTGGAAAACGCATGACATTTTACCTTACTAACTGGAAATGCAAAATTACAAAGGTAAATGTTGAAACATGGCAGAAGAGCTACTTTTACAACGTCCTTGCTGCTTTGACATGTCCTGGGCCTCAATGAACTACAAAAAGATAGGACTTTGAAAGGGGGAAAAAAAGACCCTGTACTTGTTCCACTGCACTGATTATTAACCTGTTTTCTTTGCCATCCCTTGATGTCTCCAGACATTTGAAGCACTCTCCCGAAACTAATTTTAGGTGATGCATGTAAATCATTGCAATTCTAAAGAAAAGATCTGGGAGGAGCATGAATAAACAGTGATAATCTCAGGCGATGGGATTATGACAGTTTTTAATGTTCTTCTTTTGGTTCATCTGTGGTTTCTTTAAAAAATATGCATGAGTTACTTTTGTAGCATTAAAATCAATTAAAAATTAAAATCAATTTAAAATTTTAAAGATTTAATATTTGTCAACCAGTAAATTGAGAAGAAAGTATGTTTTCAAAATAAAATAAATATACAAGTGTTCAGGAAACCTCTAATGTTGGGAACAATATTCTAATGTATAAGATATGTGATATTAAGTAACATTAATTAGTTACATTTTCATTTGTCTTTATACTACAGGTTGGACAAATCCAATGTTACATTGAAAGTAGCATAAGTTGATTTTATAACACCCTTCTGTTCTAAGTAATCAACTATTGCCTTCTTTTGGTATTTCTTTTTGTAAAATACCTCAGTTTGTTAATGTATTCACTTTTTTTTTTTTCGTTTTCATGGAACAAATTTGGTATGCAAGTTCTGGGGTGTCTAGTCATTAACATCCTCCTGCTGTTCACATTTTATAAATGCAGCAACCCATCACCCCCCTACCAGCAGACATTTAATTCCTTCCCAGAATCCATCTGCTTTTCATGGGCTTCAGAAGCTAAATTCCCTTACAAAATCAACTTTAACAAAGCCTTAATCCCATGGGTCAATTAAATACCAAATATAGTTAGTTATTTCCCAGCATCAGATCCTCCAAAAATATGTTTTTGCTGTGATTATTATTCATATCATTGGGGTATGGGTGATTAGAAAATCCAGTGCTCCTCATAAAACTTGCCGTTCAAGTTTTGAATGTGAACTTTCTCCAGTTTTGGCTTCATTTGTCTGTCTGTTTTGCTGTTTTTCTTTCTTTCTTTTTCTGTACTTGTGCTTAATGATAAATACAGCAAACACTATCTTATTGGCCTATTTATAAATTATTTGGATGAATATCTGCTAGCTTTAGTCAAGTAAACTCAATCCAAGAAAACTTCAAATGAGGGCTATTTATAGAAATTACATGAAATAGAGTATTTTAGTGTTTTCAGTTTTGAGAATCTGGAACTCTGAGGCAATATAAACCTATACTCAGTTGAACTTCAAAGGTATTTTAAGCTTTTAAAATCATCTGTGTTATGTAACATATATATATATAGAGGCACATTTTCAATTCCTATGCTGCATTTTTAATATATCCAACTGCCTCATTGACACTTCTGCTTGGATGTCAACTAGGAATCTCTAAATTGTTATGTCCAAAGCTACACTCTGCTATCTCCATCTGTAATCTGCCTCTACTACAGTCTTGCCATCTCAGTTAATGGCACCATCATCTTTCAGGTATTTAGGCCAATACTTTTGATGCCATCCTGATTTTCTCTTTTACTTCTATATCCCGTGTTCAATCACCAAAATATTCTGTTGTCTAGACTCAAAATAATCTGGCTACTTCTCATTACCTCCAATATTTTTACCCTAATTCAAGAAATTATAATCTCTATTATTGCGAAGTATCATACTTGATTCCCTACTCCTTCCTCTGCCTCTCTACAGTCTATTGCCTATTCTCAACCCAGTAGCCAGAGAGATCCTCTTACAGTAAGATACAGCATGTCATGGCTGTGCTAAAATCTCTCCTGGCTCCCCATTACCTTAGAATAAAAGCAAATTTTTTATGTGATCTACAACCCCACTAACGTTCAGACCTCATCTCTTATTACTCTTCTTTTGCCCAGATTCTACACTAGCCACACTGGGCTGACCACCTTATTATTTTATAAAAACTCAGGATCCTAGCCTCTTCTCTATGCCTACACGACATTTCTTCCAATATTTATGCTGTTTTCCCTTCTCCTTGCCTCCTTCATGCCTGTGTTCAAAGAAGAGAAGCACAAATGCGTAATGCATAAAAGCATGGACCCAAGAGTCAGACTACCTACGTTCAGAAGATGCCTCTGTCACTTTCCATCTTTATGTATCTTGGGCAAGTTGTTAACCTTTCTTTCCATTTTCTTATCTGTAAAATGGGGCTAATAATTGTACTTACTTCAGAGTTCGCATGAGGCTTAAATGAGTTACTATTTGAAAAGCACTTGAAACAGTGCCTGGCAAGTAGTAAAAGTTATGCAAATGTTTTTTTGTAAACCATTTAAAAAATGCCACCCCCTTAATGAGGCCTTTCCTGACCAACTATTTAAAATTTCAAGCCACCTCTACTGTATTTTTATGCAAATAATGTGCACATTCTAAGTTTTTTGCCGGAACACCCCCCTGACCCCGCAAGATACTTTTGTAAGCACACTGTGCTAATTGTTTACGGCAACAACGTGTAAAAAAATTGTCATAGCAGTGCTTATGAAAATACCTCTGCGGGGAGGACATGGTTGGCAAACAGACATAGAAGGTGTGCGTTATTTGTATAAAAACACGGTAATTCCAGCCTTCCCCATCTCCCTTTCTGTTTCTCCCTCTCGTCTTTATTACTTATGTCTAATAATATATTTTTTATAGTCTTTATTGTCTGTCATCCTCAATAGACTGACTCTGTGCTCCATGAAAGCGTTTACTTTTCACTGTTAATTCACTAAATCAGTGTCTGGAATATAGTAGGTGCTCAGTAGCTTTTTACTGAAAAAATACAGAATTAGCAACTTAATGCTACATTTAAATGAAACTTGAAAATTAATTAAATCCTTTGGATGCATGAAACTTGCTTATCAGCTTCACACTTTGGAATCTGAGAGCCCTTTAGCATACATCACGGTGTGATTTGAAAAACAGACTGTTGTATCATTTGAGTTTTTAGCCTGTCAGAACAGGGTCACTGGCTTTCTCTCTAGAATGACATTTTTGGTGATGTCACCTTAACTATCAAATCTTGCTAGAGATAAATTGCCAAAATAACTGGAGGCAAAGAAGTCAGATTAATACCGTCTGACTGCATTCTAAATGTCATTGTTTTTATTTCAAAAGGCCAGCAAATAACATTTAAAGTATGTGTGGCACCACCGTTCAGTATCAATGCATTAAACAAAAAGGCAGAACTTATTCTGTTTTTACCGTTTTAAGAATAGTGACTTTATGAAGATAAAGCGTGTCTTGGCACATAGCAGGCATCTGTGTAAAATATTTAGTGAAAGAACATTCCTTGAGTATATCTTGTGACTTTATGAATGTCCACTTACTTTTCCCCACAAGAGAAAGGAGAATCAAAATGATTCTTAAACATCTTAAGGATAGGGATAATAAATATATTTACAGTATACCTTGTTTTACTGAGTTTTGCTTTATTGTGCTTCACAGATACTGCGTTTTCTACAGATTGAAAGCTTGTGGTGACCCTGCGTCGAGCAAGTCTGTGCTACTTTTCCAACAGCATGTGCTCACTTCGTGTCTTTGTGTAACATTTTAGTAATTCTCACAGTATTTCAAACTTTTTCATTATTATTATATCTGTTATAGTGATCTGTGATCAGTGATCTCTGATGTTACTATTGTAATTGTTTTGGGGCACCATGAACTACATCCATATAAGACGGCAAATTTAATCAAAAAATGTTGTGTGTGTTCTGACTGCTTCATGGACTGGCTTTCGTCTTCCCTCCTCTCTCCCTCTCCTTGGGACTCCCTATTCCCTGAGACTTGAAAATATTGAAATTAGTCCAGTTAATAACCCTACAATGGCCTGTAAGTGTTAAGTGAAAGGAAGAGTCACACATCTATCACTTTAAATCAGAAGCTAGAAATGATTAAGCTCAGTGAAGAAGGTGTGTTGAAAGCCAAGCTAGGCCAAAAGCTAGGCCTCTTGTGCCAAACAGTTAGCCAAATTGTAAACGCAAAGGAAAAGTTCTTGAAGGAAGTTAAGTGCTACTCCAGTGAGCACACAAATGCTAAGAAAGTGAAACAGCCTTATTGCCGATATGAAGAAAGTTCTAGCTGTCTGGATAGAAGATCAGACCAGTCAGAACATTCCCTTAAACCAAAGTCTAATCCAGAGCAACGCCCTAACGCTTCTCAATTCTATGAGGTGTGAGGGAGGTGATGAAGTTGCAGAAGAAAAGTTCGAAGCTAGCAGAGGTTGTTTCATGAGGTTTAAGGAAAGAAGTTGTCTCCGTAACATAAAAGTGCAAAGTGCTAATGTAGAAGCTGCAGCAGGTTATCCAGAAGATCTAGTTAAGATAATTGATGGAGAGAGCTACACTAAACCACAGATTTTCACTGTAGGCAAAGCAGCCTTATATTGGAAGAAGATGCCATTTAGGACTTTCATAACTAGAGAGGAGAAGGGAATGCCTGGCTTCAACGCTTCAAAGGACAGGATAACTCTTTTTAGAGGTTAATGCAGCTGGTGACTTTAAGTTGAAGCCAATGCTCAATTACCATTCCAAAAACCCTAGGGCCCTTAAGAATTATGCTAAATCTACTCTGCCTGTGCTCTATAAATGGAACAATAAAGCCTGGATGACAGCACACCTGGTAACAATATGGTTTCCTGAATATTTTATGCCCACTATTGAGAACTCCTGCTCAGAAAAAATGATTCCTTTCAAAATGTTACTACTCATTGACAATTCACCTGATTACCCGAGAACTCTGATGAGGGTGTACAAGAAGATTAATGGCGTTTTCATGCCTGCTAACATAACATCCATTCTGCAGCCCATGGATTAAGGAGTGATTTCGACTTTCAAGTCTTATTATTTAAGAAATACATTTCCTAATGCTATAGCTACCATAGATAGTGATTCCTCTGATGCATCTGGGCAAAGTAAATTGAAAACTTTCTGGAAGGGATTCACCATTCTAGATGTCATTAAGAACATTGGTGATTCATTCATTCAACATTAACAGGAGTTTGGAAGAAGTTGATTCCAACCCTCATGGATGACTTTGAGGGGTTCAGGACTTCAGTGCAAGAAGTAACTGCAGATGCGGTGGAAATAGCAAGAGAGCTAGAATTAGAAGTGGAGCCCAAAGATGTGACTGAATTGCTGCAATCTCATGGCAAAACTTTAATGGACGCGGAGTTGCTTCTTATGGATGAGCAAAGAAATTGGTTTCTTGAGATGGAATCTACTCCTGGTGCAGATGTTGCAAACATTGTTGAAATGACAGCAAAGGATTTATACCGTTACATAAACTTAGCTGACAAAGCAGCGGAAGGGTTTGACTCCTATTTTGAGAGAAGTTTTACTGTGGGTAAAATGCTATCAAACAGCGTCTCGTGCTACAGAGAAAACTTCTGTGAAAAGAAAGAGTCAATCAATGTGGCAAACTTCATTGTTGCCTTATTTTCAGAAATTGCCACAGCCACAGCAACTTTCAGCAACAACCTCAATGATCACTCAGGAGCCATCAACATCGAGGCAAGACCCTCCACCAGCAAAAAGATTACCGTTAGCTGAAAGTTCAGATGATGGTTAACATTTTTTAACAATAAAGTATCTTTAAATTAAGGTATGTATATTTTTTAGGCATAAGGCTACTGCACACTTAATAGAAAACAGTATAGTGTAAAGATAATTTTTATATGCACTGGGAAATCAAAAAATTTGTGTAACTTGGTTTATGGAAATATATGCTTTATTGCAATGTCTCTGTGTGTGTGTGTGTGTGTGTGTGTGTGTGTGTGTGTGTGTGTGTATTCTCTTTCCTTTTCTGTCTCCCTGAACAATGATTAGTATTTACTGATTATTAATCACATTGGAATTTTTATTAATCGGTCATTAATAATTAGCTAATAGCATTCATTTTCTTTCTACCAAAAGCTCACATATATATATGTACACATATATATACACATGATACTTCATTATAAACAATGGAAAACTGATTTTTTTTATAATTTAATTTTCAATATATTTTAGACATTGTTGGTGAAGTTGGAATGAGATACTTTGAATCATTCAAGAAAGCGCACTAGTACTTGGCAGCATCATTTCCTGAGAACTCATTCATATGTTTCATAGGCTTGTTGTTGTTAGAGACCACTGAGTCAGTTCTGACTCCTAGCGACCTTATGTATAACAAAATGAAACAATGCCAGGTCCTGCGCCATCCTCATGATCCCTTGTTATACTTAAGCTCATTGTTGAAGCCAATATGTCAATCTATCTCCTTGAGGGTCTTCCACTTTTTTGCTGACCCTCTACTTTACCAAGCAAAATGACCTTCTCCAGGTACTGGTCCCTCCTAAGAACATGTCCAAAGTATGTGAGACAAAGTCTCACCATCGTTGCTTCTAAGAAGCACTCAGGCTGTACATTTTCCAAGACAGATTTGTTTGTTCTTTTGGCAGTCCGTGGTATATTCAGTATTCTTCACCAACACCATAACTCAAAGGCATCTGTTGTTCTTTGGTCCAGCTTTCACATGCATATGAGGTGACTGAAAACACCATGGCTTGGGTCAAGTGCACCATAGTCCTTAAAGTGACATCTTTGCTTTTTAGCACTTTAAAGAGATCTTTTGCAGCATGATCTGCTTCAGGCAATGCATCATTTGATTTCTTGACTGCTGCTTCCATGGGTGTTGATTGTGGATCCAAGTAAAATGAAAGCCTTGACAACTTCAATCTTTTCTCCATTTATCATGATGTTGCTTATTGGTCCAGTTGTGAAGATTTTTGTTTCCTTTATGTTGAGGTGTAATGCATACTGAAGGTTGTGGTCTTCAATCTTCATCGCTAAGTGCTTCAAGTCCTCTTCATTTTCAGCAAGTAAGGTATATCATCTGCATAATGCAGGTTGTTAATGAGTCTTTCTGCAGTCCTGATGCTGGGTTCTTCTTCAGCTTCTCGGATTATTTTCTCAACTTACGGATTGAGTACATATGGTTAAAAGACACAACTCTGATTTTAAACCATGCAGTGTCTCCTTGTTCTGTTTGAGTGACTGCCTCGTGGTCTATGTATAGTTTCCTCACGAGCACAATTAAGTGTTCTGGAATTCCCATTCTTCCCAATGTTATCCATAATTTGTTATGATCCACACAGTCAAATGCCTTTGCATAGTCAATAAAACACACATAAACATCTTTCTGGTATTCTCTGCTTTCAGGAAGGTTCCAGACAGTCCCCTATCGATGTACGTCTGCAAACGCTTTTGAATGATCTTCAGCAAAATTTTACTTGGGTATGATATTAATGATATTGTTCAACTTCCACATTTGGTTAGATCACCTTCCTTTGGAATAGGCATAAATATGGATCTCTTCCAGTTGGTTGGCCACGTAGCTGTCTTCCAAATTTCTTGGGATAGACAAGTGAGCACTTCCAGCGCTGCATCCGTTTGTTGAAACACCTCAACTGGTAGTCTGTCAATTCCTGGAGCCTTGTTTTTTTGCCAGTGTCTTCATTGCAGCTTGGACTTCTTCCTCAGTACCATCGGTTCTTGATCATATGCTGCCTCCTGAAATGACTGAACATCGACCAATTCTTTTTGGCACAGTGACTCTGTGTATTCCTTCCATCTTCGTTTGATGCTTGCTGCATTGTTCAATATTTTGTCCATAGAATCCTTCAGTATTACAACTCAAGGCTTGAGTTTTTTTCTTCAGTTCTTCCAGCTGGAGGAATGCCGAGTGAGTTCTTCCATTTTTGGTTTTCTAACTCCAGGTCTTTGCAGATTTCATTATTATACTTTACTTCATCTTCTGGAGCTGCCCTTTGAAATCTCTCTTCAGCTCCATGTGTCATAAGCTATTTCATGAAAATTATATTTCATGTTTATTTTAGATGACACATTTACATGTGAGGTAATCAGGGATATTTGGATACTTGGACCATTGGCACAACTAAGGAATAATGTAAATCTCAACAGAGAAAAGCATTGTTACCATTTTTATTTAATAAATAGACTTATTATTAAATTGATATTGGTAGGCTTTTTAGTCTTGCATGCTATTTTTTAAACTCTGGGCAAAAACATGTATTTAAAACTTTAAATCTTAGGAGTTTGATTATTTGTATTTCAACAGCCCTTATTATTTAAATATATATTCATTCATCATATCATTAAACACAGAAGAAAGTCTGCTTATTTACAGAATTTATACAACTAAATTGAATTGACCAAGATCATCAATATTTTTAAACGTAGAATTAAATGTAAATACAATGTAGACGATAGTTTATTTTATAAACAACTTATCTCAGGGATTGGCTAATGAAAGTGATTGCAAAATAGCCCTAAAGGCTTTCAATTGTCAGTTCTGACTATTTTGGCCTAGGCATTGAAAAAATAATCATGTTTCTCATATAACTTCTTCTATACAAGTATGTTGTCCATTAGAGAAAAAAAAGCCCAGTTACTACATTTTAAGACAAAGATTTTTTGGAAATCTTAGGGTCAGGTACAACGACTGAGATATTTATCATCTTATTGGCCTCCCCTCATCCTAAAGGCACAATATTACATGAAAAATATGCTTGATATTAGAATGTGCAATTACAGTTTAAACCAGAAAAGCAGAATAGTCTATATGCTCTTACTAATTTTATACAATAAAGAATTTAAATGCATTTGTGTCTTTATCTAGTGTTTGATTTTTATTTAGAAATTTAAACAAAGAAAAGAGACAGATAATTTTTGATAAGGAGAAGAAAGTGAAAATCATCAATACATGTACCTATTCCAATAATTTGCTGCTTAGTTAAAGTTGCTAATTGTGGACATTATGGGTGGAGTTATGTACCCCCAAATTATGTGATAGAAACTGTGATGGTTAAAATTATGTGTCAACTTGGCTAGGCTATGATTCTCTGTCATTTGGCACTTATAATGTAGTTTGGCATCTGTGTAATGATGTAATCACCAGCATAATGAGATCTGATATAATGCAATCACCTCCATGACGTGATCTCCTATGAGCAGACAATCAGTTGAAAGGGAGTTTCATTGGGGGTGTGGCCTGCATCCAATATAGTTGGACTTTCTGGCAAAGCTCACTGGCTTTTGTTTGCCCTGGATCCTGCAGCTGGCTCCTGATCATCAGACCTCCAAATCTTGGGATTTGAACTAGCAATTTACCTGCCATCTTTCCTGTCAATCTTGGGATTCATTGGCTTCCACATCCTGTGAGTCAGAGGCCTGCTGTCTGACCTACCAATCTTGGGTTCACCAGCCCCTATAGCTACGTGAGTCAGAAGCCTCCAACCTGACCCACGGACTTGGGACTTCCCAGCCTCTACAAATAGTGTGAGCTATTTCCTTAATATAAATCTCTCTGTATATAGATATTTATATGCATCTCTGGTTTTGCTTCTCTAAAGACCCCAGCCTAAGATAGAATCCTAACCCCTATACCTGTGGAAGTAATCCTGTCTGGAAATAAAGTTTTCTTCTTTATGTTAAGGAAGCCATATCAGTGCAGAGTGTGTCCTAAACCTAATCACTTTTGGGTTATAAGAAGCATCACTGACACAAAGACAAGAACGTTCAAAAAAGCGGGAAGACAGATGTCATGTGAAGATCTACAAGGAACCAAGGAATGCTAGGGTTATAGAAGCAGAGACAAGGATCTTCACCAGAATCAAAAGAGAGAGAGAGAGTCTTCCTCTAGAGCCAAGGCCGTGAATTAGGACTTCTAGCTCCTAAGCTGCAAGAAAATAAATTTCTGCTATTTAAAGCTACCCACTTTTGGTATTTCTGTTACAGCATCACTAAGAAACTAATTCAGTAGACTAGTATGAAACCCTTGGGGGCTGCAGTCTTAGAAGGGGCCCAACACTTTCATGTGTTTGATCTTCAGAAATACCACCAGTGCTCATCGTGAAGATTCAAGAAAGATGCCCTCATAGTTTTGGCAGGAAGAAAGGGAGAATAATTCTTGTGAAATATACCCATAGATTTCTTCACAACAAACACCTATTTTCCAGAGGAACAGATTTTACCAGAGCCTTACCCTAGCTGGGGGAAGATCAATCCTTCCACTCCAGCCCCTCCCTAGCCTTCCTCTCCCACCTAAAGTGAGGAAAGAAGCTATACCACTAGAGGAACAATTGTGAAATCATACAGTGGAGGCACAGGCCTACTAAAAGAATGAGGTGTAACTTTTATATAATAGAGTGCTTCCTATCTCCTACACTTTACTACTACACTCTCCGGGCTCCAGTATAATTACAGTAGGTTATAGCTGAAAGTTCTGCAAAACACAGACTCTCCATGAGGAGGAGTATTTAGGGAAACCGAAGTCAAGAGGGAAGGCAACAACAAGAATACTAGAGGAATATAAAGCTTCTGGTACTTAGAGCAAACATTAAGCACAGGCCAACTTACAGCCACATTAGCATAAATCCTCACACTAAAGGCTTATTTCATTCGTTATAAGTAGATACCATATGTCCAGCTTTCAGCAAAACGATTACAATGCATGTCAAGAGATAAAACAGTTTGAAGAGAGAAAGCAATCATCAAAATCAGATTTAGACATGACACAGAGCATGGAATTAAAAGGCAGAATTTAAAATAAGTATGATTTATATGTCAAGAGCTCTAATGAAAAAAGTGAATGAAATGGAAAAACAGATTAATATAAGCACAGTGGTGGAAAGTCTAACAACCAAAAGTAAATCAATTATCACTGTACTAGAAATTAAGAATGCCTTAGATGAGCTTATCAAGAAAGTGGGCGCAGTCAAGGAAAGAATCAGTGGAATATTTAAAATCAAGTGCATAAAGAAAAAAGAGTGAAATATAAGAGCAAAACATCTAAGAAATGTGGGACAATGTCTAAAGTTACATGTAATTGGAAACTCAGAAGGAGAAGAAAGAATAAGGTACAGAAGAAATATCTGAAATAATTAAGGGTGAGAATTTTCCAAAAGTAATGACAGACATCAAATGACAGATCCAAGAAACTCAGAATAAATAAATAAAAACAAAAACAACAAAACTACACTTAACAATATTATATTTAAACTGGAGAGAGAGAAAAACAAAAAAAGAAAATTTGGAAGAAGCCAGATTGGGGGGAAAAAAAAATAAAAGCTATATAGGGACTATAGAGGATTTCTAGTAAGAAATCACGCAAGCAAGAAGAGATTGGAATGAACGTGTATATTGTTGAAAGAAAAAACTCCACCAACCTAGAATTCTGTGTCCAGTGAAATTGTCTTCTAAAAGTGAACGAGAAACAAAGACTTTTCAGACAAACAAAAATGTGTTCTATAAGAAATATTAAGAAAAATTATTCAGGGAGAAATAAATTATATAGACCAGAAACTCAGATATACTTAAAGAATGAAAGAGTGTCAGAAAAGGAATAACTGAAGATAAAATCTTTTATTCTATTTTTTCTTAATAAATCTGAAAGGCAATGGTTTAATTACAGTAATAATGGTAACAATACATGGGTGATAATGCCACAAGAATAAATGAATGACAGCAATGCCATAAGAGATAGGAGGGAAAAATTGAGAAGATGCTACGGGTATTTATAAGGCACCTGCAGTATATATGAAGAAGTAGAGTGTTATTTGAAGGTGGACTTGGCTAGTTAAATATATATATTGGAAACTCTAGGGCAATCACTAAAAATAAATAAGAAGTATAGTTGATATGCTAAGAAGAGAAAATGGAATCATATAAAATGCTCAAATAAAACCAGACAAGGCAGAAAACGAGAGGGAAAGGAAGTAAAAGCAAATGGAACAACAACTACAACGACAACAACAACAACAAAAAAAATGGTTACAAACATGTTAGATGTTAATCCAACGAGATCAATAATCATTTTAAATGTGAGTAGTCCAGATGCACCAGCTAAAAGACGAGATTTTCAGATTGGGTAAAAAAGAAGACCTAATCCTATATTGTCCGTAAGAAAATGACTTTCTATATAAAGACTTAATAGGTTAAATGTATTTGTTGGAGAATGATATATCATGATAAGATCAAGGAAAAGAAAGCTGAAATAGCTATAATAATATTACACAAAGTAGATTGCAGAACAAGTAAAATTATCAGGTATAAGAGGGGCATAACGATAAAGAGGTCAAGTCTCCAAAAGACATAAGAATCCTAAATGTGTATGCACTTAGCAATAAAAACCCATTGCCCTCGAGTGGATTCTGACTCATGGCAACCCTAAAGGACAGAGTAGAACTGCCCCGTAGGGTTTCCAAGGAGTGCCTGGTGGATTCAAACTGCCTGTCTTTTGGTTAGCAGCTGTAGCTCTTAATCACTATGCCACCAGGGTTCCTTGCTTAACAATAGAGCCTGAAAATATTTGAGGCAAAAACTAATAGAACTGCAACGAGAAATACACAAATCCTTTAGTATAGTTGGGAATTTCACCACTCTTCTTTCAGTAACTGATACATCAAGCAAGCAGAAAATCAACAGTAAGCATATAGTTGACCTGGACAGTACTAATAATCCATTTGCTCTAATTGACATTTATGGACTACTCCACCCCCAAACAGCAGATTACACAATCCTTTCAATACCAAAGGGAACATTCATCTATATAGACCATTTGTTATGCCATAAAACACATCTCAATAAATGTAAAAGGATTAAAATTATACAAATACTACAATGAATGAATTAGAAGTGGATAATATAAAGAAACATGGAAAATTCATAAATTTGTGGAAATTAAACATCATACTTCTAAATTATACATAAAACAAAGATGGAGTATTGACAGAAACTAAACATTTTCAAATAAATAAAAATAAAAATACAACATAACAAAATTTGTGGATACAAAAAAAAAAAAAAAAAACAGCCATTGGAGGGAAATATATATCATTAAATGCATGTATTAGAAAAAAAGATTTAAAATCAATAACGTAAGCTTCCTCCTTAAGAAGCTAAAAAAAAAAATTAATCCCAAAGAAAACAGAAAAAAAAAAAAAAATTAGAACAGAAGTCACTGAAACGGGAAACAGAAAAATAGAGAAAAACAACTAAAACCAAAGTTGATTCTTTGAAAATATTAATAAAATTGATAAATTTCTAGACAGAGTAACCAAGAAAAAAGAGAAATGAAACAAATTACCAATATCAGAAATTAAAGAGGGGTCATCACTGCTGATACTATTTACATGAAAAGGATAATGAGGAATACCACAAACAACTCTATGCTCACAAAATATTGAAAAGATTGTGTATTCTGCTGTTTTGGCATGGAGTAGTCCATAGATGAAATGAAAGAGTTCCTTGGAAAGACACAAACTACTTAAACTCCTATAAGGAGAAACTGACAATATGAAAATTGAATTAACAATTAAGGACCTTCCAAACAAAGTACCAGACCTAGCTGATTCACTATTGAATTGTTCAAAGCATTTAAGAAAGAAATGATACAAATTCTCCACATTCTCTCCAAGAAACGCTTTCAGTAATACATCTTAATTCATTCTATGAAGCCAGCATTATCCCAATACCAAAACAAGACAAGGTCATTAGAAAAAAGGGAATACCACTAACCAATATCACTCATGACTATAAATGCAAAAGTCCTCAACAAAATATTAGCAAATCAAATCCAGCAACGTGTAAGGAATTATATATCATGACCAGCTCAGATTTATTACAGGTATGTGAAACTGGTTCAAAATTCAAAAATCATGTACATGTATATATGATTACATCAATGTTTCCATAAAAAGCATTTGACAAAATCCAACCATCACTGATAAAAATTCTCAGCAAACTAGGAATATGGGGGAACTTCCTCAATTTGATAAAGAACAACTACAAAATATCTACAGTTAACATCACTCTTAATGGTGAGAAATCAGATGCTTTCCCTCTAAAATTTAAAAAAACAAACAAACCAAAAAAAAAAAAACCAAGGCCAGGATGTCATCTCTCATCTCTCCTTTTCAACATGCTATGGGAAAACCTAGCTAGTGAAATAAGACAAAAGAAAGCACTGAAAGACATACAGCTTGGAAAGGAAGAAATAAAAGTTTATTTGTTTGCAGATGACATGATTGCCTATGGAGAAAATTTGAAATAATTGATTAAAATATATATATATATAGGGACTAATAAACAAGTATAGAAAAGCTGGAGGATATAAGGGTACTATAAAAAAGTTCATTGCTTTTTCCATATACCAGCAATGAACACTTGGAATTTGAAAATAAAAATAATACAATTTAAGTTGTTGTTGTTGTTAGTTACTGTTGAGTTTATTCCAACTCATGGTGACCCCATGTGTGCAGAGTAGAACTGCTCCATAGGATTTTCAAGGCTGTGACCTTTCAGAGGCAGATCACCAGACCTGTCTTCCAAGGAGTCCCTGTGTGATGCAAACGGTTAAGTGCTCAGATCCTAACTGAAAGGTTGGCAGTTTGAACCACTTACTATAGCACCAGAAAAATGAAATAGGTATAAATCTATCAAAATACATATAGGAACTATATGAGAAAAACTATAAAATTCTGATAAAAGAAATCAAAGAGAGTTTAAATAAGTGAACAGGTATTGCATATTCATTGATTGGAACATTAATTACTGTTTAGCAGTCAATTCTTTCCAAGGTAATCTAGAGATCCACTGCAACCCCAATAAAAATTCAAGCTATTTTGTAAATATTGAGAAAATGACTCAAAGTTTATACGGAAAGGCAAAGACCTAGAATAGCCAACACAATTCTGAAGAAGAACAAAGTTGGAGGACTCACACATATAGTAACTATTATTCTTATATAAAAAATTACTATTTCAATACTTTCTATAAAGCTACAGCATTCAAGACAGCAGAGTATTGGTGAAAAAATAGTCATATAGATCAATGACCCTGAATACAAAACTCAGAAAGAGATTAACATAGGGAAAAGACAGTCTTTAACAAATGGTGCTGGCTAAACTAGATGTCCATATGCAAAAAAAATGAAACAGGGCCCATATCTCACACTATACACAAAAACTAATTCAAAATGGATCAAAGACCTAAATATAAAACCAATAACTATTCAGATCATAGAAGAAAAATAGTGTCAATGCTAGAGGCCCTAATATACAGCATTAATAGGATACAAACTGTAACTAACAATACACACACAAGAAGATAAGTTAGATAACCAGGATCTTCTAAAAATTAAATACCTATGCTCATCAAAAGACTTTGCCAATACAGTAAAAAGAAAACCTACAGATTGGGAAAATAATTTTGGCTATGACAAATCCGACAGAGGTATAATCTCTAAAATCTACGGGAAAATCCAACACCTCTACAACGAAAAGACAAATAATCCAATTAAAAAATGAGCAAAGGATATAAGCAGAAACTTCACCAAAGTGGATATTCAGGTGCCTGACAGACATGAGGGAAAGCTCGTGATCACTAGCCATTAGAGAAATGCACATCAAAACCACAGTGAGAAACCATCTAACCCCAACATTACTGGCACGAATCAAAAAAACAGAAAATAACTAATGTTGTAGAGGCTGCAGGGAGATTGGAACTCTTATGCATCGCTGGTGGGAATGCAAAATGATAACAACCATTTTGGAAAATGATATGGTGCTTCCTTAGAAAGCTAGAAATAGAAATACCGTATGATCCAGCAAGCTCACTCCTAGGAATATATCCTAGAGAAATAAGAGCTGTCACACAATAGATATATGCACATTCATGTTCATTGCAGCATTGTTCACAATAGCAAAAAGATGGAAACAACCTAAGTGCCCATCAACAGATGAATGGATAAACAAACTATGGTATATACACACAATGGAATAATACACAATGATAAAGAACAATGATGAATCTTTGAAGCATCTCACAACATGGATGAATCTGGAGGGCATTTTGCTGAGCGAAATAAGTCAATCACAAAACGACAAATATTGTATGAGACCATTGCTATAAAAACTCATGAAAAGGTTGACACACAAAAAGAAACAATTTTTGATGGTTGTGAGTGAGGGAAAGGGTGGGAGGGAAAAACACTAAATAGACAATAGATTAGTGGTAACTTTGGTGAAGGGTAAGGTGGTACACAATACTGGGGAAGCCAGCACAATTTGTCCAAGGCAAGGTCATGGAAGCTCCATAGACACATCTAAACTCCCTGAGGGACCAAATTACTGGGCTGAGAGCTGTGGGGACCATAGTCTTGGGGAACATCTAGCTCAGCTGGCATAATGCAATTTATAAAGAAAATGTTCTATATTCTACTTTGGTGAGTAGGGTCTGGTGTCTTAAAAGCTTGTGAGCAGCCATCTGAGATACTCCACTGGTCTCACCCCATCTGGAGCAAGGGAGAATGAAGAAAGCCAAAGACACAAGGGAAAGATTAGTTCAAAGGACTAGTGGACCACAAGTACCACAGCCTCTCCAGACTGAGTCCAGCACAACTAGATGGTGCCGGACTACCACCACTGACTACTCTGACAGGGATCACAACAGAGGGTCCCAGACAGAGCTGGAGAAAAACATAGAACAAAATTCTAACTCACAAAAAAAAAAAAAAAAAAAAAAAAAGACCAGACTTACTGATCTGACAGAGAGTGGAGAAACCCCGAGAGAATGGCCCTCAGAAGTCATTCCTGAGGTTCACCCTTCAGCCAAAGATTGGACAGACCCATAAAACAAAACCAGACTAAATGGGCACACCAGCCCAGGAGCAAGGATGACAAGGCAGGAGGGGACAGGAAAGCTGGTAATGGGGAACCCAAGGTCAAGAAGGGAAGAGCGTTGACATGTCGCACTGTTGGCAACCAATGTTACAAAACAATATGTGTAGTAATTATTTAATGAGAAACGAGTTCGCTCTATAAATCTTCATCTAAAATACAATTAAAAAAAAAGAAATTAACACAAAGGAGCAAAGGCAATTAAATGAGGAAAGGATAGTCTGTTCAACAAATCACACTGGAATAATTGGATGCCTATATGCAAAATAAAAGAAAATAAGCCTAATCACAAATCTTACACTTTTCATGAAATAACAACTAAAAATAGATCATAGGCTTAAATGTAATATACAAAACTATAAAACTTCTCAAAGAAAACATCAAGAAAATCTCTGTAATCTTTGGTCTGGTGGTGAGTTTTTAGATACAGTACCAAAAGCACAACCCATGAAAAATTATTGGTAAGTTGGACTGTATTACAATTTTAAAATTTTGGCCAGTGAAAGACAGTTAAGAGAATGAATAGACAAATCACAGACAGGGAGAATATATTTGAAAAGTATATATGTGATGAAGGACTTGTAACCAAATTAAACAAAGAACTCTTAAACTCAACAATTAGAAAACTAACAAAACAATTTTAAAATGTTCAAAATATATGAAATATTTTTATGTGACACCTCACCAAAACTAATATACAATTGGCAAATAACCATATGAAAAGATACTCAATATTATCTTCCATTAAAAAAAAAAAATCTGTTGCTGTCAAGTCGATTCTGACTCATAATGATCCCCTGTGTGTTAAGAGTAGAACTGCACTCCATACGGTTTGCAATAGCTGTAATCTTACAGCAGAAGATCTTCTGGCCTTTCTTCCACAGTGCTGCTGGGTAGATTTGAACTGACAACCTTTCAGTCAGTAGCTGAGAGCAAATGGTTTGCATCACCCAGGAATCTAATTGAAAATTAAAACAACAATGTGGTACTATCATACACCTATTGGAATGGTTAAAATCCAAAAATACAATGTATCAGTTCCTGGCAAGAATGCAGAGCAGTAAGAACTCACAATCGTTGCTTTTGGGAATGCAAAATGGTACAGCCACTTTGGAGAACAGTTTAGCAGTTTCTGCAAAGCTAAAACTGATCTTACTATATATATCCTTGTTTTTTTCAGCTCCTAGTAGTTGCCAGCAATCCTTGGAGTTCCTGGGATTGTATATGTATCTTCCCTGTGTGTCTGTCTTCATATGGCATCTTAGACCTGTGCATGTCTCCGTGTCTGTTCTGTTTTTTTCTAACTCAGAAGTGATTAGGTTTAGGACTGGTCTGATCTCACTCACATAACAAAAGAAAACCCCTATTTCAAGGTACAACGGTTTGCGTTTTGATACATATTTTGGGTTGAGACACAGTTCATTCCTTTATATACCTCATCAAAAAGTCAGAAATGGGTCCTTTGTGTCCCTCTTAACTTCTTAGGAGTAAACATAGTAATCTTGTGATCTCATTTTATAATTCAGTATATTTACTGGCAGTAGAAATCTATAGTGAACAGTTACAACAGTATTGCAAGCTTGACCCAGTTTTTCATGCATTAGGAGTAAAAGATTCCAGCAAAGAACTTTGTAATATTAAAAACTATCAATGTGGTTGTCATTGCTGCATTGCCATCTCTAATTTCATCTGTACTTGCTTCTCAAATTTGTTTCCATGTTCCCATCTAAAACCTCAGGTGCACCCCTATTTCTGGGCTAATCCTGATGTAGAAAACATGTCAATAATGTATCCCTCCTTCCAAGATTTAGAATTAAGTCTACATCCTAGACTTAAAGCCTTCAAGTTTTAACTTTGGGCTCTTGTAGGATTTAATTCACAGCTAATTTTCTCCACAAAATTTTTATGTTGACTTAGCTCAGGTGACTAGGTTTCTAGCTTTGTTTATGTTCTCACAATTCAAATCACCCTTCTCAGTACCAACTTCGCCATTCCAGGAAAGGAGTCCTGCTTTCAAACTCAGTTCACAACTTAAAAACAAACAAGCAAGCAAACAAACAAAAAAGCCCATTGCCTTTGAGTCAATTCCGACTCATAGCAACCCTATAGAATAGAGTAGAGCTTTCCCACAGGGTTTCCAAAGAGCTGCTGGTGGATTTGAACTGGTGACCTTTTGGTTAGCATCTGAGCTCTTACCCACTGCACCCTTCTCTTAACAATTACTAAAGTTTTCCCAAGAAACTGAAAAGCTAAACCAAGGGTAGAGAATGAATCCTAACATCATACATCCATTATCAGCTTTAGATTCTGTTTCCCTTATGTGGTACCATCTCAATTTCGAGAATGGCTGTTATTAAAGTGTATATATTTTCATAATTACTGTATCTCAGTTTTTTTTCAAATCACAATTCAAGTTAAGATAATTATTCAAGACATTTTTCCCCACTTACCTCTTTGTTCAGTCAGGTAAAACACAGTAAAGTTTCAGTATTAATTTAAAATAATAAGGCTTTGAATATGATATGCTGGTACTAGCAATAATTAACTATAATTGACTTAAATGCAATGTTTTATTATTTATATATTTTTTAATGTTTTAATTCAATAAGACCAATAATACAAATTTATAATAGGATAACACATAACATTTCATGTATGTCAGCACTATTGGGGTTCTTTCAGAGTAGAAGATGAAAAATAAGAAAGGAAGAAAGGAGGAAGTGGTGGTGAATAATAATTGTGAAAATGTCCATTGTGTTTTAAGAACAAATGTTAGAACCTCTTCTCTGTACTATTTTTTTTTCTTTTTTTATTGTGCTTTAAGTGCAAGTTTATAGTTCAAGTTAGTTTCTCATACAAAAATTTATACACACAATGTTATGTAACCCTAATTGCTCTCCCTATAATGTGACAGCACACTCCTCCTTTCCACCCCAGGTTTCCCGTGTCCGTTCAACCAGCTTCTGTCCCTTTTTGGCTTCTCATCTCGCCTCTGGACAGGAGGTGCCCTTTTAGTCTCATATATATATTTGAGCTAAGAAGCACTCTCTTCATGCGTATCATTTTATGTCTTACAGTCCAGTCTAATCTATGTCTGAAGAGTTGTCTTTGGGAATGTTTTCAGTTCTGGGCTAACAGAGAGTCCAGGGGCCATGTCTTCTGGTGTCCCTCCAGTCTTAGTCAGACCATTAAGTCTGGTCTTTTTACTAGAATTTGAGTTCTGCACCCCACTTCTCTCCTGCTCCGTCAGGGACTCTCTGTTGTATTCCCTCTCAGGGCGGTCATTGGTGGTAGCCAGGCACCATCTAGTTCTTCTGGTCTCAGGCTGATAGAAACTCTTTTTTATACGGTCCTTTCTGTCTCTTGGGCTAATATTTTCCTTGCATCATGGGTATTCTTCATTCTCCTTTGCTCCAGGAGGGTTGGGACCAATTGGTGCATCTCAGATGGCCGCTTGCTAGCTTTTAAGACCTCAGATGCCACTCACCAAAATGGGATGCAGAACATTTTCTTAATAAACTTTGTTATGCCGATTGACCTAGATGTCCCTTGAAACCATGGTCCCCAGACCCCTGCCCCTGTTACTCTGTCCCTCAAAGTGTTTGGTTGTTTTCAGGGAACTTCTTAGGTTTTCTTTAGTCCAGTTGTGCTGACTTCCCCTGTATTATGTGTTGTCCTTCCCTTCACCTAAGATAATTCTTATCTACTATCTAGTTAGTGAATACCACTCTCCCTCCCTCCCCACCCTCGTAGCCATCAAAGAATGTTTTCTTCTGTGTTTAAACATTTTCTTGAGTTCTTATAATAGTAGTCTCATACAATATTTGTCCTTTTGCAACTTACTAATTTCACTCAGCATAATGCCTTCCAGATTCATCCATGTAATGAGATATTTTGTGGATTCATTGTTGTTTTTTATCATTGCATAGTATTCCATTGTGTGAATATACCATAACTTGTTTCTCCATTCTTACATTGATGGACATAGAGGTTGTTTCCATCTTCTAGCTGTTGTGAACAGTGCTGCAATGAACATGGGTATGCACATATCTATTAGTGTGCGCCTCTTACTTCTCTAGGACATATTCCAAGCAGTTGGATTGCTGGATTTTATGGAACTTCTAGCTTTTTAAGGAAGACCAAATCGATTTCCAAAGTGGTTGTACCATTTTACATTCCCACCAGCAGTGTATAAGTGTTCCTGTTTCTCCAAAAACTCTCCAACACTTATTATTTTGTGTTTTTGGATTAATGTTCACCTCGTTGGGGTGAGAAGGTATCACATTTTAGTTTTGATTTGCATTTCCCTAATGGCTAATGATCCTGAGCATTTCCTCAGGTATCTCGTAACCTCCTGAATGTCTTCGTTGGTGAAGTGCCTGTTCATATGCTTTGTCCATTTTTTTTTTCTTTTTTATTGTATTTCAGGTGAAGGCTTACAGAACAAATACTTTCTCATGAAACAGTAGTACGCATATTGTTTTATGACATTGGTTAACAACCCCACAACATGTCAACCCTCTAACTTCTCAACTTTTTTTTTGGTGAAAATACACCTAGCCAAAGATACACTATTTCAAAAATTTCTACATGCACAGTTCAGTGACATTGATTACGCTCTTCCAATTGTGCTGTTATTCTCACTTAAGGCTTATGGAACAAAATAGTTTCTCATTTAACCGTTACTACACATGTTGCCTTATGACAATCGTTAACAATCTCACAACACATCAACAATATCCTTACTCAACCTTGGGTTCCCTATCACCAGCTTCCTTGTCCCCTTCTGCCTTCTGGCCGTTGTCACTGGACTACTGTACCTCGTTAGTCTCATTTGCTTTTATGGGGCTATCCACTCCCAGGCTGAATGGTGAACCTCGGAGATAACTTCACCACTGAGCTAAAAGGGTGTCTGGGGGCCATACTCTTGGGGTTTCTCCAGTTTCCTTTAAGCCAGTAAATCTGGTCTATTTTTTGTGAGTTAGAATTATGCTCTACGTCCTTCTCCAGCTCTGTCCAGAACCATCTGTTGTGATCCTGGTCAGATCAGTCAGTGGTGGTAGCCAGGCACCATCTAGCTGTAATGGACTCAGCCCGGTGGAGGCCTTGGTAGCGTGGACCATTAGACCTTCGGACTAATCTTTTCCTTGTATCCTGTTCTCTTCATTCTCCCTTGCTCCCAAAGGGATGAGACCAGTGGAATATCTTCTTCGATGGGCGCTCACAGGATTTTAAGACCCCAGACACTACTCACCAAGGTAGAATGTAGAGCATTGCCTTTATAAGCTGTGTCATGCCAATTGAGCTAGATGTTCCCCGAGACCATGATCCCCACAGCCCTCCCCCCAGCAATTCAGTCCCTCAGGGAGTTTGGATGTGTCTATGGGGCTTCCATGACCTTTCCTTGTACAAGTTGTGCTAGTTTCCCCTGTATAGTGTACTGTCTCACCCTTCTCCCAAGATAGCACTAATCTATTGCCTATTTAGTATTTCCCCCCCACCCCTCCCATCCCTGGTAACCAACAAAGATTGTTACGTTTTGTGTGTGAACTTCTTCATGGGTTTTTACAAGAGGTCTCATGCAATATTTGTCCTTTTGTGATTGACTTATTTCACTCAGCATAATGTCCTCCAGTTTCATCCATGTTATGAGATGCTTCACAGATTCATTGTCATTCTTTTTTGTTGCATAGTACTCCATTGTGTGTAAGTACCATAGTTTGTTTATCCATATATCTGTTGATGAGCATCTAGGTTGTTTCCATCGTTTTGCTATTGTGAACAATGCTGCCATGAACATAGGTGTGCATATGTCTATTCGAGTGATGACTCTTATTTCTCTAGGATATATTCCTAGGAGTGGAATTTTTGGATCAAATGGTATGTCTATTTCTAGCATTCTGAGGAAGCGCCATATCATTTTCCAAAATGGTTGTATCATTTTCCATTCCCACCAGAAGTGTGTCAGAGTTCCGATCTCCCCGCAGCCCTTCCAGCATTTGTTATTTCCAGTGTTTTTGATTCGTGCCAGTAATGCCGGGGTGAGATGGTATCTCATTGTGGTTTTAATTTGCATTTCTCTAATGGCTAGTGATCGTGAGCATTTCCTCATGTATCTGTTGACCGCTTGAATGCCTTCTTTGGTTAAGTGTCTGTTCATTTCCTTTGCCCAGTTTTTAATAGGCTTATTTGTCTTTTTGTGTAGAGGTGTTGGATTTTCTTGTAGATTATGGAGATTAGACCTTTGTCTGACTTATACTGTCCAAAAATTTTTTCCCAGTCTCTAGCTTCTCTTTTTACTCTTCTGGTGAGGTCTTTTGAAGAGCATAGGTGTTTGATTTTTAGAATACCCAAGTTATCTAGCTTATCTATTGGGGTTTGTGCGTTGATGGTTATGGTTTGTATCCTGTTAATGCCATGTATTAAAGCCTGAAGTGTTGGTCCTATTTTTTCTTCTATGAACTTTAAAGTTTTAGGCTTTATATTCAGGTCTTTGATGCATTTTGAAGTAGTTTTTGTATACAGCATGAGGTATGGGTCCTGTTTCATTTTTTTGCACATGGATATCCAGTTTTGCCAGCACCATTTGTTAAAAAGACTGTCTTTTTCCCATTTGTTGGACTTTGGGCCCTTGTCGAAGATCAGATGACTGTAGGTGGATGGATTTACATATGGGTTCTCAATTCTGTTCCATTGGTCAATGTATCTTTCGTTGTACCAGTACCAGGCTGTTTTGACTACTGTAGCTGTATAGGAGGTTCTGCAGTCAGGTAGTGTGAGTCCTCCAACTTTATTCTTCTTCTTCAGTAGTGCTTTACTTATTCGGGACTTGCTCCCTTTCCATATAAAGTTAATGATTAGTCTTTCCATCTCTTTGAAGACTGTTGTTGGTATTTAGATTGGGATTGGGTTGTATTTGTAAATTGCTTTGGGTAGAATTGTCATTTTCACAGTGTTGTGTCTGCCTATCCATGAGCATGGTATGTTTTTCCATTTATTTAGATCCCTTTGGGTTTCATGCAGTAGTGTTTTGTAGTTTTCTTTGTATAGGTCTTTTACATCCCTGGTCAGATTTATTCCTAAGTATTTTATCTTTTTAGGGGCTATTGAAAATGGTATTGTTTTCCTGATTTCCTTTTCATCGTTCTCCTTACTGGTGTATAGGAATCCAACTGATTTTTGAATGTTTATCTTGTATCCTGCTACTCTGCTGAATCTTTCTATTAGTTCCAGTAGATTTCTCGTGGAGTCTTTAGGGTTTTCTATGTATAGTATCATATCATTTGCAAACAGGGACAGTTTAACATCTTCATTACCAATTTGGATGCCCTTTATTTCTTTTCGTTGCCTTATTGCTGTGGCTAGAACTTCCAGCACAATGTTAAATAGGAGTGGTGATAAAGGGCATCCTTGTCTTGTTCCTGTTTTCAAGGGGCATGTTTTCTGCCTCTCTGAATTGAGAATGATGTTGGCTGTTGGTTTTGCATAGATGCCCTTTGTTATGTTGAGAAATTTCCCTTCTATACCTATTATATTGAGACTTTTTATCAGGAATGGGTGTTGGACTTTGTCAAATGCCTTTTCTGCATCAGTTGAGATGATCATGTGATTCTTTTCTTTCCTTTTATTTATGTGGTGGATTACGTTGATTGATTTTCTAATGTTGAACCATCCTTGCATAGCTGGTATGAATCCTACCTGGTTGTGGTGTATTATTTTTTTGCTTTGATGCTGAATTCTATTGGCTACAATTTTGTTCAGAATTTTTGCATCTATATTCATGAGAGATATTGGTCTGTAATTTTCTTTTTTTGTGATGTCTTTGCCTGGTTTTCGTATCAGCATTATGCTGGCTTCATAGAATGAATTTGGAAGTGTTGCTTCCTCTTCTATGCTCTGAAATAGCTTGAGTAGTACTGGCACAAGCTCTTCTGTAAATGTTTTGTAGAATTCTCCAGTGAAGCCATCTGGGCCAGGGCTTTTTTTGGTTGGGAGTTTTTTAGTACCTTTTCAATCTCTTCTCTTGTTATGGGTCTGTTCTGATTTTCAACATAACTTTATTGTAGTTTGGGTAGGCTGTGTGTTTCTAGAAATTTATCCATTTCTTTTAGGTTTTCAAATTTGTTGGAGTATGGTTTTTCATAATACTCTGTCATAATCCTTTTTATTTCAGTTGGGTGTGTTGTAATGTCCCCCATTTCATTTCTTATTTGGGTTATTTGTGTCCTCTCCTGTTTTTCTTTTGTTAGTCTGGCCAATGGTTTGTTGATTTTGTTGATACTTTCAAAGAACCAACTTTTGGTTTTGTTGATTTTTTCTATTGGTTTTCTGTTCTCTGTTTCATTTATTTCTGCTCTGATCTTTACTATTTCCTTCCTTCTGGTGATTGTGGGCTTTTTTGCTCTCCTCTTTCTATTTGTTTGAGTTGTGTAGTTAATGTTTTGATTTTGTCCCTTTCTTCTTTTTTGATGTGTGTATCTACTTCTATAAATTGTCCTTATGAGGACTGCCTTTGCTGTGTCTCAATGGTTTTGGTATGATGTGTTTTCATTCTCATTTGATTCTAGGAATTTTTTGATTCCATCTCTGATTTCTTCTACTACCCAGTGATGTGTAAGCAGGGTATTATTCAGTTTCCATGTAAATGATTTTTTTTTTCCTTGCTCTTTCTGTTGTTAATTTCTACCTTGATGGCATTGTCGTCAGAGAAGATACTTGGAACTATCTCAACGTTTTGGATCTTGTTGAGGATTGCTCTGTGGCCTAAGATGTGGTCTATTCTGGAGAACTTTCCATGTGCATTGGAAAAGAATGTTTACTTTGCAGCGGTTGGATGGAGTGTTCTATATATGTCTATGAGGTTAAGTTGGCTGATTGTGTACCCTTTAGTTCTTCTGTATCTTTGCTGAGTTTCTTCTTAGTTGTTCTGTCCTTTACTGAGAGTGGTGTGTTGAAGTCTCCTACTATTATTGTGGAACTGTCAATTTCTCATCTCAGTGTTGTTAGGGTTTGTTTTATGTATTTTGGAGCCCTGTCATTGGGTGCGTAAATGTTTATTATTGTCATGTCTTCATGATGGATCAACCCCTTAATCATTATATAGTGTCCTTCTTTGTCTTTTATGGTGGATTTTGTTTTAAAGTATATTTTATCTGAGATTAGTATTGCCACTCCTGCTCTTTTTTGATAGTTGTTAGCTTGATATATTTTTTTCCAACCTTTGACTTTTAATAAATTTACATCTTTGTTTCTAAGGTGTGTCTCTTATAAACAGCATATTGATGGATCCTGTTTTCTTTTCCATTCTGTCACTCTCTGTCTCTTTATGGGTGCATTGAGTCCATTTACATTCAGTGTAATTATTGATAGATGTGAGTTTGTTTCTGTCATTTTGTAGTGCTGTTTTTTGTGGTGCTGAAGTTTTCTATGTTCTTCTTAGTCTCTTGTGCTGAGATACTTTCGTTTGTGGATTTTTTTTTTTTTTTTCATTTCTTTTGTTATTGTAGATTTTGTATTGGCTGAGACTTTATGTTTTTCCTCTTTATTTTTTGAGTGTGTTTGTTAACTTTCTTTGTGGTTACCATGAATTTTACCCTTATCTTTCTAAGTTCAAATCAGTCTACCATTGCTTCGTATCACTTTGGCTTCCTCTCCATTAGAAGGTTGTATACCTATGCTGTTTATTCCCTCTTTTATTGTTTTGATGTTGTTGTCATTTACTGATTAACTGCTCTGATTCCCTGTAGTATTTCTTTTGGTTTTGGATAGTCTTCGAGAGTTCATTTCCTAGATTGGTATCCTGCTGGTATGTTCCTGCATCCTAGATTCTGCCTGTGAACTGAAGCTGTTTGTCCTCAGATCGAAGAACTCCCTTTAAGAATTCTTGTAAGTTTGGTTTGACTTTTACATATTCCCTTAATTTCTGTTTATCTGGAAATGACCTAATTTCACCATCAAATTTAAATGAGAGTTTTGCAAGATATATTCTTCCTCGCTAGCAATTTTTTTCTTTCAATATTTTGTGTATGTCATCCCATTGCCTTCTTACCTGCATGGTTTCTGCCGAAGAATCTGAGCTTAGTCTTATTGTTTCTCCACTGTATGTGACTTCTTGTTTTTCACGAGCTGCTCTCAGGATTCTTTGTCTGTCTTTGGTTTTGGCGAGTGTGATTATGATATGCCTTGGTGATTTTCTTTTGGGATCTGTCCTATATGGGGTTCTTTGAGCTTCTTGGATGGCCAGATTTTCATCTTTCATGATATTGAGGAAGTTTTCTGTCATCAGTTCTTCAATGATCCTCTCTGTGTCTTCTGTTTTCTCCCACTGTTCTGGAATTCCAATCACTCGCAAAGTTTTCTTTTGATTGTATCCGTTGTAATTCTCAGGGTCTCTTCTTTTTTTTTTTTTTTGTTCTTTTTTCTGAGTTTTCCTCAAACAGAGTTGTATCCAAGTGTTTGTCTTCAATTCCACTGATCCTGTCTTCCACCATTTCACATCTGCTTCTCAGCCTTTCTATGACACCGTCCATTTCTGAAATCTTTTTATTTATCTTTTGGATTTCTAATGGTTGTCTTTGTATAATTTCTAGTTGTGAATTTATTTTGGCATTTTGTTCCTGCATTATTTTCCTGAATTCTTCCAATTTTTTGTCTGTATTTTCCATGAATTTGTCTATTTTTTCCTCATGTTTGTCATTCTTTTGCCTCAGCTCTTGGAGAATTCTGAGTATTAGAGATTTGAATTCCCTATCAGGTAGTTCTAGTGCATTTTCTTCCGCTGGAGAGTCATCTGGTGTTTTATTTTGGACGCCTACTGGAAGCATCCTGTCCTATTTTTGTAAATGTTTTGATATTGTCTGCTGTCTTCGGGGCATTCAATAGTTATTTTTCTCGTTTATTGATTGTAGATTTGTTTGTTTTGTCCCCCCCCCCCCCCGTTTTTTTAAATTTACTATGTCTGAGCAGGTGGACTGTGTGTTCTTTGTTGTTTGCTCATTTGTGGGCAAAATACTTTTCACGTCCTTCTCCAACTGGCAGGGTCAGTCTCTCAGATATGGTACGGCAGGGCAGGTCTAGCTGAAGAGGAGTTACTGGGATGGGTTGTTTGTGGCTCTCACTACAGCCATCAGGGTGAGTCGGTAATCAGTGCAGGGCAGTTTCCGGTAAGCCGTGCCAGTGCTGCTTGGTGGTGTGATGTCAAGCACATGGTGCAGGTAGGCAGGATGCTGTGGGGAGATTGTTATGTGTGGAGCTAAGATGGATATGGGAGAGAGGAGAGGAACAGGATCCAAAAACATACAAACAGACAAAAAGAATGCTAGGGGAGTTTGCTGTTGGAGTGGAGAGATGAGAGACTATGAAATGGAGAAAAACAGAAAGGTAAAGAGGAAGAAAAGAAAAGAATGAAGAAATAAAAATTGGAAAGGTTTAAGAACTGCAAAGTTCCCAGGGATCACACTGGTGCAGCTATGAGGTCTGGGGAAGCTACTCTCAGGTGTTGCAGTACAGCCTAGCTAGAAGGCATAGAGGTATACAATGCCAGGTATTCAGGGAACAGAAAGAGAAGGAAGATATAGAGAGACTAGAAACTGAGCAATGAAGAAAGACAAAAAGGGGAAAAGAGGGAAAAGAAAACAAAACAAATTAAAAAAAAAAAAAAAGAACAAGAAAGGCCCCTAAAAAAACAGAAAAGAAAAAAAAAAACCAATGAAAAAAGAAATGAGCTCAGGGATCCCTCTGCACGTCTGTGCAAACCGATGAGGAAGTCATGTTCCCTCGCAGCACAGCCTGGCCAGAAAGGGCTCCCAGCTCAAGAAAAGGAAAAGAAGACAGACAAACAATTCAAAACAAACAAACAAACAAAAGCCCCAGGATCCCACCAGCACAGCAGCCCAGACCATGAAGCAGCTCCACACCCGAACAGTGCTCCACAGCCCCTCAGGAAGAAGCAAAGATGGAGCACGGAGCCATGTATTTGAGCGAAAGGAGGGGGAGGTGGTGAGAGGTAAGGAAGAAATCAAAAGAAGCAGGAAAAAAAAGCAACACCAACAGCCAACAAATGGCACTCAAGCTAGTGTGGGCTGGTGTTTCTCGGACAAGAGACTGGGTCCGCGGGAAGCAGAGGGGGTTGAGTGTGGTTGAAGAAGGGTGCAGGGGTGGGAAAGCTTATATCGCAAATTACCTGTTGTTTTGTCTCCCGCTGGACACTCCGTGAGGATGCTTTCTCGTACTCCCTGTTTGCTGGTCTCCGATAGGAGTCCAAGATGGCAGATCCGTGCTGCATTAGCTAGTAGGGGACCTCTGCATAAATCTCTCCTCTCTCTCCGTTCTCTGTCAGTTTTCTCACTCCATTTGGTGCTTGGCTGAGTTCTTTATCTCTTCATTTGATGTTTTACGGTTTCATAATTGTTGTATTTTCTGTTCAGCTTAGTTTTTCAGATCTTTGCTGTGGAGAGACGGCATGGTGCTTCTGCCTAGAGCACCATTTTGCCAGAATTTCCATTGTCCGTTTTTTAATTGGGTTCTTTGTCTTTTTGTTGTGGAGGTTTGGCAGTATCTTGTAGATTTAGAGATTGGACACTGATCAGATTTGTCATAGCCAAAAATTTTTTCCCAGTTTGTAGGTTGTCTTTTTACGCTTTTGGTGAAGTCTTTTAATGAGTATAAGTGTATGATTTTTAGGAGCTCCCGGTTATCTAGTTTCTCTTCTGGTATTTGTGCATTGTTACTAATATTTTGTATTCTATTTATCCCATTTATTAGGGCTCCTAGGCTTGTCCCTATTTTTTCTTCCATGATCTTTATCATTTTCAATTTGATATTTAGGTATTGGATCCATTTTGAGTTAGTTTTTGTGCATGGTGTGCGGTATGGGTCTTGTTTCAGTTTTTTGCAGATGGATATCCAGTTATGCAAGCACCATTTGTTAAAGAGACTGTCTTTCCCCCAATTAACAGACTTTGGGCCTTTGTCACATACCAGTTCCTCATAGGTGGATGAATTTATGTTTGGATTCTCAATTCTGTTCCGTTGGTCTATGTATCTGTTTTTGTACCAGTACCAGGCTGTTTTGACTACCATGACGGTATAATAGTTTCAAAAATCAGGTAGTGTAAGGCCTCCCACTTTTTTCTTCTTCTTTAATAATGCTTTACTTATCCAGGGCCTCTTACCTTTCCATATGAAGTTGATTTGTTTCTCAATCTCATTGAAAAATGCCTTTGGGATTTGGATTTGGATTTGGATTTCATTGTATCTGTAGATCACTTTGGGTAGAATTGACATTTTCACAATGTTGAGTCTTCCTATCCATGAGCAAGGTATGTTTTTCCACTTATGTATGTCTCATTTGGTTTCTTGCAGTAGTGTATTGTAGTTTTCTTTGTATATGTCTTTTAAGTCTCTGGTTAGATTTATTCCTAAGTATTTTATCTTCTTGCAATTGTAAATGGTATTGATTTGGTGATTTCTTCTTGTAAGTTCTCTTTGTTGGAGTAGAGTAATCCAACTGATTTTTGTATGTTTATCTTGTATCCTGATACTTTGTTGAAATCTTCTATTAGTTCTGGTAGTTTTCTTGGGATTCCTTGGGGTTTTCAGGGTATAAGATCATATTACCTGCAAATAGAGATACTTTTACTTCTTCCTTACCAATTTGGGTACCCTTTATTTCTTTTTCTAGCCTAAATGCTCTGGTTAGGATCTCCTGCACAATGTTGAATAAGAGCAGTGATAAAGGGCATCCTTGTCTGGTTACCATTCTCAAGGGGATTGCTTTCAGACTCTCTCCATTTAGGATGATGTTAGCTATTGGCTTTGTATCAATGGCCTTTATTATGTTGAGGAATTTCCCTTCTATTTCTGTTTAGCTAAGAGTTTTAACATGAATGGGCATTGGACTTTGTCAAATAACTTTTCTGCATCAGTTGAAAAGATCATGTGGTTCTTGTCTTTTGTTTTATTTATGTGATGGATTACATTGATTGTTTTTCTAATGTTGAACCATCCCTGCACACTTGGTATGAATCCCACTTGGTCATGGTAAATTATTTTTTTTGATATGTTGTTGAATTCTATTGAGGATTTTTGCATCTATGTTCATGAGGGATGCTGGTCTGTAATTTTCTTTTTTGTGGTGTCTTTATTGTTTTGGTATCAGGGTTATGCTGGCTTCGTATGAGTTTGGGAGTATTCCATTCTTTTCTGTGCCTAAAATAACTTTAGTAGTAGTGTTGTCAACTCTTCTCTGAAAGTTTGGTAGAATTCTCCAGAGTACCTGTCAGGACCAGGGCTTTTTTTTTTGTTGGGAGTTTTTTAATTACTTTTTCAATCTCTTCTTTTGTTATAGGTTTATTTAATTGTTCTATCTCTATTTGTGTTCATTTAGGTAGGTAGTGTGTTTGTAGAAATTTGTCCATTTCCTCTAGATTTTCAAATTTGTTAGAGTACAATTTTTCATAGTATTCTGTTATGATTTCAGTTTTAGTTGGGTCTGTTTTGATACCACCCATCTCATTTCTTATTCAGGTTATTTGCTTCCTCTCCTATTTTTCTTTTGTCACTTTGGCCAATGGTTTATCTATTTTGTTGGTCTTTTCAAAGAACCAGCATTTGGTCTAGTTAACTCTTTCAATTGTTTTTCTATTCTGTATTTTGTTAATTCTGCTCTAATTTTCATTATTTGCTTTCTCCTGGTGCCTGAGGGCTTCTTTTGCTGCTGTCTTTCTATTTGTTCAAGTTGTAAGGTTAATGTTTTGATTTTGGCCCTTTCTTCTTTTTGGACGTGTGCATTTATTGCTATAAATTGATCCATGAGCACTGCTTTTGCTGTGTCCCAAAGGTTCTGATAGGATGTGTTTTCATTCTCATTTGATTCTGTGAATTTCCTTATTCCATCATTAACTTCTTCTCTAACCCAGTAGTTTTTGATAAAAGTGTTGTTCAGTTTCCATGTGTTTAATTTTTTTCCTTGCATTTTCTATTATTGATTTGTATTTTTATGGTTATTCGATCAGAAAAGATGCTTTGTAACACTTCGATACTTTGAATTCTGTTAAGGCTTGCCTTATGGCCTAATATGTGCTCTATTCTGGAGATTGTTCATGTGCATTGGAAAAGAAGTATACTAGGCTGCTGTTGGGTGGAGTGTTCCGTATATCTATGAGACCAGGTTGGTTGATTATGACATTTAGATCTTCTGTGTCTTTATTGAGCTTCTTTCTGGATGTTCTGTACTTCACCAAAAGTGGTGTGCTGAAGCCTCCTACTATTGTTGTGGAGCTGTTTATCTCTCTTTTCAATGCTGTTAGAGTTTGTTTTATGTATTTTGGAGCCCTGTCATTGGGTGCATAGATATTTATTATGGTTATGTCCTCCTGATGTTTTGATACTTTAATCATTATTTAGTGTCTCTGTACTACTATTTTGTTGAAATATTTTCATCTCTACTTTAGAGGAATAGATACCTCTCATATACCAGCTCTGTTTCAAAATATCTTTTCTTAGAGTTAGCTAAAGATCTTTTGTCAGCTTAAATGCTAGCTTAAAAACAATTCAGGAAAAAAAGTCAAATTTCATTTGGGAGTTTTCAAGTTTCTAGATTTGCTGAAAATCCAATACTATTTGGGTAATAGAACTTTTTTACTAGCTTTTTTTTTTTTAAACCTTGAGACAACCCCTGGATGATGTATTTAATTCTAATTTGAGAGCAAACCAAACTACTTTAGTAGGTAACATTTAAAATAATTTATTAAACTTTTGACTTATGTGATGGTTGCTTTTAGGCCCTGGGCCAGTGTGGCGATATTATAAACAGGAGGCCTCTTTGAATGCTTTCGGACACAGATCACATCACCATATATTTGGTGTCAGTGTGTAATTCCAGGAAAGGCACTTCTATCTTAAAATGTTGGTGAGTTGATGATATGATATGTTACTATTCTTTGGAAAATTTCATGATTCTTCTTTGTTTTGAGCTGTGAATATGAATTTATGCTTTTTATTATTTGCATAGCCAAATACATGCTAATAAACCAATGATACTATCAGTATCAGTGCCAAAAAAAGCAGCTACTGAAATATCTTCATGAATATTATATTTAATGGAGAAAAATGATATAAAATTGCTTACATTTTATGATCTCAAATATAATAAAAACATACAGAAAAATAACAGAAATAAATATCCCAATTTCATGAATTGGATAGTAGAATTATGGATGGCATATTTTTCTTCTTTGTACTTTTCTATACTTTTGTTCTTTCCTCTTTATAAGAAGGAGATATTATTTTTGTAATCAGAAATAAATTAATTATGAGATGACATTGTTAAGCCCCATAGTATGACTGACATTCTACCAAAGGCTGTGCAAACACCAGCCTTTCTTTCTGGGACCCATCCATTCATCTATTCATCTATACGTACAGTACTTCATGTTAACTTTTATATCTGCCTTGATTGGTTAAACAGATTATTCTCAAATTTACAACAGAGAATACAGAAGTCAGATAAGTGGAAAGACTCACCCAAGTTGCCACAATTAAAAAATGGTGGAATAGAAACAAATTCTATTTTTAGACTCTTATTCAGATACTTGCCACTGTACCACAATACCCTGTTTCTATTCTTTAATCTTATTAACATAAATAGTGCAAGGTCTAAGGACCACATTTTTAGAATTGGTGCTTTAAGTATATTCTTCATGCAGTCTTTTCTGGGTATGCGTAATTGCCTCGTTTTCCATATTCATGTAGAACATTATCTGGACCTTCCCTTTGGTTCTTAGTCTACAGGACAATAGCTCTGTATGGATACATTTCCTACATTTTCATTCATTAATCAAATACGTATTGGACATTTAATATTCATACTTGCTCTTCTAGGAGTAGGGAAACAATGGTAAACAAAACAGGAAAGGCCGCTGTTCTGGCTTTAAGTACCAAATAATAAGTTAATTTCAGAAAGCAAAACTTGCAGGAATAAAGAAGGTGATAGAAAAAAGAGAAAATTGTGGAAATAAGGTACTTTATTTGGATGGTGAGGAAACGTAAGTAGGTGACATTTGGACTGAGAACCTAATAATGAGAGGAGTGAGGCACGTAATGAGCAAGGAAAAAAAAACAGAAAATGCCAAGACCATGAGACAGGAAAGAGCTTGGCCAGTTGAATTAAGAAGAAGGAAGCTTGTTTCTGGGATGGAGTGAGCATGAGACAAGAAATACATAAGATTATATCATCAGTGCTTGTAAGGGCCTTTAAAAGTTATTGGAATGTTCTATGCAGAGACATAGCATGAGCTGAATTATATTGTATGACAATTGCTTTGTGGAGACTGGGTTGTAGGTGTTATAAGGTAGATTCAGAGAAGCCCATTAAGAAGTTGTGACAGAAGCCTTAAAAAGAAGTTATAATAGATTGTACTGGTGTTATGAAAATGAAGAAAGAGAAATGATCAGGTTAAAAATATATACCAAAAAACTTGTTTATGGTTGCCTCAATAAACTACTGTCTCCTTTACCATGAGACCAAAAGAACTGGATGGTGTCCAGCTACCATTATTGAACAGGATTCCGTGGGAGGCAGTCGTGGTTCAGTGGTAGAATTCTTTCCTTCCACGGAGACTCAGGTTCGATTCCCGGCCAATGCATCTCAAGCACAGCAACCTCTTATCTGTCAGAGGAAGCTAGTGTATTGCTGTGAACTGGTTTCAGTGGAGTTTCCAGACTAAGATAGACTAGGAAGAAAGTCCTAGTAGCTTACTCCTGAAAATCAGCAAATGAAAACCCTATGGATCACAATAATCCAATCCCATTCTGCATGGGGTTGCCATGAGTCAGGGGGCAACTCAAAGACAACTAACAACAGCAATATGATTCCAGGTTATGTTGATGATGCGGGTGATGTCAATTCTGTGGTGTGAACCCACATTTAGAGTACCAAGTACTAGAAGACAGTAGGTAAAAGAGAAATTTAAATCACATGCTGTTAAGTTAGCAGTCTTGAAGAGTGAAAAGGAAAGAAGGGTATTCCAGTGGTGAACCATTGCAGAACCTTGAACAATGGATGAGGGCTTTGGATTGCTTGATAAAATGTTGAAAATGGCTATGGGAATTTCAGAAGTAGGATGAGCCAATTAAAGCAACCATTGGTGATGTCATTGACAGCTTTCAGGAGAATGTGGAAAAATGGTGTTTAGCAGGGAGGGAGTTTCCATTTGGATGAAACTGTCTTTTCACGAAATGCAGATGTTTTCTGATACGACTTCTGAATATTTTCAAGTATTTACTTTGAGTTACCAACATTCTGCTTACCCTTTTCTGACTGGAATGTGGAAATAAATGCACTTGTGATAGACAGCAAATCTGCTAAGATGACTTTGGTTAGCTGTATAGGTCACATTATTCAACATTAGAAAAAATAAGGGCAAAACAATAATATGAGATCATAAATTAGTGGAAATCCTTGAGTCCCTTAGCTATTTCCTATAGGTATTTTTAAAGTTAATACGAAATCTTATATTTACATTTTGATGCCTTTGAAGGCCTGGGAATTTTATTGTACTTTCTTACTTAACGTGACTGTGGAGACAAATCAAGTATTCCCACAACAGTATGCAAATTCATTAATGGATTATTCTCTAATAGATTCATAAGATTTCTGACTTTCAGGTAATTATTTTAAAAACTTGCTTTCGAACCTAATATTAGTATAGGATGTCAGTTAGTATTACCTAAGAGAAAAGCAACACAGTATGAGCAGGGCTGTATCGTTAGCCAAAGTGAATATGCAATCTGTCATGCATATTTTTCAGTTCATGAGGGAAATGTGAAGGTAGTATCCACAGTTAGGAAATAGCTAAATACTATTTAAAATACTATTCAAAAATAAATGGAAACAAAGGGATTTTTCTATTTCCTAATTTATAGCAGTGAATGTACTATAATAATGCATTTAGACATTTACTTTATATTTTATTCCACCAATTTCCACTGATAAGTTAATTCAAATGAATCAAGTTTGCTCTTTTAAACTTTTAAGTATGGATTTTGTGTTGTGGATCTGGGTGAATGTTTAAAAAGATTTCCTCTCTGTCCTAGGATAGTGTCGCAGGTACTAGTATATAAGAAAAATAACAAACATACTGTGACAAAAGGGTATTCTGAATTAGTACTCTCATCACCAAGTTTAATAATCTAGTACCACTCAAGGAAGATGTAATGACTAAGTGAACCAAATAACCAAACCAAACAGAAGTTACTTATCTTTGTAAATGGCCCCTCTGACCCACATGTAGGCGCTGGGAACAGAGTGAAGCTCCGTGGGCCGGCAAAGAGATAAAGTTAAGAAAACCTCAGTTGAATTTGTATATTTATTCTCCAAAGCCCTGAAACAGCTCCATTTTAAATATCAAACAAATATCCTTACTTTTTATTTCCCACATGTTCGAAAGTTGAAAATAGTGCTTCATACCAGGAGGCAGAGGTTCATGTAACCCTGTCAAATAGTTGTTGCCTTCAGCTATAAAAGTGCTTGCAGTCTTGGGAGTGCCATGCCCAAGTTTAATTGACTTCAAAAGACATCCATTTGATGAAAATAAATCCTGGGTTGGAGGAGATTGTCCCAAGGCAAATGAATAATGTCATTTCTGGGGCTCTAAGTTTGAGAGGGAGTTTCCTCTGGTTCCTTGTCGCTTATGCATCCAAAAGCATACTTTCCTTGAGAAAAATCTGAGCCAATATTATTACTTTTTTTGTGTGTGTAGTGGGGTGGCTCAGAGGGACTCATTTCTTTGATCTTAAAATGATGGCCAAATTAAGTCGAATTACTTAAGCATATTGTTGGCTTACTTTACATGAGATCCAGTGAAATCCACTTAAAATTAATATGAACTTCTTTCAAAGGATTGATTTGAGAGATGGTTTATTATGATAAAAAGAATAATATTTATTCTTAATATGTTTGTAGTAAGTCATTAAAAATATTGATTTGATTTTTTTCACTTCACATTAGGCTATTTCAGAAAAACTCATATTGATATGATATTTTCAACTTTCTTTGTGACAAAATATATTATGCTTGATTTCTGGTTCTGATGGCTCTTTAAATATTCACATAGTTTTATACAAATGAATGGACATCTTTGGAAGAAATCCCCGTGTGGTGCAAGCAGTTGATGCACTTGGCTGTTAAGAGAAAGGTTGGAGGTTCAAGGCCATCCAGAGTCATCTTGCAAGAAAGGCCTGGCTAGCTATCTAAGTCCAAAAAATCAGCCATTGAAAGTAGCGTGGAGTGAAGTTTTACTCTGTCATGTATAAGGTCACCAAGAGTCGGAATTGACCCCAGGGCATCTGGTTGATTTTTTATATTTCCATGACAAAAGACTAAATTTTTTAAGTAAAAGATTATTTAGAGATGAAGTGATATTAAGAGCACAAAGTTTAACAGTTGCTAGGGATTTATTTGGAACCATGTGAGTATTGATGATTTGTAAATATAGCCTATATTCATATGCATATAGGAGATTTTGATTAGCGTGCACTATTGGAGCAAGAAGCCTTATCATGTGTTCACCATATATGTTTATGAGATATTTAAGGGAGAAAAACTTCCAAGTCATTCCCAAATGTCCTTGGAGTGCCACAAAAACAAAATATTCTTCTAAGGTAATGAGACTTCTTTAACGGCTATTTTACAAAGAAATCTTCCTCACAATGAAAATGATGCTTTCTGTTTCAGATGTACGGTTTTGCCTTTGAAGCACAGACTTCACTTACTAAGTAATCACAAACTTGGCAGTGAGGACACCAGTCTGTTGTATTACTGAACTTTCTTCCTGCTTTCTTGTCATATTTAAACAAGAGAATTATTGGTGAGAATATTATATTAAACACATGAAAATTGGTGTGGTCCCTGGTGACTTACAAGTCTCAAGTTTGTGGATAATTTGATTGCTGGCTTTGTTAAGAAGCAATAGTCGTCCTGTGATTAGGTATCAAAAACACTATCTTTTAGCGGCCACATCAAATTTTGGTTTTGTTCTCTAACTATAACAAATAATTCTGATGATTACTAAATTTTAATGTTATATTTAAAATTGTGTCATATCTAAAAAGAAAGGGCAATTCTATCCCTCCTCATAAAATGCCCCTCATCTTCTTTTTTTTTTTATTATTATTTACTTTAGGTGAAGGTTTATAGAACAAACTAGCTTCTCATTAAACAATTAGTACACATATTATTTTGTGACATTGGTTACCAACCCCACAACATGTCAACTCTCTCCGTTTCTCTACCTTTAGTTCCCTGTTAACAGCTTTCCTGTCTCTTCCTGCCTTCTAGTCCTTGCCCCTGGGCTGGTGAGCCCCTTTAGTCTTATTTTGTTTTATGGTCCTGTCTAATTGTTGGCCGAAGGGTGAACCTCAGGAGTGAGTTCATTACTGAGCTAAAAGGGTGTCCGGGAGGCATACTCTTGGGGTTTCTCCAGTCTCTGTCAAGCCAGTAAGTCTGGTCTTTTTTTGTGAGTTAGAACTTTGTTCTACATTTTTCTCCAGCTCTGTCCGGGACCCTCTGTTGTGATCCTTGTCAGAGCAATCACTGGTGGTAGCTGGGCACCATCTAGTTGTGCTGGACTCAATGGAGGCTGTGGTAGTTGTGGTCCATTAGCCATCATCACCTTCTTATCTACACAAATAGTCTGTCCATGACATGAAAGTGCTAGACTCAGTGCAATGACTCTCCCATCTCTCCTACCATGTGAGGTAGTGCTTGCAGGCATGCAGGCAACTTTCTACCACACCATTAAATGTCTGGCCTGTGTACGTGGCAAAGAGAGTGCAGGGTTTTTGTTTGTTTGTTTTTAATTATTATCAGAGTTGAGGAATAAACTCTTGGACATAAAGAGCAGACACTAAACTGTTTTTTGTTTCATGAGACTTAGGCATCTTTAATTTTCACCATTTGTGTTCCCTTAAAGCCACATTATTTAGTATACGGTTTCGCCAAACTTTTAGCAGTTTTCTCTCTTCTCTAGGTATCTAAAATTTTCTATTAACTTCAGAGATTAATTTAAATGATTACTTTTCTTTTCATTCTGAAGAAACAAAAACAGAGAAGGCGTTGGGACTGATGAGACTTCTAGTAATTGTCATAAAATATACCTTTGCTTATTGAATTTTAAGCACAATATATCTCATGGAATGCAGCAAAGCACCTGCTAGTTGCTCCATCCCTGGGGACACTGGCACTTGAACAGGACAAGTAATCAAAAGCAGCCGGGCTCAGAGATTCTTTTCCACATCATTTTCTCTATATATACCTCAAACATTAAAGTATTTAAAGTATGTTTTCTTCCTTACCCATTTCGCCTCTGCCTTCTGAGCTTCTTTTTTATCAAGTCCCCAAGAACTTTGAATTCTGTTGATCCACTCCAGGAAATAACAAAAAGCTTTTTACTTTTACAGTAGCATCTGTTTGTCAAAGAATGGGCATGTTGTTTTTATCCCATTGGTCCATCTCTGCATCACTGGTATCTGAACCTATTTTGCTATTACAGAGTAGTACCTGAACAGAGTAAGGTTTTCATGTGCCATAAAACATCTTTTACCAGATAGTATCATTGATTTACTTGTAGCAATATAGGATTCCTTGATTAAGAGTTTGACAAATTCCCATTGAAGCTACATAATAAATCAATCTATTACTGGAAAAGCCTGAGAAGGGGTAAGTGAAGATGCTATACATTAATACCTGGGGAGAGTTACTAACCTCTTTTCTCTGGTGATCAGTCACTTTGGCTGGGTTGTACTGACAATGTCTGGAGGTCATCTGGTTAATGAGACAGCACTGGGAAAGTCCTTCTCAGGATTACATTGTATCAGTCAATCATTAACACCCGTATTAGACACCAAGATCCATTTGCTACTTTTAGGAGAAAATTCTGTGAACTATATCCAGAGCAGATTAAGAATAATAAATGTATTACATAAAAACAATTAAGAAAAATATGCAGTTACTCCCAGAGTGCTTTCATTAGAAAGAATTACAACAACTTGGCATGAGGGTTTGTTTTATTTCAGTCTTGCTTGAATGCACATTTTTATCATGCCATAGAATAGGAAAATAACAATTGAGAAGCTATGTTATTTTTTAAAATGGATCAATAGTTGAGATATGAACATTTTGTTGAAATTACAGACATTAAATATGTTTCTCAAATGTTAATATCCAGAAGGTGGCTGTTGGAAGTTATCATCACAAGACTGTGCGTACTTTAGAAACATAAAAATAAACTGAAAAGAAAAATAATAATCTGGCAAATTTTTATCCTTTCTTTCAGGTATCTAAAATCTTCTGTTAACTTCAGAGATTAATTAAAATGATTACTTTTCTTTTCATTCTGAGGAAACAAAATAAAACCGGAGAAGAAATTGAGACCAATATAGTTTCAGGTTTTTATTTCTAATCTGATAAATGAGCTGATTACTTGAACTAATTTCTTTAATATTAAAAACAGATACCATTCATCTTTATAGATTTAGCAAATATCAAGTAGACTATAAAAAAACTTCTTTTTTTTAACAGTTTGCTTTTCCTATGATAATTTCAAATGAATCAAAACTTTTACAAAACTTATATTCAGTACTGGTCTTTGTAAATCCAAAAAAAAGAAAAAAAGCATCTTGATATTTTTACCCAATAAGATTTATTTATCTGTGATACTGAAGCATAAGTACATATATCACATAAATGTATTTTTTTATATAACTGACTTGGGGCTATGAGAAAGTTTGTGCTATCATAGCCTTTAGTAGTTTTTAATATAAGATTTTTGTCATTGTCTGACAATTTTCTTTTTTCTCAAAATACTTGGATCACACATCAAATTAAGATGTTTCTTGTATTTTATTATATTTGTCTGTTTATAAGTGTAAATCTCCCAGCATAATTTAACGTCCTGAAGGACATAGCTACTGTCATGTCTATTTTCACAGAACTGATTTAGATATAATCACAATTTATACGTGATAATATTTAATGGCATATAAGGTGTAGCTTAAATTATAGTTTTGACAACACTTACTATATTTAAAATATTTTGCAGCTACTTCTTTAGAGATATTTACTTATAATTAATAAGTGTCACGTCTTATCTACAGTTGTATAATTTTGAGGGACACAACGGAAGCCTTTTGAAAACAGGGTTTCTACTTGTAAATAAAGAGTGAGTTACTTTTCCTTTCCTGTTTACTAATCCAGTTATGTTTGTGTGCCTATTTTAAATTTCTGTGTACATTATTTAACCTAAAACTGCTCTAATCTTACTATGCATCTTATGCTTTCTGTAGCAGGTTTTATTTCTCCAATGATGGACGCACCAATATCTCCCATCCTTTGTGCTCTTCTGCCATGTGACCTTGCCACTCCCTCATCAAGCAGTGGACTCAGATTGAATTCTGATTGCATTGTGTCTGGCCTTCATAATTCACTTATCATCAATAGAATGTGGTAGAAATGCTATCACGTGCCTTCTGAGGCTGGGGCAGAAGCAGCCTTGTAGCTTCTGCCTTACTCTTTTGGAATGCTCGTTTTCTGGGTATTCACTGTTAGCCCTCTCCTTCTTAAGACTCAAATACCATGCTGAGACACCTGAGCCACATGGAGGGGCATGTAGGTGCTAGAGTTGATAGTCTCATAAACCCAACCTTCATGTTATCCCAGCATGGATGTCAGACATGTGAGTGAAGAAGCCTCCAGATGAACCAGTCCACATTTATCTGAGACAGTCCCAACTGTTTCAGTCTTTCCAGCTGAGGACTCAAACATTGTGGAATACAGATGAGCCATCCCACTGAGATCTGCCTGAATTTCTGACCCACAAAATCTATTTTTGTTTTATACCATTAATTTTATGTTTACCTCTGTTTTATTGACTATGCTAAGGCATTCGACTGCATGGATCATAACAAATTATGGATAATATTGTGAAGAATGGGAATTCCAGAACACTTAATTGTGCTCTTGAGGAACTGTACATAGATCAAGAGGCAGTTGTTTGGACAGAACAAGCCCATACTGTGTGGTTTAAAGTCAGGAAATGTGTCCGTCAGGGTTGCATTCTTTCACCATATGTATTCAATCTGTATACTGAGCAAATAATCCGAGAAGCTGGACTATATGAAGAAGAACAGGGCATCAGGATTGGAGGAAGAATCATTAACAACCTGCGTTATGCAAATGACGCAACCTTGCTTCCTGAAAGTGAAGAGGACTTGAAGCATTAATGATGAAGATCAAAGACCACAGTCTTCAGTGTGGGTTACACCTCAACATAAAGAAAACAAAAATCCTCACAACTGAACCAATAAGCAACATCATGATAAACAGAGAAGAGATTGAAGTTGTCAAGGATTTCATTTTACTTGGATCCACTATCAATACCCATGGAAGCAGCATTCGAGAAATCAAAAGATGCATGGCATTGGGCAAATCTGCTGCAAAAGACCTCTTTAAAGTGTTGAAAAGCAAAGATATCACCTCGTCTTCACTAAGGTGCATCTGACCCAAGCCATGGTATTTTCAGTCACATCATATGCATGTTAAAGCTGGACAATGAATAAGGAAGACCAAAGAAAAATTGACACCTTTGAATTGTGGTGTTGGCGAAGAATATTGAGTATACCATGGACTGCCAAAAGAATGAACAAATTTGTCTCAGAAGAAGTACAACCAGAATGCTCTTTAGAAGCAAGGATGGCGAGACTACATCTTACATACTTTGGAGGGATCAGTCCCTGAGAAGGACATCATGCTTATTAAAGTAGAAAGTCAGGAAAAAAGAGGAAGACCCTAAAAAAGATGGATTGACACAGTGTCTGCAACAATGGGCTCAAAGATGACAATGATTGTGAGCACGGCGCAGCACTGGGCTGTGTTTTGTTCTGTGGTACATAGGGTCGCTATGAGTCGGAACCGACTCGACGGCACCTAACAACAACAACCACCACCACTAATTTTGGGTGGTTTATTACATAGTGTTGGAGACCTGGGTTATTCTCTCAGTAAATAAATAACTGATATTCTCAGATACCCACATTTCCAAAATATATTTAATTTGATGGACTATTCTACAGTCATGTGTGAGATTTCTTAATACAATTGATAACAAATTTTGGCAAAATAACATTGTAGATTACACGTAAAACAATAACCTGAAATGGGAAATATAGTGACATATCATTAAGACCATATTAAATAAATTAAATCACAATTCCATACCCATTGCTGTCAAGTTAATTTTGAACCATAGCTACTCTGAGGACAGAGTAGAACTGCTCCTTGTGGTTTCCAAGGCTGTAAATCTTTATGGAAGCAGCATGCCACATCCCTCTCCTGCAGAGCAGCTGGTGGGTTCAAACCACAGACCTTTCTGTTAGCAGCTAAGCAATTAACCACTGTGCCACCGGGCCTCCTTAAAATCAAAATTAGATGAACTTATTCCCTAGTAATGGAACATACCCTTGTTGTTTATGAAACATAATACTAAACATATAACCTGAACTGTAGTCATTTAAAGCCTTAAACCTTCGTATCTAATTAAAATAGTGAGTAGGGTATCATTGTATTAAAAATAATAGTTTAATATTTATTTAAGCATGCTGTCTTTTGATTTTCTACATTTATTATCTAGGTTATCTACTTATTTGCATAGAGTTAGATGCATAATGTATTGCTGAATTTTTCTCACAGAAATGAAAACCTCTCCCAACTGTAGTTCAGTTTTCCTTTCATCCAGACCAGACCAATTATTATTTCTATTCTTAAATGTAGGAGTTATAGATTGTGATTGTGATCATATAATCATTTTCTTTCCAAACATATATGAATCTTGGCAGAAAGCAATAATGATAGTGTCTTAAGCTGGGTTCTCTAGATAGGCAAAACCAGTGAAGCATCTATATATCCATAGATAGGGAAAGAGAGAGAGAGATTTATATCAAGGAAATGGCTCATGTGGTTTCAGAGGCTGGAATGTCCCAAGTTTGTGGGTCAGGCTGGAGGCTTCACGTGACTCATGTATCCACAGTGGCCAGTGAATCCAAGATCAGAAGGTCAGACAGCAGGCCACTGGCTCACAGGCTGTGGAGACCAATGAATTCCAAGACTGGCAGGTAAGATGGCTGGTAAGCTGCTAGCTAAAGTCCCAAGAACCAGAAGTCAGATGAACAGGAGCCAGCTGCAGGATCCAGAGATAGCAAAAGCCCAAGAACCTTGCCAGAAAGTCTACCTATATTGGATGGAGGCCACACTCCCAAGAAATCTCCCTTTCAACTGATTGGCTACTCACAGCAGATCCCATCATGGAGGTAATCACACTATACTAGATCTCATCATGGAGGTGATTACATTGTTATATGACTGCAAAACTACATCATAACTGTCAAACCACTGAGAATTATGGCTCAGCCAAGTGAACACACAACCTTAATGATCACAGATAGTAAACATTTAAATAATGTGTACTATGAGCCAGGAGTCTCTTCAAATATTTTGCAATCTTTACAAGATACCTGTAAAAACATGGATTTTATAACATGGGACTCTTTATGCCCATGTTTATTGAGGAGGAAATTGAGGTGTAGTTTACCTCAGTTCACACAAGCTGCAAGTGTTGGAGCTGGGATTTAAAGCCAAGTCATCTGGTTCCTGAGTCTGAGTTCTTAAGCCCTGTATGCTACTGCCCCTGTAGAGGAAGAAAAGCAAAGTAAGGCAAGAGTCAGTTGGAATTTAACAGGCACCCCAGTTAAAACACATTTAGAACACTCATAGATTCTCTTGCAACTATTTTGGCCTTTCTCTTCCTCTATACCTTACAGAATTTCAACAGTTGAACTGCTTTGAAGTAAAGAAAAGAAAATCGAAGTCAGTGGGTATCTTGTTTCTATATTAGTTACATTTAAAACATACAAATTTCCTTTTGTGATTATGATTTTATGTAAACCCTATTTAATTTAGCGAAGAATAGAAATCATGTTATGCTGCAAGGGACAAAGCAACCAAGACACAGAATGCAGCAAGTTCAGCATTCAAATGAGGTGCAGCTGTGCTTTGAAACCATGTATGTTTGATCCCATGTAGCACCACGATCTGCCTATTATGTAAAACTTCAATGCCTGATTTGCACACCTGAATTTCTTTCTAATTGGTCTCACTCCACATGCACTTCACCTTGTACACAGAGTTTCTATGGTTAGTGCTTTGTCAACATGCAAAATCTTCATAAAAAGTTCAAAATAATTGCAGTTAATAGGACTCCTCTCTTTTCACTATCTGTACCAATAGTGTTTTTTTTATAGTTAATCTTATTTCTTTAACAGATAGCATAAAATGTTATATTCAGGAAAATGACCAATTGTGCTATTCATTAAAAAAAACCCTGCATTTGTAGCCAATTTCAGATTTTAAAAAGTTTGTTTAACAATTACAGACATCTCTCTCTCTGCATTTCTCAGTACTTCTCCAAATTTCTTAGTTTTTTCTCTATTTTCCTCCAATGCCACTAGCCCCCAATTTACTGAAAACATCTACTCTTTGGAGGAAAGAAAAATCAGTAAGACTTGATTAAATCTTTTTGAATGACACTTTGGTTTCCTGAAGTCTGAATTGACTCTTGAATTTATGAGCCACATCAGCTCTCCAGAAACGGACAGCATGTTTAGCAGTGTGTATTTGATTCAAGCTTACTTAAGTAAATGTTTTCCCCACTTTCTCCCCGTCCTTTCCTTTTTTAGTTAGAGTGCTGATGAGGCATAAAATCACTTAACTTTAACCCTTCTGTCTTAGGCTGGATTCTCTAGAGAACCAAAACCATTAAACTGTATAAATATATATAGAGAGAGATTTATATCAAAGAAACAGCTCATGCAATTGTAGAGGCTGGAAAGTCCCAAGTCTGTGGATTAGGATAGTGGCTTCTCATGATTCACGTAGCTGCAGGGGCTGGTGAAAAAGATCCGCAGGTCGAAGAGCGGGGCTCCGCTCACTGGCTCTGAAGATTGATGAATCCCAAGATCAGCGGATAAACTGATAGCTAGAGTCCCAAGAACCAGAGGTCAGATGAACAGCAGGCAGCAGCAGGATCCAGAGTGAGCAAAAAGCCAGAATGTCTGCTTCTGTTTGGATGCAGGCCACACCTCCAAGGAAACTCCCATTTAACTGATTGGCTACTCACAGCAGATTCAATCATGGGAGTGATCACATATAAACATTGAGAATCATGGCCCAGCCAAGTTGACACACAATCTTAACCATCACACCTTCACAACACTAGCAAAATGTGGTGTGCTATTCTTGGGGTGCCACCCGCACAAACTTCAACTAATTATGACTACCTTAAACATCTTTTTTTCTTCTTGACTTTCCATGTGTTCCTCTTAATATTGTTGTTTTGGCCCAACCTGTGCTAAAATAAAAAAGGCATTCGATAAATATTGTTTTTTTAATTGTACTTTAGGTGAAGGTTTACAGAACAAATAGCAACTCATTAAACAGTCAGTACACATATTGTTTTATGACATTGGTTAACAACCCCACGACATGTCAACCCTCTCCCTTCTCGACCTTTTTTTTTTTTTGGTGAAAATATACATAGCCAAAGATACACCATTTCAAAAATTTCTACATGCACAACTCAGTGACATTGATTACATTATTCCAGTTGTGCTGATATTCTCACTTTAGATGAGGTTTACAGAACAAAACAGTTTCTCATTAAACAGTACACATGTTGCCCTATGACAATGGTTAACAACCCCACTACATGTCAACACTGTCCTTACTCAACCTTGGGGTCCCTAACATCACCTTTCCTGTCCCCTTCTGCCTTCTAGTCCTTGTTCCTGGACTGCTGTGCCTCATTAGTCCTGTTTTGTTTTATGGAGCTGTCCAATCCCTGGCTGAACAGTAAACCTCAGAAGTGACTTCACCGCTGACCTAAAGGAGTGTCTGGGGGCCATACTCTTGAGGTTTGGCTGCAGTTCAAATCCTATCAGCAAAAGCCTATGGGGCAGTTCTACTCTGTCCTATAGGGTGATTATGAGTAGGAATCAACTCGACAGCAACTAATTTGTGTGTGTGTGTGTGTGTGTGTGTGTGTGTGTGTGTGTGTGGTTTTTAATACCAATTAGGTTGAACATCTTTTTTGTTTGTATATTTTTGCTTCTCAGAAAATGTTGCTAATCTCTTGACTCATTTATCTATTTATTTATCTTTTTCTTGTTTTTTTAATAGATACTCTTTATAAATTATGGATGCTACTTTGTCAGTTTTATGTGTGCACGCATCTTCTACCTTGAGGGTTAGTCTTTTCAATATCTTTATGATGACTTTTGAAAAACATAGTGTCAAAATAGTTTATTTTAATGTATTTAAGTTGTTACTAATTTCCTTTATAGCAATGTTTAGTAACAGAATGATCTTTTGAAAATACAGACTTGATCATCTATTTTTATTGAGCTTATAAAAAATTATTATTGAAGTTTTTGCTATGTTGGTTTTTTTCCTCTCCTGTTTGAGTTATGGAATCTGAAGCTTGGTCTCTCTTATTGTACTGAAAATCTCTGCATTATTATGTTGATTTGTACAGGGACTTTTGTAAATGTATAAGAGAAGTCTTTCATTTTTCTCTGCAGCACTGAAACTACCTGATGTAATTGTTTATGTTCTATCTCTCTGCCACTATGATGTAAGCTTTGTAAGAATATGTTTATATTTATCTGTGCATGTGTGTGTGTGTGTGTGTGTGATAAGAACTCTTTCTGGCATACAGAAATTGATCAATAAATATGTGTTAACTGAATGAAGGCATCTTTCTTTATCGCTTCAAATGTGTCCCAGTCTTCTACCTTTCAATAACCTACAAAAGATGTGTCCCCCTCTAAAATTTATCCTCCACACATTTGCTAGAGTGATCTTCTGAAAATACAGATTTTTTTCATCTCTTACCATGAATAAAATTCTTTGGTACATCTCTATTACCCACAAGATAAGTTCCAAATTCCTTGAATGTCTTTCAAAATTTGACTCATTCTGACCTCTTTAATCTTATCTTCCGACTCTCCTTACCCCCTAGTTTGTACTCCAGTCCCATAGAAACAGTTGCGGTTTTATCACACTGTGTTATCCGTCTGTTCCTTTGGTATCTGATATTATTCTAGCAATCTTCTTTATCTGCCAAACCTCTCAAATGTTGAGTCCCTTGTGTAATTTTTTTTAGACAGCAATTCCATTGAAGTGCTTTTGATCTTGTTGATGTTTTTCTTACTTCTATTATTTTGCCTTATAACACTGTTTTTTAAAACTCTCTCATCCTAAAAAATATCATTAGATCAGAGCAATCTTTAATGTGTCTTTGCATCTCTCTTAGCGTGTTATATTAAAGTTCTCTTTTCAATTCAATTTTTTTTCTTTACCTATGGGTTTTATACTTGTCTCCTCCTTTTCTTCATTTTCTGCGCTGCCTTGCAACATACTCTTATAATACACAATATATTTTGTCAAATAATCCTTGATATATGCATGCTTTCACAGCCGGAATTCTGCCCTCTCTCCTCATCTAAATGTTTCTACATTACTTTCTTAAGCGTAATGCGATAATACCTGATTCCCAATTTCATCGGAGAGTCTGCCTCCTTAATTTCTCCCAGTGCTTGCCCTTATGCACCATCCTCCTTGGCTTCTTTGACAGTACAGCCACCTTGTTCTCTGGAATCATATCCCTTGTAATGCAGCTTCTCCACAAGATAAAGATGTGGCAGTCTGCTTCTGTAAAGATTATACCCTTGGAAATCCTATGGAGCAGTTCTACTCTGTCCTGTAGGGTCACAGTAAGTCAGAATCAACTTGACAATGGTTGACAATGGGTTTGATTTGGTTTGGTTTAGTTTAGTACATCCAGGGCTAGTTAAAAAATTTGTAGGGCCCAGTGAAAAATGAAAATACAGGATTCCTTGTTCCAAAATCAGGGAAAAAATGCTGTTAAATGTAAGACTTTTCCCTTAAAAATACTTTATTACTTATAAAACATAATAAGGGTAAAAGTGACACATGGGTAACAACATCAACTTAAAAACTGCAAAAAATAATATTTTGATGTCATAATTGTATATAATATGATAAATAACAATACTTTCTTAATGTGATATCTTGATTCATCATAAGATTTTTCTGGCTCACTTTTCTTCAAATTCATTTATAGCTCATCAAAATTTATACTTTTAGCAACTTCTTTTCTAGTTGATATAATTAAAAATCATGTCAGTTTCTCTTGGGAAATGCAAGATCTCAAATACTTTTTGGTACTTTTTCATTTTTAGAAGGATCTTTCTGCTGATGTAACTGTTATTGGAGACATTAAGAGTATTTTGTACACTTACTGCATTGGGAAAATTTCTGTTAAATTATTTCAAAATACAAATTTTAATACATATATTGTTAATTCTAGCAGATCCATTTTTCTAAAAAATAATTAATGCTTCATACAAATCAGTTTCGTTTAAGTATGAATTTAGCTTAGATGAAATTTACATGATTGCTGTTTAATGTCTCCTCTGACATACTGTGATCTGTGGACATTGTATAAGAAACTAAAAGTGACTTCAAGATTTGCATATAATTCAAAACACCTGTTTATACATTCTATCCTTGTACTTTCAAGTACAAGGAAAAATTCATTTTAAAATTGTTGTCCTTATTAAAAATTCATTCATCTTAAGCTTCAGATAAAAACAACGCGCTTTTCCATTGCATGTGGAGAATCATTAAATTTAATTTCCATTTCTAAGCCTGTGGATATTTACTTTGCAATGCTGTATCAGTTTCCAAAATAAGGATTCTAAACTCTTGAAAGAATTCTAATTCTCCTCATTCCAATAACTCCCTGATATGCCTTATTGCATTGTCCATGTGTAAGCTTTTATTTTGTAATTAAATTTTCTGACAAATTTGCTGCCTGAGCGCCGGCCGTTCCTGTACCGGTGCTCAGGCCAGAGCGTCAATATCTGTGTAGACACCACGGATAGGGTCGGAGACTGACAGGCAAGCCCGACTCTTACCACATGCGGAACCCTTCCTGTCTCCTGTGGCGGCTTCTCCTGCTACTACCGCTTCTCCGGTTAATACTGCCATTCTGGGCCCAGGTCCGGCCATGCAGCCTTGGTCTGGACAGTGCGCACTGGGCAGTCCCATTACCTGTTTTTTAGTGCTCACCTAGCCTGCCGTGCTCGCGGGCCCAGAGGCCGCCCTGGCACGCGCTACTGCAATCTCCATTATCTCCACTGCTCATGCACACGCTGCATTTTCCTATTAGACTTCACTTACAAACACAAGTTCAGAGATGAAAATATCACGACCGGGGCAGAAGAGCATTGAGTGGAGCACAGAACCCTTCTGAGAAGGGAGTCCTGTGGGTTCGTGCAGATTGCACGCCGGTGAAACCAGCCCTGTCTGCATCATCTCTGTTATTATTTAATAGATGCTTTTTCTTTACCACCCATTATGAATGAGTACTTTCCAAGATTTAGTACTTTACCCTCGGCTCTTCACTCTTCAGCAGAAATTAATCATTAAACTTTAAAAAACCGTTAAAATAAAATTTTAACAATCACCTGTAATTTCTCACTCTGCTCTTGTCAGTCTCCCACTATCTCCACACCCCCTACTGCCTATAAGACCTTTAACTTGGAAAGTTCAAATTCTTTAAGCCATATAGATTTACCACGTTCTTTACAAAGTGGCTCTTTTTGCTGGTTGAATGGACATTGGAAATCCAGGTGGAAAGGAGCAGTGTGCTGTCACAGTATAGTAAGAGCAACTAGGGTCACATAACAATGTCTGCATAAATTTTTGTATGAGAGACAAACTTAAGTTGTAAACTTTCACTTAAAGCACAATAATGAAAATGAAATAAAATTGGCTCCTTTTTTTTTTTTTTTCCCTAGTTCTCTAAAGCCTATAAGTAATGACAGTATCTCCAAGCTATCTTGGCTCAAAGCTTAATATCATCTTTTATTTTCTTTCTTTTGCACCATTTCTTCTTTCGGTATCAATTTTCTAGTATGTTTTGGTGTTCATCATCTACCTTACAAGTTATGGTTGCTTCTCGAGTGGTCTCCCTGCTTCTAGAAGACCCTCCCCACTTCAGTCTATCCTACATATGAGCACCTGAATAAGCTGCCTAAAGCATTATTTTGATGGTACCACTTTCCCTTTCCCCACCTCAATTCTAAAATTAAACCCCATAATCCCAAATTAATATACATGATCAAGCAGGTTAACCTATATTTTCAAACTTTACAACAAAAAAAAAACTCCTATTCTTAGATAGAATAACCTATTATTTTCTAATCTCATAATTCTGCATCTACTCACCTAATTTACACATACACACACACACACACACACACACACACACACACACACACAGAACTATACTCAGATGTTTTCTACTTCGTGTTAACTTTTCTTTTCCACTCCACCTATTAACCTGGAACAAAGAAAGCCTTGACCACTGATACCAGTCATCATCTTCTGCTTTACTTTTTTGGTATATTTTATCTTTCCAGCTAGATTAGAATGGAAATTAAGGCCATTTGTTGGAGTTAAGCAATACTTTCTCTAAGAATCTCATTGTTTCAAATGTAACAGAATGTCCAGGAAAACTTAAAATAAGAATACAGAAGAAACATGAGCTAAATGTAAAAGAATTTGAATGTTACCCACAGTTGGGGCTAAGATAGAGACAGACATTTCTGGAAGACTAGGAAACCATAATGAAAGCCAGAGAGCAAAGGGGTGAATAATAGGACCCTAGAGCACGAGTGCCACATAAGTCTGACAAGATGAGCCAGAGTGTGCAGCAGGGCCAAAATACCAGTTTCACTGTGAAGCTATATTTGAAACTCCTCCTTTTATCAACCTCTCAGACCCTAGATCTGTCTGTACTCTTCTGGTCTGATTGTACACACTGGGAAAGAAAAGAGTGGTTGGCAAAAAGCTTTGCTACAGGCATTGCCTTTGTAGAGTCATAGAAATAGATTGCCGGATGTATATATACATTAAAAAACCCACCAAATCACAGTGCTCATGGTTAAATTTTAATTTCAGATTTAAAAAAATAATAATTTTTAGTATCAGTATATCCCAAATATTGCATGGGATGTGCTTAAACTGAATATATATATATATATATATATATATATATATATTCATTGCTCACCTGAAAATCAGGTTTAACTGGGAGTCTTGCATTTTATCTGGCAATGCTACATGGGACGCATCAGGTGTTAACTTGCTGGCTGAAGAGAGAGGACTATAGCAACTGACTGCTGCATAAAGAGTAACAAATGAGCAGCTCAGTAGAAAAATAGCAAGAGCTGTGTGCAGCAGAGGGAATGCAGACTCAGTAGGCTTTGATTTTATTGAGTAATACCCCATGGGTCCAACTCAGCCCCTAACCAGGGTAGGGCAAAGGAATTGCAAAAAACAACCAGTGGCTTTTGATACATGGCCTCTCTCCTCAGGATTAATAATTCTATTCTAAAAGTCATAATGAAATTATAGAGCTAATTCATCCTTAGAGTAACTTCTCCCTTCTTTTCAGAGAAGATTACACAAATAAGAACAAACAGGTTATTTATTTACATCTTGCAATGGCAAGGGAGTCAACCGCCATCCCTTGATTTCACAGACACTTAAAGGCAGGTAGGGTACTGAGGAAGCTTTATAGTGTAAAAAGTGAAGATGCTTGTATGCTCTGATTGGAGGTTGCTGGCATGGGAATGCTGGAGGTAGGTCTAACTGGAAGTGGAGCTTCTTGTGTGATTGGTTGGAAGAGCATATTTGACTTTCATGGGTTGGTCCTGAGTTGGAAGAGGCACGAGGGAATAAGGAAGCCAGCAGTCATACTGACTAAGTCCTATCCATCCTGGGACAGTTGCTGCATAGGTTTGGTTTGGCTTTCTGGCTGGCTGTTGAGGAGATAGTAGGTCACAGTTCCATGCCTTATAAGGTATGGCCATTGTCCATTTGTATATTCAGTCTCTCAATACGGATGTGCTGTGAATAAAATTAGACAATCTATTTAACAAATGTTGACAGTGTCTAGCCCAGCATAACACTTCATAAAGCATTGACATTTTAGTAATGAGAATAATATTTATTATTATTAGGTTTATGTTCTAAACACTAAGTCACTTAGAAACAGAAAGTCTAGATAGTGTTTGTTTCCTTCATCTATGTCAAGTAGACTTGTATTAAACTGTAAGAAACTGTCATTTTTTTAGCTCAAAAATGTTTGATTATCTATAATATCTTATGGTTCCATCACCTAATATTAATTAGAATTATGATTGATATTGGATAATAGCCCATACATCTACCTTAAAATGAATTTCAGGTATCAATAAATATCTTTTTATTTATCATTCTTTCCCTTATATTCCCTCAGCCTGCTTTTTTATTCAGTGAAGATAGAAATGTTCTAGAAGCAAGATATGTAAAATCACAGAGGGAGTAATAATTACATGCATTGATTAGCACAGAACAATTACATTAAAAGGGAATGAATCAATAAACATAAGGAAAGGCCATTTATTTCACCTTAATATTCCTAACCACCATTGGTCTGCCAGTTTTTAATAGTGTGGTGGCTTATGTCTTGCTGTGATGCTGGAAAATATGCCACTGGTATTTCAAATACCAGCAGGGTCACCTGTGGTGGACAGGTTTCAGCAGAGCTTCAAGAATAAGACATACTATGAAGAAGGACCTGGCAATCTACTCCTAAAAAAGTTGGACAGTGAAAACCTTATGAATAGCAGTGGAAGATTATCTAACACAGTACTGGAAGATGAGCCCCTTAGGTTGGAAGGTACTCAAAATAAGACTGGGGAAGAGCTTCCTCCTCAAAGTAAAGTGTACCTTCATGACATGGATGGAGTAAAGCTTTCAGGACATTCATTTGCTGATACAGCACGACTCAAAATGAGAAGAAACAGCTGCAAACATCCGTTAATAATCAGAATGTGGAATATATGAAGTATGAATTTAGGAAAACTGGAAATAGTCAACAACGAAATAGAACACTTGAAGATCAATATCTTATGCATTATTGAGCTGAAATGGACTGGTATTGGCCATTTTGCATCTGATAGTACATGGTCTACTATACCAGGAATGACAAATTTAAGAGGAACAGTGCCACATTCATTGTCACAAAGAACATTTCAAGATCCTGAAGTAGATGCTGTCAGTGATAGGATAATATCCCTACAAGGAAACAGTTAATACAAATATTATTCAAATTTACCCACCAACCACTAATGCCAAAGATGAGAAAATTGAAGATGTTTACTATCTTCTGCAGTCTGAACTTGATCAAACATGCAATCAAGATGCATTGATAATTACTGGTGATAGGAATGTGAAAGTTGGAAACAAAGAAAAAGGATCAGTAGTTGAAAATATGGCCTTCGTGATAGAAACAAACCAGAGATCACACGATAGAATTTTGCAAGACCGAAGCCCTATTCATTGCAAATAACCTTATTTCAAAAACATAAATAGTGACTATACATGTGGACCTTGCCTGATGGAATACACATAAATCAAACCGACTCTACCTGTGTAGATAGACAATGGGGAAACTCAGTATTATCAATCAGAACAAGGCCAAGGGCAGACTGCAGAACAGAACATGAATTACTTATATGCAAGTTCAAATTGAAGCTGAAGAAAATTAAAACAAGTCTACGAGAGCCAAAGTACTACCTTGAATATAGTGAACCTGAATTTAGAGACCATTTGAAGAATAGATTTGACACACTGAACACTAAAGACCAAAGATCAGAGGAGTTGTGGGATGACATCAAGGACATCATACATGAAGAAAGCAAGACGTTATTAAAAAGATAGGAAAGAAAGAAAAGACCAAAATGGATGTCAGGAAGAGACTCTGAAACTTGCTCTTGAACACTGAGTAGCTAAAGTGAATGAAGAAATAATGAAGTAAAAGTGCTGAACAGAAGATTTCAAAGGGTGGCTCGAAAAGACAAACTAAAGTGTCATAATGAAATGTGCAAAGACCTGGAGTTAGAAAACCAAAAGGGAAGAGTAGTCTCAGCCTGTCTCAAGCCAAAAGAACTGCAGAAAAAATTCAAGTCCTGAGTTGCAATTTTGAAGGATTCTATGGGCAAAATATTGAATGATGCATAACACATAAAAAGATGGATGGAACACACAGAGTCACTGTACCAAAAAGAGCTGGTCAATGTTCAACCATTTCAGGAGGTAGCATATGATCAAGAACTGATGGTATTAAAGAAAGAAGTCCAAGCTGCATTGAAAGGAATGACTAAAAACAAACCACGAGAAATTGAAGGAACACCAATTGAGGTGTTTCAACGAACAGACTCGATGCTGGAAGCACTCGCTCATCTATGCCAAGAAATTAGGAGGACAGCTACCTGGCCAGCCAGTTGGAAGAGATACATATTTGTGTCCACTCAAAAGAAATGTGATCCAACAGAATGCGGAAATTATTGAATAATATCATTAATATTATATGCAATTAAATTTTTGCCTAAGATAATTGAAAATTGGTTGCAGCAGTACATCTACAGGGAACTGCCAGAAATTCAAGCTGGATTCAGAAGAGGACATGAAAGAGGAATATCAAAATATCACTGCTGATGTCAGATGGATCCTAGCTGAAAGCAGAGAATACCAGAACGATGTTTAGCTGTGTTTTATTGACCATGCACAGGTGGATCTTAACAAATTATGGATATGATTGCGAAGAATGAGAAATCCAGAATATTTAATTGTGTTCATGCAGAACTTGTACCCAGACCAAGAGGCAGTCATTTGAACAGAACAGGGAGATAGCGCATGGTTTAAAATCAGGAAAGGTGTGCATCAGGGTTGTATTCTTTCACCATACTTATTCAATCTGTATGCTAAGCAAATAATCCGAGAAACTGGCCTATACAAAGAAGAACACGGCCTCAGGATTAGAGAAAAAAAAATCGTTAACAACCTGTGATATGCAGATGACACAACCTTGCTTGCTGAAACTGAAGATGCCTTGAAGCACTTACTGATGAAGATCAAAGACCACAGCCTTCAGTGTGGATTACACTTTAACATAGAGAAAACAAAAATCTTTACAACTGGGCCAATAAGCAACATCATGATAAACGGAGAAAATATTGACGTTGTCAGGGATTTCATTTTACCTAGATCCACAATCAATGCCATGGAAGCAGCAGTCAACAAATCAAACGATGTATTGCAGTGGACAAATCTGCTGCAAAAGACCTCTTTAATGTGTCAAAAAGCAAAGATGTCACTTTGAGGCTTGAACTCAAGCGATAGTATTTTCAGTTGCCTCATATGCATGTGAAAGCTGGATGATGAATAAGGATGAATGAAGAAGAATTGATGCCTTTGAATTATGGTGTTGGCGAAAAATATTGAATATACCATGGACTGTCAGGAGAACGAATAAATCTGTCTTGGAAGAAGTGCAGCCAGAATCCTTCTTAAAAGCAAAGATGGTACGACTTTGTCTCATGTACTTTGGACATGTTATCAGGAGGGACCATTCCCTGGAGAAACACACTTTGCTTGGGGAATTAGAGAGTCAGCAAAAACGGGGAAGATCCTCAGTGAGACTGGTTGATGACACAGTGGCTGTAACAATGGGCTCAAATATAGCAATGATTGTGAGGACGGTGCAAGACTGGTCAGAGTTTTGTTCTGTCGTACATCTTTGAGGGAGTAAAATGTTTGAAATTTAATCACTTGCCTGCTGTGGTATTTTGCAAGATGTATTTTGAGAGACATGCTGTATAAAAGAATTAGTATTTGTAACTTTAAGAGGGTTAGTTCATTTGCTTTCTGCTAAGCTGAAGAACTGCTTGGGGAACTCTTAACTCCAGTTCTAGGTTGCTTGCTTTCTGAAAGATCCTACAATAAAGTGAGCCCAGTTATTGCCTACTTAATAATTTCCACATATTCACCAGTATTATTTGGTGATGTTGCTTTTAGGTCTATTTTTATGTAAATGAAAGAAACTGCAAAGAAACTCTACAAAGAACCTAACATCAGGTTGTATATCAAATTGCTCTCTTTATCACCTACTCTATTTTCACATTCTTTGGTAGTTGGGTGGGGTGGAGGCCTACACAGGTTATTTTAAAAACCTGTTTTAATTTTAGTTAATGGATGATACTGCACCCTTAACAAACCATGATTTCTGTATACTGTCCAGGTGAGCAAAAACATGAACACTGACTTCATTGGCTCTGAAATGAAATAAGCATTCTAGGTAGATGGTAGGTTGCTTTTCCCAGACATCGTCATTCACTGTATTATGATGAGGATCACCGCAGGAATCAGTTCAATCCATCTTTTCTACACACAGTTAGGATGTCATGAATACTCAAACTGTCCTGCCACTCATCTTTGTCAGAAAACTTTTGCTTTCTAATAGCTGTAAACATATCCATTAACAGTGACTGAACCTGACTTCAAGTGGTGCTTTATTTTTAAAGTGTAAAAGAAAATTCCATTGGTTAAATAAATTTCTAGGTACTCAGTATTTTGGGGTAGAAATTTCTTCTCTGCAATTAAGTGTCATTATTCTAAAACGAGAGTATGCTTTTGTATATGCTAATGTCACTCTTAACATATTTCTATTTCCATAGATAAAAGTAAACGCCCCCACACCCAATTCCTGCAGGATGTTTCTTTAAAGATTTTACTGTTTCAAGAGAATGATTTGGCATAAGGACAAAAAATCCTTGAGCTTTTATTAAATTGTCTTTTATACTGCAGTATTTTTAATGCAATCAGGACAGAAGCCAACACATATAGACTAATAAATAACTTAATGTCTTACAATGGATATCTGCTGTGGTTGCATATAATCAGAATTATTATCTGCCTAGCAGATGGGTGCTTAGCCAGTTGGATGAAACTTCTATCTGAACAGCTTTTGCAAAAAATGCCTGAATATCAGAGAACATTTCTTCTTTTGTCATCTATTTCTGATGAAATAACTGAAATGACTTAGTTTCTAATTGCAAAGATTCAAATTCATTTAAAGCACACCAATTAAGGGGTAGTTATACCTTTTTATCTGTTTCCATTTACTCTTCCTTAATTTTACAATTGCAGAAATAAAACTGAGTGCAGTGAATATAAAACTAACTGCACAACTTCTCAGGATAATCTTCCAGGCATTTAGCAGCCTTTAGCCATATGGGCTTTGCATGTACAGGTCCAAAATGGCTTTCATCCACGTACGTTTATGGAGACATTTTTACAAAAAGGAAAATGTATTTTGGTGATGTTAAGGGCGAGTATTGGCAACTATGAAACCTAGTTTGCCATAAGCCAGATATCAGCCGTTAGTAAATCACTGTGTTCAGGCTTTCCTTTTAGGGGATCAACTTGTGTAAATTCTTGCTTATCAGCAGCAGTCCAAAATGCCGATAAATTGAGCTTTTTATTTTTCGGCTTGTTTCTTAAATTTAAAGCCACTATAAAATGCTTTTTTTAGGACAAGTATCATTTATTGTTAGGATTGTGTAGCTGACACCATGGATGGCCCTTCTGATTCACAGGAACCTCTTTTTTAGCAGAGGTCTGCATCCAACCCTTAACTTCTTGAGAGTTTTGCTGTGGCCTTCAGAAGACGGAGTGGGTGCTGGATGTTGCCTTGTCCACTCAGAGAGCAGCAAGTGCCTGAGGGTTTACTTTTCCTGTTGAACCAAGGACAGATGGCAACAACTCACTGGTCATGGTAGTATTGGGGACAGAGGGAGGAAATTCTTGTTCCCTTGACTGTGATGGGAGTCCCTGGATGATGCAAATGCTCAACTACTAACCAAAAGTATGGCCCTTAAATTCTACCCAGAAGCACCTTGAAAGAAAGACCTGGTGATCTACTTCAGAGAAATAAGCCATTGAAAACCCTATGGAGCACAGTTGCACTCTGATACACATAGGGTCGCTATGATTCAGCATTGGTTTGATGGCAATGGTAAAGGTGTCTGAGAGGTGAACGTCCCAGTGCCCACGCGTGTGGGGACAGATTTGAGTATGGGACTGCATCTGAAATGGAAGCGTTGCTTGGGCCCTTCCTTTCTCTCCTGCTTCCTTCACTTTCTTTTCTTCAAATTCTTTACTCAAGATTAGCTTCTCAGAGAAACAACCTAAAACAAATTGTATCTGTGCCTTTCATATTGTGCTGTGCATGGTAGGGATGTGATCAATATTTGTGGAATGAATGAATACTAGCAATGTGAGTAGAATGGATGAAGGAGAGATCCTTGGTTCTGAGGATTTAAGTACCTTTGATCATTTTATGATTCCTTCCTTCCTCATTCTTTGATGGAATGACTTGTTACGGTGCATGACTGCAAATTCTCAGAAATTATGCAACCGACTTTTAAATGGGCGGGTGGGTGGCAGCATGTAGAAAAATTTTACCATATTGCTCAAATCTTAGTTTCTATGTTTCTACAAGTACAGAGTTAGTTGTAAGAGTTCTCTGTTTTTGAATGTAACAATTTCAGAAAAATCGCTTGGGACAAGTGGTAGAACAAAAGTCAACTTCAGTTGTTCAATGGCCGAAGGAAGACAGTGGCAAAAAAGATGGCTTATAGAAAGAATCTGAACAACAGCAATGTAGAGAATGCAAACAAAAATGATCAAAATCACATATTTTCAATTTTAAAGTGTTAATTTCTAATTTTAAGTGAGACACATTCCTATTAAAGCTAATTTGCCTGCCATTATGATGATCTCAGACAATTTTATAATATGTAATTAAACTCAGCTCCAAATGAGGGTCTAGAAACTTATAATAAAATACACACATAATTATAGTCCTAAAAACTTTGCAAGCTTATGCTATATTCTTATTAGTTTGTGCATGACAGTTAGAATCTGACTTTTTTCCTAAGAAAATATTTCCTTTTAAAGAAAACAACACTTTCAAATAACTATACACGAAATTTTTAACAGTTAAATTGTCTGTCATAATTCTTGGCTCTAGTCAGTAAGATACAATAATTAATGAATAAGTTAGTTGCTTTTAATGTTCCACAGTTTAGTGATATACAACTTGCAGTGTCTTAGAATCTTTTAGAGTTATGCCTAGATGAGCAAGCATCTGATATATTGCTTCTTTGGTAAGAGTATAATAGCCGAAGAACAATTACTAGCTTTGTGAGGATGGCATTTTATCAATGGAACTTCCATTACGTTAGCCTTCCATCTTGTTAATGTCATGCTCTTTTTTCAAGACCTTGACATCATTATAATGTGTCATTGTAGGGGAAAAAAATGTACTTTTTAAGTGCTGTAGATATAAATGTGTATTCCTGTCTCTGGTAAATTAGCATTCAAAGCTTTCTTGCTGCAGTCATTTTAAGGACTACACAGGAAAAATACAGATATAAAAAGTATATCACTTTGATGGGCAAAAATACCAGTTCCCCAACTGCTTGTTAACATTCACTCTACATATGGCATCCTCCCAAAAAAGCAGGTTTTTAAAAAGTGCTTCTTATGGTATAGTCAGTATTCAGCTTTGCTTGCCCTAATGAGAAAGCTTAATCTAAATTAAGCTGAATATTCATAAAGGTGGCATTTTAAGTAGCTATTCCCTGTATATAAAGAATCATCCTATTGGTTAAAAACGAAATGCTTTTAAAAAGTGAAAGACTTTTTCCTCTGATGTGATTTGTTACTGTATTTTGTGGGAAGTGGGTGGATCAAGAAGTATAAAATGTAATAAAATTAACTTTTTTAAAATAATTAAAATGCTATCAGAAGTGGTTATGCCTATATAATGTCAAAAGAAAATATTAAAAATTGAAAATTTCAGGCAAAAAGCCATTCTTTGATTGATAGGACTACAAGTAACTGATCTGAAAGAATCCTTTTAATTCTAAGGAATTTCTCAGCAGTTTGACCAAATTGACCAAATCTTTCAACTCTACAGATGGTATTTTAGGGAATAAGGAAAATTTTAATGCCCTGTCAATAAATATGAGTGCAAAATTCTTTACTAGCTAACCCTGTAATTCTGGTCACAAGGTAACTCTCTCTCAGTGTCTTCAAAATGGTTAAAAATATTCTCCTAGCCATTTGGAGATAAAAATTACAGAAAAAAAAAAAATCTTTTCTACACAAACAAACAAACTTGCTGTCATCTTCAGCATATTCCCATCAATGTCTTTCTAGTGATTTATTTAGTTGTTGATAAACATATTAAATCTCTCCTATACTCTGAACATTTCTCAGATTTCCATTATTCTGCAAGGTACCAGCCTGAAGTATAAATGAATTCAAACCCTGGTATTCCAAGGTAATGGAGGGAGCATTTTTCATGTGGAGGAGAGCTCTAGGCTTCATAGTCAAAACCTAAGATTCATCTTCTATTAGATATATCTCAGATATTAACCACCACTGGGCAAGGAGATAAGAGACAAGGAGGCTATAGATATGAAAAGTAGAGGATTTAACTGAGAGATTTAATGATTTCCCTGCTAAAGATTCTCCCGGGATACCTCCATTCTCTACTACCCCTTGACTTCTTGTCTTATACAAAGTGGAAGAAGCCATCTAAACTTTATTACCCAGGACCACCCTCCAGCACATCTAGATAAGAAATTTCAGAATCTAGAGACTGAAGTAAACAACAACAGTAACAACACAACAATTATAGTATTTTCCACATATTTAAAATCTGTCCTCCAAATTTTGGCTTCCTGTGTTTTCCTTAAATAATTGTTTTAAAAACCCAATGTACTCTAATACAAATTTGCATAAGTTATATGCACATACAGCTGTCGAGGAATTTTGTTTTAAGCTCTTTTACTCCCTTGAGTTATCTTCCTTCCTCTTTCCTCTTCCTTTTGTGATTACCCTCTCAAAATAGTAGTTTATCGTGCTACTTCTACATTGGAACTGCTTGCAACCAGGTGTTTAACTTAACACTGACCATTTAAACACAAAATCAAATGGCCTTTTCTTAATCTCAACTTTTATAGATCTCTCTGTAGCTATGCACAGCTATCTTCTTAAAGCTATATTATCCTGTGGTGGTCCAACAACAGTAACCTACTCTGCTTCTTCTCCGTATGTGCCTCCTGTATTCATTACTGGCTCTTCCTGTTCTCCACTACCCCCAACTGTTGGTTTTCCAAGGTCCAAGGTGACAAAATCGTTTTAATTTTCCTAGAATCCAGACTTCTGGCTTTCATGAAAGTTGGAGTAATGCACAGAGGCCATTGTCTTTAAGCGTCTTTTTGAACTTTGAGCCTTGGAAAAACTGGTTCTTATATAATTTTGAGTCAAACAATGGTCTAGATAAACTAGTATGACCTTTTGCCTTGGACATTGTGATCTTTGAAAATTCAGTCAGGTTCAGGAAACAGACTCCAAAGATCAGACTGGGATCTATGTTTAGAGTAAATCAATAATTATTTCAAGTGTTCTTCAAGACAATACTGTATGAAAATTCTTCTTGACCACAAATTTGTTTATCAGTTCTGTTCAGACAGTTTTGTCCATGGCAATGCTGGTAACATTTGGTATAAGAATTTGGTAAGTTCTTCTCATCTTCAGAACACTTTTGACACTGCAGTTGAAATATTACCCTGATTTGCAAATCATATATTCAATAAACTGAAATCAATTTCTATTATTGGCTTAATATGATTTTTCTTTTATGCAAAAGTCATGCTTCCTATTCATCTCTGTTGGTCTTCTCCTCTTTAGCAGACCCTCAGTTACAACCATCACATTTATGTGGGTACTTCCTAAATCTTAATTGTGTTATCTCTTGACTGATTTGGTCTAGAATCTATTTTATCTAGAGTCAATTTTGGTAATTAACTGAACATCCCAATAAGCCCTTCAGACACAACATGTTACAATAATAGTCATTTTATTCCTTGAAAGTTTATTCTTTTAATTCTCCTGTTTAGTTTATGATAATTCTGCTATTCCAAATTGCCTACTCCCTAAATGTCTAAATCATATTTTACTTCTCTCTATTGTTCACTTCCAATCATTTTCCAAGAATATTACTTCTCTGAATTATATATTGATTATTTCCTTTCCTATTAATTCTCTTTGTCCCTATTTAAATTGTTTTTCTTTCCACAATTGATCTTGACTTTTTTCTTTTACCTTATTTCTTTTTTTTTGGTTATTAAAATAATCTTTATTTATAATAAAAAAGAACTATAATAAATTTGAGGTTCTCTGCTACCACAAACAATCCATCCCCTCCATACCACAGTTTTATGTATATCTTTCCAAAAAATTTATCTTATATGCACAAACATATATTTCCAGATTATCTCCATAGCTGAAAGAACATGTTTTAAACTAGCAACGTATGAGTATATTGTCTCCCCCCACTCTCCTAACCCTGTATTATTATTTCTCAATATTTACCAATCTGTTCTCTTATTGTTGTTGTAATTTTCATTTTATTATTTATTAGTCAGGTCAAGCATCTATTCATAAGCTTATAAGTAATTTGTATTGCTTTTTCTGTGAATTGCCTGTACATATTGCCTCTTATATTTTTTCCTTACTTGTCTCCCTGGTTCAAGCCTCTCTTGATTTCTATAATGATTACATAGTGTTTCCAAGTTAATCTTTCTAACACACATCTCCAATCAATATATTTTCCAGACGAAATATTTTAAATGGTTTGGTGAAGGGTAAGACAGTACACAGTACTGGGGAAGCCAGCACAGCTTGTACAAGGAAAGGTCATGGAAGCTCCACAGACACATCCAAACTCCCTGAGGGACTGATTTGCTGGGCAGAGGGCTGTGGGGACCATGGTCTTAGGAAACATCTAGCTCAATTGGCATAACACACTTTATAAAGAAAATATTCTACATTCTACCTTGGTAAGTAGCATCTGGGGTCTTAAAAGCCTGTGAGCAGCCATCTAAGATACTCAACTGGTCTTACCCCTTCTGGAGCAAGGGAGAATGAAGAAAACAAGATACAAGTGAATGATTGGTCCAAAGGACAAATGGACCACAACTATCACGGCCTCCACCAGACTGAGTCCAGTACTAGATAGTACCCAGCTACCACCACTGACTGTTTTGACAGGGATCACAACAGGGGGTCCCAGATAGAGCTGGAGAAAAATGTAGAACAAAATTCTAACTCACAAAAAAAGGCCAGACTTACTGGCATGACAGAGACTGGAGAAACCCACAGAGGATGGCCCCCGGACACCGTTTTAGCTCAGTAATGAAGTCACTCCTGAGGTTCACCGTTCAGCCAAAGATCAGACAGCTCCATAAAACAAAACAAGATTAATGGGGCACAACAGTCCAGGGACAAGGACTAGAAGGCAAGAGGGGACAGGAAAGCTGTTAATAGGGAACTCAAAGTTGAGAAGGGACAGTGTTGACATGTCGTGAGGTTGTTAACCAATGTCATAAAACAATATGTGTACTGTTTACTGAGAAACTAGTTTCTTCTGTAAACCTTTATCTAAAGTACAATAAAAAAATAAAAATAAACAAATATTTTAAATGATCATGTATTTTCAACTGTATAAAATTTTAAACCCCTTATCCTGCTGCTCCACTCAAGGTTCTTAGGAAAAGCCATAGAAACCAGAAACCTGGATAATTTAAGCAAAAATAGAATCTATAAGAATGATGTTGAGAAACTCACAATCTATGGGAGGACTTGAGAACCAAATCTAGACGGCAAGTATTAGGGGAAAAAAATACTCAAAATTATGCAACCAAACTGGTTCATCAAAGACAGTGGTGGTGCTGCCCCATTACTTCTAATACAAGAAAAGTAGGTGGATGCTGTCATTGGAGCTGAACTAATGGACAACTTTGGAAAACAAATTACTCCACTGCCACCATACCTAGCTGGTCACTAGTTTTTGATTTAAAAGCTGAAATGAGTGCGTCTGATTATCTTACATCCTGTACTTGATCCCTATCTGCAAGAGAAACTTGGAAAGCAATTGTTCTAGACCTTTCCACTTTCTTATGTAAAGAATACTTTGGAGGAAGGCTAGTGGGAAGTGGCTTGATTATTAAGAATTAATCATCATCTAAATAAAAGATTGCACTAATTGTACTATGCAAGGAGCAAAGTGGGAAAATCCCACCTTTACTACTAACTGCATGGCAGGAATCAGCATCAATTCGATTCCCACTTAGAAGTAGATTCAGTTCTCAACTTCCCACATCTCTATCCTCATTTACAGCTGCTCCAAATGGTACTGTCTCTCATTGCCAGCCACCCAAGGCCAGGTCAAGGGGTACCAGCCACAAGTAAAGGGAGCCACATGACTCCCTGCACTTCAGACCAGCTGGCCCTCTCCCTCATTCTTGGCCACCTAGGGCCAGGTCAGCCACATCAGCTGCAAGTTTGGAAATCCACATGATTTGCTCCACTTCAGACCATCCAACTCCCTTTCTGCTCTCTGATCCTTGTCACTGAAGCTAGGTCAGAGCACACAAGTTAAAAGGCTTAGTCCTTCAGACTGCCAAACAGGCAGATGCCAGCCCCTTCTGTATCTCACTGCTCCCTGGTGCGTTCGATAATTCCTTGGAATGACTCACAGAATTCACAGAGAGTAACTATACTTACTGTTACCTACTTATTATAACCAGAATGATACAAATGAAAGGACACACAGAGCACGGTATGGGAGGGGTCCAGGTGTGAGGCTTCAGTTGTCTCCAGGGATGCCCCCACCCTCTGGAAAGCACATGCTGTTGCCAATCCAGGAAGCTCCATGTTATGGATTGAATTGTGTCTCCCCAAAATATGTGTTGTAAATCCTAACCTCTATGCCTGTTGTTATAATCACCACTCAGTTCTGGAGTGCAGGGCTGCCATTAACTTTTGTCAGGGGATGGCACCTCTATCCAAAGCTGAGGAGGCAGGACTGCAAAGCTGAAGGGGCAGAAGAGTGAGGCTTGCCGGGGCTGACGGGGTAAGCTCACCACTCATATGGACTAGGAGAATGGGATTGCCCAAAGCCAAGGGAGCAGAGTTTCCATCCCAGTGGCCCTGGAAGGTGAAGCACAGGGCCGAGGGATCTCTATCAAGAATTTAGAGAGCATGGCCAGCTCCCAGAGTCTGGAGGGCAGGGCTATTGCTCAGATGGTCTGAGAGAAGAGAGGGTTATTTTCAAGAGTTGAAGCTAATATAAGTTGTTCTGCTGGATTTTGAACTTGTTTGGTGCCTGTTATCCCTTCTTTCCCTCTTCCCTCCAATTTCTCTGGTTTATAATGGAAATGTCTACCTTGTGCCTGTTCCACCACCACCCTGAATTCAGACTTCTAGCCTCCTAAACTGTGAGAACATAAATTTCTGTTTGTTAAAGCCACCCACTAGTGGTATTTCTGTTAAAAAGCACTAGATAACTAAAATACCCTAGAACTTCTATGTCCAAAGCCTTTTATTAGCTTTATTGCATAGTCCTGAATGACTGACTCACTGAATTAGCATGGTTGAATTATGCCCGTTGTTTCCTGAAGCTGGCTGAACAGCTGTGGTCTTTGTGGCGCCCATACATGTGCAACATACTTAAGTGTAGCCTGACTGTTTTAAAAGACAAAGGCATCTCAATTGCTGGGTAATTTAAAGTGTTATAGGAATAAAATGTTGTTGTTGTTGTTGTTAGTTGCCATCCAGTCAGTTCCAACTGATAGCAACATTATGTACAACAGAACAAAACACTGCCCAGTCCTGCGCCATCCTCACAATCACTGTTATGCTTGAGCCCATTGTTGCAGCCACTGTGTCAATCCATCTTGTTGAGGATCTTCCTATTTTTCTCTGACCCTCTGCTTTACAAGCATGATGTCCTTCTCCAGGGACTGGTTCCTCCTGATAACCTGTCCAAAATATGTGAGATAAAGTCTCGCCATCCTCGGTTCCAAGGAGCATTCTGGTTGTACTTCTTCCAAAACAGATTTATTCTTTCTTTTGGCAGTCCATGGTATATTCAATATTCTTCACCAATACCATCATTCAAGGGCACCAATACTTCTTTGGTCTTCTTTATTCATTGTCCAGCTTTCACATGCATATGAGGCAATTGAAAATACCATGGCTTGGATCAGGTGCACCTTACTCATCAAAGTAACATCTTTGCTTTTTAACACCTGAAAGAGGTCTTTTGCAGCAGATTTGCCCAGTGCAATATATTGTCTGGTTTCTTGACCGCTGCTTCCATGGACATTGATTGTCGATCCAAGTAAAATGAAGTCCTTGACAATTTCAATATTTTCTGCATTTACCATGATGTTGCTTACTGGTTCAGTTGTGACGATTTTTGTTCTGTTTACGCTGATGTGCAATCCCTACTGAAGGCAATAGTCTTTGACCTTCATCATTAGGTGCTTCAAGTCCTTTTAACTTTCAGTAAGCAAGATCGTGTCATCTGCGTATCATAGGTTGTTAAATAGGCTTCCTCCAATCCTGATGCCCTGTTCTTTATATAGTCCAGCTTTCTCTGATTATTTGCTCAGCATAAAGATTGAATAAATATGGTGAAAGGATACAACCCTGACACACAGCTTTCCTGACTTTAAACCATGTAGTATCCCCTTGTTTTGTACGAATGACTGCCTCTTGGTGTATGTACAGGTTCCACATAAACACAGTTAAGTGTTATGGGATTCTCAAATTAAGTATTTTGTCTCAAACAGAGGATACCTGTATTGATTAAGATGGTAGCAGTGGAGATGGAAAGAAGAAATGAACAAAAAAAAAGATACAAAATATTTTTGGAGAAGAATTGACAGGACCTGATAATGATTTGGATACTGGGTATGTGAGAAAGTGTCGAAGACTAAACTGCACTGTATTTCAATGGAACTCTTCTAACATCCATAACTCTGACTGTCCACCACATCTGCCTTACTCACTTTCCCCATGTTATACAATCTTCTGTATTTCTAAGGTATTGTATATTGCAAGACACAATAGTACTGAGCACACTGCAAATTATAGACAACGTCCATGGAAGAAGTATTTAAGAAATCAAATGACATACTGCATTCGGCAAATATGCTGCAAAAGACCTCTTTAATGTGTTAAAAATCAAAGATGTCACTTTGAGTAATAAAGTGCATCTGACCAAGCTATGATATTTTCAATCATATGCGTGGGAAAGCTGGACAAAGAATAAGGAAGACCAAAGAAGTGTTGATGTCTTTGAACTATGGTGTTGTCAAAGAATATTGAATATACCATGGACTGCCTAAAAAACAAACGAATCTGTCTTGGAAGAAGTATAGTCAGAATGCTCCTCAGAAACGAGGATGGAAAGACTTTGTCTCACATACTGTGGACATGTTATTAGGAAGGACCAGTGCCTGGAGGACATCATGCTTGGTAAAGTAGAGGGTCAATGAAAAGGAGGCAGACCCTCAACAAAATGGATTAACAAAGTGGCTGCAAAAATGGGCTCGGACATAGCAATGACTGTGAGGATGGTGAAGGCCCAGGCAGTGTTATGTTCTGTAGTACATAGGGTCACTATGAATAGGAACTGACTGGATGGCAACTAACAATAACAACAACACCACAAATCTATGATTCCCAAATTTAGTCGATCCCTGTATTAGTAGGAATCATATCGGGAAACAGAAACCACTGAGTAATTTGAACAGGAAAATTTTAATAAGAGTGATAATTAATTATAATGAGAAAGAAAATACAAAGGCTAGAGAAGTCTAAACAATACCCTGAGGATGAAGGAGTACACTCAAGGAAGGAACAGACTTGGAAGGTGGTCTCCATTCCAGGGCTGAGATTCAGATCTCTTTGGAGAAGGTGTGCTTGCAGTCCAATGAACGGTAGAGAATGTCACTAGGTTGCCCCAGATCTGTATTTGTCTACAGTCACTGGGCAAGGAGAAAATACTCTTCAAGGGTGCAGATGGGTCTAAGGTAAACATGGCTGAAACTGGCAAACAGGAATAACCCCTCCAGCATACAAGTGGTCTGAAATTGGTGTAGCTGTCAGGGATACAAGTGGGCAGGAAATAGCAGCCAGTACTGGAAAACAGGAAATAATCCTTCAAGGGTACAGATAGACTGAGGATAGAGACAAACATGCATTCGGGGCATCAAGAGCCTTCTCTCTGGCTGGATGCAGCAAGGTCTCAGGTGTGTACCACCTGTATCGGTGGGTCACCATGAGGTGGCCACCAAGCTACCAGGACTGGAGACTCAAGTTTGCTGAGGGAGTGCACACTCTGGGTGCACATCTGGAACAAAACATCAAAGAATGTCCATCTCCACATCACTGTAAACAGTATAACAGGACCAAAAAAGAAGAAATAGAAAGAAACCACAACCAAGAAGAAAAATGCTATCCTCTTTCAATATCTCTCCAGAGCCCCCTACTGTCAAAGATTAATTTTGTACTCATAGCAAAAGAGAAATGCTTATATTGTCTAGCTCCATTACCACAGTGCAGGTAGTGAAGGGTGGATTTGGAGCTCAGACACTATACATCAATAACTGGAAAGGTCCACTTTTTTTGGCTACTCAGCTTTCATGGGCACTTTTCTATACAAGTTTGAACTTCTATATGAAAATGAAACAACTCTATTTTTCCACCTCACAAGATAGAGCTATCCTTCTTATAGTGAAAGTGTTATCACCATTTCCCTAAATATGAGAATGCAGTCATTGTATCAGTCACTGATTATATTAAATATTCCTCATCTTCCATCACTTAACCTCTGAAAATTCTGTTACCTAAAGTATAAATTGTAACATTATTCTCCCAACAACTCGCATATGGAATAAAAATGGGAAGAAGAGGAAAAAAAGAAGGTTGTTAGTATATACAACTAAACACATACATAAAACAAGAAAGGGAAATATATTACAGTCTTTATTTCTGAATTGGTCACAGGTCTGTAATCGATATCTGTAAATTTCTTTTTTCTGCTCCCCACACATATTACCATTGCCTTCAGTCAGAACCTCAGCTGGCAGTGAAGAACTAAATGTACCTCCTTCCCCAGAGAATCACCTGGATTTCAGATAGAGTTTTTCTTTCCCCATAGTATAGCAGCAATACAATAGCCTGTTGGTAATTGAGATTGATTTCTCTAGCTAGTAGAATAACTCTCTCCCCACTTTTTTTTGGCCTCATGATTGAGTGGCATCAGGTGCCCAGAATAGTCAGGGGGCGGTCTCATCTTCCAATTGATTGAGTCTGCTATTGTGTGCCCTAGTGGAACTTTCCTCTCTTTGGTATTAAGAACTCTAACCACAGAAATCAAAACTACTGGGAAGAGAAGTAAAAATTCTGCAAGTAGACTATCAAGTGTAATAGTTAAAGGGGTCCACTCCCCTCCACACACCTTTAATCCAAGACACATGCATTCTACCATATAATGGTTTTTGAGCCAAAGAATATAATACTTAATCTCATCCTTTCAGGATGTTGCAGAAATGAAAACAGTCTTCAGTAAGCCTTCACACCTTCCATCGAGGTCAACCATTTCAATGTGATATGTAGTCATACTACTTATTTCCATGAGTACGAGACCATGCTGCACTTTTTTTGGTTGTGAAATTACTTATGTAATCTGATGCAATGCTGGAATGATATGGCAATGACTAAGGCATTCCATGAATCTACAAATGGTGTTACAAGCAAAAGTATTGCCACCAGGGAACAAAAGTCCATATACAGAATATGTTTCTCTTCTAATAACAATAACCATCCCCCACCCACCATGATGGAAGAGGTGCAATCTAATCGCCCTGACACCAGGAAACTGGCTGGTCCCCCTGGGCAATGGTGCAATATGAGAAATTTAATGCTGGTCTCTGTCATTGGCAGATGACGCACCCACATTAAGCCCAGATTACCTGGCCTACAAGAACAACCACAGAGATTTTCAGGAATGCAGATGTTCCCTTCACTAATGTATATCTAAATGTGAGAGTGAAAGAAATGTCTTCTAAAGTGTATCTTGGAATGTAGCTACAGGGTGGGTGTGCAGGTCACACACAATTCTAGTCTGACATTGCTATCTCCCTGAGCCATAGGGTTCTGACTTCCACACCGTGCCAAGGAAGCTCCGGAATATCATTTAAACATAGGGTGTCATGGAGTTTAAATTTCAGTCAACTAAACAATTAAGCTGTTAGAGCTATCTCTAGTTTCACAAACTAACATATTAATCCAGAATCTTTGCCAAGTGCACTTATATCACTAAGTCTGATACAATCTAATGTTTTGTTCCCAAGGATTCTGCTGAAATATATCAGTAGAATTTTTTGCGTGTAAGCTATTTCTTCTTGGGTCATGGTATATACCTGTCTACCTAAAGCATGCTTATATTTTACCCTAGTTATAGATCTAGTGTCAACAGAGGGAGATTTGTTAGGTCTTAAGGAGAATAAGCATCTGTTTTCAAGGAATCTGCCTCTGGTGATGTCATCAAGGTCATCAAGCAATGTAAGGGTCATCTCCTCAGATAATGGATGGCAACGGCAAGGTACTTCCACAGGTAATCAAGGCTCAGAGTCTTCTGTGGTTCAATACTGTCAATTTCATCTGAGTCCATCCAAATGTCTTAATTCCATCTTTTAGGATCCTATTCTTCCCCAATCAATGTTGTACCTTTCCTGTGAGAAACTGGACAATACTGCTAATTTAACTGTTACTGTAATTCAGTAAACCCAACAGTTAAATTTTGTTTTATTTTCATCAACAACAATCTACAAAGCTACAGGAAATTAGTTTTGTTTTTTTTTTTTTAGGATTGTCACAGAAAATTTCTGGTTCTTAGACTTTAATTTGATATGAGAGATAAAGGAGTTGATACTGTCATTTTCTTTCTATAAGTGTTTTGAAATATATTCAGAAGAATCCTTCCCATACCACACTGCTTACGGTCACCATTACTACCATATCAGTCAAATGTAGCAGCATCTTTGATTCCCGACGCACTAGCTTCGATATACAACAGGTAATACCTTGATCAACGGTGATGCTCGTGTATGTCATGGATTAGTAGAATCCTATTTCTTATTTGCATGGAGCTCAACACTGTGCTCATGTTCAAGGTTATGTCCAAATGAATCACATCCTATCTTTGTGGGCCTGTTTCCTGGAACCACTTTTGTTACCAATTCTGTATCACTCAAGGTCCATTCAGGACACTGAAACCACAGAGTAATTTTGAAAGAGTAAAATTTAATTTAAAGAATTAATAAACATAAGTGAGGAGTAACTATGGAAACATGAAAATAATGCTACAGGATACACCAGGACAGAAAGAAAGTATCAACAGAAGGAACAAACTTTAAAAGGCAGACCTCTTTCAAAGAAAGGGATTGAGACCTCTTTAGGAAAGATGAGACTGCAGCCCACTGAATGGAAGAGAAATTTGCTGGATTGTCCTAGGGCAGAGCTAGCCCACAGTCAATGAGCGAGCAGAAGATCCAGGGTAGAGGTGAGCTGAAGATGGTGGGCTGGTGCATGGGGGAGTTGTGGTATTGGGCATCAGTTTGTGACTGGACCGCACAAGGGCCGGGTACATGGTGTGTGCATCAGAGGCCTGTGCTGAGTTGGTTACTAGGCCGGGGCCAGTATGTAAACCTGCTGACACTTTGCTTTCTCAGGGTGTGTAGATAGAACAGAGTGCCATTGTGTGTCCCCTATTTGAGTAGTGTTGTAGGAGCAAGAGGAAGCAAAGAAAAAAAGCACTCATGAACCAGAAGAGGAAGCCCCTTCCTTCTGCAATTTCCCTCTAGCATCTTCTACTGGCAAAGCTTAATATTTTGCTTGCTGCAAAGGAGGAAAGCTTACAGGATTTATCTCCATCATAGTAGAACAGAAAATGAGTAATATATTTGGAGGTGATAGACAGAAAATTGGTATCTGGCACAACACTTAATATATCGGTTTTTTAAAATAATATTTTATTAAGTTTTTTGTGGAAGTTTGCTTTACACAGCAAGTTAGATACCCGTTTGACAATTTCCACACAAATTGTTCGCTAACATTAGTTACATTTACCACAATGTGTCACTATCTCTTTAATTGCATTCTATTTTTTTCCATTTCCAGTACTCTAGTTTCCTTGCCCTCTTATCTTCTCATCTTTGGTTTTGGGTAATTGTTGACTTCTGGTCTCATACAGATGTTTTTTTAATTTTTTTATTGTACTTTAGATGAAGGTTTACAGAACAAAAACAAAACTAGTTTCTCATTAAACAGTACACATATTGTTTTATGACATTGGTTAACAACCTCATGACATGTCAACACTCTCCCTTCTCAACCCTGTGTTCCCTATTATCAGCTTTCCTGTCCCTTCCTGCCTTCTAGTCCTTGCCCCTGGGCTGTTGTGACTCCTTAGTCTTGTTTTCTTTTGTAGGCCTGTCTAATCTTTGGCTGAAGGATGAACCTCAAGAGTGAATTCATTACTGAGCTAAAAGGGTGCCTGGGGGCCATACTCTGGGGTTTCTCCAGTCTCTGTCATGCCAGTAAGTCTGGTCTTTTTTTGTGAGTTAGCATTTTGTTCTACATTTTTCTCCAGCTCTGTCCAGGACTCTCTATTGTGATCTGTGTCAGAGCAGTCAGTGGTGATAGCCAGCCACCATCTACTTGTACTGGTCTGGTGGAGGCCTGGTAGATGTGGTCCATTAGTCCTTTGGCATAATCTTTCTCTTGTATCTTTAACCTTCTTCATTCTTCCTTGCTTCTGGAGGTATGAGACCAGTGGAATATCTTAGATGGCCACTCACAGGCTTTTAAGACCACAGACACTCCTCACCAACGTAAAATGTAGAACATTGTCTTTATAAACTATGTTATGCCAATTGAGCTAGATGTTCCCGGAGACCATGGTCCCCACAGCCCTCAGCCCAGAAGTTTGGTCCCTCAGGGAGTTTGGATGTGTCTATGGAGCTTCCATGACTTTACCCTGTACAGGTTGTGCTGGCTTCCCCAGTGTTGTGTACTGTCTTACCTTTTGCCAAAGTTACCACTTATCTGTTGTCTATTTAGTGTTTTTCCATCCCTACCCCTCCCCTCCCTCATAACCATCAAAGATTGTTTCTTTTTGTGTGTAAACCGTTTCATGAGTTTTTATACTAGTGGTCTCATACAATATTTTTCCTTTTGTGATTGACTTATTTCACTCAGTAAAATGCCCTCCAGATTCATCTATGTTATGACATGCTTTGCAGGTTGATTGTTTTTCTTTGTCCTTGCATAATACTCCATTGTGTATATGTACCATAGTTTGTTTATCCATTCTTCTGTTGATTGGCATCTAGATTGTTTCCATCTTTTTGCTATTGTGAACAATGCTGCAACGAACTTCAGTGTGCATATGTCTATTTGTGTTATGACTCTCATTTCTCTAGGATATATTCCTAGGAGTGGGATTGCTGGATCATATGGTTTTTTTATTTCTAGCTTTCTAAGGAAGCACCATATCATTTTCCAAGATGGTTGTATCATTTTGTCCTCCCACTAACAGTGCATAAGAGTTCCCATCTCCCCGCAGCTCCTCCAACATCTGTTATTTCCAGTTTTTTTCATTCATGCCAGTAATGCTGGGGTGAGATGGTATATCACTGTGGTTTTGATTTGCATTTCTCTAATGGCTAGTGATTGCGAGCATTTCCTCATGTGTCTATTGGCCGCTTGAATGTCTTCTTTGGTGAAGTGTCTGTTCATCTCCTTTGCCCATTTTTTAATTGGATTACTTGACTTTTTGTTGTAGAAGTATTGGATAGTCTTGTAGATTTTAGAGATTAGACCTTAGTTGGATTTGTAACAGCCCAAATTTTTTTCCCAGTCTGTGGCTTCTCTTTTAACTCTTTTGGTGAAGTCTTTTGATGAGCATAAGTGTTTAATTTTTAGAAGGTTCCAGTTATCTAGCTTATCTTCTGGAGTTCGTGTGTTGTTGATTACGGTTTGTATCCTGCTAATGCCATGGATTAGGGCCTATAGTGTTGATCTTGTATTTTCTTTTATGAACTTTATACATTTTGGCTTTATATTTAGGTCTTTGATCCATTTTGAATTAGTTTTTGTGTATGCTGTGAGGTATGGGTCCTGTTTCATTTTTTTGCAGATGGATATCCAGTTTTGCCAGCACCATTTGTTAAAAAGACTGTCTATCCCCCATTTGATGGACTTTGAGTCCTTTTCAAAGATCAGGTGACCGTAGGTAGACGGATTTACATTTGAGTTCTCAATTCTGTTCCATTGGTCAAAGTATTTGTAATTGTACCAGTACCAGGCTGTTTTGACTACTTTAGCTATATAGTAGGTTCTGAGATCAGGCAGTGTGAGTCCTCCTACTTTATTCTTCTTCTTCAGTAGTGCTTTACTTATCCAGGGCTTCTTCCCTTTCCTCATAAAGTTAATGATTAGTTTTTCCATCTCTTTGAAGAATGTTGTTGGTATCTGCTCCGGGATTGCATTGTGTTTGTAAATTGCTTTGGGTAGAATTGTCATTTTCACATTGTTGAGTCTACCTATCCTTGAGCATGGTATTTTTTTCCATTTATGTAGATCTCTTTTGGTTTCTTGCAGTAGTGTTTTGTAGTTTTCTTTGTGTAGGTCTTTTACAACCCTGGTTAGATTTATTCTTAAGTATTTTCTTTTTTTAGGGGCTATTGCAAATGGTATTGTTTTCCTCATTTCCTCTTCATCATTTTCTTTATTGGTATATAGGAATCCAACTGATTTTTGTATGTTTGTCTTGTATCCTTCTACTCTGCTGAATCTTTCTATTAGTTCCAGTAGTTTTCTAGTGGAGTCTTTAGGGTTTTCTATGTATAGTATCATATCATCCACAAATAGGGACAGTTTAACTTCTTCATTACCAGTTTGGATGCCCTTTATTTCTTTTTCTTGCCTTATTTAGCTAGGACTTCCAGCACAATGTTAATTAGGAGTAGTGATAAAGAGCATCCTTGGGAAATCTATGGGCAGTTTTACTGTCATATAGGGTCGCTAGTGTCGGAATTGACTTGACAGCAATGGGTTTGTGTTTTTGTTTTTTTGTTTTTTTTGTTTGCTCTTGTTCTCAAGGGGAATGTTTTCAGCCTCTCTCCACTAAGAATGATGTTGGCTGTTGGTTTTGCATAGCTGTCCTTTATTATGCTGAGAAATTTCCCTTCTATACCTATTTTGTTGAGAGTTTTTAACAGAAATGAGTGTTGGACTTTGTCAAATGCCTTTTCTGTGTCAACTGAGATGATCATGTGATTCTTTTCTTTCCTTTTATTTATGTGGTGTATTACATTGATTGATTTTCTAATGTTAAACCATCTTTGCATACCTTGTATGACTCCTACTTGGTTGTGGTACATTTTTTTTTTTTTTTTGACATACTGAATTCTACTGGCTAGACTTTTGTTGAGAATTTTTGCATATACATTCATGAGCGATATTGGTCTGTAATTTTCTTTTTTGTGGCGTCTTTGCCTGGTTTTAGAGTCAGGGTTATGCTGGCTTCATAGAATGAATTTGGAAGTGTTACTTCACTTCTCTCTTTTATGTCTCAAAAGAGATTGACTCAAGATACAACCTAATCCTGTAGATTGTGTACTTCCTCATTAACATAACTGCCTCTAGTCCTGCTTCATTAAGTCATACAGGTTAGAATTTACAACACATAGGATAATTACACCAGATCACAAAATGGAGGACAACCACACAATACTGGAAATCATAGCCACTTAGCCAAGTTGACATTCATTTTGGGGGGATACAATTCAATCCATAACAAACACCTCCAGCTGCTGTCCGGATTGCTAAGATCTCAGCCTGTGCTCTTTTTATTCATTGTTCAGTGGATTAGTTGCTGGGGGAGTAAATAGGAGTATTCACTCCCTTTGCCATCCAGCTCCACCCCAATGTCAATTATTTTTTAATTGACAATTCTTGGTCCAACTCATAGCGATACTATAGGACAGAGCAGAACTGCCCCATAGGGTTTCCAAGGAGCATGGGGCAGATCTACTCTGTCCTACAGGGTCGCTATGAGTTTGAATTATCTCAAAGGCAACAGGATTTGGAAACCCTGGTGGCATAGTGGTTAAGAGTTCGGCTGCTAACCAAAAGATCAGCAGCTCGAATCGACCAGGCATTCTTTGGAAACCCTGTGAGGCAGTTCTACTCTGTCCTATAGGGTTGCTATGAGTCGGAATCAACTCAACGGCAACAGGTTTGGTTTATTCATGGTCAGCTCACTTTTCTCATTCCTCTGAGCATCTATGCTCAAATTTCACTGCTTCTGAGTCTCATGATTTCTGCTTCCCTTTCTTCATATTTACATTCCCAGCAGAATTTCCCTTTTCTTCTAAGTCATTGAGCATACTGAAGCCATAATATTGTGAATTATTTCAATTATAACTTTTCAGACACAAAATTATCCATAACCATACTTATTCTCCCATTACTTTTTCTCAGTCTTGCAAGTATCTCTTCTCTTTTTAATGCAAAACCTTCAATTTGTGCTTTTATCTTACTGTCTCCAATCTCCTCTAGAACTTTGCTCTCTGAGTTTTTCCTTCTGTTTTCCACATCTCTAACCTCTTTTTCGACACCTCATACTGGGTATTTAGGATCCACTCGACTCCAGTTCATTAAGGCCTCAAGAAATGAGGGCTTGCAATAGATGGGATATGAGGTTTGAGTCTCAGAAAAGGAGGTCTTGAACTTTGAGAAACAACTTCAAATGTTTATGTTCGGATGTCTGAGTAGATCAACGAAGAATTCCCCATTGGTAGATATATATGGTAGTCAATCCTACTGAGTGAGGAAAGAGCAGATCCAGTGACAGCTGTTGAAAAAAATGATGCACAGTGGAAGACAGTATTTTAAAGAGATATCGTTATGGAGTATTTGGGCCAGATTGGTGCTACTTATAGCCTCCTTCACAGCCTATAAACATCCTCAGATACACACTAATCCTTTTATCTTTTCTGCTCATCAAACTTCTGCCAAGCCCAGTCTATTTCTTTATTTGCTCATGCAAAGTCCCTGAAAGTCTCCTCTAGCACAGTTATCTCCACTCCCTCAACCTGTATGCATTTCTTCCAATACACAACCTGGAAAGCAAAATGGCTTCTACCCACACCACTCTACTAAAATATCTTTCTATATTGTGACTCCTAATTTCCAAATTAACGGAAAATTTAAAATCTTTAATTTAATGGAGGCAATGCCACAATTGACCATGGTGATCAAACTCTCACTGAAACGCTGTATCTTTAGCTTCCATGGCATTATTCTTTTCTCGTGCTTCTCTGACAATTCTTCATCATTCTCACTTTTGGTGTCCCTTGTTTCTCTAGTTTGTTTTTTTTTAATCTTCAATGTTAGGATATGTGAGATTTCTCTTCAGTGAGCCGCTGTTATTAGGTGTAAAGTTTTTTAAGACTTTTGTGGCAGAAATGTATATACATATATATATACATGCATATATACATACATACATATATATATATACATGCTGATGAGTCCCATATCAGAGCAGAAACCCAGACCTATCCCTACATCTTGGATACATATCAGAGAGCACATAGAGCACTTCTTTACTCATACCCTGTAGATATCTCAAATTCAGTTCATATAAAACTGAATTTACCATGCCTCTAACTCTGATTCTACTCCATTTCTGTATTCTGTATCTGAAATGGTGGTTCTACCATCTATCCAGTAACCTCCCAATAGAAATCTTGGAGTAACCTTGATGCCTTATTCTTTATTATCTCACCTTCCATTTAATCTTCAAGTATTCAATTAATTATCCAATTGTCATGGATCGAATTATGTCTCCAAAAAATGTGTGTATTGATTTGGCTGGGCCATGATTCCAGGTATCGTGTCATCTTCCTATATGTTGTAAATCCTGCCTCTATGCTGTTAATAAGGGAGGATGGGTGGCAGTTGTGTTAGTGAGGCAGGACCCAATCTACAAGATTGGATTGTGTCTTGAGGCAATCTCTTGAGATAAAAAAGAGAAGTGAACAGAGAGCATGGGGACCTCATAGCACCAAGAAAGCAGAGCTGGGAGCAGAGCACGTCCTTTGGACTGGGATCCCTGAGCAGAGAAGCTCCTAGTCCAGAGCAACATTGATGAGAAGGCCGACAACAGAGAGAAAGCCTTGCTCTGGAGCTGATGCCCTGAATTTGGACTTTTAGCCTACTTTACTGTAAAGAAATAAATTTCTCTGTTAAAGCCATCCACTTGTGGTATTTCTGTTATAGCAGCACTAGATGACCAAGACACCAATCTTTACTGTTTTACTCTGTGCACATTTTTTTTAAATTTTATGTTTTTCAATCTTCTTAATGATATTTAGGTACTTACAATTTGAATTTTATAATAAACTCCTACCTAGTCTCCATGCCCTCATAAACTAGTCCTTCACACTGATACATGAATGAACTATCTAAATCCAAATATGACCGTATTATCATCTGCTTAAAGGTAGAAGAACCCCATCAGATGCATCAAATAGGAGGCATGCAGGGCTTTGTAACCTAACAACTCTTATGTATTTTTTCAACCTTACCTATAGACTTAAAACCAGCTGTCATCAAGTTTGTTTGACTCATGGAAACTCCATGTGTGTCAGAGTAGAACTGTGCTCCATAGTATTTTTAATAGCTGAGTTTTTGGCAGTAGATTTCCAGGTCTTTCTTCTGAGGAGCTTGCCTCTGGACTCACCTCCAACATTTTGATTAGCAGCCAAATGGGTTAATTTTTTGCACCACCCTGAAACTCCACCTATATATAGTCAGTACCTGCTGTTTCCTGCATTGCATTTGACACTAAAAAAAAGAAAAGATCCACGCTTCATCCCCTATATTATGCTGTAGTTGCTGTCACTGCAATGAACATGTGAGAGATGTTGAATTGGAAAATATTGTGTCATCCATATTTTTACAACAATGATAAACATGTTATTCTAGGGTTTTGCTTATTATATTTTATTCACTTGAAATACCCTCCTCTTCTTAAAGAACTACATAATGCCTGTAATTCTTCATACTTTAGTGTATTGCTTCATTAGGAAATCTGCATTTTAGTACCCTGGCCAGGTTGGATTATGTGCTATTCTTCTATACTTTCCTGAAACTTCATGCACAACCCTATTATGCCATATTATAAATGAAAATTATATTTTCTGATTTCTGAATCTATCCACCAGATGGTTATCACCCCTTGGAATACATTGGCAATGTATTACTTACTTTTTTTTCCCGCAGCATCTTGCTTATTCCCTAGATATATGTACAGTAAATATGTGTTGAACTAATGGTAGAATGTTGTATCTTGAACACTAAATTCTCAATAAAAAATATTAAGTTGCTTTTTGGGTTATTTATTTTGGTATCTTAAAGCTTCAGTTTTTTACCTCTCTTTGTATTCTACCTTAACCCTCTTTTCCAAGACTAAATCTGGAAAGTTAAACATCATCATGGCTCCCCTGTTGGTGCAGGGTCAAATAAAAAACAACGAAAACAAAAAGCAAACCCGTTGCTGTGGAGTCCATTCGGATTCATAGTGACTGTATAGGACTGAGTAGAACTGCCCCGTAGAGTTTCCAAGGAGTGCCTGGTGGATTGGAACTGCTGACCTTTTGGTTATCAGCCGTAGCACTTAACCACTAAGCCACCAGGATTTTCGCAGGGTTGTATAGGAGTGAAGAAAACTATGGAGTGCTGGTCAGATACATAGTGCAGTGGATCTGTATTGTCCACTGCTTGTCATTTCTTCATTTCTAGATTATATAATCAGACCTGACTTCTTTAGTGGTTGGGAGAGAACTCACACTGTTTTTCTGTCTTGTAAAGTTATAACTATAGATAGAAGGAAAACTCAAATGGAATCACCTTGGACTATCCAGTCAAAACAGTAAATAAAAATATTGCATCCTGAAAACTTAAAAGTGAAAACATTTATTTTGAAAAACAAATAAAACAAAACAACCGGAAATTATTTCTGTGATCTCTGGGAAAGGAAGAGTGACTTTTTTTTTTTTTTTTTTTAAACACAGAACTTAGACCCAAATATTGATAAAAATTTGACAACATCAATAAAAAATAGAGGCAAAACTGTGTCTAAGAACAATGATGCAAACAAAGAAAACAGACAAATCTCTTTGTAAGGTTACATTTTTGCAATATCTGAACTGACTCAAGAGTGGAGTCCACAATCTATTTAAAAATGTCCTGCTAACAGTTAAGATAAAAACATTAATGTAAAATATAGGTAAAGTTTAGTAAACAAGCATGTCATGGAAGACAAATATTAATAGCTGATAAACATGTAAAAATATATTGAAATTTACTAAGAATCATGGAAATGAAAGTTAAGACCATAATGAGATAATAGTTTACATTCAAATGATTTGCAAAGACTTTAAATTCTAGAAATGCAGAAAGTTTAAATATTTGTGGATGAAAGGAATTCTGATACACTGCTGGTAGCAGGGTAAACTGGTACAACCACTAGGAAGAGCACGTTAGCAAAAAGGATACATTTCAAATACAAAATTTTTCCTTAAAAAGTAAAATAAAATTGATGACATATTCAGTATGATACCAGTTATGTAAAGTTTAAAATCATGCAGTAAAATGCTACATATTACTTATGTTTATATATACATGTAATAAAAACTTAAAAACATTTGGGGATGATAAATACCATATTCAATACAGAAGATAAGTCTGTGAAGGGTGAGGAATGAGGATAAAAAAACATATGGATAGCTTCGTCTTCATCTACATTGCTTTATTAAAAACCACAACAAAATAACAGGAAGCAAATGTGCTGTACTGTTTCTTTGCTTATAGATGAACCCTCACATGTCGTCTATTGTCCTTTTGTGTGTATCTCTGTGTCTATTCTGTTCTTTTCATAACTCAGAAATGATTAAGTTTAGGATCAACCCTATACTGGTAAGGCCTCTTTAATATAACAAAAACAATTCCAAACAGGAATTCAACGTTTTTAGGAGACCAAAATTCAATCCATAACACAAATGATACAAAAACTAATAAAAATAAACAAAAGTATCATTTTTTTAGTTTATACTTGGTTTACCTTTTCAAGTTATTTTTACTGCCATTTTACAACATAAAGAGAACCCTGGTGGTGCAGTGGTTAAGCACTCAACTACTAAACAAAAGGTCAGTGTTTCCAACCCACCAGCTGTTCCACGGGAGATGTGACAGTCTGTTTCCATAAAGATTTGTAGCCTTGGAAACCTTGTGGGGCAATTTCACTCTTTCCTATAGGGTCAGTATGAGTCAGAATCGACTTGATGGCAATGGGTTTATTTGTTTGTTTTTGTTTTTGTTTTTTGGTTACAATGTAGGGTTTCTTTCTTTATAGGAATGGGTATAGGGAGATAAAATAATCTAAAATAAATGGAAATTTTGCTTACTCTCATAAATTAATAGCCTGTTGGGGAAACATACAATTGAATAAGCAAATACCACAATGAGTTACCTGTGCACTGTTGAGAAAGTTCCATGAGAGCACACACATATCAAACAGACATGAGCAGTCTAAAGAAGAAGATAAAGGAGAAACCTGTGAGTGGGAATTATCAAAGCAAAGAAGAGAACAAATAAGTCATTCAAGCATAGGATTAAAAATGAAGGAACTGAAAAAAAAGTATAAAGTGACTGGAATGAAGACTGTGAAGGGTAGTAACAAGAAATGAAGTTGGAAAGAGGAACAAAGTCCAATTCATGGAGGGCCTTGCACGTCAAGGTAAAAGACTTTAAACTTAAGCAGGTCATTCTTAAAGGTTTTTAGTCAGATTAAGGGCATTAACAATACTGTGCCGTAGAAAAATCACTTGACTTCAGTATAGTCAATGGAGACAGGGTAGAAGGCAAGAGTGGGCAGAGATATCTGTTAGAAGATTGTCTTTGTTATCTAGTGCTGCTATAACAGAAATAGCACAAGTGGATGGCTTTAACAAAGGTAAATTTATTCTCTCACAGTTTAGAAATCTAGAGGTCCAAATTCAGGGCATCAGCTCCAGGGGAAGGCTTCCTCTTTCTGTCTTCTCTGGGGAAAGATCCTTGTCATCAATCTTCCCCTGGTTATAGGAGCTTCTCCCGACAGGGACCTCGTTCCAAAGGACGAGCTACACTCCTGGCACTTCTTGCTTGGTGGTAGGCGGTCCTTATCTCTCTGCTCTGCTTGCTTGTCTCTCCTTTTATCTCTTGTAAGATAAAAGGTGATGGAGGCCACACCCCAGGGAAACTTCCCTTACATAGGATCAGGTCAATGATCTGAGTACGGATGTTGCATCCTACCCTAATCCTCTTTAACATGACATAATCTTGCCTCATTAACCATAGAGAGAGATTAGGATTTACAACACATAGGCAAATTACCTCAAATCACAAAATGGTGGACAACCACACAATACTGGGAATTATGGCCTAGCCAAGTTCACACACATTTTTAGGGGGCGCAATTCAATCCATGATAT